>CM057452.1:1507815000-1510315000 GCA_016271365.2 Neoceratodus forsteri | reverse complement strand
CCTTTGAACTTTCTCCTTTCGCTAACGTATCTATAGAAAGTCTTGTCCCCTTCTTCTACTGCTTGTGCTAGTGTTTCCTTGGTTTGGGCCTTTGCCTGCCTTACTGCCTTCCCTACTTCCCTTAGGGAAGTTTCGTATGCCTCCCTATCTTCGTCCCGCTGCATTCCCTTGTATTTCCTGATGGCCAACCTTTTGGCGCTGATCTTTTCTGCTACTGTTTTTGAGAACCAAAGTGGGTTCCTCCTTCTTTTGCACTTGTTTTTCTCCCTAACACAGTGGGATGTTGCTTCAAGTATTGCATCCTTAATGCTTGCCCACTTTGCTTGTACCCCCTCGCCTGTATTTCTTCTTGCCAGGGCTATTTTATCTCTGTTGGCCATCTTGTCAAAGTCAGCTCCTCTGAAGTCCCATATTTATGCCTTGGAATGGGATGATTTAGTTCTAGTGGCCAAATTGAACCACACCATGTGATGGTCACTGGCCGCCAGGTGACCTTGTACTTAGAGAGCTGTGATCCTTTCCACGTTAGTCAGTACTAGATCCAGGATAGCCATGTCTCTTGTGGGTTGTTGTACCAATTGTTTGAGGCCCTCCCCCTGCAAGGAATCCACTATATGTCTAGTTCTGGCGGATGTTCTTGCTGGTATTGACCAATCTCCTTACTCAGCTATGTGATTCCCTCTACCTTCTTTCCCTGTTGAACCCACAGTCACGGCTGTATTTGTTGCACTACCGCACCCCGTATCATTATCTTACCTGGCTCTGCCTTTCAGCTGTTTTACCTCTCATTGTAATTATACACTTGTACCCTGTACTGTGTTGAACCGTGCTATTATATTGCTTGTTCATATTATCTCACCTTGTTCTAATGTATGCCTCTTGTTGTTATATTGCATTGTCCCCAGGATGCATTTGGAATCGGGCGGTACTCCGTTCAGTAAGCCTTCCTGGTAAAACTCTTATAAATGTTGAAGTCTCCCATTATCAGAACCTCCCCTTCAGCTATCATGTTTTGTGTATCTTCCAACAGTAACGTGTCTTAAGTCCTCCCCCTGGTCTGGAGGCCTGTAGACAACCCCAGTTTGTATGGCTGTCCCATTTCCTGTTTCCAGGGTGACCCACAGTTCTTCTGGCTCCTTGTGTGCATTCTGAATTTCTGTAGTTTTGATATTTTCATTGACGTAAGGGCCCCCCCCCCACCCTTTTTTTTTACCTTGGTCTCTTCTGAACAGTACATGGCTGGGTACTGAAGTCTCCCAGTGTGGTTACTGGTGAACCATGTCTAGCTATGGCTACTATGTCCAGTTTAGCCTCTTGTCGCTGTTGCCTTCAGGTCTAGGATCTTGTTTCCCAGACTGCAAGCATTTGTGTACATGATTTTCCATTGGCCAGATTTTTGTCTTAGTTGTGGGGTGAGGTCCGACTTTTCCCCTGCATGTCGTATGGGGAGCCGGACCCTTTTCCATACCTGGTAATGCAAATGAACTACAAACATGCTGAACTCCTGTTTGATTACTAGCTGAGGGGGGAGGGGTGTTCTTCCCATTCGATGTATCAGGTGCTGCACCCCCTTCCCATTTGCTAGTTTAAATATTCTGCAAAGACAAACTTCTGCCCCAATGTACAGACTCCCTCCTTAGTCAGATGCAGTCCATTAAATTTAAAGAACTTTCACTCCTAAAACTGTTGCCAGTTACCTACAAATTTGTGTCCGTTTTCCTGGCACCAGCCCTTGATCCACATGTTTAGCTCCCCTATCCTCCTTTTCTGACCTTCTGTCCGTCTGCCCCCCTCTCCCAGATCGGCAGGATCCAGAGAAGGAGATGCCGGACAAAATGGATGACAGTGTGTCTCACACCCTCTTCCACCATGTACAGCCCCTCACCCCTTGTTCCGGCCTCCCCCTGGCATATCAGTCCCTGTCTCCTCCTCCACCCTCCCTGCCCCCAACAGCTCTCTGGCTCTCCTCCTCCCAGTCCCCCACCCTCTCTGCCGCCCTCCACCTCTCCTGGCCCTCAAGCCCAGGCCCCACCCCCAGGCTCCCTAAGAGCCTGCTGCCTAAGTTAGACCATATCAAGGCCTGGGTAACACAATGCTCTCCCGATATCCTCTGCATCACTGAGACATGGCTATCTGCCAAAGTCCCTGACTCCCTAGTTGCCATTCCAGGTTATTCCATTTTCCACCAGGACATTACCAAATGCGGAAGTGGTGTTGCCACATGTGTCCATGAGTTCCTTCAGGCCTCACAGATCCTCCAGGAAGCCATCCCAAAATCGCACAAACTGCTCCTCCAGTGCTTACATTCTTCTTCCTCACTCTCTTTGTTGTCTTTGTTGTACCCTGCTATTTGTCCCCAATCCATCCCCTGCTTCCTTGGTCTCCAAACTTGCTTCCCTCATTTTTCTCTCTACTTCCAGTGAGCTCCTCTTACTGGGCGATTTTCATCCTGAACTGGGCTTCCTCACAAGCCCAGCCAACCACCCAGGAGATGGAAGCTCTCAACCTAACACAACTCGTATCCAACCCCACCAGGCTCAACCCCCGCACCAGCAGCCATTCACTAGTTGACTGCTTCTTATAACTCACCCTCACAAATATTCCCCAGCTGACACCCTCCCGATCCCTTCAGTGACCACTGTGTCACCCATTTATCCATGGTATTAGTCTGGAGTCTTCACCGTATCAGCCATGGACTCTGCCTGGCTGCCTTCAGTTCTACTTTCCTGAATATTTGAATCTCATGCCCCCTCAAGAGGCTAAGGCACAGGCACCTTCTCTGGATCTCTTCCCCACCTGATGAAACAATTCAAGGAAAGAGATCGAGCTTGGAAAATCTGCAAGGCCTCCTCTGATGCCTCAGACCTCCAGAAATATAGAACTCTAAGAAACGCCTGCACTAAAGCAGTCTGTTCAGCCAAAGCAAACTTCTTCAAAGCCCAGCTTGATGACTCTTGTCCTACCCCGGCCACCTTCTGGAAGTCTCTCCTCTCCCTGTTAGGGTCCTCCTCCCAAACCCCCTGCTTCACAGCCCCCTGACTATGCCGGTAATGCCACCTCCAGCACTAATCGCTACTTCACCACTTGTTCCTTACCCCTAGGGAATCCCCCGCACTCCTCGATCTGTACCCCCCATGCACCTTACCACTTGCCCTCCTCCTCCACCCCATCCGTCCATACATCCCCCAAATTACCCCACTAGAGATGCTCTGCTCACTTAAATCACTAAACTCCTCCAGACAGAGCCCAGATGGAATTAATCCTGTTCTCCTCAAAATCACAACCCTAGCCATTGTCCACCCGCTCACCCATCTGTTCTGTCTCTCCCTTTCATCTGGTTCCTTATCTAAAGCCTAGAAGTTGGCTAAGGTCATTCCCCTGCATAAAGGGGGAGACCCCTCGTTCCCTTGAAACTATGGGCCATCTCCCTCCTCCCTTCCCTCTCTAAGTTTCTAGAGGCCCTCGTCTCTAAAAGACTAAACTCCTTCCTGGCCTCTAACGACATTCTTACCCCATATCATTCTGGCTTTCGGCAACACCACTCCATTTCTTCTTCCCTTCTCCATCTCACTAACCACATTCACTCTGCTATGGACAAAGGTCACCTGACATTTGCCATCTTCATAGATTTAGCCAAAGTGTTTGACTCTGTAGCACACAAAATTCTAATAGGTGATCTAGTATCCATAGGCCTCTCTTCCCCACTATGAATTGCTGCATTGGCTTGATGCTAAATCTCTTAAATGTAACACACAAAAAACTGTTGCATGGCATTTGGCACTGCCCAGAAGCTGGCCAAGCTATCCTTCTCTCCCTCCTTCTTTTGCCCTAGATGGGTCCAAAATCTCAGCAGTTGACTCTACAAATATCTGGGAGTATGGCTTGACCCCAGGCTGGATTCTGCCTTCACCTTGACTCCGTTCACAACAAGCTCCGACCTAAACTCTGCATGCTGTATAGGCACAGGACCAGTCTCTCCTTACCCATCAGGAACAAAACTATTACAAAACTCATCCTTCCCTCCTTTGACTACGCTGATATGGTCTACAATTCAGCACCGCAATCCTCCCTAGCTAAGCTTGATCCACTGTTCCATGCATTCTGCCGCTTCGCCACAAACCTACTGCACCATACGCATCACTGCCTCCTATACCAACTATCTCACTCCTCTCCCTAGCAAATCGTCGGCTGGCACGTTGAGCAACATTCATCTCCAGGTCGTGGTTCAACACTCTCCCCTCCTATCTCTCCTCCCTCTTAGTCCCCACCCCTTGGTCTGGCTATGCTCTGCGCTCCTGCCACCCATGTTCCTTCTCCTTAGCAACTCCTCACTCCTTGGCTGGGAGGCACCAGCTCCCCTTCCTGTAGCCTCACTACCCCTCGCTGTTCGCAGCTTGCCAATGGCTGTGTCAGTCAAACTTCTTCAGGTGCCTCCCCGTCTGTCATCCCCCAATCACAAGTCCCTCAGCTTCCCCCCTGCCCTCGCACCCACCCTCACCCATCGTTGACCTCTCACCAAATTAGCACCTACCTCACGCCCACAAATTTTAACGTGTGCTAACCCCAAATCTCAATTGTACTACCTGCACTGCTCACACTTTCTAGCCTCCATGCCTATTTTTACCCATGCTGCATTGTCACAGTACTGTCATTCCCTAAGACCTGTACCCTTACCAGTGTTTTTCCGTTGTCAGATTTCCGGTTCTACTGCAATCTAGTGTAAACTCCAGTGTATAATTTGTAACTGCTCAAACTGGTAACTGTTATGAACCATACTGTATACTTGTTATTCTGTTATCTGTATATTGTAGAGATCTATACTGTACTTGTGTTAATGTATTTATTTGTATATTATACCTTTACCCTTGCCCTGGGTCACTCTTGGAATCGAGCATTGGCTCAGTGTTCCTTTCCCAGTTTATTAACTTTAAAATAATATATTTTTAACTAGTGTGATATAAACTGAGTTTGTTAGTGCTCAGACCTGAAAAATACACAGCACAGCAATCCTGCTATATAAAAATATACATAAACATTAATCTCTTATATCATTCATATATGTGTGTGTGTGTGTGTGTGTGTGTGTGTGTGTGTGTGTGTGTGTATATATATATATATATATAAATGAGTTATACAAGTTAAAAAAAAAATGGTGATAGTTTCTCTGCATGAATTATATCTGATGCAGAAATATTTTATCTTAATTTGAATCTGAAGTTATACATGGGAAACTATTAAGTTAAAAAATACATTATCTACTCTGTTTTAAGAATGGCACCAGATTAAAACTTTCATTGGAACCCTCACTCGAATTGACTCTTAAAATATATTGCCATTTACTTTTGTTTTGTAAGAGTTTTATTATCCCAGTCACCCCCAACCCTGACCAATAGTAACTTTCTCCAGTCCTTGGAATTTACACATATGTTCCCTCCCTTTCTGCGAGTGTGCACAGCCAGTGTTTTTGTCATCATTTTTACCTATGCTTTTAAATGTTCTGTTATTCTGTTCTTGAAAACAGTTTCATCTTTCTGACATTAAACTTTTACACTTCTTTCAATATGCCACATATACCACATTATTAGTAGTACAATTAATTAAAGTCCCAAAGTTCATGTATTTTTCCTGTAATCACATATAAGGTTAAGTTTATACTGTTGGTCCTTGTTTTGTTTAAGCAAGGTCTCTCTTGATATTGCCTCAACCTGATTATGTGCCATTTTCAAACAGTTATCACTATAACCTCTCTTTTGAAAACGCTTTTGTAACCCATTTACTTTTTTTTCATAGTTCTCACTACTACTACACATATTTCGTTTTAACCTCATGAACTGCTCTTTTGGGATACTGTTCATCAGAGATCTTGGATGGCAACTGTCAAATCTGAGGGGAGCGTTTCTATCTATAGCTTTCCTGACTAAATCTGTTTGTTTTCCCTGAATTGCCCTTCATGATATACAGATCTAAAAAGTTAATCTTCTAAGATCGTGGATATGTTGTTCATCCACACTTATTGGCATGTCCCTTTCCCCTTTAACTCTTGCCGGAAGTCTTCAAGCTGGCTCCTCCCACCCACCCGGGTGGTGTATACCTCTGCTCCGCCCCATGATGCCAGATCTTCCTTTCCGCTGGGAGATGCAGGTTGCCTCCCTTGTGCTCACGCATTTCGTTGGCCCTGGCTTTCAAAACTTAGGTTTTACCGAAATTAAAAATTGTTCGAGTTAGCGATCGCATTTTCCCGTCCTTGGTCATGGAAGGGAAATCTTCCCCTGGATTTCGGCGGTGTCCTTGCGGCCAAAAAATGTTTCACACCGATCCCCACCTCACGTGCATCTACTGGCTCGGTGTCGGCGAAGACACCTCGTCCTGCAGCTTCTGTTTGGCCTTCCATCCCAACATCCTGGATGACCGCCTTGCACGTCTCAAACTGGGGAGACCGGAGAAAAGGAACCCTCTGAAGTCCAAGGAGGCTAGGTGGGCGGTTTCTGCGGCTGCGGGTTCCGCCGAGCAGCTGGAACGCATGCAGGCGTTTGAGGAAGAAGCCGCTCACGCTCCGGACACTCAAAGCTTCTTTGTTTCGCTCCACCTGGGCTCCACATTCTTGGGCTCCTTCAGGGATTTGTGCCAGTCTCTCCCTACCTGGAGAGAGGCGCCCGCAGGCTCGCCTCCTCCCGATCCCTGTGGGAAGGAACAGACAAGCCTTCATCTTGAGCGAGCGCTCTTGGGACCGAGAGGTATCAGTCCCAGGGCATACGGTCTTGATCTCGGTCGAGATCGCTTCCTCGACCACAGGCGTCCGCATCTTCCGTTGGGCCAGCCGACTGAGGATATGGCCAGTGAGGTTGAGTTGTTCTCCATCCAGTCGACCTGCCGTCACCGGCCCTGCTTGACTCCTTGGAAAGGACTCGGTCCTTGTCTTCCCGATGAGGAGACCCAGCCCACTGGTGTCCCGTCGAGAACTGGTACTGGCGCCCCCTCGGTATCACTGGTCGCTGCTGGTGTCTCCCGAAGGACCAAGTCGGCCTGCCCGATCTCGGTCGAGGTCTAGAACCTCCTCGTCAGGATGGCCAAGGAAGAGCCATAAGCCCTCCAAAAAGAGGCAACGTCATTGGTCGTTCTTGTTCTCCTCTGATGAGGAGAGGCTTCGACAGAAACTCCGGCGCTATGACGACCTCATTTGACAACAGCTGATATTTTCCGGGCACAAGCCGACTCCGACTCTTACCCCGGCCATTACTTGGCTTATGCCTCCTAGGCTGAAGCCGACCCCCTCAGAACCGAAACCTTCAGTTCCCCCACCCGCGGGGCTGGCGCCACTGCCGGTTAGGCCTAAGCCGGTCTCCCCACCAGTAGTGGAGGAACCGCCGCCTAAGCAGCCTGTGGGAGGGGCTCCTTCCAAAGAGGACTGACCAGACACTGGGTTCCTCTGACATCTGTCGGTCATGGTCACCCCGGACCACCCTCGGTGGGTCGAGGGTGATTTGGGCGGCAGACTGCTGTAACCCGACTCTCCGGACTCTGTCACCGGGCTTCACTCTCATCCTGGGGATGATGAGTAGTCCATTGGCCTAGGGATGGAGGAAGGTCCTTCCTCCTTCCAAGGGATTCTTCACCTCATCTCTTGAGTCCACTGGGATGCCCCTGGAACCCATCCAGAAAAAGGCGGCTTACCCTCTCACGGACATCCTCAAGAGAGGGGATACCCCAACTGAGGCCTTTCCTGTGGCCGAGGCCATTGTTGGTCCGGCACTCAAACTGTGGCTGTGTCCTGCCTCATGTCCAGCACCGTCTGCCCATATGACCCACAAGTACGCGGTTCCCTATGGGTCCCTTGCGGGGTTCACAGAGCACCCTTCGGCCGAGAGCCTGGTGACCGCCTCTGTGTTCAGGCGTACTGGCAGTGATGCCGACACTGAGTGACCTCCCGATAGAGTCCAAGCGTTTGGACCACTCTTCGCGGAAGGTCCGTGCGGCTTCCTCCTTGGGCCTTTGTCAAGCAACTCCGGCCATCATTATGGCACACTTCTCTCATGCCCTTCTCAGGTCATTAGACGAAGTCTTCCCACATCTCCTCATGGACATGAAGACCACGGTTAAGCAGGTCCGAGACCAGGGCGTGCTGTTGCCAAACAGCAGCTCCAGGCAGCCCTGGACTTTGGGGACTCTTGTGGCCGCTCGATGGCGCCGCGGTTGCCTCGCCACAGGGCTTGACTGAGGCTCTCCTCCTTCCGGCGGATACTCAGCACAAGTTAGCTGATGTGGCCTTCCTTGGGACCGACTTGTTCAGCCCAGGAGTGGCCGGTCACCTCCAGCGAATAGAGCAGTCCAGTGCCACCTTGGACACCACTTCTGCTAAGAGTTCTTCGGGCAAGAACCAGCAGAAGCAGAAGCCTTTCGGCACTCTTCCTGCGGTTAGACAGCCCCTCCTTCCAGGAGGTCAGCAGCAACAGCGAGGCTCAAGCTTGGCGCCCTAAGCCCAACAAGTTCCCAACAGCCCCGCAAAGGAGGTAGAGGTGCCGGTCCAGGAGCCGCCTCCTCCAAGCCTGCTCAGTGACGGGTCGGGGTGGCCACCCCTACACCCGTCACGCCAGTTCTGGGTCCTCCTGTGGGGGGCCGGCTCCACCACTTTCTTTCCGCCTGGTCCGGTATCACTTCGGGCAGGTGGGTCCTGGAAGTGGTCGGTCTGGGACTGCCTCTAGAATTCGAGCAGCACCCTCCCTGCCGAGCCCGTGCCCCTCGGGAGGAAAGGATCTCAGTTTGCACTCAGTCGGCCCTTTGGGACGACATTGCTCAGCTCCTCTGCAAGGAGGCAGTAGCTCCAGTGCTGGATCCTCCTACAGATCCAGGCTTCGTGTCCAGGTACTTCCTGGTGCCCAAGCGGATGGGGGGTTGGCGTCCCATCCTAGATCTCCATGACCTGAATCAATATCTCAGGTCTTGCACCTTCCGGATGGTAACTCTGAATCAGATCATACCATCTCTGGAGCGAAACATGTGGTTCTGTTCACTGAATCTACAGGACGCGTTTTTCCACGTCCCAATCTGTCCGTCCCACCAGCGGTTTTCCGCTTCAGGGTGGAAGGGACCCTGTACGAGTTCCAAGCCATGTCGTTCGGCCTGTCATAGGCCCCTCGGGTCTTTACCAAGTGCAAAGCAGTGGTGGTGGCCCATCTACGGCGTCAAGGGGTTCGGATATGCCCCTGCCTCGACTATTGGCTCCTGGCAGGATCCTCCCTGCTGGAGGTGGAAGGTCCAGGGCCCTGTTCCCAGTGCCTCCTGATCAATGGAGGCCAAGTCTGAACTCGTGCCCTCTCAGGTGATGGGCTTTATCGGGGCAGGCGTGACTCTCATCAAGCCAGAGCTCTGCTCCTGGTGGACAGGCGGAGGTTCTTTCCTCCTTTGCCCAATCATTTCTGGTTGGACACTGCGCCTGCCGGGACTTCCTGCACCTTCTGGGTTACACGCGTGTGCACCTCAGTGGTCCGTTGGGCCAGATTGCACATGTGCCCCCTCCAGTGGGAGCTGGCGCTCAGTGGACTCAGCATCAGTGTCATTTCAACCAGCTGGTCACTGTCACCCAGAAGCTGTGGGATGCTCTCCAGTGGTGGACTGTCCCAGGTCGTGTGCAGGAAGGATCCCGTTTGTCTGCCCTGAGCCGACTGTGGTTCTCCACGACCGATGCCTCTCTAAGTGGGCTGGGAGCCCATGGGGACAATAGAGCCCACAGGTTCTGGCCCCCCCCCCCCGAGGAGTCACGATGCCACATCAACCTGTTGGAGCTCAGAGTAGTCAAATTGGCAATGTTAGCTTTCGCTCCTCAGCTCCGGGGTCAAGTGGTTTAAGTCCAGACGGACAGTACCAAGACCATATACTCCTGTCTGCTGTGCAAGGAGGCACTCCACATCTGGACCCTTGTGAGCCGGTTGGAGGCAGATCTCCTAGCCATCCATGTGACAGGAGCCTCGAACCAGCTGGTGGATGCTCTTAGCCGCATAGGTCAGACATCCCACAAGTGGTCTCTCTGTCCAGAGGTAGCTTACAGCCTGTTCTCCCGTTGGGGCAAACCGATGGTGGACCTGTTTGCCTCCAGGGAAAACACCAAGCTGAGGCTGTTTCATGCCCGCCCTCCTCAGCAGGGCTCGCTGCAGAGGAATACCTTCTCGAGGTCGTGGACCCCAGGCCTCCTCTACGCCTTCCCTCCATTTCCCTTGATCCTCAAGGTGAAGAGGGACAAGACGAAGGTGATCCTAGTAGCCCCAGACTGGCCGCGCCAGTTCTAGTATCCAGATCTCCCTAGCCTCAGCTGCAGGCCCCCAGAGCGGCGTTGTACACCCCCGGACCTGATATCTCTAAATCAGGGGAAGGTATTCCATCCGGACCTTCAATCCCTGCACCTCACATCCTGGTACCTGAGCGGCTAGAGTTCCAGGCTTTGGGTCTTTCCGAAGATGTCTACACCGTGGTGGAGGCATTTAGAAAGGAATCGACCAGGAATTGTTATGCCTTCAAATGGAAAAGGTTTTCCATTTGGTGTCAGAGTCTGGACCCTTTATCCTGTTCTTTGGCTGACATTCTAGACTACCTCTGGTCTCTCTCCAAAGGGGGTCTGCGGTCATCGTCCCTTAGGGTACACCTGGAAGCCATTTCTGCTTACCAGGCGCTGGCCAGTCAGCCGACACTGGCGCAGGAGACAGTGGTCAGGTGCTTTTTCAAAGGCCTGGACCACATATCCCCTTCGGTGCATGAACCTCCACCTCCGTGGGATCTACTGCTGGTAGTCGCAAAGCTCATGGACAAGCCATTCGAACCAGTGCACAAGTGTGACCTGTCACACTTGTGGAAGACTGCCTTCCTGGTGGCTGTCACATCTGCCAGAAGGACAGGAGAGCTCCAGGCACTCTCGGTGGACTCCCCTTATCTGGCCTTCCACAGGGACAAAGTTGTCCTGTGCCCTCACCCGAAATTCCTTCCGAAGGTGGTGTCAGAGTTTCACCTTAACCAGGTGTTGACTGTACCAGTATACTACCCTAATTACACCGGAGGCTGAGTACAGGCTCCATACTTTGGACCTGAGACGTGCTTTCTCCTATTATAAGGAGAGGATGGCAGAAATTCGTGTAGAGGTTCGCCAGCTGTTTGTCACCTACCCTGAAGCCGCTTCTGGCAGACCTGCAGCCAAATGGACCATTGCAAGATTGATTACATCATGCATAGGTCTGTGCTATGAGTTGGCGGGCAAAGAAACTCCCAGAGGGATAAGAGCTCATTCTACCCGCCATACTGCTGCATCGTTGGCCGCTTCCAGGGGCATCCCTATCCAGGAAATCTGCCAGGCTGCTACCTGGAAGTCAGCAAACACCTTCATCACCCACTACCGCATTGACCTTAAGTCACGCCGGGATGCTGGTTTTGGGACCTCAGTTCTCCAATCTCTGTTCCCTAAATAGGGGGTGAGCGCCTTGCCTCTCTCCTCCCGGAGAACTGCTAGGGTCTGCCAATAAGTGTGGATAAACAACATATCCACAATCAGTAGTTCTAGGAGTGGTATATGTTGTTCATCCACACGGACCCACCGACCTCCCGGCTGCAGATGCACACAACCTGGCTTCCAGCGGCTAAGATCTGGCGTCATGGGGTGGAGCCAGGTATATACCACCAGAGGGTGGAGGAACCAGCTTGAAGTCTTCCGCAAAATTTAAAGGGAAAGGGACATGCCAATAAGTGTGGATTAACATATACCACTCCTAGAACTACTGTTACAGGTGAGTAACCTGTTCTTATCGCTCATAGTGAACTTGAAATTGGCATTTGTTGATTTCCAGATATGTTACAAAACAAAGATGTTTTCCCTCCCCAAAATCATCAGATCGTCTGTGTGTACCGTTTATATAAGTCTTTTAAAAACGCATTCTTTCACAGGTAGCATGTCACAACAGTGAGTAAATATTGCGATTCCAAAGCGTCGGTAAAGACGGCAACAGTGATAACGGCAACCCTGTATGAACAGCGATGGGGATTACATTGGCAACCCCAGGGTGCTAACCTGCCCCTGTGTCCAGGTGCACCTCGGTGTAATAATCCTAGAGTTTGGGGGGGGGGGGCAGAGCCCCCCCACTAGCATAAAAAGCCACCAGGTTTATTGTACACTTTATTGCATTTCACCAAAAATCCATGTCGCTGAAATTTCAGTGCGCTGTTAATGTATGCGCTGTTTGGAATTCACGGTTTAGAATTTTGACTATATTTAATCACCGTTCTGACATGGAGCCCTTTTCACACAGTACATTTGCTGTCTCCCATTTTGCCAAGTAGATGTTCATGTAGTTGGGGGCAAATGCTGCCTCCATTACCATCCCCATTACCTGTAAATAATATTGCTCATCAAACATAAACATGTTAGATTTTAATACCTTCTCTATTATTGCAAGTAAAAATTCAATGAGGCTGTTGGAATACTTTGATTTTTGATACAGGGTCTCCCCCAGTGCTGCAACTCCACCCTTGTTCAGGATATTAGTATAGACGGATGTTATGTCAGGCGTTACCCAGACATCATTTGGCTCTGTTTATCCCATTCAAAATGTCCGAGATGTGTGGTGTCCTTAATGGGCCCATCACTACAGATTCCTTCTATATGTTGATCTGTAAACTGTGCCACCGGTTCCGAATCAACAAATGTTAATTTGAAGTTCACTGTGGTGCATGACATGTTTAAGATTAACTTTTTAGATTTGTGTATCATGAAAGGCAATTTAGGGAAAATTGAAGCAGATTTAATCAAGAAAGCTACAGATGGCTCGGAGGCAGTATAGCGCAGTGGTCTAAGGCTCTGAGCTGCAAATTTGGTGACATCCAGCAGACCAGACCTGGGTTTGAATCCCACAACTTCCACTTGCATACTGTGTGACCCTGAGCAAGTCACTTAACCTCCTTGTGCCCCCAGGTCGCTCCTGTAAAAAAGCTTTCAGCTTAGTGTGCTATACCTGGTTAAACAACTAAAAATAAATAAATAAAGATGGAAGTGCTCTCCTCAGATTTGACAGTTGCCATCCGAGACCTCTGATGAACAGTATCCCAAAAGGGCAGTTCATGAGGTTAAAACGAAATATGAGTAGTAGACAGAACTATGAAAAAAATGTAAATGAGTTACAAAAGTGTTTTCAGGAGAGATGTTATAGTAATAATTGTTTGAGAACAGCACATAATCATGTTGAGGCAATATCGAGAGACCTTGTTTAAACAAAAGAACAAGGACCAACAGTACACACTTAACTTTGTATGTGATTTTCCTCCACAAAGCAATAAACTAAAGGCTATTCTGTATAAGAATTGGCACATTCTAAAGATGGAACCCGAGTTGGCGGAAATCACCAGTACACCCCCTAGGATTGTGCACAGATGAGAGAAGAACATCAGAAATTTGCTAACACACAATTTGTTTACAGACAAAGCAAAGGTCTCCAAGAATCCCCTTTCCAGTGGGACTTTTTGCTGTGGAAACTGTTCCTTCCGTTCAAAAATTGTCTGGTAATAATTTTAAACATCTGATTACTGGAAAAATATATGAACTATGGGACTTCATTAATTGTAATACCACTCACGTGGTGTATGTGTATAGTTGTGAGAAATGCAAAAGTTTTTATGTTGGGAAGACAAAATTGTGTTTCAAGAACAGAACAGCAGAACATTTAAGAAGCATAGGTAAAGATAACAAAAACACACTGGCTGTGCACACTATGCAAAAAGGGACGGACCATATGTTTAAATTCCAAGGATTGGAGAAAGTTACTATAGGTCCGCGGGGTGGGGGGTGGGAGATCAACTCTTACAAAGCGAAAGTAAATGGCAATATATTTTAAGAGGTAATCTGAGTGAGGGTTTGAATGAAGGTTTTAGTCTGGTGCCATTCTTAAAACAGAGGAGATAATATTTATATTTTTGACTTTACATAGTTTGCCTTATTTAAATTCAGATTGAAATTGATATTTCTGCATCAGATAGTTTCTCTGCATGAATTATATCAACATTTTTTAACTTGTATAACTCGTATGTATTTTTATATGTATGATATTCTAAGATAGTTTAATATTATGTATAATTATATAGAAGGATTGGCTGTGCTGTGTATTTTGAGGTCTGAGCACTAACAAACTAATTTTATATCACACTGGTTAAAAAGAGATATGATTGGTGGATTTGAAACATCATGTGATGGATTTATTACTATAAATGAAGTGAGATCGGTACTTAGGCCACACCTTGATAAAGCATCAAGTACGATGTGAAACGGTGGTGTTTGGGAACAACTGCTACTATTTTAAAACTATTTATAATAAATATTTTGAAACGGAACTTAGCAAGAAGTTATTGATGTCCATTTACTGTGATGCTGGACTACTTGCTCTTTTCTTTTAAAACTTTTATGTCTGGGCTCCAGTTTAGTCCTATAGTAGCTGCCTAGTTGGGAGCAATTTACTAAATTATTCAACGGTCAGGGAATATGTCAGGTACATATGTTCGTATGGAACACAGTGATCTTCGAGGATATCGCCATCTATCCACACATTTGGAACTGTTGTGTTGTCTGTGTCAGAACCACTCAAACTTTTTTGCCAGCTGGGATCACCCATGTTGATGGATGTTGACGCAGCCTATATGATGTTGGAACCCCCTCCTCTCCTCAGTTCTTTCTCTGTCATCTACCTCTGATTTCATGAGCAACACCGGCGTTTTCAAACATTATTTGCCTTTTTTATTTTATTGTGTCAGGAATTGTTGCATGCTGCGTTTGAGTGTGACGAAGAGGTAAGAGTCGCATTTTCGCCTATGTGGCACAGTACAAAGGCTGTGCTCACTCTATATATGTTTGCTTTTTGGGCCTTGCACATAACATGAAGCAGTGTCCAATGTGCCAGAGTTTCAGCCTGGCCATGCATAGAGGCACTCCGAAAGTTCTTGAGGCTGTTCTTCAATAGGTGGAGGCTTTTCAGCACGTGACATCGGCATTTGGTCCAGTTTCGCCGTCCTTGTTCTTCACTATCGGCCATATCCCATAGTTTTTCACGCCAACTGGAAATTTCTTCACTGTCCCTCACTATGTCGTTGAACTTAAAAAGAAAAACACCATAATGTGTTGATGTCGGAACAGCATCAAAAAGAGAAGTACTACTTCTACTTCCCGTTCCTGGTGTTTGCGCTGTTTGGATGCTGGAGGTAAGTGGGTGGCCACTTTGGTCCCCCTCACTCCTCCTTGACCATCTTTATGATATCACCGTCAGTCTGTGGCTCACCTGCCAATAATGGTGTGCAGAAAATATTGTCCTGTCACCGCCTTTGCCATCAGTGCCTCTGAGGGGTGCCGTTGACACTCAGGCTATAATGGCTACTGTCACTGACACAGGATGTTGGGAGTGAGGATATAGAGTATCACTTAGTCCTCTTGTATTGAAGACTGTATTCTCTACACGCCTAGGTCTCCTCCAGAGAATGCAGCTTTTCAGTCTTTAGGCAGATGCAGGATGCTTTGGGCTTTGTGGTGGAAGAGGAGGAATCCTGTTCAGTTGGGCATTAAAGATCCCAGGGCACTTCTGGAAAAGAGTGGGAGAATATTCCTATTATCCTGACCAAATTTCTGCATTCACTACACCAACAGCTTAACCTGGTTTAATTTCAGTTGGTTTACATCTGTATTCTCCCTCCCTCTCCCTAGGACAGTGTGGAAAACCAGCAGGATTGTCTAGCCCTCCTTCCCAGTCAACAAAACTTAATAAATCCTCCAAGAAGGCTCTGAATTTCTAGAGATGCCTTCTAGCCTTCTCTGGTGGTTCCTCCCATCGGTCCTGCTTTGGAGGATTCCACTGTGGCAGCCTGGTATAGACCTGAAACTTGCCTGTTGTGTCTTGTAAAGCTGACAAAATGTATACTCCTTCCACCAAGCCATATTATGCTTCACAACCTGAGACTGATTCAGTGATGATGATGATGGCTGCCCACGGCCACTTGAAGGCTCCTAGTCACGAGGTCTTTACCACCTGACAAGGAGTCTCAGTGTTTGGAAGTTATGTGCAAGAAGGACATGTCTCTCTCTCTCTCTTTCTTTATATACTGCCAGTTATCCGGTGTACATGATTGAGTACCAAAATATTATGGAAATCCCTCTCTGCTGTGGCTAAGTAGCCAGATTATCCACTGAAGGAGGGGGTGTTCAGAACTACGTCTGCTGGCCTAGATGCTAGAAAGCGCCTTCTCTGCTCAGTTTATGATACCTCCTATGCTTCTGCCTGTGCTGCAGCTTCAGGCATTTCCCTTAGAAAATACTCCTGGCTGTACAACAGGACTCGGAAGGTAATAGTGAATGGAACACATTCCGAAGAAAGGGGGATCACTAGTGGAGTACCTCAGGGCTCAGTACTAGGTCCAGTCCTCTTTAACATCTTTATAGGTGACATTGCAGCGGGTCTGGAGGGAAAGGTATGCCTCTTTGCAGATGACACAAAGATCTGTAACAGAGTTGATACACGGGGGTAGAAAGGATGAGAAGGGACTTGGCAAGGTTGGAGGAATGGTCAGACATATGGCAACTTAGATTCAATGCAAAGAAGTGCAAAATAATGCACCTGGGAAACAAAAACCCAGGAGAAGAGTACACAATAGCAGGGAGGTACTAACAACAACAAAATGGAAAGGGACCTGGGTAGTCATATCAGATGATCTAAAGGTGGGTAAGCAATGTGAAAAGTCAGTAAGGAGAGCCAGGGGATACTGGGATGCATAGGAAGGGCATCACAAGTAGAAAAAGGAAGTGGTTATCCCTCTGTACAGACAGTTGGTGAGACCCCATCTGGAGTACTGTGTGCAGTTTTGGAGACCTCATCTACGCAAGGACATAGACAGGATGGAAGAGTCCAGAGGAGGGCAACTAAAATGGTGCAGGGTCTGCATCAGAAACCATATGAAGAGAGACTGAGAGGGCTTAATATGTATACCCTTGATGAAAGGAGGGACGGGGGGACATGATAGAAACGTTCAAGTACCTCAAGGGAATCAACAAAGTCCAGGAGGGTAGCATCTTTCAGAAAAAGATGTGTAAGAACAAGGGGTCACAATTTAAAGATAGAGGGGGGACGGTTCAGGGGTATTGTGAGGAAATTTTTTTTCACGGAGAGAGTGGTGGACGCATGGAACCGCCTTCCTGGAGAGGCTGTGCTGTCTAAAACAGTGGAGGAATTCAAACATGCATGGGACAGACATAGGGCAATTATAGTGGGGGGTGGCAGGAAGTAGGCTGTTGGTTTACTAAAATCTGCAGCTTATGCAGTAGGTGGAAATGAGCAGACTGGTGGGCCAAGTGGTCCTTATCTGCCGTCAGTCTGTTTCAGGATATCAGCATTTGACCCTGATGTACAGCAGTCTATTCTGAGTTCTCCTAGGGATCAGAAGTTGTTTGGACGTTATTACTCTACATGACCTTCACTCATTCCATATAATTCTTTGCTCTTGGACATCTGTCCTCCTGTGCCCCCAGAGAGTCATGGATGTCCTTGCCTTTAGAAGGGTGCACCCCGTGCTTTTGAGGGTCCCTTTAGGGCTGCGGTCTCTGTTCCTCCTTGCTTCTGGCCGTTCCAGGCTCTCATCCTCTAGCCCCTAGGAATGTTGGGGCTAAAGGGTCTGGCTCCTCTTAAAATGACTACTGTGATGGGCATGGTAAAATGTAATCCTGCTTGACTACACCATGCTTTCATGAAATGTTTCCTGTACCCAGGTTATTAATGACCTTGAATTAAAAAAAAAAAAAGGGTAGATACACACCAGGTGATATAATAACCCTAGTTTTGGTTTGGTTTTTGAATTTGGGGGAGTTTCTTCCCCTGGCTTTTATGTTGTCTCTTTTAATTTTGGGTTGATCCACCCCTGGATAGTGGGTGTCTGCCCTCCTACCCCCTTAATCAGGTTGTTAGCTGAAGTAGGTTGGCACTTTCTGGCCTGTGTCTTTGGGTTCTACAGCCTGGTTTTGTGTTTCTTTCCCTTTATCACTGGCCACCCGAGATGTGCCATAGTTGCTGTTTATTTTATGTCCTGTCCCACTTATGGATTCTGGGCTTCTGGGTGTCATTTAGCATGCCTGTCACTGATTCAGAATACTGCTTGCTATTCGTTCTGAAGGTGTGGCTCAGTTTAAGGTGATATCCTTTAAGAAGATAGATCAGATACTTAATGTAATAGTTAATTTCCGATAGAATTTCCTCCACTTGAGCCACAGTTCACCCTCCTGTCTGTCCTCTCTTGCAGGTATTCCTTCATAAGGCTCAGCTGGAGCTGGCCTGCTTGGCTGTTGCACGTGTGTACGGCACTCCATGTTTCTTATAATTATGTATTTCATCTCTAGTATGCTTGGTTTGTAAACCTGGCTCCTTGGTCTTTACCACCATGCCATATCAGAAGAGATTGTCTCCGTCAGGAAATAACTCAGGAGAGCAGGGGCTGCCCACTTTATATAGGTGGCACCAACATCTGTTGACGTGGGCAGCCCTAGCTGGCGAAAGGTATTGAGCGGTCCTGATGAAGACTGCTTAACAGTTGAAAAGGTGTGGTTAAGTGGAGAGAGTCTCAAGATGTACTGGTGGGGTAAGTAAATGATCTTTAGGGGAAAATACTAATACGATGGCCTCTCTATAGAACCCTAGATTTTAGTATATCTGAACATCTTGGGGAACAGGAAGCAAAACTATATTTCCCATCTTTTTCATCCTTACGTTTTTGGCCTTTCATACTCCGACTTTTACATTAAATAAATCCTCTCTATACAAAAGCAGCAGCACTTTCACCTGCTGTTGTATGCACCAGATTGAAATAGGGGTACATCGGTGCCTGTGGAATATGGTTCTGGTATCTTGACTATCCTGATAAAACTTGCTTCTGTGGTATTGAGCTCCCAGTTCATCAGCATGTTATGTTGTGCGGCCTCCTTCAACAGCCTCTGAAGATTGTGCTCAGTTAAAGCAGCAGTGCTGTGAAAATGGGCTACAATTGGCCCCCACCTTTTTTCTTCCTAATCGATGCCAGATGTCTTCCAATTTATTTTGGTGGTAACATTGTCAGTTTCCGTTATCCATGAACTTTATGAAAGTTTTAAAGTAATTTCTCAAAAAAAAGATGGCCGCCTCATTTTTGCATAGAAATAATATTGACCTGAGGAGGGTAATAATCCAGATGAAAATGCAAATGTACAGTACACAGCATAGGAAGCATCCAGAAAACCCAAATCAACAGTTCTGCCAATATTTTTCATAACCATAGCAGAAATTTATCTTTTTGAAATAACATTTTCATTGCACTGCTGCTTTAACACACGTTCTATAAGATGCAGTATCCTTTACCATATGGAAGCAAGCCCGATTTTTAGTTTTAATAAGCCCATTTGGGCAAGTAGGCTTTTGATCTTAAGATGCCAGGTAAGAGGTAGAGGGTGAAGTTTATTTTGAAGGTCACATCAGTGCATAAAAGGAGAAGACGACTTAAAATGAGCCACTAGTGACATGTGGTCAGCTTTAAAGAAGTCTGACAGTAGAAAAAAAACTGATGTTTGAAGGGCAGACTAAGAAAAAAAAAAATGTTGAGCCTCAGTAGTCTTGAAACTTTTTTTCCTCCTTTTTCTGATGCTTGTAGTCTCCCTACAAATTGATCTTATGTCACCTGTGGGTCCTTTCTATTATCTGGTACTAAAAGGCCTTCCAAGCTTTGTGGATTTTGCAAAGTTTATATAAAGAGAAACAAACTGGTGTTTGGGGAGGGTGGAGGTGTGAATATGTGTGTGTGTGTGTGTGTGTGTGTGTGTGTGTGTGTGTGTGTGTGTGTTTAATGTAACGGGAAACAAGCGTGTTTATGCCATACCAGTGGTGATAAATTTTCCTGATAAATATGGTATGCCATGGGCTGCCTCAGAATAAATTGTTTATATTAAAGTTGAGGTCTATAGGTGTGAAACCAGAAACGAAAGTTTTTGAGCTAGTGACAGATGTCGGTACATTGACCTTGCCTGGCTAGGATGGTAAGGTGGCTTGAAATATTGAAACATGCTGCATAATTCCAGAAGGAGGCTAATACAGCTTGAGCGAAATGATCATTATTGAGTGTGCTGGTTTGAAAATACATTTGTCTCCACACCAGCTTTGAATGCTATAAAAATAAATGATTACACAATGTGTATTGTTACTGTTATTCTATGAATAAAATATATAAAATGGGTTGCAGTGGAATAACATGTTGATATCCATATGAGTGGTAAGACCTTTGTCACTCATAACTCACCAGTGGCGAAGCCATGAGTCCTGCCACTTACTAGTAGAGATAGCTTGTTTTTCTAATTTTATGTCCACACATATGTGTCCGCACATACACCAGTAGTAAATAAAGTGGGTAAATAAATATTTTTTTATCTTCTTAGAATTAATCTTCTCCATAGAATCCCACCCTTTGGTCTGAGTGCCACAGATGCTAGGACCCAGCAGGAACCAATACGTTTGGAGCCAGTGGCATCCATTCCTAGCACCAACGCATGTCATGCACCTGTTGCATATATAGTAGTGATGGCCCCAACCACCTCATTTCCCCTTTTCCTCACCATTGAAGTGCAACACTCTTGTTGTCCTCATCAGTGACTAGAACACCAGATCTTATCTGTCAGTCTTCACCATTCATCATCTCTGGGTATGTGGCCGGAGGTCATGACCCTGGCCACATACTCACAGGTGACCATTGTGTCATCGAGCGTGGAAAGTTGGATGAGCTCTGCCGACTTTCGGGGGACGGGCACGCACTCGTCGGGCCAAGCCACAGACTCTCTGCCTTTCCTCCGGGTTCCCTCCCGGTTCTGTACGGATCGAGGAGGAGGGGGCTTCTGCTCCTAATAGTCTCGCTGTTGCAGAAGCCCTTTCCACAGTGCAGGAGGCCCAGTCCATCACCCCTGGGGGGTGGGCAGGAGGCACTGCTCTAGCAGTCGTCCCTTCTGGGATGAAGGCTCCCCCGTTGTTTTCCTCTGACTGGGAAGCCTGGGTGGCACCGTCCCGCACTGTCGTCGGTGCCATCTTGGGCCTTGGCGCCATCGCGAGGCTGAGGGATGGCACCGTGCCCAGCTCTGGTGCCGCTTGCGGCTTTCGAGCAAAACACAGCGCCCGTGGAGGTGTTTTCCTTAGTGCCCGTCGTCATCACTGTCTCTGACTTTAGTGCCACTACGTAGCGCGTGGGTCGGGGCGAGCGCCCGTGGCAGGCATTGACTCCACTTCTGCTACCGCCTCGGTGCCGTTTCTTCAGGCACCGTTCGAGGTGCAGTGGGAGAGTTTGGCGTCGGCTCTTGTACAGACATTTGGACTGGTACCCCCTTCGGTCGGGATGGCAGCGGGCGTCCACGTACAGTCTGGCACCGGACTTCAGTCGCTGCCTCCTCGGAGACGGAGTCAGAGTCTGGTTTGGACCAGCTGTCCGACTCTTTGGAGTTGGCAGCCCATGTGGACACCCTGGTAGTTTCCTCAGCTGACCGGAGCCAACCTCCCTCCGGGGGAGGCGGTTGCCCCCATGTCCAGGGTCAGGGGTGCTGACCAGCAGGCAGTTATGCAGGCCACTATTGCTCTGCAGCCTAGGCTCGGAGGGTTTTCTGCCCCCTAAATTGCGGTACCCCCTCAGGCGGTGTGCCTGGATCGCCCAACTTTATGGCTGATTGCACCCATAAAGGGAGGGGAGGGTGCTACTTGCCTGGGTGGTCCCCCTCAGGGACTGACCAGGGTTGTCGGCTACCTAGGCTGGTGTGTGTGAGGAGGAGGAGGGCTATTTCAGACTCCGAGGGGTTGAGGGGGTCAGGGTTCGATGTGGTGACCCTTTTCCGGGACCCACCTGGGCTCGGAAAGGAGTCGTAGCACAGACCTTCGCTCTCGGTCTCAAGTGGGCCCTGGTCTTTGGAGGGTGGGGACCGTCCTTTTGGAGTTCCACAGTCCCGGTCACCTCACGGGGGGAATCTTCAGGGCACAGCCTAGGCAGTTCCAGTATGGTTGATCAGCTATCAGCTGTAGGGTTTTCCGGAGCCTCCTCTTCTCCTCTTGAGGCTCCCTGTGCGCACTCTTTCCCAGACAGAGGATTGTCTCCTTCTGCCACTGACCTTGCCCCCACTCCTCTGTCATTTTCTCCTGCGCCCAAGCATTCTTGGTCCTAGTATGGCTGCTCACTTCATCATATGTCAGGGCCATAAACAGACAGGTGTTTCACCATCACCCTGAGCAGCCAACCTCTGGATCTCCAAGGTCCTCAGCTTAGTCATCCCCCTCTTCAGGGAGAGAGGAGTCCTCTGTCCACATCTCTCCTGCTGCTGATCTCAGAGTATCAGTATTTCCTCGTAAGGATGATGGAGGACCTGCATGTCACCCCACCCACTCAGCACAATCCAGAGCATTCGACGTGCGCCTTCCTAGGTGATTTCAGTGCAGACACCCTTGTGGTGCCCTCCTGGCCTGCCCCTTTCCAGGAAGCATTGTTGCGATTCTGGCAAAGGCCCTTTTCCAGAATCCCAGCCCCTAGGGATCTGAGACGGAGGTATTGTGCGCCCCCCCAGTGTCTCCAGGTTGTTTGCCTCATTCTCAGTCAGGACTGACACAGCTGGACACTCCCGATGGGCTTCATGCCCTCCACCGTGACCAGCCCCTGATCAAGATTCCATGGATTTTGACTTCTGGGGGAGGAGGACTTTCTACTCGGCATGGTTGCTTCTTTCAATTTCTGCACATCAGGCCCACTATGCTACCTGTGATAGGTTTCTGTGGTCCAGGCTAGGTCAACTCCTAGCCTCTATGCCTGATGCGGAGGTAACCAGACAAGCCATTGCACTCTCTGCACGTTTCCTGGAGCTAACAAGGCACCAAGTGAGGGCATCTTACGATGCCAGCGAGATAGCTTCCAGGGTCGTAGGGACAGCAATCTGCACTAGGTGGATGGCATGGCTGCGTCTTTCCCGGTTGTCACCTTTGGCCCGGCGTAGGGTGATTTCCTCTGTGTACCGGAGAACCCATCTTTTCTCCCGTGGGGTGAGGCGGCCTCTGTCGGGGCAGCCTCCTACTCCGGGATCCCGCTGCCTCACTCCTCCCCTCTCAGGCCCCGCCAGGCCTGTACAGGTTCTCCTCTGTGTCTCACCCACTGAGAACTAAGGGACTTTGTCCTTTAGGGTTTAGGGCCCCTTTGGGGGCTCGGTACTCACTCACAGTTGATGAATGGTGAAGATTGACATAGATAAGATATGAAAATTACGTACCTACCGTAATTCCTGATCTTTCTGTGCATCTTCACCATTCATCACAATCCCACCCTCCATCCCCCTGGGGCTTCAGTCTCTGGGTCCCCCTCCCTCTGTGTGCCCCCCCACTTCCTTTCCGCTGGTCAGGATCGGGGTGACCTTGGGCGCACAGAGGGAATTTTTCTTCCTGTCAGGAGGGAGAGGGATCGGGGGAGGGAGCACTTTATCCTCAATGCTTCAGCTCCACCCCTTTGGGGTGGGAGTTGGTGGTTGCCCTCTCTTCTTTCAGTTCCTCCAGCAATGAGGTTATGTCTGACCACCATTCCTTTCTAGGCCAGTGTTCTGGAACTGGGCAATCTTGTGACCAGGAAGGAAAGCGGTCCTCAAAGAACTGAAAAAGAAACAGTCTGTGGCCCTACTCATCATGGGGTTCTGCACTTATATAGGTTTTCAACTGTCAGTTGGTCTGTACCTAACAAATGTCTGGGAAGGCTTACATAGAGTGTGTGAACACACATTACAGTACAGAAACTGGTACAACAAAGCTTCAGACATTTGTTAGGTACAGACCAATTGAAGATGAATCAGAGCAGAACAGTCCCTAGAATTTATTTATTTAAATTTTGGTAACTGGGTGGCCCAATGGAACCTTGTGGTCCGTTCCTGTCGTGTAACTAAACCTGGGTCGCCCCTGAAAAAGGGACCACAAGGTTCCAGTGGGCCTACCCAGTTACCAAAATTTAAATAAATAAATTCTAGGTACTGTTCTGCCTCTGATTCATCTTCATGTAGGAAATCTAAAGAGAAGTGAAGACATAGGTCTGGGACACATTCTCACCACTCTGCCCGTGGCATTAGTCTCCTGTGAATGTAGAAATTCCAATATCTCTTGTCTCCTTTAGAGCAGTCCGCCCCAGTACTCCCTCCTGCTTTCTGGGGAGCCAGTAGATAAGCAGTTTGGCCGATGGACAGCTCTTATGGAGCAGTAAATATTGTCAGTGCTGGTACCACCTTTGGGACTGGTGTCTGTGCTGAGTTTGGTGTCTGTCACTGCAAAATGCAAATGAGCCCTTTGGGCATATGAGATGATAAGATGCAGTTTACATGCCCATAGTGGGCTCATTTGCATTGGAAGCAGTGACCCAGTTGCACCCATTCTGACTTCACCCCTGGTGGCTAGCAGTGCCCCCCACCCCTGAAGATCTGTTTCGGTTGTGTGACAATGTTTCCTAGTGTTTAGTGGCACCCCCCAACCCTGATTCCCCCCCCCCTTCTGGTTCGTGTCCATGATTCCATGGTGTTTTGTAGCACCCTCCACCCTCAGATTGTCCTGGTGCAGATAATGTCTGCTCTGGTGTCCAGTGGCACCCTCACCCTCCAGTCACCTGTCCCAGTAGATCTCAAGTATACCCTGGTGTCCAGTGGCTCCCCCCACCTTCCAGTCACCCATCCCAGTACGTCTAAAGTATTTCCTGGTGGATAGTGGCATCCCCACCTCCGCCAGACATCCATACTGGTAATTCTGAAGATTTCCTGGTGGCTAACTGAGCCCCCATTCCACCATCCCATGTAACCTAGACTCCCCTGGCGACCATTGGTACCCTGTTTCCCCCTCCCCAAACTGCCAGTCGCCAAATGGGCCGACAAACATTGGCGGTAACAGCCCCCTTTACCACTGATGCCAGGGTTGTGCAGTGAGCCCAATATGACGACCTGCAGAACCCTGCCCTCACTTCCTCGGCAGGTCGCCTTTATATGTTGACAGTCAGCATGCATATGAGAGGGCTGTGTCTGTCATCATATTAAGCTCACTGCATGGCCCAGCCATCACTGGTGGTGGTTGTGGTGGTGGGGCTGCATGGCGGGGGTGGTTGGGCCCTGAACTGTCAGTGTGTTGGTCTGTTTAACGACTGGCAGTTGGGGAGCTGGGGGGCTAGCCTAGGTTATATGGGCCGGGGGGGGACACTGGACACCAGAGATCTTTGGACTCACCAAGGTGGGTAATTGGCTGGGGGAAGGGTGCCACTAGACACCAAGGAATACTTTAGACATACTGGGATGGATGATTGAAAGGTGGGGGAGCCACTGGATACCAAGGTATACTAGAGAAGTACTGGGATATGTGATCGGAAGGTGAGGAGGGGGGTGTCACTAGACATTAGGGACTATACTGTATTACTGGGAGGGGTGATCGGAACATGGGGGGGAGGTGCCACTGAACACCAGTGAGCATTCTGCATATCATGGGATGGGCAGCTGCAGTGCAGCCATTCTGCCATCGATGGGATGGGGCGCGGGCTTTGAACCCAGTTAAGACCCGGTTTAGGGAGGCAGTGGATAGTGCCACTTTGGGTGCCATTTACCGCTGATGTAAACGCTTTGAAATTGCTGTTGCGCCTGTATGGGGGGGCTCATTTACATGTGCTCAGCATTATGTTAGTTCTCGGCATTAAAGGGTCTCTGAATATAGATTCCACCCAAAACTTGGTGCAAACCCAGTTAGCATGTGCAAATGCCTTTTAGCACCAGTGCTAACATTTCAGTACATGGCCCCATGTGTCGGTGCTGTGCTGACACTGCCATTCCCCAAAAGTTCTGGTTCCTGTGCGATCTTACTGCCTCTGGCAGTAAGACCAAAGAGTGGGACTCTATGGAGAAAATATTCTTTAAGAGCTACCATTACGGTAAGTAATTACCCTTTCTCAAACAGTAGGGATAACATTTATTTCCACTTAGAACATATTTCAACTTTGAATATGTTGGTTTAGCAGCAGTACCTGATGGTGTGAATATTATAGGATAATGCCACACCTTGGGTGCCTTGTGAAGCACGAAATGTAGCCAGGTGCCTTCAACCATATGTGAAGTGGCATTAGCCAAAATTGTAGCACATATTGTGGGGAGTATTCTTGCTATTATTTAATGAATTACAAGTGGTTAAAAAAAAAAAGTTGGCAGGAACTTCATCCAGTCTGTGGTGTACCACGTCATAGAATGCTCTTTAGTCAGGTTTGAAGAAATCTCTTTACCTGTTTAACAACCCACTTGGAACATGTTACTGCCACTTACAATCTGGGATCAAAACACAGAACTGGTCACATGGTGTTTACAGTTGATAGGCAGTTTTAAAGTAAAGGTAAAACTGTAATCAGAACCTCAAATATAGTGCAGTATACACAAAATAGATAAGGACTTGTAGTGGAATTCCACATTCATCCCTGAAATCCTACATGAGTGGTAAAACCTTCATAACTGACTTGTAGCTTTTCCACTTGTAAGTTAATGCGTCTTACCACTCACTGAGATACTTATTCTACTATAATCCATTGTGTCCCATGCATGCATATCTATTCATCTATATATAATATGTACAACCCCGTGTATGTATATATAGGGAATACATAATGGGTTGCAGTGAAATAACACATTTTTCTCCACTGGTGAGTGATAAGACCCACTACTCACAAGGTAGTTATGAAGGTCTTACCACTCATGTGGAGATAAATGTGTTATTTTACTGCGAACCATTATGTATTTGATATATACTACACCATTTGTTACTGGTGCCTACCTTATTTTAGCTTAAAACTGCCTTCCTGTTGTAAATTCTCTGTCTGGCCCATTGTCCTTTTGTATTTCTGTCTCCATATTCTAAGTGAAAATAATGTTCTAAGTTAAATAAATTGTGTTCTAAGTGAAAATAAATAATTAATGGCTATGATTTTTTTCCATTGGAAACCCGTGGCATAATTTGCCGTTATAAAGGAGCGTTTATAACGGCAAACACGCACCGGGTTTCCCTACCGCTGTGCATGTGCCTGGGGCCGCTCTGCCCTTCCTGGTAGTCCGAGACCGTGGCTTACCACCGGAGATCACACAGTAAACGCTGACTGGGCGGTAAGTCCAAAAAATAAATACAAGAACTCTGGGCTAAAAGTAGGCTACTGTTTAAGAAAAAAATGTGTCTTCAGCAGCCGCTTCTGACCGCGAACCCAGTCGGGATTGGAGCGCAGCTGCACAGGGATATTTTATTTTATTTAATTGCTCTGGCAAAAAAATCATTGCCATCAATTATATAAAATAAAACATGGGGTGGTGTGAAAACTCGAAGTTTACACATACCTTGGGTTAGATGCGGACATAAACCCTCAGCTTACGCCTCGGGTTTATGAGCATCTACCTCGGGTGTGTGTAAACTTCTTGTTACACACACCACCCCATACTTTATTCTATGTTTAATTCTAAAATAACATGATCTGTTTGCCCAGTTTGTTCACCACTGGTGTGGTGTATGTGTACTCACATACACAGGCATTTTAGAATCATCAGTGCCCTGGTCCTCTGTTAATACCGATGGTCAGTGTCATGCACTACGTAAACCAGGAGGGGGCACTCACTCCTATCCCCTATGCAGGGAAGCAATGAGTGTGTTACTGGGCAATATCTAATGACCTTCAGCTGTTGGTCATGTTTCTCCCAGGTGTCCAGAACATTTTGGCAGACAGGCTAAGCAGGTCTCAGTTCCTGGTTAATGAATGGGAACTGCTGACCTCTGTGGTGAACAACCTCGTCGCAAGATGACGTAATCCTGAGTTGACCTTCTGGCATCCCCACACGACAAGTATGGCCACTGTGGCTGAAAAATTGCCTGAGGGCCAGGACAAAATATTGGCTCGGCAAACAATTACTGATGGTGAAGAAGCCGGTAATTGTCTCCTCAGATCAGCCTATGATGTATTAGATGCTGCTGCCGGGTTGCTGCCTCTGGTATTTGCATTAGATGTCACTCCTGGCTTAGAGTGGCTGTTTTTTCCCCTGATGTACAATAATCTGTAATGAATGCTCCTTTCAGGCAAAGCATCTGCTTGGTAGTGACATTAAAAATATTTTGAGGGATCTGTAGAAGTCCAGAATGACTCTCCGATCCCTGCATATGATTAACTGCAAACCCAGAGGAAGGGGTCATTGTTCATTTTGTAGGCCCTGTGCCCATCCTAACTGAGATAACTTCAGAGACCCCTCACTGTGGATCACAGATTCCTTAGCCTTCTACCTCCCAAGCCACAAACTTTCCCCCGGTGCCAGGCTAGATTTACAAAAGGTTAGTCCATTACCGGCACCTTCTGACTCTCCTCCAGCCTCACTGTCTCAAGAGGTTTTGGTGTGAGGCAGCATCTTCCTCTTTCCAGAAAAATAGAGGAAGATCACTACTGATGCTCTAGTTCTGGAGGTGGTTCAGCACAGACATGCCCTATAGCCCCTTACTGTTCCAGTTACTTCTCCATTTCCAAACCAGTACCTTCCGGGACATCTTGCTCTGCTGGAGGAAGTTCAATCCCTCCTCGCAAAAGTGCCTTGTAATTAGTCCCAGCAGTGAAAATAAATCAAGGTTTTTATTCCCGGTACTTTCAGGTTCCAGAGTGCACTGGGGCTTTACAGCCTATACTAGATCTATGTGACCTAGACGTATACGTAGAATACAAGAGGTTTAAAAAGGCATTCCTTACAGTAACTGTTGCCTCTGCTATTAAAAGGGGACTGGATGGTCATACTGAACGTGAAGGATGCTTATACCCTCACGTCAGAATCAGGAAATCTCTCAGAACATATTCGAGATTAAGGCTTCAGGGCTCTCACTACCAATTAAGTTTTTTTGTTCTGTGGCTTATGCTTTGCACGGTATGTATTTACCAAAGTATTTGCAGTGGTAGCAGTGACCCTCTGCAGGGAGGGTGTGTGTCTTCCCTTATATAGACGATTGGCTAGTAAAAGTCCCATCATGGGACGCGATAGTGTACACAATCTTTTGGACCAGGCAACTGTTCGACCAACTGGTCATATTGGTCAGTAGTCCGAAGTCGGTCCTTGCGCTCTGCCAGTGGCTCCAGTACATTGGATCCATTCTAGACATGGCCTTGGTCAGGCATTTCTGCCCTCGGACCATGCCACGGCACTAGTGGCATAAGCACAGCTGGTGACTTCCAACAATTGTGTCAGCCACTGTCTCAAGACTGAATGGTCTGACGGCCACTGCCTTCTTGACAGTTTCGCTGGCCCACCTCCATAAGAAAATACCTTAGTGGTCTCTCAATACACAGTGGGCTCAGCACTTAGACAAGTTGGAGCACCTCATACAGGTTGCTGTCCTCTACATCTTTGTTTATTCTGGTGGCTGGACAGATACAACCTGGAAAAAGGGTCACCATCCCTGTGGCTGTTCCCCCTGTTGATTATGGCCACAGATGCCTTAGGGATGGATAGAGGGCTCATCTGGGCCCCTTAAGGGCCAGTGAGGCCCTCTAGATATGTGTGATTCACAACACCAATCTGGAAAAGGGCTGTTGTATGTGGCTTACAGGCCTTTGCCTCCTTCTAGGGAATCGGCTGATGATTGGCACAGACAGTATGTTAGTGATGTACTACATCATTTGACAAAGAGTGCATTCATATGCTCTCTGCAGAGAAGCAATGAGTTTGGCACTGGGTGGTGGAATAAGACCCATTTCTCAATGGTTCTCCCCAAGACCATGAACACACTTATTTGGACTGATTCATAGATGGCCTAGTTGAAAAATGGGTCAGTCTGGGCATAGACCCGTTTGTGTCTCCATACAGTGCAAAACTGCTGCCTTTCTGCTCGCTCACTTTAGGGCCTGGAGTTTTTTGGAAAGAGAGATCTTCAGGGATATCTTCGTCATCGGGTCACACGTATGGAACTTGGCCATCCGGCATCAGGATCCCACAGAAGCTTTTCCTGCAGCAGTCTACTAGGGGCCATCTGCTGGCGTTGGGCTCCAATGTTGCACACTTTATATTTGCGCGGGCAATCCCGCTCCTTCCTCAGTTCTTTTCCCGCCATTGACCATTCACGCACAGACTCCACCGAAGCTTCATCGGTCAGTTTGACCGCCACTTTTACGCATTCTTTTTTTTTCTTTACTTAACTTTGAATCACTTTAGTTTAAGTGATTCCTTTGTTCTTTGTATGTCGAACTACTCCTTCATCGGCTCTCTTCTGTCACTGTTGCTGTGGAAAGATTTTCTCCAACAACAAACGCGAACTCTGTGTCTGCTGTCTTGGGCCTAGCAACAGTGTCCTTGCCTGAGTCCTGCCAGAAGTTCAGCTCAGAACCTGGTGCAGGCGCAAGAAAAGCCCTGCAGAAGTTCCTCATGGAGCAGCAGAGAGCAGGGGTCGCTCTGAGCACCCCTGCCAGTCGCCACGCTGCCTTTTGGGCTCTCAGGCCAACAAGGCCTGGGACAATTCTCCCCCCGTTGGCAATCCCAGCCTCGCTTGATTCTTCTTTATCTCCTGGGATCGCCCCTTTGACTGCTCCGGCATTGGCGTCTCGCCTCTTGCAGGCCTCTGCTCCTGCCAGACCCCCCACAGTGGATTCATCTCCCAGTCATCATAGGGCTGTGAAACAGCCATTGGCCTCTGGGCTGTCAGCCCCTGCCATGCCATCGAGACCTCTTGAGCCTCTAGGTCCACCAGCACTGGGCTCAGCTGCTATCACTGCTGTTAGCGGTTCGTTGGCAGACCAGGCTACGCGCCTCCTCAGTTGATGCCCGTGTCAACGACCATTCCTATTCCTACCATCGACCTTAATTCCATTCTTACCTCTTACCACGTCTCTCATTCAGCAGCTAGTTCCATAGCCCAGGCGGTCATCGCCTGTGCTGGAGACGGGTGCTTTCATGTCGACGCCACCTCCACCCATGTGCCCTGTGTACCTAGAGACCCTGCTAGTACTATGTTTGCTGGTTCCTGCTTCAGAGAAGACCAGCGTCAAGAGAATACCATCCTGATTTCATCCTCCTGAGGAAGAGAATTGGGGAAGATGTTAATGTGGAATCCTCAGACAGGTCCACTGTCTCCTCCAGGAGTGAGGAGTCTGTCAAGCACACTGTCAGACCCCCCACCCCCACCCGGAGGACCTTTCCTTTACAACATTGTGAAGCAGCTCTCCTTCACCATGGGATTCCACACTGAGGGGAGATGAGACTAGGAGGAATCTGGTGGATTTCCTGGAGATCCCGGAGTCCCCACCCACCCAAGGTTATTTTTTCCCTACTGCCATCCCTGAATGATGCTGCCACAGCGGCCTGGCGCAGGCCCAGCATGGTACCAGCCATGCCCACAAAGGCCGACAAGCTCTGTCAGGCACCTCGGGTTGCCCTTCTGTGCAGCCCAGCCTGAAACCAACTCTGGTTATCAAGGCCACTCGTGATGACAGAACCAAGGCCTCTAAGCACCTTAGTTCTCTGCCTCTGACCTTGAGTCTTAGAGATTGGACCTCCTGGGGCAAGAGGACTCTGCCTCTGCCACCTCGGCCTTTGGATTGTCAATTATTTGGCCCATCTTAAGTACCAGAATATCCTAAGGTGGAAGGGCAAGCCGGCTGTACAGGCTCTCCCTGAAGGTTCCCAGAAACAGGAGCTTCTTAAAGGTGCTTCAGGCCACGGAAGGTGTCATTAAGCATCTTCTCAGAGCCACCTATGATATGGTTGATACTACAGCCAGGGCTACTGCACCTGGCATTTGCCCCAGAAGGCTCTCTGGCTTTGCAGATGATGTCCAGCAAAAGGTGCTGAATGCTACTTTTGTGGGTCACAGACTTTTTTGACCAGACGGGCAGGATATTATCAATGAACTGCAGGCCTCTGGTAGGGCTGTTTGATCTGTCCACTCCAGTACCATTCTCGGCCCAGGAGTAGGCAGAGGTCCACCTTCAGTAAGGTCTCTCACAAGTCTGGTCCAGGAGCCAAGCTTCAGGGTAAGCACAGAGCCAGCACCGCCTGCCTGCGCCTCTTCCAACTCTGGTCTCTCTGTCAAGCAATCCAGAGGAGGAGGTGCGGCTTCAGCCACAGGTTCAGCCTCCGCCTGACTCCTTGATAGACCTCCTTCTCCTTTCCAAAGCCAGGAGGTGGTGGTCGAGGTTCGGTTCTCTCTCCATCTGTCCCAATGGAGAACCATCACAACAGATGCTTGGATCATGCAGATAATCCAACAGGGCCATGTTCTAGAGCAGCTTCCAGATGTTCCCTCTGTCCCCATGTTTTACGCTCCAGATCACGCAGAGGTACTTAGGGAAGTGGTCCTCACCTTGCTGCACAAACAGGCCATAGAACCAGTGTCCAGGCAGCAGAGGAACGGGAATCTACTCTAGGTTCTTTCTGGTTCCCAAAAGAATGGAGGACTTGAGGCCCATTCAAGACCTCAAGGAGCTGAACCTTTTTATCCAGTACAAAAAATTCTGGATTGTCACTTTGTACGGCCTTCTTCCTCTGCTCAAGCAGGCAGCTGGCTGTGTTCCCTTGATGTATAAGATGCCTACCTGCATATCATAGTTTGCCCCCCCCCCCACAGGCGGTACCTGCAGATCATCTACGGACTGGTCTCTTGCAGTAGGTTATTACACTTGGGAGTTCCACCAGGTGGTTCTATCACACGGCTGCTTCTTCCAGCAGTCTTCCCGCCTACATGACGTCACTTCCTCAGCCTCAGTAGAAGTGTGGGTGGCACCAAGTAGCTTCTGTTAATTTTCCCACCGGCTTCAGCCCGCACAGCAGCTAGCTCAGTCTTCTGTGTTGCAGTCTTCGACGTGAACTTGAACCCACTTTTCCTTACACGTTTCTGGGCCTGTGAAGCACTCACAGCTACCCCGGCCCTCCTTGTTCTGCAGCGGGCTTGTGAACCACTCACAGCAACCCCGCTGCTGCTTGGCCCGGCTCTCCTGCTGGGTCCAGGGCTTTTTCTATGGCTGACAAGGCAGCCCTGCCGGAACGGCTATGGGGAACCCATGCTAAGGGTTCCCCAGCTCAGGGCTTACGTTCCCAGCATAAGAGGGAGAGGGACTCTCACTCCCTCCAGCATGGCCCGTCGTCGGTGGCTTCTCCTGCTTTTCCAGTCGACGGAGCGTTCCTCGTCGACAGGGCTGTTCTCACCATCAACTGAGCCTGCGTTGCTCCTTTCCTCGTCGACTGGCCATACCCAGTCGATGGAGCACTCTAGGACATGTTTCCCATAAATAGGCATTGTTCCCCCATCAACGGAGCATGTTGATCTCTCTCCTTCATCGACGGGAGCGCTTTCCCTGTCAATGGGACAGCTTCCCCCATCGACAGAGCTTCTACATTGCATTTCCCATCTACGGAGGCTATTCCCCCATCGACGGAGCACTCCTCATCGTCGGAATGTCCCCTTCTGCACTCGTCTTTGACTGGGATGGGTTCCCTATTGTTGGCAGGGGCTCCGCACCCTGGGGCATCCCCAGTTCGGGGTCCCCTTCTGTGTCCCCATCCTGGCACCGGCACACTATTCCTCTGTCGACGGGGTTTCCCCCCTCCATCGCCATTCTTGTGCCCCTCTGGTGCCCCATCTTTTGTGCTCTTGGACGGGGTTCTTGGGTCTTATCCCACGATCCTCGCCCCTCCTCGGGTGCCGTCCCGCAGGGGTCAGGATGCCCCCCCACCAGCTTTCCGGGACTGCAGTCCCCGAGGTGCCTGGCATTGCCCTTGAGGTTCTGCAATGTTTGGGACACAGCCCATCTCAGGACCCACCATTGGGTCCTGTGCTGCAGCATTCCCCCTCTCCCCCGCCTAAGTGGCTTTGCCCAGATCTGGCCATCCTTGCCTGGCCCTCCTCCCCCATTTCTGAGGAGTCCATATATGGGGGATCCGGATGTGGAGGATGCCTCTGGTGTGGGCTTTCCAGATTATGGGAACCGGGATTCCACATTGTCTGTGTCCTCTATTCTGGACGCCGCCCCGCAGCCTCCACTTCCCCTGACCCTTCCTTTGCGGATCTGATGTTGCAGATCCAGGGAGTGTTTGGCTTCCCCTCTGCGGTGCAGTATTGTCTTCGCCGGGACATGGCTGCCTACCTCGACTTGCCCGTAGAGCCTGTCCTGGGCATCCCTCCCTTGATTTCTGCATACTTGGAACACCATGTCTCACATTTGGCATCACCCCTCTTCCACTCCAACCGCCCCGTGTGGGCCTGACCGACCATACAGGGCCCCGTCGGACCATCCCTATTTGTCCGCTGCTCCTGCAGCTGACTCGGTGGTCATTACAGCGGCTCATGACCAGACCGCTCGGCCCCACCACACCAGTTCCGTGCCGCCAGATAAGGAACCCCAGCGCCTTGATTTCCTTGGCAAGAAGGTTTACATCTCTAGTACCTTGTTGCTTTGAATTCTCAACTATATGGGCCACATGGTCCTCTACCTTCACACTTTGAGCGGTCCACCTTGTCTTCCTCCCAGGGGTCAGACCAGTTGGCACAGCCCTTGTCCACCATTTCTTCTCTGTCCCATCACCTGCTTTGGTCGGGCTACGATGCAGTTGACGCCTCTGGCCGCCTTTCTGCCACTGGCGTCACCTTGCGGCATCATGCCTGGCTTCGGGTGTCTGGTTTGGCTCCCAACGTCCAATTGTCTGTTGCTGATACCCCTTTCTGTGGGGCTAGTTGTTTTGTCCTGGTACCCAGCCATTCTGGATTCTCCAGGCTTCGGATATACTCTGCAGTCACTCCAGGATCTCTAACGGGCCCCATCCTCCACTTCTGCTGGCAGGACGTCCTGTTCCCTGCCTCCTACGGGGTGCTGTTTAGACAGTGATAGGGCTTCCAGAAGGTTGCCCTGTGCCCGCCCCTCGGGGGCAGGCCTGCCACTGCACATAAACTGCACCTCAGGGCTCCCCCCCACCTCCTCTTGCAGGCCTCTGAGGCGCTCGGGGGTCTATCTGCCCTTTCTTTAGAGGCTTGCTTCCCGATCACAGACGCTTCGCTCCTCCTTGCGGATCATTTGGAACTTCTGTTATCCTCCCTGATGGAGCCCTTCTGTTCCTTGTTGTGGGATTCCTGGTGCGACTTGCTCCAGTACACTCTTCCACCTCCTGCGTACTCCGCGCTTTATGAGCTCTGCTGGACTTACTGTACGCCATGGCTTCTCTATCCCTGCTCATCAGGTTGAATCATTGGCATGGCCCATCTCCTTCTCTCCTTTTGTGGAGTATTCATTCGTCTCCCACCCTTGGCTTGTCTGTCCTCCCGGGTGTGGTGCGAGATGACCTGACTGTGACTCACTGCGACGCCGTCCCTTTTCCGGGCTCACGTGGCTGTCTCTTGGCTTTTCTGCGGCTCCTCCATGGCTTCCGCCTGGATGTTACTTGCCACTCCTTTTCCGTTCTCTCCGAATGGTCCTCCTTGCTTTGCTTGTCGCAACGGCTCCTCGCCCGGCTTCCTGCTTTGCCTGTCCTCCCTTTGGATCTAACTGCTTGGTACTATCCCAAGTGTAATAACCTATTGCAAGAGACAAGTCCATAGAAGATAGTTTGTTACGTAAGAACTTACCATAACAGTAGATCTTCCAGGAACTCTGTCTTGCAGTAGGTACCATCCTGCCCTCCATCCCCCTGCCTTTTGCTCAGGGTCCCAGGATCTCGGGACATTGGGTTCGGTCTCCCTGATCCGCGGTTTCCCTCGGTCTTTGCCGTTGCATGCCAAAGCTGGCGGGGAACAGAGGCTTCTTGGGACCGCCCACACTTACACTGAGGCTGTGGCAGTGATGTCATGTTGGCGGCCCCTACAGAATACTGCTGGAAGAAGCTGCCGCGTGATAGCGCCACCTGGTGGCACTCCCAAGTGTAATAATGCACTGCAAGAAACAGTTCCTGGAAGATCTTCTGTTACGGTAAGTTCTTGCGTAATAGACTTTCCTTATCCAGAGGAGCATTACCAGTACAGTGCATGCCTTTGGCTTATCCTCTGCGCTACAGGTATTTACTGAGTGCTTAACAGCTGTGGCACCCGCCCTTCAACATGAAGACTTCTATGTGTTCCCATATCTGGATGACTGGTTACTGAAAGGCCCAGTCCAGGGAGCTCCTGGTGTGGACTCTAGAATGCACCCTGCAGTTATTCCAGTCCTTTGGCATCACTGTCAATCAGCCCAAGTCTGTGCTGACTCCTTTTCAGTAGTTGCAATATGTAGGGGCAGTCCTGAACTCTACTCAGGGCAAAGCCTTCCTTCCTCAAGACAGGGCAGTCCATCTTATTGCCCAGGAGGTGTTTCAGAGCTAGCATGTCCCAGCCAGAACATTCCTCTGGCTCCTAGGCCTCATGACCACAGCCATTGTTACCGCTCCTCTGCCAGGTTGCACATGAGGATTCCACAGTGGACAGATGATGTTGATCAGCTGGTCCTTGTCTCCTCACTAGTGTGCAGAATGCTTCACTGGTGGAAGGACCCGCCAACCTTTTAAAGGTCCCTTCTATCCTCACTCCTCACCACAGATGCCTCAGGTCTGCTTTCAGGAGCCCACCTGGGTCCTTATTAGACCCAGGGTGTCTGGTCCCACTGGGAGACTCCCCTCCACGTAAACGTCTTAGAAATGAGGGCAGGTCTGTATGCTTTCCAGAACCATCTTTCTTCAGGCCCTCTGCTGGTGCAGTTGGACAGTCTCAGTATGTATTATTACATCAACAAGCAAGGGGGGACCCATTTCTACCCTCTGTGCCAAGAAGTAGTGAGGGTCTGGTACTGGGCTCTAGATCACAGTCTAGAGATGTCAGTCGTCCATGTGCTCAAAAACGCCTGGTGGACAGCCTCAACAGGTCCACAGTCTAGAATGTACGAGTGGGGGCTGCTGACCCTGGTCACAGAAGTCCTGTTCGACAGGTGGGTCATCCAGAGTTGGACCTTTTTGCGTCCTCACTCAGCGCAAAACTGCCACGTTTCTGCTTGCTAGATACAGGACCTTGAGCTTTCTGGCAAGACATGTTGTCCCGCTCCTGGAAAGGGAGGTTTCTTTGCGCATTCTCATCAAGCTACAGATGGAGAATGCCACCCTAATTCTGGTGGACCTGTTTTGGCCTCAGCAGATATGGTTTCCATTACTGCAGCAATTGGCTGTGGAACCTCGAGATCTTCTTCGAGGGTATTTCAGTCATCCGGTTACACCATAGGAACGTCACAGTCAGTGAAGCAAGATCCACACAGAAGATTTTCAGCAGTATAATGGGGTCCGCCCACACTGTCTACGTCAGTCGACATCACCAACCCTATAAAGGCATCAGCGGCCCCGCTTCCTCCTCGGTTCTTTCCCATCGTCGACTTGTTCACATGGGTCTCCGCAGAAGCTCCAGTGCAGTTTTGTGCCTTTTTTTGTTGCCTACGGCTTTTTTTCAATTTACTATTTTAGAATCTCTTTTTTTTTTTAAAAGAGATTCCTTTATTTTGTTTAAGAGTCAGTCCTTCGACTTCTCTCTTCCATCGCTGCTGCAGGAGAAAGAAGATTGCCTCCACAGACAAACACTCTCTGTGTGTCTGCTGTCTTGGGCCTGACCATGAAATCTCTGACTGTAAGCTCTGCCAGGAGTTTAATCAGGTAATTCTCAGGCAATGCAAGAAGGCTTTTTAAAATTTCCTGATGGAACAACAAGTAGCCAGTTCCAGGCAGGGGTCCTCCAGGGTCCTAGACTCCCAATCGTCCAGCAGGGTCATCGAAGCTCCAGGCCCGAGACAAGTCCTCGGGGATGTCATAAAGTCACTGATTGTGACCGCTCCTCTGGCAGCAGTCCTGCTCCTCGATGACAGCTCCTTCTTCCAGGGGTTCTTAGTTTGCTGCACTGACACACAACAGCTGTCCAGGTCTTTCTGCCTACCAGACCCATACCGACAGCACCTCCGCCTGAAATCAGGGTGGTCGGTCGTCGACCTCCGAGCTGTTGGCCCCTTTGGTGTCGACAGGATTGTCATCGACGGCCCTCCTGCAGAGGCCTTATTCTGTCTCCAGGCCCACAGCCTTCAGGTCTTCGGGTTCCAGGGTCCTTCTGGCAGGTCATCGCTCCCATGCCTTGGCGCCCCGGACAGTCTTCTATGCTCATCGACTCAGTGAGATCCTTACAAAATTTACTTTGCTGATTGTTCACCAGCTAGGCACATACAGGCCCATTTTGTCTGCACAGACTCCCTTGACTGCTGCATGAATGTGCCATAGGCCTTACTCTGTCAATGGCCTATCTATTCGTACTCATCTGTATTGCTCCCTCAGCCTATCCCATGCCTGTTTGAAGCCCTGCGCTGTATTCATATCAACCACTTCCTGAGGTAGGCCGCTCCATGCATCCACCACCCTTTCTGTGAAAAAAGTCCTCACATTACCCTTAATCGGCCTCCTCTAATCTCATGCTGTATCTTCTTGTCCTGCTATTTTCTTAAATTGAAACTTGTTACTTTTCATTTTAATGCCCTTAAGATGTTTGAATGTTTCGATCCTTATCACCTCTCTCTCCTTTGTCCTAGGGTATACTTATTGAGCTTCGTTAATCTGTCCTCATATGTTTCTGATGCAGTCCCTGCACCATTTGGTTGCCCTTTTATGGACTGCCTCCATTTTGTTAATGTCCTTGTGCAGGTAGTCTGCCTCAGTCCTGCTCGCGGTACTCCAGATGGGGCCTAACCAGTGTCTTGTAAAGAGGGATTATTACCTCACTCTTATGACTTGTGATACCCCTACTAATGCACCCCAACATCCCTCTAGCCTTACTCTACTGCTTTAGTGGTCTGCTTGGATGATTTCAAATCTGTGATGATGATGATGCCCAAGTCTCTTTCTTCCCTGTGATTGCCAGCAACTCCCTCCCAACCTGTAGGTAGCTTCAGGGTTTTTCTTCGCTGTGTGCATGATCTAGCACTTCTTTGTGTTAAACCCCAGTTGCCACTCATCCAACCATTTTGCCAGTTTATTCAGATCTCGTCTCATTCTGCCCACCCCATCTGGATCATCTACTTTGTTGCAGATCTTGGTGTCATCTGCAGACAGACCAACCTTACCCTACAGTCCATCAGCAGTGTCACTGATGAAGATGTTGAAGAGGACCAGTCCCAAGACTGATCCCTGAGGTACCCCACTTGTGACTTACATCTCTTGTGACTATATACGGTTTACTACCACTCTTGTTTTCTGCCCGCCAACCAGTTTGCCACCCAGTTGACCAACCTCTGACCCACTCCGAGCCTACCCAGCTTATTAATCAATCTTTTATGTGGAACAGTATCGAAAGCTTTGCTGAAGTCAAGGTAGGCGACAACAACTGCACCCCCTTGGTCCACCACTCTGGTTACCCAGTCAAAGAAATCTATGAGATTAGTTTGACAGGACCTTCCTATTGTAAACCCATGCTGTCTTGGATCCTGTGCTCTTATGGATTCCAGGTGTTGCACTGTCTTTTCCTTAAGGAGTGCCTCCATAATCTTGCTTACTACTGAGGTAAGACTGACTTGTCTGTAGTTCTCTGCCTCCTCCTTTGTGGAGCGGGATCATATGAGCCCTTCCCCAGTCTTCTGGAACCTCTCCTGTGCTCAGAGACTCACTAAACAGTTCTGATAATGGCTCTGCTAGTTTCACCTTTAGCTCCTTTAGTACCCTGGGATGTATGACATCAGGTCCTATTGCCTTGTCCATCCTGGAGCTTAGCGAGCTGTTGTAGGACCCTTTCTTTTGTGAAGGACTTGTACACTTCCTCCTGTGTCCATGGTGCTAAGCTGTGGGTCCTATCCTACCTTCTCCTCTGTAAATACAGTTGTGGCCAAAAATATTGGCGACCTTGCAGTTTTTCTAATAATGCACCATTCCTTCCAGAAAATTGTTGAAATTAAAAATATTTTGTATCCACATATGTATTTCTTTGGTTTGCAGGAATAAAACACAAAAGCAGAAAATTTACTAAGTCTTAGCTTATTCCACACAGAAATACTTAAATGGCTCGGACAGAGTTATTGGCACCTTTTAGAAGTAGTTAGAAATAATTAGATTTCAAGCAGGTGATTCTCCTTCACTTTGGAATTAAACTCACCTGTGGTGAGTTGCAGGTGCCTGCAATATAAAAATCACTCATTCAGCCAGTTTGAATAGAGAAAAGGACTCATTCTCCTGTTTTGTGTCACTGTGTGTACCGCAATGAGCATGGAGAAAAGAAAGAAAGCCAGAGAATTGTCTGAGGAGGTCAGACAGAAGATTGTAGTAGCATGGACAATCTCAAGGCTACAAATCAATCTCCAGAGACCTTGATGTTCCTGTTTCCACCGTCGTAATGTTATCAGGAAGTTTAAGGCCATAGCACTGTAGCCAACCTCCTGGCGTGGCTGCAGAGAAAACTTGATCGAGATTGCAGCGCAGGATTGTCTGGAATGGTGGAAAAGCACTCGATCAACTGCCAAACAGATTCAAGCTGACCTTCAGACACAAGGTACGACAGTTTCAACTCGCACCATCCGTTGCCAACTCAATGAAAGGGGGTTATATGGTAGGAGGCCCAGGAGGACCCCACTGCTGAGAGAGAGACGTAAGAAAGCCCGACTGGAGTTTGCCAAAACACACCTGAACAAGCCAAAATCCTTCTGGGAGAATGTCCTGTGGACAGATGAGACCAAATTAGAAATTTTTGGTAAAGCACATCATCTCTGTTTCAGAAAACAAAATGAAGCCTTCAAAGAAAAGAACACCTTCCTACAGTCAAACATGGAGGAGGTTCAGTGATGTTTTAGGGTTGCTATGCTGCCTCTGGCACTGGGTGCCTTGAACGTGTGCATGGCATCATGATATCTGAGATTACCAGGCCATTTGGAGCGCAATGTTGAACCCAGTGTCAGAAAGCTGGGTCTCCGCAAAGGTCATGGGTCTTCCAGCAGGACAATGACCCCAAACACACTTCAAAAAGCACACAGGAATGGTTCAAGACAAGACGCTGGACTGTTCTGAAGTGGCCAGCAATGAGTCCAGATCTAAATCCCATTAAAAAACCTGTGGAGAGATCTGAAAACAGCAGTTGGGAGAAGGCACCCTTCAAATCTGGGAGAACTGGAGCAATTTGCACAAGAAGAGTGGGCCAAACTGCCAGTAGAGAGATGCAGGAAGCTCATCGATGGCTATAGGAAGCGTTGATTGCAGTTATTTTGACCAAAGGCTGTGCTATCAAATATTAAGTCTATGGTGTCAATAATTCTGTCAATGCCATTTCTTTTCATTTTCTGATTTAAAAGGATATTTTAACTTCTGAATCAAAACAACAGGTTCTTTAATATTAACAGAGAAATAAAGAATTGTGGAGAGCAAATACTGTTGTTAATTTCAACTTATGTTTAGAGGAAATTTTGAGTTATTTGGAAAAAAGTGCAAGGGCACCAATATTTTTGGCCACGACTGTACTGAGCAAAACTATCTATTTAGGATAGATGCTTTTCCTTGGTCCTCATCCACACACTCCCTCTTCTCCCCTTTGATCTTAGTAATACCCCATCTGGACTTTCTCCTTTCAGTAATGTATCTATAGAAAGTCTTGTACCCTTCTTTTACTGTTTGTGCTAGTGTTTCCTCAGTTCGGGCCTTTGTCTGCCTTACTGTCAGTCCTGCTTCCCTTAGGGAAGTTTGGTATGCCTCCCCATTCTGCCTGCTCTCTTATATTTACTGATGGCCAGCCTTTTAGCTCTGATCTTTCCTAGTGTTTTTTGAGAACCAAAATGGTTTCCTCCTTCTCTTGCTTTTTTCCCTAGCACAATGGGATGTTACTTCAAGTATTGCATCCTTAATGCTTGCCCACTTTGCCTACCCCCTCACCTGTATTTCTTCTTGCCAGGGCTAGCTTAACTCTGTTTGCCATCTTATCAAAGTCAGCTCCTCTGAAGTCCCATATTTTTGCCTAGGAATGGGATGATTTAGTTCTAGTGGCCAAATTGAACCATACTATGTGATGGTCACTGGCCCCCAGGTGACCTTCTGCCTGGAGATCTGTGATCCTTTCCCTGTTAGTCAGTACTAGATCCGGGATAGCCCTGTCTCTTGTGGATTGTTGTACCAGTTGTTTAAGGCCCTCCCCCTGCAGGAAATCCACTATGTGTCTCGTTCTGGCGGATGTTCCTGCTGGTATTGACCAGTCTGTATCTGGCATGTTGAAGTCTCCCATTATCAGGACCTCCCCTTTAGCTGTCACGTTTTGTGCATCTTCTAACAGTAGTGTGTCTGTGTCCTCCCCCTGGTCTGGAGGCCTGTAGACAACCCCAGTTCTTATGGCTGTCCTATTTGCAGCGTGACAAACTGCTTTTCTGGCTCCTTATATGCATTCTGAATTTCTGTAGCTTTGATATTTTCATTGACATTAAGGGCCAATCCCCCTTCCCCTTTTTTGCACCTCGGTCTCTTCTGAACAATACATAGCCAGGTACAGAAGTCTCCCAATTGTGGTTACCGATGAACCATGGCTTGCTAATGGCTACTATGTCCAGTTTAGCCTCTGTCATTGTTGCCTCCATGTCTGGGATCTTGTTTCCCAGACTGCAGGTAGTTGTGTACATGATTTTCCATTGGCAGATTTCGTCGTTAGTTGTTGAAGCGAGGTCCGGCGTTTCACCTGCAGGTTGTATGAGGCAGAGACTTTTTCCTTACCTGGTGATGCAAATTAATTACAAACATGTTGAACTCCTGTTTGATCACTAGCTGAGGGGGGGTTCTTCCCGTTCAGTGTATCGGCTGCTGCACGCCTCTCCCCATTTGCTAGTTTTAAATATTCTGCAAAGACATCAAACTTCTGCCCCAATGCACTGACTCCCTCCTTACTCAGGTGCAGTCCATCGAATTTAAAGAACTGTCGCTCCCAAAACTGTTGTCAGTTACCTACAAATTAGTGTCCTTCCCGGCACCAGCCCTTGAGCCACATGTTTAGCTCCCCATGTCCCCTTCTCTGACCTTCCGTCCGCTCAGCCCCTCCAAGACCGCAGGATCTCATAGAAGGAGATGCCGGATGAAATGGGTGACAGTTTGTCACCAGCCTGGTCAGGTGTCCCTGGTCTCTACAACTGACTGGCTGGCAAGATCGTGCAGTCCTTTATGTGTACCAGGACATCTATGTTTTCTCCTGCTTCCTGCATGATTTTAGCAATGCGGTCAGTGTCTCGCCTTGCTGATGTACCTGGGAGACATCTGATCATTACCTCCAGCCAAAGGTAGGTACCAACTTTCCGAATCATGGAGTCTCGTATAATCAAAAGGTTTTTGGATTTCCTTTTTGTCTGTTTTGTTTTGGGCGAGTTTTGTAGTGTTAGCTCCTGTGCTGAAGTGTCCTCTGTCCCTTTGTTTGATTTCGGAGATAGAGGCAGATACCCGTTTGTAGTTTTTATATGGTTTGTGGAGGTGATACTTTGGTGAGCATTGAGTGATGGGGCACCCAAATTGCCCCTCCTAACCACCTGCCAACCTCCCGGACCAACTACCCTCTGCGATTGTGGTACTTCAGTTGGATGTTGGGGAAATGGCGGGAAGATCTTATAATATATTTCCTCCTGAATATGCGATTAGAGGCGTGCAATCTCTGCCCATACTGCCCGGAGCTGAGCCCTTAGATCTCCGATGGTCCAGCATGTAGGACAGTGTCCTAAATCCTGTATAACTGCCCTTTTGAAAAATGTTCCACAGTACCTGCAGTGAATGATATCCATTCCAGTTAAGTTGCTGAGTTTATAACCTGGCCAGAGTAATTAGAAGGAAAATGAAAGCAAAAGTTTTTTTTTGTGTGTGTGTGTATATAGATACATAGATACATAGACAGTGTCGGCAGATAAGGGCCTATGGCCCACCCAGTCTGCCCATTTGAGCTTGTAAGTTCAGTTTGTTTTCCTAGAAGTCTGTTGCCCCATACCCCTGACCTCCAAAATTCCTTTGTCTATCCCATGCATTCTTAAATCCCGTGATTGTTTCAGCCCCCACCACTTCCTCTGGCAGGGTGTTCCACTTGTCCACCACCCGTTCTCTGAAGAAATTCCTTCTCATGTTTCCTCTGAATCGCCCTCCTCCAACTTCATCCCATGCCCTCTAGTCCTGAACATCTTTTTCGCTTAAAATAGTGTTTTTCTGCACTTGTTCCTCCCTTGTAAGATACTTGTATGTTCTCTTATCTAGTGTGTGTGTGTGTGTGTGTGTGTGTGTGTGTATATATATATGTATATGTATGTGTGTGTGTGTGTGTGTGTGTGTGTGTATATATATATATATATATATATATATGTATGTTGTGTGTGTGTGTGTACAGTATATGTTTTTTTGTTTTTGTATAACGTTTATAACAAGTTAAATTAATTGTGCCCTGTAAGTAGGTCACTGTGTGGATACCTCTGATCCTCCCTTCCTGCTTTCCTACAGGAAATGTCACAACTGTGGTACTCTATAGAAGGAGGTAGCATGGGTGGATAGATGGGGTGAGTGGTTGGACTCTTCCTTGCCAAAAAAAGAACAACCACGGATTTAAAGAAACAGTGAGGTAATAGCAGAAACAAACAACCAACAAAAAGGCAGCAGCCCTGAAAGCTTAGACTGATAGATAAAACTGTAAAACCTGTAAGCACCACCTGTAGCAAATTCACAGAAGATATACCCTGCAAAAAACACTTGCTACAGAGAAAAATAAAGCAGTAACAGAAGATATACCTTGCAAAAAATAATTTGAAGCAGAAAAGATTATAGGTAGGCACACCCTGTAATAATGCAGTAGAAAGTTTACCCTGCAACAGCAATTTGAATCGGAGAACAATAAAACAGTACAGTTTAAGCAAAAAAAGTGACAAAATGTGTGAGCACAAAAGAAAATAGTTTCACATAGTAATTCTTCCTAGCCAAAAGAAACCTTAATCTTTTTCCTTGCTCTGATAATGTTCCTTGTTCTGTCCTTGCAAGCAAACCTAGTGCTTCCTGCACTGAGGAATTCTGCCACTGCAGCCCGGCATAGGCCAGACATGGTGTCAGCTATGTTCCACAGGGCAGATGAACTTTATCATATATCTCTCCCCCCCCGTTTTCCTTACTATGCTGTCCAGTCAGAGACTGATTCAGTGGCCATCAAGGCAGCTCATGACAGGTCTAAGGCACCTGGGCACCTTGGTTCTCTTCCCCCAGTCAGTCTCTCATAGGATAGACCTGTGGGGCAAGAGGGTTTATGCCTCCTCCACCCTTGGACTGAAGATTGCCAATTACCTGTTTTATGTGGTAAAATACCAGAACACCAACTGGAAGAAGGGCAAAGCTGCTGCTCAGGCCCTCCCAGGCGACACACAGAAGCAGGAGGTTCTCAAGTTCTTGCAAACCGCAGAGGACGTTAGCAAGCACCTCCTTGGGGCCCTTTGATATCTTGAACGCTATTGCCAGGGCTGCTGCCACCAGCATCTACCTACGTAGGCACTTCTGGCAGAGGGTCTCCAGCTTCCCTACTGATATTCGGCAGAAGGTGCTTAATGCCTCCTTCAGTGGCACAAAGCTCTTTTGGGGCTGATGTCCAGAACATCATTATTGATTTGCAGGCATCTGGCAGGGCTACAAAGTCTATGCACTCCCTCTACCATACTCTGCTTAAGGGTAGACAGTGCCCTCCTTTTCAGAAGGCATCCAACAGGCCTGGAGCAACCTCTCAGCCCCAGGGCAAACAGAGAGTCTCCACTGCCTTGCTCCCTCCAATGTAGGAGCCACTGCCAGGCTTCCACGAAATGACGAATCGGCCCCTGCATCTGAATCCGCCTCTTCTTGACTCCTTGCCAGACCCCCCTCTTCTGGTCCCTGACCAAGAGGTGATGGTCGGAGGTCTGTTCTCCCTCCATCTGAATCAATGGAGAACCATAAGTCTGGATGCTGCAAATCATTGAATGAGTCACACACTGGAGCTCATCAAGCAGCCCCTAGAAACCCCTCCCCTGCCCTCCACTTAACCCCCGGCTCACTTGTCTGTTCTACATGAGGAGGTACAGTCTCTTCTGTGCAAGCAGGCCATCGAGCCAGTACCCAGGCACCAGAAAAACAAGGGTTCTATTCCAGGTTTTCCTGGTCCCTAAAAAGACTGAAGATTTGAAGCCCATTTTAGATCTAAAGGACCTCAATCTGCAAGTCCAGTACCGAAAGTTCCGGATGGTATCTTTGTCAGGCCTGATGCCTCTTGTCAAAACAGGTGACTGGCTCTGTTCACTGGACATGCAGGATGCCTACCTGCACATCTCGGTCTTTCCCCTTCAAAGGAGGTTTCTCCATTTTCTTTCAGAGCAAGCATTGCTTATTCAAGGTACTGCCCTTTGGCTTGTCCTCTGCACCGCTGGTCTTTACCAAGTGCTTAGCAGCAGTTGCTGCAGCCCACAGAAGGGAAGGGACGGTACGTTTTTCCCCACCTACTGGAACAATTGGCTCTTAAAGGCCCTGTCCAGGGAGCAGCTTCTGCAGACTCTGGAGAGAACACTCCAGTTGTTCCACTCCTTGGGCGTTATGATCAATTTGCCCAGGTCCGTTCTGGTACCATCCCAGAGACTGCAGTACATTCTGGACTCCAAGCGCTGCAGAGGCTTTCCAGCCTTAAACAGGGTGGGTATCCTAAAGCCAAGGCTCAAGAGGTGGCCCAGTGCTGTTTCGTTCCAGCTAGGGTGTACCTGAGGCTGTTGGGTCTAATGGCAGCTGCCATTCCCACCGGCTAAATGCCATATGCACATCCTCCACTGGACTCTCCAAGTGCAATGGGACCAACTCACAGATGAGTTGGATCGGTTGGTGCTAGTCTCCTCCCCAGTCCATAGAGTGCTCCAGCGGTGGATGGACCCTTGAACCTGCTGCAAGGAGTCCCCTTCTAGATCTTGTCTCCACAGCAGATCCTCAACACGGATGCTTCTGGGTCATTCTGGGGAGCTAACCTGTGTCCCTTTCAAACCCAGGGCTCCTGGGCTCGGGTCAAACCTCCCTGCATGTCAGTGTCCTGAGATGCATGGAAAGTGCTCTATGCCATGCAGGCCTTTCAGGACCACCTTGCTTCGGGTCAGCTGCTGGTATAGTCAGACAATCTAAGCATAGTGTCCTATATCAACAAGCAGAGGGGGACTCATTGTTACCCCCTATGCAGGGAGGCCATTAGAGTATGGTACTGGGTGTTGTATCATGGTCTGACACACTCAGTGGTCCACGTCTCAGGCATGCTAAACACTCTAGCAGACAGCCTCAGCCGGACTCAGTCCAGCATGCCTGAGAGGGAGCATCTCTCCGTCGCAGAAGAAGAGTTCGACAGATTGGGTCAACCAGAGTTGGACCTTTTTGCGTCCTCACTCAGTGCAAAATTGCCCAATTTTTGCTCGCTCAATCTAGGGCCTGTGTTTTTTTTGGCGAGATGCATTTTCCCTCTCCTGGAGCAGGAGGTTTCTTTACACATTTCCTCTGTTCCTCTCGGATTCAGATGGTCCTCATCAAGTTGCAGATGGAGGGGCCAACATGATTCTGATAGTTCCATTCTGGCCCTGCCAGATATGGTTTCCCCTTGCTACAGAAGCTGGCAGAGGAACCTCTGGTTCCACTCTCCCTTTGCAGGAACCTGCTGACTCAGGCTTCTGGGACCCTCGTCCATCCTAACCTCTGGTACCTCTGTTTGCATACTTGGCTCCTGGCGACATAGCCATCGCCAGATTAGGGCTCACCAACACAGTGGCGGATGTCCTGAGAAATAAACTGGAAGCCTTCCACTCGCGAGCCACGTAATACCATGAAGTGGAAGTGGTTTGCCATCCGCTGCAGACATAATCTGGACCCTTTCACCTGTCCAGTGAGTCAGATCTTGGACTACCTGATCTCGTTGTCTGACTCTGGTCTCCACTAATCTTCCCTCAAGGTGCACCTTTCGCTATTTTGGCCTTTCATGAACCGGATGCCTCCCATACCTTTTTAAGGGGCATCCTGCATCTGAAACCCCCAATCTGTTCTCCCGTCCCGGCTTGGGATTTGAATTTTGTTTTGGGGAAGTTGACCCTGTCTCCTTTTGAGCCAGCGCCGCAACTTGCGAGATACGCTTTCTCTCTTGAAAAGTGTTCCCTTTAGTTGCCATTACTTATGCTTGAAGAATTTCTGCGCTTCAGGCCCTCTGGTGCGAGGAACCTTACTTGATTTTTCACACAGACAGGGTGTTTTTGCACACAAATCCTACATTTCTCCCTAAGGTGATCTATGAGTTTACGCTCAACCAATCTACCCACCTTCCTGTTTACTTTCCTGAGCATACCAGACCAGGGGAAGCACTGCTTCATAGATTAGATGTGCGCAGAACCTTGAAGTACTGCCTGCACTGAACCAAGGAACACAGAAATTCAAAGCTGTTGTTTGTTTCCTTCACCCCAGGAAAAAGGGCGCTTCAAGTTTCTAAACAATGTTTATCCAAACGGTTGGCAAATTGTATTGTGTTCTGCTTCAAGTACCGCAAAGAATTGCCTGGAGCAGTTAAAGCTCATTCCACGAGAGGCATGGCTACCTCTGTGGCTTGTTTCCGAAGGGTCTCGGCCGCTGACATCTGTGCGGCTGCCACCTGGAGTACTGTCCATACTTTCACAAAGAACTTCAGTGTGGACTCGAGAGCCCATTCAGGTTTTTGTGGGGCTGTGCTGCAGGGTCTCCTGTCTTAACTTTATGGTTGACCTTCCTCCCAGACTGTCTGTTTGCACCTGTAACTTCTTGGGACTTGTTCCTGCGGTTTGACCTGAAGACTGAGATACGCCCAAAGAAGATAAACAGTTATGTAAGAACTTACCATAACAGTACGTCTTCGAGGGAATCTGTCATCAGGTCTGCTTTCTCTCCAACCATCCCCCTTCTTGGGGCTCCTTACTGGAACTGGCTGTCTGGTGTATCCAGCCTTTCATATAGGCTTGGTCACCTCTCTCCCTCTCCTCAGTCCCTCATGGCTAGAGCTGTGCTCTCTTTGTCCTGGAGGGAAAGAACTGAGGAGGGAGTAGGGCCGCTCATGCCTTTTATAGGGTTGATTACGTTGACAGATGTTGACGGTGTGGGTGGCCCTGTTGTACTGCTGAAAATGTTCTGTGTGGATCCTGCTTCACTGACGGTGAAGTTCCTGTGGTGTGACCTTATAACTGAGATCCTCTCAAAGATCTGTTGCTTTAAGTTCTTGCATAACTGTTCTTTCTTACCCCAGGAGTCCTTTGGCATCAGTAACTATAGCAGTTAACTGGCTAGGTGCAACTGCCCCAGAGGTATGCCTTTAAGATAATTAGCATAATGAGCTTGGGCATTAGCCAATCAAAAAAGAGGGGAGTGTGCTGAGAGGGAGCAGCCTGAGGGGCTTCAGAATTTGTTCTTGGCTGACTGAGCAACATTGCCTCAGAGGTGTTTCTCAGCTTTTCTTGTTGACAGCCTTTTTCCACTTATCTTGGTAATGTTTTCCTCAGAAACTTAATTTTTTAGTGTGCTGAGTGTAATTTTACTATTTTTAGCCACGATCTATGTATATTTTTACCACAACTGCATATATTTATATATGCTTTTACTGCATCTCGTATTTTATATACATTTTATACCGCAAATGCATATTTTCAATGGTTATTTACTATTTTGACACTTTTCTTGAAGGAACTGCCTAATTTTAGCATCTTTTCTTTACTTGTTACCTCAGAAATCGTGGTCCCTACCATGAGGTAACAGATTGATTTTCAAACTTTTACAGTTACTGCTGGGTTCTCTGTGGATTGGCATGTCAGAGATTCCCAGAACTGAAAAAGAAATGACCTACAGGATTTTAAAAGTATGTTATCTGTCACAGGATTTGGCTTAACAGCTTTTCAACAACCTGTGCTTTAGGTGTTTTGGTCCAGATCTGCTGGTTCTCTTTACACAAATTTGGTGAGAAACAGAGCAGAGACCTAAAAAAATATGGCTGAGGAAAAATCAAAGGCTACCCAATGAGGGGCCATCTAAATTAATAACAAAACTTCAAGCAGGTGCTGACAGGCTTCCAAGTGCCAGCCAGAACATAAAGCTTCCAAAGGAGCTGATGAAGTTTCTTACAAGTTTAAAAATAATAAAGGCACAGATGAGGAGTTGGTACAACAAATCAAACGTGATCAAGCTGCTGATGAAGTGGCTAAAAAGATGGTCTGTAAAGACAAACACTCCTGTTCCTCCTGGGAAAGCCAATAGTGAAACAACAGGCAGCTTAAAACAAAGCATACACAGCCACAGCCTGTGCAGGAACTTCATCTGTGCAAGACATGGCAAAAGCATGGCACGTCTTTCAGACCCTACAAAAGATGGGGTCTGTATTTACTGGGGCTGGTAAGCACTCTTTCATAGCTCTTTCTCCCAGGACTGTGAGGGTGATACAGATGAAGATGAACATTTTTATGATGCCCCTGACACAAATTTGGAGGACCTAGAACCCTGTTTGTCCCCTGACCCTCTCTTTCGGGCTTCCTCCGCTGACCAGGATCTGTGCTTATATTTATCCAAAATAGGCTAGACACCCTGGACCTCCCTACTCGGGAGCCCATCCAGGATGAGGCGAGGATAAAGATTATAGGGAGATGAAAGGTCTTCTACTCTCTAAGAGACTAGTCTTGCCTGTTTATAATGCTTTCAGAAAAAATACCATGAAACTACTTCAGACCCCCACTTATGTGGCAGGGGTTGACAAGTGGGCTGAGGAAAAATACCAATGGTCTAAAAACAATACTGAGTTCCTGTCTACATCCCAGCCATGAGACTGTAGTACAGCAGGCAGCTTGTGAGAAAGATGGGATTTCCTTGTCCTCCTTATCCCTGGACAAGGACTCCAGAAAAATAATTTCATAGCACAGAAAATGTATACCACAGCTTCCCTGCTGGTCAGGCTTTCTTCCTACATGGCTTTCACTGCCAAATATCAGAAAGCACTGTGGAATTCTGTCCTGGCCATTACCCGCAATGGGTCAGATACAGTGGTACAGGTGCTAGTGAATATGGCAAAAACTGCTCTGGAAGCTATGAAATACCAATTCCACATGGCAGATGACAACAGTGATGCCGCCTTCAGAGCCAATGGCCCCTACCATCTCTCTGAGGCGCTTTGCCTGGCTTAGAACTACCAGTCTGATCCCAGACACCCAGTCTAAGGCCATGGACTTTCCCTGTGATCAAAACATATTGTTCGATTCCAGAACAACTGACTACATGGAAAAGGTCGACGAGTACAAGGCCTCTTGGCAGAGTCACTTCTCTAAACCTAAGCCTCCTACCCCGCAGAAATCCCACCCGAGGGGCAATGGGGCAGAGGTTATTTTCCCAGGCCTTACATTCCCTATCCCCAGTCTGATTTCTCTCAGTACAGGGTTGCCTTCAGAGGGAGGGACAGTAGGGACAGTCTAAGCCCTGATGTGAGTGTCCAGATCACCTCTCCTTTGCCAGTAGGAGGTAGACTCTCCCATTATCTTCAGAACTGGTCCCTCATTACCTCGAACAAGTGGGTTCTGGAGATGGTGGAAAAGGGTCTGCCACTACAGTTCAAGCAGATGCCACACCTCAAGCGTACTCAGGTGTCAAAACCTCTCGCACCAACACAGGTACTACTGTTGGAATTGGAGGTGTGTGGGAAAAAAAAAAAGACCTAGCTCTGTGAGCAGTGGGAGGTTCCGGCCCACAAAAAGGGCAAGGGCCTGTACTCCAGGTACTTTCTGACAAAAGAAAACTGGGTGTGTCAACTATCTTGGATCCCAGATATTTAAACAAACATCTGTTAAAACCTAAATTCAGGATGGTCTCTGTCACTAGTCATACAGTCCTTACAGCAGGGAGACTGGCTAGCCTCCCTGGACCTAAAGGATGCTTACTTCCATATACCCATAAGGAAGGTCTCACAGGAAGTTTCTCAGATTGACTCCCTTCAGGCCACTATCACTTCTCTGCAATGCCCTTTGGCCTGTCTTCGGCCCCAAGAGTCTTTACCAAGTGCCTGGCAGTGGTAGCAGCACACCTCTGGAAGCTGGGTGTCTCTGTCTACCCCTGTTTAGATGATTGGCTCATAGTAACGAAGTCGCCTTGTCAGGCTAAGGAGTCCCTCTCCCTTATAGAGCACACTCTGGAGTCACTGGGATTCCTTGTAAATCTAAAGAAGTCTCACTTGGAACACACCCAGCTACTCTGCTTCAAAGGAGCTCAGCTGGACACCTGGAAAGGATATGCCTCCCTCCCACAGGAGAGAATTCAGAGTTTCCTTTCAGTGGCAGATTCTTTCGTCCAGGGACAGGCAAGACCAGCCAGACATTTCCTCAGGCTCTTGAGACACATGGCTTCGATGACTGCAGTGGTCCCAGGAGTCGGGTGCAGGATGCGTCACCTGCAAGCTTGTCTCAGAGCTCGCTGGTCTCAAAAAAGCAACAATTTTTCAAAGCTGATACCCGTTGTAGAGCAGTTCCTTCAGGCTCTGCTTTGGTGGAAGAACCCTGCAAATCTGACAGTAGGGATACCCTTCCAAGCTCCGCTTCCCACAAAGGTGATCACCACAGACTCCTCCCTCCTGGGGTGGGGAGCTCATCTGGACAATGCCTCAGTAAGTGGCACCTAGACTTTCCAAAAGTCAGTTACACACATACCTTCTGGAATTCAGAGCAATCTTTCTAGCTCTCAAAGCATTTGCTCCTGTCATAAAAGGACAGACTGTACAAATTCGAACAGACAGCACCACTGCAGTGTTATACATAAACAAGCAGGGTGGTACCAGATCAGGAATACTCTGTTCGGAGGCTCTGAAAATCTGGTCTCTCGCCTTCTCCCTGGGAGTTAGCCTCTCAGCTGTTCACCTCCCAGGCAAGCACAATACCCCGGTAGATGCTCTGTCGCATCAGTCGAGGCCAGAGCGAATTGACTCTGAACAAGCAAGTACTAGCGACGGTGTTCAGGCGGTGGGGCACTCCAGAAGTGGATCTGTTTGCCTCTTCCCTCAACTTCCAGATTCCTCAGTACTGTTGCAGGCCCCCAGTCTTGGGAACACTTTCCTTGGATGCCTTGATCCTGGACTGGTCAAGGAGGTTTCTATATGAATCTCTTCCCCCAAAGATACTCGGGGTATTGCTGAAACTCTGACAACAGCCTGCATCAATGATTCTGGTGGCTTCAGATTAGCCCAGGCAAGCCTGGTACCCTCTCCTTCTCTTACTATCCTGCAGCATGCCCATTCGCCTGCCACCAACTCACTCTCTGCTGACCCTTCCCCAGACAGGAGTGCATTATCCAGACATACACTGTCTTCACTGTAAAGGCCTGGTTCTTGAGGAGTTGGAGTTTCCATCCTCACAGTGCTCTGAGCAGGTCCTTGAGATCCTGCGAATGTCTAAAAAACCTAACACAAAATATACTTATGCAGCCAAATGGAAACTGTTCTCCCTCTGGTGCAAGAGCAAAAAAGTCAATCCTCTTACAGTTTCAGATCCTCAGCTGCTGGATTACCTGGTATATCTGCAGGTGTCGGGCTTAAAACTCTCCCTCAAGCTTCACCTGGCTGCATTTTCGGCCGATCTTTCCGTGGGGAAGAAAGTCAGGTTTTTTCCACACCATATTCAAACAGTGTTTCAAAGGCCTCTTGCACCTCCAGCCTCCAGTCAGGGAGCTGGTCCCTCCTTGGAGCCCGAATCTCTGCATAGCCAGGCCCATGAAACCACCCTTTGAGCTTGTGGCCACTGCACATATCAAGTTTGTGACCTGGAAGTCGACTCCTGGTGAGCAAAAGTTCTACAGTTTGATGTCAGAAGAGTCTCTTTTACTACCTAGATTATACTAGGCAGTCCAGAGGCTCTTCCACTCAGTTATTCCTCACCTGCGGGGATGTAGGCAGAGGAAGACCAGCTACCAAGAGAATTGTTTCCTGCTGGTTGGTCTTTTGTATTAGATTCTGCTATGAAACAGCTGGTCATCAACCTCCTGTGGGGCTCAGGGCCCTCTCCACTAGGGGCACTGCAACCATTGTGGTAGCAGCAAGGGACATACCCCTTCTGGATGTCTGCAAAGCAGCTAACTGGAACTATGTGCACACTTTCATTAAGCACTACAGTTTAGATGTGCAGTCCAGATCTGATGCCAAATTTGGTATGGCGGTTCTGCAGAGCCTCTTTCTTAAGTAGGTTCTCTGCCCACCTCCCACTTGGTACTGCTCGGTAGTCTGCTATAGTTACTGATGCTAAAGGACTCCTGGGGTAAGAAGAAAAAATTACTCACCGTAATAATCTTTCTTCCAAGGGGTCCTTTAGCATCAGTAAGCTCCCACCCGTCCTCCCCGGTTCACCTGTTAGGAGAAGGGCTCTGTTCTCCGTTTTATTACCAAATTGTTTTTTTTATTAGAGTTTTCATGCTCAGGTTATCTGTTTTCAGATTTTGGACATTTGTTGTTTTTGTTCACTTTTCGGCTCATGTACCCATTATCTTGAAAATTTCTGAAGCCCTTCAGGCTGCCCCTCTCGGCACCTCCCCTTTTTTTTTTTTTTTGATTGGCGATGCCCAGGCTCATTATGCTAATTATCTTAAAGGTATACCTCCGGGTCAGTTGTACCTAGCTAGCTAACTGCTATAGTTACTGATGCTAAAGGACCCCTTGGAAGAAATAAGATTACTACGGTAAGTAAATTTTTCTTCCCTCCCCCCCAGACAGTCACGAAGAATTGATCTTTGGGGCAAGAGGGTTTATGCTTCCTACTCTTGGCTGAGAATTGCCAGTCATCTGTCCCACAAGTTAAAGTACCAGATTATCAACTGGAAGAAGGCAAGGCTGCTGCTCAGGCTCTTCCAAACAGTACACAGAAGCAGGAAGTGCTTCAGTGTTTGCAGACTGCTGAGGATGTCAGCAAACATCTCCTGCAGGCCTTCTATGACATCTCAGACACTATTGCCAGGGCTGCTGCCACCGGCATCTGCCTTCGTAGTCACTCCTTGCTAAGGGTCTCTGGCTTTGCTGCTGATGTGCAGCAGAGGTGCTTAATGCCCCCTTCAAAGGCTGTAAGCATTTTGGACCAGATGTCAAAGATATCGTTAGACTTACAGACATTAGGCAAGGCTGTTTAATCTGTCCACTCCCTTTACCACACACAACCTGAGGGAAGACAGCGTCCTTCTTTTGTAGATCATCGCATATGCTAGCGACAACCCCTAGGTCCCAGGGCAAAAGAGCCTCCGCTGCCTTGCCTGCCCCTCAGTGCTGGAGCTGGGCCACGTGTCCTAGCGGTGCTGGACCAGCCCTGTGACTGGATTTGCCTTGGCTTGACTTCTGCAGACCCCCTCTTCTGGTCCCTGACCAAGAGGTGGTGGTCGGAGTTGGTTCTACCTCCATCTCAATCAGTGCAGAACCATAACATCAGATGCCTGGATTCTTCAAATCATGGAGCGGGGTCACACTCTGGAGCTCGAGTCACCCCAGAGATTCCCCTTCTGCCCTCCAACTACTCCCCACCACCACCTTCTGTGCTCCGGGAGGAGGTACAGGCCCTTTGTGAAAACAGGCTATTGAGACTGTTCCCAGGTGCCAGAGAAAAGGATTTTATTCCAGGTTCTTCCTGTTCCCCAAAAGACCAGAGATCTGAGGCCCATCTTAGATCTAAAGGATCTCATCTGTATGTCCAGTACAAAAAGTTCCGAGTGGTAGCTTTATCTGACTTAATGACCCTTCTGAAGAAAGGAGACTGGCTGTGGTCTCTGGACATGCAGGATGCTTACCTGCACATCTGCGTTTCCTTCCCACAAGAGGTTCCTCTAGTTTCTGTTCCAGGGCGAGCATTATCAGTTCAAAGTGCTGCCCTTAGGCTTGTCCTCTGTGCCAAGGTCTTTACTAAGTGCTTAGCAGCTGTAGCTATGGCTCCCTACAAGGGAGGGAATACGCCTCCCCTTACCTGAGCAATTGGTTTCTCAGGTCTCGGCCCCAGGAGCAGCTCCTGGGGAGTTTGGACAGAACTCTTCAGTTGTTCAGTGCTCCATGCTCATCCCTCCCCACTGCTCTCACTCACCAGCAGCTCCATGCTTCTCCTCCACTGCCCTGTGCCCCCACTGCTCGAGCCACCCGATGTCGCCCGTGCATGTCTGCTGATGATTTTCTTTTTGCGTTACATCTTCTACCCTAACATCACGCTTTAAGCTTGGCGGTGGCGCTATGAGAGGGTTGTCTCATGCACAGTGTTCAGCTAGTGATCACAGAACAAGCTGGAAGAGGAGCACCAGGGACAATACAGCAAGATCGAGGAGCCCTCCCCAGCACTGCGGAAGGTGGTGTGTGGCTCAAGGCAATGCAGTCCTGTCATCATGTTGTAAGCCCTGTAGGGATCCAGCATCATCTGAGAGCCACATTAGCCCTGGTAACTTGTCATTCTGCAGTCTGTGGCTCTCAGTCTGTGATTGAACTGTCTCTGGTGGCAGTCGTTAGGCGGGGGGACGTTACTCTGCTTGAACATGTACTTTTTGAGAACTGATTAAAAAAAATACTCAGGACATTTAAACCTAACAAAAAAAAGAAATTTATGACTGCAGGCAGGCTGTGTGATAGGAGTCTGCGCAGGTAAGCAGGCCTTAGACACTTGGTCCAAGTGTTTGACTGGCAGACCACAGGGGAAAAAGTTTGACTCATATCAGTTTAAATTTATCCAAATTGGACACTTTGTGAGAGGGAATTAGCTAGCAGAAGTGAGATCAAATCAGACAGCGAGGCTGCTTGAGTGTCTGAGTCACCAGTGTGGTTATGCTAAGCTCCAGTGGGTCACACTTACGAACATGCGAAGAAGCCAGCAGAAGGCCATTTGGTCTATCAAGTCTGCTCGTATCGCAGGGTCCATAGCTTGAGCTAATGTCCCTGCCCTCCCTCCCCACTCCTCCCATCCTTACCATGTATCCATGATCCTTACCTTCCCCCATGCCTATCCCATCCTCTCTTAAAGCTGCTCACTGTCGACAACAAGATGACCTCTTCCGGCAGCGCATTCCAAGTGTCCACCACCCTCTCTGTAAAGAAGTGCTTCCTGACCTCCTTCCTAAACCTCCCACCCTCTAGCTTAAGACTCTTCCCCCTTGTGTTATGGTTGCCACTCTGCTTAAAGAGGCTCTCCTTATCAACCTTATTTATCCCTTTCAAGTACCTGAACATCCCAGTCATGTCCCCTCTCTCTCTTTCTCCCCTGTCTTCCAGGGAGTACATGTTCAGTGCCCTCAATCTCTCCTCATAAGCCTTACTCTGCTGACCAGCTACCATCTTTGTAGCCCTCCTCTGGACTTTCTCCAGCAGGTGATTGTCCTTTTTGAGGTGTGGGCACCAGTACTGAACTACATACTCCAGATGTGGCCTTACCAGTGACCTGTACAAAGGCAGTATAACCACCTCTCTCCTACTGCTGATCCCTTTAGATATGCATCCCAGCATCTTGTTTGCCTTTGCTGCTGCTTTCTTGCACTGTGTGGAGTGCTTCAGGTCACTAGTGATCATCACTCCCAGGTCCTTCTCTGTTGCTGATATTCAGACTCCACCCAGGTAGTACTCTGTCCTGGGATTCCTGGCTCCAGTATGCATAACTTGCATTTTGGACATTGCAGCCAAGCTGCCAGATCCTGACTACCTCTCTAGCTTGTCCAGATCTCCCTGTAGGTCCTGTATCCCTTCAGCTGTGTCCACTGTCCAACAGATCTTAGTGTCATCCGTGAATAGGCACATTTTGCCCTTAATGCCATCTCCAGTGTCACTGATGACATTTAACAACACCGACCTCAGCACTGAGCCCTCAGGGACCCCACTGGTTACCTCTCTGGTGCCAGATAACGCTCCCCCCCACAACCACCTCTGGGTTCTGTCCTTCAGACAGTTTTCCACCCATCTGGCCATCTTTTCCCCAACCCTGAGATCCAGCAACTTCCTGATCAACCTTTTGTGGCTCACAGTCAAAGGCCTTGCTGAAATCAAGATAGAGGATATCTACCGCTTGGCCCGGTCTGCTGTCTTAGAGACACAAAGTAGTCAGTCAGATTTGTTTGACATGATCTCCCGCCCCATGAACCTATGCTGCCTCTCAACCTGGAGACCGTGCTCCTCTAGATATTCCACCAACCTTTCCTTCAGTATTGTCACTATACCGGTCACTTACTTAAATTGCAGATATAAAAATACAGGGAAGGATCTGCTGTAAATGATGGTTTTAATTGCTCAGTCTGAGTATTTCACCCTCTGGACCTTGATCTCTATACCTGCATGTGCTGTAACAAAACAAAAAGACATGTAGAGCTGTGCAGATTAACTCTTATGTTATGTGCATAGCACAGCTTCGGGACATACAGACAGCATTCACCCTTTGGTAAAAAGTCAAGTGAAAAAAACGTGACTTACCACTGCCTGTCATGGACTTATGTAACCAGAGGAACACAAGTCCTGAATTTACAGCCTCCCCAACATTTTTTTAACCCCTGATTACTTCTGCTCATAGAATGTCAGAGCTTCAGGCTCTGATGGCTGAGCCTCATTCTTTGATTTTTCACAAAGATGGGGTTTCCTTATGGACCAGTCCTAGATTTCTGCCAAAGGTGGCATGCGACCACACACTAAATCGGATCGCTCGCCTTTTCTGTATATTATGCTGAGCATGCTAACAAAGGGGAAGCATTACTACATAAACTTTATGTACAGAACACTTTTTTCCCTGTCTTGATCGCACTAAGGACTGCAGAATGTTCCTCAGGTTTTGTTTTCTTCACCTCTGGTAAGGAGGGCACCCCTGTGACTAATAAGTTTGAAGTTTTATTTATATTTAAACATAATAAGGCACTAGGCAAAGTCGTCCTGTAAATTGCACAAGGTCACATAAAATACATATAGTAAGCATAAAAACACTTAACATACAGTGCATTTAAAAATCATGACAAGAAAATGAGTTCCAAACAGAAAAGCAGCCTTAAAACTGTGAGGTGTAGGAAAGTTTCACACCTATGGGAATTCCAAATAAAAGCAGTAATGTGAGCAGAAGTCATTTGTCCATATTTTGTTCTAAGCTGAGGGATTTGTAAGCCTCTTCCTATAATTTCCCATAAGGAGTAGTTGGGTGATACCGGTGTAAATTTTTCCAGACGGTACCATGGAGCAAGACCCTTCATACATTTAAAAACAAAATTAGAGGAAGCTCCCCCCCCCCCAATGTCCAAGGATGTCCAGTTCAACTGAAGCAATAATGAACACTGATGAAACAATGAAGGTGGTCCCACTAAGCAGATCCTGTTCAAAAGACTGGGCAGCTGTATTGTTTTCTGTTATAGGAAGCACGATAAGGAGCTTCCTGGTTCTGTTCGTGTTACCTGCCCATGGTATGGCCATGTTGTTGTCTGTTTCAAAAATGTTTCTGCAGCTGACTTGTGTGCTGCTACCACACGGATTACTGTGCACACTTTTACTAAGCATTACAGTCTGGACATTGTTTTCTTGCAGATGTGCTGCTTTGGACTTTCTTTTCTACAGGTCCTCCTTTCATGATCTCATATCAGACACTGACCTCCTCCCTGGGTACTTTGTATTTTGCTTGGGAATCGTTCCAAAGGTGTGGTCCAATTGAGAAGATCTTTTCGACGAAGATAGAACTGTTACATACCGTAATGGTAAATCTTCAAGAGAATCTCCTCCACTGTGCCACAGCACACCCATCCCACCTCTCTGTTATTTGCACTACCAATGGTGCAGTTGCGGGCTGCAATATCTGCAGATTTATTAGGGTGTCCATAAATGCCTAATGTTTATATTTCTGTTTCCAGTTCCATACCTCTCCGTGTGTGTCTGGTCCTAGTTTAGTCTCCTGGCTCCTCCTGGTCAGATATCCTCCAAGCTTGTTTCTGGTGGGGAACTGAAGAGTGATGGGGCTGCCCATGTTTTATAGGGGTCGAGGTTGTACGTCATTGTGAATGGCCCACTGGCTTTGCAAAAGTGTGAGTGGTCCTGATGCTGACAGTTTGGGTTCCTAAGGTATGGCCTAATGCAGGAGACTCTCTGGAAGAGCTTCTCTTAGAGTAAGTGTCTTTACTTGGAGTGTTGCTTCCCATTTCCTTTGGGTTCTTGAAGTGATCGCCAGCAGGCAGTATGGACTAGTGCTTACAGCGGAGACTTGTAAATCTGAACATTGGTTTGATTCCACCAGTCTCACTGACTCACCGCTTGACATTTCTTACCTCTTAGATTTTGTGTTGGAAAAGACAGGAGTAAGTGCACAATGACAAATCATGGTAGAAACAACAAAATACGGTGTTATAGTCACCCTGTATCAGGGTAGGAAGCAAATGTAGGGGGAACATTCAAGTAGAGAGAAAACAGGAGCAGGGGCGGCAATATGTTTCAGCTGATACCTGAGGAAGCCAAGGGAGGCAGTGAAGTGGATGGAGAGAGTAGTCATTTCCAAAGTGATGAGAGATGATAGGAAAAGGCTGATTGCCCAGCAGAATAGTGGTGATGTGGAATGGCAAAGGTGCAAGGATTCCCTAGAATGGAGGGAGTATGAGGTGGAAGGGATGAGGGAGAGGTGTGATCAGAGGTAAGAGGGAAGGGACCCAAACCAGTATTTCGATATGAATGAGACACATTGGATCTTGAAGCATGAGGGTAGAGGGAGAACTGCTGAGGAGGAATAAAATGAGCAGTAATGAGTACATGTGGGGGAGTTGCTCACAAAGAGGCAGAAGGAGTTGCAGAGGGTGTTTAGTCTGTCCATGGAGTTTGAGGGAGCAGTACCATAGACCACGTCTGCAAAGTCAAACACTGGGAGCACCATTTTCGTGTCAAGCTCACGGTGAACCTGCAGAGACTGACCACTTTATTGCAGTACCAGGCACCAAGTTTAGGGCAGAGCGTGGCATGGATGGCATTTGTGGACAGAGTAGTAAAGTTCTCTGTCTAAACACACACTGAGGTACTTGGAAGGATTGAACCACCTTTAGAAGAGTGCCAACCAAGGTGTTGAAGATGGGCAGAATTGGGAGTCTAGCCAGATCTTACTTCGAGGGGGAGCTCTTGCAGCAGGTATTACCCAATAGGTCTAAGGCCGCTAGGCGTTAGAACCCCATGGAAAAATCTTCCAGCCAGCAGTCTGTGGTAGGGACCGCCCCTGATGGGGGCGACGTCAGACGTAGTATAAAGGGGAAGTACCCCGGCGCCATCTCGGTTCTTTTCCCGCCGTCGACCCTCTTAGTTCGGCTCCACGGACGCCTTCCTTTTCACAGTCGACCGCGTGTTTTTTCAGATTGGAGTTCTGTGCTCTGTCGGCCTGCCAAGCACCTATGAATGGAAGGACTCTGGCACAACTTGACATGTGTAAGACCTTCTTAAGGGAATCTTGCATATCAGACCCCACGGAAGGAGCTTGTCCCCTATGGGATCTTTTTATTTTAGAAAGCTCACCCCCCACTTTGAGCCAGCCGCATCATGCAAACTTTGCTTTCTCTCTTGGAAAGTGTTACTGTTAGTTTCCCTTACCTGTGCTCGGAGAGTTTCTGAGCTGCAGGCTCTGATGTGTAAAGAGTCTTACCTTGGTTTTCATCGACAGGGTAACCGCAATAACCCCTAAGTTTTGCCGAAGGTAGTGTCTGAAATAACACTGAATCAGGACATCCAGCTCTGGTTTACTATCCAGAGTACTCTAACAAGGGGAGGCCCTGTTGCATACTCTGGATGTACATAGGATACCGTGTTACCTTAGCAGAACCAGTTCTGTCCAGCAAATGGATCAACTTTTGTTACATTTGCTCACAGGGAATCTCAGGGTCTTCTGTCACTAAGCAGACACTAACTAGATGGTTGGTGTACTGTATCACATTTGCTATCAGCACCACAACAAATCCTTACGGGATCGGTGAAAGGTAATTCCACCAGGCTGTGGCAACTTCATTTGCCTCTCTGCTGAACGTTTCTTTGGCAGACCTTTGTGCTGCCGCCACCTGGAGCTCAGTCCATACTTTCATCAAGCATTACAGTTTGGATGTTGCCTCTAAGAGGAGAGCAGGAGTCTGACTAGCAGTCCTTCAGGACCTTCTCTCCTGAACCACATCTATCCAGATCATCAGTTATCTGTTTTGTCCCCCCTCCCATCTGACCTGGGCCTATCTTTCAAACAACATGAAGTCTTGCTATATTATGACTATTGCAGTTTGTCCCAGCCTTAGAACTGCTCCAGAGGTGAAGAGTTAACTTCCATGCAGAGCATGGAGCTTAAGCCTTGACTCGGTTCCAAAGCTCTGTTAGGTTGGTTTCAAACCGAAACTGTCAGATTCTTTACTCCGCCTCACTGAACAGTCGCTCCAGAGATTCCTCCTGTTGCTCGGTTGATTTCTTCGGTTTAAAGCGCTATTTCTCGGTTTAATTTAACCGCGATTTAATTATTTTAACCACAAAACCAATCGGTTCAAGCTCTGTCTATGGTAATCGTAAGTAATAGATAGGTTTTTTCTGTGTGGAGCTTGTAAAGTGTTATCGGTTCGGTTGAACCGATCGAATTGTATAAAAATGGAAGTTTAAAGCCTTTTAAGGCTTCTTAGAGTGCGGTTCCCGGTTCTTATCGGTTCTAAAAAAAACGGATTTCATTACGGTTTTTTCCACGACCCGTGACACAGTTTGGAACCGATAAGGGTGTCTTGCCTGGCACTGCCATTAAAAGGGCAAGTTTGTTGGTTAGGCTGGCATCATGTCTGAGAAACCCAAAAGAAAAACCCGGCCCACTGGGTTTCAACACTGTAGTGTCTGTGAGGAAGCCTTTGCCAAGGCTGACCTACACACTACATGTGTCTATTGTCTGGGGTTTGACCACCTCAATTCAGACTGCCAGATTTGTAAAAATTTCCCTGCAGCCACCCTGGACAAGAGAGTGGGCAGGCTCAGGGAACGAGAGGCCAAAAAGTCCGCTGACCCGGATGGCCAGCCCGGTTCGGTGCCAACCGAACCGGAGGGAGTGCCCTCTGACCAGGGCGAGACTTCCTCGGGCAAACGACAAGCTGGCTCTGAGGAGCCAGTTCCAGCAAAGAAAACTAAAAAATCAGCAGGTTTGGAGTCCAAAATTCCTTTTCCAACTGCTGCAGAGATAGCCAGGGCAATACAGATTGTCCAGTCCCTGTCCCCGGTTTCCTCCGAACCGCCACTGTCTGGCAAAAGGTCGGTTCGGTCGGTTCCAATGGTTCAGGATTATGATATAGAAGAGTTCTATGAACCAGAGGAGGGGGATGAGGATTATGATCAGTGTGAATGTGACTTTGAGAGTCTGGATGTGCCCATTGAACCGGACATCTCCCCAGACAGACCTTCAGGTGAGTCTCCCCCTAGGCTTTCTGAGTCCCCTTCTTATTTTTTGTTTTAAAAAAAGTTGCTGAGACCCTCCAGCTTCCCTAAGAGGAGGCTTTGGATGAACAGAGGAGCCTGACTATGTGGAGATGATGGATATCCCAGAGTCCAGGAGATTGTCCATCCCTTTACATAAATCTTTTAGAAAACAAACAAATAAATAAAATTTTAAATGCTCCTAATTCTGTGCCTCCTGTGGATAAAAGATGGACAGGAGGTACACTTTATCAGGTCCTGATACAGATTTTCTTTCACAGCAATGCAGTCATGTTGGAGTAGTTCAGGCTGCAGCCTGTGATAAAGCTAATATTCCACTGGCTTCACATCCTCCTGACAAAAGATTCCAGGAAGATTGATGCCATGGCCAAAAACAATACATGGCAGCATCCTTGGGACTCAGACAAGCAAACTATATGGCTTATGTTACAGATACCAGAAATCGAGATGGATACTGTCATGGCCTTAGCCAAACAGGTCCCTGGCCAGCTTGCAAAGGAGCTGGAACAGGTGGCTCTTGATGGTATTGAGGCATCTAAGGTGCAATTCCATGCTGCAGTGGATTTTAACGATGTATCCTCTAGAGTCTTGGCTACATCTGTGGCTTTTCGGAGATTGGCCTGGCTCAGGTGCACTACTTTGTCACAGGATACCCAGTCTAAGGCTATGGATTTTCCTGTGGTGGGAAATTCTCTGTTTGGGGAGCAGACAGAGAATTATATGAAGAAAATGGATGAATATAGAACCACTTACAGGAGTGCACAAGCCAAGGAACAGCAAGCCACTCCTCAGAGGCAGCCCCCCAAGGGTAGGGGTAGGCCTTTTCACAGGCCTTTTTACCAGACCCAGGCCTCCTCCTCCTCCTCAGCCTGTGTACAGAGGGGGTTCTTCAGAGGGAGAGGCAGACTGGGTTCGAGCAGGCCTGCTCCCACCCCTCAGCCTAAAGCCCCTGCCAAACAGGCACCCTGATGGGATGCCCAGGGTCAGCTCTCCACTACCTGTAGGGGGCAGGTTGGCTCACTTCGTCCAGGACTGGCAGTCTTAACTTCAGACAGGTGGGTCCTGGAAGTAGTGAGCCAGGGTCTGGTTCTCAGCTTCAAGAAATTTCCAAAGATGAGAGACAGATCTTTTCTACCTACAAACCCTTTAGAGACTCTTGCTTTGGAAACAGAAGTCTCAACCCTCTTGACTCTCAGAGCTGTAGAAAGGGTTTCTCCCCTTCACCAGGGCAAGGGTCTGTACTCCAGGTACTTCCTTACCCCAAAAAAGACAGGAGAGTGGCGGCCTATCCTGGATCTAAGATATCTAAACAAGCACCTTTTAAAGCCAAAGTTCAAAATGGTGACACTGGGAATGATTTTACCCTCCCTAAGGCCAGGGGACTGGCTAGCCTCCCTGGACCTCAAGGATGCATCTTCCATGTTCTTATCAAAGTTCCCATCGAAAGTACCTCAGATTGCAGACTGCCCTCGGGCCATTATCAGTTCAGAGCAGTGCCCTTACCCTCACTTCTCCCCAAGGGTGTTCACAAAATGTCTGGCAGTAGCAGTCGGCTCATCTAAGAAGGCAAAAGATTGCCATTTTTCCTACCTGGACGACTGGCTCATTGTGGGTCAGTCTCCAGACCAGATCAAATCACACCTGCTAGTTACCCAGCAGCTGCTTACCTCTCTGGGATTTCTTCTCAGTCTTCCAAAGTCAGTTTTGGAACCTGTCCAGGTACTCACCTTTATAGGTGCAGAACTGGACACAAAGCAGGCCAGAGCCTTCCTTCCCTTGGAAAGGGTAAGGACCTTAGTGGCCCTGGCTGCCTCCTTCACTCTGCAGGTCTCTCGACCAGCAAGGCATTTCCTGCAGCTCCTAGGGCACATGGCTGCCTCCACAGCTGTGGTGCAAGGAGCAAGATTTCAGATGAGGGCATTCAGTTCCATTTGAGAGCTTTCTGGTCTCAAAGAGAGATCCTCTATCCAAGTTAATCCCAGTGACTGAACTCTGATCCAGGCCCTTCAGTGGTGGCAGGATCAGAGCAACCTGAGACAGGGGTGCCTTTTATCCTCTGTCCCATTCCTTGACCCTTACTACAGATGCATCCCTCCTGGGATGGGGAGCTCACATGGCGACCTTTCCACCCAGGGTTATGGTCCCCTCAGGAATCTCTGCTCCACATCAATCTGTTGGAACTCAAGCTGTTTTCTAGCACTTCAGGTTTTCTCTGCATCTGTTCAGAACAAGGTGGTACAGGTCAGAACAGACAACACCACTACAATGTGGTACATCAACAAACAAGGGCACTCGGTCTTGACCTTGTGCACTGAGGCGAGAAGTTGTGGTCTCTGGCTTATTCCCTGAACACTTCCCTCATAGCAGTTCACCTCCCAGGCAAGGACAATGTCCTGGCAGATGCTCTCAGCAGGATTTCCCAGGGCCATCACGAATGGTCACTGGATCCCCTAGTACTGGGGATAGTGTTTGCCAGATGGGGCACTCCTCAGATAGATCTTTTCGCAGCCCCAGACAATCAACTTCCACTGTTTTGTTGCAGGCCCCCAGTGTTGGGCTCAGTTCCCCTGGATGCCTTTCTCCTCGATTGGGAAGGGAAGTTTCTTTATGCCTTTCCCCCCTTCCCTCTCCTGTTCAAAGTACTAGTCAAAATCAGGTCTCAGCCCTGCAAAATGATCCTGATTGCTCCAGACTGGGCCAGGCAGTCCTGGTACCCACTCCTTCTGTCCTTAGCAGTCCATCTTCCCCTGTGTCTCCCCAGGAACCTGATCTGTTAACCTGTGCTCAAGGGAGAGTTTGGTATCCGAATCTCAAATCTCTCAACCTCAAGGCTTGGCTCTTGAGCAGTTAGAGTTTGCTGATTTACAACTTTCTCAAAGTGTTCTCGAAATCCTGAAGGCTGCTAGGAAGCCTTCCACCAGGGCTACCTATAACTCCAAGTGGAAAAGGTTTTCCATATGGTGTTCTGGGAAGCATGTTTCCCCGGAATCTGCTGATCTACCCACTGTATTGGACTACATGGTCCATCTTAATTCTTTGGGACTGGACCAGCTACCTGAAAGTGCACTTGGCTGCTGTCTCTGCCTTCATTTCAGCAGGAAGCCCTCTTCTCTTTCTGCTCATCCTGTATTTTCCAAGTTTTTTAAAGGATTGCTTCACACCAATCTTCCATTCAGGGACCCTGCTGACTTGGGATCTTAATGTATGCATTGCTCAGCTAATGCAACCCCTTTGAGCCTCTGTCTTGGCAGAGCTTAAGTATTGACTTGGAAAACTGTATTTCTGGTAGCCATCACTTCTGCCAGGCGTATAAGTGAGTTACAGGCTTTATTAGAGACTGACTTTATTTCCTTTCACAGGAATAAAGTAGTCCTCAGGACTAACAGGAAGTTTTGCCTAAGGTGGTTTCAGATTTCCACCTTAACCAATCTATTTCACTTCCAGTGTTCTTCACTGACCATTCCTCCTCTGGTGAGAGGAGGCTGCACAGCTTAGATGTTAAGAGGGCCCTAAGTTACTACATAGAACGTACCAAGGGTCACAGGTTTGACTCCCTCCAACTGTTTCTCACTTATGGTGAGGTTGGGAAAGGGAGACCTGCCACTAAGAGATCCATTGCCAGGTGGATGCGTTTCTTGTATCAATTTTGCTATCAAAACCTGGTAAGGGTTTCCCCCTCAGGCCTGAGGGCTCACTCTACCAGAGGTACAGCTGCATCTCTAGCTGCTGCTAGAGACATCCCTATCTTGGAGATATGTCAGGCAGCTACTTGGAAGACAATACACACTTTCACCAAGCATTACTCCCTGGATATTCAGGCCAGGAGGGATGCTCGGTTTTAACAACCGTGCCTCAGAGCCTATTCCTAAGTAGGTTCTGTCCCTCCTCCATGGAGGTACTGCTGTGTAGTCTGCAATAGTCATAATATAGCAAGACTTCATGTTTTTGAAAAAAAATTACTCACCGTAGTAATGTTGTTTCTTCTAATGGAGTCTTTATATTATGCCTCCCCCCCCACCTGCCCCTCTCAGAACTCCTACTTTGGGTATGGGGTGGGTAGTCCTCTGTTGGCATTTATTGATGCCCTCTTTCATGTTTGGGTGTTGTGTTTATTTAGTTATTTTATCTTATTTTTCTGGTCCACTGACTTGAGTCTTTGTGTTGGGACCAGGAAAATGTGTTAATATATTAGTGGCCAGTTGGCTAGTGTAGGTTACAGCTTCCACACAGAACCTTAGTGAGTTTTTGCTCGTAAAGATCTGACGGTTTCGGTTTGAAACCAACCTAACAGAGCTTCTGAACCGAGCTCGCGCTCTAAGCTCCATGCTCTGCATGGAAGTTAACTCTTTCACCTCCGGAACAGTTCTAAGGCTGGGACAAACTGCAATAGTCATAATATAGCAAGACTCCATTAGAAGAAACAACATTACTAAGGTGAGTAATTTTTTTCTTGGGTACTGCTTGGGACTCTGTCATAATGGTAATACCTGCTGCAAGAACTCCCCCTCAAAGTGAGATAGTACAGTTACGCAAGAACTTGCCGTAACAGTAGATCATCAAGAGGAGCTCTTGCAGCAGGTCACTTTGCAGCCCCCAGGGACAAGTATTTTTATTTGTCTTTGGGTAGGGGAGACCCGCCTCGATTCTCCATTCCTTTTGTTAGTCGGCTCTCCACCGGGAGAACTGCGATGGCACTGGGGGACTGCCCCTTTTTACTGTGTCTGAGTCGGGTGGAGCCGACGTAGGGCGGTCCCCACCACAGACTGCTAGCTGAAAGATTTTTCCGTGGGTCTTAACGCCTGGGCTGCCTTAGTCCTATTGGTAATACCTGCTGCAAGAGCTCCTCTCAAGATCTCCTGTTACGCTAGGTTCTTATGTAACTGTTCTTTTCTTGCTGGTGCCAAAGGTCATAGACAGGTGTGTGTGTGTGTGTGTGTGTGTGTGTGTGTGTGTGTGTGTGTGTGACCTGGAGTTGGTTTGATTGATTGGAACCAGCATAAGACATTGTGAAAGTAATGCCGGAGAAGATCTTCCATGGTTGTAATAGAGGAGGTTTAGAGATGACTGTCATCTACATACATGTGTATGTGTGAGTTGGCATGAACCCAGGGGAGGTTGTAAAGGAAGATGTAGAACAGGATGGGCCTCACGATGGAGCCCTATGGGACCCCCACCTGGATGAGAAGTGGAGGTGACAGGGTGCCACCAACTTGTACTGCCTATAGACGGCTCAAGAAATGGAACCAGTCAGCAACAGGGGCTGAGGGACCAGTAGACCTCAGCTTAACCAGGAGAATGGGTGGGACACAGAGTCAAGGCCTTTGCCAAATTGATGAAAGTGGCTGCTGTGATATTCCTTGATCAGCCTGAGAAGATAGGTACATGTAACTGGGAAGAGGCAGTGGTGAGGCTTCTGGAAGCCAGACTGGAACGGGGTGAGGACGTCAGTGGAGGGTAGGAAATTGGAGAGTCTGGCATAGACAGCCTTTTATTGCAGCTTGGGGATGGAGGAGGGAGATTGGCCAGAAGTTACCCTGGGGAGGAAGGCCCCCCCAACCGTGTGAAGGAGAAGATATCTGACCAGTTTCCAGGACTGAGGAACAGCACTAAGCAAAGAGGGGATGAGCAGGTGAGTCGGAGCAGATGCTATGGCAGGAGCAGAGATATGGAGTAACTTAGGATCCAGCCCATTAAGGTTGGATTTGTGCAGGTTAAGGGACTAAAGGGTAGTCCAGGTTTCTTGGGTAGTAACGGGAAAGAGGAAACCCTTGTAGGAGAGAGGAAAGGAGAGGGAATGTGTGGTGGAGCAGCGGAGGTTGGAGGGTGAGTGGAGGGGATAGCTACAAGTGATGAACACAATGAAATGAGCAGCAACAGAGGATGTTTCAGACACCGGTAAACCATTTACCAGAAGGACCAGAGAGGTGAACTTGGTCATCGGGTTGAAGAGGGAGTGAATTGCCTTTCAGAACTGTGAGGGGGCATTAAGGTTATTTTGAAGGTTGGCCTTGAAATATTGTAATTTCACAGCCCTGATACCATTTATACAGGAGTTCCAGATAGTGCATTATAAGAGGAGGTCATGAAGGGAGTGAGATAATTTGTAACATGCTCAAGCGAGATCACGGGACTTGCATTGGTCAGTTATTTCAGGGGTAGTCCAGGGTAATGGTGAGTTTTGACTATGGATTTTCTGAGCAGGGTGTGCCTGTGCCAAACTGAGGATAATTTGTAGTGAGACAAGGAGAGGGCAATGTCAGTATCAGCGGCAGAGGGTATGGCTGTCCAGTCTGCAGCAGCAAGGGCATTTAGAGAGCAGAGGTGTCAGGTGACCAGAGGATCTGGTCCCGATGCATTAGGGTGGGGGGGTGAAAATGGATGCTGGGTCTTCCTGACTCAGGCGTCATGCAGTTGTTGCTGAAAGCGTCGGCAAGATACCAGCTGCAAGTGTGCAGAGGAGGAGAGAACCTGTCCAGGAGGGAATGGTTGGAGTGTGGGTGTTGAACGGGTGTTTTCGGTGATGATCTTTGTGAGATTTAGGGACTCAACCTTGTGGGTGGTCGGCCTTGAGGCCTGGGAGAGCCAAGTGACATGGAAGTCCCCTAGCAGGATGAGTTCACAAGCGAAGGCATGAGAAGTGGTGGTTGAAAGGGATTCAACCAAGGAGGAGGATAGTCTTGGTGGAGCTTAGAAAACCCCTGTAAAGATTGGTACAGAGGAGAGGGATAACAGTGAGGAATTCATGGGAGAAAGATGAGACCTCTCTGAAGGCTGTGGTGCAGGAGAGGCTTTGGCAGTCATAGGCGGCAACACCACCCCCACATTTTCTCCCTATCCTTCCTGAAAATAGGATGGTCAGGAAGGAACAGACTGGAGTCTGGGATCCTGGAAGAGAGCCAGGACTCTGAGATACAGAGGATGTCGGAGGAATCTTGTGAAACCCAGAAAGACAGGAGATAGAGTTTTGGAAGAAGGTTCCAAGCACTGAGGTGAAATATGCTCAGGCCTTTAGCCCTTTAGCAGTTGGAGAGGCTGGGGAAAGAGGTGAGGGTCAGGAGTTGGACTCCACATCGCCAGACAGAAGGAGTGGGAGCAAGGGGATGGAGTAGAATTCTGCCCCTTAGAATGGGGCAGAGAACTAGGGGGGTAGGTGGGGAAGGAGGAGGACACGGTGGAGAAGCTCTAGGATAAGGGAGGGGGAAGAGGGAAAACTAGGGTGGATAGGAAGGGAAGAAGGTAAAGGGGAGTGAAGAGGGATGGATGGGTGGAGGGGGAAGGGAAAAGGAGTGGAGGTGTATAGGAGGGGGTAGGAGCAAGGGAGGTGAGGAAATCAGATAGAGGAGGGTTCAGATGCATTAAGAACAGGAGGCGAGATGCAATAGCCTTCAGTTATGCAGTACCATAGCTGATAGAATGAATGAACGTTTGGTGAAAACACAGAATTTCAGTCACCTGCTAATTGACCTAGGCTGTAACTAGACTTTGGTATAACAGGGAGGTGAGAGCTTCAGCACAGATGTACACAACAGATTTCTGGTGAAACTGAACAAGTGCATATAGCTGGGGGAGGCTCTAATGGATGTACGTAACACAGACCGCTATAAAATCTAGAAAAAAAAATTGGCAAAGTAGCATATTAAGCTAAGCAAGTTAGACTAGGCACAAAAACAGGGCAAGGAAGGGCTAACTACAGTTCAGCAGTAAACATTGTTTAGAGAATGAGATAAAATGAATGCCAAAATGAGTAGGCAGATGAAACAAGACCAGTAAACTAGAAACATCTTTTATCTGAGCCAGGTAAAACAAATGCGCAGTCTTGGTTGAAGGCTGTAATACCTGGTGAAAGAGATGGCACAAGTCCTAATTTTACCATCTGAGGAATATCTCCATGATTAAGCACCTGGTTCCATCCGGCGACCTTCCTACTTTGATTCACGCCTTTGTGACCTCGCATTCGGACTACTGCAACTCCCTGTACCTAGTCCTACCTGGGGTGGAAATCCGTTGCTTGCAGCTAGTGCAGAACGCTGCAGCATGGCTTTTGACGGGATCCTCTCGGTCCTGTCATATTTCACCTGTGCTGCGTGGACTGCACTGGCTGCCGGTTCAGTGGCGGATTACCTTTAAAGTCGGTCTTCTTACTTTTAAAGCCCTGCATGGATAGGTCCCAGACTACCTGAAAAAGCTCCTGGTCCCTCTCTGCCCTGGGCGATCGCTCCGCTCAGCTGACGAGGGGTTGCTAGAGATTCCAAGGGTATGTTTGAAATCTTCTGGAGCGAGAACATTTATGTATGCTGCCCCTACCCTTTGGGAATTCTCTACCCCGTCGGTTACGTGAGTACTCGACCATACAGGGCTTTAAACAAGCATTAAAAACCTACTTGTGGAACAAGCTTTTGGTGATTGATTAAAGTCTGCTATCATTACTATCATTTTGTTTTATGCTGAGATGTTTTGTATGTGTATTGCGATTTGCACCTTGGTTTTTTGGAAGGCGCCATACAAATAAAATGTATTATTATTTATTATTAAGTCTTTGTGGTGGTTGATAAGTCACATAGGGGTGGAAGAAGCTTACAGGTCAATGATAGCTGTGTGGTTACCTCCAGTTCAGAGTGCTAGAGTCAAGCAGGGGTAAGCTTGTAGAGTCTTGGAGGCAGGCAGTGGAGAGCTTGCAAACCAATGATACTGGTATGTGTCCTACAGATCTGAGTCTAACTGGTGTAGCACACGAGTTCCAGTGCTAGAGGCAGAACAGGGGTCTAGTTGGGACACAGACACAAGATTTAAAGTCAGGCTTATGAGTTGACACTGAGGTTGGAAACCAGATAACAAGTAAAGGATCTGCAGACCAGTCTTAAGGCACTTTTATACAACACTTACTTGCATCGCTGGTTTTAGGGACGTGGATATGTTGTTCAATCCACACTGTCTGGCAGGTTTCTTGCCGCTTTAATTCTTGCCGGAAGGTCTTAAAGCTGACTCCTCCCACCCACCAGGGTGGTAAAGTCTCCTCCGCCCGTGGCGTCAGATCTTCCTTACCGCTTGGAGCTCATTTCCCTCCTTAGCGCTCTGCGTTTTAGGCCTGGATCCAAACTCTTCAGGTTTTCCGAAAATTATTTTAAAGTTTTCAAGACTACGGTCTTCATATTCCCTCGAGGCTGCGATGGACAAATCCACTCCTGGCTTCCGTCGTTGCCCTTGCGGGCAGAAGATGTCCCAGACCGATCCGCACTCCACATGCGTTTAATGCGTGGGCCTTGCCCACGATCCGCAGGCCTGCAATCTGTGCGTGTCTTTCTTGGCCGGTCTTAGAGGACCGCATTGCCCGAACTCACAACGCGCAAAGCAGTACCCGCCGGTGGAAAGTAAGCGGAGGCCCGTTGGGTGGTGTCCGCGGCTGCGGGCTCCACGGAGCAGCTGGAGCAGTTGATCGCCCTCGAGGAGGAGGCGGCCCAAGCCGCTTCATCTTCCTCCTCGGCTGCGGCGTTTATCCCTCTCTCCTTGGGCTCCTCCTACACTGCTTCTTTAAGGAGCTTTGTCAGTCCCTCTCCACCAAGGGAGAAGGGCTATCGGGACATACCAGTCGGTCGAAGAAAAAAGAACCAAAAGGTAAGTCCCACTGTCGACGTTCGTGGGGCAGGAGATCCCTTCACCGGACTGTCTGCTCTCGACTTTGATCCGAGGTTGTAGCTAAGGCTGCTGGCTTCCGCGGTGTCCCGTCAGGTCAGCCGGCCAAGACATCCGTCGGCATGATCGAGATTTTCTAGACCCGTTGGACGGTTTGTCGGCGCTGGAGGCTTGGCTGGATCTCCACCTTCACGGCGGACACCAGCACAAGCTGGCAGGCGTTCCATTCCTGGGCACCAACTTGTTCGGGCTGGGGTGGAAGACCATCTCCAGAGGATCGAGCAGTCAGTGCCATCTTGGACTCGGTCTTGTATGCCCAGAAGGACAAAGGCCGCAGCAGCAGCGTAAAGCCCTTTAGCCCTTCGCTTCTGTGGCATGTCAGCCCAGCAACACCAGCAACAGGGCCAGCAGGCTCACACTTGGCACCCTGAGGCCAAGTCTGCCACTTCACCAATGCGAGGAAGCCTGGAGGGAAGGGTCCAGGAGGTCCTCAGGCCAGCCCTTCCTCCAAGCCTGCCCAGTGCCGGGTTGAGGGTGTGCCCCCAGCCTCGTCACTCCTCCTCGGGTTCCCCCTGTGTGGGGACAGCTCCGCCACTTCCTTTCCACCTGGTCCGCTATCACCACGGACCGCTGGGTGCTAGAAGTGATCGACAGGGGTCTGCCTCTCGAGTTCAAGCAGTTCCCTCCCTATTGAGCCGTCACCCATGGGGGGCAATGGGGTCGGGCCTCTCTGTTCGCTCGTCGAGCCAACATTGCCCTGCTCCTCCAGGAGGAGGTGATCAGCAGTGGCGGACTGTCCTCCAGACCAGGGTTTGTGTCCAGGTACTTCCTGGTCCCAAAACAGGCGGGGGGCTGATGCCCCATTCTCGACCTGCACAACCTGAACAAGTTCCTAAGGCAGCATAAATTCAGGATGGTTACTCTGGCTCAGATCATTCCATCCTTGGAACTAGGCATGTGGTTCTGCTCTCTGGATCTCCAGGCCGCGTTCTTTCATGTCCCAATCCGTCCGTCTCATCAACGATTCCTCCACTTCAGAGCAGAGGGATCCCTTTGCAAGTTCCGAGCCATGCCCTTCGGCCTCTCTCCAGCTCCCAGGGTCTTCACCAAATCCTTCGGCCTCTCTCCAGCTCCCAGGGTCTTCACCAAATGCTTGGCAGTGGTGACAGCATTCCTGTGGCGCCGAGGGGTTCGGCTGTACCCTTACCTGGATGACTGGCTGATTGCAGCTCCCTCCAGGTTGGAGGTGGTGCAGTCCAGGGATCTGGCCCTCCAGGTCTGCTCTCAAGTTGGCCTCCTCATCAACGAGGCCAAATCGGAACTCGTGCCATCGCAGGTGATTCAGTTCATCGGGGCAAGGTCCTTTCCTCCTTTGCCCAATCATTTCTGGTTGGGCAATTGCGCCCTGCCCGGGACTTCCTGCGCCTTCTGGGCCTCATGGCGGCCTGCTGCAGCGTGGTCCATTGGGCCTGCTGATATATGCGCCCCCCCCTGCAATGGGGGCTGGCTAGCCAGTGGTCATAGCGCTCCGGTCCTCGGGATCAACCGGTGACAGTGACCCAGGAGATGTGGGATGGCCTGCAGTGGTGGCTCGTCCCAGCTGATCTGCAGGAGGGCATCCCATTTGTCTGCACGAGCAGCGGTCACACTAACGACCGATGCCTCTGGGTTGGGGTGCCCATTTGGGGCCTCGAGTCTCGATGCCACATCAACCTGCTGGGCGCTTGAGGCTTCGTAGCCCTCACCTTCACTCAGTTTGTCTGGGATCAGGTGGTTCAGGTCCAGACGGACAGCAGCACGACCATGTACTACCTCAACCATCAGAGCGGACGCACTTCTTGCCCTCTGCAAGGAGGCTCTCTGCATCTGGTCTCTCGTGATCAGCCTGGAGGCGGCTCTGCTAGCCATCCATGTGGCAGGAGCCTCCAACAGTCTGGCCGATGCCCTCACCCGGATGGGCACTGCATCTCACAGTGGTCCTCCTGCGGAGGTAGTGCAGAACTTTCTCCCATTGGGGCACCCCACTCAGGTGGACCTGTTCGTCTCCAGGGAGAATGCGAAGCTGAGGCTGTTTTCATGCCCACCCCCCTCAGCATGGCTCACTGCAGGGGGATGCCTTCTCGAGGCCGTGGACCCCAGGCCTCTTCTACGCCTTCCCTCCATTTCCCGTGATCCACAAGTTGCTTCTGAAGGCGAAGAGAGACAAGGCGCAGGTGATTCTGGTAGCCCCAGATTGGCCTCACCAGTTCTGGTACCCATATCTCCTCAGCCTCAGCTCCAGGCGCCCGAGGCGGCTTCCAGCCCGCCCGGACCTGATCTCGGTAGACAAGGGGAAGGTTCTCCATCCGGACCTTCAATCCCTGCACCTGACAGCCTGGTTCCTGAGCGGCTAGAGTTCCAGGCCTTGGGTCTTTCCGACAAGGTCCTCAGCGTCGTTGAGGTGTCCCGTAAGGAGTCGACCAGAAAATGCTAAGCCTTCAAATGGAAGAGATTCTCCATTTGGTGTCAGGATAAGGGGTTGGACCCCTCTTCCTGTTTCTTGGCTAGTATTTTGGCTACCTGTGGTCCCTTTCTCAGCTAGGGCTTCGGTCGACGACCCTCAAGGTGCACTTGGCAGCCATCTCTGCTTAGCGGGCGTCGGCCGACAAGCAGTCGGTGGTGCAGGAGAAGGTGGTAGGGTGCTTTTTCAAAGGTCTTGATCACATATCCCCTCTGGTGCGAGAACCTCCACCTCCGTGGTATCTACTGCTGGTATTGGCTAAGCTCATGGGCAAGCCATTCGAACCGATGCACAGGTGTGATATCTCCCACCTGTCGTGGAAGACTGCCTTCTTGGTGGCTGTAACATCAGCCAGAAGGATGGGAGAGCTCCAGGCACTTTCCATTGAGTCTCCTTATCTGGTCTTCCACAGGGACAAAGTTGTTCTTCGCCCGCACCCGAAATTCCTTCCGAAGGTGGTGTCGAGTTTCACCTGAATCAGGTGTTGACTCTGCGGTGTTCTACCCCAATCACACTTGGAGGCCGAATATAGGCTCCATACTTTGGACCCTAGAAAGCTAGCTTGATTATAAAGAGTGAGCGGCTGAAGTTCGGGGAGAGGTTCACCAGCTGTTTGTCACCTACGCTGAAGCCGCACCTGGCAGACCTGCAGCTAAGCGAACAGTAAGCAGGTGGGTCACCTCCTGCATAGATCTCTGCTATAGGTTGGCGGGCATGGAGCCACCCAGAGGGATAAGAGCTCATTCAACCCACCATACCGCTGCTTCGGTGGCTGCTTCTAGGGACGTCCCTATCCAGGAAATCTGCAGAGCTGCTACCTGGAAGTCAGCACACACCTTTATTTCCCATTACCACATTGACCTAGAGTTACGCCAGGATGCTGATTTTGGGACCTCGGTTCTCCAGTCCTTATTCCCTAAGTAGGTGGTGCACGCCTTGCCTCCCTTCTCCCGGAGAACTGCTAGGAGTCTGCCAGACAGTGTGGATTGAACAACATATCCACGTCCCTAGAAATACAGGTTACTCACCTGTAACAGGAGTTCTAGGAGTGGTATATGTTGTTCATCCATAACCCACCTGACCTCCCTGGCTTCAACGCGCAATCTGGCTTCCAGCGGGCTAGATCCGGTGTCATGGAATGGAGCTGAGGGTTTTACCACCTGGGTGGGTGGGAGGAGCCAGCTTGAAGACCGTCCGGCAAGAACTAAAGAGGCAAGGAACCTGCCAGACAGTGTGGATGAACAACATATACCACTCCTAGAACTCCTGTTACAGGTGAGTAACCTGTATTTCTGTGACAGGCTTTGCTCTACTCCATGTGCTGCGGTCTCTCTCTGCTCCCTTGTAGACACGCTTTGTATCACTTTCTTGGCCCTTCCCGAGTTTTAACAGTCTTTCCAGGCAGCCAAGAGAGCATGAGAATTGGCTATCACGGGCCAGAAATGAGTGGAACAGCGGAAGTATATGGCAGGACAACATGGAACAATTGTTGGCAAACCCAAGCAAGCAGGGAATGCGCAATCAGTGAATGCTCACTTTTGTTGCAGAGTGGATCGCCTGTACACGCCACACAAGGTAATGTTGCAGTTGATCGTAAAGCTCATTCTGATACAGAACACTGCGAGTAAAGGCACCTTTAAATTAAAGTTGAGGGTCCAGCAAGTCTGACTTGAACAAAGATACTAAATTCCATTCCATCAGGCTGTAATCCTCCAGCTATAAATCTTTTCAGTTCTGCGCCAGCCACCATAGTTGTGTCATCACAACACCAATTTACTTGGTTCGAGATGAGAAGGCATGGTAAGTTACAGCTTGGGTCACTTAATGTAGTCCAAGGTGAAACGAGATACACAGATGTAAACAATAAGGTTTCTGGAATGTCTCACAGCTATGCATGGTTTCTGATCCTTTGGAGAATGTACTGATCATAAACAGCAGGCAGATAACCGGTATCTTGTTTCTGAAACAGAATGAGTGGCTGAAGCCTGTAGAATCTTGCAGAAATCTTTGTTGGAGCAGATCTTTAAAGTTAATTCTGAGGAAAGTACACGTCCCAGTACTGAATTGTTCAAGATGATGACTCAGTTGATGTTCACTGAAGATGTGGTAAAACTAATAGTTATTCCAAGTTTGGGACACGACAAAAGACTAAGCCGCAGACATAGCTTCAGCTCATTAACAGGTAATTTTGCTTACCAAGGATCCCCACGCTTTCCCCTTAGCCTTCAGGATCCCCCCCCCGCCCACTCCATAGTAAGGCCCAGCCAGTCTCCCCGTTTGTGACTGAGAATAAGTACCTGAGAGGGGAGAAGGATCTGCAGTGTAGAAAATGTGATGGCCCTGGTTGACATGGCAGCAAGCTGCTTGCTGCTTCTCCAGTCTCTCCCCCCCTCACTGGCAGAGTTTGGATATGCCACCCACTCACAACCACCAGTTTCCTCTGGCTCTGTCAGCTCTGCTCCCCCTGGTTTACCGTAGGGTAGTGCTGCAGTCTGTTTCAGCGCACTCCGCCTGGAGGGGAGAGCACTCTTTTGGGATGCTTAGTTCGCCCTTCTGTCAAACCGGATGGCTGGCTGCTGCTGAACTCTCAAGCCAATCTACGGTGCAGTCTTGAGCAAGTTGTTAACCTCCATCCATCCCTCCGTAAGCTTTCCATCACTTTGCCTCCAGCCTAGTTCACCTCCCCCTTCGTGCCTAATAGCTACTGCAACTGCACTTGAATTGCAAAAGAGATACAGTCAATTCCGCTTGTGTGCACAAGGTTGGGACTTGCAAAAGTTGTGCACACAACCGAAAATGCACTAAACTGAATTTACCGTATTACAGATGCAGTTGCGGTTAAATCATGCAAGCCCTTTATTATACACCCCAAAACACTGTATAAACAGGTTACTTCAGTTAAAATGTTAGAAATATTGCAGCATAGTTAGTTTTATTGAATATTTATTAACAGAAGTACTGACAAAAGTTTTTGGTCCTGAGCAGCATATGTTGTAGAAGCATTAGAAAGAGTCTTCCCACAGGTACCGAGCTGCATAAGCAAATGAAGCAATAGAGTTCAGTAACACTACTGCTAAACCACAAAAAAATCTTAAAATGCTGAGCGTGCATTACCACTATTAGCCCAGTTACAGTCCAGGTGTGTCATAAAAAATCGGGGATGTGGGCTTGCCTGGCAGTTCATTTTCCTTATGATCTCGACTTTATTTTGAATGAGCTGTGAACTTTTACCCCCCCACCACCACTAATTGTGCCTGATAGAGATTAGAAAGGTGATTCCCATGTTATTGAAGTGACGGCAGCTCAGGGCACCCAAGCTCTTAACAAAATCGTCTAATCACAGTCAGAGCATTTAACAACTTGTACAAATGCTGTTACTGACAGCTAAATGCTGTAAGAATTGTGCACACAACCGAAATATTAGGTGCACACAACCAATTTTTTTTTTAACAGTAATCTGATGCAAATTGAATCGGGACCAGAGGAATGTGTGCACACAACCGGAATGTGCACACATCCGAATGGCACACAAGTGGAATCGACTGTATATAAAACTAAATTCCTTTCACCTTTTGCATTTTTTAAATGTGGACTTTTTTCGCTGGGACTGGCACACTGAGCCAAAGCTTGTTTCCAGGCGTCATCCAGTAGCACAGGGAGGTTAAGTGACTTGCTTGAGCCACTGAGTAAACTGATGGCCATTGTAGGATGGCAACCCATGTCTGCTGTTGGGTCTTCAGGTTCATAACTTAGTGCTCTAACCTCGTCTAGGCTGTATTTTCACTCTTAAAACTCTGGATACAATGCTCTCACAAGGTTGAGATGCCTCTACCTCTTCCTTTTAATATTTAGGTTGGCAAACTGACATCCTGGGTAGTGAGATCAACATATTGCAGAGGTATGACTGGAGATATGTGCAGTAACTTTAGGTAAAGTGCAGTTTCACAAAAGAGAGCCTGTGCAAACAAGTGGAACATTATCAGTTAGGTGTTAACTCCCCCAAATGCCCTAAATGTTTTGTTCAAACCAGGGTAAAGAAGTTGCTTCCATGTTTTTGTTTACTCCGCTGTTCACCTCCTAATTTACATCCTGTATGCTCCATCTTATTGTATTGCACTGTGCCAACCTGTTCTAGAGCTAGCCTTGAAATGCCTGTTATTCCCTATGTATTTTTCTCGATTCCTCAATTGTTCATGTATGAATTTTTACATGTAACTCTCCTGGGTCGCACCTGAAAATAGGCACTTGGCTGTCTAGTGTGCTTACCCGGTTAACAAAAGCAAATAAATAAATAAATCCTCCTCATCAAAGCTGCTTAAACCTTTAAAGAGCAGGTAGTTACTTAAATTATGGTGTTCTCTATTTTACTTTCTACCCTGTGTTAATGACCCTTATTGCTGAAAACTGTGTCTTGTGTTGTTGTAAACATCTGCTGCATTGGTGGTCTGTCTGAAATGCTCATCACACATGGAAGCAGGATAGAGATTAGAAAAAAAACACTGCTCAGATGCTCTGTGAGGCCAAGATCTCGTTGATGTCTCTTACAGTAAGTAGATTCAGGCTTCATGTGCTAGATACCATTGCAGTTGCCCACCTTTAGCTACGTCTGTACAGCGTGTGCATTCACGCTGCAGCCCCAGCATCAGCTGTTCTCGGTCAGCGGTGTCTACCATCCAGCTCATGAAAGTGCCGTTGACTGAAAAACTGATCCCTGACAGCCTTGGTCACAGTCATGGAGAGTACACACTGTACAATTCCAGGCACGTTATGTAGAACTTCTATACCAAAAAAAAAAAACATATCTGAAGGTAGCATGTTGTGGTTGGTATTGCAGTCCATTTGATTTACTTACTTGAATGACTTGTGGCTCGAGTGGTTTGATTTCGATCCTGTAACTTGGTATTTTCTTCAAGGATCTCTTTCATCAGGCCATACCTACGGACCTGTAGCCACCAGGCACTAGGACCACATGGAAACTTTTTGTAAGCAGTCCAGTAGGGGTCACCCACGACGGTGTCCCTTGTTGGCACTTCCTGTATAAATGTGGGCAGAATGCCTTGAGACCCACCTACTTAAACAGCTAGGTAACAGAATGGAGAAAGAACTCCACCACATCACCAGACAACTCCTCGGGCTTTCCTCCTCAAAGTCCCAAGAGAAGACTTGGGGAGAGCACAAACATTGGTACCGGCAGAGAGTATACAGTAAGGATAAAATTCTGTCTGGTTCACTCACGGTTGCTCCTTCACTCCAGCTCAGCCACTACTGTGCTGTTGACAGCCACAGTGGTGCCGCCAGCCACCCAGACTGACAACCCGCCCAGGCTGGGACAGGCTGCAAGCACCACCAGACCTAGCATGGCTGGTGTGTTGTCATCAACGTCGGGGATGATGTCTCCCCTGTTGACATCACCCGGCCTTCCCGCTGACCACGTGGGCACGGTGTCCTGGCCGTGCACCGTCAGCCGGGCGTGTTAAAACACCGCTACCTACTCATGAAACAGAAGATCGTCAAGCGGGCACCTTCGGTGAGCTGGTGCCTTTGCGGCAGAAGATGTCTTGAACCGACCTGCACGTCACATGTGTCTACTGCCTGGGGCACGAGCACGATCCCCAGGCCTGCGACTCTTAGCTCATTTCACCTGACCGTTCTAGAGGACTGTCTGGCCCGACTTAAACTGGGCAGTTAAGCGCAACAGAACCTGCGGTCAAATTAAGGATGTCCATTGGTTGGTCTCTGCAGCCGCTGGGTCCGCTGAACAGCTTGCACCCTTTGAAGAGGAGGTGGCCTACACCACATACCTCTCCTCTCTGGCTTCTTCCTTTGTGCTGCTTACAGCTGGGATTAACTTTTACGGGATCCTTCAAAGAATTGTCTCACCAGTCTCTGACGATCCTTGGTCAGGGACACTCTGGGCACAAGTCTAAATCCAAGAAAGAGTTCAAAAAAGAGAGAGGACTCGTCATCGTTCGTGGGATCGGGATCGCTCTGGGTCAGGAGTTTCTGATTCCCACGTTTCTCTGAATCCGACTTCAGTCAAATCCTCAGCCTTGGCCGCCGGCTCCAAGGTAACCCCATCGGACCAGTTGGCCAAGATGCTGGTTGAAGTCCCGGACGAGATTTTTCTCGAGCCGACCAACCAGATGTCGACTGAAGAGGTCCCAACACTTCCTTGTCCAGAACATCGATCCTAACTCAGACTGTTGGAGGGGCGGATCAGTCCGCTGACCCGCCATCTCTGGTCCCAGACCCTAACCCGTAGGAGCCTCTGCATTCACAGACTCCCTCAGAGACCCGCTGCCAGTCTCACCGGCAATCGAGGTCTCAGTCTTCCTCCTGTGGGTTGAATGGCTACCATCGACATCGGCACTCCTGCTCTCTGCACCACAGGAAGCAGCGCCGCTGCTGCTCTTCTTCCTTGTCCTCGGGTGAGGAGAGGCTTCGGCGCAAACTGTGTCGATGCTATGAGGCTCTTATGTGGCAACAGCTGGTGCTTACCGGTGTTAGGCAGACTCCGGCTCCCACGACGGCCATCACCTGGCTGTCACCCAAAAGGCAGACACCTTGCCCATCAGTGGAGATGACCAAAATGGTCCTGGCTCGGCCGACCCCTGCGTCTCCACTGGTCGTGGTGGAACCGCCACCAGCTGGCACTCCGACTACGGAGTCTTGGACGTCTAAGGGGCTTCCCTATTGGCCGTCGGTCACAGTCGCCCCTAACTGTCCGCGGAGGGTCAGCGGGGACTCGGGCGGTCGACCACTTTTTAACGATGACTGAGTCAGAGGGTTCCTCCCTGCACTCCTGTCTGGTCGACGTGGAATCTTTGGGGGATCTCTTGACGGACGAAGGACCATCTTCCTTCATGGGCCTTATCTGCCTGATTTCCGAGTTGATGGGCATGAAAATGAAGCCCGTCCAGAAGTGGGCTCCTTACCCGTTGACAGAGATTCTCGACCAGGGAGACACTCCTACAGAGACTTTCCTTGTGGTAGAGGCCATTCTTGGCCCTGCCCTGGAGCTTTGGCAGCATGCCACTTCCTGCCCTCTGCCTTCTGCCTGGATGGCCCACAAGTACATGGTACCTATAGGTTCCCTCTCGAGATTCACAGAGCACTCCTCGGCCAAGGGATTGGTCGCAGATTCTATGTTTAGGTGCTCTGGCAACACAGGGGATGTTGACAAGCCACCCGACAAGGACTCCTAGAAGTTGGACTATGCGGCTAAAAAAAGTCGATGCTGCTGCCTCACTTAGTCTCTGCCAGGGGAGCTCGGCCCTCCTCATTACCCACTTCTCCCATGCCCTGCTGGGCACGCTGGATGAGGTGCTTCCTCATCTGTCGGCGGACCTTAAGACCTTGGTAAAGGAGGTCTGGGACCAGGTCCAGGCTGTAGCCAAACAGCTCCAGACAGCTATGGACATTGGGGACTCCTGTGCCCGCTCCATGTCTGCCTCAGTGGCCATACGCCATAGGGCTTGGCTGAGGATCTCTACCTTTACGGCGGACATTCAGCATAAGCTGGCAGATGTCTCTTTCCTGGGCATGGGGTTGAGGGTCACCTCACCCATATTGAAGTCCAGTGCCACCTTGGACTCTGTGACATCTGCACAGAAGGACCCTAAGGGCTCCAAGTAGCAGCAGAAGAGAAGTCCTTCGGTCCACCTCCACTTGTGCAGCCACACCCACCCACCCACCCCAAGGCTGGTCAGCAGGCTCAGGTCTGGCGACCTTGGCGGCCTCAGTCGTCCGCAGGCCTGGAGGAGAGGCTCCAGTGGCGCCTCAGCAGCCCTCCTCCAAGCCTGCCCAGTGATGGGATGAGTGGTGCCTCCCTCATGCCTGTCACACCTCCCCTGGGTGGGTACTTCAGTGGTGGATGGAACCCAGCCATTTATTGGAGGAGGTTCCCTCCCCTCACCAGATTCTCACTACAGATGCCATGGAGACAGGCTGGGGGGTACATCTGGGGCTCATCAGATATAAGTTACATGGACCAAAGTGGAGAGCACCCTCCACAGAAACGTCTCGGAAATAAGAGCTGTGCTGCACGGCCTATAGGACTTCCAGACTCGTCTATCCCTGGGTCCTCTGTTAATACAAACTGACAACATAAGCGTGATGCACTACATCAACAAGCAAGGGGGAACTCATTCCTACCCCCTTTGCAGGAGACAATGATAGTCTCTTATTGAGCTCTGGAACATGGTTTAAAACTCAGCAGTACATAGTCCAGGGGTCCAAAACAGCCTAGCAGACAGATTAAGCTGGTCACAGTCAGGATGCATGAGTGGGAATTGCTGACTTCTGTCACAGAAGACCTGTTTGATAGGTGGGGTCATCCAGAGTTGGACCTTTTTGCATTTCCACTCAATGCAAAAGTGCCACTTTTCTGTTTGCTCTCTCCAGGGCCTGGAGTTTTCTGGCAAGACACATTGTCCCTCTCTTGGAAGTGGTGGTTCTTGTATGCCTTTCCTCCCTGCCTTCTGATTCAGTGTGTGTTAATCAAGCTCCAAATGGAGGGTGCAACTCAGATAGTCTTTGTCCCACTGTGGCCTTGTCAGATTTGGTTCCCCTTACTGCAGCAATTGGCAGTGGAACCACTAGTACCTCTGCCATTATGCTGGACCTACTGTCACAGGAACCGGGAATCCTGGTCCATCCGGACCTCTAGTCACTCCACCTTCTTGCATGGCCCCTGAAGACAGACATTGCTCGGTTTGGGGTGTCACAAAAGGTGGCTGATGTCTTGGTGACTGCCAGAAAACCACCTACCAAGGTCACTTATTCCAAGAAGTGGAAGCGGTTTATTTGATTTTTCATGAAGACAGGGTGTCTTTGCACACCAATCTTAAGTTTTTGCCAAAAGTGGTGTTTGAGTTTACTTTGAATCAAACCATCCACCTGACAGTTTATTTTCCTGAGCATGCCAGTCCAGGAAAAGCATTTCTCCGTACTTTAAATGTACATAGAGTACTCTGATACTATATACACCATAGGAAGGACTGTAGGAAGTCCTCATAGCTCTTTGTTTCATACACCCCGGGAAAGAGGGTGCCCCTGTGTCTAAACGGTGCCTGTCCAAGTGGCTGGCTAATTGTATTACTTTCTGTTACAGGAAGTATGGTGAGGAACTTCCTGGGGTTGTGCATGGCCATTCAGCTAAAGCAGTGGTGGGCAACCTGCAGGCCACACGCGGCCCCCACAGCCATCCCATAACATAACTTTTAATGCTTTTAAGAACGTTTTATGCTGTTTCCAGTCCTTTAAATAAAGTTTATTGCATTTTTTTTCCAGTTCTTTGTATCATTTCTCTGGATCCACTAACCTCTCTCTGGTGTGGTCACTCAGCAGAGGCTCTGCCTGCCTGCCTGAAGCCCCAGATGCACTCCTCTGGTGCCAGCTTCCTCCCTTCCACAGCGCCACCGTACCCTCCCGGCTCTGAGTCCCCTGAGGAGGGACCGCCACTTCTCTGGCGCTCTATCTAGAATGCTGGTGGGTGATGCTTTTTCTGTGGAGGACCCTGGGAGTGCCTCCTGAAGGCGCGGCATTGTGCGTGAGGCCGCTGCTCCTGGACCCGCCTTCGCCTGTCAGTGGGATGGGGGTTTCCATCTTTGTTTTACTTCCTTCTCCTCCCCCACTGCAGAGCTTGGACGTTCAGTGACGGCCAGTGTCTGCCGAGCTCTGCCCCCTGGTGCCATGCGGCTGTGGCGCAAGGAGTGCCAGACTGCCTCTGACTGCAGCCAAGACATGGCTCTGGAGGCGATGCAATGCCCTACACCCTCCCCAGGGAAGGAGAGCTGTCCAGATGCTCAATCTCTCCCCGCCCCTGCTGACCCCTGGTGGCCCGGGCTCATTCCCGAACCCGGGTAGCCAGCATGGGGCGAGGTGAGGCATCTAGTACCTTTACCCTCAGCACCACCAGGCCGGCCAAGTTTATTGTATTCTGATATATAATTTCTGCTTGATACTAAGGTAAAGGGGGGGGGTCTTGTGGTGTCTTGTGGCCCTCGGGGTGTTTGAGGACTACATCTGCGGCCCTCTGGTTATCTCAGGTTGCCCAACACTGAGCTACAGGCATGGCCGCTTTGGTTGCTTGTTTTTAAGAATGTGTCTGCTGCAGAGATCTGTGCAGCTGCCACCTGGAGTATTGTCCACATCATCACTAAACACTACAGTCTGGACATTGCCTCCCGAGAAAGGGCTGGCTTTGGGCTATCTGTGCTTCAAGGCCTCCTTTCTTAGGCCCATCAGTTCCAGCCACACAGACTATTTTATTGTGAGTACTGCTTGGTACTTTTTCCATAGGTGTCGCCTGATGAAAGCGATATCCTCTAAGAAGATAGAACAGTTACATACTTAACCATAAAAGAAGATCTTAGAATCTCTCATCAGGCCATGCCCTCCATTCCCCTGAGGACTTAAAGCTCTAACTCCTCTCTCTTTCTCTGGGAAGATTTACCTGTTGTTTCCTGCCTCATCTGGCAGGCAGAGCTGTAGGTTCTCTTCTGGTTCCTTGGAGGGAGGTCTTCTGAGAATGATCTCTGGCGGGGAACTGAGGAAGGAAGGGGCTGCCTACATTTTTACGGGACGTGCCAACGTAGGACATCATTGTTGGTGTCCCCTAGTGGACTGTTTGCAAAATGTTTCCGCGTGGTCCTAGTGCCTGGCGGCTGTGGTTCCATAGATGTGTCCTGATGAGAGATTCTCTCAAAGATCTACTGTGTACGGTAAGTACATAACTGTTCTTTTTAAACTCTGGATCACTATGCCCCATTTTCACAGGAGAAAGCGGCAATGAATGTTGCCATGTATGGTAAATGCTGCCTTCAGATAAAATCGTTACTATTTTTGTTTTTGGTATAGAAGTTCTACCTAACATGCCTGAAATTGTATAGTGTACTCTCCACAACTGTGACTAAGGCTGTCAGAGATCAGCTTTTCAATCAACGGCACTTTGACAAGCTGGATAGTAGGCACCACCAATTAAGAACAGCTGATGTTGGGACTGCAGCATTAAGGCATATACTGTACAGACGCAGCTAAAGGTGTGCAGCTACAGTGGTATCTGGCACGTGAAGCCCTAGTTTGCTTACTGTAAGAGACATCGAGACTCAAGCTTCAAAGGACGTCTGAACAGTTTTTTTTCTAGTCTCTGTTCTGCTTCCGTGTGTGCTGAATGTTTCAGACAGATCATTAGTGTAGGAGATGAGTACAATAATAACACAAAACACAGTGTTGAGCAATAAGTTTCATTTACACTGGGTAGAAAGTGAAACAGAAAACACTATAATTTAAGCAACTACCTGCTCTTCAACTAGGCATAAAACTGAGTCAAGCAGTTATATACTGCAGGGATAATGGCCATGATTCTGTTAAAATGACCAGAGATAACATCTGTTATTAGGACAGTTAGAATAACTTTGGTAATGGGTCAGTGGACTCTGATATTCCTCTCCCAGGTATTTGGGTGTAATATACTGTAGCCAAGGTCACTATCTGAGAAGCATGTGAACATACCATTGGGTTTAATTTTATACTTCATTTGTAGTTTTTGACAAAGGCACACTAGGCTGTGACGGCTCGTTTCCAGGTGCATCCTGGGGACTGCTTACATGGGCCTGTTGTATTGACGGGGGAAGAAAGACGAGTGGCCTCAGAATTAAAGGATACCTGTAACCGATTTTAATCCCCTTCCCCAGCCTTCTCCGCTCCCCCGTGCTTCCTCTTACTACACTGCCATTTTTGAACTTGTACTAAGTGTTATTACCTTCTGATTGTTGACTGTTTTTTTTTTGCAGGACCTAGTCCGCCCTTAATGCATTATGTTATTATCTATATGTATTGTTTATTTTGCTTGTAAATGTGCCCCAGGACCTCCTTGTGAATGAGCTTGCTCAATGGAGTTTTCCTGTAATAAACTTGAACTTGAGTAACCTTGGTAGGAACTTCCGCCTGGATAGTGACCAGAGATAGACAGATGGGACCTCGGTTTAATGTCTCATCTGAAGGATCGACCTCAGCAGTATAGCGTCCCCTTTATCCTGCACTGCAGTGTCCGTTATGGTATTACCCAAAGTACCTGGTGTGGGCTTGAACTCAACCTTCCAGTCCCAGAGGGTTATACACAGCAGCACATTCATCTTTCAGCTTAAAATTTAACAAATGATTTTTTGAAGTATGTTTGTTAAGCAAAACAAACATTCATGAACTAGTAGTCCTATGCCAGACTAGTGAAGGGCACTTATTTTTCATTCCAACGAACAAAAATAGATTCACAGGTATATCCAGGGGTGCTGTCCTAAGTGGGAGCGCACACAGCAGTCTGAAATATAGATGGAAAGGGCACACACCAGAGTTTGTTCAGAATGTACTTGGTGACGGATGAAATGCAGAAATAAAAGGTTTGGTCAGCAGTGGAGAAGACTTCGTAGTGTTTTGCAGGTGTCTTACTGCTTCATTGGGGGGCTTCATGCTGACTGGACAGTTTGGCTGCCAGCAGCCCCCATGATTTTTATTCTATGCTGATTAGTGGATTAATACTGATACTGAAGTAGAGATTTGTATTCAGTTAACAGCCCATCTAAGGAGTTTTGGGGCATGTTTTTACATGCTGTAGTTCCATGGAATTTGTTGGCTACATGAAGGTGGACCCAGGTACAGCAGCACTAACATACTCCAAAAGGGCAAAAGTTGCATCCTGCTAAGAAATGACCCCCTTTCCTTTGCCAATGAGTCCAAATTGATGCACCTACTCTATAATGATATCTAAAAAAAGGGAATGTGAACTGTTCAAAATCTGCCATTGATTAAGTTTTGAACCCAGTAGGTTCCTCTTTAGACCCACATTTGTTCATACCAGTGGGTCCTATTCGACCCATGTTTAAAACAACCCAGTGCTGTCACTGGGTGGACCACTACAGAAGGACTGAGATAAAGCAAATTATCTAGTATTTGCCGTACACAGTATGTATTTGTGTTTCTCAGGATATTCAGTATATGTGATGTGATCTAGTGCATCAAATTGATGACAACAAATGAAACATTTTATGCTTCACTTTCTATAATCCAGTCTCTTCTGTTGTGTTTTTTTTTTTTTGTTGTTTCTTTTGATAACTTGGTAAGGCTCACTAGGCACAGTGCCTTTTTTCAGGGGCAACTTGGGAGCCCTGGGGAGGTTTAAGTGATTTGGTCAGAGTCTCATAGTATGCAAGTGGAGGTTGCAGGAATCAAACTCAGATCAGCTGGATGTGCCAGGCTCTATCACAGCTCATTACTCTGTCCTCTAGGCTATACTACCAGCCCAGGGAGTTACTTTTAACTCCCTTTTTTCAAATTCTGTTAAATTGAGCAACACTGATGTAATTGTCCAGTGAATTCAGTTTCCAAAATCCAAATGCAACGCTGATCTTCTTGGACATAAAGTCTCCACTACTATTTCACACTAATGGGGATCTGTGCCAGAGATGCTAGGACCCAATGCGAGCAAACTTTTCGAGAGGGTCTGCGCCAGAGATGGAGCCGCAAGAAAGCAGCACCGCAAGCCGTGGGTCGTGCAGTAAAGACTACCTCGGCGTCGACCCAACTGCCTCTGTTCCTTTTTTCCCGCCGTTGAGTGTGCTTCACTAACTACGTTGCTTGCCCGCAGAGAGTCAAACTTCAAACTAGCAGCATAGTTCATAGTTTGTTTTGTAATCTATCTTCGTAACAAAAGTACGAAGTAGATTTAATTTTATTGATTTAATAAAGAAGTCTTCAGCCCTCCATTGACGGAGTCGACCATGAGCGGGTCAGGTGACTGTAGGGAGACTTCGAATGAAAGCTGTTCAGTCAGCCGGGTTGGGTCCGGTCCGCCACCCTCCCCAGAGACAACGGACGGTCCAGTGCTCGGGTAGATGGGCGGGTCACGCCTCTCGAAGCATAAAAAGGAAACTGTCCCATTTATTGCACTGTTCGGACTCAAGTTCTTCTTGTGCACAAGTCGAGAAAGAGAAGGCATCACTTGAGGTCACCTTCTGGTATGTCTGCACATCGACGGTTTGTCATTGGGGCTAGGCACTGGTCTCCTCCTCTCTTGGAGTCACCGGTTTCTGGCTCCATTGCCCGACCTCTTCGACATCGGAGTCCGTCCCTGCCTATTGGAAGGACCTCCAATGAGCAGTTTCACCAGTGGGCTACCCTTTTTGAGCAGTGGGCTCAGAGGTTGGTCCAACTGCCTGACCCGAGTCACTCCTGGGACATTCGGGGACCGGTGAGAGTGAGTTAGACCTCCTAGTCATGCGCGGCACCTTCCTGGTGCCGTCGGCTCAGATGTTCGGTGTTTCCCCCTTACATGGCTGCGGTAGCAGGTCCACACCGATGCCTTTATCTTCTGTTAATTTTCCTTCAAATTGCAGTTTTCGGAACCTTGGGACACTCTCGAAGCTGTCCGTGGCGCCGAGGGCTTTGTCGGCGTTGTCTGCTGCACTGAGGGCTCTGTCAGCGCCGTGTGCTAGGCTGTTTCCTGTCGCGCTGACTTCTTGGGTTCGGTGCTGTGTTCTTTGTCGGCGCCGATGCTTGGTGCGGCGCCGTCCAGCCTCCAGGGCTTTTTGACTCCGATTCTTTCCTCTTCTAATTTCCATTCTGATTTTCACTCCTTTCGTGTACATACAGTCCCTCCTGGTCTGTCGGATGATTTTGAGCCTGCCCAGATCTTCATCTGGGTGATGATGTTAAAGGAGCAGGGATTAATCCTGCTGCAGAGCCTGTGGTCGAAGACCTTTCCTTTAAGTCTCTGCTGAAAAATGTTAATTCCTCTCTCTCTCCAGACTACAGAAATCGATCCTGGGAAGCTTTTAAGACTCCAGTACCTACATGTCCCGGAGATCCCTATGGATTTAACGCCTCTGGTACAACCATCTTTCGAGAACCTTTCTCAGATGGTATGGAACAATCCTGCTCTTATCCCTTCCATGGCTAAGTCCATAGATAGGAAGTATGCTGCTCCCAAGGATTGACTCATATTGGCCTCACAAGCTTTTGCTGATCCCATTGTAGTCTTGGCAGAGAATGACAAGGCCATCCTCCATCAGGCATCTACAGCCCGGGCTATAAATAAAGAATCTCATAAGATAGACACCTTAGGTAAGAGAGTCTTTGCTGCCTCCACCCTGGGTATGCTTATTGCCAGCTACCAGGGCTATTTTTCTCAGTATGAGTATGTCCTTTAGCATTCGCTCAAGCAAACGGTTGAAGCACTGCCTGATTCGGAAACAAATTCATACCATAACCAGGGGCATCGAGTCAATAACCAACAGTTAAAGCTGCAATGACGCTTTCTATACTGCTTCTTAAGCGGCGGCGGGCATTTGTACCCGTCGCCACTCTTGGCTATGTACTTCAGGCTTCACGAATGATGCCCAGCAGCAGATCGTGGCCTTACCCTTCAGTATGTATCTGTTCGGACCCCAGGTGGAACAAGCTCTGGAGGCCACACAGACTATCAGCCATTAAGACGGCTCGACCCGCACCGGCCCCTCTCATGGGGGGGGGGGTGCCAACAAGCGTCAGTTTCACACCAGTCAGTTCTTTTCGGGCAAAGGCGGGGTTAACAAAACCACACCGCAGTAACAAAAGAAAACGAGCTGAAGGCACAAGGTCCCAAAGCACCCAGTGTCACCTTCTGAGTTCTTGGCCCAGGTCCCACCTCAACTGCCCTAGGGGGACTCTTTCTCAGCGATGGGAAGGCGGCTGACCCAGTTCTATGACGGTGGAAGTCTGTAACTTCAGACAAATGGGTCCTCGGATAATTCCACGAGGATATTAGCTCAATCTTTCAGAAATCAACCCCGATCATCCCCAAACGACAGCCCAGGCTGTCGGCAGTACAGTCAGACCTTCTCGCCCAAGGTACAAGGCCTTCTGAACAACAGGGCAGTAGAAGTAGGTCCGACCTAACTAAGCACAGGGTTTATCCTTTCATTACTTTCTAGTTCTCAAGAAAACTGGCGGCATGCACCCGTTCTGGGTCTCAGAAAGTTAAACAAATTCCTTCACAAGGAAAAGTTCAAGAGTGTATCTCTAGGTACCCTCCTACCTTTGATTCATCAACACGATTGGCTAGCCTCTCTGGACATGCAGGATGCCTACCAACACATTCTTATACAGCCGAAGCACCACAAATTCCTAAGGTTTGTGGCATTGAGTCAATGTTATCAGTTCAGAGTCCTGCCCTTTGGGCTATCCTCGGTGCCGCATTGTTTTTACAAAATGTTGTGCAATTCTCGTAGCATATCTCAGGAAAATCAGAATTCAAGTGTTTCCATATCTGAAGGACTGGCTTCTAGCAAGCACCTCCAGACAGGGAACTCTGGACGCTGTAGCCAAGGCTTCAGACTTTCTCACGTCCATGGGAGTTCTGCCAAATCACAACAAATCGCAGTTACAGCCCTCCGAGAAACTCCTTTTCATAGAACTCTTCTGGATACCTCCAGTGCCAAAGCTTTTCTCCAGAGGACAGAAGGAGCGATATCCTACAGATGGCCCAATACATCAGAGAAAACAGCTCGTTTCGAGCTATCTCGATGCAACAGATGCTGGGTCTCATGGCATCCTCGGTGTTCACTGTACCCCTAGTTCATCTCCACATGAGAACCTCTCAGTGGATGCTCAGTACTCAGTGGTCCCCAACCACTCACCCTCAGTCCTTTCCCATCAAGGTGACAGAACCTCTAAAGAGGTACTCACCTGGTGGTCATGAAGGACAACCTTCTGGATGGATATCCCTTTGCTCCTCTGGATCATCGATCTCCATTACCACAGGCGCATCCCAGATGGGGTGGGGCTCATTGCCAGAATCTCACACCCAGATGCGTGAACTCGGGACTGAGTCAGCTTCATATAAGCGTCCTGGAAATGAGGGCCGTCTTATACAGTCAGGCCTTGAAGGACATACTCTGTCACAAGAACTTTCTCCTTCAAACGGACAACAAAGCAGTGATGTATTACATCAACAAGCAGGGCGGTGCACACTCTTACCCATTATGCAGGGAAACTATGAGAGTGTGGGAATGGTGCCTGGAGCACAAGGCTCTAATCCATGCGGTTTACCTGCCAGGCATGCAGAACGAACTGGCAGACCGTCTCAGCAGAACGGAGATAGATCCTCACGAGTGGTCTCTCGACTCAACCGTCCCTCAGTCACTCTTCAAAGAGTGGGGAACTCCAAACCTGGACCTTTTTGCATCCCCACTCAACGCAAAACTGCCTGTCTTCTGCTCTAGGAATCCAGGACCTGGCATTTTCTGTCAGGATGCGTTCAGGCTGCAGTGGACAAAAGCTTTCTATACGCCTTTCCTCCTCTTCCTCTAATTCAGAGGGTACTTCTCAGATTTGAGTCTCAGGGAGACAGAATGATTCTCATTGCTCCCTTCTGGCCTCGACAAATATGGTTCCCGCTGCTCAACAGTCTGCCGGGAACCCTCCCAAAGGCACTTCCCCTTCAGATGAACCTGCTGACCCAGGGGCCCGTGGTCCATCCCAGTCTGAAGGCTCTTCACCTTCATGCCTGGCTCCTGAAGAGATAGAGGTGAATAGGTTCAGTGTTTCCCGTAGGGTTTCAGATATTCTTTTGGCTGCATGTAAACCAGTCACTGGAAAGACCTACACAGCCCAATGGAAGCGTTTCTCTCTGGTGTGCAAAATCCTCTTCAGACCCTTTCTCCTGCCCACCAAATAAAGTCTTGGAGTACCTTTTAGACCTCTCAAATTCAGGTCTGCAGTACTCTACTGTCAAAGTTCATCTCTGTGCCATTTAAGCTTATCATGAGCCGGTACATTCCTTGTCTCTGGCTCAGTTACCTGTAGTTAAGAGGTTTCTTAAGGGTATTCTACATACCAGACCTCCTATCAGACGTCCAGTCACAGCCTGGGACATTAACCTTGTGTTAGACATGCTCACTTGCAGACCTTTCGAGCCTCTAGCTACCTGTGAGTTGAAGTACCTCACTTGGAAAACAGCCTTCCTGGTGGCCATCACTTCAGCCCGTAGAGTTTCTGAAATACATGCTCTGGTCACAGTGCCCCCCCCCCCGTACACTGTATTTCACAAAGACAGAGTAGTTCTTGGGACTCGCCCTAAGTTTCTTCCTAAGGTTGTCTCAGAATTTCATCTAAACCAACATTTAGTTCTACCTACCTACTTTGCTAACTTTCAAAATTCTTTGGATGTTAAAAGAGCGAGAGCGCTGCGATTCTATCTGGATAGAACAAAAGAAATTTGCATGGTTCAACAACTGTTTGTTTCCTTCAGCGAGACCCAGCTGGGTCAACCTGTTGCTACTGGGTGCACTTTAGCATGGCTGATAGCATGTCTCCGCCACTGCTGTTCTATGGCAGGTTAAGCTGGAAGGCAGAGTATCACTCACTCTACTGAGCAGTTCACGGCATCTCTGGCTGAAATCCGTAGCATGCCCATTGCAGATATTTGCTGCGGCTACATGGAGCTCGGTGCATACTTTTGTTAAGCACTATGCTTTGGATGTCCATGCCAGATGACATCTGTCGTTTGGTAGGACTGTTCTTAACGGACTTCTGTCCTAAGTATGTGAGCTCTTAGTTTCTCCTGCTGCCCGTCTTGGGGGGGGGTTATTAGCTGGGTACTCTCCCATAAGTGTGAATGAGTGGTGGAGACTTTATGTCCAGGAAGATATGGAAATTGTGTACCTACGTAATTCTTGATCTTCTTGGATGAAGTCTCCACCACTCATCTCTCTACCCATCCCAGAGCTCTCATCTCTGTTTTGGTCTTCCTCCCTCAATGGCTGGGCTGTGAGACTCTTTGTTGACCCTTCTTACACGGGTCATTCGGAGTATCTTATGTTCGATTTTGTTAGGTTAATCCCTCTAGGTTAGTTACGCTGCACCTCTTCGGAAAAAAAGCTACTGAGGCGGTTGGAGGGTCGACGCCAAGGTAGTCTTTACTGCACAAGCCATGGTTCGCAGTGCCGCTTCCTCACAGCTCCGTCTCTGGCACTGTCCCTATCGAAAAGTTTGCTCCCGCTGGGTTCTAGCGCCTCCGGTGTAGATCCCCTTTAGTGTGAATGAGTGGTGGAGACTTCGTCCAAGATCATCAAGAATTACGGTAGGTACTTAATTTCCATTTTTTCACTCTGGATACTTAAAACCTTTGTTCATGTTATGGCGAAAATGTTAGACCTACTGTATACGTTTTTATTTTGCCCTCTTTTTACTGTGTTGTAAGATGCCCCTTTCCTGTTTTGAATCTGCTTTAATATTTTTAGATTTAAAATAGATGAACCCCTATAAATATGTCCCTAGGTTTTCATCTGTATTCACAACAGTTTTTTAATACCTGTAGTTTAACATCATTTTTCTTGTGACTAAGACAGACTGACATGCACCAGACACTACTTTCTGACTGCATGGTATACTGTGGAAATCGGGGATAACCTTAGGCCACAAAAGCTAAGCTCTAACATGGTGAAAATATAGTGAAATGTGGCACTATATAAATGGATTTGGAAACAAATAATGAACTGAAGGGATCCACATGGGGTTAGAAAGATGTGCCTAAATGGCCAGGTGTCCTCACTCATATCTGCAACCACCTAGCCCCATTAACTGATTCTACGAGCCACATGGGCTTCTCCCCCCCCCACCCAATGGCAAGGCCAATGTAGGGGTTTCACTTCCTTTACAGATAATCTGCCGTGTGTCTTGCCAGAGTGCTGATGCCATCCTCTGTGGCGACTGCCATTTTCTCCCTTCTCCAAGCCCATTAAGTGACATCAGCTAGGCTCTTCAAGCATCTGTACACCTCAAGATGTGCCAACCCAGGGATGATGCCCCAAACTCGGGTAGTGTGCCATGCTCACACTTTAAACTGGGCACACTAAGGGGAGGGGAGTAGCAGAGTGGGTGCATCTCCCTCCACCTCTATAGGCTGGGCGTCTGAGCAGATGCCTTACTGCCTTCCTGCTGGCTCTTTGGGATGACCCAGGCTGTGGCCTGTAACCCATGTTACTGTCATAGCAAGAGGTTCCCTAATGATTGCACCATCAGGCCAGCCATGTGTACCACGAACTGCAGCGTTAAGGACTTTACAGTTCTGCCTGTGTGCTTCTAGAGAGTGTTCTTGGGAGATTGGGGGATGGCTTGGCCATGATTGAGACACTGCTGAAAACCCATTCTACAACTATCCAAATTACCTACAGCAGGGTAAAGTTTTGTTTGCAGATGTTAACCCAGAACTGTAAAATGTGTGCAAATCTAAAGATGGCACTGGGGCTTGTTAAATCACGTCTTCAGTCCTTGGTAGCTTCAGTAAGAAGTTAGTGGTTGCTGCTTTAATTGCCTTTTGTTATTAATGTGCTGTAGGTTAAACCCCCAGTAATACATGCTGCTTGAATGTAGAGCAAAACAGTTTTTTGGGTTTTTTTTTTTTTTTGGGTGGGGTCGGGGGGAGATGCAGACAGCGAAAGTGTAAGCAATCAACCATTTGTACAGTAAGATCTTGGACAGGCAAGAGAAACTAATCTGATTAATTCACATGGTGGCAACATTTTTCTGTCTGAACAGAGTTTTTCATTTCTTCAGCGCATGTTGCAGTACAGTGAGCATTAAAGCAAGTTGCCACTGTCTCACCTTTCCATGCCCTTGGTTTTTAACTGTACTTGTCGACTAGATTTCCAGCATCAGTTCTTGAAGACTAGGGATCTGGGTGGTTGTGGGGGAGTGTTGAACAAGGTGTACAAATGACTGTAACAAGTGAATTCCAGAGTCTGTGCCTTTATTGTTGAGAATCGCAGCGTAGTGCCTCTTATCTAGTTTAGGGTCAATAACTATGTGTTCAGAGTCATTCAAATGGGCTAGCAGTTTTGTGCTGTATTAATGTGAAGCTTAGTGGGTGAGACAGATGCACAAACCGGGTAAAATGTGTAGAATGACTTTGCAATATTTATTTTCCAAACTAAAATAATAAACATACAGATAGGAAATAAGTGATTAGTGCTTCAGTTCTGCAAAACAGTGAACAACTTCCAGGCTTAGTTCGAGACAAATAGATTCCTAGCACATGAAAACTGCATGTACTATGAGATGCTTCCTCCACGGCAGTCAGGTATCCACTGACTGACTCATCTGGAGAGTAGACTTTTATACCTGCCTACTGATGATATCAGCACCATGTGACCTGTCTGACTCAGTTCTCAGACAGGCTGACTCATCTGACATGAGATCATAATATTTCTTTAGAAAATAGGGTATAGCATGTTTACACGCCTAGATTATTACAGCTTCTCTCTTCATTTTCCTTAAAATCAATTTACCCTCTAAACTGACACAAGCCCCTCGTATTCAAATGACATCACATTTTATGGTAACAGTATAAAAGAACTGGCTTTTCATTCAACCAAGCGGTTGACTCCTCAGCTAGGGACAGCTACAATATCTCTGTGCTAACTTTATTTTCATTGCCACCAACTCAGAAAAGGGAATAAAGCAACAAAAAAAAAAAAAAATGGCGCATTCCGTTCAGCTACACTATGATGGGCAATTCAACAGTGCAACATCTTTCTGTAAAGAAAACTGTGCTTTGCAGGGCTCCTGCCCATACAACTTACCCTCAATTTAGCTTTTGTAGAAAGCGGCTTTTCTCGCATGCCATAAAGTTGTTTAATTTTAATTATCAAAAGTCCGCTACCGGAAGTATGGTGGATGCTGGAGTGGTTCCATTAACTGTAAAGTGCGGCGCTGCCATGTGCTTCAGTACAAATGCATTGAAGTGCGGTACAGTGCTGCACCTTTACACAGTTGATGGAGCCACTCCAGGTGTCCACCATATTTCCGGGTAGCGGACTTTGATAAATTAAAACAACTTTGTCGCGTGAGGAAAAAGCTGCTTTCTTACAAAAAGCGCTAAATGGAGGGTAAGCTTTGCAGGCAGGAGCTCCTGTAAAGCACAGTTTCAACTTTAAACAGACTGCTTCTTTTGACAGACTACACTGTCAGTCTGTATTTACATCATGTTGTATTTTAAAGGAATAATGCCTCCAGGGTGGGTGTTATGCTAGGATAACATCCCACCTCAGGTGGTTGGGCCTGAGGCCACTGGCCGAGGCCCAACGCCGAGAAGGATGTTATCCCTGCATAACACCCAACCTGGAGGGCATTATTCCTATTATACAATGGCTTGTTGTTTTATAATAGAAAAAATAATAATTGTAAAGAATGGTTTTGTTAGTGTGTAAAAATATTTTTGTTTTTAAGAGAAGATGCTAACAAAGCTAATGCTCAACAATCAGCAGGGATGTTATGCCAGGATAACATACCTGCTGTGATAACAACTGACCCAATCAGAAGCCAAGTTCTTTCTTGCCATTGTATAATATTACATTATACAGCTACCTGCTGGACCATAAAATGGGAGGAAGAAAGAAATAGAAAAATAAATAGATTTAAGGAAGTCAAAATGGTATGTACTGCAGGTAGCTAACGTGACAGTAGAAATAAAGATTTAGAGATGAAAGTAGAGAAAGAGGTGCTGTTGCAACAGGCTTAGAGAGGGGGTAAAATATCAAGCAAAAAAAAAAAAGGTGATGGTCCTGAATTCATCAGATAGGGCCTCCAAATTACAATTAACTGCAAAACAGTCAAGAAAAGTTTGTTTAACCAGTAGGTGGTTTGGTTCAGAAGGGCTGTTTTCCACCAGGCCTGGGGTACTAGAGGTACAAAATATACATTCTTGACTGTGTAAAAAACACCCATAAAGGCTGGAAAAACTATATAGCCACTGTCCGTGGTGTCTTATATAGTTATCTTTGAGCATAGTGCTGGGGTACATGTCTGAGATCTGAATTAGGTACCCCAGAGGAAACTTAAGCAGTAAAGTCTGTTTATTGTTTTCTAGTTGCACCCGATACCATCAACAACCATGTGAAGACCTGTCGAGAGGAACAGAAGAATCGCACTTTTGGCTCCTGAATATGGAGGTAAGCTAGACTTGGTTGAAGTATTTTTTTTTAATCTTTTCCTTTGTTCAATCCACCTGCCGCTTGATCGTTAAGTGTACAAACTACAGCAGCGTGTCAGATTGTGTCCCTGTTACAGCTGCTGGTCATTCTGCCACATGTGGCTAAATAACAAAAAGGGGGGCCACCACTGTATTTGTGGTGGTGGTTGACCACTTCAAATCATTTGGGAAGTCAGTTGCCTCTTAAAATGCCTGAATACAGGCATAGATGGCAAGTTACATGAAACCTCCACTATTGAAAGGCACTGCAAGTTAATTTGAAACTGCCTGTCAGCTGCAGGAAGACATCCTGTAGTAATTAATGGGGCCTTGAAACCCCCAGACCCTGTGTGAATATTTATTTAGTTTAGAAATGAATTGTGTATTCAGAAATACCTTTAAACACGTGTTTTTTTTTTTTCTTTTTAAGGTTCCATGTTAAATTTGGCAAACAAAACCGTGCAGAGTTGGTGGCACAGGAAATATACAGACATTTAATCTACCAGGAAAGATAAAATGGTGTGTTATGGCAGAGACCGAGTACACACACAGAGTTGTGGATAGAGCACATTTAACAATTAAAACAGTGAGCCATACAATGGAACCCAGTTAAAGCGATCATAAAACAACTTTTTATATAATGAGGGCGAGGTTCATTTTCTCCGTGTTTAGCAGACTTAAGTTAGACAGTTACAGTGGTTTGGGTGAAAGGGGCAGTGTGGTCTCAGATTAATAGTGCCATTACTGGGCAGTTAAAGAGATGAATCATACTGGGCCCACTGTTGTGCCCCCCAAAAAAGTCAAAACAGAAACTTTCCGAATCTGACATTAACTGAAAGCTGCATTTATACATTTCAGTTTTCCTCATTTCAGATACTACTACAAAGCATATGCATCACTCTGAACCCCCCAACCCCACCCACTGGAAAAGTGAAGGAAGTCCTGTCTGGAAAGGTTGCAGCAGTTGCCCTTTGCTGCATGTTAGCACTGTCCTTGGGTGAAACACAAAGCCACTCCCTGTAATGCATCCAAATACAGTATTGTCATCCCCCCCAACCCAATGTAGAAAATATAACTTTCAGGTGCTGACAGTCTGATGATGGGATGTAGTTGCACAGTTCAGATGTATAAAGGAGCAGTCGGCAACAAAAGAATTCCCTGTTTTTATAGAGCTGTTCAGGAAGGCTACAGGTACCTCTGGCATGGCTCCCCTCCCCCTCCTACGTTCCCTTCACTTCTCGACCAGTTTTTGCCCCTGCCCTCCCCCCACTCTCGCAGTGCTATTTGCCCTGCCCCCTTGCAGGACTCTGTTGCTGGGCGGGGCCCCTTGGATTCCCTGGGCCCTAACGTATATTCCTCTCCCCACTCCTCCCCAGAACCGGCTCTACTGTTGTCTTGCCCCACCCCCGAACTTACAAACAGCTTGTAACTAGACACTTAAATATTCTTGTTGACCTCCTCTCCCTACTACCCCCTTCTCCCACCTACCTGTCATTATTCAACCCTGCCACCAGCTACTCCTTCTGTACTAATTACGTCTCCTGTCTGTGGTGGTCTTCTGCTTTTCCCTTCCTTGTCATAAAATTCACAAACTGCCATTGCTAAATATTGTCCGTAATGTTCAAACTGTGCACTCCTTGTCATGATTTCACAGCTGTAATCCCTAAATGCCACACTTCAGTGTTACCATCCATTGCCATGACTTACCAAAGCGTATAGCTAAATGCTTTGCTCCATTATGTGTCATTTTTGTTTTGTAATTCTCAATATACTCTGCTTATATCCGTGAATAGCTAATGTTTTGATCCAATGTATGTCATTTTTGTATTGTAATCTCAATGTGTTCTGTTCAGATCCTATGTACCCCCCCACCCCCCCGGTCGCATCGGGAGATGAGTAACTTGTTGCTCAGCGTGCTTACCTGGTGAAACAGTTCAATAAATAAAAATAAAGGCTGTTGAGCTACTACTCAGTGTTGGGAGGAACATCTCTGTCAGGGCTGTAGTACTGCTTAGTGGTGAGAGGGGCATCTCACACTCCAGGTTGTTGAATTACTTCTCTCTGCAGTAAGAAAAGCATCTCCTCGCTGGCACTCACAGCTGTTGATCTGCTGCTCAGCAGTGAGCATAGTGGCTCTGTCAGGGCTATAGAACTGCAGCTAAAGAAGAGCGTCTCCCACTCAGATCTGCTGATGTACTACTCTGGTGAGAGGAGCACCTGCCACTCAGATCTGCTGAACAGCTGTTCGACAGTGACATCTAAGTCTGAACTACTGCTGAGCTCTGTGAAGTGTCTCCCAGTCAAGGCTGTAGAACTACAGCTTTGTTTTTTTGTTAAACCATATAGATCTTAACATAGAAACAGACTTTGATGGACAATAAGGACCGCTTGGCCCACCCAGTCTGCCCATTTCCCTACCTATTGGATAAGCTGCAGAGTCTAGTTAACCAACAGCCTACTTCCTCCTGTCCACCACTATAATTGCCTTATGGCTGTCCCATGCATCCTTGAATTCCCCAACTGTTTTTGACCCCACAACCTCCTCAGGAAGGCGGTTCCATACGTCCACCACTCTCTCCGTAAAAACATATTTCCTCATGTTACCCCTGAGCCTTCCCCTTCTATCTTTAAATTGTGCCCCCTTGTTCCTGCAAATTTTTTTCTGAAAGGTGCTCCCCTCTTGGACTTTGCTTATTCCCTTGAAGTACTTGAAAGTTTCTGTCATGTCCCCCCCCCCCTTTTCCTCAAGGGTATACATATTAAGCTGTCTTAGTCTGTCTTCATATGGCTTCTGTTGCAGTCCCATGCACCATTTTAGTTGCCCTCCTCTGGACCACCTCCTTCCTGTCTATGTCCTTGCGGAGATTGGGTCTCCAGAACTGCATGCAGTACTCCAGATGGGGTCTCACCAACTGTCTGTACAGAGGGATGACAACTTCCTATTTTCTACTGGTGATACCTCTCCCTATGCATCCCAGTATCCACCTAGCTCTCCTTTCTGCCTTCTCACATTGCTTGCCTTCCTTAAGGTCGTCTTATATGACTACCCCCCAGGTCCCTTTTGTTGTTAGTACCCCCCCTTCCCATTGTGTACTCTTCGCCTGGGTCTTTGCTACCCAGGTGCATTACTTTACATTGAATCTAAGCTGCCATACTTTTGACCATTCCTCCAACCTTGCCAAGTCCTTTCTCGTCCTTTCCACCCCTCCTTTGTGAATCAACCCTGTTGCAGATCTTTGTCCCATCTGCAAAGAGGCATACTTTTCCTTCCAGAACCTCTGCAGTGTCTCCTATAAAGACATTAGAGGACTGGTCCCAGTACTGAACCCTGCGGTATCCCACTAGTAACCCACCTTTCTAACCCCATGTATTCTTCTATATTCATAACTGTATGCAGTCTGCCTCCTAAGTAGAACTGCCCAGAGAGAAATGGAACTATATGCAAATGATAGAACCTATCATTGCTCGAGACACATATTCAAACTGCTGCCCTCATCTACTGTAACGTTCCGTCAGCGTCTCAGATTTCTCACTCCGCCTGACAAGTCAGACACCTGGAGATCTTCCTCTCCACTTTTCGTGCTGATTCCAGTTTAATAAGTATAATTTATGTCTATATTTGAGCTACTTCTCAGAGTTAAGTTTATTTAGTTTAGCGGTAAAATTATATATTTTCTCTGTTCCTCACGGTTCAGGATAACCGCTGCGGAACCGGGGCTTTCTTAGTACTTTCGGTGCTTTTTGCCGTAGTTTTGTGTTATTTTATATATATATTCTCGTATATTTTTTTCTGTGTTTAAAACTTCTGTTTTGAAACTGAGCGGTCGGTTCTTCTGAACCGATACTCCGGTTTCTGTGAACCGCTGACCCGGTTCGATTAAAAAAATTATCGGTTCTTTTCTCGGATCCTTAACCGGTTCCTGAACCGACAAAAAAAAAAAAAATTAGTTTGAGTACTAAGTGGTTACTGGTTTTTCTCCTGGAAATGGAATTACAAGAAAAAAAGAAAAAGACTGGTCCCCTGGGTTTTAAAAATTGTACTAGGTGTGGGGAAGTGTTTGCGAAAGTCGGCAAACAGGATCTCTGTTTAGTCTGCTTGGGACCTGATCATTTTTCAGCAGACTGTGCCATTTGTAAGTCCTTTCCTCCTAAAACTATTGAGAAAAGGATGGAAAGGTTGAAGGAAAAAAGTGGACAGTGGTCCCTCAGGCTTTAACCAGCCATCAAAAACTGCAGGTGAAACCGCTTTATCCACTGATCTTACTTCGGGTGGGAGCTCTTGCAGGAGGCTATAACCATTAGGACTAATGCCGCAGGCCTTAGGACCCACTGGAAAAATTCTTAGCTAGCAGTACCCAGCAGGGACCGCCCCTTGACGTCGGCTCCACCCCGACATTGGTGAAGGTACATAAGAGGGCGAACCCCGGCTCCACCCCAGTTCTTTTCCCGCTGCGACCCGCTCACGTTGGGGAAGTTCATTGCTGACAGAGCAGTTTCCATCAAAAATTGGATTTTTCTGTGTATTATTGACGTTTCTTCTTTCCCTTGTCAGCTTCAGTGCGTATGTCGTCTCCGTCATCGGTATCCTCCTCCAGTCCAAAGAGGAACAAGTGTAATTGCCGCCACCAGGTACCATCCAAAGACTGCCACTCCAAATGCATTTTCTGCCTGGGTCCAGACCACGACAGCGCAGCCTGCAGCACTTGTAGAGGCTTCACCAGCAGGACAAGGATTCTGACGCCTGAAGGTCTTGAAAGCCTACCTCCTAGAAAGGAAGATGGATGTCCTGCACACTTGGGGGGACAAGGGTAAACACTGGGACAAGCCCATAAGCGTTCCTGGGACAAGGACCGTAGGCGGTCCCATCACGGTCCTATTCCCCAAAGAAAAGCCTCTTCATCCTCTGGCAGGAGGAACATCGCAAGGACCTTTGAAGCAAGTCCTCCGCCAAAAAAAAATGACACGGTCAAGGTGGGACCATCCGGCAACAAACAAGCGAAGCCTAAGGTGGTGCCGCTTAGAGTGACCAAGGTCTATTTGGCACAAGCCTCAGCCCTGCCCAGAAGGCCTCAACTATGCAGGCTTCAGACAAGCACGCTGGGTGGTACAGACACCCAAGACACTGCCTCCCGGTAAAACGGCGCCCGGTCCCAGCACAAGCATCGGTGGGGTTCCTCCAGTGGAGGATGCTCCAGGGAAGGGTCCTGCTAATGTCCTGGTGACCCCAGATCTTCCACTCTGCTGGGCTCTTCAGGGACTCCCCACTCATGCCCTCCGGATCCTCCGGCTTCCCGGAGTCCCTTCCGGGAACAGCAGATGCTGTTTTCAGTAAAAAGCTGCAAGAGCTCTTCTCCTTTAGGTGGAGTCAGGTGAAGAAAGAGAGACTGTACCGAACCCGGACCCGACACGGTTCCTGACCAGCTGGACAGACCTTGAACTCGAGGGCCTTCCCGCTCCTTCTCCATGAAGACCCCGGCGGTCGCTACCTCGCCTGCTCTCAAGAGTTCGCTCCCAGTCTGTGGACCGTCGTCAGCACCTTCTACGATTGGGCAGCCGTCCGCCGGTCGGTCTCCCAGGCAGGCCCGCTCCCTCTTGCGCGGTCCCAGGCCAGCGTCCGTGTCGTTGCTCGTCGTCAGTCGCAGCTGTCGCCAGTCCTCGGACCGGCGTCTGTCTGATAGCTACCGACACTCAAGCGGAGGAGTCCTTGACACAGCTCAGGCCGTTCTAGGCCCAGTAGCAGGTCGTTTTCTCTTTCTGCTTCCTCATCCCTCTTGGGATTTCCCCAGAGGAGGACGACCAACCCCACTCACCTCCTGACGATCTGACCTTTATGGATGTCATGAGGCACATCCAGGCCTCCAATGAATGAGAGACTGAGGACCTGGATCAGGAACGCCGTCAACTGGCCCGTTAACTGAGGCAAAAGGAGCCCAAGCCTCTAGTGGTGCCTCCTTTAGTGGATACCTTCCAAGATCTTATCAGGATAACTTGGAAACATCCAGCCTCAGTCCTGGCTGTACCAAAAAAGTCAGATAGGCTGTATAGAGCCCCGGGGGATGAGCCTTCCCTGGCGGAACCCCCTCAGGCGGACTCATTGGTCATTACGGCTGCTCACGACAAGTCTAAGCAGCCTAAGCACCTCAGCTCCCAGCCTCCTGACCCAGAATCCCACTACTTGGACCAGGTGGACAAGAAGGTCTACTCTGCCTCCACCTGCTCCATTAGATCCCTCAGCTTCCTCACGCATATGGTCCAGTACCAGAATGCATTGTGGGAGAGAGGGCAGGAGCTAGACAATACCTTGCCAGACTCCACACAAAAGATGGAGCTTCTGGACATACTAAAATCGGGCTCGGACATAGGCATGTATGTTCTCTGTGCCTCATACAACACTGCAGATATGGCGGCCAGAGCGGCAGTGGCAGGTGTCTGTCTCCGGCGCCATTCCTGGTTGAGAGTCTCAGGTTTTCACCATGATTTGCCGCCCGGAATCCGGGACCTCCCATTCCAGGGTTCCGTCCTTTTTGGGCAGGAGATGGAGTCTCTTATCTCTTGTCTCCAGGAGTCTGGCAAATCTGTCTGGTCTGTCATGCAAATGTACAGCGGGGACTAGAAACGAGCGAGATGATGGCCATTTCGTAAGCCCTCAAGCCCGTGGAAACCAACAGGGCCAGGGAGGTGGCTTCAAAAGGAAAGCTGGCAACCAGCAACCTGGAGGCGCTCCTTTTCAAGGCCGCAAGTCCTCTCAAGCCTCTCTGTCCACTCCCGGCTCCGCCCAGTGACTCCCTCGCGACCCCCCGTCCTTCGGAGGAGGTACCAGGGGAGGCAGTAGGGGGTCGCTTCTCCCTTCACCTGAAGGGTTGGAGCTCTATTACAGCGGACCAGTGGATCCTAGACATTATAAGGAGGGAACATATGCTGTAGTTCACCGAAATTTCCCCCAGACACCCCACCAAGGTCCTCAAGATATCCTCCTTCTCACATACCTCTCATAGAAGGAGAGATTCAGGCCCTCTTGCGAAAAAGGGTGTTAGAGCCAGTTCCTCTGCAACAGTAGGGAAAGGGATATTCTAGGAGCATGGATATGTTGTTCATCCACACTGTTTGGCATTGTCCCTTTCCCCTTTAAATCTGCCGGAAGTCTTCAAGCTGGCTCCTCCCTCCCACCCGGGTGGTATATACCCCGGCTCTGCCCCGTGACGCTGAATCTTCCTTTCCGCTGGAAGATACAGGTTGCCTCCCTCGTGCTCTCGCATTTCGTAGGCCCTGACTTTCAAATTGTTGGTTTTGAAGCTCAAACTCGTTCGAGTTAGCGATCGCACTTCGCAGCATCGATCATGGAGAAAAAATCTTCCCGGGATATCGCCGGTGTCCCTCGCGGCCAAAAGATGTCACGCACCGATCCCCACCCTCACATGCCTGCTGCTCAGGTGTGCCTGGCCATGACACCCTCTTCATGCAGCTTTGCTGCGCCTTCCATCCCAACGTCCTGGATGACCACATAGCGCGCCTAAGCTGGGGAACCAGAAGAAGGAACCCTCGGTGAAGGCAGAAGGAGGCTGCGTGGTGGGCGGTTTCGCAGCCGCGAGGCTGCGCTGGAGCAGCTGAAACAGATGAAGGTGTGCGGAAAGAAGCCTCTGTGCTTCCGGCCAGTCGAGCTTCTTTGTTCCTCTGAACCTAGGCTCCACCTTTGGGATCTTTTAGGAGTTGTGCCAGTCCCTCCCCACCCGGGTGAGGCCCTCGGGCTGCACTCCTCCCACTCTCGAAAGAGATAAAGACCCATCATCTTCATCTTAGTGAAGACATTCTTGGGACCGAGAAGGTTAGAGTCCCAGGAACACGTGGTCTCGACCTCAGTTGAGATCGTATCCTCGACCGCCGGCTACAGATCTTCCATCTGGCCAGGGGACCAAGGAAGTGACAGACGAGGTTGAAATTATCCTCGACCTGATCAACACTTTGTCGCCGGCCGTGGCCGATGACTCTTTACTAACATACTAAAATGCCAGCAGAATAGGCCTAACGGTCTTTCGTGTCTGCTCGTTTGGTCAGTCCCCAACCTGGGTGCTGACCTTGCTGTCCCCCTCGCCTTCTCTGGCTTCTCCCTTCCCAGTTCTGGATATTCTTGCTGCATTGGATTTTGCTTCCAGAACCCTTCCCCTGTACCTGTCCCACCCCCTCTTGAACCCCTCCACTGTCTCTGCCTCCACCAGCCCCCTAGGCAGTGCATTCCATGGCTCCACCACCCTCTCAGTGAAGTAGCACCTCCTCCTTTCTCCCCTGAATCTTCCCCCCTCCAGCTTCCAGCCATGCCCTCTAGTGGCCCTTCCTCCTTCCTTGAAGCACCCCGACTGTTCCTCCCTATTTACCCTCTTCATGTACCTAAAGACCTCTATCATGTCCCGGGTCCCTCTCTCTTCCAATGTGTACATATTTAGCTCTTCAAGCCTCTCCTCATAGGTCCTGTCCCCAAGCCCCAAATCATTTTGGTTCCCTCCTCTGGACCCTCTCCAGGAGGTTAATGTCCCGCTTTAAGTGTGACCTCCAAAACTGCATGCAGTACTCAAGGTCTTGACCTCACCAAGCAGTTATACAGAGGGAGTATCACTTCCCTCCTTCTGGAGTGATCCCCTAGTGATGCATCCCAGCATCCTGTTGGCCTTGCTGCTGCCCTCCTACAAGTCTCAGAGTTGTTCATCTTGACATCCACCACCACCCCAGGTCCCTCTCAGCCATCAAGACTGTAGCATCCCCCAGGGTGTACACTTGACCTGGGTTTCTGGCTCAGGTGGAGTACCTTGCATTTCCCTGCATTTAACCTCAGCTTCCACTTTCTAGACCATCTTTCTAGAGCCTCCAGGTCCCCTGTAGGGCCACCTCCTCCTCCCCATCCACCACCGCCCCCAGTTTGAGTCATCTGCAAAGAGACTCATCTCACTCCTGATTCCTGTCCTTATGTCCGATATGTAGGCGTTGAACAGAAGGGGCCCAAGGACTGATCCCTGTGGGACCCCACTAATGACCCTCCTTGGGGATGAGACTATTCCCCCAACTACGACCCTCTGGGTCCGGTCCTGGAGCCAGTTGCCTATCCATCTGATCATCTGGTTCCCCACCCCCATTTCTCCCAGCTTATCCAACAGGCCCACGTGAGGAACAGAGTCAAATGCCTTGCTGAAGTCTAGAAAGAGGACATCCACTGGTCTACCCAGGTCCAAGGCACTTGTCACCCAGTCATAGAACTCCACCAGGTTTGTCTGACACGATTTCCCGGGATGAATCCATGCTGTCTATCGTCTAGGCACCCTGACTTATCCAGGTCCCCCAGCCTCTCCTTGACAATGCCCTCCATCACCTTGCCCACCACCGAGGTCAGGCTGACAGGCCTGTAGTTCCCTGCCACCTCCCTTGATCCCCCCTTGTGGATAGGCACTATATGCACCACTTCCAGTCTTGGGGCACCCACCCTGTCCTCAGAGAGATGGTGAAAAGCTCTGCCAGGGGTTTTGCCAGGACATCTGCAAGTTCCTTTAGCACTCTGGGATGTAATTTATCCAGCCCCGGTGCTTTCTCCGTCTTAAGGGAGCTGAGGGCTTCCCTCACTCTCTCTGCTGTGATTTCCACTTCCGGTAGCCCTTCTCTCTGCTTAGCCCTCCCCCACCTGCCAGTGATGCCTCCCCTCTCCCCAGACCTGCCGATCGGTAAGGGTCCCCCTCTCCTCAGTATCTCTGTCTCCTCCCATGTATGATGCAGCACCCCCATTTTCCCTGGTGAAAACTGAGGTGAAGTACTCATTTAGTACCTCAGCCTGCTCCCCGGGTCTTGTGCCCATCTCTCCCCTGATTTAATCCTGCTAATCTGCCCTTCACCCTTCGTTTTCCCCAATGTATCTAAGAACCCTTGTTCCCTCTCCTAATTTCCCTGGCCAGGTTCTGCTCCTTCCTTGCCTTAGCCGCCCTCACCACTCTAGTGGCCCTTCTAGCCATCAGCTCGTACTCCCCTCGATCCCTTTCACTCCTTGAGCACTTGAATTGCTTATAGGCTGCTTTCTTTCCCCGCACCACCTCCTGGACCTCCCTGGTCCACCAACAGGGTTTTTGGGCCCTACCGCATTTTCGTCTTACTCTTGCACAGGTGCTGGTAGCATCCTGCACCCCTCTCCTGATGATTTCCCACCTACTATCAGCGTCCATGTCTGACCCAGTCCCATCCAAATGCTCCTAAGGATCCTTCCCATTTCCTAAAATCCGCCCCCTGAAGTCGGTTACTTCCGTCTTTGTGCAGCCTTCTACCCCTCCTAGGTCCAGACAGAACCAGACCGTGGCATGGTCACTCCCCGGCAATGGGTCCCTTACCTCCAGGCCCCCAATCTGGTCACTGTCTGCCAGGACCACATCCAGCACCCGTGCCTCCCTGGTCTGTTCCCTCACCTGCTGAGTTAGGAACGCGTCTTGAAAGACATCCAACAACCTCTGTTCCCTGGTCAGAGAGGATGTCATAGTCTCCCAGTCTGTTCCTGGCATGTTTAGTCCCCAACACCACCGCCGTTCCTCTGCCCAGTCTGCAGTGTCTCTAACATCTGCCACAGACTGTCCTCAGCTCTCCGCCAGGGCAGGGTCTATACACCACTCCTATTTTTACCCTCTTGCCCCCCTTGTTATCAAGGTGACCCAAATCGCCTCACGGTTCCCTCCACCTCCTCTACTCCCCTATGCCAAAGCAGTTTTGACTATCATTGCTACCCTCCTCCCTTCCCTCCCCTGTCCTTCCTGAACATAGTGTATCCCCAGGTTCAGGTCCTAGTCGTGTCCTGCAGTGGCCCAAGTCTCAGTGACCGCTGCCACATCCACTGCTCCTCAGTTAGCATTGCCTGGAGCTCAGGCATTTTATTACCCAAGCTCTGGCATTTAGCAGGACTACCTTCCACCCTTTCCTATAGTTCCATTTCCCTTCTCGTGTCTCCATGGGGATTCTGTTTTCCCCTGGTCTGCACCCTGCTGTTGGCCTTTTCCTGCAATCCTCCTGGTCCTCAGGGGTGGAGACAGAGTCCCTCCTTTATCGGCACCCCTTGACAGCCTTTTCTCCCATCCCTCCCCTTCACAAGTTTAAACCCCTTTTCACCAATGAACCCCTCTATTTTCAACTTAAGGATTCCCTCCTCCAAATTGAGATGTAGTCTATCTCTAGCATACAGTTCCTTATCCTCCCAGGTCTCCCCCAATCCCCCATCAACCCATACCCTCTGGCCTCACACCACCCCCTGAGCCACTGGTTTATCTCTAATTTTCCTTTGTGTTTCCCCACTAGCCCTTGGCACTGGCAGGATTTCTGAGAAGGAAACTGTGCATCCTATGTCATGACAGACCCTGGCGAGCTCTGAATCTTGCCTGTATCTCTAGCTTCGCCATTTCCTCAGTGTCATTTGTACCCAGGTGGACCCAGTATGTCTGGGGAACCCCACAATCCTTTGCCAGCTGATATACCTCGTGCTAGCCCTGTGCACCGTTAGTCCAGGAAGCATCTTGTTCTAACTGGCCAGCTCTCCCTCCCTATCCCATTTGATACCCTGATCATAGAATCCCCAGCAGGAGCACTCTGACCACTCCTTTTCCTCCATTCCCCCCCTTCCATGTCCCTCATCCTTTCTACAGGCCCCTCCACCCAGCCGGCTCCGTGTTCCTCCCCTTTCTGGGTGCCACATGCCACCCCCTCCTTATTTACCATGGCCACCCCCTCCCCTCCAATCCTATGCCTCTCCCCTCCTGAGTATCCTTCTGTACCTTGTTAATTCCCCTCACTGCTATACTGGATCCTTCTCCCCATCTGCTAAACTAGCCTGGCTCATCCTCCTTCCTTCCTGTCTCCATTTAGTTCCTCCTTGCTAGTCGTGCTCCCTGGCCTAAACCCTCAGCTCCCTTTACTGAATTCTCCTTGTACTTCTGGTCATTCTCCTTTACCTTTCCTCCCAACTGGTCCTTCTCCTTGCGCTTTCCTCCCTCTTCCCCTGCCCTCCTGCTCTGATTCACTGCCCCCATTCTCCTGCATTCCAGGTCGCCCCGTTCTTCCTGCTATCTGGCCCCTGCCTCCTGCCTCCCACTCCTTTCCATCTCTAACTACCCCTGTCATGGCTACATCACCCCCCTCATCCTTGAGCAGAAGAAGAGAATTGAGCGGTTACTGGTGTAAGGTCTGATCCACCTCCCCTTGCTTCTTCTGTCCAGCCCTGGCCATCTGCCTACTTCCTGAGAATGTTGTCCCTCCGTCCCCCTTTGTGAGGGCCCCAGTTACCTGCCTGCTTCCTTGGTAGTGTCCTTTTGGACCCCCTCTGCCAGGTTCCCTATGTGACCCCTGAGTAATCTCCTGCACTCCTTCCCTATGCCCCCACCCCCTGCAGCTTGGTGCAACCCTGTGGAGATTCCCACCCCTTCCCCAACCATGCCCAATTCCTCCTTCCCCCAGCTTTCTCCTAACTCCCGCAACCTCCTCCCTAAGCTGTGCTAGCTGGTAGCACACTGGGCAACCACCGAACTTCCAAGCCCAGTCCAGTATCATGGCTGCTCCACACCCTGTGCATCCCACCACCCTCCCAAAGATGCCGGCCCTAATGATGTGTGGTTCCATCCCCTTCCAAATAGGTTTCCTTGGGTGAGCCACCAGGTTCCCCCCTAGTCCAAGATACCCCTACTGCCTAATCAGGTCACCCACTAATCTTACAGACAGTCCCACTGTACACCAGTAATCCTGTTACTAGGTGCAGTACAACACATTAAACTTATAAGGGAAATGAACAACTCTGAACGCTCCTCTCTCCCAGCCTTTAAATCCTACCCCCAGTGGCTAGAACTACATGAGCTGCACCTGCAGCCTTTTCCTCCAATTGCAGGGCAGGTGTTCCCCTATAAATTTGCAGACTTCTGGGAGGGAGGGGTGGGGAGGCGGGTCCTGGGCAGACACCTGACTCGAGAGAGAGAGTATCAGCCCTGTGTCTCCCTCCAAGCCCAGCAGCCAAAGAACCAGGCCCAAGCAAACCCACCAAATAGGTTTTAAATCAGAAGAAACAGGCCTCTACCAGCGCAGCCTGTTACACAGTGAAACCTCCACAAAATGAGCCCCTTACAGCCACCAAATCAGTTTACAAACATCCAGCAGCACCCCAAACAATACCCTGCTAGCCCCTTAGAAGTAAGAAAGAAAAGAACTAACCTACCAAGTAAAATCCATAAGAACCCTGTGAAAACAACAGCAGCAGCTACTGCCTGAACACAACTGATCCTGTCCCTTCCAGTTCTTTCTGAGAAGACAAAGCAGCTAACACCTTAATCTGATTCAGCTCTGCCTCCAGTCAATTGGCTGAGTGAGACCTGGCCATACCATTAACACCTCCCCACTATGCAGTAACCTTTACAGCTAATGGAGTCAGCACAAGGAATCAAAATTTAAGTCAAAGCCCCCAAAATATGTTTTGCTGCCAAAGAACAGGACTCAATTTAAATCAACTTCACTAACAACACATCAAAATAGGCTTGAAATTAACAGATATGGTCTACAATTCAAATAACCATCTCCAAGCAAATCCCACCAAATAGGTTTTAAATCAGAAGAAATGGGCCTCTACCAGCGCAGCCTGTTACACAGTGAAACCTCCACAAAATGAGCCCCCCTTACAGCCACCAAATCAGTTTACAAACATCCAGCAGCACCCCAAACAATACCCTGCTAGCCCCTTAGAAGTAAGAAAGAAAAGAACTAACCTACCAAGTAAAATCCATAAGAACCATGTGAAAACAACAGCAGCAGCTACTGTCCTGGAACACAACTGATCCTGTCCCCTTCCAGTTCTTTCTCTTTAGAATGGACTCTGGTCCTAGTATTTCCTGGTGAGGAGACCCAGCCTGTTGGTGTCCCCATCAAGGTCCCGGTTCTGGACCCTCGGGTTTCACCGATCCCTCCAGTGTCTCCCGATCGACCGAGTCGGCCTCCCAGATCTCTGTCGATATCTGGGACCCCCTCGGCTGAACGACCGAGGAAGAGCCATAAACGCTCCAAGAGGAGACGCCACAGGTCGTCGTCATCCTCCTCGGATGAGGAGAGGCTCCGGCGGAAACTCTGTCGGCACTATGAGGACTTTATGTGGCAGCAGCTCAGTTTGACCAGGCAGAAGCCGGCTCTACCGCCTACCCCTGCCATTACTTGGCGCTCTCCTCCTAGGCCGAAGTCGACCCATCAGGATCCGAAGCCTCCGGTTCCTCTGCCCGTGGGGCCGCCCCGTCCCCCGGTTCGGCCTATTCCGGTCTCTCCACCCATTCGGGTGGAACCGCCACCTAAGCAACCTGCGGGAGGGGCTCCCTCGAAAGAGGACTGACTGGATGCCAGGCTTCCCCGACATCTGTCGGTTACTGTCACCCCTGACTGCACTCGGCGGATCGAGGGTGATTTTGGCGGTAGACCACTGTATCCCGATTCCTCGGATTCGGATGTCACCGGGCTGCACTCTCATCCTTGGGATGATGAGTCGTCTGTTGGCACAGGGATGGAGGAAGGCCCTTCCTCCTTCCAAGGGATTCTCTGTCTCATTTCCAACTCTACTGGAATGCCCCTGGAGCCCATCCAGAAAAAGGCGGAGTACCCTCTCTCAGATATTCTAAAGAGGGGATACCCTGACGGAGGCCTTTCCAGTGGCCGAAGCCATAGTTGGCCCGGTCCTTGAACTCTGTCAGTGCCCTGCTTCATGCCCAGCACAGTCTGCCCGCATGGCCCGCAAGTATGCGGTGCTCATGGGGTCCCTTGCGGGGTTCACAGAGCACCCTTCGGCCGAGAGCCTAGTGACTGCCTCTCTGTTCAGGCATACTGGCAGTTCGGCCGACCCTGACCGACCTCCGGATAAGGAGTCCAAAATATGGACCACACTGCCCGAAAGGTCTGTGTGGTCTCTTCCTTGAGCCTTCGTCAGGCCAGCTCAGCTGTCATTATGGCACACTTCTCTCATGCCCTCCTCGGGTCATTAGATGAAGTCCTCCCTCATCTCCCCGCGGACATGCAGACCTCGGTCAAGTAGGTCCGTGACGAGGGCAGTGCTGCCTAAAACAGCAGCTCCAGATGGCCTTGGACATTGGGGATTCTTGTGCCTGCTCGATGGCCGGCGCAGTGGCCTCTCGCCACAGGGCTTGGCTGAGGCTTTCCTCCTTTCCGGTGGATACTCAGCATAAACTTGCTGACGTGCCCTTCCTGGGGACCGACTTGTTCGGTCCGGGAGTGGCCAGTCGCCTTCAGCGTATAGAGCAGTCCAGTGCCACCTTGGATGCTACTTCTGCCAAGAGTTCTTCGGGCAAGAACCAGCAGAAAAACAAGCCCTTTCGGCACTCTTCCCCTGTGGTTCAGCAGCCCTCCTACCAAGGAGGACAGCAACATCAGCAACAGCAGGCTCAAGCTTGGCGCCCTCGGCCCAAGCCTGGGCTCCATCAGGCCCACAAAGGAGGTCGAGGCTCGGGTCCTGGAGCCTCCTCCTCCTCCTCTAAACCTGCCCAGTGACGGGGTGGGGGTTGCCACCCCTATCTCCATCACACCAGCTCTGGGTCCTCCCATGAGGGGCCGGCTCTGCCACTTCCTTTCTGCCTGGTCTGCTATCACTACGGACAGGTGGGTTCTCTAAGTGGTCGGTCAGGGACTGCCTCTAGAATTCGAGCAGTACCCTCCCAGCCAAGCCCGAGCCCCTCGGGAAGAATGGATTTCCGCATGCACCCAGTCAGCTCTTCGAGACGACATTGCTCAGCTCCTCCTCGAGGCAGTAGCTATCGTGACGGATCCATCTGCAGACCCAGGCTTTGTTTCCAAGAATACTTCCTGGTGCCTAAGCGGATGGGGGCTGTCGCCCATTCTAGATCTCCACGACCTGAATCAGTTTCTCAGGTCACGCACCTTTCGGATGGTCACTCTGTCCCAGATCGTACCATCCTTAGAACGAAACATGTGGTTCTGTTCACTGGATTTGCAGGATGCGTTCTTTCACGTCCCAATCTGTCTGTCCCATCAGCGGTTCCTCCGCTTCAGGGTCGAAGGGACCCTGTACGACTTCCGAGCCATGCTGGTTGGCCTGTCATTGGCCCCTCGAGTCTTCACCAAATGCATTGCAGTGGTGGCAGCCCATCTCCAGCATCGGGGAGTCAGAATTTACCCCTACCTCGACGATTGGCTCCTGGCAGGTTCCACCCAACAGGAGGTGGAGAGGTCCAGGGATCTGGCCCTACAGACCTGCTCCCAACTCGGCCTCCTGATCAACGAGGCCAAGTCAGAACTCATGCCTTCCCAGGTGATGGGCTTCATCGGGGCAGAGCTCAACTCTTGTCAAGCCAGAGCTAGTCTCCCGGTGTACAGGGCAGAGGTTCTCTTCTCCTTTGCCCAGTAATTTCTGGTTGGGCACTTGCGCCCTGCCCGGGACTTTCTGCGCCTTCTGGGTTGCATGGCGGTGTGCACCTCAGTGTTCCGATGGGCCTGGTTGCACATGCGCCCCCTCTAATGGTAGCTGGCCGTCCAGTGGACTCGGCGCCACTGTCACTTCGACCAGCTGATCACTGTAACCCAGAAGATGTGGGACGCTCTCCAGTGGCGGACCACCCCAAACCGGTTTCAGAAAGGGATCCCGTTTGTCCGCCCTGAGCCGATGGTCGTCCTCACGATCGATGCCTCTCTCCTGGGCTGGGGAGCCCACATGGGGGACAACAGGGCCCATGGGTTCTGGACCCCTGAGGAATCCCAATGCCACATCAACCTGTTGGAGCTCAGAGCAGTCAGGTTGGTGGTGTCAGCTTTCGCTCCTCAGCTCCAGGGTCAAGTGGTTCAAGTCCAGACGGACAATACCACGACTGTGTACTGCTTCAACAAACAGGGCAGTACGCTCTCCCATCTGCTGTGCAAGGAGGCGCTCCGTATCTGGACCCTCGTAAGCCGGTTGGAGGCAGATCTCCTAGCCATCCATGTGGCAAGAGCCTCGAACCAACTGGTGGATGCTCTCAGCCGCATAGGCCAGACATCCCACGAGTGATCTCTCCATCCAGAGGTAGCTTACAGCCTGTTCTCCCATTGGGGTAAACCAATGGTGGACCTGTTTGCCTCCAGGGAAAACATGAAGCCAAGGCTGTATCATGCCTGCCCCCCTCAGCAGGGCTCGCTGCAAGGGGATGCCTTCTCGAGGCCATGGACCGCATGCCTCTTCTACACCTTCCCTCCATTTCCCTTGATCCACAAGGTGTTACTCAAGGTAAGGAGGGACGAGGCGAAAGTGATTCTGGTAGCCACAGACTGGCCGCGCCAGTTCTGGTATCCAGATCTCCTCATCCTCAGCTGCAGCCCCGGGCGGCTTTGTACACGCCAGACCTGATATCTCTGAACCAGGGAATGTCTTCCATCCGGACCTTCAATCCCTGCATCTCACAGCCTGGTACTGGCGGCTAGAGTTCCAGGCTTTGGGTCTTTCGACGATGTCTACACCGTGGTGGGCATCTCGAAAGAATCGACCAGGAAATGTTATGCCTTCAAATAAAAGGTTCTCCATTTGGTGTCAGGGTAAGAGTTTGGACCCCTTATCCTATTCTGTGGCTAACATTCTCGACTACCTTTGATCTCTCTCCAAAGGGGGTCTCCGGTCATCGACCCTTAGGGTGCACCTGGCAGCCATTTCTGCTTACCGGGCGCGGGCCGGTCAGCTGACATTGGTGCAGGAGACAGTGGTCGGGCGCTTCTTCAAAGACCTGGATCACATATCCCGTCAGGTGCGTGAACCTGCACCTCCGTGGGATCTACTGCTGGTTTTGACAAAGCTCATGGGCAAGCCATTCAAACCCATGCACAAGTGTGAGCTGTCACACTTGTGGAAGACAGCCTTCCTGGTGGCTATCTCATCTGCCAAGAGGACAGGGGAGCTCCAGGTGCTTTCGGTGGACTCCGCTTATCAGGTCTTTCACGGGGACAAAGTTGTCCTGCTTCCCGAAATTCCTTCCGAGAGGTGGTGTCAGAGTTTCACCTTAATTGGGTGTTAACTCTGCCCGGCATACTACTGTAACTACACCTCGGAGGCAGAGTACAGGCGTCATACTTTGGACCTGAGAAGTGCTCTCTCCTAATTATAAGGAGAGGACAGTGGAAATGTCGTGGAGAGGTTCGCCAGCTTTTTGTCACCTCGCTGAAGCCACTTCTGGCAGACCTGCAGCGAAACAGAGCATAGCAAGGTAGATTACATCATCCATAGGTCTGTGCTGATGAGTTGGGCGGCATGGAGCTCCCAGAGGATAAGAGCTCATTCTACCGCCATACTGCTGCATCGGTGGCTGCTTCCAGGGGCGTCCCTATCCAGAAATCTGTCTGACTGCTAGCTGAAGTCAGCAAACACCTTCATTACCCACTACCAGATCGACCTTGAGTCACACATGATGCTGGTTTGGGACCTCAGTTCTCAATCTCTGTTTCCTAAGTAGGGGTGTGTGCCTTGCCTCTCTGCTCCCGGAAAACTGCTAGGAGTCTGCCAAACAGTGTGTATGAACAACATATCCGACGCTCCTAGAAGAACAGGTTACTCACCTGTAACAGTAGTTCTAGGAGTGGTATATGTTCATCCACACAGACCCACCCGACCTCCTCGGCTGCGGACGCACAACACCTGGCTTCCAGTGGGCTAAGATCTGGCGTCATCTGTGGAGCCGAGGTATATACCACCCGGGTGGGTGGGAGGAGCCAGCTTGAAGACTTCCGGCAGATTTAAAGGGGAAAGGGACAATGCCACACAGTGTGGATGAACAACATATACCACTTCTAGAACTACTGTTACAAGTGAGTAACCTGTTCTTCTCCCCGCTTCCCGCCCCCAAATATGTAATGGTACTTGCACTTAACCCCTCTGTTTTCTCCTCTCACCTTCCTCACCCCTTTGCCCTCTCAGGCTGTCCTTTCCCTCAGCCATAATTAACCCCCTCACTTCTTCCACCCCTCCTGCTCCCCTTACCCCTTCCTTCCTCTTTCTCCTCCCCACCCTTACTCTGTAAATCTCTCTCTACTCTCAAACGTGCATATGCTAGTCTGTACTGTGACCCTGTACGGAGCGTTTGCCTCTAATGAACAACTTACCTTGCGCTGCACTAGGGTCCTTCACCCTTATGGACCCCTCACTGCCCTGTGCGTAAGCCTCTAATTGAACATATTACTGTTGCAGTATTTGGGTTTCTGCACCATCATGGACTGTCGCTGCAAGCCTCTGGACCCCTCACTGCCTATTCTGGAACCATCACCCGACAATGGAAGAAACTGACATTCTAGGGACGTGGATATGTTCAATCCACACTTACTGGCAGGTTCCTTGCTGCTTTAAATCTTGCCGGAAGGTCTTCAAGCTGGCTCCTCCCACCCACCCGGGTAGTAAAGCTCTCGGCTCCGCCCCATGACGCCAGATCTTTCTTACCGCTTGGAAGCTCAGGTTCCCTCCTTAGCGCGCTGCGTTTTAGGCCTGGATCCACACTCTTCGGTTAAACCGAAACTCATTCTCAAGTTTAAAAGACTTTGGTCTTCTTTTTCCCTCGCGGCTGCGATGTACAAATCGACTCCCGGATTTTGTCGGTGCCCCTGTGGGTAGATGTCCCGGACCAATCCGCACTCCACGTGCGTTTATTGCCTTGGACTCGGCCATGACTCACAGGCTTGTGAGTTATGCAGATCCTTTTCGGCTTCAGTCTTGGAGGACCGCGCTGCCCGATTGCTCTTGGGGCGACCTGAAAAACGTTATCCTCCTGTCAAGTCGAAGGAGGCCCGTGGGGTGTCCGCTGCGGGCTTGGCAGAACAGCTAGAGCAGATGATCGCCCTCGAAGAGGAGGCGGCCCAGGCACATCATCATCATCCTCGGTCGCGGCATTTATCCCGCTGTCCTTGGGCTCTTCCTATACAGCTTCTTTTAAGGAGCTTTGCCAGTCTCTCTCCACCAAGGGAGAAGGGCCATTGGGACATACCTTTGGAGTCCTCCTTTTTGGACCAAGAGGAAAGTCCCACCGTCGACGTTCGTGGGAGCGGGAGAGGTCCCCTTCCCCGGATAGTCGACACTCTACTTCGGTCGAGGTTGCAGCTAAGGCCACTGGCTTCACGGTGTCCCTGTCAGGTCAGCTGGCTGAGACAACCATTGACGCGGTCGAGATTTTTCTCAACCCGTCGGATGGTTTGTCGACTGGAGAAGCCGACAACCCTTTTTCACCGGTTCCCCGGTGGAAACAGAGGACTTGCCTGTGCCTCCTGTGCGGAGTCCCTGGTTAAGGTTCCTGAACTGAGGGAGGGTGGGTTACTCCGCCCCTCTCTGACCACCCTGGAATCCCGAAGGTCTCTGTCTCGGACCTCTTCCAGGTCCAGCCCGGTCCCTTGACGTCGGTGGTCTCGTTCTGGCACCATGGAAGCGGCGGCGCGCTCATCCTCGTCATCCTCTTTGGAGGATAGGCTCCGCGCAAGTGCGTCGGCGCTCACGAGATCTAATGTGGCAGCAGCTCTTGTTGTCCGGGAATAAGCTGACTCAGTCGCCTTCCCCGGCTATTAAGTGGCTGTCACCGGAGTGGCCGAAACAACCCCTCGTAGTGGTCGAGGAGCCGAAGCCGGCACCGGTTGTTCAGCCGAAACCGGCTGTGCCACCCATTGTGGTGGAACCTTCACAACCGAAGATTGGGGCCCCGACCAAGGATTCTCAGTCGGGTCAGGGTTTACCCCATAGGTTGTCGGTCACCCTCACTCCTGATTGGCCTCGGCAGGTGGAGGGTGGCTCAGGCGCTCGGCAGCTGTTTGCAGACTCCTGGGAGTCTGACGACGACTCCTCCTTGTTCTCCAGGCCGCTTGACGTGGAGTCCACTGGGGCTCAGTCGGTGGATGAGAGCCCATTCTCGTTCCTTGGAATGCTTCGACTCATCTCGGAGTCCACTGGGATGAAGCTCGAACCCATTTCAAAACGGGCCAAGTATCCCCTCACGGAGATACTGGACCGAGGGGATTCCCCTACGGAGGCCTTCCCGGTGGCCGAAGTCATTGTTGGCCCGGCCGTGGAGCTGTGGCAGTGGCCAGCTTCTTGTCCAGCACCTTCGGCCAGGATGGCTCGGAAGTATGCTGTCCCTACTGGTTCACTCTCCGGTTTCTCGGAGCACCCCTCTGCGGAGGGGTTAGTGACAGACAGTGTTTTCCAGCGTTCCGGGAACGCTCAGATGTGGATAAGCCACCCGATAAGGAGTCCAAGAAATTGGACTACTCTGGGCAGAAAGTCTGTGCTGCTTCTTCCCTAGGCCTTCGTCAGGCTAGCTCGGCCGTCCTGATGGCACACTTTTCACACGTCCTTTTGGGCTCCCTGGATGAGATGATTCCTCATCTCCCAGCTGACCTTCAAACGACGGTCAAGCAGGTGCGGGATCAGGAAAGGGCGGTGGCCAAACAGCAGCTCCAAACTTCCTTGGACAGCGCTGACTTGTGTGCCCGGTCAGTAGCAGCCGCAGAGCTTGGCTGCGGATCTCCACTTTTACGGTGGATACCCAGCACAAGCTGGCAGACATTCCCTTCCTGGGTACCGACTTGTTCAGTCCCGGGGTGGAGGGTCATCTTCAAAGGATCGAGAAATCCAACGCCACCTTGGACTCTGTCACGTCTGCCCAGAAGGACAAAGGCCACCAGCAGCAACGTAAGCCCTTTCGTCCTTCAGCCGCTGCGGCACATCTGGCCCAGCAACACCAGCATCAGGGCCAGCAGGCTCGCACTTGGCACCCCAAAACCAAGCCTGCTGATTCCTCCAACGGGAAGCCAGGAGGGAAAGGTCCAGGCGGCTCATCGGCCGGCCCTTCCTCCAAGCCTGCCCAGTGATGGGTTGAGGGGTGTCGCCTCCAACCTCGTCACTCCTCCTCAGGTTCCCCCCATGGAGGGACAACTCTGCCACTTCCTTTCCACCTGGTCTGTTATCACCATGGACCGCTGGGTGTTGGAAGTGGTAGGCAGGGGTCTGCCTCTGGAATTCGAGCAGTCCCCACCCTATCGAGCCATCGCCCCACGAGGGGGCTACGAGTTCCACAGTCTCAGTGTCGGTTCGTCAAGCCGACATTGCCCTGCTCCTCCAGAAGGAGGTGATCAGGGAGGTGGTGGACCCTCCTCCAGACACAGGGTTTGTGTCCAGGTACTTCCTGGTCCCAAAATGGACGGGGGGCTGGCGCCCCATTCTCGACCTACACAACCTAAACAAGTTCCCAAGGTCTCGCACCTTCAGGATGGTCACTCTAGCTCAGATCATTCCATCCTTGGAACGAGGCATGTGGTTCTGTTCCCTGGACCTTCAGGAAGCATTCTTTCATGTTCCAAGCCATCCGTCTCACCAGCGATTCCTCCACTTCAGGGCAGCGGGATCCCTTTACGAGTTCCAGGCCATGCCCTTCGGCCTTTCTCCAGCTCCCAGGGTCTTCATCAAATGCATGGCAGTGGTGACAGCATTCCTGTGGCGCTGAAGGGTCCGGGTGTACCCTTACCTGGACGACTGACTGATTGCAGCCCCCTCCAGGTTGAAGGTGGAGTGGTCCAGGGATCTGGCCCTCCAGTTCTGCTCTCAGATTGGCCTCCTCATCAATGAGGCCAAATCGGAACTCATGCCATCGCAGGTGATTCAGTTCATCGGGGCAGAGCTCGACTCTCTTCGAGCCAGAGCACGGCTCCCGGCAGTCAGGGCCGAGGTCCTTTCCTCCTTTGCCCAGTCATTTCTGGTTGGGCAGTTGTGCCCTGCCCGGGACTTCCTGCGCCTTCTGGGCTTCATGGCAGCCTGCACCAGCGTGGTCTGTTGGGCCCGCTGGCATATGCGTCCCCTGCAATGGGGGCTGGCCCGCCAGTGGTCACAGCGCTCCGGTCCTCTGGACCAGCCAGTGACAGTGACTCAGGAGATGTGGAACGGCCTCCAGTGGTGGCTCGTTCCAGCTCATTTGCAGGAGGGTATCCCAGTTGTCCGCCCCGAGCCAACAGTCACTCTGACGACCAACGCCTCTCTGATGGGTTGGGGTGCCCATCTGGGGGAGCTCAGAGCTCACGGTCTCTGGTCACCTCAGGAGTCTCGATGCCACATCAACCTGCTGGAGCTTCGAGCGGTCCAACAAGCCCTCACCGCCTTCGCTTCGTTTGTACGGGGTCAAGTGGTCCAGGTCCAGACAGACAACACCATGACCATGTACTGTCTAAACCGTCAGGGCAGGATGCACTTCTTGCCTCTGTGCAAGGAGGGCTTTCCGCACTTGGTCTCTCGTGATCAGCCTGGAGGTGGATCTCCTAGCCATCCATGTGGCAGGAGCCTCCAACACTCTGGCCGATGTCCTCAGTCGGATAGGTGCTGCATCTCACGAGTGGTCTCTCCTGCCAGAGGTAGTACAAGATCTGTTCTCCCACTGGGGCACCCCTCAGGTGGACCTGTTTGCCTCCAGGGAGAATGTGAAGCTGAGGCTGTTTCATGCCCGCCCCCCTCAGCAGGGTTCGTTGCAGGGGGATGCCTTCTCGAGGCCGTGGACCCCGGGCCTCTTCTACGCCTTCCCTCCAGTTCCCTTGCTCCACAAGGTGCTTCTCAAGGTGAAGAGGGACAAGGCACAGGTGATTCTGGTAGTCCCAGACTGGCCCCCGTCAGTACTGGTATCCAGATCTCCTCCGCCTCGGCTCCAGGCTCCCGAGGCGGCTTCCAGCCCGCCCGGACCTGATCTCAGTCAACAGGGGGAAGGTACTCCACCCGGACCTTCAATCCCTGCACTTGACCGCCTGGTTCCTGAGTGGCTAGAGTTCCAGGTCTTGGGTCTTTCCGACGAGGTCCTCAACGTTGTTGAGGCATCCCGTAGAGTCGACCAGAAAATGCTATGCCTTCAAATGGAAGAGATTCTCCATTTGGTGTCAGGATAAGGGTTGGACCCTTCCTCCTGTTCTTTGGCTAGCATTCTGGACTACCTGTGGTCCCTTTCTCAGCTAGGGCTTCGGTCGATGACCCTTAAGGTGCACCTGGCAGCCATTTCTGCTTACCGGGCGCGGGCCGGAAAGCAGTCGGTGGCGCAGGAGAAGGTGGTCGGGCACTTTTTCCAAGGCCTTGGTCACATATACCCTCCAGTGCGAGAGCCTCCACCTTTGTGGGATATACTGCTGGTATTGGCTAAGCTCATGGGCAAGCCAGTCGAACCGATGCACAGGTGTGACATCTCTCACCTGTCGTGGAAGAACACCTTCTTGGTGGCTATCACGTCAGCCAGAAGGATGGGAGCGCTCCAGACGCTTTCCATCGAGTCTCCTTACGTGGTCTTCCATAGGGATAAAGTTGTCCTGTGCCCCACCCGAAATTCCTTCCGAAGGTGGTGTCGGAGTTTTACTTTAACCAGGTGTTGACTCTGCCAGTGTTCTACCCCAATCACACCTCGGAGGCCGAATATAGGCTCCATACTCTGGACCCTAGAAGAGCGCTTTCTTATTATAAGGAGCAGACGGCTGAAGTTCGGGGAGAGGTTCGCTAGCTGTTTGTCACCTACGCTGAAGCCACACCTGGCAGACCTGCAGCCAAGCGGACGATAGGCAGGTGGGTCACCTCCTGCATTGATCTCAGCTATAGGTTGGTGGGCATGGAGCCTCCCAAAGGGATAAGAGCTCATTCTGCCCGCCATACCAGCTGGCGATGGCTGCTTCCAGGGACATCCCTACGAAATCTGCAGGGCTGCTACCTGGAAGTCAGCACACACCTTCATTACCCACTCACCACTCGACCTTGAGTCACGCCAGGATGCTGGTTTTGGGACCTCGGTTCTCCAGTCCTTATTTCCCAAGTAGGGGTGCCTTGCCTCCCTCCTCCCGGAGAACTGCTAGGAGTCTGCCAGTAAATGTGGATTGAACAACATATTCCGTCCCTAGAAATACAGGTTACTCACCTGTAACAGGAGTTCTAGGAGTGGTGTATGTTCATCCACACAACCCACCCGACCTCCCGGCTTCCGCCAAGCAACCTGGTTTCCAGCAGGCTAGATCTGGCTACAAGGAGTCAGAGTTTTACCACCCGGTGGGTGGGAGGAGCCAGCTTGAAGACCTTCCGGCAAGATTTAAAGCGGCAAGGAACCTGCCAGTAAGTGTGGATGAACAACATATACCACTCCTAGAACTCCTGTTACAGGTGGTAACCCATATTTCTCTCTGCTTACCTTCAACTACTTACTGTTTTATAATGTCATTGTGATCTCATGTCTCTTATGTTATTCTTTTGCAATGTATACCATTTTTGTGTTGTAATCTACTGTGGAATTGCTTCCTCGGGTTGCCCCTACGAAAGAGACTTTTCTGTCTCAGTGGGCCTACCCAGTTATCGAAATTCAAATAAAATAAATAATACTGCTCGTAGTCTGCAGTTTCTTCTAATGGGTTGAATAGTAAGCCAATTTAATCCCATTTCTGCTTCCCCTTCTAGAACCTAAGTAAAAAGTTCACTATTGAATATGTTTTGTAAATACTCTTTTATGCCTGAGAATTAAAATGTTTTACTCGGTTCATATTTGAATAATGGTTTAGAAATTTTGTTTCTTAAAATACTACATTTATTATGTTTGCTTAGTAGATATTTAAGAAATAAGGCACAACAGAGTGCATTACTGTGTAATAATGTCACTCCTTGGGTGGGTTGAAGCACGAGGCGAAACAGAGTGCTTCCACCACCCCAGCAGTGATGTTATTACACAATAATACACACCCTGGAGTGCCTTATCGCTATTATACAATGGCTCATTTTAAAATAATAATAGAAAGTTTAAAACAAATTGTTTCATGACATTTTTGTTTTTGTGTGTGTGGAAGTATGAAGAAAAAGTAGTCCAGTAGGTGGTGCTGTTGCTTCATGCTCCACCCCCTCCCCTCTTTCTGTGTCTTGTCTATTTGTGTTGCGTCCCCCTTCCCCATCTCAGACACACACAGAAATGTACAATTCTAGGAATATGGATATGTTCTCATCTACACTTGTTGGCATGTCCCTTTCCCTTTAAATCTTGCTGAAAGGTCTAAAAGCTGGCTCCTACCACCCACCTATGTGGCATATGCCTCAGCTCCGCCCCATGATGCCAGATCTTCCTTTCCGCTTAGAAGATTCAGGTTTCCTCCTTACCGCTCCGTGTTGAGTAGGCCCTGGCGCTTAATACTTCAGCTACTTTACCGAAATTAAAACTAATTTGTTTCTCTACGTAAATTTGTGATTGCGACCGCAGTGGAGGACAAGTCCTTGCCCGGGTTCCACCGGTGTCCTTGTAGGTAGAAAATGTCCCGTACTGATCCGCATTCCACGTGCATCTACTGCCTGAGCCATGCGCATGACCCTCAGGCCTGCGATCGCAATTGCGCCTTCCATCTGCAGTTTTTGGATAATTACCTTGCACAATTACAGCTCGGACGACCAGAAAAACTGCACTCGCCAGTCAAATCCAAAAATGCCTTCGTGTGGTCTCTGCGGCTGCAGGATCCACGGACCGACTGGAGCAGATGAAAGCCTCCGAGGAAGAGGTGGCTCGTGCCGCCAAACAATCCTCTTCCTTATTGGTTTTTGTTCCACTCAAACTGGGCACTTTCTTCTCCAGATCCTTAAGAGATGTGCCAGTCTCTCCTTGCGAAAGGGGAGGGCCCATCCGGTTTGCACACTTCCCAGTCCCGTAAAAAAGGAAGGTCCAAGAGAAGAGTCTTCACAATGTCGACGCTCTTGGGACAGAGAGACCTCTGTCACAGGAGTCTCCTATCTTGACTTCTGTCGAAATTGTGACCTCGGCCACTGGCTTCACAGTACCCCCCCGTCAGGCAGACAGCTCAGGCAGGCGGCGACAAGTTGAAATTATGAGCCCGTCGACCCGTTGTCGACTGATGAAAGCCGACAATTCATATTAGGACTCGATCCTACCGACCAAGGAGAGACCCAGCCAGCTGGTGCTTCACCCTTGGTCACGGTCCCGATCTGGAGTAGCCACTGTTCTCCCGGCTCCTTCTGAAGCCCGTCAGTCGTCTTCTAGATCCGGACCCCTCGACCGATAGGCGAGGAAGTCTCTAGCGGCACTCAAGAAGCGGCGCCACCATTCGTCCTCAAGTGAGGAGAGGCTTGACACAAATTATATCGTTATGAGGACCTCATGTGGCAACATCTAATGACCGCCAGTCCAAGCTGACCCTGGCTTCCACTCTGGCCATCACCTGGCTGTTGCCCTCTAGGCCGACGCCTACTCTTCCAGAGCTGTTTGACACAGTTTCTCCACGCAGAGCCGGTGACTACCTCCCAGCTCGACTAAGCTGGCCTCGCCACCTGTTTTGGTGGAGCCGCCACCTAAGCAGCCTCCCTCTGGGGCTTCTGCCTAGAGTCTCAACCCGATCAGGATCTTCCATAGGCTGTCACCCTTACTCCTGACTGCCCACGGTGGGTCAAGAGTGACTGGTGGTCGGCCACTTTATTCAGACTCGGGGTCTGAGGATTCGGACCTTCTATGCGTCCATGTGATGAAGATTCCATGAGTATGTCGACGGAGGAGGATCCTCGTCCTTCATGGGCATGGTCCGTCTCATCTCTGAATCAATGGGGATGCCTTTAGAGCCCATCAAAAAAAGGGTCGAATACCCCTTGACTGATATCCTCAGAAAAGGGGATTCTCCGTCTGAGGCCTTCCCAGTGGCTGAGGCCATAGTTGGTCCGGTTTTGGAGTTTTGGCAGCATCCAGCTTCCTGCCCTGCACCCTCCGCTTGTATGGCCCGCAAGTATGCAGTTCCCTTCGGCTCCACTTCAGGGTTTACACAGCATCCCTCGGCTGAGGGTTTGGTGACTGAGTCTGCGTCCCGGTGCTCGGGCAACTCAGGAGAAATGGTTAGACCTCCGGATGAAGAGTCCAAAAAGTTGGACCATACAGCCAGGAAGGTCTATGCCACTTCCTCGCTCAGTCTCTGACAGGCGAGCTTGGCTGTCATTATGGCACACTTCTCCCGTGTCCTCTTGGGCTGTCTGTACGAGGTGCGTCCTCATCTCCCTGCGGACCTTCAGACCATGGTCAAGCAGGTCTGTGATCAGGGCCTGGCCATTGCAAAAGAGCAACTCCAGATGGCCCTGGACATTGGGAATTCTTGTGCCCATTCAGTGGCAGCTGCAGTCGCCATGCGCTGCAGGGCCTGGCTGAGGCTCTCGACCTTTACGGCAGACACCCAGCACAAACTGGCAGATGTTCCCTTCCTGTGTACTGACTTGTTAGGTCCAGGAGTCTGTGGTCACCTCCAGCATATCGAGAAGTCCAGTACCACCTTGGACTCTGTTACCTCCGCCCAGAAAGAACCCCAAGGTTCTAAGAAATTGCAGAAGAAGAAGCCCTTTCCGCCTTCTGCCCCTGCAGCCAAGCAGCCCCAGTACCAAACTGGGCAGAACCCATTGGCTCGATCTTGGTGGCCTTGGCCTAAGTCCGGGGCTTTGGTGAACTGTAAGCCCGGAGGGAGAGGTTCCGGCAGCCCCACTGCCAGCTCTTCATCCTCCAAGCCTGCACTGTGACTGGATGGGGCAGCCACCCCCCATACCCGTCACGACCACTCTGTGTCCACCGTAGAGCCCATCTGACCCCTCCCTTTCTGCCTGGTCGCTGTCACAATGGACAGGTGGGTTTTGGAGGTGGTCGCCAGGGTCTACCTCTGGAATTTGGAGCAGCACCTCCAAGCCGAGCCTCTTCGCCCACGGGAGAAAAGGTATCCCCATACTCAGTCAGGCGTCAGAGACATCATTGCCCAACTCCTCTGCAAGGAGGTAATGGTCAGAGTCGCAGACACCACACACACCCCCAGTCAACCAGGGTTCGCTTCCAGGTACTTCCTGGTCCCAAGCGGATGGGAGTCTTGCGCCCCATTGCAGAGCTGCCACGACCTGAATCAGTTTCTCAGATTTGCGCTTTCGGATGGTAACTCTGTCCCAGATCTTACCATCTCTAACAAGAACATGTTGTTCTGCTCACTGGATCTACAGGACGCGTTCTTCCATGTCCTGATCCGTCCATCCACCAAGTTTCCTCCGCCTCATGGTGGAGGGAACCCCTACGAGTTACAAGCCATGCTATTCGGCCTGTTATCGGCCCCTGTGGTCTTCACCAAATGCATAGCAGTGGTGGCAGCCCATCTTCAGCATCGAGGGGTCAGGGTGTACCCCTACCTCAGCAATTGGCTAATAGCGGGTTCCTCCAGATTGGAGATGGAGAGGTCCAGGGATGTGGCCCTCCACACCTGCCTCAGCCTTGGCCTTCTGGTCAACGAGGCCAAGTTGGAACTCATGCCCTCGCGGGTGATTTGCTTCATCGGGACAGATGTCGACTCTTGCCAAGCCAGAGCCAGGCTCCTGGTGGACAGGATGGAGGTTCTCTCCTCCTTGCCCAATCATTTCTGGTTGGGCAGTTGTGCCCTGCCGGGACTTCCTGTGACTTCTGGGTTACATGGCATCCTGCATTACCGTGGTCCGATGGTCCGGTGGCATATGCGCCCCTTCAATGGGAGCTGGCCAGCCAGTGGTCTCAGCAAACGGTATTCGACCAGCTGGTCACTGTGACCCAGAAGATGTTGGACGCCTCCAGTGCTTGACTGTCCTGGAACATCTGCAGGGGAGGGATCCCGTTTGTCCGCCCGAGCAGATGGTTGTCCTGACGACCGCGCCTCTCACAGGCTGGGGTGCCCACATGGGGAACCACAGAGTCAACGGACTCTGGACCCCAGAGGAATCCTGATGCCACATCAACCTGCTGGAGCTCCGAGCAGTCCGGCTCGTGCTGGCTGCGTTCGCTCCATTTCTTCGTGGTCAAGTGGTCCAAATCCAGATGGACAATACCACGTACTACCTCAACAAACAGGGTGGGAAGCGCTCCGCATCTGGACTCTCGTGAGCCGACTGGAGGCAGATCTCCTAGCCAGTCATGTGGCAGGAGCCTCAAATCAGTTGAACACCCTCAGCCATCTAGGCAAGGCATCCCATGAGTGGTCTGTCCATCCAGAGGTAGCTTACAGCCTGTTCTGTCAGTGGGACACCCCTCAGGTGGACCTGTTCACCTCCAGGGAGAAAACAAGGCTGAGTCTGTTTCATGCCCACGCCCCCCAAACAGGGCTTGCTGCAGGGGATTCCTTCTCGAGGCCATGGACCCCAGACCTCTTCAGTGCCTTCCCTCCACTTCCCTTGGTCACAAAGTGCTCCTCAAGGTCAGGAGGGACAAGGCAAGGATGATCCTGGTAGCCCCAGATTGGCCCCACCAGTTCTGGTACCCAGATCTCCTCCTCAGCACCAGGCTCTTGAGGCATCTTCCAGCATGCCCAGACCTGCTCTCTGGCAATCAGGACAGTATTCCAGCCAGACCTTCAATCCCTGCACCAGACAGCCTGGTTCTTGAGCAGCTAGAGTTCCAGGCTTTTGGTATCTCCGATGATGTCCTCACTGTAGTTGAGGCATCTAGGAAGGAGACGACCAGGAGATGCTATGCCTTCAAATGGAAGAGATTCTCCATTTAGTGTCGGGCAAGGGCCTGGACCCTTCATCCTGTCTGGTGGCTAGCATCCTCGACTCTTTGGTCTCTCTCCAAAGGAGGTCTTGATCTCTGACCTTAAAATTACGTGGCAGCCATCTCTGCTTACCGAGCATGGGCCGATCAGCAGATGTTGGCACAGGAGAAGGTGGTCTGACATTTTTTTAAAGACCTCGACCACATTTCCCCTCCGGTGCGTGAACCATCACCACCGTGGGATCTGCTGCTGGTACTGGCAAAGCTCATGGGCAGGCCATTCGAACCGATGCACAGGTGTGAGGTGTCACACCTGTCGTGGAAGACTGCCTTGGTCTTCAGTCAGCCAGAAGGACTGAGGAACTACAGGCACTCTCTGAGTCTCCCTATCTGATCTTCCACAGGGACAAGGTTGTCCTCCGCCCCCACCCGAAATTCCTTCCAAAGGTGGTGTCTGAGTTTCACCTTAACCAGGTGTTGACTGTGCCGGTGTATTACCCTAATTGCACTTCTGAGGCCGGGTACAGGCTCCATACTTTGGACCCGAGATGAGCACTCTCTTATTATAAGGAACGAACAGCTGAAGTTCGGGGAGAGGTTCTCCAGCTGTTTTTCACCTACGCTGAAGCTGCACATGGCAGACCTGCAGCAAAGTGGATGATTGGCAGATGGATAACATCCTGCATTGATCTCTGCTACCCGGTGGCGGGCAAGGAGCCTCCCAGGGATAAGAGTCATTCAGGCAGCCATACCGCTGCATCGGGTGGCTGCTTCTAGGGATGTCCCTGTCTAGGATATCTGCAGTGCTGCTACCTGAAGTCAGCAAACACCTTCATTGCCCACTATCACATCGACCTTGAGTCAAGCCAGGATGCTGGTTTTGGGGCCTCAGTTCTCCAATCTCTGTTCCCTAGGTTGGGGGTGTGCACCTTGCCTCCATCCTCCCTGAGAATTGCTAGGAGTCTGTCAACAAGTGTGGATAAGAACAACATATCCACATCCCTAGAAACACAGGTTACCCACCTGTAACAGTAGTTCTAGGAGTGGTATATGTTGTTCATCTACACTTGTTGGCATGTCCCTTTCCCTTTAAATCTTGCCGGAAGGTCTAAAAGCTGGCTTCTCCCACCCACCCGGGTGGTATATGCATTGGCTCCACCCCATGATGCCAGATCTTGCCCGCTGGAAGCAGAGGTGTGTCTTAAGCCGGGGAGATCGGGTGGGTCAGTGTGGATGAACAACATATACTCACTCCTAGAACTACTGTTACAGGTGAGTAACCTGTGTTTGTAGGTTACCACGTAGTTTAATTGAGCTGGTTTTGCTGCTTGCTTTTAATGGGTTTTAAATGACGATATGTGGGGGAATGAGCGCACTCTTAACACAACCACGACAGTACAAAGTCTGAAAGATGCGTTGCTGTGTGTCCCGTTTCTCTGTCTTCTAGGACAGAAAGTGACTTTAGTGTTCTTGTTAGCATTTTCTGCTGTTTCGGCACTGATGTTGAAGTGGACGACAGGCTATGGGCATTTGAACTGAGCGGCTTCAGTAAACTGCGTGACTGGCAGTTATGATCTGCATGGCTGGAAGCCGCCACTTCAGGAGGAAAAAAGAAACTGGCATGGAAATTGAATCAGTTTTATATGGTGCACTATTATGTTTGTTGTGACCTCCTCGATTGTCTATTGAATTTCTGTTTTGGGGTAGTGAGATCCTGGGGTGAAGCCATGACGGCTTAACAGTGTGATGTCTGCTTGTGTGGACATGAAGCGGGCAGTTCCTGTTATGGTCATAAAGTCATTTTGCTGCCTGCCCTGAATACAGTGATGTTATTGTGAAATAACATCACAGTGTGTGGGGCTCATTAATCCGCTTTCTACATTATTTCTTGCCATTGTATAATTGGCTTTTAATTTAAGCATTGCTATAGAATAGCTCATGCTACTTCCTTCCCTTCGGCACAGATCTGACATTAGAACACTAGAAACAGCATCAGCACACAGCAACTTTTAAAAGGAGTTCTGAATCTTTCCTTACCATTCAAAATTCTCCATGACATCTCAGGCTGGAGATGAAGCAGTTTTTGTATTGGCTCACTATTGAACACATTAGAAGAAACATAATCAGTGACAGCAGAAAAAGACCAGAGGTCCATCCAGTCTGCCCAAGTTCCCTAGAATCCCTGGAACCTACTGTTCCTCTAGGGTACTAACCCTCCCCATCCTCACTCTGTTCTCCTCCTAGGTCCCGTCAGGCCCAGTCCCTTCATTATGTCCCAACCCTGCTTAAATCCTCTGCTCTTCTCACTACATGCAGCCGAGCCAGGACTGTTCCAGTTTCACCACCCTTTCACGAAGTGCAGTACTTTCTCACATCTCTCCTGAACCTACCCTCCTGTTAATTTCCATTCGTTACAACAAATTGGTATTCAGGCTGAATAGTTCCCCGCAGTTCACTTTAATTCCTTTAAGGAACTTGAAGGTCTCTGTCATATCTCCCCTCTCCGTTCTGGTCTCCAGTGAGTACATATTTAGTACCTTGAGATGCTCCTCATAGGATCAGCCCTGCTGGCCCCGAATAATTTTTGTTACTGTGTACTGCACTGTCTCCAGCCTACCCTTATCCTTACTGAGGTGAGGACTCCAAAAAAGCTGTTACTATTGTGAGTAATTTTTCCAACTGTCCCCTGCCTTCCCTTTTTAGGATAGGGAAATTTAAGAATACCTCAGATGTTTGACACAGCAAAATTAAAGCAATTTTTCTAATGGTTATTTTGGGGATATTTTTCAAGTTAGGTCTCAAGTTCTCTTGATCTCTCTTTAGCTTAGAGATCTGGAGTTGGAATGCTGGAAGCTTGAGACTAGTACAGGGCATAGAGCATCCTTTGAAAAACATTCTGAGTTTTGGGGCACCCTGCACATTGTGGAGGCGATGCACATGTTTGGCTATTCTAATCCATTAGAAGAAAAGATAGTAGGGTAAGTAATTTTTCCTTATATTGAGTTAAGAGATTAATGCCCTACAAGATGCTGCCTGTCCATCTGTAGTGCGACGTGACCTTTTAGAAATGTATTCCTGTCACAGCCTGGTGGTGGATTTTGGTTTTACAGCAGTATATTTATTTATTTATATATATATATATTTTTTGCAGCTGTGACAGATGTGACTACAGCTGTTGACATTTACTCATTTGGAATGTGTGCACTGGAGGTAAGGATCACTGTGTTGCCATTTTTAAAGTAGCGTTGTTTTTTCTTTCTGCATTGTTCCCGCTGAGATGTGGGTAGTCTTGTTTGAAATTCTGAAGTTATTGTATGAATAAATTATACAGAGGCTGTACGAGATAATTGCATTGGATTGTCTGGGACCCTCATAAGATTTTCCTGGGTCCCATGAATTGAAAATTACATACTTGTATAAAAATAACACAGACTACCTGCTACACCCGGAGACCTGGGTTCAGGAAGGGACCAAGGTTACGCTGGGACTGGCCAAGGGAAGAAGGAGTGAGCAGTTACAGACAGCTGTTAGGCAGGAAAGGGAAGACTAGAGACTTTGAGTGATAGAAGAAAGCTCAGGGAGCTTCAGCAGGGGGAGGAGGGGGTGTTGTGCAAAGTCCCATACTAAGTGATAATGGTGCTGGGATTCAATCCAAGGTACCATTTTCACAGCTCTGTGTTGTGCTTACTGTACTAGGTTACTTGTTTACTGGAAAAATGAACAGAAAAGAAAATAAAAAAGGCTCAATCGCTGGAGAAATGGAAACTTCTTCTTTCATTATAATTGGGAATTGAGAAAATATTGGTGGTAAAAATACCAGAGTCCCAGGTTTTTGAAAACAGAATTTTCCAAAGTCATAAATCCAAGTCCCTAGTCAAGAATAGTATGGACAGCAAGCTGCATGACCCAGAGTAGTACTGAACTGCTCAGGTGATTTCCAGTTCAACACACAATATCATAAGTAGAGGCCAGCAGGAAAGGTGGGTTGTGATCAAGGCCCCTGGAATTCTGCGGTTGCGGAATTTGCCGCAGAATTTGCATCATGCCGTAGAATATATATATAGTGCCGCAAAAGTCATTGTTTTTGGTGAATTTTCATATAAATATACTGTTTTTCCATACTGTCAGGCTTTCTTTCCCATCTCGTTTATCCTGAAGCCCCCCTCTATGCTCAGCATATGATGTCATCACATCATATTTGGCCAATGACAGGACTGCATTCTGTCAGAGAAATGAATAAATCATGCCGCAGAAATCAGAAAATTCTGCCGCAGAAGTCAAGGAGCCCTGCCGCAAAAGTCAGAAAATTCTGCCGCAGAACACCAGGGGCCCTGGTTGTGATGCACCACCACAACAGCGACTCCTAGGCATGGCATAGTGGAAACATCCTTGGCAGCGTAGATAACAATGTGCTGTTGGAATCTCTCTCTTCCCCAAATTGCTGATGTGTGTGTACACATACAGAAGGTGGGGCCAATCGAACAGGGACATGTGCCCTAATGCACTAAATGACAACTCCCTGGTGCTCCTTCCTTGACAGCTGGCCTTGCAGTGCACTGGCTTCACCATGCTCAGTCACTTGGCTCTGCTTCTGCATTCACTTCTCCCTAGTAGTACCAGGGACCCACCAGGCAGAGTAGTGCCAGGCTGGAGGAAGGGACACAGGAAGGAACAGAGGGTGCGTGTCTGCAGCTCCAGTAGGAGGCAGTGAGTTCCATGTGTAGCGGCGGCTGCATCCTTGGGATGGCCCTATGAGAAGGGTGTCAGGAGGCCAGGTGAGGAGCATGAGAGCTTAATCATTTCCATAGAAACAGATTGTAGTGTCACCAACAGAGTATTATAAAGGAAGAGCCAGGCGGATGCTGGGCTTGCTTTGACTTGTTTTTTGCGCCAGTACCATCCCAAAATATATTATGTTGCCTCATATGGAAGGCAGGCCATATATGACACAACATACTATAGGAGGCTGGACCTACTTTTCAGCTCTATTTAGTGGTGCACATAGTTTTAGAAATCACCATTTTACAAAGAAATATTTTTGACACCAGTGGCGAGTGGCAGAGGCTGCTCGGAGGATGAGGTGAAATGTGAGGGATTAAGGACAATCCTGGGGTTTCTGCAACTCCATGTCAAATCCCATTATATTGTGCCCTGAACATGATGGTCATCTATCGATGGTAGTCTAACCTTTAAAGTCCACAGTTAAAACATGTGTTGCCATGCTTGTTTTTAAGTTACATGGTGAGACTTAAACCCTCATTATGGAAAAAGTCCATAAGGGGTCAAATTGTTCTTTGTAGTTATAAAATCAATGGTTTAGGTGTCAGCATGAGTGTGAAAGAAAAAGTGAAACAAGGACACATCATTTGTCATGATGTTTGCTTCATTTTTTCCCCAAATGCAAAAAGAGTGAGAAAGTTGTGATACCCTTTTCAACAAACATTCCCAAAAAGGGGCAAAATAATTGTATGTTTTTTATGCAAAAAAACATTTCAAACCCATTCTATTTTCATAAAACTTCTTTGATAGATGTAGAACATGGTTATGAATATAGCAAACGAAAACTATATGGGTTGCCATGCTTCTTTTGGTTATATCTGCTTTCAGAGTTGCAGTTTCACAAGCATGGGAGTGTATTATTGCGGTTATAAACTGGATTTGGTGTGAGAAAACCATTTTGAGGACATTGAAAGGCAATCTGACACTTGACCATGCATCAGTAGTAGTTCATTGAACAGTTAGGTGACATGTCCTGACCAGTAAGGTTACTGTTATTTGTTCCTGCCATGAGGCTGAAGGGGACGTGCATTGAGGAAGAGCTTGTGGAAGGTTAGAGGACAGTTCTGGGACAGGAGACTTTTTAGATGAGATAGCCTGCATCTCACAAAAGAAGGGGAAAATGCTGTAGGGCATAAATTTGATGTTTACATCACTAGCTATTGAGCTGTTTAAACTAAGTAGAGAGAGGCTGGGGCTGGCACACGTGTATTGACTACCCTGGCGGCCACGCTGGGCTGACTATCGCTTGCTCTTAGAAAACTCCACATTTTAGTCCTTTGCATTGTTTTATTATTGCTTAAATTGATTTCATTTCAGTTTGTTTCTGGTCCATGGTTGCATATTATTTTATATTATTTTATTTAAGTCTGTGAGGAAAATAAGAAATAAGCTTTTTGCTTGTTTGCGAGGAGCTCTACCGTGTAGTTCTACTGTGCAGAAGGCTGGTGGTTCTATCTTCTGTCGGGGTGCTCCGACTTGGAGAACGGAGCTGTGCTGGAATTGTTGCTGTTGAGTTGGAAGAGGAGTCGGGTTTGTTTGACCTGCCTGTTCTCACTGTCTTTTATCTGTCTGGGTTTCTGCTGTGCTGCTTGCAGTGGGCTAGCTGGACTGGCTGAACTAGCTGAGCATGGAAGTGTTTCGAGGATTGCTGGAGGTGAGCCACTTGTAGTGAACTGGCTAAACTGACTGGGAGCAGAGGTGATTTGAGGATTGTTGGAGCTGTTCGTTTGATGGAAAGTTAAGTGGCGTTAAACAAGAAGTCTTGTGGTGAGATGGGTCTGGTCAGGACCTGACGTCAGGGCTGGCAACTCTCTTCCTGGGGGTTAGTGAGTTACCGGAGGGTGACTGCTTTTTCTCCGAGAGGCAGGTGTATCTGCAAGTGGCTGCTGGAGGGTGGCTGCTATGTCAGCTAAGGCTGAGGATTGCTATCCCGAGGCAAGCCTGATCCCAGCGTTGGGTTCTGCTTAAACCGTGCAACTGGCCGGCCCGAGGAGGATGTAATTTCTTCCTTCGAGAGAATTTTCAGTTTCTTTATCAGAACTGGCCTGAGGAGGACATATTTTCTTCTTCTGAGATAACTTTTGGTCCTGCTGTTATCCACATCCGAACTGGAGGACTGCTTCGGCGGTAAACTAAACAGATTTGGGTTTGGGCTGGTGTGGCTTTTCTGACACTCTTTTCAGTTTCTGACTTGCTTTTCATATTAAAACTGGACCAGGTAGTGAGAGTACCCTTTAAATACCAACCACAATCTGTTTTTAGTTTGGGCTACTTGAGTAGTGGTTGGTTAGAGCATTCCACGTCAAGCAAAAACTTTGGTCATGGCTCTGGGGTGTGAGAGACCCTAAAGCTTAAATTTGAAAGATCATTGGGGTTTTTTGGAAGTCTTTAACTGTTTACTGGAAGATTCCTTTGTAGTTTTGAACTCTGTTGGACTTTTTGAAACTTTTTATACCCCTCTGTAGTTTTGGACTTCGTTAGATATTTGAAGTTATTATACATTGGGCCTCCTTTAGGGAGTTGTTTGATTTTTATGCATTTTAATAGTTTAAGACAAAATTATATTTTTAATGCATTGACTTTGGGGATAATTGGATTTTGTTGTTTTTAGTTATTGTTTTAGTTCTTGTACATGTTATTGAATTGAGTTTGTCTTTCTTTTTCTTTTTTTTTTATTTCAGTAATATAATGTGCTGGGAGGGAGGAAAACCGGTCAGGCATTATTCCCCCACCAGGCTCAGGGAAACGTGGCATTGGACCTCTTCACACAGGCTTTCAACAAGGCATGTGATCTCTAAGCTCCACTCACCAGGCACTGCTCAAAAAAACAAACTGCACCATGGGTCACCCCATCCTTGCTTCAAAAACTCCGGATGAGGGATAACCTCTGGCACATTGCTACGGAGTCAGGCAAAGTGTCGGATAGGCAAGCCTACAATGCTGCGCGCAACCAGTGCACACGGGCTATCCGCAAGGCCAAAGTCAGTCACTACCAGGCCACCCTCACCTCATCATGGGGCTCAGCCCGGACCTTCTGGGATAACATAAAAGAGCTGAATGGGAAAACACATTCCCCTTCCCCATCCCAGCTATCTGTTGACTGCTCTATCACCACGGGCCCCCTCAACATAGCTAACTGCCTTGACACCACCTTCACTGATCTAAGCTTTGTCCTCCCAACTAGTTTCTTCAACCCCGTGCCAGAATCTCAAACCACCAGTCCTACAACGCCCTTACTTACTTACACAAGATTTCCACCAGGAGGCCAAACCGTACCTGCAAAAGCCCTGGGCAACAATAGCCCCAGCAACAACACTCTGGACACCAGGATCCTGTGCCTAGTCCTCGATGTTGTCCTTGTCCTGCTGACTAACTACTGAATCGATCCCTCTATCTAGGTCAGTATCCCAATGTCTGGAAAACGGCTGTCCTCACACCCATGTACAAAAGTGGTGATAGATCCTCCCCAAACAACTATAGGCCAATATCCATACTCCCTCTCTCTCAAAGCCATCGAAAAGTGGTGGCCACTCAGCTCACTGAGTACCTGACCAAATATGACATTCTGCGCTGTGCAGTATGATTTCGCTCGGACATAGCACTACCACAGCCCTCCTTGAATTCTCCCAACTATCTGCACTCCTCCTTAGACTCTGGCAAGCTTGCTGGTGCTGTGTTCATAGACCTTTCCAAGGCCTTTGACACTGTCTGCCATCCCCTTCAGCTAAACTTCCTCCACCAACTCTGTTTCTCCACTGGTCCTCTTGCCTGGTGCTCCAGCTACCTCCCAGCTCGCTCCCAGTGCATAAAAATTAATGGAACCTTATTCTGCACCTGACCTGTTCGCTCCGGGGTCCCCCAGGGCTCTATCCTGGGGCCCTTACTGTTCAGTCTCTACCTCAACACCCTGCCCAGTGCCAGCTCTGGCAAAATTCTACTATATGCAGGTGATGCTGTTCTCTTTGCTTCTCATCATAAACCTGCCTCACTCCAGGACTCTCTCCAGCTCACCTTTAACCAAACTGAAAAATGGTTCAAGGATCATAGACTTGTCAACCTAAAAAAGACCAAGTCAATGCTTTTCACCCACCACCAAAACAAATCCAGAAATGTACCCCTCCTAATCCTCCCCAGCGCATAGCAGCCCTTAGAGCAAGTGTCCACCTAGAAATACCAAGGGATTACCTTTGACTCTGCTCTCACCTTCCACCACCACATAAATGCCCTCTCAGCAGCCATCTGCTCTTGGCTAGGCCTTTTGTACCAGCACAAGGACTGCCTACCTCCCCATGCGCTCAGACTGACCATCACATCCTCTGTCCTGTCCTTAGTGGATTACGACCCGCCTATACATGGTGCAGATGTTAACACTGCTATCAGTAAAATCCAATTCTCTGTAAACAAGGCCTGCAGGCTTCTGACCGGGGCACCCAGACTCACCCATACCTGCCTACTCTATGCCACTGCAAACCTCCTTAACCTAGAAGAAAGACTCTACTACCAAACCTGCCTACTATCCAAGAAAATCTTCTCAGGCTCTCCCCCCAAGGGTGACTGCATCCCTTCAACTCGCCTCCCCAACTGTGACCACCCGTAGCATGGATAAGGCTACCCTACTGGTGCCCAAGACCAGGACCTCCCTAGCCTAGCGATCCTTCTGCTTCAGGGTTCCTGCCTGGTTCAACTCCCTCCCAGTTAACGTCACCAACATTCTCAAAATTGGTCCCTTTAAAATCGCTCTTCGTGACCACCTTTTCAACATGTATTGCTGTAAATGTAACTAACTAAATCCCTGCACCCTCTCCTTGAGGCCTCTGAAAACTCATGCCAACTAGCACAATCCAACCTCAACAAAATCCTCTGGACTGCCCCAGCCTACCTGAAATTAGTGTCTGTTCTACCCTCATTGTAGTTGCACTGCATGAGGCTTATTTCTCCCATTTCTATTGCATGTTACCTATGTAAATTGACTATACATATGCTCTGTATCACTGTAATAATGCTTTCATCACAGGAACCTATGTATTTTCTGTATCACCGTCTGTATTTAGAACGTTGTATTATTGTTTTGTCCTCATTGTGACGAGGTGCCTTTGTAAACGAGTCTCTGACTCAAAGGTTGAAAATCCGACTCTACTAATAAATAAATAAATAAATGCACCCTTTTGAATATCAGATACCTATTTAAGGTGTCAAGTTTTGGGGATAGCTAGGTGAAGGAAAAGGGGGAGAACTGAGCCTGGTGGGGGAATGGAAAGGAGGGGACGGATTGAGGTGGTGGGGACCAAGAGACACCCTGGGGCGAAATGGAGACAGGACAGAGGTATCTCTTGTCTCGTCCCCATACCCAGGGGCTCCATAATAAATGGGCAAGAGCTGAGGTCTTCCTTGACACCTCATCCTACTCGGGCAGTGTTATGTAATGCCAGATCTATTAAAAACAAGGCAGCTATTATAGCTGGTCTTGGTGAAACAGTAGATCTGGCTTGCATCACCGACACCTGGCTCGACGATGGTGCAGGCCCTATATTGGCCTCTGCTGTTCGGTTGGGCACTCAGTGATGCACCGCCCGATGCTGGATCGTAGGGGTGGGGGTGTTGTCTTCATATTTAGGACGGAACTGGGCATTGTGGATATGCCAGTGGGGTCACCAGATCCTTGAGTGTATCCTAGGTAAGGGTGTAGGGTGCGGGATATTCTCGTTTACCATCCACCTGGTGATGGTGGAGAATTCCTGCAGGAGATAGCGGACTTCATCGTCGACGTGGCACTGGAGTCCACCAGATGGTTGATTCTGGGGGACTTCAGTGCCTGGGTTGACGATGAACTCTCGTAATTCAGTCAGTGTCTCCTCCAGCTAATGACTGCGCTGGGCCTTACACAGGTAGTTACGTCCTCGACCCATATAGGGGGTCATTCGCTGGATCTGGTGTTCTTCCTGGGGATGGAGATAACTGATTTGGGGGTGGAACTAGTTAGTCTGACCATCACACCATAAGGCTCAGTTTCAAGGCCTCCCCCAAACGGACCTGCCTCTACGGAGATGGTCCAGTACCGCCCTTTAAGGGCCTGTTACCCTAGAAGGTCTGTCAGCGGTGCTGGACCTATCGGGTGTGTTGGGTGAATGCGTGAGTCCAGAGGATCTTATACCTGCCTATAACAGAGCGGTGGGAGATGTCCTGGACAATCAATCAATCAATCAAATCTTTATTTATTCAGGCGAACATCATTGAGCACAGCTCATTTGCAAGATGGACCTGATAAGGTCAAGGTTCAATAATTGGTACATGTATAGGAAGATTTAAAACACGTATATACTTATATACAGTAATCAAGGTTCAATAATTGGTATATGGACAAGATTGCTCAGTTGAGTTCGATTTCTCCTCTTGCCCAAGGACCCTTGGTTTGATGGTTCCTTGAAGGAGTTGAGGATAGTTGGTCAAAGGCTAGAGAGAGCATGGCGGAGGTTTGGCCTGGATGCTGACAGGCTTAGATTGACAGCCTATTATATTATAAGGACTATCAATCAGAAATCACCTGTAAGAAGGCAGAATTTCTGTCCAGGGAGATTTCTGTTGCATGGAATCGACCGGCTCAGCTCTTCTGCACTGTGGACAGACTGTGCAGTCCAATTTGTCTCCAGCCGAGAGGGACATTTTCTCAGGCTAAATGCGAGGAGTTCGCTCCATTCTTTGCGGATAAAGTTGCCAACATCTGGTCTTGCATCGGCCCTACTCTCCTTATGAGGGACTGCAGAGGGCGGCAAGAGGTGCTGTACACTCTATCTGTCTGGGCGGAATTCATGGACCTTGTGCAGATCGTCCAAACATTGCGCCCAACCAGTTGTAGTTTGGATCCAGGCCCTACACCCCTATTAGTGGGTTGTGTAGATGTCATCTGCCCAATCCTTGATAAAGTTGTCTGGGGATCCTTGGAGAGGGGTGTTTTTCCAGATCCCCTTAAGGAGGCGGTCGTACGACCACTCCTTAAAAATAAAAAATCATCCTTGGATCCTAGCTAACTACAGGCCTGTCTCTGACCTTACTTTTGCCGGGAAGGTTATTGAGAAGGTGGTTGCACTGCAATTGGATGATCACCTTGTGACCTAGCGTCTATGATGCTCTCAGTCTGGATTTCAAAGAGACACAGTACCCATACTGCACTTGTTCGAGTATTGAATGACCTAATAGCGAGGGATCGAAAGGCACATACCATCTTGGTCTCTCTGCAGCATTTGACACTGTGGACCATGGTGTGCTATTGGAGTGCCTGCGGTGTCTCTGTGGACTGTCTGGGACAGTCCTAGAAGGGTTTTGATCTTTCCTCATGGGCAGGACTCGGAGGGTGATCACTGGAATTTATTCCTCTGAAGCCCTCCCCCTGTCCTGTGGGGGTCCCAGCAGGGATCCATATTGGCACCCATGCTGTTCGCAGTGTACATGCTACCATTAGGAGATATCATTGGGTGACACGGTTTGAGTTTTCACTGCTATGCAGATGATACTCAACTGTATCTGTCCTTTCTACCCAAACAGGGGGATGCAGTCTCTTTTCAGCAACTGTCTCACTGTGCTTAAGGACTGGATGAGCACCAGCTGGCTGAGACTGAACCCTAAGAAGACCGAAATGTTGGTCGTGGACCCTGGTCGCCCGGGGCAGGTTTGGGGGCTGGGCAAGCATTTGGCATATGGCTTGATGGCATCCAGCTCACTGTCTTCGACCAGGTGCATAACTTGGGTGTTATTTTTGATGATGGATTGACCCTGAAATCTCAGGTGTCTACCATTGTCAAATCCTCTCTTCATCTGAGGAATATCACCTGAGTGAAACATCCGGTTCCTGTGTATGATCTTCCAACAGTCTAGTGTGCTTACCTGTTAAACAAAAGCTAAGTAAATAACTGGTCCTTGCCTTCGTCACCTCCCGCCTTGACTACTGCAATGCCCTCTACCTAGGGCTTCCTGGGCTTGATATCCGCCGCTTGCAGCTAGTGCAGAACGCTGCAGCCAGGCTGCTGACTGGTACATCTCGGACCAGCCATATTACTCCTGTGCTGCGCGGACTGCGCTGGCTGCCTATTCAGTGGCGGATCACCTTTAAGGTCGGTCTTCTGACTTTTAAAGCCCTATGCAAACTGGGACCCAACTACCTGCAAGATCTTTTGGCTCTGTACTGCCCCCTCTGCCCTCTCCAATCCGCTGACGAAGGATTGCTAGAGATTCCCAGGGTACACTTGATGACATCTGGTGCTCGTTCCTTTTCTTTTGCTGCCCCTACCCTGTGGAATTCTCTGCCTTGTCGGTTGAGAGAATGCCTGACTGTAGAGAAATTTAAGTCAGAATCTACAATGTATTTGTTTCAGATGGCCTTCCCAGTTGATTTTAACTAACTTAAATAACTGTATTTTATCAAATTTATATGTTTTATGGTTTTACTTGTAAAACGCCTTGGTTTTAAGAAAGGCGCTATAGAAATAAAGATTGCTTTGCTAAGGATATCCTCAATGTCCTGCTAAAATCTATGCAATTTAGGTTATGAAACCATCATATGCACTAGATCCCCTATAGAATGCCAACATTTAGGGCTCATATATACGGGCAAAACTTAGCTAGCCTGTCCGGGATGCAGCAGACCTGTTGTATCGTGAAAAATTGTATTTGTTTGAGTAACACTGAATACAGATACTCAACCATCTGTTATATCTGCCCAATCCTCTTCAGTGTATTCAGTTGTTAAGCGTCCTGCGACACCTCAGATATCAGCCCACATCCCCTGATGCCTCTTAGGATACATTTGTACCATCTGAAGAACAGCCCCCTAGTATCTTGGTACCATGGAGAATTAATACTGTGCCTGAAGGCCCTTGCAGCTGGCTTGCTGTTCCCAGTACAGAGCTGACGTGTAATGCTGGATCTATGTGTATCTGAAAGCATGGCTCTCCTGAAGGTCATATTTAGATGCTAGAATCTCAGACATAATTTTCCACCCTCATAAACATGCCCTAATAATGCTATGCCCTTTTGTCACCAACTTTTGAACCCAGGTACTCCTAGAAATTCCGGAAACATTGCCTTATACAACAGGGGAGTCAAACTAGTATGGTATGATTCTACCCCTAGGAGGGCAGGCACTCCATGCCAAATTGTAAGTAGATGAGTGATGACTGGATTGCCCTTAGCCATTTTCAAGTTTGTGATAGTGGAGGAGTGTAACAGGTCTGTCAGTCTCACCTTCCCTAAAACTGCTTTTTGTAGTAAAGATGCCTTTGCTCTGACTTTCCACGTCGTACCACCTTCTCAAGTCTGTCAACTGTCCTGCTAAGTAGTATTTTTCAAAATGTGGAACTCCTATATCCCCCTCCCTCCGGGGCAGAGAGAGTTGCTCATCACTAACCCTGGGGATTTTGTTAGCTCACAGCCACTCCATACAATAGGTATTAAATTGTTTGGAAAAAGCTAGAAGGTATTGGTATTACTTGGTGTCCAAGACAGAAGGCACTTGGCCCATCTGGAGTGTCTCCCACTCCGTGTGGGTGTATTTGATTACTGGATCAGGGGATAGGGGTACCTCTAACAGTACGAAATCGTAATATTGTCATTTTCAGTATGTTAGCTCTCCCAATCTGAGATGACGGGAGATTCTTCCATTTTGTAAACAATGCTTTAACACCGCCTCAGAGAGGAGGATAATTGGCCTCATATTGGCCTCTTACAATTGTAGTCGTTTTCTTAATTTGAACTACTTATTTAAACCCTCTTCTGTCCTTTGGAAGGGCAGCGAGGCCTTCAATTCCTGGTTGTCAAACCTACACAGACGCAACATCTGAGGTTTTGTTAAATCAAATTTATACCCAGCCCTTACGTAAAACGCCTCTGTTACCTCCATTAACTCTGGTGAGGATAAGTCTGGGAGAGCAACACAAACCAGAAAGTCATCTGCTTATAGGGTTACTGGGGTGGATATTGTACTATTATACTAATACCTACTCCTGTGATGTCAGGATGTGCTTTTATTGCTAGGGATAGGTGTTCCAATGCAGTATGAAAAAGGAGTGGCAAGTGGTCCCACTTGATCCAGTCAAAGGCCTTCTTGGCATCAAGCAAAACCACCACTGCATAGTTGGATCCATCCTGCTGACCCTTAGCTAAAATTTGTAACAGTGTCTTTAAGATTCATGTGAGTACCCTGCCTTGAACAAATCCTGATTGGTACACTGAGACTATCTTAGGTAATATATCCTCCAGTCCAGTGGCAAGCATCTTAGTATAAATTTTAAATTCTGCATTGCGCTGTGAAATAGGACAGTAAGATGCCACCAGATCCCAGAATAAGGGGTTTGGGCCACACTATGACTCTGGCTTCTGTAAAGTATGTGGAAGTATGGCGTCTCGATAAGCCTCCTGCAAGGTGTCAAGCAAAGGGCCCAGTATATCCTCAGCCAGTTTTTTGTACGGATCTGTGGGTAATCCATCTGGCCCGAATGCTTTATCCAAGGTCAGTGATCCTATGGCTGCCAAGAGTTCTTGCTTTGAAAAAGGGGCCTCTAAACATTCCCTATCCTGTTCTTCTAACTGCTGCAGAGAACTGTAAAAATCCTACTGAGGGGTAGAGGGACTGCAAACAGAATTACCTTACCCAATGTATACAGTGTAGTTTAAAACTTGACAAACTCTTGGTTAATCTCTGCCTGTTTAATAATCAGCTTCCCTGACTCCACTTTAAGAGAATCTATTTGCCAAAGGACCGCTTTGGTTTTTTAAGTTGGTAAATGAGCAATTTACTGCATTTATTATGTTTGCTTGCGCGCATGCGCAAGAAACATTATGCAGCAGCTTAGGAGAGAAGCGGGTTGTGGAGGTGCGGCACTGTGGCAGCCAACGGTGGCACTGCATTTGGGGGCTTGGCACTGGTGGATCATTGCAGGCACACTGTGCTGATGACATTGGTTTCCAAAAGTTGAAACGATTTCGCCGCTGCAATGAGGGGCCACCTCATCATTGCAGCATCAGCCATTCCACTGCAATGAGGGAGCAACCAGTCATTGCAGGGTGGTACCTTGCCTAGTGTAACATTCTTCTGTAAACATGGCGGTGGCTTGCCGCCACCTCACAGCCATGAAAGTCGGAGGGATGGCCAATCCCTATCTGCATGCCCCGACCCAGTTCATTTGCTGGCGGGGGCCCACTACCATCGGCATAATGTAACCTCCCCCACTTGTGTGTCGAGGGGTGCCCAATCCCCTCAGCATCATGCCCCCAAACAGTCGTTCTTTGCCAATTGGGGCCCCAATCTCTGTCTGTAAGTCCCCACCCCAAAAAGGCAGGTGGCACACTGGGAGCCCACCTCAGTGTGCTGAAAGCAAACCCTGAAAAAAAAAAAACTTCCATAGCATCTTTTTTTTTTTTTTTCTCTCGAAAGAAAGGAACGGTCCCTCCCCAACCCACACCCACCCACTATGCAGTCTACCTCCCCACACCCCATACTTGCCTCCGGAGCCTGGCACGACGATCTTGGTGGACGGGAACACATCCGCACTCTTCAAAGCAGACTGCAAACTGAAGAAATGTCGGTAAGCTGTATAATGGCATAAATGGTTTTCAACTTAGGTGCATATCTCAGGCATTTTGGGGAATTTTGCAAATTTTCAACATGGGGTTGTGAGACCCCTCTCTGAATTCAGCCACTGTCATGGCGTTATTCCGTCCGAAAGGTGATTTAGCAGTCACTGTGCGGAATCACCTTTCAAGACCAATAAAGAAACAGTGCCAGTGTTCATGGGTGGCCTCTCAAAATCTGTTGCAAATTTGGTGGAAAAAAAATCCAAAATGATTTTCTGACGTCGTTGCACAGTTTCCGCATGCTTTCGTAACTTCACGTTCATATTTTCACTCCAGATTTTCAACATTGGCATTTTCCACACCTCCTTATGAACAGTACAGCTGTCATTTTTCATATACTGTCCGAAATATGCATTTACACATCTGGCGCAGAATAGCGCGGTCACTGTGGGAAATCATTGTTCAGGACAGATTAGGAAAATCATAGTGACACTGTTCATGAACAGAGGTCACAAAATGCCTACGTTCAAAATTTGGTGAAAAAATTCCACTAAATGACTGTTGCACGCATGCGTTGGCCAGTTTCCACGCAAGCCCGGAAGTTTGAGTATTTTTAATATTTTCACTACAGATTTTCAACATTGCCATCTCTTCATACCTCCCTATGAATGGTACAGCTGTCATGCTTCACATCCTGCCCAATCTGTGTTTTCCTACATCTGGTGCGGAATGGCACGGTCTCTGTGGGAACTCAAAGTTCAGGACACATTAACAAAATCACAGTGCCACTGTTCATGAGAAGAGGTCCCAAATGCTTACATGAGTGGGGGGTCACAAAAGGCCATATTGAAAATTTGCAGTGCAAATACCAACAAATGCCGGCGTTAGGGTTTCTAACCATAACGTCCCACCCTGTACAGACCAACAGGCATCAGGGGTGTGCCTTTGGATTGCCGACTGTAATGCTCATACCATTCCACCCCACCCACCACCTGCAGCCAGTGACAGGCATCGAGGTGTGCCTTGGACTCTTTGGCCCCAGAGTTCACCCCATTCTCCTATACTGCACCCATTTCAGCGTATGTCCTTATGGAATGGGGTTACTGTAAAGCCGAACACCCCAAGGCACACTTCAACACATGTCGCTGTCTGCAGTATAGGTGAAGTGAAATGGCATGAACGTTATGGGCGATGACCCAAACGCATACGCCAATGCCTGTCTGTCGCTGCAGGGTGGAGGTGGGGTTGACGTGAAGTTCAATATTTCACTGCCATTCCTATTCTGCATCTCTCCAACTCCTGCATTTCCAATGCTGATACCAGAAGTAAACATTTGGGATTAACAAATGTTTGTTACTAGAGTCATAGTACTTATTTCTGAAAAATAAAAGCTCAGTCAGCTGACCAGATATGGATTCATTATATTCCATTTTAAGCTTAGTTAACACACAGTACTTTTTGCCATTATACATTTTTGTAGCTCTGTCTCTAATCACGCAGTTGTTTCCTCCAAGCTTTAACGTTTTGCCATTTTCACTGCAAAGCCTATTGCCCTCCACTGTATAAAAGCTTAGAGAGTGTCCCATTCTGTTCCAGTGTGCACCACGAACCCTTGTTGGCAGTTCAAATTCTTTCATTTCTCTTAATAAATTGTTTGGAAAGTCCTCTTGATGAAGCAGAGTCAATTCTTTATACCAGAGTCCCTGTCCTCTCCTCCCCATCAGAATCTCCAACTTTAGTGGAGAATGAGCTGAGATAAGAATTAGCAAATAGCCACACTTAAACACATTCCCAAAAAGTGGGTTTGATAAAACTATGTAATCTGTTCTAGTGTAAGTTATATGAAGATGGGAATAAACTGAGTTGTCCTTAGTAGCGGGGTGTAAAGCCTGCAAGATTTCTCTTCCAAGTCATGTGTTAACTGCAGGACTATTTTAACAGCTTTTTGAAGTACTGATGCCTGTGAAAAGCTGCTGAGTATGTGATTTGTAATCGATGCTCCCTTCTTTCCTTGCTTTTCAGAGAATCCACTCTTTTTCTGAGTACTTCATAGCTTCACTAGGAGTTGCGTCTTCATCAGGTGCGGGGCATGCTTTCAGGCCCGGTGCACTCAATTGACTTCAGCCTTGCCTTTATACCACTCAGGCTTTAGAAGCTCTGTGAAGAGCCTGGATTAAAATTCTCTGGGTGATCACCTTCTAGGCCCTCTGGGAGCCCTGTAATTTTTATATTCTCTTGCCAACTGTGGTTCTCCAGTCATCCGTTTTCATCTGCAAGATCGGCTGTGGTTTTCTTGTGCCTGGTAGCCAAGATCTCCAAAGGGACAGTACTGTCTTAGTTTCCGCACGTTCTGTTTTCTGTGCGCACCATTCTCTCATCTAAGTCCATACGTTTTTTGGAGGGTTGATCAACCAGCTGTTGTGTGGTACTCAATTTTTCATGTATGGAAGCAAAGCCATGTTGCATCTCTTGTAGTGTAGAGCTATGTTGAGAGTCAGCGGGCTCCACCAACTTACTTGCCTTGGCTGCTTCTCCGTTTACTGTCACACCAGGATGGGTGGCCTGTGCCACTGGTGTCTTCGACAGCATCTCCTCCAGATATCTGCAAGAAGAGGCTATACTCTTTGTACTTTCTGCAGTATTGATGCGGTTCTTCATTTTTTACCTCCCCTCTTAGATTTGCTTGCTAAGATGACGGTGGATGTGCTGGATGAGTGGAAACAGAGCTGCAGATTTGGAGCAAGTGCCACTCCATGGTTACTGGTTGGTGGCCATCTTGGAATGTCCTGGGACACTTCTTTGAACCTTCCCGCTCCTTGCTCCACATCCAGTCGGGAGCGAGAGTTTAGTGCAGTGGTGGTGGTGAAGCAGCCCTCTAACTTCCCTTTTTTTTTTTTTAACTTTTATTTTCACTTTGGATTATTTCAACATTTGAACTTAGACATGACAGATTATTACAGTCTAAAGATTTTTCTCATTTTGTTAAATAGAAAACCTTATCTTGATAGTAAAATACTATTAAAATTAAAGAGATTAAAATAAGCTTTAAAATTTGTAATATAAACTGTAAATTAAAAAGAATATAGTCGCCCTTCCTTGCCCTCACCCCACCCTAGGTTTTACCATTACTTTTCTGGTGCAGAATTCTATGTCCAACTCTCTGCCCTACTTTAAGTTCAGTCATTTAACTTTCTAAGTTATTAATTTATCTCTTAAGTCTCACCTTAGGCACCTTTAGTTAATTCCTTGTCCTTCGCCTGGAGAGGAAGGGTCTGTTGTTTTCATCCTACTTCTATGTTAGTAACATAAAGTTCCCGTCTGGTCCACCTATTAATAAATTGATCCTACCTGTGTTGAATTGCAAAGGTCAGTCTCTCCATCTCCTGCATTATGATTTTATTTTGACCCAGTCTTTTACTGTAGGGCTGTCTTTCTGTAGCCAGCACTTTGTGAGTGCCTTTAAAGCTGCTGCTCGGAGGATGCGCCAGAGGTATTTACCATCCTTACCCTTTAAATGAACCGAGTCAACACCCAGTATCATATGTATGGTGCCCAACCCTTCTTCACCACCAAAAATGGCCCTCAGGTGCTCTTGAATCTCTTCCCAGTAAGCCTTTATTTTAGGGCACTGCCATAACATGTGGAAGTGTCCTGCCATGGTATCCCCGCATCCCTTCCAACAACTTGAGTCACCCCCCCCTTCCTGAACTTAGTCAGTATTTAGAATGGAAATAGGCCTATCACAGGACACAGTAGAGGGTCCCTGGCGGGCTTGGGCAACACCGCAACCACCGCATAGCTCCATGATGGAGGAACTACACCTCCCTCAGACATCAGGAAGTTGTAAACTCTGTTTAGGACTGGTGAAACCTGGCTCCTAAAAAGCTTATAAAATTCAGCTGGATATCCATCTATACCAGGGCATTTCCCTGTTTTAATTCTGGTTATTTCGGCTATGATTTCAGAGTCCCTTATTGGAGCCACCAGGGAGGCAGCATCAGATTCCCCAATTTGACACAGTTGTAGCTTCTCTAAAAAAAACTTTCTAGTTTATCTGTTTCAGGCGTAGTCTCCGCCTTGTATAACTCCCTATAGTAGTCTGTGAAGGCTTCCGCCATATCTACTGTGTTTACCAACTGCTGTTTAGTAAATGGATGTGTAATCCTACTGATGGTGGCTCTAGCCTTTCTTTGCCTTAGTCTGCTAGCTAACAACGTAGTGGCCCTGGGTCCCCCCTCATAATATTTCTGCCTCAAGTACAACATGTTTTGCTCCACATTGTAGTCCAGGATGACATTAAGGGCACGCCAATGTTTCTGGACTTCTCTTTCCTTGGTGGTGTCATATTAATCTTTTAAAGATTGTTCCAGTTCCCATATCTTCTGTTGTAAAATTGCCTTTTGGGCCTCTCTATCCCTTTTATGTTTAGCAGCTTTCGCTATCAGTTTGCCCTGTACTACTGCTTTTACTGTATCCCAAAGGATGGATGGGGAGATATCTGGGGTATCATTCGTGCTAAGTGCTTCCTTAATCATCTCTCGGACCTGTTCTGATTTTCTTTTCCCTGAATAAGGGATAAGTTAAGACGCCATATGGTCTCTTTCTTACTTTGCCCCAGATGCAGCTGCAACCACATGGGAGCGTGATCAGAAAGACAGATTTCCCCTATTTCTACATTCTGCATTTGATATACTATCTCTTTTGGTACAAAGAAATAATCTATTCTAGTATGTACCTTGTGTACCTGGGAAAATAAAGTATAGTTCCGTTTCTGGCCATGAAAAGCTCTCCAAGCATCTATGTAGCCTACTTTGGATAAGAGTTTATTAACTTTTAGGGCCACTCTCCTGTCCGACCTCTCAACTCTAGAAGTGGAGTCAAGATGGTCATTTAGAGTGAGGTTCAGGTCCCCTCCCATAATCAATGACCCCTCTGCCCATTCTGTGAGTCTCATATATAACTGCCTGTGGAAGTTATAGTCTTAGCCGGGGGGGGGCATAGATCGATGCTATTGTGATGAGTTCTCTATTATAATAGCCCTTCAGGGCAGCCAAACATCCCTCCAAGTCTATCAGGGTATCTCTGGCTTCAAAGGCAACCCAACCCCTCTTCCCACCATGACCATCACGCCCCTTCGACTGCCCCTTCTGTATGAGGACGCTACCACCATTGAGAAACCAAATTTGTTCATTTTTTCATGCTCTTGTTGTGAAAGGTGAGTCTCTTGAAGCATACAGAAGTCCACCTTCCTTTTCTTAATATAGGAGATGATTTTACTACGTTTTACAGGGTTCGTTAACCCATTAACATTAAAAGAGAGGAAATTGGTACGTATCGTAGCCATTTTTATATATTGTATTTGCTTTCTTGTAATTTTTTCCCTACTTCTCTTGACTCACCATCTGCAGACATGGCCCTAAAATAGGGAGGGCGGTGGCAATAAGACCACAAAAATAAACATAATAAATATAGAACAGTTAACTACCTTAACATGAACTTTACATGAACAATAAACCAACATCCTTTTTTGGAGACGGTGGGAACATTACCACCCACTCAAAAACTGACTTCCAAGGTAGAAGGCCGCTTTGCCCTTCCCTATTGGGAGTGGGCAGAAAGGGGTTGGAAAAGACTTCCCTCTCTAGAGGGACCCCCTTCTCGAGTTCTCACCTGTATTGTGGAGCTCGATGTAAAAGCGCCAACAGACCAGGGCAGTCCAAAGAATTAAATACTGGTCTGTAGCATTCACCCCGTACTCCTGCTCCCACCTGCTTTAATTTTATAGCCAGACTTCCCTTAGGAGCTCACTACAGTAGTGTGAATGTTTCCTCTCTCAATTACCATAGTGCCTGGGAGTCCATATTAATCCCACAATTTTAGTGGATGTATTCTCTTCCCCAAAGCCAAACCTTAGTCGATCAGCTGGGAGAAATTCCATTAAATTGATGCAGTACTTCTTATTTTAACCCAGCGTTCTCACCCAGCTTTGTGCGGGTTTCAATATTTCTACGTGTTACAAAGTGAGCAGTTCTCCTCCCCAGCATCTTCACCATTAAACTTGCATTCCTAATTTTCGGAGGCCAAAGAATCGGGCCCCCTTCCTCCCTTCCTGCTGCTTCCCCTTTGACACTGTTCAAATCACAAGTTGTTACAGAACAATATTGGGAAACAATTTAGTCCTTATCCAGCTGGTAGGAAAAGAAGTGTCAAGAGGACCCACAATCCGTTACAAAAATGGTGCCGCCAGTTACATGGAGGTGTCCTGCATATTGTCCCTTCCCCCCATAGTAATGGGGAGTACACTCGGCCCCCAAGGGAATTACTGTACCTCAAATTTCACAAATTTTTCAGTCCTCTCCCAGATCTTCAAAATCGCCTTCTTCTACTCCCGGTAGCTTCTTCACCAGATCTTGTAGTAAGGATGCTGATCGCGATACACCTTGATGCGCTGAGCTGCCATCCCGAACCTCGCTCTCTCCTTCTCTGCGGTGCCTGCACACAAAGCTCTGGTGTGGGTAGGCCACGTTTCAGCATGGCCTCTCCAGCTTCCTGTGGGGAGTCGTATACTTCTGGGCCCTCTTCCCAGTGTACCCTGATGCGGGCGGGGTAAGGCGTTTGAATTTTAAGACGTTTTTCTTTTATATCTCTTATTAGGGGGCCATCCATCAACCGCTGCTGTTGAATCATTGTTGGGTAATCCTGGTCGAAAAACAGACGCGAGTCCAAATATTTAACTTCTTTTTTCTGCCACGCCTGTCTTAAAATATCCTCTTTAGTGCGATAGCTGCTGAATTTTATAATAATGGAATGGGGTCTGGCTGTCTCCTCTTTCGGCATCGACAGCAAAGCCCTATGCGCCCTCTCGATCCTCAGTTCGTATAAGAAGGCCAAGGACATCTTTAAGTAAGTCGGCCATAAATTCTACCATTGCTCCCGATTCAGCTCCCTCTTTTAGGCCGTATATCCGAAGATTGTCGCAGAGGGCTCGACTTTACAAATCTACACATTTTTCCTCCAAGTCCATTGTATGATAGCAGAGGGCCTGCACTGTTCTTCCCAAATGCAGCAAATCGTCTTCTGTCTGAGATACTCAGTCCTCTGTCTCTTATACTCGGCGCTCCATATGATTTAGTTTTTGGGTCAGGTTTCCGAACTCCGTTTTGTTCTCGGTCCGCATTTTCTTCAGTTCTTTTAAGATCAGGTCAGACCGGCACCGGGAAAGCCTATCTGCCTCCTCATCTGTATCATAGGCCACTGCAGATTCAGCCACTCGATTTTGCATTGCCATGCAGGTGGGGGAGCCGCTGCGGTGTCCCGCAGCCTCCTTGTCTCCTTTAGGTTGCTGCAATCGAGATCTGGGATTTTTATCCTTTTGTGTACCCCCTCCGGACATTTTGCTGACTGTTATTGTTCGATTTGTTATTTTCCAGGGTTTTTAGCAGGTCGTCGAGGGAGCTCGCTCTCTAGTTGCTATCCTGAGCCGTGGCGGAACCGGAAGTCAGCCCTCTAACTTCTAGCCACATGGTAACTCTCTTGTTCTTCAGTTGAAGGGCATTTTACCATCAGGAGCAGCTGGGACGTAAGGGTAAGATATTGCCATCTAATCTCCTACCCTCCCCCCTCTGCTCAGCCGGATTACAAGCCAGCCAGCTCTCGGAGACATCCTTGAGCCTTCCTCCTCCTTGCTTCACAGCCGATCAGGAGCAGGAGATCCTACCTGTGTCAGTCTTCACCATTCATCACTGTTGGGTGTCTGCTGGAGACGGGCACCCTGCAGGAGACTTTTCTTTTTTTGAGAAGGAGGAGCCACGAGGCCGACTCATTGCATGGCGCTCGTGGGTTGGCCAGAAATGGCCATTGGGTCCTCCTCCTCCACCTCAGTTCCGCCTCTCCCACCGTCAAGACAGCACCCCTACTCCAGACTACTCTGTGTGGCCTAGTGTTCATCAATGCCTCAAAGCCTTCAGCACCATTCCCTTCTCTATCGACTCCGCCTTGGTTCTGCTACCTACTCGACGCCATTCGAAATCCCGGTAAGATCTTTACTTTTTTTTGCGGGGTTGAGTCTTTGCTTGATTTTGTTTTCAGTTACCGTACGCATCATGTCTGGTCGTATGGGCAAAAAACAGTCATTAAACGGGTCAGTCCAGAATGCGATGATGTCCCTATGGCCGACAGATATCCATTACCGACCGGCATGACGTTTGCCTTTTCTGCCTTGGACCGCACCACGACATGGATTCCTGCGATGCCTGCTTCTCAGTGGACTGCAGAGTTCTGGAGCACCGCATGTTGAAGGTCAGCAGGGCTCTGCCGACTTTCGGGGGGGGGGGGTGGCGTCAGTCCAAATGCAGGGCACTTTGCCCTCCCTCTGGGTACCTTCCCGGGCCTATACGGTCCAGTGAAGAGAGGGCCTCCTCTTCTTCATGCCTTGCCATAGAGGAAGTTCTTACCTGCTAGAGGGCCATTCCGGCTCCGTTCAGGGCTAGGCCAGGAGCACCGCTCTGGCAGTTATCTCCTCAGGGGTGCAGGCTCCCCTGTTGCGGGGGCCCACGGCTGTGGGTCTTGGTGCGGGCATTTCTCGGTAGCTGTCCGAGGCACCACTTTGGATTCAGGTCATTCACAACTCCGGCAATGGGGCGCCCGCGAGAGTGCGAGTTGGGTCACGTGCACCATGACTGGGGAACCTCGGGCTGCCATGTCGAGCCCTCTTGATAATCTCCTCTTTGGATGACATTTCTGAAGTGGATCAGGACTGGAGGCCTGATTTTTCAAATTGGAGGGTTCCCCGGCCTAGCACCGTTGCACCTCCCCGTGTTCCTTCCAGTTACTGTGGCCCATGCTGACTCTGGGCTGAGGGCGGTTTGGGAGTCGGCTGCGACCGCGGTCCTACTGCTGCGGGGTGGTGATCAGGTTTCTGAGTGAGGGGTGGCTGCCGTCCCAGTGCCATCCCTCCTTTTAGAATCAAGATTGAGTTCCCCCCTTCTGCGGCCACCCTCGGTGTCGTCTGAGTTGAGGGCTCTTTATGTGGGTTGAGGAAGAGAGCTCTCTGAGTCCACGGGTTGAGGGAACAGGGTGATGGACCTGGCACACTTCCGTGGGCCTCCGGGTCGGGGAAGGAGCCGTAGTGCTGAGCCCAGTCTCCTCTCGTCTTCTCCTAAGGAGGTCTCTTTGGGTGGGGCTGGGGTCCGCCCTTCTGGATTCATGTGGCCCCGGTCCCCTCATAGGGTAGCTCACCCTACAGGGTTAAGTCGCCACTGTTTTAATTTTCAGGACAGGACAGTGAATCTACAGACCTGCAGTTTTCCGCTTATGCCAGGTTCTCCTGTGGATTCTTCTAGCCCTGGCAGAGAGACGTCACTTCAGGTGACATGTTCACCCGTGCCTCTGCGTCCAGCTCCCCTTCTCCCAGGCCACATTGGTCCGCTGGGACCTTTGACCTTGGACCAGTTCAGATCTCAGGCTGCGGCTTTTCCACAATATGTTAGGGCTATGGATGAGCAGGTATTCCGACAGGTTCCCCCGCCGCAGCCAGAATCCGAGTTGTCGAGTTCCTCGACATCCTCGTCTACCTCTAGGGGGAAGAGGAGCCTAATGTCCATCTGTTCAGATGCTGATCAGGCCCAGTATCAGCACTTCCTGTCAAGGCTGGTCAGGGACTTGCACATCTCCCGTTGTGCAAGAGACAATACCGAGTGTGCGACGCAAGCCTTTTTAGGCGAATATGGGGTGCACCATTTGGTGTTTCAGTCCTGGCTGGTTCCCTTCTAGCAGGCGTCGTACAGCGCCTGGCAGCGTCCATACTCCCTGGAACCAGCCCCTGTGGACTGCTGGAACCGGTATTGTGCGACCCGCGGGTCTCCAGGTGCTTTGCCTCATCCACCTTCTGGACTGACGTGACTGGACAACCCTTCTGGACATAGACGCCCGGTCCATGACCAGCACCCTGATTCTGACTCTCGTGAGTTTTATCAGCTGGGGTGGAAGATTTTCTCCTCTGCGCAGAGTCTGCTGGCAATTATCTCATATTAGGCGCACCACGCTGCATATAACAGGCATTTGTGGGCAATGCTAGGTCAGGCTTTAGCATCCCTGCCTGATTCGGAGGCTACCCGGCAAGGCATAGCCCTCTCTGCTATAGGCCTGCAGTTGGCAAGGCACCAGTCAAGGGCATCGTACGACACCAGTGAGATTACTTCACGGCTTGTGGGGACAGCTATCTGCATTAGGCGGATGTAATTGCTTCACCTTTCAAAGTTGTCACCTTTGGCCTGGTGCAGGTTACTGGCCTCCTCCTTCCAGGGGACCTTCAGGGGTGTCTTCCTTCCCCTAGGTTTCAGGGGAACCCACCTCGTCCTGACCAGTCCAAGCCCTAACCGGCTAGCAGAGGGTCCCCTTCCCCCCTCCCGGGGGAAGGGGGACTGAGCGATGTTATTCCTTCAGGGTTTCTTGGGCCCCCTTTGGGGGTGCTCAGTACTCGCCCAACATTGATGAATGGTGAAGATTGACACAGGTAAGATACGAAAATTATGTACCTACCGTAATTCTTGACCTTCCTGTGCATCTTCACCATTCATCACTGAATCCCTCCCACCTTCCCCTCACTAGGCCTTAGTCCCTGTGTGTCATACTGCCTCCCTACTCGACTCCCTCCCTTGGGTTATTTCTTCCTCTCTGGCATACCACCAGGAGGCCTTCAGGTGGGCTTTGGAAATGGGCGAGCGGGGCCCCTTAGGTTTTTTTTCCTTAGGGTCTTCTGGTGGGCCCCTCCTCAATCCTGGTCCTTCCATGGGATGTCTCCATCCCATGAAGTCCAGTGTCAGTTCTAGGATGAGTGATTTTGGGCTGTCCATAATTCCCTTGCCCTCGTTACCTTCTCTTACCCTGCCCGATGGGGATGGTGCGTTTTTGGAGGTCCTTCTCTTTCCTTTCTCAAAACCTGTTTTCTCCTTTGGGGGGAGTGAGGTAGTTCCCCCACCCCCAGGGAGTTAGGATCGGAGCTGGGGTGGCCCTACCATCTGGAATTCCAAAATTTGGAATCTCTTTGAACATCTCCTGGCAATCTTCTGATCGATCTTGCCCTCTTGGGTCCTGGCCTCCCCCCTCCCTCATCCTGTGCTCCCTAAACCTTCTCTCTCTATTTCCTACCTGTCTTTCTTCTTTCTGCATTAGTTGTTCAGGGACTGGGGCCTCCTGGCCCATAACCCTTAGGCCCCCGTTTTTTCTCATCTGTCCTCTCATCGGCTTATTCTTTTTCACTTGCTCCTTTTCCTTTTGTTGTACCTTGGGCTCCCTTCCCCCACCCTTCTTTCTCTATACTTGTTTTCCTTCTGTCTCTCCGACAAGCAGAACTGATGTGGAGGAGGACCCAACATCCGTTCTGGTCAACCCCGCGGCGCCCGCCATAATCACGTCAACGTAGGCGCTTTTCAACGGCGCCTGCTCCTCCTTCCAAGAAAGTCTCCCACCGGTGCCTGTCTGAAGATCAAGAATTATGGTAGGTACATCATTTTCATGCAGTAGGGAGGTCCAACAGCCCTCAAACCTCAAGCTACACACCGGCTCCTTTGTTCTTTAGTTAAAGGGCATTTTACCATCGAGAGCAGCTTGGGGACACTAGGATGTAATGTATTTCCATCTAATCTCTTACTACCCCCCTCCCACCCCCACCGGATCAGCTCGACTGCAAGCCATCCAGCCCTGGGACACTTATTTGAGCTTTCCCCTTCTAGCTCCACAGCCAGTTGGGAGCGAGTGTTTTGTGCAGTGGGTGGATGAGAGATCAAACGATTCTTCCGTGCTGCGGTCCTTGCGTGAAGGACTGAGCATTAAGGACATAGTGGAGTGTGCTTGTAGTCAGCCTAAGGTCGACTGTCGGCCAGCCATACTGCTCCACTGACATTGTAGCCTCCATTCACTTTCTGCTGTTCTAAGGACTGTGGATGATACTCTACATTACATTTCCAAAGGTGTCTGTTGTTACTTCCTGCCTGTGTTTTTGCACCCTCATCTTCACCTTATCTGGGAATACCCCTCATACATATTCTTTGCTTTCCATATTGTGTCTGCTTATTTATCAACAGGCTGTTTGTTGCATTATTGACAATTTGTTTCATTACATTGTTTTATCTGTTCATTAGTGGATAATTCTGGTGACTGTTTTTCTTCAAACTACCAGTACCCTTGCTTATCTTTTTTGTACTTGCCCAGGTTTTGCGCTCACATATTGAGTATTTGTAATTACTATTAACTTGCCTTAAAGAGCTGCTGACACCTAAAAAAAAGTTGAAAAACATAATAGTTGGGTACAATTTAGCTTCCATTCCATATATATTCTAAAGATTCCTCCTCCCTAGTATTTATTACTAAAGACATTTGCATGAATGCATGATCTTTATCCCTCAGGGTTCATATACCTGTACAGCTGACTCCCTGCTTCAACTCATAATCTTCTGTTGTGACATCACAGTTTGTTGCCATGGGAGTAACTGTGATGTCACAAGCAGTGCATTATGACCCCAAGTATAGAGAAAGCAACAGGAAAGTGATGAACTGTTCAGGAGGAAAGATTTTGATCTTACTTCGAGTTGGAGCTCTTGCAGCAGGCTACACAATAAGGACTATGCTGCCAGGCAGGCGCTAGGACCCCCATGGAAAACTTCTAGCTAGCAGTCCACAGCAGGGACCGCCCCCAACGTCATACCACCTGACGTCAACCAGTGGTATAAAGGGGGCAGTCACCAGCCCTACCTCAGTTCTTTCCCCACCGTCAACCCGTACATTTCGGCTCCACAGACGACACCTGCTACCTGTCAACCGCCATTTTTTTTTTTTTTTGCAAGTTTCGCGTGTTTCTTTCCGAATTTCTACCCATGCATGTCTTCTCCGTCCTCCACAGAGCGGCGAAAATCGAAGTGTGCCTGCGGGAAACAGATTTCAGTGAAAGACGGCCATTCGGGCTGCCTGATCTGTCTCAGCCCATCGCACAACTCCGAGACCTGCCCGCACTGTAGTTTGTCGACGCACTCTCATTCATCATCTGAAGGCTCTGAAAACCCATCTCCTTGAACTGACCGCCATGCAGAGGACCTCCTCCAGCCACAGCTCTTTTTCCTCTGTCCCTGGGTCCTCAGCCTCTTCCCACAAGAAGGCCAGCGGGAAGCACAACCATAAGAAAAAAGAGAGACACAGGTCAGACTCCCACTCCAGGTCTCCGCATCGCAAGACAGCCTCTTTGAGTCCCCACTCCCGTGGGAGAGTGGACTCTGCCCCCTTAAGCAACCCTTCTTCCTTCTGGGCTGCCGTCAGTGAAGCCCCCCTGCCCTTATCCAGACGTCTGGCGCGGGGGCTTCAGGGCATGGTTCTTACACCGTTCCAGCATCTGCCTGGTTCTAAGCCAGGGGTCCATCCGGCTCCTCGTCAGACGGCAGGCAGGGGCCTGTCGTCTGCCTGGCTGGAGTGTCCTCCACCTCGGGCCATTTGTCTGGGTCCAACGATCGGAAGAGACGCCAGGAGCAGGCACTCCAGGCCAGAGTACGCTCCCCTAAGTCCAAGACAATGGACACCTGTCGTCCGACCCAGACATCATCTTCCTCTGACTCCCCAGGGTCTGTTGGCTTCCCCTAAGCCATCATCTGGGGTCCCACCATCAGCCAAAATGGCACTCCCGCCTCTGATGCCAGACCAATGGTCGTCCGACAACCTGACACCTCCTGACCAAACGGATGACCGGGTGTCACCTCCCTGCTGCCTGAGGGACCAACGGCAGAAGCTCCAGCATTCCCAGACCTGACGGCCAGGCCCTCTGCACCTTCTGGACCGACGCCGGGTATACCTGACGTCCCTCCTCTGGTGCCAGATGTTCCAGGGCCTCCCCTAGTATCACTAACGGACATGGGGACCCTGTTTACATTGTGCTGGAACACCATTTAAGGGGACCTCCTCCCCAAGGAGCCCCCGACGCCCTTAAATGTCCCACAGGGGCATCCAAGGTCACAGACTCCACCACCCAGGAGATCATCGCCTCCACCCAAAAAGGGGACACTTCCTCTGGACCGTTCGGATGAAGGGTCCCCCAGGCGCCACGGATGGAGGCACCACTCATCATCGCAGTCCTCCTCCAGACACCAGCGCTGCTCTCGTGGTCGTCGGCCCCAGCGATCATACACTAGGTGGTCTTTGGATTCATCTGGCAGGAGTTCCTCTCTGTCCTCCCAATCTTCAGAGGGATTGGCCTCTCCTCCTCTTCCTCGGCCAGACACCCATGGTGACTCCCCTCGGTCGCCCCCTTACGACCCTACATTCATGGACATGATGCCTCGTATTCAATTCTTAAACCACTGGGACACCGAGGACTTGGACCTGGAGAGGCGATGATTGGCTCATTTTTTTAGGCATGAGTGATCCAAAGCCACTGATAGTGCTGCACTTGGTGGCTCCATTTCAAGATGTTACCAAGCTAGCCTGGAGACACCCTTCCTATACTTCAGTCCCTAAAAAGGCAGACAGACTGTATTGGACCCCCAAAAACTAGCTGCTTTTGGGGGAACATCTGAAAGCGGACTCTGGTCCTCATGGCTGCCCATGGCAGGACCAAGCTCCCTTGCCACATGAGTTCATAGCCACCGGTAAATGAATCCAAGAAAGTGGATCAGTTTGGCCGAAAAATGTATTCCTCAGCCGCCTGCACCATATGTCCACTAAATCTTTTAGCACATGTGCAGTATCAAAAATCTTTGTGGCAGAAAGTCCTGGAGTTGGCTCAGAAGTAACCTGATTCTCCAGAAAAATCAGAGCTCTTGGATGTTCCCCAGTCTGGCCTTGACGTGGGAAAACACATTTTGAGGTCGTCTTACGACTCTGCGGACATGGCAGCTAGAGCAGCAGCCACTGGGGTCTGCCTCAGAAAATACTCTTGGCTCACAGTCTCTGGATTTAGGCAGGATCTCCAGGACGCTATTTTGGATGCCCCCCTTCCACAGATCCAGTTTATTCGGCGAGGACTCCGAGAAAATAATTACAGGCCTTCAGGATTCGGGCAAAGCCGTCCAATCTGTATACATAATATAAAAGTCCGACCCGCATGCAGCACAACGTAAGCCTTTTCGTTACCCTGCAGATCAGAGATCCAAAAGGCAACAAGCAAGAGGGCCCTTTAACTCATTCAGGCCAGGATAACGCCTGTAGGTGGCGTCTGAAAGCATACCCACTCAGGCCAATAACGACTATAGAGGTACTCAGCTGACTTTCACTCAGTCCTGGAAATGTCTGAGGAAGTCAGCAGTTTTTACCTAAATATTAAACAAATGGAATTGCTTAGAATTGATTGCATAGCACCGTTAGAAAGGTAATTTTGTGCCGGCCCGGTGGCACTGAGGGTTGAGGTGCTGGACGCCACACCGGCGACCCGAGTTCGGGAATGAGCCTGGGCCGTCTGGTCGGCAGGGGAGGGAGAGAATTGAGCGTCTGAGGACAGCTCTCCTCTCCTGGGAGGGAGGAGGATACATGCTCGGTGCTTGACTGGCGTCTGGCGGAAGCCGGAGGCATAGCAGGCACATGAGTGTACAGAGGGTTGGGAAGTGGCAGGCGTCGGGCGGGGCACCTTGACGTAAGGCGTAGGCCACTCCCAGAACATTGGAAAAACACCCACGGCACTCCCGGGCAGGCGGAGCGCGGGGCCTGATCCCAATACCCCTACACTGCCCTGGTGACTGGTGTCCTGAAGAGACTCAGGGTCGGGTGCCCTCCCCTGCCGGGGGTGTAAGCCAAGGCTCGTGGAGGGTGGACTGCCACGGGATACAGGTAGGAGGTGGGGACTAGAACGGCTATAGGACTCTCCCGAAGGGAGTGGAGTGCTGCGGGAGGGGAGGAGTACAAACAGAAAGTAAAAAAAAAAAAAAAAGTAATATTATACTGAACAACTTTGCCACTGATACTTTGGGTATACTTTCAGAGTTATCCGCATTTGTTTAAGGTATGGTGTGCATGGCTGATATTTGTCTCTCAAGCCTCACTTAAGCAGCTTTTTTTTATGGGAATAAATCTGGGGGAAAAAACAGTTTTTTGGTATTTCAGCTAGTATAAAATAAAAACCAAATTGATTACAGTTGATTGCATAGCACCATTAGAAAGGTAATTTTGTGGTGAACAACATTGCCACTGATACTTTGTATATCACGTATACTTTGAGTTCTTCACATTTGTTTATGATATGGTGTGCATGGCTGACATTTGTCTCTCAAGCCTCACCTAAGCACCTTGAATAAATCTGGAAAAAAAAAGTTTGGTATTTCAGCTAGTATAAGATACAAACCGAATTGATTACAACTGATTGCATAGCTCCATTGGAAAGGTAATTTTGTGCTGAACAACTTTGCCACTCGTACTTTGTGTGTAGCACTTACAGTTCAAGAGGTATTTGCATTTATTTGTGGCATGCAAATTATGGCTTCATTTTGCTTCGGAAGGCCCAGGATGCAATACTAAGAGTATACAGGGCACAAGTGTCAAAGAGCTCTTGTGGTGTGAATGAGTTGAGCACAAAATCCCCTCTCAACCCTAATGTGCCTCGGAAAGCGAAGTCCTCCCAGGTCTCCCCTGCCCACTCCCAGAACCTCTGCCTGACTTTTTGCCTGACCCCCTCTCCCAGTGGAATCCTTGGGGGAAGCGGTAGGGGGTTGGATCTCCCTCTGTCTAGAGGGGTGGACTAAAGTAACTTCCGACACCTGGGTCCTCCAGTTGATCGAAAGGGATCGAGCGCTGGAATTCATGCAGATTTCTCCAGACAATCCCTTGGTCCCTTCTGTCTACTCCCCATCCCACACCATCCTCATTCAAGAGAAGACTGAGACCTTCCTGGACAAGTAGGCTATAGAGCCCTTTCCCCCATCCCAACTCGGGAAAGGGTTCTACTCCCACTTCTTCTTGGTTCCCAAGAAGACGGGGATCTCTCTCCCATCCTAGACCTAAGCCTTCTGAACAATTACATCGAATACAAGAGGTTCAGGATGGTAACCCTGCAGGGCCTCCTCCTTATGCTCCATCAAGGGGACTGGTTCTGTTCCCTCGATATGCAAGACACTTACCTCCATATCTTGGTACTTCCAGCCCACAGGTGGTTCCTGCAGTTCTCCTTTCAAGGGGAACATTACCAATTCCGAGCCCTGCCCCTCAGCCTTTCTTCGGCACCACTGGTCTTCGCCAAGAGCCTCGCAGTAGTGGCTGCAGCTCTGAGGCGCCGAGGCCAGTATGTCTACCCCTATCTGGACGATTGGCTCCTACACCGGTTGCTCCTCCGGTTCCTGCGCCCCCTTCTCCGTCTGGGTCTGCAGGCCGGTTACCTCCTCCCCGGGAGACCAAGACCCCTCCTAGGGGGAGACTAGATAAAAGGAGACCTCCGTCCAGATCCTCTTCTAGGTCACCCAGTCCCAAGAGACCCAGAAGACCGCGCCGTTCGCCTTCAACGGAGGACACGGGATCAGAGTTTTCAACATCCAGATCCTCATCTCCCCTCTCCATCCCTTCTCCGGACCCACGTGAGCTGCCAAAGTCTCCTCTGGATGACCCTTCGTTCTCGGATATCATGAGACACATCCAAGAGAACATGGGATGGGATGTGGAAGAGTTAGACCCCGGAAGGCTACGCCTTGCGAAGTATCTTCGGCAGAAGGACCCCAAGCCTGTGGTGGTGCCATCCTTGGTAGACACTTCGTGGGCGTCACCAAGGCAGTGTGGAGCGTCCCATTCGCTCCTGGCGATGCCGAAAGCTGACCGGCTTGTACAAGGCTCCAAGGAAGACCAGTACTTGACCCAGCATCCTCAGGCCGACTCTCTGGTCATAACAGCCTCTCATGACCGGTCCCAGAGACACGCAACATTTGAGCACCCTGCCACCAGACCCAGAGTCAAGCAGCTGGACTCCATGGGTAGGGCATGTATGCTTCCGCTACCTCGCCATCAGATCCTGAATTATTTGACCCACATGGTGCAGTTCCAAAATGCCCTGTGGGAGCAGGGTCTGGATGCGGCTGAGAAATTGCCGGAAGGTGAGCAGAAGGAGGAGATGTTGCAGCTCCTCCGTGCAAGGTTGGGACGTGGGAACCCTGGTGCTACGAGCCGCGTACGACTCCGCGGACTCCTCAGCCCGAGCAGCAACTTCAGGCGTATGCCTCCGGAGGCACTCTTGGCTCCGTGTCTCCGGTTTTACCACGGACGTCCAGAAAAACATCATGGATGCCCCATTCGAGGGAGAAGTTTTGTTTGGTAAACCCTCGGAGAAGATAATTACCAAACTCCAAGAGGCGGGGAAGGCGGTGAGGTCGGTTCAGGCCATGTACTGGCCCAAGCTTAGTTCCTTTCGTAGGAACCAAAGCCAATTCGTGGCGGACGCAGAGACAACTGTCCGCCCCTGTTCCACAACAGAGGGCTCCGGTTTCATGAGGCAGGAAAACAACCCGCGAGGTCAAAGCCAGCGCACTCCTAAGCCGGTCCAGCCAGCGGGACCCTCAGCCGCCACAGCCTGACTCCTTCCGGCCCCGCCCCTCAGGATCAATGGGGCGTCGTGGTGAAGTGCGCGTGCAATTTCCTGCCGGGATGGCAGACCTGTTCACCAACAGGTGGGTTCTACAGTTGGTCGGAAGAGGCCACTTTATAGAATTAGCAGAAAAGCCACCCTCGGGCCTCCGTTGCTCTCGGTACCGGGTCAGCACAAGTCATTGATCAGGCAAGAAGTATTCGCCTCCTGCAAAGGGAGTGATAAAGTGCGTCCTAGAAGAACCAGAGGACACGGATACTATTCCCACTTCTTCCTGGTTCCAAAGAAGACAGGGACCTCCGTCCGATTCTGGACCTCAGCGACCTCAATTTGTCTGTCACCTACAAAAGATTCCATGGTAACTCTTCGGGTCTTATTCCCATGCTGAAGCAGGACGCCTTTTTAGTGTCTCTAGATATGCAGGACGCTTACCTGCACATCCCTATAGCTCAAGCGCACAAGAGGTTCCTGCGCTTCGAGTTTCTCGGCCATCATCTTCAGTTCCGAGCCCTTCGATTAGGGCTGTCATCGGCACCCAGGGTCTTTACCAAATGCATGGCAGTTGTGGCAGCGTCTCTAAGGAGACAGGGCCATTATGTGTTCCCGTACCTGGGCGATTGGCTTCTCATGGCCGCCTCAGGAGCGTTATTCAGGCGATCAGAGCACCCAGGCCCTGTTCCCGATCTCTGGGTATCCTAATCAACCAAAGTCTCTCCTGGTACCGTCAGAAACTGCAGTTCATAGGCGCAGTACTGGACACCGTTCAGGGAAGAGCATTTCTTCCAGGCGACAGAGCGGGCGCATCAGATCCCTCATCAGGGGCTAAGTCGAACAAGACCGCCCGGTCAGGTCGGTCCTTCCAACCCCTTTCGGACACATGGCTGCGGCCATTCCTACTGTTCCCTTCCCAGAGGCTCCACATGCAGGTAACTCAGTGGATGCTCAAGGTGCAATGGGACCAAAGGCAAGACCACATGCAGCATCCAGTCAGAATCACGAATACCGCGATTCGAGACTGGCAGTGGTGGCTAGACCCAGGGACACTCTCTATGGGCGTCCTGTTCATAGCGCCGTCCCCGGAGGTAATCCTCACCACAGACGCCTCAGGTCTAGGGTGGGGAGCACACCTGGACAGGGTGAAGTCCCAGGGTATTTGGACCCCTCTGGAGGCCCACCTCCATATCAACGTCCTAGAGATGAGGGCGGTCCTTTATGCCCTGCAGGCATTTCAGTCAGAGATCCCGCCGGGTATTCTCCTGCTTCAGACAGACAACACGGCGGTGATGTATTACCTCAACAGACAAGGAGGCGCACACTCTTACCCCCTTTGCAGGGAGGCCATGAGGGTGTGGGATTGGGTAATCCGACATGGCGTGAACCTGATCACAGTACCGTTCGGGTGGACAACACAATTGCAGGCGCCTGAGTCGCTCCCAGGCCAGAGTCCAGTGGGAACTTCTCCAGGAGGTAGCAGAGGATCTGTTTCTTGATAGGGAACTCCAGAATTGGACTTGTTAGCTTCCCATCCAGCATAGAACTGCCCAATTTTTGCTCGCTAGATCCAGGGCCTGGTGTTTTCTGGCGAGACCGTTGTCCCTCTCCTGGGCGGACAGATTCCTCTCGCATTCCTCTCCTTCCCGTTGATCCAGAGTTCTTCTCAAACTGCGCGGGGAGCATGCAACAATGATCCTGGTGGCCTTTCTGGCCCAGGCAGATCTGGTTCCTTTGCTAATTCAGCTATCCGAGGAACCTCCATCACGTTGCCATTCAGCTCCACCTCTTGTCTCAGGAGAAGGGTTCACTGGTCCACCGGACTACGCTCACTGAACCTGCATGCATGGCTCCTAGAGACATAGCCATCTTAGCGTCACAGGGTCTTGCAAGAGGTTGCGGAAGTTCTTTCAGCCAGAAAGCCAACAGCGCATGCGCGAAATAGGCGCCGTTTTTGTCTATGGTGCATAGCTTGCGGCCTTTCCCTTTAGGTTGTACGGTGAAAGCGGTGTTAGAGTACCTGCTCTCCCTTTTCGTTCGGGTCGCCTACTCCTCTATTAAAGTGCACCTCTGTACCATTTCAGCTTATCACCTCCCGGTGGGACAGCGCTGATGGCACAATTAGATGCCTGTCGAGGAATTCTTGAGGTGTTGCACCTTAGGCCACCCATTAAGGACCCAGTGCCTCCATGGGACTTGCTCTTTGTCCTGGAGCAACTCACGCTCCCCCCTTTGAACCTGCAGCGGATTGCGAGCTCGTTTTCTGTCGTGGAAAGCGTTGTTTTAGTTGCTGTTCGTCAGCAGTTTCTGAGCTTCAGGCTCTCATGTGCAAGAGCCTTATTTAATTTTCCACGGGACAGAGTATCCCTGAGGCGAATTCTAAATTCTTGCCTAAGGTGGTTTCCACACTCACTCTCAATCAGGATATTGACCTGCCGGTCTGCTTCCCTAATTACTCTAACAGAGGAGAGGTGCTGCTTCACACCCTGGATGTTCACCGCAGCTTAAGGTACTACCTGAACAGAACTAAGCAGCTTCGTACCTCGGAGCAACTTTTCGTCTCCTTTACTGAAAGGATGATGGGCTAACCAGTATCCAAACAGTCCCTGTCTCGCTGGCTTGTCCAGTGCATCTCTTACTGTTATGATATCAAACGAAAGCCCCTCCCAGGAGCAGTCCGGGGCCATTCCACTAGGGCCGTGGCCACATCCTTTGCAGCACTTCGAAACATCTCTACCTCTGCCATTTGTGCTGCAGCCACTTGGAGCTCTGTTCATACCTTTATCAGGCATTATAGCCTGGACATCGCTTCACGGCAAAGAGCAGGCTCCGGCCTGGCAGTGCTACAGGGTCTCCTGTCCTAGATTCAGGACCTGGAGCGTTCTTTCTAATTTCCTCCTCCGAGTGTTTGCAAGCGCTACTGCTTGGGAATCAGTCTAATGGTGTAACCTGCTGCAAGACCTGTGTCTCAGTAAGATAGTACAGTGCGTGAGAACTTACCGTAACAGTAGATGTTGAGAACAGCTCTTGCAAAAGCCCTATCCACCCACCTTCCCCTTGGAGGCATGGCTTAAGCCTTTGTTAACAGGGATTTTCCCATTTGTCTTCTGGCCAGTGGATCCTCGGTCTCCCATTTCTAGGTCAGCCTCGGCGGAAGTCTCAGCGGAGAACTACAGAATCTGGCGGGACCGCCCCTGTGCCTGGCCTGGCGTGGAGGCGGGACCGGCGTCGAGGCGGTCCCCGCTGAAGATAGCTAGCTAGAATTTTTCCGTGGGGTCCTGGCGCCTGCCGGCTTCAGTTCTTAATGGTGTAACCTGCTGCAAGAGCTGTTCTCGAAGATCTACTGTTACAGTAAGTTCTTACGTAACTGTACTGCATAATACAAGCGGTAGTGATTGGGGGGGGGAGAGACAGGGCAAGGGAGGGAAGGAGACAGGAAGAGAGGCAAGCCAGGAACTATACTCCTTCAGGATGCTGAGAACCCTGCAAGGGGACAGGACCCGGTAGATAGGAGGTGGGGGGGGGAATAGGGACATGGGGTGATGGAGGCAACTGCTGAGGTAGTGTAGAACTGGAGATTACAGTTGTAGGAGGGAAAGAGGGTATCAATGGGAAATTAGTAGGCATATGAGGGTATTGGGTGCATTTACAGCAATGAACAGTGTGCTTACGGAGGTGGAGTGAGAGAGAGTGGCAGGATTGAGCAGAGCGAATTTCTAATGGGTGGGAGTTCCAGATATCAGGGAACTTGTATGAGAAGGCAGCACAGCCAGAAGTGCGCTTTGGTGGGAGGGCACGAGTTCTATGTGTGGAGGTGAAGATAGTATAGCAGGAGGGGATGGTGGTCGATAAGAGGGAGGACAAATAGGGCGGCAGAGAGCCATGCCAGAACTTCCCAACTAAATTAGCGATGTGAGACAGGCGCCTGGCATGGAGTTCAGAGAAGGAGAGCGAGGAATAAAGGTCACGATAAGTACGTGGGGGGCAGCCAAGTATGTATCGGCACAAGGAATTGAAGAGAATGTCCAGTCTGGATAGGGTGGTTTTGGGGGCAGAGCTGTAGACAGTATCCCCGAAGTCGAGGACAGGGAGAATAATCTTTTGGATGATTTCTCTGGCTTGCTGTGGCAGGCAGCTGTGGTGTCTGTACAGAGCACCGAGTCTAGGGAGTAATTTTTTGTGGATGGTGTCAATATGTACCTCGAAGCCTAGGCTCTTGTCTAGCCATAGGCCAAGGTGTAAACCCTTCCAAATCTATCCCAAGATGGTTTGAACCGTAAACTTTATCTGTCATCTCCAGCCATCCCCTCCCCCTTCACTCATCTCTTAAACCCCTCCTTCGCACATTGCACTGTCCCTCACTCTTGGAAGTTTGCCAGGTTCTCCCCTCCACAAAAGGGGCGATCCATCCACTGCTGGCAAGTTCAGTCGTATCTCCCTCCACCCTTCTCTTTTGAAATTGCAAGAGAAACTTTTCTACTCACCGACTGCAGAATTCTCCATTCCACCAACTTCCTCTTCCCTTTCCAGTTTGGTTTTAGGTAGTATCACTCCATCATCACTTCCCTTCTTAGGGTCACTTATTCTGTCCTCTTGGGAATGGGTCAGGGCACATCTCTGTGGCCAGTTTCATTGACCTGGCCAAAGCTTTTGACTCAGTGTCCCAGTCTCTGCAGGACAAGCTGAGAGCTGCGGGCTTCTGAGCCCCGCTATCAACTGGTTCGTTCCTGTCTCACGGGCCATCAGCAGTCCGTACAGGTAGGAGGCACACACTCCCCATGTCGTTGAGGCACAGGTCAGGAAGCATAGGAAAACCAGGAGCAGTTGTAAAATTCACAGGTAACCTTTTACTATTACCAATAACAGTAAAAAAAAAAAAAAAAAAAATTTAGTGTAACTATTTACAAAGGCAATACGAACCGAGAAAACAAAGTCCTTTATCTGACGGTAGCTCTAATTCCAAGTTTGTCTGTTTCTCACCCTCTAGCAGAAGTATTGCTGCTCTTTTTACAAGTCTTTGCCTGGGAACTTGTTAAGGAGACTTCCTGTTTCTCACAAAAATGTCAGTTTCTTTGCAGTTGCAACAGATAGAACAAGGCTCCAAACTGGTCTCCTGGTGACAGCTCTGCAAAAGTTTGTGCTGCATGGCAAGTTTAATCCCTTGCGTTCCAAATAGCTTTTTGCTATCATTTCAACCATATAATGATATACATTTTCACACCAAGGGATCCCAGTATCAGTTTCACACAAATATTCACATATATTTTTATAACCGCAGATACGCAAGGGAGAATAAAAGACCAACAGCAAGTGAAGGTAGAGAGATAGTGAGAGATGGAGAATCGCGAGACCGTCAAAATGATCAGTTCCTAGGCCTTGCAAGAACATTTGGTTGCGCAACCAGACAGGCAAGAGACAGAAAAGGAGAGGATAGAACAGTGTCTTGCGTTTAATTCTTTCTGCATAACAAATGGGACAGGGCCTCGTTCAACCCTGTCACATAACAGCAGCTCCAGACAGCCTTGGATGTAGGAGATTCTGGTGCCCGTTCATTAGCAGCCTCAGTGGCCACTCGCCACAGGGCGTGGCTGAGGCTTTCCTCCTTCCTGGCGGATACCCAGCACAAGATTGCTGATGTGCCCTTCCTAGGAACCGACTTTTTCAGTCCAGGAGTGGCCGGTCACCTTCAGCATGTAGAGCAATCCGATGCTACTTCTGCTAAGGGTTCTTCAGGCAAGAACCAGTAGAAGAAAAAGAAGCCATTTCGGCATTTTTCCCCTGCGGTCAGGCAGCAGTCCTACCAAGGAGGTCAACAGCAACAACAGCAGGCTCAAGCTTGGCGCCCCCGGCCCAAGCAGGGCCCTCAACAGTCCTGTAAGGGAGGCCGAGATGTGGGAGCCTTCTCCTCCTCTTCCAAGCCAGCTCAGTGATGGGTCGGGGGTTGCTACCCCCATTCCTGTCATGCCAGCTCTGGGTCCTCCCATGGGGGGCCGGCTTCGCCACTTCCTTTCCCCCTGGTCCGTTGTCACTCCGGACAGGTGGGTTCTCTAAGTGGTCAGTCAGGGACTGCCTCTAGAGTTCGAGCAGTACCCTCCCAGCCAAGCCCATGCCCCTCGGGAGGAAAGGATCTTAGCTTGCACCCAGTCGGCGCTCCGAGATGACGTAGCTCAGCTCCTCCTCGAGGAGGCAATAGCTGTAGTGCCGGATCCTCTAACAGACCCAGGCTTTGTTTCCAGGTACTTCCTGGTGCCCAAGCGGACGGGGGGCTGGTGCCCCATCTTAGATCTTCACCTGAATCAGTATCTCAGGTCCCGCACCTTCTGGATGGTAACTCTGAACAAGATCATACCATCCCTGGAGCGCAACATGTGGTTCTGTTCTCTGGATCTATAAGATGTGTTCTTTCATGTCCCTATCCGTCAGTCCCATCAGCGGTTTCTCCACTTCAGGGTTGAAGGGACCCTGTACGAGTTCCGAGCCATGCCGTTTGGAGTGTCATCAGCCCCTCTGGTCTTTACCAAATGCATAGCAGTGGTGGTGGCTCACCTTTGGCGTCGAGGAGTCCGAATTTAGCCTTATCTCGACGGCTGGCTCTTGGTAGGTTCCTCCCTTGAGGAGGTGGAGAGGTCCAGGGATCTGGCCCTTCGAACCTGCTCCCAACTAGGCCTCCTGATCAACGAGGCCAAGTCGGAACTCGTGCCTTCTCAGGTGATGGGCTTCATCGGGGCAGAGCTAGACTCTTGTCAAGCCAGAGTTCGGCTCCCAGCAGACAGGGCGGAGGTTCTCTCCTCCTTTGCCCGATCATTTCTGGTTGAGCAGTTGCACCCTGCCTGGGACTTTCTGCGCCTTCTGGGTTACGTGGCGGCGTGCACCTCAGTGGTCCATTGGGCCAGGTGGCACATTCGCCCCCTCCAGTGGGAGCTGGCCGCCCAGTGGACTCAGTGCCACGGTCATTTTGACCAGCTGATCACTAACCCAGAAGATGTGGGACGCTCTCCAATGGTGGACCACCCCAGAACAGTTGCAGGAAAAGATCCCGTTTGTCCACCCCGAGCCGACGGTCGTCCTTACGACTGATGCCTCTCTCATGGGCTGGGGAGCCAACGTGGGGGATAACAGAGCCTATGGGTTCTGGACCCCTCAGGAGTCCTGATGCCACATCAACCTGTTGGAGCTCGGAGCAAGCAGACTGGCGCTGTCAGCTTTCGTTCCTCAGCTCCGGGGTCAAGTGGTTCAAGTCCAGACAGACAATACCACAACCATGTACTACCTCAACAAACTGGGTGGCACGCACTCCTATCTGCTGTGCAAGGAGGCGCTCCGCATCTGGACCCTCGTAAGCCGGTTGGAGGTGGATCTCCTAGCCATCCATGTGGCAGGAGCCTCGAACCAGCTGGCAGATGCTCTCAGCCACATAGACCAGACATCCCACAAATGGTCTCTCCATCCAGAGGTAGCTTACAACCTGTTCTCCCGTTGGGGCAAACCGATGGTGGACCCGTTTGCCTCCAGGGAAAACACCAAGCTGAGGCTGTTTCATGCCCACCCTCCTCAGCAGGGCTCGCTGCGGGAGGGATGTCTTCTCGAGGCTGTGGACTCCAGGCCTCCTCTATGCCTTCCCTCCATTTCCCTTGATCTACAGGGTGTTACTCAGGGTGAAGAGGGACAAGGTGAAGGTGATTCTGGTGGCCCCAGACTGGCCACGCCTGTTCTGGTATCCAGATGTCCTCCGCCTCAGCTGCAGGCCCCGAGCTGGCTTTGTACACACCCGGACCTGATATCTCTCAATCAGGGGAAGGTCCTTCATCTGGACCTTCAATCCCTGCATCTCACAGCCTGGGACCTGAGCGGCTAGAGTTCCAGGCTTTGAGTCTTTCCGACGATGTCTACACCGTGGTGGAGGCATCTCGTAAGAATCTATCAGGAATTGTTATGCCTTCAAATGGAAAAGGTTTTCCATTTGGTGCTAGAATAAGAGTCTGGACCCCTTATTCTGCTCTGTGGCTAACATTCTCGACTACCTTTGGTCTCTCTCCAAAGGGGGTCTAAGGTCATCGACCCTTAGGGTGCACCTGGCAGCCGTCTCTGCTTACCAGGCGTGGGCCAGTAGCCGACGTTGGCGCAGGAGACAGTGGTTGGGCGCTTTTTCAAAGGCCTAATTCACATATCCCCTCGGTGCATGAACCTCCACCTCCGTGGGATCTGCTGCTGGTTTTGGCAAAGCTCATGGGCATGCCATTCAAACCCATGCACAAGTGTGAGCTCTCACACTTACCGTGGAAGACTGCCTTCCTGGTGGCTATCATGTCAGCCAGAAGGACGGGAGATCCAGGCGCTTTCGGTGGACTCCCCTTATCTGGCCTTTCACAGGGACAAAGTTGTCCTGTGCCCCCAACCGAAATTCCTTCTGAAGGTGGTGTCAGAGTTTCACCCTAACCAGGTGTTGATTCTGCCAGTATACTACCCTAATTACACCTCAGACGCTGAGTTCAGGCTCCATACTTTGGACCCAAGACGTGCTTTCTCCTATTGTAAGGAAAGAATGGCAGAAATTTGTGGAGAGGTTCGCCAGCTGTTTGTCACCTACGCTGAAGCCGCTTCTGGCAGACCTGCAGCCAAACGGACCATAGCAAGATAGATTACATCATGCATAGGTCTGTGCTATGAGTTGGGCAAGGAGCCTCCCAGAGGGATAAGAGCTCATTCTTCCCGCCATACTGCTGCATCAGTGGCTGCTTCCAGAGACATCCCTTTCCAGGAAATCTGCTGGACTGCTATCTGGAAGTCAGCAAACACCTTCATTACCCACTACCGCATCGACCTTGAGTCTCGCCGGGATGCTGGTTTTGGGGCCTCGGTTCTCCAATCTTTATTTCCCAAGTAGGGGGTGTGCGCCTTGCCTCCCTCCTCCCGGAAAACTGTTTGGAATCTTCCAAGAAGTGTGAATGAACAACATATCCACACTCCTAGAAGAACAGATTACTCACCTGTAACAGTAGTTCTAGGAGTGGTATATGTTGTTCATCCATCCACACACCCACCCAACCTCAACGGCTTCGGGGCGCAACCTTGCTTCCAGTTGGCTAAGATCTGGCGTCATGGGGTGAAGCCAAGGTATATACCACCCGGGTGGGTGGGAGGAGCCAGCTTGAAGACTTCCGGCAAGATTTAAAGGGGAAAGGGACATGCCAATAAGTGTGGAGGAACAACATATACCACTCCTAGAACTACTGTTACAGGTGAGTAACCTGTTCTTATATAACAGTTAGACTGTCAGAGATAGCAAACAGATAATAAAACAAGAACAGACTTAGTACATTGCTGCCAGATAGTTATTTCACATATCCTCTGGTGCGCACCCTAGTGAAAAACATGTAACAGCCACAATCCAAAAAATTCAGATACCCCGTACAGAAGTAGTCGAAGGAAGGAAATAGGAGGAGTATAGGGGATAGCACCCATAGCCTAAAGAGGAAGAAGGTAAACGGAGGACGAAAACAGAAAGGAGTTGTAGTTAGAGAAAGGTGCTATGGAGTAATAGGCAAGGTTAAAAGTTTGAAGAAAAAAAAAAAGGTTTCCAAAACTTTCTTTTAATTCTTTTCTAACATTAGCTTATGACCTTTACATTTCTGTGCTTATGCATTATAGCAAACAGAGAAGTTTAAATTCACACATTTTTTTTTTTTTTTTTCAACCTTCGGAATTCTCAGTTCTAGGGACATGGATATGTTGTTCATCCACACTTTCTGGCAGGTATCCTTGCCGCTTTAAATCTTGCCGGAAGGTCTTCAAGCTGGCTTCTCCCACCCACCCGGGTGGTAAAACTCTCGGCTTCGCCCCATGACGCCAGATCTTCCTTACCGCTTGGAAGCTCAGGTTCCCTCCTTAACGCTCTGCGTATAAGACTGGTTCCTATTTCTTCGGTTTACCCAAAATTACTTTTAAGGTTTTCAAGACTTCGGTCATTTATTTCCCTCGCGGCTGCGATGGACAAATCGACTCCCGGTTTGGAGGTGCCCATGCGGGGCGAAGGCGTCTCGGGCGGATCCGCGCACTCACGTGCGCCTACTGCTTGGGCCTTGAGCACGACCGCGGAGCTTGGAGCCTGTGCTCTTCTTTTCGTATCGTCACGGAAGACTGCGCCCGTTTGCTACCAGGCGCCCCGCGTTACCCTCTGGTCGAAGGCCCGTTTGGCGGTTTCAGCGGCGGCGGGCTGGAACAGCTGAGCAGATGATCGCCCTCGAGGAGGAGGCGGCGCGGCGCATCTTCGTCTTCCTCGACGCGGCCTTTATCCCGCTCTCCCTGGGATCCTCCTATTCAGCTTCTTTTAGGAGCTCGGTCTGTTCCTCTCCACTAGGAAGAGGGACCAACATCTTCAGGGCCTTCCTCTCGGTCCAAGAAGAAGGACCACAAGGTAGAATCCCTCCGTCGGCGCTCTTGGGAGGCGGGAGAGGTCCCTCTCACAGTAGTGAGCCACGACTTGGTCGATCCTTCGGCTTCAGCCACTGGCCTCACAGCATCCCGTCAGGTCAGTTGACCGAGACTCCAGTCGGCCTTGATCGAGATTTTCTTGACCCGTCGGACGGGCTGTCGACCGGTGAAGCGAAAACCCTCACTTCCGGTTCCCCGGCGGAGATTGAGGTTTCCGTGGACTTGCCCATGCCTCGGTTCGGAGTCACGGTTGAACCCTCCGAGCCGAGGAAGGCGGGTTTCCCGCCCTGCCCAGAACCCTCCTCGGAAAAGCCGAGGTTCGTGGTCTCTGTCTCGGACTTTCTCGGTCAGCCGATCCGCCGTCATAGGCGGTCTCGATGCCGTGTGGCGTCGCTTCTCCAGATGAGGAAGCTTCGGCGCCAAGTTGCGTCGGGCGCTACGAGGACCTCATGTGGCAACAGCTTCTTCTGTCCGGGAGCAAGCCGACGCCGTCGCCTTCCGGCTTATCAAGTGGCGCTGTCACGGGCGGCGAAGCAACCCTCGCTGTAGCCGGCGCCTGCTCCCAGGCCTGTTGCTCGACCAAACCGGCTGCCCACCGATTCTGGTGGAACCTCCACCTCCACAGCCGTTGTTTGGGGCCGACCAAGAATTCTCAGTCAGCCCAGGGTCTGCCCCATAGGCTGTCTGTCGCCCTCACTCCCAATCACCCTCGGCAGGTGGAGGGTGGCTCAGGCCCAAGGCAGCTCTTTGCGGACTCCTCCGAGTCTGATGACGATTCTTCCCTGTTCTCCAAGCGGGTCGACTTGGAGTCCTCAGGAGGTCAGTCGCTGGACAGTAGCCGCCGTCCTTCATGGGTTTGCTAGGCTCATCTCGGGTCCACGGGATGCAGCTAAACCTGTATCCAAGCGGGCCAGTATCCCTCACGGAGATATTGGACCGAGGATTCTCTCGGAGGCCTTTCCGGTGGCGAGGCCATTGTAAACCCGGCCTTGCGCTCTGGCAGCGTCCTGCTTCCTGCCCTGCGCCTTCGGCCAGGATGCCGGAAGTATGCAGTCCCTACGGTTCCCTGTCCGGTTTCTGGGAACACCCCTCAGCCGGGGGGTTGGTTACCGACAGCGTCTTCCGGTGTGCCGGAAGCGCCAGGGACGTGACAAGCCTCCCAAGGAGTTCAAGAAGTTGGACTACACCGGGCGCAAAGTCTACACTGCGTCCTCCCTTGGCCTTCGTCAGGCCAGCTCGGCCGTGCTGATGGCACACTTCTCTCATGCCCTGTTGGGCTCCCTGAACGACCTGCAGACCACGGTCAAGCAGGCGCGGGACCAGGGCAGGGCATTGGCCAAGCAGCAACTTCAGACTGCTTTGGACATAGGTGACTCATGCGCCAGGTCAGTCGCGGCCGCAGTGGCTATGCGCCGTCGAGCATGGCTGAGGATATCCACCTTCACAGCGGTTACCCAGCACAAGTTGGCGGATGTCCCCTTCCTGGGGACGACCTCTTCGGCCCTGGAGTGGAAGGTCACCTCCAGAGGATCGAAAAGTCCAGTGCCACTCTGGACTTGGTCTCATCCGCCCAGAGGGACAAGGCATGAACCGCCTTAAGCCCTTTCGTCTGTCTGCACCATGCCGTCGGCCCAGCAGCATCAGGGCCAGCAGGCTCGCGCGCATCCCAAACCCAAGCCCGCGGCTTCCTCCTCAGGAAGCAGGAGGTAAAAGCCCAGGTGGTCCCTCAGCGGTCCCTCCTCCAAGCCTGCTCAGTGACGGGTTCAGGGGTGCCACCCCCAACCTCGTCACCCCACCCCAGGTTCCCCCTGTGGGGGGACGGCTTCTCCACTTCCTTTCTGCCTGGTCCGCTATTACCACAGACCGGTGGGTGTTGGAAGTGGTGGGGAAGGGCCTGCATCTGGAGTTCGAGCAGGCCTCGCCCTTCCGAGCCGTCGCCCCCAGGGGCCTCGAGTCCCGCAGCCTCGCTGTTGGCTCGCCCGAGCGACATCGCTCTGCTCCTCGAGAAGGAGGTGATCAGAGGTGGCAGACCCTCCCTCAGACCGGGGTTTGTGTCCAGGTACTTCCTGGTCCCAAAACAGGCAGGGGACTGGCGCCCATTCTCGACCTGCCGGACCTAAACAAGTTCCTAAGGTCTTGGACCTTCAGGATGTCACTCTGGCTCAGATAATACCATCCCTGGGCAGTGTGCGTGTGGTTCTGCTTCTCTGGACCTACAGGACACGTTTTTCACGTCCTATTAGTCCGTCACACCAGAGATTCCTTAGCCTTCACAGTTCCAAGCCATGCCCTTGACCTGTCTCTTGCTCCCAGGGTCTTCACCAAATACATGGCAGTGGTGACAGCATTCCTCTGGCGCCGAGGGTCCAGGTGTACCCTTACCTGGACGATTGGCTGATAGCAGCCCCTCAGACAGGAGGTGGAGCGGTCCAGAGATCTAGCCCTCCAGGTTTGCTCTCAGATCGGCCTCCTCATCAAGCGAGGCCAAGTCGAGACTCAAGCAAGCAGGTGATTCTTTTCATCGGGGCAGAGCTCGACTCTCTTGAGCCAGAGCACGGCTCCCGGCGGACAGGGCCGAGGTTCTTTCCTCCTTTGCCCAATCATTTCTGGTTGAGCAATCGCGCCCTGCCCGGGACTTCCTGCGCCTCCTGGGTCTCATGGCGGCCTGCACCAGCGTGGTCATTGGGCCCGCTGGAACATGCATCCCCTTCAATGGGGGTTGGCCAGCCAGTGGTCTCAACGCTGCGATCCATTGGACCAGCTAGTGACAGTGACCCAGGGGATGTGGAACACTCTCCAGTGGTGGATCATTCCAGCTCATCTGCAGGAGGGCGTCCCTTTTGTCCGCCCCGAGCCGATGGTCTCTCTGTCGAGCGACGTCTCTCTGATGGGTTGGGGTGCCCATCTGGGGGAGCACAGAGCGCACGGCCTCTGGTCCCCTCGAGAGTCCCGATGCCATATCAACCTGCTGGAGCTTCAGGCGGTCCGTCTAGCTCTCACCGCCTTTGCTCCGTTCCTGCGGGGTCAAGTGGTTCAGGTCCAGACGGACAATACCACGACCATGTATTACCTAAACCGCCAGGGCAGGATGCGCTCCATGCCTCTGTGCAAGGAAGCTCTCCGCATTTGGTCACTCGTGCGCAGCCTGGAGGTGGATCTCCTAGCCATTCATGTGGCAGGGGCCTCCAACACCCTGGCCGATGCCCTAAGCGGATGAGGGCTGTGTCTCATGAGTGGTCTCTCCTGCGGAGGTAGTACAAGATCTGTTCTCCCATTGGGGCACACTTCAGGTGGACCTGTTTGCCTCAGGAGGCAGAAGCTGAGGCTGTTCCATGCCGCCCCCTCAGCAGGGCTTGCTGCAGGGATGCCTTCTCGAGGCCGTGGACCCGGGCCTCTTCTACCCTTTCCCCATTCCCTTGATCCACAAGGTGCTTCTCAAAGGCGAGGAGGGACAAGGCGCAGGTGATTCTGGTAGCCCCAGACTGGCCTTGCCAATGCTGGTATCCAGATCTCCTCAGCCTCAGCTCCAGGCTCCGAGGCAGCTTCAAGCTCGCCGGACCTACTTTCAGTCAGTCAGGGAAGGTGTTCCATCCGGACCTTCAATCCCTGCACCTGTGGCCTGGTTCCTAATGACTAGAGTTCCAGGCTGAGTTCTTTCCAATGAGGTCCTCAGTGTAGTTGGGCGTCCCGTAAAGTCGACCAGGAAATGCTATGCCTTCAAATGGAAAGGTTTTCAGTTTGGTGTCAGGGCAAGGGCCTGGACCCTTCCTCCTGTTCCTTGGCAAGCATCTTGGACTATCTATGGTCCCTTTCTCAGCAAGGGCTTAGGTCGGCGACCCTAAAGGTGCACCTGGCAGCCATCTCTGCTTACCGGGCGCGGGCCGGAAGCAGTCGGTGGCGCAGGAGAAGGTGGTCTGGCGCTTTTCAAGGCCTTGATCACATTCCCCTCCGGTGCGAGAACCTCCACCTCCGTGGGATCTACTGCTGGCACTGGCAAAGCTCATGGGCAAGCCATTCGAACCAATGCACAGGTGTGATCTCTCTCACCTGTCGTGGAAGACCACCTTCTTGGTGGCTATTACGTCAGCCAGAAGGATGGGAGAGCTCCAGGCGCTTTCGCCGAGTCTCCTTATCTGGTCTTCCACAGGGACAAGGTTGTCCTGCGCCCCCACCCGGAATTTCTTCCGAAGGTGGTGTCGGAGTTTCACCTTAACCAGGTGTTGACTCTGCCGGTATTCTACCTCACTCTCACCTCGGAGGCCGAATATAGGCTTCATACTCTGGACCCTAGAAGGGCGCTCGCTTACTATAAGGAGCGCACTGCTGAAATTCAGGGAGAGGTTTGCTAGCTGTTTGTCACCTACGCTGAAGCCGCACCTGGCAGACCTGCAGCCAGCGGACGATAAGCAGGTGGGTCACCTCCTGCATAGATCTCCGCTATAGGTTGGCGGGCATGGAGCCTCCCAGAGGGATAAGAGCTCATTCTACCCGCCATACAGCTGCATCGATGGCTGCTTCCAGGGGCGTCCCTATCAGGAAATCTGCAGGGCTGCTACCTGAAGTCAGCACACACCTTCATCACCCACTACCACATGACCTTGAGTCACGCCGGGATGCTGGTTTTGGGGCCTCGGTTCTCAGTCTCTATTCCCTAAGTAGGGGTGCCTTGCCTCCCTCCTCCCGGAGAACTGCTAGGAGTCTGCCAGAGTGTGGATGAACAACATATCCATGTCCCTAGAAATACAGGTTACTCACCTGTAACAGGAGTTCTAGGAATGGTATATGTTGCTCATCCCACGACCCACCGACCTCCCGGCCGACGCACTACCTGAGCTTCCAGCGGGCAGATCTGGTGTCATGGGGCGGGCAGGAGTTTTACCATCGGGTGGGTGGGAGGAGCCAGCTTGAAGACCTTCCGGCAAAATTTAAAGCGGGTAAGGATACCTGCCAGACAGTGTGGATGAACAACATATACCATTCCTAGAACTCCTGTTACAGGCGAGTAACCTCTATTTCCTGATCCATGTCTTGACAGAAAATCAGCATTGGCATTCTCTTTCCCAGATTTGTGCATCACTCTAAATTTAAATGGCTGTAGTGATTGTGATCTGTTATAAGTATGAAGTCCGCTCCTAGCAAATAAAACTTGAGACTCCATGGCCTACTTTGCTGCAAGGCATTCCTTTTCAGTGGTGGTGTACTACCTCTTCTCTCTGTCATGCAGCTTCCTACTGATATATAGAATGGGATGTTCTTCCCCTCTTTAAGCTGACTCGAGACAGTACCTAGGCCTACATCTGATGCATCTGTCTAACAAAAATTGTTTCCCAAAATCTATCTCTGCACTATTTATTTAGATGTTATGTTGGCAGTTTTTGGCTTTGCTGTTTGTATTGTACATCGATTTATACACATTTTGTCATTGTTTTGTATTGATCATTATCAGCCTAGTTTGTATTGCTGTAATTTCCCCTTCCCTTTCCCTCTGGTCACACCTGAAGCCAAGGCTTGGCTCATTGTGCCTCTGCTGCTCACCAATTTTCAAATAAAAAATAATCAAGCCTTGTCTCCCCTGCCAGTCACCGCTCACTTGTGGTCACTGCAGGATCTTGGCATTCCCCCTGCAGCACTCTGGTTTCTTATTTCACTCTCCACGGCAGCTTCCTCCTGAATGTCTGCAATTCTGCTCGCAGTCTTCATTGCCCCCTTCACGTGACCACATCTTCCAGCAACAGACTAATAAAGCACAGTGCCTTCTCCCTGCCAGATAGAAGCAGGTGCAATTTGCAAACCAGAAAGTCGTAATTCACAGATACTGATTTCAGATACAGTGCGGTATGGTACAACGCCGCATAATAGTATTCAAACAGTGGCAGAGGGAGCATGCCAATTTAGATACTGCACAACGCTGCACAGTACAAACAGTGGCTGGGGAGAGCAACAGTTTCAACCTGAGTAATTCAGACAGTGGTTGGTTTGAACGCAGTACAGACAGTGTGGGGGGTACAAATGGGTAGCACAATATAAACAGCGGGGGATAAGCAGTACAAACAGGGGAGAGAGAACTAAGGTGTAGTAACCTTAGGAAAGCTGCAGTACTGAGCACATTTGTACTAAGCGCACTCTAGTGGCAGCCCAAGGCTCCTGTGAGGAAATATTTACCAAGGAAGCTGAAATTACCATATTTTTAAAATATTTATTACTTTTATTTTGTTCATTAATTTTCCTCTTTTCAGAATTTACTGTGGGACCCAGGCAAGCGCCTTGTGCCTCATTACGCACCTGGGACGTGCTCTTCTCAGGCCATAACCCACACCTCCTCTTGTCTTATTGCTTACTTGTTGCAGTTTTCCTCTAGCGTCATAGTGCTCATGTTGTGTGTTCTAATTTACAACTCCTCAGCTGGAGAGAACAGAACATTTACAAAGAAAAGAATATCTGCTATTACAATATTCTCCTTCATACATTACATATTATAAAAGGGATCTGAGAAATGGAGCTTTCTGATTGGGTATAAGCATTCTATCAGTCTTATGTTAATATTTTATTAACATACATGTAGAACATAATCATATGCTGAGCAAGGTTTAACACTGTTTAAATAAATGTTTTTTATAATAGCAATAAGGCACTCCCAGGGGGCTATGTTAATGGTCAGTTATTCGCCCTCTAAGGGCTTGTGGCACTCGGCTACATCTCGTGCAACATTACACCCCTAGAGGGTGATTAACACACCATTAACATAACCTCTGATGTATTGCTTAATAACGACAGAATGGTGCTTGCCGCAGGTTTTTGTGAAATGGCTGCCAAGATGACCTTCTCCAGCTTTACTCTCGAGGGTTCCTGTGGCAACAATTTCTCGTGAACCTCCAACAGCACCATTCTGTACTCCTCACCATCTCTTATCATTGGGGCTGTGCCTTTGTCACTGAAGTTGTGAACTATGTTCCCCCTAAGGTGTGCGCATGTGCACCCGTACAGCAGTCAGAAATAACCCGCACACAGCTTTAGTAGTAGCGCACAAAGCAGCTGACAGGGATCCTCATGTTCATGAAGTAGTGACTACAGTCATCACTCAGATTTAAGACTCAGACAGCAGGACATGAAAGTGAGTGGGAAAGAAACATTGTATGCTCACCTCTGAGGCCACAACTCATTAACTTTAACAAGCCAGTAGTTAACAAGCAAGACATCTTGCTCTTGTTCCACTTATTGAACAATGGAACTGCTCCGCAAAATTCCAACCAATTGGATTTGCAGTTACAGCAATGTTTTTGGCTTGACACCTCTTTTCAGTAAGACAGCACTTGATAATGAACAGTACTCCCCTGCTGTTCACAGAAATGGCATGTTTTATTTGTTTGGTAGATTCCCCCCAACAAAGCAATGCGAGAGATTCTCTGACATAGGGTGTATATTATATTATTTCAGTTTTAAAGTTGCACAACTTCAGTGTAATCTGCCTCCTCCCCAAGCAGCGTCTCACATACAAAATGTGTTTATAATGGATTTAAAGCCTCACCATTGAAAGAGTGTTCATTTTTTTTTCAGTACAAGATTGTACATATGTTTAGAGAGATGAGATTGCGCTTCTCTTTAAAACAGGGTCTCACATTATACACACATTTGAGATTCAATGAATCAGTGCTTGTAAAAAATTGCCCATGTTGGCTACATGGGGATAGTAATTCTAAAATGGACAACAAGAAATAGCAGTGCAACAAATGTCCTTTTCATTTAATTTCATAAATTCAGACTGCTCTTAGTGTGAATCCAGAATGGAAGAAATTACAGTCTCCTAAATGCATCTCCTCTCATATCACACTGACTCACTCACTACATTGCAAAATACATTTTAAAACCCCACTGGAGCTTGATGATACCTAGCATAGTTATTGTAAACCATACCTAGGGTATATGACATCACAAACAATTTTGCATGCATCCATCAAAGATCCCATTGCTAAGTACTGCTTTAGAAGCTGTCCAACCCTGAATACCACATTGCCATAACAGTATTAAATGATGTACTTTTGGAGTTGGCAGAGTTGTCCAAGATGTTTCAGAAAGTGGTCTAACAAGTTGAAGCTGTACAGATTGCTAGGGCAAAAATAAAAAAAAGTTCAGAAGCCAGTACCTGGGTGAAACTGTCTACTGGAGCCCACCAGTAAAACTGCTTTTGGCTAATTGCACAGCTGAAGTAAGCACAACAGCAATTTTGCAATTCATTGGCCTGTTATGTGACCATCTGGACAGCTGATTTCCTGCAGGTGAACTTTCTGACTGATCTGTCTTTGATTTTGCAACAATGCCACATTGCAGCTTTGATTTTGGCTTATCAAATATTGAGAGACTGTGCAGCAAATATCAGGACTATTTATTTTCATCAATGGACCAGGCAGAAATTGTTAGCCAGTACAATGACTTCAGATTTACAGTTCCTGAAAAAATAAAGGCACGATCATTAAAATCCTTTACTGACATGATCCACTTTTCTTTGACTAATGTACAGTACAGCATAGTGGTTAAACTTATTGATGTATGTGCTACATTCAAGCTAAACATGAAGCTATCATGTATAAAAGGTTCCTACACAGTCTTATCCTTCCCCAGAAGAGATTCTCCATAGGGAGGTGCACAGTGAGAAGGCTCACGATAGCACAGAGAAATTATTGGGAGTGATAGAGGATCACGTACTGAAGCAGAGAGAAGTATGGCTGAGTAAGACCATAACTATCTTTGGGTGGAAGGTTTCACTCAAGGATTCTCATAGAAAAGTTAGGGAAGATGTGTTGCTGCTCTTGGAAAGAGCATTAGGATTTTATATCTCCAGAAACATAGTGGAGTCCATGAAGTTATATGGAGACCCTGAGCCCACAACACAGATTGATATTACATTTAAAAATCCTCATAAAGCTAGCAGCTTGCTTTCTCTGGCCAGCAAGCTGGATTGTTTGGAAATACATTTAGTTTACATGTTAGACTTGGGTGAAGGCTTTTCATGGTTTAAACAGACTAAGGATAGTTGAGAATCAATCTTAGAGGCAGATAACCCCCGATTGACTTTGGAAACCTAATTGACTCTAATACCTACTCACGATGACAGTTATTGATTCAGTCTGGCAAATGCAGCCTGTAGATAATATCAAACAAATGAACTCTGAATGCCAGCTAGATTTGGATGAGGGAGCTGGGGATTGAGATGTGGATGCCCTTTCTATACTTTCATGGAATATTGAGGGCATCCATCTTAAAATAATTGACCCTGAAGTAGTGAGATTTCTGGATAATTTTTATATTATTGGACTGCAATAAAGGTGGTGTAGAGAAAATGTTAACTCCCAGATTGGCTGGATATTCTGTCTTTACTCTGCCAGCAACTAAAGATAAAAAGTTTGGACGATTGAAAGGGGGTATTTCCTTTTTTATCAAAACTTTGCTAAATTTTCAGATCACTAGCATTTCTACTAAGTCAGAGGTATTTTGGCTGTAATGATTAGCAAGGGACAAGAGAAGATCATTCTCTGCAATATATACTTGCCCCTCACAATAGAGCTACTGATCCATACGACCTTTTCATACAGGATATGAAAATGGCACTTGATGAATTGTCAGATAAGAGTACACTTCATCTTATAATTATTTTGGGAGACTTTAATCCCAGAATTCCTTCTCATTTCTTGGAGGATGTATATTCAGATATGATCCATACAATATCTATAATTAATCCAAATATCTCATATACTAGGAATGCTGAGGATCTAAACTCTAACCTCAGAGGTAAGGAATTGCTAGTGGGCTTAGCCAGTAGAACTTTCTGTATTTTAAATGGTAGAACTCAGGTCAATCTAGTCAGATCCTTCACTGTAGAGGACCTACTGGCTCTTCAACCACTGATTAGGTTTGGACCAATTTGAAAGCAGTAAAGCTGATCTAAAGTTAGAGGTCATTGATAAATTGGAATCAGCACACTGTGCCATTGTAATTAACATCAAATGCCCTTTTGGAACTTTAGGGAGTGAGCGCAACAGGAAGAAAGTCGAGAAGTCATAAATAAGAGAAGGATTGGATGGGGGCCGATTCATCAAGCTAGTTTCAAAGAAATTGTTAGTACAGGAGTCTTAGGTAATATTCATGAGTTGGTCCTGGACAAAAGTAAAGCCTTTAATAATTTGGAGAATTGGGAAACTATTCATTCTTCACTTGGACTTAGATGTAAAACAATGTACCATCCTAGGTCCCTTTATAAAAGTTTTAGTTTAATTCGGTATCCCTACAGGCAAAGAAAGTTTGGAGGAAAATTAAGATAGCATAAGAAGAAAAGAAATAAGTCTGCAGCATATTTTAAATTGCTAAAGACTGAAGAGAAAAATATAGGAAAATTCTTGAATGGGAAAGACATAAACATACTCAGGGACTTTGGGAAAAACTGAGGCAGGCTGTTTTGGTTAGGGATGGAAGGCGATTTTGGAATATTGTTGTCCAGGGATATGCTAGATATGCCAATAGGATTGAAGCCTATATTACACCTGAAGTCTGGGCATCTGATTTCTCCAAGCTCTATTATTCTCAAGAAGAGCAGGAGACACCTGATGCTTTCAAAATACGGGAGGATGAAATTTTCCAAGACCTATCTTGATCACAGATGACTGAAATCCGGATGGCACTGATTGGCCTTAAGGCAAATAAAGCACCAGGGCAAGATGGGGTCCTAGGTGATCTCTATAAGGTTTTGCCAACTGATGGATTCCTTTTCTTCTTTACTGTTTAATGGCCTGGTTCAGAGTACTCTTACCCTGCAAGTTGGGCAGGTAGTGTTATCTTCCCAATTTTTTAAAAAGAGGATCCGAATGACACAAGGATGTATAGGCCTATTACTTTGATAGATGTTTCACAGAAGATTTTGTCTAGGATAATTTTGAGCAGATTACTGTCATGGGTCAAGGAAAACTCAGTATTGAATGATGCACAGAACGGTCTCTGGAAGGACTGCTCTTCAGTACAACACTATTATGTGCTTCAGCACCTGATCTGGAAATATATTAAAGTGAGAAAAACAAATTATATATTGCTGTTTTGTGGACTTCTCCTCGCCTTCGACAGCATTAGTAGAAAAATCCTTTGGGCTACATTAAGGAATCTGAAGTTGGAGGCCTCACTTCTTGATATCATTAATAGACTCTATGAAAATATGTGGGCAAGGGTCCAGTATAATCAATATGGTCATCTAACTGATAGATTTGAGACAAATATGGGGACAGACAGGGGTGCATTTGGCCCCCACTCTATTTAACATCTACATCAATACAGTCTTGGATCAGCTAGGTAACCCAGATTTCCATACTGCAAAATTAATGATCAAAGATTTAATGTTTAGCATATGCAGATGATTTAGTCTTGCTCTCTACTTCAATCTTACGTCTTAAAAGAAAACTGGCTCACTTTGAATCTCTCTGTTCTCAAAGGAAACTAAACGTTAATCTCGGCAAGACCAACATTGTAGTTTTTGGCTCTCAAACCAAGAATACAGTAGGTTTAGGCTAAACGGTAACCATATAGATACTGTTAAGTGTTTGACTATTTAGGTGCCCATTTGCCTATAGCCTATCTTTGGACCAAACATTTGGAGGCTATTCAATTTAAAATGGGATCTTCTGTAAATGCCCTAAACATATTTAACAGCAAGATGGGAAGTCATCGGTGAGCTGGGTATTAAGAGTTGTTAATGCCAAAATAAGAACAATCATGTTATATGCCTCTGAAATCTGTGGTTATACTAAGGTTAGAGAATTAGAAATAATTCTGAATAAACTCTATAGATACATCTTAATATTTTTAAATGGAACTCCAAGCTGTATTCTTGCCTTGGAGGTAGGACAACGTTCCTTGACTTCTCTCATCTGTGAACGACAGATTTTCTGTCTGTTGAAACTTTTTCTTTTGCCCCTACAAAGATATCCCAGAATGTGTGTGGTGGAAGCCATCAAATTGGCCAGCATTGGGATATGTACATTCCTTTATTCATCTTATTAAGGAAACAATAATGGCGGTCGGATTGTGCCACCTCTTATATCAAACTTACACAAGACCATTTGAGGAGATTAGGCAGGATGTCAAATTGAGGCTTATTGACTTAAGACATAAATTATTTCTGTGTTCAACTCTCCAAGCTTAAGCTATATGGGTTTTATAAAAAAAAAAAGTAAAGATTTCATGGGGATATGAGCCATATCTCTATTTTTTTAACCTGTCCTAAACAAAGAAGAATCTATACAAGATTTGGAACTGAAAACTAGAATGCTCAATGCATTCATTTCAGACAAAAGAGAGAGGGGTACTTTCTCCATATTGTAAATGTGGAGTGTGGACTACAGATGATCTCAAACATGTGGTACTCTTGTGACCTAGGTATGAATCAACTAGGAAAAACTGCTGGGGATCTTGGCCTCCCCTGGAGGATCTTTGGAATATTTGTTTACTATAAAGAGAAGAACATGGAAGAGATCTTTGCAAGATTTCTCATCTCAACTCATTTGAAAAGTATTTTAGGGGACATGAAGTTCTATGTAGGTTTTTATTTGAAAAGATACTCTGTTAAACTGAATTGCACTGTAAAGATATTTAAGTTCCTTGTTGATTTATTTATTGTCTATTTATATTTACTATGTATTTTGTCCTGATTTTAGTATACCATAACTGCTTTATGCGGAACAATAAATTATACTACTTCTACCACATTCCAAGCTTCTAGTGCTGACCGTGAAAGAGGCTTCAGCTTCATGAACTGCATTAAAAACAAACAAAGAAACAGCTTGGAAGAAAGCCATTTAGATATGCTGATGCGAACAAAATAGTTTTTAACATCTGGTGGAAAAATGGATCTTAATAAAATATAAGCCCACTGGAAGAATGGGAAAGACAGGAGAGAAAAACAGCAAATGTTGATTTCTTAGCAATGCATCATCAGCAGCACCCCTTTTAGATGCATGCAAGACTCTTTAAAATGTACATAGTTTGCACATGTTTCCAGTTCATACTGTTATGGTGCACAGTGCACATCCAAGCTTCGGACTGTGTCAGAATGTATATTTATGCTTTGCATTGAGTATTTGAGTGTTTGGTTATATTTTCTACTGTTTACTGGCAATAAAATGTATCACTTGTTTGGGCCTTCCAATTTGAGCACATGAATCAATTTTTTGCACAAAGTGCCACACACACATATCAGTCACCCACCCAAACAGACTAAAAATTAGAGGGAACATTGGTTGTGAATATCATGATTGTCCCATTTTTATGAGAAAACTATGATTTCTTGGCATTTTCCATAACAACATGTTTAACACTTTCATTGACAACACTGTAGTTTTTTTTTTTGTTGTTTTTTTTTTGCAAATGCTTTACCCATACTTTTGTGCCTTGGCCCTGCAGTGTTTTTAGTCCCCAGTGTGGGGTTCTGGGGCTTGGTCTCCAAGGTAGCAGCACAGTGCGCTCCCTCCCTCCAGGTGCTGGACCAGCCTAACAGTATCTTTGTATCATGCTCACTTACCCACAGCAGCAAATTTACAGCCGTTTCAGTAACCCTTGGTCCCAGATGTTCAGATTTGTATTGAGCGCAAGTGAATCCTTTGGACCAAACACTGATGAACTTTGTCTTTTTGATTTTCAGTTATTTAGTCTGTGAATCATAGAACATCATTGAGCATAATTGTTTTTAGGAATACAAATGCTTGCATTTTCATAATGTGTTCTGTATACTGTTCATATGTTGCACCCAGGCGTGGCTGAAAATGGGCTTGCCCAAGTATATGTTCCTGGTAAAACAATTAACTGAAACCTGTATAGTCTATCTCAACCCCTTGTGATACTCTTTTCAGATGGCTGTGTTGGAAATCCAGGGCAATGGAGAATCATCTTATGTGTCTCAGGAAGCAATTAACAATGCCATTCAGTCACTAGAGGACCCCTTGCAAAGAGTAAGTACTACAGAGGCAGAAGAGGGGTATTCTTAAATGCATGGCACTTATTGTAAAACTGCAAGGGGAGCCATCAGCACTTGTATTTCCTGAGAAAGATGATCAGTTATCAGCCAGTTTATATTTGTTAACGAGCAGAATATAATGTGCAAACCTCCAGCAATAGCCCCTTTGTTGGTCATGTCACTCAGTGCATGTCTGGAACTGTGCATTCGAGTGGCACAGTGGTCTGATTGATGAAGTCATTTTCGCAGCTCTGATGACCTCATTTGGTGTATGACCTCAGTGTGTCTCAAGTGTGACGAAGCATTACACCTGCCTGCAGGGTACACCCTTCATTGTTTTTTTTTTTTTTTTTGCTTGCCATGTTAAGTAGTAATTGAAAAACATTACATGAGCAATAAACTTATTCATTTATCTGCATTGCTTCTTGCTGCAGCTAACCTAAAATGACTCATAAGGCACTGCACCAGCTCACAGGGTTAGTCAGAGTCTGGCTCATCCAGTTATAAATGGCTTTCATGGGCCGGTTTTAAAGTAAGTGGTTACTGGTTCCCTTAGCTGTAAGAAGTTCACTAGCCCAGGATTTTTCTTCCTGAATCAGTCATTGACATGAAGGCCATAGTATACTAGTGTACCCAGGAACTACAGGGCCAGCATACTGTACCTGCTGAGTGTAAGAACACCCAGATCTTTCTTCGAGAGGGCTCTTGCAGTAGGTACTCACATATAGGACTAAGCCACCAGGCTCTAGGACCACACACAAAACTTCTAGCTAGCAGTGTCTGACAGGGGACTGCCCCCAACGTCACGTGACCGACATCAGCGTGGCACTATATAGGGAGCGGTCCCCACACCCGCCTTCCATTTCGTTCCTGCCATCGACCTGCGCACGTCAGACCTCGCAGAAGAACGCTGCTACTGTCGACGCCATCTTTGGATGAACATAGTCGTTTAAACTTAGTGTTTAAATTACTGTTTTCTTGTCGATTTCTTGTTTAAAGTGTTTTTATTTTTTTTTTGTACTTCAGTATTACTTTCTTCAACTGTGGATAATCATACATTTCATCTCCATAAGACATATACATTTTGATATTTCCACATTTTCAACACTCCATCATTAATTTGTCTTGTACAGCAACCTTTTCAATACAATAACTATAGCCTAAGTTCCATTTACTTAATATCTCTTATCTTGTTTGTATTTACTCATCTTTAAAATCAGAATGCATTATACTTTTATCTATACCATATTTATTTCTCTTGTATTCTGCTACCTTTAACCTATCATTCATCTCTTTCTTACAGGTATTAATACAGCTACTGATAGAAGAAAAGAAAGAAAAAAAAAAGGGGGGGGAAGGGAGCATCTCATCGCCTCTCTATCTCATTCCCTATTTCTTATTTCTTATTTATCTATACTTAGTCTCCTGAGTCCCCTTTTGATGTAAATAAAGCAATCATTATATTCCGTTCTCTGTGTTTCTGGTTTTTATTCCCATCTTCTTTGTTTTTTATTTGCTTATATCCAGTCCTGTCTAATTGTATAGGAGGGAAGAGAAGCAGAGGTATCATCTCGATTACTCCTACTAGGCCCATCACTATTCCACATTGACTTTTCTTATATGCCCTCAGGTCAGTTTTTGTTTTCCTCTTTATATTTTAAGTTCCTACTGTTTAGTTTTTTAAGTCCCCTCCCATTCTCCAGTTCCAAACAATTCCCACCTTGTCCATCTGTTTTGATACTGTGGTTGATTTTACCTCGGGGAGTAGGTGATTCTTTCAAATGTTTTTATCCTTTCTACCAACTCACTCCACTCTGCTACTGTAGGGGCAGTTGGAGTGAGCCATTTTCTAGTGATTGCTTTGCCAGCTGCAGCTATCAATATATTCCAAAGGTACCTTGCCTCCCTCCCCTCTGAGCTCCGCTGGACATAACCCTAATATCATATGTTCTGGCCCTAATGGTGTCATTATACTAAATATTTCCTTCAGACATCTCTGTATTCCCCCTCCCCCAAAGTGTTTTTATCAACTATCATGCATGTCGTCTCCAACGCCTTCAGAATCGCATAAGAACAAGTGCGACTCCTGTGGAACTCCGCTCCCTCACAAGGACGGCCATTCTATTTGTCTTCTTTGCCTGGGCCCAGGCAGTAAGATCAAGGGGTGTGAGCATTGCCAGAAATTTAATCCGGCCACACGTAAACGCTGTCAGCAGCCCCTGGAAACTCATCTTTTGAAGCAAAAGATGGCCAAGTATGAAAAAGGAGCTGAAGAAACTCGGGCACTCATCTTTCTCTTTGGAGGGCCATCACGAGAAGAAGGACAAGGAGAGGCATCGGGACCGGGAAGGGTCCCCATTGAACCCTCCGCCTCTAGCCGGAGTCGCAACTTTGAAGGTAACTTCCCCTCTGGGGAAACCATCTTTGACAACCATGTTAGTAGCTACCAAGCAACCATCAGCCCGGGCCAGACGGGAGCCGCCAGGGATCAGGAGGCACCGGTCTCCTCTAAGGCTGCAAAGATTGAGGCTTAGCGGTACAAGTGGTACGTATAACCCGGCGTCAGGAGCCCAAAAGGGTTGCCAGACGGTCCTGGCATAGGACCCGGCGTCTGTCCTGACGGTGTGATTGAAGGGTCTGGAAAACGCCCTGACGGGGGTGCAGAGGGCCCCGATGGGGCTCTGGAAGCAGGGTAGGATGCCCTGGGGGTCCTGATGGTCCAGGCGTAAGTAGAGTTCCGGCTTCTCTGGGTCTCGCACAGCTATGGCTGCTAAGTTGCCCGCCGGCTCCTCAGACTGCCGCACAGCCCCGGATCCTCCACCAGGCCTCGATAACAGGCCTGACGATGGAGTGACGGACCAGCTGACACTGGATATGCAGCTGACTGAGATTTCTTCGACTTCTCCTTCACCGCCAATTGAGACGGTACCTCCAGATCCACCCCCCCCCCCCACAGGGGAACAGGGCGGAGATTGCCTGCCATCGGGGCCTTGCCACCCCCTATGCCAGAACCTCAAATGCCTGAGACGCCGTCGGACCAGATGACGGCCCTTTCAGCTCCCCCAGGCCTGTTGGTTCCTCAAGGACCGTCGTCGGGCCCAGCGCTGGGACTGTCAGGACCCCCAGGGTATCCTACTCCGCTTCCAGATCCCATTTGGGGCCCTCTGCTCCCCCGTCAGGGCGTCTTCCGGACCCTTCAATCACACCGTCAGGACAGACGCCAGGGCCCTTGGCCCCTCCAGGTCCTATGCCAGGACCATCTGGCAACCCTTTTGGGCTCTTGACGCTGGGTTATCTGATGCAGATTACCCCACGCCAGGTTACCCTCCACGGATTTAATTATCTCTTACATGGCCACCCGAGTTATGGATTATAACCCACCGCCCCACTACCGCTGGTGGGTTTGGTATGTCCTTAAATCTTGGTGGACAGAAGCCAAGTCACAGTTCACTTGGGAGCTCAAGAAACCTCCTACGCCGGCTCCCAGGCCTCTTTCTCCATCGCCACTTCCGCCATTGAGCCCTCGGATCCCAACGTCAGACAGAAGAATGGAGTTGTTGCCGCCTAATCTGCGGCCTCTGGAAATTTCCCGGCCATCTGACTTCTCAAGACCGATAGACATTGCACTTCCTACGATCAGCTCACCCGACGAAAGCTGATCGTCTGACTCTGACAGTGATTCAGTTCACTCCGGCTCTGACTTTGAGTCCCCCAGGCCGGAGGACTCCAGACCTAAAGAGTCTCCTAAATCCCCACCTGAGGACCCTTCTTTTTTGGAGCTTCTCAAGAAGATCTAAGTGGCATACGACTGGCATACGGTCAACCAGGATCCGAAGAGACAGAGATTGGCTATACACCTGGATTTGTCAGATACCTCCCCAACCTTCATTCCGCCCTGGATAGAGCCACATGAAGATTTGGTCACAATAATTTGGAAGCAACCTTCTTCCCTGGCTCTGGTGGCCAGGAAGGCAGATAGGCTTTACCAGACCCCAGAGGGCAAGAACCACCTTAGCTTCCATCCAAAGGCTGATTCAGTGGTCATCAGCACAGCCCATAATAGGTCCACAAAACCGAAACACCTTAAAGCTTCTCCTCCCAACAAAGAGTATTAAAGTTCTTGACCAGTATGGAAAAAAGATCTACTCTTCTTCCACCCTGGGAATTAGGGCATTAAATTATGTCGCCCACATGGGGGACTACCAAAAATCAGTCTTCGGACAGCTGGAGTCCAAAGTAGACTCTCTCCAAGACTCAACCCTGACAGGAGAAATGACAGAGCTAGTCAGGTCTGCTAGACCTGCGTGCAGACGTATGTTAAGAGCTACCTGTGATGTGGTAGATGCTGCTGGTAGAGGCTCAGCGACAGCTATTAGCCTCAGATGCTAGGCATGGCTTTGGATCTCAGGATTGGCGCCTGAAGTCCAGACAGCCATACAGGATGCCCCTTTTTAGGGGTTCATTTGTGTTTGGTGGAGATGTCAAGGACATCATTACAGACTTCCAGGACAAGGGCAAAGCCTTGCGCTCTGTCCAATTCATGTACAAGCCACCCCAAAAACAAAAGCAGCTATTTCGGAGACAACATCATCAACAAAGACAACCTCAAAACCAACGTCAGAACAAACGTCTGGCCCCTTCGGCTGATAGAGCTCCCCCGGCCAAATCCCAAAAGACCTCAGGCGCTGTAGCCTCCTCCCTGCCCACCGCCTCCTGACACTGTTAACTCTCCCACCTCCACTGAATTGCATTCCAGAGGAACCGGTAGGGGGAAGATTCTCCCACCACCTGCCGGAGTGGGAGAAGATGGAAACAGACTCATGGGTACTACAGTTGACAAAAGGCCACATAATAGAATTCACAGAGAGACCACCAAAAAATCCTCCAGGTCACTCATTCTACCCACCTCACCACATACCCTTGGTAAGAGAAGAAATAAACTCCCTGTTGGCAAAGGTAGCAATAGAGCCAGTTCTAAAACAACATCCCGGGACACGGTACTACTCGCACTTCTTCCTGGTACCCAAGAAGACAGGCGATCTCAGACCCATTCTCGATCTGAGCACTGTGAACCTCTTCATGGAGTACAAGTGGTTCAGAATGTTGTCTCTTCCCAGCCTACTTCCTGTATTACAGAAGAGTCATTGGCTCTGTGCTCTGGACATGCAGGATGCCTACCTGCATATCCCGATTTTTTCCACCACACCGCAAATTCCTCAGGTTTTGTTTTCAGGGAGAACATTTTCAGTTCAAAGCTCTTCTCTTTGGCCTTTCATCTGCACCCAGAGTGTTCACAAAGTGCCTAGCGGTGGTGACAGCTTTTCTATGCAGATGGGGTACAAGTTTTCCCATACCTCGACGATTGGCTGATTTTTAGCTCTGTCAAGAGACACTCTGGCCAGTTCTTTGGCCCTTAACCTGGATATTTTTCAACAGGTGGGCATTACAGTAAACCATGCCAAATCCCACCTTTTCCCTACCCAACAGCTCCAATTTATTGGAGCAGTGTTGGACGCAGTCCAGTGCAAGGCCTTCCTGCCGCCAGACAGGATGGCAACATTGCAGCAGCTGGCTCGCCTGGTGGCCTCGCAGAGAAGGATACCAGCCAGGTCAATCCTTCGCCTGCTCGGTATCATGGCTGCAGCCATCCCTTCGGTCCCCTTAGCCAGGTTGCATATGAGAGTCACCCTGTGGACCCTCAGAGTACAGTGGGACCAGAGATCCTACGATTTGTACTAAGAGATCCTGGTCTCAGACCCAATGGCTCAGGACCTTTTGTGGTGGCAGAACCAAGACGACCTCTCCGGAGGTGTCCCATTCCACACAGACATTCCCTCCCAGACCCTGACGACAGATGCCTCGGTCCTGGGGTGGGGAGCGCACCTGGGAACCCACAGGACAAAGGGTCCTTGGTCCCACAACAAACTGTCCCTTCATATCAGTGTACTAGAGACAAAGGCAGTGTTGTATGCCCTGAAAGCTTTCCAACACCTCATCCAACCGGGACAGCTAATGATTCAGACAGACGTGCGCGTAGTCTGGTACACGAACAAACAAGGTGGAACCCTCTCTTATCCCCTTTGTCAGGAGGCAGTGAGAGTGTGGTACTGGGCAGCCAATCCGAGCCTTCATTTGTCAGCAGTCCACATGCCAGGCGTTCAAAACGTCCTGGCAGACACACTCAGTCGCACACAAGCCAGTGCACATGTGTGGGAACTCACAGTCTATGGTAGAAAACAACATCGAAAGGTGGGGAAGACCACAACTAGACCTGTTTGCCTCCCCACTCAGCACAAAACTACCAGCTTTGTGCTCACTCGCTCCAGGGCATGGTGTTTTCTGGCGAGACGCACTGTTTCTGTGTTGGAAGGGAGGTTCATGTACGCCTTCCCTCCACTTCCATTGATTCAGAGTACACTAATGAAGCTCCAAACAGAAGGAGCACAAATTATACTTATTGCTCCCTTCTGGCCGAGACAAATGCTATTCTCTCTGCTGCAACAGCTATCAGTGGATCCTTCAATTCCACTGCCAGTCTCCCAAGATCTCTTGACACAGGAACAGGGAACCCTGGTACATCCAGGTCTTGGGTCCCTTCATCTACATGTGTGGCACCTATTGACATAGCTGCCGCACATTTCAGGATTTCTCCAAGGGTAGTACAGATTCTAGTGGAGGCCAGAAAGCCTTCCACTAGAGCCACGTATGTATGAAATGGAAAAGGTTTTTCATACGGGCAGACTCTTAAGGAGTTAGAACCCTTCTCCTGTTCAGTCACACAGGTCTTGGATTACATGCTGCATCTCTATGACCTGGGTCTTAGTTACTCGACTTTAAAAGTCCATTTATCAGCCATTTCTGCCTACCACGTCCCTGTGGGAAGCAAGACTTTGGCTCAGCTGGAGGTATCTAAAACCTTCTAGAAGGGGATCCTACATTTCAAACCACTGGTACGGAGCCCTGCTCCACCCTGGGATTTGAATTTCATCCTGGAAAAACTCACACTGCCTCCCTTTGAACCGGCAGTGGATTCTGACATACGCCACCTTTCTTGGAAAGCGCTCTTCCTAGTGGCCATCACTTCAGCTCGAAGGATTTCTGAGCTTCAGGCGCTAATGTGTAAGGTGCCTTCCTTGATTTTTCACAGAGACCGGGTGGCTCTACGAACTGATCTGAAGTTCTTGCATAAGGTGGTCTCGGAATCCACCTTGAATCAGTCACTTGAGTTGCCAGTGTACTGCCTTGAGCACTCCAACCAGGGTGAAGCAATTCTGCATACTCTGGATGTACATAGAATTCTTTGGTACTACACGAACAGGACAAAGCCTGTCCATAAAACTGGTCAGATCTTTCTGGACTAAGTCTCCATCACTCATTCACACTGTTGGGATAGCGCCGGAGGCGCTAGGACCTAGCGGAAGCCTAAAATTTTCTGAAGGGTCTGCGCCGAGACAGGACCATGCATGCGCGGCACCATGAGACTAGCTTGCGCCTGTGTAGGCTATCTCGGCGTCGACCCTCCAACCGCCCCAGTTCCTTTTCTCCCGCCGTCGAGTGCGCTTGGATGTCGATGTCGCTCGTCTGCCGGAGTCTGTTTTCGTCTATACGACAGCAGCTTTTAACATTTAATTTAATATTTTAAGTAGTAATTTTTTTTTTTTTTTTTTTTGTGTGGGACACCTGCCAGCAAGTATCCGCCCTGGTCCCGTCGTTCCCCCCCACTGCCGGCCGTGATCCCCGGTCACCCCTGACTTTCCCTCCAGAGGGTGGGGCTGCGGAGCTGGTGCCCCATATACCAGCCCACGGATCCTTTTTAACTGGTTGGGGATCCGGCGACGCCAAGTCAGGAAGCCGGGGAGGCTTCATAGAAGTGGAGGTTCCCTACTTTTCTTGTATATTATGGCCCACTGGAGAGCCAGGCGTGCAGTGGCGTCCGGCGCGCCACGTGCAGGCGTCTGCGGCTCTCCCCCTGTCGAATGCGCTCTCTGCTGTCAGACACCCAGCCCGGAAGGAAGGGGGCTGTCGCGGGACACTCGATCCTTCCTTCCCCCTGCCAGCCCCTGGCGGCCTGAGTCCGTTACCGAACCCGGGTCGCCGGCGTGGTGCGAGGTGTGGCGTCCAGCGCCTCAGTCCTCAGCGCCACCAGGCCGGCTAGTAATTTCTTATTTTATGAAGAAGAAAAATAAAATCTTTCCTGCAATCAACGGAGTCGTCCTTAAACGGTGACAGTAAAAGGACTTTGTTTGAAAGTTTTTTATAGCAGAGGTGCTGTGTCGGTCCGCCCGCCCGCTAGTGCTTGGGGGGAGACAGTCCTCGAGCACAAATCTAAGCGGTTCCAGGGATCGGCTCTGCTTAACCTCGAGCTCTTCTTCTTCATTGGGGAAGAAGAATCTGTGCCATTCGAGGTTGCCCGTTGGTACGTCTGCACGAGGATTGTTCGTCGGGAGGGGCGATGGCCCTGAACAGACTTTGGTGGGTTCCTCTTGGCCCTGCTCCTAACGGCTGCATTCTCGACTCAGAGCTCCATCTCTATCCTTGTTGGAGCTCCGGTGGGCAGTTTCACCTCTGGGCCGCTCCTGTGGAGCAGGGGGTTTGACTTTCCAGTTTTTCCTGGCTCTGTTCCTGATTTCGGGACCTCTGGGCCTCGGAGCCGTTGGACCAGAGCCAGGTCGATTGGATCACGATGGGCGAGGTGCCCTCTTGGTGCCTTTGCCATCGTGTCGACCCCTCGTGCCTACCCCCTCTCTTTTTTCCATGCAGGGGCCGCACCACCTTTTTTCCTTCTCCCCTTCTCAGGATTTCCACTGGTATTTTCCTTCGGCGCCTTGGTCAGCGCCGTGCCTCGGAGCCATGGCTCGGTGCCTTGGTCGGCGCTGTGCCTTAGTCGGTGCCATCGCTCTGTGCAGTGCTGTGGGAACTCTTATTGCTGCCGTTGGTTGTCGGCGCCATCAGTGGTGCCGTGGTGTCTGGGTGGTGCCGGGAGCACCCGTGGGTGGCGCTGTGAGCGCCCATGGGTGCCACTGGTACCATGGGTGGTGCCGGGGGCACCGTTGGTGCTGTGGGTGGCACCGTGGGTGCCCATGGATGCCACTGGTGCCCTCAGGTGCCATTGTTGTCATGGGTGTCATGGGTACCATGGTTGTCGGGGGGTGCCCTTGGGTGCCACTGCTACATGGGTGTCAGGGGTGCCTGCGGGTACTGCCGCGGCTACCCTCGGGTATCGCCCAGGTTGGCATAGGCACTGCTTGTTGCCCTCCTGTGCCACGAGTGATGCCGGTGCCGCACGGGTGCTAGTGGGTGCTGTATGGCAGAATTAGTGACACATGTTTCCCTTTCGGACTTCCTGTCCACAGAACTTGTGGCGGGATGTTATCGCAGAATGAACTCCTGTTCTGCGGATTATTTTTTCCACACATCTTAGTGAGTGGCGGTCTGTGTGGGATCTTGTGTCATCCACCGGTTTTCTGCTGATGGAACTCTGCTGTACTGCTCTGCCAGCGGAATCTCATTCTGCTCGGCACTTTCTCAGCTCCCTACGTGGTACCAAGCTCCCCGACTTACTTCCTGATGGCGGAGTCTCTAGTGGCTCTGACCTAGACCTCTCTTGGAGGTCCTTCTGGGGTAGAAGTGCATCTAGATGGGTCTTTTCCTGTCCTTCTGGTCAGTAATACAGCGGACGACTCATTTTATATACTGAAGGGTTCGTCCTCTCTAGCATCAGAGTCCGTGATGGAAAATCTTTTCAGTAGTTCCTCAGTAATGGGGTCCACTATAGTATTTCACACTGCGTCCGTGGACCATACACTTCTGCGTCTAGACTTTTTCAATCATCAAGACAGTTACACTCTGTGGAACATTCTAATTTAATGGTTGGGAGCTGCTCTGGCTCTTCCGCTCCTTTGATAGGGGTATATAGCCCCCTTGTGATATTGCCCCTTCGTTGGCTTCTTCGGCACAGGTGGTTAACATCTCTCTAGCTGTGATTATTAGTCCGGTCATGATTTCAGTATGGACGCTCAGGCTCCTTCTGCACTCAAATGGAGATCATCTTGGTCATTTTGTATCAAGACAATCCTTGTGAAATAGCAGCCTGAAAGCCTTGTTAGGCTCGGACTACAAAAAAAAAAAAATTTTTTGTCACAGCACAGGGCCTAGCCGAAATTACCAGATACCCCCCTTTTTGGATCTGGTCAGTTTCCGCCTCAGCCCCTGAGGCGCTCGTCTCCAGAGTACGGTTAAGAGTACCTGACTTCTTCTTCCCCTAGGGGAAGTCCGATCTGGCGGCAGTATGGGTCATCTGTTTCTCTAAGAGAGATTTCTCTCATTCAGAGACATTTCCTAGACCTAGGCGACTGTACAGTCTGTTAATTCCCCTTTCTTTTTATCAGGCTTTCTTCTCTTGAGCAGAGCCTTGCAGCAGCAGAAGTGATTCTCCACCGAGTCGGAACTCAGGTTCCTACTTCCTTGCTTGCTTAACTTAACAGGCGATTTTCACCTTGATGGAAGGTCAAGTAGGTCTTTTTTCTGAGGTAGCTTCTCAGATATTCACACTTTCAGTTCCTGCCCACTGGTCCATGCCAGTCGCTCACGAAGCTATCCTCTTCAAGTGCATGATGGAGTTGTGGTGTTTGTTTTTCAGCAAACAAACTATAATCCTTTCTTACTCCCTTCAGGGAGGCCAGAGTGAGTAGTGCCTCACCGCACTGAGTCACTGCCTCTTTGTCACTTCAACAAATGGGTTAGCGCTAACTTGGTCCTGCTGTGTCCCTCGTCGATGCACATCTGCCTCTATTTGCCGTAGAAATCCAGCTCCTGTTATTTTCTGTCAGAATGGTCCCCCACCCCCACCCACTGTGGACATGTCCTCCTGTACACTTTTTCCTTTCTTCTCTAAGTTCAGAGACTGCTACTACAGTTGTACACACAGGGTCAGGATGATTCCTTTTGGAATATGCAGTGGGTAGGATCTGGTTCTGCTAGACCACCTAAGGCTTGTAAGTCGTGTTTGGCCTTCCATCAGGAAGGTTCCTATGACTAAGTGGATACCATTCTTCTTGATGGGCTAACCCCATCCGGGGGCCCCCTTGCTCACCAAGGAAGGGGTTCAAGTGCTCCTGGACCTGTTGTTTACAGGTCAGCCATAATTGATAGTGGGCGTTTCCATCTGCACTTTCCGGTCTACCCTGAACCAGTAGACTTTACCTCCGACTCTTTCAGTTCCTGAGGTCCTTTTACGTTACATTAGTTCATGTCTTTGACCCTATTAATTTTGGTCCTAGACCAAATTGTGAGGACAGGTTCTTGCCGCTCTCCTAGAGTGGTTGTGGCTTCCTGGCAGACTTTCATTTTGTGCCCATTGCAGTCGTCTGCAAAGTGGTGTTACAACTCGAGCGCTTATCTTGTGGGCACTATGTTCTAGATGCTCTTTACAAGACAGCTCTTTTTATTAGCAGGACAGTCCTTGGCTATCCTTTCTGAGTGAACCCTATCTCCTACCACCCTACTCAGCGTTGTCGGGTTTAGCTCGGTACTCTCCCACTAGTGTGAATGAGTGCTGGAGACTTAGTCCCTGAAGAAGATATGGAAATTACGTACTTACCGTTATTATTGATCTTCTTGGACAGTCTCCACTCATTTACACGCCCACCCACCATCCCATGGGTTCACTCGTTTTCTTTCATGGGCTTCATGGTCCTGTGGTTCAGACTGTGAGGACATTATTCTTTGACCTTTCTTGCAAAGGCCATCTGGGCCCTCTCAGGCCCATAAACTTAGGATGAGTTATTCTCATTAGTTACGCTGCACCTCCTTGGTCGGAAAGGTACTGAGGCAGTTGGAGGGTTGACGCCGAGATAGCCTACACAGGCGCGAGCTAGCCTTGCGGTGCCACGCTTGCGTGGTCCTGTCTCGGCACCGACCCTTCCGAAAATTTTAGGCTCCCCCTTGGTCCTAGCGCCTCTGGTGCTATCCCACTAGTGTGAATGAGTGATGGAGACTGTCCAAGAAGATCAGTAATTACGGTAAGTATGTAATTTCCATTTATTTGTGTCTTTCGCACCCAAAAGAGAGGGCGCCACGGATTCAAAACCGTGTTTGTCCAAATGGTTGGCAAACTGCATTAGCTTCTGTTACCAGAAGTACAACAAACCCCTTCCGGGGGAGGTCAAAGGACATTCAGCCAGAGACATGGCTGCTTCTACTGCTTGTTTCAGTAACGTTTCAGCTGCCGACATATGTGCGGCCACGACTTGGAGTTCCGTCCATACTTTCACCAAACACTATAATTTGGACATTGCTTTGAGGCGCAGAGCGGGCTTTCATCTAGCTGTCCTGCAGGGCCTCTTATCTTAGGTTCCTGCTTACTGCAGACTCGTTCCTACCTCCCATGTCTTAGGTCACTGCTTGGGACTCAGTCCTGTATGTGAGTACCTACTGCAAGAGCCCTCTCGAAGAAAGATAGTACAGTTACGTAAGAACTTATCATAACAGTAGATCTTCAAGAGAGGCTCTTGCAGTAGGTACTGCTTTCCCTCCCTCCTACCCCCTGGGTTTCTTCTCTCTTTCTCCTGTACTAGAATTTTGGCTCCAGGAGCCCATTCCTTCTCTCCTGTTGCACCTTTCTAGGTCTCCAGCGGGTGAACTGGAGGGTGGGCGTGGGGACCGTTCCCTATACAGCACCTTGTCTAGTGCCTGGCGGCTTAGTCCTGTGTGTGAGTACCTGCTGCAAGAGTCTCTCTCTAAGATCTACTGTTATGGTAAGTTCTCACGTAACTGTTCTTTGGGTAGCAGAACTGAGCCAAAGAATTAAAGCAGCACTGTGGGTTTGTAACTGGATATTTTATAGCATTCTGCCTGGTGCACTTAATCTTCCATCATCACAAAGCCTTCCTTTATTTTATGCATACTAGGCAGTATAGTGTAGTGGTTAAGGGCACTGAACTGCAAACCTGGAGACCTGGGTCTGAATCCCATCAGCCCCTACTTGCACACTGTGTAACCCTGAGCAAGTCACTCAACTTCTTCTGCTCCCAGGTCACACCTGGAAACAGGCTCCAGCTTAGTGTGCCTTTCCTGGTGAAACAATTTCCCCTTTCCCTTAAGTGCAAAGTGCAACACAGAAAGCAGGCAGGTTTAGATTACCAGGCCATTTGGATACTAGTGAACATAAACTAATTTTGTAATGTCTTTTGAGAAAAATTCAGACACCGTTAGTTTCCAGATTTTTTTCATCAGTTTATCCGCAGCCTCATGATGGACTGTACTGCACCAGTTTGTGAAAACACCATGTGATCTGTTTATTCTCTGAATTATACAGGGCCTCTCAGTACTAGCCATTTGTTTTTGTTTAGTTGGATCATCTAGAAGAGACCTTTCTAGGGACATGGATATGTTGTTCATCCACACTATCTGGCAGGTTCCTTGCCACTTTAAATCTTGCCGGAAGGTCTTCAAGCTAGCTCCTCCCACCCACCCGGGTGGTAAAACTCTCGGCTCCGCCCCATGACGTAGATCTTCCTTACCGCTTGGAAGCTCAGGTTCCCTCCTTAACGCTCTGCGATTAAGCTTTGGACTAATTATTGACTTTTAAAACTTTTACCACTTGGTCTTCTTCCTCCACGGCTAGCAATGGACAAATCGACTCCGGTTTGGAGATGCCCTTGCGGGCGAGAAGATGTCTCGGACGGATCCGCCTCCGTGTGTGTTACTGCCTAGGCCAGGTGCACGCGACCATGAGCCCTGCGAACTGTGCTCATCTTTCTCGGTCTCGTCCTTGAAGTCGCTGCCCATCTCCAACAAGGGCGCCCGAAGGAGATTTCCTCAGTCAAATCAAGAGGCCCGACTGGCGGTGTCAGCGGCTCACCGGGCTCCATAGAACAACGAGCAGATGATAGCCCTCGGGAGGAGGCGGCTCATGCCGTTACATCTTGGCTGCGGCATTCGTCCGCTCTCGCTTGGGTCCTCCTATTCGGCTTCTTTTAAGGAGCTTTGCTTGACCTTTGAACCAAGGCGAGGTGCCACTTCTTGGACCGTTTCATCGGTCGAGAAGAAAAGTAGGGTAAGTCCCATTGTCGGCGCTCTTGGGAAGCGGGAAGGTCTACCCCCTGGTTTCCATAGTCGACTCGGCCGGGTTTCGCTTCTGCCACTGGCTTCACGGTGCCCCCACAGGCCAGGTGACCGATTCTCCCACGACGGTTTCAGATTTTTCTCGACCTGTTAGGCAGGTTGTCGGCTGAGTAGCGAAATTCCCTCCTCCCAGTTCCCCGGCGAGATTGTGGATACCGTTGGCTCATCTGTTCCTCTGGTTCCCGAGCCGTCGGATTTGTCTACCGAACCGAGGATTGCGATCCTCGGCTCCCACACGCCGACCTCGGCCTAGCCGAGATTCTCGGTCTCGGACATCTTGCGGTCTAGCCGATCCGTACAACACAGATGGTCTCGGTCTCGGCACCTTGATGGCAAGCGCTCGCCCTCTTCCTCATCTTCCTCCTCCTCGGACGAGGGGAGGCTTCGGCGTAAGTTGCGCCGAAAATATGAGGAACTTATATGGCAACAACTAATTTTGGCTGGAAACAAGCCGGCTCAGGCCTCTTCTCCGGCCATAAAATGGTTGTCACCGGAACGGGCGAAACAACCCCTTGCGGTGGTCGAGGAGCCTGTTTCCAGGCCGGTTGTTCGGTCTACTCCTGCTGCCCCACCAGTACTGGTGGAACCGCCTCCGCCTCAACCGACAGTCGGGGCCCCGACAAAAGTTCGCAACCGGCTCATGGCCTTCCCCATAGGCTGTTGGTCACCCTCACTCCCGATAAGCCTCGGCACGTAGGGGGTGGCGGGCTCTAGGCAGCTATTCAGCGACTTCGTCTGAGTCGGACGACGACTCCTCCTGTTTCCAAGCGCCTAGACTTGGAATCCTCTGAGGGCAGTCGATGGGCGATAACCCGCCGTCCTTCCTTGGACTACTCAGGCTCATCTCAGAATCACTGGGATGAGCTCGACCCGTGTCTAAGCGGGCTAGATATCCCTCACTGAGATTCTGGACCGAGGGATTCTCTCTACGGAGCCTTTCCGGTGGCCAAGCCATTGTTAGCCCGCCCTGGAATTGTGGCAGCGTCCGGCTTCCTGTCCTGCCTTGGCCAGGATGGCAGAAAGTATACGGTCCCCACAAATCTCTGTCCGGCTTTCCGAACACTCTTGGCTGAGGGGTTGGTCACGGACAGTGTTTTCAGCGAGCGGAAATGCCAGGGACGTGGACAAACCACCGACAAAGACTCCAGAAACTGGACTATGCTGGGCGGAAAGTGTATGCTGCCTCCTCCTCGGCCTTCGTCAGGCCAGTTCGGCCGTCTTGATGGCATATTTTTCCCATGCCCTGTTGGGCTCCCTGGATGAGGTCGTCCCTCATCTTCCGTGGACCTGCAGACCACAGTTAAGCAGGTGCGGGACCAGAACAGAGGCAGTAGCTAGCAGCAGCTCCAGACTGTGCTGGATATTGGAGATTCTTGTGCCGGTCAGTGGCGGCCGTGAGTGGCTATGCGCGGCAGGCGTGGCTGAGGATATCCACTTTCCTCGGATACAGCACAAGCTCACGGATGTTCCTTTCCTGGGAACTGGCCTCTTGGCCCTGGGTGGAAGGTCACCTCAGAGGATCGAAAAGTCCAATGCCACCTTGGACTCTGTATCATCCGGCGCGCAGAGGGACAAGGGCCGTAGCCCCAGCCTAAGCCCTTTCCCCTCTGCTCCCTGCGCCCGGCCCAACAACGTCAGGGGCCAGCAGGCTAGACCTGGTATTCCAAGCCCAAGCCATCAGCTTCCTCTAATAGGAAGCAAGGAGGAAAAGCCCTGGTGGTCCTCGGCCGGTCCTTCCTCAAGCCTGCACAGTGACGGGCTGAGGGTGTCTCATCCCAGTCACCCCGCCCTAGTTTTCCCGTGGAGGACGGCTCTGGCACTTCCTTTCCGCCTGGTCCGCTGTTACCACGGACAGGTGGGTTCTGGAGGTGGTGGGAAGAGGCCTGCCTCTGGAATCGGACAGGTTCCACCTTCAGGCCGTCTGCCCAAGGGGCTCTGGGGTCCCCAGATCTCTCTCAAGGCTCGTTGAGCCGACATCGCCTTCCTCCTCTCAGAAAAGGGTGATAAGAGATAGAGGACCCTCATCAGAACCAGGGTTCGTGTCCAGGTACTTCCTGGTCCGAAGCAGACGGGGCTGGCGCCCCATTCTCGACCTACGACTAAACAAGTTCCTAAGGTCTCGGACCTTCAGAATGGTCACTCTGGCTCAGATAATACCATCTCTGGAACACGTGGTGTGGTTTTGTTCTCTGGACTTTCAGGACGCGTTCTTTCACGTCCCTATCCGTCCGTCTCATCAGAGATTCCTCCGCTTCAGGCGGAGGGATCCCTTTAAGTTCAGGCCATGCCCTTGGCTCTCTCAGCTCCCAGGGTCTTCACCAAGTGCATGGCAGTGGTGACAGCATTCTCTGCGGCGCCGAGGTCCGGTGTACCCTTACCTGGACGATTGGCTGATCAAGCAGCCCTCCAGGTCGGAGGTGGGCGGTCCAGGATCTGGCCCTCAGGTTTGCTCTCAACTCGGCCTCCTGGTCAGCGAGGCCAAGTCAGAACTCGAGCGAAGCAGGTGATAACTTTCATCGGGGCAGAGCTCGACTCTCGTGAGCCAGAACACGGCTCCGCGACAGGGCCGAGGTTCTTACCTCCTTTGCCCAATCATTTCTAGTTGGGCAATCGCCCTGCCGGGACTTCCTGCGACTGCTGGGTCTCATGGCGGCCTGTACCAGCGTGTCCGTTGGGCACGCTGGCACATGTCCCTCCAGTGGGACTGCCAGCCAGTGGTCACAGCGCTGCGATCCTTTGGACCAGCGTGTGGACAGCCCAGGAGATGTGAGCGCTCTCCAGTGGTGGACCGTTCCGTCCCATCTGCAGGAGGGTATCCCGTTTGTCTGCCCGAGCCGGCGGTCTCTCTAACGACCGCGCATCTTTGATGGGTTGGTGCCCATCTGGGGAACACCGAGTGCACGGCCTCCTGGTCCCCACGGAGTCCGATGCCATATCAACCTGCTGGAGCTCCGTGCGGTCCGCCTGAGCTCTCACCGCCTTTGCTCCGTTTCTCCGGGGTCAAGTGGTCCGGGTCAGGCGGACAACACCCGACCATGTACTTTCTAAACCGCCAGGGCGGGGCCGCTCCATGCTGGTCATGCAGGCTCTCCGCATCTGGTCACTAGTGCTGCAGCCTGGGCGGATCTCCTGGCCATTCATGTGGCAGGGCCTCCAACACCCTGGCCGATGCCCTGGGCGGATAGGGGCTGCATCATCACAGTGGTCTCTCCTGCTGGAGATAGTACAAGACCTGTTCTCCGCTGGGGCACACCTCTGGTGGATCTGTTTGCCTCCAGGAGAGCAGCGCTGAGGCTGTTTCATGCCCACCCCTCAGCAGGGCTTGCTGCAGGGGATGCCTTCTCGGGGCCGTGGACCCCGGGCCTCTTTTACGCCTTTCCCCCCGTTCCCCTGATTCACAGGGTCCTGCTGAAAGCAAGGAGGGACAAGGCGCAGGTGATTCTGATAGCCCCAGACTGGCCTAGCCAGTTCTGGTACCCAGATCTCCTCAGTCTCAGCTCCAGGACTCCGAGGCAGCTTCCAGCTCGCCCGGACCTGCTCTCAGTCAATCAGGGGAAGGTGTTCCATCCGGACCTTCAATCCCTGCACCTGACGGCCTGGTTCCTGCGGCTAGAGTTCCAGGCCTTGGGTCTTTCGCGCGAGGTCCTCAGCGTCGTTGGGGCGTCCCGTGAGGAGTCGACCAGAAAATGCTATGCCTTCAAATGGAAGAGGTTCTCCATTTGGTGTCAGGATAAAGGTTGGACCCTTTCTGCATCCTGTGCAAGCATTTTGGACTATGAGTCCCTATCTAGTCAAGGGCTTAGGTCGGCGACCCTTAAGGTGCACCTGGCAGCCATTTCTGCTTACCGGGCGCGGGCCGGTCAGCAGTCAGTGGCGCAGGAAAGGTGGTCGGGCGCTTCTTTAAAGGCCTTGATCACATTTCCCCTCCAGTGTGGGAACCCCACCTCCGTGGGATTTACTGCTGGTACTGGCAAGCTCATGGGCAAGCCATTGAACCAATGCACAGTGTGGTCTCCCCACCTGTCATGGAAGACCGCCTTCTTGGTGGCTATCACGTCACAGAAGGATGGGAGAACTCAGGCATTTAGCATCGAGTCTCCTTACCTGGTCTTCCACAGGGACAAGGTTGTCCGCCCCACCGAAATTCCTTCCGAAGGTGGTGTCGGAGTTTCACCTTAATCAGGTGTTGACTCTGCCGGTGTTCTACCCAATCACACCTCGGAGGCCGAATATAGGCTCCATACTTTGGACCCTAGAAGACACTCGCTTATTATAGGCGCGGCTGAAATTCGAGAGAGGTTCGCCAGCTGTTTGTCACCTACGCTGAAGCCGCACCTGGCAGACCTGCAGCCAAGCGGACGATAGGCAGATGGGTCACCTCCTGCATAAATCTCTGCTATGAGTTGGCGGGCATGGAGCCTCCCAGAGGGATAAGAGCTCATTCTACCCGCCATACTGCTGTATCGGTGGCTGCTTCCAGGGACGTCCCTATCCAGGAAATCTGCAGGGCTGCTACCTGGAAGTCAGCACACACCTTCATTACTCATTACCACATCGACCTTGAGTCACGTCGGGATGCTGGTTTTGGGGCCTCGGTTCTCCAATCTCTGTTCCCCAAGTAAGTATATAGGGGGTGTGCGCCTTGCCTTCCTCCTCCCGGAGAACTGCTAGGAGTCTGCCAGATAGTGTGGATGAACAACATATCCATGTCCCTAGAAATACAGGTTACTCACCTGTAACAGGAGTTCTAGGAATGGTATATGTTTGTTCACACCAACCCACCCGACCTCCCCGGCTTCGACGCACAACCTGAGCTTCCAGCGGGCCAGATCTGGCGTCATGGGGCGGAGCCGAGAGTTTTACCATCCGGGTGGGTGGGAGGAGCTAGCTTGAAGACCTTCCGGCAAGATTTAAAGCGGCAAGGAACCTGCCAGATAGTGTGAATGAATAACATATACCATTCCTAGAACTCCTGTTACAGGTGAGTAACCTGTATTTTATGTCCCAGCTTGGAACAGCAAATAATTTATTATCGTGGGCACATGGGTGGAGGTTGTTCACTGTTTTTTTTGTGTTTTGTTTTTTGGGGAATCACACGGCCTTATGGGTTGGATTGTTTCCAGACGAGGAATAATGTTAAAGCTGCAGTTTTATTTATTTTTCAAATAAAAGAATGTTTTCTAGAAGACAGTTGTGTTTTTCGGCTTAGAAAACTGTTTACCCAGAAGGTCTACTGAAAAGGATGAAAACAAAACAAAAAAATGCCATGGCATAGGTTAAAAGGAAAAGAAGCTCTAGGCAGCATTTTCTTTTTCTGTATTCTTTATCTCCCCAACACACTTCTTGGCTGGAGACCAGGACCTGCTTCAGTAATCTGTCCTGCTGTCTGCCTAGAAAACTGCCCATCCTAGATAGCCCACTTCCACATCTGGTAATGGCCAGATTTACTCCCTCTATTAGTCCACCTGGGTGAGCTGTGTTAGACCTTCCCCCACCACACACCCCCACCCCAGCCATGCTTCTGTAGGGCCGAGCAATCTCCTTTGTAGTTACTGGCCCTTCAGGAAATTACTCCCTTACCATGTCCTAAATGGGGCCAGGCAAACTCCTTCTAGAAGGTGCCAGGCTACTGCGGTGAGCTTCTTGTAACAAGGCAAGGGAATGAAACATCGATGTGTGCCATCTCTTACACTGCGATTGAACAGCCAAGTATGGAAGGTGTAGCAGTCTCATTCTGAAACATCAGCAGATCTTCATCGGGGTTATCTCAGTTATCAGGTTACGCCGTAGGGAATCAACATAGATTTTCAGCAGTACAACTGGGGCTGCCCACACCATCGACGTCACCAACCCTATAAAGGCGTGAGCAGCCCCGCTCCCTCCTCAGTTCTTTCCCGCTGTCGACTCAGTCGCATGGATCTCCTCGGAAGCTCTGACACAGTTTTCACGCCATTTTGTCTCCTGTATCTTACCATAGTACCGTCCATACTTTCACAAGCACTGCAGTCGGGACTTTGCCTCAAGAGCCTGTGCAGCTTTTGGCAGGGCTATGCTACAGGGCCTCCTGTCTTAAGTTTATGGTGAGCCCTCGTCCCAGATTCTGTTCGTACCGGTCACTGCTTAGGACTCATTCCTACGGTGTAACCTGATGACTGAGATAACCCCGATGAAGATAGAGCAGTTATGCAAGAACTTACCGTAACAGTAGACCTTTGAGGGGATCTCTGTCATCAGGTCTGCTTTTCCTCCCACCACCCCCCTTTTTAGGGCTCCTGACTAGGAACTGGCTGTCTGGTGTATCCATCCTTTTACATAGGTCGGGGCATCTCTGTCTCACTCCTCAGTCCCCCATAGCTAGGAGTCTAGGACTATGCTCCTTTTGTCTCCAGGGAAAAGAACTAAGGAGGAAGTGGGGCCGCGCACGCCTTGATAGGATTGCTGACATCTTCTGAAGTAGATGGCGTGAGCAGCCCCAGTTGTACTGCAGAAAATCTTCTGTGTGGATTCCTCTTCACCAATGGTGACGCTCCTATGGTGAAACCTGATTAAGACCCCTCGAAGATTTGCCATTATGGTACATTCTTACATAACTGCTCTTTACTGATCCTGTTGTTTGCCTCATCTGTTGGTCACAGTCATTTAGATTCTGATGATATGTACTGCCTTATCCCCCACCACAAATGGAGACTGTGCTGTACTGCTCTGCAGGGTATGATGGTACAAGCATTCCATTACGTTCTCCGCAGATATGCAGCAAATTTCTGGTGTTTGGAAAGTGATTGGAGGGTGGAAGAGAGGCTTCATTTGGTGCAGATGGCACTTTTTAAAAAAACTTAACTTGAAGCAGTTGATTCGTCAGCTTCACAATGATATTAAATACCATGGTCACGCCATACAAATCCCTTATAAAGCAGCTACAAGTAATGCAGGTGTTAGTAGGCAGCTGTACTTTGCCTTCCCTTCTCCATTGGTTGAAGCCTATTATAATAACTGTTCATGTAATAACCTTCCTCTGTTTGGTCAGTTGGCGCAGCAACACTGTTGGCAGCCAGTGGGAAGAGGTTGAGCCCCGTGAGATAAGAACAGGGTGGGGGGCAGGGATTACATTGTGCAGGAAACCAGAGTAACTCTTCTCCGACCTCCTACAAAATTGTATGGGGGTTTCTGCACCATGCCTTCCTTCTCTGTTGAATACAGTAGAGTTCCAGCACCTAGAGAAGACTGTTCCACCTCCTAAAAAAGTTAGACACGACAGTTCCCCAAGTAAGCATTTCCACTTTAACCATTGGGTTGGGAGTGGAGAGAGATTTGGGTCTATAATTTCAAAAATGGAAAAATTGAGCCCATGCAGAAAAAGTTATGCAAGGGAGGGTTTCCTTATGTAACCACAGATCTTAGAAGCATCGAGCTTCATGATTCATTGGTCTGTGCCAGAGGCGCTAGGACCCTGCAGGAGTGTATAGCTTTAAAATTTTTGAGCTAGGGGACTGTCGTTGGGGATGGCACTGCCTATGAGGCAGACGCATGACGTCATGCACGCAGACTGGCCAGTAACCGATGCCAGCACCCCTGCTCTTCTCAGATCTTCCTGGACATAAAGTCTCCACCACTCATTCACACTAATGGGATCTACGCCGGGGGCGCTAGGACCAGCAGGAGCAAACTTTTCGAGAGGGTCGGCACCAGAGATGGGCAGCGACAAAGCAACACCACGAGCCGTGGCTCTTGCAGTAAAGACTACCTTGGTGTCGACCCTTCAGCCGCCTCAGTTCTTTTTTTCCCGCCATTGAGTGCTCTTCAGTGATGATGTCGCTCGCCCACTGGGAGTCAAACTTCAGACTAGCAGCATAGTTTTCAGTTTGTTTTGTAATGTATCTTCGAGAAGTATCAAGTGGATTTTAATTTAAATTTATTGATTAATAAAGAAGTCTTCAGCCCTTCATTGGCCGAGTCCACCATGAGCGGGTCAGGTGACGGTAGGGAGACTTCGTATGAAAGCTGTTCAGTCAGCCGGGCTGGGTTCAGTCCGCTGCCCTCCCTGGAGGGTGGGTCTGACAACGGACGGTCCAATGCTCAGGGAGATGGGCGGTCCCCCCGAAAGCATAAAAGGAACCTATCCCAGTCGTGGCAGGATTCGGCCTAGAGTTCTTCTTCGGCCTAAAAGTCGAGCAAGAGAAGGCATTACTCAAGGTCGCCTTCTGGTATGTCTGTGCATCGCCGGTCGGTCATTGGGGCTAGGCACCGGTCTACTCTCCTCACGGAGTCACCGGTTTCTGGCTCCGGTGCCTGACCTCTTCGACATCGGAGCCTGTCCCCACCTATTGGACGGGCCTCCGATGAGCAGTTTCACCAGTGAGCTGCTCTTATGGAGCAGTAGGCTCAGAGGTTGGTCTGTCTGCCTGGCCTGGTCATGCCGGGGCCTTCGGGCTGCTTGAGGGACCGAGTAGGGCGGTTGGACCTTCCTAGACGTACGGCGTGTTCTTCGGTGCTGTCGACTCCGTGCTCAGGTGTTTTCTCCCCTCACATGGCTGTGGCGCAGGGGTCCACACCGATGTGCCTCTCTTCTGTTTATTTTCCTTCTCTTCCTTCAAATTGCAGTTTTCGGGAACCTTGGAACTCTCTCGGGGCCGTCTATGGCGCCGAGGGCTCTGTGAGCGCCGTCTGTGGCACCAGGGGCTCTGTTGCTGCTGTCCATGGCACCGAGGGCTCTGTCAGCGCCGTGTGCTGGGCTGTTTCCGGTGGCGCCGACTTCTTGGGTTCGGGGCCGTGTTCTTCATTGGCTCCGATGCTTGGTGCGGCACCGTCCAGCCTCCAGGGCTTTTTGACTCCGATTCTTTCCTTTTCTAATTTCCATTCTGATTTTCACTCCTTTCCTGTCCATACAGTCCCCCGGACTGCCAGGAGATGATTTTGAGCCTGACCCAGATCTTCGTTTGGGTGATGATGTTGAAGGAGCAGGGATTAATCCTGCTGCAGAGCCTGTGGTTGAAGACCTTTCCTTTAAGTCTCTGCTGAAAAATTTTAATTCCACTCTTTTTCTCCAGACTACAGAACTCAATCCTGGGAAGCTTTTAAGACTCCAGTACCTACATGTCCCGGAGATCCCTATGGATTTAACTCCTCCGGTACAACCATCTTTTGAGACCCTTTCTCGGATGGTATGGAACAATTCTGCCCTCATTGCTTCTGTGGCTAAGTCCATAGATAGGAACTACGCTGCTCCCAAGGATCGACCCATATTGGCCTCACAAGCTTTTGCTGATCCCATTGTAGTCTTGGCAGAGAATGGCAAGGCCGTCCTCCCTCAGCTATCCTCAGCCCTGCCTATTAATAAAGAATCTCGTAAGATAGACACCTTAGGTAAGAGAGTCTTTGCTGCCTCCACCCTGGGTATGCGTATTGCCAGCTACCAGGCCTGTTCTTCTCAATATGAGTATGTCCTTTGGCATTCGCTCAAGCAAATGGTAGAAGCTCTGCCTGAGTCGGAAACTAATTCAGAGCTACTTCACACCATAACCAGGGGCATAGAGTCCAATAACCAATAGGTTAAAGCTGCAATGGATGCTTTCGATACTGCTTCTCGAGCAGCGGCGGCGGGCATTTGTACCTGTCGCCAATCTTGGCTATGTACTTCAGGCTTCACGAATGATGCCCAGCAACAGGTCATGGCCTTACCCTTCGACGGGTATATATCTGTTTGGACCCCAGGTGGAACAAGCTCTGGAAGCCACACAGAAGACTAGGTCAGTCATTAAGATAGCTAGAGCCCTCACCCGCCTCCTCTCTCGGGGGCTATACCAATAGCGTCAATTTCACAACAGTCAGTCCTTCGGGGCAAAGGCGGGGGGGCTTTAACAAAAGTCACACCCCCCGCAGCCACAAAAGAAAACGCAGCGGAAGGCACAAGGCCCCAAAGCGCCCAGTGCCACCTTCTGAGTTCTCAGCCCAGGTCCCACCTCAGCTGCCCAAGGGGGACTCTTCCTCAGCAGTGGGAGGACATCTCGCTCAGTTCTACGACCGGTGGAAGTCTATAACGTCAAACAAATGGGTCCTCCGGATAATCAAGGAGGTATTAGCTCAATCTTTCAGAACCCTCCCCGCATCATCCCCCACCCCACCCCAAGCGACAGCCCAGGCTGTCGGCAGTACAGTCGACCTTCTTGCTTCCGGTGCAACACCTTCTGAACAACAGGGCAATAGTTCCGCCGACCAACGAAACACAGGTTGCTACTCCCATTACTTTCTAGTTCCGAAGAAAACTGGAAGCATGCGCCCCATTCTGGATCTCAGAAAGTTAAACAAATTCCTTCACAAGGAAAAGTTCAAGATGATATCTCTAGGTACCCTTCTACCTTTGATTCATCAACACGATTGGCTAGCCTCCCTGGACATGCAGGATGCCTACCAACACATTCTTATACACACAAAGCACCACAAATACCTGAGGTTTGTGGCGTTGGGTCAACATTATCAGTTCAGAGTCCTGCCCTTTGGGGTATCCTCGGCACCGCAAGCTTTTACAAAGTGTTGTGCAGTTCTCACAGCGCATCTTAGGAAAATTGGATTTCAACTGTTTCCATATCTGGACGACTGGCTTCTAGCAAGCACTTCCAGGCAAAGCACTCTGGATGCCGTAACCAAAGCTTCAGACTTCCTCACGTCCATGGGAGTCCTGCTAAATCACAACAAATCGCAGTTGCAGCCCTCCCAGAAACTCCTTTTCATAGGAAACTCTTCTGGATACCTCTTGTGTGAAAGCTTTTCTATCAGAGGACAGAAGGAGCGATATCCTACAGATGGCCCGATACATCAGAGAAAACAGCTTGCTTCGAGCTATCTTGATGCAACGGCTGCTGGGTCTCTTGGCATCCTCGGTGTTCACTGTACCTCTAGCACTTCTCCACATGAGAACCTCTCCGTGGATGCTCAGTACTCAGTGGTCCCCAACCATCTCACCCTCAGTCCTTTCCCATCAAGGTGACAGAACCTCTAAAGAGGTCACTCACCTGGTGGTTGCAGGAGAACAACCTTCTGGAAGGGTATCCCTTTGCTCCTCTGGATCATCAGATCTCCATTACCACCGACGCGTCCCTGATGGGGTGGGGAGCTCACTGCCAGAATCTCTACATCCAAGGTACGTGGACTCAGGACGAGTCCCGGCTTCACATAAATGTCCTGGAAATAAGAGCTGTCCTCTGCAGTCCAGGCCTTGAAGGACCCTGTCTCAAGAATATTCTCCTTCAAACGGACAACAAAGCAGTGATGTATTACCTCAACAAACAGGGCAGTGCACACTCTTACCCATTATGCATGGAAGCTATGAGTGTGTGGGAATGGTGCCTGGAGCACAAGGCTCTAATCCACGCGGTTTACCTACCAGGCATGCAGAACGAACTGGCAGACCGTCTCAGCAGAACGGAGACAGATCCTCACGAGTCGTCTCTCAACTCAACCGTCGCTCAGTCACTCTTCAAAGAGTGGGGAACTCCAGACCTGGACTTCTTTGCATCCCTGCTCAACGCAAAACTGCCTCTCTTCTGCTCCAGAAATCCAGGACCTGGCATATTTTCCCTTGTTAATCTTCACCATTCGTTACAGCTTGGGTGTAAGCCGGAGGCGCACACCTGCCACAGGAGATTTTTGTGTGGTGTGCGAGGGGCAGCCGTTGGGTGCCGCAGACTCCTCCATCCCATTTCTGTTTCTCCCGCCAAGGCAACACCTGCTGTGTGAATATTCAGTTTTGCGCCATTAGGCCTTCTCTGAAAGCGAACCTTAAACTCCGTCCCGTTTCGACTTCCTGACGCCGTTTACAGGTAAGACCGTTCTTTTTCTTTATTTTGACGGCGCCAGGAACTTTTCTGTTTATAAGTTAATTTTGCGTCATGTCTGGTTCGGGAGCTAAACGTAAGTCGAAAGTGGACCGTACCCCTATGCGTCGGCTCCTGTGGCGGCATTTTTCCGTTACGGACCATCATGATGTCTGCCTTCCGTGCCTGGGACCTAACCATGATATGGATAGATGAGTCACCTGTTTCTCGATGGACCGCCGTGTTCTCGAAGTCCGAGCGTTCAAAATTGGCAAGGCCCCGCCGACTTTTGGAGGAAGGCGTCGTTCTCGGGCCTCCCAGGCCAAGTCTCTAGACCCTTCCTCCAGGTTCCCTCCCAGGCCCATACGGTCTGGTGAGGAGGAGGAGGAGGTCTCCTCATCTTCAAGCCTTGCCGAGGAGGAGGCCTCTTTCGCGGTGTCTGGGGAACGCCGTGGTCCCTCCCGGGGCCGCGGTGGGAACACTGCCTCGGCAGTTGCCTCTTCGGAGGTGCAGGCTCCCCCAGTGTCATGGCCCACGGTTGCTGGGTCCAGGATTGGTGGACCCCCAAAGCTGCCATCCGGCGCCATCTCGGATCCCGGTTTGGTTCTCGGCATGGCTCGCAGTGCCATGGGCCTGGTCGACTCCATGGGCAGTGTCGTGTTGGGTCCCAGTGGTGCTTTCAGGCGCGGGGACTCGGCCAGAGCCATGGGTAGGTCGAGACACGGGCTTGGGAGGCTGTGGGTGGTGTGCGGGACGAGGATGGTGCCGTGGGTGACACCGGCGCCGTTCGCAGCGCTGTTTCTCGGGGGACTCTGGGGGTGGCTAGTATCGAGGTCCTTCTGGTCGACTCTTCCTCGGAAGCAGGCTACTCAGACGTGGACCCGGTCTGGCTCCCCGATTCTTCGGAATCAGAGTCTTCTGTGGAACGCGGTGTCAGGTGGCCCAGCGCTCCCATTCCTCAGTCTGCACAGTAGTCTTCCTCTGAGCACTCCCAGGCTGGGGGTGGCCCTGGGTCCATGAAGGGGGCAGCTGGGGGATTGGGGAAGGGACTGTCCTCCCAGAGGGGGCTGTGGCAGCTGCCATTTCCGGTGCTACTGCGCCTTCTCGGGGTGAGCTAAGGGTCCTGTCTTCGGGGAGGGGGCCTCCCCCGGTAGGCCTCAGGATCGACGGTCCCTGCCGCTGGCGTAGAGTTCCGCCTGAGTATGAGGGGCCGGGGCAAGGGGCGTTGAGTTCCGCTTGCTACCCCTTGGGATGTAGGGAGGAGCCATAGCGCCGAGCCCTGCCTCTTCCTCTTAGTCTTGAGAGACCCCTCTGGTGGCATTGCTGTGGGTTGCCCTTCTGGATCCATGCAGCCCTAGGTGCGTCACGGGTGATTCCCCTTCTAGGCTGTTCCAGAGTTCGCATACCCAGGGTTCTGTTCTGTGACTTGGTTTGATATCCGGGACCCCGCCTGCTCGGGCTTCGTTCCCCGGATTTCAGAGCCTTAGCAGAGGTCAGTTGCCTCCTTGTAGATGCCCCTCTCCCATTCCTCTGCAGCCACCCCCTCTCTTCCAGGCCATGTTGGTCCTACAAGCCTGTTATCCTGGGAGACGTTCAGAGGCACTGCGGCTGCCTTCCCGTCATATGTTGGATATAAGCATAAGAGGGTTTTTCACCTCTCCCCACCGCCGCAGGGTCCTCTGGGCATTTGAGTTCCCCATCCTCCTCGACTCGCTCCTCGGAGGGAGAGGAACCCTCTGCTCACCTCTCATCCGACGCTGATTTCACTGAATATCGGCGCTTCCTATCGAGGATGGTTGGGGATCTCCGTATCTCCTATGTCAGACGAGACAATACTGAGCGGGAGACGCGTGAATTCCTCAGTGAATTCAGTTCCCGACATTTGGTGGTGCCATCCTGGCCTATTCCCTTCCAGGAGGCGTCTATCTGCTCCTGGCAGTCTCCATCCGACCCTGTCCCAGCCCCAGTAGACTGCAGGAGGAGGTATTGTGCCCCATCTGAGTCCCTAGGTTCTCTTCCCAACCCGTCCTCGGGATTGGTATCCCTAGAGACTCCTTCCGGGTGGCGCCGCCTGGCCCACGACCAACCGCCGGACTCAGATTCTCTACAATTTGACGGGTTGGGGCGAAGTGTGTTCTCTTCCTCTTGTGCGATGCTGTGTATTGCATCACATCAGACACACCATGCTGCCTACAGCAGGCGTCTATGGTCGATGCTATCTCGGCTTCTAGCATCAATGTCTGATACGGAGCAATCTAGACAAGCCATTGCCCTCTCCGCTATAGGTCTGGAACTGGCAAGGCACCAAACAAGAGCATCCTATGACACCAACGAAGTGGCTTCCAGGCTTGTGGGGACAGCGATCTGCATTAGGCGGATGGCATGGCTTCGTCTATCGAGATTGTCACCCCTGGCCTGGTGTAGGGTGATTCGCTCCGCCTTCTGAGGGAACCACCTCTTTTCCACTAGGGCTAGGAGGCTCCTGCAGGGGCTTCCTCAGTCTCCTCGTCTCCGAGGGACACCTCCTAGCTCTCCTCGGCCTTAGGCTTCCTGTCTTGTAAGGCCAGGGTCTCTTCCATCTGTTTTTCACCAGCAGGAGGCTGAGGGTCTTGTTCCCTCAGGGTTTTCCTAGTCCCCTTGGGCGGGGCTTAGTACCCACCCAAGCAGTAATGAATGGTGAAGATTGACAAGGAAATATATGGAAATTACGTACCTACTGTAATTCTTGATCTTCTCTTGTATCTTCGCCATTCATTACTGATACCCGCCCACCTTCCCCTCATAAGCCTTCTCCTTCGGCGTCTCCTCCTCCCTGCTCGTTCCTCATTCCTTCTTCTTTTGGCCTTAAAGCCTGAAAATTAAAAAAAAAAAAAAAATCTTGACTTTTCCGTTCTTCTCAGAACGGATCCATTTTCTTGAGGAAGGGAGGGGAAAGCATAGGATTTATCTCTATCTTGAGAGAACTCTTTCTGATTGCCTCTAGGGGTGACCTCTTGGCTCCTTCTTGAGCTATGTTGTTCAATTCACAGTTAAGGAAACAGTTCCTTAAATGGTTTGGTTCCTTTTTCTAGATCCCCTCTGGCATGTCTCAATCTCCTATTTGCGTCAGCCTCTGCTGGTTAAACGCTACCCTTAAACTCCAATTGCCTTGAACTTGTGATCTGTTTTGCCTTGCCTTTGGGGAGTCAGCCTGAGTTCCCACTCTGTTCTTTTCCACAAAGGGGTGCCCTCTGTAGGGCTTCAAATACGCCCCCTCTCCCCACACACATCTGTGTTAGCACATAACAAGGTGCTAGTGGGTTTCCTTCCCCTTCCTAGTTGGGTGCTGTCCTTTGGAACAGATTTTCTGCCTTGGCAGTCTGCAAGCTCTTAGCTGGAGTGTAAGGGGCTGGGGATGACGGGAGGTGCAGAGAGTCAGCCTTTTGTGTTCCAAGCTATGCAAAAGGTTCAGTTGAACCTTCTTCACCAGTTCTCCTAAATGGGATCCTTGGTCCCGAGCCTACAAGTCAAATTCTCACAACTTGGCAGAACTTCTCCCTCCTCCCAACATCCCCCTCTCTCTCTTCTTCTTCTTCTTCCCTCTTCCCTCTCTCCCTTATCTTTTCCTCCCTCGGAGCTGCCCCAGGAGTGAGGCCTGCGGTCTCGTAGGGTAGGTTTTTCTTCTTTCCTGTCCTCGATCGGCTTATTCCTTTCTCAGTTTATATCCTTTCCTTTACCTATTCCTCGGCTCTCTTTCCTCGCTGTCCTTTCTTATCTTTGGTTCGCCGGTCTGGCTGACAGAACTGGGATGGAGGAGGAGTCTGCGGCGCCTAATGGCTGCCCCTAGTGCACCACGTAGTGCGTCGCTCTTGGGGGTGGTGCCGTCGGCGCCGACTTCTCTCCCAGAAAAAAAAAACTCCCATGGCGGGTGCGCGCCTCCGCCTTACACCCAAGCAGTAATGAATGGTGAAGATGCAAGAGAAGATCAAGAATTACGGTAGGTACGTAATTTCCATTTTCTGTCAGGATGCATTCAGGCTGCAGTGGACAAAACGCTTTCTATACGCCTTTCCTCCTCTTCCTCTAATTCAGAGGGTGCTTCTCAAATTCGAGTGTCAGGGAGACAGAATGATTCTCATTGCTCCCTTCTGGCCTCGACAGATATGGTTCCCGCTGTTCAGCAGTCTGTCGGCAACCCTCCCGAAGGCGCTTCCCCTTCAGACGAACCTTGTGACCCAGGGGCCCGTGGTCCATCCCAATCTGAAGGCACTTCACCTTCACGCTTGACTCCTGAAGAGATAGAGGTGAATAGGTTCAGTGTTTCCTGTAGAGTTTCAGATATTCCCTTGGCTGCATGTAAACCAGCCACTAGAAGGACCTACACAGCCAAATGGAAGCGTTTCTCTCTCTGGTGTGCAAAATCCTCTTCCAGCCCTTTTTCCTGGCCACTAAATAAAGTCTTGGAGTACCTTTTAGACCTCTCAAATTCAGGTCTGCAGTACTCTACTGTCAAAGTTCATCTCTGTGCCATTTCAGCTTATGAGCTGGTACATTCCTTGTCTCTGGCTCAGTTACCTAGTTAAGGGGTTTCTTAAGGGCATTCTGCATACCAGACCTCCTATCAGACGTCCAGTCGCAGCCTGGGACATTAACCTTGTGCTAGACATGCTCACTCGGAAACCTTTCGAGCCTCTAGCTACCTGCGAGTTGAAGTTCCTCACTTGGAAAACACCCTTTCTGGTGGCCATCACTTTGGCCCATAGAGTTTCTGAAATACATGCTCTGGTCACAGACCCCCGTACACTGTATTTCACAAGGACAAAGTAGTTCTTAGGACTCGCCCTAAGTTTCTTCCTAAGGTCGTCTCAGAATTTCAGCTTAACCAACCTTTAGTCCTACCTACCTGCTTTGCTAACTTTCAGAATGAAGGGGAATGTACCTTTCATTCTTTGGATGTTAAGAGAGCACTGCGATTCTATCTGGATAGAACAAAAGAAATTCGCAAGGCTCAACAACTGTTTGATCTTCCTGGACTAAGTTTCCATCACTCATTCACACTAGTGGGATAGCGCTGGAGGTGCTAGGACCAAGCAGGAGCCTAAAATTTTCTGAAGGGTGGCGGAGACAGGACCACGCGTCGCACCGCCAAGACTAGCTTGCACCTGTGTAGGCTATCTCGGCCGACCTCCAACCGCCTCAGTTCCGTTTCTCCGCCATCGAAAGTGCGCTTTGGATGTCGACGCCGCGCTCGTCGGGAGTCTTAAGTTTTTGTCTATACAACAGCAGCTTTAACGTTTAATTTAATATTTTAGTAGTAATTTCTTATTTTCACGAACAAGAAAAGATTATGAAGAAGAAAATAAATTCTTTCCTGCCATCAACAGAGTCATCCTTAGACGGTAGTGGTGACGGTAGGAGGACTTCGTTTGAAAGTTTTTATGGCAGAGGGGCTGTGTCTGGTCCGCCGCCCTTAATTAATGGGGGGTCTGACTACGGACAGTCCTGTGCTCGGGGGGGAGGACAGTCCTCGAAGCACAAATCTAGCGGTTCCGGGGATCCGGCTCCGATTAAGCTCTTCTTCCTCGTTGGGGGAAGGAGAATCGGTGCCACTTGAGGTTGCCCATTGGTACGTCTGCACGAGGAATGTTCGTCGGGAGGGGCGATGGGCCTGAACTGACTTTGGTGGGTTTCTTTTGGCCCCGCTCCTAATGGCTGCATTCTCGACTCCGAGCGCCATCTCTGTCCTCATTGGAGCTCCGGTGGGCAGTTTCACCTCTGGGCTGCTCCTAGGGAGCAGGGGGTTTGACTTTCCAGTTTTTCCTGGCTCTGTTCCTGATTTCGGGACCTCGGAGCCGTTGGACCGGAGCCGGGTAGATTGGATCGATGGGCGAGGTGCCCTCTTGGTGCCTATGCCACCATGTCGACCCCTCGTGCCTACCCCACTCTCCCTTTTCTATGCAGGGGCTGGCATGGGCACCACCTTTTTCCTTCTCCCCTTCTCAGGATTTTCATTGGAATTTTCCTTTGGCACTGTGGTTCGGCGTCTTGGTCTGCGCGAACCTGGGATGCTGCTGGTTAGCATCATCGCTCTGTGCGGCGCAGTGTTTGCTCTTGTTGCTGCCGTTGGTTGTCAGTGCCGTCAGTGGTGCCGCGGGTGTCTGGGTGGCGCTGTGCACCCGTGGGTGGCGCAGTGCACCCGCAGGCACTGCAGGTGCCAGGGGTGGCACCGAGAGCACCCGTGGGTGCCGCCGGGAGTGCCCATGGGTGCCACTGGTGGCACGGGTGGCACTGAGTACCCATGGGTGCCACTGGTGCCCGAGGGTGCAATTCTTGCCATGGGTGTCATGGGTACCATGGTGCCTGCAGGTACTGCCACGGGTGCCCTCGGGTATCGCGCAGGTTGGCATAGGCACTACTTGGTGCCCTCCTGTGCCATGAGTGATGCTGGTACCGCACGGGTGCTAATGGGTGCTGTATGGCAGAATTAATGACACATTTTTCCTTTTTGCACTTTCTTTCCACAGAACTTGCAGCGGGATGTTTTCCACAGAATTAACTCCTGTTCTGAGGATTATTTTTTCCACACATCTTAGTGAGTGGCGGTCCCTGTGGTATCTTGTGTCATCCAGCAGTTTTCTGGTGATGGAACTCTGCTGTACTGCTCTGCCAGCGGAATCTCATTCTGCTCAGCACCTTCTCGGCTCCCTATGTGGTACCAAGCTCCTCGACATCCTTCCTGATGGCGGAGTCTCTAGTGGCTCTGACCTAGACCTCTCTTGGAGGTCCTTCTGGGGTAGAAGTTCATCTAGATGGGTCTTTCCCTGTCCTTCTGGTCAGTAATACAGCGGATGACTCACTTTATATACTGAAGGGTACGTCCTCTCTATCATCAGAGTCCATGATGGAAAATCTTTTCAGTAGTTCCTCAGTAATGGGGTCCATTATAGTATTTCACATTGCGTCCGTGGACCGTACACTTTTGCGTCTAGACTTTTTCAATCATCAAGACAGTTACACTCTGTGGAACATTTTAATTTAATGGCCGGGAGCCGCTCTGGCTCTTCCGCTCGTTTGATAGGGGTATACAGCCCCCTTGTGATATTGGCCCTTCGGTGGCTTCTTCGGCACAGGTGGTTAACATCTCTCCAGCTGTGATTGCTAGTCCAGTCATGATTTCAGTATGGACGCTCAGGCTCCTTCTGCACTCAGATGGAGAACATCTTGGTCATTTTGTATCAAGACAGTCCTTGCGAAATAGCAGCCTGAAAGCCTTGTGAGGCTGGACTAAAAAAAATTTTTCACAGCACAGGGCCTAGCTGAAGTTACCCGGACCCCCTTTTTTTTTTTTTTTTTTTTTTTTGTGGATCTGGTCAGGTTCCACCTCAGCCCTGAGGTGCTCGTCCACCGAGTACGGTAAAGAGTACCTGACTTCTTCTTCCCCTAGGGGGAGTCCGATCCGGCGGCCGTATGGGTCATCTTTCACTGAGAGATTTCTCTCATTCAGAGACATTTTCTAGACGTCAGCGACTGCCCAGTCTGTTAATTCCCCTTTCTTTTTATCAGACTTTCTTCTCTTGAGCAGAGCCTTGCAGCAGCAGAAGCGACTCTCCACCGAGTCGGAACTCAGGTTCCTACTTCCTTGCTTGCTTTAACTTAACAGGCGATTTTCTCCTCCTTGATGGAAGGTCAAGTAGGTCTTTTTTCTGAGGTTGCTTCTCACATATTCACACCTTTGTTTCCTGCCCACTGGTCCATGCCAGTCGCTCACGAAGCTATCCTCTCCAAGTGCGTGATAGAGTTGTGATGTTTGTTTTTCAGCAAACAAACTAGAATCCTTTCCTGCTGTCTTCAGGGAGGCCAGAGTGGGTAGTGCCTCACCGCATTGTCACTGCCTCTTTCAGTTACTTCAACAAATGGGTTAGCCCTAACTTGGTCCTGCTGTGTCCCTCCTCAACGCACATCTGCCTCTATTTGCCTTAGAAATCCAGCCCCTGTTATTTTCTGTTGGAATGTGTTTTCCGCAGTGGACACGTCCTCCTGTACACTTTTTCCTTTCTTCCCTGAGTTCAGAGACTGCTACTACAGTTGTACATACAGGGTCAGGATGATTCCTTTTGGAATATGCAGTGGGTAGGATCTGGTTCTACTAGACCACCACAAGAGGCTTCTAAGTCGTGCTTGTCCTTCCATCAGGAAGGTTCCTGTGACTAAGTGGAGACCATTCTCCTTGATAGGCTAACCCCACCTGGACCCCCTTGCTTACCAAGTAAGGGGTTCAAGTGCTCCTGGACCTGTTGTTTACAGTTCAGCCAGACTTGATAGTGGGGGTTTCCATCTGCACTTTCCGGTCTACCCAGAACCAGTAGACTTTTCTTCTGACTCCTTGAGTTCCTGAGGTCCCTTTACATTACATTAGTACATGTCTTTGACACTATTAATTTTGGTCCTAGACCAAAGTGTGAGGCCAGGTTCTGCCACTCTCCTGGAGTGGTTGCGGCTTCCTGACGGACTTTCATTTTGTGCCCATTGCAGTCGTCTGCAGAGTGGTAAGTTACAACTCGGGCGCTTATCTTGTAAGCACTATGTTCTAGATGCTCTTTAGAAGACAGCTCTTTTTGTCAGCAGCACAGTCCTTGGCCGTCCTTTCTGAGTGAACCCTATCTCCTACCACCCTACTCAGGGTTGTTGGTTTTAGCTCGGTACTCTCCCACTAGTGCGAATGAGTGATGGAGACTTAGTCCAGGAAGATATGGAAATTACGTACTTACCGTAATTATTGATCTTCTTGGACAGTCTCCATCATTCATTCACACGCCCACCCACCATCCCCTGGATTCACTTGTTTTCTTTCCTGATCTTCATGGTCCTATGGTTCAGACTGTGAGGGCATTATTCTTTGACCTTTCTTGCAAAGGCCATCTGGGCCCTCTCAGGCCCAGAAACTCAGGATGAGTTATTCTCATTAGTTACGCTGCACCTCCTCAGTCGAAAAGGTACTGAGGTGGTTGGAGGGTCGACGCCGAGATAGCCTACACAGGCGCGAGCTAGTCTCACGGTGCTGCGCATGCGTGGTCCTGTCTCAGCACCAACCCTGCTGAAAATTTTAGGCTCCTGCTTGATCCCAGCACCTCCGGCGCTATCAGGCTAGTGTGAATGAGTGATGGAGACTGTCCAAGAAGGTCAATAATTACGGTAAGTACGTAATTTCCATTTTCCTTCAGTGAGACCCGGCTGGGTTAACCTGTCGCTATTAGGTGCATTTCAGCGTGGCTGGTAGCATGCCTCCACCACTGCTATTCTATGGCTGGGTTAAGCTAGAAGGCAGAATGTCTTGCCTCTACTAGAGCAGTCGCGGCATCTCTAGTAGAAATCTGCAACTGCCCATTACAGACATTTGCAATGCAGCTACATGGAGCTCAGTGCATGCTTTTAGATTAAGCACTATGCTTTAGATGTCCATGCCAAAGCGACATCTGTCGTTTGGTGGGACTATTAATGGACTTCTGTCCTAAGTATGTGAGCTCTTCGTTTCTCCTGCCCCCGTCTGGGTGGGGTGGGGGGGGGACGTTGTTAGCTCGGTACTCTCCCATTAGTGTGAATGAGTGATGGAGTCTTCGTCCAAGAAGTTCAAGAATTACGGTAGGTACGTAATTTCCATTTCTGTTCTTCCTGCAGTCAAGGTCACACTCCGTGGGAGCATTCACCATTTTTCAGTTGCACAGTTCAGTTTGTTGCCATCAGCTCAATGCCGAAACGTATTCTTCCACCTTTTTCCTGATACCGTTTCTCTTTATTCTTTTACAGTGCTGGGCTCTGTTTTTTGCTGGTTTCTGTTATTTTTCTGAATTCAGTCATGTCCAGGTCTCAGGGGCCTCAGAAGTCAAAGACTACGACAACTGAATCTCTCCCCTTGCGTCTGTGCCCCTGTTGGAGAAGTCTGGGACTGACATGACCGTTGCTGGATCTGCCTTGTAGCGCAGCACGATATGGACCCATGCAACACCTGTTTCTCCGTGGACTTCCACACACTTGAAATCTGTGCAGTGAAGTGGGATCATTCACTCCCAATTTCGGAGGCAGGCATTGCATGAGGGACTCCCAAGGTAAGGTTCCTGGGCTCTTCCTGAGCTCATCCCCAGTTCATACTGAGGAAGATGAGGCCTCTTCTGGTCCATGTCTCGCCGAGCCTGGGGAGGGGTGTAGCACAGCCAGCTCCTTCCAGTGGTTGTGCCTCCAGTCCGGGCCCCCTCAGGGCAGAAAGCCCCCAGTGATGAGGTTGAAGCTGTACATTGGGCCTACATCAGTGGTCTCCTTGGGGTTGCGGTCCAGCACCACTTCACTTCCCGGCACTGAAGCGAGTGCCATGTCATGCGTCCACCTCCTGGGTAGCGCCATCCCAGAGTCGGTCCCCTAGCTCAAGAATTTTTGAAGCTATAAGCTCCCACGGGGTCCTAGCATCTCTGTGACAGACCCATAAAGTAATGAATGGTGAACATATTCTGGAAGATCAAGAATTACAGCGAGTATGTAATTTTCATTTTTTCTCATGTGCTCAGTTTTCAAAAAGTTGCCTTTTTTGCAGCCTTTTCCACAATTGCAGCAGCATGCACGTATTTATTTGTGCAGCTGCAGAAAAATGTCCTGTTTGGTATTACCAGGCATAGCTTTTTTTCCACCACTTTGAGGAAAAAGGAAAATGCCCTCTGTATGCATAAAATGGTAAAAATAGCAGTTTTGCAGGAGCAAGGATGCTTTTCCACAGTGGAGAGTTGCATACACGGACGGAGTCCCCGGGCCATATCAGGCTCTTTGAAAATTGAGTCCCTGGCCTTGCTGCAATATGCCATTTGGATAACCATAGCTGGTGGTGCAGCTAAGTGCCCATAACATATAAAGACGTGGGTCTCCTGGCTAAACTCTGTGGCCACATGCCGAGATGCATGCATGTATGTGGAACTTAACACCAGCACCCATTGGGAGAACCCCCACCACCAAAAACGTTCTCGCTGCCAATGCCCCGTGATCCTTTTCTGCCTGTAACCATGGTCTGGATTAAGTGGTCCAGAAGGGTCATACCTCCGAGGCCCTGACAGCTCTGCCACAGGCTTTGAGCCATGGAGAAGCAAAGGGCAGAGAACAGGAAGTGCTGGAGCTGAGTTTAAGCCTAGAAATGAGACTCAGACAGACTGGCCAAGGCTTAGGCTGGCGGGATTGGATATGGTCAGCACAGCTCTTCTGTAAAAATTGTCCAGGAGGACACTTATAAGGAGAAACCAATATGCAAACTAGTTTAGAAGGAGATTACCTTCTCATTTCCCATCTTGTTTGTTTTTCCTTTTTTTTACAGAAGAAATTTGAGGTTAGTTGCATGACCCCAAAACCAAGGTGCCTATAGCAGTCGAAAAGAGTTCCCTCAGCATTTTTTCCTTTTTTTTTTTTTTTTTTTTTAAAAGGAACAGACGTGCCGCCCTCTGCTCTGCAGGGCAAGAATAGAGGGGGGTTTGATTCCAGGGCAATATCTGGAACACGGGATTGCAGGATCAACTGAATAGCCTGAAACCAGGCCAAAACCCCAGAGATATCTTGTCAGGATAACCGCAAGAGATAGTTGAGCAGTCTGATCGCCAATGCAATCCACTTAGATGGCCCACTTAATCTTAGAGTAATTAATTTTTCTGAAAATTAGAACCTCCCAAAAGAAGGAATTTTTTTTTTTGAAAAATTACAATTTTTCCTAGTTTTAAGAAATTTTTTTTTTTTTTGCAGAGAGAGGAAGGAGACGGGAGGTGGAGAAGCCACAGGAAGAGGCCACTGAGGGGATGGTGGAGGGAGAGAATGAATGGTGAAGATACAAGAGAAGATCAGGAATTACGTTGCAGTACTGTAATTTTCATATCTTCCTTGTCTGAATCTTCACCATTCATTACTTCCTGGGTGAGTAGCTTGCCTCTTCCCCTGAAGGGGAAGAGGTAATACCCTGAGGGAACAACACCCCAGCCTTCTGCTGGTGAGAAACAGAAGGAGAAGACCCTGGCTTATTCAGAAAGCCTAAGTGGGAGAAGAGCTTAGAGGTGCCTCCCAAGACGAGGAGACGGAGGAGCCCCTGTAAAAGTCTCCTAGCTCTGGAAGAGAAAAGACGAGTCCCCTGAAGGCGGAGCTGAATCACCCCACGCCGGCCAGGGTGACAACCTGAAAGACGGGTTCATGCCGCCCCGCCTGGATGGCAGATCGCTGTCCCCGCGAAGCCTGGAAGCCACCTCACTGGCGCCATAAGATGCCCTTGCATGGTGTCTTGCCAGCTCCAGGCCTACCGCGGGAGAGGGCAACGGCTTGTCTGGTTTGTTCCGTCAGGCATCAGATGCCAGCAGCTGGGACATCATTGACCACAAATGCCGGGTTATAGGCAGCGTGGTGAGCCTGATGTGATGTAATATATGCACCGCGACGAGAAGAAAAATTACTCACCTTAGTAATTGCTTTTCTTCCCATGGAGTCTTGCTATATTATAACAATAGCAGTCAGCCACTGCAGCTGAACTGCCCTCGAGAGGAAGGAGTTAACTCCAGAAGATCTGGAGTTCTACAGCCAGCGGGGCGCTGTGCTCAGAGTTTCATCTGGCAGTTTCAAATGAAACTGTCAGATCTTTACGGCCAACATCAAAGGACGGAAAAGTCTGTGTGGAAAACTACACCAGCCTATGGCTACCTACTAGTAGTAATAACAACAATATAAACAACAAAGAAACACCCAGAACCATAATAAGAAAGATTGATGGTATTATGGTTCGCTTTACCACCCTTGACAAGCACATAGGAACCCCCTTCCCCAAGACTCAAGTCCAAGAAGGCAATAAAAATAACCTAAATGAACATCTAGATCCCTAACCCAAAGGAAAACAGGGTTAGGGGAAACTAAAATGGCATGACACAGTGCTTGCACCAATTTGCCACCTCTACCCAAGTAGGAGTTCTGAGAGGGGCAGGAGGGAGGGGTTAAGATATAGCAAGACTCTATGAGAAGAAAAAGCAATTACTAAGGTGAGTAATTTTTCTTCAAACACCATGAAGTCTTGCTATATTATAACAATAGCAGATTACACAGCAGTACCTCCTCCATGGAGGAGGGCCGTGAACCTACTTAGGAAAATAGGCTCTGAAGCAGAAGCTGTGCCAAACCGAGCATCTCTCCTGGACTGGACATCCAGGGAATAATGCTTGGTAAAGGTGTGAACTGTCTTCCAGGTAGCAGCTTGACAAATCTCCAGAATAGGAATGTTCTCTAGCAGCCGCTAGAGACGAGCTGTACCCCTGGTGGAGTGGGCCTCAATCCTGAGGGGGGTACTTTACCCAGTTTCTGATAACAAAATTGGATACAAGAGACAATCCACCTTGCAATTGTTCTCTTTAGTGGCAGGTTTCCCTTGCCAACCCTCGCTATCTATAGGTAAGAAACAGTTGAGGGATTCGAACCTATGACCTCTGGTGCGCCTCTAGATAGTAACTTAATGCCCTTTTGACATCCAAGCTGTGCAGTCTCCTCAACTCCTGAGGAAGAATGCTCAGTGAAAAATACTGGGAGGGGATAGATTGATTCAGGTGGAAATCATGAAACCACCTTAGGCAAAACTCTCTCTATTAGTCCTAGGACTACCTTATCTCTGTGGAAAGAGACAAAATCTTCTTCCACTGACAGGGCCTGTAACTCACTATGTCTGGCAGAGGTGACAGCTACTAGAAAACGGTTTTCCAGGTTAAATACTTGAGTTCTGCTGAAGACAGAGGCTCAAAGGGGGTTGCATTAACTGAGTAATGCAAATATTCAGGTCCCAGGCGGAGCTGGTTCCCGAAGGGAGGGTGTGTGAAGTAACCCTTTAAAAAACTTGGAGAACACCGGTGAGAAGAAAGGGAGGCAGGCTTCCTGCTGACACAAAGCAGAGACAGCTGCCAGATGAACCTTCAGGGTAGCTGGTCTAAGGCCTAAGAATTCAGATGGACCAAATAGTCCAAAAGAATGGGGAAGATCAGCAGATTCTGGGATAATCTGCCCTCAGAGCACCAGATGGAAAACCTCTTCCACTTAGAATTATATGGTTCTAGTGGAAGGCTCTCCTTGAAGCCTTTAAACTATCCATAACACCTTGAGAAAGGTGTAAATCAGCAATTCTAGCTCCTCAAGAGCCAAGCCTTGAGGTGGAGGGACTTGAGGTCCGGATACCACACTCCCCTGTGCACAGGCCAGTAACTCGTGAACTCTGGGCAGGCTCAGGGCAGGGTGGACTGCCAGGGACAGGAGCAGAGGTACCAGGGCTGTCTGGCCCAATCTGGGGCAATCAGAATCACTCTGCAAGGTTGAGATCTGATTTCTCACTAGTACCTGAAAAGGAGAGGAAAGGGGGAAGGCATGCCAGGAACTTCCTTCCAATCCAACAGAAAGGCATCCAGAGGGACTGAGCCCAGTACTGAGGCCTGCAGAAAAAAGAGGAAGTTGGTGTTGTCTGGGGCCGCTAAAAGATCTATCTGAGGAGTGCCCTAACTGGCAAAGACAGACCCAGTACTTGTGGATTCAGAACCCATTCGTGATGGCCCTGAGAAATTCTGCTGAGGGCCTGCGCACAGCACATTGTCCTTCCCTGGGAGATGAACCGGCTATCAGGGAGGTGTTCAGGGAATAAGCCAGAGACCACAACTTCATTGCTTCGGTGCACAAGGCTGAAGACCGAAGTGCCCCTTGCTTGTTGGATGTACCACATTGTGGTGGTATTGTCTGTCCTGACTTGAACCACTTTGTTCTGGACAGAATCTGAAAAGACCCAAGAGCTAAAAAGACAGCTCTCTGAGTTCCAGAAGATTGATGTGGGAGCAGAGATTCCTGAGGAGACCACACTCCCTGAGTGGTAAGTCCCTAGGTGCCCCACCCTAACAGGGAGGCATCCGCGGGTGGGTGAGGAGGGAGTCGGGAAATGAAGGGAACCCCTTGCTTCAGATTGCTTTGATCCTGCCACCAGTGTAAGGCTGTATCAGGGGCTTGGAGTAACTGGGACCAATTTGGTAAGGTCCTTCCTCTGAGACCAATAGGCCCTCAAATGGAACTGAATGTCCCTCATCTGGAATCTTGCTCCTGCACAACAGCTGTGGAAGCAGCCATGTGCCTCGAGGAGTTGAGAAAATGCCTTGTTGGTGGAGAGACCCGCAGGGTAAAGGAGGATGCCAGGGCGATGAGTCTGTCCACCCTTTCTCGGAGGAAGAAAGGCCCTGGCTAACCTTGTGTTCACCTCATGCTTCTAAGTGAAAGTTAGGGCCTGAACTGGTTCCAGAACTGACTTTGGTAAGTTTAGCAGGAATCTCAGAGAAGTGAGAAGTTGCTGGGTGACTTGCAAGTGGGATTACCTGACCTGGAGACTGGCCACAATGAGCCAGTCTTCCAGGTAGGGAAACACAGCAACCCCTTTGCTCTTAAATGAGTTCCACTACTACAGCGCGACATTTTGTGAATACCCTTGATGCGAGAGGTAAGGTCAAGAGCATTGCCCTTGAACTGGTAGTGGCCTGAGGGCAGTCTTCTGAACCTGAGGTACTTTCGGGTGGGAAGGCCTGATCAGAACACATGAAAATATAGGCATCCTTGGAGGTCCACAGGGAAGCTAGCCAGTCCCCTGGCTCTTAGGGAAGGCAATATCATTGCCAGAGTTAACATTTTGAACTTTGGTTTCTACAGATGCTTGTTCAAGTATCTTAAATCCAGAATGGTCCGCCATTCTCCTGTCTTTTAGGGTAAGAAAGTATCTTGATTAAAGCCCTTTGCCTGATGGCAAGGAGGAACCCTTCCACTGCTTTGCAGACCAGAAGAGAAGAAACCTCTGCTTCCTGGCAAAGCAAGTGGCTTCTGGAAGGATTTGGTGGTGGGAAATGACTGGCCTTCTCATCTTGTGAGTCAATATTGAAGCTGAGAATCGATCCTGGCTCTAATACTCTGCAGAACCCATCTGTCCGGTTAGGGACAGCCAGCTCTGGCTGAAATAGCCAACCTCTGCCCCCCACTGGTACAGGAGAATCGCCCGGCACCCCATCAGGGTGCCTGCTTAGCAGCAGCCTTAGGGCTGAGGGAGGAGACGGTCTACTTGCGCCACGCCCACCTCCTGCCTCTGAAGAAACCCTCTGCAGACAGCAGAGGAGGCTTGAAATTGGCAAAAAGGCCTGAAAAGGGTCTGCCCTTACTCTCTGGAGCATGCCTTGTGGCATGGCATGCTTCTCCTTAGCCTGCACTTTTGTAGGTAGTTCTGTATTCATCCATCTTTTCATATAATTTTCTGTTTGCTCCTCAAACAGAGAATTTCCCACTACAGGAAAATCCATAGCTTGACTGAGTATCTTGGGACAGATTAGTGCATCTGAGCCATGCCAACTCCACGAAAGCTACAGAAGTGGCCATGACCCTAGAGGAAACATCATTAACATCAACAGCAGTATGAAATTGAACTTAGAGGCTTCAATGCCATCAGCAGCCACCTGTTCCTAACTCTCATCAGCCAGCTGGCCATGGGCCTGCTTGGCTAACTGCAATACTGTGTCCCACCTAGATTTCTGATATCTAGCCATAAGTCTATATAATTTGCCTGCCTGAGTCCCAAAGAAGCTGCTTACATACTGTTTCTTCTGCCATGGCATCAATCTTCCTAGAATCCTTATCAGGAGGATGTGAGGCCAGAGGAATATTAGCCTTTGTCTGCAGGCTGCAGCTTGTACCACACCTACATGACTACACTGCTCAATAAGGAAGTCTGTATCCGAGCCTGACAAAGTATACCTTCTGTCCATTTTTTTTATCTACAGGAGGGACAGAATGAGGATTTTTAAAATCTTTGTTGTTTGCTTCCTAAATGACTTATGCAAAGGAATAGACAACCTCCTAGACTCTGGAATATCCATCATTTCCACATAATCAGGCTCCTCTTGCTCATCCACAGCCTCCTCTAAAGGAAGCTGGAGGGTTTCTGCAACCTTTTTGTAAAAAATAAAGAAAGAAGGGGACTCAGACAGAATAGGGGGAGATTCTAAAGGTCTGTCTGGAGAAATGCCCGGTTCAATGGGCACGTCCAGACCCTCCCAGCCACACATATATTGATCAAATTCCTCCTCCCCCTCCTGTGGTTCATAAAAATCCTCAACTTCAAAATCCTGAACCACTGGGACTGAACGAACCAACCTTTACCAACTGTTGGTGGTCTACAGATCCTTGAGACAGTGACTGACAATCTGAATGGCTTTAGCTATCTCTAGCAGTTGAGACACAATTCTGGACTCCAGACCTCCTGATTTCTTTGTCTTTCACTTGGGACTGGTTCCTCTGAATCAGTCTTCCTTTTGCCCGAGGAAGTCTCTCGCCCTGGTCAGAGGGCACTCCTCTGGTCCAGTGGGTACTGAACCGGCTGGCCATCCGGTCAGCGGACTTTTGGCCTCTCGCCCTGGAGCCGCCCAACTTCTCTCCAGGGTGGCTGCAGGAAATTTTTACACACCTGGCAGTCTGACAGGAGGTGGTCAGCCCCAGACAATAGACACAGGGTGTGTGGGTCAGCTCTGGCAAAGGCGCCCCACAGACATCACAGTGTTGAAACCCAGTGGGCCCGTTTTTCTTTTGGGTTTCAGACATAATGCCAGCCTCAACCAAAAACTCTGCCTTTGATGGCAGTGCCAGGTAAGACACCCTTATCGGTTCCTAACCGTGTCAGGTATTTGAAAAAACGTAATAATTTGCTTTTTAGAACCGATAAGAACTGGAACCGTACTCTAAAACCCACAGTACAGTTTTAAAAGGCAGAAAATCAACTATCGGTTCCAAACCAAACCGATAATTAATTTTCCACACAGACTTGAATTTTGTACTTAGGTTACCAGATAGAGCTTTACAACCGAAATGCGTAAAAATAATGATTCTTGTCGGTTCAAATGAATCAAAACTACTCTCTTGAACCGAGAATGAACCGAGCTGAGCGGAGCTGATCTCCGAGCGACTGTTCAGTGAAGCGGAGTAAAGAATCTGACAGTTTCATTTGAAACTGCCAGACAGAGCTTTGGGCACAGCGCCCTCGCGCTGTAGAACTCCAGATCTTCTGGAGTTAACTCCTTCCTCTCCGGGGCAGTTCAGCTGCAGTGGCTGACTGCTATTGTTATAATATAGCAAGACTTCATGGTGTTTGAAGAAGAGAACACTCTTCGCCCCCAACGGTCGAACTGGAGAGAGTCCGAATCCGGTGGGCGGTCGTGCGCCAGGCAACGGCGCCCAGAAGGAGTATCCAGGTATACCAAACCTGAGGACGGGTTGGGAAGGGAACCTAGAGACTCAGAGGGGGCACAATACCTACGCTGGCAGTCCGGTTGGGAAGAAGCGTAGGAACTGCCAGGGACCGGATAGACGCCTCCTGGAAGGGGATAGGCCAGGAAGGTACCACCAGATGCTGGGCACTGAATTCACCAAGGAATTCACGCGCCTCCTGCTCGGTATTGTCTCTCCGAACATAGGAAATCAAGATCCTCACCATCCTCGAGGAAACGCTGATATTCTGTGAAATCAGCATCGAGGACAGATGAGTAGGGGTTCCCTCCCTCAGAGGAGGGAGACGAGGATGATGGGGAGTTGGAATGCTCAGGAGGATTCCTGGGGCGTGGGGGAGTCGAAAGACCCGCCCATGCATGTATCTAACATATGAGGGGAAGGCCGCTGCAGAATCCTGAACTGCTCCCAGGATAACGGACCCGTAGGGACCCGACATGGCCTGGGAGCGGGGTGTGAAGGCAGAGAGATGGGAGAGGGGCACCTGCCAGGAGGCAACTGCTCTCTGCGAGGGCTCTGGAATCGGGGAAAGGAGCCCTAGTAGGAGGGTCCCGGATATCAAACCAGGCCGCAGAACGGAACTTGGGGAGTGGAGCCTGGAAGAGCCGTGGGGAGAAACTCCTCCGCATTTACACTGGGACGCATGGATCCAGAAGGGCAGTCCCACAAACGCCGGAGGACACCCTAGAACCCTGGGGAGGGACGGGCTCTGACTACTGCTCCTGGCCACCCCTGAGGTGCTGAAGAAGACTGGCAGCAGGCCGCTTGCCCTCAACCCCTCGATTCGAGAGGCCCTCCTCGACTGCCTGCCCCCCTGTCTCAGAGCACCGTAGCTGGGCCACCAGCCCAGAGAGGGAGTCCTCCGTTACCCCGTCGTTTCTGGACTTTGCCACCGTCGAGAACCTCGGGAGACATGGCAGGGGACAGAGGAGGGGCTGCTGCGTTTGGTACCCCAGCCACTGGGACCCAGACCTTGCAATGGGTGCTGATGGTCCGTATTGAGTTGTCATCTCCGGGAGGACGATCAGCAGGACTCGATGTTGGCCATTAGTCCCGAGGCGCGAACGGCCCGGTACAGGTGACGCCGGGGCCCCACGCCGGCAGTGAAGGCTAACTCCCACCTCCAGCGGTCTGGCGGGCCCGCACCGCCGGGCGTACAACGGCGCCGCCGGTGGAGGCGGATGCACCGCCGACGGCGCCGCCATGCCCAACGTACCTAACAGCCGAGGCTGAAGCAGCACCGCTAACGCGCTGCTTCAATCACCGTGCCAACGGCGCTGATCCAAAGTGGCGCTCGATCACTGAACGGGCGCTCGATCGCTAACGGGTTGGGATGGCGCTGAGGGTCCACCCAAGCCGGGCCTGCGCCAAGGGGCTCACACGGGGAGCATGCACCTCCTAAGAGGTGACTGCCGAGGCGGTGTCAGCGCCATGCCCTGGAGGGGCTACGCCGCTTCCCAACACCCTGGAGGGCCTCCTCGCAAGATAGGATGAGGAAACCTCTCCTCCTCGGATCAGAGTAGGCCCGGAGGGGACCCGGGAAGGTCTAAAGATCTCGCCCGAGATTCCGTGAGCGACGCCGCAGTCTCAAAGTCGGCAGGGCCTTGCCGAGCTTGAACGCGACGGATTCTCGAGGACGCCGACGGTCCATCGAGAAACAGGCGCCGCATTAATCCATATCATGGTTGGGTCCCAGGCAACGAAGGCAAACGCCATGCCGGGTCCGAGACGGAGAAATGCCGCCACAGGAGCACCGACGATAGGGGCGCGCCTGCTCGAAGAACGCTTATTCCAGAACCGACATAACGCGAAACCAATGAGACTAAAACACAGTAGGAAATACACCGTGCCGAAGAAAGAAAGAAATAGTTCACTGTGATCACGTACGAGTGTCAGGTGGAAAAACTGAGTCTGAAACTGCCATAACTACCAGGCGCTACGGACAGGTGCTGCCCTCACGGCGCGAGAAACAGAACCGAGTTGGAGGAGGAGTCGGGTCGCTACTAACGTCGCCTTCCCCGCATGACGCCACTCGAGGGCGGTGCCGCTAGGCAAACCAAAAAAAAAAAAAAAAAAAGTTTCGTGATGGAAATGCGCCTCCGCCAACACTCCAGGAAGTAACGTGATGGTGAAGATTGACAAGGAAGATCATCCAGATGCTCTTCTGTACGTCCAGGGTAAATCCGGAGACATGGAGCCAAGAGTGTCTCCGGAGACAGAAGCCTGAAGCTGCGCCCCTGGCAGCGAGTCTGCAGAATCATATGCAGCTCTTAACACTTGGGTCCCACATCTGACCCTGTGCAGAGGAGGTTCAAGAGCTCCGCCTCCTGCTCACCATCCGGTACTTACTGCTCACCATCCGGTAGTCTGTCAGCCAGGTCCTGCCCCTGTTCCCACAGGGCATTCTGAAACTGAACCATAGGAGTCTGATAGTTCAGTGACCTGATGGAGTATGTAGCAGCAGCACACTTGCGCCTCCCCAGGGCATCCAACTACTTGGATTCCTGGTCCGGTGGCTGTGTAATCAGATGCTTGGTCATTGAGACCTATCATGGTAGGCCATAATGATCAAGGAATCAGCCAGGGGTTGTTGTGCCAAGTACGGGTCCTCTGCAGGGGCCCTGTACAGGCAGTCAGCTTTCTTCGGCACCGTGGGGGTGTAGTGCAGACGCTTCCACGCAGCCTTGGTGACGTCCGCGAAGGTGTCCAAGGGTGACACCACCACAGGCTTAGGGTCCTTCTGCCGAAGATAACCAGCTAGGCACTGTCTCTTGGGGTCGAGATCTTCCGAATCCCATCCCATGTTCTCCTGGATGTGCCTCATGATTTCAGAAAAAGAGGGATGATCAGGAGGGGACATGGGCAGGTCTCGTGGGTCAGGTGATGGGATGCTGATTGGAGGAGGAGACCTGGAGGTATCAGAGGTGTCAGGTCGAGAATCATCCCCCTGGGGAGTGGACCGTCGACGTCTAGTTCGCTTAGGACTGGGAGCACCTGAGGGAGATCTTGAAGGGGGTTTTCTCCATTATTTGGATCTTCCCCCCTAGGAGGTGGAGTAGGTTCCTTGGGGGTCGGCGGTCTTCCTGCTGGCCCCTGCGGTGGAGGAGGTGAAGGAGGAGGTTTTACTGGTATCACATCCTTTATTGTGTCCCACCAAAAGGTGAAGAGATCTTTCACCTTCTGAATATTCATGGCAGAAGATGGACCTGGCGTCGGTGGTCTGTCGCCGGTATCGGGCGTCAGGTCCAAGGGTGTTGCCGGGTTTGTCGAAGGCTCCTGTGGAAGCCCGGTGTCCTCACTGTCGCCTCCATGGTCATCAGGCAACGTTCGGTCCTCCTCAGTAGAGTCCCGGCAACCGGTGTCCACTGGTGACGGGGAGATTAGTCTTCGGCTCTGGTGAACGCCTCACTGACAGGTGCTTAGCAGAGGTCTGGTCCGACGGGCGTTTAACCGATGAAGGGTCGGTAGCCCGCTTCGGGTCCGTCCGTTTTAGGGCCGTCAGGTCCTTAGTCTTCCTGGGAAGGGGATCCGGACCCCTAGGAGGTCGATCTGGGGTCGGAGTCCCGGTGTGTCTCTGAGGAAGCTTGAGGTAGTTTTAAAGAGGACTTGGACCAGGGACGGTCTGAAGACTTTGAGGAAGCCCGGGAGGGTGTTGAGGAAGTCGAAGGCCTGGAAGTCTTGATGGGATGCAGAGAAGCCGAAGTGCTGCCTGAAAACTTGACCTTTTCTGGAGGGGGCTTGAGAGCGAGCCCTGGAGGGAGAGTGGTCTGAGCGCGTTGAGCCTGAGCTGGTGCACGAGTCCAAGGCACGGTTATGGGATCGGGACCTGGCATTCTCCCGATGTTTGTCCCGGTGCTTATGGGACCTAGAGGTAGACTCACCTCTGGAGGCAGGGTCTTTGTCCATACTTTTCAGCTTTTATTCCAAAAGGAACCCCTGAAGTGCCTTCTGGTGGCGGATCCGGGTGCGACTATTGAACCGCTGGCAAAAGGAGCAGGCCTTGGTGTCGTGTTCCGGGCCTAAGCACTGCAGGCACACTAGGAGGGACGTCCTTCTGAGGAAGGAGTTGGAGATGCCGACATTTAGAGGAAAACTTTGAAAGTTCTAAGCGTCGTTCGCTAGAGTGGGACCGTGAGGCCGATGCTGGCAAGTCGACGGCGGGAAAAGAACTGCGGATTCTGGGGTACCGCCCCCTTTTATATGATGCCTGACATCGGGAGGTACCCGTTGATACTGCTAGCAGGAAAATTCTCGGGGTCCTGGCATCTGCTGGTTTATTTATCGGTGTATTCTGCTGCAAGAGCCGTTTCTCTAAGTAAGATTAGTAGATCTTCGAGAACAGCTCTTGTAGCAGGTTACACCATAAGGACTGAAGCAGCAGGACCCCACAGAAAACTTCTAGCTGGCTATATCCAGCGGGGGACCGCCCCCGACATCGGCCCCGCCCCTGATTTCAGATGCATCATAAAAGGGTCGGTCCCCCAGCGTACCTCAGTTCTCCCGCAGGAGACTCCTGGCATAATGATGTGATTCAGAAAGAGGGACAGAGGTTCCGCTTCCAGAGGAAGACTAATGATTCTGATGCGTCCGAGACGCTATGAAGTAAACCCAAAACTCCTGAGGGTAAGGTGGGAGGGAAAAGTACAGTTACGTAAGAACTTACCGTAACAGCAGATTTTCGAGAACAGCTCTTGCAGCAGGTAACACCATTAGGACTGAAGCCGGTAGGCGTCAGGACCCCACGGAAATCTTCTAGCTAGCAGCCTTCAGCGGGGACCGCCTCCGACGTTGGTCCCGCCAGATTCCCCCAGTTCTCCTGCCGGAGACTCCCGGCCATAGGATGACATCAGAAGGGGAGACCGAGGATCCACCATCAGAAGAAAAAGAGCTAAAGCTCATGCCAAGGCCTGGTAGGCCGCACTCTCCAAGGGAATGGTGGCGGAGTAAGCGTATTGCTCCTAAGATCTACTGTTACGATAAGTTCTACGTAACTGTACTATCTTACTTCGAGATACAGCCTTGCAGCAGGTAACACCATTAGGACCGATTCCCAAGCAATAGCGCTGAAAGCATTCTGGGAGGAGGAAATTAGGAGATCTTGAACAAGTCCGACTCTAGGACAGGAGACTCCTGTAGAACGGTTAGGCTAAACCGCGCTCCGCCGTGATGTAATATCCAGGCAATAGTGCCTAATAAATGTGTACACTGAGCTCCAAGTAGCTGCAGCACAAATGGCCGAGGTGGAGACGTTGCGCAGTGCTGCAAAGGAGGTAGCCACCCCCCTTGTCGAGTGGTCCCGGACTGTTCCCGGGAGGGGCTTATGTCTGTTGTTGTAGCAAAATGAAATACACTGGACAAGCCAGCAAGACAGGGTCTGCTTTGAGACTGGTTGGCCCAGCATCCTCTCAGCGAAGGAACCGAACAGTCGCTCCGACTTGCGAAGCTGTTTATTTCTATTCAGGTAGAACCTTAAGGAGCGGTGAACATCCAGGGTGTGAAGCAACGCCTCTCCTCTATTAGAGTACTTGGGAAAATACACAGGCAAGTCTATGTCCTGGTTGAGAGTGAGGGCAGAGACCACCTTAGGCAGGAATTTTGGATTCGTCCTCAGAGACACTCTGTCCTGGTGAAAAATTAAATAAGGCTCCTTGCACGAGAGCGTGAAGCTCGGAAACTCTCCTTGCTGACGTGAATGCAACTAAAAATAACGTCTTCCACATCAGAAAATGCAGCTCGCAGTCTGCGGCAGGTTCAAAGGGGGAAGCGTGAGTTGTTCCAGGACAAAGAGTAAGTCCCAAGGAGGAAAGGGATCCTTGATGGGTGGCCTCATGTGTAACACCCCTCTCAGGAAGTCTCGAGAGGCATCAAGCTGTGCCACTGTGTGCTGTCCCACCGTAAGTGGTAAGCAGAGATCCATGAGAGGTGCAATTTTAATGGAGGAGAGGTGAGACCCGAATGGAATAGGGAAAGAAGGTATTCCAGCACCCCTTCACGGGCATTCTAAGGGGAAAGGCCGCTGCCGGCGCACCATAAGGAAAACGGCGCCTCTTCATGCATGCGACGTCAGATGCGCTACCGGCTTTGGCCGTGGAAAGGACTTCACGCCACTTCTGCAGACCTCAGATCGCGATAATGGGTATGTCTCTAGGAGCCATGCATGCAGGTTTAGTGAGCATAAGTCCGGTGGACTAGTGAACCTCCTCCTGAGACAATAGGTGGGAGCTGAAAGGCAACGGAACTGGAGGTTCCCGGACACATTGCGCCAGCATGGGGAACCAGATCTGCCTGGGCCAGAAAGGCGCTACCAGGATCATTGTTGCGTGCTCCCTGCGCAGTTTGAGAAGAACTCTCTGGATCAACGGGAAGGGAGGGAAAGCGTTGAGGAATCTGTCCGCCCAGGAGAGGGACAACGCTGCCCGCCAGAAAACACCAGGCCCTGATCTAGCGCAAAATTGGGCAGTTTTGCTGGACGGGAAGCGAATAAGTCCAACTCTGACTGCCCCATCGAAGGAACAGATCCTCTGCTACCTCCTGAAGAAGTTCCCACCGTGGACTCTGGCCTGGGAACCACTCAGGCCGCTCATGCATTGTGTTGTCCACTCCGGGAACGTAACTCAATCAGGCTCATGCCGCGGTCGGATTACCCAATCCCACACCCTCATAGCTTCCCGCAGAGGGGTAAGAGTGTGCCTCCCTGTTTGTTGAGGTAATACATCACCGCCGTGTTGTCTGTCTGAAGCAGAAGGGTACTCAACGTATTTCTGACTGAAAGGCCTGCAGGGCATAAAGGACCGCCTCATCTCCAGCACGTTGATGTGGAGGTGAGCTCCTGAGGGGTCCATGTTCCCTGGGACCTCACCCTGCTTCAGGTGCGCTCCCCATCCCAGCCCTGAGGCGCCTGAGGAGAGGATTGCCTTCTGGGACGGCATGGTAAACGGGACACCCGCAGAAAGTGTCCCTGGGTCTAGCCACCATTGCCAGTCTCTAATCACGGCGTTCATGATTCTGACCGGATGCTGCATGTGGTCTTGCCTTTGGTCCCACTGCACCTCGAGCATCCACTGAGTTACCCGCATGTGGCGCCTTGCCAAAGGGACGATTGAAATGGCCGCAGCCATGTGTCCGAGCAAGCGAAGGACCAACCTGGCCGGGACAGTCTTTTTCGCTGAAAGATCCCTGACGAGGGATCTGATGTGTTCCGCTCTTTGTCGGGAAGAAAGGCTTTCTTGATGGTGTCCAGAACTGCGCCTATGAACTGCAGCTTCTGAGACGGTACTAGGAGAGACTTCTCATAGTTGATAAGAATGCCCAGAGACTGGAACAGGTCCTGGGTGCTCTGAATAGCCATCAACAGTGCTTCTTTGGAGGTGGCCATGAGAAGCCAGTCGTCCAGGTACGGGAACACGTAGTGGCCCTGTCTCCTCAGAGACGCTGCCACGACTGCCATACACTAAAGACCCTGGGGGCTGAAGACAGTCCGGACGGAAGGGCCCGGAACTGAAAGTGGTGGCCGAGAAACTCGAAGCGCAGGAACCTCATGTGCGCTTGAGCCACGGTGGCAGGTAGGCGTCCCTGCATGTCCAGGGACGCTAAGAAGGCATCCTTTTCAGCATGGGAATGAGTCCTTGAGGTCACCATGCGAAAACGTTTGTAGGCGACAGACATGTTGAGGTCGCTGAGGTCCAGGATTGGACGGAGGTCCCGTTTTCTTCGGAACCAGAAAGAAGTGGGAATAGTATCCGGATCCTATCTGGCTCTCTGGGACATACTCTACTGCTCCCTTTTGCAGGAGCGCGAGTACCTCTTGCCTGATGAGTGATCTGTGCTGACCCGAGTAATGGGAGAGCAGAGGAGGCCTTGTGGGTGGCTTTTCCACGAATTCTATAAAGTAGCCTCTTTCGACCAAATGAAGGATCCACCTGTCGGTGGTTATGGACTGCCACCCTGGCAGGTGGTCCGCAATGCGGCCCCCGACCTTGGTGTCCCGTTGATCCTGAGGGGCGGGGGCCGGGAAAGAGTCATGCTGTGGCGGCTGAGGGTCCAGCAGGCTGGGCTGACTTAGCCGGTCTTTGACTTTGGCCCGCTGACGACTTCCCCTGGTCTCTGCGGGAGAAGGAGCCCCTCTGTTGAGGACCTGCGTGGGACTGCTGTCTCTGCATCCGGCCTCGAAAATGGCTTTGGTTCCTACGAAAGGAACTAAGCTTGAGTCTGTACATGGCCTGGACAGACGCAGACCCTTCCCGCCTCTAAGTTTGGTGAGGACCTTCCGAGGACTCACCAAAAGAACTCCATGAAACGAGGCGCCCAGGATGTTCTTCTGGACGTCCGGGGTGAATCCGGAAACACGGAGCCACGAGTGTCTCCAGAGGCATACGCCTGAAGCTGCCGCTCTGGCCGAGGAGTCCGCGGAATCATACACGGCTCGCAGCACCTGGGTTCCCACGTCCGAACCCGTACGAAGGAGCTGTAGCAACTCCTCCTTCTGCTCACCTTCTGGCATCTTTTCCACCAGATCCAGTCCCTGTTCCCACAAGGCGTTTTGAAACTGAACCATGTGGGTCAAGTAGTTCAGGGATCTAATGGCGCAGGTAGTGGATGCATACGTGCGCCTGCCCATAGTGTCCAGCTGTTTGGACTCTGGGTCCGGTGGCAGGGTGCTCAAATGTTGCGGCCTCTGGGACCGGTCATGAGAGGCTGTAATGACCAGAGAATCGGCCAAAGGATGTGATGCCAAGTACTGGCAGTCAGCTTTCTTCAGCATCGCCGGAAGCGAGTGTGGACGTCTCCACGCTGCCTTGGTGATGTCCACGAATGTGTCCACCAAGGGTGGCACCACCACAGGCTTTGGGTCTTTTTGCCGAGGGTATATGGCAAGGCGTAATCTCTCGGGGTCTAATTCTCTGCGTCCCAGCCCATGTTCTCTTGGATATGCCTCAATCTCTGAGAACGATGGGTCATTCGGAGGAGATCTTGGAAGCTCATGTGGGTCCGGAGAAGGGATGTTGATCGGCGAGGGGGATCTGGATCCATCTGAGAAGTCCGATCCCGTGTCCTCCGTCGAAGGCGAATGGTGGCGTCTTCTGGGTCTCTTGGGGCTGGGTGACCCTGAAGAAGATCTGGACGGAGGTCTCCTATTTCGTGATCTACCCCTAGAGGGTCCTTAGGCTCCTGGGGAGGGTACTGCCCGCATCCCTGGGTGAAGTAGGGGCGGGGCTGGGCGGAGTAGCAGGAGGAGGAGGAGATGGTGTGGAACCACATCCTTTTATGGTGTTCCACCAGGAAGTAAACAACCCTTGACCTCGGATATGCTGTGCAGACAACGGACTGCACACTGGCCGGTCGCCTGGTTCCGCGCCGCTCCCCAGGGGCCTCAGGTTCCGCGAGGGTTCCCTGGGTACGACAGGACCGGTACGCCTGCCTGGTCCTCGGCTGGGCCAGCTCCTCCTCCGTGATCGCCTCTTGACCGACATCGTGGGAGGCGCAGGAGGTCCTCTTCTCGGTAGGTGCGGACGTCGGTCCCCCGGCCGTGGAGGCGAAGGCCTGACCGGCGACGGGCGTCTGGCGGTCGTCGGTGCTCAGGACCGATGGTGTTTGGCCGACGTTGGAGGGGCCGGCGTCGGGTCCGACGATCTCTTGAGAGAAGTCAGTTCTTTGGTCTTCCGCTGGGGAGGAAGAGACAAAGAGACTGACCTGGCGTCGGGTTCCGAATGGCGGGAACGGACTTGTGATGGTGGGGACGGTCCCCTGACCTCGACAGGGCCTTGGTGGTTGAAGATGAAGAAGGTCTGGAGGTCTTGGCCTGAGAAAGAGGAGGAACCCAAGGAGGTCTTCACCGCTGCAGGGGGAGGCTGAGAGCGGGCCTGGGAGGGGGAGCGGTCGGACCGGAAGCCGGAGCTACAGGAGTCAGGGGCCCTAGACGGGGACCTGGATCTCACTCTCTCCCTATGCTTCTCGAGGTGTCTCCGGGCCTTGTCGGAAGATTCCCCCTTGGAGGCCGCGCCCATGGCTTTAATCTTCCTCGAGCAGAAAAGCCTCGAAGGGCCTTTCATGGCGATCCGGTCCGCTGTGGAATCCCTGGCAGAAGGAACAGGCCCGGTGTCGTAGTCTGGCCTAGGCACCAGACGCAGTTAACGCGGTCTTTGAACGGGATTTGCTTCCCACAGGCATACTTCGAAGGATAGCCTTCAACGGAGGTTGGAGAGGACATCAGATAGAAACTGAGCAGAAAAAACAAACTTTTTTCCTGAAGGAAGAACTTAACCAGGCGTCGCGCGCTAGAAACGAACCAAAGGGTGGTAGACATGCAAGTCGACAGGGAAAGAACTGGGGAATCTGTGGGACCGCCTCCTTATGTACTAACGCCTGACGCCGGGTCGGACTAACGACGAGGCGGTCCCCGCTGGAAGACTGCTAGCTAGAAGATTTCCGTTGGGTCCTGACGCCTGCCGGCTTCAGTCCAAATGGTGTTACCTGCTGCAAGAGCTGTATCTCGAAGTAAGATCTACCTGCTGCAAGAGCGTTCCAAGATCTACTGTTACGGTAAGTTCTTACATAACTGTACTATCTTACTTCAAGATACAGCTCTTGCAGCAGGTTACACCATAATGACCAATTCCCAAGCAGTAAGGGTGTACTGCTAACCCAGTCAGGAGGAGGATAGGATAGATCGAGGCAAAAAAAGGGGCCTCTCAGGACAAAAGTCCTTGGAGGACTGCCAGGCTGAAACCCGCTCTACGTCTGGAGGACGATGTCCAAACTGTAGTGTCTCACGAAAGTATGCACCGAACTCTAAGCAGCTGCTGGGCAGATGGTGGATGTCCCTAAATTTTCAAGGCAGCGAAGGAGGTAGCCAACCCCTTGTAGAATGGCCCTCTACCGGTCCCAGTAACAGAAAGCAATGCAGTTAACAAGCCACTTGGAGAGAGTTTGTTTCGATATGGGTGCACCCATCATCCTTCGATGGTCAGATTGCCTGTGCGAATGGGTTCTGGCCAAGTAGAACCTCAAAATCCTATGCACATCTAGAGTGTGCAAGAGGGCCTCCCCTCTGTTCATACAGTTGGGGAAGTACACTGGAAGGTCAATATCTTGGTTTAAGGTTAAGGCTGAAACCACCTTGGGAAGGAACTTAGGATTGGTCCTTAAGGATGCCCTGTCCTTATGCAAAATCAAGTAAGGCTCTTTACACATGAGCGCCTGAAACTCAGAAATTCTCCATGCCGAAGTAATGGCAACTAAAAATAACGCCTTGTAGGACAAAAGGTAAGACTCATAATCCGTGGCTGGTTCAAAAGGAGGCAGCGTAAGCTGCTCTAAAATGAAAAGAAGGTCCCAAGGAGGAATCGGATCCTTGATCGGGGGTCTTAGGTGCAAGGCAGCGCGCAGAAAAGCCTCTAACTGGGCTAATGAACACTGACCAACCGGTGCGTGGAACTCTGAAATGGCACAGAGGTGTACCTTCAAGGATGAATACGTTAATCCCGACTGGAAAAGGCATAGGAGGTAGTCTAAAAAAAAAACTTCTCTGAGCATCGAAGAGATCGAGGTCACGGCCTGCTGAGCCCTATAGACAAAATCTCTCACATATCCCAGAGCACACGCGGAGTCGAAGGCTCTGGTTACCACCAGAATATCTGCAACCCTGTGCCTAAGTCTTTAGGAGCCTGGCATGCAGGTTTAGGGATTTGAGGTTCGGATGGACTAGGGAGCTGGCCTGCTGGGACAGCAAATGAGCAGAATGGTAAGAAAGGCTCCTGAGCCAGCTGGTGAAGCAGCAGAGACCAGATCTGTCTGGGCCAAAAGGGCGTTACCAAGATCATTGACACCTGCTCTGATCGGAGCTTGAGAAGAACCCTCTGGATTGAAGGGAAGGGTGGGAAAGTGTAGTGGAACCTGTCCACCCAAGAGAGGGACGTGTCTCGCCAGAAGACACCAGGCCCTGGATCTAGCGAGCAGAAATTGGGCAGTTTTGTGTTGTATGGGACGCAAATAAGTCGACGTCTGGTGTGCCCCATCGCCGGAACATGTCCTCGGCGACCTCTTGTAGCAATTCCCATTCGTGAGCTCTGGCCTTTGACCGGCTCAGGATGTCTGCGACAGCCACCTGGAACATGCACTGTGGTAAGCATGGTGTAATGCTGTAGTGCCCATTCCCACACCCGCTTTGCTTCTCTGCAAAGGGGTAGGAGTGAGTGCCTGCTCATTTGTTGATGTAATACATCACCGAGGTGTTGTCCATTTGGACCAACACATGACCCGGTGGAATCTCTGACTGTAAAGCGTACAGGACTGCCCTCATCTCCAGGACACTGATATGGAGGTGAGTCTCCAGGAGCGACCAGGTACCCAGGGTGCTGGTGCATCTCAGATGAGCTCCCCAGCCGGACCCCAACGCGTCATTGGTAAGAGTCGGAGACAGTACTGGCACCACAAAGGGGACTCCCACGGAAAGATGTTCCGGGATCAGCCACCACTGCAAGTCTTGAATTACTGGCCTTTTGAGTCCAACTAGCTGGTCTAAGTGATCCTGCCTCTGGTCCCATTGGGTTCTCAGCATCCACCGAGTAACTCATGTGGAGGTGAGCGTGGGGGACCAAGGCGATGACAGCCGCCACATGTCCAAGCAGTAAAAGTATGGTCTGAGCGAAGACCAGATTCTGTGCCGTGATAGTCCTCATCAGTGACCTGATGCATTCCGCCCTGTCCCCAGGCAGGAAGGCTCTCCCTTGACGGGTATCCAGAACTGTACCAATGAACTGTAGTCTCTGCAAGGGAATGAGAGAAGACTTCTCTTGGCTGATGGTGATCCCTAGAGACTGAAATAGGGAGCAAGTGTCGTGAATGGCCTTCTCCAGTGCCTTTGGAAAGGAGGCCATCAGGAGCCAGTTGTCCAAATACGGGAAGACGTAATGGCCTTGTCGCCCGAGGGCCGCTGCTGCAACTCCCATGCACTTCGTAAAAACGTGTGGCATCGAGGACAAGCCGAACAGGAGTGCTCGGAAAGTACAGTTACGTAAGAACTTACCGTAACAGCAGATCGTTGAGAACAGCTCTTGCAGCAGGTTACACAATTAGGACTTAATGTCCATGTCGTAGACCTGTAGTGCAATGCTCCATCTAAGGAGTCTCCCATTCGTCCTTCCCATTTGGTTTAGCCACACCAGAGGATTGTGGTCTGTCTGTACCTCGAAGGGACTCCCATAGAGAAAAGTACAGTTACGTAAGAACTTACCGTAACAGTAGATCGTTGAGAACAGCTCTTGCAGCAGGTTACACAATTAGGACTTAATGTCCATGTCGTAGACCTGTAGTGCAATGCTCCATCTAAGGAGTCTCCCATTCGTCCTTCCCATTTGGTTTAGCCACACCAGAGGATTGTGGTCTGTCTGTACCTCGAAGGGACTCCCATAGAGAAAAGTACAGTTACGTAAGAACTTACCGTAACAACAGATCTTCGAGAACAGCTCTTGCAGCAGGTTACACCATTAGGACTGAAGCCGTCAGGCGCCATGACCCCACGGAAAAATTCTAGCTAGCAGTATCCAGTGGGGGACCGCCCCCTGACGTCAGCCCCTCCCTGAAGACGTCAGGCATCACATAAAAGGGGGTGGTCCCCCAGCATCCCCAGTTCTCCCGCCGGAGACTCGCAGCTCAAGTGTGACATCTGAAGGGGAGACTGAGGATCTGCTTCCAAAGGAAGGTTCGTAGAAGGCGTCAAAAGATGCTGTAGCCGAAGAATTAGGTCAGAAGACAACCTCCAGAGAGGAAGGTGGGAGGGAAACTACCTGCTGTGAGAGCTGTTCTCGAAGATCTACTGTTACAGTAAGTTCTTACGTAACTGTACTATCTTACTTCGAGAAATAGCTCTTGCAGCAGGTTACATAATTAGGACCGATTCCCAAGCAGTAAGGGATCAAGTTGTTATCGGGAAGAAGATAGGAGGAATGCTCCAAGCTTCAGGACAAAGTCACTGAAGGACTGCCAAGCCGAAACCAGCTCTACGCCTAGAGGCAATATCCAAACTGTAGTGCCTAATGAATGTGTGTACAGTGCTCCAGGTCGCTGTTGCACAGATGGCTGAAGTGGAGACATTTTTAAGCGCAGCTAAGGAGTTAGCCACCCCCCCAGTAGAATGACCCTTCACCGGCCCCGGTAAGGATTTATTGCACTTCTGATAACATAACATGATGCACTTTACCAGCCATCTAGAATGCGACTGTTTAGAAACAGGAGCACCGATCATCCTCTGAGTGTAAGAAACAAAGGGCTGGTCCGATTTACGATGGGCTTTGGTTCTAGTTAGATAATATATGAGGCACCTATGCACATCCAAATTGTGCAACAGGGCTTCCCCCGTTACCATGATTCGGGTAATACACCAGTAGGTCTATATCCTGGTTGAGTGTGAAAGCCAAGACCACCTTAGGAAGGAACATAGGATTTGTTCTTAAGGACACCCTGTCCTGGTGAAAAACCAAATAAGGATCCTTGTACATGAGTGCATGAAGCTCAGAGACTCTTCTGGCAGAAGTAACAGCAACTAAAAGGAGCATCTTCCAAGCGAGGAGATGCAGCTCGCAATCCGCAGCTGGTTCAAAAGGAGGCAGTGTAAGCTGCTCTAGAACAAAAGGAAGATCCCAAGGTGGAACCGGGTCTTTGATGGGAGGTCTCAAGTGTAGGATGCCACGAGAAGCCTCTAGTTGAGCTAGAGACCTGTGAACTATCGGAGAATGATATGCTGAAACAGTGCATAGATGGACCTTAATGGAGGAATAGGCAAGTCCTGCCTCATAGAGGGATAGGAGGTAGTCTAAAACAGACCTTACAGAACACTCCAGTTGGGTCAATGTTCAAGCCTGAGCCCAAATACAAAATCTACGCCATTTCATGGCATAAGTAGCATGAGTAGAGGGTTCTCTGGCTGCCACCAGAACGTCCGCAACTTCCTGAGAGACCCCATATCTCAGGACTGCTATGTCCTTAGGAGCCAGGCATGCAGGTTCAGAGACCGAAGATCCAGATGGACCAAGGAGCCTGTCTCCTGGGACAGAAGTGAGAGCAAAATGGCAGAGGCACCGGAGGTTCCTGGGCCAGCTGATGTAAGAGAGGGAACCAAAGCTGCCTGGGCCAAAAGGGTGCTACTAGAATAAGGCACGCTTGTTCTTGACAGAGCTTCAGTTGAACCCTCTGGATCAAACGAAAGGGCGGGAAAGTGTAGAGGAACCTGCCCGTCCAAGAGAGGGACAACGCGACTCGCCAGAAAACACCAGGCCCTGGATCTAGCGAGCAGAAACTGGGCAGTTTTGCGTTGAATGGGGACGTGAAGAGGTCTAATTCTGGTGTCCCCCATCTGTGGAACAGGTCCTCTGCGACTTCCTGAAGCAGTTCCCATTCGTGGACCCTGGCCTGTGATTGGCTTGGGCTGTCCCTGATGGTGTTGTCCACACCGGGAACATACTGCAATGATGTGTGCACGTGTTGCAATACCCAATTCCAAACCCTTTGAGCCTCCTGCAAAGGGGTAGGAATGAGTGCCTCCTTGTTTGTTGAGACAGTATCATCATGTATTGTCTGTTTGAACTCAGAAGAGTACCCGGTGGAATCTCCGCCTGGAATGCTTGTAGGGCATATAGAACTGCTCTCATCTCCAGAATATTTATGTGAAGATGGGACTCCAGAGACGTCCAGGAGCCTTGAGTCCTGACCCCGTTGAGGTGAGCTCCCCATTCAGACCCTGAGGCGTCCGTGGAGAGAGTAGCTGAAGGAGGTGGCGCAGTGAACGTGACTCCCATCGAGAGGTGGTCTGGGAAGAGCCACCAATGCCAGTCTCAGATGACTGCGTTCGTGATCCGGACTGGATGCTGCAGATGATCCTGTTTTTGGTCCCACTGTGCTCTCAGCATCCACTGGGTAACCCGCATATGGAGTCGAGCTAGGGGAACCGTCGCAATGGAAGCTGCCATGTGTCCGAGCAGGCAAAGGACGGTGCTGGCCGGGACCGTCTTTTCCTTTATGTCCCTTATGAGGGATCTGATGCATTCCACCCTTTCCTGGGGAAGGAATGTCCTTCCCTGAATTGTTTCCAGAACCGCTCCTATAAAGTGCAAGTTCTGAGACAGGACAAGGTACGACTTCTCCTGATTGATGGTGATGCCCAGCGATAGGAAGAGGGAGCAGGCATCCTGTATTGCAGACATCAGGGCCTCCCATGAAGAGCCAGTCTTCTAGGTACGGAACCACGTAGTGGCCCCCTCTCCTGAGAGCTGCTGCTACGACTGCCATACACTTCGTGAACACCCGAGGTGCTGAAGACGGTCTGAAGGGGAAGGCTCGGAACTGGTAGTGGCATCCCAGAAACTCGAAGCGCAGAAATCTGCGGTGCGATCGAGAGACGTAGATAAGCGTCCTGCATATCTAGCAACGCCAGCCATGCGCCCTCTTTTAGCATGGGAATGAGACCCGGCAGGGACACCATGCGGAAATGCCTGTACAGCACAAAGTTGCTGAGATCCAAAACTAGACGCAAATCCCCCGATTTCTTTGGAACCAGGAAGAAGTGGGAATGGTAACCGTTTCCTCTCTGGTTCAGTAGAACATATTCTATGGCCTCCTTGTGTAGGACCACCAAGATCTCCTGCTGAATAGGCAGAGCATGCTGATCCGCGTAACGGGAGAGCAGGGGAGGTCTGGATGGTGGGTGATCAAGGAACTCTAGAGAGTGACCTTGTTCGACCAACTGCAACACTCACCGGTCGGAGGTGATCCTCTGCCATCCTGAAAGGTGATGAGAGATGCGACCCCCGACCTTCTCGACCCTTTGATCCAGAGGAGGGGCATGGGCTGGGAAGGAGTCATGCTGTGGTGGTGTTGGCTCCCGTGGGCTGGACTGCTTTTGAATGCTTCGGGCCCTGGCCCAAGGGGAACCTGGCTTGATTCTTACGGCCAAAGTTGCCCCTGGGTTGCTGGCCGGAACGTGGCTGTTGCCTTTGTTGGCGGCCGTGAGAACGATTCTGGTTCCTACGAAAGGAACCAGGTTTTGGTCTGTACATGGCTTGTACAGTCCTGACTGCCTTCCCAGCGTCCTGCAATTTGGTAATGACCTTCTCGGACTCCTTACCAAAGAGGACCACTCCATTATAAGGGACATCCAGGAGATTCTTCTGGACATCCGGGGTAAATCCGGAGACTCTCAGCCATGAGTGTCTCCGGAGACAAACACCTGTAGTTGCTCCCCTGGCTGCCGAGTCCGCAGAGTCGTAAGCGACTTGGAGAACCTGGGTCCCCATGTCAGAGTCAGTTTGGATGAGGTTTAGCAGCTCCTCCTCCTCCTCCTTTTCGCCATCTGGTAAATCTTTTAAGAAGGTCTTGGCCCTGATCCCAGAGGGCGTTCTGAAACTGCACCATGTGCGTCAGATAGTTCAAAGTCCTAATAGAGCATGTAGCAGTCGCATACACGTGTCTTCCCATGGAATCTAACTGCTTAGATTCCTGGTCCGGAGGCTAGGTGCTCAAATGTTGAGGCTGCTGGGACCTGTCATGAGATGCAGTAATGACCAGGGAGTCGGCCAAGGGTTGTTTCGCCAAATACTGGTCCTCCGTAGAAGCCCTGTAAAGGCGGGTCAGCCTTCTTTGGAACAGCCAGTGTGGAATGCAGATGCTTCCAAGCTGCCTTGGTGACGTCCGTAAAGTTGTCCACCAAAGGTGGAACCACCACAGGCTTCGGGTCTTTCTGTCTGAGGTAACGGGCAAGGTGTTGTCTCTCGAGGTCTAGTTCTTCAGTCTCATCCCACATTGTCCAGGATGTGCCTCATAATTTCTGAAAAGGAGGCATCATCCGGAGGCGACCTTGGAATGTCCCATGGGTCTGGTGATGAGGGACTGAAAGGAGATGGAGACCTGGAGATGTCGGACGTATCTAGTCTGGAGTCATCTCCCGATGATCGACGTCTGCCCCTGGGTGGCTTCGGGCTCAGGGACCCTGAGTGAGAGCGTGATGGGCGTTTCCTATCTCTCGATCGGCCCCAAGGAGGCGGAGATGGCTCCTTGGGGGTCGGGGGTCTGTCACCTTCGGCACCCCTAGGAGGAGGTGGAGAAGGCTGAGGCATAGGAGGAACCACGTCCTTCTTGATGGTTTCCCACCAGAAGGTGGACAAATCCTTCACCTCTCCTGGATGTTCATACCAGACGACGGACCCAGCATCGGTGTGGGCCTGTCGTCGGGTTTGGGAGTCTGGTCCCGGGGAGGCACTGGATCCGGCTCGCTGGGCAAGCCAGCGTCCTCTTTGTCGCCCGTCTGGTGGCGCAGTAGCCTCTTCGCCTGAGGACCCCTGACATCCAGTGTCCACCAGCGTCAGTGTAGTAGTTGGCCGTTTTTCGGGTGCTGGGTCGGACACCTTCTTGGACTCAGTCGTCCGCTTAAGGGAACGTCAGCTTGGAAGTCTTCCTTTCAGGTGCTTTAGGAGGTTGGGAAATGGACCTGAAGTCGGTGTCCCGGCGTCGGTCAGACGCACCTCGCGACTTGGAGGAAGACTTTTTGTGCCTGTCCGAAGGAACAGGCTTGGAGGCATCCGACGCCTGAGAGGTCTTGGGCGGGTGCAAGGAGGCGGAGGAGCCCCCTCAAGACCTTGCCTTTACTGGGGGAGGCTGGGAGCTAGCCCGGGAAGGAAATCTATCGGACCAGGTAGAGCTGGAGTTGGTCCTGGACTCTGAGGCCCTGCTTGGGGATTTTGCCCTGTCCGAGTCCCAATGCTTGTCCCGGTGCTTCTCAGATTTATGAGAAGATTCTCCTTTGGAGGAAGGTCTTTTCTCCATCTTTTTAATTTCTCCTCAAGGAGGAATCCCTGAAGGCTCTTTTGGCGGCGGATCCGGGTCCTGCTATTAAATTGTTGGCAAACTGAGCAGGCCTGGGTGTGTTATGCTCCGGGCCCAGACACCTGACACAGGCAGAATGATGGTCTGCAAAGGGGATCTGCTTGCCGCAGGCGCACTTGGAGGGATGTCCTTCGGGAGAAGGAGTAGAAGAAGCAGACATGGATTAAAGTTTACTTAAATTAAAGATTTCACGCGTCGTAACAGTAGAGCAGGTTTCCGTGAGGCCGATGCTGGTGAGTCAACCGCGGAAAAAGAACTGGGGATGCTGGGGGACCGCTCCCTTTTATGTGATGCCTGACGTCGGGGGCGGCCCCCCACTGGATACTGCTAGCTAGAATTTTTCCATGGGGTCCTAGCACCTACCGGCTTCAGTCCTAATGGTGTTTCTTGAAGTAAGATCTGGTAATGGCGTCCCAGAAACTCGAAACGTAGAAATTATATGTGCGATCGGGTGACGGGAAGATGAAGATACGTGTCCTGTATGTCCAGGGATACTAGCCATGTGCCTTACTTGAGTATGGGAATAAGACCCGGAAGGGTAACCACGCGGAAGCACTTGTACATCGCGAAAATGTTTAGATCACCGAGGTCTAAGATCGGGCGTAAGTCCCCAGTTTTCTTTGGAACCAGGAAGAAGTGGGAATAATAACCTCCTCCTCCTCTCTGGCACCTTGGTATGACCTCGATGACATTCTTGGAGAAGTGCCGAAATCTCCCGCTGGATGAGCGGGTCATGCTGTCCCAAGTAACGGGAATGCAGAGGAGGTCTTGACGGTGGGTGATCGAGGAACTCTATAGTGTGTCCTCGACTGATAAGCTGAAGAACCCACCAGTCGGAGGTGATCCTCTGCCACCCTGACAGGTGGTAAATGAGTCGACCCCCGACCCTTTCTTCCCTTTGATCCAAAGGTGGGGGAGGGCCGGGAAGGAGTTGTGCTGAGGCGGTACTGGTTCCGGCAGGTTGGGTAGGTTTGGTGCGTCTCTGACCCTGACCTCCGGAGAATCTCTGCCGGTTTTTATGGCCGAAATTGCCCCTTGGTTGTTGCTGGCCTGACCAAGGTTGTTGTTTGCTCTGTCGGCCACGAAAACTGTTCTGTGGTCTGCAAAACGAACCAGGCCTTGATTTATACATGGACTGAACCGTTCTGACCGCCTTCCAGGCATCTTGGAGTCTGGTGATGACCCTCTCGGAGTCTTCATCAAATAACAGAGCCGTTGTAGGGGATGTCCAGGATGCCTTTCTGGACGTCTGAAGTAAATCCAGAGACTCTCAACCAGGAGTGTCTCCGGGGGCAAATGCCTGTTGAGGCACCTCTTACTGCTGAGTCCGCCGAGTCGTAAGCAGCTCGGAGGACCTGGGTCCCAACATCCGAGTCCGTACAGAGGAGATTAAGCAGCTCCTCCTCCTCACCATTCGGAAAGTCCATTAGTAGGTCTTGGCCCTGGTCCCACAGTGCATTTTGAAACTGAACCATGTGCATCAAATAACTGAGGGACCTAAGAGAGCATGTGGAAGCCACATACATGCTGCGGCCCAGCGAATCCAATTGTTTGGATTCCTGGTCTGGTGGCTGGGTGCTGAGGTGTTGGGGCCTTTGTGAGTGGTCGTGTGCGAAGCTGTAATGACAACCGTTTCTGCCACAGGTTGCTGAGCTATATAAGGAGCACCCAGCAGGGCCCGGTAAAGTTTGTCAGCCTTCTTGGGGACCGCTGGGGTCAAATGTGGGTGCTTTCATGCAGGCTTGGTAGCATCCAAAAAGGTATCCACCAGGGGTGGAACCACCACAGGCTTGGGGTCTTTCTGCCTCAAGAAACGTGCTAGGCATTGCTGTTCGGAATCTAAATCCTCTGTCTCCCATCCCATGTTCTCCTGAAAGTGCCTCATAATGCTGGAGAACGATGGGTCATCAGGTGGCGACCTAGGAAGGTTGTGAGGCTCTGGGGAAGGGGTACCCAGAGGGGAGGGAGATCTGGAGGTGTCTGAGATGTCAGGACACAAGTCGTCGTCCGATGAAGAGCAGGATCTTCGTCGGGGCCTCCTGCGTCCATGATCGCTAGGGGACCCTGAAGGGGTCCTGGAACGTGGAGGTCTCTTGGCCTTTGCCTTTCTGTCCCTGGACCTACCCCTGGGTGGTGGCGTAGAGTCCTTAGGCTCAAGCGTTACTGCTCTGGGAGGTGCTCCGGGGATGGGGTCCCTCTGGGAGGCTTGGTGGGTACCACATCTTTTTTAATGGTGTCCCACCAAAAGGTGAACAGATCCTTAACCTCCTGTAAATTAAGACTGGAGGAAGGGCCTGGCGTTGGTGTTTGCCAGTCGATAGGGGTGGGTGCCAGCGTTTGAGGTGTTGTCTGGTCTGGCGTTGGATCATTTGGTAGAACATCTGGCAGGCCGACATCTTCTGCATCTCCCGATGCGTGGTCTGTGGCGTGAGATCCGACATCCTCCTCCGATGTCCCCCTGTGACCGGTGTCCAGTGGCGGAGGTGGTGTCAGGTTTTTGAGGCATTTAGTGGACGATGGATCCGGCGTCCGTTTAGCCTCCGACGTCCGCTTAAGGGAAGTGAGCTCTGAAGTTTTTCTCGGAGGTACATCAGAGGTCTTCGGAGGTTGGGAGACTGAACGTTCGGTGTCCCGGCATCGGTCCTTGCCGTCGGTGCTAGGCCTAGTCACCAACTTGTGCTTGTGGTGGTCAGAAGCCTCCGACCTGGTGGCTGACCCTGAGGGATGGCTGTCCTTAGACTTGGTTCTCGTTGTTGCAGAGAAACAGAGCTGGAGCCCCCAGAGGTCCTAATCTTAACCGGGGCGGCCTGAGACTTAGCCCGGGATGGAGATCGGTGTCTGACCAGGCGGAGATGCAGCTGGCCTGGGAGTCGGAAGCCCGATTGGGGGATCTACCCCTATCCTTGTCCCAGTGCTTATCCTTGTGCTTTCCCGATCTATGTGAAGGTGCCCCTCCAGAGGATGGCTCTTTCTCCATGGTCTTAAGTTTCTCTTCCAAGAGGAAACTCTGGAGTGCTTTCTGGGGGCAGATCCTGGTTCTGCTGTTGAACTGCTTGCAGATGGGGCAGGCCTGGGTATCGTGGTCCAGGCGTAGGCACCTCACACAGGCCGAATGCCTGTCTTTGAAGGGGATCTGCTTGCCGCATGCGCACTTAGAGGGGTGCCCTTACTAACATACTAAAATGCCAGCAGAATAGGCCTAACGGTCTTTCGTGTCTGCTCGTTTGGTCAGTCCCCAACCTGGGTGCTGACCTTGCTGTCCCCCTCGCCTTCTCTGGCTTCTCCCTTCCCAGTTCCGGATATTCTTGCTGCATTGGATTTTGCTTCCAGAACCCTTCTCCTGTACCTGTCCCACCCCTCTTGAACCCCTCCACTGTCTCTGCCTCCACCAGCCCCCTAGGCAGTGCATTCCATGGCTCCACCACCCTCTCAGTGAAGTAGCACCTCCTCCTTTCTCCCTGAATCTTCCCCTCCAGCTTCCAGCCATGCCCTCTAGTGGCCCCTTCCTCCTTCCTTCAAGCACCCACTGTTCCTCCCCATTTACCCTCTTCATGTACCTAAAGACCTCTATCATGTCCCCCCGGTCCCTTCTCTCTTCCAATGTGTACATATTTAGCTCTTCGAGCCTCTCCTCATAGGTCCTGTCCCCCAAGCCCCAAATCATTTTGGTTGCCCTCCTCTGGACCCTCGCCAGGAGGTTAATGTCCCGCTTTAAGTGTGGCCTCCAAAACTGCACGCAGTACTCAGGTGCGGCCTCACCAAGCAGTTATACAGAGGGAGTATCACTTCCCTCCTTCTGGAGGTGATCCCCCTAGCGATGCATCCCAGCATCCTGTTGGCCTTGGCTGCTGCCTCCTACAAGTCTCAGAGTTGTTCATCTTGACATCCACCACCACCCCAGGTCCCTCTCAGCCATCGAGACTTGTAGCATTCCCCAGGTGTACACTTGACCTGGCCCCAGGTGGAGTACCTTGCATTTCCCTGCATTGAACCTCAGCTTCCACTTTCTAGACCATCTTTCCAGAGCCTCCAGGTCCCCTGTAGGGCCACCCTCCCTCCTCCCCATCCACCACCGCCCCCAGTTTGAGTCATCTGCAAGAGCTCATCTCCTCCTGATTCCTGTCCTTATGTCCGATATGTAGTGAACAGAAGGGGCCCAAGGACTGATCCCTGTGGGACCCCACTAATGACCCTCCTTGGGATGAGACTATCCCCCAACTACGACTCCCTCTGGGTCCGGTCCTGGAGCCAATTGCCTATCCATCTGATCATCTGGTTCCCCACCCCCATTTCTCCCAGCTTATCCAACAGGCCCACGTGAGGAACAGAGTCAAATGCCTTGCTGAAGTCTAGAAAGAGAACATCCACTGTAGATGTCGAAGGAGTCAGGGAAGCAGACATGTACTTGGTTTTGCTGTGGAAAAACGAAGAAAATTCTTTCTGACGTCGTTCGTCTGCTGAAGGCGTCCGTGGAGCCGATGTGCACAAGTCAATGGGGGGAAAAGAAGTGAGGTATGCTGTGGGCCCACCCCTTTTATGATGTACCAGTTAAGTCAGAAGGAAGCAGGGAGGGTAGTCAGAATAGCAAAGGCCCAAACTGAGGAAAAGATAGCAAACTCAGTTGGGGGGATAAAATCTTTAATAGGTATATCAGGGAGCGTAGAAAGACAAAGGGAGGGATAGTGAGGCTGAACAGAAGACGGTGGGTGGGTAGAGAGGGACAGTGAAAAAGCAGGGATACTGAATGAATACTTCTGTTCAGTATTCACAAAAGAGGAGGTGGGGAGGTGACTAATCCAATTAACAGAAGCACTCTGGATGGGGAGGTCAATCCCACTCCTCTCACAGAAGAAAGGGTTCTGAAAGAAAGTACAGTTACGTAAGAACTTACCGTAACAGTAGATCTTCGAGAACAGCTCTTGCAGCAGGTTACACCATTAGGACTGTAGCCGGCAGGCGTCAGGACCCCACGGAAATCTTCTAGCTAGCAGTCTTCCAGCGGGGACCTCCCTCGGCCGTCTGTTCCGCCCCCGACGTCAAGCGTAGTACATAAGGGAGGCGGTCCGCCAGAATCCCCAGTTCTCCGCCGGAGACTTCTGGCCGCTGGATGACATCAGAGTGGAGACCGAGGACCCGCCATCAGAAATTCAAGGTTGAGGACTTTCTCGAAGCCTAGGCTAGGACTTACCTCCTCCAAGGGGAATGGTGGGATATTTGCTGCAGAGCTGTTCGAAGATCTACTGTTACGGTAAGTTCTTACGTAACTGTACTATCTTCTTCGAGATACAGCTCTTGCAGCAGGTTACACCATTAGGACTGATTCCCAAGCAACGGCGCCTAGAGATGCCCTAGGGAGGAGGCAAAAAACAGAGATCCTGGGAAACCCTGATTCTAGGACAGGAGACCCTGCGGAACGGCGAGGCCGAAACCGGCCCTCCGCCATGAGGCGATGTCGAGGCTGTAGTGCCTAATGAAGGTGTGCACTGAGCTCCATGTGGCTGCAGCACAGATAGCCGAAATGGAGATGTTTCGCAGTGCTGCAAAGGAAGTAGCCACCCGTCTTGTCGAGTGGCCCCTGACAGTACCCGGAAGGGGCTTCTGTCTGTTGTTGTAGCAAAAGGAAATGCACTGGACAAGCCAGCGAGAAAGAGTTTGCTTTGAAACTGGTTGGCCCAACATCCTCTCAGCGAAGGAAATAAACAGCTGCTCGGATCTGCGATGCGGTTTGGTCCTGGTCAAGTAGTATCTTAAGGAGCGGTGAACATCCAGGGTGTGAAGCAGTGCCTCTCCTCTGTTGGTGTACCTAGGGAAGTACACCGGCAAATCAATGTCCTGATTAAGGGTGAGGGCTGAGACCACCTTAGGCAGGAATTTTGGATTTGTCCTCAGGGACACCCTGTCCTGGTGATAAGTTAAATAAGGTTCTTTACACATGAGGGCATGTAGCTCGGAAATTCTCCTTGCCGAAGTAACAGCAACCAAAAATAACGTTTTCCATGACAGAAAACGTAGCTCGCAATCTGCGGCAGGTTCAAAGGGTGGCAGCGTGAGCTGCTCCAGGAAAAAGAGCAGGTCCCAAGGAGGGACGGGATCCTTAATGGGTGGTCTAAGGTGGAGCACCCCCCTCAAAAAGTCACGAGAAGTATCGAGTTGTGCCACTGTGAGTTGGCCTATCGGGGAATGGTAGGCTGAATTCGCACAGAGGTGAACCTTAATTGAGGAGTAGGCCAGACCTGAGTGAAAAAGGGAAAGCAGGTATTCTAGAACTGATTTTTCTGGGCAGTCTAAAGGGGAGAGACCACATGCCTGAGACCACAGGCAAAACCGACACCATTTCATGGCGTATGTAGCATGCATTGCCGGTTTTCTGGCAGCAGAAAGGACTTCTGCCACCTTTTGCGAGACCCCGTGTCGCAGAATGGCTGTGTCTCGAGGAGCCAGGCATGCAGGTTCAGTGAGCGCAAGTCCGGGTGGACTAGTGAACCCTCCTCCTGAGACAATAGGTGGGAGCTGAAAGGCAACGGAACTGGAGGTTCCCGGGACAATTGCATCAGCATGGGGAACCAGATCTGCCTGGGCCAGAAAGGCGCTACCAGGATCATTGTTGCGTGCTCCCTGCGCAGTTTGAGAACAACTCTCTGGATCAACGGGAAGGGAGGGAAAGCGTAGAAGAATCTGTCTGCCCAGGAGAGGTACAACGCATCTCACCAGAAAACACCAGGCCCTGGATCTAGCGAGCAAAAATTGGGCAGTTTTGCGTTGGATGGGGAAGCGAATAAGTCCAACTCTGGACTGCCCTATCGAAGGAACAGATCCTCTGCTACCTCCTGAAGAAGTTCCCACTCGTGGACTCTGGCCTGGGAACGACTCAGGCCGTCTGCGATTGTGTTGTCCACTCCGGGAACGTGAACTGCAATCAGGCTCGCGCCGTGTCGGATTACCCAACCCCATACCCTCATAGCTTCCCTGCAGAGGGGGTAAGAGTGTGCGCCTCCTTGTTTGTTGAGGTAATACATCACCGCCGTATTGTCTGTCTGAAGCAGAAGGGTACTCAACGGTATTTCTGACTGAAAGGCCTGCAGGGCGTAAAGGACCGCCCTCATCTCCAGCACGCTGATGTGGAGGTGAGCTTCCTGAGGGGTCCATGTTCCCTGGGACCTCACCCCGTTCAGGTGCACTCCCCATCCCAGCCCTGAGGCGTCTGTTGGTGGTTACGGACTGCCACCCTGGCAGGTGGTCCACAATGCAGCCCCCGACCTTAGTGTCCCGTTGATCCTGAGGGGCGGGGCCGGGAAGGAGTCATGCTGTGGCGCCTGAGAGTCCAGCAGGCTGGGCCGACTTAGCTGGTCGTTGACTTCAGCCCGCTGACGACTTCCCTTGGGCTCTGCGGGAGAAGGAGCCCCTATGTTGAGGACCGGCGCGGGACTGCTGTCTCTGCATCCAGCCTCGAAAACGGCTTTGGTTCCTGCGAAAGGAACTAAGCTTGGGTCTGTACATGGCCTGGACAGACCGTACCACCTTCCCGGCCTCTTGAAGTTTGGTGAGGACCTTCTCCGAGGACTCACCAAAAAGAACTTCTCCATGAAACGAGGCGTCCAGGATATTCTTCTGGACGTCCGGGGTGAATCTGGAAACACGGAGCCATGAGTGTCTCCGGAGGCATACGCCTGAAGCTGCCGCTCTGGCCGAGGAGTCCACGGAATCATACGCGGCTCGCAGCACCTGGGTTCCCACGTCCGAATCCGTACGAAGGAGCTATAGCAACTCCTCCTTCTGCTCACCTTCTCCGCCAGATCCAGTCCCTGTTCCCACAAGGCGTTTTGAAACTGTACCATGTGGGTCAAGTAGTTGAGGGATCTGATGGCGCAGGTAGCGGATGCATACGTGCGCCTGCCCATAGCGTCCAGCTGTTTGGACTCTGGGTCCGGTGGCAGGGTGCTCAAATGTTGTGGCCTCTGGGATCGGTCATGAGAGGCTGTAATGACCAGAGAATCGGCCAGAGGATGTGATGCCAAGTACTGATCCTCCCTAGAGGCCTTGTACAGGCAGTCAGCTTTCTTCGGCATCGCCGGAAGTGAGTGTGGACGTTTCCATGTTGCCTTGGTGACGTCCACGAATGTGTCCACCAAGGGTGGCACCACCACAGGCTTTGGATCTTTTTGCCGAAGGTATCTGGCAAGGCGTAATCTCTCGGGGTCTAATCCCTCTGCATCCCAGCCCATGTTCTCTTGGATATGCCTCATAATCTCTGAGAACGATGGGTCATCCGGAGGAGATCTTGGAAGCTCACATGGGTCCGGAGAAGGGACGTTGATCGGAGAGGGGGATCTGGATGGGTTCGAGAAGTCCGATCCCGTGTCCTCCGTCGAAGGCAAACGGCGGCGTCTTCTGGGTCTCTTGGGGCTGTGGGACCCTGAAGAAGATCTGGACGGAGGTCTCCTATTTCGTGATCTACCCCAGGAGGGTCCGTAGGCTCCTGGGGAGGGTACTCGGCCCGCATCCCTGGGTGAAGTAGGGGGTGCGGGGCCCGGCGGAGTAGCAGGAGGAGGAGGAGGTGGTGTGGGAACCACATCCCTTTTTATGGTGTCCCACCAGTAAGTAAACAACTCTTGACCTCGGATATGCTGAGGCCCGAAGATGGACCGGGCGCCGATGGCCGGTCGTCGGGTTCCGGCATCGGCTCCCCAGGGGCCTCAGGTTCCGGCGAGGGTTCCCTGGGGGGTACGACAGGACCAGGTTCGCCCGTCTGGTGCTCGGGCTGGGTCAGCTCCTCTTCCGTGATCGCCTCTTGACCGACGTCGGTGGGAGGCAAGGGTCCCTTCGTAGGTGCAGACGCCGGTCCCCTGGCCCGTGGAGGCGAGGCCTGACCGGGCGACTGGCGCCTGGCGGTCGCCGGTGCTCGGACCGATGGTGTTTGGTCAACGTCGGATGGGCCGGCGTCGGGTCAGACGGTCTCTTAAGAGAAGTCAGTTCTTTGGTCTTCCGCTGGGGAGGAGGAGGAGGCAAAGAGACTGACCTGGCATCGGGTTCTGAATGGCGGGAACCGGACTTGTGATGGTGGTGACGGTCCCCTGACCTCGACAGGGCCTTGGTGGTTGAAGACGAAGAAGGTTTGGAGGTCTTGGCCTGAGAAAGAGAGGAGGAACCCGAGGAGGTCTTCACCGCTGCAGGGGGAGGCTAAGAGCGGGCCCGGGAGGGGGAGCGGTCGGACCGGGAGCCGGAGCTACGGGAGTCAGAGGCCCTAGACGGGGACCTGGATCTCACTCTCTACCTATGCTTCTCGAGGTGTCTCCGGGCCTTGTCGGAAGATTCCCCCTTGGAGGCTGCGTCCATGGCTTTAATCTTCTCCTCGAGCAGGAAAGCCTGAAGGGCCTTCTGGCGACGGATCCGGGTCCGGCTGTTGAACCCCTGGCAGAAGGAACAGGCCCGGGTGTCGTGGTCTGGGCCTAGGCACCGGACGCAGGCCGAATGCAGGTCTTTGAACGGAGGTTTCCTCACAGGCGCACTTGAAGGATGGCCTTCAACGGAGGTTGGAGAGGACATCAGATAGAAACTGAGCAGAAAAACTTTTTCGAAGGCAAGTCAACGGGGAAAGAACTGGGGAATCTGGTGGGACCGCCTCCTTATGTACTATGTCTGACGTCGGGGGCGGGACCGACATCGGAGGCGGTCCCCGCTGAAGACTGCTGGCTAGAAGATTTCCGTGGGGTCCTGACGCCTGCGGCTTCAGTCCTAATGGTGTTACCTGCTGCAAGAGCTGTATCCCGAAGTAAGATCCTCTATTGAGGCTACCCCCGGCTGCCCACTCACCTCAGCAAGAGGGGGAGAAGGTGCCTGGGCCAAAGAAGTGGATGGGGTACCTGAAGAAGTACTCACAGTTTTAGGAGAAGGCCTCCCACGGCGCAACGGACTCCTCTCCTGGCGCTTCTCCTCATCTTTCTTTCTCCGGGGCCGGCGACGACCTTTCCCTTAAATCCAGAGCTCATTTTCCATCGACACCAGCCGTCGGGTAAGGAGGTGGGCCACGAGGGTCCACTTGTGTCTGCTCTGGGTGGCTTGATTGAAGGCCTAACAAATAGCACACTTGTCAGAGTTGTGCTTGGGGCCTAGACACAGAAGGCAGAGGGAATGGTCATCCCCGGGCGGGATTTGGGCTCCCCACTTAGAGCACTTCTTTTTTGGGCGAGTCGACATACAATCGATCGAATCTGAGAGAACCAAAACGTAGCAGATTAAGAAAAATCTTCGAATGACACGCGGGCGTTACATCACTGTTCTTACACGAGAGCCGAATGAACTGATGCGACAGTGGGAAAGAACTGGAGGGCGTGTGCAGGACCGCCCCTTTTATAGTCTGACGTTGTGTCACCTGACGTCGGGGGCGGTCCCCGCTGATGACTGCTAGTTACAAGTTTGCCGTTGGAACCTGATGCCACGGGGTGCAGTCCTATATGTGAAGACCTACTGCAGGAACCCTCTCGAAGCAAGATCTGGTGGTTCCCTTGAAAGCTGTTGCAGCAGTGGGAACCAGATCTGTCTCGGCCAGAGAGGGGCAATGAGAATCATCTGTGCCCTTTCTGCTTGAAGTTTGAAGAGGACCCTCTGGAGAATGGGAAATGGAGGGAAGGCATACAAAAATTTCCCTGTCCAAGAGAGAGACAGTGCGTTGTGTAAAAAAGCACCATGCCCTGAAACAAGCGAGCGAAAACTAGGAAGTTTTGGAGACGAAAAAGTTGATTTCCGGATGCCCCCAACGTATTCCGCCACTTCCTAATGCAATTTCCACTCATGAGCTAGGGTCCGAGATCTGCTGAGACTGTCTGGCAGGACGTTTGGAATGCCTGGCACGTGCACGGCCACGAGGGTCAGATGGTGCTGGACTTCCCAGTTCCACACCTGCATTGCTTCCCTGCACAAGGGGTACGATCGGGTTCCTCCTCATTTGTTGAGGTACCAAACAACCAACATGTTGTCCGTTTGGACCAGCAGTGACCCCTTGGGACGGAGGGTCTGGAAGGCATACAGGACAGCTCTCATCTCCAGAACGTTGATATGTAGACTCCAAGCTGGACCACAGTCCTTGGGCTTGGTACTCCCCTAGATGCGCTCCCCATCCCATATTCAAGGCATCTTTGTTGAGGGATGCTGAGCGAGCTGAGTTCCTGAAGAGGAAACCCAAAGACAGATTGTAGGGATCCCTCCACCAGAGCAATTCTTTCTGAACCGCTGAGGAAACTAGCACCGGATGGTCTAGGTCATCCAGGAGTTGATCCCACTGCATGCGCAAGGACCACCGAGTGACTCACGAGGAGCCTCGCGAGGGGAACAGTGGTGATGGAGGCCACCATCAGGGCCAAGAAAGCACAGGGTCTCCCGGGCCGGGATGTTCCTAGAAAAAGCCACTTTATAAGCCTGACAGATCACTGTCTCCACCCTGTCTGGAAGGAGGAAGGCTCTGTACTGGACCATATCCAAGACTGCCCCAATGAACTGTAGTTTCTGGGCAGGGGTCATAGAGGATTTAGGGATGTTGACAGTAATCCCTAGCCTGTTGAACAGGTCCAAAGTGAAAGAGAGCGCCTCTAGTAAAGAGCCCCTGGGCAGAGCTGAAATCAGCCAATCGTCCAGGTAAGGGAAAACCGCAATACCCCTGTGACGTAAGAAGGCTGCAACCACTTCCAGGCACTTGGTAAAACACCCGGGGTGCTGAGGACAGGCCAACGGGGAGCGCTCGGAACTGAAAGTGTTCCCCCTGAAACTGAATCCGCAGGAACCAGCGGTGGCTGGGGAAGATGGGGATGTGCAGGTAAGCATCCTGCATGTCCAGAGCGCACAACCAATGGTTCTCCAGAAGGAGTGGAAGGAGGCTCTGTAGGGTCAGCATCTGAAAGTTTTTGTACTCGACAAACTGGTTTAGGTTGCTTAAGTTGAATATGGGTCTGAAATACCAGCCTTTTCTGGAACCAAGAAACAACAGCAGTAAAAACCCTTTCCCCTTTGCTGGAGGGGAACATGCTCTATTGCTTCCTTGAGCAAGAGATTGCTCACCTCTTCCCAGATGAAAAGAGCCTGATCCTTTGAGGAGGAGGATCTTTTTGGTGGAGTTTCTGGAGGAAATTCCAGAAACTATTGTGTGTCCGATGGACACTAACTGCAGGACCCATTCATCGGAGATGATTGCCCTCCACTCCTGCGAGTGGCGGGCGAACCTCCCACCCACCTGCTCCCCGTCGGGAGACTGGAGAGGCAGTGGGGATGGGAAGTCAGGAAGTGGCGGGACGTTCAGGGAGAGGACCCCCTGCACGTCTCTGGTTCTTGAAGGCAGGAGGGGTGGCTGTACCTGTGGCCTTACACTTCCCCTGGCGGTGCGCCGGGGCTTGCTTTCTCTGCCTCCAGGTCCTTTTCCAAAAGGGCTGCAGTTGCTGGGTGCCCAATTGGTACATGGACCTCAAGTCTGTGATAATGTCCTTGGTGTCCCCACCAAACAGTACCAAGCCCCAAAAGGGGGCATCTTGAATTGCCGACTGGACTTCGTTACTAAGTCCAGAAAGGCGAAGCCAGGAGTGCTGTCTAAGGGCAACAGCAGTTGCCGAGGTGCGTGCCACAGAATCGACAGAGTCGTATGCGGCCCGTGAAGCATGCCTACACAAGAACTTGGAGAGGCGAAGATCCTTGACAAGCTCCTTCTTCAAGGCCAAGGGATCCATGGCTTGGACCAGAGCCTCTAACCTGACCAAGGTAGCTTTTTGATGAGACACCATATGGGCCACATAGTTAAGGGACCGAAGGGTGCATGCGGCTGAAGAACAGATCTTTCTCCCGAACTGGTCCATCCACTGGACTCTGTCCGGAGGAGAGGTGCTTATGTGCTTCGGTGCTGCAGAGCGGTCATGAGCAGCGGAAATGACCACAGAGTCAGCCTTAGGATGCGTCTTCATGAACGGGGCATCCTTCAGCACCTGGTAAAGCCTGTCCACCCATTTGGGGACAGCCGGGAGGGAATGAGACATCTGCCAGACGGCAGTGGTGAGGTCTTGATGAGGTGCAATCCATGGGGGAATGGGGATCGGAGACAGAGACTAAGTCCAGATGTTCTGCGAGTCTCTGCCTCATGGGGTTCTGATCCTCTGACTCCCAGTCGAAGAAGTCCTTCATGGTCCTAAGAAGGTCCGAAAAGGCAGGGTCCTCTGGTGGTGATTTCGGCCAAAACTTGCCTGTTGGGCCCTCATGATCCTCCAGGACCTCCTCCGAAGAACTGTCAGCCCCCTCATCGTCATCTGCCTCTTCGACAGGACGGTGATGGATATCGGGAAGAGAGACTTCCCGAGTCTTCCCAGAGACATGTACAGTGGTTACAGAAGAACTGCTCAGGTAAGGGGACCTGGGAGAGGGAGTCTCATCTCCAGGTCAGACACCAACTCGGGCAGAGCCCCCTGCCACCAAGACTGAATCAAGGTCTTAAAATCCAGGGCAACTGGAGGAGGGAGTGGTGCAGTTGGTTGAGGCTGAGGGGGAGGAGGAGGTGGCATTACCGGTGAGAAGGGTAATGACAGCCCTGGAATCCCTGGTAGTGAGAGTAGGGATTAAACACAGGGTAAAACTGCCCATAATGACTCCAGTCTGGAAGGGGACCAGCCGGGTAATGGTCCCCAGGAAACCCCTGTGGGTAATGCGGGACAGTTCGGAGTCTGGAGTAAATCCCCGTCGTCAGGTCTGGCGGCGGGGGTGCCCATGTCGGACCCGCCGTGGTCTATATAGGTTGGGGGTCCGGCGTTGAGACAGCCGACGTCAGGGGGACAGACGCCGGAACCAGCACCACCCGAACCGGCTCTGGAAAATGGTCCAGTGTCGGAACTGGATGAAGGGGCCCTGACGGCAGGCCCGGATTTGGCGTCAGGGCCAACAGCTGAGGCCGATTGATAGGTCCAGGCTGCAGGACCATCTCTGGGACGTCCAGTATCTGAGCCAACGACTGGGGCCGATTGCCAGGTCCCGGGTGAACAACAGTCATCGGGACATCCGGTGTCGGGGTAAGGTTCGCCAGGTCCACTGGCAGGATAACGGCCGGAATCGGCGCTACAGGAATCCTGCCCGAAGGCGGAGGAGGGGCCTCTACATTAAGGCCTGCTGGTTTAGGAGAAGCCTCCTTCCCCTTGACCCTGAGAGGAGAACGCAGAGTTGACCCCAAGGAATCGACTCGTTGAAGGGTTCTCCACTATCATCGCCGGAGGTACCCGCCGTTGAAGTGGAGGGTACGAGCAAAGGAAGAGGAGGGAGAGGGGCTTTCTCCCTCTGGTTCCGCCGGATGCTGGGTGAGGTGCCATTAGGCCCAGACAGGGGAACCACACCTGTGCGGCCATCGAGGAAGGTCATCTGAACAGGTGGCGGGCAGGGGAGGAGCCCCCGGCTGACTTATTGATGGGTGCCGGCTTACGGGCTGCCGCACGATCCCTGGAGGAGCCGGGGGTCGACTTATTGGACGGTGCAGTCGTCGGAGGGGCCAACGATCGACTGACCCGCTGCGGTTTTACTAGACTTACTGTCAGATTTTCAGGGCGGTGGCAGGGCCTTACTCGTCGAGGGCCATGTGTCGTCCACAGAGCACTTCCGCTCCCTAGACTTCTCCTTGTGTTTCTTCGAGGGAGAAGATTTATCAGCAGAGGAGACCCTCAACGGGTCATCTTCTTTTCAAGAGAAGCCAGGCGGACTTTTAAGATATGGGCCTCCAAAGCCTGCTGCCTCCTTTTGTTCGTGGCCCGGTTGATAGTCTGGCATTCAGGCCAGGAGGGAACAGGATGGTCCGGGCCTAGACAGAGGACGCACTTGAGGTGACCGTCTTTATGTGGGATCTGCATGCCACAAGACGAGCACTTCTTCGGTGAAGACATCAATGAAGTTGCAAAAAAGGAAGAAGTTTTAGCGAGGGAATATCCAACACAAGATACTTTCACGACAATCGCTATATGGAAGTCTGCAAAGCGACTGACACGAGGTGACAGCGGGCGTGGGGACTGCCCACTATATACAGTCACGCTGACGTCAGTCACGTGACGTTGGGTGGGCAGTCACCCGTCAGGGATTGCTAGAAAAGTCTGCTGTGCGGCCCAACGCCAGTTCTGTAAGTGATGACCTACTGAAGGAACCCTTTCGAAGTAAGATCGGTGGTTCCTGGGCCAGCTGGTGCAGGAGTGGGAACCAAATTTGTCTGGGTCAAAAGGGCACCACTAGGATCATTGATGCTCCCTCCTCTCGGAGCTTCAGTAGAACCCTCTGGATCAAAGGGAAGGGCGGGAAAGTGTAGAGGAACCTGCCCGTCCAGGAGAGAGACAACATGTCTCGCCAGAAAACACCAGGCCCTGGATCGAGCGAGCAGAAATTGGGCAGTTTTACATTGTATGGGGACGTGAAGAGGTCTAAGTCTGGTGTCCCCATCTGCAGAACAGATCCTCTACTACTTCTTGCAGCAGTTCCCATTCGTAAGCCTTGGCCTGTGACCGGCTCAGGCAATCTGCGATGGTGTTGTCCACACCGGGAACATGCACTGCAGTGATCTTTGAGCTGTGCTGTAATACCCAATCCCACACCCTCTTTGCCTCCCTGCAAAGAGGGTAGAAGTGAGTGCCTCCTTGCTTGTTGATATAGTACATCACTGAGGTACTGTCCGTTTGTAACAATAGGAGACCTGGTGTGATCTCTGACTGAAAGGCCTGCAGAGCATACAGGACTGCCCTCATTTCTAAGATGTTGATGTGGAGGTGAGACTCCAGGGTTGACCAAGATCCCTAGGTCCCGACTCCATCCAGGTAGGCCTCCCAATCGGACCCCGAAGCGTCCGTGGAGACGGTCAGAGTTGGAGCAGGTGCTAAAAAAAGGACTCCTCTGGAAAGGTGCTGTGGGACGAGCCACCACTGCCAGTCTCTGATGACTGCATCTGTGATCCGGACTCGCTGATGCAGTTGATCCTGCTTTTGGTCCCACTAAGCTCGTAGCATCCACTGTGTAATCCTCATATGAAGTCGAGCTAGAGGAACCGTCGCAATGGCTGCCGCCATGTGTCCAAGCAAGCAAAGAATGGTCCTGGCTGGGACCAACTTCTTTTCCATCATATCCCTTATGAGGGATCGGATGGTTCCGCCCTGTCCTGAGGCAGGAAAGCCTTCCCTTGACTGGTGTCGAGAACTGCACCGATAAACTGCAACCTTTGTGAAGGGAAGAGGCACGACTTCTCCTGACTGATAGTAACGCCCAGCGATCTGAAGAGGGAGCGAGTGTCTTGAATCGCGGCTATCAAAAGCCTCCCGAGAAGGGGCCATGAAGAGCCGGTTGTCTAGGTACGGGAACACATAGTGGCCCTGTCTCCTGAGGGCTGCTGCAACGGCTGCCAAGCATTTCGTAAACAAGCGAGGTGCCGAGGACAGTATGAAAGGGAGTGCTCAGAACTGATAGTGGCGTCCCAGGAACTCTAAGCACAGGAATTTCCAGTGTGCTTGAGTGATGGGGAGATGGAGATATACGTCTTGCATGTCCAGCGACGCGAGCCAAGTGCCCTGCTTGAGCATGGGGATGAGACCCGGAAGGATGACCATGTAGAAGCGCTTGTACAACACAAAGGTGTTGAGGTCGCTGAGGTCCAGGATCGGGCGTAAGTCCCCTGTCTTTTTTGGAACCTGGAAGAAGTGTGAATATCATCCTTCTCCTCTCCAGTTCTGTGGCACTGGTTCTATGGTATCCTTGTCCAGGAGTGCCAAGATCTCTTGCTGTATGAGCAAGGTGTGTTGACCCGAATAATGGGAGAGCAGAGGAGACCTTGATGGTGGGCGTCGAGGAACTCGATAGTGTGTCCTTGACTTACTAGTTGAAGAACCCACCGGTCGGAGGTTATCCTCTGCCACCCTGATAGGTGGTAAGAGATGCTACCCCAACCCTTCCTTCCCTCGGATCCAGAAGTGGGGCAGGGACCGGGGGAAGGAGTCATGCTGTGGTGGTGTTGGTTCCGACGGGCTAAGCAGATGTTTGGTGTTTCGGGCCCTGGCCTGCGGAGAATCTGGATAGACTCTTTTGGTTAAAGTTGCCCCTTGGTTGCTGGCTGGAACATGGCTGTTGCCTTTGTTGCTGGCCACAAAACAGATTCTGGTTCCTATGAAAGGAACCAGCCGTAGGTCTGTACATGGCTTGTACAGTCCTGACTGCCTTCCTGGCATCCTGTAACTTGGTGATGACCCTTTCTGATTCTTCACCAAACAGGACAGAGCTGTTATATGGGATGTCCAGGATATTTTCTTGAACATCCAGGGTAACACTGAAGACCCTCAACCAGGAGTGTCTCCGGAGACAAACGCCTGTAGCAGCGCCCCTGGCTCGGAAGGACTTGGGTCCCAACGTCTGACCCAGTGCAGAGGAGGTTGAGAAGCTCCTTCTTTTTGCCCTCCGGGAAATCCTTGATAAGGTTCTGGCCCCGTTCCCACAGTGCATTCTGAAACTGCACCATGTGCGTAAGACAGTTGAGAGACCTTATCGAGCATGTAGCAGCCGCATACATGCGTCTCCCCAGTGAATCTAGCTGTTTAGATTCCTAATGTGGTGGCCGAGTACTTGGGTGCTGAGATCTTTCAGACAGGTCGTGTGAGGCCGTAATGACCAGAATCGGCCAAGAGCTGTTGCGCCAAGTAAGGGTCCTACATGGATGCCCTGTAAAGGCGGTTGGCCTTCTTAGGTACTGCCGGAGTGGAATGCAGGCGTTTCCACACTGCCTTGGTGACATCCACAAATGTATCCACCAGTGGTGGGACCACAGGCTTAGGATCTTTCTGCCTGAGGTATCTTGCGAGGTGTTGTCTTTCAGAGTCTAAGTCTTCCGTCTCCCACCCCATATTCTCCTGGATGTGCCTCATGATATCGGAGGAAGAGGGATCATCCGGTGGGGACCTGGGTAGGTCTCTAGGGTCTGGTGATGGGAGACTGATTGGAGAGGGTGATCTCGAAGTATCTGAGGTATCTGGCCGTGAGTTGTCCCCTGGCGGAGAAAGCCATCTGCCTCTGGGGCATTTTGGTGGACGGTCACTGGGAGACCTGGAGGGGGGTCTTTTCCTTTCAAGGGATCTGCCCCTAAGAGGTGGGGTAGGCTCCTTGGGTTCAGGAACACCCTATTGCCAGGTTACTAGGGAGGAGGCTGTGGAGGCTTGGTGGGCAAGACGTCCTTTTTTTGATGGTGTCCCACCAAAAATTAAAGAGGTCTTTCACCTCTTGCAGATTCAGGCCGGGCATCGGTGTCTGCCCGTTGCCGGGCTCTGGCGTCGGTTCTCGGGGCAGCTCGGCGTCCTCAGTGTCACCTGTCTGTTCATCAGAAATGGGAGTTTCGACCTACTCTTCTGAGGACCCCTGGCGACCGGTGTCAGCTGGCGTGGTGGGGCTGGCGTTGGGTTGGTCGCCCGCTTCGGCTCTGAGGTCTGTTTGAGAGACGTCAGCTCAGTCGTCTGTCTTGGAGGGACGTCAGGTCCTCGGAGGTTGGGAAACTAAACAATGGTCTTTTTCCATAGCCTTTAATTTGTCTTCTAGAAGAAACCCCTGGAGAGCTTTTTGGTGGTGGATCTTCGTCCTGTTGTTGAACTGCTGGCAAATTGAGCAGTGGGGGAGGGCACTTAGAGGATTAACAGCCACAACAACTGGCCTTTCCTTTGGGCGTATTGTGCAGAGTAGGCTCTTTGCAATGGCCCTCCACTGGAGGGGGTTGAGGGACCTTGGTTATGTCCGGAGTTGGAGAAGGGGGTTTTGCAGGCACTCCCCCACTTGGAGCCTATGTCACATCTGGTTGCCTTGGGGAGAGAAAGTCCAGACGGATGGTCTCCACCAATGGCTAAATACGTCCTTAACCTGTGAGAGGTTCGGCTTGCGTTCTGAACCGGATGCCTGGTCCAGCGTTGGTCCAATTCCTGTGCCATCATCAGCGTCGGTACAGTCGCCAGGTCAGTCCGGCGTCGGAGGGGCTAAAGGAGGCAATGACGGAGTGGTGTAAGCCATATCGTCGTCAGGCATCAATCTGTCTTTAGGGGAAGACGCCTGCTCCTCTTCCAATGGGGTGTCATCAGTCCGCTCATCAACCAGAGGTGGTGGAGATGCCGGAAGTGACTGGGTCCGAGCAGGCTGAGCCGGTGTACAGGGGACCTTAGGAGTGTCGTCAGTGGTCCGACTAAGGCTTGGAGTGCGGACGCTTATCTGAGGACTGTTTGTCAGACAGTGGTTTAGGGGACTTTGCCGGTTTCTTGGAGTGCCTGGGTGGAGGGAGGAGGATCTCCCCGACGAATGACCTGAGGCCTTCTGCATATCCCAGGGGTCAGCGCTACATGTAAGGCCTGACTTTTATCAGCTGCAGAGATGGGCCCGAAGACCCACAGCCTCTATCTTTATTACCAGAGACTCGGGCTGTAGCCGGGGCCTTGACGACAGTGAGTCTGGTGTCATGGCTGGCAGAGGCAGAGCTATCTCTGGAGGCAGAGTCAGAGCTGAGTCTGGAGGCAGAGTCAGAGCTGTCTCTGGAGGCAGACAGCGATCCTGAGGATCTCAATCGCAAATGGGATGGCTCCTTTTCTCTCACTTTTTCCTTATGTTTTCCTAAAGATTCCTTATTTTTCCCTGATTTTTTGTGGGAGTGGTGGGAAGACCCTCTCTCCGAAGAGGAATCCCGCTGCATGGCGGCCAATTGTTCAGTAAGGTAGGCCTGCAAGGCTTTCTGACAGATCCGTGTCCAGCTGTTAAATTTCAGATAATGCTGGCAGTTCTGCGTGTCGTGAGCAGGGCCTAGACACAGCAGGCAGGCCGAATGGCTGTCTTTTGATGGGATCTGCCTCCCGCAGGCGCACTTATTAGTGTGCCTAGAAAAAGGAGTTGGGGAAGACGACATGCAGAAGTGAAGTGGATACAAGCGGACTATGAACGAGGAAAATAAACTTTTAGAAGTCGTACAAAATGGCGGTCATACTGGTGTGAGGCAAGCCGTGGGGCTGATAAACACAAGTCGACGGTGGGAAAAGAACTGGGGCTTGCCGGGGACTGCGCACCTTTTATACTATACGTGATGTCTGGGGTGGGCCGACATCGGGGGCGGTCCCCACCATAGACTGCTGGCTAGAAGTTTGCTGTGGGGTCCTATCACCTGCCGGCTACAGTCCTCATTGTGTTCCCTGCTGCAAGAGCAGACTCTCAAAGTAAGATAGCGGAAACCCCCCACACCAGATGCCTGAAGACAGGACCTGGCAGTCCTGAGAAACTCCATAACCAGGCTCCTCGGAAGGCTGGGATGGACCACTCAATGCACACTCATGGAATGGGGGGGGCCTTCCTCCCTGTCCAGGGGGTAAACTAGGCAGGATAGGGGAAGGTCCATTGGTGTCCCAGAGTTAAATGGGGCAGAACTACGGAAGCGTGCACAGCCTAGGGCTCCCTGATGAAAGGGGTCTAGTGTGGAGGGCAAGGGAGCATAAAGAGCACATAAAAAATAAATAAATAAAAGAACCAGCTGTTCGGGTAAGCCTGGTAGTAAGCACTGTATCATTTCTGAAAATGACACCAGCACAGCTTGTGCATCAACACCACCTGTATTAGGGGTCACGACTGCAGTAGTTGACACTGGGTGAAGACCCAGTGATGACAGTGACATACTGCCTGTAACAGGCCCAGCAGCACCAAAGCCAAGCCCAGCCTTTGGTGTCTGGTCGACCAGTTTTTTGTTATTTTTTTTTGGGGGGTGGGGTGTTACCACTGCCAAGCAGGCAAGTCAGCAAGTTAGTAGTGTTTTCCGACGGCCACAATGGCAATCTAGATCTTGTCACGGAGGCCTTTTCTTTGTCAGTCCCTGTGCCTATGCTTGTGGCTTCCAGAAGACACTTCTTTCGATTTCGACAGCAATTTGACTGACAGAACAGGCAATGCAGATTTTTCCTGCATCTGATTCTCCATCGCTGCCACAAAGGAGCTTTTCCAGCGTTCCTTTCTGGTGTCACCTGGCAGCAGAGTTGAAGCCCCTGCAGACCTCACAAGCATCTGCACTGTGAGCGAGCCCTAAACAGCAGACACACACTTCCTACAAGTCCTACCTGTAAATCTTTTGTCTGCACTCGCAATACTGAAGTACCTTCAACAGTTCCTCTGGCGGCATACAAAAGTGCCAACAATCTAGACTAGTGATGATTTTAAGTTAAAAAATAATAAACAAAGGCCCAGTGGTGCCAAGGGTTGAGGCACTGGATGGCTCACCAGCGACCCAAGTTCAGATGTGAGCGAGGGCTGCAGGGGGTCGGTGAGCGAAGGCTGGGAGAGGATTGTAGCAGCTGCTGGGATGCTCTTATCTCCTGGATCGGGGAGATGAGTCTCCTTGCTCTCTGCTGATGCCCAGTGGAGGCTGGATGTCAGAGCAAGGGAGGTCTGAGGGACTGACGAATGCTGGGAGGATGGAAGGAGCACGCGGTTTCTGGGAGCGCATGGATGCCTCCATGTACGCGCACTCACCTGTGCACACAACTGTTCCGGACGGGACGGGATAAAACCACAGAAAAATCTATGTCTCCTGTGGCCAACTGTAGTGGCCCCCGATGCCCTAGAATCCCGCTCCCCGTTGCTCCCTGAGTGGGGGGAAGAGGATGACAGGGTTGGGGCAGGAGGGGGTCCAATGACAGGTTGCTGTAGGTGGCCACAGGGAGCAAATACTATCAAACAAAACAAAAAACACAATGGTGGCTAGCAGCCGATGTTTCTGTGGCAGGTCCGATGAGAATGACTGAGGGTGGGAAAAGAACGGAGGAGAGATGGGGCCATGTTTATGTAGATGCTGGCACATGACGTTGTCGTTGGTGGACCCTGGCTTGTAAAAGTTTCCGTGTGGTCCTAGTGCTGATACGGGTGTAGTTCCAAAGGTGTGGCCTCATGAGAGAGATATCCTTGAAGAAGATATGTCGGCCGGGGTGCGGCTGAGAGGTTCCCACTGGCACGCCCAAGCACTGCAGTGGCTAGGGCTAGAAAGAACAGGTTACTCACCTGTAACAGTAGTTCCAGGAGTGGTATATGTTGTTCATCCACACTTATTGGCATGCCCCTTTCCCCTTTAAATCTTGCTGGAAGTCTTCAAGCAGGCTCCTCCCACCCAACCGGGTGGTATATACCTTGACTCCGCCCCATGACGCCAGATCTTAGCCTGCTGGAAGCCAGGTTGTATGTGTCCGTGTGGATGAGCAACATATACCACTCCAAGAAATACAGGTTACTCACCTGTAACAGGAGTTCTAGGAATGGTATACGTTGTTCATCCACACTTTCTGGCAGACTCCTAGCAGTTCTCTGGGAGGAGGGAGACAAGGCGCACACCCCCTACTTAGGGAATAGAGACTGGAGAACCGAGGCCCCAAAACCAGCATCCCGGCGTGACTCAAGGTCGATGTGGTGATGGGTGATGAAGGTGTGTGCGGACTTCCAGGTAGCAGCCCTGCAGATTTCCTGGATAGGGACGTCCCTGGAAGCAGCCACCGATGCAGCGGTATGGCGGGTAGAATGAGCTCTTATCCCTCTGGGAGGCTCCATGCCCGCCAACCTATAGCAGAGATCTATGCAGGAGGTGACCCACCTGCTTATCGTCCTTGGCTGCAGGTCTGCCAGGTGCGGCTTCAGCGTGGTGACAAACAGCTGGCGAACCTCCTCCCGAACTTCAGCCGCGCGCTTCCTTATAGTAAGCGAAGCCTTCTAGGTCCAGAGTATGGAGCCCATATCGCCTCGGGTGTGATTGGGTAGAACACTGGCAGAGTCCAACACCTGGTTAAGGTGAAACTCTGACACCACCTTCGGAAGGAATTTCGGTGGGGGCGCAGGACAACCTTGTCCTGTGGAAGACCAGGTAAGGAGACTCGGTGGAAAGCGCCTGGAGCTCTCCCATCCTTCTGGCTGACGGATAGCCACCAAGAAGGCATCTTCCACGACAGGTGAGAGATATCACACCTGTGCATTGGTTCAATAGCTTGCCCATGAGCTTTGCCAATACCAGCAGCAGATCCCACGGAGGTGGAGGTTCTCTAATCGAGGGGAAATGTGATCAAGGCCTTTGAAAAGCACCAGACCACCTTTCTCCTCCGCCACCAACTGCTTACCGGCCCGCGCCTGGTAGGCAGAGATGGCTGCCAGGTGCACCTTTAGGGTCGTCGACCTAAGCACTTGCTGAGAAAGGGACCATAGATAGTCCAAGATGCTTGCCAAGGAACAGGAGGAAGGGTCCAGGCCCTTGCCCTGACACCAAATGGAAAATCTCTTCCATTTGAAGGCATAGCATTTCCTGGTCAACTCCTTACATGACGCCTCAACTACACTGAGGACCTCGTCGGAAGACCCAAGGCCTGGAACTCTAGCCGATCAGGAACCAGGCCGTCAGGTGCAGGGATTGAAGGTCCGGATGGAACACCTTCCCCTGACTGACTGAAAGTAGGTCTGGGCGAGCTAGAAGCTGCCTCGGGAGCCTGGAGCTGAGGCTGAGGAGATCTGGATACCAGCATTGGCGGGGCCAGTCTGGGGCTACCAGAATCACCTGCGCCTTGTCCCTCCTTGCCTTGAGAAGCACCTTGTGGATCAAGGGAAATGGGGGAAAGGCGTAGAAGAGGCCTGGGGTCCACGGCCTCGAAGGCATCCCCCTGCAGCGAGACCTGCTTGGGGGGGGGGGCGGGCATGGAACAGCCTCAGCTCTGCATTCTCCCAGGAGGCAAACAGGCCCACCTGAGGTGTGCCCCAATGGCAGAACAGATCTTGTACTACCTACGGCAGGAGAGACCACTCGTGAGACACAGCCCCTATCTGGCTTAGGGCATCAGCCAGGGTGTTGGGAGACTCCTGCCACATGAATGGCTAGGAGATCTGCCTCCAGGCTGCGCACGAGTGACCAAATGCGGAGAGCTTCCTTGCACAGAGGCATAGAGCGCGTCCCGCCCTGGCGGTTTAGGCAGTACATGGTCGTGGTATTGTCCGTCTGGACCTGAACCACTTGACCCCGTAGAAACGGAGCAAAGGCGGTGAGAGCTAGACGGACCGCCCGAAGCTCCAGCAGGTTGAGATGGCATCGGGACTCCCGAGGGGACCAGGGGCCATGCGCTCTGTGCTCCCCCCGATGGGCACCCCAACCCATCAGAGAGGCGTCGGTCGATAGACCGTCGGCTCGGGCGGACAAACGGGATGCCCTCCTGCAGATGAGCTGGAACGGTCCACCACTGGAGAGCGTTCCACATCCCCTGGGTCACCGTCACTAGCTGGTCCAATGGATCACAGCGTTGAGACCATTGGCTGGCCAATCCCCACTGAAGGGGACGCATGTGCCAGCGGGCCCAATGGACCACGCTGGTGCAGGCCGCCATGAGACCCAGGAGAGGCAGGAAGTCCCAGGCAGGGCGCGATTGCCCAACCAGAAATGATTGGGCAAAGGAGGAAAGAACCTCAGCCCTGTCCGCCGGGAGCCGTGCTCTGGCTCGAAGAGTCTCAAGCTCTGCCCCGATGAAAAGAATCACCTGCTTCGGTCAGAGTTCCGACTTGGCCTCGTTGATGAGGAGGCCGAACTGGGAGCAAACCTGGAGGGCCAGATCTCTGGACCGCTCCGCCTCCTGTCTGGAGGGGGCTGCTATCAGCCAATCGTCCAGGTAAGGGTACACCCGGACCCCTCGGCGCTGCAGGAATGCTGTCACCACTGCCATGCATTTGGTGAAGACCCTGGGAGCAACAGAAAGGCCGAAGGGCATGGCTCGGAACTCGTAAAGGGATCCCTCCGCTCGAAGGTGAAGGCATCTCTGGTGAGACGGACGCATAGGGACGTGAAAAAACGCATCCTGTAGGTCCAGAGAGCAGAACCACACGCCGCGTTCCAGGGATGGTATTATCTGAGCCAGAGTGACCATCCTGAAGGTCCGAGACCTTAGGAACTTGTTTAGGTCGTGCAGGGCAAGAATGGGGCGCCAGCCCCCCCCCCGTCCATTTTGGGACCAGGAAGTACCTGGACACAAACCCCGGGTCTGGGGGAGGGTCCGCCACCTCTCTGATCACCTCTTTCTCGAGGAGCAGAGCGATGTCGGCTCGGTGAGCCAACAGCGAGGCTGCGGACCCCCGAGGCCCCCCGGGGGGTGACGGCTCGGAAGGGCGGGGCCTGCTCAACTCCAGAGGCAGGTTTTTTCCACCACTTAACACCCACCGTCTGTGGTGATAGCAGACCAGGCGGAAAGGAAGTGGCGGCCATCTCCAATGGGGAACCTGGGGTGAGGTGACGAGGTTGGGGGCGACACCCCTCAACCCGTCACTGAGCAGGCTTGGAGGAGGGACTGGCCGAGGGACCACCTGGGCCTTTACCTCCCTGCTTCCTGGAGGAGGAAGCCGCGGGCTTGGGTTTGGGATGCCAAGGCGAGCCTGTTGGCCCTGATGCTGCTGGGCGGACGTGCACGCGGCGCAGGACGGACAAAGGGCTTGGGCTGCGTCTGCAGCCCTTGTCCCTCTGGGCAGATGAGACCGAGTCCAGAGTGGCACTGGACTTTTCGATCCTCTGAGGTGACCTTCCACCCAGGGTCAAGAGGTCGGGTCCCCAGGAAGGGACATCCGCCAACTTGTGCTGTATCTGCTGTGAAGGTGGATATCCTCAGCCATGCCCGACGGGCGATAGCCACTGCGGCCGCGACTGACCTGGCACATGAGTCACCGATGTCCAAAGCAGTCTGAAGTTGCTGCCTGGCCACTGCCCTGCCCTGGTCCTGCACCTGCTTAACCATGGTCTGCAGGTCAGCCGGGAGATGAGGGACTACCTCGTCCAGGGAGCCCAACAAGGCGTGAGAAAAGTGTGCCATCAGCACGACCGAGCTGGCCTGACGAAGGCCAAGGGAGGACGCAGCGTAGACTTTGCGCCCGGCGTAGTCCAACTTCTTGGACTCCTTGTCGGGAGGCTTGTCCACGTCCCTGGTGCTTCCGGCACACTGGAAGACGCTGTCGGTAACCAACCCCTCGGCTGAGGGGTGTTCCGAAAAAACGGACGAGGAACCGGTAGGGACGGTGTACTTCCTCGCCATCCTGGCCAAGGGCGCAGGACAGGAAGCAGGGCGCTGCCAGAGCTCCAAGGCCAGGCCTACAATGGCCTCGGCCACCGGAAAGGCCTCAGTGGGAGAATCCCCTCAGTCCAATACCTCCGTGAGGGGATACTTGGCCCGCTTGGATACAGGCTTGAGCTGCATCCCGGTGGACTCCGAGATGAGCCTAAGCAAACCCATGAAGGACGATGGGCTATAGTCCAGCGACTGACCTCCGGAGGACTCCAAGTCGACCCGCCTGGAGAACAGGGAGGAATCGTCGTCGGACCCGGAAGAGTCCGCAAAGAGCTGCCTTGGGCCTGAGCCACCCTCCACCTGCCGAGGGCGATCGGGAGTGAGGGTGACAGACAGCCTGTGGGGCAGACCCTGGGCCGACCAAGAATTCTTGGTCGGGGCCCCAAACAACGGCTGTGGAGGCGGAGGTTCCACCAGAATCGGTGGGGCAGCCGGTTTTGGTCGAGCAAGAGGCCTGGGAGCAGGCGCCTCGGCTAGAGCGAAGGGTTGCTTCGGCCGCTCCGGTGATAGCCACTTGATAGCTGGGGAAGGCGACGACGTCGGCTTGCTCCTGGACAGAAGGAGCTGTTGCCACATGAGGTCCTCGTAGCGCCGACGCAACTTGCGTCGAAGCCTCCCCTCGTCCGAGGAGGAAGACGAGGACGAGCGGCGACGCCGCTTGCTATGGTACCGAGACCGCCTATGATGGCGGGATCGGCTGGACCGAGAAGAAGTCAGAGACCGAGACCCTCAGCATTTCCGAGGAGGGTTCTGGGGCAGGGCGGGGGAAACCCACTCTCCCCTCGGCTCAGAAGGTTCAACCGTGGACTCCGGAACCGGAAGCACAGGCAAGTTCACGGAAACCTCAATCTCCGCCGGGGGAACCGGGGAGTGAGGGTTTTCGGCTTCACCGGTCGACAGCCCATCCGACGGGTCGAGAAAAATCTCGACTGTGTCGACGGGAGTCTCGGTCAGCTGACCTGACGGGGACACCGTGAGGCCAGTGGCCGAAGCCGAAGGATCGACCGAAGTCGATTGTCGACTACTCGAGGACAGGGACCTCTCCCACTCCCAAGAGCGTCGACGGAGGGACTTACCCTTGTGGTCCTTCTTCTTGGACCAAGAGGAAGGCCCTGAGGATGTTGGTCCCTCTCCCTTGGTGGAAAGGGACAGACAGAGCTCCTTAAAAGAAGCTTAATACGAGGATCCCAGGGAGAGCGGGATAAAGGCCGTGGAAGACAAAGATGCGGCCTGCGCCGCCTCCTCCTCGAGGGCGATCATCTGCTCAAGCTGTTCCGCCGAGCCCGCCACCGCGGAAACCGCCAAACGGGCCCTTCGACTTCACCTGAGGGTGACGCCGGGCGCCTGGGTTGTAAACGGGCGGCGCGCTTCTTCCAGGATGTAGGCCGAAAAGGAAGAGCACAGGTCGCAAGCCTGCGGGTCGTGCTCAAGGCCCAAGCAGTAGACGCACGTGGAGTGCGGATCCGTCCGAGACATTTTCTGCCCGCATGGGCACCTCCGAAAACCGGGAGTAGATTTGTCCATTGCAGCCGCGAGGGAAATAAATGACCCAAGTCTTGAAAACCTTAAAAGTAATTTCGGGTAGATCGAAGAAATAGGAACCAGTCTTATACGCAGAGCGTTAAGGAGGGAACCTGAGCTTCCAAGCAGCAAGGAAGATCTGGCATCATGGGGCGGAGCCGAGAGTTTTACCAGCTGGGTGGGTGGGAGGAGCCAGCTTGAAGACCTCCCTTCAAGAATTAAAGCGGCAAGGATACCTGCCAGATAGTGTGGATGAACAACATATCCATGTCCCTAGAACTACTGTTACATGGGCTCGGTGGCGCAGGACGCCACACCTCGCGATACGCCAGCAACCCGGGTTTGGGAGCGAGCTCGGGTCGTCGGGGGTCAGCAGGGGAGGGAGGAGATTGAGCATCCGGAGGACTGCTCTTTCCTCTCGGGGAGGGCTCTAGGGTTTGCATTGCATTAGTGCGACCTCTGGTGGAGACCATGGGAGCCGAGTTTGCATCGCCACGCATTGCGAGGGGCGGTGCTGCGGCAGGTGTTGGCAATAGTATCACTGATGCCACTGCACGACCGAGCATCGGGGGAAATGGAGAAAAACAGAAAAACCCTCCCTCCAGAGAACAAGCGAAGGCACTGCTGCCAGCTCCACACTCCCAATGCTGGGCTCCTCACTCTCCCTGGCCCTCCACTCCGACAGGTGCACTACACTATAGATAGAGTGCCCTGGGAGGATAGGGCAGCCCTTCTCTGTGGGGACTTAGATCCGGGGGTGCAGCCTGATCAGAGTGAAGGAGTTGTTGCAGTCACCACAGTGGGAGGTAGAGAGTTGGTTAGGCAGTTGCTGGAGAGAGTTCCTCAGGCAAGGGAGAGAAAAAATAATGTGTTAAAAAAAAAAAAAAAATATTGTTATAGGTGAGTAACCTGTTCTTCTAGGATCATGGATATGTTGTTCATCCACACTTACTGGCAGACTCCTAGCAGTTCTCCGGGGGGAAGCAAGGCGCAAACCCCCTACATACGGATCAGAGATCCCAAAACCAGCATCCCGGCGTGACTCAAGGTCGATGTGGTGGTGGGTAATGAAGGTGTTTGCCGATTTCCAGGTAGCAGCCCGACAGATTTCCTGTATTGGGATGTCCCTGGAAGCAGTCACTGATGCAGCGGTATGGCGGGTAGAATGAGCTCTTATCCCTCTGGGAGGTTCCTTGCCCACCAACTCATAGAACAGACCTATGCATGATGTAATCCATCTTGCTATGGTCCGTTGGGCGGCAGATCTGCCAGAAGCAGCTTCAGCGTAGGTGACAAACAGCTGACGAACCTCTCCACAAATTTCTGCCGTCCTCTCCTTATAATAGGAGAGGGCACGTCTCAGGTCCAAAGTATGGAGCCTGTACTCTGCATCCATAATTAGGGTAGTATACCGGCAGAGTCAACATCTAGTTAAGGTGAACCTCTGACACCACCTTCAGAAGGAAATTTCGGGTGGTGGCGCAGGACAACTTTGTCCCTGTAGAAAACCAGATAAGGGGAGTCCATCGAAAGTGCCTGGAGCTCCCCTGTCCTTCTGGCAGACGTGACAGCCACCAGGAAGGCCGTCTTCCACGAAAAGCATGACAGCTCACTCTTGTGTATTGGTTCGAATGGCTTGCCCATGAGCTTTGTCAAAACCAACAGTAGATCCCACGGAGGTGGAGGTTCACGCACCGGAGAGGATATGTGATCCAGGCCTTTGAAAAAGCGCCCGACCACTGTCTCCTGCCCCAATGTCGGCTGACCGGCCCGTGCCCGGTAAGCAGAAATGGCTCCCAGCTGCACCCTAAGGGCTGATGACCGAATACCCCCTTGGAGACAGACCAAAGGTAGTCGAGAATGTTAGCCACAGAACAGGATAAGAGGTCTAGACCCTTACCCTGACACCAAATGGAGAACCTTTTCCATTAGAAGGCATAACATTTCCTGGTCGATTCCTTTCGAGATGCCTCCACCACGGTGTAGACATCTTTGGAAAGACCCAAAGCTTGGAACTCTAGCCGCTCAAGAACCAGGCTGTGAGGTGCAAGGATGGAAGACTTTGCCCTGGTTCACAGATATCAGGTCCAGGCATGTGCAAAGCCGCTCCGGGGGCCTGCAGCTAAGGCTGAGGAGATCTGGATACCAGAACGGGTGAGGCCAGTCTGGGGCTACCAGAATCACCTTTGCCTTGTCCCTCCTCACACTGAGTAGCACCTTGTGGATTAAGGGAAATGGAGGGATGGCCTGGGGTCCACGGCCCAGAAGGTATCCCCCTGCAGTGAGCCCTGCTGAGGGGGGTGGGCATGATACAGCTTCAGCTTAGTGGTATCCCTGGAGGTAAACAATTCCACCATCGGTTTGCCCCAGTGGGAGAACAGGCTGTAAGCTACCTCTGGATGGAGAGACCACTCGTGGGATGTCTGGCCTATACGGCCGAGAGCATCCGCTAGCTGGTTCGAGACTCCTGCCACATGGATGGCTATGAGATCTGCTGATGAGGGCCCACATACAGAGCACCTCCTTGCATAGCAGATGGGAGTGCGTGCCGCCCTGTTTGTTGAGGTAGTACATGGTCGTGGTATTGTCCGTCTGGACTTGAATCACTTGACCTCGGAGCTGAGGAGCAAAAGCTGACAGTGCCAGTCTGACTGCTCTGAGCTCTAACAGGTTGATGTGGCATCGGGACTCCTCGGGGGTCCAGAACCAGTGGGCACTGTTGTCCCCCATGTGGGCTCCCCAGTCCATGAGAGAGGCATCGGTCGAAAGGACGACCGTCAGCTCAGATCAAACAAACGGGATCCCTTCCCGCAACCGATCTGGGGTGGTCCACCACTGGAGAGCGCCCCACATCTTCTAGGTTACAGTGATCAGCTGGTCGAATTGACCGTGTCGCAGAGATCACTGGGCGGCAAGCTCCCACTGGAGGGGGTGCATGTGCAATCGGGCCCAATGAACCACTGAGGTGCACGCCGCCATACAACACAGAAGGCGCAGAAAGTCCGGGGCAGGGCGCAAGTGCCCAACCAGAAATGATTGGGCAAAGGAGGAGAGAACCTCCGCCCTATCCACTGGGAGCCGGGCTCTGAATTGACAAGAGGCAAGCTCTGCCCCAATGAAGCCAATCACCTGGGAAGTCATGAGTTCAGACTTGGCCTCGTTGATCAGTAAGCAGAGTTGAGGGCAGGTCTGGAGGGCCAGATCCCTGGACCTCTCCATCTCCGGTTGGGTGGAACCTGCCAAGAGCCAATCGTTGAGGTAAGGGCAAATTCTGACTCCCCGACGCTGGAGATGGGTCGCCACCACTACAATGTATTTGGTGAAGACCTGTGGGGCTGATGACAGGCCGAACAGCTTGGCTTGGAACTCGTACAGGGTCCCTTCAACCCTGAAGCAGAGGAACCGCTGATGGGACAGACAGATTGGGATGTGAAAGAACGCGTCCTGCAGATCAAGTGAACAGAACCACAGGTTTCGCTCCAAGGATGGTATGATCAGGGACAGAGTGACCATCCGAAAGGTGCGTGACCTGAGAAACCGATTCAAGTTGTGGAGATCTAGAGTGGGGCGCCAGCCCCCGGTCCACTTAGGTACCAGAAGTACCTGGAGACAAAGCCTGGGTCTGCAGATGGATCCGCCACAATAGCTACTGCCTCCTTCAGGAGGAGCCAAGCAATGTTGTCTTGAAGAGCCGGCTGGGTGCATGCAGAAATCCATTCTTCCCAAGGAGCACGGACTCAGCTGGGAGGGTACTGCTCGAATTCTAGAGGCAGTCCCTGACCGACCACTTAGAGGACCCACCTGTCTATAGTGATAGCAGACCAGGCATAAAGGAAGTGGCAGAGCTGGCCCCACACAGGAGGAACCAGAGCTGGCTTGACGGAGATGGGGTGGCAACACCCACCCCGTCACTGGGCAAGCTTAGAGGAGGTGGAGGAGGCTCCAGGACCTCAGCCTCGGCCTCCTCTGCGGGCCTGTTGGGGTCTGGGCTTGGGTCGAAGGCGCCAAGCTTGAGCCTGCTGCTGATGTTAATGCTGCTGTCCTCCTGGGTAGGAGGACTGCTGAAAGGGCTTTTTCTTCTGCTGGTTCTTGCCTGAAGAACTCTTGGCAGAAGTGGCGTCCAAGGTGGCACTTGACTGCTCAATGCGCTGTAGGTGATCGGCCACTCCTGGGCCGAACAAGTCGGTCCCAAGGAAAGGCACATCAGCTAACTTATGCTGAGTATCTGCTGCGAAAGAGGAGAGCCTCAGCCAAGCCCTGCCGCAAGAGGCCATTGCGATGGCCATCGAGCGGGCACAAGAATCCCCAATGTCCAGGGCCGTCTGGAGCTGCTGTTTGGCAACAGCACGGCCCTGGTCCTGGACCTGCTTAACCGCCGTCTACATGTCCACAGGGAGAAGTGGGAGGACTTCATCCAATGACCCAAGAAGGGCATGAGAGAAGTGTGCCATGACGACGATGAACTGGCCTGATGAAGGCCCAAGGAGAGCTGCCAAGACGCTCCATGCCGAACAGTTCAAAAGCTTGGACTCCTTATTTTTTTTGGGGCAGGGGGGCGGAGACTGTCAGTGTTGGCAGAAATTGCAATTATGCAAGAACTTACCGTAACAGTAGATCTTCGAGAGAGGTTCCTGCAGTAGGTCTTCACATATAGGACTGCGCCCCCTGGCGTCAGGTCCGAACAGCAAACTTGTAGATAGCAATCATCAGCAGGGACCACCCCCGACGTCAGGCGACATGACGTCAGCCCGACTATAAAAGGGGTGGTCCCGTGCCTGCTCTCCAGTTCTTTTCCACAGGAGACCTAACGAAAGGCAAGTAAACGCTAGGAGTAAAAACTCCTAGGACCTGCTTTCTCTCTAGACCCAAGGACTAGGTAGGATGAAAAATAAAGGAAAAAAATCCAGGAGCTGGGGGAAGGTGGGAGGGAAACTAGACCTACTGCAGGAACCTCTCTCTAAGATCTACTGTTACAGTAAATTCTTACGTAACTGCAATATCTTACTACGATAGGGTTCCTGCAGTGGGTCTTCACATATAGGGCTGAATACCAAGCAGTCCCAAAAATAACTCATGCTGAGGTGCACCCGGGAGGAGGAGAAGTCGCCATAGGGAATCACGACAGGAAGTCTTGCAAAACTGCAAGACCAAAGCCTGTTCTGCACCTAGAGACAATGTCCAGACTGTAATGTTTAGTGAAAGTGTGAACAGACAACCACGTGGCCGCTGCACAGATCTCTGCAGTAGACACATTCCTGAAAAAAGCAGTAGGGGTAGCCACGCTGCAGGAAGAGTGACCTTTAACTGCCCCTGCAAGGGAATTCCCATATTTCATGTAAGAAAAATGGATGCAGTTGGCTAACCATCTGGAGATGGTTTGTTTGGAGATAGCCTTGCCCTGGCACTGGGGAGCAAAGGCTACAAAGAGTTGGTTGGATTTACGAACCTCTTTAGTCCGGTTTGTGTAGTACCTCAGAATCCGGTGTACATCTAGGGTGTGCAGAAGGTATTTCCCCCTGTTGGAACGTTGGGGATAGTATACTGGCAATTCCACGCTCTGATTCAGAGTGGTTTCTGAAACCACTTTGGTTTAGTCCGAAGGACTACTCTGCCCCTATGAAAAATTAAATAGAGTTCTTTACAAACAAAAGCCTGGAGCTTAGAGACCCTTCTGGCGGAAGTCACTGCGACTAAAAATAAAGTCTTCCAGGAAAGGAAGCATAAGTCGCAAGTAGAAGCTGGTTCAAACGGGGGTAAAGTCAGCTTCTCGAGCATGAAATTCAGGTCCCAGTGGGGACAGGGATTCCGGATCAGAGGTTTCAAGTGAAGGATGCCTTTTAGGAAGGTTCTGGCAACCTCCAACTGAGCCATGGTTTTGCCCTCCACCAGGAGGTGGTAGGCATACACCACAGAGAGATGGACCTTAATGGAGGAGTAGCTAAGGCCCATCTCAGATAAATGTGCGAGGTACTCTAACATCTGGGCTGCCAAGCACGAAAAGGGATCCCAGCTCCTTGCTAGGGCCCAGATCGAAAATCTTTACCACTTCATGGCGTAAGTGGATCCAGTAGAGGATTTTCTGGCTTCTACTAAGATATTGCAACCTGCGAGGAGACACCATAGCGGGAAACCGCTATGTCCAGAGGTGCCACACATGAAGATGGAGAGACTGAAGGCTCGGGTGCACCAGGGTGTCCTGCTCCTGTGTCAGAAGGTCGTGGGAAAACGGCAAAGGGACCAGAGGTTCCAGTGCCAGTTGCTGCAAAAGAGGATACCAAATCTGGCGAGGCCAGAGAGAAGCGATAAGAATCATATGAGCTCCCTCCTGCTGAAGTTTCACCAGAACCTTCTGAATGAGAAGAAAGGGAGGAAATGCATAGAGAAACCTCCATGTCGAAGAGAGAGACGGTGCATCTCACCAAAAAACACCATGCCCAGGAACGAGAGAGCAAAAGTTGGGTAGTTTTGCGTTGAATGGGGAGGCGAACAGATCTAAGTCTGGTCGACCCCATCAAAGAAAGAGTTCTTCGACTACGCCTGACTTTAGCTCCCACTTGTGGGCCCTGGCCACTGATTGACAGACTATCCGCCAGGACGTCGCTTATGCCTGGGACGTGGACTGCTGTCAAGGAAAGGCCGTGCTGGATTGCCCAGTGCCAGACCTTCATTGCTTCTCTGTAGAGAGAGTATGACTGGGTTCCTCCCTGTTTTTTTGATGTACCAGACTGTGGACATGTTCTCCGTCTGGACCAGAAGTGATCCCGGTACCAGAAGGGACTGGAACGCCTGGAGAGCGTAAAGAACTGCCCTGGTCTTCAGAACGTTGATGTGGAGCATAAGCTCCTGGTTGGACCAAGACCTCTGTGTCTTGTGTACCCCCAGATGGGCTCCCCAGCCCAAGTCTGAGGCATCCGTGGTGAGGATTTGGGTTGGGACAGGGGAATGAAAAGGTGTTCCCCTCGGAAGGTTGGAGAGAGATCCTGCCACCAGCAAAGATCTCTCTGAAGGCTGCTGGAGATCATGACTTTTTGGTTCATGTCTTCCGTCCTTTGATCCCATTGGACTCGGAGAGACCACTGGGTGACCCTCATGTGAAGTCTGGCCAGGGGTACTGTAGAAATGGCCGCTGCCATCAGTCCCAAAAGGCGGAGCGCAGCATGTGCTGGGATCTATCGAGCCTGGGCCACGAGAGTAGCCTGAGCAACTAAAGTCTAGGCTCGATCCAATGGCAGAAAAGCCTTGCTCTGAAATGTATCTAGTACGGCTCCAATTAATTGGAGTCGTTGAGATGTTACTAGCTGGGACTTGAGGAAGTTGACCGTGATCCCCAGAGGTGAGAACAAGTTCAGAGTGAAAGAGGGACTCTTTCAGGCTGGTAGGAGAGGGTGCTGCGAGAAGCCAGTCGTCCAGGTATGGAAAGACATAGATGACCACCACTAGACATTTCGTGAACACCCGAGGGGCCGAAGAAAGGCCAGATGGGAGCACCCAAAACTGGAAGTGGTCCTCCATAAAAACAAGGAAGTGGCGGTGGTCTGGGAGGATAGGGATGTGCAGGTAGGCATCCTGCATATCCAGGGAGCACAGCCAGGAGTTGGGATGGAGCAGGGGGAGGAGCCCCTGAAGAGTCAACATACGGAACTTCTTGTACTCGACGAAGATGTTTAGGGTGCTGAGGTCCAGGATTGGTCTCAGGTCGCCCGTTTTCTTTGGGACTAGGAAGAAGTGGGAGTAAAATCCCCTTCCTATCTGATTTGGAGGGACGGGTTCTATGGCCTTCTTTAGAAGAAGTGCCTGGATCTCGAGAGACAAAGAACTGCCTAAGGGGACCTGATCCTGTGGATAGAAAGACCGTCCTGGTGGTAGAGGGGCTGGGATCTTGAGGAACTCTATTGAGTTACCCCGCTGGATGAGCTGAAGCACCCAAGACTCTGCAGTGACGAACCTCCAACCCTCCAGGTGGAGGCCGAACCTCCCTCCGACCGGTTCCTCCTGACTTAAGGGAGGGAGCGGAAGGAGGAGAAAGGAGTCAGGACGCCGAGGGAAGCTTTAGCCCCGAGGCTGGTTTGGGGAACTTAGCCTGTTGGGTTTGGGCTCCTGAGCCAGGGGCACGTCTTTTTCCCTGGCGCTTTGCCTGGTTTTTGTTCCACCTTCTTTGTCGGCGAAAAGGGCTGCTTCTTCTGACCAGTCTTGTACATACAGCGTACGTCTCTTAAGGAGCGTCCACTCTCTTGCAGTCCTGTTATAATATCTTTGGCATCGCTGCCAAAGAGGATGGAACCCCTAAAAGGGGCGTCCAAAAGGGAAGACTGTACATCCTGTGCCAGGCCAGCTATCCGGAGCCAGGAGAGCCGGCAGAGACAGATCCCCATGGCTGCCGCTCTAGCCACTGAATCCACCGAGTCGTATGTTGCTCGGAGTGCGTGATGACACGAGGACTTGCCCCCCCCCCCCGGTCCAGGAGCTTCTTTCTAAGGTTTTCATCCTGAACCTCAAGGAGGTCCCTTTCTAGCTCTGAAAGAGTAGCTTTTTGGAAAGCAACCATGTGTGAGACATAGTTGAGTGAGCTAATGGCACAGTAGGAGGAAGAAGAGTAGATCTTTCGTCCGAACTAGTCTAATTGATGAGAGTCCTTGACTGGAGGCAAGGAACTCGGGTGTTTCAGTTGGGCTGACAGGTCGTGAGCGGCAGTAATTACCATGGAGTCAGCCTTTGGATGGGTGTTAAGATGCTGAATCCCTTCCAGGGAATAACAAGTCCAGTCTGCCTTTCTGGAAACCGCTGGTATGGATGACGGTTGTTGCCATATTGTGGTCACCAAGTCCTCATGGGGTCCCATCCATGAGGGGACAGGGACAGGATCAGACATAGCAAGATCCAGGTGCTTCGCTAGTCTTTTTCGTTGCAGATCCACCTCTTTCATGGGCCAGCCTCCAGCTGCCTGTACTGAGTGCAAGAGGTCTCCGAAAGACGGGTCCTCTGGGGGAGACTTAAGTGATTCCTTGGGAGGGACGTCAAAAGGAGATCTGGGGTCCGAAGGTTCAGAGTCGGACTCTGCGTTGGAGGACTGAGACGCTGGGAATGGGAAGATCCATGCCAGCAGCTCCCACAGCTAGAGAACCAGAGGCTCTGCCGGAAGGAGGGGGGCCCTGGGTAGGGGAGTTCCCCCCACAGACTGCCTAAGCTCCGACAGCAGCTGGGTTCTGGCCTCCTGCCACCATTGGGCGGGGGGCCGCCTAATGGTCTGGAGCCGGGGGTGGCAGAAGAGGCTGGAAGTTAGGGTAGCCTGGGTACTGAGGCCAAGAAGGGTAGTGATAACCCTTCTGAGGATAGTAAGAGTACCTAGGATATCCTGGTGTCGGGGGCACATGGCCTGGTGTCAGATACTGTGGAGTCGACGGTGGGCCACTGGATTCTGGACACGGAAACCCGCCCAAAGGATCTGGTCCTGCCGGGGGAAGTGCCATGGCGCCTCTAGGAGGCGTGGGATCTGGGAGGGCCCCCAATGGTCCTGAGGGAGGAGGCTCCATGGAAAGATCACTAGCCAGCAGTGGACTTATGTCCGGGGATGGCAGCAGGCCTGGCTTGGGCGGGGTTCGTCCGAAGGAGCCCAGACAGCAGGTCCAAGGCAATCCTGCTGGCAGGAAAAAAAAAAAAAAATAAGAGGATCGGGTTGCAAGTCCCTGGGATGGATGGGACGAGGGGTCGCTCTGCCACTCACTCTGTCCGACGCCGGGGGACAAACTGGAGCCCGACGGGAGAGTGGAGAGATCCGGGCGGGCAACGGAGGAGCCGTCGTCCGACTGAACGGACCGCGCCAGGCTAGTGGAGGTCAGGAGACCACCACTAGGCAGACTGGCAGGAGCTGTGCACCCTTTGACGGGGTCATGGGGTGTCTTATAGTCTAGGCAAGGCGACTTAACAGATACCTCTAGAGAGGCTACCCCCAGCTGCCCGCTTACCTCGGCAGGAGAGGGAGAAGGTGCCTGGCCTAAAGAAGCAGACGGGGCACTGGCTGAAGTACTCACAGTTTAGGAAGGCCTCCTGCGTGGCGAAGAACTCCAGTCCCGGCGCTTCTCCTTGCTTTTCTTCTTTTTAGGGGCCAGAGACGATGACCTATTTCGCAGTTCCTGGAGCTCCTTTTCCATTGACTCCAGTCGTCTGGTCAGGAGGTGGGCATGAAGGGTCCGCTTGCACCTGGTTGAAGGCCTGGCAGATGGAGCACCTCTGGGTGTTGTGCTTGGAACCAAGGCAGAGGAGACAGCAAGAATGGTCGTCCCTGAGCGGGATTTGGGCGCCACACTTCGAGCACTTCTGTCTAGAAGACATCAAATAGTAGGAAAAACGAAGAGAAAATTTGTATGAGGCGAAGAAAACATTGACAAAAATAGTGGACGTATGATCGCTGTTCTATCGCATGCCAAACGTACTGAAGTGATGGCGGGAAAGAACTGGAGAGCGGGCGCAGGACCTCCCCTTTTATAGTCGGGCTGACGTCATGTCGCCAGATGTCAGGGGCTGTCCCCGCTGATGACTGCTATCTACAAGTTTGCCGTTCAGACCCGACGCCAGGGGGCGCAGTCCTATATGTGAAGACCTACTGCAGGAACCCTCTCGAAGAAGATCTGCCAGTACGCCTGAACACAAGGCGGTCACCAGGCTCTCGGCCGAAGGGTGCTCTGTGAACCCTGCAAGAGACCCCATGGGGACCGCGTACTTGCGGGCAGACTGTGCTGGACATGAGGCAGGGCGCTGCCATAGTTAGAGTACCGGACCAACAATGGCCTCGGCGGCAGGAAAGTCCTCAGTCAGGGTATCCCCTCTCTTGAGCATGTCCATGAGAGGGTACTCTGCCTTTTTCTGGATGGGTTCCAGGGGCATCCCTGTGGAGTCAGAGATGAGACGGAGGATCCCTTGGAAGGAGGCAGGACCTTCCTCCATCCCTGTGTTAACGGACGATTCATCATCCCCATGATGAGAGTAGAACTCAGTGACATCCGAATCAGAGGAGTCGTGGTACAGCGGCCTGCCATCCAAATCACCCTCTTCCCGCTGAGGGCGGTCCGGGGTGACCGTGACCGACAGACATTGGGGAAGCCTGGTATTTGGTAGGTCCTCTTTGGAAGGAGCCCCTTCCACAGGCTGCTTAGGCGGCGGCTCCACCACTATCGGTGGAGACACTGGCAAAGGCCGAACCGGAGAAAGGGCCAGCCCTGCGGGCAGGGGAACCAAAGGTTTCGGTTCCGAGGGGGTCGGCTTCGGCCTGGGAGGCGAGAGCCAAGTAATGGCCAGGGTAGGTGGTGGAGCTGGCTTCTGCCCGGTCAAAATCAGCTGTTGCCACATAAGGTCCTCATAGCGTCAGAGTTTGCACTGGAGCCTCTCCTCATCTGAGGAGGATGAGGACGACCTGTGACATCGCCTCTTCTTGGAGCGCTTATGGCTCCTCCTTGGCCTTTTGGCCGAGGGGGTTCTGGACCGCGACCGAGATCGGGCAGGCCAACACAGTCGCTCGGAGACACCGGAGGGATCGGTGAAACCTGGGGGTCCGGAACCTGGACCTCAATGGGGACACCAGCGGGCTGGGTCTCCTCATCTGGGAACACAAGGACCAGAGTCCTCTCCAAGGAGCCGTCGGCCACGGCCAGCGACAGAGGGTCGATTGAGTCGAGAATGATCTCGACCTCATCAGCCACCTCCTCAGTCGTCTGGCCAGACGGAAGGTCCATGAAGCCTGCGGACGAGGAAACGATCGACACAGGTCAAGACCGCATGCTCCTGGGACTGAGACCTTTCTCAGTTCCAAGAGCACCTTCGTCGAAACGAAGACAGGCCAGATTCTTTTTCCCTTTTTCGAGAGCAGGAGTGCAAGCCTGCAGGCGCCTCACCCTGCGTGGGGAGAGACTGGCACAACTCCTTAAAAGAACCCGAAAAGGTGGAGCCCGGGTTGAGAGGAACGAAAAAGTTTCGATTAGCCAGAGCGCTGGCGACTTCTTTGAACACATTCATGCATTCCAGCTGTTTGACGGGGCCCGCAGCCACAGAAACCGCCCACCTAGCCTCCTTAGACTTCACCGGAAGGTTCCTTTTCTTCGATGGTCTCAACTTCAAACGTGCCAAGCGGTCTTCCAGGATGATGGGATGGAAGGCGAGGCAAAAGCTGCAAGATGAGGTGTCATGGCAGACACTTAGGCAGTAGACACACGTGAGATGGGGATCAGTGCGCGACATCTTCTGGCCGCAAGGATACTGGCGAAATCCTGGAGAAGATTTCTCTTCCACAATCGAGGATGCAAAAGCGTGATCGCTAACTTTAATGAGTTTTAATCTCAGTAAAACCGAAGTTTTGAAAGCCAGGGCTTACGAAATGTGAGAGCAGAAGGGAGGTAATCTGAATCTTCCAGTGGAAAGGAAGATCTGGCGTTATGGTGGAGCCAAGTATATACTCCGGGCGCCAGCTTGAAGACTTCTGGCAAGATTTAAAGGGGAAAGGGACATGCCAATAAGTGTGGATGAACAACATATCCACGATCCTAGAAATGTGTATTTAAAAAAAATTCTCTCCTTGATAAGATTATTGCATTAATCCTTGCTGTGTCAAGGATTGATACATCAGTCCAGAATTCCTATAGGTTTTAATTCTGTTGGCAGCCTAAGGGTTAAATACTGACTACAAGCTATTTACATTAATTTGGGTTAAAACAACTGGAAAATACACCCCCCACCACCACTTATTTTGATCAAACGGGATTTATATCAAGGAATGTCAAACATGGGACAATACTGTGGGATCCTTCACAGTATCAGTCATGCTAATCACACTAATATGAGGGTCTCGCTGGTCAGTTCAGACACAGAGAAGCTCTCTGACAGGGTTGTGCGACTGTTTTTATATGCAAGTGTCTAAATTTGGTTTCCTTTTTTGTTTTGTTTTTTTTAAATAGACGTTATGGCCATTTACTGCACACCCCCCCCCCCCTTGATTTATGTTAGGGTGAATGGCACCATCCACCGCAGGTGAGCTCTTTGCCCTGTATATTGAGCCACTTGCCCAATTGCTCAGGCAGACAGAGGATACAAAGGGCAAAGATATTGGATGGGGCTGTAGAAAGGGAAGTTCTACAGCAAAGAAGCTCCATTACAAATTGCGAATCCTGCGATATCTCTTGCTAAGGTGTTTACAGCACTGGACAAATCTGGTAAAGTACTGGGCTACAAGTTGAGTATAGCCAAAACTGATGCTGTTGAACCACATCATTTCAGATCAACTGAGGGCTGCAACAAAATATTTCTCTCATCTTGGACTTGGAATAACAAAATACATACATATTAGAACCAGATGGGTAGCATTATTTCTGAGTTGCACCACATTGTCAATGGGAATTATTTACAATATGGGTAACATGCTCCCTGACCTGGGGCTCACTAGTACAGTTATAGCCTATCAGCTGAACCTAACAGTACAGAATGCTGGCACTATGAGCTTGCCAATGACTCATTTCAGACAGCTTTTTACACCAGTGTGCTACGGTAGCAGCACATCAGAGGAGTTCCTCGTCTGACTTGTTTTTCTTCACAAGTTTTGTTGTTTTCTCTCCTTATTAGATAACTATCACCACCACCAAACAGTAAAAACTCCAAAACTCGACTACATTTATTAAAATAAAAAACAAATGTTGTGCAGGCAAGTCAGCCTGATGCGTTTTGGAATCCTCAGATTCCTTTATTAACAGCATTTGATAAAGGAATCTGAGGATTCTGAAATGTGCCAGGCTGACTTGCCTGCACATTTGTTTTTTATTTTAATAAATGTAGTCGAGTTCTGGAGTTTTTACTGTTTGGAAGTGGTGTGTGCCAGACTTTTGTGGTGATGATTATGTGTTGGTCTGTTAGCACTACCATCCCAGTGCAACCCTAATTTGTGTTTTTTATTGGGTAAATAGTAGGGCAAAGGCTGTATGTTTCACAGGCAGTTCTCTCAAATTCAATAGTCCCAGTGTAAAATATATTAAATTAGCACACCCGTTTTCCTCATTTATAGAGTCTGGATGAAAGCTACTTTGCCAGTACTGTAATTTTAAATGGGTGTGGCTTTTTTTCCTTTTTTAAAGAGGCTTTGCTATTTTTGGTTTGGTACTGTGTTGTCTGTTCCCTCTCGGGATTTAGTTTTTCAGCCTCTTCCCCTTACTTTTGCTCATTTTTATTAGGGCTGTAGTGGGTGGAGCCCCGCAGACCTACTACTTTCAAAAAAGGACTCCGCATTCCTTGGAATCTCTGTGACTGAACAACATGTTGGAGTGTCAACACAGTCGCTTCCACGACCGCATGAGCATCGCTCTCAGCAAGAAGGCAGCACTGCACTATCCCCCACCCAACCCTCACTCTCGGCACCCACCACACCCCAGACACATAACAGTGACACTGGGGTGCCCAATCCATCTGTCTCCATGAGGAATCCTTTTATTTTTGTTTACAGCAACCCCCACCCACTACCGCGATGTGCAGTTATTTTTTCGTTAACTATATATTGATATCCCCCAACCGACCCTCCCTCTCAGCACCCACACTCCACCCCAGAAACACAGCAGTGACACTGGGGGTGCCCAATCCCCCAGTGTCGTGCTGAGGAATCCTCCGTGCCATGTTTTTTTTATTTTTAAATGTAAAACCCTGTAAAAAGAAAGTGGTCCATCTATGTCTTTCCTGGCCGTAACTGCCCCCCCCCCCGACCGTCCCATGCAGCACCCCACCCCCAAAGCCCTTACTCACTGATCAGGAGTCCAATGCCGTAATCCTCTCTGGATCGCAGACACGTCTTCACACTTCAAAGCTGGACCGCAAACTGAAACAAGTATGCGGTTCAATGTACTGTACTTCTGAGGGGTTTTGAACTCAGTGGCATAACTTAGGCATTTTTGCATATTTTTGGCCCAAATTTTCAACATGCCTTCTTTGGGTCACTACCTCATGAACAATTAAACTGTCATTAGGCAGATCTGTCCCGAAAGATGATTTTGTGGTCCCTGAGTGAAATCACCTCTCGGGCAAGAGTTGAAAATTTTCTCTGCCCTTGTCCATGAGGTGGGGTCATAAATTTTTTTAAATCCCAAAAGGATTTCGAGGCCCCTGCGCAAAATCACCTTTCGGCTAGGAGTTGAACATTTTCTCTACCATTGTTCACGAGGTGGGATCAAAAGGCCATGTTCTCAATTTGGTGTAAAATATTTAAAAACAAATTAATTCACCAGGCTACGTTGAATTTTGCAAACGCAGGCTCGTAAATTTGGTAATATTCAATATTTTTAACCCAAATTTTCAACATAGCCATTTCTTTACAGCACACTCATGAATGTGATAGCTGTCATTTTTCTACTCCTGCTCAACGTGTATTTGCGTCACAAAAGTTGATTTTGCAGTACCTGCATGAAATCACCTTTCGGGCAGGATTTGAACATTTGCTCTGCTCTTCTTCACGCGACAAGGTCATAACAAGGCTTTGTTAAAGATATGGTGTACAAGTATTACAAAACAAGACATTTGGGAGCCTACGTTACGTTTTGCTAACAGAGGCTCATAACTTTGGTAATATTCCATATTTTTACAACAAATTCCTTGCATACAGCCCTCTTGGCATTGGCCAGAGTTCATTTCCTTAGGAAGAGCATTTTCTGTTTTTATTTTCCTTGTTTTCGTTACATATGGCAATGAAACAGACTCTGCTAGCTGATAAGGACCATCTGGCCCACCTAGTCTGCCCATTTCTCCCTGCCTATGGTTATCACCGCAGATCCTACTTGATCTCCAGCCCATTCACCCACCCTTACCCTATGATTCTATTATGCCTATCCAATACATTCTTGAACCCACCACTGTTTTCGGCCCAACTACCTCTGCTGGAAGACTGTTCCAAGGATCCGCCACTCCTTTCTGTTAAGTACTTCCTCACATCTCTCCTGAATCTACCTCACTCCAGTTTCTTATTGTGCCCCCTTGTCCTCGAGCCCATTTCTTTTTATTTGACAAATACTTCCCCTCATGTACCTTATTTACCCCTATGAGGTATTTAAAGGTCTCTATTATATCCCTCTCTCCCTACTCTCTTTCAGGGTGTACACATTTAGGTCCTTTAGTCTCTCCTTGTAGGGCTTCTGATGCAGATTCTGCACCATTTTAGTTGCCCTCCTCAGGATCGCCTTCACTAGCCTATGTTCTTCCGGAGATGTGGTCTCCATAATGGACACAATACTTTAGGTGGGGTCTTACTAGTGATCTATACAGCTGCAATACCACCTCCCTCTTTTTGTTGGCGATATCCTTCCCTATGCACCCCAGCATTACACTAGCTCTCCAAACTGCCTTGTCATACTATCGTCCGATGTGATTTCCCCCAGGTCTCTTTCCCGCTTGGTGGTTATCAGTACCAACTCCACCCATTTTGTACTCTGCCCCTGGGTTTCTGTGCCCTAAGTGCATTACACTGCACTTTTTCGTGTTGAAACTCAGCTACCATACCCTTAGTCACTCCTCCAGTTTTCTCAGGTCTCTGCTCATCCTTTCCACCCCACTTCTGTGTGTCCACCAACTGCAGATTTTGGTGTGATCTGCAAAGAGGCAGACCTTCTCTTCCAGCTTCTCTGCACCGTCTTGCAATGCACTTATTAAATAGGACTGGTCTCAGCACTGATCCCTGAGGCACCCCACTGATCAACCCCCCCCTCCTCAGAGTGAACTCTGTCTACCGCCTCCCTCTACCGCCTATGCTCCTTATCAATTACTTACTCAGTTTACTGCCTTTGGACCCACTCCTACGCCACCCAGCTTGCCTATTAGCCTCCTATGTGGAATCATGTTGAAAGCCTTACTGAAATCTAGGCAGACCACGTTCACTGCTCCACCCTGATCTAATTCCTTGGTCATCCAGTCAAAGAAATCCATCAGATTCATTTGACATGCCCCCCCCCAAAAAAGAATCCATGCTTGTAACCCACTGGATTCAAGATATTCCACAATCCTTTCCTCCAGCAGTGATTCCATTAACCTTCCCACCACCAACGTCAGGTTGACCGGCCTATAATTGCCAGCTTCTTCCCTGCTATCACTTTTGGGACAACACCTGCCCTCCTCCAGTCTTCCAGAACCTCTCCTATTTCCAATAAGCTGTTAAACAAGATTGTCAGAGGTGCAAGCCGGTACACCTCTGAGCTCCCTCAATACCCTAGGAGGCACCCGTCTGGCCTCATTGCTTTTCCACTTTCAGATATAGCAAGTCCCTTCAGGACACTGTCCTGTAATAATGGACTAGTGTCTACCTCCATCCCTGCAATGCCCTTTACATTTTTGTGGCTGCTCCCCTTCTCCTTCCTCTGTGACCACGGAACGAAAGTATTCTTTCAGGATGTCTTTTTTTTTTTTTCCTGGTTCCCCTCAGCACAGTCTCCCCTTCCCTTTTAACCTTTATGATCCTATCCTTGGTTTTCCTCCTTTCGCTTACATACCTAAAAAATGTCTTGTTCCCATTCGTCACTGCCTGGGCTATTCTTTCTTCAGTCTGTGCCTTCATGCTCCTTACTAGTCTCCCTGCTTCCCTCGATACATCTCCCTATCCTCCTCCTTCAGCATCCCCTTATACCTTCTGAATGTTAGTTGTTACCTCTTGTCGCAGAGGTTTGCTGCTTTCACTATGGATCTTTTTAGCTTTGCTCACTGTGCCTCTACCCCACCCAGGTCATCCCTAAGGCAGTCACCCCCCCCCTTTTTTTTTTTTATTTAATTTACCCTCCTGAAGCCCAGGACCCTTGCCCTTGTGTGGTTCAGTTCTGCAGCTGTCCTTATAATGAATCAAACTGCAGTGATTACTGTTCCCCATATGGCCTCCCAACTTGACATCTGTAACACAATCCCTGTTAGTACCAACCCCAGTATTGCCCCATCTGTGTCTTAAGAACACCTGATGCCTGGCCAAACAGTGAGAAAACAGTGACATCATGGTCCGCCCCTAAGCAGTATAGGCACAGTATATGTGTTATGGCCAGACATGACTAACATCTTTTGTCGGCACCTAATGCACTGTTTAAAATCCAGCTTTTTGCATTTTAGGACTTGAATAGTCAACTGAGTGGTAACAGGATGACGAGGCGCACACACTGAATCTAAACATCTGAAGATAATACTTTTTGCCAAAAAAACATTAGCACCTGAAAATGGAATCCCTCTTGCTGCAAGAACTGTCCGTTCCAGCACAAAAATATGACGTCAGGGCGTAATGGAAGACCACCACCACGAGTGTTCAGAAGAGGCAAGCTTGGAAATGTTCAGTGAACCGAGTCATGCCCAGCAACAGACTAAATGTGGACAGTGAAATGAAACTGTGTCAGCAGAAAGCACAGTTACGTAAGAACTTACCATAACAGTAGATCACAGAGAACAGCTCTTGCAGCAGGCTACACCATAAGGACTACGCCACCACGCACTAGGACCCCATGGAAAAATTCTAGCTAGCAGTATACAGTGAGGGCCGCCCCATGACACTGGACTGTCTCTGACATCGGCCACTGGTATAAAGGGGGAGGTCCTTAGCCTCACCTCAGTTCTCCCGCTGGAGACCTGGACTGAATTAAACGGAAAACCGAGGAGGTTCTAATATTCCCATAAAGAGGAAGCGAAAAGACCAGGGGGAAGAAAGGAGGGAAAGCAGTGCCTGCTGCAAGAGCTCTTCTCGGAGATAGTACAGTTACATACTTACCATAACAGTAGATCTTCGAGAGAGTTTCTTGCAGTAGGTAACTACTTTGAAGACTGCGCCCCTTGGCATCAGGACCACACAGAAAACTTTAGCCAGCAGTATCTGACGGGGGACTACCCACCCATCACGTGACTGACATCAGTGCGACCCTATATAATGGGCGGTCCCCACGTCCACCTTCTAGTTCTCCCGCTGGAGACCTCAGAGAAGGAGTGACAGAAGAAAAGGCAACAGAGGCTCCTGGAGCCCAGAATGAGCTCGTAAAGAAAAAGCAACAAAACCAAATAATATTTGGAGGATGGAGGGAGAGGGGGGAAAAGGTTACCTACTGCCAAGAGCCTTTCTCGAAAGGGCCAGCCCAGTGGTGCCTTACCTCACGCTATGCCAGCGACCAGGTTTTGGGAACACCCTCGTGTCACTGGGAAGCCAGCTCGCTGGGGGGGTGGGGGTGGGGTGTTTGCAGTGGGACTGAAATGAGTCTCTCCCCTCCAAAGGGGGTGGTTGTGCAGGTCGTACTGAGCGGTGACGCAAGTCTGGGGAGGGGCAGAAGGGGCCGCTGGATCCTGGCATGTGCGTGCACCTCCACACGCCATATATAGTGGGCGGTCCCCATGCCCGCTCTCCCGCCGGAGCAAGGAAGAGGCCTGACAGAAGGAGCAAACAGGATTTGGAGTCCCTATAAGAAATAAAATGAGGGGAGGGAGGGAAAATACAGGTTACTTACCTGTAACAGGAGTTCTAGGAATGGTATATGTTGTTCATCCACACGGTCTGGCAGGTTCCTTGCCGCTTTAAATCTTACCGGAAGGTCTTCAAGCTGGCTCCTCCCACCCAGCCGGGTGGTAAAACTCTCGGCTCCGCCCCATGACGCCAGATCTAGCCCGCTGGAAGCCAGGTTGTGCACCGAAGGCCGGGAGGCCGGGTGGGTCGTGTGGATGAACATATACCATTCCTAGAACTCCTGTTACAGGTGAGTAACCTATATTTCTAGAGACATGGATATGTTCATCCACACTGTCTGGCAGACTCCTAGCAGTTCTCCGGGAGGAGGGAGGCAAGGCGCGCACACCCTACTTAGGGAATAATGACTAGAGAACCAAGGACCCAAAACCAGCATCCCGGCGTGACTCAAGGTCGATGTGGTAATGGGTAATGAAGGTGTGTGCTGACTTCCAGGTAGCAGCCCTGCAGATTTCCTGGATAGGGACGTCCCTAGAAGCAGCCACCGATGCAGCGGAATGGCAGGTAGAATTAGCTCTTATCCCTCTGGGAGGCTCCATGGCCACCAACCTATAGCAAAGATCTATGCAGGAGGTGACCCACCTGCCTATCGTCCACTTGGCTGCAGGTCTGCCAAGTGCAGCTTCAGCGTAGGTGACAAACAGCTGGCGAACCTCTCCCCGAACTTCAGCCGTTCGCTCCTTGTAGTAAGCGAGTGCTCTTCTAGGTCCAAGGTATGAGCCCATATTCGCCTCCCGAGGTGTGACTGAGGTAGAACACGGCAGAGTCAACACCTGGTTAAGGTGAAACTCGACACCACCTTCAGAAGGAATTTGGGTGGGCGCAGAAACAATCTTGTCCTGTGAAAGACCAGATATGAGGACTCGATGGAAAGCGCTGGAGCTCTCCCATCCTTCTGGCTGACGTGATAGCCACCAAGAAGGCGGTCTTCCACGACGGGTGAGAGATGTCACACCTGTGCATCGGTTCGAATGGCTTGCCCATGAGCTTAGCCAATACCAGCAGTAGATCCACGGAGGTGGAGGTTCTCGCACCAGAGGATATGTGATCAAGCCTTTGAAAGCGCCAGACCACCTTCTCCTGTAGCACCGACACTCCCCCGGCCTGCGCCCAGTAAGCAGAGATGGCTGCCAGGTGCACCTTAAGGGTCATCGACCGAAGCCCTTGCTGAGAAATGGACCACAGGTAGTCCAGAAAGCTTGCCAAGGAACAGGAGGAAGGGTCCAGGCCTCTGCCCTGACACCAAATGGAGAATCTCTTCCATTTGAAGGCGTAGCATTTTCTGGTCGACTCCTTACGGGATGCCTCAACGACGTTGAGGACCTCGTCATTAAGACCCAAGGCCTGGAACTCTAGCCGCTCAGGAACCAGGCCGTCAGGTGAAGGGATTGAAGGTCCGGATGGAATACCTTCTCCTGATTGACTGAGATCAGGTCCGGGCGGGCTGGAAGCCGCCTCGGGAGCCTGGAGCTGAGACTGAGGAGATCTGGATACCAGAACTGGTGGGGCCAGTCTGGGGCTACCAGAATCACCCGCGCCTTGTCCCTCCTCGCATTGAGAAGCACCTTGTGGATCAAGGGAAATGGGAAACGCGGTCCCGCCACGCCTCGAGAAGGCACCCCCCCTACAGCGATCCCTGCTGAGGGGGGCGGGCATGAAACAGTCTCAGCTTCGCATTCTCCCTGGAGGCAAAGAGGTGCGCCTGAGCCGTGCCCCAATGGGAGAAGAGATCTTGTACTACCTCCGGCAGGACAGACCACTCGTGAGGACGCAGCCCCTATCCAGCTTAGGGCATCGGCCAGGGTGTTGGAGGCTCCTGCCACATGAATGGCGAGGAGATCCACCTCCAGGCTGCGCACGAGTGACCAAATGCGGAGAGCTTCCCTGCACAGAGGCATGGAGCGCATCCCGCCCTGGCGGTTCAGGTAGTACATGGTCGTGGTATTATTCGTCTGGACCTGAACCACTTGACCCCGTAGAAATGGAGCGAAAGCAGTGAAGGCTAGACGAACTGCTCAAAGCTCCAGCAGGTTGATGTGGCATCGGGACTCCCAAGGGGACCAGAGGCGTCGCGGCACTTGTGTCCACAGATGGGCACCCCAACCCATCAGAGAGCATCGGTCGATAGAGAGACCGTCGGCTCAGGGCGGACAAACGGGATGTCCTCCTGTAGATGTGCTGGAACGGTCCACCACTGAAGAGCGTTCTACATCCCCTGGGTCACTGTCACTAGCTGATCCAGCGGATCGAAGTGCTGTGACCATTGGCTGGCCAGCCCCCATTGAAGGGGACACATGTACCAGCGGGCCCAACGGACCACGCTGGTGCAGGCCGCCATGAGGCCCAGGAAGTCCCGGGCAGGCGCGATTGTCCAACCTGAAATGACTGGGCAAAGGAGGAAAGAACTTCGGCCCTGTCCGCCAGGAGCCATGCTCTGGCTCGTAGAGAGTCGAGCTCTGCCCCGATGAATTCTATCACCTGCTTTGGCACGAGTTCCGACTTGGCCTCGTTGATGAGGAGGCCAACCTGAGAGCAAACCTGGAGGGCCAGATCTCTGGACCGCTCCACCTCTGCTCTGGAGGGGGCTGCTATCAGACAGTCGTCCAGGTAGGGTTACACCCAGACCCTTCGGCGCCGCATTTGGATGTGAGAGAACGCGTCCTGAAGGTCCAGAGAACAGAACCACACGCCTCGTTCCAAGGATAGGATTATCTGAGCCAGAGTGACCATCCTGAAGGTCCGAGACCTTAGGAACCTGTTCAGGTCGTGCAGGTCGAGAATAGGGCACCAGCCCCCTGTCTGTTTTGGGACCAGAAAGTACCTGGACACAAACCCCGGGTCTGGAGGAGGATCCGCCACCTTTCTGATCACCTCTTTTTCGAGCAGCAGGGCGATATCGGCTCGGCAAGCCGACAGGCGCTCTGGGACCCGTACCCCGAGGGTGATGGCTCGGAAGGGTGGGGCCTGCCCGAACTCAAGGGCAGGCCCTTCCCCACCTCCAACACCCAATGGTCCGTGGTGACAGCAGACCAGGCGGAAGGAAGTGGCGGGCCGTCCCCATGGGGAACCCAGGGGTAGCGAGGCTGAGGCGACACCCTCAACCCGTCACTGGGCAGGCTTGGAGGAGGGACCGGCCGAGGGACCTCCTGGGCCTTTACCTCCCTGCTTCCTGTTGGAGGAAGCCGCGGGCTTGGGTTTGGGATGCCAAGCGCAAGCCTGCTGGCCCTGGTGCTGTTGGGCCGGATGTGCCAAGAGCGCAGAAGGACGAAAGGACTTGTGCTGCTGCTGTCGGCGGCCTTTGTCCTTCTGGGCGGAGGTGACCGAGTCCAGAGTGGCATTGGACTTTTCGATCCGCTGGAGGTGACCTTCCACTCCAGGGCCGAAGAGGTCGGTGCCCAAGAAGGGGACATCCGCCAATTTGTGCTGGGTATCCGCCGTGAAGGTGGATATCCTCAGCCATGCTCTGCGGCGCACGGCCACCGCGGCCGCAACCTATCTGGCACAGGAGTCTCCAATGTCTAGAGCTGTTTGGAGCTGCTGTTTCGCCACCGCCCTTCCCTGATCCCGCACCTGCTTGACCATGGTCTGCAGGTCAGCCGGGAGATGAGGGATCACCTCATCCAGGGAGCCCATGAGGGCGTGGGAGAAGTGTGCCATCAGCACGGCCGAGCTGGCCTGGCGGAGGCCTAGAGAGGACGCAGCGTACACCTTGCGCCCAGCATAGTCCAGATTTTTGGACTCCTTATCGGGGGGCTTATCCACATCCCTAGCGTTCCAGGAACGCCGGAAAACGCTACCGGTGACTAACCCCTCCGCAGAGGGGTGCTCCGAAAAACCAGACAAAGAGCAGGAGGGACTGCATACTTCCTGGCCATCCTGGCCGACGGCGCAGGACAGGAAGCCGGCTGCTGCCAGAGCTCCAAGGCTGGGCCAACAATGGCTTCAGCCACCAGAAAGGCCTCCGTGGGTGAATCCCCTCAGTCCAGTATCTCCGTCAGGGGATACCTGGCCCGCTTGGATACGGGCTTGAGCTGCATCCCGGTGGACTCCGAGATGAGCCGAAGCAAACCCATGAAGGACGATGGACTTTCGTCCATCGACTGGCCCCCGGAGGACTCCAGGTCAATGGGCCTGGAGAACAGGGAGGAGTCGTCATCAGACTCCGAGGAGTCCACAAAGAGCTGCCTGGGGCCTGAGCCACCCTCCATCTGCCGAGGACGGTCGGGAGTGAGAGTGACCAACAACCTGTGGGGCAGGGCCTGACCCGACCGAGAGTCCTTGGTCGGCGCCCCCGATTTCGGTTGTGGAGGTGGAGGTTCCACCACAATCGGTGGGGCAGCTGGTTTCGGCCGAACAACCGGCCCAGGCTTGGGCACCTCGGCTACAGTGAGGGGTTGTTTCGGCTGCTCGGGTGAAAGCCACTTGATGGCTGGGGAAGGCGACGGCGTCGGCTTGTTCCTGGACAGAAGTAACTGCTGCCACATCAGGTCCTCGTAGCGTCGACGCAACTTGGGCGCCTCCTCTTCCGAGGAGGAAGACGAGGCAGTGGCGACACGCTTACCAGTTGCAGGGACGAGACCGCCGATGTCGCAGGATCGGCTGGACCGAGACAGAGATCCTCAAGCGTTTCGAGGCCCAGGTCTGGGAAGGGGCGGGGACACCGCTCTTCCCTCGGCTGGAAGCCTTAACCTGGGACTGCGGCACCGGAGCGCAGAGCAGGTCTCGGTCTCACCGGGGAACCGGTGAAGAAGGGCTCGGCTTCACCATTCGACAACCAGTCCAGCGGGTCGAGAAAAATCTCGACCCGTGTGACGTGGATCTCGACGGCTGACCTGGACGGGGACACCGTGAAGCCAGCGGCCTTAAGCTGCAACCGACGAAGCCAAGTGTCGACTGTCCGGGGAAGGGGACCTCTCCCGCTCCCACGAACGCAGACGATGGGACTTACCCTTTGAGTCCTTCTTTTTGGACCGAGAGGAATGTCCCGATGGCCCCTCTCCCTTCATGGAAAGGGATTGTCAAAGTTCCTTGAAAGAAGCTGAATACAAGGTACCCAGTGAGAGCGGGATAAATGCCACGACCGAGGAAGAGAATGATGCGGCCTGTGCCGCCTCCTCGAGGGCGATCATCTGCTCGAGTTGCTCAGCAGAGTCAGCTGCCGCGGTAACTGCCAAACAGGCCTCCTTCAACTTAACCAGCGGGTAGCGCTTCTCGGGGCGCCCAAGCTGTAACCGGGCAGCACGGTCTTCCAGGACGCTGGACGAAAACGAACGCATAACTCGCAGGCCCGCGGTCATGTTCCCAGGGCCGAGGCAGTAGATGCACATGGAGTGCAGGTCCATCCTGGACATCTTCTGCCCACAAGGGCACCGCCGAAATCCGGGAGTCTATTTGTCCATTGCAGCCGCGAGGGAGAAAGTTGACCGAAGTCTTGAAAATTTTAAAATAAGTTTCGGGTGAACCGAAGAGTTAGGATCCAGTCTACACACAGAGCGTTAAAGAGGGAATCTGAGCTTCCAAGCTGTAAGGAAGATCTGACATCATGGGGCAGAGCCGAGAGTTTTACCACCCGGGTGGGTGGGAGGAGCCAGCTTCAAGACCTTCCGGCAAGATTTAAAGTGGCAAGGAACCTGCCAGACAGTGTGGATGAACAACATATCCATGTCCCTAGAACTTAGGATTTGTCCTGAGGACCGGCTGGTCCTTGTGGAAAATAAGATAAGGCACTTTACAAACCAGTGTGTGAAGCTCTGAAATCCTTCAAGCTGACATAATGGCAATCAAAAATAAAGTCTTCCAGGAAAGGAAGCTCAAGTCACAGCTCATGGCCGGTTCAAACAGGGGAAGAGTGAGCTTCTCCAGCACAAAGTTCAAATCCCAAAGTGGAGTTGGGCTGCGGATTTGGGGGGGGGGGGTTCAGATGGGAGTATCCCTTTCAGAAAGGTTCGAGACCTCCAACTGAGCCACGGGTTTACCATCCACCAGCTCCTGGTACGCTGAAATTGCAAAAAGGTGGCCCTTCAGGGAAGGACATGACAGACCCGAGTCTCTGACAGATGAAGGAGGTATTCCATGACTTGTGGGGCAGAACATGAAAAGAGGTTCCAACTCTTGGCAGTTGCCCAAATGGAAAGACGTTTCTACTTCATCGTGAAAGTGGAACCAGTAGAGGATTTTCTAGCCTCTAAAATAACCTGAGCTACTCCAGAGAAGACCCCAAAGCAAGAAATCGCTATGTCTGCAGGAGCCACGCATGAAGATACAGGGTCCTGAGCTCCGGATGAACAAGGCGACCTTGCTCCTGAGTCAAGAGGTTGTGGGTCACTGGAAGTGGAACCGGTGGTTCCCTCGACAGCTGTTGTAGCAGCGGGAACCAAATTTGTCTCCGCCAGAGAGGGACGATGAGAATCATCCTCGCCTTCTCTGCCTGTAGCTTGAGAAGGACCCTCTGGAGAATGGGAAATGGAGGGAAGGCATACAAAAATGTCCCTGTCCAAGATAGAGAGATAACGCATTGTGCTAGAAAGCACCATGCCCTGGAACGAGTGAGCAAAAACTGGGAAGTTTTGCATTGTACTGGGAGGCGAAAAGGTCAATTTCCAGACACCACCAGGAGGCTGCTCAAGCCAAGGATGGGTCTGAAGCATCCAGTCTTTCTCAGAACCAGGAAAAAGTGGGAGTAGAACCTCCTTCCCCTTTGCCAGAGGGGAACGTGCTCTATTGCTTCCTCGAGCAAGAGGCTTTGAGCTTCTTCTCGGACGAGAAGAGCCTGGTCCCTGGAGTAAGATGACTTTTTGGTGGAGATTCTGGAGGGCCTTCCAGAAACTCTATGGTGTGTCCGATGGACACCAACTGCAGGATCCATGTGTCTGAGGTTACTGCCTTCCATTCCCTGCGCATGGTAGACCCCACCTGCTCCTCGTCGTGAGACTGAGAGTCCGAGTGGAGACAGGGAGGTCAGAGTGGCAGGACATTCAAGGGAGGACCCCTGAACGCCTCTGGTTCTGGAGGCCGGAGGATGGCTGAACCCGTGGACTTGCGTTTGCCCTGGTGCTGAGCCGGGGCCTGCTTTCTCTGCCTCCAGGTCCTTTTCCGAAAGGGCTGCTGCTCCTCCTGTTCAGTGCCCGATCGGTACATGGACCTAACTGATCTTAGGGCAAGACCTCTGACCTGGAGATCAGTAATGATGTCTTTGGTGTCTCCACCAAAAAGCACCGAGCCCTGGAAGGGAGCATCCTGAATCATAGACTGAACCTTGTTGGTGAGGCCAGAGATGCGGAGCCAGGAATGCCACCTTAAGGCGATGGTAGTTGCCAAGGTGCGGGCCACTGAATCGACAATCGTATGTGGCTCGGAAGGCATGCCTACAGGAGAAGCAAGAGAGGTGAAGATCCTTGGCAAGCTCCTCCTTGAGAGTTCCACAGACTACTCTGGCCTCTAACCTGGCTAAGGTAGCCCTTTGGTGTGACACGATGTAGGCCATATAGTTGCAGAATCCAAGCATGCATGTGGACAAAGCATAAACTTTTCTGCCGAACTGGTCCATCTGCCTTGACTCTTTGTCTGGAGGAGAGGTGCTCATGTGCTTGAGTGCAGCGGAGCAGTTATGAGCATTTGAAATGACTACAGAGTCCGCCTTAGGATGTGTCTCAAGAAATTGAGCTTCCTTCGGTGCCTGGTATATCCTGTCCGCCCTCTTGGGGACAGCCAGGAGAGAATGAGGCATCTGCCAGACTGTAGTGGTGAGGCACGATCCAGGGAGGAATGGGGACCGGAGACAGAGACTCTAAGTCCAGGTGTTCGGCTAGTCTCTGTCTCATGGGGTTGTGATCCTCTGACTCCCAGTCGAAGAAATCTTTCTTGCACATCAGAAGATTAGAGAAGGTAAGGTCCTCGGGGGCTGGAGAAACCTCAAAGGCATCCTCCGCTGACTCGCTATCATCATCATCATCGCGTCTGCCTGCCCCCCTCATCAGGAAGGTTACGGATGTCCGGAAGGGTGGTGTCCTGATGTGCCGCCCCCAAGACATGTACCATGGACGGAGAAGAGCGTCTTGGGGACGCATACCTTGGAGAACGTGGAAGGTGGAAGTCTTGTCTCCAGGTCTGACACCAACTCTGAGCGCGCCCCCTGCCACCAAGATTGGATTAAGGTATAGAAGTCCGGTGTAGGCGGAAGAGGTTGTGACTGAGGAGGAGGTATTACCAGTAGGGGTGGGTAATGATAACTCTGGTATCCCTGAAAACGGTGGTAGAGGTTATAACCAGGGTAGTACTGTCCAAAGAAACTCCACTCAGGAGGAGGACCAACCAGGAAATGGTCCCCAGGATACCCGAAGGGGTAATGTGAGACAGTCCGGGGTCCCATATAAATCCCTGTTGTCAGATCTGACGGTATGGTACCTACAGTGGACCCGCTGTAGTGTAAATCGGCGGGGGGTCCGGTGTCGGGATAGCTAACGTCAGGGGGACTGACATCGGGCCAGCACTGACTGATCCGGTGTAGGAAGGGGATCCGGCGTCGGGGCCGGATGAAGAAGGCCCGACGGTGGGACCGGGTCTGGTGCCGGAGCCAAAGGCTGGGGCAGACCACAGTGCCCTGGCTGTGAAAGAGTCAGAGTATCCAGCGTCAGGATTGGATTCGCCAGATCCAACGGTGGGACTGGTGCCGGGATATTCTTCGGCTCTGAAGGGATTTCACCTGGAGGAGGAGGGGTCTCCACTGGAAGGCCAGACGGCCGAGAAGGAGCCTCCTTCCTCGTGACCCCATCAGGAGAGAGCGGGACAGACCCACGAGGAATCCACTATGTCGAGGAGTTCCACGCTGTCTTCGCCTGAGGTACCCTCCTGAGAAGAGGAGGGTAAGGGTGAAGGAAGAGGCTGGAGAGGGGCTTTCTCCCGCTGGTTCTGCCTGGTGTCGGGAGAGGCACTGTTAGGCCCCGACGGGAGAACCACGCCTGAGCGGCCGTCGGAGAAGCCCCCAGCCAACTTATCGGCTGGTGCCGGGCATGTCCCTGAAGGCTGGGGAGCCGTCTTACCGGCGGCCGTGCGGTCCCCGGAGAAGCTGGGGGCTGACTTAGTGGCCGTGCAGCCAGAGAAGCCAGTCGACTGACCCCACGAAGATTTTCCAGACTTACTGTCTGGGGTCTGCTTAGGCGGCGGCTGAGAGGTGGCCTTGCTTGTCGAGGGCCGCGAGGCCTCAGGTTGGTCTGTGGAGCGTTCCCACTCGAGATCTCTCCTTGTGGTGCTTCTTGGAGGGAGAAGACTTCTTGGAAGAGGACTCTCTAATGCGGTCCATTTGCTTTTCTAATGAACCTAAGCGGACTTTTAGAAGGTGGGCCTCCAAAGCCTGCTGTCTCTGCCTTTTGGTGGCCTGATTAAATGTTTGGCACTCCAAGCAGGATGAGACAGGGTGGTCTGGGCCCTAACAAATCACACACTTCAAATGACCGTCCTTATGAGGTATCTGCGTGCCACAGCATAAGCACCACTTCTTGGGTGAAGACATTAAGTAAATGTGGACTCGAAAGGAAGAATTTAGTGAAGGAAAAAATAATCCGACGCAGGAACTAACACGACGATCGCTGTATGGAAGTCTGCAGTGTGCCTGACACGAGGCGATGGCAGTAAAGAACTGGAGGGCGGGCGTGGGGACCGCCCACTATATACGGCCACGATGACGTCGGTCACGTGACGTTGGGTGAGCGGTCCCCCGTCAGGGATTGCTAGAAAAGTCTGCCATGAGGCCCAACGCCAGGTGGCGCCAGTCCTATATATAATGACCTACTGAAGAAACCCTCTCGAAGTAAGATCTGAGAAATACCCTAAAAGTATATATGAAAAAAAAGGGCCCCTTTCTAAGATCTACTGTTACGGTAAGTTCTTGGGTAACTGTACTATCTTACTTCGAGAGGGCTGTTGCAGCAAGTAATTACTTTGAGGACTGAGTCCCAAGCAGTGCGAATCAGAAGAAGCTGAAACACAGGAGGCAGGAAAAACTGCTAAATGCAGATAGTTTAGGACAGGAGTCCCTGAAACACAGCTAGGCCAAGACCTGCTCTGTGTCTAGAAGCAATGTCCAGAATATAACGCTTTGTGAAAATGTGGGCTGTACTCCAGGTAGCCGCAGCACAAATATCAGCAGCTGACTTTTTTTTTTTTTTATATTATTTATTGAGAAATCGGAATTACACCCTTTGAGTCAAGACTCTTTTGAAAGGCTCCTCGTCAGTTAAAACAGTATACAAGCATTACACAGAAAATTAACAAAGGTGCATATCAGTTAATATAGTACATAAAGATTACAGAGGAGAAAATAGTATAACAGGTTCATGTTACATTCTGTGGGTTGAGGGAACCCGGAGCTGACAAAAAACAGGAAATGCAGTAATAAGTCATTTGTTTCACCATAGTAATTATTACAAGGATAATACAGATAGACTAGCAGAGATAGGGTGCACATTACACAATCCATTATCATATAGCACACTATGAGTTGGGGGTGGGGGGAAAAGAAAGCAGGGGCTGATTCATTGGAAGGATGCTGGGAGCAGTCACAGGCTGAGCTCTCCCCGAGAAATTCCCTGAGAGTGGTTTTGAAGGGGCCTATCTTTGTCTTGGGGGAGACAGCTGCAGGTAGGCCATTTAGCCAGCTAAGGGCCCTATGATAAATACAGGTTACTCACCTGTAACAGGAGTTCTAGGAATGGTATATGTTGTTCATCCACACTTATTGGCAGGTATCCTTGCCGCTTTAAATCTTGCCGGAAGGTCTTCAAGCTGGCTCCTCCCACCCACCCGGGTGGTAAAACTCTCGGCTCCGCCCCATGACGCCAGATCTGGCCCGCTGGAAGCTCAGGTTGTGCATCAGGCGGGAGGTCGGGTGGGTCGGTGGATGAACAACATACCATTCCTAGAACTCCTGTTACAGATGAGTAACCTGTATTTCTAGGGACATGGATGTGTTGTTCATCCACACTTATTGGCAGACTCCTAGCAGTTCTCTCGGGAGGAGGAGGCAAGACGACACCCCCTCTACTTAGGGAGAAGAGACTGAGAACCCAGAACCAAAACCAGCATCCCAGCGTTGACTCAAGGTCGATGTGGTAGTGGGTGATGAAGGTGTGGCTGACTTCCAGGTAGCAGCCCTGCAGATTTCCTGGACAGGGACATCCCTGGAAGCAGCCACCGATGCAGCGAGTATGGTGGGTAGAATGAGCTCTTATCCTCTCGAGGCTCCATGCCTCGATGGAAGCGCCTGAGCTCTCCCATCCTTCTGGCTGGCGTAGCCACCAAGAAGGCGGTCTTCCACGACAGGTGAGAAGATCACACCTGTACAATGGTTGAATGGCTTGCCCATGAGCTTTGCCAATACCAGCAGTAGATCCCACGGAGGTGGAGGTTCTACTGAGGGAAATGTGATCAAGGCCTTTGAAAAAAGCCAGACCACCTTCTCCCGCGCCACCGACTGCTTCCCCGCCCGCCACTGGTAAGCAGAGATGGCTGCCAGGCACCTTAAGGTCGCCGACCTAAGCCCTTGCTGAGAAAGGACCATAAATAGTCCAAGATGCTTGCCAAGGAACAGAAGGAGGGGTCCAGGCCCTTGCTCTGACACCAAATGGAAAACCTTTTCCATTTGAAGGCATAGCATTTCCTGGTCGACTCCTTACGGGACGCCTCAACTACATTGAGGACCTCATTGGAAAGACCCAAGGCCTGGAACTCTAGCCGCTCAGGAACCAGGCCGTCAGGTGCAGGGATTGAAGGTCCGGATGGAACACCTTCCCTTGATTGACTGAAGGCAGGTCCGGGCGAGCTGGAAGCTGCCTCGGGAGCCTGGAGCTGAGGCTGAGGAGATCTGGATACCAGCATTGGCGGGACCAGTCTGGGGCTACCAGAATCACCTGCGCTTTGTCCCTCCTCGCATTGAGAAGCACCTTGTGGATCAAGGGAAATGGGGGAAAGGCGTAGAAGAGGCCCGGGGTCCATGGCCTCAAGAAGGCATCCCCCTGCAGCGAGCCCTGCTGAGGGGGGCAGGCATGGAACAGCCTCAGCTTCGCGTTCTCCCTGGAGGCAAACAGATCCACCTGAGGTGTGCCCCAATGGGAGAACAGATCTTGTACTACTTCCGGCAGGAGAGACCACTCGTGGGACACAGCCCCTATCCGGCTTAGGGCATCGGCCAGGGTGTTGGGAGGCTCCTGCCACATGAATGGCTAGGAGATCCGCCTCCAGGCTGCGCACAAGTGACCAAATGCGGAGAGCTTCCTTGCACAGAGGCATGGAGCGCGTCCCGCCCTGGCGGTTTAGGTAGTACATGGTTGTGGTATTGTCTGTCTGGACCTGAACCACTTGACCCCGTAGAAACGAAGCGAATGCAGTGAGAGCTAGGCGACCGCTCGGAGCTCCAGCAGGTTGAAATGGCATCGGGATTCCCGCGGGGACCAGAGGCCGTGCACTCTGTGCTCCCCCAGATGGGCACCCCAACCCATCAGAGAGGTGTCGGTCGATAGAGAGACCGTCGGCTCGGGGCGGACAAACGGGATGCCCTCCTGCAGATGAGCTGGAATGATCCACCACTGGAGAGTGTTTCACATCCCCTGGGTCACCACCACTAGCTGGTCCAATGGATCGCAGCGTTGAGACCACTGGCTGGCCAGCCCCACTGAAGGGGCGCATGTTCCAGCGGGCCCAACGGACCACGCTGGTGCAGGCCGCCATGAGACCAAGGAGGCGTAGGAAGTCCCGGGCAGGGCGCGATTGCCCAACCAGAAATGATTGGGCAAAGGAGGAAAGAACCTCAGCCCTGTCCGCCGGGAGCCGTGCTCTGGCTCGAAGAGAGTTGAGCTCTGCCCCGATGAAGAGAATCACCTGCTTCGGTTCGAGTTCAGACTTGGCCTCGTTGATGAGGAGGCCGACCTGAGAGCAAACCTGGAGGGCCAGATCTCTGGACCGCTCCACCTCCTGTCTGGAGGGGGCTGCTATCAGCCAATCATCCAGGTAAGGGTACACCCGGACCCCTCAGCGCTGCAGGAATGCTGTCACCACTGCCATGCATTTGGTGAATACCCTGGCTGCAAGAGACAGGCCGAAGGGCATGGCTCGGAACTCGAAAAGGGATCCTTCCGCTTGAAAGCGAAGGAATTTCTGGTGAGATGGACAGATAGGGACGTGAAAAAACACGTCCTGTAGGTCCAGAGAGCAGAACCACACGACGCGTTCCAAGGATGGTATTGTCTGAGCCAGAGTGACCATCCTGAAGATCCGATACCTTAGGAACTTGTTTAGGTCGTGCAGGTCAAGAATGGGGTGCCAGCCCCCCGTCAGTTTTGGGACCAGGAAGTACCTGGACACAAACCCCGGGTCTGAGGGAGGGTCTGCCACCTCTTGGTGATCACCTCTTTCTCGAGGAGCAGCGCGATGTCGCTCGGAACCCGACAGCGGAATCGTTACGACCCCTGGGGTGACGCTCGAGAAGGCGGGCCTGCAGACTCCAGAGGCAGGCCCTTTCACCATTTCAACACCCACTGGTCTGTGGTTATAGCAGACCAGGCGGAAAGGAAGTAAGGAGCCATCCCCATGGGGAACTGGGAGTGGGGTGACGAGGTTGGGGGTGACACCCCTCAACCTGTCACTGGGCAGGCTTGGAGGAGGGGCCGGCCGAGGGACCTCCTGGGCCTTTACCTCCCTGCTTCCTGGAAGAGGAAGCCGCGGGCTTGGGTTTGGGACACCAAGCGTGAGCCTGCTGGCCCTGATGCTGCTGGGCCGGACGTGCCGTGGGCGCAGATGTACAAAAGGGCTTGGGTTGCGGTCTGCGGCCCTTGTCCCTCTGGGCGGATGAGACAGAGTACAGAGTGGCATTGGACTTTTCGATCCTCTGGAGGTGACCTTCCACTCCAGGGCCGAAGAGGTCGGTCCCCAGGAAGGGGACATCCGCCAATTTGTGCTGGGTATCCGCTGTGAAGGTGGATATCCTCAGTCATGCCCGATGGTGCATAGCCACTGTGGCCGCTACTGACCTGGCGCATGAGTCACCGATGTCCAAAGCAGTCTGAAGTTGCTGCTTGGTCACTGCCCTGCCCTGGTCCCGCACCTGCTTAACCGTGGTCTGCAGGTCAGCCGGGAGATGAGGAACTACCTCGTCCAGGGAGCCCAACAGGGCGTAAGAGAAATGTGCTATCAGCACGGCCGAGCTGGCCTGACGAAGGCCAAGGGAGGACGCAGCGTAGACTTTTCGCCCGGTGTAGTCCAACTTCTTGGACTCCTTGTCGGGAGCTTTGTCTACGTCCCTGGCGTTTCCGGCATGCCGGAAGACGCTGTCAGTAACCAACCCCTCAGCTGAGGGGTGTTCCGAGAAACCGGTAGGGACCGCATACTTCCTTGCCATCCTGGCCGGAGGCGCAGGGCAGGAAGCAGGACACTGCCAGAGCTCCAAGGCCAGGCCTACAATGGCCTCGGCCACCGGAAAGGCCTCCGTGGGAGAATCCCCTTGGTCCAATATCTCCGTGTGGGGATACTTGGCCCACTTGGATACGGGCTTGAGCTGCATCCTGGTGGACTCAGAGATGAGCCTAAGCAAACCCATGAAGGATGAAGGGCTATCGTCCAGTGACTGACCTCCTGAGGACTCCAAGTCGACCCACCTGGAGAACAGGGAGGAATCGTCGTCAGACTCAGAGGAGTCCGCAAAGAGCTGCCTTGGGCCTGAGCCACCCTCCACCTGCCGAGGGTGATCGGGAGTGAGGGTGACAGACAGCCTATGGGGCAGACCTTGGGCCGACCAAGAACCCTTGGTCGGAGCCCCAAACAATGGCTGTGGAGGCGGAGGTTCCACCAGAATCGGTGGGGCAGCCGGTTTCGGCCAAGCAGCAGGCCTGGAAGCAGGCGCCTCGGCTAAGGCGAGGGGTTGCTTCGGCCGCTCCGGTGACAGCCACTTGATAGCCGGGGAAGGCGACGATGTCGGCTTGCTCCCGGACAGAAGAAGCTGTTGCCACATGAGGTCCTTGTATCGTCGACGCAACTGCGTGAAGCCTCCATCCGAGGAGGAGGACGGCACGAGCGGCGCCGCCGCCACACGGTGTGCCGACCGCCTGTGGCGGGCGGATCGGCTGGACCGAGAAGAAGTCCGAGACCGCGAACCTCGGCTTTCCGAGGAGGGCACGGAGGTAGGGCGGGAAACCCGCTCTCCCTCGCTCGCAGGGCTCAACCGTGGACTCGGAACCGGAGGCACAGGCAAGTCACGGACACCTCAACCACCGCTGGGAACTGGGGAGTGAGGTTTTAGTATTCACGGTGACCCGTCCAACGGGTCGAGAAAATCTCGACCGCGTCGTGAGGAGTCTCTGTTAACTGATCTGGCGGGGGACACCGTGGAAGCCAGTGGCCAAAGCCGAAGGATCGCACCAAAGTTGATGGCCTTGACTACTCGGAGAGAGGGACCTCTCCCACTCCCAAGAGCGTCGACGGAGGGACTTACCTTTGTGGTCCTTCTTCTTGGACCGAGAGGAAGGTCCTGAAGATGCTGGTCCCTCTCCCTTAGTGGAGAGGCAGAGACAGAGCTCCTTAAAAGAAGCTGAATAGGAGGATCCCAGGGAGAGCGGGATAAATGCTGCGGCTGAGGAAGACGAAGATGCGGCCTGCGCCGCCTCCTCCTCGAGGGCGATCATCTGCTCAAGCTATTCCGCCGAGCCCGCCGCCACGGAAACAGCCAACCAGGCCTCCTTCGACTTTACCGGAGGATAACGTTTTTCGGGTCGCCCAAGTTGTAGACAGGCAGCACGGTCTTCCAGGATGTAGGCCGAAAAAGAAGAGCACAGGTCGCAAGCCTGCGGGTCGTGCCCAGGGCCCAAGCAGTAGACGCACGTGGAGGGAGGATCCGTCGAGACATCTTCTGCCCGCATGGGCACCTCCGGAAACCGGGAGTCGATTTGTCCATCGCAGCCGCGAGGGAAACAAGTGACCGAAGTCTTGAAAACCTTAAAAGTAATTTCAGGTAAACCGAAGAAATAGGAACCAGTCTTATACGCAGAGCGTTAAGGAGGGAACCTGAGCTTCCAAGCGGTAAGGAAGCTCTGGCGTCATGGGGCGGAGCCGAGAGTTTTACCACCCAGGTGGGTGGGAGGAGCCAGCTTGAAGACCTTCCGGCAAGATTTAAAGCGGCAAGGATACCTACCAATAAGTGTGGATGAACAACATATCCATGTCCCTAGAAAAGGCTCTTTGACCCAGGGATGTCCTGCATCGAGGGACCAGGAGGGGGGCTTAGGAGGTACTCCTGGAGACTCTTAGCTTGGGCAGGGGGGAGAAGAGAAGGCTGGATAAGGCTATGTAGGCCAGGCGGGCAGAGCCTGCACTGAATTTTCTTAGCCAGGAGGCATGTATGATACCCGAGGTGACACTCAAAGTTTAGCCAGTTGGAGAGACTGTAGAGATCACACGTGTGGGTCAGTCTGTCGCATCCTGTTACCAGGCGATAGGCTTTGTTTAGTGCAGTCTTTATTCGACAGAGGGTAGTGTTATCTGCCGAGCCATAGAACACAATCACACAGTCCAAAACAGAAAGGACCGAGGATGACACAGCGAGGCGAAGCGTTTCATGGGGCAAACAGTGTATGTGCCAGTAGAAGAGCCCAATTCTAGAGTTGACCATGGTACAGAGGAGGTGAATATGTGCATGATAGGTAAGGAAGGAGTCAAGGTTGATACCCAGGTATTTAAAGGAGTTAATATCAAACAAGAATCAGCACAACTCTAAGGGCTTTTCAAATGGTTAAATTTATTTAAACATAAAACAGACGCCAACTGCTTTTAGGTTTAAATAAATTCGTTTGACTATTTGAAAAGTTCTTGGAATTGTGCTGATTGTTTGATATTATACATCACTGCCTTGTTTTCGTGTACACTCCCGAGTGGTTTGAGCAATTTTTGCATTGCTCTCTTATTTGAAGGAGTTAACCTGCTCTAGCGGAGAGCCTTGGAAAGTGTGGACAAGCAATGCAGAGTCATTGTGTGGGTTCTGGCAGTGAGCGAAAATCCTGGTCCTTTTTTTTTTTTTTTTTTAATAGTTTAGTGCTAGCCGGTCTCAGTAAACCAGGCTTCAGCTTCAGTGAAGGACTTCTGGAGGGCATGCTGAACGGGTAGAGGTTGAGGGTGGCTCCAGAAAATGATTGCATCGTCGGCGTATAGAAATAACCGACAAGAGAAGGCACTGGGCAGGGAGTTTAAAAAGAGGCTAAACAGAAGAGAGCCCAGGATGGAACCCTGGGGGATCCCAGAGCGAACTGGGAAGCTGGAGGAAAGGGTAGTCTCAATTTGACTTGCTGAGACCTGTCAGGTAGCTCTCAAACTAGGATGTGGTTTTAGGAGTTAGCCCCACGGTGGTCAGGGAGTTAGGGAGAAGGGCATGATGGACAGTATCAAATGCCTTAGTTAGGTCGATGTAGACCGAGCCAACTAAGTGTCCGTGATCTAGGGCCTTATGGATGTAGGAGGTATATTCCAGCAGGGCTGTGGTGGTACTGTGACCCTTACAGAACCCTTGCTACTCGGGACACAGGAGATTATACTTTGATAAGTATTCAGTGAGCTGGTCAGCTACAATTTTTTCGAGGGCTTTGGAGAGTGGGGGCAGAATGGAGATGGGCTGATAGTTATTAGGGGAGATACGTTCTGAGTCTTTTAGAATTGGGGTGATAACTGCCTGTTTCCACAGGGAGAGGAGCTCTCCATGGCAGAGGGAGAGGTTAAGAATTTTAGCGAGGGGGATTAGGACAGCGTCGAAAGTCAGGTGGAGGAGTTTTAAATACAGGGTATCCCCACTGGTGCAACTCTTACCCAGGACTCTAGAAATGTAGGTCTTTGCCTCTCTTGGTGATACTACCCGAAACCTGAAAGGCAGGGAATTGGCGGGAAGGGTGTCAAAAAAGTTAGGGGGAAGCACAATGTTGAGGTCTGAGAAGGATGATTTTAAGGCATTGGCTATTTGCAGCGGGTCCTAGGTTACAGTACCATTTACTGTGAGTTTGGGGTGGGGTGGAGAGATACTATTTTACCACCGAGTTCTTTGATAATATCCCAGAATTTATGACCACAGCTCCAGCTGGAGGAGAGGACATTACGGTAGTAATTAGCCTTAGCCTGGCGCAGGGTACAGGTACATTTGTTTGTAGCTTCCCTTTACCACTGTCTGTCTTGAGGCAGTCCTGTGGCAAGGGCTTTATGCCAGAGACTAACCCGGTTGCTCATGAGGTCGAGGAGTGTCTGGGATAGCCAGGGTGTATCACGTTTTTTTACAACTTGTTTCAAAACCGGAGCAAAGAGGTCACAAGCAGCACTGAAAGAGGTGATGAAATAGGCAAGGGCACAATCAGTGCTCCCAGCTGTATCTATGGGTGACCAGTCACACTTTGAGAGGTGGTTTTTAACCTGGGCTAGTGCACCCCGGTTTAGGCGCCAACAGTAAATAGTTTTAGGAGGCGGGGTTGGGAACCTTGCTGGACCACCAGCACAGTGCAGGCGACTGATCGCTAATGGCATCAGGGAGCACTGTGACCCTCGAAATTCTTTTAGAGCAGTTTGTGAAGATTAAGTCAAGCTGTCTTGCATTCCCTGTTTCATGGTCTACTCTCATGGGGGATTGGATGACTTGAGTAAGATCAATGGCCGAGGTGGAATCTTTATAGGGAGCAGCAGATGGCGACAGCCAGTTTGTGTTGAAGTCACCCATGACTATGGTCTCACTATTAGTGGGGAGTAGTGAGAAGCAATTGGTAATAGCAGCAAAGGCCGGTTTTTGATTATGAGGGGGAATATATACCACCACGACAAAGGGTTTTACCAGGGTTGCTCAGAAATAGCTTTACAGTGAGTACTTGGGCCCTATGTGTGGGAGGGAGGATGTGGATGACTATGGCTTGAAGGGAGTTCCAGATATAGGCGGCAGCCACCACCCCTCTGCCCTGTCAATTCATTCACAAAGATTGAGTCAGCCATTCAGGGCCACGTGGGAGTCCGCGGTGGCTGGGGAGAGCCAGGTTTCTGTCAATGCCAGGACGTTAGGCTTATGCTGAATGATCCATCCTTGAAGAGGGTCAAACTTTTTTTGTAAGCTGCAGATATTTAGGGAGGCAAACAAGAGGCCCCTCTTTTTATCACTATGGGGGTGCTTGAGGGGCAGGTCCTGGGTTTGAGTGAACATTTCCTGATAGTAGGAGGAGGAGGAGGATGATGTGGCAAAGTAGGGCGGCTTTAAGCAGCTTGTATTCTCGGGTTACAGATGAGGGGGAGGTTTTAAATTTAGAGCTGAGAACAGGGATAGGAAGCAAGAGGATGTGGGGGCCAAGAGGAGTGCAGAGGAGAGGCGGGAGGAGGTGGAGTGTATAGTATTGCAGGGAGGTTGGTTAAGGTGGGGATACAGGGAGGAAATAGTGCCACCGAAAAGATTAAAAATGAGAGGGTGGAGGGAGGGAGAAGGGGACAGACTCGGATCAGGGGTGTGGGGGAGGAGGAGATGGTGGGCAGGAGTCTGATAAGGAGGAAGTAAAGGAGGGGTGACATCACAGTGGGGAGAGGAGAGAGCAGCCTAGAAGGGATGGCTGGGTCTTGAGGAAAATCAAAGCGACAGGATATAGAGTACAATAGGGAGAGAAGGAGAGGATACAAAGGTTGGATCAAATGGTGCAGCAGTAGGGTCCCTGACTGTGGTGCAAGAGGTCACAGGCTCAAAACCAGAGGAAGGATAGAGTGGGAAAAGGACCTGGAAAGCAGGTACAAGCGTGGGGAGGGATAGTGACTCCACGCCTCTTTGGGGGAGAGTGGAGTTGGAAGGGGACAGGAGAAGCAGGAAAAGCTGGGATCCAGGCAGAACAAGCCTGCACCTTGTGGTCATAGAGTAAAATTTTCAGATGGGACAATAAGCACTTAGGAAAGTTAGCACAGGTCACATATCCCAGTGATGTCAATAAAAGGAGAGCCGGCCTTGGATGGGAGGCACGCACTGCGCATGCGCGGCGTGCTAGGCTCGGTGCAGGGAAGGTGAGAGCCGACAGAAAAGAATACCAAACCAGACACAAATAAGGTACAATTTAGTAATGCTAAGGTACTCACTGTAACACTACCACAGAATGAATCAGACCAACAGCCCCAAAAGGAGCACAGGGGAGAGACGCTAGTGAGGTCCCCGATTCAAGTTCCCACCCTAAATACACAATAGCAGAACTTAAAGAACCACCCTGAAATGCCCCAGAAACCCACAACAGAGAGCACAGAAATATCCAGCGAAAAACAATCTGTAGAGGTGAGCCATTAGGGTGCAGCCGCACACATCCTAGTAAGGCCGTGCAGGGGAAGGATAGTACAGTTACGTACAAACTTACCATAACAGTAGATCTTTGAGAGCTCTTGCAGCAGGTTACACCGTTAGAACTGAAGCCGGCAGGCAGCAGGACCTCACGTAAAACTTCTAGCTAGTTACATACAGCAGGGGATCGCCTCTGATGTTGGCCCAGCGTCACATACATCATGAAAGGGGTGGTCCTCCAGCATCCCTCAGTTCTCCCGCTGCAGACTCCGGCATAGCGATGTGATTCTGAAGGGAGACTGAGGATCCGCTTCCAGAGGAAGACCAATAGGCATTATTATTGCAAAAGCAGCTGACCTCCTGAAGGGAAGGTGGGAGGGAAAGTACCTGCTGCAAGAGCTGTTCTCAAAGATCTACTGTTACAGTAAGTTCTTGTGCAACTGTACTATCTTACTTCGAGAAACAGTTCTTGCAGCAGGTTACACCATTAGGACACAGTCCCAAGCAGTGACAGGAGTAGGGTGAAAGGGAACCCCTTATGAAAGAAGCCCCTGCAGGACAACAAGGTCAAAGCCCGCTCTGCGCCTGGAGGCAATGTCCAGACTGTAATGTCTGATGAATGTGTGCACTGTGCTCCATGTAGCTGCTGCACAAATGGAAGAAGCCGAAACATTTCTCAAGAAGGCAAATGATGTTACCATCCCTCTGGCAGAGTGACCCTTTATAGGTCCCTGTAAGGGGTTGTTTCGCTTCTGGTAGCAGAATACAATGCAGTTTACCAACCATTTTGAGAGAGTCTGTTTAGACACCAGTGCCCCTAACATCCTGTGGGCAAAGGACAAAAATAACTGGTCAGACTGTCGGTTCGGTCTGGTCCTAGTCAGGCAGAACCTGTTTATCCTGTGCACATCCAACATGTGAAGGAGAGCCTCTCCCCTATTGGAATACTCTGGATAGAAAACCGGTAGGTCGAGATCCTGGTTGAGGGTCAACTCTGACACTACCTTGGGTAGAAACTTAGGACTGGTTCTTAACTCATTCAAGCCTAGAGACGTCTGTAGGCGGTGTCTGAAAGCATAGCCACTCAGGACAATAACGCCTGTAGACGTACTCAACTGACTTTCACTCAGGCCTAGAAACGTCTGAGGAAGTCAGCAGTTTTTACCTAACTATTAAACAAACTGAATTGCTTAGAATTGAATGCATAGCACTGTTAGAAAGGTAATTTTGCTCTGAACAATTTTGCTGCAGATACTTTGTGTCCATCATGTATACTTTAGGAGTTATTCATATTTGTTTAAGGTATGGTGTGCATGGCTAACATTTGACTCTCAAGCCTCAGCTAAGCATCTTGAATAAATCTGAAAAAAAACAGTTTGGTATTTCAGCTACTATAAAATAAAAACTAAATGGATTATAATTGATTGCATAGCACCATTTGAAAGGCTATTTTGTACTGAATAATTTTGCCACTGATACTTTGTGTCTACCAAATATACCTTAGGAGTTATTTGCATTTGTTTAAGGTATGGTGTGCATGGCTGACATTTGTCTCTCATGCATCACCTAAGCACCTTGAAAAAAATCGGTTGCTTGGTATTTCAGCTAGTATAACTAAAAACTAAATTGATTACAACTGATTGCATAACACCATTGGAAAGGTAACGTTATGGTGAACAACTTTGCCACTCATACTGTGTGTGTAGCACTTACGGTTCAAGAGATATTCACATTTGTTTGTGGCATGCTGATTATGACTTGATTTTGCTTAGAAAGGCCCAGGATGCAGTGCTAAGAGTACACAGGGCACAAGTGGTGGAAGTCTCAAAGAGCTCTTGTGATGTGAATGAGTTAAGGACACCCTGTCCTTATGAAAAGTCAAATACGGCTCTTTGCACTGAGTGCTTGACGCTCAGAAATTCTCCTTGCAGAAGTAACTGCAACTAAAAATAAGCCTTCCAAGAGAGAAGGCGTAGCTCATAATCTGTGGCTGGTTCAAAGGGAGGTAGTGTGAGCTGTTCTAAAACAAAGAGAAGGTCCCAAGGAGGGATCGGATCTCTAATGGGTGGTTTCAAGTGGAGGATGCCATGCAAGGTGCGTGACAAATCTAGCTGGGCTAAGGATTTGTCTCCAAAGGGTGCATGGTATGCAGATCCTGCAGAAAGGTGCACCTTTATTGAGCAGTAACTCAGCACTGCTTCTGATAAAGAAAAGGGTATTCTAATACCGATTTCACCGGGAAAGTTAAGGGTTCAGGTAATGGTCAGTGAACCAAAAGCAAAACCTGTGCCATTTCATGGCATACGTGGAACAAGTAGAAGGTTTCCTTGTTGCCACTAGGATGTCGGCCACACTGTCAGACTCCGTGGCAGGACACTGCTAGGTCCTTAGCCAGGAGTGCAGGTGTAGGGGTCTGAGATTTGGATGACTCAGAGACCCATTGTATTGCGACAGTAAGTGCGAGCTGAGTGGAAGAGGAAAGGGTGGTTTGCTCGCCAGGCCTTGGAGAAGAGGAAACCATATCTGTCTCAGCCAATATGGGGCTACCAGAATTATGACTGCTCTGTTGACCTGCAGCTTCAGTAGGATTCTCTGGATCAAAGGGAAGGGAGAAAAGGCATAGAGGAACCTGCCTGTCCAGTAGAGGGACAACGCATCTCACCAGAACACTCCAGACACTGATCTAGCAAGCAGAAGCTGAGAAGTTTTGCATTGTATGGAGAGGCGAACAGATCCAATTCTGGCATCCCCCAATTTTCGAACAGAGTTTCTGCCACTGGTTGTAGGAGCTCCCATTCGTGTGCGCTGGATCGAGATCTGCTGAGGAGATCCACCAGTGTGTTCTGTAGACCGGGAACATGCACTGCAGACAGGGTGATATTATGCTCTATTGCCCAGTACCACACTCTCATCACTTCAGAGTTGGTATGAGTGAGTGTCCCCTTGCTTGTTGATATAGAACACTACTGACATATTGTCTATATCAGTAGATGTCCCGGGGTTAGGTCTGTCTGCAAGGCTTGAAGGGTGTAAAGTACTGTCCTCATCTTGAGGACATCTACTTGACAGCCTCCCTCCATCCCGGAGTCTTTTTGCCACCCAAGTGGGTGCCCTAGCCTGATCCTGACGCATCTGTGGTCAGTATCAGTGAAGGGAACTCCTTTTGAGACATGTTCCGGGATCAGCCACCATTGCAAGACTCTGAGAATAGAGTTGGGGGGCTGAGACCAGCTCGTCTGTCATCCTGGCGTTGGTCCCACTGGACCCGGAGTGTCCACTGAATGGTTCTCATGTGTAAGTGTGATAGGGGAACCGTGGCATGTGGCCTAGAAGTGGCAAAATAGTCCTTGCTGGGACCTGTTTTTGTCCCATGATGTTCCTTGTCAAGCTTCATAGACATTCTGCCCTGTCTTCTAGTAGAAAGGACCTCATCTTTCTGGTGTCCAGTACCGCGCCAATGAACTGCAGTCTTTGGCAAGGTGTAAAGGTTGACTTTGACAGGCTGACAGTGACACCTAAGGAGTCTAATATTAAATAGGCGTCTTGTAGAGCGCAATTTAGCTCTCTCTGGGATGAAGCCATCGGGAGCCAGTCATCCAGGTAGGGGAAGACACAGTGGTCCCTTCTCCTGAATGCTGTCGCTACTACTGCCAGGCATTTGGTGAATACCCTCAGAGCCAATGATAGACTGAAAGGCAGGGATCGAATTTGTAGTGGTGACTCTGGATTTCAAATCGCAGTAACCTCCGATGATGTTTCACGACTGGAATGTGGAGGTAGACATCCTGCATGTCCAATGATGCTAGCCAAGCGTCTGGGCGTAGAATCAGGATTAAGCCTGGTAAGGTGACCGTCCTGAAGCGTTTGTATGCCGCAAAGGTGTTGAGATCACTGAGGTCTAGGATGGGGCGTAGGTCCCCTGTCTTTTTGGGTACTAGGAAGAAGTGGGAATAGTACCCTTTCCCTCTTTGGATCCATGGGACCTTTTCGATGGCCTCCTTCTCGAGAAGGGCACCGATTTCCTCTTGGATCAGTGTGGCATGTTGTCTCGAATACTGAGACCGTAGAGGTGGTCTGAATGGTGGTTACCTGGAGAATTCGATAGAGTGCCCTCTTTGAATTAATTGAAGCACCCACTGGTCTAAAGTGATTTGTCACCAACCTGCTAGGTGTCTTGAGAAGCAACCCCCGATCTTCTCTTCCCTTTGAAACGGAGGGGGAGGAGGGGTCTGCAATGAGTCAGGCAGTGGAAGGGGAGGGGAGGGTTGCCTGAGGAATTTTTGTGTTCCTGGCACCTAAACCACCTGCAGCTCGAGATGGGCCTTTGAGGTTAAAAAACACCTCTCTGCTGCTGTCCGAATCGGGGCTGCTGTCCTTGCTTGCCTTTGAATTGGTTCTGTTGCCTCCAAAACGGCTTCAGCTTGGGTCTGTACATGGCTTGTACAGATCTTACCGCCTTTCTGGCGTCTTGTAGTTTTGTGATTATTTTCTTGGATTCTTCCCCGAAGAGAAATACAGGTTACTCACCAGTAACAGGAGTTCTAGGAATGGTATATGTTGTTCATCCACACTGTCTGGCAGGTATCCTTGCCGCTTTAAATCTTGCTGGAAGGTCTTCAAGCTGGCTCCTCCCACCCACCCGGGTGGTAAAACTCTCGGCTCTCCGCCCATGGCGCCAGATCTGGCCGCTAGGAGACTCAGGTTGTGCGTCCGAAGCTGGGAGGTCGGGTGGGTCGTTGGATGAACAACATATACCATTCCTAGAACTCCTGTTACAGAGTGAGCAACCTGTATTCTAAGGACATGGATATGTTGTTCATCCACACTGTCTGGCAGGCGCCTAGCAGTTCTCCGGGAGGAGGAGGCAAGCGCACCCCCTACTTAGAATAGAGACTGGAGAACCGAGGCTCCAAAACCAGCATCCCGGCGTGACTCAAAGTCGATGTGGTAATGGGTGATGAAGGGTGTGCCGACTTCAGGTAGCAGCCCTGCAGATTTCCTGGATAGGGACGTCCCTGGAAGCAGCCACGATCGCAGTATGGCGGGCAGAATGAGATCTTATCCCTCTGGGAAGCTCCATGCCCGCCAACTTATAGCAGAGATCTATGCAGGAGGTGACCACCTGCCTATCATCCCACTTGGCTGCAGGTCTGCCAGGTGCGGCTTCAGCGTGGTGACAAACCCAGCTGGCCAGACCTCTCCCAATTTCAGCCGTGCGCTCCTTATAGTAATGGGCCTTAAGGGTCAGAGTATGAAGCCTATATTCGGCCTCCGAGGTGTGTGATTGGGGTAGAACACGGCAGAGTCAACACCTGGTTAGGGTGAAACTCCGACACCACCTTGGAATTGCTCAGTGGGGAGCAGGACAACCTTGTCCCTGTGGAAGACCAGGTAAGGAGACTCGATGCAAGCGCCTGGAGCTCTCCCATCCTTCTGGCTGATGTGTTAGCCACCAAGAAGGCGGTCTTCCACGACAGGTGAGAGAGTTCACACCTGTGCATTGGTTAGAATAAAGCACCCATGAGCTTTGCCAGTACGCAGTAGATCCCACAGAGGTGGAGGTTCTCGCACCGGAGGGGAAATGTGATCAAGGCCTTTGAAAAAGCGCCAGACCACCTTCTCCTGCGCCACCGACTGCTTCCTGGCCCGCGACTGGTAAGCAGAGATGGCTGCCAGGTGCACCTTAAGGGTCGTCTACCTAAGCCCTTGCTGAGAAAGGGACCAAGGTAGTCCAATATGATCGCCAAGGAACAGGAGGAAGGGTCAAGGCCCTTGCCCTGGCACCAAATGGAAAATCTCTTCCATTTGAAGGCGTAGCATTTTCTGGTCGACTCCATATGGGACGCCTCAGCTACGTTGAGGACCTCGTCGAGAAAGACCCAAGGCCTGGAACTCTGGCAGCTCAGGAACCAGGCCATCAGGTGCAGGATTGAAGGTCCGGATGGAACACCTTCCTGACTGACAGAGCAGGTCCGAGGCGAGCTGGAAGCTGCGCAGGAGCCTGGAGCTGAGGCTGAGGAGATCTGGGTACCAGTACTGGCGAGGGCCAGTCTGGGGCTATCAGAATCACCTGCGTCTTGTCCCTCCTTGCTTTTGAAGCACCTTGTGCATCAAGGAGGGGGAAAGGCGTAGAAGGCCAGGGGTCCACGGCCTCGAGAGGCATCCCTGCAGCGAGCCCTGCTGAGGAGGCGGGCATGGAACAGCCTCAGCCTGCATTCTCCCTGAGGCAAACAGGTCCACCTGGGTGTGCCCCAATGGGAGAATAGATGTTATACTACCTCCGGCGGGAGAGACCACTCGTGGGGCCAGCCCCTATCGGCTTAGGGCATTGGCCAGGGTGTTGGGCTCCTGCCACATGAATGGCTAGGAGATCCACCTCCAGGCTGCGCACGAGTGAACAGATGCGGAGAGCTTCCTTGCATACAAGCATGGAGCGCATCCCGCCCTGGCGGTTTAGACAGTACATGGTCGTGGTAATGTCTGTCTGGACCCGGACCACTTGACCCCGAAGAAACGGAGCAAAGGCGGTGAGAGCTAGGCGGACCGCTCGGAGCTCCAGCAGGTTGACGTGACATCAGGACTCCCGAGGGGACCAGAGGCCGTGTGCTCGGTGTTCCCCCAGACAGGCACCCCAACCCATCAGAGAGGCATCGATCGACAGAGAGACCGTCGGCTCGGGGCGGACAAACGGGATGCCCTCCTGCAGATGAACTGGAACGGTCCACCACTGGAGAGCATTCCACATCCCCTGGGTCACCGTCACTAGCTGGTCCAATGGATCGCAGCGTTGGGACCACTGGCTGGCCAGCCCCACTGAAGGGGCATGTTCCAGCAGGCCCAGCGGACCATGCTGGTACAGGCTGCCATGAGACCCAGGGCGCAGGAAGTCGGGCAGGAGCCGTTGCCCAACCGAAATGATTGGGCAAGGAGGAAAGAACCTCGGCCCTGTCCGCCGGGAGCCGTGCTCTGGCTCGAAGAGAGTCGAGATCTGCCCCGATGAAAAGAATCACCTGCTTTGGCTTGAGTTCCGACTTGGCCTCGTTGATGAGGAGGCCGACCTGAGAGCAAACCTGGAGGGCCAGATCTCTGGACCGCTCCACCTCCTGTCTGGAGGGGGCTGCTATCAGCTAATCGTCCAGGTAAGGGTAAGCCTGGACCCCTCGGCGCCGCAGATACTGTCACCACTGCCATGCATTTGGTGAAGACCCTGGGAGCTGGAGATACTTCGAAGGGCATGGCTTGGAATTCGAAATGGGATCCCTCCGCTCGGCGAAGGAACCTCTGATGTGACCAGACGGATAGGGACGTGAAAAGCGCGTCCTGCAGGTCAGAGCAGAACCACACGCCATGTTCCAAGGATGGTATTATCTGAGAGAGTGACCATCCTGAAGGTTCGAGATCTTAGGAACTTGTTTAGTCGTGTAGGTCGAGAATGGGCGCAACCCGTCCGTTCGGAACCAGGAAGTACCTGGACACGAACCCCGGGTCTGAGGAGGGTCCGCCACCTCTCTGATCACCTCCTTCTCGGGGAGGAGGCGATGTCGGCTCGGCGAGCCGACAGCGAGCTCGGACCCAGGTGCGGCCGCTCTGAAGGGTGGGGCCTGCTCGAACTCCAGAGGCAGGCCCTTTCCCCACCACCTCCAACACCCACGGTCTATGGTGATGTAGACAGGCAGAAAGAAAGTGGTGAAGCCGCCCCCCCCACAGGGCACCTGGGTGAGGTGATGGGGTTAGAAGCACCCCTCAACCCGTCACTGGGCAAGCTTGGAGGAAGGACCGGCCGGGGACCTCCAGGCCTTTACCTCCTGCTTCCTGGAGGAGGAAGCCGAGGGCTTGGGTTTGGGATGCCAAGCTCGTGCCTGCTGGCCTTGACGTTGCTGGGCCGGACGTGCCGCGGGCGCAGAGGGACGAAAGGCTTAGGCTGTGGTCTGCGGCCTTTGTCCTTCTGTGCGGATGAGACAGAGTCCAAGGTAGCACTGGACTTCGATCCTCTGCAGGTGACCTTCACCCCAGGGCCAGAGGTCGGTCCCCAGGAAGGGACATCCGCCAACTTATGCTGGGTATCCGAGTGAAGGTGGATATCCTCAGCCATGCCCGGCAGGCGCATAGCCACTGCGGCCGCTACTGACCTGGCACATGAGTCTCCAATGTCCAGAGCAGTCTGAAGCTGCTGTTTGGCCTGCCCTGCCCTGGTCCCGCACCTGCTAACCATGGTCTGCAGGTCCACGGAAGATGAGAACTACCTCGTCCAGGGAGCCCAACAGGGCATGAGAGAAATGTGCCATAATCACGGCCCGAACTGGCTGAAGGCCGAGGAGGGCGCAGTGTGAACTGCGCCCGGCATAGCCAATTTCTTAGACTCCTTGTCGGGAGGTTTGTCCACGTCCTAAGCGTTCCCAGTGGGCGGAAAATGCTGTCGGTAACTAGCCCCTCGGCTAGGTGTTCAAAACTGGACAAGGAACGGTAGGGACGCATACATCCTGGCAGGCGCAGGACAGGAAGCAGGGTGCTGCCAGAGCTCCAAGGCCGGGCCCACTATGGCCTCGGCCACGGAAAGGCCTCCGTGGGGATCCCTCGGTCCAGTATCTCCGTGAGGGATACCTGGCCCGCTAGACACAGAGTTCGAGCTTCATCCCGGTGGACTCCGAGATGAGCGAAGCAATCCCAGATAGGACGAAGGGCTATCGTCCCATCGACTGACCTCCAGAAGACTCAAGTCTACCGCCTGGAAAAGGAGGAATCGCCGTCGGACTCTGAAGAGTCCGCAAAAAGCTGCCTCGGGCCTGAGCCACCCTCCACCTGCCGAGGTCGATCGGGAGTGAGGGTAACAGACAGCCTATGGGGCAGTCCCTGAGCCGACCGAGAATTCTGGTTGGAGCCCCAAATAACGGCTGTGGAGGCGGAGGTTCCACCGGAAATCGGTGGAGCAGCTGGTTTTGGCCGAACAACCGGCCTGGGAACAGGCTCCTCGGGTAAGTTGAGGGGTTGTTTGGCGCTCGGTGACAGCCACTTAATGGCTGGGAAGGCGGCAGCGTCGGCATTCCCGGCCAGAGGAGCTGTTGCCACATGAAGATCCTCGTGTCGTCTGACGTGGCTTAACATAAAGGCCTCCCCTAAATCGAGGAGGAGGGCAGGCCCGGTGGCGCCGCTTACAGCGGTGCCGAGACCGCCTATGGCGGTGGGATCGGCTGGACCACGAAGAGTCCGAGACAGGAGAACCTCGGCTTTTCGAGGGCAGTGCGGGGAGGGGCGAGAGAACGGCTCTCCCTCGGCTCGGAGGGGTTCACCGAGGGCTCCGGACCAGAGGCACTGGCAAGCCCACGGGATCCTCAACTCCACCAGGGGAACCGGGAGAGGGACTCTCTGCTTTGCCTAGCGACAACCCGTCCAGGTCGAGAAAAATCTCGACTGCGTCGATGGGAGTCTCGGTCAACTGACCTGGCGGGGACACCGTGAGACCAGTGGCGAAGCCAAGCAGTCGACCGAGAAGTCGATGGCCGACAACTTTCGGGGAGAGGGACCTTTCCCGCTCCCAAGAGCGTCGACGGAAGGACTTACCTTTGTCTTTCTTTTTGGACCGAGAAGAAGGTCCAGCAGACGTTGGTCCCTCTCCCTTAGTGTAGAGGGACGACAAAGATCCTTAAAGGAAGCTGTATAAGAGGAACCCAGGGAGAGCAGGACAAATGCCGCGGCTGAGGAAGATGCGGCCCGCGCCGCCTCCTCTTCGAGGGCGATCATCTGCTCTAGCTGATCTGCCGAGCCCGCCGACCGGGCCTCTTTTGACTTCACCTGAGGAAAACGTTTCTCGGGACGCCCCAGTTGTAAACGGGCAGCACGGTCTTCGAGGACGTAGGCTGAGAAGGAAGAGCACAGGTCATAAGCCTGCGGGTTGTGCTCAAGGCTAAACAGTAGACACCGTGAGTGCGGATCCGTCGAGACATCTTCTGCCCCCATGAGGGCAAGCTCAAAAAACCAAAGTCGATTTGTCCATCGCAGCCGTGAGGATAGAAGACCAAAGTCTAGAAATGCAAAACTTTTAAATTCGAAAACCCGAAGAATTAGGAACCAGTCTGCTCATGGGCGTTAAGGAGAAACCTGAGCTTCAGCGGTAAGGAAGATCTGGCGTCATGGGGCGGAGCCGAGAGTTTTACCACCCGGGTGGGTGGGAGGAGCCAGCTTGAAGACCTTCCGGCAAGATTTAAAGCGGCAAGGATACCTGCCAGACATTGTGGATGAACAACATATCCATGTCCCTAGAACCAAGCCTTTGAAAGGAACGTCCAGAATGCCCTTCTGGACGTCGGTGTAAAGCCTGATACCCTCAGCCAGGAGTGTCGTCTGAGGCTGCGCTTCTTGTGGCTGAATCTGCCGAGTTGTATGCTGCTCTGAGTACTTGTGTACCCACATTAGAGCCTGTCTGAAGGAGCTTTGTTAGTTCCTCTTTTTGGTCTGCATCCGGAAGGTGTTTAAACAAGTCTTGACCTTGTTCCCACACGGCATTTTGAAACTGGACCATGTGGGTCAGGAAATTTAATGAGCGGATGGAACATGTTGCTGAGGCATACATTTTCCTCCTCATGGAGTCAAGTTGTTTCGACTCTCGGTCCGGGGGGCTGAGTGCTTAGGTTTTGGGGTCTTTGCGACCTGCCGTGAGTGACAGTGATGACCATAGAATCTGCCACTGGTTGCTCTCCTAGATAAGAATCCTCCAAGGGGGCCCTATATAGATGGTCCACCTTCTTGGGGACTGCTGAGGAAGAAAAGGAGTGCTTCCAAGCAGCTTTTGTCACGACCTGGAAGGAATCAACTAATGGTGGGACCACCACTGGTTTGGGATCCTTCTGTCTTAGATACTTGGCTAGGGCGTCGCCTTTCAGAATCTAAGTCTTCCATGTCCCACACTGTGTTATTTTGGATATGCTGCATTATATCTATAAATGTTGGGTCATCGGGAGGGACCTAGGTAGATCCCTTGGATACTAAATGGAGAGCTTGATCTGGAAGAATCTAACGAGGAGTAGTGAGACTCGTCTGAGGAGGAAGAGTCTGACCTGTGGTCTGTGCACGCTGGGAGAGCAGGAAGGGGTCTGTGAAGGAGACCTCGGCCGCTTCTTCTCTTTGTGTGACTTCTTGTCCTTAGACCAACCCCCTAGGTTTGGGATTCTCCTCTCTAGGGGGTGGTCTGTCTGGGCTTTTATCCTGTGGAGGAGACAGGTTCTCCACCAGTTGTTTGGTGGGAACCACATCCTTCCTAATGGTTTCCCACCAATAGGAATACAATTCCTTCACTTCGGAAATGTTGAGGCCAGACTGACCTGGCGTCTGTTCATCTCTAGGTACCGTCTGACCATCGCCTGTGTGGGACATTCTGTGGCTTGATGCACCTGTTATGTGATCTTTGGGCTGCATCGGGCCGCATGGGAGGTTTACTTCCTCCTTGTCTCCTGACACCTGGTCATCGCTGAGTTGCCCAACCCCGGCGTCAGTACCTTTGTCGTCCGAACATCTGGTATGGACGAAGCAACATCCTTTCTGTGAGAGTGAACCTCTGTCGGTCGTTGGTCCTTAGGACGTTTTGCGGGCATCTGTTCAGACGTCCACTTCAGGGACGTCAGGTCAGAGGTCCGTTCAGTGGATGACCCAGAGGTTTCCCTGCAGGGTTGGGAGGTTGACCTCCAGTGGTCGGAGTCCCGGAGCCGGTCCAGGGAGTCGGGGGCCTGTAGTAGTGCCTGACTTGTAGTGCGCCTTGGCTGGGCGATCTGTGGATGCAGATCGGCCTGAGGAGCCTGAAGGCTGGCTGTGCGAGGATTCTTTCAGCCGGACCTCAAGGGGCTGAAGGGTGGATGCAATGCCGGCACTACCCGACGTTTGGACTTTGGCCTGAGGAGACAAGGTCTTTGTCCGAGACAGAGATCTGTTGGAGTGGGCGGAGTCTGAGCTCGCCCTGGAGTCGGACGCCTGCATGTATGGGGAGCGCTCTTTCTCCTTCTCCCTACGTTTTTCCTCATGTTTCCCCGATTTGTGGGAGGACTCTTCCCGTAAGGATGAACTTTTTTGCATGGCTGCCAATCTTTTTTCTGAAAGGAAAGTCTCCAAAACTTTGTTGACGGATCCTCGTGCGACTGTTAAAGTTTTGGCAAATGGGACAGGTCTTAGTGTCATGTTTTGGACCTTGGCACCTGACACAGGCCATGTGCTTATCCTTAAAAGGAATATGTTTGCCACAAGCACACTTTGACGAGTCTTTTTTGACAGATGACGTTGGAGAAGATGACATATGAAAGAAAGAAATTCGAACTTTGATGAAAAATAAAAAAGTAAAAATACTCAAGTGATGGTGTCATTCGATAGCTGAAGGGGTCCATGGAGCTGATGCTTGCGAGTCGACGGCGGGAAAAGAACTGGGGGATCGCCCCTTTTATGATGCATGTGATGCCAGGGGCGGGGCCGACCCCCCGCTGTACGTAGCTAACTAGAAGTTTTCCATGGGGTCCTGCTACCTGCCAGCTTTAGTCCTAATGATGTAACCTGCTGCAAGAGCTATTTCTCGAAGTAAGATCCGTTTTTACCTTTGGAGGTTTGTGCAGGCTGTCCATTCTGTGTGTGGTTGCTCTGTGCAGCGGAGGGTTCACCGGGTCTTTGGAGATTTGCCCTGGCTGTCCGCTGTGTGTGTGGTCGCTCTGTGCGGTGCAGGGTCTGTGGGGGGGTTCCAGCAGGCCTTTGGAGGTTTGCCCTGGCTGTCACTCCGTGCAGCAAAGGGTCTGTGAGCAGGGGGGGTGTTCCAGCAGGCATTTAGAGGTTTGCCCCTGGCTGTGTGCTCCCTTTGTGTGGTCACTCTGTGTGGCGAAGAGTCTGTCAGCAGAGGGGGGTTTCCAGTGGGCCTTTGGAGGTTTACCCTGGCTGTCTGAGCCATGTGTGGTCACTCCATGCGGCAGAGGATCTGTGAGCGGGGGGGGGGGGACTGTTTCCAGCAGGCCTTTGGTGGTTTGCCCTGGCTGTCCGCTCCCTGTGGTGGAGGGTCTGTAACAAGCAGTAGAAGCAGCCATACTTCTAGTGGAATGCCCCTTAACCTCCTCCAGAAGGGGTTTATTATACTTCTGGTAACAGAAAACAATGCAGTTTGCCAACCATTTGGATAAACACTATTTGGAAACTGCTGCACCTTCTCTCTTGGGTGCAAAAGAAACGAAAAGCTGATAGTTTTCCAGACAGACACTGCCCTATTCGTGTAGCATTGTAAGAGTCTGTGTACATCTAAGGTATGAATAATCACTTCTCCCCAATTTAAATGCTCAGAGTAATACACTGCAAGTTGAATCGAGTGGTTTAAAGTAAACTCAGAAACCACCCTGGGTAAGAACTTAAGGTTGGTACGAAGAGCCACCCGGTCTCTATGAAAAATAAAATAAGGCTCCTTACAAATCAGTGCCTGAAGCTCTGAAATCCTTCGAGCGGAAGTAACTGCCAAGAAAATTCAATTAAATTTTTATTTAAACCAGGCATCCTTGAGCGAGCTAATTTACAAGATGGTCCTGGGTGGACAAATAAGGAAGTACAAAAAAAAAACAGTACAATATGTAGAAGTATTACAAGCTTAGTAATCATTAACACGTACGTAGAAGAAAAAAAAATACAAAGAACTGAGACATAAGGGGTGAGCACAACATAAGTTACATAACGGCGCTATCAACTACATGCTAACATAACCAGAGTACCCTAGGGGTATTCTAGACAGTTAAAGAGCTTTGGATAGCTAGATGTAGAGGCTTTAAGGGGAAGTATATAGTAGAATGAGGATAGAAGGAAAAAAGAAAAAGAGAGGATGAGGATGGAGGGAGAGGGTAAGCTGGGGAGAATAAGGGGCAAAGCAAGAATAGTGCCTTCCATGACAAGCAGCGCATCTCAGAGGAACCAGCAGGTTCAAACTGAGGTAAAGTCAATTTTTCTAAAACAAAATTAAGATCCCAAAGTGGCACAGGACTGCGCATCGGGGGTCTGAGATGCAGAATTCCCTTCAAAAATGTTTTAGAGACTTCCAGTTGAGCCACTGTTCTACCATCTACCAACGAATGACAGGCAGAGACAGCCAAAAGACGGACCTTTAAAGATGAGTAACTCAGGCCCAAATCGTACAGGTGCAGGAGATGCTCCAAGACAGAGGAAGCAGGGCACGAAAAAGGGTCCCAACCCTTAGAGATGGCCCAAATGGAAAAACGCTTCCACTTTATAGGATATGTTGTTTTTGTAGAAGGTTTTCCAGCCTCTATGAGAATTTGCACCACTCTAGAGGAAACTCCAAAGCGAGAAACTGCTACGTCTTGAGGTGCCATGCATGAAGGTGAAGGGATGCCAATCCCAGATGGAACAGCGTGCCCTCCTCCTGAGTCAGGAGATCTGTGCAGAGGGGCAGGGGAACCAGAGGGTCCACTGCTAACTACTGAAGGAACACAAACCAAACCTGGCGGGGCCAAAACGGGCCGATCAGAACCATATGGGCTCCTTCCACCTGGAGCTTGAGCAGAACCCTCTGCAGAACTGGAAAGTGAGGGAATGCGTACAAAAACCTCCCTGTCCAGCAAAGAGATAGCACGTCTCATCAGAAAACACCATGCCCTGGAGCGAGTGAGCAAAACCTGGGTAGTTTTGCATTGTATGGGGAGGCGAACAGATCCGGTTCCGGCCATCCCCACAGGTCGAAAATGTGGTCAACCAACTCTTGCTTGAGCTCCCATTCACGGGTTCTTACTCTGGTGCAGCTGAGACTGCCCACTAGGATGTTTTTTTCGCCCGGTACGTGAATGGCTGTGAGGTGAATTCGGTGTAGAACAGCCCAGTACCACACCTGCATGGTCTCCCTGCATAGGGAACACGAGTGAGTGCCTCCTTGCTTACTGAGGCACCAGACTATGCACATGTTGTCTGATTGCACTAACAGCGTGCCCTGGTGAAGCAGGTGCTGAAAAGCCTGAAGAGCGTACAGCACCGCCCTCATCTCCAACACACTTATGTGAAGAGAAAGCTCTGCCAGGGACCACATGCCTTGGGTTTTATGGTCCACCAGATGAGCACCCCAACCCATCCCTGACACATCTGTTGTCAGAATCTGGGAGGGAGGAGGGGACTGGAAAGCGACCCCCTTGGTGAGATTGGGAAGATCCTGCCGACACAAGAGATCCCTCTGCATCTAATTGGAGACCATGAACATCTGGTCCAGGTCGTCCAGTCTTTGGTCCCACTGTGCCCTGACCGTCCACTGCGAGATTTGCATGTGGAGCCTGGCTAAAGGCACTGTGGAGATGGCTGCCGCCTTAAGGCCCAACAGGCGAAGAACCAATCTGGCTGAGACTTTCCTGCTGAAGGCAAAAAAATGGGCCTGTCTCTTCAAGGTGTCCACCTTGTCTAGGGGGAGGAGAGTCATGCCCTGTACAGTATCCATCACTGCTCCAATAAATTGGAGAAGTTGTGAAGGGGAAAGTTGGATTTTGGGAAATTCACTGTAACCCCAACTTGTGAAAAGAGATCCAGGGTAGCTGATAGGGATAGTTCCAGTTGCTTCCTTGACGGGGCTGACAGAAGCCAGTCTTCGAGGCAAGGGAACACACAGTGGCTCCGACGCCTCAGGGCCATCACCACTACCACCAGGCACTTGGTGAAAACCCGAGGTGCTGAGAATAGGCCAAAGGGAAGGGCCTTTAGTTGGTAATGCTCCCTCTGAAAGGGGAACTGGAGGTAGCGACAATGGGCCTGAAAATTCGGAATATGCAGGTAAGCATCCTGCATATCCAGAGCACATAGTCACTGTCCCTTGTTCAGGAGGAGCAGCAGGCCTGGGAGAGTCAGCATCCGAAACCTTTTGTACTCTATGTACAGGTTGAGAGCACTGTTGTCCAGAATGGGACGCATTCCTCCAGTCTTTTTGGGAACCAGAAAGAAGTGGGAGTAATACCCCTTTCCTTCCTGGTGGCATGGAATGCGTTCTATTGCTTCTTTTTGTAACACAGCCTGAACTTCCTCTTGCAGAAGACAGCCGTGTGCCTTTGGGTAATGTGACTGCACCGGAAGCTTGTCTGGGGGTTGTCCAGAAACTCCAGAGTGTGGCCATGATCTATGTGCTGAAGGACCCATATGTCGGTTGTCACTGCTCTCCACCCTGGCAGATGACAGGCGAATCTTCCACCCACTGGCTCCTCCAACTGACCCTGAGGAGGGAAGGCGGAGCGTGAGTCAAGTGAAGGGGGCGGGTGGGGATGCGGAAGAGCTGCCCCCGAAGCTCTCTGGGTTTCTGCCAGAGATGTAGCTGCGGCTGACAGAGCCAGCCATCTGGCTGTCTGCTGCTGTTTCGTCTGCTATTTGTCTTGCCGACGAAAAAGCTTTTTGGCCTGGAACCTTGGGCCGGTACATGGTATGTACTGATCTGAGGACCTTCCCCTTGTCTTGCAGGCCAGTAATGATGTCCTGTGCGTCTGCTGCAATAAATCACAGAGTCCACTCAGGTGGTCTTTCCCCTCTGGCGCCCGGTAAGTGCAGTCTGCCTTCTTGGCCACCGCCAAAACTGAGGAAGGCAACATCCATATATGGTGGATGCCAGGCCCTCGTGCGGCTCCAGACACGGGGTCTAAGAAGAAGGTCTGCCTCTTGCATGTCCAGGTGTTCTGCCAATCTCAGACATTCTGGATCCTGGGCGTTTGTTTTCCAGTCGTAGACATCTGCTATTTCTGGACAGGTCTGCGAATGAGGGGTCCTCGGGAGGTCCCTGAGGTTCCCCAATGGGCGAGGTCTGAAACCCTGAAGCCCCCCGAAGAGAAGTCAGAGTCAGAATCCTGGTCCAAATCCAACGAGTGGGCATCGGGGCGACTGTTCACCTGAATCCAGAGGCAGCCTTTCTAGCGTCCGGCCTGATGTCGGCTTCTTCAGAAGGGCCGGTGTCGGGGGATGCTGAGGACCGGTAGCGGCCTAATCAATTAGACCCCCAGGCTCCTGGGGACCTCCCTAGGAGGTTGGCAGCTGTCCAGCTCCAAAACGAGTTGCGCCTTAGTTTTGGACCACTAGGACTGAAGAACAGCCTTAAAGTCCATTGGGGCCTGAGGAGGAGGCTGTGGGGGCTGGTAGGCCGGCATATAGCCTGAGGCAAATCCCGGTGTATGAAAATGAGACATTGGGTGCCCTGGCAAAGGGTAGGCAGGTGCATACCCTGGTGCATGAAACCCTGATGGGGGGTAGCCCGAAGGGCTGTATGCGTGGAAATGAGGTGTCAGGTACCCTGACGGAGGGCCTGACTGAAGGTAACCTGGTGTAAGACAAGACCTAATGGTGGTGCCGGGGACCCTGAGGGAGGACCCTGTGGTGCTCCACAGCCTGCAGGGCCCAGAAGAACTGGTTCCAATATCGGGCCTGCAAGAGGCGGACATGGTGGAGGCAAGGGAGTCTGATGGGGGAGTGAGTGGCTGGTTTTCATCAGGATTGCCAGCTCCCCCACAGGGTTCTCCCATAAGGGCTACCCCCTCCTCGCCACTGGAAGTGGTTCCTCCACCCTCCCTATTCCAAGAGGGAGGGTGGAGGAACCACTCCAGTGGCGAGGAGGGGGTAGCCCTTATGGGAGGCAGTATAGCGCAGGGGTTTAATGCTCTGAGCTGCAAATCTGGTGACATCCAGCAGACCAGACCGGAGTTTGAATCCCACAGCCCCCACTTGCATAATGTGTGACCCTGAACAAACCACTTAATTTCTTTGTACTCCCAGGTCGCACCTGGAAACAAGCTTCGGCTTAGTGTGCCTTTCTTGGTTAAACAATTTCCCCTTTCCCTTTCCTAACCCCAAGTCCGGAGACTAACTGGGTAAGCCACCTGCCGGAGGGCCCCCATCCTCTGTCCCTCTTGGAATAGGGGAGGGTAGAGGAACCACTTCCAGTGGCGAGGAGAGGGTAGCCCTTATGGGAGAACCCTGTGGGGACGCTGCGAAAGGTCCGGCAACTGGGATTCATTGGGGCCACTGCCGGACATCGACGCCAGGTCAGTCGCACTGGCATCGGCAAAGCCAACGCCAGACTTATCGATCGTGGTGACTGTGCGGACATCGGACAAGCAGACGCCAGACTTATCAGTCGAAGCCAGGCAGACTCTGGAATCTCCAGAGACCGACGGAACAGCCTGAGCTGGGCGGTCGTCAGGAGGCCAGAGGAGTGACTTATCAGCCCCTATGGGCAGAATAGACCCAGCTGAGGAAATTGGTTTAAACGCAGCCGAGCCCTCAGCTAAGGTGCCCGTGGTCACAAAGACTAGTAGCGGCAGGAGGCCTGAGGACTGCTCCTTAGGAGGGGCAGGCTAGGCCGCGGTGGCAGACTTCCCTAGTCCTGGTGCGTCTCCTTTTTATGCCTGGATTCAGTTGGCGAGGATGACGTGCTGCAAAGCTTTTGGAGATCTTTCTCCATGATGGCCATTTGTTGCTTCAGGAGGTGAGCTTCGAGAATCTGCTGGCGACGCTTCCGTGTAGCCGGGTTGAAACGGGCACAGGCCTCACAGTCCTCGACCTTGTGCTCTGGGGCCTAGCAGAAGAGGCAAAGAGAATGCGAATAAATAAATGAATCCTTGTGCGGTAGCTGCTAGCCGCACAAAGCACACTTGTTCTTGTGCTCGACGGTAAACGACGACATGCACAAAATGAAACAATTTACTGGAAAAATATAAATGGATACTCATCTGAATAGTGGTCGAAGTGCAGCGTACAATGTCCATGAGGTCTGATGTGATCAGGTTGATGGTAGTAAAGAACCGGAAGGTGGGCGTGGGGACAGCTCACTATTTAGGATCATGCAGATGTCCATCACCCACTCCAGTGGGTGGTCCCCCGTCAGATACTGCTAGTTAAAGCTTTCTGTGTGGTCCTGATGCCGGGGATGTGTGGATGTGTGTGTGTGTGTGTGTGTGTGTGTGTGTGTGCAGTTCTCAATGTAATTACCTACTGCAAGAGCCCTCTCGAAGTAACATCTGTCATTTTTCACATTCTGACCAAAACGTGTTTTCACACCTGTGGCGAGGAATGACACTGTTGCTGTGCAAAGTCATCTTTCGGGCAGGTTTTGAAATTTTTCTTCACCCCTGTTCATGAGGTCAGGTCATAAGAAGGCTATGTTGAAAATTTGGGGTAAAAATACTGTCAAATAAAGTTATGAGCGTATACTGAAATTTTCTAACGCACACTCGTACCTTTGATAATTTTTAAGTAGACAATGTTCCTTTAAAGCAGTATAGCAGCTGTACTGGCTCTGACCAGAGATTTTCTTTTTTGCTTCCACTATGCCCACTGGCACCCCATTCCATCAGGCCCCCAAATGCCCCTGTTCTCCTGACAGATGCATCACTCTGGGGCACGTTCCTAAATGGACCTCGAGTTCCTTGAGCCTGTCTGGTCCATGCCAGGGACCTCTCCTTATCGTCATTTCTCTGGGTCACCTGGGAGTGCCTTGGCTTTTCTCCCCCTCTCCATTTTTGCCAGTTCATTACTGTCAGGGGCAGCACTGCGGCCCACTGGAGGATCGCTGTGTGTAGGTTCTGGATGGGGTGCGCCCGTCAAGTACTTAAGGAAGGTCCAGGAGTGGGGAGGGGCAGAAAGGCTGTCATTTGACGTACTAGTGCAGCCTTTTCCCTGTTCTGTGTCCCTGCCCACCCACCTCCCCCTTGCAAGCATGTGGCTGGGGGATGCCAGACGATGTGTGCTTACTCATGCAGTTACCAGCACCTCCACCAGGAGCTCCTGCAAGGTGGCACTGTGAATTCCAAGTTCTTATTTTTACATTCCTAAGAGCCAAGACATCAGAATTATATGGTCCAAAATAAGGGTTTTGACAACAACAGTAACAACCCTAACACAGTGGCACTACCATGACTTAATATAACAGTAGCCACAGAAAAAACTTCAGTGCAAGAAAATTATTAATTGTCCAGGAGTAAGTGGCAGGGTCACAAAACGTTGACCCTAGTCTGTTTTCAGGTGGGTTTCTAAAAATTAAAATGCTTATACTTGTGTACCACTATTAGGAGTGGAACCCTTATCTGTTTTGATTCTTTAAACTAATACAATCACTTGTGGTCACTCCTCTGAATTAATTTTTGCAATTCCTCAGGAAAGAAAAGGGCATTCTGGAACACAACCAACTCTTTTGCCTACTATCCTTAATAAAAATACTTTTGAAATTTTATAAAAACTGTGTGGGGTGGGTGTTTTGGTTCTGCAGGATAGCTTTTTTTTGTTACGAAAGACACTGGGTTTGAAAATAAATCTGCATTACATTCCAAACCACCACACTGACCTATGCATTACTTTTTCCATGCTGTTTCTTGCCCTCACTGAAAAGTCAACCCCTCCCTCACTCCCACCCCCGGTAATATATGCTGAAATGTTGCTTACCTCTTCAACTATTGAAGAGAGGGGCCTCAGATCCCCATTCTCATCCTCTCTGTTTATTCTCTCCTGAACAAAATCTATCACTTCTTGGCTGGTCATCACATTCCTGACAACAAACAAAAAGGACACTTTTTCTAATTACATAAAATGATGGCAAAGACAGAGTCCTCTCCTATTGTGCGACAACACATAAAAAAGCAATTTAGACTGGAAAACCTGGCCAAGATTTGCGGTCCAGCATCTTCTGACCAAATGACCTATACATAATACTTAAAACACAGCTAACCAGACATACTCTCCCAGTCATAGTATGGCATCCAGTCATGAACACAACTCCAATCTTAACTGCATCATTCTCTCCTAAATAATTCAATTCAGCAATCTCCTACATCATTCCCAGGCATATTGCCAAATCAGGTTAATACAGGTAAATTAAAGTGATGTTATTAGTGGAATTAATAAGGCACGACAGGGTGTGTGTTATTGTGGGATAATGGCACACCTCAGGAAGTGAAGCCCGAGGTGAAGCTGAGGGCTTTACGCACCTAAGAAGTGCAGTTATCCTTCAATTACGCACACCCTGGAATGCCTTATTGCGATTATAAAATGGTTTCCCTGATTTTTTATTTTAGGACCAAGTAATGAGGTTCAGAAAGTTAAGCATTTCTGACCTGTGCTGTTGTGCTGGGATAACAGCATGGTCATGTGACTGGATTCCACCAATCGCAGTACAATATTTCTCTTACCCATTTTAGAACATTTATTAATACAGACCTAGATACAAGGCATCAGAATCCTAGGAACACTCCCCAGCCGCAGAACTGAATGCAGAGCTCACATTCCCGTCACAGAACGTAAGTAATGCCACATAATTTTTAAAAAGTACATTTTTTCCTTCAAGCCTGGCTGTTTTATATCCAGTCTACGTCATGCTAAGCATGTTATGTAATCAGTTCAATCATACAAAATTTTAATCAATGACTGGACTGCAACCTATCACAGAAGTTAACTCATGCCGTAGGTATGAGCAAGCCCTGCCACAGGTGACCAAGAGCAATGCTGCAGAACCAAGGTAAGTGCCACAAAGAACTAGGGGCCCTGCCTATAGCTCATCAAAACTACCTTTATTGTAAGTATATTAAGTGCTTCGCTTTCCTGAAACTCAGCCCTCTCAAAGATCTTGAAGCTTCAAAATGTTTTCACAGTCAACACCCCTCCCCCAAAAAAAAAACAAGAAAAATCTCACTAGCACTATTTATTTAATTTTTTTGGAAGGTACAGATAATTAACATACTAAAAGCCAGCAGAATAGGCCCAATGGTCTGTCATGTCTGCTCGTAGCCAGCCACCTAGTGGGTGCTCGCTTAGCCACCGCCCCCCCGAGGGTCATCCTTCATAAGTAAGTTCTAGCTGTGGGACTTGCATCCATAATGCTTGCCAATCCTATTATTTAAAGGCAGTAGTTTTATCTTGACAAAAAGTGTCAAGTCCAGTTTTAAACATGTCCATACTTGTACTCTCAACCACATTTACTGGTAAGTTATTCCATGCAGGTACCACCCTGATTGTAAACCAGTGTTTCCTTAAATTTGTATTCCATTTAGGAAGATCTAATTGCATATTATGTCTTCTAGCACTAGTCCAACCTGGCCTATAAGATATTCTAAGATCTTCCCTTAATGATATATCTTTAGCTATCCTGAACATCATGCACATATCGCCCCTTAATCTTCCATAATGCAAGGTATACAAATTAAGTTTTTCCAATCTCTCTTTGTATGAGAAATTTTTCAATTCAGTCACTAATTTGGTTGCCTTATGCTGTACACCCTCAATTCTTGCTATAGCCTCACTTTTTGGGGGAGACCACACCTCGATGCAATATTCCAGGTGAGGTCTCACCAGGGCTCCATACAGTGGCATAAGAACCTTCTCACTTCTGCTAGAAATATGCCTCAAAATACAGTTCAAGTTCTAATTGGCTCTTTTTACCTGCTGTTTACAATGTGTACTCAACTTTAAATCTGTGGTTATTTTTATACCTAGATCCCTCTCCTCACGTTACTATTAAACTATTGTTCCCAATATTATATGAATAATTATCATTATAAAGGCCTACACTTTGACTTTAGTTTCCCTTTGTACCTGTCCCAACCCTTCTTGAAGCCCTCCACTGTGCCCTCCTTCACCAGCCCCCAGGCAGCACATTCCACAGCTCCACCACCCTCTCAGTGAAATAATGCTTCCTATACTCCCCCCTGTAATTTCCCCCTCCAGCTTCCACTCCATCCCCCTAGTTGTTTCCCCCCTCTTTAGCCCTAAACAGCTCCTTTGTTCCGCTCTCAGTTATTCCTTTTAAACACTTGAAGACCCCGATCATATCTCCCCTGTCCCTCCTCTCTTCCCATGTGTACAGCCCAAGGTCTTCAAGTCTCTCCTCATAGGACCTCCCCTTCATGCCCTGAATCATCCTGGTCGCTCTCCTCTGGACTCTCTCCAGCAGCGCTATATCCTTTTTCAGATGACGTCTCCAGAACTGTACACAGTACTCGAGTTGCGGCCTGACCAAGGCATTATACAGAGGGAGGATCACCTCCCTCCTCCTGGACACAATTCTCTTGGCTATGCAGCCCAGTATCCTGTTTGCTTTGGCTGCGGTTCTACAATTTTCAGAGTTATTCATTTGACGTCTACCACCACCCTATATCCTCTCTCACCCAATGTGGCTTGCAGTGTGACCCCTCGTAAACATGGTCCGGTGTTTGACCCCAAAATGAGCACCACATTTCCTGGCATTAAATTAAATTAGGGCTCATAAAAATTGTCAAAACAGCACTGGTGACCAAAGACCTCTACTAAACCTTGCAATGGGTAAAGCACAGGTGCACCCAGAGTCTGAGCTTCCTCGCACTGCCCCACCAGCATGCCCTGATCCAGCCCCTGGAGATATCCAATCACTCTTAAGCCTCTCTCTAAAAATAAATAGTTAGTGTCAACTATCACGAGAACACCTATGCACTAGGAAACTAAGGACGCTATAATTCTTTTCCACACAGGCCAACAAATTATTGGGTAGTAACAGCTTTTGGCCACCACTGACCTTTGCAGAATCTGAACCAGTGACCTGGAGGTGAAGGGCTCTGCAACCCACTCACAGTCTGCAGTCATCCAGTCTCATTACAGAAATACACATCCGGTTAGACTGCCTGCAGCTTTAAATGGAACAATTCTTGGTGAAATCTTCTGCTAACAATTAACAGCAGAATGATCCATGTTCCAGGTCTTCTCCTGGTCACATTAGGACAATATTGCCAAGTTGCATGCCGTCCTCAGTGGGGTCCCTGCAAGCTACGAGGTATGAGCTGTAATGAAGGTACTTTCAGAAGAGTTTGAGTCAGGCAGTAGTCTTCTTAGTACAAGTGCCACTGCTGTAACCACAAGCCTCTTCAGTGAGACTGGAAAATGAAAACCAAGTCATTCATCTGGCGTGGGTGTATGTGTGTGTGGGTGTACTTTTTCACATGCATCAGGCTACTTTAGCACATTCTAGCAATGCTGGCAGCACCCCCTTCCAAGACTTGCTGCCAAGTTACAGAAAACATGGTTATATGGCAGTGGTTATGAAGTCACCATAGCTAAAATGTCCAGTGGCCATCCCATGTCTCAAGTCAAAGTACACACTCAACGGGCCATGTAGTAACTTGAAAGTAGGGCAAAAATTGGGAGGGGGTGGCTAAGCAGGCACTTCTGTTACCACACCATGCCTGCTGTACTTACCATATTCCATCACATGCAATGACCATGAAGTCATGTTCAGACTTCAGTGCAAGGACCTTAACATCTGGCAGTGCTGAGATCATCTGTTCCTCAGGAGGAAGATTCTTATTTCTCTTGTAAAAGTGATCACCTGGTGAGAGAAAAGAGAAACAAAAATGCCGACTAACTCACAAAGAAATGTTTGTAGCCGTACTGTTCCTAGCAGAAACAAACTGGACAAAGCAGGCTATTTGCCACCTTGTACTGGACCAACAAGTAATTTCCAGTAGATGAGCTTTAAGGCCTAAACAGGGCCCTTCTTTAAGCACAGGCACATTCCTTATATACACTTGACTAATGTTACCTTCTAACACCACTTAGATACAAGAGAGAGCTTTTGGGATTTTTGACAGGATGCCTATTAAAAGGTGTGAAAATCTCTTTGTATCGTCATTTAATGCAGCCCTGCACACAGTGACATCTGATGAAAGTGTGTGTGTGTGTTATAGGTAGGCAAGGCAGGCTCAAGAATGGCTCAAGCCTAGTGCTCAACTCTGGCTCTGTTCAACCCCTGTGAGCAACTGAGAGCTAAGGTCAAGCCAGACATGATTAAAGCAAGTGTTTTTGGTCTGTCTGAGCAGTTAGTGCATTGGTGGGAACTTTCAACTCCTCTCATGACACTCACGAGGGACACTGTCAGTGTCATATAGAACAGTGTGCAGTAGCCATGGTGTGGCTCATGCTTTGGCTCGTAGAGCCAGGCCTAACCCTTGGCTTGGCTCTACGTGAAAACTTCCTGGCTTGCTCACCTCTAGCATATGTGTGTGGGAGGGCACTGAGAAAATCTGTATGAAGCGCAAGAATCTTGTTTCTTTGCTCTCTCCCCTCACCACTGCATTTGGCATATATTTTGGTGCACCTGCCTCTTTCATAAAGGAATTTTTCCAAGATTCAGCTACTGCTTACTTATGTTGGTACATTAGGTTGGTGATAGTTTGTGCACTAGTTTTAAAATTTTGGTAAAGCCTGCAAGTGGGGGGAAGGGATCATATTTTGGCCCCAAGTTGGCCATCCAATCCCATCCACCTACCTATAGATTTGATCTGCCCCCATGCTGAGGCGTATAATCATGTGTGCACAGGGACACATGCCACTGAAATCAATAGGGCTAATATTTCATTACTTTTAAATACACTTTAATGGCTACAGTTACTTTAATCAAGGCCACCGCTCCACTAAGATGGGTCTAAAGTCGCTGCAGCGACAGTTCAACAGTAGTTCATCACATCAGTCTTTCAAATCATCCAAGGTCTAGGAAAAGTTTCTGAACAAGTAATTCATAAACTGCAGTGCAATATGGGATATTTATCTTCTCACTTGCCCCTACAGTATGAGATATGCTGGACATACTAAAAGGCCTCTAAAAACGAGCGGGCAAGCACAAAACCGCCATAAACGTCAGAAACAATGAGTATGCCATTGCACACTATTAACAAGTGGCTACTTTAAAACTTCTGGGTATCAGAAAAGTGAATCTTGGCATCTGTGGAGGGATTTTGATAAAGAAACTCCACCAGACAGCATACTGGATTACCACCTTGAACATGCTCTCTAATGGATTAAAACGAGGATCCTCCTTCGCACTCATTTTTTTGAGTCTGACTGGAACTGCCACATATACAGTCTTTCCAATTGTTGCTGTCTGTTTTCCCATCCTTCCCCCACATCACTTTCCTCCTCATAGCCTTGCATAATCAAGCCCTATGTAATCTGTGCTGACAGGATGATTCAGATTTTAATTGCAATGTTTTGATATGCTCGTTGCACTGTTTCTATTAATAGCACTTTATCACTATTGCGCTTCATGTTTTATTGCACATTATGAGGCGAATTCATTATTCATGAGCTGTTTCTGCTCTGGGATTCGCTACTGGATCGATTATTAACAACCAGTTAATGACCGATCCAGATATGCGAGTTTCACGAGCGGCCACCTCACAGGAAGTGACAATATTAAATCGTGCAGCCAGAAACACAGATTTTCGGCTGACCTGTACTTTACTGTGACAGCTACACACGGTAATAAAAAGTGACAGAAACCGCAGCGAGTTTGAAGCGCAGCTGAAATCATACTGAATACAACTACATTCTCAATTTATCCAAAATCATGTCACACAATGTGACTTGCTTTGCCCTGGTGACATTACTTTGAGGGACAAAGTATAGTAGTACGTAACAGAGGCCACGTACCGATGGAATCTCCACCTGCATAAAAAAGAAAAAAAATCCAGTTTACCTAGCACAAAAACTAATCTGAACACAGATTTCTGTGTCAGCCAGCCACTGAAGCAAAATCGGTTTTCAACAATTTGTTCCCAGAAAAACTAAACAAAAAATACCCAAAGCATACATAAAGGATCCATTAAATCAAGGGCATTTGTCTACATCCACACCGAAAAATAGTGCACGGCAATCCTGCAGTCTAACCGCCGACCTGCAGAGAGCCATGCAGTAATACAACTTCACAAGTCGGCGGATATGGACACACATTGTCATGACGTGACCGAATTAAGACAGCCAACGTAAGACGTAAAAACGTCACATACCCACTGTCCGCTCCGGACCAAAAAAAAAACCTTAGTAAAATTAAAAATATTACCACCGTGGAAAAGAATTAGCTTTATAATAATAATAATAATGACCTAAATGGCATTTGTTTCCTGGGGATTAATGAATGGGTAGTGGCCCCTGATGCAGGAAACCACTGCCATTTATTTAGATTTTGTTGACCAGGTAAGTGCACTAGACAAATTCTGCCTATTTTCAGGCACAACCCGGGGGAGGGGATACTGATGAATGCCAACTGACCTTGAACTAGATTAAGCTGTTGGTGGTATTTTTAGTGAATGGAGGGAAATTTGGCCAGGGCACCGAGGAATTCACCTCTTTTCGAGAAGTGCCATGGGATCTTTAACATCCACCTGAACTCACTAGAACAGGCAGATGGGACCTTGGTTTAATGTCTCATCCGAAAGGCGGCACCTCAGGAGTGCAGCACCCCCCCTCATGCTGCACTACAGTGTCTGTATCGGGATTTTAACACGAATGCCTTGTGTGGGGATACAACCCACAGCCTTCTGATCTCCCAGCCTCAGAGGCGCGTATGCTACCTGCAGAGACACTGACATTGGAAGTTCAGTTGTTACTGCTTAAAAAAATAAACTGTTCCTTTAAAAGACAGTCCTTAAAGATTAATGGCAACCATTTTACATATTGTGAAAAGAAACCTGAATTCAAGTCTCTGTGCCATGATTAGTGTTTCCTGAAAATGTCATGCTATTTGGTTTTGTGGTTTTCTTTAAATCAGTATTTGTTAGCTTGCTTTGCAGTAAATGAAAACAGTGAGGCTGTTTCTGTCCCTCTTAGTGAGCCATGGCGAGTGACAAAATTATACTGGAATAGCTGGCTGCTTCAGAAGTATTGCTTGACTGAAGAGCTGTTTCACTTCCCAATCAGAGCAGTCTGTAGAGATAACTGTTTGCTCTCCAGGTTGTTTACTAACTCAGTCTCTGGTTTGTGTTTAGATAGATTTGCTTAAATGCTATCATTCTCTTCGTATAAAAAGTTAATCATTTGCGTTTCATTGCTTAACTTTCTGTTTGTCTGTACGGCTACCTTGTCCCTGTGGAAAATGATGTAATTTGGATCTGTGCAGCAGCTCGCACACCCTTATGGTAGACGTCATGCCCACAAGGAAAACTGTCTTCCAAGTGACACATTTTAAATCAACAGTAACCATGGGCTCAAAGGGGGGCTCCATGAGCTTGGAGATGCACAGGTTCAGATCTAGTGATGGGGTTGGGTCCCCGACAGGCAGATGCATGTGGAGAAGCCCTTTAAAGAATTGTTTGAAAATGGGGTCTAAAGCCACTGTTTTCCCCTTTACCTGTTGAAACACAGGCCGACACTGCTGCCAGATGCATCTTTAAGGCTGAAGGTGTAAGACCCAGGGACTGACGATGGATCAGGTAATCCAGGAATGTGAGCAGGTCTGCTTGCAGTGGACTGAGCTGCCTAGGAGAGCACCACAGGGAAAACCTTTTCCACTCAGAAGCATAGGTTTTCCTTGTTGCTGGTTTCCTGGAAACTTTAGGAACTTCTAAAACCTTTTCAGAAAGGTTAAAGCCTGAGAACTGTAGCTCTTCAAGAACCATGCACTGAGACGCAGATTTCTGAGAAATGGGAAAGCTATCCTGCCCCAAGACAAAATTGGCAGATTGTATCTCAAGGGAAGGCTGATGAGATGTTTTGATGGAGAGGTATAAGAGCAGAAAGTATCAAACCTACCTGGCCTGGGGTGCTTGAGAGCCAGCTATATGACCAGAAGTGTTCTGTCACAACTCCGACTGAAACTGACAAGAAACCTACAAAAGATATTGATTTACAGCAACTTACCACAGAAATAACTGGCACAATAAACCAGCTGAACTGAAGGGGAGATGAGAGATTCCAATTCTGATATGGGGCGCCCAAAAGGAACAGGAGGGCAATCTCAAAAACAATCGGCCACACTACAGGCCCAGCAGAAAAATCCAGACCACACAGGAAGTAGCACGGCAAGCAGCTTGGGAGACCAGCCACCATGGGAATCAGTCCTGTGAGCTGTGACAGACATGGACAAATAAACTGAAAGGATTTTGGACTGGATGGGCTGGCAGGATGCAAAGATTGAAACAGCAATCCAAACGGCCAAGGAAGCCGATGATAGATCACAAAAGACCCAAACAACTGTTGCCCAACTAACCTCGGAAAGCTCCCATCTGTGATCACGCCTGGAAACACTGGAGAATAGGACTAGCACCATGAAAGTGAGGATCGTCAGCTTGCTGGAGTGGACTGAAGGGGAGGACCTCTTGATGTTTCTGCAGCCCTGGTTTATGGAAGCAAACCCAGGGGAGCTGGACTTGGATCCTGCGGATCTCCTGTAGGCATACAGGGTAAATTTCTGGATAAAACAAACAAACCGGGATATTCCTCAGACAATTCTACTAGTGACAGCTGGGCAGGCAATAAAAGACAGACTGTTACACTGGGGCCACAATGAATCACCCGCTGCAATTCGAGGAGCACAATGTAAGTCTCTTCCCAGACTGGTCATATGCTACCCAGTCAAAAAAAGCAGTATGATCCGCTGCGGCGGAAACTTAAGGCTCCCGGTGTGGTGCACTTTCTCCTGGCTCCGGCCCGCCTCAGAATTATCTACGGAAGTAAGACCTTTCAATTTTCTGATCCAAAGGAGGCAAGGGCCAGAGTAGACAAGATCGTGGAAGAATTTAGGCGTGCACAGACAGAAACGCTAGAAGAAGACCCAAAAACAGATGTAGAAACTTAAGTTACTAAATGGACTGTACCAAGGACTGCAAAGTACATCCTTTTCACTCTATTTTACAAAAAAGCATAACAGCCTGACTCTTGGCATGCTTGGGGTGGAATTTCATATGAAGGTTTATAAATTCACTTCTATTCTATACATGTAATCCTTCCTGCACATGGACGTCATCCCCAGAAGATTTGTGATATTTTCTAGGGGGCTAGGTGCGTCTTATTCTGCCCTTGGTCCTACCACATATGGCTCGACTAACCGGTGATTCTACACAGATGGTTACTGTAAAAGTGTAATCAATATTCAGGCCTTGAGAATTGTTAGATGGTGCCAAGTTATGCATTTAATGTGTGTAAGTGGTTCTTGTCGAGGGAGGTTTGGAGGCTAGTAAACCTACACTATTCTTTACAATATAAGGTTTGTGGAACACACTGTTAGGAGTCGTTTTCTCTGTGCTAGAAACTACCTGATTTCCTTCCACAGGTTTAGCTGACCAGCATATAAGTAAATTAAATTGATGGATATGGGCCATTCAGGAAACCCCCATATGATGTAACAACTTAACAGATCTAAAATCTGGATGTTAAAATATTGGTACAACACTGTTTTTCTGGACTTCCAGTGACGTCAGCGGGCTAATGGCAGCTTAGATCTTCATCTCCGTCTCCCTCCTCGCCATAATCCGCCTTCATCACCCTAAAATTGCGATGTCCTTGCCAGCAAAAAACAAAGGAACAAAACTTGAAACCGACATCGGCCTTGGGTAAAAATTAAAAGAAATGATGCAGGGTGTGGATCTGACACTCAGGAGAAAGCAGCGGAAGGCCCACAAAACACTGAGACAGAGGCGAGAAACCATGCCGAGCCTCTGGGAAACGATCCTCAGGCGCGCGAACAGTGGCAAAAATTGACCAAACGCTCAACGATTTCAAAGCGGACTTGGCTAAAATAGATCATAAAACAGATAAACTTGAGTTATGTGCCAACCAGCTAGTTGAGCAATCAGATCGACAAGACAGACTTTTGCTCTACCTACTTGCCAGAGATGAAGAACTCACTAGTAAGCTAGACGATTTGGAGGCAGAATAGGAGACAAACATCAGGTTGTTTGGAGTTCCGGAGGGCTCCGAAGATAAATTTCAAAGCATGACTTTATTCTTACAGAAAATGCTCAAACAAATCCTCCCATTGTCCTCAGAGGTCGACCTGTCTATGGATCGGGCACACAGATCTCTTACTGCACGCCCTAAAAACCCTGAGGTGAGGCCTCGCTCAATAGTGGTCAGATTTACTAGCTACCAGACCAAAGAGGAGATTTTAAAGCTGGCATGGAAGAAGGGTACTCTGACCTTTGAAGGCCATCGAGTTTTTCTGGATAATGACCACACCACGAGAGTCCAGGAGGCCAGGAGGACGCTCTGGCCAATACTGAAACAACTCAGAGCTCGTGATCTAAGGGCACAGATTTTATACCCAGCGAGGCTGAGAATCCAAACGGACAGAGGAGCTAAAACATTCCAGGATCTGCTGGCTGCTACCCCTTACTTGGAATCGCTTGGTTTAATGGTCCCCCCACTTGTGAAGGAAAGGTTGGAGAGATTTGCTTGCCTCGGCGTGGACCGTTTCACATAAGGGACCACCTAAGCGGGAAACACACAAGGTGCTCGTGGCCAGAACCTGAGGGCGGATGTCGCTGCACTCATAAACCAGTTGGAGACCCTGCAGATATCAACAAAGGCTCCTCACCTGGCGGTGGAACAGGAAGAAGTGCACCAAATGAAATAACAGAGTCGGATGCGCCTACATGAATGGGAGACCTTACACCTAGGTGGATCACCTTGCCCCCGGACCTGTAAGCAGAGCCCACTGTAAGTACTCTGGGGTTCTTTGACTGAGGTACACACTGACATTCTTGTGCTTCGGATCCCTGCGGCGAGGGGTTCGCCCTCAGTCTCATTTTCTCGGGGTCATCTGGGCACATTCGGGAAATTGCCTGGAGACCTTCGGGGCGTTCGGTGGGGGATTGGGAGAGGCATCAATGGTCATGTCGCACAGTTGTTCTTTAAATAGGGTGGAAGGCGATGTTGCCCCTTGAGCTTCGGGACTTCTTGGCGCTGCTTTTTAAGCGGAGAGGGTACCTGAGATGTGCTCTGGGGGTTGTCTGCCTCCTTTGACTTGGATCATATCTGGCTATTGGAACCCAAGCCCCTATGTGTGACTGGTCCGCTGAACTGATATTCTGGTTAAACTAATCTGACTGATCATAGAAGGACCAGGGGCCTTAAAGTAATATTTCTCCATATAATTGGGGTTACACCCATTTAAGAGGATCGAACCTGGGGATTGGTACTTCCCTTTTGGTGTCTATTCTCCCCCTGCTCAATAAAACAAAAATAGGTGATTAGACAAAGTTTCATTTGAATTCACAGATGCTACGGAGGGAGCCGGAACATGGCTGCCTAATGCCCAGTGCTGACTATGGGGCACCCCATATAGGGGACTTTCCCCTGGGAAGAAGGATATCCCCTCCATCTGGAGGGAATACTTTCCTGAATGGCGTTTTTGCGCTTGCCCTTTGGGTGGGATCTTACTCCCGCCCTCCCCTAGGAAGTAGAAGACTAAACACTTCAGGAGGGCTAGGAGGCTTTTCGAAGAGCCCCCCCGCCCCAACCTTTTTCTTGCCTGGGCAAACACATTCGCTTAGCCCCAGGCATATGTTGACACAAACTGTTCTCTGTTTTTTATCATTTCTGTGGTTAAGTTTCTTGTTTTGCTTCAGCTGTACGGGTACTTTTGGGCTATTTTAACAAAGTATAATGTTACAGGCATATTTGGGCATTTTAACAGTCTGCAGACTGGCAAACAGAATAACATTGAAATATGTTGTGACACAACATAATGGAAAGTTCTCTCATACAATATTAATGGATGCTCCAGTCCAGTGAAGAAAACAAATCCAGAAATATATTGATAGGCAGAAGTGCGAGATAAATTTCCTGCAGGAGACTCACCTTTCCCCACAGAGGTTTTAAAGCTGAAAACCAGGGCCTACCCTCAGGTATACCATGCCTCATTGAGTCGGGACGTGAAGGGGTTGCTGTACTCCTGGCGGAGTCCTTCCCATTTGTGGTGGAAGATACAGTGGCAGATAATGCCGCCAGATACATCATGCTGATAGGAAAAGTGGCGGACACCCAGCTCACCCTAGGTGACGTCTATGCGCCACCGGCTCCCCAACCTCGCTTTATGTTGCACTGGCTCGCTTGGTTACGGAGAGGTCTAGGGGCCTTCTGATTATGGGGGTGACTGGAACCTGGTATGGGATAGAAACCTAGACACCACATCTACTACCCAAAACCCTGAGTATCGTAGGGCTCGGATTGTCAAACAAGCTCTGAACCATATGAGTTTGGTGGATGTGGAGAGAGAAATATCCCAGGACCAGAGAGTACACCTGCTACTCTCCTAGGTTCAAGGTTTACTCCAGACTGGACACCTTCATTACATTCAGGGACAATATCTCTGCACTACCCTCCATGTGGGTGATGTGTCCAGTGTCGGATCACAACCCGATATTCCTGGGCGGCTATCTCTCTGCTAAAAGGTAACACACTGGAGACTAAACACGTCTCTTCTTCAGGATAGAGGCGTAGTTGACAAAATCAAACAGCACATAGCGGACACTATTAAGGTGATCTCCACACCGGGTGCGCATCAAATTATCTGGGACACGCTAAAGACTACAATTGGGGCCAACTAAGTATAGCCTCAAAGAAAAGAAAGATAGACTCCAGAGACACTCAGACTTAAACAACAAACTAGCGGAGTTAGAATCGCATCAAAGGTTGCACTGGGACGGGCAGAGGGACCCTGAGCTTAAGTCGCTGAGGAAGAAATACAAAAGTTACAAAGGAGGAGATTGAGAGGAACCTTTTTCCTCAAACAAAAATATTATGAGGGGGTCCAGAGGTACAAAGTTGTTGGCAATTAGACTGAGACAACTCAGGCCAAAGCAACAATAACTAAGATTCTTTGTCCGGATAGTGGTCTTCTCTCTCAGAAGCCTGACCCGAATAGCAGAGGCCTTTGTCTCATATTACCGTAAGCTTTATACTCCTGAGTCATCTGTACGGTGGATGATACCAAGGCTTACCTTGGCTCTATACACTTCAACTCTCTGCCTGGATAAGGCACAGAGGTTAATTAAACCCATCACCCAAACAGAAATTATAAACACCATAAAGGGCCTGAAGACAGGAAGTGTCCTGGCCGGACAGCTTTGGAGCGAATTTTATAAAGTATTTCTCCCGGACATTATCCCCTGCTGCAAAATGTCTTTTCTGAGATCTGGCAGGGCCAGGCCCAATCCCTCCCTCTTGGCAATGCACACGATTACTTATCGAAGGAAGAATAGAGCCAACCAGATCACGAATCTTACTGGCCAATCTACCTCTTAAATTCGGATTATAAAATCTTTACATGGTAATAGCATCGATTAAACACCATACTCACAGAACTCATTAATCCTGACTAGTGGATTCATACCGAGCAGGCAGGCTCGAGACGGTGTCCGATGGTCCATTAACATAATAGATGCTATACATGATCAGCATGCCTGCATGCCTCATGAGTCTGGACGCGAAAAGGCCTTGACAAAGTTTCGTGGCCATTTCTGTTTCTGGTTTTAAACATGGGCTTTCCAGAACTTTTATTGATTGCATTAAGTCGCTGTACTCGGGTCCATAGCGTATATTAGAGTTAATGGCGGGCTCACGGAGCGTTTTGGCCTAGGCAGGGGCACCGCCAGGGATGCCCCTTGTCCCCTTACTATTTGCTCTGTATATAGAACCACAGGTGGAGGTGATACGCTCATCCCAGGGGTTCATGGCATCGAGGTGGGGGGGCAGCAGAGGAAGATATCACTTATACGGATGATGTCCTGCTTTGTCTGTCAACCCAGAACTCTCTATCCCTAATATTTGGTCCATACTAACAGAGTTTGGCAGGCACTGGGATATACACTGAATAAGAATAAGACAGAGGTCCTGGCCTTCTATTACACTCCATCACATGGAATTGTGAGTCTTTACCCTTGAATTGGCTAGCACTTAAAATGTCATATCTGGGGTCTGCCTAACTAAACATAACTCGCGCCTCCTTAAAGCCAACTATGTCCCACTAACGGGTCAGGGTGCAAGGGACCTGAATAGGTGGTCACTTTTGAACCTACCACTGTACCTAAGAATACAGACGGTAATTATGAATATCCTCCTAGATATTTATATCTTTTCAATGCCTCCCGACATTCATAGCCAAATCACAGTTCAATGTCTGGCAAAGAATGATTTTAAAGTTTATTTGGAACAATAAGAAACCAAGAGTCAGCGCTAGAATTCTCCATCTCGGGAGGCGGAGGTGGCAGGGCCCTTCAGACTTGAAAACTATTATCTGGCTGCCCAGGTTAAAAGCGCTACAATGGTCTGTCACGCTTATAAAGCTAATTGGAAGGATATAGAGGTATCGGAGGAAGGATAGGGGCTCCTCATTGGGGGTTCGAGTTGTTCATAGGGGTAACCCTGGGGTTTCCCTCCCCTGTCTTGACTACAGTGAGGGACACTATAAGGGCCGTTCACAGAACATGCGGAAACATAAAATAAGTACTACTCCCTTTGGCAGTTTTAGGCCATCATGGGACCCCACCTTTATTCCTGCTAAACTAGACCACATTTAGAACCTGGGAGAGAAGGAACTGACTTATATTAAGCAATATATAGTAGGCAGGGAGGTCATGACCTTTGAGGCCCTGAAAGATAAGTATGGATTACGCCCCACTGATTTCTACCGATATCTACAAGTCAGGAAATACATATACAGGTGCCGAAGCCTGGACCCCCAGGAAGTTAGGGTGGCTCCCTTGGTGGAAAGCCTCTTTGCAATCCTGACCTCTATGAGGGTCAAGGGCCTAATCTCTATATTATATAAAACCCTCATGGGTCTGAAGGGAGACTACTTGGAGAAGGTTAAGCACAGATGGAGGGAGAAAGGGGGAGGACATCAGGAAATTGACTGGGGTAAGGTATTTGGATTGACCCTTAAACCACCAGCCCCCATACTGGCAGGAGTTTACTTGGAAGGTAAAGATCAGATATTTCCTGACCCCTCTCTCACTTAGTCGGAGGATCCCTGGCAGAGACCCTCGTGCTGGAGAATGTGTGGGAGAGTGAGGCAGGCCTTCTGCATATCATGTGGCGGTGCCTGGGGTTGGGCGGTTTGGGGAGATATCTCCCAGGCTATTGCCAAAATACTAGATCTGGATTTTCCTCTGGACTGGCCTTGCAGTGCTGGGGAACCACCTCGAGCTTGACTGGGGCAGACTCATTATACCTATGGTCCCTCCTTTTGGCGGCGGCCCATAAGGCGATCACCAAACATTGGTTAAAGAAGGTTACTCCACCATGGACTCCTGGGTACAAATAGTCCAAGGAATTGCAGAAATGGAAGAGTTAACATATAAAATAAACCACAGAACAGCACTATACACCGGAAGTGGACCAGATGGTTCATGTGGTATCAACTTTCCTTGAACTAGTAACCTAACTGTAAAGATCTATTGTGAGGTCTGGGGAGGTGGAAATAAACTGAGGGCCCTGCAAGGAGCCCCCCTCTCCCTACTCTTCCCTCCCCTTTTTTTCCCTCCTCTCCCCCAATCCTTTCTTCTTCACCTTTGCATTAATCAATTAATGAATGTGGGGACTTTATAAAATGTTGGGGAATATCAGAGGACCAAATAATGAAATGTATTTGTAAAGACATAAAAGTGCCTGTTAAGCCTGTACCAAAATGTACCCGTTGTTTATCAATAAACTTGAATTAAAAAAAAAAAAAAACACTGTTTTTCTGTATTATTTCCCATGATCTATTAATGCATTCCGTAATGTTTGCTTCATTTTAAAATGAATAAAATATAAAGTAAAAAAAAAAATCTGCCTGGCCCAATCTGGAGCTATTAGAACAACAGTTGCAGGCTTCCCCCTCAGTTTCAACAACACCCTTGTCAAGACTGGGGGGGCGCGCATATACGTATCTCCCTGTCTGGTCCAAAGTCAGGGCATCCAATGGGGCCGAGCCCACTGAAGGGGCCTACAACAAAACAGGGGAAGCGGGTGGTTTTCCCATGATGAAAAACAAGTCCATCTCTGGTGTACCCCACCTTCTGAACACTGTGGCCAACACCTGCTTGTTCACGGTCCATTTGTGATGTCCCTCACTGATCCTGCTTAGGGAATCTGCCAAGACATTGCCTTTTCCTGGCAGCTGAATGCTGGCAGCTGCACTCCTAGGGAATAGGCTAGATTCCAGAACTTCATTACCTCTGAAGATCTTGTCTCTCCCTGTTTTTTGATGCAGTACATGGTAGTGGTGTTATGTGTCCTGACCTGGACTGGCTGACCTCTGACGTGGGAGGTGAAAGCCTGTACAGCCATATACACTATGAGCTCCATAAGGTTTATATGCTCCTGGGACTCCTGTGAGGACCACATCCAAATACTTCCTCATATTACCTCTGAAGATAGAGGGGGGGACGGCTCAGAATTAATGTGAGGAAGTATTTTTTCACAGAGAGCGTTGTGGATACATGGAACAGTCTTCCTGAGGAGGTAGTGGAGTCAAAAACAGTGGGTGAATTCAAGAATGCATGGGACAGACATAAGGCAATTCTAGTGGGGGGTAAGAGGAAGTAGGCTGTTGGTTAACTAGGATCTGCAGCTTATCCATCCGGTAGGGAAATGGGCAGATTAGGTGGGCCAATCTGTCCTTATCTGCCGTCAAATTCTACATTTCTACACCCCGCTTAACATTAGGTTGTCCAAATGGGCACCCTAACCCAGGAGGGAGGCATCTGTAGTCAGTACCACTGTGAGTAAATGTTGAAAGAAAGGCACGCTCTCCTTGAGGTTGCCTTCTTCCTTCCACCAGTCCAGTGCCCTTAAGAGGGATTCTGACACTGGCACAAGCCTTGATAAGGAGTCTCCCATTTGAGACCAATGGGCTCTTAGGTGGTATTGGATGTCTCATTTCGAACCTGGCACTGGTCACCACGGCTGAGGATGAGGCCATGTGACCCAATAAATGGAGGAAGTCTGGGTTGGCCTAATCTGAAGAACTTCACTAGGTCTACTAGATTTTTCACCCTCTCGTAAGGGAGGAAAGCCCTCCCTTGGAGGGCATCCAATTCTGCACCTATAAAGTCCAGTATTTGCACCAGCTCTACCTGGGACTTGAATGTTTATTATGAATCCCGGACCCTCCAAGGTGTTCTGAGCGAGAGGCCTTTGCCTCCTGGTGTGACATCCCTGTGACTAGCCAGTTGCCAAGATAAGGGAAGACCACCACATCCTGCCTTCTCAGATGTGCTGCCAACACAGCCAAGCACTTTGTCAACACTTTGGAAGCTGAAGATAGTCTGAAAGGGAGGGCTGTGAACTGGTAGTGACCATTCCCTACCCTGAACCTTAAGTATTTTCTGTGACAGGGTCTAATCAGAATATGGAAATAGGTGACTTTCAGGTCCAGAGATCCTAGCCAGTCCCCTTGCTCAGAGCTAAAATGGGTCGCCACTCCTCGTTTTACTTGTGGGTCAGGAAATACCTTGAGTAGAGGCCCTTTCCCCACTGTGTGGGAGGGATCTTTTCCGCTGTATTTGCTTGCAGTAACTTTCTGACCTCCAACTCCCAACGGGATTTTCACAGGGATCCACTTGTTTATTGTAATGTTTTTCTATTCCTGGAAGCAATGAACCAGCCTTCCTCCCCCCACCCACTGGCAATGGATGGGCAACCTAGGCCAACTTGTCAGGGGTCCTGCTTAGGCTGGCCCTTAGGTGCTGGGGTTGCATCAGCACACTTCAAGTCTTTCCTGCCTTTGAAGAAACCCCTTAGCCAGGAGAAATCATAGGTGAGGAAACCAAAAGGGGAAATAACCCTTGCCTCTACCTCCTCTTCCATAAGGCCTCCTGGAAGTGGAGGCCTTTTCCTTCTCAGTATTGCACTTACAGGTGGCCTTATACTGTTCCATCTTTTTCATGTATGCCTCTGTCTTGTCACCAAACAGGGAATTTCCCTCATAGGGAAAATCCATTGCTTTCGTCTGAGTGTCCTGGGAGAGGTTGGTGGTTCTGAGCCAAGCAAACCTCCTCAGGGACACTGTATGACCCATAACTCTTGAGGCAGTGTCATTTGTGTCCACTGCCACGTGAATCTGGTACTTGGTGGCATCTGTAGCAGTCTTGGCAGCGTCTGCTAGATCCTGTGTCAAGTGAGCAGAAGCTTTCTCACTCATAGCCAGAATGGAACTCCACAGAGCTTTCTGGTACTGAGCTGTGTATGCCATGTAAGCTGCCTGCCTTGAAAGCAGAGAAGCTGAAGTTTAAACTTTCTTCCTCAGGCTAGCCAGTTTCCTGGAATCCTTCTAAGGAGGCTATGGAGAGGGGAACTTTGGCCTTGTCACAGGCTTGGCGCCTGGACCACTCCCTCATGGTCAGGGTAACAATATAGCAACTCAGCACCATGCTTGTCCACCTGGTACGTTTCCTCTATCTTTTTACTGATACCAGGGTAGAAGTGGGGGTTTCCCTGAGCTTACAAGTTACCTTCTTAAGGGATTTGTGAAAGGGTAGAAGCAACCTCTTGGTGGGGGTTAAACCCATCATATTCAAGAATTCCACTTCATCTTCATGCTCAGCTGTCTCCTGGGTAGTTGGGTTGAGGGTGTGAGCCATTTGCCTCACGTAGTAATGGGAGGAGAAATCGTCTGGAGCAAGAAGGGAGCCAAATTCCTGCTCTGGGAACCGTTCCGCTCAATGAGTTCTACCTCCATCTCCTCTTCGTCACAGAAAAACTCATCCCCTTCCTCCTAGCTACCAGGGGAGATATTGGAATCAGGGGGAGGGGAAACAGGCATGCCCATGAGCGATCCCACAGCCTGGAAGGCCTGGAAAAACTGCCATGCCTTGGCCACATCCTCTACTGAGGGCATTTTATTCTTGTCCACCAACGGTTCCTTTACTTCTCCAGGAGGAAGGGCAGCAACATGTTTCCTTTTTGGTTTTTCCAGTACCAGCTCCAAGGGCTTTTATGTTTGCTGGTCTCGGGGTTCCCCTGTTCAGACACCCTGGTTTCTGATCAATCTTTAGCAGACTTGTCCTTCTGCTTACTATGAGGGGCTTGCCCTCATCTAAGCCTTTTGGTGATGTGGAGGCAGACTGAGAAGCCATAAGGTCTTCCAATTTTTTTAACCCTCTTCTTAATAGTTGTAGGGCAAAATTTAATCCAAAGCTCACAATTAGAGAAATCATGATCTGTACCCAGGAACCTCAAATATAACTCATGGCAGTCTGCCTTAGCCAGGAGTTTGAAACAAGTCTTACATTTTTTAAAGCCTGTAGATCACGTTTTTCTTTTGGGTCTGTCAGTGATGCCAATCGAGACAAGCCCAAAAGGGGTTCAGCTCCCAGTAACAGAAAAACTCAGTTTGTGGTTTGGTTCCTACAAAAAGACCAAACTGCTACTTTAATAGAATTTAAAATTTAGTTTAAAGAGGGAAAAACTCCAATTGTGTCTCAGTTCCCACAGAAAAAGGGAACCAGGACAAAATAGTAAATGTAAAGTGGTAAAAAGTGGAAAGAGAAAGGAAACAAGGTTTTTCACTCACACATGCACAAAGAACAAGCGGTTTCCAGAGTGGGAAAACCGCAGTTGAAAGGCCTTTCTCCAGTTCCAGGGAACCAACTGAGAACCAGAGAATAGTAACGGGGGGGGGAATTAAAATTAAACAAACCCCAACTACTGCAGAGGATCGAAAACTAAGCACTAAAGTAGAAATAAAAAAAAATCACACACAAAAAATGTCAACGGTACTGAAGAACCAGGAGAACTCTTCGAGCAACTTCTTTCTTGAGCGGAGAAAGAAATCTGACGTTAAAGGGCAGAGTTGAACATGACCACATAGTAAAGGTTTGAATTTCATTTTACGATTCCATAATTAGCATAAAATTCTACTCTCCGGGGCATTTCAATCCTGCAGACTGACTGCAATGGTTAAGTATAGTAAGGGATTCCTGGGGTTTGAAGGAGCAAAAGAGCTTAAGTGTTGACCAAGTAACTGAATCTTGAAGAAAGTTTCTGAAGAATATCGTCAAAGCACAAAGGTAACCCTAACGCTGAAGAGCTGCGAAGGAGGAGTCATGTACCTTCCAGCAGGAAGAAATATCTTATGTCATAGAGCGGAATCAGAGGATATACCACCCAACTGGTAGGACGAACTTAGATTAAGAATGTTCAGCAAATCAGCACTTCCAGTGGAACAGCCAGAGTGTGGATACTGAACTGTATCCACACCACAGGAGTCTTGTGTTTTAGGCATGAAGCTTACTTAGCAATGACACACTCTCCCAAGCCATTCGGTTCCTCCAATCCTATGCAACTGAAAATGTAGTGATGCTTTGTTTTCTAGTAACATAAAAATGCTTAACTAGTTTCCTTTACCCAACTGCTCCATTTGACCAAACACTTCTCTAAGCAGAGTTCCTATTCATATAGGAATGTCCAGTACATGAATCGCATAGCTAACCTGCAATTCAGAGACGGAAATAACTTTCTGAAAACAAAGCCAATACCCTTGTTTGGACTGGATGGTGGTATCTGGGGATTTGGAACCCAAATATCCGACACATAAAAGTATACCCTGCATCGCTGCCACTACAGTAATCATTCTGCTTTGTTTCTGTAAGAATGACCTATCTCTGTATAATGATGTAACTATGTATGTGCCGTCTATATAGCCTGGGTTGTACCTGTAAACGGTCCCTGGGACCAGTGCACTTAGTAAGTAAGTAAATATTTATTTCTATAAGGCGCCCTTCCAAAGCTCAGGGTGCCTTTACAATATCCTTCATACAATATTAAAACCATAATTATAAACAATATTTAAATTCAAAACACAATCCAAGTCACTAAAAATGCTTGATTAAAAAGGAAGGTTTTTAAAGCTTTTTTAAAGCTTTCCACAGTCAGGCTATTGCATATCTGGTAAGGTAGAGAATTCCATAGGGTAGGGGCCATAAAGGCAAATGTTCTTCCACCAGATGTTTAAGGTTACCCTAGGAATCTCCAGCAATCCCTCACCAGAGGATCGGAGGGAGCGGGAAGGACAGTAAGAAATCAGGAGTTCTTTCAGGTAGCGAGGTCCCAAACTGTAGGGCTTTATAGGTCATCAGCATGACCTTGAAAGTGATCCGCCACTGTACAGGCAGCCAGTGCAATTCATGTAGCACAGGTGTTATATGGTTGGACCTCGGGCTTCCAGTCAACAACCTAGCTGCCGTGTTTTGCACCAGCTGTAAGCGGCGGATATCCACTCCCGGCAGCCCTAGATGAAGGGCATTGCAGTAATCAAGACGACTGGCAACAAAGGCGTGGACCAGGGTAGGAAGATCCTCTGATGGAATTAAGTGTTTCACCCGTGCTATATTCCTTAGATGAAAAAAGGATGATTTGATTACGGCTGACACCTGTGCCCTCAGGGTCAATCCCTCGTCAAATATAACACCAAGGTTACGCACCTGACCAGATGCCATGAGCGGGATTCCTCCCAGAAATAAACCTGAGGGTTTTCCTGCCCATGGACTTGATATCCTCGCCCCCGGTTCCACCACCAATACCTCTGTTTTTCCCGGGTTCAACCTCAGCCAATTGGTACTCATCCAGTTCTTTATCTCCAGGAGGCAGTTGTTAAACAATGTACTTGAGTCAGACTCTTGCTCGGGTACAAAGACATATAGAGTTGAGAATCATCAGCATAGCAATGAAAACTCAAACCATAATGTCTTATGATGTCCCTAATGGAAGCATGTACACATAAAATAACATGAGGGGACAACACCCGAACCTAATGGCACTCCACAGTGTAGGCAGCGAGAGATGGGGAATCCGACACTACTCCTCGAGGTCTACCTGCAGAAAAGATTTAAACCAACTGTGGACCACCCCTTAGTCCACAAAGAAACCACAGGCGTCGAGCAGCACTCCATGATCCACGGTGTCAAATGCTGCTGAAAGATCGAGGAGAACCAAGATAGAACGAGTTCTCCAATCTTTTGCCATCAGGAGATCATTCAGTACCCGAACAAGAGCCGTCTCAGTACTATGCCGTTTCCTGAAGCCAGACTGGAGAGGGTCATAGATATTGTGGATGTTTAAATGATCTTCCAGCTGCAAGGCAACCACCTTCTCAATAATCTTCCCCAAAAGGAAGATTCGAGATCGTCTGTAGTTTCCTGGGCAGTCGGGATCAAGGGAGGGCTTTTCAGGAGGCGTCATTGCCTCCTTCAAAGGATCAGGAAAGATCCTCTCTCCAATGATGTCACCATTATCCCACTCATGATCGGGCCTATAACCCCATACACACCCCACCGAGTAGGTGTGAGTAGGCCCGGATCCAAAACCACAGCAAGTTGGACGAAAGTCTGGATGATTCTCACTATATCCATGACTACCGTTGACTGAACGTGAACCAGGTCAAATGGGTATTTGTGTCCCTCCATTGATCACTGCAAGACCCAATGGGAGGCCCTGGCTGATCTCATCTCTGATAGAACACCTTATCAGCAAAGAATGTATATAAAACTCCTCACACTGTAACTGTGACAATGCTCAGTGAGCATGAAGACAGACTGGATTGCACAGTCTGTCCACAGTCCGGAAGAGCTGGGCGTCTATTCTTTGCTGAGCAATCTCCTGGACAGGAAGAAAAATTACTCACCTTAGTAATTGCTTTTCTTCTCAGAGTCTTGCTATATTATAACAATAGCAGTCAGCCACTGCAGCTGAACTGCCCGAGAGAGAGTTAACTTGCAGAAGATCTGAGTTCTACAGCGAGGGCTTGTGCCCAAAGCTCTATCTGGCAGTTTCAAATGAAACTGTCAGATCTTTACTTGCCAACATCAAAGGACGGAAAAAGTCTGTGGAAAACTACACTAGCCTATGGCTACCTACTAGTAGTAATAACAACAATATAAACAACAAAGAAACACCCAGAACCATAATAAGATTGATGGTATTATGGTTCTTTACCACCATTGATAAGCACATATGAACCCCTTCCCCCAACACTCACAAGTCCAAGAAGGGGCAATAAAAATAACCTAAATGAACAACCTAGATCCCTAACCCAAAGGATAACAGGGTTAGGGGAAAACTAAAATGGCATGACACAGTGCTTGCAATTGCCACCTCTACCCAAGTAGGAGTTCTGAGAGGGGCAGGAGGGAGGTGGTTATAATATAGCAAGACTCCATGAGAAGAAAAGCAATTACTAAGGTGAGTAATTTTTCTTCAAACACCATGAAGTCTTGCTATATTATAACAATAGCAGATTACACAGCAGTACCTCCATGGAGGAGGGTCAGAACCTACTTAGGAAATAGGCTCTGAAGCACAGCTTGTGCCAAACCGAGCATCTCTCCTGGACTGGACATCCAGGGAATAATGCTTAGTAAGGTGTGAACTGTCTTCAGGTAGCAGCTTGACAAATCTCCAGAATAGGAATGTCTCTAGCAGCCGCTGAGGCGCAGCTCTGGTGGGTGGGCCCTCAATCCTGAGGGGTACTCTACCCAGTTTCTGATAACAAAATTGGATACAAGAGACAATCCACCTTGCAATTGTTCTCTTAGTGGCAGGTTTCCTGCCAACCTACGCCATAGGTAATAAACAGTTGGAGGATTCGAACTACTATGACCTCTGGTGCGCTCTAGACAGTAACTTAATGCCCTTTGACATCCAAGCTGTGCAGTCTCCTCTCACCTGAGGAAGAATGCTCAGTGAAAAATACTGGGAGGGAGATAGATTGATTCAGGTGGAAATCAGAAACCACCTTAGGCAAAAACTTTCTATTAGTCCTAAGGACTACCTTATCTCTGTGGAAAGAGATAAAATCTTCTTCCACTGACAGGGCCTGTAACTCCTTATGCGTCTGGCAGAGGTGACAGCTACTAGAAAACGGTTTTCCAAGTTAAATACTTGAGTTCTGCTGAAGACAGAGGCTCAAGGGGTTGCATTAACTGAGCAATGCAAATATTCAGGTCCCAGGCGGAGCTGGTTCCCGAAAGGGAGGGTTAGTGTAAGTAACCCTTTAAAAACTTGGAGAACACAGGGTGAGAAGAAAGGGAGGCATGCTTCCTGCTGACACACAAAAAGCAGAGACAGCTGCCAGATGAACCTTCAGGGTAGCTGGTCCTAAGGCCTAAGGAATTCAGATGGACCAAATAGTCCAAAAGAATGGGAAGATCAGCAGATTCTGGGGTAATCTGCCTCTCAGAGCACCAGATGGAAAACCTCTTCCACTTAGAATTATAAGTGGCCTAGTGGAAGGCTTCCTTGAAGCCTTTAAAATATCCATAACACCTTGAGAAAGTGTAAATCAGCAATTCTAGCTCCTCAAGAACCAAGCCTTGAGGTGGAGGGACTTGAGGTCCGATACCACACTCTCCCTGTGCACAGGCCAGTAACTCGTGAACTCTGGGCAGGCTCAGGGCAGGGTGGACTGCCAGGACAGGAGCAGAGGGTACCAGGGCTGTCTGGCCCAATCTGGGGCAATCAGAATCACTCTGCAAGGTTGAGATCTGATTTTCACTAGTACCCTGAAAAGGAGAGGAAGGGGAAGGCATACAGGAACTTCCTCTCCAATCCAACAGAAAGGCATCCAGAGGACTGAGCCCAGTACTGAGGCCTGCAGCAAAAAGAGGAAGTTGGTGGTTGTCTGGGGCGCGAAAGATCTATCTGAGGAGTGCCCCAACTGGCAAAGACAGACCCCAGTACTTGTGGATTCAGAACCCATTCGTGATGGCCCTGAGAAATTCTGCTGAGGCGCCTGCCAGCACATTGTCCTTCCCTGGGAGATGAACCGCTATCGGGAGGTGTTCAGGGAATAAGCCAGAGACCACAACTTCATTGCTTGAGTGCACAAGGCTGAAGACCGAGTGCCCCTTGCTTGTTGATGTACCACATTGTGGTGGTATTGTCTGTCCTGACTTGAACCACTTTGTTCTGGACAGAATCTGAAAAGACCCAAGAGCTAAAAAGACAGCTCTGAGTTCCAGAAGATTGATGTGGAGCAGAGATTCCTGAGGGAGACCACACTCCCTGAGTGGTGGCACGCCTAGGTGAGCCCCCACCCTAACAGGGAGGCATCCGTGGTGAGGGTGAGGGAGGAGAAATGGAATGAAGGGAACCCTTGCTTCAGATTGCTTTGATCCTGCCACCAGTGTAAGGCCAGGATCAGTTTGGAGTAACTGGGACCAATTTGGTAAGGGGTCCTTCCTCTGAGACCAATAGGCCCTCAAATGGAACTGAATGTCCCTCATCTGAATCTTGCTCCCTGCACAACAGCTGTGGAAGCAGCCATGTGCCGAGGAGTTGCAGAAAATGCCTTGCTGGTCGAGAGACCCCGTGAGGGTAAAGGAGGATGCCAGGGCGATGAGTCTGTCCACCCTTTCCGAGGGGAAGAAAGGCCCTGGCTAACCTTGTGTTCAATTCTGCGCTATGAAAGTTAGGGCCTGAACTGGTTCCAGAACTGACTTTGGTAAGTTTAGCAGGAATCCCAGAGAAGTGAGAAGCTGCTGGTGACTTGCAAGTGGATTCACCTGACCTGGAGACTGACCCACAATGAGCCAGTCGTCCAGGTAGGGAAACACAGCAACCCCTTGCCTTCTTAAATGAGCCACTACTACAGCTTATTTCAGAATACCCTACGAGAGGTAAGGTCAAGGCATTGCCCTGAACTGGTAGTGGCCTGAGGGCAGTTCGAACCTGAGGTACTTTCGTGGGAAGGCCTGATCAGAACATGAAAATAGGCATCCTTGAGGTCCAGGGAAGCTAGCCAGTCCCCTGGCTTTAGGGAAGGCAATATCATTGCCAGAGTTAACATTTTGAACTTTGGTTTCAACAGATGCTTGTTCAAGTATCTTAAATCCAGAATGGGCCGCCATTCTCCTGTCTTTTTTGGGGTAAGAAAGTATCTTGAATAAAGCCCCTTGCCCTGATGGCAAGGAGGAACCCTTTCCACTGCTTTGCAGACCAGAAGAGAAGAAACCTCTGCTTCCAAAGCAAGGGCTTCTGAAGGATTTGCAGGTGGGAAATGCCTGGCTCTCATCTTTGGAAAATATTTGAAGCTGAGAACCAGACCCTGGCCTATTACCTCCAGAACCCATCTGTCCGAGGTTAGGGACAGCCAGCTCTGGCTGAAATAGGCCAACCTGCCCCCACTGGTACAGGAGATCGGCCCTGGGCACCCATCAGGGTGCCTGCTTAGCAGCAGCCTTAGGCTGAGGGGAGGAGACGGGTCTACGTGCGCCACGCCTACCCCTGCCTCTGAAGAAACCTCTCTGCAGACAGCAGAGGAGGCTTGAAATTGGTAAAAAGGCCTGAAAAGGGTCTGCCCTTACCTCTGGGGAGCATGCCTTGTGCATGGCATGCTTCTCCTTAGCCTGGGCACTTTTGTAGGTAGTTCTGTATTCATCCATCTTTTTCATATAATTTTCTGTTTGCTCCCAAACAGAGAATTTCCCAAGGCAGAAAATCCATAGCCTTTGACTGAGTATCTTGGGACAGATTAGTGCATCTGAGCCATGCCAACCTACGGAAGAAGCTACAGAAGTGGCCATGACCCTGGAGGAAACATCATTAACATCAACAGCAGTATGAAATTGAACTTTAGAGGCTTCAATGCCATCAGCAGCCACCTGTTCCAACTCACTAGCCAGCTGGCCATGGCCCTGGCTTGCTAACTGCAATACTGTGTCCCACCTAGATTTCTGATATCTAGCCACATAAGCCATATAATTTGCCTGCCTGAGTCCCAAAGAAGCTGCCATATACTGTTTCTTCGCCATGGCATCAATCTTCCTAGAATCCTTATCAGAGGATGTGAGGCCAGAGGAATATTAGCCTTGTCACAGGCTGCAGCTTGTACCACACCACATGACTACACTGCTCAATAAGGAAGTCTGTATCCGAGCCTGACAAAGTATACCTTCTGTCCATTTTTATCTACAGGAGGGACAGAATGAGATTTTAAAATCTTTGTTGTTTGCTTCCTAAATGACTTATGCAAAGGAATAGACAACCTCCTAGACTCTGAATATCCATCATTTCCACATAATCAGGCTCCTCTTGCTCATCCACAGCCTCCTCTAAAGGAAGCTGGAGGTTTTCTGCAACCTTTTTGTAAAAAATAAAGAAAGAAGGGGACTCAGACAGAATAGGGGGAGATTCTAAAGGTCTGTCTGGAGAAATGCCCGGTTCAATGGGCACGTCCAGACCCTCCCAGCCACACATATATTGATCAAATTCCTCCTCCCCCTCCTGTGGTTCATAAAAATCCTCAACTTCAAAATCCTGAACCACTGGGACTGAACGAACCAACCTTTTACCAACTGTTGGTGGTTCTACAGATCCCTGAGACAGTGACTGGACAATCTGAATGGCTTTAGCTATCTCTGCAGCAGTTGGAGACACAATTCTGGACTCCAGACCTCCTGATTTCTTTGTCTTTTACTTGGGACTGGTTCCTCTGAACCAGTCTTCCTTTTGCCCGAGGAAGTCTCGCCCTGGTCAGAGGGCACTCCCTCTGGTCCAGTGGGTACTGAACGGGCTGGCCATCCGGGTCAGCGGACTTTTTGGCCTCTCGTCCCCTGAGCCGGCCCAATCTCTTCTCCAGGGTGGCTGCAGGGAAATTTTTACACACCTGGCAGTCTGACAGGAGGTGGTCAGCCCCCAGACAATAGACACAAGTGGTGTGTGGGTCAGCCTTGGCAAAGGCGCCCCACAGACATCACAGTGTTGAAACCCAGTGGGCCCGGTTTTTCTTTTGGGTTTCTCAGACATAATGCCAGCCTAACCAAAAACTTGCCCTTTTGATGGCAGTGCTAGGCAAGACACTCCATCGTTCCTAACCGTGTCACGGTATTTGAAAAACGTAATAATTTCGGGTTTTTAGAAACCGATAAGAACCGGAACCGCACTCTAAAACCCACAGTACAGTTTTAAAAGGCAGAAAAACCAAGCGATCGGTTCAAAACCAACCGATAATTAATTTTCACACAGACTTGAATTTTTGTACTACGTTACCAGATAGAGCTTTAAGAACGAAATGCGGTAAAAATAATGACTTTTGCGGTTCAAATGAACCGAAACTACTCTCTTGAACCGAGAATGAACCGAGGCTGAAGGAGCTGATCTCGGGCGACTGTTCAGTGAAGCGGAGAAAGAATCTGACAGTTTCATTTGAAACTGCCAGATAGAGCTTTGGGCACAGCGCCCTCGCGCTGTAGAACTCCAGATCTTCTGGAGTTAACTCCTTCCTCTCCGGGGCAGTTCAGCTGCAGTGGCTGACTGCTATTGTTATAATATAGCAAGACTTCATGGTGTTTGAACTCTGCCTTCTTATGGGAGATTGCTAACTGATAGATTTTATAATGATCTAGCAGTCTAAGCCTGTCAACCTCCAGGTGAGTCTTCCGCCAACGTCTCTCCAAACTTCGACCCTGTCTCTTCAACTCACGGATCTCTGTGGTAAACCACGGGGCCCCAGGGTGAAGAGTACAGGGGCGAACACGGAAAGGAGCAATGACAGCCAGGGCCCCCACAACTGCCCTATTATAGGCCAGCACTAAAGACCCTGGATCCATGCTATCCATTGGAAATCCCGAAGCCAAGCTCCGTCATTAGGCCTTCTGAGGTAACTCCTCTCAAAGGACGGAACTGTACCATCTCCCTAGGGGCAGGCCTCTTTTGGGGGGCCGCGAAACTGAACCTCAGGGCATGATGGTCAGACCAACTGATGGGCTCCACCTCCACATCAGAGACGTCCATCCCCAGATGGAAAATCAAGTCCAATGAATGTCCCCCCGGTGGGTTGCAGTGGTAATAACCCGTGTCAGGCCCAACGAATCAGTCAGTTGGAGGAGGTTTTGTCCAAAAAGCGTGAGTTCATCGTCGACCTAGGCATTGAAATCCCCCAGAATTAACCATCGGGGGGAATCCAAAACCCTCTCAGCGATGAAATCCGCCACCTCCCTCAGGAATTCTCTCCCATCACCTGGTGGACAATAAATGAGAAGTATCCTGAAGCCTGCACCTGCACCCACAATACATTCAAAGGAGTTGGTATGCCCCACCGGTACCTCCCTGAGGTCCAGTTCCTGTCTAAAACAGACTGCAACTCCCCCGCCCCTACGGTCCACTCTCGGGCGGTGAATCACCGAGAACCTGTCCGGAACCGCGGACTCCAAAATGGGGCCCGATTTCATCAAACCAGGTGATGAAGCTAAGTCCACAGATGCAACAAGATCTGCCACTAAAGCAGTCTTGTTTCTAATAGACCTCGCATTGCTTAACACCACCCGAAGGGACGAGACTCAAAGGGTGACTCCGCTCCTGCCTGACCAAGTCAGTGCCTTTTGGGTATGGACGCAAGACAATATGGACCCCGGCCTCCTGCATCCATTTCGCCCCCAGGGCGCCTCCTGGTTCTAATCTGTTCCCATCCTACCACTCTTTTCCCATCCCCAAGAGTTCCAGTGTGATCTCCAATCCCACCACTCCCACGCCTCGCAATGCCGAGTATTCGGCATTTCATACACTTCTGAAGGAAGTGGGACATTCAAAAGGTCGGAGATCCTTCAGTCTTGAGGGGAGAACCGCCTGACTGTGCTTTCACCAACCCAACACATTAAAACCTATTAATATTACTAAATAACACTTTAATAATACACCCTAATCAACTATTGACAAAAAACAAAAAAAAACAAACAGAAAACCACTCTCTGATAAAAACTCCACCACTTTCTCTCACAAAGTAGGGGAAAGGAGAGGAAAATTTACAAATCCCACCCACTGTCTCTCACACAGAGGGGGGGGGGGATAGTAATATAAATTTCAAACTTAATACTTGTTTAGACTAAAATATTCAATCAAAGTCACTTAATCTTAGTCCACCAACTTTATCACTTCCGAAAAGGCTCATATCTCAAGGAGCCATGAATATAAATTGGTCCTTCCTGTGGCTCTCACTTCCACAGAAAACCAAAAGTAGTCATGTATCCCAGCGAAGTTACGCAAATTCAAATATCAAATCTCCAGGTTCAACGTTCCTCATAATTCCATAATCTTCTTCACTCCAGCCTGAGTCGAGTTAAAATTATTTCGGCAACACCTCCCAGCCCCAAACCCTTCCCCAGACCCGTTCAGCCGAACGGCAGCCCACCAGCTACCGCCTGACGAACAGAAGCACCACAGCGCCGACCTCCCTACGGCAGCAAGCCTGGAGCACACCACTGAATCGGGCCAGGGCCGAGAAGAGACTCTCAGGAGGAACCGCCAAAACTTGTCATCCAGCAAGAAACTGTTCGACTCCAACTGTCTCCTTCACGAAACCAGAACACAACAATCCAACCTTTAACCCAGTCAGGGCTCAAGTGTCACAAAAATCAGGGGTCCCTGTACACAAAATACCTTTAGTGCAGTCCCCTTGAAACCAGACAGACTTAAGTTTAATACACACTGGAGAAACAATTTGCAGAAAAAGTATCTTATAAATCATAAGTGGCCTCTTCCAAAATGGTTTCATACAGGATCATACAAACCAATCTAATCCATAAATTTCAAATAGTGGAGAGGGATCCATTGTAACTCCTTTACAAAGTCCAAGCCACAAACACCGACACACTCCCTCGGGCAGCAACTGCTTCGTGTCACGAAATCCTGAATAGTCCAGAAATCACTCGACAACTCAAAAACAAGTTGCTTGGACATGCAATCACCGGCACAGTCCCCCAGACATAAGAATATGTTGAGTTACGGAATACTCGGCAAGCCCGGAATAGTCCACAGTTCAATGATCCAAAACACAGCGACTCGATAACATAAAATGGTCGCTTAGTTAAAACGACTAAAAATAAGCATCCTCAAATCAGTAGTCCCAAAAAACACGGCGACACAATGACACAAACGGTCGCTTAGTTAAAATAACTAAAAATAAACATAAGAATAAAGAAACTAACAAACAAAGCGTCCGACAGTCGACCCAGCATGGCCGCCATCTTTGTTACGTCAACTGTGAAGCTATGCCTCTGTGCAGCTTCCAACAGTGCCCCCTTACTCGTTTATCAAACACATACATACATAAATAAATACACTAGTACCACTAATGTGGGGTAGACTGACTTGGAGCCGATGGAGCTCTCTCTGTTTTAGTGCCAGACATCTCCCCTTCACTGCATGCATCTTGTGGGGCTCCTGTAAGGTACTCTAAATGGTCTTTTATTGATTGATGGATTTATTTCTAAAGTTTTGCCAGGAAAGATACGGAGCTTGTAACAGCTCATTTCCAGATGTGTCCAGGTGAGCGGGAAAGGGCGGAATGGAGGTACACTAAGTACAGTCACTTAAGAACTTACTGTAACAGTAGATCTTCGAGAGGAGCTCTTGCAGCAGGTCACATCACACTGAAACCGGTAGGCGCCAGGACCCCACAGAAAACTTCTAGCTAGCAATCGGTGGGGGGGGGAAGAGATGCCCCTTGACCCCTTCTGGTATAAAAGGGGTGGTCCCCCAGCATCACCTCAGTTCTCCCACCAGAGACCCCGACAAGCACAGAAAAATGGAGAACTAAGGTGTTCCTCTAAAATCAAGGAAAAAACATGGAGAAGCAGTCACCAGGAGGATGGAGGGAGGGAAAACAGCACCTGCTGCAAGAGCTCCTCTTGAAGATCTACTTTTCAGGTACGTTCTTACATAACTGCACTATCTCATTTCGAGGGGTCTCTTGCAGCAGGTTACACCATAAGGACAGAGTCCCTAGCAGTGAGATGGCTGACCCCAGTCAGCTGGGAGGATGTAGATGTCAAAGTAAAGATCTTAATAAAGCAGGCCCTAAAGAAAGTACAGTTACGCAAGAACTTATCGTAACAGTAGATCTTCGAGAGATGCATTTGCAGCAGGTTTTACACTGAGGACTGGCGCCACCTGGTGGCGGTTCCGGCAACTTTTTCTCTAGTAGTACCGATGTGGGAACGCCCCCCGAAGATGTCAGCTCCACCCCCGACGTTGCCCTATATAAGGGAGGAGTTCCCCACGGGCCCCAGTTCTTGAACACCCTCACCCCGTCAGGAAAGAAAACGACAGGCAAGTTAGGAACCGACTGTCAACGGATAACTCGTCAAAGACGAAAAAAACACCGGCCAGAATTGGGCCTGATCCCTGGGGGAAGGAGGGTGGGAAATATACCTGCTGCAAGAGCTTCTCTCGAAGATCTACTGTTATGGTAAGTTCTTATGTAACTGTACTATCTTACTTTGAGGAGAGGCTCTTGCAGCAGGTTTCACATTGAGGACCGAGTCCCAAGCAGTATAAACTTATAACAACTCCGGGGGGCAGCTGGCAAAGGATAGCAAGAGAAGGGAAGATCCCTCAGGAAACGAGGCCTTGCATAACCGCAAGGACAAACCCTGCTCTGCGTCTGAAAATGATGTCGAGGCTATAGTGCCTGACGAAGGTATAGACAGAACTCCAGCTAGAGACAGCACAGATATCTGCCGTCGTTACCCTCTTCAGTGCTGCAAAGGAAGTAGCGATAGCCCTAGTAGAGTGAGCCTTAATCGGCCGCGATGTCGACCTATTATGCTTCTCATAACCGTAGGAAATGCAGTGAACCAACCAGCGCAAAACTGTCCATTTGGTGACTGGGCAACCTACGGACCGCTGGGCAAAGGACACAAGAGCTGATCAGACTTCCTGTCCGCTTTGGTACTAGCTAGGTAACATCTGAGAGCCCTGTGTACATTCAAGGAATTAAGCAGGTCCTCTACCCCGTTGGGAGTGCTCTTGGTAACAAACCGGGAGCTGGACCGACTTGATTCAAAGTGCGCTCCGAAACCACTTTCGGGAAGAACTTTGGATTGGTGCGAAGATCAACCCTGTCCTTGTGGAAGATAAGGTAGGGTTCTTTACACATGAGTGCCTGAAGTTCTGAAATGCGCCTCGCCGAAGTAACAGCTATCAAATGCAGAGTTTTCCAGAAAAGGAAATGGAGCTCCGACTTCATAGCCGGCTCAAACGGAGGAAGAGAAAGCTTCTCCAGGATGAACAGGAGATCCTAAGGAGGAACAAGGTCCCCGATGGGAGGTCTGATGTGGAGAATACCACACAAAAAAAGCTTTGGAAACCTCCATCTGAGCCACCATCTTAACAGACACAGATAATGGTAAGCGGAGATGGTGGCCAGGTGTACCTTGATGGAGGAATAGCTGTGGCCTTTGTCGTAAAGAGAAAGCAAGTATTCTAGGACGGTATTAACCGAACAGACCAATGGATCCACTCGCTTGGCTGTGGCCCAAATGCAAACACATTTCCACTTCATAGCATAAGTGGCCCTGGTGGCAGGTTTCCGTGCATCAACCAACACCTGAGTGACCTGATCAGACACCCTGAAACGGACCTTAGCTAAGTCCTGAGGAGCCAGGCGTGCAGGTGAAGAGAGTGTAAGTTCGGGTGCAACAGGGACCCCCTATCCTGTAATAGTAGGTGCAAGGAGAGAGGAAGAGGCATTGGCGACTTTGCCGCTAGACGATGTAGTACGGGAAACCAAATTTGACGAGGCCATAGAGATAATGGGGAAAGGTTCTGACTGAGCCTTGAGAAGGACATTCTGAAGGAAGGAAAAGCATACAGGAACTTCCCGCTCCAGAGGGACAATGCATCTTGCCAAAAAACTCCAGGCTTTGGCCGTAGCGAGCAAAATTTGGGCAATTCTGCATTGGATTGTGACACAAAGACGTCCAACTCTGGCGTCCCCCATAGACGGAAGATGTGATCTGCAACCTCTTGAAGCAATTCCCATTCGCGGGCTTGTGATCTTGTCCTGCTGAGCGTGTCGGCTAGCACGTTTTGGAGCCCGGGAACATGCACTGCTGTCAGAAACAAGACGATGCTCCAGGGCCCAATCTCAAACCTGCATGGCTTCCCTGCAAAGGGGATAGGAATATGTGCCGCCCTGTTCGTTGATGTAGAATATCACTGAAGTGTTGTCTGTCTGCACCAAGAGATGGTACGGTACCAAGACAGAGGCCAGGGCTTGTAGTGCATAGAGCACTGCTCTCATTTCCAGGACACTGATGTGCAGTTTCGCTCCCGTAGGAGACAAGGAACCCTGGGTACGATGGTTCCCAAAGTGTGCGTCCCATCCCTGAGACGAGGCGTCTGTGGTCAGAGACTGGTATGGTGCCCTGGACTGGAAGGGGATGCACCTCAGCAGATTTTCGGACGACATCCACCAGCAAAGCTCTCGGTGGACTGGCTCCGATATTCTGATTAAGGCAACCAGGCTGTCTGAAGTTTGAGCCCACTGGACGGTCCTCATGTGCAGACGTGCCAGAGGGACTGAGACTATGGCAGTGGCCATGTGGCCCAACAGCCTGAGGAGGAGCCGAGCCGGCATCGTTGAGACTGACGAGATCTGGGACACAATGATCTGAATGCAATCCGCTCTGTCAGAGGGAAGAAAAACCTTCCCAAGAGTGGTGTCCAGAACAGCTTCGATGAACTGGAGAATCTGAGTAGGGGAAAGATGAGACTTGTTCCTGTTGATGGTGATTCTGAGACCCTGGAAAAGTGAGATGTAATCCCTTATGGTTTCTGACAGGCGAGACCTGGAGGGGGCCAGGAGGAGCCAGTCGTCCAGGTAAGGAAACACAAAGTTGCCCCGTCTTCGAAGTGCTGCGGCCACGACCACCAGGCACTTGGTGAAGACCCTGGGGGCCAAGAAAAGACTGAAGGGGAGGACTCGGAACTGATAGTCCTCGTCTTTGAATCCGAACCTTAGGAATCTTCGATGGCTTCTGGCGATGGGAATATGCAGGCAAGCGTCCTGCATGTCCAGAGACGCCAGCCAATCTCCTTCCGATATGAGAGGAAGGAGAGTAGAAAGAGAAACCATCCTTACTCTTGTAGGAGACCCACAGGTTTAGATCGCTAGGGGTCCAGAATGGGTCTCAGATCCCCGGACTACTTCGGAACAAAGAAGAAGTGGGAAAAGAACCCTTTCCCTGATTCGGCCGGTAAAACCGGCTCTATAGCCCTTTTGGTCAGCAGGGAAGAGATCTCCCGCCGGCTCAGATCTCTGTGCTTCCTTTAGTATCGGGATAGGGGTGGTGGTCTGTCCGGTGGAATGGATTCAAACTCTATGGAGTGCCCGAACTCCACGCGCTCCAGCACCTACTGGCTGGGGGTCAACTGACCTCATGCGTCCATGTGGAGTGAAAAGCAGCCTCCAATCGGCTCCTCTAGTTGGGAGACCAGAGGAGGGGGGTGTCGCCTGGATAGTCAGGCGTTTGGAGGCAGAGGGTGGGTGGCAGTGGCTGCTTTAGACGATCTAGAAGCGGAAGCCGCATTGCCTCTATGACCAAAACCCCCTCGCTGAGTTTGCTGCTGAAAACGAGGCTGCTGTGGCTGATGTCCCCCACGGCCACGAAAACAAGGCTTGCGAGTCTGCCCCTGTTTCGGGCAGTACATGGATTGCACGGAATGGACAGCCTTTCCGGAGTCCTGTAGCCTGGTGATAATCCGCTCAGTGTCCTCGCCAAAGAGCGTGGAGCCTTTAAAGGGAGCATCCAGAAGGTTGGTTTGGATGTCTGGATCGAACCGAGAAACCCAAAGCCACGCATGGCGTCAGAGGCAAATGCCAGTGGCGGCCAACCTGGAGGAGGTGTCCACAGTCGTAAGCCGACCACAGAACGTGGGTACCCACATCTGAGCCGGTCTGCAACAGCTTGGCAAGCTCTGTCTGCTGAGGACAATCGGGCATGCTCCACACAATGTCCAATCCTTGTTCCCAAAGGGCGTTCTGGAATTGGACCATATCCGTCAGGAAGTTGAGACTCCTGATGCTGCAGGTCACAGCAGAGTACACCTTACGGCCCATCGAATCCAACTGCTTTGACTCCCTGTCAGGCGGCTGGATGATCAGATGTTTGGGCCTCTGCAAACGATTATGAGCCGCCAAAACAGCCACGGAGTCTGCAACAGGTGGTTCGGCCAGAAAGGGGTGGTCCGCAGGTGCCCAGTAGAGCCAGTGAGCCTTTCTGGGCACGGCGGAGGAAGAATGAGGATGCTTCCAGGTCACCCCGGTGACATCCTCAAAGGTGTCGACCATGTGAGGGATGACCACCGGCTTTGGGTCTTTTTGGCGAAGGTGTTTAGCCAGCCGCAGTCGCTCGGGGTCCAGGGCCTCAGTGTCCCAACCCATGTTGGCCTGGATGTGCCTCATCACCTCCATGAAGCTGGGATCATCTGGAGGTTATTTAGGTCGACCCTCCCTGTCCCCAAAGTCTGGCTCCAAGTAGGTGTCGAAGGAAGAAGAATCCGAGTCCACACAGGAGTCCGGAGATGAAGATGGGGGGTGGGGCTACGCTTCTTCCTTTTGCGCCTCTTGTCCAGAGGAGGACAGGGAGAGTGGGAGAAGCTACTGGACCTACTCTTCCTAGATTTCTTTCTGCGTCTTTTTAGGAGGGGGCACCTCATCTACCCCCCATCCTCCGGTTCAACTGGGTCTGGACCCGGTACCAGAGTGGGTGGAGGCACACCTGCTGGCAGATCTCTTAACTGTATCCCACCAGTGGATGAAGAGCTCCTTCACCTGAGAGAGGTGTAATCTGGGGGATTCAGGTGTAGGTGGAGGAGCACCCGAGCCTGCACCAGCGTCTGGTACGTACCCCAGCCAACCGGCAGCCTAAGGGGGGAATGTGGGGCGGCGTCAGCACCACCGTCGCCATGGTCCAGCATCGGTCAGACCAGCAACCACAGAGTAAGGGTATCAGAGCTGACATTGGGTGTAGCCGAAAGGACTGCCATTGGACGGACCACAACCAGCGGCAGATGAACTGCTGCCAGCACCGGGGCCGAGGGAGTCATGGGTGGCCAAGAATCCGGCATCTGCTTCTCCTTGTGGGCTGGCGAACGTCCTTCAGTGGCATGAGCCTTGTGATGGTCGGCCTTATGGCTGGTGGACTTCTCGACAGAGCGCCGGTCAGTAGCCGGAGGCTGGTGTCGGTCAGAGTCCCGCCATTTGGGAGGCAAGGAGGAGGCCCTGCCACCCGAAGGCCTTGCTCGACTCCCGGGTGTCGGCCTTCCAAGAAGAGGACGAGCAGGAGGAGACCAAGCAGGCCTGGAGACAGCAGAAGGTGGTTTTAGGGCCGTGAAGCGAGAATCATGTCCCGAAGACCAGTGTTTTGAGTGAGACCTTCCAGTGTCTCGCTCCCGATGCTTGTGAGCTGAAGGAGGATCAGATTCTCCCGAGAGAGGCCCATTCCATAGTGGCTAATTGCCGTCAGCGGCGAAGGCCTGAGAACTTTAGCGCCTGATTCGTGTCTCGCGAGTTAAAGGCCTGGCAGTGACGGCAGGCATCAGTGTTGTGCTCGGGCCCCAGACAATAAAGGCACACCGAGTGACTGTCCTTAGAGGGAATTTGTCACCCACAAGCGCACTTGTTGGGATGCGATGACATAGAAGTTAAAACAGTACTGAAAAAACACGAAATCCGGTGGAGAAAGAGCAATCGGTACTAAGCCAAAGCAGACTGAACTAACCCTGACCATGCAGCGGGAAAAAACTGGGGCACGTGGGGAACTCCTCCCTTATGTAGGGCGACATCGGGGGTGTAGCAGACATCGGCGGGGGGCGTTCCCATGTCGGTACTACTAGAGAAAGTTGCCGGAACCGCCGCCAGTCCTCAATGTGAAACCTGCTGCAAGAGCTTCTCCTCGAAATAAGATCAGCCAGCCCAAAACCTGCCCTATGCCTAGAAGCAATGTCCAGACTAATGTCTGATGAAGGTGTGGACAGAACTCCAAGTGGCCACTGCACAGATGTCAGCACAGGACACATTTCTGATAGACGCAATGAGGTAGCCCCCAATAGAATGGCCTATAACAGAGCCCAGTAAAAGCTTGTGGTATTTGTGGTAGCAGCAAACAATGCAATTAACCAACCATTCAGAAAAACACTGTTTAGAAACTGAAGCCACTGCTTTACTCAGGGCAAAGGCAACAAACAACTGATCTGTTTTTCTGATGGCTCGGGTACAGTCCAAGTAATGACAAAGCACCCGGTGAACATCCAGAGTATGCAGTAATGCCTCCCCCGAGTTAGAATACTCTGGGTAATACACAGGAAAATCGATATCCTGATTCTGAGTAAACTCGGACACCACCTTAGGAAGGAACGTAGGATTGGTTCTCAAGGACACCCTGACCTTGTGAAAAACTAAATAAGGCTCTTTACACATCAGAGCCTGGAGCTTGGAAATCCTTTGAGCAGAATACCGTTAGATTCAGGGGACCTGGTCCCCACTGGAGCAGCATCTCCACATCAATGTTTTGGAGAAGCAAGCAATTCTGCATACCCCTAAAGAGCCTACACCCCCCAGCCGGATACTTATGAGGCCTAGAATGACCCATATCCGGCTGTGGTGTATGCTCTATAGGGGTTGGCATTTGAGCTTTCTTAGGAGGGGCCTGAGGAGTTGAGGGCTCCTTTGGGGCTTCCCTGTCTTTAAAATATGCCCACCAAGCCACTAAAAGAGCGTTAATCTATGCAGGCGGGAATTGGGGCAAGGTCAGTGTAACCGGCATCTGTGGGGTAGGCTTAGGAAACCAAGGCATTGCTTCATCCGGTTGCGGTAACCCTGGCATGGACTCCACTGGCATCGGGTTAACTGGCATCTGGTCCTAAGGTAAAGAACCCCTTGAGAAAGAAAACGACTTATCTGGCGTTCGAAGCTGTCGATTGCAGACAGAGGCATCCATGGAGCCGAACTACGCAGGCCAACAGTGGGAAAAGAACTGGGGTGGCACCAGGGGACCGTCCTCTTTATACCACGTAGGACGCTGGGCGGAGCCGACGCTGGGGCGGTCCCCTGCCCCAGACTGCTAGCTGCTTTCCAGTAGTCCTGATGCCTTCCGGCTTCAGTCCTAATGGTATTACCTGCTGTAAGAACTCCACCCTCGAAGACAGATCTGTATATCCTGCAAGGGAAAGAAATTCCTTCATACTTGCTGTAATTTCCTTTTCTGTCAGCTCCAATGTTAAAAATGGGGAGTTAATGCATATGGGTAATGAACATACCTACTCCAATAATGGCAAATTTGTCAATTGGTATAAAGCCCTCGGCACATGAACATTCCGAAAGCAGAGATTCTCCAGTTACCTCTATCCACGCAGTACCTATGCTCTCCTATGTACCCAATAATCTGCAAAATGCCCTGGTCAAAAACTCTCTCAACCTAACACCAACAAATGTACATGTAAAAGGATCTGACATTATAGGAAGGATAACTTGATGTACTAACTTGCAGTGCTCTGGAGAGCTGGCTGTTGAAGTCTTGCAGACCAAATCTGCTGGCCCCCACAGGTCTCTTGACAGGAATGGCATTCTACTGATAATTAGAATTTTTACTCACCGTAATTCTTGATCTTGAACCATCTTCACCATTGATTCACACCAATGGGTTCTGAGCCAGGGGTGCTAGAACCCTGCAGGAGCCAGAACTTTTCAGGAGGACCAGTGCCAAAGTAGGCTGCATGGATGCGCGGCACCGCGAGACTAGCTTGCGCTGCATGGCTTACCTCAGCACCACCCCTCAACCATCTCAGCATCTTTTTTTACCGAGGAGGTGCAGCACAACTTAATGAAGAATAACATTGAACTAAATGGCATAAAATAACCCTTGTGATCCGTGTAAGAGGAGCTGACAATAAAGAAAGCAGTGTCTTCACAGCCCAAACCAAAACAAGAGGTGAAGACCAACGAACAGAAAGAGTGAACCTCCCAGGGGATGGAGGGTGGGTGTGTGAAACAGAGAAAATTGCTCAAGAAGATCAAGAATTATGGTGAGTATGTAATTTTAATATCTTCCAGAACCAATCTTCATCACTGATTCACAGCGATGGTACCAACCTGAGATTAAAGTCCCCTGGGCAGGGCGGTGGGAGCTGGAGCTCACTCAATCCTATAGCGCATATAGGAGTCGAAATGTTCTATGGTTAACCTTATTCAAAATGGCCACCATGCGCTATAGGACTGAGTGAGGATTGTCCTGCCAAAGAGGCATGCAGCCTGGCGTGGACATCCAGAGCACAGTGCTTGATAAAAGTGTGCACAATGCTCCAGATAGCAGCTCTGCAAATATCAGAACAGAGCGAATCTCTGCTAGGGACATAGTGACCACTCTGGTGGAGTGGGCATGAACCTAGCCCTCCAGCGTGACCTGCACCATAGAATAGCAGAGGCAAACAACGATCCATGCGGAAATACATCTGATCATAACCGGCTAACCCACTCGGTTGAGGTTAAAGGAAATTAGCTGTTTTGACTGCCGAAAGTCCCTAATTCTACTGAGGTAGAACGTGAGGGCTCTTTTAATGTCCACAGAGTGGATGGTGCACTCCTCATTCTGGAAAGTGGGAAAGTATGTAGGCAATGCCAAAGGCTGGTTCAAGTGGAACTCCAACACCACCTTAGTCAAACACTTGAGGTGTGTTCGGAAAACCACTCTATTTCTATAGAAAACTGTGTATGGAGGATCTGTGACCAATGCATGTATCTCAGAGACCCTCTGGAGAGAGGTGATGACCACTAAAACTGCAGTTTTCGAAGTTAGGAATTGAGGCTACACATAGCCAGGGGTTCAAAGGGCTTATGGGTGAGCATGTTCAACACAATGTTGAGGTCCCAGGCAGTGAGAATTTTCCTGACTGAGGGTCTTGTGTGCAAAATGCCTTTCAAGAACTTTTTAAAAAGAGGGAGCTGAGCTAGAGTGAGGTTCAGCACTGGCTCCTGGTATGCGAAAATAGTGCAGAAGTGGACCTGAACTGCAGAGTACTGCAAACCTGCATCAGAAACGTCCAAACAGGTACTCCAGAACCTTAGCTGGCGGGCATCAGAATGGCTCTATACAGGATTTGGAGCACCATTCAGAAACATGTCTCCATTTGGCTGTGGAATTCTTTCTGGTAGAGGGCTTACGAGCAGCCAAGAGAATCTCAGAGACTCTGAAACGCTTGTACCTGCTCACTTCCATCTCTTCAGGAGCCAAGCGTGGAAATGAAGGGAATGCAGGCTGGGATGAACTAGGAAACCCTGCTTCAGAATGTCTGCCCACAGAAATGGGGGTCTCGTTGGAGGAGGGGGGGGGGACAGAGGACTGACAATTTGTTGAGTAGGGGAAATCATATCTGCTGAGGCCAGCATGGGGCAAGGGGCCCCCTTGTACCTCTAGCTTGAGCATTACCCTCTGAACTAGGGAAATAGGGGAAAATGCGTACAGAAAGAAATTCGTCCACCACAGCCTGAATGCATCCTGATAAAAAAAAAATCCCAAGTTCTGGATTTTTGGAGCAGAATCGAGGCAGTTTGGCTTCAAGTAGCAACGCAAAAGGACACACCTCTGGGGTTCCCTACTCATCGGAGAGAGACAGCACAACATCTGGTGCCAACGACCACTTGAGAAGATCTGCTTCTGTCCAGCTGAGCTCATACCCAGGACTTCCGAGCCCCTGGGAGATAAAGCGCCTGTATCAGAACATTTTGTTCTAGACACCATTCGCACACTCTCATGCCTCCCTGCAGAGAGGATAAGTGTGTGTTCCCCCGCTTGTTGATGTAGTACATGACAGGACGTTGTCTGTCTGGAGGAGGACTATTTTGTGGCAGATGATGTCCACCAGAGCCCGGAGGGCATACAGGACCATTCTCATCTCTAAGACACTGATGTGGAGGTGGGACTCTGCAGGGCCCCAGACACTCTGAGTGTGGTGGCCGTGACACTGGACTCCCCCCAGCCCAGCAGTGACATCTGTGGTAAAGGCTATTTGAGGCTCTGCTGGAGAGAAAGGGAGACCCTGAAGAAGATTGTCCTGTGTCCACCATGCAAGTGAACGATGCAGGGGCTTCGTCATTTTCAGTGGGGTAAGACTGAGGATGCACTGAATTAGACCACTGCGTGGTGCTGAGCATCCACAGAGTTATCTTCATGTACAGATGAGCCAGAGGTACTGTAAAGACAGAGAAGGCTATGAGACCCAACATTCACTGCATGCAGTGAGCACGAATGGACTTATTCTCCACGATGAACGGAATCATCTGAAGATCACCTTCCTTCTGTCCTGCAGAAGAAAGGTCTACACCTTGGTGATGTCCAAGAGGGATCCGATGAAGAGAAGTTGATGAAAAGGCCAACGCTGAGACTTCACCAAGTTTAAGAGAACTCCCATGGAAGTAAGGAACTGAGCTGCTATACTCCTTGCCTGTTTTGTGTCCTGCTTGGACAGGCTGGCTAGTAACTAGTCGTCCAGATAGGGAAAAATTGGGAGTACAAGTTTTCAAAGATGTGCTGCAAGAACCACAAAGCACTTTTTAAAGACTCAATGCACCGAGGATAGCCCAAAGGGCAGGACCTGGAATTGGTAATGCTGACCCAAAGCCACAAAATGGAGAAATCTGTGGTGGCCGCCGGCACAGTGGCTTTGAATTCCGCTTGCGGTGCTGGTGACCTGGGTTCAGGAACGGACCTTGGTCATCAGAGGGCCAGCCAGCGGGAGGGACAAGTGCCCATGGGCATCTCTCCTTCTCCCGGGGGTGAAGACGTGTCTGGCGCAATGAGGACTCCTGGCGGAGGCTGGAAGTCACTCACGCTACCGGCGCTCAGCATCAGGGAGGCGGGGCGGATGCTGGCGTCATTGCACATCCCCGCCTCTGAGAAAACCAGGAAAAAGATGGCGAGTGGGTCCGCTGTCTACGTGAAGCCCTCCCTGAGGCTTCAATTAGCTATCATCGCCGCATCCCCGACCGGATACCAGTTGCGTGGCATGGATGAAGGGACCCGATGCCGCTGCCCCGCTCTCCGTGGAGTAAGCGGGATAACTGGGGATGGCGGCAGTAGAAGTCCCAGGGGCCGTGACCATGGCTGATGGTGACAGTGGACCAGCCAGGATAAAGAAGAAAATTGAGAAAAGAAATCTGTGGTGGCTGGGGTGAACCAGGATATGCTGGTAGGCATCCTGCATGTCCAGAGAAGTCAACCAGTCCTGCAGCTTGAGGAGCTAGGGAGATCATTTTTAACTTCTCCCAGTGTATGAACTAGAAATACAGATGACGATGACGGCAGAAAAAGACTGATGATCTATCCAGTCTGCCCAAGTTCCCCATCTAACCCTGTGACCTACTGTCCATTCAGAGTACTAGCCCTTCCTTTCCTCCCCTCCCACTATTTTCCTTCCCAATTTTATTTCCACAAGTAACTATACCACCTTTCATTTTGTCCCAACCATGCTTGAACCATCAACTGTTTTAGTGCCTGCCACTTCGGCTGAGAGACCCACTTCTCCATCACCCTTTCTATAAAAGAAAAAATTTCTTCATGCTTATAGTTTCCTTTTCTGTTAACTCCTACATCGTCAATGGGTAGTCAGTACAACTGGGTATTGTGCACCCCTTCAAGGGGAAATGGCACAGCCCAAGGCTGTAAGAAAATATTGGGCACATGAGGATTCCGGACAGCAGCAACTCTCCAGTCACTACGGTCCACACAGTGCCCCTAAATATGGAAATAATTACTACTCCAGTCAACTTCACACGAAAAAAACACAAATCAGCTGTCTACTCAGATAGGACTTTAGCCAGAATAAAATACAGTAAACAGTGGCCTACCTTGTCAGATGATGAAAAGTGAGCGATCGAGGCTCATCTTCCAAATGTCTAAGTCTTGGAAGGTCCTGCAGAACTGAATCAACTAAAACAGACTTACTAAATAGAAAAGGACTGCATGTAGTGTAAGCACTCACCTGCAACAAAGGAGGCACCCTTGGTTAACCTCAAATTCAAACTTATTAAATGTGTGTGCTAGCAACCAACATACTGATGTGGAACTGCTTTTTTTTGCATATCTATATAGACAAGTGCAGCAGGTAAACTATATAGAGGGATGTCCAGACAGGCAATCAGCCAGACAATCAGAGTTTGTAACAGAACAAAGGACATCCCTGCACAGGTATACCAGACAATAGTCTCCCGCAGGAGCAAGGCTCTCGTGTGGGCCACACAGACAATGTAGGAGCCAACAGAAAAGGAAATTACGGTAAGTATGAAGAAATGTCTTTATTCTGTAGCGCTCCACATAGTCAATGGGTAGTCATTACAACTGGGTTCTAAGAAGCAGTACTCAGACAAGAAACAGGGTGGGGAAGAATACTGTCCCATACAACAACAACAACAACAACAACCACCACCACAACCATGAAGAAAAAATTATTTACCACAGTAGTATTGTTTCTTCCAAGGGATCCCTCATTATGCTTAACATTTGCAGTAAGCCTGTCAGATGAAGCTGCCCCAGAGCATGAGGAAAATGTAAATTATGGAAGTCAGAACTAAATTCAAACCTCTGCCTTGAGGTGATGCTGTACTCAACGGTGTAACGTCAGATTTATTTTAGAGTCAATAGAGAAAAAAGTTGTAAACTGAACCAAATTATTTTAAACTACTAAAAACAAAAACCCATCGAAAGGCAAAAATAAGCTGGCTGCCCAGGTCCAGCTATGGCAGACTAAATCACCACAAAAACTGTTGTGAATGAACAAGTAATGCTCAAGCAGGCAAAAAGTACAAGAACCGATTCTTGCTGAACCTCTTCCAGGTTCTGAAAGGAGAGTCAGGGTGGGCGATTTAAGCATAATGAGGGATCCCTTGGAAGAAATAATATTACTATGTTAAGTTTTTTCTTCAAACTCTAAGAATCCCTCATTATGCTTAAAATTTGCAGACTACACAACAGTACCTTGGGAGGCCGGGTGCAGAACCTATGTGGGGAAAAAAGGTTCTGCAGTACTGCAGTGCCAAACCTTACATCTCTCCTGGTTTGAATATCCAGGCAATACTGCTTTGTAAAGGTGTGTAGTGTCTTCCATTAACTGCTTTACAGATTTTCAGCAAGGGGACCTCCCTTGCAGCTGCCACAAAAGCACTAGTGCCACAAGTGAAGTGCGCCCTGAGGCCTTGAGGTGGCTGTTTGCCAGATTTAGAGTAACAGAACAGGATGCAGGAAACAATCCAGCAGGCAATGACCCTCTTAGAAGCTAACCTGCCCACTTCACCACACGTGAGAAACAGCTGTGAGTGGGAGGATCCAAAGTCCTTAGTACGATCCAGATAGTGTTCAAGTGACCTCTTCCAGACTGTGCAGCATCTGCTCACCAGGACTGGACCCTTCTGTGAAGAACTGGGAGAATGATGGACTGGTTTAAATGAAACTCTGGCACCACCTTCGGAAGAAATTTCCTGTTAGTCCTCTGGACTACCTCGTCCCTGTAGAAAATAATGTAGTTAGATCAGTGCAGAGAGCTTGTAGCTTGCATATCCTCCTGACAGAAGCTATGGCAATCAAAAAGATGGCCTCCTAGGTGATAAACTTCATAGCTTCAGTGACCACAGGCTCAAATGGAGGTTCCATGAGCTTGGCTATACACAGGTTCAAATCCATGGAAGGACTGGTTCCCTTACAGGGGGATACAAATGGATCAGGCCCTTGAAAAAAACTCTTGAAAGCGAGATGAGAAGCCACAGTTTTCTTGTTGCCTGCTGATACATAGGTGGAGATGGCTGCCAAGTGCACCTTAAGGGTTGAGGGCCTAAGGCCTGCAAATGCACCAAGTAGTCCAGAAGTAAGTGGAAGTCTGCCTGTAGGGGGCTGAGCTGCTTAGGAGCACACCACAGAGAAAATGAGTTCCATTTGGAAGCATAATTTTTCCTGGTGGCAGGTTTCCTGGAAACCCTGAGGATATTCAGGACCTCCTCTGAAAACTGGATATCAGAGCACGCTAACTCCTCAGGAACCATGCCTTGAGGCGTAATGATTTGTGGTTTGGGAAGGTCACTACTCTGCCCTGAGACATGGTCAGCAGGTTGAATGCGGAAAACAAATGGGTTGCTTGGAGGAGAGGGCCAGTAGCAGAGAGTACCAGGACTGTCTGGCCCAGTTTGGAGCCATTAATATCATGGTAGTAGCATGCCCGGTGGCGCTGAGGGTTGAGGTGCTGGATGCCACACTTCACGCCACACCGGTGACCAGAGTTCGGGAGGGGCTCGGGCATCGGCAGGGACGGGGTGCGTACTGAACGCCCACGAGACTGCTCTCCTCCCCCGGGGGGGGGGTGAGTAGGGGACGGTTCAGCATGCCAGCGGCTCCTGGTGCAGATCGAGGGTGCTGCAGCGAATCAGCTGCACGTCATGCAGCGTGGATGACGTTGGCAGGGTTGCCTTGCACCACAGCATCATGGGTGCACCACGCAGGGGGGAGAGGCACCAAGAACAAAGGAAAAACCCGGCTCCAAGGGGCAGGTGACGGCACCTGATCCCTGTGCCGGATCCACCCTGCCTGGCCTTCCAGGTCCTCCGCCCAGGGCCCACTCCTTCAGCCAGAGTCTATGTGTGTGAGAGCGCCCAACGAGCAGAGGCGGCCCCACCCCGGATGGGTTAAGCTGGGGGTGCTGGCTGTGGGAGGGTGGGGGAGAGTGGAGGCACAGGTTCAGAGGGACCTCAGGTGGGCAGGAACAGGCAGGATGCCTGAGAGATGCTTTATCGGGCCATGACCGGAGGGAAAAAGAATCAACAAAAAAAAATGAATACATCATGGTAGCAGGCTGGCTCCTCAATTTCAGGAGGACTCGAAAAAGCAGAGGAAATGGACGGAAGGCATATAGGAACATTCCTGACCAGTCCAGGATCAGGGCATCGAAGGGACTGTGCCCACTTCTGGGGGCCTGCAATAGAGGAGAAGGAGATGGCAACTGTCTTTGGAAGAGAATAGGTCTATTTCAGGTGTGCCCCATCGTTGAAAGACTGTGGCTAACACCCGGCTGTTCAGTAATTATTTGTGATGGTCCTGGCTTATCCTACTGAGGGAGTCTGCCAAGGTATTGTCCTTTCCTGGAAAATGGACAGCTGACAGCTGCAATTCCAGTGAGTAAGCCAAGTTCCAGAGCTTCATGGTTTCCGTGAACAGTTTTGAGGACTACATTCTTCCCTGCTTGTTGATGTAATACATGGTAGTGGTGTTGTCTGTCCTGATCGGGACAGACTGATGCTTTACCTGGGGGCAAATGAATGTAGATCGAGAAAGAACACCCTTAGTTCCAGGAGATTTATGTGCTCCCTGTACTCCCAAGGGGACTACACTCCACTTACTGTGAGGTCGCCCTGGTGGGCTCCCCACCTCGAAACATAAGAATCTGATGGAAGATAAGGATTGCTTGGCCCACTCAGTCTGCCCATTTTCCCTACCTACTGTTAATACCGTAGACCCTACTTGATCTCTGGCTTAGCCCTCCCTTCCCTAATGACTAAGGTTCCCTTATGCCCATCCCATGCGTTCTTGAATCCCACCATAGCTTTCACCCCCACCACCTACGCTTCGCTGGAAGACTGTTCTGGGCATACACTACTCTCTCTGTGAAGTAGTACTTCCTTACCAGTCCCAAAGTCATGGCACTCCAGCACACTCACAAAAAATGAAAACTGCGTACCTACCGAAATTCTTGATCTTCCTGTGTATCTTCACCATTCATCACTGTTGGGTGACTGGTCAGAGATAGGCACCCCGCAGGATTCTTTTTTTTTTTTTTGGAGGGAGGTGCTGGCACCACCCACGAGGCTGACGCACTGCATGGCGCTCGTGGGTTGGCCAGTAATGGCCATTGGATCCTCCTCCACCTCAGTTCTGCACGCCAGGGAGACAGAAGGAAAGAAGGTACAGAGAAAATAAGGGTGGGGCAAGGGAGCCCAGAGATAGTGAAAGGAAAAGGAACAACTGAAAAAGAATAAGCCAGCGAGAGGACAGAAGGAGAGGAACCTGTAGGTTATGGGCCAAGAAGATCCCAGTCCCTGGACGACCAAAAGTAGGAAGGGAGAAGAGAGAAGAGAGAAAGGGATAGAAAAATAGAGCTTTTAGGGAGAGCGGGATGAGGGAGGCCAAGACCCATCAGGACAAGGGCTGTTCGGAGATCACTAAGAGATGGATTCAAGGGAGATTCCAAAGATTCGGATAATCCCGATGGGTAAGACTCTTCCTAGCCCTGATCCAAACTCCCGAGGGAAACCAGCCTTCATCCCCCACCACCACCACAAAGAAAACCAGGTTTTCAAATTGGGGGGGGGGGCCTAAGAAAATACCATCCCCACAGGGGAAGGTAAGAGAGAAGACAACAAGGGGCAAGGGAATTATGACCAGCCCCAGAACTACCCCATCCTGGAGACAGAGCTGGAACTCATGGGATGGCTGCATCCCACAGAACAGTTCAGGATAGAGGAGGGGCCCACCAGAAGACCCCCAAGGGAAAAAACCCTAAAGGGGACCCACTTGTCCCTTTCCAACACTCCCCCAGAGGCCACCTGGCGGCTTGCCAGAAAGGAAGTGAATAATTCAAAAGGGGGCGAGCAGGGAGGCGATACGGCTCAGGGACTGAGGCCTTGTGAGGGGAAGGTGGGAGGGATTCAGTGATGAATGGTGAAGTTACACAGGAAGATCAAGAATTACCGTAGGCACGTAATTTTCATATCTTACGTGTGTCAATCTTCACCATTCATCACTGTTGGGCGAGTACCAAGCTCCCCCGAAGAGGGCCAGAGAAACCCTGAAGGAATAACATCCCTCAGTCTCTCCTCCCCCCCCCCGCCCTGAGGGGAAGAATGGGGGAGGGGGGGAACCTCCGCTAGCCGATTAGGGCTGGGACTGGTCAGGACGAGGCGGGGTCCCCTGATCCCTAGGGGAAGGAAGGCGCCCCTGAAGTTCCCATCTCGCCCTGCAGGAGAAGAGATGGGTCCCCTGGAAGGAGGAAGCCAGTAACCTGTGTTGGGCCAAAGGTGACAACCTCAAAAGGCAAAGCCATGCCGTCCACCTAATGCAGACTGCTGTCCCTGCAAGCCGTGAAGTGACCTCACTGGCGTCGTAAGATGCCGTTGACTGGTGCCTCGCCAACTCCAGGCTTATCACAGAGAGGGCTATGGCTTGCAGGGTAGCCTCCGAATCAGGCAGCGATGCTAGTGCTTTGTCCAGCATCGCCCACAGATGCCCGTTGTAGGCAGCGTGGTGCGCCTGATTTGAGATGATAGCAAGCATCATCCGCGCAGAGGAGAAAACTCTCTGCCCCAGCTGATCAAACTCCTGAGAATCTGTATCAGGGAGCCGGTTGCGGATTGGGCGTCTATGCGCAGACGGGGTGTCCAGACGTGTCAGTCCAGAAAGTGGATGAGGCAAAGAGCCTGGAGACCCCAAGGCTGCACAATACCACCTGTGGCAGTCCATAGGGGCTGGTTCTGAAGAGTATGGAAGCTGCCAGCTGCTGTACAATGCCTGCCAGAAAGGAACCAGCCAAGAAGGGACCACCAAATGATGTGCCCCATATTCGCCTAGAAAGGCTTGTGTCGCACGCTCTGTACTGTCTCGAGCACAACGAGAGATGTGCAAGTCCCTGACCAGCCTCGAAAGGAAGTGCTGATACTGGGCCTATCAGTGTCTGAGGACAGATGGACAGAGGGCTCCTCTTCCCCTGTGGTGAAAGAAGAGGAGATTGAGGAACTTGTAAAGTCAGACTCTGGCTGCGGAGGGGGAACTGTTCAGAAGACTTGCTTGTCCATGGCCCTAACATACTGTGGAAAAGCCGCAGCCCGAGATCTGAACTGGTCCCAGGTCAAAGGCCCCAGAGGACTCAGAGGCCTGGAAGAAGGAGAGCTGGTCGCAGAGGCACGGGCGAACCTGCCACCTGATGAGTCTCTGCCAGAGCTAGAGGAATCTACAGAAGAACCTGGCATCAGCGGGAATCCGCAGGTCTGTAAATTCACCAACCTGTTAAGGAACACAAATTGATCGTTTCCTAAACCCTGTAGGGTGAACTACCCTATGAGTGGACCAGGGCTGAATGGATCCAGAAGGGTGGTCCCCAGCCCTACCCAATGAGACCTCCCTAGAAGAGAACAAAAAGGGGAGGAGTCCGGGCTCAGCACTACAGCTCCTGCCCCAACCCAGAGAGCCACGGGAGTGTGCCGATGTTCTTCGTCCTGTTCCCTCAACCCAGTCGACTCCAAGGAAGCTCTCTTCCTCGCACCCTGTGCCAAAGAGCCTCCCAACTCAGATGACACCCCCCCCCCCCCACCGAAGGAGGTCACAGAATGAGGGCTCGATCCTGATTCTGAGAGGGGGGACACCACCAGGGATGGCACCTACCCCCTCGCTCAGTAACCTGATCACCACGCAACGGGACCACCAACTCGCAGCTGACCCCCTAAGCCGCCATCGGTTCTACAGTCAGCACGAGCCACAGTCACCGGAACCGCAAGAGGGGACACATGGGTAGGCGCAAAGGTGCTAGGCCATGCAGAATCCTCCAACTCTGAAGAGTCAGGCCTCAGTCCGGATCAGATATATGAATAGTGAAGACTTACACACATAGGATATAGACTTTAAGCAAAAATGTTGCAAAGTAATTTAGTCTTCCTTACATTTCCCTCGAGTCCACCCTTCCAGCTTCATAGCATGTCCCCTTGTTCTTGAGCATCTTTTTCTGAAAAATGCTTCCCTCTTGTGCCTTATTTATACCTATGAGGTATTTGAAAGTCTCCATCATATCCTCCCTTTCCCCAAAAGGGGGGCATCTGTTGTCAGAATGACTGTCATAACTCGCAGCTGTAAGGGAACCCCTTATCTAAGATTGTCCCTTTCCTTCCACCAGTCCAAGGCTTGCAGTAGAGTTTTCGTCACAGGTACGAGCCTTGATAGAGGGTGCCGCTTCTGGGACCAATGGTCCCTTAAGTGATACTGAATGTCCCTCATTTGGAATCTGGCTCCGTGCACCGCAGCTGTGGTGGAGGCCATATGCCCGAGGAGTTGGAGAAAATGTCTTACCAGCCTGGGATGACCCAGGATGAAGGAGTGTGCGTGACGCAGGAGCCTTTCTATTCTTTCATGAGGCAGGAAAGTCTTGCCCTAGGAGGCATCCAGCTGTGCGCCTATGAACTCCAGCATCTGCACTAGTTCTGTCTGGGATTTTTGCTCGTTTATGAGAAATCCCATCATCTCCAAGGTGCTATGAACTAACTGGAGTGTCCTTGACCTGGTAATGTTATCTTCCTGCGACTAGCCAGTCATCCAGATAAGGAAAACCCATCACCCCCGTCTTCTGGGGTATGCTGCAACCACGGCCAAGCACTTTGTGAACATCCTGGGGGCAGATGAGAGACCAAAGGGGAGGGATGCAAACTGATAGTGACCAGAGAGCAGTCTGAACCTTGGGTATCTTCTGTGACTGGGCCCAACTGGGATGTGAAAATACATATCCTTCCAGTCCAGTGTTCCCACCCAATCTCCCTGTTGCAGGGATGGGATCACTGAGGCCAGAGTGACCATCTTGAACTTGCCCTTCTTTAGGTGTTTGCTCAGGAATCTGAGATCTAAAATGGATCACCACTTCTCATTTTTTTTTGCCAGTGAGAAAGTACCTTGAATAAAGGCCTTTTCCCCATTGGGAAGGAGGAACTCTTTCTGCTGCATTCGCCTGCAGCAACATTTTGATCTCCAGTTCCAGCAGACATGCAGTCTGGGAAGACTTTGAACTGGAGGAATAGACTGAGACTATCTCAAGGACCCACTTGTCTGTGGTAATATTTTTCCATTCCTGGAAAAAGTGAGCCAAGTCTTCCTCCTATTGGCAATGGGTGGGCGACCTGGACACGCACATCTGGGATTCTTCCTTGGGTTGCGCCCTGGCGGTCAAAGCCTGGTCAGCCCTACTGGAAGCTCTTCTGCCCGTCTCTAAAGTAACCTTTCATCTGACAGTAGTCACAGGGCATGGGCATAGGATAAAAAGCATGCAGGTAGTAACCCCTACCCCGACCTCCCCTTCCATGAGGCCTGTAGGAAGTGGAGGCCTTTTCCTTTTCAGAATTACTTTTGCAGGTGGTTTTGTACTTTTCTACCTTTTTCACGTATGCCTCTATCTTGTCACCAAACAGGGAATTATTCTCACATGGGAAGTCCACAGCCTTTGCCTGGGTGTCCTTGGACAAATTAGTTGTCCTTAGCCAAGCAAATCTCCTTACGGAGACAGTCTGGGCCATTACCCTGGATGCAGTATCATTAGCGGAGACTGACATATGGAACAGGTACTTGGTAGCATCAAGGGCAGTCCTAGCCATATCTACTAAGTCCAGCACCTGCTCCCCGTGGACCTCATCGTTCAGGGACAGTACCTGGTTCCAAAGGGCTTTCTGGTACTTGGTAGCATAAGCAATGTACACAGCCTGCCACAGAAGCAAGGAGGCAGATGTGTACATTTTTTCCCCCATGCCATCCAACTTTCTGGAGTCCCTGTCCGGAGGCTGTAAGGAGAGGGGAATCTTGGCTTTGTCACAGGCGGCCGCCTGGACTATATCTTCACGGTCAGGGTGTGAGCAGAGATACTCAGCATCACGACTGTCCAGCTGGTGTTACTTCTCAAATTTCTTATCGAGCCCTGGAACAGAAGTAGGGGCTTGAAACAATTTACAGGTTGCTTTCTTAAAGGACTTGTGGAGAGGCGAAAGCAATCTCTTAGTAAGGGTTAACCCCGTCATGTCCAAGAAATCAGCCTCTTCCTCATCCCCATTAGATTCCTGAGTAGAGAGAGCTAGGGTACTGGTCATTTGTTTCAAGAAGGCATAGTGCGAGGAATGGTCCTCCAGGACCCGAAACTCCTGATCAGGGGAACCATCTGGTTCCATTGGTTCCCCTTCTTCCTCCTGCTCCTCATAATAAAAATCATCCCCCTGGTCCCCAAGAATGAAGGAACCAGTAAACTCTCCTGCCAGAGACCATAACCAGTAAATCTCCTGCTGCGGAACTTAGGAAGGCCAGAGGTTCCCACCATGGCAATAAAGGAGAAACAGAAGGTGAACCATCAAGGAGAAAGAGAGACAGAGGTAGAGAAGTCCTCAAGCTAAGGGGGATGGAGGGTGGGACGGCGTGGCCTGCTGCAAGAGATCCTCTTAAAGATCTGTTAATGGTAAGTTCTTGCGTAACTGAACTATCTTCCTCAAGCTCATCTCTTGCAGTGGGCCACACGTGCAGGGCAAGTCCCAAGCAGTTCTGACAGAAGAACCAGACTGCCTGGCTAGAGGCTATAGACCTATGAAAGGAGGCCATGAAGCACAGCCAGGCCAAAGCCTGCCCTTCTACGAGAGGCAATGTCCAGACAGTAGTGCTTAGTGAAGGTGTGGACAGAACACCAAGTAACAACCGCACAAATTTCTGCAGCTGATACATTTCTGAAGCAAGCTACTGAAGGTGACATACCTCTGGTTCAGTGGCCATGAACAATGCCAGGAAATTCCCTTCCCGTACTTCCCATAGCAAAAGTAATACAATTAGCCAATCATTTGGACAGGCACTGTTTAGAAGCAGATATGCCCTCTTTCCCAGTGGCGAAGGAAACAAACAGCTGCAAGGACTTCCTGCAGTCCTTCGTTTGGTGTGTATAACACAGGATCCTATGAACATCTAGGGTGTGGAGCTATGCTGCCCCTGGATTGGCATGCTCTGGAAAATAAACTGGCAGGTGGATTAGTTAATTTAAGGTAAACTCAACACCCCCTTAGGAAGAAACTTAGGGTGAGTACATAAGACACCCTGTCTTTGTGGAAGACCAAATAAGGAGGCTAACACATCAGAGCCCAAAGCTTGGAAGCCTTTCGAGCAGAAGAAATATCAACTAAAAATTTTGCTTTACAAGATGAAGTGTAGCTCGCATGTCGTGGCCAGCTCACAAGAAGCCTGAGCAAGCTTCTCTAGCACTAAGTTCAAGGCCCAAGGAGGGACTGGATTGCCGAAGGGAGGCTTCAGATGAAGAATACCACTCAAAAATGTATGGGACACCACCAGATGTCCAACCGGACAGCCTTCAATAGACCCGTGGAAGGCTGAAATGACTGACAAGTGCACGTTAACAGGTGTATGACAGGCCTGAATCTGAGAGAGTCAGCAAGTACTTCAAAACCTGACTCACTGGGCAAGCAAACAGAGCCAGATGATGGGAAGCCGCCCACAGAGCAAAGCGCTTCCACTTCATGGAGTAAGTGGCCCTGGTGGAGGGTCTCCTAGTGGCGACCAGTATATCAGCCACCTTAGTGGATGCTCCAAACCTTGCAATGGCTACGTCTTCCAAAGTCATGCATGAAGGTGAAGCGACTTGAGGTCCAGATGGACCAAGGTGTCCTGTTCCTAAGAGAGCAAGCCTGGGCACAGAAGTCAGGCACTGGAGGTTCCACCATCAGCTGTGGCAGTAAGGGGGACTAGATCTGATGAGGCCAGAAGGGGCAATGAGAATCAGGATGGCCCCTACCATTTGGAGCTTCATCAGCACCCTCTGTATTAGAAGGAAGGGGGGAAAGTGTAGAGGAAGAGAGGGACAACGCATCTTGCCAGAAAACTCCAAGCCCCAGAGCAAGTGAACAAAAACGAGGAAGTTTTGCGTTGAGTGGGGATGCAAAAAGGTCCAACTCTTGATGGCCCCACCTGTTGAACCGGTCTTCTATGACTGAGGTCAAAAGTTCCCACTCGTGCATCCTGGACTGTGAAAGCGTCCACCAGGATGTTTTTGACGCCTGGAACACAGAAGGATGATGGTCCTAGACCGTGTTCTAGAGCCCAGTACCATACCCTCATCGCTTCCCGACACAGAGGGTACAAATGGATCCCCACTAGTTTGTAGATGCAATGAACTACAACACTACTGCCCAAATGCACCAGCAGATGGCCCAGGGACAGATGGGTCCAGAAGGCTTGGAAGGCATACAGAACGGCACTCCTCTCTAGGATGTTGATGTGGAGGGTAGTCTCCACTCTGGACCATGTGCTTTGAGTCTGATGAGTTCCTACATGAACTCCCCAGCACAGCCCCGCTGCCATCTGTGGTGAGAATCTGCTGAGGGGAAGGAACGAGGAAGGGAACGCCTTTCAAAAGGTTGTCTGGTTCCATACAAGATAGCAGTCCCTTTTTGATCAATGAGGAGACCAGAACTTGTTCTGCTAGTTCGTCAGAGCGCTAATCCCACCAGACCCTGAATGTCCACAGGGGAATCCTCATGTGCAGCCTGATTAGAGGAACCTTGACAATGGCTGCAGCTATCAGGCCCAAGAGCCCGAGGAAGGCTCTGGCGGTAACATAGCTGCTGTTGAAAAGCAGTTGGGCCTGAGCCACTAGGCGGTCCACCCTGTCCTGGGGCAGGAAGGCCATACTCTGAGCTGTGTCCAGTACTGCCCCATGTGCGGCAGGCACGGACAAGGGGTCAAGACTGACTTGGGCAGACTGACAGATTCCAAGAGACTGGAACTGTTTTATGGTACGTGCCAGGGTCTGGAACAGGTGTTCCCTGGACTGTGCTCCGAGTAGCCAGCTGCCCAAGTAAGGGAAAGCATAGAGTCCTTCCCTCCTGAGGGTTGCTGCCACCACTGACAAGCATTTGGTTAAAACCCAAAATGTAGAGGACAAGCAATGTTCGGAACTGGTCATGTTCCTCCAGAACTGAAACCGGAGAATGTCTGTAAGGTGCGCACATCTTGATATGCAGGTAAGCAACTTGCATGTGGAGGGAGAATACTGTATTCAGTCTCCCTGAAGGAGGAGGGGCAGCTGGCCCTATAGTGTCACCATCTGGAACTTTTGTAGTGGGTGTAAGAATTTAGTTTTTTTAAGTCCAGAATGCGATGCAAATCTCCTGTGCACTTGGGGACCAGGAAGGAGGGAGACCAAAGCACAACAGGTGCCCTAGCCACCCAGGAAAGCACCAAGAGGAGGTCTGGTGACCCCGGGGACGGTGATCCACTGCATGAAAGTGGGATCTGGCAGTGGACGACTGAGTCGCCAGGAAGCTGAAGCAGAATTTCAGGAGGGCAGAAGTAGCCCATAGGCCCTCCTGGAGAGAGGGCTGCCATTCAGAAGAAACATCTGAGGGGAAAAACTGCATTCCATTGTCAAAAAGGGTTTTTGAGGGAGCTATGTTGAACAAAAAAAAAAAAAGTTACTCACCTGTAACAGTAGTTCTAGGAGTGGTATATGTCATACATCCACACTTCTGTCAGTGTTCTTTCCCATTTAATGCTTGCTGTAAAGTCTTCAAGTTGGCTCCTCCCACGAGTCCCACTCACTCAAGTGGCAACTCCCTCGGCACCACCCCGCGACGTCAGATCTTGCCCACTGGAAGCAAGACCGGTATGCCACTTGTCATGAAGGTTTTGGTGGATATACATTATATACCACTCCTAGAACTACAGACAAGTAACCTGTTTTTCTAGGAACATGGATATGATGTACAACTCCACACTTCTGGCAGACTCCAAGCAGTTCTCTTGGGAGGAGCGGGCAAGGCGCGCACACACAGACTACTTAGGAAACAAGAGATTGGAGAACTGAGGCCTCAAAACCAGCATCCCGGCGTGACTTAAGGTCGATGTGCTGGTGGAAGATGAAGATGTGTGGCAACTTCCAGGTAGTAGCAGCCCTGCAGATTTCTTGGATAGGGACATTCCTGGAAGAACTACCAAGACTGCAGTATGACGGGTGGAATGAGCCCTTGGCCCTACTGGAGGCTCCCCACCTGCCAACCTATAGCAGAGGTCAATGCAGGACACAATCCACCTCCCAATCGTCCGCTTAGCTGCTGGTCTGCCAGGTGTGGCTTCAGCGTAGGTGACAAATACCTGGCAAACCTCTCCGCAAACTCCAGCCATGTACTCCTTATAATAGGCTAGTGCCCGTTGCAAGTCCAAAGTGTGGAGCCTGAACTCTGCCTCGGAAATGTGCGTGGTGAAGTACACCGGGAGATTTATCACATGGTTAAGGTGGAAATCAGACACAGCCTTTGGGAGGAATTTCCAGTTTGGCGAAGAACAACTTTGTGCCTCTGGAAGACCAGATAAGGAGACTCCACAGAGCGCCTGGAGCTCACTGATCCTTCAGGCTGACATGATAGCGACCAGGAAGGCAGTCTTCCACGACAAGTGAGACATTTCACACCTGTGCACTGGTTCAAATGGCTTGCCCATGAACTTTGCCAACATCAGCAACAAGTCCCATGGTGGAAGTGGTGGTTCACGCACTGCAGGGGAAATGTGGTCGAGGCCCTCAAAAAGTGCCAGACCATCTTCTCCTGCGGAGACTGCATACCAGCCCAGGTCCAGTAAGCAGAGATGGCTGCCAGGTGCACCTTAAGGGTCATCAACCGAAGACCCAACTTAGAGAGGGATCAAAGGTAGTCAAGAATGTTAGCCATCTGGCAAGATAAAAGGGTCCAGCCCCTTGCCCTGGTACCAAATCGAGAACATCTTCCATTTGAAGGCATACCATTTTCAGGAGGACTCCTTCTGTGATGCCTCAACCACGGCGATGACAGCATCAGACAGACCCAAAGCCTGGAACTCTAGTCGCTCAGGAACCAGGCAGTGAAGTGCAAGGATTGAAGGTCTGGGTGAAGTACCTTCCCAACTGTAAGACAGCAGGTCCGGGCGTAAAGGAAGATGCCTTAGGAGCCTGCTGCTGAAGCCGAGGAGATTGGGTAACAAAACTGGTGGGGCCAATCTGGAGCCACCAGGATCATCTATGTCTTGTCCCTCCTGGCCTTGAGCACCACCATGTGAATCGAGGGAAATAGAGGGAAGGCACAGAGAAGGCCCAGGATCCAGGGCCTGGAGAAGGCATTTACCCTGCAGTGTTTAATGCTGAGATGGGCGGGCACAATACAGCCTTAGTTTGCGTTCTCCCTGGAGGCAAACAGATCCACCAGAAGGGTGCCCCACTGGGAGAACAGACTGTGTACTATACCTCTGGATGGAGAGACCACTTGTGAGACGCCTCGACCACCCAGCTGGGGGTGTCCGCCAGCTGGTTGGATACGCCGGCCATATGAGTGGCCAGGAGATCGGCATCCAAGCGGAGCATGAGGGTCCAGATGCGGAGAGCTTCCCTGCCCAGAGGAAGGGAATGTGTCCTGCCCTGTTTGTTGAGGTAGTACATGTTTATGGTGTTGTCCGTCTAGACCTGAAAGGCCGGACACAGAATGTGCAGAGCAAAGGATGTCAAGTGCCAGTTGAAACACCCGGAACTCCAGCAGGTTGATATGGCATCGGGACTCCTTGGTAGTCCAGAGCCTGTGGACTCTGTGGTCCCCCAGGTGGCCACCCCAGCCCATCAGGGAGACATCAGTCGTCAGGATGACCATAGGCTCTGGGTGGACAAATGGGATACCTTCCTACAGATGTTTCAGGACTAACCACCACTAGAAGGCGTTCCCACATCAGCTGTGTCACAGTGACTGGCTTGTCGTAGTGGCCCTTGCGCCGAGACCACTGGCGGGCAAGCTCCCACTGTGGACAGCACATTCTCCACTGGGCCCAACGTACCATGCTGGTGCATGCCTCCATGTATTCCAAGAGGCAGAGAAAGTCCCAAGCAGGGCGCAACTGCCCAACCTGAAATGACTGAGCAATGGAGGAGAGGGCCTCTGCCCAGTCCGCTGGAAGTCAAGCCCTGGCTCTGCAGGAGTCGAGCTCTGCCCCAATGAAATGAATCATCTGCGAAGGGACGAGTTCCAACTTAGCCACATTGACCAGGAGGTCCAAGGGACACACAGGTCTGGAGGGCCAGTTCCCTGGACCGCTCCACCTCCTCCTGGAGGGACCCACTATGAGCCAGTTGACCAGGCAGGGGTATACCTGGACCCCTCGGTGCCTCAGGTAGGCTGCCACCACTGCAATGCATTTGGTGAAGACTCTGGAAGCCAAGGAGAGGCCAAAGGGCATGGTCTGGAACTCGTATAGAATCCCCTCTACACGGAACCAGAGGAACCGGCAGTGAGAAGGACAGACTGGGACATGAAGTAATGCGTCCTGAACATCCAGAGAGCAGAACCACATGTCTTGCTCCAGAGATGGTATGATCTGAGACAGAGTGACCATCCCGAAAGTGCGTGGTCTAAGAAATTTGCTCAGGTTGTGCAGATGTGAGATGGAGCGCCAGCCCCCTGTCTGTTTTGGCACCAGGAAGTACCTGGAGACAAGCCCTGGGTGTACTAGAGGGTCCAAAAAAGGAGCCACAACCTCCTTCTGAAGGAGCTGGGAAATGTCTTCCCGAAGGGTTGACAGAATGTCAGCAGACACCATGTCCTCCCTTGTGGTGGGTAAGCCTCGAATTCCAGAGGCAGACCCTGACTGACCACCTTGAGGACCCACCTGTGCACAGTAACAGTGGACCAGGCGGAAAGAAAGTAGTGGAACCGGCCCCCCCATGGGAGGACCGGGGGGGGGGTCAGGACGGGTATGAGGGAGGCACCCTCCATCTCGTCACTGGGCAGGCTTGGAGGCGGAGGAAGGACCGGCTGAAGAGTCAGCGAGACCTCGATCACCGGGTTTCCGGACGACTGAAGCAAAAGACTTTGGCAGGGGACACCAAGCTTGGGTCTGCTGGCCCAACTGGAAGCTGGGACAGGCTTGGCCGCGGGGCAGAGAGGGTCTGAAAGGGTGGTCTTTTGAGCCTTTGGGATCCCTCTGGGTGGAGGTCATAGAATACAAGGTGGGACTGGACTTCTCAATACGAGTGATGTGCCTGAACAAGTCGGTGCCCAGGAAGGGGACATCTGCCAACTTATGCTGGGTATGCACTGTAAAGGTCGAGATCCTCAGCCAAGATCTGCGGCACATGGCAACCACGGGTGCCATGGACCAAGCGCAGGAGTCACCAATGTCCATGGCTGTCTGCAGCTGCTTAGCCACAGCTCTGCCCTGATCCCGGACTTGCCTGACCGTAGTCCAAGTCGTCCGGGAGCTGGGGAAGCACCTCATCAAGCATGACTAAAAGGGCATTAGCAAAGTGGGCCATTAAAAGGGCCGAACTCGCCTGCCAAAGGCTGAGAGAAAGAGAGAGAGAAGGCGGCATAGACCTTTTTGCCCGTGTGATTCAATTTCTTGGATTCCTTGTTGGGAGGCTTATCTACGTCCCCAACACTACCGGTAATTCAGAAGACAGAGTCGGCCACCAGACCCTCAGCCGAGGGGTGCTCCATAAATCCCAAAACAGAACCGGTAGGGATCATGTACTTGGAGGCCATCTGGGCCAAAGGCACAGGGCAAGAGGCCAGATGCTGACAAAGCTCCAGAGTGGGGCTAAGAATGGCCTCAATGACCGAGAAGGCTTCCCCAGTGGAGTCACTCCAGTTGAGAATCTTGGTAAGTGGGTACTTAGCTCGTTTCTGGACAGGCTCCATCAGAAGACTCACTGACTCCAAGGTAAGTCAGAGCAGGCCCGAGAAAGAGGTGGGACCATGCTTCGCCAACAAATCTTCGGCCGACTCACAGTATGGGCATCCTTAGGAGGTGGACCCACAGATGGCCGTTTGGGTGGCAGCTCCACCTGAATCGGTGAAGAGGTTGGAACAGGCCAAGGCGGATCCGGTCAAGCTGGAGTAGGCCGAGGCCTCGGAGGCAGTAGCCATGTAATAGCCAGGGTGGGAGCTGGAAGCTGCTTAACCCAAGAGACCATGAGCTGATGCCACATGAGCTCTTCATACCACTGACGCATTTTGCGCTGGAGCCTCTTCTCTTCTCTTCCAAGGAGGTAGAAGAGGAGTAGTAGTGGCAATGCTGCTTGCCCGAATGTCAACAGCGGGAATGCAGATGCCGACGAGGGTTGCTCGACTGGGGACTTCCGCCAACGGTGGGTTTCACAGGGAGCCAGTAAAAGCAGAGGATCCTCTGGGTTCACCAGGTCCAGAGGAGGAAGGGGCGGATCAGCATTCTTGTCCGACCCTTCCTGGGAGGCAACAGGCAGGGCTGGAGTCCTAGAGAGGGAAATATCGGCCTCATCTGGCGACAACTGGTCTACTGGTTCGAGAAAAATCTCGACAGGTCGGTCGATGAGCGTCTCAATCAACTGGCCAGACAGGGAGACTGTGGAGCCAGTGGCCTGGGCCAAAGGATCGACCATAGTGGAAACTTCCATAGAAGCACGGGAATCCAAGGCCTGAGAGCGCTCGCGATCCCATGATTGACAGCGAGACTTCTTTTTAGTCTCTTTGTTACTTAGATTTTGTGCCTGAAGAATGGCCCTGCCCAGAGGTGGAAAGGGACTGGCACAAGTCTCGAAATGCCCCCAAAATGGTGGCACCCAAAGGGAATGGCAAAAAGGCCAAAGAAGCATGCTCTGCAGCCTGAGCCGCAGCTCCTTCAAACGCTGCAAGTTGTTCAGCAGACCATGCAACTGTGGAGACAGCCCCATGGGCATCTTCAGATTTAATGGGAGGATCCCATTCATCAGGGCACCCCAGAAGAAGTTGAGCGTGCCGGTCTTCCAGCGTAGTAGGATGCAAGGTGCAACACAGGCCACACACGCCTGGGGATTGTGTTCGGGGCCTAGGCAGTAGACGCACATGATGTGCAAGTCTGTCTGGGACATCATCTGCCCACACGCACAATTTTTGAAACCCAGTGCTGACTTCAAGTCGTCCATCACAGATGAGGCGAAGGAATTGCCTCAAGACAAAATATTTGCAAAGCAAAAGGTTTTTAGATGCACAGGGTCTACTCAGCATGAGAGCAGCATAGAGGGAACCTTCTCCCAGTGGAAAGAAAGATCTGACTTCATGGAGCGGTGCCAAGGGAGTTACCACCCGGGTAAGTGGAAGGAGCCAGCATGAAGACCTTCCGGCAAGCCTTAAAGGGGAAAGAACACTGCAAGAAGTGTGGATAAGTAAATCATATCCACATCCCTAGAATCTGTGTTAGGAAGATAAAATAAAACATAGTTAAGCGGTCAACTGAATCGTCAGAGTCTCCATAGGGTCCGCTGTGCGCTGGTCGACAGAGGGAAAAGAACTGAGACACGCGAGGGGCCAACCACGTTTATCGAGGAGGAGCAACGTCAGCATGTGATGCCGTCGTGAGCGGTCCCCTGGTAGACTGCTAGCTAGAAAAGTTTCCGTGTGGTCCTAGTACCTGGCGGCTCTAGTACTACAGGTGTGGCCTGTTGCAAGAGACACCCTTGAGGAAGATCTGGCTCTATCGCCTCTTGTTATGAGGCCCAGAATTCACAGAAGGCGGTAAGCCGAAGCCAACGATGGACTCCTCAGCCACTAAACCTCTCTCAACAGGGTCTCCTTCCTGGCTGGTGAGAGAAGACCTTCCCCTCACCAGTTCAGAACACCACTCCTAGGTGCTCCAGGGTCTGTGATGTCTCGAGAGAGCTCTTCTCCCAGTTCAACACCCAGCTGTGGGACTCAACACCTCCAGGGTCCTGGTCACCGACTTCCTTGCCAATGCTGCGCAAATGAAGAGATCATCCATGTAGAGACAGACATGATGTCCATCCTGTCAGAGTTGAGCCACCAGGACTATGAGCACCTTTCAGAAACTCTGGGGGTTGTTGCCAGCCCAAACGGGAGCGCCCTGTACTGGAAGTGCTACCCCAGGACAGTGAACCTGAGGAACCTCTGATGAGATTGCTGGATAGGGATGTGGAGATATGCATCCCTCAGATCTATGGAAGCTAGATAATCCCCTGGCTGGATAGCTCAGATGACTGAACGCAGGCACTCCATCTTGAAGGTCGTATGGTGAACAAACTTATTTAGGTGTTTCAAATTCAGAATAAGTCTGAACCCCCCCACACACACACACAACTTCCTGGGAATGACGAAATAGGTAGAGTAGAATCCCTGGCCTTGACTGCTGGGAGGCACCGGAACAATCACCCCGATTTGAGTGAGGTGGTCCAGGGTCTGTGACACCGCTTGCCTCTTCAAGGGGTCCTTTGGAACCAGAGAGAACATAAAATGCCTCTGAGGAAATTGTTGAAAATTCTACTGCATAACCCAAAGCCAGAATTTCCAAAACCCAAGCATCTGATGTAATCTGGGCCCATCTTGTATAAACATTGTGCAGTCTTCCACCAAAGGAAGGGAAGCAGAGATGGGCCCGTGTACCCCCACTGTGAGGTGCCCGCTTTTTGCCCTGTGCCTACGTTGAGATCTAGGACAAGAGCTCCTCTGCTACTATTGCTTTTGAAACCAGAATAGGCTCTTTTGGCCCTCTGGCTCCTGAAGTTCCAAAAGGAATGAAACCCCCTCCCCTGTCGACCGCGTCCTTGACCTTCTGGAGTTGAACCAGCCTTTTGCTGTTGCTTTGACACTGGAAGGTGGACGTTTTTATCCTGGATATCTTTCAAATATCATCCAGGCCAGAACCACACAACAAGCCTCCCTCAAAGGTTAAGTTAATCAGCTTGGTCTTCAAGGCCTGATCAGCGACCCAATATATTAGCCACACTCATAGCATAACAAACACAATTTGGTAAGCGGAGCAAACAGACGTGAAAATTCTTCACCATGGCTTCCCCTAAGAAGGTGGAGGCCATGGATATCAACTGCAAAATACTCACCCCCTCCGAATCTGAGGGAACGAAGCTGTCAAGGGTCATAACTCACAGGTTTAAAGCTCAGGTAACAATAAAGGAGGCGTAGGAGGTGCAGAGGTTTGCACCGTTGGAGGCAAAAGCTGTACTGCACAAAGCACCCACTCGCCTGTCGTGCGAATCCATTTAGGCCCAGGACCCTTCAATAGGAATAGTGGTGTGTCTGAAGGAGTTATGAACCGCCTTATCTGCCAAAGGTGTTTCCCACTTTCGAGTATTTTTGTCCAAAAAAGGGAAACCATGTCTTAGGTTTCGGCAGATATTTTCTTTGGTCCGCATCTGCCCATTCCTGTTCACTAATTTGGTCATAGTGAGTAAAGTTTGCAACACACTTTGGAGCAAAGGAGGACGCGGACAGAATAGGATTAACATCCAATGCTTCCATGGATTGCACCTCCATGAGCTGTAATGGCCAGTCGCCCTGGGCTTCTGCCCACTGGAGCAGCTCCCAAGTCGGTCCGCCAAAAACTGCCAAGCACCAGCCACCCCAGTCGCCCTGGGCTTCTGCCTACTGGAGCTGCTCCCAAGTCGTCCACCAAAAACTGCCAAGCACCAGCCACCCCAGTCGCCCTGGACTTCTGCCCACTGGAGCTGCTCCCAAGTCGTCCACCGAAAACTGCCAAGCACCAGCCACCCCAGTCGCCCTGGGCTTCTGCCCACTGAAGCTGCTCCCAAGTCGTCCGCCGAAAACTGCCACACCAGCCACCCCAGTCAGCCTCCTGGGCTTCTGCCCACTGGAGCTGCTCCCAAGTCGTCCGCCAAAAACTGCCAAGGTACGCTAAGGAAACGAGACGTTTGTTACCCGTTTCACCTCTACCCTGCGAGTCCTCTCACCTGCGATTTTGAACTTGGCGCCATTTCTCGGAGCCCCAGCTTTATACCTGTGTGTGGTCTCCTCAGCTACTGGTTGTACCGCCAGCAAGTAAAAATAACAAGTAAAAAGAATTAATTCAGGGCTCTCCCACCTCGGACTCACTGACTCCCCAGTGTTTGCCGCGGGGCTCAGCCCGCCGGTCTAGGCACTCGCTCTCTCTGCTCGCGGAGGTGCCAGAGCGGTAGCCTGCATAGAATTTCAACTGCACTGTGCAGTGCATCTAAAGGGCCTGAGGCAGTACCTGCTGCATTGCTTGGTAGCCATAACCTTTTTGCTTGAGCCGAATTGCTTAACATTAAGTTTCAGGGCTGTAATCCTATTATCCTGTATTGTGATACTTGCTTACATTTATTTTCACTAAGATAGACCTGTAACTGTAGTTGCCTAAGATTTCATGCTGTGTACCTTCCGTTTCTCCCACCTGCTGTCCTATACATCTCCCTGTAACTTGATCTATCCCCCCCTTCCTAAACTACTCTGATTCCTGCGCTTGTCTCTCCCTCCCTCTGCTGTATCCCCCTCCCCCTTTCTCTGCAACCAACAGTAGCTTTGGCAACCTGAACTCTGCTCTGAATCCCTCTTTTGTTCCTCCACTGCAAATCAAAACTGTTCATCAGGTTTTTCTTTGTCCACTCTCCCCTCCCTCCTACTAATCCTTTTACATCTTTATTTCTTCTAGCACCAGCCACCCCAGTCGCCCTGGGCTTCTGCCCACTGGAGCTGCTCCCAAGTCATCCGCCGAAAACTGACAAGGTATGCTAAGGAAACGAGACGTTTGTTACCCGTTTCACCTCTACCCTGCGAGTCCTCTTTTACCTGCGATTTTGAACTTGGCGCCATTTCTTGGAGCCCTAGCTTTATATCTGTGTGCGGTCTCCTCAGCTACCGGTTGTACCGCCAGCAAGTAAAAATAACAAGTAAAAGAATTAATTCAGGGCTCTCCCACCTCGGACTCACTGACTCCCCGGTGTTTGCCACAGGGCTCAGCCCGCCGGGTCCAGGCGCCGCTCTTCTGCTCGCTGGAGTTAGTCTCGACGCTCAAGGCCTCCCTCCAACCCCACCCGTCCTACCTATCTCGACATTTACCTTATAGAGTACCTTGACCAATCAGGGAATTTATTCCATCTCCGCATTTTTCCACTGGCTCGTTATACAAATGAGCCACTAGGGGCGCTTCCATTAATCTTTCTCCAACTCTCCTCAATCCAAACGATATTGCTATTTCACTCGTGTTGTCATTTTATTTCTTTTTCCTCTAAGACTTGTCTGCCCTTATTCTTCTACACCCATAAGCCTTTTAAGGTTGTAGCTACTACTTCTCTCTCCCCTCAGAATCAAAACCGGCCTGTTAGTATTCCCAATCTTAGTGCAGCCTTCTTCCCATCTTATTGTTTCCCTGACTGCAGTTCAATTCACTATCTCTGCAATTGCTCCCCTGACTGCAGTTCTAATCACTATCACGGCAATTGCTCTCTTATATATCCTGTTAATCTCAGGACGCTTAACCTAGGTGACAAGTTACTGCTCTTTATAGCTGTTCCTTCTACACCTATAAGCTTAGTGAATTGAACTGCCCTTCTCTGTCATCCCTCAATCCCTGCTATTAGCCTATCAAACATGCTTATTTCTAAGTTGTACAGAATGATCTGGTTACCCCTAATTGGGACCTCTCTCCTCCTGTTTCTGGTGCTATTAAGTATACCTAATGTGCCCAACTGCAAGAATCTTATCCAAAACAGTAACATGAATCTTAACGATTTTAAATACTCTAACATGCTAATACTAACTGAATGTCACTTTGATACGACCCCTGCCCTCCTCCCTAAACTACTCATATACCAAGCCACAGCATTCACTTCAAAACGATGGCGTACCCACTATCGTGCTAGCCACATGTTTGTCCGGCATAAGCTAAAGTATTTCACACTGCTGGCTCTTATGCTGTCCGGGGATATTGAGCTGAACCCTGGTCCTACACCAGGTACACCCTCCTCTAACTGCTCTGGTTATGATATGAAAGGACTTCACATAGTCCACCTAAATATCAGGAGTCTTCTCCAAAATTATGCAGACCTGGAAGCCTGGATGGTTAACCACCATCCTGATGTGCTCTATCTGAGACATGGTTAAAACCCTCTATCCCAGCTACATTTTGCCTGCTCCCTAACTACAACCTTCTCAGGTGTGACAGACCATCTCCTAAACGAGGAGGGGGTGTCGCAATCTATTACAAAAACAATCTAAACATGACCTTATCAACTGACAAAAATCACTCCTTGTGCGAACACATCCATGCCATACTCAGGTTGGGAGACAAAAAACTCCATATTGTATGTGCCTACAATCCACCCAATAGTGGAATAAAAGGCCAATGTTTGTCTCGATCATACGGCTGCTTATGCGGGAAAAATGAACTCATCATTCTTGGTGACATAAATTTAAACTGGAAAGGAAAATCTCAGGATACCTTCTATCCCTGGTTCAAAGCTACAACCTGCACCAAATCATTACTGAGTATACAAGATTATCAGTCAACACTGACACCAGCACCCCTATTGACTGGGTCCTAATAAATCGAGTGGACAGAATTATAAAACAGGTACGCTGCCGGATAATATTAGTGATCACTCCCCCATTTTCTGCATATGGGGGACATCCATTACCTCTACGTCACCCCATAACTATATAAGCTTCAGAAACTATGCAAACTTAAATCAGGCTCATTTCCTATATGATGTGTCTCACACTGATTGGTCCCCTGTCTTCCAATCTACAAGCACTGATGCTGCCCTTCATGCCTTCTTGAGCAGGTTTGTACCCCTGCAAGATAAACACATCCCAGTCGTCACTCGGCGCGTTCGCGGGTAAACAAACCAGATGGCTGCACAAAGACCTCCTTACAGCCCTCAAAAACAGGGACAAAGGCTGGGAAAAGTTTAAAATATCCGGTCTCTCTGCGGACTTTAATAACTATAAAGAACAGCGATCTAAATGCAAAACACAAATAAGACTTGCAAAAAGCCAATACTGTAAGGGCCTTCTTCTGGGTGCTGTCGGCGACCCAAAAAAGTTTTGGTCTCATGTCAAGACCCTCCTCGGCTCTAAGCAAACCCGGCTAAATAATGATATGATACTGAATGGTGTCCACTGTAATGACCCTGGCTCAATTGCCAATGCTTTTAATTCTCACTTCTCCGACCTCTCGAGCTATACAAATGCCTTCTCTTCAAATAACTTATTACCTGGTTCCCCCCAACCCAAATGACATCCCAATGACGCCTACCTTCTATTTTAAAACTATATTGAAGGACGATGTCCTTAAACATCTAAACTCCATATCAGACAGTACCACTGTTGGATCAGACTGCCTCGAACCTAAGCTCTTAAAGCTTGCGGCTCCTTTCATCGCAGGACCTCTGTCCAGTATACTAAACTTGTCACTAAGTGAAGGCAAAGTACCTGAGGTATGGAAACTGGCTAAAGTCACGCCAGTGTTCAAAAAAGGTGACAAAAAAGATATAGCCAACTACAGACCAATAGCTATTCTGTCAAAATTAAATAAAATCCTAGAGAAGATCATCTCAGTACAGATCTCTGAACACCTTACTAAGTATAACCTTCTCCACTCAAATCAACACAGGTTTAGAAAAGGCCATAGTACTCAAACTGCCCTACTTCAGCTGACAAATGATGCTATTCAGGCCATGGATCAGGGTCAACAAACCGGTGCAGTATTTATTGACCTGACAAAGCTTTTGATCTTGTTGACCACCCTCTTCTGCTTACCAACCTCCACTCCTAGGTTTCTCAACTGGAGTTGTGAACTGGTTCCATAGCTACCTCTCATGCAGATACCAAACTGTGAAATTCAACTCGGCCACCTCAGATAAAGCAGCTATCAATGTTGGTGTTCCTCAAGGATCTATCCTCGGCCCCCTCCTCTTCTCGATTTTCATCAACAACATTCCCCATAGCATTTCCTCTTGCTCATCATTGCTATATGCTGATGACCTCGTACTCTACACTAGCTCAGACAATGTTCACTCTATTAATCATAAGCTCTCTACGGATCTGCAAAATATTCAATCCTGGATCACCAAAAATAAGCTCGTTGTCAACAATGGAAAGACCAAAGCCATGCTCTTTGGTTCCCCTATAAAATTAAAACTGTGCCGTAAAATTTTCCGGGTCACTTGGGCTGATGGTTCCCCACTGGAGATAGAAACCTCCTTTAAATATCTAGGTGTCTTACTTGATGAATCCCTCACCTTTGACGCTCACGTTACCTCCATCAGTAAGGCAGTAAACTTAAAACTCGGCTTAGTCTACAAAACTAGCCATATTCTTACCCCCCACCGCTAGAACAGCCATTTCACAAGGAATCCTGCTTCCCCTCACTTTCTTATCGTTCCGCAATCTATACTAATGCATCTAAGGCTACTCTTCAAAGATGGGACACAACCTATAACAACATATGCCGTTATGCCTCTGCATCCACTAGTTAAAGCATCACTGCCTGCTGTACTCTGACCTAAAATGGCCATCCCCCATGGCACACCGTCTCCTATCCCTTGGGAACCTTTTGGATAGTGTACTGCGATCAAGTTCGCCCACCTATCTAGCCTCCCTGCTAACCCCTCAGAACGTATCCCTACGGTCTCCGATCAACTGACTTTTCCTTGCTCTGCATCCCTAGATGTAGAACAACTAAAGGAAATTGCCTTCTCGATATAGGCCCTTCTCATTGGAATTTGTTGCCCCTAGATGTACGCCTTGCCCCTAATCATGCCACCTTTAAGAAGAAGCACCGCTCTCTCTTCATCGCTTGCTCAAATTGTACCTGCTTCAACCCTCCATAGATCCTGACTCCCCCTGTCCTAACTGCCCTATCTATGACCATTATCATTTTCAGCCTCCCTTACCTCTCCCCCTCATCCTAATATTAACATCCTTTTCAGTTCTTAGTTGAATGTAACCTTACCCTGTTGTTATATTTGCTTACTTGCATGTATCAAACATTGTGATATTACATTAGTCTTCATATGCGCACTTATCTCTATTTGTATGATTATACCTTATATGCTATGTACCAGTACCTGTCAATACCTTGTCTCAATTTCTCGATGTGATGTATTGTATATCTCCTGACACTGTTATGCCTTGTGATTGTATCTCTCTGTGTTGTTAACCTCCCGGGTCGTGCCTGAAAATAGTCACTTTTGTGTCTAGTGCACTTACCCGGTAAACAAAAATTACATAAATATGCCTCAATTATCAGATAGGACAAAGAGGGGAGAGATAGAAATCCTCCTCTTTAGTGCCGTTCACTCCCCTTCCTCCTCCTCCTCAGAAAGTTCATAGTCCTCCTCATCAAGTAGCTTCCTAGGGTCAGGATTTTCTCCAAAATCTCAGATATCCTCATCCGGACCCTCTGTATGGTGAGGTTTGGGGTCTGCCTGCATATCCATATTAACAGCAATGCCCTGCTGTGGAGCAACTGATGTGCCAGTGTAGACCTCCCCCCGATCTGAGGGGCCCGATTTGGGGTAGGGTGTGTTCTGATGGGATGTCCTGTAGAGCATCGGGGCCCAAAAGCTCTCCTAAGAGCAACAAGAAAGATATATGCAATTCTGCTTTATCACTGCCAGCTGGTACAACAGGTGCACACACCCCCCATGCTCAAAGGTCCAACTGGGGGAACTGTAAGACAGATTAACTTAAGTAACACAATGGGGGCAAGAAACCCAGAGGAGAGGGTAGCATTACCCTTTTGCAGGACATACATCTTTTAAAAATGAGATATCTCTGATAAGCCAAGGTGCCCTGCATGTGTCCAAGGTTAGAAATTAGAAGTAGTTTCCTCAAAATGACATGGTGTACTACTGCTACGATCCCCATCTCCAACTGCGGGGAAAAGGAGAGAAACCTGAAGAAGCATGCCTCTCAGCCCCCAAGGCTTATTGCCAGAAAGAAAAGGATTGTACAAGCAGAGATGCCGTGTCTTACACTGGGGAAGTGCAGGCACGCACTCGCTTGCACGTGCGTGACGTCAGCATGCCGGGGGGGTGTACACACAACACAGGTACGTGAATAGCGCACTGAGGCTAGAGAAGACTCTAGCAGAATGAGCACACGTAGAATGGCGCAAAGAAATGGCAGCAAGCTGTGTGGCTCAACGGAGCCTAGAAAAAAAACACCAAACCACCAGAAGGGTGGGGAAAAAAATAGACCATTAACCCACTGAAAAGACTCAAGAGTACCCAGAGCCAAAAGGCTCTCACTTCAGAAACACTTTTTTTTGTCTTTTTTTTAAATTAAAGGGGAAATGTCCTTGTAAGGCAAAAGCCAAACTAAAAAGGTGAAATGACTCTTCAAAGAGTAGCCAAAAAAAAAAAAAAAAAACTTACAGGCAAACACACAACCAAGAGAGACCCTAAAACTGGGGGACTGATGCTAGACTAAACTCCAGAATTAAAAAAAAAAAAAAAAGGTACTTGCCTGAGGCTTTTTTTTTCCTTGTTAATAAAGAAATCAAACATCTTTTGAGAATACACACCCCTAAAGTATGTGGCAGACGTTGTCCCCCAATCCAAGCACAGGCAGTGAAAATGGGAAGAGCAGGTCAGCCAATTTGAAAGCCGCAGCTTAAAAGGCACGATTTTAATTTAGGGGTGCTCCCTGTTACCAGGTAGCTCCAACCTGCTATGCAGCATTACAGTCACTGAAAACTAGAAGCTGAGCGTGTCTTCAGAGAAGCTTTTCAGTTGTTTCCCCTTTGATGGCACCGCAAAGACTGGGGTGTTGCTGCTGTTCGGAATCCTCATGTGCCCAACATTCTATTCTGTTAACAGCCTTGGGCTGTGCAATTTCCCATACTAGGGGTGCACAATACTCAGTTGTAATGACTACCCAATGACAATGTGGAGCACTACATATAGAATATATGGGGTGGTGTGTTTAATGAGATTTTACACACCTGAAGTGTTGGATGCTACATAAACTCCGAGAGCGAAGCTCGAGGGGTTTATTCAAGCATCCAACACAGAGGGTGTGTGTAAAATCTCGAGTAAAACATACCACCTCATGTTTTATTTTACATAATTGCTGGGGAGCGTTTTTTCGCTGCAGCAGTTATATAAAATAAAGCCACCTCCCCGTGCAGCTGCAGTCCGTGGGTTTCGGTAAGGTCCGTGGTAAAGAGCTTCACTGCTAAAATGTTTTGATTCTCTTTTCTTCATTTTCTTTAAAACTTAAGCATGATAGTACAAATAGCCCAATTAATATTTTTTGTAAGTTAACTCACTGCTGAGTGCCACTGGCGGTGAAGTGGGTGGCACTAGAGAAAGGCAGAGAGGAAGGGAAGAGTGGCGGCTGGCACATGTGTGGACCAAGAGAAACCTGGTGTGTGTTCACCACTATAATCTGCAGGTTATAACGGTAAATTATAACCAAGTTTCCCTATGGGAAAACATGCTGGCCAGTTGTTATAGAAATACCTTCTCATGTCCCTCCTGAACATCCCTCGTCAGTTTCCACTCACACCCTTTAGACATCAGACTAGCATTAAGGTAAATAGTTCTTCACTGTATACTCTATTCTTTTCATGAATTTGTTTAGCTTTCTGAGGTCGAGAATGGGGCACATGCCCCCCAACTTCTTCAGAACCAGAAAGTAAATGGGAGTAGAAGCCTGTGTTGAGCTATGCCTCCGGCATTACTTCCACTGCGCTGTTGCTCAAGAGGCCCGCAATCTCCTTCGCGAGAAGGTTCGACATGGATGCTGAAAGGGAGTGCTGCTTTCTGGATGGACAAACTGGAGGGAGCTCCGAGAAATTCAGTGAGTATCCCTCCTGCATGACCCTTAAGACCCACTTGTCTGTGGTAATGGATTCCCACTAATGGTAAAACTGAGTCAGACTCTCCCCACTACCACTGGAGAGAAGAGGTATGCTCCGGGCAGTTGAGGCAGAACTGGGGCTGGAATTTCAGAGAGTGGCACTGGGCGCTTCTAGGGCCTGTGACTTCAGTTGTGCTTTCTTTTGCTGCTGGGAAGGCTGGAACTTGACTTGGGCTCCTTTGCGTCTGCCACAAAAGGTCTGCTTCTTGTGGTAAAAGACTCACCCCTTTCCCATTTGGGGGTGATCGGGGGCAGGCCAAGAAGCCTCAATGTCTGTTACTGTCTTCTGAGAGGCCTCTAGGACTGTTCCACCTGTTAACCGAAGAGGTAGGAACCGTTATAGGGCACGTTCGAGGCCTGCCGCTGGACATCGCTGGAGAAGCCAGGTGTCCAAAACCAAGAGTGTCTTCTAATGCAAATTTCTAGAGCAGGAGGCAGTGTCAAATGCATCATTAGCTGCCTTCAACTGATGACTGTTTGACTCAATATCATGGGTTACAGTATGAAGTATTTTCTGCTTAGTCTCTGAATCTGGCAAGGTCTCTGCAAGAGACCCGAGTGAAATCCAAAAGGGCATACTTGAACTTGGAGAAATGCCCCTGGTAGCTAGCTGTTCGCATACTAAGGGTAGCTGCAGCGAAAGCTCATTTCCTCATTGTGTCTATTTTATGGGACTCCTTATTGATGGGATGTGCTGCAACCTCCTGGGGGAGAATGGCTTTGTCATTCTCAGCCAGAACAATTTTGTCAGCAACGGGCTAGGAAGCCAAAATAGGCCTGTCTTTAATAACAGCATACTTAACGGTCTTATCTGCCGACAGAGTGAATAGATGCAGGTCTGGCCCACACTGCTTCCGAGAGAGTTTCAAATGCAGGGAGAATGGGAGATATAAGGCTAACTGGCATAGTGGAAATGCTGAGCTACTACAGACGGGGATGCTTCCCCAGGTCAATGGCAGAAGGCTCAAAGGCAAGGGTTGTATACATATTGCAAAGTAAAGCCTGGAAAGAAAGATCCTCAGGAGAAGGACCTGGAGTAGAATCTTCCAGGCTGTAAAAAGAGTCATCAACGCCCTCAGATATGAGGTCAGGGTCGGACTCATGCCCCACCAGCTCTTCTCCAGAAAGAAGGACTGAGTGAGGGGTGGACCTAGCACTGCCTAACCAGCTCTGGGAGTCTGCAAGACAGGTGACACCAGCAGTGGCAGAGAGGGGACTGGCCAAGAAGGAACCAGCGCCAGATAAGGAGTTGGCACCAGCACAAGGTGAGCCAGTTCCAGGGACGGCGTCACTAGAGAGACTGAGCCTGGCGCCGAGGGATTTCTTGGTGCCAGAACAGGCTCCAAAAGACCTGATCCTGGTGCCACCAATGACGTAGGTCCAGCCTACATGGAAGTGACCGGAGATGGTACCTGGGCTGGTCCCAAGACAGTGACACTGCAAGGGGGTACAGCCAGTGGAAAGGCGATGGCAGCATCGTCACCAGCAAGGACTCAGTGGCCACTGCTGGAGCCAAACGCTCTACCTGGCTAGTGTGTCCTGACTGCGGTCCAGTGCCCCTGGCCCCATGGGGCCTGGAGCCAGCTCCGTGAGAAGGGGCAAGTGAGCCAAACACTGTACCCACTGCACCATAAGAGCTGCCCAGTGATGAAACTGCCTACTGGAGTCCCAACAGGAGGACAGAGAAGGACTCCAGGCCCGAGACCTGGAACACAGACGAGCAGAAACCGTCAGGGATACTGATGGTGCAAGAAATGGCCTCCTGCTCCTAGACGCTGAACACCTCACAGCAGACCTGCCAGAAGGTGACCTCGAGCAGTACTGTTTCTTTCCCTTTCGACAGGAAGAAAAAGAACTCAAGGTCGAGCAGCCCTTGGTCCCTGACCCAAATGAAGAACAGGCCTGCTTCTTTTTGTGTTTACGGGAGGGCTGTCCCCCTTCCGAACACAGGACCGCCCATTGTCAGAGCCCTCCCTCAAAAAGAGAAGTGGACCGGATACAGCCCCGCTGCTGAAGCAGCATGCCTGAAGAGGCTCCCTACCATCACCCTCGGTGTCCATAATCTTCAACTGTTGTACAATAGGGCTGGGAGAAACTGACAGAAAAACTTTTCCTTTTTAAATACTAAACTGACCCAAAAATAATAAACACTAGCTATACAGGCTAAAACTGAACAAACCGAATGCTGTTGTCACACAGATAAGAAGTTATGACACCCAGCGGGCAAGCGCCATCGTAACTGAAGCACATTTGATGGCAGGAAAAAAGGAACTGAGGCAGCCGAGGGCTGGTGCTGAGGTAAGTCATGCAGCACAAGCTAGTCTCGTGGTGCTGCACATGCGTGCAGCCTACCTTGGCGCTGGCCCTCCTAAAAAACTATGGCTCCCGCAGGGTCCTAGCGCCTCCGGCTCAGAACCCATTAGTGGAGAACCAATGGTGGTGATTGGTCCTGGAAGATCACATGTAACAAAGATGTATAAACAGTAATGACTGCAAAAAAACAAGATAAGCACTAACCAGTAAATGTGCAAAAATCATAACCTGTTACTCTGCATGCCTGTAACCCAACAAACTACAAATGCTTTCCATGTTAGCACATATATCTGGATAAGTCACTAAAATTATCATTCTTGCTGAAATGCAAAATCCCTTGATATATCGCACAATATACTCCACTAGGAGCCAAGGGCTCCCGGGACAGGCTCCACTGACAGCACCGAAGCTAACAGAAAAGGAAATTATAGCAAGTATGAAGGAATTTCTTCTTTCTGTATTGCTCCACGTTGTCAATGGGGAGTTAATACATATGGGTCCTAAGAAGCAGTATTCATTTCTCAACCTGAGCGGGGCAGAATATTGTCCCATATATAACCCACATGAGCGATAAATAATAATCTGCTAACCACTGCCAGCAAAACCCTATGACCAAGGGCCACACTGGCAGAACTTTGAGCATCCCATGTGTTGTGCTCAGTGAATGTATGAATGGACTACCGTGTTGTCGCTTTGCACAATGCTAACACAGATGCAGGGTTTTATTTAACTCTAAAAATTGATTAGCGTTTTGCTCATAAAAGTGCTAAAACATTGTAAAAATGCATAGCACTTGCCTCATTGTGTTTAACAAACATACCGCTTCTAGAAAACCTATATAAATACTTTCTGTACAGTTAGTATTGTCCCAGGAAAAAAAAACTGCTAATCAATTATTTAAAACCCTGCGGATGCTTCCCCTCTCTGCCTAGGAAGTAGCCAGCACCCTGGTGGAGTGAGCTTTAATGACAGCCAGAGCTTTCTGCTGTTGCTTCTCTGCAGCACAGGCTTTGACAATGCAAGCCCTCACTCACACAGCCAAAGTGGCATTGGAAGCTTTCTGACCCTTTTCTACTGCTCTGAAAAGTACAGACTTTCAGACTTCCTGGACTCCTGTTGTCCTTTAAAGGTACATCTTGAATGCCCTGTGCAAATCCAACTTGTGCAGCTCATACTCCTAGGTATTTGCTGGCTTAGGACAGAAGGACGGTAGACAGATTTCCTGATCTACAAGAAAAGCTGTAGGTATCTTAGGAACGAAGGATGGAACCATCCTCAGCACCATCTTTTCCTTATGACTGATAAGGCAAGGTTTTCTGTGGACAGTGCCTGAAGTTCACCAATCCTAGCAGAGTAGACTGTAATTGGAAGACTCACCTTGTATGACAGGATGTCCTATGGCACTGCCAAAACAGGCGTAAAGGGTGCCTTACAAAAAGCATTCAGCACCAGATTCAGGTCCCATGGAGGTACCAGCACCAAAGAAATGATCTGCTTCTGCTAACCGCTCTTAGAAAATGGATAATTTTCCAACTGTTTCCCAGGAATGAGTCCATGGAATTTCCCAGGGCTGCTCCTAGAGCAGACACCGGACTTCTTAGGGTACTCAACGCAAGCCCTTTGTCTAACCCCAACTGCAAAAAAATAAATATGTGGAGTCATAGCTATAAAAAGGTCTGATAATTCTCTCTCTGGCCCAAGCTGAGAAGGTATTCCATACAAGGTTGTAAGCTACAGATGCAGACACCTTCCTGGCAACCATTAGGGCATCCACCACTTTTCTGGAAAAACCTTGTCTTAAGCTCATCTCAGAAGTCAGGCCACCAGCTGCATCGCCTCTGGCTTTGGATGCAGAATGGGCCCTTGGAAGAGACGGTTCCCTTGACATGGAAGTTGGAATGGGACCTGTTGACTTAGATTCACAACAAGGATGTAGCTACTGATACTCCAAGTAAGCCATGGCATACCAAGTTTAGTAGCAGGGGGTAGCAAACAAGCTGGCCAGCATTGCTCTGCCCTCTCTAGTCCATCGTGTTTAAATTCCTTTGTTTGGCTTCGCAGGCTTTTTCTTTTCTCTTTCAGTTTTGTTTTGGGGTGGTTGCAGAGTGCGCTGCGGACACTGAAGCTGACGGTCTCAATTAGGTCTGCATGCATAATGATTGCTTGTGGCATCTAGCAGGAGGTGTGGCAAGTCTTGGGTAGTGAGTTTAAATGCCCCGGCAAAGTTAGAAGCCATAATATTAGTTCAGTTGTACTGGGAGCGAGCGAAGCAGAAGAAGAACTGAGGAGCAGCAGTCATAAGAACAGACTCTGAGCCAGCTAAAAGAAAAAAGACTTCACGTGGAGTGGCAAGTGGAGCAAATCTGCCTACCTGCAGGGGAGAGAAGAAATTTCTGCCGTGGTCTTGGACTCATGGTGTAGTCAGTGATGTTTGCCAGAAGGCAGTGAGCACCACACTAGCAGCACAGACAGACAGCAGGTCTAGTGTGGGAGTCATCTGATTGGAGCAAGGAACCTTGGACTAGAGTTAGGGGCAGGGCAACATGAACAACAGAGGGGAAGGGGTAGCAGTGTGGCAGGTCGGTGTACAAATCTGAAATGCCTGGCTACACCCCTGATTCACAAGGCCCGAGACCCATGACCTTCTTGGTCATTCTTGGGTTATCAGAAGGAAGCTTCATTTTGAGCACCTTATCTTGTGACTAACCCTGGGAAGAAGTGGTAATGGAGGAATAAGTAGCCTCTGAAAAAAATCCTACATCTGGGACAGAGCATCCATCGCCTCCACCTGAGGACACCGGTGCCAAATGAAGAACCTTGGTACCCGAGCATTTTCCTTTGGTGTGAAGAGAATGATCAGAGGGCGACCGAACCTTCTGCTCAAGAGCGTGGATGTTCAGTTCTCCTGCCAAATGAACAGCTGAGAGAGACAGAAGGTTTTTCTCTGCCCACAGCTCCTTGGTTGTTTACTTGCGCTACGGTGGAGCTCGCAGGAGACCTAGGAACACACCAGTCTCCTGGAACTCCAGGCAGTACTTCTGGCAATACAAGCCTTCTCCTCCCAGTTACAAAGTCAGTCAGATCAGAAAAGACAACACCACAGTAATGTACTACACCAATGGGCGGGGGTCGACAAGATCCTCAATCTTGAAAAAAGGGGGGCAGTTGTGGTGGCTGTGGGGTGCTCTTCCCTAGGGATATGCTCTCAAGGAGGGGGCACTGCTCCATCTGTACAACCTTGGCGGAGCTCCATGCTCAGCTGGTAGCAATAGGAGAAGAAATATCTCAGCTACATCACCAGCTCAGCTGGAGCCCACCCATACAACCTCACTCCCCCAGAGGCCCACTGGTCGAGTGGAGAGTGATAAGAAGGGGGAAAGGAGGCAGGGTTAGCCACAAGGAGATTGTCCAGCCAGCACCATCCAGATGGCGAACCACTCTGCACCCCCTAGAGGAGGCTCAGGTACACAACTCCACTGGTGGGGTGGGGACCCCCGAGTCTTTGACAGAAAAGGGATAGGACTATGTGATGCCAACCGGTTGGGGTGGGGGGATGAATAAAAGGGGAGGTTGGCAGTGCAAGGGGACCTGGACACCCTGGAAAGCTGGACTCTCACACAGAAATTAAATTTCAATATCACCAAGTGCAAGGTGTTGCACCTTGGGCTGGGAAACCCTAAACACAGGTACACCCTGGGAGGGAAGGCGCTGGAGGCCTCAACAGGGGAAAAAGATCTAAGGGTCATGGTGGATGCATGTATGAATACCTCTGAGCAGTGCAGGAGAGCGGCTAGCAAAGCAAACAGGATGTTGGGATGCATCGTAAGGGGGATCACCTCTAGGAGCAGGGAAGTGATTCTGCCGCTGTACAATGGACTGGTTAGACCACACCTTGAGTACAGTGTACAGTACTGGAGACCACACTTGAAGAGGGACATACAGCTCCTGGAGAGGGTACAGAGGAGGGCAACTAAAATATGAGGACTAGGGGATTTGACGTATGAGGACAGACTTGAGGAGCTCTGCCTGTTTTCATTGGAGGAGAGGAGAGACGGGGGGACATGACTGAGGTCTTCAAGTACCTCAAGGGAATAAATAGGGTAAACATAGAGGGGATCTTTAGACTAAAGCAGGGAGGTATCACCAGAGGGCATGGTTTGAAGTTGGAAGGGTGAGGGGGAAAAGAGGAGGAGGTTTTTCACTGAGAGGATGGTGGACCCTTGGAATGCACTGCCTGGCCAGCTGATTCAGAGATCCACAGTGGAGGGCTTCAAGAGAGGGTGGGACAGACACAAAAAGAGGATGTATCAAACGATGGCCTGGCTGAGGGGGTGGGGATGGATGATACGGGTTTCTGGAACAAAAGGGGGGGTGCCTTGGCACCCAACTAGGGATCCGAGGTTCGAGCAGACTCCATAGACCGTAAGGCCTAATCTGCTGGCAATTAGTATGTTAGTAAGTCTACCAGGAGAGTCCTAGTGGTCAGGGACTTGATTAAGGGAGTTGACAGGGCTGTGAGAAGGGGGAGTTGGATGGGAGGAACACACTCAGGTGCCTTCCTGGTGCATCAGCTATCTGGGCGTTAGACTAGGGAGGATGGTGGAAGTTGGGGGTGCTGGTACACCTGGGTACCAATGATCTAGTGAACCAGTTGGAGATGGTGAAGCAGAACTTTCACAGACTGGGGGACAGACTGATGGCACACATTCTCCCTGGCCTTTTCTGAGGTCTTCCCAGTGTGGGTCAGGGAGGAGAAGAAGGATAGAATAAGGAGGGATGAAACAGAGGAGTTTATTGGTTGGCTTAATTGATTAATGGTGTCAGGAGAAGGGGTAACACTTTGTGGAGGTCTGTGGGGGCTTCCAGGATAGGAGGCTCTTCAACGGTGATGGACTCCACCAGACAAGAGAAGGGGCCGGTGTGCTGGGACAGACGTCAGATGTATATATTGGACTGCTAAACTGACTGCATGAAGACTGAGACTAGGGGAACCACCGTCATAGGAGAGATACACGGGGGAACCTAGCTAATATTCCCCATAGAAACACACAACTTGATGGCAGTTAAAGACCACCTGGTCCACCTAGTCTGCCCATATCTAGGGTCTTGTAGCAGCACAGCAGGTAATAATAGGTTTGAGGTCCAAACTGGGCTAGGGGAAGGGACAATACAGGGGGGAAAACACAAAGTGTGCAATCACCACAAACATAAAAAGAAACCAAGAAGACCAAGTAAGGATAAGGGAAAAAAAAAAAAGACCGGTAAATAGCAAACAGGGTTCAGAAATTAGATGGAAGGGGATCTGCCTTAATGCCAGAAGTCTGGGTAATAAATTCAGTGAGCTTCAGGAAATGATGGCAGACATGGACACTGTGGCCATCACAGAAACTTGGGCCTCAGAAAGTAACGACTGGGACCCGACAATCCCTGGGTACATAACTTTCATGAGGAATAGAGGAAAAAGTAGAGGTGGAGGAGTAGCCCTTTATGTCAGTAATGGCACTGAGGTTGTGGAAGATGGGTGCATCGGCACAGTAATGGGGAGACAGAGTCGCTGTGGGTGCAGCTCCCGGCAGCCTCAAGCAAGAAACTATGGCTGGAGGTGATCTATATGCCACCAGGGCAAGGAAAAGACCGGGATAGAGAGCTTGGGGAAGAAACAGAAAAGGGAGTGGCAAAAATGTAAATATTGATAGTGGGTGATCTGAATCTGCTGAATACTGACTGGGATGTTCCAGCTGCCAGGAGCTCCAGAAGTCAAGCCTTGCTGGATACATTCCAGGATCGTTTACTGATGCAGCTAGTTAAGGAACCCACCAGGCAGGCCATTCCTGATGTGGTGCTCACCAACCTGGAGGTGACAGGAGCTATGAGAACAGAGGAGCCACTAGGGAAGAGTGACCACAACTCTATATGGTTCGAACGGGCCCTAGGGATCAGAAAGCCCCAATCAAAAGCTGAGGTCTTTAACTTCAGAAGGGGGAATTCAACAAGTTGAGGGTGCTGGTCCTGGACAAGTTAGCTGGGGTAGACAGCAAAGGTGGTGTGGAAGAGATCTGGGGGCAATAAAGGGGGCCATTCTGGAGGCATCTAAGTCACGCATGAAAACAGTAACCAAACATAAGTACAAAAGACCTTTATGGATCTTGGTAAGGGCCAGGGAGACAGTGAGGGCCAAAACAAAGGCCTTCACTAGATACAAAGATAAGTAGAGGGAGGAAGATTGGAGACAATTCATATATATTTTTTTAAGTTTCTTTATACTCGCACTGCTGCGGGGGGAAGGGGTATGCTTATCCCCCATTGAGCCCTGTACATAGACGCTCAACTGACCCCTAGGTGGAAACCAGCCTCCGCCACGACGGCCAGAGCAAGGAGGACCACAGCTTGCCCCCTACGGCGGGGCCACCCCCGGAGGCGGGGAACCGGGGGAGGAGACCACATTACCCTGAGTCCTTGTCTCCATTCGCCAGGCTTTGTTTGGCCCAAAATGGGGTAGGTCGTCCGTCGGGGGCATCACTCTGCAGACAGAGGAGGTATTTTCCTTGTGTAGTTTTTTTCTTCCCCTCGGAGTGTGACTTGACATGGCAATGTTATGCCGTGACTCCACCCCATGATTCCGCTGCGTCGCCACGCTTGGGTGCCTCCAACCGCCACCAGAGGCCGCTGCAGGAGCGATCGCTTCCCTTCACCCTCCCCAGGAAGAGAGAGCAGTCCTGCGGACACTCAATCTCCACTCCCGAACCCAGGTTGTTGGTGTGGCATCCAGTGCCTCAACCGTAGATGCCACCGGGCCGTGGGGACAATTTATATTGAGAAATAAGGAAGCAAAGAGGGCAGTTAGGGAGGACACGAAGACACTGAGCTGCATCTTGCAGAGGGTGTTAAATGTAAACTACATGCAAAAATTATAAAAACACGTGCATTTGGTTTTGTTTCTCCGTTTCTAGCATTTTGTTCTGTGTCTGAGGTAAGGTGTTTTTTTTTTTTTTTTTTTTATTAACTTTCCCCTGCCAGTTTTATGTTCCCTGGAGGTAGCCATGTAGGCTTCTTTACTGCCTTTGATTTGTTGTACGATTCCCAGAATACCTCTGCGAATTATGTCAACCAGACCCAAGACCTTCAAAGGTGTACAAGCTTTATTGTCACCCAGTGAAAGAAAACTGCCACACATCTACAACAGTAACAGTCACCGCTCAGAGAAATCAGACTTCGGCTAGGGAGGGAGGGCAAATACTTTCAGAGCGGTTAACCTTCACAAGCAGTTGTAGCTGCATGTTGTGACTAGATTATAACTATAATAGTGGGCTCTTAGTTTTTGTCCTGGGTCTAACTGACATCATTTTCCTAGAATGCCTCTGGGAATGGTAACAGATCAAAGGCAAAAACTGTCAGGTTAAAAAACAAGCTTGCAACAGACACCGAGAACACCAGAAACCATCAGAGAAACAAAAACCCAATGCACAACTATGCATTTTTTTTTTTCCTATGTAGTTTTCCTTTGACAGGAGAAAACCTATTTTTCCAGTACATTAGGGAAAAAAGGAGGAGGAACTGTTAAGCTACCTGAAGGAGGTATGGTGACAGAAGGATGTGCAAAAAGCTGCTGTCCTTAATGATTCATTTTGCTCTGTCTTCACAGGCGAAGACAGCGGGCCATTGCCAGACAGTGGTATCAAAGCAGCCACGAAAAGAGTCCCAGAGATGAGATAGCCAGTATTCACATGTGAAAGTGTCCAGAAACGGCTAGCAGCCCTAAAGAAAGATAAGGCCCCGGGACTGGACAGGGTGCTCAGGGAAGTAGCCGAATCCCTGGTAGAACTATTCAGTAGCTCATTACAGAAGTGGTGTTCCGAAGGACTGGAGTGTGGTGGATGTAGTTCCACTCCATCTTGGGTGGGGTGCAGGAACAAGTGGGAAACTATAGACTTGTCAGTCTTACCTCTGTAGTAGCAAAGCTGATGGATACAGTCATTAAAAAGGCCCTTGTGGACTACCTGAACAGCACTGGTCTCCAAGTCAGTAAACAGCATGGGTTCATGGCATGGAGGTCTTATCAGACTAACCTGATAGTTTCTTTGACTGGGTTACAAGGGCATTTGATAAGGGCCACTCTATAGGTTTACTGTACTTCAACTTCAGCAAGGCTTTCAACTCTGTGCCTCACAAACACCTGCTGAATAAGATGGAGGATATGGGTGCTGCTAGGGACATAGTAAGATGGGTAAGTAACTGACCATAGGGAAGGCAGCAGAGGGATGTGGTTAATGGGTTCAAATTAGAAGAGAGGGAGGTCATGAATGGGGTACCACAGAGATCTGTCCTGGGCCCAGTCCTCTCCAATATGTTTATCAGTGGCATAGTGACACTGTAGAAGGAATCCAGGGCAGGTTGTGTCTCTTCGCAAATGATGCTAAGCTCTGTGGGACAATGGATAGATATTATGGAGTCAAGAAACACAGAGTGATCTGCAAAGATTAGAGGGGTGGCCTAGGGTTTGGCAGCTGAAATTCAATGCCAAAAAGTGCAAGGTAATGCAACTAGGAAGAACTACCCCAGGACAGAGTACTGAATGGGTGGGAGGAAGATTTAGCTCTACAACTGAGGAACAGGACATAGTTCTCTTTAGTGACTCCCTCAAACAGTCAAACCAGTGAAACAAGGCCTATAGTAAGGCAGATAGAATGCTGGGATGTATCTGCAAGGGTACTTGTAGCATAAGAAAGGAGGAAACACTACCTCTGTCTAGATCTTTGGTGAGGCCACATCTGAAGAGCTGTGCCCTTTCCTGAAGTATTCACCTCAGGAAAGGTAAGGACAGGCTAGAGACAGTGCAATAAAGGGTGAGAAAGACGATTACGGGCCAGCAGGGCAGGTCTTACAAAGGATCGCCTCAAGGCACTGAATATGTGCTCAATGGAGGCCACATGGGAGAAGAAAGATATGACAGACCTTCACGTTCCTGAAAGGAATAAACAAGGTGAACTGAGGGGAATTATTTAGTGTGAGTAACTGTTCGAGATTTTGAAGGCACAGTAGAAACTGACGGGGGTCAAGAGGGCTAGGAGAAAGTATTTTACAGAAAGGGTGGTGGAACCATGGAACAGTCTACCAGTTAAAGTGGTGGGCACAAAAACCATTAATGGGTTCAAGCACGGTTGGGGCAGAGTGAAGAGTATAGTGGTTAGTCAGGATGACAGTAACAGGGAGGGAAATAGGGAGATGAATAGAGAGGGCTAGAACCCTGTATGGACAATAGGTCCTGGGGCTAGATAGGGAACCATGGGAAAACTGGATGGACCATCCATCTTTTTCTGTCATCACTACGTTTCTATGTTTTTTAAGTAGTGGGAACGGGCACAGCTGATGACACGGGGAAGAGCACCCCAAAGTTTGGGGAACTGGAAAGAGAAGGCAACTTAACCAGCAGTGGATTTCCTTGAGGGGAGTGCAAGAAAGCAAGAAGCCAGAGTTGAGAAGAGGGTAGGAAGTGGTGGTGGTGGGAGGTTAGGAGGGAAGCAAGGTAGGAGGAGAGGAAGCACAATGGGTAAGGCATCTGGACTCAAGGGAGGGAAAGGGAGGAGTACAGGGAGCAGTGATGGATGTGGGGGGATGGCAGGGGACAGTCCAGGGCAAAAGAAGAGAAAGAGGGGAGATCCAGTCTGGCCAGGGTGGACTTAGAATCAGCACTGTACAGTATATCACCACAGTCGATGATGTGGCGTATCGTCTTTGAGACAATCTCTATGAGTAGGAAGCAGGACACATCCTGTATTCCTATGAAGTGCACTGTCTCAGCGTGTGGGAATAAACTTCAGATGAGGCAAATTTACAGGTTTAACACACCATGGTGTGATATTTATTTTTCAAAGGTTAGAAAAATAATAAATGAAAACAACAAAAATTGCACAGACAGTCACTAAATATCAGTAGTTTCTCACATAACACAGTCCTGGATCTTAAGAGCTCCTAAGACCCGTCTCATCTGCGTTCAACAGCTTGTCTGCCTCTCTTCTCCCTCTCCTAGGGGTGAGCCCCTCTGGGCTGAACCGAAGTAAACTCACTGAAGAGGTATTTATATATTTTTGGTGGGATCACCTGACTGAGCGCTCTGCTAGTTACAAGTCTGGAAATGTTTCATGTCTGAACATGTTTCAAAACCAAGGGGGGGGGGAGGGGTTATTTCAAGGGACTTCCTGGTTCAGTTAAAGGTACAGTGTATAAATCCACAGATACTGACTTTCTACATCTCTGATCCACAGTGACTAAGCTCTTTTATACATAGAACCTTATACAGTAACAAGTTTATAATGTGAATTTATAAAAATACCTTTAGGATTTCTTATAACTATACTAATCATGACATTATTATTGTTTTATATGACTTCTGAATCCTTTTTCTTTAAAACGACTTTACTAACTGTATTCATTCCTATTTAAAATAGCCTTCATGTTTTTTTTGTACACAAAATGCACTTATTCACTTTGCACAACACCTCTTCGAGTGTTTGGTATCATTCCAGGGACTTGATGGATGGAAATGGAAAAAGAATGCAAGAGAGAACCAGCAGGAAGTTTAGCAGGGACAATAAAGAGCTACTCTAGGTGGCCAACCTAGGGTAAGAGGGAAAAAGAAGAAAAGCGTTAACTGTAGCTAGAAAATGAGATAAAAAAAAAGAGGTCCATCAGTCATAGCCGAGGGTGTAGCCTAACACCGCCACATGCACAAAATTTTGGGTGAAGTTTCTAGTAGGTGGTATCCACATGCGCAGTGAAATCAAGGTACCTTTCCAGCCAGACCCCAAGATACTTCAATCAGAAGACATACCACTACACCATCAAGGGTATGGAAGGAGGGGAGGGGGTGAGCCCAGTGAGCCTTTGAGGAAATAAACTGTCTTCTTGGCACTGAGGGATAGCTGAGTTGCCAGGAACCAGTGCTCAATGTTAGTAAAGTTCAATTGGAGCTGGCAGAGAAGCCAGAATCAGAGAGTACCATATTATCTGCATACATATGGATGGATGCTGAGGAGCGGCAATTTAAGAAGATGTAGAAGAGTACGGGGTCAAGGTTGGACATTTGGGGCATGCCTGAGCTGATAAATAGTGTGTGTGTGTGTGTGTGTGGTGGGGGGAGTGGATTATCCAATCTGGATAGCTTGTGACCTGCACTCAAGGTAGAAGTGGAACCAAGTGACTGAAGAGTCACAAGGCCCGCTACTTTGAACGTGTCCAGGAGAGGGGGTGGGCAACAGTGTCAGAGGCTTTGGCCAAACTGACAAAGATGGCGGACGTGGCCAGGCCCTGATCCATGTCAGACAGAATGGAGTCACTAAGCCGGAGGAGGAGTGGGACTTAGAGAGACCAGACGGGTAAGCAGTGAAGGTGGTGGAGGAATCAAGGAAAGGGGAGAGCTGAGCTAGCACAAGGTGTTCCTGGAGCTTGTCCAGGGAGATGAGGAGGGAAATATGGCAGTAGTTGCCAGGATAGGTGGAAGCACCCCCCTTTGGGAAGGGGATAACTGTAGCCTGTTTCCATGAGTCAGGGACAGAGGCTAAGCAGAAGCCGAGAATGGGGTAATGTAACAGCAGTGGTGCAGGAATTTGAGATCTAGACTATCAGGGCTCACATCCTTGTGGGAGCTGAGACAGGAGGATCTTAAGGGATGTAGCGGGAGTTGCAGGAAAGAAGGAGGAGGAGGAGGAGTGAGGTGGGGTAGTAGGAGAAGGAGGAGTGGGGTGGGGCAGTGTGAAGGGAGGGGCTTTAGGTTTTCACTGACCACTTACCATTGAGCCCCACCCACCCACTTAAGTTAGAAAAGTATAATAAGCTTAAGACTTAGGAGAAAGATAACTAAAAGGCACAACAAATTAAAAAAAAAAACGCGGAGGAGGAGTATGAAGGAAGCATTTCTTCACACTGACAGCAGTTGGCACCTAGAACAGTCTTCCAGAATCAGTAGTTTTTGACAAGACACAGAACTCATGAATCTAGCCTGCCACATGAGGGAATTAGAATTTAACAGAAACTGCTATTGAGTAACTGGGGGGATAAATTCTTACCAATTGCTCTGGAGAGGTTGAGTCCACCATTCACTCTGCCATCCATGGTAACTTTTCCACCTGCATTCTTTATTCTAGCTAACTCCACTTCATCCTCTGGTTTGTGATCATACGACATGTCAACCGCCTTCCCTCCCTCTGACACAACGCAACGAGAGTCTCCAGCGTTTGCCACAATCAGATGTGTTCCACAGACCAGAGCTACCCGGGCCGTTGTCCCGCTGTCTGAACCCGGCTTGGGGGGGGGGGGGTATAGAAACAGACACCACAATGAGATAAAATACAATGCTAAACATATGTCACTAACAATAGTTAAGCATCTACCTATAAAATCCAGCACTTTGTTTATTAAAACTGTATAAAGATATCCCTACCTCTTCTTTCCCATCCATCCCTGGTAACATCATTTCTCCTTCCTCCTCCTCCTCCTCTTCTTCCTCCTCCTCAGCACCATCACTGTCTTCTTCATCATCCTCTTCCTCCTCGTCTGTTTCTTCGCTGCTGCATTCACCTTCCTCTTCCTCACTACATTCCTGTTAAGGAAGCGAAATGTTCATACGTGAGATGTCACAACCAGCACATGAAGTGGGAGGTAAAGTTTTTCCACCTCTTATACCCTGCCCGCTTATTAAGCATGAAGACACAACAGTGAGCTGTTATTACAGCAATAATGTTATGGTAGTGCAGTTGTACAAGGTCTTTAAGTGCACTATCCCCAGCAGATAGAAGACCATGGATGAAGGCCAGGTTTTTATCACTTCCCAGTGTGCTTATGATGGAGTACAAAGCTCATCACTATAGCACTATTGCTATAATGTTGTTTTCTTACCATCTATGTACAAAGAAGACATTCTATCCAGCTTAACAAATTTTGTTTATGTTAGTTCCAGTGTTATTACTGGCCATATAGTGTATAGTGGAATGTTGTTCTGTATAGAATTCCATCCCTTTCAAAATGCTGTTCTACCACAGTTCCAAGGTCATGGAATGCTGTTCTACCCTACTGTGGTGGAACAGCATTCTAGAACCTCTAGAGGCTGCATGAGTCAGTTTCATTTTGAAAGCAAAAGAACTCACAAAACACGTTTTTCACACAATACACTATAAAAACTACAGGATGAGCAACTCTATGCACAACCAGTGTGTTTTGCCACCTCGGGGTTCTGATTCCCATGGACCTCTCGAGCTTCGCTCTCGAGGTCAGATGGAATCAGAATCCCTCTGTGGCAGAACACACTGGTTCAGCATAGTTGCCCATCCAGTATTCTCAGTTTATTAACAGCTGTGTTCCACATGCTTACTTACTAGGGGCCATCACACTCCAAAGCTGTGACATCATAATCAGACCCTTAGGCTCCACCACATTCTGTAGAATTTTCAGTCATAAGTCTTTCAGAGCCATACAGCAATGTAACTATGTCAGGGTTAACTTACACCTGCCTTGAAAGTTACTGGAAAAAAAAATAAAATCAGGCTAGCCTGGTGGCACGCCAGCAGCACTACCACCTGCCATGCCAGCAACCCAGGTTCGGGAGTGAACTCAAGTTGCCAGACAGTGAAAGGATTGAGCGTCCGAAAGACTACTTTCCTCTCCCAGGGAAGGCAGGTTGTGCTTCTCGTAGCACACCTTACACCCAGCATAGCTGAGAGGGATGAAAAACGCACTCTGATCGTGCATGATGACCAGGCATCCTCACCGGATCCTGCTTCGGTGGGGGGGAAGGCCAAGGAAAAGTCCCCTTGACCTTGCCATGAGGGGTAGGCTGTGGGGCACAAGAGGGATAAGACCTGGGGATAGCAGGTGGCTGGGTTGGGCAGATATGCCTAAATGGGAACAGACAGGAGAAGCAAGGAGGATAAATCTAAGGGAAACATACAGAAAAATCTCCACCCTACCTTACTGGAATATATAGACAACATCAACCTCTCATCAGAGCATCTTTAATTTAGTCAGAGTGTCTCTAACTTCTCCAACGTAATCTCTGCACCAGCAGCTTCAATACTGAACTCCCTCCCAGAGAATCTCTGAGTAAAAGAACAATGCACTGAAGAATATGGGCATGGGGTCACAATGTCGCAGACAAAACCGCGCACATCACGACCGTGCACCAACAAACAGCCTGCAGCAACACCCGAAAGGTCTTTTATTTTGCAGGGGACTCCTCCCCCCCCACACACACACACACCCCTCCCCCCCAGAACTATTATAATCAACTCTGAGGGGGTGTAGACACCCGGACAAGAAAAAAAAGTGAAAGATTCCCTAGCAGGGAATCAAACCACAACCCTCCCAACTCTCACACTGCAGGGTCAGGCGCTCTAGCCACTCCACCATGGGAGCAGCTCAACCGAGCACCTGACCGGCAGTGGCTACATCCAGTTACGTAGATACATAGACAGTGTCGGCAGATAAGGGCTTATGGCCCACCTAGTCTGCCCATTTGAGTCTGTAACTTCAGTTTGTTTTCCTAGAACTCTGTTGCCCCTTACCTCCAGAATTCCTTTATGTCTATCCCATGCATTCTTAAATCCCCGTGATTGTTTCAGCCCCCCACCACTTCCTCAGGCAGGGTGTTCCACTTGTCCATCACCCGTTCTGTGAAGAAATTCTTCCTCACATTTCCTCTGAATCGTCCTCCCTCCAACTTCATCCCATGCCCTTTAGTCCTGGAACATCTTTTTCGCTTAAAAATAGTGTATTCTTGCACCCTGTTCTGCCCTGTAAGATACTTGTATGTCTATCATGTCCCCTCTCTCCCTCCTCTCCTCCAGGGAGTACATATTCAATTCCTTCAATCTGTCCTCATAGGACTTGTGATGCAATCCATGTACCATCTTTGCTGCCCGCCTCTGAACCTTCTCTACCCTATGTCCTTACGTAGGTAAGGTCTCCAGAACTGTACACTGTACTCCAGGTGGGGCCTCACTAGTGTCTTGTATAGTGGAATCATGACCTCCCTTTTCCTGCTGGTGATGCCCCTGCCTATGCATCCCAGCATCCTATTTGCTTTACCTGCTGCCTTGTCACACTGTTTCCCTACCTTGAGGTCATCAGAGATGACAACCCCAAGATCTCTTTCCTGCTTGGTGCATGCTATATCCTCACCCCCCAACTGAGATATTGTGCCAGGGTTTTTGTGCCCCATATGCATTATCTTGCACTTCTTTGCATTGAATTTCAACTGCCAAACCCCTGACCATTCTTCAAGTTTCTGCAGGTCGCTTCTCATTCTGTCTACACCCTCTGGTGTGTCTACTCTGTTAGAGCTTTGTGTCATCAGCGAACAGTGAAATTCTGCCTTCTAGGTCCTGCGCAATGTCACTGATGAAGATGTTGAATAGGACCGGTCCCAGCACTGATCCCTGTGGTACCACTGGTCACTCTTCCCTCTGTGGAGTGAGCCATTTACCACCACCCTCTGTGTCCTGCCACCCAGCCAGTTACCTACCCACCACACTACTGTCCTGCCCACACCCATATTCCCTAGTTTGTGTAATAGTCTTCTATGTGGCACAGTGTCAAAGGCCTTGCTGAAGTCCAGATAGGCCATGTCCAGTGCCCTCCCCTGATCCACCTCCCTAGTCACTGTGTCAAAAAATTCAACGAGGTTAGTCTGACATGACCTCCCCTGGTGAAATCATGCTGCCTTGGGTCCTGTGGTCCATTGACAACCAGATGTTCCACCAATCTCTCCTTCAGTAGTGCTTCCATGATCTTCCCACTACCGAGGTGAGGCTGACTGGTCTGTAGTTCCCTGCTTCCTCTTTGTTCCCACTTTTGTATAAGGGGACTACATCTGCTGTCCTCCAGTCTTTGGGTACCTCCCCTGTTTCCAGTGATCGGCTAAACAGGATAGCCAGAGGTTCAGCCACCACCTCTCTCAGTTCTTTAAGGACTCTGGGGTGCACCCCATCTGGCCCCATTGCTTTATCAACTCTTATTACTTCCAGTTCCTTCAGGACCCTTTCTCGTGTAAAGGGACTTGTGTCCATTTCTGCACCATTCTCACCCCTTGTACTCCCTTCAGACCCATTACCCTCCTCTTCCTCAGTAAAGACTGAGCAGAAATACCTGTTCAATATGTCAGCTTTACTGTTATCCTCCACGCAGCCCCCATCCTCCCCCTTCAGTCTCACTATCCCTCCCTTTGTCTTTCTTTTTTCACTTATGTACCTGTAAAAGGTTTTGTCCCCTCTACCCACTGATTTTGCAATGTGTTCTTCTGTCTGAGCTTTGGCTTCCCTTACTGACCTCCCTGCCTCACTTTGCTTCTCCTGGTACTTCTCCCTATCCCCTTCTGCCTGTGTCTTTTTGTATTGCCTGAATGCAATCTTTTGGCTTTCACTTTCTTTGCTACCTCTTTGGAAACCATAATGGTCTCCTCTTCCTTTTCCTCTTGCTAACCTGCTTAATGCATAATTCTGTTGTTCTTGTAATCCCCATTTTAAATACTGCCCACTGTTCCTCAACCCGATTCCTGTCCCATTCCCCTTAATGCCTCTTTCAAGTATCTCCCCATTTTCCCCAAAGTCTGCCCCCCTAAAATCCAGGATACATGTTTTTGTGTGGTTTGGTTCTGCTCTTTCTGTGATTTCAAACCACAATGACTGGTGGTCACTGTTTGCAGGTGCCCCCACTGTTACCCCCATCACACTGTCCCTGTTTGTGAGCACAAGGTCCAGTATTGCCTTCTGCCGAGTTGGTTCCATGACCAGTTGCTTGAGGAAGGCACCTGAAGGAGTCCAGGATAAATCTGCTCCTAGTTGATGCTGCTGCTGGGATGCTCCAGTCCACGTCTGGAATACTGAAGTCTCCAACCAGTACTACCTCATCCTTGTCTGCCATCCTTTGGATGGCTAGCATCAGCTCCCTATCTGTTTCTTCCTCCTGGGCTGGTGGTCTATAGACCACACCTGTGCGGATGGCTGTCCCCATTTTCCTTTCCAGCTTAACCCACAGTATCTCTCCCCCATTTTGTTCCTCCTGGATCTCTGTGGCCCTTATGTCATTTTTCACATACAGTGCCACTCCTCCTCCCTTCCTGCCTGCTCTGTCTCTTCTGAGTATGCTGTAGCCAGGTATGGTCATCTCCCAGTCGTGGTTATCATTACACCAGGTTTCAGTGATGGCCACAATGTCCAGGTCTGACTGTACCATGACAGCCTCCAGATCTTCCATCTTGTTGCTAAGGCTCCTGGCATTTGCACACATGGCTTTCCATGATTTGACCTCCCTAGACTGTTTCACTGTTCTACTCCAGCCCCTTCCTTGGTTGTCCTTTATCCCTGGTTCTCCTTGCTATCTGCCCTTCTGCTGAATTTTGCCCCTTTTCTGCCTATTCATCTCTTGGGCACTAATCTCAATCTTTTGCACACTGCTTTGCAGAGATAGCCACTCCTCTGGTTCACTGGTTCCACTGCTAGCTGTGGGGGGTGAGCAAGTAGGTACCCTCCTTGCTGGCCTGCCACCCCCCTTTGCTAGTTTAAATGCTTGTCAGTATAGCATTTAAACTTATCATTGAGTGCTTGATTCCTCCAGGATGGATGCAGGCCATCAGGCTTGAACAAACCTCCATCCCTCCAGGTGGGTCCCCAGTCACCAATGAATCCAAACCCTTCCTCACAGCACCAGTTCTTCAACCATGAGTTAAAGTTCCTGGTGCATGCACTCCATGCCTCCTTGCCTCTCACAGGTAGTACTTCTGAGAAAGTGATAGAAGTAGCTACTTGCTTGAGACCCTCCCAGTTTCCTAAACTCTTCCTGAACTTCCTTTGGCTCTCCATTTGCCAGGTCATTAGTACCTAGGTGGATAATGACATCCAGCTCACCCTCCCGTCTTGCCTTCCCAGTGATCCCCAGGATCTTCCTTCCATCCCTCAATGCCGTGGCACCTGGTAGGCACCTCACCTCCCTGCCCTCCCCCTCCTGTGTTCCTAGCTGGATCCCTCTTATGATGGAGTCCCCCACCAGGATTCGCTTCCTCCTCTTCCTCCTCTGGGGTCCACTGCTTTCCCCGCTGAGGTCACCTCTTTGGCTAACCTCCACATCCTTTCCTTCCACTTCTCTGGGTACCTCTATTTGGTTGTCCTCATTTGCCAGTGTGGCATATGAGTTCTTGAATGGAATAGGATCTGGGATGTGCCTCTGCCTGACTGCTCTAACCCTCCCTGAGCCCACTGTCATCCAAGTGCTCCTCATTCTCGGCATCCTTTGAGGCAGTTGCATTGGACTGGGTGGTCCCTGGATAGGGGTGATGGTACTCCTGACCCAGTTTACTTCCGCCCTGAGTCTGGCTACCTCATCCCGCAGTCCAGAGAGATGCATGCAGATAGGGCAGCACCTCAGTGTCCAGAAGGTCTGCCTGAATATGGCTGCCCCACAGCCACTGCATTGCACCACTCCCCATATTATAATGCAATTCCACTACTTGTCTGCTACTGAAGCGCTCCTAGTTCCCTTTTTATTAATTTACTGTACTAAAAATCCTGCCACTGATCCTCAGATTTTTTATTTTTTTTATTTTTTTAAAGAAAAAGAAACCAATAAATAAATAAATGAGTCAAAACACTTGTCGTGCTGAGGGTGGGCTTCTTCCCCCTTATGCCCCTCCTACTTCTAACCCCTTACTATACCCTGTGTTTAGCTTCTGTCAATCAGATTTAACAGGGCATATAATTAAGAGTTGGGGGAAGGGGGGGCGAAAATTTGCAGCAATTAAAGACAGCACAGAATTACACCACCACTATGTTTTAAATTTTCAACAGCCCAAAAACAATTATAAGTAAAGACAACAAAGAAAGTATAGTGTCACTAAAAGCCCACAATCTAAGTTTGAAAAAAAAATAGCAATTACCAGTTCCTCTAAAGCACTGAATTGAATATGTTTCCTTCCTTCCCCTTCTGGCGCAATGTCACTGATCCCTGTGGTACCCCACTGGTCACTCTTCCCTCTGTGGAGTGACAGCCATTTACCACCACCCTCTGTGTCCTGCCGCAAAGCCAGTTACCTACCCACCACACTACTGTCCTGCCCACACCCATATTCCCTAGTTTGTGTAATAGTCTTCTATGTGGCACAGTGTCAAAGGTCTTGCTGAAGTCCAGATGAGCCATGTCCAGTGCCCTCCCCTGATCCACCTCCCTAGTCACCCAGTCAAAAAATTCAACGAGGTTGGTCTGACATGACCTCCCCCTGGTGAAACCATGCTGCCTTGGATCCTGCAGTCCATTGACAACCAGATGTTCCACCAATCTCTCCTTCAGTAGTGCTTCCATGATCTTCCCCACTACAGAGGTGAGGCTGACTGGTCTGTAGTTCCCCATCTCCTCTTTGTTCCCACTTTTGTATAAAGGGACTACATCTGCTGTCCTCCAGTCTTTGGGTACCTCCCGTTTCCAGTGATCGGCTAAACAGGATAGCCAGAGGTTCAGCCACCACCTCTCTTAGTTCTTTAAGGACCCTGGGGTGCACCCCATCTGTCCCCACTGCTTTATCAACTCTTATTACTTCCAGTTACTTCAGGACCCTTTCTCGTGTAAAGGGACTTGTGTCCCATTCTGCACCATTCTCACCTTGTACTCCCTTCAGACCCATTACCCTCATCTTCCTCAGTAAAGACTGAGCAGAAATACCTATTCAATATGTCAGCTTTACTGTTATCCTCCACACGGCCCCTATCCTCCCCCTTCAGTCTCACTATCCTTCCCTTTGCCTTTCTTTTTTCACTTATGTACCTGTAAAAGGTTTTGTCCCCTCTACCCAATGATTTTGCAATGTGCTCTTCTGTCTGAGCTTTGGCTTCCCTTACTGACCTCCCTTTGCTTCTCCTGGTACTTCTCCCTATCCCCTTCTGCATGTGTCTTTTTGTATTGCCTGAATGCAATCTTTTTGGCTGTCACTTTCTTTGCTATCTCTTTGGAAAACCATAATGGCCTCCTCCTCTTTTCCGCTTGCTAACCTGCTTAATGCATAATTCTGTTGCTCTTGTAATCCCCGTTTTAAATACTACCCACTGTTCCTCAACCCCTGATCCCTGCCCCATTCCCCTTAATGCCTCTTTCAAGTATCTCCCCATTTTCCCAAAGTCTGCCCCCTAAAATCCAGGATACGCATTTTGTGTGGTTTGGTTCTGCTCCTTCTGCGATTTCAAACCACAATGACTGGTGGTCACTGTTCCCCAGGTGCTCCCCCACTGTTACCCCATCACACTGTCCCTGTTTGTGAGCACAAGGTCCAGTATTGCCTTCTGCCGAGTTGGTTCCATGACCAGTTGCTTGAGGAAGGCACCCTGAAGGGAGTCCAGGATAAATCTGCTCCTAGTTGATGCTGCTGCTGGGATGCTCCAGTCCACATCTGGAATACTGAAGTCTCCAACCAGTACCACCTCACCCTTGTCTGCCATCCTTTGGATGGCTAGCATCAGCTCCCTATCTGTTTCTTCCTCCTGAGCTGGTGGTCTATAGACCACAACTGTGCGGGTGGCTGGCCCCATTTTCCTTTCCAGCTTAACCCACAATATCTCTCCCCATTTTGTTCCTCCTGGATCTCTACGGCCCTTATGTCATTTTTCACATACAGTGTCACTCCTCCTCCCTTCCTACCTGCCCGGTTTGTCCGGGGCAAGCACATTTCCTTGAAGAAGAAGTACAAAAATAGAGCTAATTTCACGGTAATTAATATAAGCAAGTGAAAGTTCAGCTACTGTCACGGCTGAGCAAGTCCTAAAAGTTTTGATTTGAACACCCCTGCCTAGAGTAATCTCATGAGTGGCAAAAGTCACGAGTGAGGTGTCCAAAGTCAAACAGCACAAGTACAGATAAGTCATTTACCACAAAGGGTCCCCTCTGTGTATTTCATTTATGCTACAGGTAGTTTTTTTTTGTTTTTAAATTAAATGGACTTTCTGGTGATTTTAACTGTGCTAATCCACATTAGTGGCGCTTACTAGCTGGTTGCTAGGGAAGCTTTGATGTCCTGGTGCTCCCGATGTGCGTTTTGATTGTCTCGACTATTTTTATGAAAAATTATCCAAGAAAAATGGCATTGCCTGTAAGCAAGTGGGTATGATTGTCGGCCATGACTGTACTTTGTTGAAAGGTGCGCTGCTTTATTAGTTTTATTTCATTTTTATTTGTAAAATTGTTTGTAAAATAACTAAAAGAATTGTATGTTTTATTTTGCTGTATTGCAGTTTCTGTGGTGTTGGTGGAGCGAATGCAAGTGCTGGGAGCAGCTGCAGTTGTAGCGAAGGAGCGCAACAGTAGTTAGCTATTAGTATTGTTATAGCTTTAATTTTTTTATATAATGTACAGAAATATTTTTGAGTTCTGCTACAGTTTTTGTGGTGGAGCGAGTCTAAGTGTTGTGAAGTGGCAGCTTGTGTAGTGAGGCTGCGTGGCTGTACTTCGTCGCTGCTTCCTAATATCAGCTATCAGTTTTGTTCTTTTAAATAAAAAAAAAAAAGCTTTTGTTTATTTTTCCACTATTTTGTTCACGCATTTAAGAACGTGCATGAGTGCTGGGAAGCAGCTGTAGCGAAGGAGCAAGGCTGCACTTGTGATGCATACAGCAAGAAGCTATCATTTACTAGAGTGCTGTGGAGTGGCAGCTTGTGTAGTGAGGGTATGCAGCTGTACTTTGCTGCTGCTTCATTATAGCACCCATCAGTGTTTTTTAGATACATAATAGTTTTGGTTTTATTTTTCCTACACTTTTGTTTGTACCAGTTGATGAGCATGCTCGAATGCTGGGGGGGGTGGGGGTGACAGTTGCAGTGAAGGAGCAATGCCGCACTTTTGATGTGTACAGGAGTAGGAAAAAAGTAAACTGCTATATACAGTATTTACTTATGTCAGTGGGGCAGCTGGATATACGTCTGAAGAAAGAAGAAAAACAGCGTTTGACCAGGTAAGGTCAGAGCTCGCATACTAGTGTAGGGTTTATGAGCAGACTCGATGGGCCTAGTGGTCCTTATCTGCCAACAGTTTCTATGTTTGTTTCCCTGGAATGTGGAGTAGGTATTGGAGCTTATTTTATTTAAGCTGAGTGGGTAGTGAGCGGGCATGAGGTGGCTAGTGGGAGCTGGTGGGGGTTACCGATGGGTGATGCGAATTGTACATTTTGGAGAATTAACAAAAAAAAAAAAAAAAAGGGCAGCCTGCACTGTCAAAGCAAACGGGAAGTTGTTTATAGTTAAAGAAAAAACTGCTTAGCTATCTTCTGGAGTTCTGTATTACAGTTAAGGTGCTGGAGCTGTGGAGGAAAGTAATTACGTAAGAACTTACCGTAACAGTAGATCTTCGAGAGAGGCTCTTGCAGTAGGTAATTACATATAGGACTGACGACGGCAGGCGGCAGGACCCCACAGAAAAATTTCTAGCTAGCAGTCCCTGGCGAGGGACCGCCCCAACATCAGGTGACCGGCATCAGGAGACGTCGGTATAAAGGGGTGGTCCCAGACGCCCGCCTTCCAGTTCTTTCCCGCCACAGGGCAAAAGAGGCCGGACAAGAGAGGAGCGGATATTTCCCTCAATGGAAAAGGAGCTGAAAAAGCCTAGGGGGATGGAGGGCGGGAAGGTATTACCTACTGCAAGGGCCTCTCTCGAAGATCTACTGTTATGATAAGTTCTTACGTAACTGTACTATCTTACTTCAAGAGGGCTCTTGCAGTAGGCAACTACATATAGGACTGAATCCCAAGCATTCTGGAACAAAGAGAGGCACTGAGAGGAGGAAAACTACTCCAAAAGGTAGTACTGGTTGGACAAGTCTCAAGATAGGAGGCCTTGCAAAACAGCCAGCCCGAAGCCTGCTCTACGGCGAGAGGCAACATCCAAACTGTAGTGTTTCGTGAAGGTATGGACGGAAGTCCAGGTGGCGGCAGCGCAGATGTCTGCTGCAGAGACATTCTTGAAACAAGCTGCAGGGGCAGCTACTCCTCTTGTGGAGTGGCCTCTGACTTGACCCGGGAGGGTCTTGTTGTATTTGTCGTAACAGAAAGTGATGCAATGAGCCAACCACTTAGACACTGCTTGGAAACAGCATTGTCTTCCGTTTTGTGAGCAAAAGAGACGAACAACTTGATCAGTCTTTCTGAGATCCTTTGTCCTGTTGGTGTAGTATCTCAGAATCCGGTGAACATCCATAGTATGGAGTAAATACTCCCCTTGATTAGAGTACTGCGTAGGAAAGGCAGGTAACTCTATGGACTGATTTAAGGTAGATTCTGCTACTACTTTAGGTAGAAACTTAGGATTCGTGCGAAGAGCAACTCGTTCCTTGTGAAAAATCAAGTAGGGGATTTTACACATCAGGGCCTGGAGTTCAGAGATTCTTCGAGCCGAAGTAATGGCCACCAGGAAGAGCGTCTTCCACGAAAGGAACTTCAAATCCGTAGAAGCTGCAGGCTCGAAGGGAGGAAGACTAAGTTTCTCGAGAACAAAGTTCAAGTCCCAAGGGGGAGCAGGAGTACGGATGGGGGGCCTCAGATGGAGGACCCCTCTGAGAAAGGTCTTGGAGACCTCCAGTTGAGCAAAAGCCTTGTCTGTGAAGGGAATGTGATAGGCCGAAATGGCCGCCATGTGTACCTTCAGAGAGGAATGGCTGAGACCAAGGTCAAACAGATGATGTAGATACTCCAGCAGAAGCCCTGCTGAACAACAGAAAGGTTCCACGTTCTTGGAAGCGGCCCAAATAGTGAATCTTTTCCACTTCATGGCATAAATGGATCTGGTGGAGGGTTTTCTGGCCTCCACTAAAATCTCCGCCACTTTGGGAGACACTCCAAAACGGGATTGGGCTAGGTCTGCAGGAGCCATGCATGCAGTTGAAGGGATTTGAGGACTGGATGCACCAGGGTCCCCTGATCCTGGGTCAACAAATCTTGAGATAGAGGAAGAGGAGGATCCTCTGAATATTGTTGTAGAAGAGAGAACCAGATTTGCCTAGGCCAGAAAGGAGCGATCAGAATCATTCTCGCTCCTTCTGAAGCTAGTTTCTGCAAGACTCGTGGGATAAGTGGAATTGGGGGAAAGGCATAGACAAATCTGTCCTTCCAGTCTAGAGACAGAGCGTCGCTCCAAAAAGTGCCTCGCTCTGGAACGAGCGAGCAGAAGATGGGAAGTTTTGCGTTTGGGGGGGACACGAACAGGTCGACCTGTGGTGTTCCCCAAAGCAGGAAGATGTTGCCTAGGACCCCTTGGTCCAGTTACCACTCGTGAGTCAGAGCAGAAGAGTGACTTAGCTTGTCTGCCAGGGTGTTGTCGACTCCCGGAACATGAATCGCCGTGAGGTGAAGGTCGTGTTGTGTTGCCCAATCCCAAACCCTCATTGCCTCCCTGCATAGAGGGTAGGACCGAGTCCCTCCCTGCTTGCTGATATACCACCCCATGCACATGTTGTCCGTCTTGATGGCTAGGTGGCCGGGAAGGATGTAGTGGTGAAAGGCTTGGAGAGCGTACAACACTGCCCGAAGCTCGAGCACACTGATCATTCATGTGGAGAGCTTGTCCTGGCTTGGACCAGGAGCCCTGGGTCCGATGAGAGCCTAGATGGGCTCCCCAACCTACGCCTGAGGCGTCTGTGGTTAGAGTCTGGGAGGATGAAAGAAAGGAACTCCCTGAAAAAGATTCTCTCGAACCATCCACCAATGCAAGTCTCGTATCATCGGCGAGGAGATCAGAACTGAGTCATCTAAGTCGTCCACTAGCTGATCCCACTGAGAGCGTAGAGTCCACTGAGAGATCCTCATGTGGAGTCGAGCGCGAGGTACCATCGGGATAGCAGCCACCATCAGCCCGAGAAGGCGAAGGACCGACCTCGCAGAGACCATCCTGCAGTCAGACAACAGACTTATTTGGGTCTGAAGGGTGGCTGCCCTGTCCGGAGGCAGGAAGGCCTTGCCCATGGTCGTATCGAGGATCGCCCCAATGAACTATAGCCTCTGGGATGGGTTCAGATGAGACTTGGAATGGTTGATGGTAATACCCAGGCAGGCAAAAACCTGCTGGGTAAGGGAGAGGTAACGCAGGAGTTCCTCCCTGGATGAGGCCGCCAGGAGCCAGTCGTCCAGGTAAGGAAAACCTGCACTCCTTGAGTGCCTTGGGTGGGCCGCCACCACTGCCAGGCATTTGGTAAATACTCGGGGCGAGATAGAACACCAAGCAGCGCTTGAACTGGTAGTAGTCCTCCTGGAATGCAAAACGAAGGTATCTGCGATGAGATGGGCGAATCGGAATGTGCAGATAAGCATCCTGCATATCCAGAGCACAAAGCCATTGACCTGGCCGGAGGAGGGGCAGAAGGCTCTGCAAAGAGAGCATCCTAAACCTTTTGTACTGTACGTAAAGATTCAGGGAACTGAGATTTAAAATTGGTCTGAGATCTCCTGTCTTCTTTGGGACCAGGAAGAAATGGGAATAGTAACCCGCCCCCTGTAGATGAAGGGGGACAGGCTCTATCGCTTGCTTCAGCAGAAGAGCCGAGATTTCCTCCCGGACCAAAGGAAGATGTTCCGTGAATACGACGACTTTAGATGGGGGTGGCGGGGTGGTTTCTGAAGAAACTCTATGGAGTGTCCTTCTGCTATGAGCTGGAGCACCCAAGAATCTGTGGTTATCCTCTCCCATCCCAGAAGGTGGAGGGAAAACCTCCCTCCTACCGGTTCCTCCGGGGAGTCCGGAGGCAGTGGGAGAGGAAAGGAGTCAGGTGGAGTGGGGCAGCGCCGCAGCTGAAGCACCCGCTGCTTTTTTGGGTGGGGGGGCTTGGCAGCTGCAGGGGCCCGGCGTTTTGTGGCCCGTCTTCCCTGGGGTTTCGCCTTTGGCCGATTCTGTCTGCGAAAGGGACAGCGCTGCTGCTGATGGGTACGATACATGGAATCAACTGACTTCAGAGCCGTCCCCTTCTCTTGCAATCGGTAATGATGTCCTTGACATCACCTAAAAGCACCGACCCGGAAGGGTGCTGCCTGGATAGCAGATTACCTCGGGACCAAACCTGACACAGCGGAGCCAAGCATGGCCGGCGGAGAGCGAAAGCTGAGTTCCGCCCAGCAGTGTCCACTGCATCGTATGTCGCACGTAGCATGTGTTGACTGGCCGAATAAGCAGAGCGGACGAAATCAGCCAACTCCTGCTTGACTTGGGAGTCAGGCAAGGAGTCCAGTTTGGCTTCCGCCCAAGTCAGGATGGCCTTCTGGTAGTCCCCCATGTGGCCGACATAGTTCAGGGCCCTGACTCCAGTGTGAAGGAAGCGTAAATCTTTCTCCCATACTGGTCCAGAAGGCGAGATTCCTTATCAGGAGGTGACGAGCTAAGATGTTTAGGGTTCGCTGACCCGCTGTGAGCGGCGCTAATCACGACCGAGTCGGCATGAGGATGAGAATCCAGGAAATCAACACCCTCTGGAGCCTGATATAGCCGGTTCGACTTCCTAGGAAGTGGGGCTAAGGCCGACGGCTGTTTCCATATTGTGGTAACAAGGTCGGCGTGAGGCTCTCTCCAGGGTGGCACCAAGGTAGAAGCCGTCATGGGCAGATCCAGATGTTCAGCAAGTTTCAGACGCTGAGGATCTGGTTCCAGGGAGTGCCACTGATGAACCTCCTGGATTTTCCTAAGCAACTCCGTAAAAGAAGGATCCTCCGGAGGAGACTTTGGAGGAGTCCTTGGCTTGGGCTTCGGACAGCGAGGCTCGTCATCTCTCTCGGAGCAACTGTCAGAAGAGTCCGAGAGTGAAGAGGAGGATGAAGAAGAGAAAGTCTCCCTTTCCCGACCCAGGGGAGGAACGGACCCCTTGAGAAGTCCCAGGGGAAGAGTGTCCTGCCCTTCTCTGGATCCAGACGGAAGAACCCTGGAGTCTGGAGGCGGCGAGGGAGTGTGCCGTCTTGGGCATACGGGAACCTGGGATGGCACCATCGCCGGAAGGCGGCTCTCGACCTCTCTGGTGAGCTGAGCCTTGGCCTCAGCCCACCAGGAGGCCAGAGTCTCCTGCAGGTCCACCAGTGGCCGCGAGGGCAGTGGAGGAGGAGGTGGGGGATAAGGATACGGGTTATAACCGTATGGAGCGTATCCAAAACCCGGCTGCGGGTAGCCCGGCGTCTGGTATTGTGGCGTTGAATACTGCGGCGTCGGGAAGACAGACGTCAGGTACTGTGGCGCCGGATACTGCGTTCCCGGGTACACCGGCGTCGAATAAGATGGAGGATACCTGGGAGCCGGGGGGGGGGGCTGCCGAAGCAGACAGCCCGGACGGAAACCTCACGGGCAGGTCCATAGTGGAGAGCCGGAGGGCCGATGGGAGCAGAATATCTCCCGGAGTCGGTGAGGCCGGCGTCAGGGCCAGCAGTGGAGTCCTGGCGCGGGTACCGGCGTCCCGGAGGGCGGCGTCGGAGCCAGCGTCCGGGGAGCCGACGTCAGGTCCGGCACTCCAGGTGAAGGAAAGACTGACGGAGGCAAAAGTCCCCAGCTCCGCCCGGGAACGGAGGGGAAAAGTCCTCGGGGTCAGGTTGGGGAGACTCTGGCTCCCCAGACGGCAGCGAAGGCTGCGGGGAACTGGGAACGACGGACGTTGGGAGGTCTGTCGTCGGTTCCTTCGCTGGCCGGACGTCAGACGAGCCGATGTGAGGCTTAGTGGCGATCTCGGCAGGTGCGGAGAAGCGGTATCGACTTACGAGCCATCACCGGAGGCAGGCCGAGTAAGTGTATCGGCCTGGTCGGTGGAGAGGAGGCGCGTCGCCCGGAGGTAGGGCGTCTTATCGGCTCTCTGGGCGGATGTCAAGGCCAACCCCGGCTTACCGGAGTCGCCCACAGTGGTAAGCCGCGAGCCTGCAGCCGAACCGGGCGAGGCCTCCAACTGCCCGGGCGCCCGCAAGGCCGGCGCGAGCCAGGCAGGCGGGCCGCCCCCTCAGAAACCTCAGAAGAGGCCATCGAGGAGCGTTCCCCCGGAGGGGATGTTACCTGCGTCCCAGCGACTCCCGAGGGAGATGCGGTGGAGGAGCCCTTGTCCTGGTGCCTCTCCTTCTTCTTCAGATGTCCTTCGGGGGAAGTGGATGCCTGCCTCAGTTTTTTGAGCCCCTTCTCCATAGAACTCATTTTCTTCTTTAGAATATGGGCTTCCAGGGATTGCTGCCGCCTTTTCCGGGTAGCTGCGTTAAAACTGAGGCAGTGCTGGCACTTCTCGACCAGGTGATCGGGGCCTAATCAGAACAGGCACAGGGAGTGGCCGTCCTTGTGCAGTAGTTGGGCGCCACACGAAGTGCACTTATTCTTGTGCTCGGAGGGTATAGGGGATGACATACACCGATGCTAGTACTGACGTTAGTCGAAAAATAGAGTTTTTCAGTAACAAAACGGCGAAGGTAGGGCTGACGAAGCACGAAGTTTTCTGCGAGGCGCTGCACATGTTAAAGGCGGGAAAGAACTGGAAGGCGGGCGTCCGGGACCGCCCCTTTATACCGACGTCTCCTGACGCCTGTCACCTGACGTGGGGGCGGTCCCTCGCCAGGGACTGCTAGCTAGAAATTTTTCCGTGGGGTCCTGCCGCCTGCCAGCGTCAGTCCTATATGTAATTACCTACTGCAAGAGCCCTCTTGAAGTAATTTCTTTGTGTAGTGTTGCAATTGTACAAATGAAATTAAGCAGTAGTGATGGAAGGCGGGGGGCAGGTGATGACGTAGAAACCCTGAACGTAAACAGATGGCAACGTAGTAACTGTGTACATTTTTTTATTTATTGTGATCTTGGATTAACACCTTTGAGAAGAAACTCATTACATTTATTTATTTATTAAATTTTGTTGACCGGGTAAGGCCCACTGAGCCCCGAAGGTCCCTTTTTCAGGGGCGACCCAGGATAACAATACAAGTTATAAGTATGAACAAGGACATAAGGAACATTTGAGGCATTGTGAGTTACATCATGTGGTGCTAACAGTAAAGAAAAATAGTGGATACAGGCATGGTAAAAGAAAAGCAGTGGATACAGGCATGGCTTACAGGCACGGTAAAACAAAAGTAGTGGATGCAGGCATGGGTACAGGCATGGTTATCATCATGACATGTAAGCAATTGGTAGTACTTTGCATATAGTTTATTCAGGGGTTACACATGGCCTCTGGTGAGCAGTCTGTATAAGGCAGGTAGTAGGAAGGTTAAGCTAGGAGACAGTAGTTGGAGAGGAGGGGAGTACCTTAGGAGCTTTAAGTGCCATGACAGTGGCATGCGCTTGAGGTCAGCAGATGGGACTTAAGCCTGGGCCCACATCAGAATTACGTTACAGTAATAGTGATTAAAAAGAAAAAAAACATAGGTATACAATAGAGCTGTACGTGCAGGCTAAGTAGTATGAGACTAAGTATTAATATAAACATAAACCAACAGACTAAGTCAGCAGGTTATTATAAGTACCACAAGTGAGAGGGTTAAGGCAGGTTAAGGAAGAGAGGACAATTCAGAATGGGGGGTGCCTGTAAGGCAGAGGGAGGTACGCAGCAGACTGAGTTGTCAGGATGGAGGGCTATGTTCGGGGGTTACAGCAGCCCAGGGCAGCCAACACTCACTGAAGTGAGGAAGCATCAGCCCAAGAAGGCCTTGTCGGAAGCTAATTTTTTGGGGGGTGGGGGTTGGGCTGATGGCAGATGGGAGAGGATAGTAAGAGAAAAGAGGGGGTGGTGGGGAAGAGGAGAGTTTGACGGAGGAAGAAAGGAAGGGAGGGATAGATTACATTAAGGCATATGATGAAGGGAAGTAACAAGTGCAGGATTTAAGGGACCATGTGGTCATGAGGGACAGCTGCTTAGGGACATGGAAAAACAGCACTGAGGGGCTAAGGCAAGCAGTCACAGATAGCGTTAGCAGTGAGATGCTTTCGGAGCACACGTCTGTAGGAGCCTAATGCTATTATCAAGGAGATGGCAGGAGGAAGATTATTAATCCAAGTGAGAGCATGGTAGGCAGAAGCTCTTTGACCGAGAGAGGTGAGACACCTAGGAATTTTAAAGACCATGCTATCTGAGCTTCTGGTGGAACTGCTGTTATCACAGGGATTAAGGAGTTTCCGTATGCCCTCTGGCATAAGGCCCAGATTCACTTTTTTGGCCAGAAGGCACAATTGGAACCTGAGCCTATCTGTGAACTAGAGCCGGTTAGCCTGGTCACATGTATGTGTAAGGCATGGAGAATCAGTTAAGAGTCGACAGGCTTTATTCAGGGTGACCTTTATACAGTGAAGGGCTGTTTCCGTAGCTGAGCCATAGAATATGATGCCGTAGTCAACAAGAGAGACCACTGAACACTGGATAGCGAGATTTAGGGCCTCTGGGGTAAGACTTTGCTTGTGCCTATGAAGCAGACCAATATGGATGTTCAAAGCCTTTGCAACATTTTCAATGTGGTAGGCATATGACATAGTGCTGTCTATTGTGATCCCCAAACATCTGAAATGCTGGACAAGTTCCAATGTAGTCCCATATTTGTTTATGTAGAGTGGATGTGATCGATGCCTACTCTGGGCACTGGAAAACAACAAGGTCTTTTTATTTTATAATTTAGAATGAGTTTATGTTCTCGGAACCATCTCTCAACTGCAGTAAAGCTATTCTGGAGCTTGCGTTCCAAGTTAAAAGGATCAGGGTCACTTGTATACAGGACTGCATCATCTGCATAGAGCAGTATTGGACAGCTACTGCCAAACGGGAGCCTGTTTAGGAACAAACTGAATAAAATGGGACCCAGGATGGAGCCCTAGGGTACACCGGTGCAAACAGGTCTACTATCAGATTGGACATTATCAATCCTAACTTGCTGAGAGCAATTCGTGAGGTAGCTCTTACACAAGGTAGCTGTGTCAGTAGACAGACCAATAGATGCAAGCTGCTCAACTAGGTGGTCATGATTAACCATGCCAAAGGCTTTTGACAGGTCGATGAAAGAGGCGCAGACTAGCGAGACATGATCCAGGTAACTGCGAACATAACTGGTAAACTCTAGCAATGCAGTAGTGGTGCTGTGTCCTTTGCGGAACCCATGTTGTTGCAGGCACTGTATATTGTACTTTTCTATGTATTCAGTTAATTGGTCAGCAACTATTTTTTCAAGAACCTTAGACAAAGGCAGGAGTATTGAGATGGGCTGATAGTTACCTAGTGAGGTTCAATCACCATTCTTGAAAACGGGTGTCACCAGGGCCGCTTTCCATAGCTGTGGGAACTGAGAACACCTGAGTGAGGTGCTGACTGTGTGCATTAGTGGTGCCAGTATGTCTTCTAGGGTAAGAGCCACAATTTTGAGGTCGAGGGAGTCACCACTGAAACAGGACTTACCCAGGACCTTTTGGAGATATTTCCTAGCCTCACCATGAGAGATGGTTCTAAAGTGGAGCAGGGGGTGAGAAAGGGGTAGGACTACAGGGCTTGGTTTAAAAGTCGAGACTGGAGGAAAAAATCAGGAGGGAGGACGCTGTTGAGGTCTAAGAAGGCTTCATTGAGAGAATTTGCAGTGGAATTGGGGTCTGTAGTGGGAACACCACCAATGTTCAACATGGTGGGGGTTGACTTTGTGTACTTGCCAGTGACTTCTTTAAGGTTTGCCCAGAAATTTCTACCGTCATTCCAAGTTGGAGTAAGGGCTTCCTTGTAATATAGATTTTTTGCTGTGCATATGGCCCTAGTGCAGTCGTTCCAGGCTTTTTTTTGCAGGCTTGGGTGTCCACTTGTATACCCGTTGCTCTGGCTATGTGCCACAGATGATCCCTTGATTTCATCCATTCAAGAAGTTCAGGCGTGAACCAGGGGCTATTGTAACCTTTGATTTTGCGCTTTTTTAGTGGGGCATGCTGGACACACATCCTATTAAACAGCAGGATGAATTGGTTTAAGGCAGCATCAACAGAACTGGAAGAGTAGACTGCTGATTAGTTTTGTTGGCGAAGGTCGGCTTTTAGAATTTCAAGGTGACCATGTTTAAGGACCCTATGGATAATTGTTGTCAGTGGGGATTTGGAGACGTTGTTAGCCCAGTGAATCAGAACTAGTGAATGGCCACTATGTACATCTGGAAGCACTGTTACGAGAGAGATGTGGTCCGGTCGATTAGACAAGATCCAGTCAAGCAATGAGGAGGTGCCAGTCTTGTAGTTTATCCTGTAGGAGAATTGACAAGCTGGGAAAGATGCACAGCAGAAACTGCACCCCTACAGGGATTAGAGGCTGGTGCAAGCCAGTTGGAATTAAAGTCACCCAGCAGTACTGTTTCATTGTTTAAGTTCAAGGCACCAAGGCATTCCATCAGCGAGTTTAGCCCAAGGGTCCTCTGACCTGGTGGAATGTACACCGAGAGAACTGAGAGGGTTTTGTTGTGCCTCTCAAGAAGCAGTCTGAAAGCTAAAACTTTCAGGTTAGTCCCAGTGTCTGGAAGAGGTAGAACAATGGGTTGCAGGTCCTCCCTTATGTAGACTGCACATCCACCCCCACGTTTGGCTAGGCAATCCATCCTGTACACTGTATAACCTGGGATCGAAATTAATACATCAGCAATCTTAGGAGAGAGGCAGGTCTCTACCACTGAAAGGATGTTAGGATTGTGTTGTAAAAACCAGGCGTTAAGCATATCCATTTTTGGAAGGAGGCTGCGGATAATCATAGAGCCTACTGTGAGTTGCTTGACATAACTCTGAGGTTCAGCTGTGAGTGTTAGAGGGCCCAGATTAGGATGGATATTCTCAGATAGTAGCAATAGAAAGTAGCGCAATGTGGCACAGATATTCTTTCAGGAGTTTGCTGCTGCATTTGAGTATCCTGCACTGATCTGAGTAGAAGGAAGGTTTTTTCTGAATATTAAAAATTCCAGGAAAGAGCACCGAGGGGGAATAGGAAGTTTGTGGCAGTGAGTCAACACTGAAGCACAGTGGGCGTTGAGGGTCATGCCATGCAAAGATGGACTAGGAAGCAGATTTTCACCGAGATGGGAGGCGAGAGTAAGGAGCATTAGCACCAAAGCACCTCTCAAAAATAGGAAGCCAAGCATTCTGCGGGTTTACTTAGGTGGGATCAAAGGAGGAAAGGCCCCTTATAGGAGGAAAGAGTAAATATTTGGTAGTTGCCCCTTTAACAGGAGATGATAGAATGAAGCAATCTACCCTTGGTTCACCAACTGGGAGACTGGGGAGGAGAAATAAAGTCAGAGCATGAGCATTTAAAGGAGGTCTAGAGTGGGGGTGGGAGAAAAAATCACTAGTGCAGCAAGCACAATCAAAACAAGTTTAAGCAGTGTAAAAATACAGTGAAACAAGGCAAGAATCCTGTTCTATCCCTTGGTGGAAACAATCAAAGAGACACAGGGATTTAAGTCACTAGAGTCCAGGTTGTAAATAAAATAAAGATAAGACACTGCACAGCAGTGAGCAGCAGTTACAGATGGCAGTGGATTACAGATAAAGGACTACAGATCTCAAAGACCAAATGAGGGCTCAGACTGGAAAAAGGCGACACATTTAAAATTCAAGTGAAGTGCACAGTTACTGTCTGAGTCGTGGTCCGTACCAGTCGGCTGGCTCTGGGGCAGATGCAGGCTTTCTTGCCCACTCGGAGGGAGTCGGATAGGCTTGTGCAGCAGTTGCCCAAACGGGCTTTGAGGAGTGCCTGAGGAGAGGGACAAGAAAAGAAATAAATCAGAAAGTCAGAGGTGGTGGTGGTGGTGGTGGGGGAGTTACTTCGGTGAAAAAGGAGACTTAAGCTGGGCTAAAATGAGGGGCGGGTCTCACACAGAGGCAGGCACCAGCTGGGTCTGAAAGGACCTTGTAAGAATCTTACATTTATACACACAGTTACTCAGATAAACAAATGTACTGTATAGCAGGTAATATTAACGCCTAATATATTTAGCATGATGACTCCAGTTGTACATATTAGCGCCTGATATATTTAGCGCTCATTGCTTACTGCTGCAGTACAGTTAGCATGGCAGATTATATTGGCGGTCTGTTTATATTAGCGGTTCTTTGCTTTCAGCCAATATAGCTAATATAAACAGAAAGCTAATATAATCTGCTATACAGTATCATACTCCATTTATGTCCACTCCTATTGCATAAATGGGGGCTATGTGATGGTTGGCCACTGAATACACTATTTACCTGAATGAGTGTAGAGTGACCTCGGGTAACCTCATGAGTGGCAGAGCGTAGTGGAGCCATGAGTGATGTTTCCCAAGGTCACTCTCCATGAGTTCAGATAATAAGTGTATTCAATGGCCGGCCATCACATATTCCATTTATACAATAGGGCTCTCTATTGTTGGGGGTGTATTACGCAAAATTAACCATTAGCGCGGAATAGTGCGGCTTGCACAGTCACACAATATATGTTGTTCAATGGTATGCAATCATGCTACTTCGCGCCAATGGTGACATATTGTGCAGACCACTGAATAAATGTCATTTGTTCCACTGCAGTGAGAATACATGTTTTTATGCAATGGAGTTATTTGCTCACCCCTATTGTATAAATATATTCATAAACATCTCGAATTCTATTTCGTATTTAATATACATAGAAATGGCTAGAAACAGATCTATGCAGATGCACATTACATACGTATACTTATGGTCCTGGAGTTCAAAAGAAGGCATTTTTTGTATAACAGTAAAGGAGCAAACTTATTCATTCACTAAATTACCAATGAGAGAGAGCCTTGTTCACGGTGATGATGACCTGCTGGTGTTCTGTGGAGGTAGCATTCTAGGAGTCTAAGGGGGTTGTACCACATTGCTGCAACACAGCCTCCTTGAGCTAGGGATGGTAATGGTCCAACATCATGGGCTCCCCAACAATGTAGGCTCTTCTGCAAGTACAGCTTGTTGCAGGCTTACTCTGGAAATCAAGGCGAAGGGAGGGGTGCTACCCATAGCCTGACTCTTACTGGCAGTCTCAGGGCCAGAGCTTCCCAGACTACACTGCACTCAGGATGTCACAAGAATGTCCTTATTGAGGCAACTGATGGAAGAGAAACATCTACTGTACATGATAAAAAGAAATAAGGAAGGAAAAAAAAATAATAATTTTGGGCTAGGCAGAGAATTAGTTTAACCCTTACCTCACTATCATCCTCATCTTCGTCCTCAGCCTCTTCAGATTCATCTTCACTGTCCTCAAAGAACTTTGACTTTGTTGCCAGCTGTGGCTTTGCTGTAGAAGAGGAACAGGAAGGTCCAGCTTCTCCAGTGGATGACGACACTGCCTCTTCAGTTCCACTCACCTCCATCTTTCCTGCACTGCTGCTCCCTCCACTTCCACCTCCGCTGCCCCCAGCCGCCGCACTGTCTGAGCTGGAGGAGATCCCTGCTGTGTCCTCCTCTGCCTTACCATTTTTACTTTCCTCATGTGCATCAGCCTCTCTAGAGTCCACCTCTCCATTAATGTCCTTTTCTGGTTTGTTCCTTTCCACCTCCCCAGGTGGAGGTTTCTTGCTGCTTATGGGTGAGGGCTTGTTTTTAAGGTTTTTAGCACAGTTCATGTTTTGTCCATAGCGGGTCAACAGTTCTTCAATTGTCATTGTAGCTTCTTCATGCAAAAGTGCTGCCTCTTCGTTGTCAACTGTAAAACAAAATGACACCATAAAGAGCTACTCAGAGCGGCAGAATATGTATTCACTGTGTGATCTGTAGCCAACTCATTGCACTATGAATGTTTTTTAACTTTCTTTTTATGCGCTTCTCAGGTCTCTGCCGCACCACAACCCCAACACCCTACCTTCTCCCAGGACTTGCATGCCTTCTCCTGGAGGACTGGAAAAGGGTGGACATAGTTCCACTTCACAAAAGTTGTAGCAAGGAGGAGGTAGGAAATTACAGGCCTTTCAGCCTGACATCTGTAGTAGAGAAGTTAATGGAAACACTATTAAAGGACAATCTTAGAGCACCTGGACTCTAATGGACTGCAGAACCTGAGGCAGCATGGCTTTACAGAGGAGAGGTAATGCCAAACAAATCTGACAGATTGTTTTGACTGGGTAACCAGGGTGTTGGATCAGAAAGGGGTGGTGGACATGACCTACCAGGACTTCAGCAAGGCCTTTGGCACCATTCCACATAGGCTGGTAAACAATTTGGGTAGCATGGGGGTGGACAATAATGGAGTTCGCTCCGAGGAGGAGAGCGTGACCAGCGGGGTACCGCAGGGGTCAGTCCTCTTTAATGTCTTCATTAGTGACACAGCAGAGGAACTGGAAGTCCTGCTTCTGCGGATGACACCAAGATCTGCAACAGGGTGGACACCCCAGAGGGGATGCAAAGGACGGAAGGAGACTTGAACTACTGGAGGAGTGGTCAAACGTTTGTCAGCCAAGGTCTGATGCAAAAAAGTGCAAAATAATGCACCTGGTCACAGAAACCGGGGGTGCAGTACAAAACTGGGGGAGAGATACTAGCAGCAACCGAGCAGAAGAGAGACCAGGGGTAGTCATATCTTATGACCTGAAGGTAGCCAGAAAATGCACAAAGCAATCGGGAGAGCTAGTGGGATACTGGGATATACAGGAAGGGGTAGTACCATCAGGAAGAGGGAAGTGCTGTTGCCACTATATAGGTCTTCAATAAGACCCAGCCTGGAGTACTGTGCCCAATTTTGGGGGCCACATCTCAGGAAGGACACAGACAGGATGGATGCCATCTAAAGGAGGGCTACCAAGATGGGACAGTATCTACATCAAATGTCCGATGAGAGGCTAAAGAAATTAAACATGTACACTCTGGAGGAGGAGGAAGAATATGATCAAGACAGGAGAGTTGCATAAGAACTTACATAACGGTAGATCTTAGAGGGGATCTCAGCCATCAGGTCACACCATAGGAACCTTCGCTGTCGGTGAAGGGGAATCCACACAGAAGATTTTCAGCAGTGCAACTGAGGCCACCCACGCCATCGATGTCACCAACCCTATAAAGGCATGAGCGGCCCCACTCTCTCCTCAGTTCCTTCCCCCAGAGACAAAGGGAGCATAGCCCTAGCCATGTGAGACCAAGGAAAGAGAGAGAGGCCCAGATCATATGAAAGGCTGAATACACCAGACAGCCGGTTCCTAGACAGGAGCCCCAAGAAGGGGGATGGTGGAAGGTAAAGCAGACCTGATGACTGAGATCCCCTCGAAGGTCTATTGTTATGGTTAAGTTCTTACATAACTGTTCTGTCTTCATCGGGGTTATCTCAGTCATGAAGTCACACCATAGGACCAAGTCCCAAGCAGTTACAGATGTAAACAGACAGTCCGGGAGGAGGGCTCTCCATAAACCTAAGACAGGAGGCCCTGTAGCACAGCCCTGCCAAAACCTGCACGGGCTCTTGAAGCAATGTCCAGACTATAGCGCTTGGTAAAAGTATGGACGGAACTCCAGGTGGCAGCAGCACAGGTGGCAGCAGCACAGATGTCAGCGGCTGAAACCCCTCGGAAACGAGCCACAGACGTAGCCATGCCTCTGGAAGAATGAGCTTTGACAGAAACATAGATTTTGACGGCAGATAAGGACCGCTTGGCCCACCCAGTCTGCCCATTTCCCTACCTAATGGATAAGCTGCAGATCCTAGTTAACCAGCAGCCTACTTCTTCCTACCCCCACCCCCTAGAATTGCCTTATGACTGTCCCATGCATGCTTGAATTCCACCACTGTTTTTGACTCCACAACCTCCTCCGAAGGCCGTTCCATGCATCCACAACCCTCTCTGTGAAAAAATACTTCCTTAAATTACCTCTGAGTCGTCCCCCTTCTATCTTCAAATTGTGCCCCCTTGTTCTTGCACACCTCTTTTTTTGAAAGATGCTACCCTCTTGGACTTTGTTGATTCCCTTGAGGTACTTGAAAGTTTCTATCATGTCCCTCCTTTCCTCGAGGCTATACATATTCAGCTCCTTAAGTCTCTCTCTTCACATGTCTTCCGGTGCAGACCCTGCACCATTTTAGTTGCCCTCCTCTGGACAGCCTCCATCCTGTCTATGTCTTTGCGGAGATTGGGTCTCCAGAACTGCACGCAGTACTCCAGATGGGGTCTCACCAACTGTCTGTACAGAGGGATAACAACTTCCTGTTTTCTACTGGTGATGCCTCTCCCTATGCATCCCAGTATCCCCCCAGCCCTCCTTGCTGCCCTCTCACATTGCTTGCCCACCTTTAGGTCATCTGATATGACTACCCCAGGTCCCTTTCCATTTTTGTTGTTGTTAGTATCTCACCCCCCATTGTGTACTCTTCCCTGGGTTTTGTTTCCCAGGTGCATACCTTGCACTTCTTAGCATTGAATCTAAGCTGCCATACATCAGCCATTCCTCTAACCTTGCCAAGTCCCTTCTCATCCTTTCCACCCCACCTTGTGCATCAACTCTGTTGCAGATCTTTGTGTCATCTGCAGAGAGACATACTTTTCCTTCCAGTTCCTCTGCAATGTTGCTTATAAAGACATTGTAGAGGACCGGTCCTAATACTGAACCCTGCGGTACCCCACTAGTAACCCCCATTTCTTCAAAGTGGACTTCATTTACTATTACTCTCTGTGTCCTATTCTCCAGACAATTCTTTACCCAGGCTGTCATCTTGGGACCCACTCCCAGGCTGGCTAACTTGTATATTAATCTTGTGTGGGACTGTGTCAAATGCCTTGCTAAAGTCTAGGTAGGCCATGTCCACAGCCCCTCCCTGATCTACTACTTTGGTCACCCAGTCAAAGAAATCTATCAGATTTGTCTGGCATGACCTTCCTGCTGTGAATCCATGCTGCCTTGGGTCCTGAGCCCCTCTGGCCTCTAGATACTCAACAATTCTTTCCTTCAGAAGTGATTCCATCATTTTCCCTACCACTGAGGTTAAACTAACAGGTCTATAGTTTCCTGCTTCTGCCTTGCTCCCACTGTTGTGAAGGGGAATCAATCTGCCCTTCTCCAGTCCTTGGGTACCACCCCATCCTCCCATGATTTGTTAAAGAGGGTAGTCAGTGGTGTCACTAGTTCTACCCTTAGTTCTTTTAGAATTCTGGGATGAATCCCATCAGGCCCCATTGCTTTGTCCACCTTCAGTTTTAAGAGTTCTTTCAGAACCCTTTCTTCTGTAAATGGGCGGTATCAACTTCTGTATCCAGAGTGTTTCTACTGTTTGTTTTAGGTACCTCCCTACTTCCTTTGTAAATACTGAGCAAAATATTTGTTTAGTATCTCTGCCTTTTCTCAGTCGCCTCTGCCCACCCTCGCCTCCTCTTATTAAGCCTCACTAACCTCCCTTGGTCTCCTTCGTCTCCTGATGACCTATAAAAGGTTTTATCCCCTTCTTAACTGAGTTGGCTATCTTTCCTCGGTTTGGGCCTTTGCTGTTCTGACTGCCTTCCCAGCTCTTTTGCTTTAACTGATACAGTTCTCTGTCCTGCTCCTTCTGTGATTCCTTGTACTTCCTGAATGCTTTCTTTTCTTGAACCTTCACTGCCACTTCCTTTGAGAACCAAAGTGGTGTCTTACATCGCTTCGCTTTGTTTATTTGCTTCACACAAAGGCTTGTTACCTCTGTGATGGCAGTTTTTATTATTCCCATTGTTCTTCCACCCTCCTCCCCTGCCCATTTGCTAGTGCATTCCTTAGGCACTCACCTATTTTGGCAAAGTCAGTCCTCCTAAAGTCCAGTACTTTTGCCTTTGTATGGCTTGACTCTATTGCTGTGTTTATTGTGAACCATACTGTTCGATGGTCGCTAGTTCCCAGATGGCTACCCACTTCTACATCTGTGATCCTCTCTTCATCTCCATTTGAGAGAACCAGGTCTAAGATTGCTCCCTCTCGAGTGGGCTCCAATACTAGTTGTCTAAGGCATGCCCCTGTAGGGCATCTAGAATAACCCCACTCTTTGAAGTGGCTGCTGCAACTGCACTCCAGTTAACATCTGGCATATTCAGATCACCCATCAGCAATATCTCCCCTTTTTCTGCCATTCTAAGTATTCTTTCTATCATTTCCTTGTCCATTTCCTCCCCCTGAGAAGAGGGTCTGTATACAACCCCTGTGCGGATTGTGGTGCCATTGCCGGTCTCCAAATTTACCCACAGTGCTTCTTCTCCTCCTCCCTGTTTTCCCTTTTGTTCTGTTGCTTTGACTCCTTCCCTTATGTAAAGAGCTACTCTTCCTCCTCTTTTACCCTCCCTGTCCCTCCTGTAGATAGTGTATCCTGGTATGTTTACATCCCAGTCATGGTTTTGTGTGTACCATGTTTCTGTGACTGCCACGATATCCAGATGGTCCTCCTCCATCAAGGCCACTAATTCAGGAAGCTTGTTACTCAGACTACGGGCATTGGTACTCATTGCTCTCCATGTTTTGATGGCTTTACCTTCTTTTGCAGCATCCCCCACTGACCTGTCTACCTCGGTCTTTTTCTCATTTAGTACCCTGTTTTGTAGGGAGAGGCTGGGATTTTCCTGCTGCTTATCAGTGCCTCTCCCCTCGACTAGTTTAAAAGCTTGCCAATGAAGCATTTAAACCGACTGCTCAAAAGACTTGTTCCCTTCCTGGACAGATGCAGACCATCCTGCCAGTATAGGCTGGTGTCTCTCCAGGTGGAACCCCAGTCCCCAATGAAGCCAAATCCCTGTGCTCCACACCATTTTTTCAACCATTCATTAAACTGCATGGTGCAAAGTACCCTCACCTCACTCATGCCATTGACAGGCAGCACCTCAGAGAAGGATATTGTGTGTGCTACTTGTCTTAGGCCCCTCCCCAATTCTACAAAGTCCTTCTACACTGCTCTAATCTCATGATTAGCCAAGTCATTTGTCCCTAGGTGGACAATGATGTCCAGCTCAGACTCCTGTGCAGCTTTTCTCATGATCCTGGGATGCGCTTCCTGTTTCACCAGGCAGGCACCTTACTTCAGTTTTCCCTGCTCCCCCCAGTTCTATCACCCTAATAATTGAGTCCCCCCCACCAGGAGCCACTTCCTTTCCTTGTGGTGTCCTCTGCCTCCTTCCTGTGGGCCTCCCTTGTGACAGTTATCCTTAGCCTCCTTAGTCTCCTCTGCGGGTGCATCCATAGGGGAGCTATGCTCCCCCAGAATGGTGTATGGATTGTGATGTGGAACAACTGACTGGGTGTGCCTCTGTTCCACCATCCTCACCCTCCCTGAGCCCACTGTGGTCCAACTGCTGTGCTTTCCAGCACCATGCAATTCTTTGCTGTACTTGTTAAACATTAACGATGCAATTTGCCAACCATTTGGATAAACACTGCTTAGAAACTGCAGCACCCTCTCTACCTGAGGCGAAAGAAACAAACAACTGCTTCGACTTTCCTTGGTCTGAAGCAAGTAGTAGTTCAAGGCTCTACGCACATCTAACATATGAAGCAGTGCGTCCCCCGAACTGGCAGGCACAGGAAAGTAAACAGGAAGGCGGATAGATTGGTTGAGTGTAAACTCTGAGACCATCTTAGGGAGAAACTTAGTATCTGTGCAGAAAGACACCCTGTCTTTGTGAAAAATTAAATAAGGCTCCTCACACCAGGGAGCCTGAAGCTCTCAACTTCTTCGGGCAGAAGTAATGGCACCTAAAAATAATGCTTTCCATGAGAGAACTCACACGGCTGGCCAGGTGGCACTGAGGGTTGAGGCGCTGGATGCAACGCCGGTGACCAGAGTTTGGGAGCGAGCTCAGACGCCATGGGTTGGCAGGTTAGGGAATGGACTGTGCATCCCTTGGACAGCTCTCCCTTCCAGAGGGGAGGGAGTTGGGGATGTCCAGTGTCCCAGTGACCCCAGGTGGAGACCAGGGATGCTGCAGGATCCCGGACCTACAGTGAGGGGGAGCATGGCTGACGGCGGGGCCAGCGTGCACCATGGCGTCACATCTCGCGTCACTCGGGAATGGGGAAGCATCCAAAAACCTTTGTGGGACTGCTAGGCTGATGGCATCCCAGTGTTTTGACCACCACACGCCTCCAACACTGGGTCTCTGTCTCCGCTTCCTTTGATCTCACACTGATTTGGCTCCGGGGTCTGCAGGAGTGCTAATGACTTTGAGGGGGCAGATGGTCACAGTGGGCAGTACAGCGGCAGGTGAATGGACTGCCTGAGAGAGTTCCGGACCACAGGAGACATAAATAGACCGGGGGGGGGGGGCGCGTGCAGACTGCAAGCAACGATAGGCTCAAAAGGAGACAGGGTCAACTTCTGCATAATAAAATTCAAATCCCAAGCCGAGACAGGAGAATGGATGGGGGGTTTCAGACGCAGGATGCCCCTGAGAAAGGTATGGAAGACATCCAGCTGAGCAACCATGCAGTCACCCATGGGCTCATGAAAAGAAGAAATGGCCAAAATTTGCACCTTGAGGGAGGAGTACTGGAGACCTAAGTCAGACAAAGATCAGGTAGTCAAGGATGTGGTTTGCCAGGCAGGTGAAAGGGTCCATACTATGTGTGGCAGCCTAGATGGCAGTCCGATTCCACTTCATGGCATATGTGGCTCGAGTGGAAGGCTTTCGGGTGGCCACACGGACGTCCGTCACTCTGAGACCCCGAACCTGGCGATGTCTATGTCCTCAAGAGTCAAGCATGAACATGGAGGGACCTGAGGTTGGGATGGACCTGGGTCAGCAGATTGCTGTAGAGAGGGAGTGGGACCAGAGGCTTCTCCGCCAGCTGCTGAAGCGGGGGAACCATATCTACCAAGGCCAGAATGGAGCTCCCAGGATCATGCTGGCTCCCTCTATCTGCAATTTGATGAGCACCCTCTGAATTAGAGGAAACAGAGGGAACGTGTACAGAAACCTCCCACTCCAGGAGAGAGACAGTGCGTCTTGCCAGAGAACTCCAGGCTCTGGACCTAGCAAGCAGAAATTTGTCAGTTTTGCATAGAGTGGGGATGCAAAAAGGTCCAACTCTGGGCGACCCCATCTGTCGAACTAGTCTTCTGCGATGGATGAGAGGAGCTCCCAGTCGTGCATACTGGACTGAGTCCTGCTAAGGCTGTCCATTAGCGTGTTACACACCTGGCACGTGGACCGCCAAGAGTGTTAGACCATGACCCAGTACCACACTCACGGCCTCCCTGCATAGGGGATACGAACGAGTCCCCCCCAATGTTGATGAGTAAACTACGCTCGAATTGTCTGACTGCACCAGCAGCTGACCCGAAGCCAGGTGTTCCTGAAACGCTTGCATGGTGTAGAGCACCGCTTTCATCTCCAGGACACTAATATGCAGGGAGGTTTCCAGCTGGGACCAACAGCCTAGGTCTGAAGAAGACTCGGGTGTGTTTCCCAGCCCAGACCTGAAACATCTGTGGTGAGGATCTGTTGTGGGGAGGAGATCTGGAATCTGACACCTTGAAGTGGATATGAGGGGTCCATCCAGCACTGTAGTACTTTGCGGAGTGGGAAAGAGATCATAACTGGATGGTCTAACATCTGTGAGCTGGTCCCACTGCACCTGGAGGGTCTGCTAGAGGATACGCATGTGAAGCCTGGCCAGTGGAACGATGGGTATTGCAGCTACCATCAGGCCCAACACTTAGGTACAGTCTGCCAGGACCATGGTGGCTCTGAGAGACTTCCTGAGCTTGGGCGATAAGGCACTCCGCCCTGTTTTGAGGCAGGAAGTCCTTCCCTTGGGCCGAGTCCAGAACCACCCCATGTACTGTAGCCTTAGGGATGGTGCCAGAACCGACTGGAGCAAACTGATGGTGATGCCCAGGAAGTGGAAAAGCTTAAGAGTTTGCTCCAGAGTTACCTTTACTAAAAGCTATTCCCTGTATGGGGCCTTTAGGAGCCAATCGTCCAGATAAGGGAAACCATACAGACCTTCCCTCCCTCCTGAGAGCTGCTGCCACCGCTGCTAAGCATTTGGTAGCGACTTGAGGTGCAGAGGACAAGCCAAAGGGCAGCACTTTGAAGCAATAATGCTTGCCCTGAAATGCAAGGTGGAGAAACTTCCTGTGGTGGAGAAAAGACCGAAATGTGCAGGTAAGCATCCAGTGAACAAAGCCATTCACCTGCTTTGGGGAGGGGTATTAGGCCTGGAAAGGTTACCATCTGAAACTTTTTGTACTGGACGTACCCAACTGAGGTCCTTTAGGTCTAGAATGGGCCTCAGATCGCTGGTCTTTTTTGGGTACCAGGAAAAACCTGGAGTACAACACCATGTTTCTCTGGCCCCTGGGAACTGGCTCAGTGGCCTGCTTGTGTAGAAGGGTCTGCACCTCCTCCCGGAGAGCAGACAGGTGAGCCAGGGGGCAAGTGAAGGATGGTCGATGAGCTCCAGAGCATGCTCCTTGTCTATGATCTGCAGAATCCATGCATCTGAAGTTATGGTTCTCCACTGATTCAGATGTATGAGAGAACTGACCTCCGACCACCACCTCCTGGCCCGGGATCAAAAGAGAGGGGTCCAGCATAGAGTCAAGCAGAGGTGAAGCCACCTGCATGGACTGGTCCCTCATTTCTGGGGCGCTTGGCTGCAGCTCCGGCACTGGAGGGGGGCGGGCAAGGCAGCTGGGGTTCTGCATTTCTCTTGGGGCCGTGAGGGAACACCAGGCCTATTGGGCGCTTTGCGAAAAGGAGGGCACACTCTACCTCTTGACTGAGTAAGGTAGAGGGAGTAAACAGATTTAAGGGCCCTACCCGAGGCTTGCAGATCATTAATAATATCCTGGACATCAGGGCCAAACAGCTTAGTGCCATTAAAGGGGACATTAAGCACTTTCTGCTGAACATTAGCAGTGAACCCAGATACTTTTAACCCAAGAGTGCCTACACAGGCATATGCCCATGGCAGCCGCCCTGGCAACGGTGTCAGCCATATCATACAGGGTTCTGAAGAGGTGCTTGCTAACATCCTCAGCTGCTTGAAGCACTGGAGCAGTTCCTGCTTCTGTGTGCCATCTGGAAGGGTCTGTGCTGCAGCTTTGTCCTTTTTCCAGTTGGCATTTTACCATGTGAGACAGGTAATTTGCAATCCCTAAACCCAGTGTGGAGGAAGCATACACTATCTTGCCCCAGAGGTTGATTCTGCAAGGCTATCTGGGGGAAGGAACTAAGGTGCTTAGGCATGTCAGACCTGTCATGAGCTGCCTTGATGACCCCCTGAATCTGTCTCAGGCTGGGCACCACAGCAGGGGAGCCCTTGGAAGGCATGATACAGTTTATCTGCCCTGCGAGTCATAGCTGGCACCATGTCTCGTCTCTGCCACGCTACTGTTGCTGCATTCCTCAGAGCAGGTTGGATTGGAGGAATGATCTTTGGGGGAGTTTCAGGGATCTCCAGGAAGTCCACCAGATCCTTCCCATGGTTGAGGACAGCTGCTTCATCACACTGAAAAACGTGGGGTCCTCAGGAGGAGACCTGGGAGTATGCTTTACTGAGTCCTCCCTGGCAGAAGTGGCAGTAGATCTGTCAGAAGGCAGGATTTCTTCTTCTTCCTCCTCCTTATCATCAGCAAGAAGAATGAGGTCGGGGTGGTACTCCTACTGGACCTCTTCTAAATCTAAATTGGATATCGAATGTGCCAATGGCGACTCATGGGGAGTTTCCCATGACACGGCAATATTGATAATGAAGATGCCATTGACAGCGCCGGTGAAGTGGGCCAAAAGGTGCCCAGCTGCTGTACAAGCACGTTAGTGAATTTAAGCAGTATTTTATTCAGGTCGCTGGTCACCGATGGAGGGGGTTTGATGGCACAGGTGCAGACGACCCACCTTCTAGGTCCTGAGAACCGAAGAGCCTGCAGCCCTGGAGGAGAAGGGACAGACCTTGATGGCAGAGTCATGGATGATGAGCCTGTCACTGACAAAGGAGGAGCAGATGACAGGACATCGATGTCCAGCAGCCCTGAGAATCGGGAGGAGGTGCGCTGGATGGGCCTGGTGGCCACAGAGACCTAGACAGCGGCCTTCCTCGGCAGTGCAGCCATAGCCAACAAGAATCCCCCAAAAGAAGGAGAAGCCGTCAAGGAACAAGATTGATGCCGGGGAAGAGGTTACATCATGGTCTTTTTACAACTTTTCCCGAGGATTTGTCTCAGGCCTGGGAGCTCAACGATCTGGTCAGCAACTGAGAGTCCGGGACCCCGAAGACCCCTGCCCAGCACTGGCTGCCTGTTGATACATCAGGAAAGTTTTAAGAGCCTTTTGCATCACCTGAGGGTTGTTTGATTAAACTTCTGGCAGAGTTCACAATTAGAAACTTCATGTTCAGGCCCAAGACAGCACACACACAGAAGAATGTTCCTCTGTGGAGGCAATCTTCTTTCCACAGCAGAGGTGACAGAGAGAGAAGTCGAAGGATTAACTTTGACATGAACAAATTAGGAGACTCTCTTTAATAAAAGATTCAGAAAAATACTTAGAAAAAGCCAAAGGCAAAATGCGTAAATACTGCATGGGCGCTTTAGCAGAACCCATGCGGCGAGTAGCGGCAGGAAAGAACTGAGGAGGGAGTGGGGCCACTCACACCTTCATAGGGTTGGTGACAGACTGTGTGGGCGTCCCCAGCTGTACTGCTGAAAATCTTTGTGGATTCCCTTCACTGACAGCAAAAGTAAAGGAACGATCTTACCGGCCAGAAGTGATGTTGAGCAGGTGAACAGAACCAAGGCAACACAGACACACAAGGCTGACGAAGCAGGCCGCAAATTTTGATAGAACAGTCTCCACACGAGGTCATCACTTGATGGCGGGAGAAGAACTGGGGCTGGGGCGGAGTCGACAACATATAATGGCCAACCCACGAGCACCACGTAGACCGTCGGCCTCGAGGGTGGCGCCGGCCTTGGGTCGACTCCAACCATAGGGAAAAAAAAAGTCTCCCGCAGGGTCCTAGCTCTGGTGCTGAACTGACTACTGATGAATGGTGAAGACGGACACAGATAAGATTCTGAAATATATCACCATGCTGTAGTTGGGGAGTAATGTCACTGCATATCAACCGCATCAAAAAAAAAAAAAAATGACAATGTACAGCAAGTGTGTCAAAATAAAAGTAATACTGGACTTCAGGTGAAATCACAGAGCGGTATGGTTGCTTATTATTTCCAAGCTCCTACCTCTCCCAAATCCCAATTTAAGCAGCACAATCAACAAGGTTAAATAACTATTTTCAGGCTGATAGACACACCAGTGGCCTGTGACAGGGTTGAGTAACACCCTGTCCCATTTCTTATTTAGAGTGTTAAACAACAATGATCTATTTTGTCCTCTCCTATTCTGACTTTTGTCTGTCACTTGCCTGTCTGATTGCACAATCAAATTTTTCTTGTGGCACCCAGGAATTGGCTACTCCGATGGTCCTCAATTTTCCCGTTATTTTCCTTCCTTCTTTCCGGGATTGATTTGAAAAGTCCAAACTTTGGTGCAAGGTGCCTGCGCCAAAAAGGATTTCATACAAGTAGCACCTTGCGCCAAAGTCTGCAGCAATCCTGATTTTCGAATGCAGCCCACTTCAAAATCGAGATACCTTGTGCCAAAACCGCCCTGCGCTACCCTTACAGCAGAAGTTCTGGTGGGTCAGGTCACTAGGGGGCTTGCACCACCCCCTTATTTGGGATTTTAGAAGTCCCGCCCTGGTCACAAGAGGAAGTTGAGTTTAGACCAGCCATGAGCTGATCCAAGGGCCCTGCACCACTGCCTCAGAAGGAGGCGGGGGGGCTGCAAGGTCAAGGCTGGGGGCAGAGGGACCAGTGGGGGTGCCATAGGGGTGAAAAGCATAAGTGGAAGGAGTCACAGGGGACACCCAATAAATGTGCCATGCCCACATGGAGCGAGCTGGTTGGCCCAGATGGACCCAGTCCTGGATGCCAGGTAGCAACAGCCCTGACACCTGTCCCAGAAGTGATTTAGTCCCAGACAGTGTAGTCTGGCATCAGCCTGCCTCCACACAGTGGGATGTGTACCAGGGGAATGCCACAGTGCCCAGAAAATGTTCCTAACCACCAACTACACCCCAAATGCCACCTGCCACAAGTAGGGCATTGTGGTACCTCTGGGGCAAGTGCCAGGGCTATTGCCACTTGGGGTCAGGGACAACACCCATCCATGCCGACCACCCCCCCCCGTGTACCTGAGCCGATCAGCTCTGTCCCTGTGAGCAGAGCAAATCAGCCAGATGCCACCTCTGACTTTTTCTACTGCCCCCCACCACCACCACCTTCACAGCTCTATTAGGGTTGTGCCAGCCTGCCGGGGGGCTGGGGCTTGATTGGACCCTCCATCAAACCCCCAGGTGCACCAATGGCTTGACGAACCCTGCAGCGAGCATGGACTTTGACGTAAAGGACCCCATTTTTCTAGAATAGGGTGCAGGGTCCCTGCCACACCCAGAGTTTGTTGCAACTGTATCCAATGGCCGACAGAAAACAAAGCCCTCTTTCTCCGCTTGCGTCTCTGTGGTTAAAACATATATGAATATTCGTGAACCTGAGATCCCTTGGTTTACAAATGTAAATAATTATATTATTGAAATGACCGCAGAAATCTATTTGCTTTTATTAGAAGAAATGTCAATTTGAAACACAGGGGGTTGACCTTAAGATGTATTTTGTCCTCCACAAGCTTGTTAACAAAATTCTCAACAGGAAAACGTGTCTGGGAAATGGGAGGAAGTTTTTCTTCACGGAGAAGGTGGTGGACGCGTGGAATAGCCTGAACAGAAGGTTGTGGGAGCAACGACAGTGGACGGATTTAAACATGCCTGAGAGAGGAACAAGGGAACCTTACAGGTGGGAAGGAGTGGTGAAAGGCCATTGAACAGGTAGGGTCAGAGGCCACATACAAGTGTAGGGCTTACAGGCTGACTGGATAGACCTAGCGGTCCTTATCTGACGACAATTTCTATGTTTTTGGTATGGAATGTCTTAACTAATGCAGACTACGAAGCAGTACCTTTGGAGGCAGAGTACAGAACCTATTTAGGGAAAAGGTTCTGCAGAACTGCTGTGCCAAATCTGGCATCACTTCCGGACTATACGTCCAAGCAGTAGTGCTTGGTGAATGTGTGAACAGTTTTCCATGTAGCTGCTTTACAAATTTCCAGTAGGGGAATGTCCCTTGCTGCAGCTACTGATGCAGCTGCACCCCTGGTAGAATGTGCCCTGGAGGCCAGGGCTGCTTACAAGGTTCCATGTGAAAACTGGGACTTTAAAATCGTGACTGCCACATCAGCGAATATATAATAGTGAGTGCTACTAGCTCCTTGTGTTCTAAGCACCTGAAATATCAGCGAGACTAATATTAGCAAACACCCGTTTCTAATAAATTAATGTTGCAGTGCACACGAGCAGCTCTGTCCCCGCTTCACCCAACTGTAATAAGTATGCCATCACCGGATTAGAGAACTCTCTCTGCCCAGCAAAGGGAAAATGCATCTGGCCAGAAAACTCCAAGCGTGTGCTCTCGCGAGAAGAAAACTGGCAGTTTGGCGTTGCGTGGTGACGCCAAAAGGTCCAGCTCTGGACAACCCCACTTGTCGAACAGCCGATCTGCTACGGACTGTAACAGCTCCCACTCGTGTGCTCTGGATCAAGACCTGATTAAGCTATCGGCCAGATTGTTTAGGATGCCTGGAACGTGCATCGTTGACAGCAGAATGTGTCGTTACAGTGCCCGGTAACAGACTCTCAACGCCTCCCTGTAAAGGGGATATGAATGAGTGCCCCCTTGCTTGTTGATGTAAAAGAAGACTGCCATATTGTCTGTTTGAATTAGGAGAGAGCCCGGTACTAGGTCCTCTTAAAAAGCCTGTAAGGCATAGAGGACCGCTCGCATCTCCAATACATTGATATGGGAGATCGCTCCTCGGGTGTCCAAACCCCTTGCGTTTGACGAGTACCCAGGTGCGCTCCCCATCCCAGATCTGATGCATCTGTCGTAAGGGTCTGATCTGGTGGCTCCGGACTAAACCGGACCCCTTTCTCCAAATTCCAGGGGTCCATCCACCAAAGTAAAGTTATCCTGACTGGCTCAGTGATCCTGACTAGAAAGTCTAGATTGTCGGAGCCCTGGTCCCACTGTACCCTGAGCATCCACTGTGGGACCCGCATCTGGAGGCGGGCCAGAGTGACCGGAATGGCCGCCGCCATGAGCCCCAGCAACCTGAGGAGTTACTGAGATCCATTTGGCAATCTCCCGCAGTCGATCACCCCTGTCCTAGGGTAGAAAGGCCATGCCCTGGACAGAATCCAGGATCGCTCCAATGAAGACGAGTCTTTGACTGAGCTCGAGGACGATTTCTGAAGGCTCAGGGTGATCCCTAGCTTTTGGAAGAGAGTATAGGTGTCTCAGAGAGCCTGAAGCAGGCTTGACCTGAACAGAGCCGTAAGTAGCCAATCGTCGAGGTAAGGGAAGACGTAATGACCCTGACGCCTTAGAGCCGCAGCCACCACTGCCAAGCACTTTGTGAAGACTCGAAGAGCTGAGGAGAGGCCGAACGGAAGAACTCTGAATTGGTAGTGCTCCCCTTGGAAGTGGAACCTCAGAAACTTCCGGTGGGGAAGGAAGACCCCGATATGCATATATGCATCCTGCATGTCTAGGGAGCACAGCCAGTCTCCTTGGTGCAGCAGGGGAAGTAGAACTGGAAGGGTCACCATTCTGAACCTTTTGTACTCTATAAAGAGATTGAGAGAGCCGAGGTCCAGAATGGGTCAAAGATCCTGTGTCGTTTTTGGGAACAGGAAGAAGTCGGAATAAAACCCCATTCCCCGCTGATGCAAGGGGACTACCTCTATTGCCTTTTTCAGCAAGAGGGTCTGATTTTCTCTTTCTATAAGTGGGCTGTGAGGAGGAGGATATCGGGAGTACTTTGGTGGAGTATTTGGAGGGAACTCCGTGAACTCTAGCGTATGTCCTCTTCTGATAATATCCAGGACCCATTGGTCCGCAGTTATTGAGCTCCACCCTTCGAGATGAAGGGAGAAGCGGCCCCAGACTGTCTCCTCAGAGTCTTCCTTGGGAGTCATTGGGCTGAGCCAGATGTAGGCAGAGAGGCCTGGGAGGTCGGGCAACAGTGAGAAGTGCCTCCAGGTTGCTGGTTACCGGCTCTCCTACGGAAGCCGCCTCTGACTCTGTTGGTTACCACGGGCCTGTCCACCTTGACCACCTGAGGGCTTGCGAAAAGGCCGTTTCCGTTGCTGTCACCACGGTACATTTGGCGGACCGACCAGATGGACTTGCCAGACTCCTGGAGATGTGAAATCAAAGATTCCATCTCCTGCCCAAACAAAACGGTACCTTGGAATGGCAGATCCTTGATACCGGACTGCAGATCCTGGTGAAAGCCCGAAACTCTTAACCAGGCATGGCTCCGAAGGCAGACCCCTGAAGCGGCCGCCCGGGCTGCCATATCTGCAGTGTCATACAAGGCCCTCAGGACATGAGAACCCATGGTGGAGCCCGAGTTAAGTATGTCCAGAAGTTCAGTCTTCTGCTCAGAATCTGGCATGGCTCTCAGTAGCTCTTGTCCCCTCTCCCACAGGGCATTTTGGTACTCGGCCATATGCATCAGGAAGTTGAGGGACCGGATGGAGCAGGTAGAGGCAGAGTAAACCTTCTTGCCAACCTGGTCCAAATACAGAGACTCCGGATCGGGAGGCTGTGAGCTAAGGTGCTTCGGCTGCCTGGACTGGTCATGGGCAGCCGTAATGACCGAAGAGTCCACCTGAGGGTTTTCTGCTAAAAAGGCTTCTGCCCTCGGGGCCTTATACAGCCTGTCCGATTTCTTGGGAACAGCCGGGATGGAAGCCGGATGCTTCCAGAGAGTCCGGGTCAGGTCCTGGAAAGTATCCACCAAAGGAGGCAACACCAATGGTTTCGGATCCTTTTGCCTCAGGTATTTGGCCAACCTTTGGCGTTCCGGATCCAGGTCCTCCGTTTCCCACTCACTGAAGGCCTGGATATGCCTCATGACGTCCATAAAGGTCGAATCGTCCGGAGGCTAGCGAGGTTGGTCCTTCTCTCCCGGGGATCCCCTGATCCCAAGGGAGGAAGAAGATGCCGATGAAGAAGAGGAGGACCGACTAATAGGTTTGGAGTAGTCTGATCTCTCCTTGTGACCAGTCTCCCTCTGTCGTCGGTAGCTAGGGGACTGGCATCAGTCCGAAGACCGGCAACGAAGTGTAGACTGACGTCTGTCAGAGGACCAACGTCGGGAGTGCTCTCGCCAGAGGAACGAGTAGGGCTGGGCGAGTGAGACTGGACCGCGACGGTCTCCAGAGTCCTTGAGCGCCGGGCGGTCTTAGGACCGGAAGCGGAACAAGCCCTGGGTGGAGGTGTAGGTGGCCGCTTGGGGACTTCCCTGGGAAGGCTCACCTCCAGGCTGTGATCTGCCCGCTGGGCCCAGTGGTACCAGTGACTGGGCCGGCTACGGGTGGGGGGGGGCTTCTGGATCTGCCCCCACCAAAAGGAGAACTCCTCCTGTAGCTCATCCTTCATGAAAATTTCGGCCGCTTGGCCCGGAAAGGGAGCATCCGGGACGTCAGCCCTCGAAGGGGAGCCCAGGGGGGAGGAGGACTTGGATCATTGTTGCTGGTTGTGTCCTGAGCTTTATCAGAACTCAGAGCAACAGAGACAAAGGAGGAAAGGCATAAAGAAATCTGCCTGACCGATCCAATGCTAGGGCATCCACTAGCACAGACCCCCCAGGCTGGAGACCTGCAGCAGAACTGTGGCAACTGGTGGTTGCTTGTGGAAGCGAAGAGATCCATCTCTGGTGTGCCCACCTTCTGAAGACTGATTGCAGCACTTGTGTGTTCATGGCCCACTCATGGTGGTTCTGGCGGATCCTGCTGAGGGAGTCTGCTAGAATGTTGTCTTTTTCTGGAAGGTGAATGGCAGACAGACAACTGTAGGGAGTAGGCCAGGTTCCAGACCTTCATGGCCTCTGTGCACAGTACGGTCGACCTGGTGCCTCCCTGTTTATTGATGTAATACATGGTGGTAGTGTCTGTTCTGACTTGCACTACCTCGTCCATAAGCTGAGGTGCAAATGACTGAAGAAAGCTGAGGTGCAAATGACTGAAGAGCTAGGTAAACTGAACTCTAACAGGTTGATGTGCAGAAGTGACTCTTGGGGGGGGTACCACGTACCGCTGGCAGGGAGGTCGAGCATGTGTGCCCCCCCCCCATCCTAAGAGTGATATCTGTGGTAAGCACCACTAATGGATTTTCCTTCTGAAAGGGAATACCCACTCTGAGGTTCTGTTTGTCTAACCAGGGCCTGTAACAGGCACCAGCTTGGCCAGAGGATCCCTCCTTTGAGACCAGTGAGCCCTTAAGTGGAACTGAATGTCTCATTTAGAACCTTGACCATGGCACCACTGCCGTGGCTGCTGCCATGTGGCCCAACAGCTGCAGGAAGTGCCTTATTAGCCGGGGTCTGTTTAGTTTGAAGGATCCTGCTAGCTCCAGGATACTGTTTACCCTATCCTGTACAAGGAATGCCCTTCCTTGCAGGGTGTCCAACTCTGCTACTATGAAGTCCAGAACCTGTACAGGTTCCACTTGCAACTTCTGAGCATTTATCAGGAATCCCAGTGCTCTGAGTGAGAGCCAGGCAGTCTCTGGTGCGCTGGGGGACTGCCCTATGACTAGCCAATTGTCGAGGTAAGGAAATACATTGTGACCCCCTTGCCTTCTCAGGGAAGCTACCACTACGACAAGGCACTTTTGTGTATGCTCTGGGGCTGAGGTTAGCCTCAAGGGCATGGCTGCAAACTGGTAATGGCCTGAGGGAAGTCTGAACCTTAGATACTTTCTATGGCAGAGTCAGAATAGGATGTGAAAATAGGCATCCTTGAGATCCAGGGATGTCAGCCAGTCCCCCTGCTGGAGAGTCAAGATTAACATAGCCAGAGTGACCATTCTGAACTTTGGCTTTGTCACATACTTGTTCAGAAGCCTGAGATCTAAGATGGGCCATCAGTCCCCATTCTTCTTCTGTGTGAGGAAGTACCTGGAGTAGAACCCTTTGTCCCTCTGTGATAGGGGACGCGATCTCCACTGTTCTGATGAGCAGAAGGTTGGCAACTTCTGATTCCAGCAAAGTCCTTTCTGCTGGGAAAAATAATTCTGCTTCTCAGCTTGGGCAATGTTTTGGAGCTTAGGGACAAGCCCCGGCTCATTACCTCCAAGACCCACTTGTATGTGGTGATGGCATGCCATGCTTAGAAGAAGTGAGTCAGCCTGCCACCTACTGGTAGGAGGGAGGCGATTTGTGCAAGGCACGCTCAGGGTTCTGTTTCGACTGAGTTTTAGCCAAGCCCGAGGTGCTGGCTCGACTTTCTCATGGTCCTTCTGCCTCTACCTCCTGAAGCACCCGCTGGATCTGTTGGTAGTCTGGTAGTGCCTGGGCCTTGAAAAAGGCCTGGAGTAGGATCCTCACCCCTGCCTCCCCTAGTCTGGGATCTCCAGGAAGTGGAAGGTCCGCCTCTGGCAGAATTACTCTTGTAAGTGGTTTTGTACTCTTCCACTTTTTTCATGTAGGCTCTCTGTTTTGTCCCTGAAGAGAGAGTTATTCTCGCAGGGGAAATCAATGGCCTTTTGTTTGGGTATCCTGCCTAGATAAGTTTGTAGCCCTAAGCCAGGCAACCTTCTCAGACACACCATGAGGGCCGTAAGCCTGGCTGCACTGTCGCTGGCATCCACTGCCATATGAAACTGATATTTTTTGCCATCCAGGGCTGTTCTGGCTGTCTCAGCCAGGTCCACTGCCACCTCCCCAGAGATCTTATGTGTCACAGCAAGTACAGAAGACCAAAGTGCTTTCTAGTACTGGGCTGCATAGGCCATATAATTGGCCTTAGTGACCAGAAGGGAAGTTGCCAGGTATCCCTTCTTTCCCATGACATCAATCTTCCTGGAGCCCTCATCAGGAGGATGGGAAGCCAAAGGCACCCTAGCTTTATTACAGGCAGCAGCCTGTACCACCCCTTCGTGGTCAGGACATGTAAATAAAAAGTCAGCATTCGATCTAGCCAGCAGATACTTTTTAACCACTTTTCTGTCCACCCCTGGAACCGAAGGGACGGTTTGCAGAAAATTTAAAACAGCCTTCCTAAGGGACTTATGGATAGGCAGTAGGAGTCTCTTAGTGGAGGCGAGACCCATCATGTCCAGGAAGTTTGATTCCTCTTCAACCTCCGCCATCTCCTGGATGGAGGGATTGAGGGTACCAACCATTTGCCTCACAAAAGAATTGAGACGAATAATCCTCTAGTACCGGTTGGGGTTGACACACACCAAAGTCCTGCTCTGGGGAGACTTCAGGCTCGATTGGTTCACCCCTCCCCCTCTGGTTCCTCATATAGGTATGCCAGTTCCTGAGTGGGGGAACCAAGGGACCGCCAGCCTGGAGGGCCTGTAATATTTGTAAGGCCTTGGCAATGTCCTCAGTCGAGGGCATTGGCGGTCTGTCTGCTGAGAGCATTTTTGCTTTTTCAGCAGGAGGTACAGCGACAAGTTTTTCCTTGTGCTTTCTTTTAGCAGGAACTGGTTCTGTAGCCAGTTCCACTGGTTCTCTTGGACTTAGAGGAATCAGGTTTTTCAGTGGATTTTGGGTCCCCTGGTTCTTTAACTTTTTTTTCTTCTTCTTAGAGGAGGAGAAAGTCTCATCAGTGGGCTTAGGAGAGGAAGGAGTAACCATTTTTCAATCTTTTAGCCTTCTTAAAGAGTTTTAGGCAAAAGGTCTTACAGATGTCACAATTGACAAAATGTGACTAGTTCCTAGACAAACAACGCACAAATTGTGCCTATCATCATTGGCCACTATTTTTCCACAACCAATGCAATTTTTAAAACCAGTGAGTTTGTCTTCATTTTCTGCCTAGGTGTGTCTGACATGACTGTTAGGCACTGCAGAAAAATATACAAAAGAAAAATGTGTCAGTTCCTCTCGCAAAGAAATATTAAATACATAACTATCAGTTCTCTCTCAAAGGAATTAAAACAAGGGAACCAACAAAAAGTACAAAAGTACAGATTATTTATCAGAAGAGCCTCCTCGAAGATCTACTGTTACGGTAAGTTCTACTGAATTGTACTATCTTACTTCGAGAGGGCTCTTGCAGTAGGTAATTACATATAGGACTGAATCCCAAGCAGTCTGGAACAAAGAAAAAAAAAAAAGGGCACCGGGAGGAGGAAACTACTCCAAGAAGTAGCTCCAGCCGTGCAAGCCTCAAGACAGGAGGCCTTGCAAAACAGCTAGCCCGAAGCCTGCTCTACGGCGAGAGGCAATGTCCAAACTGTAGTGTTTCATAAAGGTATGAACAGAAGTCCAGGTGGCAGCAGCGCATATGTCCGCTGCAGAAGCATTCTTGAAACAAGCCGCAGAGGCAGCTACTCCTCTCGTGGAGTGGCCTCTGACTTGACCACGGAGGATCTTGTTGTACTTGTCATAACAGAAAGTGATGCAATGAGCTAACCACTTCAACAGGCATTGCTTGGAAACAGCATTGCCTTCCCTTTTGTGAGCAAAAGAGATGAACAACTGATCAGTTTTTCTGAGATCCTTCGTCCTGTTGGTGTAGTATCTCAGAATACGATGAACATCCATAGTATGGAGTAAATATTCCCCCTGGTTAGAGTACTGCGTAGAAAAGGCAGGTAGCTCTATGGACTGATTTAAGGTGGACTCTGCTACTACTTTAGGTAGAAACTTGGGATTCGTGCGAAGAGCAACTCGTTTTTTGTGAAAAATCAAATAGGGGATTTTGCACATCAGGGCTTGAAGCTCGGAGATTCTTCGAGCCGAAGTAATGGCCACCAAGAGAGCACCTTCCACGAAAGAAATTTCAAATCTGCAGAAGCTGCAGGTTCAAGGAGGAAGAGTAAGTTTCTGAGGACAAAATTCAAGTCCCAAGGGGAGCAGGAGTCGGATGGGGGCCTCAGATGGAGGACCCCTCTGGGAAAGGTCTTGGAGACCTCCAGTTGAGCGAAAGCTTTATCTGCGAAGGGAAAATGGTAGGCTGAGATAGCTGCCATGTGAACCTTCAAGGAGGAATGGCTGAGACCCAGATCGAACAGATGACGCAAGTACTCCAGCAGAAAGGCCACTGAACAGGAGAAAGGCTCCACGTTCTTGGAGGCTGCCCAAATAGAGAATCTCTTCCATTTCATGGCATAAGTGGACGGCTTTCTAGCCTCCACTAAAATCTCCACCACTTTTGGAGAGACTCCAAAATGGGATTGGGCTAGGTCTGCAGGAGCCATGCAAGGAGTTGAAGGGACTTGAGGCTTGGATGGACCAGGGTCCCCTGATCCTGGGTCAACAAACCTCGAGACAGAGGAAGAGGAGGAACCTCTGAATATTGTTGTAGAAGAGAGAACCAGATTTGCCTGGGCCAGAAAGGAGTGATGAGAATCATTCTCGCTCCTTCTGTGGCTAGTTTCTACAACGCTCGTGGGATCAGAGGAATTGGGGGAAAAGCACAGACGAATCTGTCCTTCCAGTCTAGAGACAGAGTGTCACTCCAGAAAGCGCCTCGCTCTGGAACGAGCAAGCAAAAGGTGGGAAGTTTTGCGTTTTAAGGGGAGGCAAACAGGCCCACCTGTGGAGTCCCCCAAAGCTTAAAGATGTTGTCTAGTACCCTTTAATCCAGTTCCCACTCGTGAGCCATGGCAGAGGAGCGGCTTAGCTTGTCTACCAGAGTGTTGTCGACCCCTGGAACATGAATCGCCGTCAGATTAAGATCGTGTTGTGTTGCCCAGTCCCAAACTCTCACTGCCTCCCTGCATAGAGGGTAGGACCGAGTTCCTCCCTGTTTGTTGATGTACCACACTACGCACATGTCTGTCTGAACGGCTAGGTGGCCGGGGAGAATGTATTGGTGAAGGGCTTGGAGAGCATATAACACAGCCCAAAGCTCTAGCACATTGATGTGGAGAGCTTGTTCTAGCTTGGACCAGGAGCCCTGGGTCCGATGAGGTCCTAAGTGGGCTCCCCAACCTTCGCCTGACGCGTCTGTAGTCAGAGTCTGGGAGGGGGGAGGATGAAGAAGGGACCCCAGAGCTGGTTCTCTCGAACCATCCACCATTGCAAGTCTCGCACCATCATGGCGCGATCAGAACTAATTGATCTAGGTCGCTCCACAAGTTGATCCCATTGAGAGCTTAAGAGTCCACTGAGAAATCCTCATGTGGAGTCGGGCTCGGGGATCGGCTGGATGGCGGCCGCTATGAGCCCCCAGAAGACGGAGGACCGATCTCGCAGAGATCCTCCTGCGTTCTGATAGCAGGGAAATCTGGAGTTGAAGAGGGGCCGCCCTGTCTGGAGGCGGGAAGGCCTTGCTGACAGTCGTATCGAGGATGGCCCCGATGAACTGTAGTCTCTGGGAAGGATCCAGATGAGACTTGGAATGGTTGATGGTAATACCCAGGTAGGTGAAAACCTGCTGGATGAGGGAGAGAAAACGCAGGAGTTCCTCCCTGGACAAGGCAGCCAGGAGCCAGTCGTCCAGGTAAGGGAACACCTGAACTCCCACTGTACGCAGGTGGGCCGCTACCACAGCCAGACATTTGGTAAATACTCGGGGGGGGCCGAGGATAGACCAAAGGGGAGCGCCTTGAATTGGTAGTGGTCCCCCTGAAACGCAAAACGAAGATACTTGAGGTGAGAAAGGTGAATGGGAATGTGCAGATAGGCATCCTGCATATCCAGTGCACAAAGCCATTGACCCAGCCGAAGGAGGGGCAGAAGGCTCTGCAGAGAGAGCATCCTGAACCTTTTGTATTCTACATAAAGATTCAGGGAACTGAGATCTAGAATTGGTCTGAGATCTCCTGTCTTCTTTGGGACCAGGAAGAAATGGGAATAGTAACCCATTCCCTGAAGATGCAGGAGGACAGGCTCTATCGCTTGCTTCAAGAGAAGAGCTGAAATTTCCTCCCGGACCAAAGGAAGATGTTCCCTTGAACAGGCTGACTTCAGAGGTGGGTGGCGGGGTGGTTTCTGAAGAAACTCTATGGAGTGCCCTTCCGCTATAAGCTGGAGCACCCAAGAATCCGTGGTTATCCTCTCCCATCCCGGAAGGTGGAGGGAAAACCTCCCTCCTACCAGTTCCTCTAGAAAAGTCCAGAGGCGGTGGGAGAGGAAAGAAGTCAGGTGGTGTGGGGCAGCGCCGCAGCTGAAGCACCCGCTGCTTTTTTGGGAGGGGGGGGGCTTGGCAGCTGTGGGGGCCCGACGTTTGGTGGCCTGCCTTCCCTGTGGTTTCGCCTTTGGCCAAATCAGTCTGCGAAAGGGACGGTGCTGCTGTTGTTGGGGACGGTACATGGAATCCACGGATTTCAGAGCCATCCCCTTCTCCTGCAAATCGGTGATGATGTCCTTGACATCACCCCCGAAAATGTGCTTCCTGAATAGCGGATTGCACCTCCGAACCAAACCTGACACACGGAGCTAGGCATGACGCCAGACCCACGGCGCAAAGCGGACTGGCCGTAACAGGCAGAACGGACGCAGGTCAGCCAACTCCTGTTTAACCTGGGAGTCAGGCAAGGATTCCAGCTTGGATTCCACCTGTAAGGACAGCCTTCTGGTAATCCCCATGTGGGCGATGTAATTCAGGGCCCGAATTCCCAGTGTGGAGGAGGCGAAATCTTTCTTCTATACTGGTCCAGAAGGCGTAGATTCCTTATCCAAGGAGAGACAAGCTCAGATGTTTTGATGTGCCGACCGCCGTGAGCGGGCGCTGATCACGACCGAGTCGGCGCGAGGGTGGGAGTCTAGGTAGTCCACACCCTCAGGAGCCTGGTACAGCCTGTTTGACTTCCTGGGAAGTGGGGCCAACGCCGACGGTTGTTTCCAAATCGTGGTAACAAGGTCGGCATGAGGCTCAATCCAGGGTGGCACTAATGTTGGAGCTGTCACGGCAGGTTCAGATGTTCAGCGAGTTTAAGTCGCTGGAAGATCTGGTTCCAAAGAGTGCCACAGGTGTACTTCCTGGATTTTCTAAGCAACCCGGAAAGATGGATCCTCTGAGGGATTTCGAGGGTCCTCGGCTGGGGCTTAGACGGAGAGTGGGTTTGTCGCCCTTCGAACATCCTCGGAGGAGTCCGAGGAATCAGAGACGGAAGAAGAAGAGGAAGACCCCTACGCCGACTTGGGGAGGAACGGGTTCCTGGGTGGTACCCTAAACGCTGTCCTGCCCTCTCTCGACCCAGAGGGAAGAGCCCTGGAGTCCGGAGGTGGTGAGAGAGTGCCGCCCTCGGACTTACGGGAGCCGGAGGCGGCACCGTCGTCGTAAGGCGACTCTCTACCTCCCTGGAGAGTTGCACCTTAGCCTCGGCCCACCAGGAGGCCAGAGTCTCCTGCAGATCCACCGGCAGCCGTGGGGGCGGTGGAGGTGGAGGAGGAGGGGGAAAAGTGTACTGGTTGTACCGTAAGGCGAGTATCCAAAACCCAGCTGCGGGAAACCTGGCTTTGGGTAATGCGGCAAGCGAAAGACCAGCTGGCCAGGTACTGGGGCGCGCTGGATATTGTGGTCCCGGTACGACAGCATCGGATAAGACGGTGGATACCCAGGAACCGGGGCTGCCGGAGCAGACGGCCTGGTCAGCGGCTCACGGGCGGGACCACATTAGGGGGCCCGGAAGGCGGAGGGCCCGACAGAGGGGAACCTCCGAAGCCGGATGTTCTGGGGCCGGTAGAACTGCATCGTGCCGCGCCGGAGGGAGCCGCGCCGCGCCAGCGGAGGCACCGCAAAGGAACCGCCGCTGGGCCGCGTCTGGGCCAACGCCAGATCCGGGTTCGACGGATAAGGAAGATCCCTGCATCGTCCGGGATGGAGGAGAGAACTCGGGTCAGGCTGGGGTGACCCAGGTTTCCCCAGAGGGCAGCTAGGCTGCGGAGACCCGGTACGACGGACTGGAAGGGTCAGCTGCCGGTTCGCCGCGACGCCGGAGGAGCCAGCGTCCGCTTACGGGAGCTTCACCAGAGGCGGGCCGAGGGAAGGATCAGCCCGTCCGAGGGGGTGGTCGCGCCCACCGAAGGGTCGGGTGTCTTATCGGCCCTCTACATGCGGACGCCGGAGGAGCCGACGTCCGACTTAGAGGAGTCGCCACACCAGTAGGCCGCAAGTCTGCAGCCGAACTGGGGTGGAGGCCCCTTCGCCCGGAGGTGCCCGCAAGGCCCAAGCGCAAGCTGACAGGCGAGCCGACGCCTCCAAGACCTGGAGGAGGCCATCGAGCGTCCCCGGGCCGACGTTATTTTGTCCCCGCGCTCTGCGGAGACGCGGTAGAGGAGGACTTCTCCCGTGGAAGTAGACGCCTGCCTCAACTTTTTCAACTCCTTTTCCATAGAAGACATTTTTTCTTGAGGAGATGGGCTTCCAGGGACTGTTGGCGCAGTTTACGGGTAGCCGCGTTGAAGTTGAGGCAATGCTGGCATTTCTCGACTGGGTGATCGGGGCCTAGGCAGAAAAGGCACAGGGAATGGCCGTCCTTGTATGGCAGCTGGGCGCCGCACGAGTCGCACTTGTTTTTGTGCTCGAAGGGTATAGGGGACGACATACACCGACGATGTACCTGACGATTGATAAAAGAATAACTATTTTTCGTTAAAAACCGACGAAGGGTAGAGCTGATGAAGCACGAACTTTACCGCGAGGTGCTGCACGAGCTAACGGCGGGAAAGAACTGGAAGGCGGGCATCCGGGACCACCTCTTTATACCATTGTATGACGCCAGTCACCTGATGTGGGGGCGGTCCCTCGTCAGGGACTGCTAGCTAGAAATTTTTCCATGGAGTCCTGCCGCCGGCCGGCGTCAGTCCTATATGTAATTACCTACTGCAAGAGCCCTCTCGAAGTAAGATCACTCAGTTCCTGACAGGGAAAGGAACAGCACGTAAATTTTAAAAGTAAGAAAATAGCCAGCCCGGTGGCACAAAGGGTTGAGGCGCTGGATGCCACACCAGCGACCCGTGTTCGGGAACTAGCGTGGGCCACCAAAGTCAGCAGGGGAGAAGGATCGAGCATCCCAGGACTGCTCTTCTTCTCCGGAGTGGGGGCTCCAGTACTTGGGGATTGCCTGGCCCCTAGCACAGGCTGGGGGGCAGAGTGCAGACGCTAACAGTGAGGGCAGGGATGGGGCAGACGCCTGGAGGAGCATGCCCATTGCCTCCGCTGGCGTCACTGCATGCCCCATCCCAGAGGAGGAAAAGAGGAAAAATGCGGTCTTGCAGCTTGATGGCCATCCTGGGATGCACTTGATGGCACTTGGCTCCAAGAGTTTTGCACCCAATACACTGGATCCAGTCCTGGCGGTGAGTAGGGGTGTCGCCGCCTCCCCACCACGGGGCGCATTGCGGGGTATGACTGGGGTGAGGTCCTTAATGGAGCTTGTATGAGAGAACTGACTCCACCACCACCTCCTGGCCCGGATCAAAAGAGAGGGTCCAGCATAGAGTCAAGCAGAGGTGAAGCCACCTGCATGGACTGGTCCCTCATTTCTGGGGGCTTGGCTGCAGCTCCGCACTGGAGGCGGGCAAGGCAGCTGGGGTTCTGCATTTCTCTTGGGGCGTGAGGAACACCAGGCCTATTGGGCGCTGCGAAAGGAGGGCACCTCTACCTCTTGACTGAGTAAGGTAGAGGAGTAAACAGATTTAAGGGCCCTACCCGAGGCTTGCAGATCATTAATAATATCCTGGACATCAGGGCCAAACAGCTTAGTGCCATTAAAGGGGACATTAAGCACTTTCTGCTGAACATTAGCAGTGAACCCAGATACTTTAACCCAAGAGTGCCTACACAGGCATATGCCCATGGCAGCCGCCCTGGCAACGGTGTCAGCCATATCATACAGGGTTCTGAAGAGGTGCTTGCTAACATCCTCAGCTGCTTGGAAGCACTGGAGCAGTTCCTGCTTCTGTGTGCCATCTGGAAGGGTCTGTGCTGCAGCTTTGTCCTTTTTCCAGTTGGCATTTTACCATGTGAGACAGGTAATTTGCAATCCCTAAACCCAGTGTGGAGGAAGCATACACTATCTTGCCCCAGAGGTTGATTCTGCAAGGCTATCTGGGGGAAGGAACTAAGGTGCTTAGGCATGTCAGACCTGTCATGAGCTGCCTTGATGACCCCCTGAATCTGTCTCAGGCTGGGCACCACAGCAGGGGAGCCCTTGGAAGGCATGATACAGTTTATCTGCCCCATGAAGTCATAGCTGGCACCATGTCTCGCCTCTGCCACGCTTACTGTTGCTGCATTCCTCAGAGCAGGTTGGATTGGAGGAATGATCTTTGGGGAGTTTCAGGATTCCAGGAAGTCCACCAGATCCTTCCCATGGTTGAGGACAGCTGCTTCATCACACTGAAAAACGTGGGGTCCTCAGGAGGAGACCTGGGAGTATGCTTTACTGAGTCCTCCCTGGCAGAAGTGGCAGTAGATCTGTCAGAAGGCAGGATTTCTTCTTCTTCCTCCTCCTTATCATCAGCAAGAAGAATGAGGTCGGGGTGGTACTCCTACTGGACCTCTTCTAAATCTGGGGTGGATGTCGAATGTGCCAATGGCGACTCATGGGGAGTTTCCCATGGCCGACGAGGAAGTATTGATAATGAAGATGCCATTGACAGCGTCGGTGAAGTGGGCCAAAAGGTGCCCAGCTGCTGTACAAGCACGTTAGTGAATTTAAGCAGTATTTTATTCAGGTCGCTGGTCACCGATGGAGGGGGGTTTGATGGCACAGGTGCAGACGACCCACCTTCTAGGTCCTGAGAACCCGAAGAGCCTGCAGCCCTGGAGGGAGAAGGGACAGACCTTGATGGCAGAGTCATGGATGATGAGCCTGTCACTGACAAAGGAGGAGCAGATGACAGGACATCGATGTCCAGCAGCCCTGAGAATCGGGAGGAGGTGCCGTCGGTATGGGCCTGGTGGCCACAGAGACCTAGACAGCGGCCTTCCTCGTCAGTGCAGCCATAGCCAACAAGAATCCCCCAAAAGAAGGAGAAGCCGTCAAGGAACAAGATTGATGCCGGGGGAAGAGGTTGCGATCATGGTCTTTTTTACAACTTTTCCCCCGAGGATTTGTCTCAGGCCTGGGAGCTCAACGATCTGGTCAGCAACTGAGAGTCCGGGACCCCGGAAGACCCCTGCCCAGCACTGGCTGCCTGTTGATACATCAGGAAAGTTTTAAGAGCCTTTTTGCATCACCTGAGGGTTGTTTGATTAAACTTCTGGCAGAGTTCACAATTAGAAACTTCATGTTCAGGCCCAAGACAGCACACACACACAGAGAGAATGTTCCTCTGTGGAGGCAATCTTCTTTCCACAGCAGAGGTGACAGAAGAGAGAAGTCGAAGGATTAACTTTCGACATGAACAAATTAGGAGACTCTCTTTAATAAAAGATTCAGAAAAATACTTAAGAAAAAGCCAAAGGCGCAAAAATGGCGCAAATACTGCATGAGCGCTTTAGCGAAGACCCATGCGAGCGAGTAGACGGCAGGAAAGAACTGAGGAGGGAGTGGGGCCACTCACACCTTCATAGGGTTGGTGACAGACTGTGTGGGCGTCCCCAGCTGTACTGCTGAAAATCTTTGTGGATTCCCCTTCACTGACAGCGAAAAGTAAAGGAACGATCTTACCGGCCAGAAGTGATGTTGAGCAGGGTGAACAGAACCAAGGCAACACAGACACACAAGGCTGACGAAGCAGGCCGCAAATTTTGATAGAACAGTCTCCACACGAGGTCATCACTTGATGGCGGGAGAAGAACTGGGGCTGGGGCGGAGTCGACAACATATAATGGCCAACCCCACGAGCACCACGTAGACCGTCGGCCTCGAGGGTGGCGCCGGCCTTGGCCACTCCAACCATAGGGAAAAAGTCTCCCCGCAGGGTCCTAGCTCTGGTGCTGAACTGACTACTGATGAATGGTGAAGACGGACACAGATAAGATTCTGAAATATATCACCATGCTGTAGTTGGGGGAGAATGTCACTGCATATCAACCGTGATCAAAAAAAAAAAAAAAAAATGACAATGTACAGCAAGTGTGTCAAAATAAAAGTAATACTGGACTTCAGGTGAAATCACAGAGCGGTATGGTTGTTATTATTTCCAAGCTCCTACCTCTCCCAAATCCCAATTTAACAGCACAATCAACAAGGTTAAATAACTATTTTCAGGCTGATAGACACACCAGTGGTTCGTGACAGGGTTGAGTAACACCCTGTCCCATTTCTTATTTAGAGTGTTAAACAACAATGATCTATTTTGTCCTCTCCTATTCTGACTTTTGTCTGTCACTTGCCTGTCTGATTGCACAATCAAATTTTTCTTGTGGCACCCAGGAATTGGCTACTCCGATGGTCCTCAATTTTCCCGTTATTTTCCTTCCTTCTTTCCGGGATTGATTTGAAAAGTCCAAACTTTGGTGCAAGGTGCCTGCGCCAAAAGGATTTCATACAAGTAGCACCTTGCGCCAAAGTCTGCAGCAATCCTGATTTTCGAATGCAGCCCACTTCAAAATCGAGATACCTTGTGCCAAAACCGCCCTGCGCTACCCTTACAGCAGAAGTTCTGGTGGGTCAGGTCACTAGGGGCTTGCACCACCCCTTATTTGGGATTTTAGAAGTCCCGCCCTGGTCACAAGAGGAAGTTGAGTTTAGACCAGCCATGAGCTGATCCAAGGGCTCCTGCACCACTGCCTCAGAAGGAGGCGGGGGCTGCAAGGTCAGGCTGGGGCAGAGGGACCAGTGGGGTGCCATAGGGGTGAAAAGCATAAGTGGAAGGAGTCACAGGGGACACCCAATAAATGTGCCATGCCCACATGGAGCGAGCTGGTTGGCCCAGATGGACCCAGTCCTGGATGCCAGGTAGCAACAGCCCTGACACCTGTCCCAGAAGTGATTTAGTCCCAGACAGTGTAGTCTGGCATCAGCCTGCCTCCACACAGTGGGATGTGTACCAGGGGAATGCCACAGTGCCCAGAAAATGTTCCTAACCACCAACTACACCCCAAATGCCACCTGCCACAAGTAGGGCATTGTGGTACCTCTGGGGCAAGTGCCAGGCTATTGCCACTTGGGGTCAGGGACAACACCCATCCATGCCGACCACCCCCGTACCTGAGCCGATCAGCTCTGTCCCTGTGAGCAGAGCAAATCAGCCAGATGCCACCTCTGACTTTTTCTACTGCCCCCCACCACCACCACCTTCACAGCTCTATTAGGGTTGAGCCAGCCTGCCGGGGGGCTGGGGCTTGATTGGACCCCTCCATCAAACCCCTCAGGTGCACCAAATGGCTTGACGTAACCCTGCAGCGGCTATCAGGACTTTGACGAAAGGACCCCATTTTTCTAGAATAGGGTGCAGGGTCCCTGCCACACCCAGAGTTTGTTGCAACTGTATCCAATGGCCGACAGAAAACAAAGCCCTCTTTCTCCGCTTGCGTCTCTGTGGTTAAAACATATATGAATATTCGTGAACCTGAGATCCCTTGGTTTACAAATGTAAATAATTATATTATTGAAATGACCGCAGAAATCTATTTGCTTTTATTAGAAGAAATGTCAATTTGAAACACAGGGGGTTGACCTTAAGATGTATTTTGTCCTCCACAAGCTTGTTAACAAAATTCTCAACAGGAAAACGTGTCTGGGAAATGGGAGGAAGTTTTTCTTCACGGAGAAGGTGGTGGACGCGTGGAATAGCCTGAACAGAAGGTTGTGGGAGCAACGACAGTGGACGGATTTAAACATGCCTGAGAGAGGAACAAGGGAACCTTACAGGTGGGAAGGAGTGGTGAAAGGCCATTGAACAGGTAGGGTCAGAGGCCACATACAAGTGTAGGGCTTACAGGCTGACTGGATAGACCTAGCGGTCCTTATCTGACGACAATTTCTATGTTTTTGGTATGGAATGTCTTAACTAATGCAGACTACGAGGCAGTACCTTTGGAGGCAGGGTACAGAACCTATTTAGGGAAAAGGTTCTGCAGAACTGCTGTGCCAAATCTGGCATCACTTCCGGACTGTACGTCCAAGCAGTAGTGCTTGGTGAATGTGTGAACAGTTTTCCATGTAGCTGCTTTACAAATTTCCAGTAGGGGAATGTCCCTTGCTGCAGCTACTGATGCAGCTGCACCCCTGGTAGAATGTGCCCTGAGGCCAGGGCTGCTTACCAAGGTTCCATGTGAAAACTGGGACTTTAAAATCGTGACTGCCACATCAGCGAATATATAATAGTGAGTGCTACTAGCTCCTTGTGTTCTAAGCACCTGAAATATCAGCGAGACTAATATTAGCAAACACCCGTTTCTAATAAATTAATGTTGCAGTGCACACGAGCAGCTCTGTCCCCGCTTCACCCAACTGTAATAAGTATGCCATCACCGGATTAGAGAACTCTCTCTGCCCAGCAAAGGGAAAATGCATCTGGCCAGAAAACTCCAAGCGTGTGCTCTCGCGAGCAGAAAACTGGCAGTTTGGCGTTGCGTGGTGACGCCAAAAGGTCCAGCTCTGGACAACCCCACTTGTCGAACAGCCGATCTGCTACGGACTGTAACAGCTCCCACTCGTGTGCTCTGGATCAAGACCTGATTAAGCTATCGGCCAGATTGTTTAGGATGCCTGAACGTGCATCGCTGACAGCAGAATGTGTCGTTACAGTGCCCGTAACAGACTCTCAACCGCTCCCTGTAAAGGGATATGAATGAGTGCCCCCTTGCTTGTTGATGTAAAAGAAGACTGCCATATTGTCTGTTTGAATTAGGAGAGAGCCCGGTACTAGGTCCTCTTAAAAAGCCTGTAAGGCATAGAGGACCGCTCGCATCTCCAATACATTGATATGGGAGATCGCTCCTCGGGTGTCCAAACCCCTTGCGTTTGACGAGTACCCAGGTGCGCTCCCCATCCCAGATCTGATGCATCTGTCGTAAGGGTCTGATCTGGTGGCTCCGGACGAAACCGGACCCCTTTCTCCAAATTCCAGGGGTCCATCCACCAAAGTAAAGTTATCCTGACTGGCTCAGTGATCCTGACTAGAAAGTCTAGATTGTCGGAGCCCTGGTCCCACTGTACCCTGAGCATCCACTGTGGGACCTCAGATCTGAGGCGGCCAGAGGACTGGAATGGCCACATGAGCCCCAGCAACCTGAGGAGTTACTGAGATCCATTTGGCAATCTCCCGCAGTCGATCACCCCTGTCCTAGGGTGAAAGGCCATGCCCTGACAGAATCCAGGATCGCTCCAATGAAGACGAGTCTTTGACTGAGCTCGAGGACGATTTCTGAAGGCTCAGGGTGATCCCTAGCTTTTGGAAGAGAGTATAGGTGTCTCAGAGAGCCTGAAGCAGGCTTGACCTGAACAGAGCCGTAAGTAGCCAATCGTCGAGGTAAGGGAAGACGTAATGACCCTGACGCCTTAGAGCCGCAGCCACCACTGCCAAGCACTTTGTGAAGACTCGAAGAGCTGAGGAGAGGCCGAACGGAAGAACTCTGAATTGGTAGTGCTCCCCTTGGAAGTGGAACCTCAGAAACTTCCGGTGGGGAAGGAAGACCCCGATATGCATATATGCATCCTGCATGTCTAGGGAGCACAGCCAGTCTCCTTGGTGCAGCAGGGGAAGTAGAACTGGAAGGGTCACCATTCTGAACCTTTTGTACTCTATAAAGAGATTGAGAGAGCCGAGGTCCAGAATGGGTCAAAGATCCTGTGTCGTTTTTGGGAACAGGAAGAAGTCGGAATAAAACCCCATTCCCCGCTGATGCAAGGGGACTACCTCTATTGCCTTTTTCAGCAAGAGGGTCTGATTTTCTTTCTATAAGTGGCTGTGAGGAGGAGGATATCGAGTACTTTGGTGGAGTATTTGGAGGAACCCGTGAACTCTAGCGATGTCCTCTTCTGATAATATCCAGGACCCATTGGTCCAGAGTTGTTGAGCTCCACCCTTCGAGATGAAGGAGAAGCGGCCCCAGACTGTCTCCCTCAGAGTCTTCCTTGGGAGTCATGGGCTGAGCCAGATGTAGGCAGAGAGGCCTGGGAGGTCTCTAGCCACAGTGAGAAGTGCCTCCAGGTTGCTGGTTACCGCTCTCCCACGGAAGCCGCCCTGACTCTGTTGGTTACCACGGGCCTGTCCACCTTGACCACCTGAGGGCTTGAGAAAGGCCGCTTCGCTGCTGTCACCACGGTACATTTGGCGGACCGACCAGATGGACTTGCCAGACTCCTGGAGATGTGAAATCAAAGATTCCATCTCCTGCCCAAACAAAACGGTACCTTGGAATGGCAGATCCTTGATACCGGACTGCAGATCCTGGTGAAAGCCCGAAACTCTTAACCAGGCATGGCTCCGAAGGCAGACCCCTGAAGCGGCCGCCCGGGCTGCCATATCTGCAGTGTCATACAAGGCCCTCAGGACATGAGAACCCATGGTGGAGCCCGATTTAAGTATGTCCAGAAGTTCAGTCTTCTGCTCAGAATCTGGCATGGCTTTCAGTAGCTCTTGTCCCCTCTCCCACAGGGCATTTTGGTACTCGGCCATATGCATCAGGAAGTTGAGGGACCGGATGGAGCAGGTAGAGGCAGAGTAAACCTTCTTGCCAACCTGGTCCAAATACAGAGACTCGATCGGGAGGCTGTGAGCTAAGGTGCTTGCTGCCTGGACTGGTCGGGCAGCCGTAATGACCAAGAGTCCACCTGAGGGTTTTCTACAAAAGGCTTTGCCTCGGGCCACAGCCTGTCCGATTTCTTGGGAATAGCCGGGATGGAAGCCGGATGCTTCCAGAGAGTCCGGGTCAGGTCCTGGAAAGTATCCACCAAAGGAGGCAACACCAATGGTTTCGGATCCTTTTGCCTCAGGTATTTGGCCAACCTTTGGCGTTCCGGATCCAGGTCCTCCGTTTCCCACTCACTGAAGGCCTGGATATGCCTCATGACGTCCATAAAGGTCGAATCGTCCGGAGGCTAGCGAGGTTGGTCCTTCTCTCCCGGGGATCCCCTGATCCCAAGGGAGGAAGAAGATGCCGATGAAGAAGAGGAGGACCGACTAATAGGTTTGGAGTAGTCTGATCTCTCCTTGACCAGTCTCCTCTGTCGCCGGTAGCTAGGGACTGGCATCAGTCCAAGACCGCAACGGTGTAGACTGACGCCTGTCAGAGGACCAACGCCGGAGTGCTCTCGCCAGAGGAACGAGTAGGGGCTGGGCGAGTGAGATCTGGACCGCCACGGCCCCAGAGTCCTTGAGCGCCGGGCGGTCTTAGGACCGAAGCGGAACAAGCCCTGGGTGGAGGTGTAGGTGGCCGTTTGGGGACTTCCTCGGGAAGGCTCACCTCCAGGCTGTGATCTGCCCGCTGGGCCCAGTGGTTACCAGTGACTGGGCGGCTACGGGTGGGGTGGGGGGCTTCTGATCTGCCCCACCAAAGGGAGAACTCCTCCTGTAGCTCATCCTTCATGAAAATTCTCAGCCGCTGTGCCGAAAGGGAGCATCCGGGACGCCAGCCCTCAAGGGGAGCCCAGGGGAGGAGGACTTGGATCATTGTTGCTGGTTGTGTCCTGAGCTTTATCAGAACTCAGAGCAACAGAGACAAAGGAGGAAAGGCATAAAGAAATCTGCCTGACCGATCCAATGCTAGGCATCCACTAGCACAGACCCCCAGGCTGGAGACCTGCAGCAGAACTGTGGCAACTGGTGGTTGCTTGTAGCTGGAAGAGATCCATCTCTGGTGTGTGCCCACCTTCTGAAGACTGATTGCAGCACTTGTGTGTTCATGGCCCACCATGGTGGTTCTGGCGGATCCTGCTGAGGGAGTCTGCTAGAATGTTGTCTTTTTCTGGAAGGTGAATGGCAGACAGACAACTGTAGGGAGTAGGCCAGGTTCCAGACCTTCATGGCCTCTGTGCACAGTACGGTCGACCTGGTGCCTCCCTGTTTATTGATGTAATACATGGTGGTAGTGTCTGTTCTGACTTGCACTACCTCGTCCATAAGCTGAGGTGCAAATGACTGAAGAAAGCTGAGGTGCAAATGACTGAAGAGCTAGGTAAACTGAACTCTAACAGGTTGATGTGCAGAAGTGACTCTTGGGGGTACCATGATCATTGGCAGGAGGTCGAGCATGTGTGCCCCCCCCCCATCCTAAGAGTGATATCTGTGGTAAGCACCACTAATGGATTTTCCTTCTGAAAGGGAATACCCACTCTGAGGTTCTGTTTGTCTAACCAGGGCCTGTAACAGGCACCAGCTTGGCCAGAGGATCCCTCCTTTGAGACCAGTGAGCCCTTAAGTGGAACTGAATGTCTCATTTAGAACCTTGACCATGGCACCACTGCCGTGGCTGCTGCCATGTGGCCCAACAGCTGCAGGAAGTGCCTTATTAGCCGGGGTCTGTTTAGTTTGAAGGATCCTGCTAGCTCCAGGATACTGTTTACCCTATCCTGTACAAGGAATGCCCTTCCTTGCAGGGTGTCCAACTCTGCTACTATGAAGTCCAGAACCTGTACAGGTTCCACTTGCAACTTCTGAGCATTTATCAGGAATCCCAGTGCTCTGAGTGAGAGCCAGGCAGTCTCTGGTGCGCTGGGGGACTGCCCTATGACTAGCCAATTGTCGAGGTAAGGAAATACTGTGACCCCTTGCCTTCTCAGGGAAGCTACCACTACGACAAGGCACTTTGTGTATGCTCTGGGGGCTGAGGTTAGCCCGAAGGGCATGGCTGCAAACTGGTAATGGCCTGAGGGAAGTCTGAACCTTAGATACTTTCTATGGCAGAGTCAGAATAGGATGTGAAAATAGGCATCCTTGAGATCCAGGGATGTCAGCCAGTCCCCCTGCTGGAGAGTCAAGATTAACATAGCCAGAGTGACCATTCTGAACTTTGGCTTTGTCACATACTTGTTCAGAAGCCTGAGATCTAAGATGGGCCATCAGTCCCCATTCTTCTTCTGTGTGAGGAAGTACCTGGAGTAGAACCCTTTGTCCCTCTGTGATAGGGGACGCGATCTCCACTGTTCTGATGAGCAGAAGGTTGGCAACTTCTGATTCCAGCAAAGTCCTTTCTGCTGGGAAAAATAATTCTGCTTCTCAGCTTGGGCAATGTTTTGGAGCTTAGGGACAAGCCCCGGCTCATTACCTCCAAGACCCACTTGTATGTGGTGATGGCATGCCATGCTTAGAAGAAGTGAGTCAGCCTGCCACCTACTGGTAGGAGGGAGGCGATTTGTGCAAGGCACGTCAGGGGTTCTGTTTCGACTGAGCCTTAGCCTAAGCCCGAGGTGCTGGCTCGGACTTTCTCATGGTCCTTCTGCCTCTACCTCTGAAGTACCCGCTGATCTGTTGGTAGTCTGGTAGTGCCTGGGCCTTGAAAAAAGGCCTGGAGTAGGATCCCCTACCCCTGCCTCCCCTAGTCTGGGATCTCCAGGAAGTGGAAGGTCCGTCTCTGGCAGAATTACTCTTGTAAGTGGTTTTGTACTCTTCCACTTTTTTCATGTAGGCCTCTGTTTTGTCCCTGAAGAGAGAGTTATTCTCGCAGGGGAAATCAATGGCCTTTGTTTGGGTATCCTGCCTAGGATAAGTTTGTAGCCCTAAGCCAGGCAACCTTCTCAGACACACCATGAGGGCCGTAAGCCTGGCTGCACTGTCGCTGGCATCCACTGCCATATGAAACTGATATTTTTTGCCATCCAGGGCTGTTCTGGCTGTCTCAGCCAGGTCCACTGCCACCTCCCCAGAGATCTTATGTGTCACAGCAAGTACAGAAGACCAAAGTGCTTTCTAGTACTGGGCTGCATAGGCCATATAATTGGCCTTAGTGACCAGAAGGGAAGTTGCCAGGTATCCCTTCTTTCCCATGACATCAATCTTCCTGGAGCCCTCATCAGGAGGATGGGAAGCCAAAGGCACCCTAGCTTTATTACAGGCAGCAGCCTGTACCACCCCTTCGTGGTCAGGACATGTAAATAAAAGTCAGCATTCATCTAGCCAGCAGATACTTTTTAACCACTTTTCTGTCCACCCTGGAACCGAAGGGACGGTTTGCAGAAAATTTAAAACAGCCTTCCTAAGGGACTTATGGATAGGCAGTAGGAGTCTCTTAGTGGAGGCGAGACCCATCATGTCCAGGAAGTTTGATTCCTCTTCAACCTCCGCCATCTCCTGGATGGAGGGATTGAGGGTACCAACCATTTGCCTCACAAAAGAATTGAGACGAATAATCCTCTAGTACCGGTGGGGGTTGACACACACCAAAGTCCTGCTCTGGGGAGACTTCAGGCTCGATTGGTTCACCCCTCCCCCTCTGGTTCCTCATATAGGTATGCCAGTTCCTGAGTGGGGGAACCAAGGGACCGCCAGCCTGGAGGGCCTGTAATATTTGTAAGGCTTTGGCAATGTCCTCAGTCGAGGGCATTGGCGGTCTGTCTGCTGAGAGCATTTTTGCTTTTTCAGCAGGAGGTACAGCGACAAGTTTTTCCTTGTGCTTTCTTTTAGCAGGAACTGGTTCTGTAGCCAGTTCCACTGGTTCTCTTGGACTTAGAGGAATCAGGTTTTTCAGTGGATTTTGGGTCCCCTGGTTCTTTAACTTTTTTTTTCTTCTTCTTAGAGGAGGAGAAAGTCTCATCAGTGGGCTTAGGAGAGGAAGGAGTAACCATTTCTTCAATCTTTTTAGCCTTCTTAAAGAGTTTTAGGGCAAAAGGTCTTACAGATGTCACAATTGACAAAAATGTGACTAGTTCCCAGACAAACAACGCACAAATTGTGCCTATCATCATTGGCCACTATTTTTCCACAACCAATGCAATTTTTAAAACCAGTGAGCTTTGTCTTCATTTTCTGCCTAGGTGTGTCTGACATGACTGTTAGGCACTGCAGAAAAAATATACAAAAGAAAAATGTGTCAGTTCCTCGACGGCAAAGAAATATTAAATACATAACTATCAGTTCTCTCAAAGGAATTAAAACAAGGGAACCAACAAAAAAGTACAAAGTTACGAAAGTACAGATTATTTATCAGAAGAGCCTCCTCGAAGATCTACTGTTACGGTAAGTTCTATGAATTGTACTATCTTACTCGAGAGGGCTCTTGCAGTAGGTAATTACATATAGGACTGAATCCCAAGCAGTCTGGAACAAAGAAAAAAAAGGGCACCGGGAGGAGGAAACTACCCAAGAAGTAGCTCCAGCCGCAAGCCTCAAGACAGGAGGCCTTGCAAAACAGCTAGCCCAAGCCTGCTCTACGGCGAGAGGCAATGTCCAAACTGTAGTGTTCATAAAGGTATGAACAGAAGTCCAGGTGGCAGCAGCGCATATGTCCGCTGCAGAAGCATTCTTGAAACAAGCCAGAAGGCAGCTACTCCTCTCGTGGAGTGGCTCTGACTTGACCACTGGAGGATCTTTGTTGTACTTGTCATAACAGAAAGTGATGCAATGAGCTAACCACTTCAACAGGCATTGCTTGAAACAGCATTGCCTTCCTTTGTGAGCAAAAGAGATGAACAACTGATCAGTTTTTCTGAGATCCTTCGTCCTGTTGGTGTAGTATCTCAGAATACGATGAACATCCATAGTATGGAGTAAATATTCCCCCTGGTTAGAGTACTGCGTAAAAAAGGCAGGTAGCTCTATGGACTGATTTAAGGTGGACTCTGCTACTACTTTAGGTAGAAACTTGGGATTCGTGCGAAGAGCAACTCGTTTTTTGTGAAAAATCAAATAGGGGATTTTGCACATCAGGGCTTGAAGCTCGGAGATTCTTCGAGCCGAAGTAATGGCCACCAAGAAGAGCACCTTCCACGAAAGAAATTTCAAATCTGCAGAAGCTGCAGGTTCGAAGGGAGGAAGAGTAAGTTTCTCGAGGACAAAATTCAAGTCCCAAGGGGGAGCAGGAGTACGGATGGGGGGCCTCAGATGGAGGACCCCTCTGGGAAAAGGTCTTGAGACCTCCAGTTGAGCGAAAGCTTTATCTGCGAAGGGAAAATGGTAGGCTGAGATAGCTGCCATGTGAACCTTCAAGGAGGAATGGCTGAGACCCAGATCGAACAGATGACGCAAGTACTCCAGCAGAAAGGCCACTGAACAGGAGAAAGGCTCCACGTTCTTGGAGGCTGCCCAAATAGAGAATCTCTTCCATTTCATGGCATAAGTGGACGGCTTTCTAGCCTCCACTAAAATCTCCACCACTTTTGGAGAGACTCCAAAATGGGATTGGGCTAGGTCTGCAGGAGCCATGCAAGGAGTTGAAGGGACTTGAGGCTTGGATGGACCAGGGTCCCCTGATCCTGGGTCAACAAACCTCGAGACAGAGGAAGAGGAGGAACCTCTGAATATTGTTGTAGAAGAGAACCAGATTTGCCTGGGCCAGAAAGGAGTGATGAGAATCATTCTCGCTCCTTCTGTGGCTAGTTTCTACAACGCTCGTGGGATCAGAGGAATTGGGGGAAAAGCACAGACGAATCTGTCCTTCCAGTCTAGAGACAGAGTGTCACTCCAGAAAGCGCCTCGCTCTGGAACGAGCAAGCAAAAGGTGGGAAGTTTTGCGTTTTAGGGGGAGGCAAACAGGCCCACCTGTGGAGTCCCCCAAAGCTTAAAGATGTTGTCTAGTACCCTTTAATCCAGTTCCCACTCGTGAGCCATGGCAGAGGAGCGGCTTAGCTTGTCTACCAGAGTGTTGTCGACCCTGGAACATGAATCGCTTGCGTCAGATTAAGATCGTGTTGTGTTGCCCAGTCCCAAACTCTCACTGCCTCCCTGCATAGAGGGTAGGACCGAGTTCCTCCTGTTTGTTGATGTACCACACTACGCACATGTTCGTCTGAACGGCTAGGTGGCCGGGAGAATGTATTGGTGAAGGGCTTGGAGAGCATATAACACAGCCCAAAGCTCTAGCACATTGATGTGGAGAGCTTGTTCTAGCTTGGACCAGGAGCCTGGGTCCGATGAGGTCCTAAGTGGGCTCCCAACTTAGCCTCTGTGCGTCTGTAGTCAGAGTCTGGGAGGGAGGATGAAGAAGGGACCCCAGAGCTGGTTCTCTCGAACCATCCACCATTGCAAGTCTCGCACCATCGGCGATGCGATCAGAACTAATTGATCTAGGTCGTCCACAAGTTGATCCCATTGAGAGCGAAGAGTCCACTGAGAAATCCTCATGTGGAGTCGGGCTCGGGGGATCGTCGGGATGGCGGCCGCTATGAGCCCCAGAAGACGGAGGACCGATCTCGCAGAGATCCTCCTGTGCTCTGATAGCAGGGAAATCTGGAGTTGAAGAGGGGCCGCCCTGTCTGGAGGCGGGAAGGCCTTGCTGACAGTCGTATCGAGGATGGCCCCGATGAACTGTAGTCTCTGGGAAGGATCCAGATGAGACTTGGAATGGTTGATGGTAATACCCAGGTAGGTGAAAACCTGCTGGATGAGGGAGAGAAAACGCAGGAGTTCCTCCCTGGACAAGGCAGCCAGGAGCCAGTCGTCCAGGTAAGGGAACACCTGAACTCCCACTGTACGCAGGTGGGCCGCTACCACAGCCAGACATTTGGTAAATACTCGGGGGGGGCCGAGGATAGACCAAAGGGGAGCGCCTTGAATTGGTAGTGGTCCCCCTGAAACGCAAAACGAAGATACTTGAGGTGAGAAAGGTGAATGGGAATGTGCAGATAGGCATCCTGCATATCCAGTGCACAAAGCCATTGACCCAGCCGAAGGAGGGGCAGAAGGCTCTGCAGAGAGAGCATCCTGAACCTTTTGTATTCTACATAAAGATTCAGGGAACTGAGATCTAGAATTGGTCTGAGATCTCCCGTCTTCTTTGGGACCAGGAAGAAATGGGAATAGTAACCCATTCCCTGAAGATGCAGGGGGACGGGCTCTATCGCTTGCTTCAAGAGAAGAGCTGAAATTTCCTCCGGACCAAAGGAAGATGTTCCCTTGAACAGGCTGACTTCAGAGGTGGGTGGCGGGTGGTTTCTGAAGAAACTCTATGGAGTGCCCTTCCGCTATAAGCTGGAGCACCCAAGAATCAGGTTATCCTCTCCCATCCCGGAAGGTGGAGGGAAAACCTCCCTCCTACCAGTTCCTCTAGAAAAGTCCAGAGGCGGTGGGAGAGGAAAGAAGTCAGGTGGTGTGGGCAGCGCGCGCAGCTGAAGCACCGCTGCTTTTGGGAGGGCTTGGCAGCTGTGGGGGCCCGGCGTTGATGGCCTGCCTTCCTGTGGTTTCGCCTTTGGCCAAATCAGTCTGCGAAAGGGAAGGTGCTGCTGTTGTTGGGGACGGTACATGGAATCCACGGATTTCAGAGCCATCCCCTTCTCCTGCAAATCGGTGATGATGTCCTTGACATCACCCCCGAAAATGTGCTTCCTGAATAGCGGATTGCACCTCCGGAACCAAACCTGACACACGGAGCCAGGCATGACGCCGTAGACCCACGGCGAAAGCGGACTGGCCGAACAAGCAGAACGGACGAGGTCAGCCAACTCCTGTTTAACCTGGGAGTCAGGCAAGGATTCCAGCTTGGATTCCACCTGGGTAAGGACAGCCTTCTGGTAATCCCCCATGTGGGCGATGTAATTCAGGGCCCGAATTCCCAGTGTGGAGGAGGCGTAAATCTTTCTTCTATACTGGTCCAGAAGGCGAGATTCCTTATCCGAAGGAGACAAGCTCAGATGTTTTGGATGTGCCGACCGGCCGTGAGCGGCGCTGATCACGACCGAGTCGGCGCGAGGGTGGGAGTCTAGGTAGTCCACACCCTCAGGAGCCTGGTACAGCCTGTTTGACTTCCTGGGAAGTGGGGCCAACGCCGACGGTTGTTTCCAAATCGTGGTAACAAGGTCGGCATGAGGCTCAATCCAGGGTGGCACTAATGTTGGAGCTGTCACGGGCAGGTTCAGATGTTCAGCGAGTTTAAGTCGCTGAAGATCTGGTTCCAAAGAGTGCCACAGGTGTACTTCCTGGATTTTTCTAAGCACACCTGCGAAAGATGGATCCTGAGGATTTCGAGGGGTCCTCGGCTGGGGCTTAGACGGAGAGTGGGTTTGTCGCCTCGAACATCCCTCGGAGGAGTCCGAGGAATCAGAGACGGAAGAAGAAGAGGAAGACTCCCTTACGCGACTTGGGGGAGGAACGGGTTCCTTGGGTGGTACCCTTAAACGCGTGTCCTGCCCCTCTCTCGACCCAGAGGGAAGAGCCCTGGAGTCCGGAGGTGGTGAGAGAGTGTGCCGTCTCGGACTTACGGGAGCCGGAGGCGGCACCGTCGTCGTAAGGCGACTCTCTACCTCCCTGGAGAGTTGCACCTTAGCCTCGGCCCACCAGGAGGCCAGAGTCTCCTGCAGATCCACCGGCAGCCGTGGGGGCGGTGGAGGTGGAGGAGGAGGGGGAAAAGTGTACTGTGTACCAAAGGCGAAGATTCAAAACCCAGCTGCGAAACCTGGCTTTGGGTAATGCGAAGCAAGCGAAAGACCAGCTGGCCAGGTACTGGGGCGCGCTGGATATTGTGGTCCCGGTACGACAGCATCGGATAAGACGGTGGATACCCAGGAACCGGGGCTGCCGGAGCAGACGGCCTGGTCAGCGGCCTCACGGGCGGGACCACATTAGGGGGCCCGGAAGGCGGAGGGCCCGACAGAGGGGAACCTCCGAAGCCGGATGTTCTGGGGCCGGTAGAACTGCATCGGTGCCGCGCCGGAGGAGCCGCGCCGCGCCAGCGGAGGCACCGCAAAGGAACCGCGCTGGGCCGGCGTCTGGGGCCAACGCCAGATCCGGGTTCGACGGATAAGGAAGATCCCTGCATCGTCCGGGATGGAGGAGAGAACTCGGGTCAGGCTGGGGTGACCCAGGTTTCCCCAGAGGGCAGCGGGCGCTGCGGAGACCCGGCACGACGGACTGGAAGGGTCAGCTGCCGGTTCGCCGCGACGCCGGAGGAGCCAGCGTCCGCTTACGGAGCTTCACCAGAGGCGGGCCGAGGGGAAGGATCAGCCCGGTCCGAGGGGGAAGTGGCCGTGCGCCACCCGAAGGGTCGGGTGTCTTATCGACCCTCTCCATGCGGACGTCGGAGGAGCCGACGTCCGACTTAGAGGAGTCGCTCACACCAGTAGGCCGCAAGTCTGCAGCCGAACTGGGGGTGGAGGCCTCCTTTCGCCCGGAGGTGCCCGCAAGGCCCAAGCGCAAGCCAGACAGGCGGGCCGACGCCTCCTCCAAGACCTCGGAGGAGGCCATCGAGCGTCCCCGGGCCGACGTTATTTTGTCCCCGCGCTCTGCGGAGACGCGGTAGAGGAGGACTTCTCCCGTGGAAGTAGACGCCTGCCTCAACTTTTTCAACTCTTTCCATAGAAGACATTTTTCTTGAGGAGATGGGCTTCCAGGACTGTTGGCGCAGTTTACGGGTGGCAGCATGGAAGTTGAGGCAATGCTGGCATTTCGACTGGGTGATCGGGCCCTAGGCAGAAAAGGCACAGGAATGGCCGTTCTTGTATAGCAGCTGGGCGCCCGCCGCAGTCGCCTTGTTTTGTGCTTTCGAAGGGTATAAGGGGACGACATACACCGACGATGTACCTGACGCATTGATAAAAGAATAACTATTTTTCGTTAAAACCGGTAAGGGTAGAGCTGATGAAGCACCTAACTTTACCGCGAGGTGCTGCACCAGCTAACGGCGGAAAGAACTGGAAGGCGGGCATCCGGGACCACCCTTTATACCATTGTATGACGCCAGTCACCTGATGGGGCGGTCCTCCAGGGACCGCTAGCCAGAAATTTTTCCATAGTCCTGCCGGCCGGCGCCAGTCCTATATGTAATTACTCACTGCAAGAGCCCTCTCGAAGTAAGATCACTCAGTTCCTGACAGGGAAAGGAACAGCACGTAAATTTTAAAAGTAAGAAAATAGCCAGCCCGGTGGCACAAAGGGTTGAGGCGCTGGATGCCACACCAGCGACCCGTGTTCGGGAACTAGCGTGGGCCACCAAAGTCAGCAGGGGAGAAGGATCGAGCATCCCAGGACTGCTCTTCTTCTCCGGAGTGGGGGCTCCAGTACTTGGGGATTGCCTGGCCCCTAGCACAGGCTGGGGGGCAGAGTGCAGACGCTAACAGTGAGGGCAGGGATGGGGCAGACGCCTGGAGGAGCATGCCCATTGCCTCCGCTGGCGTCACTGCATGCCCCATCCCAGAGGAGGAAAAGAGGAAAAATGCGGTCTTGCAGCTTGATGGCCATCCTGGGATGCACTTGGCTCCAAGAGTTTTGCACCCAATACACTGGATCCAGTCCTGGCGGTGAGTAAGGGGGAGCTCGCCGCCTCCCCACCACGGGGGGGGGGGCGCGCCGTGGGGGTATGACTGGGGTGAGGTCCTTAATGGGAGCTTGGGTGTGCCAGGACGGCGGCTGGATGTGCGCTGACTGTGGGAGAAAAAGCACTAAAACAAAGAAAGAAAATAAACAGAGCTATAGGTTCAGGAGAGGAACCAAGGCACTAGAATGATAAAATATAAAAATGTGACAAAAAACACCACAGAAACTGTGGTTCCCTGGAACTGTGAAGGACCGATAAAAACTGCTACAACCACTAAAACTAACTATACCTGAACAGGGGCAGCAATCAAATAAAACAAAACGGTGATAAACTGAAGAATTAACAATCACAATAAGAAAGTCAAGGAAAGCTCTCAGATGCGTCCAAACTGGCAGGCGGAGAAATGAATCTGGGTGGTTCAGAATGCAGCAGTTACTAGGGGCAGCAGTTTGAAACTGGCACGAGCCAATGAGAGTTCCATCGTTTCCATACATTCCATTCTCCTCGGAGGCAGTTCCAACACAGGAGGCTGACTGTATTAGTTAAGCATACGGAGAGATTCCTGGGGTTTGAAAAGACATTTTATACAAAGGGAGCTATTTTTTTTTTGCAGGATTTGACAGAGACTCAGAGGAAACATTTTTGTTTGTACTCCCCGCATGAAGAGCTATCCTGGTACAACTCTAATTTTTCTATTTTATTGTTATTGATTTTTTTTGTCAATAAAATTTTTTATTAAATCGTAATGAACACATAAAAATGAAACAGATTATATAGTGGCAGACTAAAGCACTATAAACGAAATAGAAAAGTTGTTGTTAATAAAAAGCTACTTACACATTTTTTAACTGCCTATGATTCTTGACCTAGGTTTCTACGACAGTTTATTTCATTTGTGTTGACCAGGTAGGTGCACTAGACAATGTAATACCTATTTCCAGGCATGACCCGAAATACACAATACAAATACAATGAGCGCAGTATAACAATAAATCATACAAATACAATGACTGTGTCAAAGTGGGATTTACTCTGTGCATACTCTGTGATAAAAGTAATCCAATTTTTATTTTTCACACCAGAATCCTCTCGTTACCCAACGTTTCACCCGTGGGGCTTCCTCAGGGGAGAGGATCTGTGTATAATCATATTTAAGAATTATTTCAAATTTTCATATTACCATATTCCGTAGTCCTTAATTTTGTTACATATTTTCAAGTTTATAATGCACTTATAAGAAGAGGAAGTTACTACTCATACTTCTAAGAAGTGCTACATGCAATGGATAACTGAGAATCAGATAACATACTAGGTATGAATTATGATATTCAGCAGGTGCATGGAAATAACGCCTATTTTTATTTAGAATATGGATTGAATGACAGCATTGTTTCTATTAATATGTATTAATAATATGTATTAAGCAATGAGTAGTAAATTCCTCTAGAGAATTATTAAGGTAAATATGAGTAAAAACTTTAGACTTTGTAGGCTCCAGGCTGGAGCGATCACGTGGGTACTTGATAGAAAGTAAAACGTTTTGGACAACTGATCACACAAGCAGCTATATATAGGGGGTCTAACAGTGTGTAACATAACCCAGAATAAATGTACAAATATGGAGATGGCTAAGAGTGTACATAAGACAAGTGTAAAATGGAGTGCTTGGGACAGGAAAGTGCGTTATAAACTTGCAAATATGTAAAAAAATTATGAACTATGGAATATAGTAATATGAAAATGTGAAACATTTCTTAAATAGGATTATACACAGATCATCTCCCCTGAGAAAGCCCCAAAAACTTTCAGCAACAAGAGGATTCTGGTCTGAAAAATAAACATTGGACTACTTTTATGACTTGTTTTGAGTGTGGCTGGTTTCTTCTACTATTTCTGCATGTACTTTCGCTTACCAGCCCCAAATGACAAAAACTGTATAGACACCTATAATTGGAAAAGGGACACGGCCAGCACCCAACATTTACTACACCTGGTACCAAGGAAGCATAGAAGAAAGGTATGGATCCTGCAAAAGCAAGCCCAGGAGTGAGCACCAGAAGGATGGCAGCTAAACTAGAAGCAGAAACAAAAATCCAAACTGAGACTGTACAGCTGGCCCCAGCGATGAAAGAACAATAGGCAGGGACAGAGCCTGCTCCGATAATGTGCTTGCTCTCAACCACAATCTATCAGGGGACTTCCTAAATGTACAATCCTAGATCACTAGCCATAGGCTGGTTCTCAACGTTAGCAAGACTCAGGCTATGCTTTTTGGCTCACCTGCCAAATTAAAAAATAGTCATCATCTCTTCAGAATAGTAAGTGTGAATGGTACCCCTTTGGAAGTGGTAAACTCGTTTAAATACCTGGGGGTTCTACTTGATGGATCTCTTAACTATGAGATCCATATTACTACTGTGGGAAAAGCGGTCAATACTAAGCTAGAGTTAGCCTACAGAACTAGCCACGTTCTCACCCCTTCAGCAAGGTTGGCCACTGCCAGAGGAATTCTTCTCCCATCCCTTGCATAGGGAACTTCAATCTTCGGCAATGCATCTAAAGCCTCCCTACACAAATGGGACATAACCTATAATAATATGTCATTATGCCTCTGAATCCCCCAAGTTAAAACATCACTGCCTGCTCTATGCAGACCTTAATTGGCCCTCTTCTATGGTCCACTGGCTCCTTGCTCTTGGGGCCTTTCTGAACGGAATCCTGAGGTCCAGTATGCCTAGCTCTCTCGCCGCTACACTCACCCCACAGACCACCTCCTATGGTCTCCGTTCTGCTGATCTTTCCTTAATCCACATTCCAGGCTGTAACACTTCCAAAGGGAACAGTTTTTTCCTACGTGGCCCCCAGTTACTGGAACTTGATGCCCCTTGAAATACGCCAGTCACCTAGCCATGTCTCTTCTAAAAAGAGGCATCGCTCTCTGCTGATTGACAGTACATAGTGCAACTGTTTTAAACCACCCTAGATTCCTGACTCTCTATACTATTACTGTCTCGGTGTCCTCCTCCAGTACTTATACTTCATAGTTTCTACTTGTCTTACCACCCCTTTCCTACCCCATCTCTTACACATCTCTCCCCCCCCCCAAACATATACTTTCTCCCCGTGAGGTCTTACTACCTCAATCCTTCCTACTTACTTGCTCCCCTTTGGTGTCATATTCTTTATTTTTTGTAGAATAGAGTTGATGCCTAGATTGATAATCAACTTATATGTGCACTTACCTTTGTTGGGCTTTGATATGCAAAATGTCTATATTGCCTCCTGGTTACACCAATTGCTCAAACCGTTATCCATTTTTACTATATCCTTAAATACTATAGTATAATATGCTCTTACTTTCACTTCTGAGATGAAGTACATCGGAATGTTTCTCCCGTCACCTCAAATTGTTATCCATTTTAATTGTATCCCTACTATGTTGTACTCCTATACTGTACTGTACCATCAGTGTTTTTTCCTGTTGATGATGTAACCTCCCAGGTCGTGCCTGAAAACAGTCACTTTGGTGTCTAGTGCACTTACCTGGTTTTCAAAAACTAAATAAATAAAAATGGTAGGCTTGAGAGAGAGAGAGAGAGAGAAAGAGAGAGATGCAATGTCTAGAAGCAAAGAGAAAAGAAGAGATGTAGTGACAGGAGCAGCGATGGCTGATGACTTTCAAGCTATCAAAGACAGAGGATCTGGTATAGGTCCAGCACACCAACAAACCACAAACAACTTAAAAGACATTAAACTTACAAAGTTGTGTCCCTTGGATGATATCGAAGCATACCTACTAACTTCTGAGAGGGCCGCCAGAGCCTGCCAATGGCCAAAACAGCAATAGGCAATAAGGTTGGTAACTTTTCTGACAGATGAAGCCCAACTTGCCTACAGCAATATGGACACTGCGCAGTCAGAAAACTATGACCATGTGAAAAGAGAAATCCTTAAAAGATATGACATCTCAGGAGAGACCTACAGGCAGAGATTCCAGTCCCTGAAGTACCACTCAGTCGACAATCCTCAAGAAGACTTCGCCTGACACAGATCTACTCATTACATAAATGTCTCTCACTTGAGTGCAAAACAGTCCCACAAATCATCAACATATCTGCAATGGAGCAATTAGTCGACTTCCTTCCTACAGACGTACAGCTTTGGATAAAAGAAAACCAACCAGAAAGTGGTGAAAAGACAGTTTCTTTGGCTTAGCACTATCAAATGGCCAGACAGACACTGCAGCAGTGAAGTAACAGCCAAGGATCGGTAAGACTTTCTCGATTTAACTCCAGATCAGATAAGAACTTGATGGGAGTAACAAATCCGCATCCAAAGACTTGATCTACTGTGACACTAATGAGCCAAGCCATATTGCAAGAACTGCCATAAAAATAAGAAACGTAACACTAGAGCAAATTTGGCCTTCGTAAACTGGGACAAGTATTCAACAGATGTCAAGGTGGAAGATAAGACTGTGAAAGGACTTGCTGGTTTCAGGCAGCAGACAGACAGACAGACTCTGGTGCATGCTGATGCTCTGGGAAAAGACTGTGCAGAACAATCAGGTACCAGGGTCATCTGCATCCCAAGGGACACCCTATAATATCCCACCACCCAACTGACTGAGCATTAATGGGGTGTCACACCAAATGAAAGTGGAGGTAGTACCAAAGTAACCTGTACCTAGGCTGTGATTACTGGAAATGACTTTCCAGATTTGCAAAGTTAATTACACAGGGAGTAAACCCTGCTGTTCCAGGAGCTGTGATAAGAGCACAGGGAAAGAAACACTCAGATGTTGGGAACGCTTCCTTTTGGTAACTTTGATTCAGACTTGTTTGAGCTCAGCTCCAAGATTCGGAAGCCCAGGAAAGAAAGATAATGCCTGAAAAAAAAAAAAACAGTGGCAACAAAAGACTGATGGACATAAGGGGCTGATACTTGAAAATACTGAAGCCAAACGGATTGTGATTTTATTTCAGAGCAAACTACATAGAGAAACAGAATCTGATGGCAGATAATGGCCACTTGGCCCACACAGTTTGACCATTTTTCCCTACCTATATTCTTGCCCCAGACCCTACTTTATCTACAGCTCTTTCTCCCTCCCCCCTTCCCTTCCACTATGATTCCCTTGTGTCTATCCCATGCATTCTTGAACCCCCCCTCACTGTTTTTACCCCACCACCTCCGCTGGAAGGCTGTTCCAGGAATCCACAACTTGTCTCCTGCATCTACCTCCTTCCAGTCTCACAGTATGTCCCCTAGTTCTTGAGCACTTTCTTTTCTGACAAAAACTTCCCTCCTGCACATTACTTACCCCCATGAGGTATTTAAAGGTCTATATCATACTCCCCCTCCTTTCAGGGTGTACGTACTGAGGTCCTTTAGTCTCTCCTCGTAAGGGTTTTGGTGAAGACTCTGCACCATTTCGGTTGCCCACCTCTGGACTGTTTCCACTCTGTCCCTGCCCTTCTGGAGATGTGGTCTCCACAACTGGACAGTACTCAAGCTGGGGTCTTAACAGCAATCCACACTGGGACAATATCACCTCACTCTTTCTGCTGGTGATACCACCATCATATGTACCTTAGCATCCCACTAGTCCTCCCACATACCTTATCGCACTGACTGCCCACCTTTAGATCATCCGATACGATTCCCCTAGGTCTCTTTCCTGCTTGCAGTAGCTGTCAATACCATTGCACCCATTTTGTACTCTGACCCTGGATTTATGGTCCCAAGTGCATTATTCTGCATTTTTTTTTTTTTTGCACTGAACCCCAGCTGCCATACTTTTGACCACTCATCGGGTTCTCTCAGGTCTCTGCTCATCCTTTCCACCCTGCTGTAGAAGTTGGTGTCATCCACAAATAGGCAGATTGCAGCTCCTCTGTAATGTCGCTTATGAAGACATTAAAAAGGACCAGTCCCAACACTGATCCCTGAGGTAGCCCACTAGTCACCCTCCCTTCCTCAGAGCAAACTCCATTTACCACCACCCTCTGTTGCTCCGCTAACCAATTTCTTACCCGGTTTACCACCATTTGAACCACCCCTAAGCTACCCAAGCTTACTCACTAGTCTCCTATGTGGAACAATGTCAAAAGTCTTATGAAATCTAGGCAGGCCATGTCCACCACACCTCCCTGATCCAATTCCTTGGCCACCCAGTCAAAGAAATCTATCAGATTTCTTTGACACAACCTCCCCCTGAATAAATGCTGCCTCAGGTCTTGTAACCCACTGGATTCAAGATATTCCACAATCCCTTCTTTCAGCAGTGTTTCCATTAACTTTCCTGTCACCGATCTCAGACTGGCTGGTCTATAACTGCAGCTTCTTCCATACAACTTTTGTAAAGTGGGACTACATCTCCCTCCCCCAGTCCTCCAAAACCACTCCAGTATTCACTGATCTGACAGGACTCAAGATGGAATGGAAGGGCTGAATGTACTTGACTTTTGCGCCAAAACCTTACCCGAGCTATTTGGAATTTCTCCAAAAAACAGCTGATTTAAACTCGAGAGGGCCCACAGGGCAGTCATGCCTAAACCTTCACCAAATTATGAGGTTTCATAATTACCCCAATAGAGAGGTCGTCCTGAAAGCCTATCGGGAGAATCCTGGGCTCCAATATGAAGGACATCATTTATTTCTCTCTCAGGACTATTCTGCTCGGCTGTTAAAACACAGCCGGGCCTTTAATCCTGTGATGGCACAACTGCAAGAGGCCAGCGTAGAGTACTACATGCTATACCCAGCTACCCTCAAAATTAAGCATGAAGGAGCTGTTTATTCTTTTTGGAAAGTCCCGAAAGCCGAGGTGTTTGTCAGAGACCTGAAAAAGAAAATGGGGTGATCTTTCTGTGCAGTTTCTGCTCTGTTGAAATCACTTTGTGTCTGGCCTAATCATCTGAGCCATGCTGAAATCTGGATCTATATTTGATTAAGGTACTGCAACGGTTTCCTTTTGAAGTTTGAGTAGGGATGGACTGAGCGTCAGAGTGAAGTTTAGTATCAATATGGATGGGCACTGAGCGCTTTTGGGAGATGGATGGGGGTCCTAGAAACAATGAGACCGCTTAACATACTGGCTGGGTATGCAACTGATGGATGGCATTTGGCCCTGCTGGACTGGACTGAGACATGTGGTCAGCTGGAGGAAGCTGTAATCTCCTGTACGGGACTGAGATCTACTGTTTGGGTGTTTTGTTTTTCCCCAAAGCAACAAGAAAATCACAAGCCAGCTTTATAACATTATAAGGGAAGTTCCATCCTCTAACCCCATTATTCTCCCTTCACCCTCTCCCTGAGGCTGGGGTGTTGGAGACATAGAAGGGACCTTTGGAGTGCTCCTCTGTTTTGGAACCGAAGGTTATTCTGGTGTGTTACTGTTGGGGGCACCATCTCTGCCTAGAGAGGGACACTGCAAGAACCTGTATGGCTCCCTTGGTACATCTGTGAAGAAAGGTGGCTAAAAGGGAAAAGCTGATCCACGAGGGAGAGGTTGGGGGGTGGCTGGGGGAGGGGTGGCAAAGCATGTTGTTGGTTCCCGCTGCACACCCTCCACTCGGTCGCACCCTACCCTGACTCATGAGTTGCTTAGAATGTCCTGGACCTGATCTACTTAATGTTTGAGTGTTTAGCCTGATTAGTTTGGCTCAACAATATATATTGTGAGGGAACATAGAGCTGGACGACCCTTACAATATGTTGGGGGACACCGATTACCTACATCTTTTTTGTGGTTCCCTCTTTTTCTTTCTCTATTCTGCTAGCTTCATTTTAAGACTAGGTGGTTCAGAAGGGAAGTCCCTTGGTAGTTATAATTTTAACTTTTTTAAGGTAAAAATTGCAGTGGGAAGCGGGGTGGGGGATGCGTTTCAATTTCACAATGAGAAGGATATGTAAAATTCCTGCTTTATGCAGCTACTGTTACAATGGGAAGGAGGGAGGGGGAGGAGGGATGAACTGTACATAGTTGTTTGTTATTACACAGTTTGATAGAAGTTTTAAGATCCCAATGTGTAACTAATCTGAAAGTCTTTTTGGAATCAGGAGATCTGGAGGGTGGGGGAGCTTATGAAGATTGCTGGTCGGGGAGAATGCACTGCTGGCGTCATGGCTAGCTTACAAGATTTGACCATAGTCTCATGGAATGTCAGGGGAATAGCCACCCCTATTAAACGCACGATGCTTATGACTGCTTTGAAGTGACGAAGTACCCAGGTGGCCCTCCTCCAGGAGACCCACCTCACAGATAAGGAACATGCCAAACTAAAGAGGGGAATAGGTTGGGGAATGCTATGTGGCGGCCTTTAATTCTCATAAGAGGGGTGGCTGTTCTCCTGCACAAGAAATTACCATTTCAGGTGGAGCGTGCGAGGCTGGGTGCTATATATTTGTTGGTCGGGACCCCTGGCGGGGGCACGTTTGGCAGCATATATGCCTCAGCTATTTATGACCCACAATACTATAGAGCTCTCCTGGCCTTGTTAATTGAAGAACAATTCCTGAATTTGATTTTGGGAGGTGACCTGAATTGTCTGCTCAATCCAGCATTAGATCACTCAGACGGTAAGGGAACCCCTAAAGGAGCTATTCGGGAATGGTTATCAGGAATGACTGATCTAGATATTATTGATGGGTGGCACACAGCTAACCCTACTGCCAGGGAGTATACATTTTTCTCGCATCCACATCGAACTTGGTCATGGTTAGATTACTTATTCTTACCCAGAGATTGGTATTTTAGACTTAGCTATATTAAGCATAGCCCAATTCACATATCTGACCATGCTATGGTCATACTGTCATTACAATGGGGGAAGGAAGAACGTTCACAAACAGAATGGAGGTTCCCTAATTATTTGTTAGCTAATAAGGAATTTAAGGAGCATATGCAGGACCAATGGAAGCACTATGTCCAGGCTAATTTGGAGACGGCCCCATCTAAGGCTATCTTTTGGGATGTGAGATGGCCCCATCTAAGGCTATCTTTTGGGATGTGAGAAAATCATTCATGACAGGAGCTATAATTAGTTATGCAGCCCATCACAAAAAGAAAGTTAGGGAACGGAGGACAAACTTGGAACAGAGACTTAAGAGTTTTAGAAAGAAAGATGGCTCAAGGGGAGAGAGGGGAGAATGTGCAGCATTTATTGACAGGGACCCAGAAGGCAGTAAATAACCTACTGATGGGAGAGGCAAGGAAAACCTGCCTTTTTGTGAGGAAACATTTTTATAAATGGGGGAACAGACCCAGCACTATGCTGGCTAATTTAATACTGGGCAATCGTGGGACACATCTGATTCATGTTATCAAGGGTGAGGATGGTACGCTCCAGAAAGATAAAGAATCTATTGGGAAAAGATTCACAAGGCTCTATCAAGAACTCTACCATTCTCAAACTGGAGAAGGAGAGCATGGAATGCTGGAGTTCTTAGATAGGCTCATGCTGCCACAGATTACAGAAGCACAGTGAACATGGTTAGGCTCCACCATAACAAAACATGAAATCTTTAAAGCCATTGCAGCCCTAAAGAGAGGGAAGACCAGTGTGCCAGACGGCTTCCCAGCTGAATATTGTAAGGTTATGCAAGCCCACCCTGTCAAACACTTGGAGGTAGTATTTAAAGAGGCCAGAGAGGAATTGGGAGAGCTGCCATGCTCTTTTGGGGGCAACCATTTGCCTGATCCCAAAGGCAGGTAAAGATTTATTTGAATATACCTCTTAGACCAATATCCCTTTTAAACTGTGATTCTAAAATTATGGACAAGATTATAGCAACTAGGTTGGAAAAATTATTGCCGGGGCCAATCCACCCACACCAAACCGGATTCATTCGAGACAGATATTCCTATCATAATATGAGAACCCTTTTAAATGTGATTTGGGAGGCTGGAATGGGGCAGGAAGGGTACATATTCTGTCAATGGATGCAGAAAAAGCATTCAGTAGAGTGTAGTGGGCATATTTATTGGAGGTCTTGACCCGGTTTTGTCTGGGTGGAGAATTTATTGGCCTAGTACGACAGATGTATAGAAATCCCAGGGCTAGAGTCTTAATTAATGACACTGTCTCTGATAGCTTCGGTTTAAGGTACTCGCTGTCACCCTTCTGATTTGCTATGGTACCCGAGCCTCTGGCCATAGCCATCTGAGCGCAGCCGGATATTTCAGGCGTTATAGGTAAGACAGGGAGGGAACACAAGCTATCATTACATGCTGACTATATGCAACTAAGCCATCTCAGTCTAGGCCCCAGTTACTAAAGCTGACTGACCAATTTTCCAAATGTTCAAGTTATAAATTAAATCTAGAGACATCAGAAGAAATGAGAGTTGGTGAACCGGAGGACCTGGAAATAATACAGGGGTCAGAATGGGGCCTTAAAACAGTCCAAGGGACATTTACCTATCTAGGTATTAAGGTTGGAAGGACTATTGGAAGTCTATATGGTTTTAATTACACTCCGCTCTTACAAACCATAACAGCAGACTTGACCAGGTGGCATAAACTCCCTATCACGTGGCTGGGCAGAAGAAATTTAATCAAAATGAACGTCCTCCCCAGGATACTTTATAGCCTGCATATGGTTGCATGTAGGGTTAAGAAAGGCTGATATTAAGAGACTAGAGAAAGCTTTTTCAGACTTCATTTGGCAGGGTAAACGTCCAAGAGTGGGCCTAGCTCGGCTAAAAGCCTCAAGAGAAAAGAGAGGGCTCCAATTTCCAGATTTGGGGATTTACCACATGGCCATACAATGTAGTTATGTACAAGACTGGATCGGTAGGCCTAGTGAGGCAGGATGGCTCGATCTGGAGGAGAGGGGATGCCCAGGTAGGGTTTCAGCCTGTCTGTCTATCAGGGGTTGGAAGACATATCTCAATTTACCTGAACCAAATCCCTCAGTTAGGGCCGTATTACACAGCTGGAGGGGGCTGCTTAAACAAAGAGTTACAGGACAGGAGGATACGTCGCTTTTGCCTGTGAGGTAAAACCCTTTTTTCCTGCCCAGTTTGGAAGACATGGGATATTGAGAATGGGAGGAGAGAGGTGTCCTCTGTTGTAAAAATGTTTTCATCCGGACTAGACTCTTGAGAACCTGCAGGCTGGGATGAGTTTGGGACACCAGCACTTTTTTCGATACATGCAAGTTAGGGCATATTGCAAATCTCTTGGTATACACCCTGGCGTGGATTCCCCATGGGATCAACTTGAGCAACTCATCCTGATGGGACAAAAGAATCCAAAGGGCATCATCCGCAGAATAGCCAGGGAGGGGAACGGTTTGCTCCCAGACAAGACGGAGAAAACTAAACAGCTGTGGGATAGAGAGAGATTTGGGAATCTCCATATCAGAGGAGAATTGGACGTTGGTGTCCCAGCTTCATCACGGCATTTTATTGTGTAATAATTATAAAGAATCTTATAAATTCTGTCATCAATTATGCTACCCACCATTCACTGTTCACAAATATAACCCAGCGGTGTCCCCGATCTGCCTTACATGCAATAATAATCTTGCAACGTATTATCACTACTTTTGGGCCCGCCCTGCTCTACAACATTTCTGGAGGGATGTGGCGAAAGAGGTGCAAAATATTGTAGGGAAATGGCTTCAATGTCCCCTCTGCTGCTCCTATTTGGAGTAGAGGACACTGGGGAGGCGGAGTGGGCCCCTGTTCAGAGATGGCTTACAGTTGTCTTGTTTATGACCAGACATTGCATCCTTAATACGTGGGTGTCTGCCACGCAACCCACTACATCCCAGTGGAAAGCCCTGATATTGCAAGCCCTTACTCTGGAATGTCTGACCTATGTCATAAAGGACAAGGGGATCTCTTTCATAGGGCATGGGAGCCATACTTAGCTTCCCTGTCAGCTGCAGATAACATAATGCTGAGTGAAGGATGGATTTAAAGCTCTATCAAATGCCCGGTTTGGTTATTGACCTGTGTCCAAAAGATGAGCATAACCCAACCCTTTGATCACCTGGATTATAGCTTGAATAATTTTATGATTGATTCTTGTCTTGTGATTAAATGTAGAACTGGATCTTGATGTATATAGGTTATGAATTCATGTTCATGTATGTCTTGTTTGTTTTGCATGTCAATTATACTGGAAAAATTCAATAAACAAATGATGAAAAAAAAAAAAAAAAGGGTTTGTAAAAGGTGAAGAGAAAGACTGGGGACCAGTACTTACCTTACCTGCTTTTTGCTTGCAGAGAAGTGCCACAAGCATCAACAGGTTATTTACCCTCTGAAATACTGCATAGCAGGTAACAAAGGGTCACTAGATGTAGTAAAAGAAACATGGGAAGATAACCCTGCTCAGAAAGAGTTTATTACATCTTAACATGTGCGTACTGTGAAAGAAACTGGCAAAATACGTCAAGAATGCCCACAGGTAATCAGGAAGAAGCACCAAAATAGCAGAATGTGTATTATCACCTTGGGGTAAAAGAAAAAGGTTTTGAGCCAGGTGAAAAGGTCTTGTTACTGTTACCCACTACAGAACAGTAAGTGGCAAGGGCCCTATAAAGTGGTTAGACATACTGGTACAGTTAACTGTGAGACTGAACACTGACAGGAAAAATCCTACCAAGATATACCATGCTAACCTCCTGAAGAAATGGGTTGAAAAAACATCAAAGGTTGCTTTGTTACTACTACTGGAAACTGCTGAAGATACTGCTATATTTATGGCAGACTGGAACAAACTAACTTCTGCTGCTGTAAAAGGTGAATGTTTCCTTATCCACAGAACTTCATAACTTAGTAAAGACATTTAAAAGTACTTTTACCAGGCCAGACCGCTGACACAGAGGCATTGCCTCGGTCTGAGATGCCAACGACCAGGGTTCGGGAATGGACCCAGGAAGTCGGAGAGCTGGCCGGGAGGAGTAAGGATCGAGCGTACTGTAGACTGCTCTCCTTATCCAGGGGAGGGAGGAGTGTTCGGCGCATTATGGACCCCTGGCAGAGCCCGAGGGATCTGCTGCGAGCGGCGCCATAATGCACGGGGCGGGGCAGACGCTGGTTGTCACTGCACGTCCCCACCCCCGGGGTTACAGCAACAAGAGGGGAAAAAAAATGCTAGTCCCATCAATGATACCGGCTATGTTGCAGTTACCTCTAGGCCACCAGTGATTGCTTCAGCGGCCCCACTCAGAGAGGTAAGCCTGAGCATGAGGGGGCGGGTGGTGGAGCTCGGGACAACGGCAACAAAAGATAAATTAATAAAAGTACTTTTACCACAGTGCCAGGCCAAGCAACAGTGGTTGAGCACGTAACGGTGACAGACAATGCTCGCCGTATCAGACAAAAGAATACAGATTACCAGGGCTGTTAACAGTAGTCGTAGTTAAGGACATACAGAAAAGAAAAAATTACTCACCTTAGTAATGTTGTTTCTTCTAATGGAGTCTTGCTATATTATGACATATGCAGTTTGTCCCAGCCTTAGAACTGCTCCGGAGGTGAAAGAGTTAACTTTCCATGCCAGGCATGGAATCTTGAGCGTGAACTCGGTTGAAAACTCTGTCTGTTCTTCAAACTCAAACTGTCAGATCTTTGAGCAAAACTCACTAAGATTCTGTGTGGAAGCTGTAAACCTACACTAGCTAACTGGCTACTAAAATATTAACACATTTTTGGTCCCAAAACAAAGACTCAAGTCAGGATCCAAAAATAAAAAACACCAAACACCCCAAAAAAGGTGAAAAACACAAGGTGGGCATCTATTAGTGCCAACACTGCACTGCCCACCCACATCCCAAAGCAGAGGTTCTGAGAGGGCAGGCAAGGGGGGAGGTCATAATATAGCAAGACTCCATTAGAAGAAACAACATTACTAAGGTGAGTAATTTATTTCTTCAAACATGAAGTCTTGCTATATTATGACATATGCAGACTACACAGTAGTACCTCCATGGAGGAGGGACAGAACCTACTTGGGAAATAGGCTCTGAAGCACAGCTGTGCCAAACCGAGCATCACTCCTAGCCTGGATGTCCAGGGAGTAATGCTTGGTGAAAGTGTGAACTGTTTTCCAGGTAGCTGCTTGACATATCTCTAAGATAGGATGTCCTGCCGCAGCTAGGGACGCAGCTGTACCTCTGGTAGAGTGAGCCCTCGGGCCTGAAGGGGGAACCTTACCCAGTTTTTGATAACATAATTGGATACAAGAGACAATCCACCTGGCAATGGATCTTTTAGTGGCAGGTTTCCCTTTACCAACCTCACCATAAGTGAGGAACAGTTGGAGGGAGTCAAACCTGTGACCCTTGGTACGCTCTATGTAGTAACTAAGGGCTCTCTTTACATCTAAACTGTGCAGCCTCCTCTCGCCAGAGGAGGAATGGTCAGTGAAGTACACTGGAAGAGATATAGATTGATTAAGGTGGAAATCTGAAACACCTTAGGCAAGAACTTCCTGTTAGTCCTGAGGACCACCTTATCTCTGTGAAAGGAGATAAAATCAGGCTCCACTGACAAAGCTTGTAATTCACTTATCGTCTGGCAGAAGTGATGGCTACTAAAACACAGTTTTCCAAGTCAAGTACTTAAGCTCTGCTGAAGACAAAGGCTCAAAGGGGGGTTGCATAAGCTGAGCGATGCAAACATTAAGATCCCAGGCAGGAGCAGGGTCCCTGAATGGAGGGTTGGTGTGAAGCAATCCCTTGAAAAACTTGGGAGAAAACAGGGTGAGCAGAAAGAGAAGAGGGCTTTCCTGCTGAAATAAAAGCAGAGATAGCTGCCAAATGCACTTTCAGGGTAGCTGGCCTCAGCCCCAAAGTATTTAGATGGACCATATAATCCAGGACTGTGGGCAAACCAGCAGATTCTGGGGAAATATGCTTTCAGAGCACCATATGGAAAACCTTTCCATTTGGAATTATAAGAAGTTCCCTGGTGGAAGGCTTCCTAGAAGCCTTCAAGATATCAGTACACCTTGAGAAAGGTGTAGGTCAGCAAACTCTAACTCTTCAAGAGCCAGGCCTTGAGGTTGAGGGATTTGAGATTCGGATACCAAACTCTCCCCTGGGCACAGGTTAACAGATTGTGATTCCTGGGAAGACACGGGGAAGGTGGACTGCTAATGTGCTAAGGACAGAAGGAGTGGATACCAGGGCTGTCTGGCCCAATCTGGAGCAATCAGAATCATCTTGCAAGGTTGAGATCTGATTTTGGATCCAGTGACCATTCGTGATGGCCCTGGGAAATCCTGCTGAGAGCATCTGCCAGGACGTTGTCCTTGCCTGGGAGGTGAACTGCCACAAGGGAGGTGTTCAGGGAATAAGCCAGAGACCACAACTTCATTGCCTCGGTGCACAAGGCCGAAGACCGAGTGCCCCCTTGCTTGTTGATGTACCACATTGTAGTGGTGTTGTCTGTTCTGACCTGTACCACTTTGTTCTGAACAGATGCATAAAAAACCTGAAGTGCTAGAAAAACAGCTCTGAGTTCCAACAGATTGATGTGGAGCAGAGATTCCTGAGGGGACCACAATCCCTGGGTGGTGAGGTTGCCCATGTGAGCTCCCCATCCCAAGAGGGACGCATCTGTAGTAAGGGTCAAGGAGTGAGATTGAGGGATGAAAGGAACACCCTGTCTCAGATTGCTCTGATCCTGCCACCACTGCAGGGCCTGGATCAGGGTTCAAGTTACTGGGATCAATTTGGTTAGAGGATCTCTCCTTTGAGACCAGAAGGCTCTCAAATGGAACTGGATGTCCCTCATCTGAAATCTTGCTCCTTGCACTACAGCTGTGGAGGCAGCCATGTGCCCTAGGAGCTGTAGAAAGTGCCTTGCTGGTCGAGAGAACTGCAGAGTGAAGGAGGAGGCCAGAGCCACAGGGTCTTTGCTCTTTCTAGAGGAAGGAAAGCTCTGGCCTGCTTTGTGTCCAGTTCTCGCGCTATGAAGGTGAGTAGCTGAACAGGCTCTAGAACTGACTTTGGAAGATTGAGAAGAAAACCTAGAGATGTAAGCAGCTGCTGGGTAACCTGAAGGTGTAATTTGACTTGGTCTGGAGACTGACCCACTATGAGCCAGTCGTCCAGGTAAAGAAAGATGGCAATCTTTTGCCTTCTTAAGTGAGCAACTGCTACTGCCAGGCATTTGTGAATACCCTTGGGGCAGAGGTGAGGCCGAAGGGCATTGCTCTGAACTGGTAATGGCCTGAGGGCAGTTCGAATCTGAGGTACTTTCGGTGGGAGCTTCTGATGAGAACATGGAAGTAGGCATCCTTGAGGTCCAGGGACGCTAACCAGTCCCTGGCCTTAGAGAGGTAAAATAATTCCCAGAGTCACCATTTTGAATTTTGGTTTTAAAAGGTGCTGCTTTAGCTATCTGAGATCCAGGATGGGCCGCCATTCTCCTGTCTTTTTGGGGTAAGAGTACCTGGAGTACAGTCCTTTGCCCTGGTGTGGGGAGGAACCTTTCTACAGCTCTGAGAGCCAGGAGGGTTGAGACTTCTGTTTCCAAAGCAAGAGCCTCTGCTGGATTTGCAGGTGGAAAGGATCTGGTTCTCATCTTTGGAAATTTTTTGAAGCTGAGAACCAGTCCCTGGCTTACTACTTCCAGGACCCACTTGTCTGATGTTAAAGACTCCCAGTCCTGGACGAAGTAAGCCAGCCTGCCCCCTACAGGTAATGGAGAATCGGCCCTGGCCATCCCATCAGGGTGCCTGTTTGGCAGGGGCTTTGGGTTGAGGGGTAGAAGCAGGCTTACTAGACCCCCTTCTGCCTCTTCCTCTAAAGAACCCCCTCTGGGCATAAGCAGAAGAGGAGGCCTGGGCTTGGTAAAAAGGCCTATGAAAAGGCCTGCCCCTGCCCCCGACATGCTGCCTCTGAGGAGTGGCTTGCCTTTCTTTGGCCTGTGCACTCCTATAGGTGGTCCTATACTCATCCATTTTCTTCATGTAATTCTCTGTCTGCTCCCCAAACAGAGAGTTACCCACAACAGGAAAATCCATGGCCTTAGCCTGGGTATCCTGTGACAGGCTAGTACACCTGAGCCAAACCATTCTGCGAAAAGCCACAGATGTAGCCATGACTCTTGAAGATACATCATTAGAGTCCACTGCAGCATGGAATTGCACCTTGGATGCCTCAATACCATCAGCAGCCACCTGCTCCAGCTCCTTGGCAAGCTGGGCAGGGACCTGTTTAGCTAAGAGCCATAACAGTATCTCATCTGGTTCTGGTATCTTGCAACATAGGCCATATAATTTGCCTGTGAGTCCCAAGGATGCTGCCATGTACTGTTTCTTAGCCATGGCATCTATCCTCCTGAGTCCTTGTCAGGGGTGTGAAGCCAAGGGAATATTTGCCTTATCACAGGCTGCAGCCTGCACTACCCCAACATGGCTGCATTGCTGTGAAAGGAACTCCGTATCAGAGCCTGACAATGTGTACCTCTTGTCCATTTTTTTATCCACAGGATGTATAGTGTGAGGAGCTTTTAAAATTTTTGTCTGTTTCCTAAAAGATTTATGTAAAGGAATAGACAGTCTCCTAGACTCTGGGATATCCATCATTTCTACATAGTCAGGCCCCTCCTGTTCATCCACAGCTTCTTCCAAAGGGAGCTGGAGGGTTTCAGCCACTTTTACATAAAACATAAAATGAGAGGGGGACTCAGAAAGCCTAGGGGGAGACACTCCTGAAGGTCTGTCTGGGGAGATGTCCGGTTCAATGGGCACATCCAGACATTCAAAATCACATTCACTCTCTTCATAATCTTCCTCCCCCTCCTCCGGTTCATAAAAATCCTCTATATCATATTCCTGAACCAGTGGAACCGACCGCTTACCTGATGGTGCCGGTTCGGTCGGAACCGGGGAAAGCGACTGGACAATTTTGATCGCTTTGGCTATCTCTGCAGCGGTTGGAGAAGGAAATTTTGGCTCCACACCTGCTGATTTTCTAGTCCTTTTTGCAGGGACTGACTCCTCCGAGTCAGCTCTCAGTTTGCTCGAGGAAGTCTCGCTCTGGTCAGAGGGCACTCCGTCCGGTTGGCACCGAACCGGGCTGGCCATCCGGGTCAGCGGACTTCTTGGCCTCTCGTTCCCTGAGCCTACCAACTCTCTTATCCAGGGTAGCTGCAGGGAAATTCTTGCAAATCTGGCAGTCTGCATTGAGGTGGTCAAACCCCAGACAATAAACACATGTGGTGTGTGGGTCAGCCTTGGCAAAGGCTTCCCCACAGACACTACAGTGCTGAAACCAGTGGGCCCGGTTTTTCTTTTGGGTTTTCTCAGACATAGTGCCAGCCTAACCAAAAACTTGCCCGTTTACGGCAATTCGACAAACAAGAGACACCCTTATCGGTTCCTCAACAAGTCGTAATACGGGTTGTGGAAAACCGTAATGAAATCCGCTTTTTTAGAACCGATAAGAACGGGAACCGCACTCTAAATGCAATTTAACAAAGTTTAAACACAACCTGATCGGTTCAAACCGAACCGATGATATCGTTTGCAAGTTCCACACAGAAATAATGTAAAACCTATCTATTACTTACAATACCACCAGACAGAGCTTGAACCGACGGTTGGTTAAATAAAAACAAAATGCGGTTTAAACCCAGAATTACACTTTTTAACCGACAAAATGAACGAGCAGTAGGAGAAATCTCCAGGCGACTGTTCAGTGAGGCGGAGTAAAGAATCTGACAGTTTGAGTTTGAAGAACAACAGACAGAGTTTTCAACCGAGCTCACGCTCAAGATTCCATGCCTGGCATGGAAAGTTAACTCTTTCACCTCCGGAGCAGTTCTAAGGCTGGGACAAACTGCATATGTCATAATATAGCAAGACTTCATGTTGTTTGAAATGAAAGAGATGAGTATCATCGAAGAATCGAGAAGAGCCTGGTCACCACCAATGGTGACAGTAAATAAAAAAAAAAAGAAGGGGGTGTAAGAATATGTCCTTATTTTAGGAAACTTAAGTGTCTGTATTTGACAAAATCCAGTGTCCAGGATAGATGATTTAGTGGACAGATTGGGAAGTGCCATGTATATCAGTATCCTCGATCTCACCAAGGGTTACTGGTAAATTCCCCTAGCTAAAGAATCCAGAGTCAAAAATGCATTTTCCACTCCAGCTGGATTCTATCAGTTTACCACCACGCCATTTGGTTTACATGGCACACCTACTACATTCCCAGGGTTAATGGATATCATTCTAGCCCCTCACACTGGTTATTGTGCTGCTTATCTAGATGATGTGGTGGTGTTCAGTCCAGACTGGAAAGGCCCCCTGGAACACCTATGAGAAATTATCCAATCAAAAATGCAGGTCTGATCATTAATCCTACCAAGTGATCATTAGTCATGCAGGAAACCAGATATTTGGGTTATATTTTGGGAAATAGGGAAGTCAAGCCAGACATTTTTAAGCTAGAAGCAGCAGCTAACAGTACAGTTCCTAAAACAAAGAAACATGTCTGGTCATTTTTACTTCTGGCTGGCTACTACCAGAGATTTGTTCCCAACTTTGCCCAATTAGCTGCTCTCCTCACCGAACTCACAAAAATCAGTGCACAAATAATGGGAAATGGTCCCCAGAGTGCGACAAGGATTTTGGACCATCAAGGCTGCATTATGTTCAGCCCCTGTTTTAAGAAGCCCAGACTTTGAGAAGCAATTTCTGTTAGATGCATCAGGGGTAGGACTAGGAGCAGTCCTACTGCAGGATGAGAGGGAGACTCAGAGGAAGGATTTCTGTTTGTACTGCCTGTATGAAGAGCTATCCTGTACAACACTAATTTTTCCATTTTACTGTTGATAAAATGCTACTTGTTAATTTTATAACTGCCTACTCTTCTTGACCTACTCTTCTACGACATACCCCGCCCAAGAAATCAACAGGAAAAGGAGCAGATAAGTGAAAGATGCAGTACAACAGAATGCGAAAGCAGAGCCTCAGCAGCTCTCCGTTACAAGCCTCAGATTACATGCTTGGTCAGGTGGTGGGGAAGATAACCTGCTATCACTTTGCAGTTTAAGCACAAGCAGAGTTACAGCTTCTAATATAAAGAGGATGCTAAAATGTGACAGATATAAAGCAAAACCTAAAAAGACTGGAGCACCGAACAGCAAAGGCATAGGAAATAGGAAAATCTTAACCTGCTTGAGGAGACAAGTAGCCTGAGCTGCACAGTGTTTCTTTGCAAACTACAAAAAAAGGTCATGAGACAGGCAGAGGTTGTCGAGGCCCACTCACAGACAAAAAAAATACTGGGAATATTTGGCTTCCCTGAAGGGCAGGAGCAAGTGGGCCTAAACATATTTCTCACCAGCTGGTTATGGCAAGAGTTTGCCAGATGATGTGGCCTTGGACACTGAAAGGGCTCACAGAACTTTTGGGCCCAAATCACAGCAAGGGCGCCCGGGACATGGTCAAAAAATTTCCGGTGAAACACATGCTGCTGAGGAAGGCATGGAGAGACTATCAAATGCCATGCTGCAAAAAAAAAAAAAAACAGAAAGCAAGTACATATGGCTATAAGCAGTTTTTTTGGGGGGAGGAAGGCCCAAGTGTACTATTGCTAAGCCACTGACGAAGATGGGTGTTTCTCTGCCAGATCCATATGGGAAATATATGAGAACGAATAGATGCAGATGGGTTTGAAAACTTGTTGAAAAAACAAACAAAAAAAGAAACGTTAACTAATCTGCATAGGGCCACAATGGAGCCTGCTAAACTACTCAAATAAGGTGCTCCAAGGGATCTCAACTGCAGTTCAAACCTTGAGTTGCCTACCCATAAACTCATCTCTGGCTTTTGGTTACGCTATACGTATGTTTCCACTGGATTACGTGTGACTATGTGAATCATGAAGCTATTCTTGTGTTTGCATATTGCTCTGCCCTCCTGGAGATTTGAGGCTTGGCTTGCTAGTCAGACAACCCACAATGCAGCCAGACTATGCCTGGAAACCTGGCACTCCATCCTGTAAAGCAGGACTTGTTCTTCATGAACAAACAGTCCCCCTTGGATCCTGGACCTCCTAGGCCGGATTTTACTGTCCACATCAAGTGGAGGAGAGAGAAGAAGATATATGCAGCGAGAGGAGGCCACATTTTGGGACCTAGGAACTACTGACAAGTCAACCACACACACACAGCAGTGACAAGGTTCTTAATGACTGTCTACAGGTAAAACCTAAGACGGATTATATGAGTTCAACCTGGAAGCTTCACTCTCCTAGAGATCTGAGGCTAGGGTTGGCAGTTAAGACATACCATGCTGCAGCTGCAGTTAAACTGTGCCTGGAAATTCTACATTCACCCATGTAATTCAAGACCTGTTCTTTTTGGAGACAGTCTCCCTTGGATCCTGGACCGCCATGGCCAAGTTTGTTGTTCAGGCCGGGTGGGTCACAGGGAAGGGGATATGATCAAAGGGAAGTCGCATTTATGGGACATGAATGGTACCAGAGGTCAATCATCACTATCCTGAGCACCAGAGACAGGGTAAACAAAAGCCTCCACGTAAGACATAAAAGACTGATTATACAGAATTTACCCCAGAGGTGGGCAGACTAGATGGGCCAAGCGGTCCTTATCTGCCGTCAAAGTCTATGTTTCTATGTCTATGTTTCATGCAACATTCTTCCCCTAGCCCAGTAAGACTGGCTGTAATATCAGACTTAATACATGCAGGGAGTGGTGGTCTAAGTATGTGGCATGTGCAGGCCTGTTTAATTTAGCAGGATGGCACAATGGCTGCAAAGCCCAACCATTCCTGCATGGAAATCAGGGGCACGAGCAGGGACTCTGAAAGGCAAGCAACAGCTTTTAGCATTTTAGACTGGGTGGTCGCTTACATGTGGAACAGTTTGCACCCGGCCTGCATATAAAATTATTCTTCCCTTTTTACCACGTGGAACATTTTGTGTCAGGTCTGCATGTAAAATTATTATTCCCTTTCTATTCTTTGTTTTCATTTTTTCTGCTGTCATCAGTTTACCAACAGTGACGTTTAAAAGTATGCGAAATGTTTCAATGTGAGTAACACTGGAAGGGGGTCTGGCTTCACGAAATAAGCACAGGCGTTCCAAATGATATGATGATATAGCTGATTTGTTTGGGGACTGCAAGTAGTTGGGGTCTCAGCTGATCCTAATGCGGGTTTGGCAGCTTTGCGGCCCACTACACTTAGGAGAAATCTGGATTTACTGAAAGGTCTTGTAAAGGAATGATCTCAATGCTTACACAGCTTTAACTATGGGTATGGGAGTAGAGGGAAGATGCGGCTTCAGTGGAAATCAAGATTCATCACCCCTTAGTAAGTTACAAAATAAAATGGATATACTCTGTACCTTTAAAAAAAAAAAAAAAAAAAAGATTTGTCACCCCTTAGTGGTTGCAAAACCAGAGAAACTGTTTTCTCGCTGGGCCTCCAACGCTTTACTTCCTCGCAACGGGGAGTTTCCTCCTAGGAGGGGCAGAGGGGTGGTCTTTCATATTTAGCCTGCAGCTGAAGGCTCTCTGCATTTTTTGCACACTGCAGAGCCTCTCCAGAGTGGAGATGGTTCCTAAACTCTGCCTGGTGTTATTGTTCTGACTATATGTGGTTTGTATTTAAACAGGTACCTACACTTTTATGACCCATTTAAAACACAAGTCAAAAATGTAGCACTCTACCTCAAAGCTCAAGACTCTGATATTCTTTTATTTTATATAATCCATTTCTTTTTTATTCTTTATTATTCCAGCGCTACAATAAATTTCCACACTAACGTTTCAAAACAATCCTGTTCCTTCCTCAGACAGATTAATGAACTGCTTGTGTTTTAACAGCAGTTCACACATTGTGGGCTGTATGAATTAAAATAAAATATATTTAATTTAAGAGTTATCCATCTTTCATTTTAAGTAATTTAAAGAAGTATTATTAGAATTATATCTGTGCATACGGGGGAACACCTGCTAATTTCATTAAATCATGCTCCCTTGTTGTATTCCTTTGTTTTTTAATTAACGCTATAGGCCCTCAGAGTACATTTCCCTGTGGAACAGTAATCAAAGTATTTAAGTTGCAACATATATCATTAAAAAAAATGTAATTCCTTTTTAATAATAATTCCTTTCCACTGTTACCTTGCGACACCCTTCTCAAGTTAAATTGCATTATTTATATTCACTTCGCTGTGCTACCACATCTCATTCTCTGTAAACAAAAACAGTAAGCTTTCTATCAACCTGAACATTCAAATCTTATTTCGGTACAGGTTTAACAAAGTGTTTCTATCACCCATTTTTTACATAGCCATGTTATTTTTTACCTTCTTGTAGTTTTTGTTCAGTCATTGTGGATATGGATTTCTTTTAAACTTTATTTCAAAACAGAAACCATTAAGCCAGGACACCAACATACTGTATGAGTGAATGCCTCCTCTCTCTGAAGGGGCAGGCCCAGAGGGTGAACATGCCCGTAAGCGTGCTTATATCACCAAGTGACGTCACCTTGGGTGGCCTGGTCACTGTAGAAACCACTCGGAAACTGAAGGTTTCTGTTTGTAAGACAAGGCAAATTGTATTTTTCCAGGTGCCCAATGCCAGAGGCTCTGGGCGCCGTACATTAAAATACACTAGCCACATAATTAACTAAAAACATGAATATAACAATAATATAAAATAAATGTGTCCTGTGGTGACACAAGACACTGCAAAAATCAGACATGGGGGGGGGGGTGCCCTAAGAGATTAATGGACTAAGTCTAGGAAGGCCCGACTAAGTAAGAAAGCCCTGAATACGTCAACTGAAAGGGGCCTCCCATCTAGCTGGTGGAAGCGAATTCCACAGGACAGGGCCAGCGACACTAAACGCTCTGTCGCCAGCCATTTTAAGCCTCGTCCTGGGAATCGCCAGGAGGCCCCTAGAGGAGGACTGGAGGGAGTGGACCGATGCAGCAGGTGTAAGAAGGTCAGATAGATAGCCAGGGCCCAGTCTGTGTAGAGTCTTAAAGGTGAGCAAGCCCACCTTGAAGAGGATCCTCCACCTTACCGGCAGCCAGTGCAGTTCACGCAGCGCCGGGGTGATGTGGCAGTATTTGGATTGCCCATCAACAACCTGGCCACCACGTTCTGCACTAACTGCAGCCGGCAGAGGTCATCTCACCCCCCCAGAGTGCATTACAGTGGTCAAGCCTCAACGACACAAAGGCATGCACCAAGGTGGGGAGGTCCATGGGCAGAACTAGGGGCTTAACCCTGGCAATGCTCCCAAGATGGTAAAAGCTGGTCCGGACAACGGATGACACCTGAGACAAAAATGTCAATCCGCTGTCAAAGGTCACGCCTAGGTTACGCACCCTAGAGGAGGCCTTTAAAGGTACAGATCCCAGATCCCAGAAACAAATCAGTCTCCGCACCAGAGGCCATCCTGTTCCACCCTCTTTTCGGCTCCACTACCTGTACCTAAGTCTTGTCGGGGTTCAGTCACAGCCAGCTGGAAGACATCCAGTCACTGATCCCAGCAAGGCAGCGGTTTAGTACTTCCACCGCAGTACATGTCCCAGGTGCAAAGGGAAAACACAGATGGGCATCATCAGCACAGGACTGAAAACCCAAACTATACTTCCTAATGAGCGCTCTCCCAGGGGCAGCATATACATGGCAAACAACACTGGTGACAAGACTGAACCCAGAGGTACTCCATATGTCAGGAGGCTAGGTGAGGAGAAGAAATTCCCCCATCACTACCCGCTGTCTCCAATTCATGAGTTAGGACTCAAACCAGCAGATGACAGAGCTGGTGAGTCCACAAAAGTCCCTCAGGAGATCAAGCAACACACAATGGTCTACCGTGTCAAAGACTGAAGAGAGATAAGAGGAGAACGAGAATTGTCCCCTCCTCGTGATCTCTAGCCCTGAGGAGGGTCATTATGCACCTGAACAAGTGCAGTTTCCGCACTATACCTCGCACGAAACCCAGACTGGAATGGCTCACAGAGATCAAATGCCATGAGGTGCTCCTCCAGCTGAAGCACCACAACCTTAACAACCTTCTCTAAGCATGGGAGGCTGGAGATAGGACGGTAATTCGCCTTGACGTCAGGGTCTGAAGAAAGCTTTTTCAGGCAGGGACGCACCAGTGCCTCTTTCAAGGCATCAGGGAAGCCCCCCTCAGATAAAGAAAACTGGACAATCAAGGTGAACACCGGGCCAAAGGTGTCGACACATCCCATTAAGAAACGAGTCGGCACCGGGTCCACTTTACAATAAGTGCGCTTCAGCTTGGACGCAACCTCAATGACCTCCGACACCTCCACTGGCATAAACTCCCCCCAATTAGGCACAGTGCTCTCCGGTCGCCTGAGGTGACCACTGTTGGCCTCAGTATGAGCAGTCGCCCTTCTCATAGACTTATCTGCTCTCTTTTGATATTTTAACTTCATCTTACAGTGTTATAATAACAAATAGTGGCTGCCAGACCACAGTTCAGTACAGCTACACTATGCTTCATGGGTGGAGGGAAGAGGTTTGTGATCAGGATTTTTATTTCACAATCATAGTTATACTTAATACAGTGTTTAAAAGGCACATGGGAAGGGGGGGCAAATTGAGACTCCCTCTACAAAAAATATAATAGGGGCAAAATCAGTGAATCTACAGTTTACTGTTTCAAGAGTATCATCAAGCTATCAAAGGATAAAAGCAAATGTTATAAAATTAAAAAACGTTTTACGGGGGTGGGGGGGGAAATCAACCAATTTACAGAAGGTCATTCAAATTCCTGTCATTTTTAACTTATATCCTTATAGTATTCACATTCCCTGATTTTGGTTTCTCACATAACCTTTTCACGAGCTATATATTTTCTAGCATTCATCCCCTACATATGATGTAATAGGTGGGCGGTCAACTTCATTGCACAAGGTCAAAATATAAAAATTCTGTTATTTTCAACTTACGTCCTTTTGTCCTGTTCTGCTTGTAAATATTATTTATACATTATAATCCCCAAAATTACACTTTTTTTATGTTTCAAATCCATTAAGTTCATTCAAAGGTAGTCCATATTAAGTTCTCATTGAAACCAAACCTTTTCCTATATGTCCTTAGCATGACTATCCACCATGCTTCCCTTTTAAGGAGAATCGACTCTTGATTGCCTCCCCCCTTTTTGGTTCCATAACACTGTAGGCCTAGAAATTACAAAGATGACACTTGATGCCGGTACTCCCAAAAAGTCTTGCTAATGGTGATTTTTCGTCCTCTTGCATTGCTTTTATGCTCAGTTATTCTTTGTTTAAACGGTCTTGTTTCTCCTATATAATATAGGGAGCAGGGACATATAATGCAGTAAACCACATAATCAGAATTACAAGTTATCAGACTCCTGATGTCATATTTTTTCTCTGTACAGGTGCTCTTTAAATATTTTGATTTCATGCCACCATTGCAGTGCACCCAGTTGCCGCATGGGGGGGAACCCACGTATATCCCCTCCGTAGCCATGTGGTGGGTTACTGCTGTGGAGTCCAATGTGGTTTCTTACCAACTTTTTTTTTATAGTGGTTGTCTTTTTTGCTGTTACCCAGGACTTGTGAAGAAAAACATGAGCCTAATTCAGTAGATTGTAGAATGTTCCAGATTTTTATATAACATCTTTTATTTTTCCAAAGAATTCAGAGTACTGAGTTGACAATCAGAGCGTTTACATGCACTCAGTTCTTAGATTCCGGGAGGGTTTCTGAGATTCCAGATTTATGAATCGGGAAACTAGAGTGCATGTAAACTGGTTATTTGAGTTTTGTAACTTACCTGATTACATGAAAAACACGACTATACTCTCTGGAGTAGTCATTTATTAATCTGAAATCTTGTTCCTGTAAACACCTGCCGGTGGGAGTTTTCCAATTTAAGTACACTCGCATAGGACAGTCTCGGGACATTGTCAACATCTGTCATGCGCAGTCCTTAGAATGCATGCTCAGAAACATCAATTAATTGGATAATTGAGCTACATGTAAACACGAGGACAACGTGTCATGATTTCAGAAGAACAAATAAAACATCATGTAAATAGACTCTATTTTATGAAAAATCAGATTATCAGAAAATCCAATTCAAAAAAGGATCTGAAATCTTTCCTCATGTAAACGCACTGATGGTTATTTTCTCAGGTGCAGTAGTATTTTCATTTTGTTTATATCCTTCAGTAGGTCTGCCCTCTGTGTGCTGTCACATCTTGTTCTCGCATATTCCAGTGTTTCTACTCTACAGCCTCTCTGTTTTCATGTTTTCTCCAAAACTTAATTCTGTTCCGTTATTTCTCTTAATTCTCAGCATTTGGTTATAGCGGATGCTGTTTTTTTAATTTTGGTGGGTGGAAACTTCTCACATGTAACAAGGTGTTCCTGTCAAAATCTTTTCTATATAAATCAGTGATGATTTTTTTCTTCTTTTATCAGTCTGAAATCCAGAAAGGGAATACTGGTTCTGTTGTACCCTAAAGCAAAAGTCAAATTAGCTGTGGATGTGTCTAAATTTCTATGGAAGGCATGTAATTCCCGTTTCGTGCCCCTCCAAATTATTAAAACATCAATAAATTGCTTAGAGAGTACCAAATTAGATTTATAAATATTTAAGTCAAATTGTATATACATCTCTTCAAAATGAGCCATATATAGGTTTGCATATGTTGGTGCAAGTGTTGCCCCCCCCCCCCCATGGCTGTTCCCGGTTTCTGTAGAAAATAATGTTCTTCAAAACTAAAGTAATTATTTTTCAGAACCACTTCTGTTAATCTCAAAATGAAGTCCTTATCTGGGGTATTTACAGATCTTTGTGACAGAAAGTGGTCAAGTGCCGTTATACCCTCATCATGGGGTATACGGATATCCATAGTCATTAATACGCATTCTCCCAGATTAATCTCCATTTCATTCAGATGTTCCAGGATCTGTATGCAGTGTTTACTCTCGCTCAAGTAGGACCACATTTGTGAACCATTTACAGCAGTGATCTCTATAGAGGGTTTGCAATGGAGCCAATAACAGATTATTGGTTTTCCTGGTGGATTTCATTCATCTTGTTCCATCTTCGAGAGACAATAAAATAATGGCATTTTAGGGTATTTATTCTGTAGTTCTTGTTCCATCCAATCTTCAATAATATTTCTATCTGCTGCTTCTGTTATCTCAGCAATGATTTGTTTCAATGTTAGTATTAGTATCTTTGTTACTTTTTCATGTATATCAGTGTCAGTCGTCTCAAACATTCTTTCTGGTAATCACAGTAGTTCTGAATCACAATAGCGCTCCCTCCCTTATCCGCTGATTTAACGATTACGGTTTTACCTTGTCCCAAAATACTATCCAGAGCTTTTTTCTCTTTTTTGCGAGATTATAGTTGGGGTATTTCTTCTTGTTGTCCTGTATTATTTTCTCAATCTCTCTATTAACCTTCTCAATATATATGTAGTGATATTAGGAGGTGTGAACCCTACTGGGTCAAAGGTCAACTTAGTTCCCAGTGCTTGTTTTAGTAAATATCTGTCAATTGTTCGGGGTCTTCTCCTGTTGATTCCCTCATGCTAAAAAATGTTTTAATCTTATTTTTCTGTAAAATTTCTCAGGGTCTAGCTTCAGTTCAAAATGGTTAAGTTTTTTTCTGTTAGACTGAAAAATAATCCCTTGTTTAATAGTTGTGTCTCTGTATCTGTTAATTGTCTATTTGACAAATTATACTCTGGCTGGATTGAGATCTTGTGCTGTGTACTTTTTCTCCTCCTCCTGTATCTTTGTCTCTTGTTCTCGTACCTGATATATTTGGTTCCTTTGTGTCTGTGAAAATCTCTTTCTCCATTCTGCCTGTCCCCTGGTGTCCACTCTAGTCTGTATGTGTCACAGTATTCGCTGTTATAGTATCCTTTATTATAACATTCCCTAGATGGGGTGTATGGTCTCCGATACGATCTATAATAGCTTGAACGTCCATTTTGGCTGGGATAGAATTGTCTAGGTCTACTGCCCCTACTGTATCTTAGTTCTTGGTCATCCAAGTCTGATGTGTGTGATGGAAGTTCCTGTGTCTTCTAAATCATACATTGTTTGATATTCTGACTTCTTCCAGGTGTAAATGTTGCCCTCCTCATCACTGATATCCCTTCTGAATTTCTGTAACTTTATACTTCTAATGTGATTATCATACTCCTGCAGGGATTTCTCTATTTGTTCCAACAATACTTTTAATTGGCCAGTTTCCACAGTGTTATTAATCTTGCTCTCTAGTGTGTGTGTATATATCTTCTAATACCTTGGTAAAATGAAAAGTAAAAAGGGAACTGAGGGGGAGACAAGGTGGATATTGTTTTGTGCTTCTATTTAAAACAGCAGTCACAATTACTGCACAGATTTCAAATGTAGGTGGAATATACCATAATTGTTTTGCTCCACAGGTAATGGAGATATGTAAATTCAGATCAGATTTTTTTTTTTGGGGGGGGCAAGATTTTTATCTTTAGAATGTTAATATGGGATAACTAAAATATTCTCATTCAATGTGAAGGGCATTAACTTAGAAGTCAAAACGGTATTTATACTCAGGGAGCTGAGCAAATGCCCTTGCAGTATAGAGATGCTCCAAGAAACACACTGATTACCTTCGGAACGTTTAAAATTTAAAAGGAGCTGAGAAGTGGTTACTGCCTCTCACCCAATAGCCACAGGGGTAGCAATACCACTCAAAAAACAACTTCATTACTCAATTACTATCACATACTAATGGGACGGGATGGTTTGCATAGTTTCAGAATAATGGAAGTGAGAATGTGGTGCTTCATTAACGTTTAGAGTCCTACCCTAGAAAGTCTGAATTTTTTCAAAGAGTCCAGCAAGATTGCTCAGTTACCAGAGGAACAAATAATTTGGAGGGGGGGTTGGAATTGTGTGGAGGACTCACATTCTTGATGAACTGCATGGTACTCCAATGCTAAATAGAGCAGGATCAAAAACGCTGCAGGCATTGCAAGAGGAGGAATGTCTGGGAGATGTTTGGAGGGTTGATGATCCTTTGGCCAGAGACAGCTTCTTTCCCCAACCCAGGACAATTACACATGCATAGATCATTTATACACTCAGAAAAACTAGACCCACACAATGGAGTAGAGTAGCATTTACCTTGTTACATTACGTGACCATACTCAGATGAGCATTACCTTGGGCTTGGGTTCCACAGATCACAAGTCTCAGCGGAGAATGAATCCAGGGCTGTTGACCGATTAAATCTTTGCAGGAAAGAGGACAGAGGAAATCTCTAACTAAATACAGGAAAATTATTGGTAAGAAACCAAGTTAAAATACTGCTGGCATGGCCTTTAAGCAGTCGGAAAAGGGCAGGCCATCTCTTATGCAAGCTTCAAAATAAAAAAAAAAAAAAAAAAAAACACTACTGTAGTTCCTACAACCCAGTTTAGAAGATACATCACAAGAACCCGGAAAAGGAGGCCGGCCTACTGGCACAGCTGCAGTGCTACTACAAACAGCGCAGACGACCTGGGTTTGGGAGCAAACTCGGAGCATCTGAGGCTTGGGCAGTGGGGAAAGAGATGGAGCATCAGGACAGCTCTCCTCCTCCTCCTTGTGGGGTGGGAGCAGGCACTTGGCAACAGTCAGACTCCTGGCGGTCCAGGAGTCAGTGTGCCTGACTGCCTCATCAGTGCTGGGGACTGTTGGCCATTTGGACATGGCAGGCATCAGCACACATTGTGTGCCTCTAACTTCACTGCATATCCACACCACCAGGGAAGACAGTAACTAAGAAAAATTCCCTTAGACACAGCACATTGACACCAGGCTCCTGGCCCCCTTCCTGCCTCCTCGAAGCATCATCCTTATTCCCTCCCCTCTACCTGGCAGAGTGAAGGGGGCCCACTGCACGAGTCAAAGCAGTCTCCCGGTAAGTTGGAGAGGGGGGCAGGAGACCCCAAGGTCTGCTAAGGGGTATATCCCAACAGGCTTAAGGGGGCCAAAACAGAACTGCAAAAATAAAAAAACAAATAAATGGAAAAGGAGCACAGAAACAAAGAGTATCTCAGCAGAAAATAAGACTGCTCGGCCCACCCAGTCTGTACAAACTGCCCATGCCTAGTCTGTCTCAGCAGACCCCAACTGGTCTCTGGCCACCCCCCCCCCCCGCCTCTTTATTAATATTCCTCTATACCTATCCTATGCATGCTGGCAGCACTCTGTTTTTGCCTCCACCACTTCCACAATGGCAGTCTGTTCTAGATGTCCACCACTCTTTCGGTGAAGAAGTACTTCCTCACATCCCTCAAACTCTCACCACCCCATCTCCAGCTTCATCACATGCCCTGTGGTCCTGGTGCGCTTTCTCATTTTAAAGACTCCCCTCATACACCCGGTTTATCCCTGTAATATACTTGTAGGTTTCTATCATGTCCCCTCTAGCACTACTCTGTTCCAAGGTGTACATGTTGAGATCCCTCAGTCTCTCCTTGCAGATCATTCAGTGCAACCCTTGCACCATTTTAGCTGTCCTCTTCTGGACTACTCCACCCTATGTCCCTTTTAGGGCACGACTTCCAGAACGGGACACAATACTCCAGGATGATCTCACCACCAAGTGATACAGTGGTAACACCACCTGCCTCGCAGCAAGACAGAAATATTTAAGGATTACTACTACTCACTTTATAAAAACAACAATCACAGCTCAAATAGCTCACTTCCTGAGCAGGATAACCTTGCCTGAGGTAAGTTCAGAACAGCGATTATAATTAAAGGCCTATTCACTAGTTTTGAAATTGTGGAGAGTATTCAATATGTCAAACAACAACATAGTGCCAAGGCCTGAAGGTTTAATCCCCAAATTCGTTTACACTTTCAAAGACCCCCTAATGTCATTGTTAAAGCATGTAATGTGAGCCACGCTGCCCGGGAGATGCCAAACAGCTGGTGTCAAGCAGAAATAACAGTGCTTCCTACACCGGGCAAGAATGTTTCATTTCATGGGATGTACCGCCTGATTTCCCTACTAAATCAAGATGTGAAGATATTCACTTAGCTCCTGACGAACCAACTGCAGGTATCATCCAACAAAATCGTACACCATGATCAATCAGGGAGGCAGTATAGCACAGTGGTTTAAGGCTCTGAGCTGCAAATCTGGTGAAATCCAGCAGACCAGACCTGGGTTTGAATCCCACAGCTTCCACTTGCATAATGTGTGACCCTGAACAAGCCACTTAACTTCCCTGTGCTCCCAGGTCACTCCTGTAAAAAAAGCTTTCAGCATAGTGTGCTACTCCTGGTTAAACAACTAAATAAATATTGTAATCAGACTTCAGTCTGGAGAGATACCTACCTGGTAATATTACACAGCTACTGAACATTATTTCCACAGTCCAAAGAGTAAACGTGGGGGAAGGTGGTATTACCAGTAATGTCAAAAAGCCATTTGGTCACCCTAACTGGGACTTTTTAGACATCAACTTAAACAAATTTAAATTTGGTGACAGGTACAAGGACTGACTCATGGCACTCTTCACTAAACCCTCAGCCACAATTAAATTGAATGGGACCATTTTGGACCATTTACAAATTCAAAAGGGCATGAAGCAGGGTTACCCCCAGTCCACTATGTTAAGTCTAGAATTTCTGGCAGAAGTATTCAGAAATGGTGCATAACTCACAAGGACTGTGGTACAAGGGAAAGAAACTGATCACTTCACACAGACAATACCTTACTATATTACCTAAAGCACTGGAAATTTTAGGGATTACAGCAGGATTTCGGGGTTCAAGGTAAACAAGGAAAAAATCTGATGATATGCTGATAAGTGGTGAATCATCAAACAGAGCTGCTACAAATCTGTAAGCTAAAATGGACATCTAAGAGATTTCGTTATCTTGGGGGGCGAGGGAGTGCACATCTCTGCAGACCCAAGTAAATTATTTTACTTTAACTACCACAAACTCACTGCTGAAATCCAAGCAGTCTGCAGCAGATGGAATGAGCTACCCCTCTCTGGAAGGGCAGAATCCCTGGAAAAACCGGACACTATTTTTATTTTCATTTCCAGCCCTGCCAATTTTGGTTCCCACAGATCTGACACCTTTTGCAAAACCTACTCTCCAAATTTATATGGTGAGGGAAATTGCTCTGCCTGAAATGAAATGTACTACTCAAATCATGGCAGAAGAGGGGTTTGGGGGTACTTGACCAGTTGCAACATCTTGTATCACATTTGACAAAACACCACCAGGCAGACCTGGGTGGCCTTAGAGCAAAACTGCTTAACAGAGGTTCAGACAGCAGACTTCTCTTAATAAGAGAGACAACAATACAAAGCATCTTGAATCCGTGGATAGTGACAGCATTAAAAACTGGCTCTGCCTAACTGAAAAATTAGGCTACCCTAATTAATTAGTCACTTCACCACCATCAGGGTTTATAAAGACTTTAGTTCAGAAAAGCGCAGCGGTAGTGCTATCTCGCCTGCGAACCAGGTTCAGGAATGAGACTGGGTCGCCAGGGGCCAGCTGGAGGACAAGGACTGAGCATCCCAGAAGATGCTCTCCTCTTCCCAAAAGGGGGGGGGGCAGCTGGTCCCAGTGCTACACTGCCACCTGGGTAACCACAGATGGTAGTGTGCACAGGATAGCACAAAGCATGGGGAGGGGATGCCCAACGGCATCACGCTCCATACGCATGCATGAGCTTGTGACACTTATTGGCCAGACATCTTTAAGCTAAGCTCCTCCCACCACCCGGGTGGTATCTCTCCTCCCCCCCAACTCCACTCCGTGACATCAGATCTTAAACACTGGAAGCAGGATCCACATGCCACGTGCCAGGGAAGGCCAGGTGGGTTGCGTGGATGTGAACCATATACCACTCCTAGAACTACAGCTACAGGTGAGTAACCTATTCTTCTAGGGGCGTGGATATGGTTCACTTATCCACACTCTCGAAAAATCCTAGCAGTTCTCCAGGAGGAGGGGTCAAGGCATGCAGCCCTGCTTGACGAAAAAATATTGGAGAACGATGTCCCAAAACCTACATCCCAGCGTGAGCAGGTCGATGTGTTAGTGGGGAAATGAAGGTGTGTGCTGACTTACAGGTAGCAGCCCTACAGATTTCCTGTACGGGAATATGTCTAGAAGCAGCCAACGAGACAGCGTTATATCTGATGGAATGAGCCCCAAGCCCTATGGGAGGCTCCCTACTTGCCAACCTATATCAGAGGTGGATGTAAGAAGTGATCCACCTTGCAATTGTCTGCTTTGCTACCAGTCTGCCAGGTGGAGCTGCAGAACAGCTGGTGAGCCTATCCTCAAACTCCAGCTGTGCATGCTACATAATAAAGCGCTCTCCACAGGTCCAGGGTATGGAGCCTGCAGTCGGCCTAAGATTTACTGGTGAAATATACCAGTTAGTTGATCAGCTGGTGAAACTCAGATTCCACCTTCGAGAGAAACTTCACGTTGGGGTGAAGAACGACTCTGTCCCCTTGGAAGACCAGATACCGAGAGTCCAATGAGAGTGCCTGGAGCTCCACAATCCTTCTACCTGATGTAATGGCCACCTAGCAGGCTGTCTTCCACGAGAGATGCAACACTTCACGCCTGAGCAATGGCTCAAAAAATCTTGCCCATGAGCACTGCCCAAACGAGCAGTAAGTCCCACGGTGGAGATGGAATACACACCAAAGGGGACAAGTGGTCGAAGCCCTTGAAAAAGCACCCAACCACCTTCTCTGGGCCACTGTCCACTTACCAGCCCACACGCAGTTAGCAGATATGGCTGCCAGTGGCACTCTAAAAGGCCACCGCCTACAGTCCCAGTTGGGAAAGGGGCTAGGGTTAGTCCAGGATGCTAGTCACAGGATGAGCATGGGGATCCAGCCCCTTGGCTCTGATACGAAACAGGGAATCTTGTCCATTTGAAAGCATAGCACCCGCGAGACAATTCTTTCCTGGAGGCCTCCATGGCATGGAGAATATCCTGACACACCCATGGCCTGGACCTCTAGCCATTCAGGAACCAGGCTGTGAGGTGCAGGGACTGAATGTCCAGATGCAGGAACATCCCCTTAAGTCTGGTCAGCAGGTCTGGAGGGAGAAGCAGTCACTATGGAGGCCTACTTTTGAGGCCGAGGTGATCACGGCACCAGAATCGCATGGGCTAGTCTGGAGCAATCAGACTCACCCATGCCTTCTCCTTCAGAACTTTGACAACCACCCTAGTAAGCAAGCAAGTAAAAATTTATAAAGCGTTCTATCCCAGAGACTCAGGGTGCTGTACAGGGCGGAGGAAACAACAAAATCCAGCACTCCTCCGCTCGGTGCCACACAGGACATAAACTTTAATACATAATATAGCAGACACTACAATCAGCCAAAAGGCAGCACAGCAACACAGAACCCCGACCGGTTTCACACTACCAGTACGTCATCATAACTTCCCATGTTTTGCTGTGTTTTTAGTACTTTTTCTGTATTTAGGGTGCGTTGGTACCACTTTGGTGTTTATTGTACATTATGACATTTATATTCTAAATTATTTGAGATTTTTATACATCTATTATGATGAGTGTAAACATATGTACTGTCGCTTTAAACTGCATCCTATTTATGTAGTGCATTAGACAATGATGAACCACCCCCTGATGACGTACAGGTAGTGCGAAACCAGTCGGGGTTCTGTGTTGCAGTTCTGTCTTTTGGCTGACTGTAGTGTCTGCTGTATTATGTATTAAAGTTTATGCCCTGTGCGGCTCCAAGCAGAGGAGTGATGGATTTTGTTTCCTTTATCGTTTTTACTTCGTGCACCCTCCTGTAGCAGTGGAGCTGATTTTGTTTTGCTGTACAGGGTACAGAGAGTAGCAGTAAAATAATCAACAATAACTTGTTTAACACACACATAAATAAAACGGTGGATAAAACAGTGTAATACAGTGATCAGAGAACTAAACTGGGAGGAATCACACTAAGTCCCCAAAGCCTCTCTAAATAAATGCATCTTCAGGGCCGCTTAAAAGCCTCCGAGGGGGTCCTCCCTCAAAGATCTTGGGAGTGAATTCCACAGTCCAATCCCACTACTGCAAACGAGCTATCTCCCGATGTCTTCAACCGGGCCCTGGGAATCACAAGGAAGCCCTCAGAGGAGTAGAGAGAGTGCTGAGAGCGGTGGGGGAGTCAGGAGGTTACGCACGTATCCAGGACCCAGTTCACATAGGGTCTTATAGGTGAGCAAACCCACTGTAATGGTAATTCTCCACCTCACTGATAGCCAGTACAGCTCACACAGGGCCAGGGCCATGACAGGACCTTGGAAGGTACAAATGCAATCTGGTCGCTGCTTTCTGCACTAGCTGCAGGCGACGCAGGCCCCCTCCACTGACCCCAAGGTAGACTGCACTGCAGTAGTCGAGTCTGGACATTAAAAAAAGCAGTCATCCAGGTGGGACTGAGGTTTAATCTGGGCTATATTCCTCAAGTAGTAAAACCTACTCCATACAAACGCCACCCTAAGCCTCAAATGTCCATCTGTCATTAAGGATGACGCCCAGATTTTTCAGCTTTGCAGATGCCACAAGTGGGGTGGGGCCCAGCATCAAGCCTGCCCCCCAACCCCAGCAGTCATTACATCTCGCCCATGATCAGGCTATCACCAGCACCTGTCTTGTCAGGGTTAAGAGTCAGCCAGTTAAGAGGTCATCCAGTCCTGGATCTCTGCCAGACACACATTTAGTATTTCAACCGCATCATGTATCCTGGGTGCAAATGACATACAGCTGGGTATCATCTGCATAGCAGTGAAACCCCATGTTGTACTGTCTAATGATCTCTCCCAGAGGCAGCACATACACTATGAACAGCATGGGGCAGGTGGGGGGGAAGAGACTGAGCCCTGAGGAACTCCACATGGTAGGAGCTTTGGGTGGGAGGAGAAAAGTACAGTTACGCAAGAAATTACTATAACAGTAGATCTTCGAGAGAGGCTCTTGCAGTAGGTAGTTACCAACAGGACTGTGCCCCGTGGTGTCAGGACCACACAGAAAACTTTAGCTAGCAGTGTTTGGCGGGGGACCGCCCACCGACATCATGTGATCGACATTAGCGTGACCTTATATAGTGGGTGGTCCCCGGCCCTCCCTTCAGTTCTCCCGCTGGAGACCTCAGAACAAAGCGACAGAAGAAAGGAGTGGGCTCCTAAAGCTTAAGTAAGGCTGATAGGAGAAGCAGTAGCAGAAGCTGGGGGAAGGAGGGAGGGAAAGATACCTACTACTAGAGCCTCTCTCGAAGGTCTACTGTTACGGTAAGTTCTTAAGCAACTGCACCATCTTACTTTGAGAGGGCTCTTGCAGTAGGTATTTACCATTAGGACAGAGTCCCAAGCAGTGCAAATCAGACAAGTCTGAAGCACGGGAGGCAGGAATGATCTGCAGAGACACAGGGAGCTATGAAAGAAGGCCCTGAAGGACAGCTAGTCCAAAGCCAGCCCTGCATCTAGAGGCAATGTCCAGACTGTAGTGTGTCGTGAAAGTGTGGATGGAGCTCCAAGTGGCTGCTATACAAATGTCAGCAGCAGACACATTTTTGAAACAAGCAGCAGAAGCAGCCATGCCTCTGGTAGAATGCCCTTTGACTTCCCCCAGCAAAGGTTTGTTGTACCTCTGGTAGCAGAAAATAATGCTGTTTGGCAACCATTTGCACAAACACTGGTGGGAAACAGCGGCACCTTCTCTTTTGGGGCGCAAAGGAAACAAAAACCTGATCCATTTTACAGACTGATTTTGTCAAATTTGTATAGTACCACAACATCCTGTGAACATCTAAAGTCTGTAGGATTGCCTCCCCCTGATTAGAGTACTCAGGGTAATACACCGGTAGTTGAATGGTCAGATTCAACATAAACTCGGAAACCACTTTAGGTAAAAACTTAGGATTAGTACGCAGAGCCACCCGGTCTCTGTGAAAAATCAAATAAGGCTCCTTACACATCAGGGCCTGAAACTCTGAATTCCTTCAAGCAGAAGTAATGGCAAATAAAAAGAGCACTTTCCATGACAGATAGTTCATGTCGCAACTGGCAGATGGTTCAAAAGGAGGCAAGGTGAGTTTTCTAAAATAAAATTCAAATCCCACAGTGGAGCAGGGTAACGCACCAGGGTTTTCAGGTGAAGAATTCCCTTCAGAAATGTTTTGGAAACCTCCAGCTCAGCAACAGTTTTGCCTTCAACTGGAACATGGTAGGCGGAAATGGCTGAAAGGTGTACCTTCAAAGAAGAGTAATTCTGGCCTAGGTCAGACAGAGATGCAGGAGGTATCCATGGACCCGAGGGACAGGGCACGAAAAAGGGTCCCAACCTTTTGAGGTTGGCCAGATGGAAAATCTCCTCCATTTCATAGCATAAGTGGTTCTCGTGGAAGGCTTCATGGCCTCCACAAGGACTTGGGCTACCCTAGGTGAAACACCAAAATGTGAAGCGGCTATGTCAGAAGGTGCCATGCATGGAGATGAAGGGACTTCAACCCTGGATGGACCAGCGTGCCCTCCACCTGGGTAAGGAGGTCATAACAGAGGTAGAGGAACTGGGGGTTCCTCTGCCAGTTGCTGAAGAAGCAGAAACCATATTTGGCAAGACCAATAAGGGGAATCAAGATCATGCAAGCCCCTTCCGCTTGCAGTTTGAGCAGTACCTTCTGCAGAATTAGAAAGGGAGGGAAGGCGTACAAGAACCTCTCTGTCCAACAAAGTGACAGTGCGTCTCACCAAATAACACCAGGCCCCAGAACGAACTAGCAAAACGTGGGTAGTTTTACATTGGAGAGGCAGGCGAACAGATCGAGAACTGGATGACCCCACCAGTCGAATATGTCCTCGATCACTGATTTAGTTCCCACTCATGAGCCTTGGCCAGGGTGCAGCAGAGGTCGTCTGCTAGGACATTTAGGATGCCTGGGACATGCACTGCCATGAGGGAGATCTGAAGCTGAATTGCCCAACACAAAACTCGCATCGCCTCCCTGCAAAGGGGGTACGACAGAGTGCCCCCTTATTTGTTCAGGTACCATACTACGCACATACTGTCCATTTGGACCAGGGCTGGACTTAGGAGGTGCTGAAAGGCCTGGAGGGCATACAGCACCGCTTGCATCTCCAGCCCATTTATGTGCAGCGAGAGCTCTGACAGACCACAGACCCTGTGTCCAGTGGCTCTCTAAATGTGCCCCCCAACCCTAGCCCTGAAGCATCCATGGTCAGAGTCTGGATGGGGGAAGGAGGCTGAAAGGGGACCTTTTTTGCAGAAATTGTTGATATCCTGCTGCCAATAGAGGTCCCAGTGCATCGATCCAGAAACCATGATCTTGTGATCAAAGTTATCCGATCTCTGGTCCCACCGAACCCTGAGTGTCCACTGCAATATGAGCATATGGGGCCTGGCCACAGGAACCGCAGGAATGGTTGCTGCCACAAGGCCAAGGAGGCGCAGCACTGACCTGGCCAAAACCCAATGACGAAGTCACAAACTGTGCCAGGCATTGCAAGGTTTCCACCCAGTCTGGAAATGACCATCTGACCACTGTGGGTCTGTGACTGCCCCATTGGGGAAATCCCAGATCTGATTGAGGACACTGTCAAGAACAGAGCAAACTCTTCATATTTGGCGGTTGAAACTGCTCCATTCGGCTGCAGACAGGTGGAATGAAGTAGTCTGTCTACAGCCCAAAAGAGCAAAGCCGGTCTGTTCCTCCCTGAAGCAATCTCCCTGGACTGGAATTCTGCCTCCTTAAGGGAGACTGCTCTTTGATACTCACCGTAGTGAGTTCTCAAAGCCAGTCTTGTCCACCTCAGATCCAGACTTCATCCAACACTGCTCCAGCCTCTGACCCCTGGTCTTCATCTCCTTGAGCACCCCATCAAACCATGGGGATCTCAAGCGAGAAGACCCGGATCGTATATGGACCAGTGTGACGGAGGCAAGTGCTGAGGAGACAGCCTTAATATAGGCTACCACTGCCTCACTAGTCCCTGCCCCACAACGAACATTCACTTCCTGTAGATAAGGCGCCCCCCCCCTTTTTTTTTTTTAGGACCTTGGCCCCCGGAATTCTGCTTGGGGTGCCAGGCCTGGAACTGCCCCTGCTGGGGCTGCTGCCAGGGAGGATATGACTGAAAAATAAATTACCATAGTAATATTGTTTCTTCCAGGGGATTCCTCAATATGCTTGACTAGTGCAGTATGCCAGCTGGGTTCAGCTGCACCGGAGGTGAAGACTATGCTAATGATGCTAAGAGAATTAGCCAATCATATTGAAGTAAGAGTGTTGTGTGCTGGTGCTGCTGAATGTCAAACAGATTCATTTCAAAGCCTGAGAGGCAAAAGGCCCCAAACTCTAAAAATATCCTAGAACTACAGAAAGAAGAAAGAAAAACAGAAAAAGGAACAAGGAAACAAAGAGTTCACCTGTTGGCGAACTATGTACACCATGTTCCACTGTGAAACATTACACATGTTAAAGCTCTACAGCCAGAACTTTGGCCTAAGGCAAGGACTGCAGAACTATGTTCAGCCAGGTTATGTGATGGGAGGCTGGGTGGGAAGTCGATCATACAGAAGGATCCCCTGGAAGAAACAATATTACTATGGTACGTAATTTTTACTTCTCACCCAAGTATGCTTGACTAATGCAGACTACAAAGCAGTGCAGTTGGGAGAAAAGAACATAACCCAATTAGGAAAACAAGTTCTGCAGGACTGCAGTGTCTAATCTGGCATCTGACCTGGACTGTACATCCAAGCAGCAGTGTTTTGTGAAGGTATGTACCGTCTTCCAGGTAGCTGCTCTGCAGATATCTAGCAAAGGGATGTTCCTTGCTGCTGCCACTGAGGCAGTGATGCTCCTCAGAGTGGGCCCTGAGGCTTTGGGTGGTTGTTTGCCAGCCTTACTGTTACATAACTGGACACAAGAGACTATTCAGCAGAAGACAGTTCTCTTAGAGACTGGCCTGCCCTTACCCACCTCTCCGCAAGTGAGGAAGAGTTGGGTGTGAGAGGACCTGAGCTCCCTGGTGTGCTCCAAGTAGTAAGTCAGAGCCCTTTTAACATTCAGGTTGTGAAGCCTGCGCTCACCAGAAGTGGATTTGTCTGAAAAAGACAGGAAGTGCTATAGACTGATTCAGGTGAGAGTCAGACACCATCTTGGGAAGAAATTTCCTGTTGGTAATTATAACTACTTTGGCCCTGTGCGAAATAACGTAGTTATGTTCAGTGCGTAGAGCTTGCAGCCTGAAACTTTTGGTTGAACTGATGGCCAATAGGAAAACAGTTTTCCAAGTGACATACTTTAAATATGTAGTAGCCGTGAGGGTCTAATGGGGACTCAATCAGCTTGGCTATATACAGGTTCAAGTCCGGGGCACACAGGTTCCCTGAGTGGGGTTGAAGGTACAGCAGGCTTTTATACACACACACACATATATACATACATACACACTTTCTGCTCCTCCTTGGAGCAGGCAGGCAGCTCCAGCCCCCCTCTCTCTCGATGGGGACTTGTCTCTCCGGCCAGGCATCTCTCGCACCCATTCCTCACGGGTTCTCTCCCTCTCCCACCCCCCATGACAGGGCCGGTAAGCCGACATCTAGATTGCCGGGGGTCTGCGGGGGCAGCCGGCCATCATGGAGCCTGCCAGCTCAGTCTTTTTCCTCAGATTTTTCTCCCCGAACCCATGCACATGCAATGGGCAGGTGAAGCATCCTGCTTGTGCTGACCCCCAGCTTCCACTAGGTGTCAGTCTACAGTGCAATGCTGTGTCCCTCCACCCCTGAGGAAAGGAGAGCTGTTGGCAGACACTCAATACTTCCTGGCCCCGGACAACCCCTGAGCGACCAGAGTCCATTCCCGAACCCTGGTTGCCAATGTGGCATGAGGTGTGGCATCCAGTGCCTCAACCCTCAGCACTACCAGACCGGCTGATGCAGCAGGCTTTTAAAGAATTTCTTGAAGATGGAATGAAAAATTACAAATTTCTTGATCAGCAGAAATATAAGTCAAAATGGCTGCCAGGTGACCTTTCAGAGATGAAGCTCTAAGGCCTGATGCTTGTAAGTGTACTAAATAGTCAAGTACAGAGGACAGGCTAGCATGCAGTGGGTCAATCTGCCTGTTTACACCACAAAGAAAATCTCTTCCATTTGTAAGCATAAGTATTTCTGGTACTTGGCTTTTTGGCCAGTTGAAGGTTTCTGAGTACTTGTTCTCAATAACAAATGGGCAGTCTGATTCAGAGGGTGTGAAGCAAGGAGTACCATGGCTGCCTCATCCAGCCCAGAGCCACCAGAATTATTGTTGCTGGCTGGCTTCTGAGTCTGAGAAGAACCCTGAAAATCCGGGGAAATGGAGGGAAGGCGTACAGGAACCTTCCTGTCCAGTCCAGAGACAGAGCATCCATTGGCACTGAGCCCAGAGCTGGAGGCCTGCAGGATGTAGGGGAATTTGACAATTGAGGTTGGAAGCAAAGAGATCTATCTTTGGGGTGCCCACCTCCTGAAAACTGTGGCTAGTTCTCGCTTGCTCAGAGTCCACTCGTGGTGGCCCTGACTGATATGACTTAAGGAGTCTACCAGCAAATTGTCCTTGCCTGGCAGGTGAATGGCAGAGAGCTGCATGTCTAGGGAGTAAGCCAGAGACCAGATTTTCATTACCTCTGCGCAGAGCTTTGTGGATCTTGTGTCACCCGGTTTGCTGATGTAGAACACAGCAGTGGTGTAGTCTGTCCTGATTTGGACAGCTTGACCTTTTAGCTGGGGGGCTTTGACAGCCAGATACACAGCTCTGAGCTCGAGGAGATTTATATGAAATCTGGACTCCCTGGGAGACTGCACCACGTTTATGAACGATCCGCCAGGTGTGCACCCCAATGTAGAAGGGATGCATCCGTAGTGAGCACTATAAAAGATTCCCTTTGCTGGAAAGAGATTCCTTCCCTGAGGTTTTCTTTGTCTTTCCACCAGTCCAGAGCCTGCAACAGGGTCCTTGTGACTAGAATAAGCTTTGACAAGGAGTCTCTTTTCTGAGACCAATAAGATCCGAGATGCTACTGAATGTGTCTCATCTGAAACCTGGCACCTGGAAATACCACTGTACGACAGGCCATGTGTTCCAGGAGCCTGAGGAAGTCCCTGGCTACCCTAGGACAAACGAGTTTGCCAGGGTTTACAGGTTGTGCACTCTGTTTAGTGGAAACGGAGCTTTCCCCAGCTGTGTGTCCAGCTCTGCTCCAATGAACTCCAATAGTTGTGCTGGCTCAAAGGGTGACTTTTCTGTGTTGATCAGAAAGCCCAGGGACTCTAGAGTGCGCCAAGTCTGAAGGAGTCTCCAAACATTTAGGGGAGACTTGTCCACTATAAGCCAGTCGTCCAGACAGGGAAAGACAGAGATCTGCTCTCTTTCAAGATGGGCCGCCGACACTGCCAGACACTTTGTGAAAACTCTGGGAACTGAAGAAAGGCCGAAAGGCAGAGCTGCAAACTGGTAGTGACCAGTGGGCAGTCTGAAACTGAGATACTTTCTTTGAGAGGGCCCGACTGGAATGTGAAAATAGGGATCTCTGAGGTCTAGGGAGGCTAGCCAGTCTCCCTGTTGCAAGAAGGGAATCACTAATGAGAGACTGACCATTTTGAATTTGGGATTGAATAGGTGCTTGTTTAGGTACCTGAGATCCAGAATAGGCCACCAATCCCAGCTTTTCTTTACCGTGAGGAAGTATCTGGATAGAGGCCTTTTCCGCATGGGGAGGGAGGAACTCTTTCCACTGCATTTGCTTGGAGGAGAGGACTTTACCTCTAATTCCAGCAGGATTTTTTTCCTGTGGGAGTTAGAGGTTTTAAACTCCCGTGGCCCTGCTGCGTGAAAAAATATTTTGAACTGCAGGGTAAGACCTCCAGCACCCACTTGTCTGAGGTGATGCGTTGCCATTCTTTGAGGTAGTGGGTCAGCCTTCCTCCTACTAGGAGGGGGAGGAGGCAGCCTGGGCTTTCCAGTCAAGAATTTTGTTTAGTCCGAGTCTTTGTAGAAGGGGTTGGTTCAGTAGGTTTCCGAGCCCTTCTACCTCTTCCCCTAAAGAAACCTCTCATTTGAGAGTAATCAAAGGGCATTGCCATGGGATAGAAGACCCTGGGAAAGTGACCTCTACCTCTGCCCCGATGCCCCTCTACCCTGGGGTTTTGTAGGAAGTAAAGGCTTTCTATTTAGTTGCATTGCTCTGGTAGGTAGACTTGTATCCTTCTACCTTTTTCATGTAAGTTTCTGTTTAGTCCCCAGAAAGAGAGCTGTTCTCACAGGGGAAATCCATAGCTTTGATTTGGGTATGCTGGGAGAGATTGGTGGTTCTCAACCAGGCAAACCTCCGGAGAGAAAGAGCCTGAGCCATAGCTCTGGAGGCAGTGTCACTGGCATCCACAGCCATGTGAAACTGATGTTCTGTGGTTTCCAAAGCAGTTTTGACAGTTTTACTGGGACCTGCTGGCCAATAGCCAGAAAAGAGTTCCAGAGAGCTTTCGGATACAGAGTTGTATACGCCATATAAGTAGAGGCGTAGCATCAGTGAGGTTATGGTGTAAGATTTCTTACCCATATTGTCCAGTTTTTTTTTTTTTATTCTTTTTCTGGAGGCTGGGAAGAAAGGGGTACATTAACGTTATCACAGGCTGCAGCCTGTACCGCTCTTTCATGGTCCAGATGCATGTAAAGGTACTCAGCATTTGATCCAACTGGTACTTTTCTCAGTCTTATCATCTACCCCTGGGCTGGAGGTAGGAATCTGAAGTGTTCTGAAAACAACCCTTCTAAGAGACTTGTGAGTTGGAAGAAGCTTTTTTGGGAGGAGGGAGACCCATCATGTCCAAGAAATCTGCCTCCTCCTCCTTCTCGGTGGACTCTTGAATAGAAAAGTCAAGACTATTCACTATGTGTTGGACAACTGTAAAGTGAGAGCAAAAAACCCTCTTTGACAAAAAAGGAAAAACCAAACTCCTGAAGGTAAGGATCAATGAGTTTACCCTCCTCTTCATCATCACCTCCCTCAAAGATGATGCTCTGGCCGAGGCCAGGGTCGGAGGGTATAGGTGTAATAGGACCAGCTGGGGCACCCATAAGAGTGCCCACAGCCTGAAAAGTCTGATATAGTTGCCAAGCCTTTGCCATTTCCTCCGCGGAGGGTATATCTTCTTCTGACACTGGCATCTCCCTTTGCTTTTCAGCAGAAAGGGCAGTGGTATGTTTTTCCTTAAGTTTCTTTTTAGCAGGCACTGAATCAGAAACCTGCTGTGAATGTCTTATTTTTGCCTTGGTCATTATTATTTATCAGACTTATTTTCTATGGGGTCCTTAAAGGACCTGTCTTTAGACTTTTGTTGAGAGGCGGACCCTTCTTCCAAATTTTTTAACAGAAGGAGACATCAACTGAGAAGCCATAATTTAAAGGCTTATTTTTAAACTGTATGAGCAAAATTAGAGAAAGTTCATGGAGAAGCAAGTGACTGGTTCTAATATAAACAAGGTTGTGGCAGTCTGCCTCGTCCATAACCAAAAAGTAAACAATTTAAAACAGTAAATACTAGTCTTGCTCAAGGTCTGTCTGACCCACCAATTTTTCAGGAGACCTACAAAAATACTGTTCCCAAAAGGGGGAAAAAAGTGAGAGAGAAAGTAAAACTCCCAGCCCTAACTAATGAAAAAAACAAGAAAATTATTAAATTGCGATTCCTTGATAAAAATAAGAATCCACGGAAAAAAATAGTTCAGAATAAGTGGATAAAAACCACGATTCCTGAGAACTAAGGAACCACGGAAAACAAAAAACAAAACAAAAAAACACAAATAAAAGAATAACTCACAAAAAGCAGCACAAATATAAGGAAGTAACTCCAAAAGTATGATAAAAGTACTTCAGAATTAAGATATGAAGCGAGAACTCCGGGGCAGACTTGTCCAGTCAGCAGAGAAATGAATCCGACATTCAGCAGCACCAGCACACAACAGTCTAATCTGACTGGCTAATTCCCTTAGCATCATTAGCATAGTCTCCACCTCCAAGGCAGCTGAATCCAGCTGGCATACTGCATTAGTCAAGCATACAGAGGGAGTCCTGGAGTGAGAAGGGGCTGTACTGAAAATACAGGTTACTCAACTGTAACAGGAGTTCTAGAAGTGGTATATGTTGTTCATCCACACTTATTGGCAGGTTCCTTGCCGCTTTAAATCTTGCCGGAACGTCTTCAAGCTGGCTCCTCCCACCCAACTGGGAGGTACAGCTCGGCTCCGCCCCATGACGCCAGATCTAGCCTGCTGGAAGCCAGGTTGCGCGTCAAAGCCGGGGAGGTCGGTGGGTTGTGTGGATAAACAACATATACCACTCCTAGAACTCCTGTTACAGGTGAGTAACCTGTATTTCTAGGGACGTGGATATGTTGTTCAATCCACACTTATTGGCAGACTCCTAGCAGTTCTCCGGGAGGAGGGAGGCAAGGCGCGCACACCCTACTTAGGGAATAAGGACTGGAGAACAGAGGTCCCAAAACCAGCATCCCGGCGTAACTAGGTCGATGTGGTAATGGGTAATAAAGGTGTGTGCTGACCTCCAGGTAGCAGTCCTGCAGATTTCCTGGATAGGGACGTCCCTAGAAGCAGCCACCGAAGCAGCGGTATGGCGGGCAGAATGAGCTCTTCTCCCTTTGGGAGGCTCCATGCCCGCCAAACTATAGCAGAGATATATGCAGGAGGTGACCCACCTGCCTATCGTCCGCTTGGCTGCAGGTCTGCCAGGTGCAGCTTCAGCTTAGTTGACAAACAGCTGGCGAACCTCTCCCCGAACTTCAGCCGTCTGCTCCTTATAATAAAAGGGCACGCGTCTAGGGTCCAGAGTATGAAGCCTATATTCGGCCTCCAAGCTGCGATTGGGGGAGAACACCGGCAGAGTCAACACCTGGTTAAGGTGAAACTCAGACACCACCTTCGGAAGGAGTTTCAGGTGGGGGCCCAGGACAACCTTGTCCCTGTGGAAAACCAGATAAGGAGACTCAATGGAAAGTGCCTGGAGCTCTCCCATCCTTCTGGCTGACGTAATAGCCACCATGAAGGCAGTCTTCCACGACAGGTGAGAGATGTCACACCTGTGCATCGGTTCGAATGGCTTGTCCATGAACTTAGCCAATACCAGCAGTAGATTCCACAGAGGTGGAGGTTCTCGCACCGGAGGGGATATGTGATCAAGGCCTTAGAAAAAGCGCCCGACCACCTTCTCCTGCACCACCGACTGCTTTCCGGCCCACGCCCAGTAAGCAGAGATGGCTGTCAGGTGCACCTTGAGGGTCGACGACCGAAGCCCTAGCTGACAAAGGGACCACAGGTAGTCCAGAATGCTAGCCAATGAACAGGAGGAATGGTCCAACCTTTTGCCCTGACACCAAATGGAGAATCTCTTCCATTTGAAGGCACAGCATTTTCTGGTAGACCCCCTACGGGATGCCTTAACTACGCTGAGGACCTCGTCGGAAAGACCCGAGGCCTGGAACTCTAGCCACTCAGGAACCACGCCATCAGGTGCAGGGATTGAAGGTCCGGATGGAGTACCTTCCCCTTGTTGACTGAGATCAGGTCCAGGCGGGCTGGAAGCCACCTTGGGAGCCTGCAGCTGAGGCAGAGGAGATCTGGATACCAGAACTGGCGGGGCCAGTCTGGGGCTACCAGAATCACCTGCGCCTCGTCCCTCTTTATCTTGAGACGCACCTTGTGGATCAAGGGGAATGGAGGGAAGGCGTAGAAGAGGCCTGGGGTCCACAGCCTGGAGAAGGCATCCCCCTGCAGCGAGTCCTACTGAGGGGGGCGGCCGTGAAACAGCCTCAGCTTCGCCTTCTCCCTTGAGGCGAACAGATCCACCTGAGGGGTGCCCCAGTGGGAGAACAGATCTTGTACTACCTCCGGCAGGAGAGACCACTCGTGAGATGCAGCGCCTATCCGGCTGAGGGCATCGGCCAGACTGTTGGGGGCTCCTGCCACATGGATGGCTATGAGATCCTCCTCCAGGCTGATCACGAGAGACCAAGTGCAGAGAGCTTCCTTGCACAGAGGCAAGGAGTGCATCCCGCCCTGTTGGTTGAGGCAGTACATGGTCGTGGTGTTGTCCGTCTGGACCTGGACCACTAACCCCGTACAAATGGAGCGAAGGCAGTGAGGGTGAGTAGGACCGCTCGAAGCTCCAGCAGGTTGATGTGGCATCGAGACTACTGAGGGGACCAGAGGCCGTGGGCTCTGAGCTCCCCCAGATGGGCACCCCAACCCAGAGAGGTGTCGGTCGTCAGAGTGACCGTCGGCTCGGGGTGGACAAATGGGATACCCTCCTGAAGATGAGCTGGAACGAGCCACCACTGGAGGCCGTTCCACATCTCCTGGGTCACTGTCACTGGCTGGTCCAGAGGACTGGAGCGCTGTGACCACTGGTGGGCCAGCCCCCATTGCTGGGGACGCATATGCCAGCGGGCCCAATGGACCACGCTGGTGCAGGCCGCCATGAGGCCCAGAAGGCGCAGGAAGTCCCGGGCAGGGCGCAACTGCCCAACCAGAAATGACTGGGCAAAGGAGGAAAGGACCTCGGCCCTGTCCACCGGGAGCCGTGCTCTGGCTCAGACAGTCGAGCTCTGCCGCGATGAACTGAATCGCCTGCGATGGCACGAGTTCCGACTTGGCCTCGTTGATGAGGAGGCCAATCTGAGAGCAGACCTGGAGGGCCAGATACCTGGAACACTCCACCTCCAAGCTGGAGGGGGCTGCAATCAGCCAGTCGTCCAGGTAAGCGTACACCCAGACCCCTCGGCGCCACAGGAATGCTGTCACCACTGCCATGCATTTGGTGAAGTCTCTGGAAGCTGGAGAGAGGCCGAAGGGCATGGCCCGGAACTTGCAAAGGGATCCCTCTGCCCTGAAGCAAAGGAATCGCTGGTGAGACGGATGGATTGGGACGTGAAAGAACGCGACCTGAAGGGTCAGAGAACAGAACCACATGCCTCGTTCCAAGGATGGAATGACCTGAGCCAGAGTGACCATTCTGAAGGTGCAAGACCTTAGGAACTTGTTCAGGTCATGTAGGCAGAGAATGGGGCACCAGCCCCCCGTCCGTTTTGGGATCAGGAAGTACCTGGACACAAACCCTGGGTCTGGAGAGGGGTCCGCCACCTCCCTGATCACCTCTTTCTAGAGAAGCAAGGCAATGTCAGCTCGATGAGCAGACAGTCTGTGGAACCCGTAGCCCCCCGTGAGGTGACAGCTCGATAAGAGGGGAACTGCTCGAATTCCAGAGGCAGACCCCTGCCTACCACTTCCAACACCTAGCGGTCCGTGGTGATAGTGGACCAGGCGGAAAGGAAGTGGTGGAGCTGTCCCCCCACAGGGGGAAGGAGTGACGAGGTTGGGGGGGCCACACCTCTCAACCAACCAGTCACTGGGCAGGCTTGGAGGAAGCGCTGGCCGTGGAGCTGCCTGGGCCTTTTCCTCCCAGCTTCCTGCTTGAGGAAGCAGCAGGCTTGGCTTTGGAGTGCCAAGTACAAGCCTGCTGGCCTTGATGCTGGTGTTGCTGGGCTGGACATGCCGCAGGAGCTGAAGGATGAAAGGGCTTACGCTACTGCTGGCAGTCTTTGTCCTTTTGGGCAGACGCGACCAAGTCCAAGGTGGCACTGGACTTCTCGATCCATTGGAGATGACCCTCCAGCCCGGGCCCGAACAAGTCGGTACCCAGGAAGGGGAGGTCTGGCAGCTTATGCTGGGTATCAGCCGTAAAGGTGGAGATCCGCAGCCATGCTCTACGGCGCATGGCCAATGCGGCCGCTACTGACCGGGCACATGAATCAGCAATGTCCAACGAAGTTTGGAGCTCCTATTTAGCTACCACCCTTCCCTGATCCTGCACCTGCTTGACCGTCACCTGAAGGTCAGCCGGGAGATGAGGAATCACCTCATCCAGGGAGCCCAAAAGGGCGTGTGAAAAGTGTGCCATCAGAACGGCCGAGCTAGCCTGACAAAGGCCTAGAGAGGAAGCAGCATATACCTTCTGCCCTGAGTAGTCCAATTTCTTGGACTCCTTATCGGGCGGTTTGTCCACATACCAAGCGTTCCCGGAATGCCAGAAAACACCATCGGTCACTAACCCCTCCGCAGAGGGTGCTCCGAGAAACCGCAGAGTGAACCGGTAGGGACCGCATACTTTCAAGCCATCCTGGCCGAAGGTGCAGGACAAGAAGCTGGCTGCTGCCACAGCTCCAGGGCCAGGCCAACAATGGCTTCGGCCACTGGAAAGGCCTCCATAGGGGAATCCCCTTGGTCCAGTATCTCCATGAGGGGATACTTGGCCCGTTTTGAAACGGGTTCGAGCTTCATCCCAGTGGACTCTGAGGTGAGTCGAAGCATTCCTAAAAACTAGGATGTGCTCTCGTCCACTGACTGACCCCCTGCAGACTCCAGGTCAAGCGGCCTGGAGATCAAGGAGTCATCGTCAGACTCTGAGGAGTCTGCTAACAGCTGCCGAGCGCAACAGCCACCCTCCATGTGCCGAGGTTGATCGGGAGTGAGGGTGACCAACAACCTATGGGGCAAGCCCTGACCCGACAGAGAATCCTTGGTCGGAGCCCCAGTCTTCGGTTGTGGAGGCGGAGGCACCACCACAATGGGTGGAGCAGCCAGTTTTGGCCGAACAACCAATGCCGGTTTCGACTCCAACTACGACAGGTTGTTTCGGCCGCTCAGGTGACAGCTACTTAATGGCCGGAGAAGAAGACCGAGTCTGCTTATTCCCGGACAACAAGAGCTGCTGCCACATTAAATCCTCGTAGTGCCGACGCAACTTGCGCCGGAGCCTATCTTCCGAAGAAGACACCAAGGATGAGCAGCGACGCCACTTTCCACGGTGCAGAGACAGAGACCGCCGATGTCGGTGGGACCAGCTGGACCTGGAAGAGGACCGAGACCTTCGGGGATTCCGAGGGTGAGTTAGAGAGGGGACGGGGGAAACCTGCTCCTCCCTCGGTACAGGGACCTTAACCGGGGACTCCGGTGAACTAGGGTTGTCGGCATCACCAGTCAACAAACCGTCCGACAGGTCAAGAAAAAATCTCAACTGTGTCGACTGGTGTCTCGGCCGACTGACCTGACGGGGACACCGTGAAGCCAGTGGCCTTAGCCACAACCTCGACCGAAGTCGAAAGTCGATCATCCGGTGAAGGGGATCTCTCCCGCTCCCACGAACATCGATGGTGGTACTTACCTTTAGAGTCCTTCTTGGACCGACTGGAATGTCCCAATGGTCCTTCTCCCTTGGTGGAGAGGGACTGACAAAGCTCCTTAAAAGAAGCTGTACATGAATAGCCCGAGGAGAGCGAGATAAATGCCGTGACCGACGAGGAAGAAGACGCGGCCTGGGCCGCCTCCTCCTTGAGGGCGATCATCTGCTCCAACTGTTCCACAGAGCCCGCCACCGCGGACACCGCCCAACGGGCCTCCTTCAACTTGACCGGCGATACCGTTTTTTCAGGGCGCACCAGAAGAAGTCAAGCAGCGCAGTCCTCCAAGACCGAAGCCGAAAAGGATTTGCACAAATCGCAAACCTGCAAATCGTGGCCAAGCCCCAGGCAGTAGACGCACGTGGAGTGCGGATCGGTCCAGGACATCTTCTGCCCACAGGGGCACCAACGAAAGCTGGGAGTCGATTTGTCCATCGCAGCCACAAAGGAAAAAGAAGACTGAAGTCTTGTAAATTTAAGAATTAGTTACGGGTTAACCAAAGAGTGTGGATCCAGGCCTAAAACGCAGAGCACTAAGGAGGGAACCTGAGCTTCCAAGTGGTAAGGAAGATCTGGTGTCATGGGGTGGAGACGAACGTTATACCACCCGGGTGGGTGGGAGAAGCCAGCTTGAAGGCCTTACGGCAAGATTTAAAACGGCAAGGAATCTGCCAATAAGAGTGGATTGAACAACATATCCATGTCCCTAGAAATCTAATTTCTTAGGCTTCTTTTTCTGGTTCTTCAGGGATGAAGTAACAGAATCCAGCGAGGCGCTGGACTACTCTATCCCGGTGAGATGTCCTTCCACTGCAGAGCCAAAAAGATAGATGACCAGAAAAGTGACATCGGCCAGCTTATGCTGGGTGTCTGCCATGAAAGCGGACAAATGCAGCCAGGCCAGGTGACACATTGAGACAGCCACTGCCCACAGCACGGGTAAAAGAATCACCCATTTCCAAGGCTGCCTGGAGCTAGTGTTTAGCCAGCAACTGACCCCGGTCTCTGATAAGCTTCACTGTCAACTGTTGTTCAAAAGAGAGGTGAGGGAGGACAACATCAAAGACTCCCATCTGGGAGTAACCGATGTTTGCCATCATCACGGTATTGCTAACCTGCCAGAAACCTAGAGACGCCACACTGTACCCCTTTTTAGTAACGTGGTCAATTTTACGAGGCTCCTTGTCCGGAGGCTTGTCCACAACCCCCGGTGCCCAAATTTATGGAACACCAAATCTGTTACCAGACCTCCCGTAGAAGGATGGTCCAAAAACCCCAAAAGGGAGCCCATGGGTATTGCATACTTACACGGACCGTACGGACAGAGGTTGCCAACTGGGATGCTGGATGCTGCCAAAGCTCTGGGGCTGGTCCCATAATGGCCTCAGCTACAGGGATGGCAACCCCGTGGATGTGTCCCAGTCAAGAATGTCCGTGAGAGGGTACTTAGCTCTTTTCCGGATTGGCTCAAGCAGGACCAACATGGATTCCAAAATAAGTCAGAAAAGCACCCTATAAGAAACTGGCCTATACTCAGTGGAAAGCTCCTCGACCAAGCTATGGTCTAAAAGCGGAGTCTCTGAGAAGACCATGGAGCCCGATCAGACTCCTCCAAGGACTCCTCCAAAATGGTTCTCGTCCACGTCGCTACATGGACCTCGCTGGAATCGGGAATCCCCACCCAGTGTGATCCTCACTGGCAAATGGCCTGGCAAGCTGGTGGTCAAACAGATGGTCTCCTTGGTTGGAACACCAACCTTTGGCAGCAGTGGTGGTGGCAGCTCTACCCGAAGGAACGGGGTCAAAACCCTCCGAGCAAAATGCCGACTGCAGTAATAGAACCAGTCAAAACACCGACCTATACACAATGCCACTCCACAACACAAAATAAGGAAACAGACACTTTCATTTTTCGGGACCACCACTCAACACTTCGTGGGGGACTTCTACCATCACACACCCATAATTAATATAATCCACTCCAAGGGGGTGTGGACCTCAAGGAAAAGTAGAAACTCGAGGGGGGAAAACTATTTTTACACACACAAAAAAAATTTAAAATATCGGGAAACAGAACCAAATCCTGGTCCCCAAGACTCCACCACTCCAGGTGCTAGCGCCTTAGCCACTCAACCACGGGAGCGGCTCAACCAGACACCACACCTGAAGTATCTTCAGCCCTTCCTCCACTCTGCGGACAGAGACAGGGGTAGCTGTAATTCACCGACTGTATTATATCACCGTTGCAGTCAATGGTTTTAACATTACTACAGCACGGTTTATGCCGCGCTGTTCTTGCAGCGGCCAACTGACCTGGTACCCTACCCGAAGAGGTGGAGAAGCAGCTGTGGACTGCAGCAGCGTGGCAGAGCAGGTGTGTACTGGCGATGGCCAGGAAACCTATAGCCTGAGGGGTAGAGCCCTACCCCGGCCCGCAATGGTCAATGGTCTACTGTTGCCAGAGGACTTTCTCACAGCATCAAGGCATCTTGCGGTGGTGCCTCTCCTCACCAGAGGAAAAGGTCAAGGAATGTTGACAGCAATGCTTCCGGTCGAGCGGGATAGCAAGAATGCCGCAACCACCAGCCAACAGCATATCATATGCCTAAGACCCAAACTCAGGTGGGGGCTAATTCTGCAGTGGACCAGGCAGGGACAGCAATCGGACCACATCCTCTCGGGTGAGGACTGGGAGCACTGGGGTCTGCGAGATCTATTCCTCAACCTCGTCCAACAATTGGTTGACCGGCTCAAGAAATATCTTGGCTGCCTGCTCGATCGGAGTCTAAGTCGACTGACTCGACAGGGAACAAAAGCCCTCGACTCCCCCAACCCCAGCAGAGAAGAGCCTGACACCTGTCAAATGAGTCGAGGGAAAGGAAGGACCTAGATAACTAGATCACTCCACGACCGGCGCTGGAGGCCCTTGTTTTTCATACCATGGGGGCCGGGGTAAGGCTCTCGCCCAAGGTCTGGAAGGCCAGACAGCTCATGAAATTCCCCCATTAAAGACTACCTCTTTCGATGCTGGCCCAGAGGACAGCATCAAGACTGAGGAGATGACCACTGCGGCAGCTACTGCTTTTGCCTCAAAGGCTGCAAGCTATTCAGCCACAGCAGCAGACTTCTTAAAGCCCTTAGGGCGGTCCTTCTAATCCCACATTGAATGCCGACCCAGTGAGAGCCAGTGCTTTCTGTCCTCGAGGGACTCAGGAAGCATGGACGGGCAAAGGCTGCACCTCTCCACGTCATGTTGCGCACCTGAACAGTACAAGCATGAGTCATGTGGATCTGTGACAGACATCTACTGGCACCCAACACAAAATATGAATTCCGGTTTCCTGTGATCCATCGTTGGTCCAGAGACAGAGAGAACCGCAGAACAGCCAGCAAGACATATTGAAAAAAACTTCCACTTTATCAATGTCCGTCTACGGCGCAGATAAACTAAGCGGGGACTGTGGAGACAAGTGACCCGTTCTTCCAGAAGAAGAAAGATCTGACGTCACAGGGCAGAGTTGGGGGGTACACTACCTAGGTGCTGGGAGAAGCTTTGCTTAATGACGTCCAGCCAATAACATCGTTCCAGTGGAACTGCCAGAGTGTGGATAAGTGAACCATATCCATGCCTCTAGAAATGTTATTTCAGAGCTAGCCTGTAATCAAGGACGTGTAGTTCTATGTTCCTGTTATTTCTTGGTTGGGACATAATGAAAGTAAAATCAGTTCCTGATTACAGTGAAGGGCTGAGGTTAAGGGGAGGGGAAAAAAAAAAAAGGCATGTTTGGGACCTGTATATTTGAAAGGGGGGTACCTAACCTCCAGCTACCAGGAGCAGCGTGCTGCCTCTGCAATGTCCACATCTGAGCACTGTCACCGACTCTTCCAGTATTTCTGTTTTGCTACCCACAATTAATTTCTTTCCCATGCTTGGATGCAATGTGGCCAAATTCACTCACCATCATCTTCATCTGCTACTTTTTCCTTGTCATCATCATCATTATTATCATCTTGACCACGTCCTGCAATCTGACATAGCTCTTTAATTACCCCCTCTGTGGTTAGCTTGGCATCGATGGCCAGGAAAGCATCTTCCAAGGCCTAAATGAAAGTAAAACCCAAATATATTAAATGATGTGTACTCAGTCACTGCACAACTTAAAACATTTCCATTAGGCCATCTCCAGAATGTGTAAAAAACATTTCCGTGTATAATATATAGAATAAAGTATAGGGTGGTGTGTAACGAGAAGTTTACATACACCCGAGGTGTCAGATGCTACGTAAACCCCGAGAGCGAAGCTTGAGGGGTTTGTGCAAGCATTTAACACAGAGTGTGTGTGTAAAATTCAAGTTTAAACACGAGAATCCTATATTTTATTTTATATAATTGCTGGGTTTGCCTTTTTCACCACAATTATATAAAATGAATGGGTTCCTGTGCGGCCGCAGTCTGGTTCAGTTTAAGCGTACGGTTCGCAGTCGCAGTTTATTTAAAACTTTTTGTATTTCTTTCTGTCAGCAGTCGAAATAAGTTTTTTCCCCCCGGTAGTATATTCTGTCCTTGAAATTCACTTACCGCTGAGTCTGAGTGGTAGTTCTGCGAGCAGTTCCATCTCTGGGGGAAAGAATGCAGCCAGCGGTTCAAAGGGAAGAGCTGCAGTGAACACAAGCGCAGAGCGAGAGAAACGTGAGCGTGTTTGCCGTTATAAACACTCCTTTATAAAGGCAAATTACATCACGGTTTCCCTACAGGAAAAAAGGCAAAGCCAGTTATGTCACCATAAATAACTAGAGATGTCACAATACAGTCGAACCCAGTTAAGTGAATACCTGAGAAACGAATAAACTGGATAAGTGAATAAACGCCTGAAGTCCTGATTCCTTTTCTATCTGTTAAACGTTAAAATGCTCTGTTAAGTGAATAGAGCAGCCCGTTTAAGTGAATATTTTTTTCAGTTTTCAAACCCTGCTGACAATCCATTATTATTTATTTATTTTTATTTATTGAAATGTTTCACCAGGATGGCACACTGAACAAGTTGCTCATCTCCTGGTGCGATCTGGGAGAAGGGGAACATTGGGATTGTGTACAGTGAATTTGTACAAACATAACAGACAATTTTATACAGTGAATTGTATACAGAGAATTGGTGCAAAACATAAAACATACACAGCATAATATATACACTGACTTGCAAAAGTATTCAACCCCCTTGAAAGTTGTCAGATTTTTCTGGATTACAAATGAGACTTACATATATTATTCCAGTCAGTATTTTTATTGTAAATTCATATGCTCCAACAGCATATCTTCAAAGTCAAAATTAATTATCCGTCAGCACATCTTTTAAAGAAAATTAAAAACTGGAAAATGCTGCTTGCAGAGGTATTCAACCCCTAGACATTAGTATTTGGTAGAGCCACCTTTTGCTGCAATAACAGCTTTAAGTCTTTTGGGGTAAGTATCTACCAGCCTTGCACACTGTTCGGGAGTGATTCTTGCCCATTCTTCTTGGCAGATTTGTTCCAGGTTGTTCAGGTTGGTTAGGTGACGCTTGTGGACCACAATTTTCAAACAGTGCCACAGATTCTCGATGGAATTGAGATCTGGACTTTGACTTGGCCACTTTAGGACATTCACCTTTTTTGTTGTTTAACCACTCCTGTGTTGCTTTGGCCTTGTGCTTTGGATCACTGTCCTGCTGAAAGGTGAAGTTTCTCCCAAGCTTCAGTTTTTTAGCAGACTGAAGCAGGTTCTCTTGCAGTATCTCCCTGTATTTTGCTCCATCCATTCTTCCTTCAATTTTAACAAGATGCCCAGTCCCTGCTGATGAAAAGCATCCCCACAGCATGATGCTGCCACCACCATACTTCACTGTAGGGATGGTGTTTCTGAGGCATGGGCAGTGTTAGGGTTTGTGCCACACAGCGCTTTGAATTTTGGCCAAAAATTCTATCTTGGTCTCATCAGACCACAAACCTTTGTGCCACATCTTAGCTGGGTCACTCTCATGCTTTCTGGCAAACCCAGATGTGCTTTGATATGGTTCTTTTGAGTAATGGCTTCTTTCTAGCCACCCTCCCATACAGGCCAGTATTATGCAGAGCTCTTGAAATGGTTGACTGGTGCACCTTCACTCCACTCTCAGCCACTGAACTCTGTAGCTCCTTCAAAGTGATTGTTGGCCTCTCTGTGGCTTCCCTCACTAGTCTCCTTCTTGTTCGACGCTGAGTTTTGAGGGACGGCCTTGTCTAGGTAGTGCCTGGGTGGTGTGATGCAGCTTCCACTTCCTCACTATTGATCCAACAGTGCACACTGGGATATCCAAACACTTGGATGTTATTTTGTACCCTTTTCTAATTTATGCATGTCTATTACTTTATCTTTAACTTCCTTAGAATGCTCTTTAGTCTTCATTTTCACACCCTTCCTTCAGATTCACAGTCTGACCAATGGTCATTAAACTGGGGGTTCTCCAGGAAATGTGAGCTACCTTAATGTTTCAGAGGTGAGGCCAATTGTGTCCTCGTAGGGCAGTATTTTCATCAGTGTAAACTTGGAGCTTCCAGAGCAAAGGGTTGAATACTCATGCAAACAGTATATTTCAGTTATTTATTTTTCTTAAAAATATTTTCTAACATAAAACCAATATCACTTTAAAATAATTATTTTGAGGGTCAGTCTTTTTAAATAAAATATTACACAGAACAAAATCTCAATGTATCATTTGTCATTCAGACAAATCTGACAACTTTCAAGGGGGTTGAATACTTTTGCAAGTCACTGTACTTAAGAATATATGCAATAGAATTGCATCGGATATACAGAGAATAAGCAGCAGAAAGCTAGCAGTTTTTGGGCTAAAGGCCCATATGGAAACACACACTTGGGAAATTGCATAGCATGTAATTACAAATTAATGCAAGCGTTCGGCAGGCCTAGCTGCATAGGAAGTGACTGAGGGGGCTAGCTATTAATATTATATAAGGCAGGAGTGTGAGGATGGATTCAGAAAGTGCAGTATTACAATTTAAAATCCGAGGGGCAAGTGATCAAAAGTGCGATGAGTTGGGGCATCCATAGAGGTGATTGGCGAAAATCAGGAGGAGAGTGGATGACGGAGGAGAAAAAGGGTAGTAATGTCCAGCCCATTGCCGGAGGCGAGCACACAAACTGGGCTAGAGAAGGGGAGTGGATGAATACATGGAGGAAATGGAGAAGGAAGGGGGCGCTACAGAGGAAGGAGAATACAAGTATGGGGAGGTGGGAGGCTTTGACAGCCCAAACCCCTTCAGGATGCGGAGAACCCTGCCAGGTGATGAGCAGGCAAGGGAGAAGGAGGGCTTTGAGAATATTAGAGGTAGTTCATAGAGGAGATGAAGAGGGTGGCAGAGACGGGAGAACACCACTGGGTGCTAGAACAGGCAAATGTAGGAGAGGGAAGTGGGATTGTGGCAGGAAAGAGGACTACCAGGGTATGCCCCACCAGGCTGGTAGGCACCCTGCCTGCACAAGGTAGGGGAAGAGCTCATCAGGAGGGTGTCAGGTAGCAGGCAGAGAGGAGAAGGGGTAGGTGGGGAATGGGTGCAGAGATCCCTCCCAGGGAATGAGGTAGGAATGGGAGGAAATAGCTTAGAGACCTAATTGTGGGGAGACGTAGGGGAGTAGTAGAAGGTAATACAGGGTAGTGTAGATGGTGAGGGGGATAGGCTTACAAGTGCGGAGTACCATAGGAGGACAGTCCTGTCGGGAGATGGGGAGGTAAAAAGGAGGAGAGGGAGTTGCCAGGGTCTGACCCCACCAGGAAGGTGCGTACCCTGCCTGCACAAGGCAGAGGTACACTCGCAGGAGGGTATCACGTAGGAGGCAGGGGTGGAGTGGTCATAGACAGCCCAAGATACCCAGGTAGGAAACTGTGAGGGGGGAGAGGGTTCAAAGAAGGAGGAAGGCAGGTAGTAGACAGTGGCGAGGGTGGGGGGGAGGTGATTGGAAGAGGGGTAGGGTTAGGTGGGGGTGAAGTGAGATTGGGAGGGAAGAAAAAATTACTCACTTTAGTAATGTTGTTCCTTCTAATGGAGTCTTGCTATATTATGACATATGCAGTGAGTCCCAACCATCGAACTGCTCCGGAGGTGAAAGAGTTAACTTTCCAAGCCAGGCATGGAACGCTGAGCTCGAGCTCGGTTGAAACTCTGTCTGTTGTTCTTCAACCTCAAACCGTCAGATCTTTACGAGCTAAACTCACTGAGGTCCTGTGTGGAAGCTGTAAACCTACACTAGCCAACTGGCTACTAAACATAAGAACGCATTTTTTGGTCCCAAAACAAAGACTCAAGTCAGGAGACCCAAAAAATGAAAAACAACACCAAGTCACCCCAAGAAAGGAGGGGTGAAAACAACAAGGTGGGCACCTACTAAGTGCCAACACTGCACTGCCCACCCACATCCCAAAAACAGAGGTTCTGAGAGGGACAGGCAGGGGGGGAAGGTCATCATATAGCAAGACTCCATTAGAAGAAACAACATTACTAAGGTGAGTAATTATTTCTTCAAACAACATGAAGTCTTGCTATATTATGACATATGCAGACTACAAAGCAGTACCTCCATGGAGGAGGGACAGAACCTACTTAGGAAATAGACTCTGCAGCACAGCTGTGCCAAACCGAGCATCACTCCTAGCCTGGATGTCCAGGGAGTAATGCTTAGTAAAAGTGTGAACTGTTTTCCAGGTAGCTGCTTGACATATCTCTAGAATAGGGATGTCCCTGACCACAGTCAGGGAAGCAGCTGTACCTCTGGTAGAGTGAGCCCCCAGGCCTGAGGGAGGAACCTTACCCAGTTTTTCATAGCAAAATTGGATACAAGAGACAATCCACCTGGCAATGGATCTTTTAGTGGCAGGTTTCCCTTTACCAACCTCACCATAAGTGAGGAACAGTTGGAGGGAGTCAAACCTGTGACCCTTGGTATGCTCTATGTAGTAACTAAGGGCTCTCTTCACATCTGTGCAACCTCCTCTCGCCAGAGGAGGAATGGTCAGTGAAGTACACTGGAAGAGATATGGATTGATTAAGGTGGAACCGAAACCACCTTAGACAAGAACTTCCTTATTAGTCCTGAGGACCACCTTCTCTCTATGAAAGGAGATAAAATCAGGCTCCACTGACAAAGCTTGCAATTCACTTATGCGTCTGGCAGAAGTGATGGCCACCAGAAACACAGTCTTCCAAGTCAAGTACTTAAGTTCTGCTGAAGACAAAGGCTCAAAGGGGGGTTGCATAAGCTGAGCAATGCAAACATTAAGATCCCAGGCAGGTAGGCAGGGTCCCTGAATGGAGGGTTGGTATGAAGCAATCCCTTGAAAAACTTGGGGAATACAGGATGAGCTGAAAGAGAAGAGGGTTTACATGCTGAAATAAAAGCAGACAGCTGCCAAATGCACTTTTAGGGTAGCTGGTCTTAGCCCCAAGGTATTTAAGTGGACCATATAATCCAGGACTGTGGGTAAAATCAGCAGATTCTGGAGAAATACACTTTCCAGAGCACCATATGGAAAACCTTTTCCATTTGGAATTATAAGTAGCCCTGGTGGAAGGTGTCCTAGAAGCCTTCAGGATATCCATCACACCTTGGGAGAGGTGTAGATCAGCAAACTCTAACTCTTCAAGAGCCAGGCCTTGAGATTGAGAGATTTGAGGTTCGGGTACCAAACCCTCCCCTGAGCACAGGTTAACAGGTTGTGCTTCCTGGGAAGACACAGGGGAAGATGGACTGCTAAGGACAGTAGGAGTGGATACCAGGGTTGTCTGGCCCAATCTGGAGCAATCAGGATCATCTTGCAGGGCTGAGATCCAATTTTGACTAGCACTCTGAACAGGAGAGGGAAGAGAGGAAAAGCATAGAGAAACTTCCCTTCCCAATTGAGGACTAAGGCATCCAGAGGGACTGAGCCCAACACTGGGGGCCTGCAGCAAAAAAGGGGAAGTTGGTGATTGTCTGGGCTGCAAAAGATCTATCTCATGGGTGCCCCATCTGGCAAAGATCACCCCAAAACTAGGGGTCCAGTGACCATTCGTGATGGCCTGGGAAATCCTGCTGAGAGCATCTGCCAGGACATTGTCCTTGCCTGGGAGGTGAACTGCCGTAGGGAGGTGTTCAGGGAGTGCCAGAGACCACAACTTCATTGCTTCGTGCACAAGGCCGTAGGACCAAGTGCCCCTTGCTTGTTGATGTACCACATTGTGGTGGTGTTGTCTGTTCTGACCTGTACAACTCTGTTCTGAACAGATTTGGAAAAAGCTTGAAGTGCTAGAAAAACTGCTCTGAGTTCCAACAGATTGATGTGGAGCAGAGATTCCTGAGGGGACCACAACCCCTGGGTAGTGAGGTCGCCCATGTGAGCTCCCACCCCAAGAGGGATGCATCTGTAGTAAGGATTAAGGAGTGAGACTGAGTGACAAAAGGAACCCCTTGTCTCAGATTGCTCTGATCCTGCCACCACTGTAGGGCCTGGATCAGGGTTTGAGTCACTGGGATCAATTTGGTTAGAGGGTCTTTCCTTTGAGACCGAAAGGCTCTCAAATGGAACTGGATGTCCCTCATCTGAAATCTTGCTCCCTGCACTACTGCTGTAGAGGCAGCCAAGTGCCCCAGGAGCTGTAGAAAATGCCTTGCTGGTCGAGAGACCTGCAGGGTGAATGAGGAGGCCAGAGAGACCAGGGTCCTTGCCCTGTCCAAAGGAAGGAAGGCTCTGGCTTTCTCTGTGTGCAGCTCTGCACCTATGAAGGTGAGGAGCTGTACAGGCTCTAGAACTGACTGACAGATTCAGAAGGAAACCTAGAGAGGTGAGCAGTTGCTGAGTTATCTGTAGGTGTAACCTGACTTGGTCTGGGGACTGGCCTACTATGAGCCAATCGTCCAGGTAAGGGAAGATGGCAATTTTTTGCCTCTTAGGGAAGCAACTGCTACTGCCAGGCATTTGTGAATACCCTTGGAGCAGAGGTGAGGCCAAAGGGCATTGCTCTGAATTGGTAATGGCCTGAGGGCAGCTCAACCTGAGGTACTGGTGGGAGCTTTGATGAGAATATGGAAGTAGGCATCCTTGAGGTCCAGGGACGCCAGCCAGTCCCCTGGCCTTAGAGGGTAGAATAATTCCCAGAGTCACCATTTTGAATTTTGGCTTTAAAAGGTGCTTGTTTAAGTATCTGAGATCCAGGATGGGCCGCCATTCTCCTGTCTTTTTTGGGGTAAGGAAGTACCTGGAGTACAACCCTTTGCCCTGGTGTAGGGGTAGAACCCTTTCCACAGCTCTGAGAGCCAGAAGGGAAGAGACCTCTGCCTCTAGGGCAAGTGCCTCTGGTGGATTTGTAGGTGGAAAGGATCTGGTTCTCATCTTTGGAAACTTTTTGAAGCTGAGAACCAGTCCCTGGCTTACTACTTCCAGGACCCACTTGTCTGATGTCAGAGACTCCCAGTCCTGGACAAAGTAAGCCCGCCTGCCCCCTACAGGTAGGTGAGAATCGGCCCTGGCAACCCCATCAGGGTGCCTGCTTGGTAGGGGCTTTGGGCTGAGGGGTGAAGCAGGCCTGCTTGTACCCCGCCTGCCTCTCCTCTAAAGAACCCCTCTGGGCATAAGCAGAAGAGGAGGCTTGGCTTGGTAAAAGGCCTATGAAAAGGCCTGCCCTGCCCCTGGTAGCTGCCTTGAGGAGTGGCTGCCTTTCTTGGCCTGTGCACTCCATAGGTGGTCCTATACTCATCCATTTTCTTCGCGTAATTCTCTGTTGCTCCTCAAACAGAGAATTACCCACAACAGGAAAATCCATGGCTTTAGTCTGGGTATCCTGTGACAGGCTAGTACATCTGAGCCAAGCCATTCTGCTAAGGCGCTACAGATGTAGCCATGACTCTTGATGACACATCATTTGAGTCCACTGCAGCATGGAATTGCACCTTGGATGCCTCATACCATCAGCAGCCACCTGCTCCAGCTCCTGGCAAGCTGGCCAGGACCCGTTTTGCTAGAGCACAAAGTATCCCATCTGGATTTCTGATATCTAGCAACATAAGCCATATAATTTGCCTCTGAGTCCCAAGGATGCTGCCATGTACTGTTTCTTTGCCATGGCATCAATCCTCCTGGAGTCCTTGTCCGGGGTGAGCCAAGGGAATATTTGTCTTGTCACAGGCTGCAGCCTGCACTCACCCAACATGGCTGCATTGTTGTGTAAGGAACTCCGTATCAGAGCCTGACAATGTGTACCTCTTGTCCATTCTCTTATCCACAGGAGGTATAGTGTGAGGAGTTTTTTAGAATTTTAAATGTCTGTTTCCCAAAAGATTTATGCAAGGGAATAGACAGTCCCCTAGACTCTGGGATATCCATCATTTCCACATAGTCAGGTTCCTCTTTATCATCCACAGCTTCCTCCATAGGGAGCTGGAGGGTTTCAGACACTTTTTTATAAAACATAAAATGAGAAGGGGACTCGGAAAGCCTAGGAGGAGACACTCCTGAAGGTCTGTCTGGGGAAGATGTCCGGGTCAATGGGCACATCCAGACTTTCAAATCCACATTCACTCTCCTCATACTCCTTCTCTCCTCCGGTTCATAATATTCCTCTAAATCATAATCTTGAATCGGTGGAACCGCCGAACCGGGCGCTACCTGAAGGTGCCAGTTCGGTCGGAACCGGGAAAGCGACTGCACAATTTAATCGCTTTGTTATTTCTTCAGCGGTTGGAGAGGAAGGTTTTGGCTCCACACCAGCTGATTTCCTATTCCTTTTTACTGGAACAGACTCCTCAGAGTCGGTTCTCCTTTTGCCCGAGGAAGTCTCGCCCTGGTCAGAGGGCACTCCCTCTGGTTCGGCTGGAACCGAACCAGGCTGGCCATCCGGTTCAGCGGACATTTTGGCCTCCCTTTCCCTGAGCCTACCAACTCTCTTTTCCAGGGTAGCTGCAGGAACATTTTTACAAATCTTACAGTCTGCATTGAGGTGGTCAAACCCCAGACAATAAACACAGGTGGTGTGGGGGTCAGCCTTGGCAAAGACTTCCCCACACACACTGCAGTGCTGAAACCCAGTGGGCCCGGTTTTTCCTTTGGGTTTCTCAGACATAGTGCCAGTCCTAACCAAACTTACCCGTTCATGGCAATCCGCCAGGTAAGACCCTCTTATCGGTTCCCAACCGTGTCACGGGTCGTGGAAAAAAATGTAATAAAAGTTTTTTTTTTTAGAACCGATAAAAAACGGTAACCACACTCTAAATCACAGATTAAGATATTTTAAACAACCTGATCGGTTCAAACCGAACGGATAAACCGTTTACAAGTTCCACACAGAACAGAAATAATGTAAACCTATCTAGTACTCACAAATACCAAAGACAGAGCTTGAACCAACCGGTTGCCGTTTAAATTCGGTCGAAAACCGAGAAAAATAATACTTTAACCGACAAAATGAACCGAGCAGAAGGAGAATTCTCCGGAGCGACTGTTCAGTGAGGCGGAGTAAAGAATCTGACTGTTTGTCTGTTGTTGTTCTTCAAACTCAGAGTTTCAACCAAGTTCGAGCTCAGCGTTCCGTGCCTGGCATGGAAAGTTAACTCTTTCACCTCCGGAGCAGTTCGAAGGTTGGGACTCACTGCATATGTCATAATATAGCAAGACTTCATGTTGTTTGAAGTGGGAAGGATAGTAGAGATAACGAGAGGGAATCAGAGCATGGGGCGATGCAGCGGACAGTTAAGGTGGATTATAACAGGAGAAGTTAGAGGGTGGAAGATGTGCAAGGCTGTGCAGAGGGAGGAGGAGTGGTGTATGTGACAGGGGAAGGAGTTCCATGATTTAGGGAAGCGATAAGAGAAGGCAGACTGATAAGTGTGGATCAGTGAGAGATCGCTAGAGTACGAGAGTCGGAGGATCTGAGGGAGTGGGGGGTTGGGGTGCGGTTGATAAAGATGAGAGAAGGTATGGCGGGAGTTTGCCCAACCAGTATTTTGAGGTGAATCTGGCACAGTGGGAGAGATGTCTGTTTGCTAGCAGAGGAAAGGACAGTGTATGACAGAGCTCGCAGTGATGGGTCCGAGAGGGAGCATCAAGAGCGAAACAGCAGAAACGGTTAAAGTGTATCCAATCTGGCCAGGGAGGAATTAGGGGTGGCACCTTAAACTACGTCACAGTAGTCAAAAACTGGGAGTATCATCTTCTAGACAAGTTCATGCCTGGCCGTAGGAGGGATGCAGCTACGGTTCTGTATAAAGCACTGAGCTTGGGGCGCAGTTTTTTCAGGATGGCGTCAATATGTCCAGAGAAGTTAAGGTGTTGGTCCAGCCAGACCCCAAGGTATCTGAAAGAGGTAGTATTCTCTAAGGTAGTCCCGTCCAGGGTGTGGAAAGAGGGTAGACTTGGCAGCCTAGAGTCTCTGTCTAGTGCCAAAGGTCATGGACACTGTCTTCTTTGCACTGAGGAAGAGCTGATGAGAGGAAAACCAAAGCTGAACTTGGTGGAAGTCATGCTGCAGAGTGGTTGCAACAACAGCTGGGCATTTGCTGGAGGTGTACAGGACCGTATTGTATGCATACATGTGGACAAAGGAGCGAGGGAAGCAGACTGAAGAGATGTCATTTAGAAATATGGAGAAGAGAATGGGGCCAAGCACTGAGCCCTGGGGGACTCCAGTGGTGATAAGAAGGGGAAGGGAGATGGATCCTAGGACCTTGACAGATTGGGTTCTACCTATGAGGTAGACCCCGAACCAGTTGGTAGCAGAGGTTGACAGGCCAGCTGTCGAGAGGGAGTCTAAGAGGAGGGCATGGAAGATGGTGTCGAAAGCCTTGGCAAAGTCGACAAAAGATGGCCGAGGTAATGAGGCCATTGTCCATCCCTGTGAGGATGGAGTCAGTAAGCCTGAGCAGGGAGGTGGTGGTGGTGGAGCGGTGTTTCCGAAAGTCAGATTGAAAAGGGGTGAAAAAAGAAGGAGTCAGTAAGGAAGGAGGTAAGCTGAGTGAAGACATAAGTGTTCTTGGAGCTTAGCGAGAGTCCAGAGGAGAAAGACTGGACGAAAGTTTGCAGGGGAAGTAGAGTCGCCATTCTTGGGAAGAGGGAGGACCACAGCATGTTTCCAGGCAATGGGGATGGTAGAGGACGAGAAAAAGAGGTTAAGGAGAAGTAATAATGAGAAGGCTATAGCAGGGACTGAGAGGAACAAAAGCTTAGGGTCGATGTCATCAGGTGAGGGGCCTTTGGAAGGATTCAGTGAGAGCAGGGCAGTTAAGAATTTCATCAAGGAAGGTGGATGGGGGAGGGTGGGGGTTGACTATCAGAGGAGAGGTTTGGGAGAGTGGGAGGATTTAAGAAGGGCTGAAGCACAGGTGATATAGTAGGAGTTGAATTCCTTTACCACGATGCAGGGATCAGAGACCAGGGAATTGTTTATATTTAAAACGGGGGGTGAGAGAGAAAAGAGCTTGGGCCACCTTCCAGAATTTAGAGGTTGACTTGATGTTTGTGAGGAAGGCGGACGTAAAGTACTCTGATTTAGCCAGTCTAGTGACTTTGGTACATGCGTTTCGTAATCTGCAGTAAGTTGAGAAGTCTGTGGGGAGCTGGGAGGTCTTGTGCTTTTTCCAGGCTTTGTCTCTCACCCTGAGGCAGGTTAGCAACTCAGGGGTAATCCAGAGGAGGTGGTTCCCTATGCACTCTAGTTTTTTTTTTTGGGCGCATGAGTATTCCATGTTAGGAATTTGTCTTTGAAGTATGCAAGGGCTTGGTTGACAGAAGAGGCAGAGGTGAGAGGGGACCAGTCAGAGAGGGCAAGATCTTGTAGGAGAGGATCAAGGGTCAAGAAGTAGTAGAACTGGAGCTGTAGGACTTTCAGGTGATTTGGACCTGTGGATCTTCCTTACTAACAAAACAGGATGGTGATCAGTGACTGCATCAGGGAGGATACCAGATCTGATAATTCTGTGGGGGTGGGAGGTGAGTGCCCAGTCGATCAGGGAATAATTTTTCATTTTGTGATTCAGGCGAGTGGGTTCTTGGATGAGTTGGGTAAGGTTAGGGCTGAGATGTAATTTCTTGTTTTAGATGTAGTTTGAGACAGCCAATTTAAATTGAAGTCACCTAGTAAGTACAGTTCACTTGGGTGGGAGAGGGAGGCTAATGACATTATCAGCTCAGTGGCAGCTGAGGGTTGGATGCCTGGGTGGTAGTAGACACCTGTGATGAATACTGGGGCTGAGAACGGGAGGGTAATTCGGATGGCTATAGCTTCACAAGTAGCAGGGAGAGAGGCTGTGAAAATGGTGGGAGTATTTTAATGACGACAGGATGTACATGGCTACGCCACCACCTCTGGCAGCCCTGTCAAGTGTGGTGATGGAGTATCCAGGAATGAAGACAGAGTGGTCAGGGATCTTGTCAGTAAGCCAGGTTTCTGAAATTATGAGTATATCAGCATTATGGGAGACTACCAACATTTGTAGTAGGCCAATCTTTGAGATGAGACTGCAGATATTTACATACTAACATACTAAAAAGCCAGCAGAACAGGCCTAATGGTCTGACGTGCCTGTTCGGTAACCAGCCACCTAGTGGTTGCTCCTCTTCCCCCAGCCCCCAAGAGGGTCTTCTTGGATTTAGTTTCCTTGTACCTGTTCCACCCTTCTGAAGCCTCCACTGTGTCCTCCTCCACCAGCCTCTCAGGCAGCGATTCCACGGCTTCACCATCCTCTCAGTGAAATAATGCAGCCTATGTTTCCCCTAAAATTTCCCCCTCAGCTTCTACTCGTGCCCCTAGTTGTACCCCCCCTTCTTTAGCCTAAACAGCTCCTTGGTTCCGCTCTCAGTTATTCCTTTTACATACTTGAAGACTCCCATCATGTCTCCCCTGTCCCTCCTCTCCTCTAGTGTGTACATCCCAAACTCTTCCAGTCTCTCCTCATAGGGCCTCCCCTCCATTCCCTGAATCATGCTGGTCACTCTCCTCTGGACTCTCTCCAACAGCGCCATGTCCTTCTTCTGATGAGATCTACAGAACTGTACACAGTACTTGAGTTGCAGCCTGACCAAGGCATTATATAGAGGGAGGATCACCTCCCTCTTCCTGGACGCAATTCCCCTGGCTATGCAGCCCAGTATCCTGTTTGCTTTGGCTGCAGTTCTTCTACTATTTTCAGAGTTATTCATTTTGACATCTACCACCACCCCTAAATCTCGCTCACCCAATGTGGTTTGCAGTGTGATCCCCCCCGGCAGTGCAAACATGACCCGGATTTCTGACCTCCAAATGAAGTACCTTACATTTCCCAGCATTAAATTTCAATCCCCACCTCCTTGACCACCCCTCAAGGGTATCCAGAGTCCCCCCCGGACTGCTTCTCTCACTTCTTCCCAGTCCACCAGTGCGCCCAGTTTAGAATCATCTGCAAAGAGACTTAGCCTACTCCTAACCCCCTCCCTATATCCGAGACATAGGCATTGAACAGGAGTGGCCCCAATACTTGCACCTTGGGGGACCCCCACTGATTACCTTCCTAGGGGAGGAGACTATCCCACCGACCACTACCCTCTGTATTCGCTCCCAAAGCCAATTTTCAACCCACTTGAGCGCCCGTCCTCCCACAGCTTTGCTATCAGCCCTTTATGGAGTACTGAATCAAACGCCTTGCTAAAAATCCAGGTATAGGACGTCCACCGGTCTATGTCTGTCCAAGGCCCCTGTATGTATGAAATGTTTAGATGTATGATTTTCAAACCTGAGAGGAGGGGGTGGTTGGGGGTTAGGCTCATAGGAAGTAGACGGGACACTGGAAGAGTACGATGTATGTGGGCCAGGGTTAGGGTGACTATTTCCCTGACGCAAGTAGGAGAAGAGCAATTATGAGGTAGTGGAGCTTAGGGCATTTGTGATGGGGGAGGTTTTATTACAAGACGGGGAGGAGGAGGGGCTGGGCGAGAAGGCGATAAGGAGGCGAAGGAAGCCAACGTAGCTAAGAACCGAGAGGAAGTTAGCCACTGGTTGGTAAGAGTAGTGAGACCAGAGTTCGAAAGTGGGGGGGGGGTTGGGGTGATAGCATGAATAGGGGTATGAGTGAAGACGGAAGGGTTAAGAGAGGTATCCGGATTTTTTGACTGGGAAGGTTGACACTCAGGATAAGGTATAAAGAGAAGGAGAAGCAGAAGGAATGGGGTAAGGGTAAAGGAGGAAGTAGGAGATATTCTATGGGGTAGTAGGGGTACACCTTCTCAGGTAACCTTGCTCTGCCCCATCCCCTACTTCTGGACAACAGTTTGCAATTAACACTTCAATTAAGCACAGCTGGTGTTAAATGCAGTTGTGTGAGGTGCCAAATCCAGTTTCCTGCCTTTTGTTGTTGATGCTGTCACTCACTACTAAAGATTCCACACGAACCTCTGAAAGTCCAAGACACACAAATTAATGTTATTAAAGTGCATAACATTTTAAAGCTTTTTTATATCTTGAGTAAATGAACTTTTTATGTAACTCTGGCGCCGCTATACCAAGGGCTACTACCCCTGCCTGTATCCCCAATAACAGGTTGAGGGGCCTGGGTTCATGACTATCTAGTATGGTGGGGACAGGGGACTCCCTACCAGTAGTAGTGCTGTACTTATGGTGCCTCCACCCAGAAAAATTATGTGGGCAACTATCACAATAGGTACAGCCCTCAGGGAAGCTAATACCACCCACAATCCTGCCTAGTGACCTTTTACAAAACCCTGAACAGTTGCAGTGTTCAATAACTGAAATACCAAACAGTTTGACCATTAATAATATGCTCACGTTCGGACCACTTTTTTATTTCTTAGTCTTTGGTAACTGGGTACGGCTCACTAGGCACAAGTGCCTGTTTTCAGGGGAGACCTGGGAGCACTTACCCACAGGGTCTGGATCTCAGACTTGTGCCTTGTAATCCCCTGTAAGAGACAGTTTCAACAATACAAGCATGCACTTTCTATTTACCTTACAGCACATTCAACGACTTTAAACCAGGTAATAATATGCTCACAAGCCAGATTAGCATCAAAACAGTAAATTAGATTTACTAAGGGGAACGTGAACAAGGGAGGGGCAGAAAGAAAAAAATTACTCACCATAGTAATCTTGTTTCTTCTAAGGGAATCTTAATGTATTCTGACTTATGCAGTATGGTCTCACCATAGGACTGCCCTGGAGCCTAAATGGTTAATAGAACCTATGCAAATGGTGGAATGCTAGGCTCAAGCTCAGTTTTCAAATCACTGTCCCTGGTAAACGGTTCTAAACCGTCAGTTTCTTACAAAGCCTGCAGTAAGCAGTTTCCTACTACTAAGATGATAACAACAACCCTCCTAAACCAACAGTAAGGTATGAATAAGGGATTTACCCCCACTTTGAAAAAATAACTTTAAAGTGGCATCACTAAAACTCAAGTCACAGATGGCCAAAAACAGAACACAACAGACCCCCAGGTTTGCAACATCTCTACCACAGCTGTAGTGCAGTGACCATAGGTTTCGAGTAGGGGAGGAAGGGAAGGAGCTCAGAAAACAGCAAGATTTCCCTTAGAAGAAACAAGATTACTATGGTGAGTAATTTTTTTTTTTCAAACCCCAAGAAATCTTATTGTATTCTGACTTATGCAGATTACCAAGCAGTGCCTTTGGAGGTGGGCCCATAACCTACTTAGGAAACAGGCTCTGCAGGACAGCTGTGCCAAACCTGGCATCACCTCTGGCATGGACATCCAGACAATAATGTTTGATGAATGTGTGGACTGATTTCCAAGTTGCAGCCTTGCAAATGTCCACTAGGGGGATATCTCTAGCAGCTGCTAGAGAAGCTGCAGTATCCCTAGTTGAATGGGCCCTGAGGCCTGCAGGTGGTTGCTTGCCTGACCACCTTGCTATAGCAAAACTGAATACAGGCTATGATCCATCCTGCAATGGATCATTTTGTGGCAGGTTTTCCTTTTCCCACCTCTCCATAAGTGAGGAAGAATTGTGTTTGATCCCATCTGTGACCCTTTGTGTGGTCAAGATAATAACCAACTGCCCTTTACATAGCCAGGCTGTGCAGCCTGCGCTCACCTGAGGTGCACGTCATAGACTGGTTGAGGTGGAACTCTGGTACCACCTTAGGCAGAAATCTCCTGTTAGTTCTCAGAACTATTTTAAGTCACATATCTGAGGTCTGCAGTAGACATGGGCTAAAAGGGAGACTGCATTAGTTGGACAATACAAATGTTCAAATCCCACATGGGAGCAGGCTCCCTGTGTGGTGGGTGCAAATACAGTAATCCCTTAAAAAACTTCTTGAATATTGGCTTTGAAGCCAAAGAAGATGCCTTACCTGCTGATAAATAAGCTGAAACAGCTGCCAGGTATACTCTTAAGGTGGAAATACTTAATCCTGTGGAATACAAATGGGTCATATACTCCAGAACTGTAGACAAGACTGGCTTGGGTATGGTCTAACCCCTTACCCTGACACCAAATCGAAAATCTCTCCCATTTGGAAGCATAGGTTTTCTTGGTAGAAGGCTTCCTAGAGACTCAGTATATCCATGACTCCTTCTGAAAGATGTAAATCTGCATACTCTAAGTCTTTAAGAGCCATGCTTTGAGTCTGAGGGATAGCAAACTAGGATACATGATCCTGCCCTGTGAGGACAACAACAGGTTGTACCTCCTAGGAGGACTGACTGGCTTGGCTACTGACAATGATAGGATCATTGAATACCAAGGCTGTCTGGTCCAGTCTGGGGCAATGAGGATCACTGAGGCTGGTTGAAGCCTGAGTTTAACACTTTCAGTAAGAGAGGAACGGGAGGGAGGGAAGGCATACAGGAACTTCCCTGTCCAATCCAGCAGAAGTGCATCCACAGGAATTGTGCCCTTGATGGGGGGGTCTACAGCAATACTGTGGGAGATGGTGGTTGTCTGGAGCAGCGAACAGATCCACCTCTGGGGTGCCCCACCTCCTGAAAATGGTCTCCAAGACCTGCTTGTTCAGTGACCACTCGTGATTGTTCTGATTTATTCTGCTGAGGGCATCCTCCAAAACATTGTCCTTGCCTAGAAGGTGGACAGTTGAGAAGGAAACATTCAGGAAGTAAGCAAATGCCCAGATTCTCATCGCCGCTGTGCAGAGGGGAGTTGACCTTGTGCCCCCTTGCTTGTTTATGTAGTAAATGGTGGTTCTGTTGTCTGTTCTGACCTGGACCACCTTTCCTTTTATCAGATTGTGAAAGGACTGAAGAGCCAGAAGAACTGCTCTGAGCTCCAAGAGGCTGATGTGCAGGAGGGAGTCCTGCTTTTCCCACGTGCCATGTGCAGTGTGATCCCCCAGATGTGCTCCCCACCCTACAGAGGGAGACATCTGTCGTGAGTACCCGAGAGGGAACCTGCCGCAAGAAGGGTACACCTTGCCTGAGACTGCCTTTTTCCTGCCACCACTGAAGGGCTTGCAGAAAAATGACTGTTACTGGCACTAGCTTTGAGAGAGAATCCCTTCTCTGGAGCCACTGATCTTTTAAATGAAACTGAATATCTCTCATCTGGAACCTGGCTCCTGACACGGTTGCTGTAGAAGCTGCCATGTGGCCTAGCAATTGCAGGAAGTGCCTTGCTCGGCTGGAGACGTGAGGTTTGAAGGAACTGGCCACCAGGATAAGGTTGTCCACCCTGTCCTGAGGCAGATAAGCCATCCCTTTTTTTGTATCCAGTTGTGCCCCTATGAATCTGAGCAGCTGGACTGGCTCCAAAACAGACTTTTCGTGATTCACCAGAAACCCCAGTGAGTAGAGTGTGTCTTGGGTTATTGACAGGGCCTCCCTTACCTGCTGGTGTGACTGGCCCACTATGAGCCAGTCGTCTAGGTAGGGGAACACAGACACCCCTTGTCGCCTTATGTGTGCCACTACCACAGCTAGACATTTTGTGAACACCCTTGGAGCAGATGTCAGTCCGAAAGGCACTGCCCTGAATTGGTAATGACCTGATGGCAACCTGAACCTGAGGTACTTTCTGTGTGACCTTCTGTTTGGGATGTGAAAGTAGGCGTCCTTCAGATCCAGAGATGCTAACCAGTCTCCCTGTCTTAAGGTGGGTAGTATAGTAGCCAGGGTAACCACCTTGAATTTTGGTTTTGACAGATGCTTGTTTAAGTATCGGAGGTCCAGAATGGATCGGCACTCCCCCGTTTTCTTTTATTGTGAGGAAGTACCTTGAATACAGGCCTTTTCCCATCTTTTTGGAAGGGACTGGTTCCACTGCCTTTTGTAGCAGTAGGCTTGAAACTTCCTTTTCCAGCAGGGCTGCTTCTGACAGGGAAGAGGGTTTGAAAACTCGACTTCAGCTTTGGCATAGCTTTGAAGCTGAGGACAAGTCCCTGGCCCACTACTTTCACAACCCAACTGTCTGTGGTGACATTTTTCCACTCCTGGAAGTAGTGGGACAGCCTGCCACCTACTGGAGTTGGGGAGGTGACCCGAACAGTCACCTCAGGGTGTCTGTTTGGACTATGCTACTGGCTGAATACTGGGCCCAGTGCGGCCACTGCCCCTTCTGCTCCTGCCTCTGAAGTATCCCCTGGGCGGATACTGGGGAAATATCATTTATTTATTTATCAAGTCTAGGATTACAAATACCTTTGAGCCATGGCTCTTTTACAAAGGTTCCACATCAGAGAAATACAAATTATGGGGAACATCAAGACCGGCATTACAACAATGTGGACATTGCAAACAGAGTACAGATTAATACAGTTCAAGGGTAGCATTGTAACAAGGCAGCCAGCGGCATTTGTCAGAGAAAATAGACAACAGATAAGAAGTGCCAGAGTCATAGGGAGGGAAGAGGGTAGGGGAGAAGGAATGTAGGAAGGTGGCAAGAGGGTGAAAAGTGCAGCATTGGGTATACCAAGATGTGAGGGTAGAATCCAGTGAGGGGAGGGAGGGAGGGGGACAACAAGAGCAGAAAGGAAATGGAGAAACAAAGTTAAGTTGGGCAGTCACAGGAGCTGTTGGTAGTGAGATAGTCCAGGAGCCTAGTTTTAAACATACCAATAGTTGGGGCAGAGGAGATGGTTGGGCTGAGGCCACTGAACCAGAGTGGTGCTCGATAGCAAAAGGCGTTGTCCCTGTGAAGTGTGACAGTGGGGGACTTTCAGTAGCTGTAGCGTGATCTCCTAAGGCACCATTTGTTAATTCGTGTTGTAACAGAGTTGAGACCCCAGAAGGTGCAAGACCAAGGTAGATTTTTTGACCATGGAGCAGGTGAGAAACTTTATGCGGTTTGATAGTTGGAGCCAGCCGGTCTGAGTGTACAGGTCACATGTGTGGGTGAGACGGTGAGCACCAGTGATGAGCCGACATGCTTTATTTAAGGCAGTTGAGAGGCGTCTAAGGGTTGTGGTTGTGGCGAGCCATAAATGATGAGACCATAGTCTATTACAGAGATCACTGGAGCTCAGGACTGCAACCTTCAAAGCTTCTGGCGTGAAGTGTGGTCTGTGTCTGTAGGAGACCAACCGCTGTATTAGCAGCTCTAGCTACATTATCTACATGAAGTCCATAGGAGAGATTAGGGCCGCTTGAATCCCTAAGATTTGAAGGACACCACCTGATCTAGAGTGTTGCCCTGGGTGGTGGAGATAGCCAAGTGGTGTAGCTTGTGTGGGTTATGAGAGCTGCAGAAGAGCATAGATTTGGTTTTCTTGTCATTGAGGACCAGTTTATGATAAAGAAACCATGTCTCTACAGAACTGAAACTAAGTTGAAGGCTGTGTTGAAGAGTTGCAGGATCTTTGTGAGTGGAGAATACAACAGCATCATATGCCATATAGTATGATCTGCTCAGAGCAGTGGTAAGGGAGGGAGTTTAAGAAAAGGCTAAAAAGGAGGGGGCCCAGTATGGATCCCTATGGGACACCCGAGCGAACAGGCAGGGTGTTAGAAAGAGTGTCCGCAATTTTTACTCTCTGTGACCGGTTTTCTAAGTAGCTTTTAAACCAGAGAGAAGAGTTAGGTGATAGCCCGGCATTCAGTAGTTGGTGTATTAGTAGTCCATGGTGTACTGTATCAAAGGCCTTGGAGAGGTCGACGAAAACAGCCCTTGTGAGAAGGCCACTGTCAAGGGATTTGTGCAAAGCTCCAGTGAACTCAGAAGGGCTGTGGTGCTGTGACCTTCCGAAGCCGTATGTTGTGGACAAGGTATATTGTATTTATCCAGTGGTCGCAAGTTGATCAGCCACTTATGCGCCTAAGTGCCTTGAGAGTGAGGGCAGTATGGAGATAGGGTGATAATTTGAGGAATCGTTTGTCCCCACTTTATGGACGGGTGTCACGGTGGCTGTTTTCCATAGGTCCAGGAATTTTCCACAGCTGAGAGAGAGGTTTAGGATTTTTGTTAATGGATGAATTACTCATCGAGGGTGAGCAACAGAAGCTTAAGGTCCAGGGGTGCTACTAGATCTAGATTTAGAGATAGCTGCAGTAACATAGCTGCAAGCATCATTTGGCCTACCTTCCTGAAGTAGAAGAGGGATGGTTAGACTGAGGGGCTGAGGTATTTGGGAGTACGCCTTGTTTTAAAAAGTCATGGGGTAGAAACAGCACTAAGGTCTGAAAAGCCGTGTTAAAGATGTTTACATCACCTTGGGGTCAAGGGTTGAGGATCCATCAACCATTAACATGGCCGGAGAGGTTTTTGGCTGCTTCCCTCTGACATCCTTGATATTGTCCCAGAAATCATGACCATTTCCCCATGTATTGGTGAGAGCGTCTTTGTAATAGGTGGATTTCATTAGCCATATGGCTTTTGTGCAAGCATTTCATGCTTGTTAGTAATTTTGGATGTCCAGTTGTTTGCCAGTGGCCCTGGCAACTGCCCAGAGGTGATCCCTTAGTTTCAGCTGTGAGAGAACAGCCCCGGTGATCCATGGGTTAGAGAGATATTTTGTTTTGCGCCTTTTAGCAGGGGCAGAGAGGTTGCAGGTTTTGTTGAAAATTGAGATGAAGTGATCAAGAGCCAAGTTAACATCTGTTGCTTCATAGATGGGTAGCCAGTCTTGTAGAAGCAGGTGTTTGAGATGTGGAAGTTTTCCACGAGGAAGGACTCTACTAGTGATAATTTTGGAAGGGGGCTTAAGGAATTTGTTAGACCATGCACACATGACTGGGGAGTGGTCACTGAGTGAGTCTGGGAGAATGGTCGTATGAGAAATCCTTGTGGGGGGAGTGGTGAGGACCCAATCCAAGAGGGTACTGGTGCCAGTCTTGTAGTTAATCCTAGTAGGGGAGTTTACCATTTGCATGAGGTTAGCAGCTGAGATGGAGTCTTTATACGCACTGGCACTCGATAGGCCTCGATCATAGGCTGGAAGAAAGGCCTATAAGTAGGCCTGCCTCTGCCACCCCTTGCATGATGCTTCTGGGTGGTAGCCACTCTCTCTTTGGCTGCTGCACTTTTATATGCAGCCTTGTATTCATCCATTTTTTTTCCATATATGCCTGTTTGCTCCCCAAACAAACAGAGATACAGGGTCACATGGAAAATCCATGACCTTAGTTTGGGTATCTTGTGTCAGGTTTGTGCTTCTAAGCCAAGCAAACCTTCTGAAGGACACAGCAGATGCCATCTGCCAGAATGCAGTGTCATTAGAGTCCACTGCCATCCTGAACTGTGTCTTAGCAGCTTCGATACCCCTTTTTGCAGCTTCCTCCAGGTCAGCAGCCATAGGAAGGGGAGGCTGCCTTAGCAATTTGTAGAACTGTGGTCCACATATTTTTTTGATATCTGGCTGTATAGGCCATGTAAGATGCCTGCCTGACAGCCAGAGAAGAATCCAAAATACAGGTTACTCACCTGTAACAGGAGTTCTAGGAATGGTATATGTTGTTCATCCACACTGTCTGGCAGGTATCCTTGCCACTTTAAATCTTGCCAGAAGGTCTTCAAGCTGGCTCCTCCCACCCACCCGGGTGGTAAAACTCTCGGCTCCGCCCCATGACGCCCAGATCTGTGCCGGCTGGAAGCTCAGGGTTGTCAGTCGAAGCCAGGGAGGTCGGTGGAGTGGTGGTTGAACAATACATACCATTCCTAGAACTCCTGTTACAGGTGAGTAACCTGTATTTCTAGGGACATGGATATGTTGTTCATCCACACTGTCTGGCAGACTCCTAGCAGTTCTCCGGAGGAGAGAGGCAGAAGACACTCCCTATTTAGGGAATAGACTGAGAACCGAGGCCCCAAAACCAGCATCCCAGCGTGACTCAAGGTCGATGTGGTAATGGGTGATGAAGGTGTGTGCTGACTTCCAGGTAGCAGCCCTGCAGATTTCCTGGATAGGGACGTCCTGGAAGCAGCCACCGATGCAGCAGTATGGCGGGTAGAATGAGCTCTTATCCCTCTGGGAGGCTCCATGCCGCCAGCTTATAGCAGAGATCTATGCAGGAGGTGACCACCTGCCTATCATCGGCTTGGCTGCAGGTCTGCCCAAGGTGCGGCTTCCGTGAGTGACAAACAGCTGGCGAACCTCTCCCGAATTTCAGCTGCGCTCCCTTACTAGTAAGTGAGCTCTTCTAGGGTCCAGAGTATGAGCCTATATTCGCCTCCGAGGTGTGATTGGGGTAGAACACCGCAGAGTCAACACCTGGTTAAGGTGAAACTCCGACACCACCTTCGGAAGGAATTTCGGTGGGGCGCAGGACAACCTTGTCCCTGTGGAAGACCAGGTAAGGAGACTGATGCAGAGCGCCTGGAGCTCTCCCATCCTTCTGGCTGATATGATAGCCACCAAGAAGGCGGTCTTCCACGACAGGTGAGAGTTCACACCTGTGCACTGGTTCAATGGCTTGCCCATGAGCTTTGCCAGTACCAGCAGTAGATCCCACGGAGGTGGAGGTTCTCCGACCGAGGGGAAATGATCAAGGCCTTGAAAAGCCGCCAGACCACCTCTCCTGCGCGCCACTGCCTGCTTCCCGCCCGCGCCCGCAAGCAGAGATGGCTGCCAGGTGCACCTTAAGGGTCGACCCAAGCCCTTGCTGAGAAAGGGACCAAAGGTAGTCCAATATGCTTGTCAAGGAACAGGAGGAAGGGTCCAGGCCCTTGCCCTGACACCAAATGGAAAATCTTTTCCATGTGAAGGCGTAGCATTTTGTGGTCGACTCCTTACGGGACGCCTCAACTACGTTGAGGACCTCGTCGGAAAGACCCAAGGCCTGGAACTCTAGCCACTCAGGAACCAGGCCGTCAGGTGCAGGGATTGAAGGTCCGGATGGAATACCTTCCCCTGATTGACAGAGCAGGTCTGGGCGAGCTGGAAGCTGCCTCGGGAGCCTGGAGCTGAGGCTGAGGAGATCTGGGTACCAGTACTGGCGGGACCAGTCTGGGGCTATCAGAATCACCTGCGCCTTGTCCCTCCTTGTTTTGAGCAGCACCTTGTGCATCAAGGGGAACGGGGGAAAGGTGCAGAAGAGGCCCGGGGTCCACGGCCTCGAGAAGGCACCCCCCTGCAGCGGGGGGCCGGCATGGAACAGCCTCAGCTTCGCATTCTCCCTGGAGGCAAACAGGTCCACCTGAGGTGTGCCCCAATGGGAGACTAGATCTTGTACTACCTCGGTGAGAGTCCACTCGGGACGCAGCCCCTATCCGGCTTAGGGCATCGGCCAGGTGTTGGAGGCTCCTGCCACGTGAATGGCTAGGAGATCCGCCTCCAGGCTGGGCGACGAGTGACCAGATGCGGAGAGCCTTGCATAGAAGCATGGAGCGTTGCCCGCCCTGGCGGTTTAGATAGTATGGTCGTGGATTGTCCGTCTGACCTGGACCACTGGACCCCAAGAAACGGAGCAAAGGCGGTGAGAGCTAGGCGGACCGCCGGAGCTCCAGCAGGCTGATGTGGCATCGGGACTCCTGCTGGGACCAGAGGCACAGGCGTCAGGCGTTCCCCCAGATGGGCACCCCAACCCATCAGAGAGGCATCAGTCGACAGAGAGACCGCAGCTCAGGCGGATAAACAGGATGCCCTCCTGCAGATGAACTGGAACGTCCACCACTGGAGAGCGTTCCACATCCCCTAGGTCACTGTCACTAGCTGGTCCAATGGATCGCAGCGTTGGGACCACTGGCAGGCCAGCCCCCACTGAAGGGGGCGCATGTTCCAGCAGGCCCAATGGACCACACTGGTACAGGCTGCCATGAGACCCAGGAGGCGCAGGAAGTCCCGGGCAGGGCGCAATTGCCCAACCAGAAATGACTGGGCAAAGGAGGAAGGAACCTCGACCCTGTCCGCCGGGAGCCGTGCCCTGGCTCGAAGAGAGTCGAGCTCTGCCCCGATGAAAAGAATCGCCTGCTTCGGCTCGAGTTCCGACTTGGCCTCGTTGATGAGGAGGCCGACCTGAGAGCAAACCTGAGGGCCAGATCTCTGGACCGCTCCACCTCCTGCCTGAGGGGGCTGCTATCAGCCAACCGCCCAGGTAAGGGTAAACCCGACCCTCGCACTGCAAGGGAATGCTGTCACCACTGCCATGCATTTGGTGAAGACCCTGGGAGCTGGAGATAAGTCGAAGGGCATGGCTTGAACTCGAAAAGGGATCCCTCCGCTCGAAAGCAAAGGAACCTCTGATGTGACGGACGGATAGGGACGTGAAAGAACGCGTCCTGCAGGTCCACAGAGCAGAACCACACGCCGTGTTCCAAGGATGGTATTATCTGAGCTAGAGTGACCATCCTGAAGGTTCGAGACCTTAGGAACTTGTTTAGGTCGTGTAGGTCGAGAATGGGGCGACAGCCCCCCGTCCGTTTCGGAACCAGGAAGTACCTGGACACGAACCCCGGGTTTGAGGGAGGGTCCGCCCTCTCATCACCTCCTTCGAGGAGGAGAGTGATGTCGGCCGGCAGCTGACAGCGAGGCTTCGACCCCGAGGCCCCCGAGGTGCGACGGCTCTGAGGGGTGGGGCTGCTCGAACTCAGAGGCAGGCCCTTTCCCACCACCTCCAACACCCACCGTCTGTGGTGATAACGGACCAGGCGGAAAGAAAGTGGCGGAGCCGCTTCTCACGGGGGCACTCTGGGTGAGAGGTGATGGGGTTAGCTACCCCTCAACCCGCCACTGGGCAGGCTTGGAGGAAGGACTGCCGAGGGACCTCCAGGGCCTTTACCTCCCTGCTTCCTGGAGGAGGAAGCCACAGGCTTGGGTTTGGGATGCTACGCGAAGCCTGCTGGCCCTGATGCTGCTGGGCGACGGCTGGGCGCAGACGGACGTAAAAGGGAAGTTTTGGCTGGCGGTCTTGGTCCCTCTGAGCGGATGAGACAGAGTCCAAAGTGGCATTGACTTTTGATCCTCTGGAGGTGGCCTTCCACTCCAGGGCCGAAGAGGTCGGTCCCCAGGAAGGGGACATCCGCCAATTTGTGCTGGGTATCCGCTGTGAAGGTGGATATCCTCAGCCATGCCCGACGGCGCATAGCCACTGTGGCCGTGACTGACCTGGCGCATGAGTCTCCAATGTCCAGAGCAGTCTGAAGTTGCTGCTTGGCCACCGCTCTGCCCTGGTCCCGCACCTGCCTAACCGTGGTCTGCAGGTCAGCCGGGAGATGAGGGACTACCTCATCCAGGGAGCCCAACAGGGCATGGGAGAAATGTGCCATAAGCACGGCCGAGCTGGCCTGACGAAGGCCAAGGAGGACGAGCGTGAGACTTTTCGCCCGCATAGTCCAATTTCTTGACTCCTTGTCGGGAGGTTTGTCCACGCCTCCAGCGCTTCCGGCATGCCGGAAAACGCTGTCGGTAACTAACCCTCGGCTGAGGATGTTCCGAGAAACCGACAGGGAACCGGGGACCGTGATACTTTCCTGGCCATCCTGGCCAAGGCACAGGAGTGGAAGCTAGGGGCGCCAGAGCTCCAAGGCCGGGCCTATAATGGCCTCGGCCACAGGAAAGGGCCTCGAGGGAATCCTCGTCCAATATCTCCATGAGGGATACTTGGCCCACTTGGATACGGGCTTGAGCTGCATCCCGGTGGACTCCGAGATGAGCCTGAGCAAACCCAGGAAGGACGAAGGGCTGTCGCCAGCGACTGACTCCAGAGGACTCCAAGTCCACTCGCCTGGAGAAAAGGGAGGAATCGCCTGACTCCAGAAGAGTCCACAAAGAGCTGCCTCGGCCTGAGCCACCTCCACCTGCCGAGGGCGATCGGGAGTGAGGTAACCACGCCTATGGGCAGACCTGAGCCGATCGCGAGTTCTTGGTCGGAGCCCCAAACAGCGGTTGTGAGGCGGAGGTTCCACCAGAATCGTGGAGCAGCTGGTTTTGGCCGAACAACCGCCTGGGAACAGGCCTCGGTAAGACGAGGGTTGTTTCGCCGCCTGGTGACAGCCACTTAATGGCCGGGAAGGCAACGGCGCCGGCTTGTTCTCGGTCAGAAGGAGCTGCTGCCACCATGAGGTCCTCGTGACGACGAACTTACATCATGCTTCCTCATCCGAGGATTTAGGGCAGCGCCGCATCCGCGTGCTGAGACTCAAGACCGCCTATGACGGCGGATCAGCTGGACCGCCAAGAAGTCCGGAGACAGAGAACCTTGGCCTTTCCGAGGACGGCAGCGGGAGGAGACGGTGGAACCGCCCCCTCGGCCGGAGGGTTCACCCGAGGGCCCGGAACCGGAGTCACTGAAAGCCCACGGATCTCAACTTCCCACCGGGGAACCGTGAGAGAGGATTTCGTCACCGTCAACAACCCATCCAACAGGTCAGAAAGATCTCGACTGCGCCCACTGGAGTCTCGTCAACTGACCTGACGGGACACAGTGAGACCAGTGGCCGGGCCGATGGCCGACAACTCGGGGAGAGGGACCTTTCCCACTCCCAAGAGCGTCGACGGAGGGACTTACCCTTGTCTTTCTTCTTGGACCGAGAAGAAGGTCCAGCAGACACTGGTCCCTCTCCTCCAGTGGAGAGGGACAGACAAAGTTCCTTAAAGGAAGCTGTGTAAGAGGAACCCAGGGAGAGCGGGATAAATGCCATGGTCGTGGAAGATGCGGCCCGCGCCGCCTCCTCTTCGAGGGCTTATCATCTGCTCTAGCTGATCTCACGAAAGTTCCCGCCGGAGACTGCTGACCGGCCTCTTTGACTTCACACCGAGGAAAACGCTTTCAGGGCGCCTAGTTTAAACGGCAGCACGGTCTTCGAGGACGAGGGCTGAGAAGTAAGAGCACAGGTCACAAGCTCGTGGTCGTGCTCAAGGCCTAACAGTAGACACACGCGGAGTGCGGATCCGTCCGAGACATCTTTCTGCCCGCAGGGCATCTCAAAACCGAGTCGATTCAGTATCGCAGCGCGAGGGATAGAAGACCAAGTCTATAAGCAAAAATTTTAAATTCGAAAACCGAAGAATTAGGGAACCAGTCTTATACGCAGAGGGTTAAGGAGGGAACCTGAGCTTCCAAGCGTAAGGAAGATCTGGCGCCATGGGCGGAGCGAGAGTTTTACCACCTGGGGGTGGGTGGAGGAGCCAGCTTGAAGACCTTCCGGCAAGATTTAAAGCGGCAAGGATATCTGCCAGACAGTGTGGATGAACAACATATCCATGTCCCTAGAATACACTTTTTTAGCTATGGAATCCACCCTCCTAGAATCCTTGTCTGGAGGGTGAAAGGCCAGAGGGATGTCAGATTTGTCACAAGCTGAAGCCTGTACCACACCTTCATGGCTGGGATGCCCAAAGAGGAACTCGGCCCCATACTTAACCATCCAGTATTTCCTATCCACCTTCCTGTCTGTCTGTGGGTTGAATAGAAGTGGGGGTTTGCAGAACCTTCATAGTCTGCTTTCTTACAGACTTGTGGAGAGGGAGGAGTAGCCTCTTTGATAGGAGCACATCCATCATCTCCTTATAATCCTCTTCCTCCTCATCCTCCGCAGATACCTGGGATGGGAGGTCGAGGGATTGAGCCACTTGCTTCATAAGAGCAAAAGAGGTAAAATCCGCTGCTCCCTTGTCAGGGGAATCTGATCTGTGAGGATTCAGGGGAAATATCTGGATCATTAGGGTCCCCAAAATCCTCATCTTCATCGTCATCAGGCTCATTTCCAACGTCACTGTCCCCATAAGGATCCCCATCTTGGTCTATTAACTCACTGCCTCCACAGGAGCTCTCTGAAGTTGCACCACTTGTCTCCTGTATACTGTTAGCAGTAAATCCTGGGCCTTTCTAAGCAAAATCAAGCTATAGTCAGCATGCCACAAACAAATCCTAATAGCTCAAGATCCGTAAGTGCTAGACGCTAAGTATGAGTGGCAAAGTTATTCAGCACAGAATTACCTTTATAATGGTGGTATGCAAAGAATAATGTAATTTTGTGTTTTTTTCTATGCTGGTTGAAACAGCAAAAAAAAATATATTTTTTCACTAAAACAGGCAATATAAGCCATACACACCATACCATAAACAAATGCGAATAACTCCTAAAGTATACATGATATACACAAAATATCAGTGGCAAAGTTGTTCAGCACAAAATTACCTTTCCAATGGTGGTATGCAAATAATAATATGTAATTTTGTGTTCTTCTATGTTGGTTGAAACAGCAACAAGAAAAATATTTTTTTCACTATAACAGGCAACATAAGCCATACAAACCATACCATAAACAAATGCGAATACCTCCTAAAGTGTACATGAGATACACAAAATATCAGTGGCAAAGCTGTTCTTCATAAGATTACCTTTCTAACAGTGCTAAGCAGTCAAATATATATTATATTCCGTTATACTATATATTAAAATATATAAGTGACTTCTCCAGACGTTGCAAGGGCACACTAGGAGTCAGTAGCTGACTTCTGCAGGCCTCAGGACACACCAGTGTATTTTTACTAATGACTACAGGCGTCAGCTAGGAGACAATGAGTTAAACCGGGGATAACATCTGAACCGGGAGTTTGTGGAAATGGTTGCTTGTCAACCGAACTGGGGACTGTAATGACTGAATAATCCTAATCGTGTTAGCGATCTCCTCGGCAGAAGGAACCGCGGTTTGTTTAGGCTGCGGTTCCTGGTGCTTTTCCTTTTTCTTCTCTTGACCAAAACAACTGGTTCAGCAGCCTTATCTGCGGTTCTTTTTTTTTTTTTTGAAATCGAGCTAATGCCCCTTACAGGGGGCAGCTCTCCCGGTTCATTCAGTTGGTCTGCAGCTGGGTTAGCAGCCTTATCAGTCATTATTTCCGAAAGTCTTTTAAACAGTCTAAGGTGGACTGTGGAATGTTAGCACAAATCTCACACTATCTGTAAGTGGTAAGACTCCAGACAGAAAAAAACAGATCAAGCGTGGATCTGCTTTTGCAAAAAGTTCCCCGCTCTCGGAACAGTGCTGGAAACCTGTGGGTCCTGTTCTCTTTAGTTTTCTGTGACAACCCAGATCACCACACCAAAGTAAATATTTTTTTTTTGTTTTTTTTTTGGTTACAAGAACCAACAGAAAAACCAGGAGTTACCCCGAAATAAAAATAGAGTAAGATACCAGGAGTTACCCCGGCTGAACTCAAAACAAATGAAACCAGGAGTTACCCTGATTAAAACACAGATAAATGCTAAAAAACAGACTATACAGAGTTGGTATAGAAAATTTAACTCTAACTGAATTAGTAAAATGACAAGGGAAGACTGTCTGTTCCCCCTCAGTTGAAGAACCAGGAGGAAAGCGACTACTTACCCCCACTTGACAAAAATCTACACAATTACTACCTGAAACCAAGGACAGTGAAAGGAATACCAATACAATAAATTTTATCTACTGAATAAACTGAGAAAAATAAAGCTTCTTCAAGCGATGAAGGAGAGCTCTCCAGATATGTCTTACTGAGGCAAGCGGAGTAAAGAATCTGACGGTTTAGAACTGTTTACCAGGGACAGTGATTTGAAAACAGAGCTCGAGCCTAGCATTCCACCATTTGCATAGGTTCTATTAGCCATTTCAACTCCGGGACAGTCCTATGGTGAGACCATACTGCATAAGTCACAATACAGTAAGATTTCCTGGGGTTTGAATTTACATAAACGCCCACTTTACTATATTTAAAACAAGCTAGACTATTTTGCATTAAATGTGGTAATAACATCCTAAAACAACCCACCATACTTGTAATCCCAGACACGTGTACCTGAGCTCATTAGCAGTTGAATATGAGCTCCAATTTAGGAAGAGATCTTTCCACCCTTCCCCCGGTAAGAACTATTACAATTTTTTTTTTATTTTATTTATTTCAATCTAGGATTACAATACCTTTGAGCCGAGGCTCTTTTACAAAGGTTCCATGTCAGCGAGTGCAACAGTCATCATTTTTTGTTACAAACATAACGTCACTGACTTACAGACATGTAATAACCAGTACAAAGACTTGAGCTATGAGCAAGACCGGGGTGGGGGTTCGATGGGGGAGAAGTGAGGGTAGGAGATCGGGGGGTAGGAGGTGCAGGGGTGAGGGGGAGTACTGGAGGTGGGTGGGGGCAGGAGTGGAGATACGGGGGAGGTGGGCGAGGGTGGGAGACAGTGCAGCCAGGGGGCCTTGTCAAGGGAATATGCCAGGTAAGGTGTTAGGGGTGCAAAGACTGATTGTAAGTGCTGGGGCATGTGCAGCTGGAACTATGGAAATGTTAAGATGCAGTGAGAGGCACAGCTTGGACTTGAAAAGGCAGAGTGTTGGAGCGGTCACTATGTCGCTGCCAAGAGAGTTGAGCCAGTTGGATGCCCGATAAGCAAATGATCTTTGTCCTTGGGTCATGCGACATCGTGGGATATGTAGTAGATGGGAACTGGATCTCCTTGTAGTGACATTCCTATGTCTAGACTTAAGGAAGGCACAGACACCAGGTGGGGCAAGTCTCATTATGATTTTCTTGGCTGTGATGCAAGTTTGGTATTTTATGCGTTTGTCCAGTTGAAGCCATCCAGATTGGGAATAAAGGTCACAAGTGTGGGTATGGCGATGTGAGCCAGTGATGAGACGACAGGCCTTATTCAGGGAGGTCGCGATACGTTTGAGAGCAGTAGTAGTTGCAGACCCATATATGATAAGACCATAGTCTATGATGCTGACAAAGGAGCTTTGGACGGCCACTGACAGTGCTTCTGGGGTTAGGGTGTTTCCTGTGCCGAATAATATGCCTAACCTCAGATCGGGCAGACTCTGCCACATTGCTAATATGGACAGCGATGAGAGGTGGGGGATCAAGGGTGATGCCAAGGTACTTGAACGATTGTGTTTGCTCTAGGATGGCTCCTTGTTCGGTTGCAATGGAGAGGTGGAGTTGTTTGTTTTTGTTGTGGGGGCTGCAAAAGACCATAGACTTGTTTTTTTTCTGATTGAGAAGCAGTTTATGATTTAGGAACCAGGATTCGATGGAGGAGAAGGCCCGCTGAAGTTTATATTAACCTGAAGCTTTAAGAACACTCCGACTGATCACCCAAAACTGAAAATGAGCACCTAAGTGAAGGGTCGGGGTGCAATGAGTTTACAGAAAATTAAACTCTACTTTTCATTAGCTCCCCAACAGGCTATACAGCGTAGGGGTCCTGGCGCTGGGGGGGGTGTACAATACACCTCCTTGCTGTGGCTACCGTTCTCCTGATGGCATCGATCCCCTCTGCTTTTGCGCTGAGGGGAAGGGGGCCTACATGAACACCATGGAATTACCCCCTTTAGAGTCAAAACTGACCTTAACATAGAGGATGGTTTAACACCTCCCTACCTAGGAAGTCACAGTACAGAACATTTTAGAAATACTACATCATTCGCTGGATGCCACACCTCAAACCACGCCGGCGACCTGGGTTCAGAAACGGACTCAGGTCACTGAGGGCTGGCAGGGGAAGGGAGGATTGAGCGTCCGGAGGACTGCTCTCCTGTCCTGGGGCAGGTTCGGGGAATGCGTCGCCTTGCAGCGGCCCCCGGTGGAGACTAGGAGCACTGCAAGAGTACTGCAATACCTGTGGGACCATAAAACCGGAAAATCTGCACTAAACTCGGCCGGATGATGGCTGCTGGCCTGCCTGCTGCTCCTCCGATCTCCTGTGGAGCCATGTCCACCTCAGCAGCGTGGGGCCAATCTGTATGTGCTGACTTGCCTCCCCCCTTTCCTTCCCCCTTGGAAGAGAGGGACCCGTCCAGCGAAGGGATACACTGGATTACCCCAGCGGCTGCGATATGAGGCAAGGAGGATCAAGGGAGAAACGGATGGGTGTGGGGGCCATTAGCAGCCTGAAGGAGTGGGTGTGCTCAGGGCATGTAGGGGTTTAAAAAAAAAAAAAAAATAGAAACCAATACTTCCTTAAAGGGAAGAACAAGCTTGATTATTTTGCCCTGCTGGCAACTGAAAGTTAGACATTTTGTTTGGTTTTACTGTATTCATATCCACGTTTTACGTGATACAAGAAGCAAGCAGATTATTGATGATTGTAAAGTTACAACTAATTCTTAGCCATGATAAGCAGAAACATGCATTGTTTTTAGACCATGCTAAGAAAAAACAGGAAAGGCTTCAAAAATTCACGAGTTAAAAGAACACTATAACACCTACAGTATAACCGGATAATATATAGAATTGTGGGTTCAGAAATAAAGGGTTACAAGCTAATAAAAAGATACGAGGGGAATAATGTAATCCCAGGGAGTAGGAAAAGCACATACTATTACAGAACCATAGACAGCAAAGACCATGGATAGGTCCACCCTGATAATATCCCTGAACATAAATGGGAATCACAATCCCATTAAGAGATCCTTTCTGTTACAATTCATCAAAAGAGAAACCAGAAATAATCCTACTGCAGGAAATGCACATGTCATTAGGAGAACATAAATTAAAAAAAACCTGAGCTTCCCAGTAGTGGTGGCCTCCTCCCACTCCTCAGGGAGAAGACGAGGGATAGCTACCATGATTCCAAGAGGAGTTCCCGTTAAATTGCAGACTCAGGCAGTCAACCAAGGGGGGGCAGCTACGCCATAGCAGTAGGTAAATTATATGCTAGACCAATAACCTTGGCATCAGTGTACTTCCCTCCAGGCTCCCCAAAAACTATGGCACAGAGCTTTTTCTCACAGCTACTGGATGTCATGCAGAGCCAACTGATCCTGGGAGGAGACCTAAATGTAACATAGACTTTGACACTCAACCCAACACTAGATGTCTTGGTCCAGATGGCACATAGAAGTAAACCATTCCATAAGTATTTAAAGCAAACACTCCCAAGCCTGGGACTGGTAGACACATGGAGTGACTGCTTCCCCCAAAACTAGAGGATATACACATAACCCCAGAGGACTGGAGTAGCTTCCAGAACAGACTATGTATTTACTACAGCTGAACATTTAGAAACATTACAAGACGTCTGGCATGGTACGATGTTCCTATCTGATCATGCACCAATCTATGCCAAACTACAATTGGAAATTGGGAGGAGTTCCTCTTTTTAATGACTGAATATAATCCACCTAAGGGACCCTGAATTTATACAATTAATCAAGGACTCAATACCTCAGATACTGAGTGATAATAGACAGCCAGAGACATGACAAGTAATGATATGGGATACCCTAGAAACAGTAATCCAGGGCAAAATAATAGCCTTTGCCTCAAGGAAAAAGAAACAAAGAGGCACACTTCCAGAATAGCTCCAATCTGAGCTCCAGACATTGCAAGACAGATACATCTTAGAAGATAAGACCACCCAGCCCCATATCCAGATAGAGAAAATCCAGAAATTGATAGATCAAAAAATTGAACAGCAGCTATTTTATCTGAAGCACACACAACATGAGTGAGGACCCAAAGGCACAAGGAACCTGGCCCAGAGATTAAGGGGACATAGAGCTAAGTCCTGTGTAACGACCTTAACTGATCCAGAAACGGAGTCCCTCCTAACTCATCCCAGCAAAATCAGACAGGCTATGGTGGCTTACTACCAGAAGCTATATGCAGCAGACACGCCCCAAACAAAGAACAAGTGAACTTACCACCCTCCTTAGCTCTACCCAAATTGACCAAGTCCCAGACAGAATCCCTACTAAGACCAATCCGGAGGGCAGAAACAGAACAGGTGCTTGAAAAAGCTAAAATCCAGAAAGCACCAGGCCCAGATGGATCTCAATCGGGAGACCCCACCCTCATGGAAATATTTAATATTAGCAGTCCTAAAACATCAAAAAGTGCCTCAGCACCCCACCCCCTACAGACCCATACCTATGCTCAATTATGATTACAAAATATATATGAATGTGCAGAGGCCCATAGGCTGGAAGACCTTTAACTTCAGCTGGCTGACCCAGACCAGATAGGCTTTATAAAACAGAGGCAAGTACACAATGTAGTTAGACGCATCTATCTACTGGTCGAACACGCAACGCAGAGAAAGATACCCCTAGTACTACTAGGGCTGAATGCTGAAAATGCCTTTAACAGGATCTCCTGGCCTTTCCTGTGGGAGACCCTGTCCCACTTTGGTCTCACAAATGAATTTCTCTCTCACTTCCAAAAAACATACGACTCCCCCCCAAGGCTACCTGAGACTAGATGGGGCTTTCTCCGGACCAATCACCCTAGGGCAGAGAACCAGGCAGGGATGTCAGTTGTCCCCATGCTGTTCGCCCTCTACCTCGAGCCACTGACCCAGGCCATTAGGAGTTATAGGGAAATATAGAGGGGGTAAACATGGGAGGTAGGACATATAAAATTACCCTATTTGCAGATGCTATCCTGCGGTCCCTGACGTCAACCGAGCTCTCTGTCCCTGGGGTTTGGGAACAGCTGCAAATCTTAGATCACTGGCAGGGTACAAGGTCCATGAGCAAAAAAACGAAGTGCTAATGTATAATTTTACACAAGATGGCACTCTGAAAACAAGATTCCCGTTAAGTGGCATAAGATAACAATGAGATATCTAGGAACAAAAATTACCAAACATTCAATACATGCTGGTTTGTTGAACTTTGAACCACTCACCCAACAAATACAGGAAGGTGTCAATAGATGGACACAGCTTCCCCAGAGTTTCCTGGCTCGGATAGAAATGGTCCAGCAGAACATCTTCACTCAATATATTTTTTTTTTTTTTTTTTTTTTTTTTAACAGACCCTACCAATCACACCTGATAGAACCTACTTTCAAGCATTGGATAGGATGATTTCACGTTTCATTTGGCAAGGTTGCCAACGTAGAGTTAGATACTCCCTACTCCAACTCCCATGAGAAAAAGGGAGCCTGAACCTTCCCAACCTACAAAATTACACCCTAGTATCCCACCTCCGTACTATGTTACAATGGCTAAACCCCCAATATGAGGCACAGTGGAAACAATTCAAGATACACTGGAATGACCTAATAGACTTATCAGCATACCTTTTCAGAAACCCAGCCCAATGTAGGCCGCTTACCAAATTCTCGCCCCACACAGCTGAAATCTTCAGACAGTGGTTGAGGGTAACTAGATGGATTCTTATACCAGGAGAGCTCATCTACCTTAGAGCCCTCACAGCAGACTCCAAATTTCTGCCAAATCCTCTAGATAGAGCCCTGTCACAGTGGAGGAGAAAGGGACTAAACTATGTGCACCAGTTGTTCACTCCTAATGGAATTTGATCCTTTGCGGATCTCAGAGCCACATCTGGGCTGGCACAGAATTGCTTTCATGCCCATCTCCAACTCAAATCTTATTTACAACCTACAGAAATAAAGTTAGCAGCCCTAGTGGAGAGCCCAACCCCAATGGTCAGTCTGATACTGACACAGGCTCAGGGCTCACCTCAAGACCACCTGATTAGTCAGATATACAAAGCACTTATGACTAGAATGACAGACGCATCAAGTACTGTATAAGACGCCTGGGCAAGGGAACTGGGAGTGAGTCTGCCAGAAGGGCCATGGGAAGTATACTCCTTACAAGCACTCACGGTCTCAGGATCACCCTACTGGAAGGGATATGCATGGAAGCGCAGGACTAGATTTTTTTTGCACACCAGCGATAGTAGCTAGGTTCACAACAGATGCACAAGCAGGCTGCTGGGGGGCTGTGTACAAGTTAGAGCTGATCAGACATATTTTTCGAAACTGCCCCCTCCTGGCTACATACTGGCAAGAAATAATCCAAGACATCACAACCACATATGAGTGCCCAGAACTCCTTACTACCATATACATTCCGAAAGCACCCCCCCCCCAAAAGGAGTTAAAAGTCAATAAGACCAATTTTAAACAGACCAGCTTACTGACACTGGCTGCTAAGAAAGAGATAACGACTTTGGCTAACCAAAACAATACCAAACAAAAGTAGCCTGGAACTCGATGGTCCGAGAAATGTATGCCTTACAAAGGCTAACAACTAGAATAGAGAAATCTGATAGTAACTAGAGTAAATGGGTGTCACGCCAACTAGAAAAATACCCAGATTTTGTTCCATGAAAACACTAACGAGAACAGAGAAGATGTTACTTAAAATTACCAAGTTGATTAATTTGAACCAGATGGTAGAGATCAACTATATTGATCAATGTGATTGAAATAAAATATGATGTGTAATTAATGTATAGTAATCTGTCAAATGAGCCTTATTCTGTATGGACTGTAATATGGATTTTTTTTATACAATAAAAAACTTTTAAGTATAGTTTAATTTGCATTACTTCAGTCCCTGAGTTTATCAGGCTAGCAACTACCGGGTACCCAGAGTGGAAAGTCTGGCTAGCCAAGGCGTTGCCCGGGGGTTGCCGGCATTGCAAATGATGTTGGGGCCCTTGGTGGAAAGAAAAGGCAGTTAGCATATGAAACAACCAGATTATTTGTAATCAAAGCCAGAGGGCTCAGTCTCTTGCAAACCCAGAAAACAGAAGCAATTAGATGGTACCACAGATGATTTAAAACACTTGTTGTAGGGAGCTACACTGCTTGTACTCACGCTACCAGATTTCTGCAGAAAGGAAGGCAACATGAAGACCTCATGGTGCTCAATGATGAGCATGGGGAAACAGGGCCGACAACACACCTCCTCTTCACAACCTTTCCTCCAGGCTGCTGCAACCGGCGAGTTGTTATTGCACATGGGCTGGATCCCCAACTGGTCTCTTGCCGAAACAGTCTCTGGAGCAGGGTAATCGGTCTGGGCCAAGATGGCAAAAGCCCAGGCAGGGTGAGCCAAATGGCAAAGTTTGTCTGTCTTCAGGCTGGTGAAGCCTCCAGATGGCATAACAGATTGGCCGGGGCAAACAGGTCCTAATTCACATAACACATTCAGCACTTTTAAAATAAGCAGCTATCTTTCTGGACAGTTCAGATATAGTCTGGTCGCAATTAAGCAGCTTCACTAAACAAACCTTCAAATCCAATCATGTCTCTCACACAGTTGGGCCAATCGCTTCAGGAGCAAGTCTTTGGTCCAAATTGCAAATAGCGCTAATAAACTTCTTCTAGTCTGCGGGCAGGCAGTTCCAAGCTCCAATCCTCTTTTGGACCGGAGGATTACTCACAGGGCCTTCCCTGTGAAAAGGCAGCACAGAGCCACACAGGCTCTCTTCTCCTCGATGTCTCGAGCTGATGCCAACTGACTCATTTCAAATAGTCCCTCTTCAAACAAAGGGTAGAGTTCTAGAAATCCGGTTTGCTGAGCAAGCTGTCAATTACAGTCTGAGAACTTCAACTGGCTGGATCTCTGGCGCTAGGAATAAACCAGTTTCTCTACTACAAGTCACTGGCTTTGTCCCATAAGCCCCTGGCTGAAATCCTAGCTCGTGATTGGCTGCTACACTTCTAAAATCATGGCTGCTAAAAAATATATACTGTCCCCACATTGTAGTCCCATACATTTAAAAGTCTGATGTAGCCAGGTATTTACTTTTACTAAGTTCAAACCCCCACACACGTAGCCCCAACAGTACCCTTTTAAATGAGCCCACATTCACATTTTTACCCCCTACAGTTTGAATCGCTGCTGCCATAACATAGACCCCCAAGGCGGCAGCAATAGCTTCATGAATATTCATGCGGGGTCCATGCATATTAATGAGCCTCGCTAGTAGCCCTCGCTCAAACTTTTTATTTTTTTCCTTGGGTGGCTTCTCTGCCACATTCTTCTGGTCATAGGCCCTCATTTAGTTTAGGAGTAACACCGGGACTGCAAGATCACTTTTCTGCTGACGACAAAATCGCCAGTCGACAGATCAAAGGCACCTGCATAATCCCCGCTCACACCAAGGTGCACTTTCAAGCGGGAGATCGTGGTTTAAAGTTTAAGCCTGAACTGGGCTAAAATAAATGAAATGACTGCATTGGGGGTGGCTTTAGGGACTAAGGGACACCAGGAGGAATCGAGCCTGAGGTGGGGAACACAACTGGGACGCCAGCTGCAGCGAGAGGAGGAACGGGAGAACAAAAGGACTTGGGGGCAAATAAGGTAAGCACCAGAGAGGGGTTTACACTCATAGAATGTAAACAAAATGATCACATGAATCCCTTTCAGCCTCTGCTAATAAAAACATGGGAATCCTGTTTAGTGAATTACCCGCTTAAGACAATATTTTTTTGTGGCAAGTTGGGTATTCACTTAAGAGGGTTTCACTGTAACACGTTATGATGATATAGCAAGATAATTCCGACTGAATTTATTGTTTAAAAAAAATGTCACTATTATCGTGCAGCACATCTTGCAATTTACAGACTGAACATGCTACTCCAGCAGCATGTTGTTCTCTAGGTGTGACCATGATTCCTCCCTTCCTCCAATCAGACAACTATACTTTCTGAAATTAGAAATAGTGCAGATTATTGTGACACTATCACAATTTTTTGTATAAATATTGTGGTACTAAAAATCCGGTATCATAACATCCCTATAAATAACCCCAATGGAATGTTAACAACAGCAGCAGTACTCAATTCATTCCCACAGGAATTTTTTTTTTTTTTTTTTTTTGTTAGCCTTTCTGGGTATTTCATCACTGTACTGCCTCTACATCCAGCATCGCGTGCCTCTTCAGTTTACACATGAAATACAAGCTATTATGGTGTGTATTATCATATTACACCCCTCCCCCCCGTGCAAGCCATCATTGTGTGCCTCTCTAAATTACTCATACGAACCATCATGGTACACCTCTCAGTTTTACTCACTAAATACAAGACTTCATAGTGTGCCTGTCCAAAACACTCACTAAATACACGCCATCATGTTATGCCTCTCCATATTACTCACTAAATACAAGCCATCATGGTGTGGCTTTCCAGTACTCACTAAATACAAGGCTATAAAGGTGTGCGTCTCCATATTAACCCATTACATACAAGCCATCATGGTGTGCCTATCCATATTACTCTCAATACAAGACAGCATGGTGTGCCCTCCATAGAACTAAATAAATACAGGCCATCATTTTGTGCCGCTCCGTATTATTCACTAAATTTAAGCCACCAGGGTGTGCCTCAATAAATTACTTGCACAATACAAGCTATAATCATACTGTGCCTCTCGAGTTACTCTGTAAATTACAACGTCAGTAAGCCTTACCAAATTACTCACCAAATACAAAACAATTACGGTGCATCTCTCCAAATTATTTGTGCACTAACAGCCATCATGGTGCCCATCTCTCTCCAAATCACTCACAAAGTACAAGACATCAGTGTGCACTTCCTCCAAATTACTTACAAAAAAAAAACTAAAGATTAAACTCCTATGTAGTGAATATGAACTATACAGAAGTTGAATCTTTCATGTTTTCTTTGTGGTCTTATACTGCCAAAAAGTGTTCCTCTGAACCACTATTTAATCTATGATAATCTGGGCATCTCGGAACAGTTTCTAACCTCTCCAAATTACTCTCTAAAAAAAAAAAAAACACAACCATAACATGTGCTCTCTGATTTATTCACTAAATACCAACCATCAGAAAAATACAAATGAAGGACTTCCAGTTCCGCCTGGAAAGGTAATGGTAGTCTAACTGCAGAGCTCCTTCAGCCTCTCCGAATAAATATCCCCCACAATGGGCTACAGCACGAAAACAAAAACTACGCTAGCAGGTAATGTCGAGAGGTACTAAAGCCAACCAACAGGTACTTGAGCAGAAAAACATGGAGATGGCAGAAGACGAAGACAGATCGATGTCAGAGGTCTCAGAAGCTGAAACCAAAACCCCACAGGCCGCAGCATTTCTTGCCAAGAACTCCCAGGGGGCAGGTTGTACTCAAAAAAACAAAAAAATAAAGCTGCATATGATATATACAGAACTATTCTCCTTCAGAGCCTAAATAAAACAATTATATGGGAAGCTAAGAAAAGATATTACCCAACTGGAACAAAGAGCAGATAACACGGAGCGTCAAGTAACAGCAACGGAGAATCGAGTACACGACATGGAGTTGGCAGTCCAGTACGAACTAACTGAAGCTAGACAGGAGGACACTGAATACAGAGCCCGTGGGAAAAACATACGGCTGTACTGTATTCCGGAGGGCTCAGAGGGCACAAATATCAAAGAATTAGTCTCCACGCTACTCCACTCCACACGACCTTAGAGCTTCCTCCAGACATGGAGCTAGACTTAGAGTGAGTTCACCTGAGCAGTGGCACCGAAGCCTACAAAACAATCAGCCTCACCCAGATCTATAACAGTGCAATTCCAAAACGATGCCCTAAAAGAACAAGCATGTCAATGTCGAATGTTTGCTTGCTGATATTAGCATCGGATGTGCAGGAGTTAGACAGATACTAACATACTAAAATGCCAGCAAAATAGGCTTAACAGTCTTTCATGTCTGCTCGTTTAGTCATCCCCCACCCTGGGAGCTAACCTTGTTGCGCCCCTCTCCCTCTCTGGCTTCTCCCTTCCCAGTCCTAGATATTCTCGCTGCATTGGATTCTGCTTCCAAAACCCTTCCCCTGTACCTATCCTACCCCCTCTTGAACCCCTCCACCAGTCCCCTGGGCAGCACATTCCATGGCTCCACCAACCTCTCAGTGAAGTAGCACCTCCTCCTTTCTCCTCTGAATCCCCCCCCCCTCCAGCTTCCACCCATGCCCTCTAGCTGCCCCCCCGACTGCTCGTCCCCTATTTACCCCCTTCATGTACCTGAAGACCTCTCATGTCCCTTCTCTCTTCCAATGTGTACATATTTAGCTCTTTGAGCCTCTTCCCATAGGTCCTGTTCCCCAAGCCTCAAATCATTTTGGTTGCCCTCCTCTGGACCCTCTCAAGGAGTTCAATGTCCCTCTTTAAATGTGGCCTCCAAAACTGCAGGCAGTACTCGAGGTGCAGCCTCACCAAGCAGTTATACGGTGGGAGTATCAGTTCCCTTCTGGAGGTGATCCCCCTAGCGATGCATCCCAGCATCCTGCTGGCCTTTGCCGCTGCCCTCCTACAGGTCTCAGAGTTGTTCATTTTAACATCTACCACAACCCCCAAGTCCCTCTCACCCTCCGTGACTTGAATCATGTCTCCTCCCAGGGTATATCCCTGGCCTGGATTTCAGACTCCCAGGTGCAGAACCTTGCACTTCCCCGCACTGAGTTTTAGTTTCCATTTTCCCAACCACCTTTCCAGAGCCACCAGGTCCTCCTGCAAGGTCACCCTCCCCTCCTCCCCACTCACCACTGCACCCAGCTTTGAGTCATCTGCAAAGAGATTCATCTCACTTCTGATCCCCTCCTGATGTCCGAGATATAGGCATTGAACAAGAGTGGCCCCAGCACTGACCCCTAGGGAACCCCACCAGTAACCCACCTTGGGGATGAGGCTAACCCTCCAACCACCACCTTCTGAGTACGCTCAGAGAGCCAATTTCCCATCCATCTTAGCAACTGTCTCCCTACCCCCATTTCCTTCAGCGTAGCCAGCAGGCCACAGTGGGGTACCAAATCAAACGCCTTGCTAAAATCCAGAAAGAGGACGTCCACTGGCCTACCCTGGTCCAGGGCCCTCATCACCCAGTCATAGAACTTAACAAGATTTGTCTAGCACGTTCTTCCCGTGACAACACCATGCTGCCCATCTTCCAAGTACCCAGTTTGCTCCAGTAACCCCCCTAGCCTTTCCTTGACAATACCCTCCATCACCTTGCCAACCACCAATGTCAGGCTAACGAGCCTGTAATTTCCCATCTCCTCTCTTGATCCCCCCTTGTGGATCTGCATGATATGGGCCACCCTCCAGTCTTGGGGCACCCACCCAGTCCTCAGAGAGATGTTGAAAAGGTCCGCTAGAGGGACTGCCAGGACATCTGTCAGTTCCCTCAGCACCCTGGAATGTATTTCATCTGGCCAGGTGCTTTCTCCGTCCAAAGGGACCTGAGAGCTACCTTTACTCTCTCTACTGGGATTTCAGCCTTGTCCTCCACCTTTTCAACATGCACTGCTGGGCCCCCACCTGTCTGTGGTGGCCACTCCCGTTCCCCAGACCCATCAGGGACCTTGGTCTCTACCAGTCTCACCCCTTGCTCCGGTTTGCCCCCACTCCCCTCGCAAGACAGCCTCTCTATCCCCCTGGTATAAACTGAGGCAAAGTACTCATTTAGGACTTCTGCCTGTTCCACCACCTGTGCCCAACCATCCCCTATCCTTATCTTGCTGATCTGCCCCCTTACTTTCCTTTTTTCACCATGTATCTAAAGAACCCCTTGTCCCTCCTCCGGATCCCACTGGCCAAGGACTGCTCCTTTTTTGCCTTAGCTGCTCTCACCACCCTGGTGACTCTCTTGGCTGTCGGCTCATATTCCTCATGATCCATTTCACTCCTTGACCACTTGAAGCACCTATAGGCCGCCGCCTTTTTCCTCACCACCTCCTGTACCTCCCAGGTCCACCAGCAGGGTTTTCTGGCCTTACCGAACTTACGCCTTTCCCTTGCCCAGGATCTGGTAACCTCCTGTATTCCCCTCCTAATGATCCCCCACCTGCTGTCAGCATCCATATCCAGCCTTATCCTGTCTAGATGATCTTTAAGGATCCTTCCCATCTCCCTGAAGTCTGCACCCCTAAAGTCGGTTACTACTGTCCTTGTTCGGCTTCCCCCCCAATACAGGAAGAACCAGACTGTGGTGTGATCACTCCCAGCCAACTGGTCCCTCACCGCTAGGCCCCTAACCTGATCACTGTCCGCCAGGACCACATCCAGTGTCTGGGCCGCCCTAGTTGGCTCACCCACCTGTTGTGTCAGAAACACATCCTGGAAGACATCAAGCAGCCTCTACTCTCTGGCCACTGGTGATGTCATAGTTCCCCAGTCTGTTCCTGGCATGTTGAGGTCCCCCATTACTATTACCCTTCCCGAATCTACAGTGTCCCTCAAGATTTGCCACCAAACTTTCTTCTAGGACCTCCGCCAGTGCTGGTGGTCTGTATATAACTCTGACCTTTACTCTTACCCCCCTGCATCAGCAAGGTGACCCAAATAGCCTCCACATTCCCCACTGCCTCCTCTACCCCTCCAATACCCAAGCCATTTCTGACTAACAGTGCTACACCACCACCCCTTCCCTCCCACCTATCTTTTCTGAACATAGTGTAGCCCTCCAGATTTAGGTCCCACTCATGCCCTTTAGTGGCCCAGGTCTCAGTGACTGCTGCCACATCTACCCCCCCCCCCCCCAACTTGCATTGCCTGGAGCTCAGGCATTTTATTTCCTAAGGTCTTGGCATTTATCAGGACCACTTCACCTCTTTTCCCTCCTCTCCTTTCTTCCCCTTGAGCTCCCATTTCTCAGCTCCTGCACCCTACCTGGTGACCCAGTTCCATATGTCCCTAGCCCCCTAGAGGAGTGGAGACCATGTCCCTCATTTATCGTATCTGCTGGCACTGCCCCTTTTTTGATCCCTCCCCCTTCACAAGTTTAAACCCCACCTTTCGCTAATGAACCCAGCTAGTTTGAGCTTTAGTATTTCCTTCCCCTACAAATTAAAGTGGAGCCTGTCCCTTGCGTACAGACCCTTATCCTCCCATGTCTCCCCCCAGGCCATACCCCAATTCCCCACATCAGAGGGAAAAAAAAAACAGTCACTCTAAGTCAAGAGTGGTGTCAAAACCATATGCCTGAGACAGTAGCTCTGGTAGCAGCATCAGAAGTTGATCTTATGAGAGGATTACCGGCCTCTTGGCCATTAGCAATCGTTTCCTGAGCCAATAGTTTGTCCTGACCTTCAGGCAAGTTTTCAGCCAGAGTAGCCACAGTCTTCCATACACAATTCTGATTTTTAATCACCTATGACTGACAGTTTGCAATCCTTAGGCCAACGGTAGCCAAGACAAAAGTCCTCTTACCCATTACATCCAACTTCCATGACTCTGCCCAAAAGCAGGGAGCTCAAGTGTTTAGGTGCTTCAGAGCCATCATGAGCTGTCATTTTTACCACCGAGTGTTTCAGGCTGTAACTAATAGTATGGCTTGGTAGTAGGGGCAGGATATTATTTTTCTGCCTTACTAGGAATAGCAGACAGTTGTGCAGGCCAATGCCAGGCAGCCAACACTGCATTCTCCAGAGCGGAGTGCACTATGGGAGAGGCAGACACTTCCAAGACCTCAAAAATTTATCTTGGAAGAATCTGCTTCCTTAGCCTGTAACCCCCGTTTGGCCTTTACCTGTTCAAGGAAGGCCTGTAATGAAGCATCCTCAGGGGAAGCACATGGTGTATTCACCACACTCCATTCAGAGCGGGAGCACAGAATGGAGCTTGAGCCAACCACATCTGTAATCTCCTTCCACAGCCTCCTCCTCCTCTTCTTCCATGTATTCTGGATATTCCAGCTCATCTTCAACATCCACCATTATAGGCAAAGGGTCAACAGTATGAGAAGGAGCAGGAGGACGATCCGACAACAGGAATCCTTTCGAAAGCCACATGTCTGAGTCCGGCACTGAAGTACTGGCAGAATATGGAAGCGAACAGACCAGCCAGGAGCACAGACGGTGCAGGACTAAACTGCAGCGTCAATATGCACTGAAACAGCTCCACTATTGTTTGGTATATGCCTGCGTGTTGACAGACCCCAAAAATGTAGTCGACGACAGAGACGTCGACAGGACAGTGCCCGACGGCAGAATGGGCCGTGAGTCCCCAACTGGGGAGGATAAGCAGATGCTGGATCCCGACCTTGGTGTCTGTAAGACAGTCTGAGTGGGCATCAGGACCCACAGCTGTAGTTAGGGTCCTGTCTTTTTCAATCAACTTACCCAGTTAACTGGTGAATGGGAACGATCAGGAGAGGCTTCTTTTTCCTTTCCATGCTTCTCTGTCAGTGTGGCGATGCTTATCCATAGACTTTGACAATTCATAATTTTTCTTCAACTAATCAGTACCAGAAGCCAACCACAGAAACTGACAGGCTAACAGTGATCTGCTAACAGGAGTGGGTGACGAGGGAGAAGCCGCCTTCACCACAGCCTGTTTCTCCATTTTTTTCTTTTCTTTTGTATTTATTTATGCATTTTATGAAATACAGCCTAGATCATATTCAAATGATACATTACAAATAACAGAATGAACTGCCTCAATGTACAGATTGATAAACATGTAGGGGCTACTATACAGAACAATTAGTCCATCAATAACTGATTGTCCAGTGATATGCAGGAGTAAAATCCAGCAGGATAACAGTGTAGAACAGCCCGCTCTCACCAACTCCTCTGTAATCTCTTCTTCTTCTTCCACAATGCCCATATTAATATTCTATCCTCAGCCATTAATGCCTGCATCTGCCTTCTCTACCAGGACAAGGACTACCTACCACCAGAAGCACTCAATCTGGCTGTCACCTCTTCTGTCCTCTCTCTCATTGACTATGGGCTGCCCATCTACTCAGCCGCTGACCACACCACTCTAAACAAAATTCACCTAGCTATTAAAGCTGCCAACTCCTCCTAGGAGCAGAAACATGCTCCCATACTTCCACCCTCTATGCCCTCACCAACACTCTCACCCTGGAGGAAAGACTACAATATCAAACTTGTCTCCTCACCAAATAAATCCACCTGGGGTTGTCCCCCCTGGGGGCCTCTGCCTCCCTATTCTCATGTTCCCCCCAACAGCCACTCATTCCGCCAACAAACACATGTGGACCATGCCCAGGGTCAGGACCTCCCTAGCTCAGCGATCCTTCCCTTACAGAGCCCCTGTATGGTACAATGAACTCCCCCCAGCCATTATCTCCATCCCCAAATTAGGGCACTTTAAGACTACCCTAAAAAAAAAACATTCTCTCGCTGCACTATTGCCAGTGTAACTGCTAATCCTCCTCTCTGGCCTAGCTCCTCCCAGGGCTGCCCTAGGCTGGTCCTTGACAATGTTTTGTCCTAGATAGCACCCACTAACTCAGTTCCCCAGCCTACAGATCCACTGACGTCTCAAGCAGACCCGCTGTCTATGTGAATATGTACTACTCTAACTGTTATTACTGCTGAATCTGTATTCAATGCATGGTACCACTACCCACAGCCACCAACTGTATAGGACAGTTTCGTTACTGGTCACTGTATTCTGCTATTTGACAATGCCCCCGAGGCTGCACTTGCTCTGTAACTATACAAAAATTTGTGTTTACGTTTAATATCCTAGAGCTACTACACGTATAGGTAATCACTTTAGCTACTGTATGTAAAATACTTCTGTATAAGATGTGATAGTTATAAGTCTGTCCTGTCTCATTGTATGTATGACTATGTTGACGCGGAGCCTTTGTAAATGAGTCTATGACTCAAATGGTTGTAATTCCTATGATATGTTTAAATAAATTAAATAAACAGAGTGCATGCCACAGTTCCTTGCCCCTATTAGAAAAGAGAAATATGGTGGAAGACTGAACTTCCCCTCAATGAACCCCTTACAGGAATGCAACAAGATGGTGTGGGCTCAATTACGTTGTACAACACCCCTACCTCTTAGCACAAACAAGATGGCAGGCAGGGAAACAGTTTCTTTAAAGGATATTAATTACAAGTTCACAAATTGAGTGGAGCAAGCCAACGCTCCCTTCATGAGCAGAAATAACCGAGGATATCTGCAATAAACTGTGAAGAAAAGAGTTAGGATTTATCCTGAGCTTAATCCAACATGGCTATGTAACTAGCACAGCAAAGAATTATTGCAGTCGTAGACGGGCATTATAATTACAGAACTACCTTTCAGAACCAGACATAGCCTTGGGGCTATACAAGAAAAAGAGACCACAACATCTTTATTACAGATTCAGTCATTTGGATCCAGATCAGAGTCATCGTCTCCTCCCGATCCAGTGAAGTATCTTGAGAAGAAATTAACTTTGAGGCAAATGCTGCAGCAGCTTCAGGATCAGAGATAACGTGTTTTATTGTCCTGACGAATTTGAAGTCTTGTGAGGAACAGCATCTGCTCAGAGATCCCATGTTCGAGTAGGGTTTTCTTTGTAGCCTGTAGAGCTTTTTTCCCCAACTTTGGGTCTGTGATGAAATGTCAGGGAATATGGCTATTCTGCTGCCTTCACATATTAAATCACCATGTTGTCTAGCGGTTTGCAGCAACGGGATGCGAGCTTCTGAGCTAGACAGTGTCACAATGACAGTCATTGGCCATTCTCCAGCATTACTGCGAGGTCTGGCCCCAATTGGTATGGCAAAAGCTTTTATTACAGGGATTCCCAAGTCAGTTGGCAGCAGGCCAAGGTCAGTAAAAATGAGTCTTAACTGCTGGTAAAAGCTCCGTTCTCCCCACAAACCTGGGAGGAAAGCCCACCACACGAATGTTCGTTTGTCTTTGGGCATTCTCAAGAGCTTCCACCTTCGCACGAACAAAGAGGGAGTCTCTTACAAAGGCCGCATTCCTTGCTCTCTGGTGCACCTCTTCCAATGTAAGCTCAGCGGTTCGGGAGGTATTCGCTTGTACTCTCACCTCCAACTCTGTATAATGAGCCCAGTTTGTTTCTTCCCATCGCCTGCATCTTTTCTAGTATGGCCATAATTTGAGGATTCAGCGGCTCAGGGTACCTAGTGTCTCTGGTGGCAGGCAGGCCGCTTGTGTCCCTGGACGTCGTTGACAAGGTAAGGTAGGAATCCAACCTTTGCGCCGAATGTTTGTCCCGTTTTGGGCCCACTGTCCGATCCTCTGGTCGCTGGTACACAAATCGTCACAAGTTTCCAGACAATCAAGAGTGTCAGTTCTGCTATATTTAAACTATTTATTATGCTCGTACTGCAATAGAAAAAAAGGGCGACTGCCATATTGGAAGCTCCACAGCACCCACCCTCCCGTTTCTCCATTTTTTTTTTTATTAGAAAAAAAGTTTTCTAAAGCTTTCTTGCGACGTCCCCTGTTGCCTGGTTAAAGCCTTGGCAGATTTTGCAAGCTCTTTAGTTGTGGTTTGTACCAAGGCAACGGAGTGGTCACCTTTATAAATTTTAACGTCGTCACAACGGCAACAGTGGAACAGCAATTTGCTGTCCATTCATGGCATAAAATATACTTAAAATAACAAAAGTAAACAGTGACAGTGAAATACTTGCATAAGTTCAACGACATTCTTCAGCAGTGGGAGACAGACAAGTGGTTGACGGTGGGCGAAAGAACTACGGCATGCTAGGGATGCAGATGAGCTGCACTGACGTGTGCAACACCTGTCTGCAAAAAGTTTCTGGGTGTGATTTTAAATTTCAGAAAAATAATGATTACTGGAGCATAAAGAATGCAAAACCAGCATCCCACTCAGCAAGGAGCCAAGTGGTTTACATAGATTGCTGTGAACTAGTGTAGCCACAGAATGCCAAAGCGGATACTGTAAACTAGGATCCAAATTTGAAAGGTGGGGTGGGGTAGCAGTTCTACCAACTCAATATGACATGGAAACAATGTCCCAGATTGTTTTCCAAATAATGTAGTTTCTAGAAAGAAAATAAACACCAATTTGCTAAAGCAAATGTCCATCATGAGTAATCAAAAACAAAACATTGGTAACTTAAAGAAATGGGATATAGTCCAATTCCTCATTCAGTACCTTGGGATGAATTGCATCCAATGTTTTTAGCCATCCAGTTTCCCTCTGGATGAGGTTTCTAACCTTGTCAGCGTACCTGTCCCCCTCCCCCCACAAAGGAGGGCACATACTCCAAAGCTATGAATCAGAGGATAGCTGAATTATACTAGTAGGATAAATGGAAGTGCGTACCCAGCGCATGTTTTCTGTTAACATTACTAACCGCACTAATATGTTCTTCGATGTACACCTTCAGTGGTTGCACCACACAACCTATATAGTGCAATCCACAGGGGCAGCAGCAAATGTACACTACAGAAACGGTAGTACAAGTTATGAACTGCCTTATTTTCACTTGTTTCTCATTTAAGTGTTCCCAGTATTCAAATGCTTACAAGCACTACATCTCCTGCATTTAAAAAAATTTATGGTTTTGGGAGCCAGTTAACATGTTCTCTTGGTTTCTCAGATGCAGTGAAGTGACTGGATGTTTAATATCTCCAGTGCTATGTCCTTTACTGAAAGCACCCTTGGTTTGTGGCCAGTATTATCCCTAAGAATAGGATCATTAAGCAAAATGGCACACAATTTATCAAAAATACTTCCAAGACATTCAGTCACGTTACTGTATTCAGTAATAAAAGTAACCACAGGAGGATCTTTCTCCCTCTCTAACAAGGGAAACCTTTTGCTGTTTTGGAATTAGCAATTCTTCTCTACTAAAAGCTTCCTGCAATACAAGTTTACTATAACCCCCTTGTTCAAAATCTGCCTATTATACCTTGTACTTATTCCTAAAAGGTCTTAAATTCTGAGCAATTAAATCAAAGACAAACACCCCTATCATTGAGTACAGAGTTTTCAAAAGCCTGCAATATTCAGAAAATTTAGAAAAAAACAGGTTAGTCACCTGTAACAGTAGTTCTAGGAGTGGTATATGATGTTTACCTACACTAACTGGCAGTGTCCTTTCCATTTCAGATGGCGCCAGAAAGTCTACAAGCTGGCTCCTCCAACCACCCAGGTGGTAACTCCCGACTCCGCTCCATGGTGCCAGATCTTGCCCGCTGGAAGCAGTTGTGAGTGCCAAAGCTAAGGGAGGTCGGGTGGGTCCATGTGGATGAAAATCATATACCACTCCTAGAACTACTGTTACAGGTGAGTAACCTGCTTTTCTAGGGACATGAATATAATGTTCTAGCCACACTAACTGGCAGACTACTAGCAGTCCTCCAAGAGGAGGGAGGCAAGGCACACACCCCCTATTTAGGAAACAGTCTGAAGAAATGAGGCACCAAAACCAGCATCCTGGCACGACTTGAGGTCAATGTGGTAAAGGGAAATGAAGGTGTGTGTTAACCTTCAGGTGGCAGCCCTGCAGATTTCCTGGATAGGCAAGTCCCTGGAAGCAGCCACCGACGCAGCAGTATGACTGGTGGAATGAGCCCTTAGCCCTCCCGGGAGGCTCTCTACCCGCCAACCTATAGCAGAGATTAATGCAGGATGTGATCCACCTGCCAACTGTCAGCTTGGCTGCAGGTCTGCCAGGTGCGGCTTCAGCGTAGGTGACAAACAGCTGGCGAACCTCTCCCCGAACTCTTGCAGTGCACTTTTTTCAATAAGCGAGTGCTTGCCTCAGGTAAAGGGCATGGAGCCTGCGCTCGGCCTCCGAGGTGTGACTGGTGAAGTACACCAAGAGATTAAATCACTTGGTTAAAGTGAAACTCTGACACAACCTTCGGTAGAAACTTCGGGTTGGGGTGTAGGACAACCTTGTCCTTGTGGAAGACCAAGTAAGGAGACTCCACAGAAAGTGCCTGGGAGCTCACTAATCCTTCAAGTTGACATGATAGCCACCAAGAAGGTGGTCTTCCACGACAGGTGAGACATATCACACCTGTGCATCGGTTCAAATGGCTTGCCCATGAGCTTTGCCAAAATCAGCAACAAGCCCCACAGTGGTGGTGATTTACGTACCTGAGGGGAAATTGGTCAAGGCCCTTGAAGAAGCACCACACCACCACCTACTGCACCACCGACTGCTGACCAGCCTGCGCCCAGTAAGCAGAGATGGCTGCCAGGTGCACCTTAAGGGTCATCGACCAAAGGCCAGAAAGAGAGGGACCAAAGACAATCCAGAATGCTAGCCACTGGACAGGACAAGGGGTCCAACCCTTTGCCCTGACACCAAATGGAGAATCTCTTCCATTTGAAGGCATAGCACTTCCTAGTCGACTCCTTCCGAGATACCTCCACAACGGTGGAGACAGCTTCGGAAAGACCCAAACCCTCGAACTCTAGCCACTCAGAAACCTGGCTGTAAGGTGCAGGGATTGAAGGTCCGGGTGCAATACCTTCCCCTGATTGATGGAAAGCAGATCCGGGTGTAGGGGAAGATGCTCCAGGAGCCTGCTGCTGAGGAGGAAACCGAGGTACCAGAACTGGCGTGGCCAGTCTGGAGCCACCAGGATCACCTGTGCCTTGTCCCTCCAGGCCTTGAGAAGCACCTTGTGGATCAAGTGAATTAGAGGGAAGGCAGAGAAGAGGCCTGGGGTCCAGGGCCTCGAGAAGGCATCCCCCTGCAGCATTCCCTGCTGAGGGTGGAGGGGCAGGCATAATACAGCCTCAGCTTGATGTTCTCCCTGGAGGAGAACAGGTCCACCTGAGGGGTGCACCACTGGAAGAACAGGATGTGAACTAACTTTGGGTGGAAGGACTACTCGTGAGACACCTCGCCCAACCAGCTGAGGGCATCTGCTAGCTGACTGGAGACTCCTACCACATGGCTGGCTAGAAGATCCACCTCCAGGCTGTGCACGAGGGTCCAGACATGGAGAGCTCCCTGCACAAGGGCAGGGAGTGCAGCCCACACTGTCTGTTGAGGTAGTACATTGTCGTGGTGTTGTCCTTCTAGACTTGAACCACCTGACCACAAATGTGTGGAGCAAATGCAGTCAGTGCTAGCCAAACCGGGGTCCACAGCCTGTGTACTCTCTGCTCCCCCAGCCCACGAGAGAGGCATCAGTCATCAGGAGGACCGTCGGCTCTGAGCAGACAAACGGGATCCCCTCCTGCAGATGTGCTGGGACCAACCACCACTGGATGGCGTCCCACATCCTTTGGATCACAGTGACCAGCTGGTCAAAGTGACCCTTGCGCTGAGACCACTGGCTGGTCAGCTCCCACTGCAGAGAACCCATTCTTTAGTGGGCGCAACAGACCATGCTGATGCAGGCCGCCATCTAGTCCAGCAAGCGAAGAAGTCCCAGGCAAGGTGGAATTGTCCAACATAAAATGATTGGTCACAGGAGGAGACAGCCTCCGCCCTGTCCCCTAGGAGCTGAGCTCTGGCTCTGCAAGAGTCTAGCTCCGACCTAATGAAGGTGATCATCTGCAAGGGCATGAGTTCCAACTTGGCCTCGTTGCCAAGGGAGGCGCACGTCTGGAAGGCCAGGTAGCTGGACCATTCCACTTTCTGCCAGGAGGGAGCAGATATCAGCAAGTCATACAGGTAGGGGTAAATCCAGACCCCTCGGCACCTCAGGTAAGCTGCCACCACTGCAGTGCACTTGGTGAAGACCCTGGGGGCCGAGCAGAGGCCAAAAAGCATGGCCAGGAACTTGTAGAGGGCTCCCTCTGCCCGAAAATGGAGGTATCTGCAATGAGACGAACAGATCTGGGCGTGGAAGAACGCGTCCTGAAGATCCAGGGAGCAAAATGAACAGGCTACTAATCAGTAACAGTAGTTCTAGCAGTGGTATATGTTGTTCAGCCACACTGTTTGGCATGTCCCTTTCCCCTTTACATCTTGCCAGAAGTCTTCAAGCTGGCTCCTCCCACCCACCCGAGTGGTATAAACCTTGGCTACCTCATGACGCCAGATCTTAGCCCGCTGGAAGCCAGGTTGGGCGCCTAAAGCCGGGGAGATCGGGTGGGTGCGTGTGGATGAACAACATATACCACTCCTAGAACTGTTACAGGTGAGTAACCTGTTCTAGGAGCGTGGATATGTTGTTCATCCACACTGTTTGGCAGACTCCAAGCAGTTCTCTGGGAGGAGGGAGGCAAGGCACACACCCCCTACTTGGGAAATAAAGATTGGAGAACCAAGGCCCCAAAACCAGCATCCCGACGTGACTCAAGGTCGATGTGGTAGTGGGTAATGAAGGTGTTTGCTGACTTCCAGGTAGCAGCCCGACAGATTTCCTGGATAGGGATGTCCCTGGAAGCAGCCGTATGGTGGATAGAATGAGCTCTTATCCCTCTGGGAGGCTCCTTGCCCGCCAACTCATAGCACAGACCTATGCATGATGTAATCCATCTTGCAATGGTCTGTTTCGCTGCAGGTCTGCCAGCAGCAGCTACAGCGTAGGTGACAAACAGCTGGCGAACCTCTCTACGAATTTCCACAGTTCGTTCCTTATAGGAGAGAGCACGTCTCGGGTCCAAAGTATGGAGCCTGTACTCTGCGACCGAGGTGTAGTTAGGGTAGAATACCAGCAGAGTCAATACCTGGTTAAGATGAAACTCTGATACCACTTTCTGAAGGAATTTCGGGTTGGGGCACAGGACAACTTTGTCCCTGTAAAAGACCAGATAACAGGATTCCACCAACAGCGCCTTGAGCTCCCCTGTCGTCCTGGCTGACGTGATAACCACCAGGAAGGCAGTTTTCAACAAGTGTGAGAGTGCACACTTGTGCACAGGTTCGAATGGCTTGCCCATGAGCATCGGCAAAACCAACAACAGATCCCACGGAGGTGGAGGTTCACGCACCGGAGAGGATATGTGAGCCAGGCCTTTGAAGAAGCACCCGACCACTGTCTCCCGCGCCTATCAGTCGCTGACCGCCTGGCGCCTCGTAAGCAGAAATGGCTGCCAGGGTGCACCTATGGGTCGATGACCGCAGACTCCCTTTGAGAGAGACAAAAGGTAGTAAAGAATGTTAGCCACAGAGCAGGATAAGGAGTGCAGACTCTTACCCTGACACCAAATGGAAAATCTCTTCCATTTGAAGGCATAACATTTCCTGGTCGATTCCTTACGAGATGCCTCCACTACGGTGTAGACATCCTCGGAAAGACCCAGAGCCTGGAACTCTAGCCGCTAAGGTACCAGGCCGTGAGGTGCAGGGATTGAAGGTCCAGATGGAATACCTTCCCCTGGTTCCATGATATCAGGTCCGGGCGTGTACAAAGCCGCTCCGGAGGCCTGCAGCTGAGGCTGAGGAGATCTGGATACCACAACTGGCACGGCCAATCTGGGGCTACCAGGATCACCTTCGCCTTGTCCCTCCTCACCTTGAGTAGCGCCTTGTGGATCAAGGGAAATGGAGGGAATGCGTACAGGAGGCCTGGGGTCCACGGCCTCGAGAAGGCATCCCCTGCTGGGGCGGCATGGTACAGCCTCAGCTTGTTGTTTTCCCTGGAGGCAAACAGGTCCACCAACAGTTTACCCCAGCAGGAGAACAGACTAAGCTACCTCTGGATGGAGAGACCACTCGTGGGATGTCTGGCCTATGCGGCTGAGAGCATCTGCCAGCTGGTTCAAGACTACTGCCACATGAATGACTAGAAGATCTGCCTCCAGCCGAGGGTCCAGATGCGGAGCGCCTCCTTACATAGCAGACGGGAGTACGTGCCGCCCAGTTTGCTGAGGCAGTACATGGTCGTGGTACTGTCCATCTGGACTTGAACCACCTGACCCCGGAGCTGAAGAGCGAAAGCCGACTGTGCCAGTCTGACTGCTCTGAGCTCCAACAGGTTGATGTAGCATCGGGACTCATCAGGGGTCCAGAACCCATGGGCCCTGTTCCCCATGAGAGAGGCATTGGTCATAAGGACGCCCGTCAGCTCGAGGCGGACAAACTGGATCCCTTCCTGCAACTGTTCTGGGGTGGTCCACCACTGAAGCGCATCCCACATCTTCTGGGTTACAGTGATCAGCTGGTCGAAATGACCGTGGTGCTGAGTCCACTGGGAGGCCAGCTCCCACTGGAGGGGGCACATGTGCCTCCTGGCCCAATGGACCACTGAGGTGCACGCCACCATGTAACCCAGAAGGCACAGGGCACAAGTGCCCAACCAGAAATGATCTGGCAAAGGAGGAGAGAACCTCTGCCCTGTCTGCCAGGAGCCTAGCTCTGGCTTGACAACAGTCGAGCTCTGTCCCGATGAAGCCCATCACCTGAGCAGGCATGAGTTCCGACCTGGCCTCGTTGATCAGGAGGCCGGGTTGGGAGCAGGTTTGAAGAGCCAGAGCCCTGGACCTCTCTACCTCCTGAAGGGAGGATCCTGCCAAGAGACAGTCATCGAGATAAGGGTAGATTCGCACTCCTCAATGCCGAAAATGGGCTGCCACCACTGCAATGCACTTGGTGAAGATCCGAGGGGCCAATGACAGGCCGAATGGCATGGCTCGGAACTCGTACAGGGTCCCTTCGACCCTAAAAGCGGAGGAATCGCTGATGGGACGGACGGATTGGGACATAAAAGAACGCATCCTGTAGATCCAGTGAACAGAACCACGTTTCACTCCAGGGATGGTATGATCTGTTTCAGAGTTACCGTCCGGAAGGTGCGGGACCTAAGATACTGAATCAGGACGTGGAGATCTAGGATGGGACGCCAACCCCCTGTCTGCTTGGGCACCAAGAAGTACCTGGACACGAAGCCTGGGTCTGTAGGAGGATCTGGCACTGGAGCTACTGCCTCCTTGTGGAGGAGCTGAGCTATGTCATCTCGAAGAGCCGACTGAGTGCAAGCTGAGATCCTTTCCTCCCAAGGGGTGCGGGTTCGGCTGGGAGGTACTGTTCGAACTCTAGAGGCAGTCCCTGACTGACCACTTCAAGAACCCACCTCTCCGAAGTGATATCGGACCAGGCAGAATTAAAGTGGCGGAGCCGGCCCCCCATGGGAGGACCCAGAGCTGGCGTGATGGGTGTAGGGGTGGCAACCCTAACCTGTCACTGAGCAGGCTTAGAGGAGGAGGCTGCTCCTGGACCTGTGCCTCGGACTCCTTTACAGGGCTGCTGAGGACCCTGCGGCTGTGGACGCCAAGCTTGAGCCTGCTGCTGCTGTTGCTGCTGGCCTCCTTGATAGGAGGGCTGCCTGACCACAGGGGAAGAATGCCGAAATGGCTTCTTTTTTTTCTGCTGATTCTTGCCCGAAGAACCTTTTGCAGAGCTAGCACCCAAGGTGGCACTGGACTGCTCGATACACTGATGGTGACCGGCCACTCCTGGACCTAATGGGTCGGTGCCAAGTAAAGGAACGTCAGCTAACTTGTGCTGGGTATCCGCCAGGAAGGAGGATAGCCTCTGCCAGGCCCTGCAGCGAGTGGCCACTGGGACTGCTAAAGAGCAGGTACAAGAATCCCCCATGTCTAGGGCCGTCTGCAGCTGCTGTTTTGCAACAGTATGGCCCTGATCACGGACTTGGGAGATGAGGGAGGACTTCATCTAATGACCCGAGGAGGGCATGAGAGAAGTGCGTCATAATGACAGCCAAACTGGCCTGACGAAGACCTAAGAAAGAGGCCGCGTAGACCTTGCGGGCAGAGTGGTCCATATTTTTGGACTCCTTGTCCGGGGGTCGGTCTGTGTCGGCCGAGCTACCAGTACATCTAAACACAGAAGTGGTCACCAGGCTCTCGGCTGAAGGGTGTTCTGTGAATCCCGGCAGGGACCCCATGGGCGCCGCATACTTGCGGGCCATGCGGGCAGACAGTGCTGGGCAGGAAGCTGGGCACTGCCAGAGCTCAAGGGCCGGGCCAGTGATGGCTTCGGCCGCTGGAAATGTCTCCACTGGGGTATCCCCCCTTTTTAGGATGTCCGTAAAGGGGTACTCCACCTTTTCTGGCTAGACTCCAGGGGCATTCCGGTGGATTCGGATATCAGGCACAGAATGCCTTGAAAGGAGGAAGGACCCTCCTCTAAACCTGCCACGGAGGACTCATCATCCCCAGGATGGGAGTGCAGTCCTGTGACATCAGAGTCCGAGGAGTCATGGTATAATGATCTCCCACCTATGTCCCCTTTCGATACGCCGGGGGCGGTCAGGGGTAACCGTGATGGACAGACGGGAAAGCCCAGTGTTTGTACGGACCTCTTTCGAAGGAGCCCCTCCCTGAGGCTGCTTAGGCGGCGGTTCCACCAGAATCGGTGGAGAGACCAAGATGGGCCAAGCCGGGAAACGGGCTGGCCCCGCGGATGGTGGAACCGAAGGCTTTGGTTCCGGAAGGGTCTGCGTCCGCCCAGGAGGCGGCAGCCAAGTGATGGCCGGTGTGGACGGGGGCAGGAGCCAGCTGCTGCCCGGGCAAAATCAGCTGTTGCTACGTATCATCCTCATAGCATTGACGGAGTTTCCGTCGAAGCCTCTCCATGTCAGAGGAGGATGAGGATCTGCGGCGATGCCTCTTAGAGTGCTTATGACTCTTTTTCGGTCATTCAACCAAGGGGGTTCTGGACCTCTATTGAGATCGGGCTGGCTGACTCTGTCAATCAGGAGACACCAGGGTCGGTGAAAACCGAGGGTCCGGTACAGTTTCCTCGATGGTGACACCAGCGAGCTGCGTCTCATCGGCAAAGACAAGGACCGGAGTTCCTTCCAAAGAATAGTCAACCGGAGTCGGCAAAATAGGGTCGATTGGGTCGAGAGAGAAATCAACCTCGTTGGCCACTTCCTCGATCTCTTGGCCAGACAGAAGATCCGTGAAGCCGGCAGCCGAGGATGTGATCTCGACCGAGGTCAAGACCGGATGTTCCTGGGACTCGGACCTTTCTTGGTCCCAAGAACGTCTCTGTTCAGACGAAGACTTCAGGTCCTTCTCCCTCTTCCGAGGGCGGGAGGAGTGAGAGCCCGAGGGCACCTCACCCCTGGTGGGGAGACTGGCACAACTCCTTGAAGGAGCCCGAAAAGGTGGAACCGAGGTTCAGAAGAACAAAAAAGCTCCGAATGGCCGAAGCTTGAGCCACTTCCTCCTTGAAAGCCTTCATCTGCTCCAACTGCTCGGCGGATCCCGCAGCCGCAGAAACCGCCCACCTCTCCTCCTTTGATTTCATCGGTGGGTTCCTTTTCTCCAGTCTCCCCAATTTTATGCATGCCAAGCGGTCATCCAAGACATTAGGATGGAAGGCCAGGCAGAACGTGCAGGTGGAGGTGTTATGTCCGATACCTAGGCAGTAGATGTACGTTAGGTGGGGATCGGTGCGCGACATCTTCTGGCCGCAGGAGCACCGGCGAAATCCGAGAGCAGATTTATCCTCCATGTCCAATGCGCTACTATCGGAATCGTTAACTCGAATGAGTTTTAAGGTAAGTTGCGGCAAAAACCGACACTTTGAATCCAGGGCCTCCGAACTGCTGTGAAGCACGAGGGAACCTGTATCTTCCAGCAGAAAGGAAGATCTGGCGTCATGGGGCGGAGCCGAGGTTTATACCACCCGGGTGGGTGGGAAGAGCCAGCTTGAAGACTTCCAGCAAGATTTAAAGGGGAAAGGGACATGCCAAACAGTGTGGATGAACAACATATCCACACTGCTAGAACACGTTTTGCTCTAGAGATGATATGATCCGAGACAGAGTTACCATACTGAAGGTGTGCGACCTGAGGAACCTGTTCAGGTCGTGCAGATCTAGAATGGGGAGCCAGTCCCCTGTCTGCTTCGGCACCAGGAAGTACCTGGAAACAAACCCTGGGTATTCTAGAGGATCTGCGACCGGAACCATGACCTCCATGCAGAGGAGCTGGGCTATGTCATCTCTTTTTTTTTTTTATCATAATATTGTTTATTCTCCATGGAAGAGCGGCCCTACACAATCTCCGGCCCTGCAGTCCCGGACCTGGTCATGCGTGCGGGCCACACGAACTCGCTCTCCCAGTGGGCCGGCCATTATCGCTCTCGTATCCACTGGGCACGTGCCCCTCTCAGGTCTCTCCGGAGGCGCAAGGCACGGCCATAAGCCGTGAAGATCGCCTCTCTGCATTTTTCCACATTCTTCTCCCCAGTGGAGAGCCAGACGTGCAATGGCATCCGCGCACGTAGTGTTGACACCCACCGTGCTCCCCCATTACTATTGCACGCCACTTGTAGTGCGGCTGGCCTCCGCCAGTCGCCGCTACAGGGCGATGCAAGCCCCACTACTCCATCCCAGAGAGGAGAGCAGTCTCGGATGCTCAATCCTCCCTCGGGCCAGCCCCATGCCCAGTCCGGCTCCTGAACCCAGGTCACCGGTGCGGGCGCGAGGTGTACGCCCAGCGTCAACCCTCAGCGCCACCAGGCCGGCTGGCTATGTCATCTGAGAGCATATCTGCGGAAACCAAGTCCTCCTGTGGGACGCTGACTTGGCAAGGAGGGTACTGCTTGAATTCCAGAGGCAGACCCTGACCCACCACTTCTACAGCCCACCTGTCAGTGGTGAGAGCGAACCAGGTGGAAAGGAAGTGGTGGAGCCGGCCCCCCATGAAAGGACCCAGGAGAGGTGTGACAGGCATGAGGGAGGCACCCCTCATCCAGTGACTGGGTAGGCTAAGAGGATGAGGAGGGCTCGGCTGAGGCACCACTGGAGACTCTCCCTCCAGGCTTATGGACTGCCGAGGCCGCCAGGCCTGAGCCTGCTGGCCAGCCCGTTGCTAGGCAGGTCTGGCCACAGCAGTGGAGTTGGACCGAAAGGGCTTCCTCTTCTGCTGCTGCTTGGAGCCCTTAGGGTTCTTCTGGGCAGGTGCTATGGAGTCCAAGGTGGCACTGGGCTTCAATACGAGTGAGGTGATTCTCGACCCCGCGGGCCCAAACAGGTTGGTGACCAGGAAAGGGACATCTGCCAGCTTGTGCTGAGTGCCTGCTGTGAAGGTAGAGATCCCCAGCCAAGCTCTACGGCACATGACCACTGAGGCCACAAAGGAGCGGGCAGAGGAGTTCCCAATATCCATGGCTGTCTGAAGCCGTTTGGCTACATCCCGGCCCTGTATGACCATAGTCTGAAGGTCTGCAGACAGATGAGGAAGAACCTCATCGAGAAAGCCCGGCAGGGCATGAGAGAAATGGGCCATGAGGAGGGCCAAGCTCGCCTGGCAGAGACCAAGCAAGGAGGTAGTGTAGACCTTCTTAGCCGCATGGTCCAACTTCTTGGAATCCTTGTCCGGCGGCTCGTCAACATCCCCGGTGTTGCTGGAGAGCCTAAACACAGTCTGCCACCAATCCCTCGACCGAGGGGTGCTCTGTGAATCCAGAGAAGGAACCGGTGGGCACCACGTATTTGCAGGCCATCCGGGCAGAAGGCACAGGGCAGGAAGCTGCCAAAGCTCCAGGGCATGGCCAAGAATGGCTTCTGCTACCAGGAAAGCCTCCAGAGTCTCTCACCAGTCCAGCATCTCTAAACAGGTAACGAGACCACTTCTAGACATGCTCCATTTTCATACCAGTCGACTCAGAGATCAAGCAGAGAAGCCCCATGAAGGAAGATGGGCCTTCATCCTTCGAGAAGTCCCCCACAGACTCTACATCGACCGGACGGGAGTGCGGGGAGGACCCTCTGGACTCCAAGGAGTCATAAAAAAGTGGTTGACCGCCCGAATCCCACTGACCCTTCGTGGACGGTCAGGGGTGATGGTGACCAACAGCCGATGGGGAAGCCCCTTGCCGGTCGAGACTCTGGAGCACTGACCGGCAACTATTTAGGTGGCGATTCTACCACGATCAGTGGAAACACTGTGGTCAGTCGAGTCAGGACAGTTTTGGTCAGCTCTGCCAATGTAGATGGCGTCAGCCTTTTGGGGCGACAATCAACTAGTGGCTGGTGTCAAAACTGGGGTCGGTTTAGCGCCAGTAAGCACCAACTGCTGCCAGATCAAGTCCTTGTAGCGTCTACGCAATTTGCACCAAAGCCTCTCCTCACCTGAGAAGGATGAGAACAAAGAGTAGCAGCAGTGCCGCTTCCCACGGTGCCGAGAGCAGGAGTGCCAATAACAGAGACTAGCTCAACCAACAGGATGAAGAGTGAGACCTCGACCGCCGGGGGACCCGTGGCATCGCTCAGAGGGAGTCAGCGACAGCAGAGGCTTGTTAGGCTCTGGGACCAGAGGCGGCAGGTCAGCAGACTGATCCATCCCTCCAACGGTCCGAGTCAGGACTGGAGTCCTAGACAAGGAGGGATCGGCCTCTTCAGTCGACAACTTGTTGGTCAGCTCGAGAAAAATCTTGGTCGGAACCTCAACCAGCTTCTTGGCCGGCAGGCCCAACAGGGTTACAGAGGAGCCAGCGGCCGAGACCGAGGAGTCAACTGAAGTCAAAACCGGTGAAGCGTGGGAGTCAGAAGCTCTTGACCGAGAGTGCTCCCAATCCCAAGAACGATGAGGAGTCTTCTCTTTCTCCTTCTTGGACTCTTTCCTCTTTGATTTGTGCTCTGAGGGTCCCTGACCACGGGTGGGCAGAGACTGGCACAAATGACCCCATGAACATTGAGCCCAGCTGGAGTGCCATGAAGGCAGAAGCCGAAGAGGATCGAGCCACTGCCTAAGCCGCTTCTCTCTGAAGGCTGCAAGCAGTTCGGTGGACCCCACAGTCGCAGAGACCACCCAACAGGCGTTCTTAGATATGACTGGTGGTTCCGATGCGCCAGGCAGCCTAGTTTGAGGTGAGCAAGATGGTCCTCCACAACAGCTGGATGGAAAGAACGACAGAAATCGCCAGCCTGGGGATCGTTGTCATGCCCCAGGTAGTGGATGCACATGGCATGCAGGTTGGTCCTGGAGATCATCTGCCTGCAAGGGCACCGACGGAACCCAGGAACGGGCTTATTGCCCATGGCGGTCACAATCAATCGAGCTGAAGCAAAACTCGTAAGAGTTTTCTTAAGGTTTTGGAAGCAAATCTAGAGATTTGAGCGCTTGGGCTTACTCAATGCGGGAGTGGTAAGGAGGGAACCTGCTTCTTCCAGCGGAATGGAAGATCTGGGGCCATAGAGCTGAGCCGAGGGAGTTACCCCGGGGCAGCTGCAGTATAAGGGCTGCTAGCTGCACAATCGCACAAACTTGATAGACCATAAGGATTTTTTCTGCTGGCAATTTTGTATGTTCATATGTACCACCCAGATGGGTGGGAGGAGCCAGCTTGAAGACTTTCCGGCACCATCTAAAAGGGAAAGGACACAGCCAGTTACTGTGGACAGATCATATCCACATCCCTAGAAATATCGGTCACCATAGTTGTAGGAGTGGTATACGGTTCACAACCAAACTTTGGCAAATCCTGGAACAGGCTAATCTGTCTGACATCTTAAAGCTAAATTCCTCCCACCAACCCAGAATGTCTATCCCCCAGCTCATCCCCATGGCATCAGAAGCAGGAATCTGGCTGTCACATTGCCAGGGAAGGCCAGATGGGTTGTGCAGATGCAAACTGTATACCACTCCTAGAACCACACTTACAGGTAAGTAACCTATATTTCTAAGGGTGTGTATACAGTTCACTATCCACACTTTGGCTGACTCCTAGCAGTTCTCAAAGAGGAGAATGCAAGACGAGCACCCTTATTTGACAAACAGAGAATGGAGAACAGAGGCCCCAAAAGCAGTATCCCAAAGGGCCACGACATTGATTCTGTAATGGGACATGAAAGTGTGTGCTTTACTCCAGGTAGCAGCCACTGAGGCAGCAGTAGGTCTGGTGGAATGAGCCTCAAGCCCTTTGGGAAGTTCCCTACCAGACAACCTATAGCAGAAGTCTATGCAGAATGTTATTCCCCTGGCAATCATCCGCCTTGCAGCTGGTTTGCCAGGCGTGGTTTCAGCACAAGTTAAAGAGCTGACGAGCCTCACCTGACAGTGCTCTCCATGTCCAGGGTATGGAGCCTATGGGCGGCCTCTGAAGAAGGTTTCGTAAAATAGACCAGTAAGTTGATCACCTGATTAAGGTGAAATTCAAATACCGTATATACTCGCGTATAAGACAGGACCATTATTCAGAACTTAATTTTCTGCCTCAGCCTTTGACCTACGTATAAGTCGGGGCATCTTCTAAATCCCCAAAAATTCACCTAAATGGTACTGAACTTTATATGGAAATAGAAACACGAAATAGATGCAAAAATGTTATTCAATCTGATTTAAAATCATTCTTTTTGTATTAGTTTGATTGCAATCTTACCGAAAAAAGCACAAAAGCACAGTTACTGCACAGTATATTTATATATTGCACAGTAAAATCGTCAGAGCAGAAATAATGCAACAGAATGCATGTTAGTTACAGCGGCGGGCAGAATGCCATGACTGAATCGTAATGCGAGCCAAACATGAGAGCAGCAGTAATTAGGCCACAGGAATCAAAAAGGGAGCAGCAGTCTATTCACAACCGCAAAGTTATACTTCTGTCTCCCCAGGTAACAACCGACACAGAAGTCAAAGTAAGAAGGTTAAATCAGAGTCTACAACAAATATGCACTCTCTTCGGGCGTTGGGGGGCTCCATGCAGAAAGCAAAGAACTCCTCATCTTCGGCATCATCACTGGAGTTGATCACCATATGCAGCTGCAACTCTGATAGAGGGATGTCATCACAAACATCTTCCAGCTCTGCCGCAGGTATCTCCTCCTCTTGGTTTTTGGTAGTAGAGGAAGTTGTGTCTGCTGCACTTATGTCCTCATAAAGCATGTCATCCATACTATTGGTGATGCCACATTTTGTAAAAGATTTTATCACTGCCTCAGCTGGAATTTGGCATCAGGCATCATAAACCCACTGGAACACAAGGGTGTAACTTTTTTTAAACACACACACACCCCGCGGTAAACTGTATTGCCAGTAATCATCCAGATTCTCCACAACTTTTTGGGGGAAGCCCCCCCCCCTCCCCCCAAAGTCATGGATTAGTTTCTCACGGACGCTGAACTCCATCTCAGCAGCTGCATTTGGAGGACATGCGGCGATACATACAACTTTTAACAAAGTCAGCATTGTAGGCGCAGCATTTTCTTTTTGTTGACTGCATGTTGAAATCTGGGCAAAGAATGAGACACCGCATTAAAGGGAAAGTACAGTTACATAAGAACTTACCGTAACAGTAGATCATCGAGAGAGGCTCTTGCAGTAGGTAATTACATACAGGACTGACGCCGGGCCGGCAGCAGGACCCCACGGAAAAATTTCTAGCTAGCAGTCCCTGGCGAGGGACCGCCCCCACGTCAGGTGACTGGCGTCATGCGACGTCGGTATAAAGGGGCGGTCCCAGACGGCCGCCTTCCAGTTCTTTCCCCGCCACAGGCCCAGAAGACCCGGAGAGAGAGAAGCAGATGTTTCCATTCCTGGAAAAAGAGCTGAAAAAGCCTAGGGGGATGGAGGGCGGGAAGGTATTACCTACTGCAAGAGCGCCTCTCGAAGATCTACTGTTACGGTAAGTTCTTACGTAACTGTACTACTATCTTACTTCAGGAGGGCTCTTGCAGTAGGTAATTACATATAGGACTGAATCCCAAGCAGTCTGGAACAAATAAAAGGCACCGGGAGGAGGAAACTACTCCTGAAAGCAGCATTAGCCTTGCAGGCCTCAAGACAGGAGGCCTTGCAAAACAGCTAGTCCGAAGCCTGCTCAATGGCAAGAGGCAATGTCCAAACTGTAGTGTTTCGAAAAGGTATGGACGGAAGTCCAGGTGGCGGCAGCGCATATGTCTGCCGCACACACATTCTTGAAACAAGCTGCAGAGGCCGCTACTCCTCCTGTGGAGTGACCTCTGACCTGACCCAGGAGGGTCTTCTTGTACTTGTCATTACAGAAAGTGATGCAATGAGCTAACCATTTCGAAAGGCATTGCTTGGAAACGGCATTGCCTTCCCTTTTGTGAGCAAAGAAGACGAACAACTGGTCAGTCTTTCTGAGATCCTTCGTCCTGTCAGTGTGGTATCTCAGAATCCGGTGAATATCCATGGTATGGAGTAAACATTCTCCTTGGTTGGAGTACTGCGTGAAAAAGGCAGGTAACTCTATAGACTGATTTAAGGTAGACTCTGCTACCACTTTAGTAGAAACTTAGGGTTCGATACTGAGCCACTAGTTCTTTGTGGAAAATCAGGTATGAGATTTTACACATAAGGCCTGGGCTCGGGAGATTCTTGACAGGAATATTAGCCACAAGAAGGCGTCTTCCACGAAAAGAAACTTCAGATCTCACGGTGGCATGGGTTGGAAGGAGGAGGTAAGTTTCTCGAGAACAAATTTCAAGTCCCAAGGGGGAGCAGGAGTCCGGACGGGGGGCCTTAGATGGAGGACCCCTCTAAGAAAGGTCTTAAGAGACCTCTAATTGGGCAAATGCTTTATCTGCGAAAGGAACATGGTACGCTGAAATAGCAGCCATGTGCACTTTCAAGGAGGAATGACTGAGACCCAGGTCAAAGAGGTGACGTAAATATTCCAGCAGAACGGCCACTAAACAGGAGAAAGGCTCCACGTTCCTAGAGGTGGCCCAAATAGGGAATCTCTTCCATTTCATGACATAAGTGGACCTAGTGGAGGGTTTCCTAGCCTCCATCAGAATCTTCGCCACCTTTGGAGAGACACCAAAGCGGGACTGAGCTAGGTCTGCAGGAGCCATGCATGAAGTTGTAGGGACTTCAGTCCTGGATGGACCAGGGTCCCCCTGATCCTGGGTCAGCAAACCTTGAGATAAAGGAAGAGGAAGAGGAGGAACCTCTGAGTACTGTTGTAGAAGAGAGAACCAGATTTGCCTGGGCCAGAAAGGAGCGATCAGAATCATTCTCGCTCCTTCTGTTGATAGTTTCTGCAACACACGAGGGACCAGAGGAACTGGGGAAAAAGCATAGACGAATCTGCCCTTCCAGCTTAGAGACAGAGCGTCGCTCCAGAAAGCGTCTCGCTCTGGAACGAGCGAGCAAAAGTTGGGAAGTTTTGCGTTTTGGGAAGAGGCAAACAGGTCTATCTGTGGAGTCCCCCAAAGGTGGAAGACGTGATTTAGCACCTTTTGGTCCAACTCCCACTCGTGTGGTAGGGCAGAGGAGCGACTTAGCTTGTCTGCCAGAGTATTGTTGACTCCTGGAACATGAATCGCTGTGAGGTGAAGGTAGTGCTGAGTTGCCCAGTCCCAAACCCTCATTGCTTCCCTGCATAGAGGGTAGGATCGAGTCCCTCCCTGCTTGTTGATGTACCACACCACGCACATGTTGTCCGTCTGGACGGCTAGGTGACCGGGAAGAATGTACTGGAGAAGGGCTTGGAGAGCATACAGTACTGCTCGAAGCTCGAGCACACTGATGTGGAGAGCTAGTTCCAGTCTGGATCAAGATCCCTGGGTTCGGCGAGGACCCAGATGGGCTCCCCAACCCTCGCCTGATGCATCTGTGGTCAGAGTCTGGGAGGGGGGAGGATAACAGAAGGGGACCCCCGAAACAGGTTCTCTCGAACCATCCACCATTGCAAGTCTCTTGCCATCGGCGAGGAGATCAGAACTAGATGATCTAGGTCGTCTACAAGTTGATCCCACTGGGAGCGAAGAGTCCACTGAGAGATCCTCATGTGGAGCCGAGCACGGGGAACTGTCGGGATGGCGGCCGCCATGAGCCCCAAGAGACGGAGAACTGGCCTCGCCGGAACCTTCCTGCGTTCTGATAGCAGGGAAATCTGTGACTAAAGAGAGGCCGCCCAGTCCGGAGGCAGGAAGGCCTTCCTCACCGTCGTATCGAGGATAGCCCCGATAAACTGTAGTCTCTGAGAGGGATCCAGATGAGACTTGGAATGGTTGATGGTAATACCCAGGCAAGTGAAAACCTGCTGGGTGAGGGAGAGAAAATGCAGGAGCTCACTCCATGGACTCGCCGCCAGGAGCCAGTCGTCTCAGGTGAGGGTCCTGAACTCCCATCGTACGCAGGTGGGCCGCTACCACAGCCAGGCATTTGGTAAAAACTCGGGGTGCCGAGGAAAGACCAAACGGGAGTGCCCGGAACTGGTAATGGTCCCCCTGGAAAACAAACCGATGGTATTTGCAATGAGAGGGGCGAATGGGGATGTACAAATATGTATCCCTACATATCCAGCGCACAAAGCCATTGACCCGGCCGAAGGAGGGGCAGAAGGGTCTGTAGGGAGAGCATCCTGAACCTTTTGTATTCCACGTAAAGGTTCAAAGAGCGGAGATCGAGAATGGGTCTGAAATCTCCAGTCTTCTTTGGGACCAGGAAGAAATGAGAATAGAAACCGTCCCTGAAGATGAGGAGGACGTGTGTTCTGGCCTGCTACAGGAGGGCAGAGATTTCTTCCCGACCAAGGAAGATGGTCCCTTGCACAGGACGACTTCAGAGGGGGGTGGCGGGGTGGTTTCTGTAGAAACTCTACAGAGTGCCCTTCCGCTATAAGAAAAAATTACTCACCTTAGTAATGTTGTTTCTTCAAATGGAGTCTTGCTATATTATGACAGATGCAGTTTGTCCCACCATTAGAACTGCTCCGGAGGTGAAAGAGTTAACTTCCATGCAGTGCATGGAACTTAGAGCGCGAGCTCGGTTAGAGAAGCTCTGTTAGGGTGGTTTCAAACTGAAACCATCAGATCTTTACTGAGCAAAACTCATCAAGGCTCTGTGTGGAAGCTGTAACCTACACTCAGCCAACTGGCTAACTATTTACATTTTCCTGGTCCCAACACCAAGACTCAAGTCAAGGGACCAGAAAAATAGATAAAAATAACTAAATAAAACACAACACCCAAACATAAAAGGGGCATCAATAAGTGCCAACAGTGGACTGCCACCCATACCAGTAGAAGTTCTGAGAGGGGCAGGCTGGGGAGTCATAATATATGAGACTCCATTAGAAGAAACAACATTACTAAGGTGAGTAATTTTTTCTTCAAACAACATAGAAGTCTTACATATTATGACATGCAGAATTACACAGCAGTACCTCCATGGAGGAGGGACAGAACCTACTTAGGGAATAGGCTCTGAAGCACGGTTATGCCAAACGCAGCATCCCTCTGGCCTGGATATCCAGGGAGTAATGCTTGGTGAAAATGTGTACTGTTTTTCCAAGTAGCGCTTGACATATCTCAAGATAGGGATGTCTCTAGCAGCAGCTAGAGATGCATGTACCTCTGGTAGAGTGAGCCCTCAGGCCTGAAGGGGGAACCTTACCCGTTTTGACAGCAAAACTGGATACAAGAGACCATCCACCTGGCAATGGATCTCTTAGTGGCAGGTCTCCTTTCCCAACCTCACCATAAGTGAGAAGTAGTTGGAGGGAGTCAAACCTGGTGACCCTTGGTAGCTCTATATAGTCAACTTAGGGCCTCTTAACATCTAAGCTGTGCAGCCTCCCTCTCACCAGAGGAGGAATGGTCAGAAGAACACTGGAAGTGAAATAGATTGGGTTACAGGGAAACCAAACCACCTTAGGCAAACTTCCTGTTAGTCCTGAGGACCACTCAACCCTGTGAAAGGAAATAAAGTCAGTCTCCACCGATAAAGCTCTGTAACTCACTTATGCGCCTGGCAGAAGTGATGGCTACTAAATACAGTTTTCCAAGTCAAATACTTAAGCTCTGCCGAAGACAGAAGGCTCAAAGGGGGGTTGCATCAGCTGAGCAATGCAAACATTAAGATCCAACAGGGCAGGATCCCTGAATGGAGGATTCGTATAGACAATCCCTTAAAAAACTTGGAAGAAAATACAGGGTGAGCAGAAAGAGAGAGGCTTCCCTGCTGAAATGAAAGCAGAGACAGCTGCCAAATGCACTTTCAGGGTAGCTGGTCTCAGTCCCAAAATTAGATGGACCATATAATCCAATACAGTGGGTAAATCAGCAGATTCAGGAAATATGCCTCCCAGAACACCATATGGAAAACCTTCCACTTGGAGTTATTATGTAGCCCTGGTGGAAGGCCTCCTAGCAGCTTTCAAGATTTGAGAACACTTGAGAAAGTTGAAGATCGACAAACTCTAACTGCTCAAGAACCAGGCCTTGATGTTGAGGGATTTGAGATTCGATACCAAACTCTCCCTGAGCACAGGTTAACAGATTGTGGTTCCTGGGAGACACAGGAAGATGGACTGCTAAGGACAGAAGGGAGTGGGTACCAGGGCTGCCTGGCCCAGTCTGGAGCAATCAGGATCATCTTGCAGGGCTGAGACCTGATTTTGACTAAGACCTTGAACAGGAGAGGAAGGGGGAAGGCACAGAGAAACTTCCCTTCCCAATCGGGAGAAAGGCATCCAGCGGACTGAGCCCAACACTGGGGCCTGCATCAAAAAATGGAAGTTGATGATTGTCTGGGGCTGCGAAAAGATCTGTCTGAGAGTGCCCCATCCCAGCAAAACTATCCCCAGTACTAAGGGATCCAGTGAACATGCCTTGATGGCCCTGGGAAATCCTGCTGAGAGACATCTGCCAGGACATTGTCCTTGCCTGGGAGTGATAATCCAGTGAGGGAAGTGTTCAGAATGTGCTGTGAGACCACAACTTCATCGCCTCGTACAAGGCCAAAGACCGAGAGTGCCCCTTGTTTGTTGATGTACCACATTGTAGTGGTGTTGTCTGTTCTGACCTGTACCACCTTGTTCTGAACAGATGCAGAAAAACCTGAAGTGCTAGAAAACAGCTCTGAGTTCCAACAGGTTGATGTGGAGCAGAGATTCCTGAGGGGACCATAACCCCTGGGTGGAGAGGTGGCCCATGTGGGCTCCCATCCCAAGAGGGACGCATCTGTAGTAAGGGTCAAGGAGTGGGACAGAGGATGAAGAGCACTGCTTGTCTCAGATTGCCTGATCCTGCCACCACTGAAGGGCCTGGATCAGGGTTCAAGTCACTGGGATTAACTTGGATAGGGACCCTTCTTTGAGACCAGAAAGCTCTCAAATGGAACTGAATGTCCTCATCTGAAATCTTGCTCCTTGCACTACAGCTGTGGGAGTCAGCCATGTGTCCCTAGGGCTGCAGGAAGTAATGCTTGCTGGTCAGAGATCTGCAGAGTGAGGGCGAGGCCAGGGCCACCAAGTCCTTACCCTTTCCAGGGAAGGAAGGCTCTGGTTGCTTTGTGTCCAGTTCTGCTTCTATAAAGGTGAGTACTGGACAGGTTCCAAACTGACTTTGGAAGATTGAAGAAAGCCAGAGAGGAGCAGCTGCTGGGTAACTAGCAGGTGTGATTTGACTGGTCTGGAGACTGACCCTACAATGAGCCAGTCGTCCAGGTAGGGAAAAATGGCAATCTTTGCCTTCTTAGATGAGCAACTACTACTGCAGGACATTTTGTGAACACCCTTGGGGCAGAGGTAGGGTCGAAGGGCATTGCTCTGAACTGATAATGGCCGAGGGCAGTTCAAATCTGAAGTTTTTTCGATGGGGGCTTCTGATAAGAACATGGAAGTAAGGCATCCTTGAGTCCAGGAAGCTAGCCGTCCCTGGCCTCAGGAAGGATAAAATCATTCCCAGAGTCACCATTTTGAATTTTGGTTTTAAAGGTGCTTGTTCAGATATCTTAGATCCAGGATGGGCCGTCACTCTCCTGTCTTTTTTGGGAAGTGAGGAAGTACCTGGAGACGGACCCTGCCTTGTTGTAGGGAGAAACCCTTCTACAGCTCTGAGAGCCAGGAGGGTTGAACTTCTGTTTAAAGCAAGAAGTCTCTAAAGGGTTTGCAGGTAGAAAAGATCTGGCTCTCATCTTTGAATTTTTTGAAGCTGAGAATCAGACCTTGCTCACTGCTTCAGGACCACCTGTCGATGTTAGACAGCCTGTCCTGGGCCTAAGTGAGCCAACCTGCCCCTACAGGTAGTGGAGAGCTGACCCTGGGCATCCCATCAGGGTGCCTGTTTGGTAGGGGCTTTAGGCTGAGGGGTGGAGCAGGCCTGCTCGTGCCCGTCTGCCTCTCCCTCTGAAGAACCCCTCTGAGCATAGGCTGAAGAGGAGGCCTGGGTCTGGTAAAGGCCTGTGAAGGCCTGCCCCTACCCCTGGGGGGCTGCCTCTGAGGAGTGGCTTGCTGTTCCTTGGCTTGTGCACTCCTATAAGTGGTTCTATATTCATCCATTTTCTTCACATAATTCTCTGTCTGCTCCACAAACAGAGAATTTCCCACCACAGGAAAATCCATAGCCTTAAACTGGGTATCCTGTGACAAAGTAGTACACCTGAGCCAGGCCAATCTACGAAGAGCCACAGATGGGCCACTGCTAGACACTTTGTGAATACCCTTGGAGCAGAGGTAAGGCCGAAGGGCATTGCTCTGAACTGGTAATGACCTGAGGGCAGTTCGAATCTGAGGTACTTTCGATGGGATCTTCTGATTAGGACATGGAAATAGGCATCCTTGAGGTCCAGGGAGGCTAGCAGTCCCCTGGCCTTAGGGAAGGTAAAATCATTGCCAGAGTTACCATTTTGAACTTTGGTTAAAAGATGCTTGTTCAGATATCTGAGATCTAAAATGGGCCGCCATTCTCCTGTCTTTTTTTAGGGGTAAGGAGTATCTGAAATACAGACTCCTGCCCTGATGCAGGAGGAACCCTTTTCTACTGCTCTGAGAGCTAACAGGGATGAGACCTCCGTTTCAGAGCGAGGGTCTCTGGAAGCACTTGCAGTAAAAAGTCTGCTTCTCAACTTGGGAAACTTTTGAAGCTGAGAACCAGACCCTGGCTTACTACTTCCAGAACCCACTTGTCTGCGGTTAAAGAAGCCCAATTCTGACTGAAGTAAGCCAGCCTGCCCCCCACCGGTACAGGAGAATCGGCCCTGGGCACCCCATCAGGGTGCCTGTTTCGCAGGAGCTTTAGGCTGGGGGGTGGGAGCAGGTCTGCCCACCCCTCATCTGCCCCTGCCTCTGAAGAAGCCCCTCTGAGCATAGGCAGAGGAGGCCTGAGTCTGGTAGAAAGGCCTGTGAAAAGGCCTACCCCTACCCCTGGGGGCATGCCTTTGAGGAGTGGCTTGCCGCTCCTTAGCCTGGGCACTCTTGTAAGTAGTCCTATATTCATCCATCTTCTTCATGTAATTCTCTGTCTGCTCTCCAAACAGAGAATTTCCCACCACAGGGAAAATCCATAGCCTTAGTCTGGGTATCCTGTAGACAAACTAGTACACCTGAGCCAGGCCAACCTCGTAAAAGCTACAGAGATGGTCATGACCCTCGAGGAAACATCATTAACATCCACAGCAGCATGAAGCTGAACCTTAGAGGCTTCAATGCCATCAGCAGCCTCCTGTTCTAGTTCACTAGCCAGCTGGCCATGGGCCTGTTAGCCAATTGCATAACAGTATCCCATCTAGATTTCTGATACCTAGCTACATAAGCCATATAATTGCTTGCCTGAGTCCCAGAGAGGCTGCCATATACTGTTTTTGCCATGGCATCAATCTTCCTGGAATCCTTGTCAGGAGGATGTGAAGCCAAGGAATATTAGCTTTATCATAGGCAGCAGCCTGAACTACTAACATGACTGCATTGCTGAGAAAGGAATTCTGTATCAGGGCCTGACAATGTATACCTTCTGTCCATCTTTTTATCTACAGGAGGCACAGAATTAGAGCTTTTAAAATTTTAATTTGTTTGTTTCCTAAGACTTATGTAAAGGAATAGACAATCTCCTAGACTCTGGAATATCCATCATTTCTACAAAATCAGGCTCCTCTTGCTCATCCACAGCCTCTTCTAAAGGAAGCTGGAGGTTTCAGCAACTTTTATAAAAAATGATAAAATGAGATGGGGACTCAGACAGCATAGGGGAGATTCTAAAGGTCTGTCTGGGGGAGATGTCGCGTTCAATGGGCACACCCAGACCTTCCCAGCTCATTCATACTGTTCATAATCCTCCTCCCCTCCTCTGGTTCATAAAATTCCTCAATATCATAATCCTGAACCACTGGGACCCGGACGAACGACCTTTACCAGATAGTGGTGGTTCGGACGGACCCTGAGACAGTGACTGGACAATTTGTATGGCTTTTGTATCTCTGCAGCAGTTGGAGAAGGAATTTTGGACTCAGACCTGCTGATTTTCTTGTTTTCTTTACTGGAATTGGTTCCTCAGAACCAGCTTTTCTTTGCCGAGGAAGTCTGGCCCTGGTCAGAGGGCACTCCCTCTGGTTCGGTTGGCACCGAACCGGGCTGGCCATCGGGTCCAGCGGATTTTTTGGCCTCTCCGTTCCCTGAGGCCTGCCCAATCTTTTTTCCGGGTGGCTGCAGGGAATCTTACATACCTGGCAGTCTGACTGGAGGTGGTCAAACCCAAGACAAACACATGTGGTGTGTGGGTCAGCCTTGGCAAAGACTTCCCCACAAACATCAGTGTTGAAACCCAGTGGGCCTGGTTTTTCTTTTGGGTTTCTCAGACATAATGCCAACCTAACCAAATACTTGCACTTTTAGCAGGTACCAGGCAAGACACTTTATCGGGTTTCTAACCGTGTCACGCGGTATTGGAAAAACGCGTAATCGTCCGTTTTTTAGAACCGATCAGAACTGGGAACCGCGACTCTAAAATAGTAACTTTTAGTTTTAAATGAGTTTTAAACCCACTGATCGGTTCAAAACCAAACCGATAACTTGCAAGTTCCACACAGACAAAACCTTCATTTACTTACGGTTACCACAGATAGAGCTTGAACCGAACGGTTTTGCGGTTAAAATAAAACTATTCTCGGTTAAATCCAACCGAGAAAACACTTTTTAAACCGAGAAATGAACCGAGCAGAAGGAGAAATCTCCGGAGCAACTGTTCACTGAGGCGGAGTAAAGAATCTGACAGTTCAAGTTTGAAATGACACAGATAGAGCTGCTCTCGTGCCAAAATTCTATTTTGGAATGGTTTTAACCATTTCACTCCGGGGCAGTTCTAGAGCTGGAACAAACTGCTAATGTCTATAATATAGCAAGACTTCATGTTGTTTGAATTAGGAGCTTTTAAAATTTTTATTGTTTGTTTCCTAAAAGATTTATGTAAAAGGATGGACAATCTCCTGGACTCTGGGATATCCATCATCTCTACATAGTCAGGCTCCTCTTGCTCATCCAAAGCCTCCTCTAAAGGAAGCTGGAGGGTCTCAGCAACTTTTTTATAAAACAAAAAATTAGAAGGGGACTCAGCAAGCCTAGGGGGAGATTCACCTAGAGGTCTGTCTGGGGAGATGTCCGGTTCAATGGGCACATTCAGACTTTCAAAGTCACATTCACACTGATCATAATCATCCTCCCCCTCCTCTGGTTCATAAAACTCTTCTATATCGTATTCTTGAACCGGTGGAACCGACCGAACCGACCTTTGCTAGATAGTGGCGGTTCGAAGGAACTGGGACAGTGACTGGACAATCTGTATTGCCCTGGCTATCTTCTGCAGCAGTTGGAGAAGGATTTTGGACTCACACCTGCTGACTTTCTAGTTCTCTTTGCTGGAACTGGCTCCTCAGAGTCAGCTTTACGTTTGCCCGAGGAAGTCTGGCCCTGGTCAGAGGGCACTCCCTCCGGTTCGGCTGGCACCGAACTGGGCTGGCCATCCGGGTCAGTGGACTTTTTGGCCTCTCATTCCCTTAGCCTACCAACTCTCTTATCTAGGGTGGCTGCAGGGAAATTCTTGCAAATCTGGCAGTCTGCATTGAGGTGGTCAAACTCCAGACAATAAACATGTGGTGTGTGGGTCAGCCTTGGCAAAGGCTTCCCCACAGACACTACAGTGTTGAAACCCAGTGGGCCCGGTTTTTCTTTTGGGTTTCTCAGACATAATGCCAGCCTAACCAAAAACTTGCCCTTTTGATGGCAGTGCCAGGCAAGACACCCTTATCGGTTCCCAACCGTGTCACGGGTCGTGGAAAAAACTGTAATGAAATCCGGTTTTTTTAGAACCGATAAGAACCGGGAACCGCACTTTAAAAGGCTTCAAAACAAAGTTTAAATACAATTCGATCGGTTCAAACCGAACCGATAAACATTTACAAGTTCCACACAGAAACCTATCTATTACTTACAATACCATAGACAGAGCTTGAACCGATCGGTTTGCAGTTAAAATAAATATCGCGGTTGAATTTAACCGAGAAAAGACGCTTTAAACCGAGGAAATGAACCGAGCAGCAGGAGGAATCTCCGGAGCGACTGTTCAGTGAGGCGGAGTAAAGAATCTGACGTGTTTCGGTTTGAAACCACCCTAACAGAGCTTCTCTAACCGAGCTCGCTTCTAAGTTCCATGCACTGCATGGAAGTTAACTCTTTCACCTCCGGAGCAGTTCTAATGGTGGGACAAACTGCATCTGTCATAATATAGCAAGACTTCATGTTGTTTGAATCTGAAGCACCCATGAATCCGTTATCCTCTCCCAACCCGGAAGCTGGAGGGAGAACCTCCCTCCAACTGGTTCCTCCGGTGTGTCCTGAGGCAGTGGGAGAGGGGAGGAGTCGGGTGGTGTGGGCACACACAGCAGCTGGGCACCATTGCTTTTTGGGCGGGGGCCTGGCAGCTGCGAGGGCCCGACGTTTAGTAGCCCGCCTTCCTTGGGGTTCCGCGTGGCTGACTGCATCTGGCGAAAAGGGCGGCAAGAGGCGGATGGGGACGGTACAGGGAATCCACGGATTCCAGAGCCATCCCCTTCTCCTGCAAGTCAGTGATGATGTCCTTGACATCACCGCCGAAAAGCACAGCGCCCCTGAAAGGTGCTTCCTGGATCGCTGACTGCACCTCCGGGACCAAACCTGACACGCGGAGCCAGGTATGACGCCGAAGACTTACGGCTAAAGAGAAGCTCCGCCCTGCAGTATCCACTGCATCGTATGTCGTCCACAGAATGTGACGACTGGCCGAACGAGCAGAACAGACTGAGTCAGCTAACTCCTGCTTGATTTGAGAGACAGGTAAGGAGTCAATCTTAGATTCCGCCTGGGTAAGGATGGCCTTCTGGTAATCCCCCATATGAGCAACATAATTCAGGGCCCTAATTCCCAGTGTGGAAGAGGCGTATATTTTTCTTCCATACTGGTCCAGGAGGCGAGATTCCTTATCCGAAGGAGACGAGCTCAGATGTTTGGGATGCGCTGACCGGCCGTGAGCGGTGCTAATCACGACCGAATCTGCACGAGGGTGAGAGTCCGAAAAATCTACACCCTCGGAAGCCTGGTATAGCCTGTTAGACATCCTAGGAAGCGGGGCTAAAGCCGACTGTTTCCAAATAGTGGAAACAAGGTGGTCATGAGGCTCGATCCAGGGTGGCACTAAAGTAGGAGCTGTCAGGGGCAGGTCCAGATGTTCGGCGAGTTTGACCCACTGAGGATCTGGTTCCAATGAGCGCCCTGATGTACCTCCTGGATTTTTCTGAGCAACTCCGTGAAGGAAGGATCCTCCGGAGGAGACTTCAGAGGAGTCCTTGGCCGGGGTTTGGACGGAGAGCGAGGCTCGTCGTCTCTCTCGGAGCATCCGTCGGAGGAATCCGAGGAATCAGAGAGGGAAGAAGAAGAATCAGAAGCAGAATAAGACTCCCTAACACGGCTAGGGGGAGGAACGGGTTCCTTGGTGGGATCCTTGGATGCGTGTCCTGCCCCTCTCGGGATCCAGATGGAAGGGCTCTGGAGTCCGGAGGCGGTGAGGGAGTGTGCCGTCTCGGGCGTACAGGGGCCGGGGGGCCGCACCGTCACCGTAAGGCGGCTCTCCACTTCCTTGGTGAGCTGAGCCTTGGCCTCAGCCCACCAGGAAGCCAGTCTCTCCTGCAGATCCACCGGTGGCCGGGGGGGGCGGTGGAGGAGGAGGGGAAAAGAATACGGGTTGTATCCGTAAGGCGAGTATCCGAAACCCGGCTGCGGGAAAACTGGTGCTGGGTATTGAGGCGTCGGGTACTGCGGCGTCGGAGCGACCGGCGTCTGGTACTGCGGCGCTGGATACTGCGGTCCCAGGTACGACGGCGTCGGATAAGATGGCGGGTACCCGGGCGCCGGAGGAGCTGCCGGAGCAGACGGCCCGGAAGGTGGCCCCACGGGCGGGTCAACAATGAGAGGGTCGGGCGGAGCAGGGCACGACAGAAGGAATATCCCCAGCGGCGTCGGTGGGACTGCCGGAATCAGCGTCCAGGGGCCGGCCAGATCCGGTTCCCTAGAGGAGGGTCTGACGGAGGTGGAATATCCCACATCACCAAGGGACCGGGCGGGGGCAGTCCCGGGTCAGGCTGGGGTGACTCTGCTCCCGGATGGCAGCGAAGGCTGCAGGGAACCGGTACCACGGGGTTGGAGGGTCCGTCGTAGGTTCCGCGACGCCGGGGAGCCGACGTGCGGCTAGTTCCCGGCGGGTGCCAGAGGAGCCAGCGTCTGTCTTACGGGGTCCCTCGTCGGAGGTGGGCCGAGGGGGGGAGCGGCACGGTCCGATGGGGACGAGGTAGTGTGCCACCCCGAAGGGTCGGGCGTCTTATCGACCTTCTCCCGGTGGACGTCTAAGAGGAGCCGACGTCCGACTTATGGGAGTTGCCCGCACCAGAAGGTCGCAAGCCTGCGGCTGAACTGGGGGCAGAGGCCTCCTTTTGCCCGGAGGCGCCCGCAAGGCCCGAGCCCGACGGGCGGGCCGACGCCTTCTCCAAACCCTTGGAGGCTGCCGGACGGTCCCCGGAGGGGATAGCATCGGGCCGACTCCGCTGGAGTCATGGGCAAGGAGGCCTCTCCGGTGCCTCCTAGTCCCGCTTTTTACGATGCCCTTCTGGAGAAGTCGACGCCTGCCTAAGCTTCTTCAATTCTTTTTCCATCGAAGACATCTTTTTCTTGAAAAAATGGGCTTCCAGGGACTGTTGGCGTCGTCTGTGGGTAGCCGCGCTGAAGTGAAGGCAATGCGGGCACTTGTCAACCGGATGGTCGGGGCCTAGGCAGAAGAGGCAGAGGGAATGGCCGTCCTTGTGTGGCAGTTGGGCACCGCACGAGTCGCACTTGTTTTTGTGCTCGGAAGGTGTAGGGGACGACATACACCGACGATGACCTGACGATAGGAAGAAAAATACTGAAAATTCTCGGTAAAACCGACGAAGAACAGGGCTGACTAAGCACAAACTTCACACTGGCGCTACACGAGCTAACGGCGGGAAAAGAACTGGAAAGGCGGGTGTCTGGGACCGCCTTTATACCGAGCGTCGCATGACACGGTCACCTGACGTGGGGGCGGTCCCTCGCCAGGGACTGCTAGCTAGAATTTTTTTCCGTGGGGTCCTGCCGCCGGACGGCGTCAGCCCTATATGTAATTACCTACTGCAAGAGCCCTCTCGAAGTAAGATCTACATTTATCTTGTCATATCATCATTAAATTGCTTAATCATTTTCAAATGCATCTTGTTAAGGGAGAGCAGCATCAATAAATACAGACAAGAGAGACAAGCAAGCAGTAGATGTTAAATTGGGCGATAGGGCTAGGTATCTGTTAATGACAGGAGTCTGAAGCTGTTATTAATTAGGTGTCAGTGCCTGAAGTAGCTCAGGCACTAGAGGCAATTAGGATTTCAGTGCCGTAGGTTTTTTTTTTTTAATGCTTCCTCTGCTTATCTCAGTAACTCGCATACAAGTCGGAACATGTGTTTGGAGACTGAATATAAACTCCCAAAAATCCAACTTGTACGTGTCACGGTACTACCTTTGAGAGGAACTTCATATGGGGGAGTGAAGGATGACCTTGTCCTTGTGGAAGACCAGGTAAGGAGACTCCACCAAGAGCACACAGAGCAAATTCTTGTGGCTGACGTTACAGCCACCAATAAGACAGTCCTCCACGACAGGTAGGACATTTCACACCTGTGCATAGGCTCGAATGTCTTGCCCATGAGCAAAGCCAGCACCAGCAGTACAATGCAAGGTGCTGAAGGTTTGTACACTGGAGATGACAAGTGGTCTTAAAAAAAAAAAAGCGCCCACAACCGACTTCTCCTGGGCCACCATCGTCTTACCAACCCGCACCCGGTAAGCAGAGATGGATGCCAGGTGCACCTTAACGGTCATCCCTCGCAGGTCCAACTATAAGAGGGACCACAGGTAATCGAGGATGCTCACCTTGAGGCACGCAAGAGGATCAAGCTCCCTGCCCTAGTACCATATCAATAACCTTTTCCATTTAAATACACAGTACTTGCTAGTTGACTCCTTTCAGAACATGGAGCACGTCATCTAAAAGGCCTGTAACTCTAGCTGCTCAGGAACCAGACTGAGAGGTGCAGGACTTGTCTCTGCTGCCTGTTCAGCAGGCAGGCAAACAGGCAACTGCTATGAAGGCCTGCTGCTCAGGCTGAGGAGATCTGGATGCCAGAATTGTCTGAGCCAGTCTGGAGTTATCAGGATCACCCGCACCTTGTCCTTCCAGGTCATGACCATGACCTTGTGGATCAAGGAGAAGGTAGGGAAGGCGAACATGAGGCCCGACCTCCAGGGCCTCGTGAAGGCATCCCACAACAGTGTCTTGGACTGTAGTGGGCAGGCACAAAAAAGTCTCACCTGTCTGTGCTCCCAGGAGGCCAAAAGGTCCACCAGAGGGGTGCCCCACTGGGCAAACAGATGATTTACCACCTCCTGATACACGGACCACTGATGTGACATTTCTCCCACCCGGCTGAAAGCATCTGTCAGTTGACTATTCACTCCTGTAACATGAATCACCAGGAAATCTGCACCCAGGCTATGCATGAGTGTCCAGGTGCAGAGAATCTTCCAACGCGGAGGAAGTGTATTCTGTCCTGCCTGTTCAGGTAAAGCATGGCTATAGCGCTGTTCACCTGGACCTGCATGACCTGACACTTGATCAGAGGCCAGACACATTGCATGGCGCTCGAGCAGCTTGATGTGGTGACAAGACCCCTGGGGGTGCCCACAACCCATGGGCTCTGTGGTCTCAGGTGTGCTCCCCACCCAACCAGACACATCCACTGTGAGCGTGATGGACGATTCTGTGCAGATAAACAGGATTCCCTCCTCAAGGTGCTGTGACTCCAGCCAACAATGAATGGCATCACACATCATCTGGGTCACCACAGCCAGCTGGCCCAGGTAACCTAGGCACTGAGACAACTAGTGGCCCAACTCCCACTGCAAGTGGTGCATCCACCAATGGAACACACTGATGGAGGATGCCATGTACCCTGGCACTGCAGGAAGTCCTGGACAAGGCACAAGAGCCCAACCCGAAATGATCGAGCAAAGGATGTAAGATCCTGGGCCTGGTCCTCAGGAAAATGGAAGTTCTGCCCCAATGAACTTGATCACCTGTGAGGTGACCAGTTCAGACTTGTTCAGGTTGACCAAATGGTCCAAGTCTCGGTAGGTCTGGAGGGCTAGATCTCTGTATCAATCAATCAATGGTCTCCTTTAACATTCTGGCTATCAGCCAGTTGTCCAGGTAGGGATATACCCAGATGCACTTGCACCTCAGAAAGGCTGCCAGCACTCACATGCAGCTGGTGAAGACCCTCGGTGCAGACGAGAGACCGAAGGGCATGAACTGGAACTGGTATAGTACCCCCTCTACACAGAACCAGAGGTACTGCCACTGGGATGAATGGACTGAGATGTGGAAGAACGAGTCGTGGAGGTCCAGGAGCAGAACCAGGGCTCTGCTCCAGGGATGGCATAATCTGGTTCAGAGTACCATTCGAAACTTATGCTTCCACATAAACTGGTTCAGATCATGCAGATCCATTATGGGGCCCCAGTCCCACCCCCCTCCAGTCCCCCTCCAATCAGTTTCAGGATGAGGAAGTACCTGAACACATACCCTGACTTCCCAGGGTGTCTGGAACATGGGCCAAGGCTCCTTTTGCAAGCAGCTGAGCAATGTCCTCCCTGAGGGCAGTCAGTGTGTCCTGCAACATCCTGGGACTATAGAGGAGCACAGAGTCAGTAACGCAGGAGAGCCTAGAAGTCCACAGGAAACCATTTCTAATACCCATTTGTCTGAGGTAAAGATGGACAATTGTGGCCAGAAGTGGCGCAGCCAACTCTGACTGAGTAAGGGACCGCACAGGTGGAAGGATGACACCTCCCCAACCCTGTGATGCAGCTTTGGAGGGGGGCACCACTTGCTCTGCCCAGACCTCTTTTCGACCCAAGGTCCCCAAACTTGGGTTTCGGGTACCAGTGCTGATTCTGCCCTTGCAGAGAAGGATACTGAGGTGGCTGTGGCACAAAGAACCTATACAGAAAAGTCTTCTTAGGCTTCAGGCCCTTCTGGGATGACACCGCAGAATCCAGAGTGGCACTGCACTTCTCAATCCTAGTGATAGGTCCCTCCATCCAGGGCCAAAGAGGTCAGTGCCCAAGAAAGGGACGTCTGCCAATTTGTGCTGGGTATCTGCTGTGAAGGTGGAAAGCCACAGCCAGGCCCAGCAACACATCACGAGAACCACTGCCATGTCCAGAGCTGTCTGCGGCTAGTACTTAGCCAGCAACTGACCCTGGTTTCTGACCAACTTCACCAGTAGCTGCCTAGCAGAAGGGAGGAGGGAGAATTTTATCCAGTACTCTTATCAGAGATTGACCAAATGATCATCATCATCGCGGCATAAGAGGGCCTGATGGAGACCCAAGGACGCAGCATCATAGACCTTTTTAATTGTGTGGTCATTCTGACTGACAGAGTGCCTCTGCTCCTTCCAGGCCAATCACTGTGATACAAAACTTGCGTCACTGAAGGAAGCCCTGCCCGGATGGAGAGCACCCTGTCAGAGAAAAACAGAGCAAACTCCTCACACAACATATCTGAAAAAGCTTTTTTTGGCTGTAGACAGACGGGATGCAACAATCTGTTCACAGTCCAAAAGAGCCGAGATGGTCTGCTTTACCCTGCAGCAATCTCCCTGGACAGGAACTCTGCCTTCTTATGGTTGATTGTCCCTTGGTACTAATGGTAATAAGGACGCAACGCCAGTTTGTCCCCCTCCAAGCGGGTTGTCTGCCAGCAGCACTCCAACTTCAGATCCTTGATCTTCATCTCCTTGAAATCCCCATCAAACCAAGGGGACCGCAAGTGGGAGGATATGGGTCATATATGGACTGGTGCGATGGCATCAAGCGCTTTGGAGACCACACTATTATACGCAGCCACCACCTCGCTCACGCCAACTGCACATGCGGCGTCTACACTAGAAAAGTCAGCCACCGCCAGCAGTCCCTTTAGGGACAAGCCCCTTAAAGGGCGGTAGCTGACCATCTCAGCAAGAGAGGGACTTCCGGGGCCGAACTGGAACTTCACTGTGCAATACAGCAGACCAAATGACCTGATCAGTCCAACCAGGTCGAGCATGTGGCCATGGTAATGGGTCGCAGAAGTAATGACTTGTGTCAGGCCCAGTGATGACGTCAACTGGAGGTCGTCATAATCAAACTGCAAGGATTCGTCATCGACCCAAGCGTTGATGTCCCCAGAGCTAAACATCTGGGGTACTCCAACACATCACCAACGATTAAGTCTGTGACCTCCTGCAGAAAGTCCCCCCCCCCCCGACCTCGGAGGGCGGTAAATGAGGAGAATCCTGCAGCCCACACCTGGACTCCCACGCACTGCCACACAAACTGGATTCAGTATAAATCTGAACATACTGAATGCATCTGGCATTTACCTGCACTATAACTACATACAGATTTAGCACCTAAGAGTTTAAAAAAAAACAAACCTTGCAGCACCCATCAGTCCTTCTGGAAAATATATTAGTAATAGTTTTATTTTTTTTTTTTTTTTTTTTAATGCTTGGGCTCCACGTCCACACCCATCTGTCTGACTTCCACTTTGCTTCGCCCTGAGCTGCCACAACAGCTGCCGGCTTCCAAATACCAAAAGTTCCAAAGGCGAACTGCGAATCATGGGAAACTGAGTGGTACAGGCAAAGGGCAGCTAGTCCAAAAATAAATACTTTTATTGCAAATTCTCCACACAAGTGAGTGCAAGACGTGCCCTTCTAGCCATTGCTAGCCCCTTCCAAACACCCCAGGCTTGCCCTCCAGGGGTTGGGCCGCCAAGGGGATCCCTCTATTCCCCCCTGAAGACAGGTGGGTAGCTCGAACTCGAGCCAGGCAGTAGCATGTTGTCCACTGTGGGGCGGATGTCATCGAGCGGAGGTGGAACCTCTGACATTTCATGTACTGAAACCCCTGGGAAGTGTGACAAGCAATAACGTGGGCGCTCACAGCGTAACATCTGTCATTCCTCTCCATACAGTAGACGCCAATCACTACCAATCCTCAGCCTCTGCCAGGGATCAGTACTGTACTGGTCACTCCCCCTCCCCCCAGAGGAGGAGAGCTTTCACCAGAATGGTCCATCCTTCCCCCAGCCCCCCAACCCCGACCCTTTGACTCCTGGGTCCATTCCCAAACCTGGGACATCTGCATCACAGACGGAAGCCCTACTATTGCACCGCGGCCAGCTCTGGAATCAATTTTTAAAATTCAAGTGTGATGCGTTTCCCAGTGAGGTGCAGGCATGGTATGCCTCTATAATAGTAACTTTTTCTTTAGCACTTTTTTTACAAAGTGTTTGCATTTGTTATTTACATATTTTTTTTTTTTTTTTTTTTTACTTTTATTTCAGATTAGTTGAGGACACTTTAAATGTGTTGTGTTGGGTTTAAACACTTGTTCCCGTAGCACACTGGACACGCCCCCTGTGTGTGTTGAAGTGCCAGGGCCTTGAGCTTTTTTCAGACGTCCTCTGAAGGCTTGCAAATAAATGTCATCATATTCATGATAAGCCAACTCCGTTAATTTTGTTTTTTCAGTTGTCGCCATGACTGCAGGGCTCCGATTCCTTTGCTGTTGCAGATGGGTCTCCTTTCCCTACACTGCCTCCTCACTCCAGGACACACAAACTTTGGTGGTACTTTTATAGCAACATAGGTTTGCCAGTGGAAAAAGACCACAAGGTCGATCCAGTCTGCCCTAACACTCTATTCTATGTAATGAGAGGCCCAATGAGGCCCCTAGCTTCCCAGACACTCTCCAGGCAAGTTTTCCTTTTAATGATACCCATATACCTGCCTGAAGCATGACTAAATCCCATCACTGTCTCTGCCTCCAACTCCTCCCTAAGCAACCTGTTCCATCTATCCACCATACCTTCTGTGAAGAAATGCTTCCTCACCTCTCTCTCGACTCCCCCCCTCCACTAACGTTTAATTTACAGAGAAAGTGGGTAAGTCATAAGACAGTCTGCTAGCGGAGGTGGTGGGCACCGACCAATAATGGTTTCAAAGAGGGTTGGGACAGAGTTACGGGTTTAGTTGTTACTCACGTGGGTAGCAGTAAAACAGTAAGCAAGGGGATGGGCAGGGAAGACAAAGACCCTAAATGGATAAAAAGTCTCAGCTAGGGTGTTACGGGCAGACTGGCTGGACCACTGGTCTTTTTCTGCCATCACTGTCCATGGTGCTGTACCTGCTTTAAAGAGCTGGTGACACATTCAGGTCAACTTTAACAAAACCTAATATTCAGACACAGTCCACCTTGTATTTTCCATTAGTGCTGCATTCCTCATCCCCATTATTTATTACTGATATCATCTGTATGAAAACAGCATCTTTGCTCCTGAAGAGTTTTTCTATTCCTGCTTTCTCCCTACCTGAAGTCGCAGAGCACTGCTTGTGACATCACAGTTACTCCCGTGGCAACAGACTGTGATGTCACAGAGGATTATGACTCGAGGTAGGGAGTACGCTCTAGAGGCAGATGGTCTCTAAAAAAACTAAGAGATAAAGATCATACATTCATGTAAATTTCTTTGGTAATAAATAACAGAAAGGAGAAATAAATAAAATATAAATGTATTGCAGGCAAAATTGTACCCAATTATTATGCTTCTTAAAGTTTTCTTTGAGGCATCAGAAGCTCTTTAAATAACACAACTGCCTCAACAGTATCTAACAATCTTTTGTATATTAACCACCTCATTAAATTCAGTTCTACCTTCCCCTTCCTGGTTCGCATCCACAATAATACAGAATAATATGGCTTCCATTCTTCTCTCTCTCAACATGGAATTATGGAGCACCTAAAAAACTATTCATCCCTTTCGCAACCATCTCTCAAAATGGATGCGGATCTTATCTTTGCTTACGTCAGAGAACTCATTCCACAGCATCTGACGAATGCTGCAGTTCTGCTTCTCCAAACACGTTTTGTACTCTTTCCTGCATTTAAAGAGGACAGGAAATCATTTCTAATTGGCAGCCGTTTGTAAAACTGTTATCCTCAGACATGATATGCATTCCCCTAAATTATCCTTATTTAACTGTACCTGAATAAAAAGTGATACAAAAACTGCATTTTACACTGTTTTGTTTTTATGGGCAGCTTTCTATTGCAGTTCTCTTGATGGAACCAGTAATTTGGAGTTTTAACTAGGTCACTGTTTGTGTACAGAACTCTAAGCATAGAAAGAACTGGAAGGGGACAGGATCAGTTGTGTTCCAGGACAGTAGCTGCTGCTGTTGTTTTCACAGGGTTCTTGTGGATTTTATTTGGTAGGTTAGTTATTTTCTTTCTTACTTCTAAGGGGCTAGCAGGGTAGTGTTTTGGGTGATGCTGGATGGTTGTAAACTGATTTGGTGGCTGTAAGTGGGGCTCATTTTGTGGATGTTTCACTGTGTAACAGGCTGCGCTGGTAGAGGCCTATTTCTTCTGATTTAAAACCTATTTGGTGGGATTTGCTTGGGCCTGGTTCTTTGGCTGCTGGGCTTGGAGGGAGACACAGAGCTGATACACTCTCTCTCCGAGTCAGGTGTCTGCCCAGATCACCTCCCCTCCCAAGTCTGCAGATTTATAGGGGAACACCTGCCCTGCAATTGGAGGAAAAGGCTGCAGGTGCAGCTCATGTAGTTCCAGCCACTGGGGGTAGGATTTAAAGGCTGGGAGAGAGGAGCTTTGGGAGTTGTTCATTTCCCTTATAAGTTTAATGTGTTGTACTGCACCTAGTAACAGGGTTACTGGTGTACAGTGGGACTGTCTCTAAGATTAGTGGGTGACCTGATTAGGCAGTAGGGGTATCTTGGACTAGGGGGGAACCTGGTGGCTCACCAAGGAAACCTATTTGGAAGGGATGGAACCACACATCATTAGGGCCGCATCTTTGGGAGGGTGGTGGGGTGCACAGGGTGTGGAGCAGCCATGATACTGGACTGGGCTTGGAAGTTGGGTGGTTGCCCAGTGTGCTACAGCTAGCACAGCTTGGGAGGAGGTTCTGGGGATTAGGAGAAAGCTGGGAAGGGGTGGTATGGTTGGGGAAGGGGCTGAGATCTCCCACAAGGTTGCACCAAGCACTGGGGGTGGGGGCATAGGGAAAGGAGTGCAGGAGAGAATACTCAGGGGTCACAAAGGGAACCTGGCAGAGGGGTACAAAAGACACTACCAAGGAAGCAGGCAGGTAACTGGGGACCTCACAAAGGGGGGACGGAGGGACAACATTCTCAGGGAAGTAGGCAGATGGCCAGGGCTGGACAGAAGGAAGCAAGGCGGGGAGGTGGATCAGACCTTACACTCAGTAACCGCTTCAATTCTCTTCTTCTGCTCAGGGATGAGGGGGGATGGCGTAGCCACGACAAGGGTAGTTAGAGATGGAAAGGAGTGGGAGGCAGAAGGCAGGGGCCAGATAGCAGGAAGAACAGGGGGACCTGGAATGCAGGAGAATGGGGGAGACAGTGAATCAGAGCAGGAGGGCAGGGGAAGAGGGAGGAAGGCATGAGGAGAAGGACCAGTTGGGAGGAAAGGTAAAGGAGAAGGACCAGAAGTACAAGGAGGATTCAGTAAAGGGGCTGAGGGTTTAGGCCAGGGGAGCACGACTAGCAAGGAGGAACTAAATGGAGACAGGAAGGAAGGAGGATGAGCCAGGCTAGTTTAGCAGATGGGGAGAAGGACCAGTTGCGGCAGTGAGGGGAATTGCAAGGAACAGAAGGATACTCAGGAGGAGGAGAGGCATAGGATTGAGGGAGGGGTGGCCATGGTAAATAAGGAGGGGTGGCATGTGGCACCCAGAAAGGGGAGGAACACGGAGCTGGCTGGGTGGAGGGGCCTGTAGAAAGGATGAGGGACATGGAAGGGGAAATGGAGGAAAAGGTGGTCAAGTGCTCCTGCGGGGAGTTCTATGATCAGGGTATCAAATGGGATAGGGAGGAGAAGCCTGGCCGGTTAGAACAAGATGCTTCCCTGGACTAACGATTCACAGGGCTAAGCACGGTGTATACAGCTGGCAAAGGATTGTGGGGTTCCCCAGACATACTGGTCCACCTGGGTCACAAATGACATTGAGGGAAGATGAGCTAGAGATACAGGCAAGATTCAGGGAGCTCGCCAGGGTCTGTGATGACATAGGATGCACAGTTTCCTTCTCAGAAATCCTGCCAGTGCCAAGGGCTAGTGGGGAACACAAAAGGAAAATTAGGGAGATAAACCAGTGGCTCAGGGAGTGGTGTGAGGCCAGAGGGTATGGGTTGATGGGGGATTGGGGGGAGACCTGGGAGAATAAGGAGCTGTATGCTAGAGATAGACTACATCTCAATTTGGAGGGGAGGGGAATCCTTAAGTTGAAAATAGAGGGGTTCATTGGTGAAAAGTGGGGTATAAACTTGTGAAGGGGGTGGGATGGGAGAAAAGGCTGTCAAGGGGGTGCCGATAAAGGAGAGACTCTGTCTCCACCCCCCTGGGGACCAGGAGGATTGCAGGAAAAGGCCAACTGGCAAAGTGCAGACCAGGGGAAAACAGAATCCCCATGGGAACACAAGCAGGGGAAATGGAACTATAGGGGAAGGGTGGAAGGTAGTCCTGCTAAATGCCAGGAGCTTGGGCAATAAAATGCCTGAGCTCCAGGTGATGCTAACTGAGGGAGCAGTGGATGTGGCAGCGGTCACTGAGACTTGGGCCACTGCAAGACATGACTGGGACCTGAACCGGTAGGGTTACACTATGTTCAGGAAGGACAGGGGGGAGGGAAGGGGAGGAGGGGTAGCAATGATAGTCAAAAACCGCATTGGCATAGGGGGAGTAGAGGAGGCGGAGGGAACCGTGGAGGGGGGGCAAGAGAGTAAAAATAGGAGTGGTGTATAGACCCCCTGCCCTGGCGGAGGAGCTGGAGGACAGTCTGGTGGCAGATGTTGGGAGACACTGCAGACTGGGCAGAGGAACAGTGGTGGTGTTGGGGGACTTAAACATGACAGGAACAGACTGGGAGACTATGACATCCTCTGTGACCAGGGAACAGAGGTTGTTGGATGTCTTTCAAGACGCGTTCCTAACTCAGCAGGTGAGGGAACCGACCAGGGAGGCACGGGTACTGGATGTGGTCCTGGCAGACAGCGACCAGATTGGGGGCCTGGAGGTAAGGGACCCATTGGAGGAGTGACCATGCCACGGTCTGGTTCTGCCTGGACCTAGGAGGGTAGAAGGCTGCACAAAGACGGAGTAACCGACTTCAGGGGCGGATTTAAGGAAATGGGAAGGATCCCTAAGGAGCACTTGGATGGGATTGGGTCAGACATGGACGCTGATAGTAGGTGGGAAATCATCAGGAGAGGGGTGCAGGATGCTACCAGCACCTGTGCAAGAGTAAGACGAAAATGCGGTAGGGCCCAAAAACCCTGTTGGTGGACCAGGGAGGTCCAGGAGGTGGTGCGGGGAAAGAAAGCAGCCTATAAGCAATTCAAGTGCTCAAGGAGTGAAAGGGATCGAGGGGAGTACGAGCTGATGGCTAGAAGGACCACTAGAGTGGTGAGGGCGGCTAAGGCAAGGAAGGAGCAGAACCTGGCCAGGGAGATTAGGAGAGGGAACAAGGGGTTCTTTAGATACATTGGGGAAAAACGAAGGGTGAAGGGGCAGATTAGCAGGATTAAATCAGGGGGGATGGGCACAAGGCCGGGGGCAGGCTGAGGTACTAAATGAGTACTTCACCTCAGTTTTCACCAGGGAAAATGGGGTGATGCATCATACATGGGGAGACAGAGATACTGAGGAGGGGACCCTACCAATCGGCAGGTCTGGGGAGAGGGAGGCATCACTGGCAGGTGGGGGAGGGCTAAGCAGGGAGAAGGGTACCAGAAGTGGAAATCACAGCAGAGAGAGTGAGGGAAGCCCTCAGGTCCCTTAAGACGGAGAAAGCACCGGGGCCGGATAAATTACATCCCAGAGTGCTGAAGGAACTTGCAGATGTCCTGGCAAAACCCTGGCAGAGCTTTTCACCATCTCTCTGAGGACAGGGTGGGTGCCCCAAGACTGGAAGGTGGCGCATATAGTACCTATCCACAAGGGGGGATCAAGGGAGGTGGCAGGGAACTACAGGCCTGTCAGCCTGACATCGGTGGTGGGCAAGGTGATGGAGGGCATTGTCAAGGGAGAGCTGGGGGGGACCTGGATAAGTCAGGGTGTCTGGACAATAGACAGCATGGATTCATCCGGAAATCGTCGGAACAAACCTGGTGGAGTTCTATGACTGGGTGACAAGTGCCTTGGACCTGGGTAGACCAGTGGATGTCCCTCTTTCTAGACTTCAGCAAGGCATTTGACTCTGTTCCTCACGTGAGCCTGTTGGATAAGCTGGGAGAAATGGGGTGGGGAACCAGATGATCAGATGGATAGGCAATTGGCTCCAGGACCCGGACCCAGAGGGTCGTAGTTAGTGGGATAGTCTCATCCCCAAGGAGGGTCATTAGTGGGGTCCCACAGGATCAGTCCTGCCCTCCTGTTCAACGCCTACGATCTGACATAAGGACAGGAATCAGGGAGGAGATGAGTCTCTTTGCAGATGACTCAAACTGGGGGCAGTGGTGGATGGGGAGGAGGGAGGGTGGCCCACAGGGGTCCTGAGGCTCTGGAAAATGGTCTAGAAAGTGGAAGCTGAGGTTCAATGCAGGGAAATGCAAGGTACTCCACCTGGGGGCCAGAAACCCAGGCCAAGTGTACACCCTGGGGGGAATGCTACAAGTCTCGATGGCTGAGAGGGACCTGGGGGTGGTGGTGGATGTCAAGATGAACAACTCTGAGACTTGTAGGAGGGCAGCAGCCAAGGCCAACAGGATGCTGGGATGCATCGCTAGGGGGATCACCTCCATAAGGAGGGAAGTGATACTCCCTCTGTATAACTGCTTGGTGAGGCTGACCTCGAGTACTCGTGCAGTTTGGAGGCCACACTTAAAGCGGGACATTAACCTCCTGGAGAGGTCCAGAGGAGGCAACCAAAATGATTTGGGGCTTGGGGACAGGACCTATGAGGAGAGGCTCGAAGAGCTAAATATGTACACATTGGAAGAGAGAAGGACCGGGGGACATGATAGAGGTCTTTAGGTACATGAAGAGGATAAATAGGGGAGGAACAGTCGGGTGCTTCAAGGAAGGAGGAAGGGCCACTAGAGGGCATGGGTGGAAGCTGGAGGGGGAAGATTCAGGGAGAAAGCAGGAGGCGCCATTTCACTGAGAGGGTGGTGGAGCATGGAATGCACTGCCTAGGGGCTAGTGGAGGCAAAGACAGTGGAGGGGTTCAAGAGGGGGTGGGACAGGTACAGGGGAAGGGTTCTGGAAGCAAAATCCAATGCAGCAAGAATATCCGGAACTGGGAAGGGAGAAGCCAGAGAAGGCGAGAGGGACAGCAAGGTCAGCACCCAGGCTGGGGACTGACCAAACGAGCAGACACGAAAGACCGTTAGGCCTATTCTGCTGGCATTTTAGTATGTTAGTATGTTAGCATAGTTCTGACAGGCCAACAGCTCATAATTAGCATTCTGTGCACAAACCATGACACAGTTAAAACTCCAGAGTACAAGTTCTGTGAAGATAACAGTAACAGAATGCTACCCATAAAAATAAAAAAATGGAAAATAGTTTTTGTACCACTTTTTATTCAGGTACAGTTAGTTACATATGGATAATTTAAGGGAATGCAAATCATTTCTGAAAATAAGAACTTAAGCAGCTGCCAATTAGAAAGGATTACCTGTCCCTTAAATTCCTCTACCGTTTTATCTTGATAGCTTCCTTTTTGTCATACCGGTCTTTTTATTGAAATCTGACTTTTTAGCCCTACACTTATCAACCAACCATAATTTCTGCCTACTTTATGGGGATAATTCACATAGTAATGGGATTATGAGTGAGAGGAGATGCCAAATATAACAGTTTTTTCCGGAGTCCTTGATTTCTACGATGTTTATTTCTAGATCATTTTCCCCCACCTGTATTCAGGACACACACACACAAGCTTACTAGCTGATCATTTTTATATATTTACTGTTTAAGACTCCTATTTCCAACTGCCACAATAAAAATATGTTTCTGATTATCTGGGCTGGAAAAATCTAATGATTTTCTTATACAGATCAATGAGACATGATCACTGAGGCCTTTCTAGCACCCTAAAATCCCCAATTATTTCTATATCCTCAATGTGTCCAACAACAGTTTTTCTCCTACTCTTGCCTCCTTCACAACACACAGGTTCAAACCGGCATGCAATCTTTTTTTGCACTAGTTGCATTTAGTAGACAGAGTGGGAAAAGCACAAGTCGTGAAAAGACGTAATTACTGGGTGTGACGGCTCACCTAGTTATTACAGCATTTGAAAGCAACCGAAAATAGGTTGATGAAGGGGTCACCAGTTATTATAAACTATTAGTAAGGCATTTTCACCCAGCAGTTTCAGCAATTACTGTCTATTTTCATTCTTTTTTCTATTGTAACACTCCCCCATATGCAAATCATACTATCGTGCTGGGTAAACTAATTCCTGGCTAAGTTCGCTATCATGATTACCTAACCTTGCATTAACTCCCCCATCCCAAGATATCTGCCATGAGTATTTCTACTTCAACTGTTTCTTTATTTATTGCAATTGTTTCACCAGGAAAGGCACACCGAGAACATCGATGCTCATCTCCCGGTGCGACCTGGGGGAAAGGGTACACAGGGAGGATAACACGCAGGTTAGCACAATAGAAATACATTAATTAGATGAACAGAGTTACATACGAAATAGATACATTGAACAGATGTACTGGAGCTGGGAATTACTTGGTTACAGCAATGGGTAAACATTTAGGAAGAGCGTTAACCAGTATATACAGCAGTTAGACCGACAACCTACCTACATTGAGCACAGATTGGTGCCAAGGACTACAGTTAAGGCGGGACAGAAGTGCGAGAGGAGCCTTTGGGTATATAGCCAGCGTCCAGTGAAGGACGTATGCTGGTAGGCATGGGAACTGGTAGGGGAGGGCCATATATATATATTTTTTTTTTTTTTTTTTTAAGAAGTGCAGACAGTGTTTACCGCTAGGTAATTTGCCTGGGCAGCTGAAAGGGACTATGTAGAGGAGGAGTGACTGATTTGAGGAGGGAGAGCATTCCAGAGTTTCAGGAAACAGTATGAGAAGGCTTTTGTTCCAGCTGAGGTCTTACGACTGGGAATATTTAGTAGACGTGTCAAGGGATCGGAGGGAGTGAGGTGGAATGGGAGCCGGCAACAGTGAGGAGGAGAGGTAAGGACGGAGGGTGCCAAGTCAGAATTTTGAGACAAACTTGGAGCAGTGCAGTATGCATCGATTTTCGAGGGAGGGGGAAGGCGAAGGAATGGTAGAGATCACAGTGGTGGGAGTGGGGGGGAGCACTGAGGGCAAAGCGGCAGAAGGCGTTGAAAAGGGGGTCTAGCTTGGATAGAGTAGTTTTAGGTGCTGCACTGTAGACTATGTCGCAGTAGTCAGTCGAGGGAAGGATCATCTTCTGCACTAGTTCCCATCTAACAGAGGAAGGGAGGCAAAAGCGGTTCCTGTAGAGGGCACCTAGCTTGGGGCGGAGTTGTTTTATGATAGCATCAATGTGATCAGAGAATGTAAGGTAGTGGTCGAGCCATACCCCTAAATAATGGAAGGAAGCAACGTCTACCTGGGTAGTCTCATCCAGTGCGTGAAAGGACGGGAGCGAGGGGAGTCGGGACATGTTTCTGATGAATATTTCCTGATATTTTTTTTTTTTTTTTTATTTATTATATGGAACAGCCTTCCTGAGGAGGTCGCAGAGTCAAAAACAGTGGGGGAATTCAAGCATGCATGGGACAGACATAAGGCAATTCTAGAAGGGGGGGGTAGGAGGAAGTAGGCTATTGGTTAACTAGGCTCTGCAGCTTATCCATTAAGTAGGGAAATGGGCAGACTAGGTGGGCAAAGCGGTCCTTATCTGCAGTCAAATTCTGTGTTTCTATGTATAGTATTTTGAATTGACAGGTGGTACCTACATATTTTTGAAATGTGATTCGGGGAGATTATCAAAACAACAAATAAATTGCATATGTTTCTTCACTACTAGCATCCTTTTTTGTATCCTACACACTGCTGTTCTTGCCATCTGCCTCTTCAGTGTGCTATCCTGAGTGTACTTACACCTAGAGCATACCTGGAAATGAGTGTTTCATGCACTTAATGCATTTTCCTTTAAAATAAATAAAACAAACACTTACTTTTTGTAATCTCCCTTCCTTGTAGGCCTTCTGTTCCTTAACAATATCAGGCAGATACTTTGCACAGTACAAAGCCACTTCCTCACCTAAAGGAAGGGAAACAGTATTACGTTTCTTACAATTCAGTTCATTACCATTGCTAGAATTGATTTGTCAGGTGGGGACAAAGCTCACACGCCCCCCTAGAAACACTGACAGCAAAGACTGATAAAGACCACTGGACCATCCAGTCTGTCCTGTCCCTATCTCAGTCCAGCCGCCAGCCAACTGCAGGCAAGACCGTATCCAATTTTCCTGTCCCGCCCACCCCCAGTCCTTCATTGCCCTCACTATCCTCTCCATCCCCCCTAGAGTCACTCCCCCAACCCATATGTCCATCCCAATGACGCCTGAAAGCATTTACTATCTACACATTAACCAGGACCTGCAGCAGTTTGTTCCATCTGTCACCCACTTTTTCTGTAAAGTACTTCCTTATTTCCTTTCTGAATTTATTCCCCTCCTGCTTCAGACTGAGCCCCTACTGATGTTATCCTCCTTGAGCCTTACTATCCCCTGGCAGTCTACTCTACTGATGCTTCTGAGATACCTGAAGGTTCCCATCATACCCCCACCCCCTTTTCTCTCTTGAAGTCTCAGAAAATAGGAGTTGCAGTACCGTAAAAGTTACAATATCAGTAAGGAGAATGCAACTACTTACTGATACACCCACGTCTACATGTCTTCTTATAAAATTTGCTAGAATACATCACAATGTGCTGCTAAGGCTTATGCACCTGACCACCATGAAAAAATGTATCGAAAATATCCGATTTGGAAAGCACACTGAGCCAAAGCTGTATGTTGGGGGGGGTACAGAGATAAACTGCTTAATGTACACTGGAAAGCCCCAGTTAATACCTAGAACATTAATACCACATGCATAGATTACCTAATAAAGAATACAGTTTCAAAGGCAGCAGTGTCAAGAGGCAAGAACTCTGGGGTTGTACAGAACACTGCAACAAGAATAAGATATATGCATACGATTCAGCAGCTTGATATCAATACTAAAATGAATACTGTGAAAACAAAATGACAACAAATCGTATAGTTACATTAACAGTAAGCAGAATGCAATGACTAACTTGAACACCCATGTCTACATGCAGGACAGAAAAGTGGGGATGCAGGTACAGAAAAAGACATGCGTAATGTGCTCGTGGACTGTGTATTTCACAACAAAAGGAGGATGAGGACAACTGAAGTAGGAGGTTGGACCAGAGATAAGGTATAGCATGTTTGCCTCTGGGTGGTGTGTCAGTATAGCTACTGCTCTGCAGATTCATGTCCACCCTGATCGTCTTTGCAGTTCGCCATCAGGACAGTGAACAACATTCTGAGCCACTGCCCTGCAGATTTGTGTCTTGTAAGTCCAATCATGTTTGCAACAGGAAGAAATGGTTTCCAGGAAACAATCAAAATGTCTGCATTGCAACTGCCATGACATAAAACTCAACTTACAGTTCAATGAGAAAAATGTGTAGAACTCTGAAGTGTGACCCTGTGTGAAGCACCTCCAGTGCCACGTTTGGGTAAAATCAGATGTGTAGCAAGTGCTATAAACAGTTCTGTGTAGCAATTTAGAAAAACTGTTTAGATTTTTTTGCTGTGCCTTGCCAGATAAATGTTCCCTGGTGGTATCACTGTAGGGCCAATCTGTCTGCCATGAGACCAAATACAGCAAGCATGGGGACTTTCAGTCCAATCTTTATTAAATTACAACATTTATCCCATGGACATTTCAACATCAAGTAGACACCAAAGGAGAACCAAGAGATTGCGTACCTCCATGGCCATCATACACTGCAAAAAAGGCGGTCTCCTCATCAAAATCCGAAATGCAATTATGCGCATCCTAAAAGAAGTAAAAAAAAAAAAAAAAGATCAGTAAACATGAACACACATTTTATTAGTGGTTATTTATACATTTCTGGGACAGTCATTCTTATTAAATGTTCCCATTTTACTGGAAATGACAAAAACTCCTCTTAAAAAAAGCAAGCAATTCTGTCAGTAACCCAGGTTCCAGTCTCACAGTGAGGCAGAGGTTATAGCAAGTGTCCATTCTGGATGCTCTCACTCTCTAGTGAGGATGGCCAGTTCCTCCCGCTACACAACTACCCTGGGGGTCAGGGGAGAGGGAAGGAATATGTGGCCTACTACAGGGGGTGGCCAAAATCATGATGCAGTGTCATGTCCAGCACCATGTCAGGCAAAGGGCCAGTGTATGAATGGCTGGGACTCCGACCACTCATCTCAGAGGAATAGCCCCCTCCTACAGGTGTGTGGGGAGGGCCGCCAAGCTTCCCCCACACCCATTTGTGGTTTCAGACCAAGACCACTGGGGTAAGTCATGTTTCATTGTCACTCAGATGATTCTGGCTGCTGTACCTGTCCAGCTAGCTAAACAAACCTAAAGGTGAAAAGCCAGTGTATGCAAGGATCACAGGCTGGGTAACTGGGGCTAGTGGCCTCCACACCAGAGGTATGGAGATAAATTTGAGCTATGAATTGAAAGGACGCATGGCTCTGCCACAGCATGCAGCAACATGGCAAGTTAAACACATATAGGCTTCATTCATCAGAGCATGCTTATCCATCAGTTTGGGTAGCTCTAAAAACCGTGCTGTTGCAGCCCCCCTCCTATGGCTGGCTTCCATGTGATTACTGATCTCAGTTTCAAACCGTACAGTAGCCATCAACGCTCTGTGGAACTTGCAGCATACCATTGGGACCTCCTGTGCTTCAGTCTTGGCACCAAAAATTTAACAGAAGGACCCCACTGTAAACAAGCTACTGCATCTCAAAATAATATGTTGCATGGATCAAGTGTTAAATACATGTGTTATCAAATAGCACTGCACAAGTAAAAACGAACCACTCTACGTCATACTGAGCAAATAAACCATCGGACAACTGCATGTAAATAAACTCTGGTTACAGATGCCTTACAAGTTAACAAATGGGTCTCCAATTCAGAACCCTGCCATTTTTCACTACGCGAACACTGTACAGAGCAGCACTCCTGTGGACAGATGTAGCACCCCATATGGGGGGGGGGGGTGTTAATTTTCAGACTTCAGGAAGCTCCCAGCACCGCACCATCTGCCACTACACGTATCTTAACCCGGTCCCCATTCTGGGATTTTACAGCAGCGGGATCCTAGCTTGAAAAATGGAGTGTTAAGCAAGGAAGTGCATTTGATCTTCGTGTCGCAAAGCATGAGCAACACATTGTGCTTCTGCGCTATCAGCTAGGCATAGGATTGGGCATGCTCACTGCAGCAAGGGACATTTCTGGTCCCAAGGTAGGCGGCAGGGCCGGGACTGGAATTATTAGCTCAGAGGGCTGCACAGACAAACATCCAGGGCTGTCAATGACAGAAATAAAAATGTAAACATGTGAGAAGGGCAATGTTAGACAACCCTCAACTACCAGGATTTCTGGAAAACGGAGTCAGAAAACAGCCACTCTGGAGCTGAGGGAGCTCATGTAGCATGGCATGCAGGCCTCATGCACCACGCAGGGACATCCTTCAAACAGATTTTGACCACTCTAGAGTCAGAGATTCTGGGTAGCTCCTGCTCTAACCAGAGGGGAACCATATGTGCTGCCAGTGTCCGATAAGGAGCCGACAGGCCACAGAGCATGCGAACATTTGGAACCCTTGGAGAAAGCAGCCCCCTTCCCACAGCTGTTGGGAAGATAAAGATTTGTCAGGAGTTGGGCAGCTCTGCCCTAGAAGCATTCATCATGCAGGGTACTTTTACAAACCAGAGACAGACTGTGATTGGGACACAATGTCTGCATAAAGTGTGCTCCACCTAGTGCACATCCTGAGTTTCAGCAGATATTTTAAGGGGAATTCCCAAGTGGTGGCACCATGTCACTAATTATTCATCTTACTTATAACGAAGGAATCCAGGCCAATTACTGCAATCTCCTTCTACCAAATTTAACAATTTTTTGCTATTTTTTTTTTTTATCTGCTCTTTTGTCGGTTCTAAAATTTACTGTATGTAAGGTGGAGGGTATTGTCAAGGAAAGGCTAGGGGGGTTACTGGAGCAAACTGGGTACTTGGACGATAGGCAGCATGGCTTTGTCCTGGGAAGATCATGCCAGACAAACCTTATTGAGTTCTATGACTGGGTGACGAGGGCCCTGGACCAGGGTAGGCCAGTGGACATCCTCTTTCTGGACATCAGCAAGGCGTTTGATTAGGTACCCCACAGTGGCCTGCTGGCTTCAGCTGAAGGAAATGGGGGTAGGGAGACAGTTGTTAAGATGGATAGGAAATTGGCTCTCTGAGCGTACTCATAAGGTGGTGGTTGGAAGGTTAGCCTCATCCCCAAGGTGGGTTACTAGTGGGGTTCCCCCAGGGGTCAGTGCTGGGGCCACTCCTGTTCAACGCCTATATCTCACACATCAGGAGGGGGATCAGGAGTGAGATGAGTCTCTTTGCAGATGACTCAAAACTGGGTGCAGTGGTGGATGGGGAGAAGGGGAGGGTGGCCTTGCAGGAGGACCTGGAGGCCCAGGAAAGGTGGACTAGAAAATGGAAACTAAAATTCAATGTGGGGAAGTGCAAGCGTCTGCGCCTGGGAGTCAGAAATCCAGGCCAGAAGTATACCCTGGAAGGAGACATGATTCAAGTCACGGAGGTTGAGAGGGGCCTGGGGGTAGTGGTAGATGTCAAAATGAACAACTCTGAGACCTGTAGAAGGGCAGCGGCAAGGGCAAATAGGATGCTGGGACGCATTGCAAGGGGGATTACCTCCAGAAAGGCAGAAGTGATCTTTCCACTGTACAACTGCTTGGTTAGGCCACACCTCGAGTACTGCGTACAGTTTTGGAGACCACATTTAAAGAGGCACATTACACTCCTAGAGAGGGCCCAAAGGAGGGCAACCAAAATGATCTGCTGCCTGGGGAAAGGACCTATGAGGGAGGCTCAAGGAGCTCGACATGTACATCCTGGAGGAGAGAAGGACGGGCGGGGGGGAAGAGACGATGATAAGAGGTCTTTAAGTACATGAAAGGGATCAATAAAGGAGGTCCAGTCAGGGTGCTCCAAAGGAAGGAGGGTGGGGCAACAAGAGGTCGCGGGTGTAAGCTGGAAGGGGGGGTAGGCTCAGAGGGGAGAGGAGGAGATATTTCACTGAAAGGGTGGTGGAGCCATGGAATGCACTGCCCAGGGAACTGGTTGAGGCGGAGACTGTGGACGGGTTTAAAAGAGAATGAGACAGGTACAGGGGGAGGGTAAATTTGACCAGGCCCAATACAGGTGGAACATCTGGGACTGGGGACAGTATAACCTAAGTGGGAGGGGGACCCTCAGTGCAGGTGCTGAAAATCGAGCAGACTCAAGAGACCATTAGGTCATTCTCGATGCCCTACAGGGGGCATGCCTCAGACAGCTAGTTCTGGAACCCACTCAGGAGAGAGCAATCAGACCTCGTACTCTCAAATGGGGATGGAGGGAGGATCTGCGATCCTGAAGTGGGTAGCCATCTGGGAACAAGTGACCACCAAACAGTGTGGGTAACGATAAACTCAGCTGTAGAGTCAAGCCATACAAAAGTGAAGGTACTGGACTTCAGGAGGGCTGATTCTGTCAAAATGGGAGAGTGCCTCAGAAAAGCACTAGCAAACAGGCAAGAAGGTGGGGTGGAGCAACAATGGGGAAACATCAAAACCACCATCACAGAGGCAACAAGCCTTTATGTGAAGCAAATAAATCAAAACGAAAGAAAAAAACACCATGGTTCTCAAAAGAAGTGGCAGGGAAGGTAAGGGAGAAAAAGATAGCATTCAGGAAGTATAAGGAAACACAGAAGAAGCAGGACAGAGAATTGTACCAGTTAAAGCAGAAGGAAGCTGGGAAGGCAGTCAGAATAGCAAAGGCCCAAACCGACGAAAAGATGTCCAACTCAGTTAAGAAGGGGGATAAAACCTTTTATAGGTACATTAGGGAGCAAAGAAAGACTAAGGCATGGATACTGAGGCTGAATAAAGAAGAAGGTGGTTGGGCAGAGAGTGACAGTGACAAGCAGGGATACTGAATGAAAACTTCTGCTCAGTATTCACAATGGAAAAGCAGGGGGAGATGCCTAATCCAGTCACTAGAAGCACCTGGATAGGGGGGTTGATATTAGTCCTTTCACAAAAGAAAGGGTTCCGAAAAAACTCTTAAAACTGAAGGCAGATAAAGCAGGGGGATAAAATATTTTCTAGGTATATCAGGGAGCATAGAAAGACAAAGGGAGGGATAGTGAGACTGAATAGAATGGACGGTGGGTGGGCAGAGAGGGACAGTGAAAAAGCAGGGATACTGAATGAATACTTCTGCTCAGTATTCACAAAAGAGGAGGAGCCTAATCCAGTTAACAGAAGCACTCTGGATGGAGGGGTCAATACAAGTCTTTTCAAAGAAAAAAGGGTTCAGAAAGAACTCTTAAAATTGAAGGTGGACAAAGCAATGGGGCCTGATGGAATTCACCCCAGAATTCTATAAGAACTAAGGGAAAAACTAGTAACACCATTGACTTCCCTTTTTAATAAATCATGGAAGGATGGTGTGGTACCTGAGGACTGGAGGACGGAGAATGTGATTCCCCTTCACAAAAGTGGGGAGCAACACAGAGGCAGAAAATTACAGAACTGTCAGTTTGACCTCAGTGGTAGGGAAAATGATGGAATCACTCCTGAAGGAAAGAACTGTTGAGTATCTAGAGGCCAGTGGGGCACAGGACCCAAGGCAGCATGGATTCACAGCAGGAAGGTCATGTCAGACAAATCTAATCGATTTCTTTGACTGGGTGACCAAAGTAGTATACCAGGGAGGGACCTACCTAGACTAGGAAGGCATATGACACAGTCACGCACAAGAGATTAATAAACAAATTAGCCAGCCTGGGAATGAGTCCCAGGGTGGTAGCCTGGGTAAAGTACTGGCTGGACAACAGGTCACAGTGGGTAATAGTAAATGGAGTCCACACTGAAGAAAGGGGGGTTACTAGTGGGGTACCGCAGGGTTCAGTACTGGGGCCGGTCCTTTTTAATATCTTTATAAGTGGCATTACAGAGGGACTGGAAGGGAAAGTGTCTCTCTCTGCAGATAGCATAAAGATTTGCAACAGGGTTGATACGCAAGATGGGGTGGAAAGGATGAAAAGGGACTTGGCACGGCTGGAGGAATTGTCAAATGTATGGCAGCCTAGATTCACCGCATAGAAGTACAAAGTAATGCACCTGGAAAACAAAAACCCAGGGGAAGAGTACACAATGGTGAGTGAGATAGTGACAACAAAAATGGAAAGGGACCGGTGGGTAATCCTATCAGACGACCCAACGGTGGGCCAGCAATGTGGGAAGGCAGTAAGGAGGGCTGGGGAGATGCTGGGATGCATAGGGAGAGGCATTACCAGTAGAAAACAGTAAGTTGTTGGCCCTCTGTACAGACAGTTGGTAAGACCACATCTGGAGTACTGTGTACAGTTCTGGAGACCCCATCTCCGCAAAGACAGACAGGGTGGAGGCTGTCCAGAGGAGGGTATTAAATGGTGCAGGGTCTGCACCAGAAGACGATGAAGAAAGACTGAAGGAGCTTAAGATTTATAGCCTCGAGGAAAGGAGGGAGAGGGGGGACGTGATAGAAACTTTCAAATACCTCAAGGGAATCAACAAAGTCCAAGAGGGTAGCATCTTTCAGAAAAAGAAATGTGCAAGAACAAGTGGGCACAATCTGAAGATAGAGGGGGGATGGCTCAGAGGTAATGTGAGGAAGTATTTCTTCACAGAGACGGTTGTAGATGCATGGAACGGCCTTCCTGAGGAGGTCGTCGAGTCAAAAACAGTGGGGGAATTCAAGAATGCATGGGACAGGCATAAGGCAATTCTAGTGGCAGGGAGGAGGAAGTAGGCTGTTGGCGCAGGACATAAATGGGATGATAGCGAGCAGAAAGCCAAGTAGGCAAACACATAGCACAGATGGATTAGTAAGGAGTGGGGAAAGAGATGCAGAGAAAGATACTCGGTGGGGGGGAGATAAAGACGCCCAGGACATAGGTAGAGGAGGTGACCAGGGACAATAGTGAAGGGGCTACCTTCAACACCCAGACCATGGGAGGTGCGAGGAGTCAGCTGAGGGGAGAATCCAGACGAAGGGATGAGGAGGGGCATGGAAGGAGGGGGAACCCAAAGGGTGAACAGGGAGGCAAGGGGGAGGTTAGAGTATTGCTACTGGGGGACTCCATGATCAGAGGCATCCAGTGGGAGGGGAAGAAGGAGGGTAAAACTAGTCTGATCAGAACAAAATGCCACCCAGGCCTGATGGTGCACAAGGCCAAGCACGAGTTGTATTCACTGGTAGGGGAATGCGGGGGGACCCCAGACATTCTAGTGCACTCTGGGACAAACGACATAAATGGTAATAGTGAACTAGAAATTCAGGCAAGGTTGTGGGAGTTGGCCAGAGTATGCCTTTCCACAGGCTGTAAGATCTCCTTTTTTGGAAATCATGCCAGTGCCAAGGGCTAGTGGGGAAAACAAGATGAAGATTAGGGAGATAAATCAGTGGCTTAGGGAGTGGTGTGGGGAATTGGGGTATGGCCTGGTGGGGGACTTGGGGGAGACCTGGGAGGATAAGGGGCTGTACGCTAGGGACAGGCTACACTTTAATTTGGAGGGGAAGGAAATCTTTAAGCTCAAACTAGCTGGGATCATCAGCGAAAGGTGGGGTTTAAACTTGTGAAGGGAGAAGGGATCAAAACTGGGGCAGTGCCAGCAGGTATGATAAATGAGGGACATGGTCTCCACTCCTCTAGGGGGCATGGGAGATACGGAAATGGGTCACCAGGTAGGGTGCAGGAGCTGAGAAATGGGAGCTCAAGGGGGAAAGAGAGGAGGGAAAAGGGGTGGAGAGTGGTCCTGATAAATGCCAGGAGCTTAGGAAATAAAATGCCTGAGCTCTAGGCAATGCTAGTTGAGGGGAGGTAGATGTGGCAGCAGTCACTGAGACCTGGGCCACTAAAGGGCACGAGTGGGACTTAAATCTAGAGGACTACACTATGTTCAGAAAAGACAGGTGGTAGGGAATGGGGGGGGGTGTAACACTGTTAGTCAGAAATGGCATGGGTCTTGGAGGAGTAGAGGAGGCAGAGGGGAACATGGAGGCTATTTGGGTCACCTTGCTGACACCGGGGGTTAAGAGCAAAGGTCGGAGTGGTATACAGACCAACAGCACTGGCGGAGGTACTGGAAGAAAATTTGGTGGCAAATCTCTAAGGACACTGTAGATTGAGAAAGAGAAGGGTAGTGGTAATGGGGGACCTCAACATGCCAGGAACAGACTGGGGAACTATGACGTCACCAGTGGCCAAAGAGCAGAGGCTGCTGGATGTCTTTCAGGATGCGTTTCTGACAACAGGTGGGTGAGCCAACTAGGAAGGCCCGGACACTGGACGTGGTATTGGCGGACAGTGATCAGAGGAGGGGGCCACTAGAGGGCATGGGTGGAAGCTGGGGGGGGGATTCAGGGGAGAAAGGAGGAGGTGCTACTTCACTGAGAGGGTGGTGGAGCCATGGAATGCACTGCCTAGGGGGCTGGTGGAGGGGTTTAAGAGGGGCTGGGACAGGTACAGGGGAAGGGTTCTGGAAGCAAAATCCAATGCAGCAAGAATATCCGGAACTGGGAAGAGAGAAGCCAAAGAAGGCGAGGGGGGCAGCAAGGTCAGCACCCAGGGTGGGGGCTGACCAATCGAGCAGACTCGAAAGACTGTTAGGCCTATTCTGCTGGCATTTTAGTATGTTAGTATGTTAGATTAGCGGCCTAGAGATGAGGGACCCGTTGGCTGGGAGTGATCATGCCACAGTCTGGTTCTTCATGGACCTGGGGGGAGGAAAGTCGAACAAGGACGGTAGTAACCGACTTTAGGGGTGCAGACTTCAGGGAGATGGGAAGGATCCTGAAAGAGCGTCTGGACAGGATAAGGCCGATATGGATGCAGACAGCTGGTGGGGGATCATTATGAGGGGAATACAGGAGGTTACCAGATCCTACGCAAGGGAAAGGCATAAGTTTGATAAGGCCAGAAAACCCTGCTGGTGGACCTGGGAGGTACAGGAGGTGGTAAGGGAAAAGAAGGCGGCCTATAGGCACTTCAAGTGCTCAAGGAGTGAAAGGGATCAGGAGGAATATGAGCTGACAGCCAAGAGAGTCACCAGGGTGGTGAAAGCAGCTAAGGCAAAAAAGGAGCAGTCCTTGACCAGTGGGATCCGGAGGGGGGACAAAGGGTTCTTTAGATACATGGGGGGAAAAGGAAAGTAAGGGGGCAGATCAGCAATACAAGGATAGGGGATGGTTGGGCACAGGAAACATAGAAACAGACTTTGATGGCAGATAAGGACCGCTTGGCCCACCTAGTCTGCCCATTTCCCTACCTACAGCATAAGCTGCAGATCCTATTTAACCAACGGCCTATTTCTTCCTACCCCCCCAACCAAAAATTGTCTTATGTCTGTCCCATGGATTCTTGAATTCTCCCAGAAGGCTGTTCCATGCATCTACCACCCTCTCTGTAGAAAAATACTTCCTCACATTGCCCCTGAGCCGTCCCCCTACTATCATCAAATTGTGCCCCCTTGTTCTTGCACATCTCTTTTTCTAAAAGATTCAACCCTCTTGGACTTTGTTGATTCCACTGAGGTACTTAAACGTTTCTATCATGTCTCCCCCCTCAAGGGTATACATATTAAGCTCCTTTAGTCTCTCCTCGTATGGCTTCTCTTGTAGACCCTGCACCATTTTAGTTGCCCTCCTTTGGACTGCCTCCATCCTGTCTATGTCCTTGCAGAGATGGGGTCTCCACAACTGGACACAGTACTCCAGATGGGGTCTCACCAACTGTCTGTACAGAGGGATAACAACTTCCTGTTTTCTGCTGATGATGCTTCTCCCTATACATCCCAGTATCCCCCTAGCCCTCCTTACTGCCTTCTCACATTGTTTGCTAATCTTAAGGCCATCTGATATGATTACCCCCTGGTCCCTTTCCATTTTTATTGTTGTTACTACCTCTCTCCCCCTGGGTTTTTGTTTCCCAGGTGAATTACTTTGCACTTCTTTGCATTGAATCCAAGCTGCCATACTTCTGACCATTCCTCCAACCTTGCCAAGTCCCTTCTCATCCATTCCGCACCTCCTTGTGTATCAACCCTGATGCAGATCTCTGTGTCATCTGCAAAGAAGCATACTTTTCCTTCCAATCCCTCTGCAATGTCACTTATGAAGACATTAAAAAGGACTGGACCCAATACTGAACCCTGCTGTACCCCACTAGTAACCCCTCTTTCTTCAGAGTGGACTCCATTTACAATTACCTTCCGTGTCCTGTTGTCCAACCAATGTTTTACCCAGGCTACCATCCTGGGACCCACTCCCAGGCTGGTTAATCTGACTATTAATCTTTTGTGTGGAACTGTGTCAAACGCCTTGCTAAAATCTACATAGGCCATGTCCACAGCCCCTACCTGGTCTACTACTTTGATCACTCAGTCAAAGAAATCAATTAGATTTGTCTGACATGACCTTCCTGCTGTGAACCCATGCTGCCTTGGGTTCTGTGCCCCACTGGCCTCTAGGTTCTCAACAATTCTTTCCTTCAGAAGTGATTCCATCACTTTCCCCTACCCACAGAGGTCAAACTGACAGGTCTGTAGTTTCCTGCCTCTGTCTTGCTCCCACTTTTGTGAATGGGAATCACATCCGCCTTGCTTTGTCCACCTTCAATTTTAAGAGTTCTTTCAGAACCCTTTCTTTGAAAAGACTTGTACTGACGACCCCCCCCCGCCCCAATCCAGAGTGCTTCTGTTAACTGGATTAGGCTCCTCCTCTTTTGTGAATACTGAGCAGAATTATTGATTCAGCATCCCTGCTTTTTCACTGTCCCTCTCTGCTCACCCACCGTCCATTCTATTCAGCCTCACTATCCCTCCCTTTGTCTTTCTATGCTCCCTGATATACCTATGAAAGATTTTATCCCCCTTCTTAACCGAATTGGCTATCTTTTCCTCAGTTTTGGCCTTTGCTATTCTGACTACCCTCCCTGCTTCCTTCTGCCTTAACTGGTACAGTTCTCTGTCCTGCTCCTGTGTTTCCTTATACTTCCTAAATGCTATCTTTTTCTCCCTAACCATCACCTCTTTTGAGTACCACAGTGGCTTTTTTTCATTTCGATTTGTTTACTTGCTTCACACAAAGGCTTGTTGCCTCTGTGATGGCAGTTCTGACGTTTCCCCATTGTTGCTCCACCCCTCCTTCTAGACTGTTTGCTAGTACTTTTCTAAGGCACTCTCCCATCTTGCCAAAGTCAGCCCTCCCGAAGTCCAGAACTCTCACTTTTTGTATGACTTGACTCTGTAGCCGAGTTTATCGTGAACCACACTGTTTGGTGGTCACTTGTTCAAGGCCCACTACAGGTGGAACATCTGGGACTGGGTACAGTATAACCCAAGGGGGAAGGGGAGACACACACACCAAAATCGGCCCTCAGTGCGGGTGCTGAAAATCCAGCAGTCTTGAGAGACCATTAGGCCTATTCTGCTGGCATTTTAGTATGTTAGTATATTAACTAGGATCTGCAGCTTATCCGTTAGGCAGGAAAATTGGCAGACTAGGTGGGCCAAGAGGTCCTTATTTGAAATCAAATTCTAAGTTTCTATGTTTCATTGTTTCTGCTGGCATTTTAGTATGTTAGTATTTATTTGCTTTTGGTAACAGAGTATGTGCATTAGGCAAGAGGCCTGCCTATTTTCAAGCACGACCCAGGAGAGTACAGTACATATACCAGAGAATTAATACAAAACAGGTACAGATAGTTAGCATTAACAGACATCCAAAAGAAACAGACATTATGTTGAATTAATTATAACAAGCAAACACAAGTAACTATTACCTAACAATATTGACCTCCACAGAGAAAGTCAAGGTATAACAACAAGCAGTCACCATCCACGCAGGGATGGATAGGATTAATGACACAGTCAGGCAAGCCAGTACAGTTCAGTTCAGTATGTCATTTACTGTGTGGCAATTTTTTGTTAAGCAATATTGTCTTGTTTTTGACATACTTTTTCTTTTCTATGTATTTTATATCTGTTCTCTCTTCTCCTCTTCCCCTTCCCCAGAAGGTATCTGGAAACGAGCAGTTACCAGCTTAGTATGTCTTCCCTGGTAAAATGGAAGGAAAGGTAGGTAGGTAGGTAGGAAGGAAGGACAGACAGACGGAGGGAAATGTAAGTGCAGGGAAATTACATGACATGCTCAAGGTCACACAGTACTTAGGAAACGTGTCTGGTGGGATTTGATCCTGCGTCTCCGGATTCACTGGTCTGGCTAAATGGTGTCATTGGAACACTACACTATTCAGATTTTTTTATTTGTTTGGTTAAAGTAAATTTTAAAGACAGTCCAGGCATTACAGGGCAAACTGTGCAAAAGACAATGTGGAGACAGATTTCAGCTTTCAATTTATATAAAACTCTACACAACTTCCACGTTTTATGCACAAAAACAGATCACGATCTCCTGGACATCTCAACCATCATTTCCAGAGAAACAAACTGTGACGTTGTCTGTGTTCTTGGACACAATTTCATTGCTCCACTGACATTCATCTTGTTTAGTCCCTACTACGAAGCTGCAACAGTCGGTGGAACATCCCTTTTTTCTCTGCTGCACCTACAATCTGGAATCGCCTTTCAACTTGTATCCATTGGGTAAACTCCCTCACTTCAAATCACAGCTAAAAAGCTTCCTTATACTGCCCCTTGCCTTTGAGATTTAGTCTCGTGTTCCTATTTTAGTTTCTTATTTCTATTTTTTTTTTTTTTTTTTTTATCTGTTTGAGGTCAACTTTACTGGCCAGGGCACAGTATGAATTGCCTTCAGATAATGTGAGTCACAGTCAACCTTCCCCACCTGGCAAGTGCAATATAATAATAAAAAAAAAAAAAAAAAAACACTCATGCAATAGGAAAGCTGGGCATATTATTGTGGCAGACATCACAGTGATTGGCTGTCCTGGGGGTAGCCATCATACCTCTACCCTACCGTCTACACAATGCTGAGCCATAGAAGTCTACATCACTTTGAGAAGGAGCCCAAAGATTCAGCAGTGCTTCAGTGGAGCGGATGAGTGCTCATCAATACTAACACAACAACCAACGGGAGCCAACTTTTATCTTAGTGCCAAGCAAAGGTTGGTGTTAAAATTGTTTTTTGCTCTCTCCAACAAAGACTGGCTGGGAGAAAAAGTGAGAGTCAGAGTAATGAAAACCAGCTTACCTTACCACAATTGTAACTGTGTTCTAGCATAAAAAACAATTGATTTGAGAGTACTCAGAGTTCAGCAGAGTGTCACTATAAGGATAAACTATGACAAGAATGCAGCGGCACACTAAATGAGAACTAGACCACAGGTGTGTAAAAAGCTCCAAGTGTATTATGCACATATAGCTCAATACAAACACACCATGGTCAGGATCTAGTGACTGGCAGAATAGCTGATGTCCTGGCGCTCTGCTGGCAATAGTTTCATTAGGGGGCAGGTTCCTGGTGCTGTCCCACCCTTTTCATACCTCACATGCATTGGTTAATCCAATGCGATGTGGTTAGCCATTACAAATGACTAGCGCCTCAATGGCGTGGGAGGTCATCAGCTATCTGGAAAAAAGTGTCTCCTGTAACATTAGTAAAACCCTCGAAATCCAAGCATGTGTCAATGTACAACAAACACCTTCAAACTTCATCAGCCTTGACACAGAAAAGGCTTTTGAAATGTCTCCTTGACTTTGCTATTCAGAGCTCTAGAGAAGTTTGGATTCCCAAGACCATTTGTAGGACTCCTAATAGGGGTGTACACAAAGTCAAGACGAACAATTTTGTCTCTAAATACTTCACACAAGGCAGGGGCACAAGACAGGGGTGCCCGATATCCCCTTACTGTTTGCACTATACGTACAGTCCATTGCAGAGGTACGGGGATGTGGAGTGAAATGAGTGCCACCTGTCAATGTATCCTGATGACATTGTTTTGGGGATCTGAGGTAAAGGACAATCTATCAGTTCAGTAGATCTTAGAGACACGGCATCCTTTCCGGATATAAGATTAATACAGCCGCTGGCCTGGTGGTGCCAAGGGTTGAGGCGCTGGATGCCACACCTCACGCCACACCGACAACTCGTGTTCGGGAACGAGCCCGGGCCGTCGGGGTCAGTGGGGAAGAGACAGGATCGAGCACCCGGATGATTTCTCTCCTCTCTTGGGGGTTCAGAGGCCTGCCGAGAGCTGGTGCCTCCGATGGGACCGGAGGTACTGCACAACAGGAGCATGTAGAGGGGACGAGAGCCATGACAGACGCCCTGGCGACACTGCATACTCATGGCTCCGCCTGAGGGATGGGGGCAAGGGCATAACTAAGCAGAAAATTCCCACCCCCGGGGACAGGGGACGGCACCACCTACCTCTTGCCACACTCAACTGGCCGGACTCCCTCCTCTCCTGGGCAGAGCCCAGCCTGGCCCAAACTGTAGATAGAGCACCCTGGGAGGATAGGGCAGCCCCACCTCGGGGGGGGGGGGGCTCAGAGCCGCGGGGATAGCCGGGCTGGTGCCAAGAGTCAGGAGGAGTTTCAGGCCCAGAAATAGAGCTGGAGGAGCAGGTGACTGCCCCAGAGAGTTCCCTGGGGTGTCAGAGCCAGAAAAAGAATTGGGGGGGGGGTGGGAAAACAAAAATTAATACAGCCAAAACAGACTTGTTATCACTACATTACAATCCCTCCACCAAGAACAACCGGCGAGATAACCATTCAGATGGAAACTCCACAAAATGCGATACCTAGGCACAAAAGATTTGAATAGACTATACGAGCAGAACTATGGTTCACTGACCAGACAGACAGAAGAGGATCAGACAAGATGGAATATAATTCCCCTGGGGCCAATAAGACGAGTAGACTCTGTCAGGATGTTTTTTCTCCCAAGGCTGTTATATCTATTACAGAACTTTCCACTTCACAAGATGGAAAAAGACTGGAACCGCTGGCAGAAAAACATATCCCAGTTTGTATGAGAGGTGCTACCATCAAATATAAAATGCTGACACAACCAAAGGACCATGGGGGTTAAGCCCCTACAAACCTCAAGAAAAGATTAAACCATGCAGCAGTCCAGGCTAAAGCCATATGGCTATGGCACAGGGACAGCTCAAACACACAACATGTCGATATGGAAGATCTATGATCCAACTGGCAAAAAAAAAAAAGCCAGCAAGCTGCTCCTGCACAACTACAGGGAAGCAGTCAGAAGACCCCACAGAACCCATGGGCCTCGGCCACCATTAAAACACAGGACTGGGTAACCACCATATGGCAGTTAAAAAAATGGGTAGGTCAAAACCTACAGCAAACCTATGGCCTACAAGTCAGACTCACAGGTATATCTATACACTACCTCCAGAAGTAACAGATCAGAGCCTGAGGCCCCAATTAGTGAACTTGATACAATACTTTAAAATGGGGGAGCATCGCACCTAATCTCGACAACCTATATCCCTCTATAGCTCATGCAAAAAAAGACACTTTGAAAGTGGCACAGAAATGGGAGGCAGAGACCAGCCTCATATTAACTGAAGAGGACCGGCACAAAACATGCGACAGACAGGCACACAGTGACTTTCTCCCAAATTTGGGCAACAGTAGCAGTCTTAGTCCAGCAGGTGATGTAGAAGAAAAGGAAACAGATAAGTTGCAGGTGATACATTTGTTATTGGATTAACAAAATTGTTTGAGACTGCCGTTCCAGACTTATACTCATTTCTTCAGGTGACTGACCTGAAGAACAGAGTACAACTCTCAAAAGCTAGTCTCAAAAACAATTTTTAGTCTAACAAAAGGTATCTCCTGCAATACATCTGCTGTTTTTCCTATCACATTTGGAAGGAGTACATGTGGAAATATCTAATCAGATTTTTCTGCATGCCAGTGATAACAGTGCACTTTACCCCCAAATAGGGAGCAACATGTGGGGAGGAAGTGGACAGCCTCGGCTTAATCACATGCACGTCTTATGGGACTGCCTGGTAATTCACTTTTAATTAAAGGTGATCAAAAAAGAAATTCAGTATTAGGCCACTCAGTAACACTCACATCCCCGTTATACTTTCTCCTTAAATATCCCGCCCCCAAAGATGTGGGGGGAGAGAGAGAAAATGTACCTCCTCAGCATATTGACAGCAGCCACTGAAGGACACTCACAGAAAGATGGATGACACCAGATAACCCCATTAGATACCCCACTGGAGAACCACTGTCAAGTCAATATATAATACAGAGAACATCACATTCTCCTTAAATAAAAAACTGGAACAATTTAAATCTAGATGTGTGATCTGAGTGCAGTATGCAATGAGGAAGGACTAAGAGTTCATCCGCAGGTGCACAACAAAATAAGAGACAAGCTAGACACCAAAGGTGAGGCACTACCTTATATCAGAAAGTTTCACCAGAGGCCGGCCTACCAGCAAGGAGATACCTGGGGCCATAAAACTAGCAGGCTAATTTAAGAAAAAAGAAAAAAAATTCCTAATAGCAGACAAACGGAAGGGCAAACTAGGACTACATACTAACATACTAAAAGCCAGCAGAATAGGCCAGAAGGTCTGTTGTGTCTGCTCAGTAGCCAACCCCTTTTGGGTGCTCACTCTCCCACCCCAGCCCCAGAGAGGGTAATCTTCGGCTTCAGTTCACCCTTGCACCTGTCCCATCCCCCTGTTTAAACCCTCCACTGTGCCCTCTTTCACTAGACTCCCAGGCAGTGCATTCCATTGCCCCACCTCCCTCTCAGTTAAGTAATGTCTCCTTCGTTCTCCCCTGTAATTTCCCCCCCTCCAGCCTCCATTCATGTCCCCTTTCTTTAGTCTGAACATCTCTATGGCTCCACCCAGTTTATCCCTTTTACATATTTGAAGACCCCTATCATGCCCGTCCTGTCTCTCCTCCAGCGAGTAGAGCCCAAACTCCTCCAACCTTTCCTCACAGGTCCTCTCTCTCGTGCCCTGAATCATCCTGGTTGCCGTCCTCTGGACCCTCTCCAGCAGTGCTATGTCCTTCTTGAGGTGAGGTCTCCAGAACTGCACGCAATATTTGAGATGCGGCCTGACTAAGGCATTATACAGAGGGAGGATCACCTCCTTCTCCTGGACGCAATTCCCCTGCCTATGCAGCCCAGACTCCTGTTTACTTTTGCCACAGTTCTTCTGCAGTTTTCAGTGTTATTCATTTTGGCGTCTACCACCACCCTCGGATCCCTTTCACTCGTTGTGGTTTGCAGTGAGACCCCCCCGGGTGTATACATGACCTGGGTTTCTCACCCAGGATGCAGCACCCTACACTTCCTTGGATTAAACCTTAGTCCCCACCGCCTTGACCACCCCTCCAGGGTATCCAGGTCCTTCTGGACCGTCTCTCTCGCTTCGTCCCTGAACATACACAAATCAAAACTCTATACAACATATTTTTCTCCAAATTCTGACTGTAGTACTCCTTTAACATCACTGATCTTTAATTGTAGATGGTATAAATGTTTGTTACAAGCCAGCCACACCCCTCAGGACCCTCCTATCAAGGTGATATATATAGGGTATGTTGGTCAGTGGTCCGACTGCACCTTACTATAAACAACCCAGCAGAGCTTTATATATGCACTATTCCTTCATCATTTTTGTTTTGTAGAATCATCTAACAGCAGCATCTTTGGGAATAAGGAGCACTTCTCTTTCCTGTGTCTTAGACTAACAACCAAATCTGATGAAGCGGGAAGTGGCAGGGTAAGGGATCTCATTTCATGTTATATGTGTAAAAAATTCTAGTAATATGTTTGGCTGAAAGCAGCTCAGAGCTGTGTAATTACTGACCCATAATTACACTCCTGAACTACTTGCAGCCATTGAAGCCCTATAACATAAACATAGGAAAGTATCACTACATTCCCACACTCTGACTGAAGCAGTCACTTCAGACCTATCCCTTCACCAACAGGCAGTACAAGTGAATCATCTGCACAGAATGGCAAATGATCTTTTTGGCGTACCTGCATCACAAACATTTTCCAGAGACTTATCTACAGACTGTCCTGCTGTAAATACTACTAAATGGGAGAAACAGGAGACTGCACTTTGATTAGGGAGATAGAAAAATCGGCTATTCACTGTACCCACAATGCTTCACTATGTAAATTAATATACAGACTTATATTTCTGTACTCACTACAGACATAGGAGACGTCATCCCTCAGTAAATAAATCTTGCCAGTTATATACTGTAAGCACAATGCCTCATTTTGAAAATAAACATCTGAGATCTTGTTGTATCCACTACAAAAATTGAAGACTGCACTTCCCACCAGTAAGGGAAATGAAAGACAGCTTCATGTTGTACCCACAATGCATTGCTATGTATATTTACATATTAGGTATACTATAGTCACTACCAAATTAGGAGACTGCACCTCTGAGTAAGGAAAATTTAAGACAGAGGAAAATGTATGGACAGGCATGAATAACCACTATATGCTTGCTTTGAGTGGTTTCCATGACAACTTTTATAAACCTTGAGAGCGCAGCTCGAGAGGCTAACCCAAGCAGTCATGAAAACCACGAGAAGCAAAGTACGTGAAGTAATGTTCATCGATGCCTATACATTGTCTTTAGAATGTATGGTCATCGATGTAAGCAGATATTTTTCATAAATTAAAAAAAAAAAAAATGAAGCATTAAACTTTTTGAACTATCATAATGAAACTCCACGAGAATTCAAAATACAAGTCACTGGGGTTGATCACATGACTTTCTTGCCCAATCGGGAGTGCCGGAAACTGTTCAGGATAGGGCGGTAGAGCATTGAAGATGTAGCAAAACTGTCAACTAAAGCACATACACAAGAAAAGGGGGGAAAAAAAAACATCTTTACTTTTTTACAGACTGGCTGATGGCAGCAGGAAAAAGGGGGCAAATGTAAACTGTTATGGATGGCAGGGTTTGAGAAAACAAAAAATTACCTTGTCTATGTGAGAACTGTCACTTGGATCAGCGCAATTCAAACTGGAGGAAAGTGCAATCAGCCATGCTGCCAAGTTGACCGCAGCACGTGGGAGTTCTAAGTTCTTATAACATCGATGTGACATACCCACAATGATATAACAACATTGTGAAGTCACATCGATGGTACAACACTGTCAAAAGATTGATTTTAAGGGATAACAATGTTGTAACACACATTATATCTTTATAATCTACCCCAAATTCCTCGTTACTACATGTAAATCACCATATTAGCAGTTATACTGCTATACCCATTACCAAAATTAAGAGTTAACCAATTTAACAAAAGGACTACTTTATGTCTAAATGCAGTTTTAATAATAAATTCAAATGTTTTCACAAGCAATTTTTTTTTTTTTTTTATATTACAGCTGTAAATTTTTCTACACTTGTTCTAAGTGCAATAAGACATTTCAGAGATGTGTAATTATGCTGTAATAACTGGGGAGTGTTTTCTCCCATTGAGAAACCGGGTTATAATTCGCTGTTATAACCCGCGAGTTATACCTGTGAACACACGCCCGGTTTCTCACATACTGTGCATGCCTACGCTCTTTTTCCTCGCTCACCGATCCCGGAACTGCCGCTTCATGAACTACGACTGCGGCGCATAACACAGCAAAATCATCATGGATTAAACAGTTCAATTTGTAGCCAATTCCCAGTCAAACTAACGTTTGCCATCAGGAGTGAATTTCAAAGATCGTTGCCTTCCCCAGTTATCTTCAAAAAATGAGCGACGATCATCGCGACAGCACAGACATGGCCCTCTTATTCCCGATCCCTCACATCAGGTAGCAAACCGTGAAAGCTGTTTATTTTTCTTTTTTTGTATTGGTGAAAGTAAAAAAATAAATAAATAAATAAAATGCATCTAATCCCTGGGACTCAAAACAGCAAACCGAGGTTTTTTTTATTTTTTTTATTTTTTTTAATTTTTTTATTTTTTTATTTTTTTTTAAAACAGCAGCTGCACACAAGTCACACTCTTACTACTTTTAACAAAGTGATCCTAGGAAAACACTCCCCAGCAATTACATAAAGCAATGCATGGGGTGGTGAATAAATGACAACATGTGCACCCTCGGTGTGGGATGCTCATATAAATCCCCAGACTTAAGCCGCCATGGGGTGCTATAGCATCCACACCAGGTACACATAATTCATTATACACTCACCCCATACATTATTGTACATGTAATAATTGCATTTTGCTCTTGGGTGTTTAAAGGCACTCAGCACAAGCATCCGGGCCTAACACCACCCTCAAACCATGCAATTATTACAGCATAATCACACACCCTGGTGTGTCTCATTGCATACTTAGCACACAACCGAGCGAAAGAGACACTACATACACAAAATACACGAATTGTCAGTTGAAATCAGCCTCTACATTACGTTCTGTCAAAGTTTCCCCTTAGATCTCAGGAGATCTTGCAGCCTCCCTCTAACTGAGAAAGAAGCATGGCCCACAATGTTTAATATCCACTCTAATTGTGTGAGGAGCATGGGCCACTATTTTAAATGTCACACTCTGAATTATCTGCTAAAACTGCATTGCGAAAGGGGGAAGCAGAATGCTGAATCCTGATTCAATGAGTGGTTCAGCCAGCTGGGCTGTTATCCCAGCACAAAAGACCCCCTGAAATTAGTTCTACACAAACAGGACTCTGCACAGACCAAGTGCCATCTGCATTTACGCCAGCCAAAAAAGGCCATGAAAAACAAAGCTAACATGCCATCATATTGCCGCCCCCACCAAAACTGTTTTTATCTTTTTAAAAAAGAAAACTTCAGCCAATCGTACTTTCCTATACATGGTCCTTGACGCTCATCCCAACTACAGCCAACCGCAGTTGTCATGATAATGGCTACCAACACTGTTCAAAAAAACTGCCAGAATCAGGCCCAGACAGGGCTCACCAACTCGTTACCCACAGCAGCTCTTCTTCGAAGGTCCTAACTGCCCTGAGTAACCAACTGCTGACCAAGACTCAAACTACTGCCAAAAGCAACTCTTGTGTGAAAGAGTCGATGGTGCACAATAAAACTGATAGATAATGACTGCTATACAGTGCTGCTGCCAAAATTAACACCAAGAAGTCAGCCACCAACCAGACACCATGAAATGCTCTCAGATGCCACCACTGCCCTCACTCTTAAGTGTTGCTCTAACTTGCCAGTGTGCATAGTTGATGCCTTCTTCTGGCCAGGCTATTTCACAATCCCCACACAGCAAGACTTATTTTCACATTTACACTTTTCAGCTTTTTACCAATTCAATAACAAACAATATTTTTCTAATAAACCTATTTCATAATTGGAACAGGGCACTCCAGGGAGTGTGCTGCCTGAGATCACAGTAATTTTCGGTTGGTGACAGCAAGAGGCTGAGCAGAGGCGTGCAGTTATTCAACCACAGCACAACCTGTCATGCCTTATTCCTGTCAACCGGCATCAGGCTTCAATTTCCAACAAAAAAGCATTATAAGCCATCATCAGGAGAACTCAATCAATTTGTGTTGTTTTATTAAGGGTATCTATTTTTAAACTGGGGGCGGGGAGAGAGAGAGTCGTATAAGCAAATTCCAACTCACACACTCATGCAATAATTCTCCCAACATAACGCACAATGTCGGTCCTTTTGGGCAATGTCAGACATGGACAGCTGATCGTTTCGGGGTGTGAACTTTCAAACACTAGAAGTCTTGGGAACAAATCGGAGAACGTTCAGGCATTGGTAACAAAAGCCCAACATGTGTTAATAGTCACAGAAACATAGGAAACACAGAACCACAACTGGGAACCAATTATCCTGAGGTATGCCCTGTTCAGGAACTACAAGGGTAAAGGCAGGTAGGGCCATTGATTTTCTGTTTTCAAAACTGGGAAATTCAGTTTAAAAATTTATTTTTTCAAGCGGGGGGCTAAAACCAAGTGCAAATCAGCATGTGTTGCACTGAAAAGTGATGTAAAACAGAGGGTTAACATGAATTTGGCACCAAGTGTAGTAGTAAATGTGAAGCAAAATAGAAAATGAAATACCTGTAAACTTTTCTCCGACTGCTGGTCGCAGGGCTCGGAGCTACTAGGATCTTTCCACCCAGGCTTCCACAAAGGCAAGAAGCAGACCAGTAGCACAGGGACACAGGCTCCACCCCCAGTGGATTGTGCCAGTCTATTTAAAAGCAAGGAAAAACAGTCTAATCACCAAACCAGACAATCCACCTATAACTATAATAAGAAAGCGTAACATTAGAGAACAGCACAACATGGCAGGTAAACAGCCAACTGTGAGAACTGCCCAAACACCAGGGTAGGATGCAGCCCTGCAACCAGCAGTCAGAGAAAGAACATTTACAGGCAAATTTCTATTTCTCTCCCCTAGTCACAGGGCTCAGAACTACTGGGATAACAGTAGTGATACTAGTATACCCCAGGGCACGTGTAAGGTAGCAATAAAAGTTAAACTTGAATGATGGCCATTGAGGCTGCCACAGAAGTGGCTACATCCAGCTTATAGAACTTTGTAAACTTGTGTAGAGTAGTCTGGGTGGAAGCCCTGCAAATTTAAGGTGGTGAGGCATCCCAGAGTTCCACCCACAAAGTGGCCACAGCCCGAGCTGAGTGAGCCATTACTGGACCAGGCAACATAATTCTGGCCTGTTTACAAGACAGGATGATGGTTGATCGGATCCACCTGGCGACTGAATCCTTTGATGCCTTCTGTCCTTGATTCTGACCAGATGTGAAAGCCAGAACACCTGCAGTCTTGCAAAGCACCTCCATCTGCTTGAGGTAATGCTTCAAGGCATGTCCAAGATCAGGAGTATGCTATTCTTTGGCTTACTTTGGGGACTACTACACCAGCAGCTTTCCACATCCAGCACCTGTAACTATTACCACTAGTCCCCCTGCCTCAGGGTTCTGATCTACCTATACGCTGCTCACACCATGGCATGCCCAGGCCATCTCTACCACCCCCACACCCTCTCCTCTACCTCCACTTGGTGGCTCAAAAACTGTTCTTGGCCACCCGCCTCATGCACCCACCCCTCACGTATCTCTTGACAAAGTCCATGACTGCAGCAACTCCACTTCCCACCCTACTCCTCCCCTCCCATCATCTTTTAGCCCCCTCTTCCCTACCGCCTACTTCTTCTCTACACTAATCTACTGCCTCAGCGAACTGACTCCAACTATCCTCTCCCGTAACTTACTGTAAACACAACCGTATGGGTGTCTTACCCTCTACTTTTTTTTTTTGTTAATATTAACCCGCTTGTATAATCCATTGTAATTATTGTAAATATTGTACATGTTTTATACTCTATGTTGTTTGAACCCTTGTAATGCTGTCTTCCCTCCTACTGATGCGAAACCTTTGTAAAAGAGCTCTCAGCTCTAAGGTATTTAATCCCAGATCCTAAAATAAAACAAATAAAAATAAAATTACAGCAGAAAGACAGGAGACCAGTTCTTGACTACAATGGAATGAGGATGGTACTGTTGGTAAGAAACCCCATGTCTGCGAGTAACACAACAGTCTTAATGAAAAACATTGTAAGGCTCTTTGGATGAGTGCGCACCAATCTCGCAGATTCTTCTAGCCAAGTGATAGCAATGAGACAGGTTACCTTCACTGTAAGATGAACAAAACAGCAGGCATCCTTCAGTGGCTTAAAAGGGGCTTCTGACAGAGCCTGAAGGACCAGACTGAGGTGCCAACAGTTACGGAAGAACTTACCATAACAGTAAAACTTCAAGGGGATCTCAGTCATCAGGTTACACCATAGGAACGTAGCCGTAAGAGACATGGAATCCACACAGAAGATCTTCAGCAGTACAAGTGGGGCCCTCCACACCATCGACATCCGCCGATGTCACCAACCCTGTATAATCATGGATGGCCTCACTCCCTCCTCTGTTCTTTCCCTCTGGAGACTAAGGGAGCAAGGCTGATGCCCTGGGAAACCCAGGAGACACCAAGGCACCCGGCTCTAAATAGAAATGATGCAATACAGAAGATAGCCAGGTCCCGAACAGGAGCCCCAAGAAGGGAGACAGTGGGAGGGGAAATCACATCTGATGACTGAGATCCCCTTGAAGATCTACTGTTACGGTAAATTCTTATGTAACTGTTCCATCTTCTTTAGGGGTATCCAAGTCGTCAGGTTACACAGTAGGAACGAGTACCAAGCAGTGACAAGTAGAAACAGTCAGTCTGGGAGGCTGGATCTCCATAAAACTTAAGACAGGAGACCTGGAATAATCTACCCAGCCAAGGAATTTCTTAAACTTAAGACAGAAGACCTTGAGAAACTGACCCGCCAAGGGACTCCATAAACCTAAGACAGAAGTCCTTGCAGAACAGCCCTGCCAAAACCTGCACAGGCTCTTGAGGCAATGTCCAGACTGTAGTGTTTGGTGAAAGTATGGACTGTACTACAGGTGGCAGCAGCGCAAACATCAGCAGCTGAGACCCCTTTGAAACAAGCCACCGCAGTATCCATGCCTCTAGTGGAATGAGCTTTGACAGCACCAGGCAACTCTGCCATATTTATTGCCAAGGCCCCGATTTTTCCACGATTCTACGGCCACCGAGACTGCCGAGGAATTTAAAGTAAACCATGGAAAAAAAACGCAGATTATTCTACAGTTTACATGAACTGCAGATTATTATTCTTCGGTTTACAAGAACTGTGGAATATGATTCAGTGGTTTATATAAAATGCAGAATATTATTCTGCAGTTTATACTGAAGTCTCAATATTTAGCTGGCCCACCAGCGCAGCAATAGTGCTACCGCTTGTATCATGCCTCAGGTTTGAGAATGAGCATGAGAAGTTTGGAGGGCCGGCCGAGGGGGAGGAGGACTGAGCATCCCATGATTACTCTCCTGTTCCCGGGGTGTCTGTGTTCGGGTAACCCCATGTAGTAGTCTGGGGTACAACAGCCAGGACTACGTTTGGGAGGCTTGTCAGATGTTCAGCGTGCCACCCCAATGTCATTGCACAACATGCCTCCCAAGGAGAAAATACAGGTTACTCACCTGTAACAGGAGTTCTAGGAATGGTATATGTTGTTCATCCACACTGTCTGGCAGGTATCCTTGCCGCTTTAATTCTTGCCGGAAGGTCTTCAAGCTGGCTCCTCCCACCCACCCAGGTTGTAAAACTCTCGGCTCCGCCCCATGACGCCAGATCTGGCCCGCTGGAAGCTCAGGTTGTGCGTCGAAGCCGGGGAGGTCGGGTGGGTTGTGTGGATGAACAACATATACCATTCCTAGAACTCCTGTTACAGGTGAGTAACCTGTATTTCTAGGGACATGGATATGTTGTTTATCCACACTGTCTGTCAGACTCCTAGCAGTTCTCCGGGAGGAGGAGGCAAAGCACACACCAATACTTACTTGGGAAAGAGATTGGAGAACTGAGGACCCAAAACCAGCATCCCGGCGTGACTCGAGGTCGATGTGGTAGTGGGTAATGAAGGTATGTGCCGACTTCCAGGTAGCAGCCCTGCAGATATCCTGGATAGGGACGTCCCTGGAAGCAGCTACCGATGCAGCGGTATGGCGGGTAGAATGAGCTCTTATCCTTCTGGGAGGCTCCATGCCTGCCAACCTGTAGCAGAGCTCTATGCAGGAGGTGATCCACCTGCCTATCATCCGCTTTGCTGCAGGTCTGCCAGGTGCGGCTTCAGCGTAGGTGACAAACAGCTGGTGAACCTCTCCCCGAACTTCGGCCGTCCGCTCCTTATAATAAGCGAGCGCTCGTCTAGGGTCCAAAGTATGGAGCCTATACTCAGCCTCCGAGGTGTGATTGGGGTAGAACACCGGCAGAGTCAACACCTGGTTAAGGTGAAACTCCGACACCACCTTCGGGAGGAACTTCAGGTGGGGGCGCAGGACAATCTTGTCCCTGTGGAAGACCAGGTAGGGAGGCTCGCTGGAAAGCGCCTGGAGCTCTCCCATCCTTCTGGCTGACATGATAGCCACCAAGAAGGCGGTCTTCCACGACAAGTGTGAAAGATCACACCTGTGCACTGGTTTGAATGGCTTGCCCATGAGCTTGGCCAATACCAGCAGTAGATCCCACGGAGGTGGAGGTTCTCGCACTGGAGGGGAAATGTGGTCAAGGCCTTTGAAAAAGCACCCGACCACCTTCTCCTGTGCCACAGACTGCTTGCCAGCCCGCGCCCAGTAAGTAGAGATGGCTGCCAGGTGCACCTTAAGGGTGTCGACCGAAGCCCTTGCTGAGAAAGGGACCACAGGTAGTCCAGAATGCTTGCCAAGAGGCAGTCGGAAGGGTCCAAGCCCTTCCCCTGACACCAAATGGAAAACCTCTTCCATTTGAAGGCACAGCATTTTCTGGTCGACTCCTTACGGGACGCCTCAATGACGTTGAGGACCTCGTCGGAAAGACCCAAGGCCTGGAACTCTAGCCGCTCAGGAACCAGGCCGTCAGGTGCAGGGATTGAAGATCCGGATGGAATACCTTCCCCTGACTGACTGAGATCAGGTCCGGGCAGGCTGGAAGCCGCCTCGGGAGCCTGAAGCTGAGGCTGAGGAGATCTGGATACCAGAACTGGCAGGGCCAGTCTGGGGCTACCAGAATCACCTGCGCCTTGTCCCTCCTCGCCTTGAGAAGCACCTTGTGGATCAAGGGAAATGGGGGAAAGGCGTAGAAGAGGCCCGGGGTCCACAGCCTCGAGAAGGCATCCCCCTGCAGCGACCCTGCTGAGGGGGGCGGGCATGGAACAGCCTCAGCTTCGCATTCTCCCTGGAGGCAAACAGGTCCACCTGAGGCGTGCCCCAGTGGGAGAAGAGATCTTGTACTACCTCCAGCAGGAGAGACCACTCGTAAGACGCAGCCCCTATCCAGCTTAGGGCATCAGCCAGGGTGTTGGAGGCTCCTGCCACGTGAATGGCTAGGAGATCCGCCTCCAGGCTGCGCACTAGGGACCAAATGCGGAGAGCTTCCTTGCATAGCAGCAAGGAGCGGGTCCCGCCCTGGCGGTTCAGATAGTACATGGTCGTGGTGTTGTCCGTCTCGACCTGAACCACTTGACCCCGTAGAAACGGAGCGAAGGCGGTGAGAGCTAGATGGACCGCTCGGAGCTCCAGCAGGTTGATGTGGCATCGGGACTCCCGAGAGGACCAGAGGCCGTGCGCTCGGTGTTCCCCCAGATGGGCACCCCAACCCATCAGAGATGCATCGGTCGAGAGAGAGACCGTCGGCTCGGGGCGGACGAACGGGGGATACCCTCCTGCAAATGAGCTGTAACGATCCACCACTGGAGAGCATTCCACATCTCCTGGGTCACTGTCACGGGCCAGTCCAACGGATCGCGGCGTTGTGACCACTGGCTGGCCAGTCCCATTGAAGGAGACGCATGTACCAACGGGCCCAACGGACCACACTGGTGCAGGCCGCCATGAGGCCCAGGAGGCGCAGGAAGTCCCCGGCAGGACGCAATTGCCCAACCAGAAATGATTGGGCAAAGGAGGAAAGAACCTTGGCCCTGTCCGCCGGAAGCCGTGCTCTGGCTCACAGAGAGTCGAGCTCTGCCCCGATGAACAGAATCACCTGCTTTGGCACGAGTTCCGACTTGGCCTCGTTGATGAGGAGGCCAACCTGAGAGCAAACCTGGAGGGCCAGATCTCTGGACCGCTCCACCTCCTGTCTGGAGGGGGCTGCTATCAGCCAATCGTCCAGGTAAGGGTACACCCGGACCCCCGGCGTCACAGGAATGCTGTCACCACTGCCATGCATTTGGTGAAGACCCTGGGAGCTAGAGAGAGACCGAAGGGCATGGCTCGGAACTCGTAAAGGGATCCCTCCACTCTGAAGCAGAGGAATCTCTGATGGGACGGACGGATTGGGACGTGAAAGAACGCGTCCTGGAGGTCCAGGGAGCAGAACCACACGCCTCGTTCCAAGGATGGGATTATCTGAGCCAGAGTGACCATCCTGAAGGTCCGAGACCTTAGGAACTTGTTCAGGCTCGAGAATGGGCGCCAGTCCCCGTCGTTTGGGACCAGGAAGTACCTGGACACAAACCCGGGTCTGAAGAGGATCCGCCACCTTCCTGATTACCTCTTTTGAAAGCAGGGCAATGTCGTCTGGCCAGACAACAGCGAGGCTGCGGACCCGTGGCCCCAAGGGGCGACAGCTCGAAAAAGGCGGAACCTGCTCGAACTCCAGAGGCAGGCCTTTTCCCACCACCTCCAACACCCAGCGATCCGTGGTGATAGCGGACCAGGCGGAAAGGAAGTGGCGGAGCCGCCCCAGAGGGACCCAGGGGAGTAGCGAGGTTGGGGCGGCACCCTCAACCTGTCACTGGGCAGGCTTGGAGGAAGAACACGGCCGAGGAACCTCCCGGGCCTTTACCTCCTTGCTTCCTGTTGGAGGAAGCCGTCAGCTTAGGTTTGGGCGTAAGCGCTGAGCCTGCTGCCCTGCTGCTGGTGCTGCTGGGCCAGTCGAGGAGCAGGGACCGAAGAACGAAGGACTTCTGCTGCTGCAGCGCCTTTGTCCCTCTGGGCGGAGGTGGCGAGTCAGAGTGGCACTGGACTTTTCGATCCGCTGGAGGTGTCCTCCACTCCAGGGCCGAAGAGGTCAGTCCCAAGAAGGGGACATCCGCCAACTTGTGCTGGGTATCCGCCGGAAAGTGGATATCCTCGGCACGCCATCATCGCATGGCCACTGCGCTGCTACTGACCTGGCACAGGAATCGCCTATGTCCAGAGCAGTCTGGAGCTGCTGCTTCGCCACCGCCCTGCCCTGGTCCCGCAGCTGGCGGACCGTGGTCTGTAGGTCAGGCGGGGGATGAGGAGCGACCTCATCCAGGGAGCCCATGGAGGGCATGGGAGAAGTGTGCCATCAGCATGGCCGAGCTGGCCTGTCGGAGGCCAAGGGAGGACCTAAAGTGCACACTAGCCTGGCAAAGTCCAACTTTGGACTCCTTGTCGGAGGCTTGTCACATCCCGAGCATTACACGGAACACCGAAAAGGCTGTCGGTGACTAACCCCTCAGCAGAGGGTGTTCCAAGCAGACGAAGAGCGGTGGGAACCGCATACTTCCTGGCATCCTGGCCGGGCGCTGGACAGAAAGCAGAGGCGCTGCCAAAGCTCCAAGGTTGGGCTGACAATGGCCTCAGCCACTGGAAAGGCCTCCGTAGGAGAATCCCCTCGGTCCAGAATCTCCGTCAGGGGATACTTGGCCCATTTGGACACGGGCTCGAGCTGCATCCCGGTGGACTCCGAGATGAGTTGAAGCAGACTCAAGAAGGGCGATGGGCTATCGTCCACTGACTGGCCCCCAGAGGACTCCAGATCGCACTGCCTGGAGAACAGGGAGGAATCGTCGTCAGATTCCGAAGAGTCTGCGAAGAGCTGCCTCAGCCCTGAGCCACCCTCCACCTGCAGAGGACAGTCGGGAGTGAGGGTGACCGACAACCTGTGGGGCAGGCCATGACCCGGCCGACAACTCTTGGTCGGGGCCCCTGACTTAGGTTGTGGAGGCGAAGGTTCCACCACAATCGGTGGACCAGCTGGTTTCGGCTTAGCAACCGGCCCTGGGGCGGGCAACTCGACTGGAATGAGTGGTTGCTTCGGCCGTTCCGGCAACAGCCACTTGATGGCCGGGGTCTTAGCCGGGTCGGCTTAGGCCGGGTAACAGCAACTGCTGCCATCAAATCCTCGTGCAAAGGCGCAACTTGCGTCGAAGCCTCCTCACCCGAGGAGCGAGGAAGAGGCGTCGCCGCTTACTTGATGCACGAGACCGAGACCACCAATGACTGCGCGGAACGGCTGGACCGAGAAGAGGTCCAAGACCGAGACCGAGACCTCGGGACCGAGGGTGGTCTGGGAAGGCGGGATACCCGCTTTCCCTCGGCTCGAACTTTAACCGGGACTGCAGTCCCGAGGGAGCAGGCAGATCCTCTGTATCCACCGGGGGAACCGGTGAAGTAGGGTTGTCTGCTTCTCCAGTCGACAGCCCGTCTAACGGATCGAGAAAAATCTTGACTTCATCGACGGGAGTCTCAGCAGGCTGGCCTGATGGGGGCACCGTGAAGCCAGCGGCCTCAGCCGCAACCTCGACCGAAGTAGACGGTCGGCTGCCCGGGGAGGGGGACCTCTCCCGTTCCCAGGAACGACGACGGTGGGACTTACATTTCGACTCCCTTTTCTTGGGCCGAGAAGAATGTCCCGAAGGCCCCTCTCCCTTCGTGGAAAGGGACTGGAAAAGCTCCTTGAACTAAGCTGTATACGAGGAACTCAGAGACAGCGGGATAAATGCCGCGGCCGAGGAAGAAGAAGATGCGGCCTGGGCCTTCCTCTCGAGGCGATCAACTTTCGAGCTGCTCAGCCGAGCCAGCCACCACGGACACCGCCCAACAAGCCTCTTTGGATTTCACTGGCGGAAAACGTTTCTCGAGGCGCCTGAGCTTCAAACGGGCAGCGCGATCGTCCAGAACATTGGCCGAAAAGGAATGGCACGACTCTCAAGCCTGCGGGTTGTGATCTAGGCCTAAGCAGTAGACGCACATGGAGTGCGGATCCATCCTGGACATTTTCTGCCCGCAGGGGCACCTCCGAAAGCCGGGAACAGATTTGTCCATCGCAGCCGCGAGGGAAAAAGACCACCGAAGTTTGGAAAACTTCAAAATCAATTTCGGGCGAACCGAAGAATTAGGATCCATTCTCAAACACAGAGCGCTAAGGAGGGAACCTCAGCTTCCAAGCGGTAAGGAAGATCTGGCGTCATGGGGCGGAGCCGAGAGTTTTACCACCCGGGTGGGTGGGAGGAGCCAGCTTGAAGACCTTCCGGCAAGAATTAAAGCGGCAAGGATACCTGCCAGACAGTGTGGATGAACATATCCATGTCCCTAGAAATGGAGGTTCTGTGGCCACACAATAAATTCTGCCTCCCACGCTGCAGACCCCGCGCCACCGACTGGGCTCTCGCTCCCATTCAGTCTCCATTAGGAGGAAGGACCCCCCCACCGGCAGGTAAGCTGGGGGTGTTCAGGAGTGAGGTGTGTCCCGGGGTGTGTGGCAGGGCTAAGCGTGTGTGGAGCGGACTGATGGGGGGCCAGCGGATGAGGAGATAAAGCATTATACATTTAATAAATTAAAAAAACGAAGAGTCAGTAGAAGCTGAGTAAAACAAATCTGCAGTTTATATTGACTCTGATCAAGGAAAATTATTCCACCGATCATATAAATTGTGGTTATTCCATGGATCATATACACCCCAAAAAATTATTCCGAGGTTTATACTAACATACACCAACCATCAGGGCGAAACGAGAAGCTCAAATATGCTAAAGGAATCCCTTCTTTTTCAAGCGGGTTGAGCACCACTGAGCGATGTTTGTATTGGGACAGGAAAATGTCATAGCAGAATTACCCAGTTGCAAAGTGGGTCAACCAAGGGATCGCCGCTGAAGGACAGTGCCTCCCACATTCAGACAGAATAGTGGGGCAATACTCAGACTTTTTCGCATGCAGGCAGAACTCCACGGTAAAGCAATTCTGTTCCCTGGCCAAGGACGAACCAGCGGTGGCTCAGGACACCTTTTCCCCATAAACTGCAGGGTTTTAAATAGCCGGTATCGCATCGCATTTTGCGATGCAAACCGGCTGGTCATGCGAGACAAAACATGGAATGGATAGCAAAAAAGTGCGATCCATTTTTTCTTGTGGTTTCCACCTTGTTTGAGGCATGATTACAGCCACAGTGATGTGATTAATGCAAAATGGGCTTTACTATGCCCGTTCTGCCCATGACCTCGTCCTCCACAGTATTGGCTGCCTGATCCCGCGCTCTGGAAAGTGGCTACACGATGTGGACATACGTACGTGCGTCCAAGCAAGCTGGCTGAGAATTAGCGTGAAGTGTGGGTGGGTTCGTTCCGGGGTGGGGGGTCGGAATTCGGTGTAAGAACATGATTGGTGGTAGAGAAAGCTCAGGTATATTCCACCAATCACTTAATTTTGTGGGCTGTCTCCTTGCTTCATCATGTGGCAAGTGCTGCAGTAGAATGCATGTTCCCGTGCCATTTTCTCACTCATACAGTTCGAGCCTCGGAGAGAAGAACCGTTACCAGAGTGCTGCTGTCCAAAGAAAACGGAGGACGCCAGGTCCAGGCAGAGAAGTGCAACTTTGCAGCCCCATCAAACAAGTGGTCAGCCGCAGCACTAACTGAGGTAAGTGGTGCCGTGCTGGTCAGATGGTCTGCCCAATTCTGGTTGGTTTTTAATTTACCTTGCTGTCAGTCAGTGACAAATATTGAAGTGGGTTAATACTTAAAAATTAAAAGTTAATACTTAAAATGTAACTGTGCCTTTGTAGGAGGAGGCCCAGAGTCGAGAGTTGAGCAGGGCGCAGGGGTGTCCTGACCTGATGACTTTGAAGCAGCCTGGGAGGTACAGAGACTTTTGCCTGTTAAACGAATTGAGTGAGGTGCAGCAGCAGGGGCCTGGATGTAAAGGTGGTGGGGGTATTGTTCACAGCTCAGCAGAGTACTCAAATGTCTTCTGTGTTTTGCTATTTAGGCACAGTCAGTGTGCTCATGAGGTAAACTAGCTCCTGCTCTACGACTCATCTTGAGTGGGACTGGGGGGAGTGAAAGACTGAGACTAAGTGGAGAAAGACTATTGAGGAAGGGATTCAGCAACCAGCATGGGATTAATCTGGAACAGCAGTCAGGTCGACCGATCAGGTACATCAGCATTGAGAAATTAACTGTGTGACTGTGATAGTGACTGGAAGTTGTGGAGCGAGTAGTTTGCTAGCAGTTAGACTCAGTGACTAAGTGCCTAACTGGAAAGGAGTGAACTGGATTTTTTTTTACTATTTTTTTTCTCCATTTGTCCCAAGGTCAAGGCTGCTCTTGGCATGCCATGTGTTCTTAGTCCCCTCCCTCCTCCCTGCCCTAAATGGTACTGCAGCATGGTGGGGTACTGCTCGGAGGGTTACCTGTACTACTGTACTGTCTAGTACAGGTCTGTGCTGTTGACCAAGTTTCTCTTTACATATGTTAATTCTGCTCACTTCTGCCCTGTATTGTGGTGTATGGTTAGTGTAGACAGTCACGGTGTAGTAGTAAGTTCACAGATGCGGAGTAGTGTTGCAATTTAAATAATGAGCTGCACAAGTGTTGGTCGTCATCGTGAGGCAGGTCATCATGGTTTTGCATGGTGTGTGTCATGCATGTTGCCCCAACGATACCGCCTAACTATCCAATTCAGAGATACAGTATCCTGTTGTCACTTCCTCTCAATGTTAATATCTATTTTGCTGCCCTCTGTGCCATTTTGAAACAGCCTGCCTGCCACTCCACCACCATGTGTAAAGTGCCCCCCCACCCAGAAGCAGGAAAGCCAGTTACCATTCTGTTTTGTGTTTGCCTCAGAACTGCAGCCTGCTGCCTAGCACAAGTAATTTAAGGCTACAAGATCTGCTGAGGCAGCTGACAAGCAAGCTACCGTCTCTGTCACACTGATTACATCTGCTTCTTGCAGGCCCTGTGTGGAAAAAGTACCATCTGGGCTGCTTTTTGAGGCTCTCAGTGCAAGTGCCATTACTTGCAATTGTGGGCCTGACTTCACTAAGGCCCTACATGACAAAGAGCCACTCTGCCTGTCTGGGATGTTTCAGTTTGTCAGGCCATCAGCATTGCATTGTGCAGCCTCGCCACACCAGTATATAATTATGGGGCCCTGAAGCAGTCCTGGTGGCCAGGGTCAAGCACCGGACTGGGTCCTTCTTCTCATTCGACTGCCCCTGCATTCAATGATAATCTGAGGTCCAGCTGCCATGATTCATGTCTCAGTGTGGCCCATGGATGCATCCGATTTGTGCCGGTCACAGCTGCTGCTACACTGCCACTCCCCCCTCCCCAATGGTCGGGTGGTATTTTGAATCAGGTGGTTTGTGCAGCTGCCCACTAAGCTCTCCAGTGAGATTTGTTGTGGAGCAGTCTGGTGTTGGGGATTTTTGTGTTGCTGGTGAAGGTTTATTATGTGGGGACGGTGGTCAAATTTAGTTGAGCGCCTCTGTCAGAGTCTGACTATTGCTTTAACTTTTTTTTCAAGTTGGTGACCAGACCCGACTGAGACTTTGTCCCTGTGGCACAAGAGGTGAAAAGAGGAGCCTGCCCCAACTGGTGGCCCTGCGGTAAGTTACTGCTGTGTTACTGTCCTCAGTGAAAAATGAATTTATTTGAATTGAACGAGTCTCTGAATGTATGTCCTGTTTTGCAGGCGCTTGCTGCATGATGGTTCACCCGACCAGCCTGGCCAGCCAGCGGTTGCATCCAGTTATTTTCCAGAGAGACAAGGTAGGGTAACTAACATTTGGGGCATTTGGCAAGCTAGCTTGGGGATCCTTGTATTGGAAGTAGTCAATCACATTAGGTGCACGTGGACTGAATTGCGCAGCCAAAAGGAGCCAACGGGTGGTAGACTGGGACTCAGGAAGAGGAGGAGGAGGAGGGTCGGGAAGAAAAAGACTTACAGGATTCAGAAAAGTGCCAGGAATGTAGAAGCTCTCAGAGGGACAAGACACAGACTGACACACTTATGAACTGAAAAAAAAAACAAAAAAAAACACAATATTGTGTCAGTGAAACTCTAAAGCAAACTGTACATAATATTCGAAGTGGAATGAGGGGTGTTTAGTGAGCCTAGGGCTAGCAATCAAACTCTGCCTGAAAACATTTGGGGAGGGTTTGGTCGGTGTGGCAAACGGCGACCGGACTTTTCACTTCTGGCATTTGAAACTCGTGATGGTAAATAGTCACTCTGTGTGCTGTTCTCGGGGTGCCCATTTTGTGTCTGGCCACCGCAACATTCAAAGCCAGCAGCTGTGAGAGTGAGACAAGTAGTCTCTAGGGCCTGCCATATTGATGACTGGTGTTTAAGTCCAGTCTGTTTAGTATTTTGTTGTCAAGCCCCAAATAAAACCAAGATTTGGTCATCAGCCCTGCAGAGCTGTGCAGACAGCAGCAGATAGCGATTCTTGTCAGTGACCGTTTAAGTTAGAGGCTCTGACCTGTTACTAGTACTGTGTGGCGTGGGTACTGACAGACTCAGTCCATTTAAGTTAGAGGCTCAGTCAATCAAGCCCCACCCATGGTCATCTTTGCCCTGCACAGCTCTGCAGTGTTGTGTAGGAACGGGGGTTCTGAGACCGTTTAAGTTAGAGGGCTCAGACCCGGTGTTGCTAGGGTAACTACAGATTTGTCCTCCCCGATTCCCGTTTAACTTAGAGGGTAAGTCAGTCTCCCCCCAACCCCTGACAACTGTTCAGCTGCAAGTAATCACTGGGTGGTGTCTGTAGGAAAGAAGCGACACAAGACAGAATTTAGAAGCCTGATGTTTATTGTCAAATATCTTTCAACAAATAATTATACACACTGGAACAAAAACACACATTCTTGTTCAAGTTGTTTTATTATTGTTACATACGTGAGTCAGTCAGTGTCGCACACAGCTACGTGAACCTGGAGAACAGACAGCAACCATGGCAACCAGCACCAAAAAAGTAAGAAGGCACACTGCAGAAAAATGGAAAAAAGAGATTGATCACCGCAATGAATGGTTAGTGTACAGGGTTTTAAATAATTGATTAGCAGTTTTTTTTCTGGGACAATACTAACTGTACAGAAAGTATTTATATAGGTTTTCTAGAAGTGTTATGTTTGTTAAGCACAATGAGGCAAGTGCAATGCATTTTTACAATGTTTTAGCACTTTTATGAGCAAAACGCTAATCAATTTTTAGAGTTAAATAAACCCTTGGTGTATGAAACAGACAATGGTGGTGAGTTTGTAGACCGGGTAAAATGTTCCCTGTGTGAAAAATGGGCAGACCAGTTAAAGTACTGCAGACATTTTAGTGAAAGTTTCATTGTTGGCATCCGAGGTACAGCTTTGAAAAAGGACAATGTTGCAAAAACACAGTCAATGTGATGCTCATAAACGAGCTGTTACACTCAACCAAAAACCAGAATCAATTGCCTCTATATACAAAACCACACCAATAGGACGTGCACTATTGGGAGCAGAAGTAAAAGAGCTGTAGTTCGCCGTCTGATTGAAATCGCTTATCTGCTCGCTAAAGAAGAGCTTTCATTTACTAAATTTGAATCATTTGTTAAACTTGAAAAAAGACACGATGTTGATCTCGGAAGTGCATATGCAAATATTAACGGTTGTCGTATGTTCACGTCAGTTATTGGTGAATTGTTGCAGGAAAATCTACTCACAGCCCTTCAGAAAAGTTTGTATTTTGCAGTTCTTCTAGATGGGGCAACAGATGAAAGTTGTATTGAAAAATTACTGTATATTATGCATTTTAATGAAAGTTCTTGTTTAACGGAGATGACCTTTTTCAGATTAAAAGGCGTTCAACACGCCAGTGCAGAAGGTTTATTACAAACACTTCAAGAAGCCTTCTTAGAGTTTGGCATTTTAGACTTGAACAGTCGCATGGTTGCTATGTGTGCAGATGGTGCTGCAGTAAACCTGGGGAAAAGAAAAGGGCTATCAGCTCTGCTAAAAGTGGAAATGCCATGGTTGCTGTCTATTCATTGTCTTAACCATAGACTTGAATTGGCAATTAGAGATGCACTGAAAGGAACATTTTTTGATCAAGTGAATGATAATCTCATGACATTGTACTACCTTTACGAAAAAAGTCCAAAGAAACTTCGTGAGCTCAGAGAATTAGCTAAAATAGTGGGCGGTGAAGTCAGCAAACCAGAAAGAGCATTTGGAACAAGGTGGGTAGATCACAAACTTCGTGCCGCTCAGACACTGGTAAAATCCTACACAGTTACGATTCATCATCTTGAAAATCTCGCTGAAACTGCCACTACACCACCAACAGAGAAAAGCAGAGTTAAGGGCATTTTGACCAAACTGAAAACTGCCAAATTTGTCACTCATTTGCTGTTCTATATTGACCTTCTAGGGCCACTGTCACGACTCTCCCTCAGTTTACAGGGTTCTTTTGCTGACTTGATCTTAGCTTTGGCTTGTGTTGCCGCAACCTTATGGCAACTACAGCATCTCGCAGATAATCTTCTTGGAACATGCAACTCTGAACTTAAGACACTGTTACAGCAACATGATCATGACGTTACTGACAATGACGAGCCTGATGATTCTGAACCAGTCGTGTTTAAAGATGTTACGGTCTCGAATGCTAACGGCATCAGGCACCTTATAACACAGGTACCTAATTACGTCAGTAGTGTACAACAGGGCATTTCTGATAGATTTTCAGATATCACTGACTGTGACTCTCAGGACCAACACCCAATTTTTAGGACTTTAAAACTGTTAGATGTGAAACAGTGGCCTAGGAATGCTGATGAGCTAGAAATATTTGGGAATGTAGACTTGGACGGATTTGTTAATTACTATGAACAGATACTCACAAAACATAATGTTGACCTTGCTGCTTTGCCAGGAGGATGGTCCGAACTTAAAACTTTATACAATAAGTTTTTAAGTCACTTAAACAGGGAAGACTTTTGGAACTGTATTCTGAAGTCCTACAGAGAACAGTTCTCAAACTTCTACCACATTGTCGTTATTTGTAAGCTCATTCCAGTATCCAATGCAAAGCTGGAAAGGTCATTTTCAATAATGCAGCGTGTCAAAACTGACTGGAGAAACAGACGGAGTGAGGTAATGTTGGAACACCTGGTTAGAATTTCAGTTGAGGGTGACAGTCCAGAGACATTTGATCCTTTTCCAGTTGTAGATAGATTCTTCAGCACTCCTAGAAGAGTTTGTGCGAAACAAAGGTAGTCAGAAGCAAAAAGGTCAGATTCATCCCGCACCACAAATGTAACTAGTTCAGAAGATGCAGCAAGTAGTACTAGCATTATGTCTTACAGTACTTCGAGTCAGACAGTGGCGGGCGTGACTGATCGATAGCGAACCCCTGTAAACTGCGGAGTACACTTTTAAACATAACTTTTAGCCTAAGTGGCAGTAAGTGCCGTGGGAAAAATTTCAGGTCCTCGTTAGTCGGTAGCTGGTCACCGGAGGGAAGTGAGTCAGTTGAGAATCCACGCCAGTCAGCAGAGCACCTCTCTTCATGTCTGCCTGTCAGCCCCTCCCGTGCTTAGGCGTCCAGATAGATCTCCAAGCAGGGAGTGCTACATAACTCAATTATGGGGTGCCCTCTGCACTCTCTCTCCTACTTAGCAATCTGGACCTCAGTGATTACGGGGTTGGCACAGGCAGGCAGATGTGGAGGTGGACACTCGGAATCCCAGCTGGCCATGGGAACTGGCTCTTTCAAATTTCGTTTACCAATCCCACAGGTCAGGACTTTGCTTACTTCAGCAAATGGGCTGCACCTGTCTCGGTCAGCAATGTGTGCACTATATATGTACATGCTGGGGCACCAACCATGCCATGAGATGTCTGAGTTGGACTTGTTTCAAATTACATTTTTCTTGTGCTGACTTCATCACAACTTTACTAATTGTACTGAGCTCTCAGAAGCCTGTGTGGTATTTGGGACACCACCTTAGTCTCACGTTAAAATTTAGCACTGACTAAAGTGCTCAGCTTATGGTAAAGCAAGTAGTCTAAAAATTAGTTTTCCAAGTTAAACTTTTTATATGGCATTTAAGTCCTCAGGTTCATTGGCTGATGGAGACACTCACTGCCATATGTATTTTTTTCAGTGGCTCAAGTTGAAGACCACATTTGTTAAATTTCTTCATTGTTGGTGAGAATGATATTAGTGGCTAGAAACTTTATAATAACTTGGATGTGACAAATCAAAAATTCCGTCTCGCTCAATTGTGGGGTTGGTGGGGGGAGACTCATGAGCAGGCTTCTCAGGTGGGTACACAAAAGTCATCATCATCTTTTGTGCTGAGCTCTCTGGCTGGTCCTGGAAATAAGTCAAAAGTGAAGTTAAATGCCACAGTGAGTCTGACAGTGTATGCTGCTGGCAGCCTTAAACTGGCTGTTCTTAATATCGAAACTATCTGCACTTACTGAAAAATTAGTGGGATCTGGCCGCCGGGAACTGGGTCTACAGGCCTGAGTAGACAACTTTACTGACTTCCGAACCACCCATCCATTCAAAATTGACCGTTTAAGTTAGAGGCTCAATCCAAATCTGGATGGTGGTTGGGAACTTTACTGCAGTAGTAGTCCAAGTAGCAGCTCATGTCAGTTACGGTGCTGTAGCTGCTTATTCTCAGTTACCCTACAGATTGCTTCCAGCCACGCAATTAAATTTCGTGCCAGCACAAATCCAACTGCACCACAGGCTTTAGGCTTATTAAGGTCAGATAATGTTGGTACTGAACATAACTTTAAATTTTGTTTGAGACACTAGACTCCTGACTACTGTTCCCAACCACCCATCCATTTAAAATTGACCGTTTAAGTTAGAGGCTCAGTGCACAATGGATGGGAGGTTGGGAACACTAGTCAGTTGTACTTGTGTCTGTTGTTAAATTACTTTTAGGGTGCAGCTGCAGCTGCTTATTCTCAGTTACCCTACTAGCTGTTCACTGTTGGGTCCATCACAAAAGTAGTCACGCTTGGAAAGGTTGGCAAGTGGAAACTTATTTAAGGTCAGAAAATGTTTGTTACTGCATACTAACTGAACTTTAAATTTTGTTTGGACACAGTGACTCCCGACAACTGACTACTGTTCCTAACCACCAACATCCATTTAAAATTGACCATTTAAGAGGCTCAGTGCAAATGGATGGGAGGATGGGAACACGAGTCAGTTGTACTACTTTGTCTGTGTAATAAATTAGTGAGGTGCAGCTGCAGCTGCTTATTCTACTGCTACTTTTGTAGTCACGCTTAGGAAGGTTGGCAAGTGGAAACTACATTTAACAAGACTGGGGTCAGAAAATGTTCGGTACATACTGAACTCTTTAAATTTTGTTTCACTAGACTCCCGACAACTGACTACTGTACCACCGTCCCATTACTTTTCTGACCGTTTAAGTTAGAGGCTCAGTCAAGTGCAAATGGATGGGAGATTGGGAATAAAGTCAGTTGTAACTACTTGTGCATGTTTTATTACTTTTATGCAGCTGCAGTTGATTCTGAAATTTGTAGCTGACTGTTCACTTGTAGTCAGGCTTGGGAAGGTTGGCAAGTAGAAACTACATTATTAAGAATCAAATATTTAATACTAGTAACTCATGTCAGAGTTATTATGAATTCTGTGAATTTCACTCAGGAGACACTGATGAAAAAAAAAATTAATAAAGTGACTCTGACTGCACACACTCCTGTACCAGAGTCTTTTTTCCCCCTTTTGCTCCACACATCAAAGGAAATCAAAAAAGTGTTTATCAGGTGAGAAATAACACCAATTATATCTGTCTCTAGTAAATTACTTTTTTTTATTTTGCTAATCAATTCGATCCAACTGCTACACATTTGCAACACTGATTAGCACTTTTCCGCGCAAAAGTGCTAATCAATTTAAAATTCTTATTTAAAACCCTGAACTGGGATCTGTTCGGTCTCTTGTATGCCTTCAAGCAATACCGCCTCTATCAAGAGTCCTCCACAAAGTGGCATTGCACAGGACAGTCATGATTCTAGTCTGTCCCTTATGGTTTTTCCGCACTTGGTTGTTTCTCATTCATTGGTCAGGGCGACCACCTCGAGCATTCAGGTTCAGCCATGGGAATTCTCCATCAAGGTCCAGTTCTGCACCCCATTTTAACAACTGGTCTCTCTCTAGACTTGGAAACTGAGTGGAAAATCTTTCAAGGAGCTATGCGGTACAGCCCCTGTTATTAACATGATGGGGAACTTGTATGTCTCTTCTTCCTCCAAAGTACGTTATAGAATCCGGAGGAAATCTTGGTTCTGATGTCATTCCAGACACATAAAGACCAACACAATATAATTGCCTGTACTACTGCAGTTTCTTTAAGACAGATGGACAAAGGACTGCAACCAGCCACCTCATAAATTAGAGTTTCTGCACTGGGGGCACTCTTGACGGACCCTGGAGAATTGTTGGGTTCATATTCCCATGTCTGGTACTCCTTCAGGCAGCAGCATTAAAACATCTTCAGTCCACCAAAGCTATCACCTTAGAGTCTTAATATGGCTCTCAAGGTCGTGACCAAGGCCCCCCTTAGAGCCTCTCAAGCCATCCGTTATGCTTCTCAAAATAAAGGCTGCCCCTTTTTTCCTCAAAGCTATTGTTCCCGCTAGGAGTTTCAGCAAACTAAAAGCATTGCTGGCCCAAGAGCTGTACACTCGTTCATCAGGCTAGAACAGTTCCAATTTTTGTTTGCCAAAGTTATGTCTCCCTCTACTACAATCAAAGGTTCATTCTTCCTTCCTTCTGCTCACTCTCCAAAAAAGTAACAAGGATGGAAAAAGTCATACACTAGACCTGGGAAGAGGGAAAAAAATGGACATTAAGAGAGAGGAAGCTATTCGCAAAACTTCAACTGTGTTCATACCAGTTTAATAATAAATTTGGGGCAGCAAGGATTCATTAGGCTCTATAGCCAAATGGATTCTATCAGCCACCTCTACGGCATATGCTCCGGTCAGAGTAACTTGCCTGGCCCAGTGAGAGTCCATGGCCCCCTTCGTGCACATAATTCAGAGAAGCATTGACAGCACACTCACCCTGAGTGGTCTTTTGATCATCCATTCACACACATAAAAAAAAAAAAAAAGGAGGGTTCTCACTGGGGGTGATGTCCTCGGCAGAGGCATCCTTGGCCGCAGAGTGTTTCAGCGGTGGTGAACCCTTTAGGGCTCTTGACATTCTTCCCACCAGGGACATCTGGGGACGTACTGCTTTTGTACATCCCAGGAGTAAGGAAGCCCGGAGACCAGCTTAGGAGAGAGAAATCGAAATTTAAATACCTGTAAATTTTCTTTCTCCGACGGCTGGTCTCCGGGCTTCAGATTCCCTCCCAGAATGTATATTCTTGGCTGGCCTCACGGCCATATATGCCTTAAAATTCCTGTTTTTTGTTCCCAAGTTCTTGTAGTATTGCCACATTGGACTGCCTTTGGAAGAACTGAGGAGAACAGGAAGTGGAGGGCTGGATGTCCCCTCCTGCAGAGATCCAATTCCTGCCTGTGGATCAGCATCAGGAGGTACAGCCCAGGTATAAGGAAGCCTGGAGACCAGCCGGACAAAGAACTTTTACAGGTATTTAAATTTAGATTTTTTTTTATTATTGGCGTAGTTCCATTTTATTTCCCTTCTTCGACATCCCAATGCATTTTTATCTGTGTTGCTGTCAACTTCTAGCTTTGCCCGAGTAGATCCTGGTCTGCTGGAAATTGCCACTACCCAGGAGCTATTCATGGCTCTTGCCCGCCAAATCCTTATTTCGGCCCCTGCAGCAGCCACAGAATTTAAAGCCACTGAAAAAGGACCTACCTGCTATAAGTGCTGACGCTTTTCTATCTCCTCCACACAGATGGCCCTGACTCCGTAGGCACGGACCCCCCCCCGGTCGGGTGGACGGACGGTTGAGAGGGCCAGCAAGCAGAAGCCCTCCCTCCAAAGCGTAGAACAGGTATGAAATTGAAATTCGGACACCAAGCAGAGCTGCAGTGATCTGCTGAGGACTCCTGGCGTTTGGCGCCGTTTTTCTCATTTTTCAAACTGGGACTTGGAGCCCCGCCGACACTCCACGTCGGCTGCCCCACCACCCTTGGCAAACGCCATCTTATATAGTGGTGGTCCCGTGAGCTTATCAGCTCACTTCACCATTTGCAGCCTATCAGCTGCTGTCACTAGAGGCCGTCCTCCTTGGCTGTCTGTATTGCTAATCTCCTACTGCAAGAGTTTTTCCTCTTCTTTCTCGCTGTCCACAGCAAGGTGCGATACTGCCTAGATCCTGGGCAAATTAGAGGGCCTCCCAGACGACACATACCAATTCATTACCAGTTGGCTGTTCAACCCACTAGGGACTAAGACCCCCCAAACTCCCCTGGGTATACTCACAAGCAGCAGAACCCAATTTTTTGTTTTGTTTTTGTCTAACACCAGGAGTGAAAGGAACTAAGCCCACTCCCTTCAGTGTCCCAGCCAAAAAGCTCCTAAAGCTATACAGGCACCACCACTACTACTACTAGGACACACCCCACTTAAGGACAGACGCCCCTGCAAGTTTTTCAACTCACGTGCACTCGCACCTACTGTGGGGATGAAGGACCTGAGTACAAAAGCTTCAGTCTGGTGCTGCTCAGCCACAACACAGGAACTGGTGGGGCATGCATCATGACAAAAGCCTCACGCCTGCCAGGATCCATATCCTGGTTCTCTTGTACATAGTGGCATTAGCATGGGTGGAAGCAACAATGCACGCCAATCATGACCCTAACCTTCACAGAGGATCCCAGGGACATCACCTACCGCATTTGACAGTATGCCCTGCAACTACAACACTGGATGCCCTGATCCGGTTGCATGGCCTCACGCGCAGGGGAGAATGCTACCACATCTTCGCAGCAGCGACCATAAAGTGAACAAAATTGTCGCCCCGCACCCAGCGGGGGTCCTCCGCCTCACTGTGCTCCCACTGCTAATGTGCTCAGGCAATATCCAGCCCAACCCTGGGCCTCAACTCGCTAACTCGTCCCTGGGGTCCCTCAGTGACCCAACATGGCTTCATGCCAGAGGCTTGAGAGTCGCCCACATGAACATCTGTAGTTTGAGACCCAAGATACATGAGGTACAATCCTGGGTGGAGATGTACAGGCCAGACATGCTTGCCATCTCTGAATCCTGGCTGAAGCCCCATATTCTCCCCCACGAAGTAGCACTAACAAATTACCACACCTTCCATAAGGACAGAGAGGGGAAAAAAGGAGGGGGAGTCCTAATTTAAGTGAGCTCCTCGCTGGAGGCCTCCCAATCCTCTATCGACCTGCCAAGCTCCTCTGGGCTTGAATACATCATCAAAATCATACTGGGCCATGCAAAACACCTAACCTTAGGTTGCATATATAACCCCACCACTGGTGGTAACACTGCCCTTCAAAACTTAGCACGCTCCCTAGCAGGGGCCTCACACACAGAGTTTCTGGTCCTAGGGGACTACAACCTGAGGTGGGACACTGCCACCGAGCAAGCCCACAGGGCCTCGCTCCATGAAGCAAACCTGCAAACAGGTCATAACCGAGTTCACCAGGCTAAACCCTAAGACCGGCAACCACTCCACCCTAGACTGGATCCTAGTCTTCAACCCGGCCAACATCCAAGCGGCTGGCGTGATGTCTGATGCCCTGGGTGATCACTCCCCCACTTTTTGCATCTGGAAGAACGGGCCCCCTAGGATTCCCCCAAGGCTCAAAGCCACCAGAAACTTCTCAAGCTTCTCCGCCGAAGCCTTCCAAAACTCACTGAGACATGCAGACTGGGTACCACTAAGGATACTAGGAAGTGTTGAAGAAGCTGCCCAGTACTTCCAGCACACTTTCATGGCAGAGGCAAACCTCCACGGCCCGGTAAAGAAGCGACAGGCGAAAGGACAATGTCATAGATAGATATCGCGCGAGCTGAAATCCCTAATGCTCACCAGAGACAAAGCCTGGAAAAGGCCAGGCACACCGCAACCCCGGACGACCTCACCACTTACAGGTCTCTACGGAACCAGTGCAAGAAAGTTTTGAAATCTGCCAATAGGGAGTTTTTCAAAACCCTTCAGCGGGATACCTTGTCAGACCCTAAGTCCTTCTGGTCCAGGATTAATTCCCTGTTAAAAGGCACAAGTAAACCTCAGCAGGGCAATATAACCTGCAATGGCCAAACCCTAACTGACGGAGGTGAGGCCGCAGCTGCATTCAACAGCTTCTTCACGGACCTTGGCACCCTCAGAAATGGCCACCAACAACATAACAAAGGTCCCCCGGTCACTGAAACGCAGGAGCTACCGACCCCCCATTTCCACCCAAGGACCGTGAGCATCAAAGTAGTGCTAGCTCTTCTGCCATCTTTAAAACCCACAGGCTCGCCATGACCTGATGGGCTGGACCCACGGCTGCTCAAGGCTGCTGCCCCCACCATAGCCTTACCTGTTACCTGGTTAATAAACAGATCCCTGACAGAGGGGTAGTCCCCAAAACCTGGAAGCAGGCCCATGTGGTCCCAATCCACAAGGGTGGATTCAGAGAAACAATCAGCCATTGCAGACCCATCTCCATCCTCTGTCACCTCGCAAAGATCCAAGAGCGGCTCATGTATGGCCAACTAAGGGATTACCTTGAAGCCAACCGGCTCTTGGCCCCGACACAACACAGCTTCCGACAAAAGCATGGGACTGATAAGAGCCCTCATCAGACTCACCACCGATGTCTTGGCTGCCTTGGATAAAGGCTCTCCCACGGGGGCAGTCTTCATCGACCTGACCAAGGCCTTCAACCTAGCAGACCACCCACTCTTGCTAGCTAAGCTGAGCACACTTGGGCTGGATTGACACTTCCTAAGCTAGTTCCGCAACTACATGACTGGCCGCTCCCAGCAGGTCAAATGGAGAGGTGCTACCTCCAACCCTCTACCTTTAAATGAGGGAGTATCTCAAGGATCCACCCTGGGCCCTCTCCTATGCTCCCTGTTCGTCAACGACCTCCGCCACCACTGCAGCAGCAGCTACATGGTGCAGTACGCTGACGATGCAGTATTCTACAAAACAGCGGCGCACCTAGATGATCTCTGACCCCTGCTCCAGTCAGACCTCTCCCAGGCAGAAGCTTGGCTGGTCGAGAATTGCCTGGTCCTCAACCCAAACAAGACAAAAGCATTCCTGTTTGGTTCAAAATCCATGGGTCCATCGAGGGCACATCCACTGCCACTGGCAGCACAATTGAGGTGGTACAATCCTTGAGATACCTGGGTCTTACTCTAGACCAGGGACTCACCCTAAAGCAGCATGTGGACCAGGTGACAAAAAACATCTACCAAAAACTCAGGCTGCTCTACCGTCTAAGCGCCAGCATGATACCCGAGACACGACTGGCAATCTCTCAGAGTGTCCTCCTACCTACTCTCACCTATGCAGCCCCAACCCTACTCGGAATTGCAAAACTCGAGTAGGGCAGACTGCAGATCCTGTACCACAAAATTGCGCGATTCGCCACAAATGCCCACCCAAGGACCCATCACTGCAAAGCCCTTGCCTCTCCCAAATGGCCCACCTTGAACCACAGGCTCCAGTACCCACCGTTAAGCTGGACCTATAAGCTACTCTCTGATGACCCTCCTGCAGGGCTCTTCGGGCTACCTGCCCCAAAGCGGACCAGCAGGCCTCTCCACTCTTCAGGAAAAACACTCCTAGAGGTACCCAGGATCAGACATGCAGCAGGCAGTAAATGCTTTGCCCACACAGCCCCTACACTGTGGAACAAGCTCCCCTATCAACTCCAGGAAGCCCCCTCCCTAGCAACTTTTCAGACAGGATCACGCGCTCACCTCCTAAACTTCAGCTCCTGCTCCTGTCCTGAAGGATAGCTAAACTGCCCCCCTAATAGTCAGGCTACAAAACAATCTACCTGCCCTAGCTCACAGAAAGCTGCCACAGCTGAGTATGTCTATGAAACTGGTCTCAACCAATGTAACCCCCTCCCAACGTCCTATACCGAATTGCTTGTATATGATGCTGCACTACCTCCCTGCACCTCTACAACCTCTCATAAGCTAACCTTACCATATGTTCTACACTGTACTGATTATGTCCTAAACAGTATCAGCTGCATAGTTAGTTGCCCTGCTTGCCTACAATGCCTGTTTCGCCTATTGTACTATGTGTACTATAGGTCTATACTTCTCAATATATTGGAATAAGCCTAGCCAGGACTCACTGCTAGTATACCCCATGTCATCTTCTTCTGTTATGAAATATGTACAGTGTCAATGAACTACCTGTATGCTATGTCCTACCCCTGCATTATCTGTTTGTATCTGCTCAACTTTATGTAATCTAACTCCGGGTCACCCCTGAAAAAGGGACCTCCGGGGCCCAGTGGGCCTACCCGGTCACCAAAATTTTATAAATAATAAATAAATAGCATACACAATAATAAATGTTATAATACCCAGAATTTTGAATATCATTACTAATATTTTTGGCTCAGCATCAGCAACAGAATCAGGGCTAGAAATAAATTTTTTTGAGATGCCTGTCCGAGGGACAGGTGGGGAGTAAATTTTGCCTGTCCGACCAAAGTTTTACCTGTCCACATTGTTGTAATTCTAATAAGCCTGGGAAATCTGTGAATGGGCATTCAGAACTAACATACTAAAATGCCAGCAGAATAGGCCTAACGGTCTTTCGTGTCTGCTCGTTTGGTCAGTCCCCAACCTGGGTGCTGACCTTGCTGTACCCCTCGCCTTCTCTGGCTTCTCCCGTCCCAGTTCTGGATATTCTTGCTGCACTGGATTTTGCTTCCAGAACCCTTCCCCTGTACCTGTCCCACCCCCTCTTGAACCCCTCCACTGTCTCTGCCTCCAGCAGCCCCCTAGGCAGTGCATTCCATGGCTCCACCACCCTCTCAGTGAAGTAGCACCTCCTCCTTTCTCCCCGGAATCTTCCCCCCTCCAGCTTCCACCCATGCCCTCTAGTGGCCCCTTCCTCCTTCCTTCAAGCACCCGACTGTTCCTCCCCTATTTACCCTCTTCATGTACCTAAAGATCTCTCATCATGTCCCCGGTCCCTCTCTCTTCCAATGTGTACATATTTAGCTCTTGAGCCTCTCCTCATAGGCCCTGTCCCCAAGCCCCAAATCATTTTGGTTGCCCTCCTCTGGACCCTAGCCAGGAGGTTAATGTCCCTTTAAGTGTGGCCTCCAAAACTGCATGTAGTACTCAAGGTGCTGCCTCACCAAGCAGTTATACACAGGAGTATCACTTCCCTCCTTCTGGAGGTGATCCTCTAGCGATGCATCCCAGCATCCTGTTGGCCTGGCTGCTGCCCTCCTACAAGTCTCAAAGTTGTTCATCTTGACATCCACCACCACCCCAGGTCCATCTCAGCCATCGAGACTTGTAGCATTCTCCAGGGTGTACACTTGGCCTGGGTTTCTGGCCCCAGGTGGAGTACTTTGCATTTCCCCGCATTGAACCTCAGCTTCCACTTTCCAGACCATCTTCCAGAGCCTCCAGGTCCCCTGTAGGGCCACCCTCCTCCTCCCATCCACCACACCCCAGTTTCGAGTCATCTGCAAAGAGACTCATCTCACCCTGATTCCTGTCCTTATGTCAGATACGTGGCGAATCAGAAGGGGCCCAAGGACTGATCCCTGTGGGACCCCACTAATGACCCTCCTTGGGGATGAGACTATCCCACTAACTACGACCCTCTGGGTCCGGTCCTGGAGCCAACTGATCAAATAAAGAGTTGTTCTAAATAAATGTTCCACTTCTGTCACCTCATTTTTTCCCCCATTTGTATTATTCCTCGTTCTATTGCTAAGTTGCAAGGGTCTGTGTTAGTATTTTTTTTTTTTCAATAGCTCATTTATGAGGTTTGGGGAGCTCATGAAAACACAGATTTTCAAGTCTCATGCTCTTACAGCCAGTCATAAAAGGGGCTTTTTATTATTTCCCTCCATTTATGCTTTCTGAATCAGCTGAACTAAATCTTGAGGGCTGTATATCTGTTACTATTATCAGCTGACAAAGTCAGTGACTGCCTTCTCCAGTTCAACTGTTTTTGTTTTTTTCTATCCAGACCAGGCCCCCACACTCTTCTCTAGCAGAGCAGAACAGCAGCAGAGCTGTTTTAATTGGCGTAGGCTAGCTAGTAGTATGCTATCGGGCAAACTGAAACTAAGAGCTCTGGAGGACTTTACACTGAGGCTGAGCAAGCTTAGAAACTTTATTTTATCCTCCCTATCCTCCTTTCTCTTTGACAGAGCCTTGTCAAGTTTTTTTTTTTTTTTTTTTTTAGACTCAGTCTAGAAATGTATTAGGCCAAGAGGTGTGTAGACTTAGGCTTTCTGCCTCCCAAAACTATGGAGATCTCCAAGATCTGTTTACATGCAGAGAGCAGAAGAGAGTTTAGAATTTATAATCCAGCTCCTCTCTCTTTGCCTACTTTGTTATCTTTTTTGCTATTCAGCTCTCTCTCTCACCACATAAAGAAAGAGAGAGAGATAGCCCACACCACCTCCACAACTTCAACACTCAAAGCAAGCCTGCCATAAATGATTTTTCTTTTTCTTTAAACAGTGGTCACCACAATAGCAGTGAGAACAGCAACAGCATGTTGCACTTTATTTATATTAAATAAATGCCTTTGTTTGTCTCCCTCCACTCCCAAACAGCCTCTCAAATTCCTTCACTATACAGGTGAGGAGGGATTTTTTTTTTTTTTTTACAAAGTGCCTTGTCTAGTTCTCTGGTAGTTCTCCCACAGCCACATGCAGAGATCTGACTACACCACAGACCCCTCAAGACAGCTCTGCGTGCCTGTCCTTTATTTTTTCCACAAGAAGCACTGAAAAGGTTTTTTTTTTGTTGTTTGTTTTTTTAACCTATTTGCATTTGAGTTTGAATACAAGACCATCCAGTCCCACTCCACTCTCCTACCAGTCTCCCACGTTTAGCTCCGACCCAAGAAAGCACAGGATAGCCCTATCTAGTCATATAGTGTATATTTATATTTTTTTTCCTCAAAGAAAATAAGTAAAAAATGCATGGCTCTGTATGGTGCGGTATCGCTTAGAAAAATTGGTCCAAGCAACCAACTCGCTCTCCTTCTCTCTGACATCTCCCCGATTCAAGTGCTAGACAGAAGAGGAAGCGAGTCAGGATAACTAAGCATGTGCTGCACTGATATGTGCATACAGATTGCCCATTTCACCTGCGGGTACATGACTCTTCCCGCCCGGTGCCACTCAGATTCTAGCAGAGAGGTCAGGTGACAAAGTGGCAGCAGTCACCAGACACCCGGCGGCAACAATGGCAGGCGGGCAGGCAGGCGGAGTTGCTACACTTGTGGCAGGTGGCTACGAGGATGTCGGGAGGATCCTTGCTGCACACAGGAGTCTGCTGGGTCCTAGTGCTGTGCCATTCTATTGCATTTTAAAGGTGAAAATGCAGAAGTGAATACCGCCTGTCCAAGGGGCAGGCAAGCGTAACAAAACAGCTGTCCCAAATGAAAACCGGCTGTCCGGGACAGGCGGACAGCCAGTTATTTCGAGCCTTGAACAGAATTATTGATAAAAGCCAGGAGGAAAAAATTATGCTTAAGCCCCCTCTTGAAAACCTCAACGGAGGTCTCCCTGATATACCAGAGCAGCAAGTTCCATACCAAGGGAACTACCACCAAAAATGCTGAGTCCCTAGACAGCTTTAACCAAGATCAAGGGACCATTAAGAATCTCACCTCAGACTAGCAGAGAGAAGCCCTTTTTGTTAGCCCAGGCCCAAATCGTGCGGGGCTTTGTAAGTAAACAAATCTATCTTAAAAGGGGACATGCCACCTCACTAGCAGCCACCAGTGCAACATCCACAGTACAGGGGTGATATGCTTGTAGTGGAGACTCTAGCAATCAACATTGCTGTGAACCAGCTGCAAGCGTCATGTGAAACATCCACATAGCTCAAGGTATAGAGCATTGTAATAGTTCAAGCTTGACTTCATGAACGCAAGCATTCGTGTCTTTAGGTCCTAGGAATCTGGACAGGGTTTGATACAACATGCATCAGTGCCATTAAGTCCTAGGAGTTTAACATACTAAAATGTCAGCAGAAAAGTCCTAACAATCTTTCAAGTCTGCTCGATTTTCAGCACCTGCACTGAGGGACGATTTTGGTGCCCCCCCCCCTTGGGTTATACTGTCCCCAGTCCCAGATATTTCACCTGTATTGGGCCTGGTCAGATTTACCCTCCCCATGTACCTGTCCCATCCCCTCTTAAACCCGTCCACAGTCTCCACCTCTACCAGCTCCCTGGGCGGCGCATTCCATAGATCCACCACCCTTTCAGTGAAATAACACCTCCTCCTCTTCTCCCCTCTGAGCCTGCCTCCTTCCAGCTTACACCCATGACCTCTCGTTGACCCCCCCTTTCGTTTGGAGCACCCTGACTGGGCCTCCCTTATTGATCCCTTTCATGTACTTAAAGACCTCTGTCATATCCCTCCTCTCCTCCAGGGTGTACATATAGAGCTGCTTGGGCCTCTCCTCACAGGTCCTCTCCCCCAGGCCCCAGATCATTTTGGTTGCCCTCCTTTGGACCCTCTCTAGCAGTGCAACATGTTTGATCCAGGCAATGTATATTTTTTTTTGGGGGGGGGTGTTAATATGTTTTTAGGCTACCTACTGCTGGCACTTGTGGTGGGGCAGATATATCTGCCTGTTTGGTCCCCCTAGTTGAAGACCGTCATGGTGCTCGCTGCTGGGGGATTTACCCCTTAACCTCCCCCTTGTCCCCTCTCCCCCAAGGATGCCGGCATGAAGGATTATTGCCTAGGGTGGCGACATGCTGGCACACGTCGGAGCGGCATGACAACCCTCCCTCCCCGGTCAGTACCCCTGGGATGCTCAGTCCTCCTCAACCAAGCCAGCTCATTCCCAAACCCAGGTCACCAGCGTCACAAGTAGAAATGCTACCAATGGACTGGGCAGGCGATATTTCTTAGATGAAAATAGCCGCCACAGAGTACAGAAAACACCTGATGTGCTTGAGACAACTTCTCGATCCATAATGACGCCTAGATTTTTTACCTTACCTCTGGTAATGAGAGGGGTAGCACTCACTTGTAACACGGACAGTTCCCCTCCAAACCACGCCGATCTATGAAAACCAGCATCCACCAGTAACACGTGCATCTTGTCTGGATTCGGCCTGAACCAACAATGTGTTGGAGGGTGGCAGCTACAATACAGTGACAAATTACCTCCCACCTTTTCAAGCTGGATTTGGGTGTGCTGAAGTTGGCTTCATTTCCACGGTTTCATTTGTGCAGTAGAACGCCATGTGCTGTTGCCACACGAGCTTGGGGGGGTGGGGTCAAATTCTGTCTGTTTCTGTACCCAGCCTGGAAATAACGGATTTAACAAACCATATTTACCAGAAGGGTGAAATCATGAGTGCGGCAAAAGTTATGCATAGATATTTTGAAAGAGTCTATCAACTCACTCAGAGAGCCATCAAGGCAAGAGATTTATACTAAGAACAAATAGGAGCTAGGGGGTGGCGAAGTGCATAAAATGCTCCTATATATTAATAATTTAATGGAAAATCTGATCAATTTGTCCAATCGATTTTTAAATGCTATTTTGTTACTACTAACAATAACTTCTATAGGAAGTGCATTCCAAGGTTTAATAATGCGCAAAGAATAAATACATTTCCGTGGAATAAAGTTAAATCGTTTCACCTGTAACTGTAGAGGATGACCTCGAAGATTGAAAATGTCTTCTTTAAAAGATAATCCAAGATCAACAAGCAGCTGTTGATCTTTTATAATGTCATATATTAAAAGGAGATCCCCTCTTAATCGTCTAATGGATAAATCCATTAAATTAAGGGAAGTGAATCTTGTTTTGTATGGTACATCCTTCACACCTTTAATCAGTTTAGTGTATCCCCTTTGTACTCTTTCCAATTTCCTTATATCTTGCTTCTTAAAGGGGCACCAAAACTGTGACAAGTAATCCAAGTGTGGTCGGACATAGGCTCTATAAAGTGGCGTAAGTACTTCTTGATCCCTTGATCTAATATTTCGCTTTACTGCCCAAATAACCCCATTAGCTTTGCGTATGACAGCATTCATTTGAGGACTAGGAGAAAAATCAATAGATACAAGGACCCCCCCAAATCTTTTTCTGTATTAGTCAGAACTTCATTATCTAAAATGTAAGTATGCACAGGGTTATTCCTTCCACAGTGCATAATTCTACACTTTGTATGATTCAATTTCATACCCCAAGAGGAAATCCATAAGGAAACCCTATCTAAATCGCTTTGTATTAAATTAATTTTATCAGGATTTGCCCAAGGTCCACCATTCTTAATACTGTCTGCATATTTAATGGTATTCGAGTGACAATTTTTTGTTATATCAGCAATGAATAAATGAAACAGGCATGGGCCTAGAACCGAACCCTGAGGTACACCACTAGTGATAAATCCTACACTAGAAAGCTGGCCATTAACAAGAACTTGCAGAGTTCTCCCAGTTAACCAGTTTGCTATCCAATTAATCAGTCTGGGGTCAATGTTAAACTGAGATATTTTATACAATAGTGCCCAATGTGGAAAGAAGTAGAAAGCCTTACTAAAATCTATATAAACCACGTCATAAGGCAGTCTGTTGTCTAATCGATGACTAACATCTTCATAAAAGCACAGCAGATTTGTCAGACAGCTTCTTCCCTTAGTAAAACCATGTTGTTCAGAATCAATGTCGACTAAGTTGGAAGTATTTAGGTCCTTAATCAAACTTTCCAGGATTTTACACAGTAATGAAGTGAGGCTTATGGGTCTATAATTTTCCCCAAAGAGTTCCACATCCTTTTTTGTGAATGGGAATAACATAAGAAATTTTCCATAAATCAGGAACATGATTTATTATTCAAGCAATGGTCATATAATAGTTTAAGAGGCTGGGACAGGCTATCAGCTAACAGATATAAAAAATGACCTGGAATTTGATCAGGGATATACTGGTTTTGCCTTTGAGCCCAACTAATTTAGCATGAATTTCTGCTTCTGATATGGATATGTGGCTGCCATTAGAATTATTTAATGTAACATCTATCTTTTTGAAAGATACTACAGAACTGTTCATTAAATAAATTAGCCGTATTAAGAGGGTCGTGAATTAAGTCATCATCAATCTGTACAGGACCCACGTGGTTAGTTGGTCTTTTCATACAATTGATATAAGAAAATAAATATTTACAATTATCTTTATTGGCATTAGAAGTCCATTTCTGTTCCCAATACATTTTTGATTTTTTAATACCATATTAACATGCCAGCAAAACAGGCCTAACGGTCTTTCGCGTCTGCTCGTGTGATCAGCCCCCACCCTGGGAGCTGACCTTGCTGCCCCCCCTTGCCTTCTCTGGCTTCTCCCTTCCCAGTTCTGGATATTCTCGCTGCATTGGATTTTGCTTCCAGAACCCTTCCCCTGTACCTGTCCCACCCCCTCTTGAACCCCTCCACCAGCCCCCTAGGCAGCGCATTCCATGGCTCCACCACCCTCTCAGTGAAGTAGCACCTCCTCCTTTCTCCCCTGAATCTTCCCCTCCAGCTTCCACCCACACCTCTAGTGGCCCCTCCTCCTTCTTTTGAAGCACCCTGACTGTTCCTCCCTTATTTACCCCCTTCATGTACCTGAAGACCTCTATCATGTCCCTTCTCTCTTCCAATGTGTACATATTTAGCTCTTCAAGCCTCTCCTCATAGGTCCTGTCCCCCAAGCCCCAAATCATTTTGGTTGCCCTCCTCTGGACCCTCTCCAGGAGTCTGATGTCCCTCTAAGTGTGGCCTTCAAAACTGCATGCAGTACTTGAGGTGCGGCCTCACCAAGCAGTTATACAGAGGGAGTATCACTTCCCTCCTTCTGGAGGTGATCCCCCTAGCGATGCATCCCAGCATCCTGTTGGCCTTGGCTGCTGCCCTCCTACAAGTCTCCGAGTTGTTCATCTTGACATCCACCACCACACCCAGGTCCCTCTCAGCCATCGAAACTTGTAGCATCCCAGGGTGTACACTTGGCCGGGTTTCTGGCTCCCAGGTGCAGTACCTTGCATTTCCCTGCATTGAACCTCAGCTTCCACTTTCTAGACCATCTTTCCAGAGACTCCAGGTCCCCCTGTAGGGCCACCCTCCCCTCCTCCCCATCCACCACCGCCCCCAGTTTTGAGTCATCCATAAAGAGACTCATCTCACTCCTGATACCTGTCCTTATGTCAAAGGCGTGGGTGTTGAACAGGAGGGGCCCAAGGACTGATCCTGTGGGACCCCACTAATGACCCTCCTGGGGATGAGACTATCCGCCAACTACAACCCTCTGGGTCCGGTCCTGGAGCCAACTGCCTATCCATCTGATCATCTGGTTCCCCACCCCATTTCTCCCAGCTTATCCAACAGGCCCCGTGAGAACAGAGTCAAATGCTTGCTAGAGTCTAGAAGAGGACATCCACTGGTCTGCAGGTCCGAGCACTCATCGCACAGTCATAGAACTCCACAAGGTTTGTCTTCACGATTTCCCGGGCCGAATCCATGCTGTCTATCGTCCAGGCACCTGACTTTCCAGATCCCCCAGCCTCTCCTTGACAATGCCCTCCATCACCTTGCCCACCACCGATGTCAGGCTGACAGGCCTGTAGTTCCCTGCCACCTCCTTTGATCCCCCTTGTGGATAGGCACTATATGTGCCACCTTCCAGTCCTGGGGCACCCACCCTGTCCTCAGAGAGATGGTGAAAAGCTCTGCCAGGGGTTTCGCCAGGACATCCGCAAGTTCCTTCAGCACTCTGGGATGTAATTTATCCAGCCCCGGTGCTTTCTCCATCTTAAGGGACCTGAGGGCTTCCCTCACTCTCTCTGCTGTGATTTTCACTTCCACTACCTCTTCTCCCTGCTTAGCCTTCCCCCTCCTGCCAGTGATGCCTCCCCCTCTCCCCAGAACCCACTTGATCGGTAAGGTCCCCCCCAAGTATCACTGTCTCCTCCCATGTATGATACCTTTTCATTTTCCTGGTGAAAACTGAGGTGAAGTACTTATTTAGTACCTCAGCCTGCTCCCCAGGTCTTGTGCCCATCTCTCCCCTGTTTTAATCCTACTAATCTGCCCCTTCACCCTTCGTTTTTCCCCAATGTATCTAAAGAACCCCTTGTTCCCTCTCCTAATTTCCCTGGCCAGGTTCTGCTCCTGCCTTGCCTTAGCTGCCCTCACCACCCTAGTGGCCCTTCTAGCCATCAGCTCGTACTCTCATCGATCCCTTTGACTCCTTGAGCACTTGAATTGCCTGTAGGCTGCCTTCTTTCCCCGCACCACCTCCTGGACCTCCCTGGTCCACCAGCAGGGTTTTCGGGCCCTACCGCATTTTCATCTCACTCTTGCACAGGTGCTGGTAGCATCCTGCACCCCTCTCCTGATGATTTCCCACCTACTATCAGCGTCCATGTCCGACCAAATCCCATCCAAATGCTCCTTAAGGATCCTTCCCATTTCCTTAAAATCCACCCCCTGAAGTCAGTTACCTCCGTCTTTGTGCAGCCTTCCACCCCTCCTAGGTCCAGGCAGAACCAGACCGTGGCATGGTCACTCCCCGACAACGGGTCCGTTACCTCCAGGCCCCCAATCTGGTCGCTGTCTGCCAGGACCACATCCAGTACCCGCGTCTCCCTGGTCGGTTCCCCCACCTGCTGAGTTAGGAACGTGTCTTGAAAGACATCCAACAACCTCTGTTCCCTGGTCACTGAGGATGTCATAGTCTCCCAGTCTGTTCCTAGCATGTTTAGGTCCCCAACACCACCACCACCCCTTCCCTGCCCAGTCTGCAGTGTCTCCCAACATCTGCCACCAGACTCTCCTCCAGCTCCTCCGCCAGTGTGGGGGTCTATACCACTCCTATTTTGCCTCTCCCCCCCCTTGTTATCAAGGTATTAAATCGCCTCCACGGTTCCCTCCACCTCCTCTACTCCCCCTATGCCAATGCAGTTTTTGACTATCATTGCTACCCCTCCTCCCCTTCCCTACTCCCTGTCCTTCCTGAACATAGTGTAACCCTCCAGGTTCAGGTCCCAGTCGTGTCCTGCAGTGGCCCAGGTCTCAGTGACCGCTGCCACATCCACCACTCCCTCAGTTAGCATCACCTGGAGCTCAGGCATTTTATTGCCCAAGCTCCTGGCATTTAGCAGGACTACCTTCCACCCTTTCCCTATACTTCCATTTCCCCTACTCATGTTCCCATGGGGATTCTGTCTTACCCTGGTCTGCACCTTACCAGTCGACCTTTTCCCGCATTCTTCCAGCTCCCCAGGGGGTTGAGACAGAGTCCCTCATTTATCGGACCCCCCTGACAGCCTTTTCTCCCATCCCCCTTCACAAGTTTAAACCCCACCTTTCACTAACAAACCCCTCTATTTTCAACTTAAGGATTTCCTTTCCCTCCAAATTGAGATGGAGCCTATTTCTAGCATACAGCCCCTTATCCTCCCAGGTCTCCCCCCAATCCCCCATCATCCATGCCCTCCGGCCCCACACCACTCCCTGAGTTACTGGTTTATCTCCCTAATCTTCCTTTTGTGTTCCCCACTAACCCTTGACGCTGGTAGGATTTCCGAGAAGGAAACCACACATCCTATGTCATGAGACCCTGGCAAGCTCCCTGAACCTTGCCTGTATCTCTAGCTCACTGTTTCCCTCAATGTCATTGGTACCCAGGTAGACCAGTATGTCCGGGGAACCTCCACAATCCTTTGCCAACTGATATACCTCATGCTTGACCCTGTACACCATTAGCCCAGGGAAGCATTTTGTTCTAACCAGACAGGCTTCCCCTTCCCTATCCCACCTGATACCCCTGATCATGGAATCACCCAACAGGAGCACTCTGACCACTCCTTTTCCTCCAATTCCTCCCCTTCCATGTCCCTCATCCTTTCTACCATCCCCTTCCCCAAGCCAGCTCCTTGCTCCTACCCGTATCTGGGTGCTGTCGCCCCCTCCTAACTTACTCAGGCCTCCCCCTCCCCTCCGATCCTATGCCTCTCCTCCTCCCAAAATATCCTTCTGTACCCCGCTCTACCCCCGTCACTGCTCGCGACTGATCCTCCCCCCCAATCTGCTAAACTAGCCTGGCTCGTCCTCCCTCCCTTGCTTCCTGTCTCCATTGAGCCCCTCCATACCTGTCGTGCTCCCTTGGCCTAAAACCTCAGCTCCCTTTACTGCATCCTCCTTGTACTTCTGGTCCTTCTTGCTCTTTCCTCTCAACTGGTCCTTTTTTCCTTGCGCTTTCCTCCCTCTACCCCCCCTCCTCCTGCTCTAGTCCCCTGTTCCCCCCCGTTTTCACACATTCCAAGTTCCCCCTGTTCCTCCTGCTATCTGGTCTGGCTTGCCCCACTCCCTTTCCATCTCTAACTGCCCCCGTCATGGCTACATCGCCCCCCTCATCCTCAAGCAGAAGAAGGGAATTGAAGCAGTTACTGAGCTTAAGGTCCGATCCACCTCCCCGCCTTGCTTCCTTCTGTCCAGCCCCAGCCATCTGCCTACTTCCCTGAGAATGTCCTCCCTTTGGCCCCCCTCTGTGAGGGTCCCCGGATACCTGCCTGCTTCCTCAGTAGTGTCCTCCTCTTGGGCCCCCTCTGTCAGGGTCCCCATGCGACCCCAGAGTACTCTCCTGCACTCCTTTCCCTATGCCCCGGCCTTAATGGTTGGTGCAACCCCATGGAAGAGCCCCTGCCCTATTCCCCAACCTTACCTCCCATCTGCCTCCTCATCCTCTTCCCTAAGCTATGCCAGCCGGCAGCACACTGGGCAACCACCGAACTTCCACGCCCAGTCCAGTATCATGGCCTCCCCACACCCTGTGCACCCCACCAACCTCCCAAAGATGCCGGCCCTAATGATGTGTGGTCCCATCCCACTCCAAGTAGGTTTCCTTGGGTGAGCCACCAGGTTCCCCACTAGTCCAAGATACACCCCTCCCCACTAATCGGGTACCCCACTAATCCTAGATACAGCCCCACAGTAAACGGGTACCCCCTTACTAGGTGCAGTTTTTTTACACAGTAAACTTAAGGGAAGTGAACTCCCTAAGCTCCCTCTCCCAGCCTTTAAACCCAAACCCCAGTAGCTAGAACTACATGAGCTGCACCTGAAGCCTTGTCCTCCAGTTGCAGGACAGGTGTTCCCCTATAAAATGAGCAGAGTTCTGGGGAAGGTGGGATTTGGGCCTCCACCCGACTCTCACGAGAGTGTATCAGCCCTGGCAACACACTCCCAGCTAAAAACAACTTACAAAAACTTACGACAAAGTTAGCTTTCCAGAACCTCACCACATCTTCAAACTTCAACTACTACCTCTGCCCACAGCAAGAAAACTTATAATGCATCAGTGACGACATTTATCTATCCTGTATAAAAATAAACTTTTTATCTATCTACAATTACAGGTAAGTTGTATGCAGCAAGCATTAAGAGCCTTGGCTCACAATGCCATCTGAGCTAGCACTTTTGGTTGTGGATATACATTATAACAGTTGACAGACTTTTACAGGACTAACTAACCCAGGTACACTAGGAAAGATGTAAGATGAGTGGAAACACTCTGCTGAGTAGGTTCAGTGTTTGGGGTACCCACAAGAGTAGCTTGTGTAGGAGACTGGGAGCTGGTGAAGTCAGATCTCTCAGAGAAGCAAGTGCTGAAGACATTAGCAGTGGTAACAGCATTATTTAAACAATAATGCACAACATGATTTACCCACAACTGGTGTGTTTTGTGTCACAAGGCCGCGGACTGCGTGCCTAAGTCACAACAGAAATGGGTAAATTCCAGCATGTGTTTGTTTTGATTACTGGGTAGGTGCACTAGACACTGAAAATGCCTATTTTCAGTCACGACCCGGGAGAGTACAAGTCAAGTTCAGTCCACACAGAGGCATGGGAAAAGTACACTAAATACAACAAACAAACAAGTGGCAGGGAAACTCAACAAAACATCACAGTGAGCATCATACAGTGGTGTACAGAAGTATTAAACAAATCAGCAATGAACAACAAGAATTAAACAATTTGCAGTGAATAATAAGCAAAACACAGTAGAATCCTCAAGACTAAATGAACAGCTGCAATAAGAGCAGGCTATCCAAGGTAACATTACATTTGGAGATTAGTGCAGAGCTATGGGCTGAATGCCCCCAAGAGGGAGGAGGAAAGTATAGATAGAATTGAGGAAGGGACACAGCATAGAGGCTATAAGGATAGATTGGGGGGAAATATGCTTAAGTCAGTGGGCAGTAAGAGCAAAGAAGTAAGGATAGGACCTTGAACAGGACCAGCAAATAGGGAGAGAGGAGCCAATGAGAGTTCAGGGGAAAGGAAACAAGTGCAGGGGTTGGTCAGTAGGACAAGACTATGTAGATGGCACTTAAAGCTAGCGTGAACAGAGGCGAGGCGGATGTCAGTAGGTAAAGAGTTCCAGTGTAGAGGTGCAACGTGGGAAAAGGCCCGAGTTCACATAGCTGTTTTACATCTGGGGACTTGGAAGTTTCCGATTAACAGAGCAGAGGGCATAGTGAGGGCCCTGAGGAATCAGAATCTGAGCTTATAGGGGCAACACCTGAGCAAGAGATGTTATCAGTTAGGGTGCCAAGCAAGTAGAGACTGTTTCCAGCAGGGAAGAGACAGTTAAGGCTACTGTAAAGGGGGCAGTGATGGGGGCGACGATGTGAGGCCAGCACAAAACGACATATGCTATAAGTGGTGTCCCATTTGTGGAGACTACCTTTAGTGGCATCAACATAAGTGACAGAACTATATGTGAGAGCAAGCAGACTTATGCTCTGGGCAATAGCTACTCTGGGAGAGGGTGTAAGTGCATAGCTAGTTCTACAGGCCAGTCCAATTTTGGAGTGGACGGCTTTACAAGTGATGGAGATGTGGAGGTTGAAGTCAAGAGCGGGGTCAAGGGTAACACCTAAAGATTTGAAAGAGTAGACATTATCAAGGTAAGTGCCATCAGAGCAAGAGACTGATAGCTGTCCATGGCATTTCCTTAGCCTTGGAGCAGACACAAAGAGCATAGATCGAGTTTTACTGGAGTTGAGTACTAGTTTGTTCCTGGAAAGCCAGACTGGGATACTGCGAAAATCAGAATAAAGGGTAGTATTAAGGTCAGAGATGTCCTTAGAGCTGCGGTATAGAACAAGATCATCAGCACTGACAAGGGGTGAGCAGCGAGATACATTGAGAAATGTCAATGATAAAGACAGACAAGAGAAGGGGGCCAAGGATGGAGCCTTGGGGAACCCCTATGTTGACAGTGGATAGTTCAGAGGTAGCAGCTGCCATAGTTGAGCATGTGGTTATGGGTGGAGTGTGGGTAAGAGTTCTGTGGTCACGCTGAAAGGCAGAGTTTTTTTGTTGACTGCAATCGGAATTTTTTTTTTTTTTACGAAAAAATGAGAATCACCATTAATGAGCATTTGTACTGGTAGACCATGACTCAGACAGTGGGAGCAGGAGTGCAATCGAAAGTTAAAGGGTCGGCAAGCAAGTGGTCTCAGTTGCTTAGTTTCTGGTGATGAAACAGTAATTTAGTTTATGAAGTTACTGAGCAGCAGAAAGTGGCTTTAGAAGATGTTCTTTGTGTGGCTTCTTTTGGAGTCTAGTGTAGTGCTTTGTTTTTGTTTTGTAGGCAGGTTTTTAGAAAGAAGATGGCGGTCAAAACAGAGTTAAAAAAGAAACCAAAAGTGTGAAGGACCGCAGGGATGGCTGAAACTTTACTCATGGGTTATGCAGGGGATTTACCCACAGGTAAATACTCCAGCCGACCAATCAGGTTAGAGAATTTTCAGACCCCACCGTATAATACAGGTTATGCCGTTCAACTTCACATTGTGTTTACCGTTTTGATTCGTACCTAAAAAATTCTTAATACATTTACAAAAGTTCTATGAGTCAACAGCAGGAGTAGGTTATTACAGTATGTGCCATTTACAGCACGTATATACTTTTGCCCAAGTTCTCTGCTTTTGTATTCCTCTCAGTTTAAATTAAGGGCAGAGACCTTAAAGGGTGCCCAGCATTTATTCATGACATTAAAAGATGATAAGTCAATATTTAGCCATTTAATGACTGTACCCGACACTCCTTTTGATGAGAGGTACAAGCTTTCCCTGAAGTTCAGTGACCCTGGCAGTAAAGTAATACAGGGACTTATGCTATTATTTATTTTAAAATTAGTAACCATGAAAGGCACTCAGAGCCAAAGAGCCTTTCCAGGCACAACCAGGGGAGGGGGAAACACGAGGTACAAGCTAAATAATAAACTAGAAACAAGGCACAATCATGCCAAGATAGACACAAATGTGTATAGTCCGTATGTAAATAAAATAGAATGTGCGGAACACTGTACAGCAGTGCAGCTCTAGGGCATACTACATGTAGAGGTAGGTTATGGCAAAGAACCAAGAACCGTACATAAGGTGCAGGGCAGATTACAGATCCAGTTGAATGTCCAACTAGGAGACCAGAGGCACAAAGGAGAGATGACAGACAAGGGCAGGCAGAGGGGTAACAGACTAAGGGCAGAAGGGGGAAACGAGGTTAGAAGCAACAATTTAAGAGATAGGAAGGGGAAATGTGAAGGAGACAAGAAATGTTTTCCAAACTGCAGGAATCTAGAAAAAGAATGCAGATTGGCTGGAGAAATCTAGAACGCAGAACAAAAAGGACGAGAATCAGAGGAATGGAAACAGTAGGTGGAGGGGAACGGAGGCTGCTGAAGGTCGTATCTGAGAAAGGACATAAGAGAACAGGCAGTCCAGAGAAGGGCAACTAAAATGATGCAGGGGTCGTATCAAAAGCCCTACGAAGAGAGACACAGGGATCTCGACAAGCACACCTGGAAGAGAGGAAAGGGGCATGATAGAGACCAATAAGTACCTCATGGGGTAGAACAGGGTACAGGAGGAGAGTCTTTCAAATAAGAAATCACACTAGGACCAAAAGGTATAGGATGAAGCTGGGGAAGGTTTTTTTAAGAAGGATCTGAGGAAATGCGGTCTTCACCAAGGAAGATGGGGGGGGGAAGGGGCACTGCAAGGGGAGAGGGATGCGGGACCAGAAGGGGAAGTGGGGGAAATGGATGTTGAAACCCAAAGTATGAGGGTGTGGGAAGCCCTCATGGCCCTAAGAGTGGATGAAGCACCGGGCCCAGATGGGATCCATCCCAGGGTACTCCAAAAGCTTGGGCGATACCATGGCCACACCCCTGACAGACCTTTTTAGCTTCTCCCTATGGTCGAGGTGGGTGCCTCAGGACTGGAAGATGGCCCATATTACGCCTATACACAAGGGTGGCTCGCGAGAGGAGCCGGGAAACTATAGGCCAGTCAGCCTGACATCAGTAGTGGGCAAAGTGATGGAGGAGGTTCTGAAGGCACGGGGTCACTTAGATGATCACCAGAATGGCTTTAAGGGCTGATCGTGTCCAACCAACCTGGTGGAGTTCTATGAAGGGGTGATGGGGGTGCTGGATCAGGGCAGGCCAGTGGATGTCCTCTTTCTAGACTTCAGCAGGTCGTTTGACTCTGTACCGCATCCTGGGAAGCTGGAGGAGAATGGGATTGGGGGGGGGGAGACAGATGGTCAGGTGGATAGGAAACTGGCTGGAGGGACGTGTACAAAAGGTGAGGGTAGGAGGGGAGTTTTCATCCCCCAGAAGAGTCATTAGCGGGGGCCCACAGCGGTTGGTATTGGGCCCACTCCTGTTTAACGCCTATATCTCAGACATCAGAAGGGGCATCAGGAGCGAAATGAGCACCTCTGCAGATGACTCGAAGCTGTGGGCAGTGGCAGAGGGTGAGGAGATGACCTGGAGACTCTGAGGAGGTGGTCACGAGCCTGGAAGCTCAAGTTTAAATGTAGGAAAGTGCAGGGTTCTTCACCTGGGGGCCAAAAATCTAACTTGTGTATACACCTTGGGGGGAGAAGGACCTCGGGGTGGTGGTGGATGCCAAAATGAATAACTCTGAGCAGTGTAGGAGGACTGCAGCCCAGGCAAATAAAATGCTGGATTGCACAGTAAGGGAGATAACCTCAAGAAGTCAAGAAGTGCTCCTTCCGCTGTACAATTGCCTGGTTAGACCACACCTCAAATACTGCAAGCAGTTTTGGCGTCCCTACTTAAAGAGGGACATTGCTGTTTTGGAGAGGGTCCAGAGGAGGGCGACCAGGATGATACTGGGACTAGGGGAAAAGCTCTATGAGAAAAGATCGGAGGAGCTCAACCTGTACTCCCTGGAGGAGAAAAGGAACAGGGGGGAAATGTTAGAGGTCATCAAATATCTCGAGGACATGAATAGGGTGAGCCTGGAGGGGGTGACTCAGCTGAGGGAGGTAGGGGCCACCAGAGGACATTCAATAAGGTTAGACAGGGGAGACTGAGGGGGAAACAAGGAGGTGCTACTTCACGGAGAGGGTGGTAGAGCCCTGGAATGCACTGCCTGGGGAGCTGGTGGCTGCTACGACTGTGGAAGGGTTCAAGAAGGGCTAGGATAGGTATAGGGGAGGTGCATCCCAGAGCCCCGCAAGGGGGTGGGGATTGGGGGGGTCTTGTTTTGGGGGCTGGGGGAGACTAAAAACAGTACCTGGGAGGGCACTGATCATGAGCAGACTCTATGGATCATAGGGTCTAATCTGCTGGCTTCTTAGTATGTTAGTACGAAAGAGTGCTGGACACCTGAAACAGACTGCCAACAGAAGTGGACAAGGTGAAAACAGTAGGGGGCTCCAAGCATACGCGAGATAGACATAAGAGAATATTAGTAAATAGGCAAGGACAAGGGATGGTCACAGGAACCAGTTAGGGTCTACAGATACAGACTAGGCAAGGACCATCTGGGCAGACTGAGTAATCAAAGCAGTCCTTTTCTGCCAACATATTCTATGTTTCTGTGTTTCTATGCTAAGGTAGGGAGAACGAGAGGAGAACCAGAATTTGGAAAGAAAAGAGGAACAACAATGCAGCTGCCAAGAGCTCTAAGATGGCAGGAAAGACAGTGGTACAGAAAACAGTAGTAAGTGTATGTAGAAAAGTCTGTAGCAAAACTACAGCAATGGAAGAGAGGTCCATCCTGGCGGAGAGGGGTTTGGGAGCGGGCCACAGACCACATCCGGTAGTCAAACACCAGTAAAATAATTTTAAAGAACAATCTTGCAGCAGACCAGGAGTGGTATGCAATCATTACTGCAGTGCAGGCCTCCAAGTTTGGGACATATATTAATGCCATTCACAAGAAGTTAATTAGAGAAACAGAGGTTCTAATTGAGCCACATGCCAAGGTATTAAAAGGAAGGAACATCCTCCAGAGGGGAGCCATTGAGGGTGGGGAAAGAAAGGTGGAGAGGAGTCCAGGTAACTTATGCCTAGTTCTAAAGGACACGGAAATTATCTTTTTGGCATTAAAAAGCTAGTGGAGTCAAAACAGGCAGACAGGAAAACACAAATTTCAACAAGAAGTCAGCTATAACTTTTTCTTTCTGAATTTAGTATGTTTTTTTCCTTTTGCTCATTAGAAAGTCTTCTGTGGGATAATACTGTGTAGGATGTGTAACAGCTCTTAGCCCAGCAGCTGAAATATCTATCTCTATCCCCCCCACCAGCTACATCAGCATTGTGATTTCACCAACAGTGACATCACAGGTGACTGATCTCACAACTACTGAGTGGCTATTCCTAAGCAGCAGTGTTGTCAGTCAGTGAGGTCACAATCATACCAACATGCCAGCAGAATAGGCCTAACGGTCTTTCGTGTCTGCTCGTTTGGTCAGCCCCCACCCTGGGTGCTGACCTTGCTGTACCCCTCGCCTTCTCTGGCTTCTCCCTTCCCAGTTCCGGATATTCTTGCTGCATTGGATTTTGCTTCCAGAACACTTCCCCTGGACCTGTCCCACCCCTCTTGAACCCCTCCACTGTCTCTGCCTCCACCAGCCCCTAGGCAGTGCATTCCATGGCTCCACCACCCTCTCAGTGAAGTAGCACCTCCTCCTTTTCCCTGAATCTTCCCCCCTCCAGCTTCCACCCATGCCCTCTAGTGGCCCCTTCCTTCGAAGCACCCTGACTGTTCCTCCCCTATTTACCCTCTTCATGTACCTGAAGACCTCTATCATGTCCCCCCGGTCCCTTCTCTCTCTCTTCCAATGTGTACATATTTAGCTCTTCGAGCCTCTCCTCATAGGTCCTGTCCCCCAAGCCCCAAATCATTCTGGTTGCCCTCCTCTGGACCCTCTCCAGGAGGTTAATGTCCCTCTTTAAGTGTGGCCTCCAAAACTGCACGCAGTACTCAAGGTGCAGCCTCACCAAGCAGTTATACAGAGGGAGTATCACTTCCCTCCTTCTGGAGGTGATCCCTTAGCGATGCATCCCAGCATCCTGTTGGCCTTGGCTGCTGCCCTCCTACAAGTCTCAGAGTTGTTCATCTTGACATCCACCACCACCCCAGGTCCCTCTCAGCCAGCCGAGACTTGTAGCATTTCCCCAGGGTGTACACTTGGCCTGGGTTTCCTGCCCCCAGGTGGAGTACCTTGCATTCCCGCATTAAACCTCAGCTTCCACTTTCTAGACCATCTTTCCAGAGCCTCCAGGTCCCCTGTAGACCAACCTCCCTCCTCCCATCCTCCACAGCCCCAGTTTGAGTCATCTGCAAGAGACTCATCTCACTCCTGATTCCTGTCCTTATGTCAGATCGTAGGCGTTGAACAGAAGGGCCCAGGACTGATCCTGTGGGACCCCACTAATGACCCTCCTTGGGGATGAGACTATCCCACCAACTCCGACCCTCTGGGTCCGGTCCTGGAGCCAATTGCCTATCCATCTGATCATCTGGTTCCCCACACCCATTTCTCCCAGCTTATCCAACAGGCCCACGTGAAGAACAGAGTCAAATGCCTTGCTGAAGTCTAGAAAGAGGACATCCACTGGTTTACCCAGGTCCAAGGCACTTGTCACCCAGTCATAGAACTCCACCAGGTTTATCTGACACGATTTCCCTGGGATGAATCCATGCTGTCTATCGTCCAGGCACCCTGACTTATCCAGGTCCCCCCCTAGCCTCTCCTTGACAATGCCCTCCATCACCTTGCCCACCACCGAGGTCAGGCTGACAGGCCTGTAGTTCCCTGCTACCTCCCCTTGATCCCCCTTGTGGATAGGCACTATGTCATGCATCTTCCAGTCTTGGGGCACCCACCCTGTCCTCAAGAGATGGTGAAAAGCTCTGCCAGGGTTTTGCCAGGACATCTGCAAGTTCCTTCAGCACTCTGGGATGTAATTTATCCGGCCCGGTGCTTTCTCCGCCTTAAGGGAGCTGAGGGCTCCCTACTCTCTCAGCTGTGATTTCCACTTCCGGTACCCTTCTCCTGTAGCCCTCCCACACTGCCAGTGATGCCTCCCCTCTCCCAGACCCGCCGATCAGTGAGGGTCCCCCCCTCCTCAGTATCTGTCTCCTCATGTATGATGCAGCACCCCATTTTCCCTGGTGAAAACTGGAGGTGAAGTACTCATTTAGTACCTCAGCCTGCTCACCCGGGTCTTGTGCCCATCTCCGATTTAATCCTGCTAATCTGCCCTTCACCCTTCGTTTTTCCCCAATGTATCTAAAGAACCCTTGTTCCTCTCCTGATTTCCCTGGCCAGGTTCTGCTCCTTCCTTGCCTTAGCCGCCCTCACCACTCTAGTGGCCTTCTAGCCATCAGCTCGTACTCCCTCGATCCCTTTCCTCCTTGTGCCACTTGAATTGCTTATAGGCTGCTTTCTTTCCCACCACCTCCTGGACCTCCTGGTCCACCAACAGGGTTTTGGGCCCTACGCATTTTCATCTTACTCTTGCACAGGTGCTGGTAGCATCCTGCACCCCTCCCTGATGATTTCCACCTACTATCAGCGTCCATGTCTGACCCAATCTCATCCAAATGCTCATAGGATCCTTCCATTTCCTTAAAATCCACCCCCAGAAGTCGGTTACTTCCGTCTTTGTGCAGCCTTCCACCCTCCTAGGTCCAGGCAGAACCAGACCGTGGCATAGTCACTCCCGCCAATGGGTCCCTACCTCCAGGCCCCAATCTGGTCACTGTCTGCCAGGACCACATCCAGTACCATGCCTCCCTGGTCGGTTCCCTCACCTGCTGAGTTAGGGCGTGTCTTGAAAGACATCCAACAACCTCTGTTCCCTGGTCACAGAGGATGTCATAGTCTCCCAGTCTGTTCCTGGCATGTTTAAGTCCCCAACACCACCACCGTTCCTCTGCCCAGTCTGCAGTGTCTCCTAACATCTGCCACCAGACTGTCCTCCAGGCAGGGGTCTATACACCACTCCTATTTTTACTCTCTTGCCCCCCCTTGTTATCAAGGTGACCCAAATCGCCTCCACGGTTCCCTCCGCCTCCTCTACTCCCCCTATGCCAATGCGGTTTTTGACTATCATTCCTACCCCTCCTCCCCTTCCCTACCCCCTGTCCTTTCTGAACATAGTGTAACCCTCCAGGTTCAGGTCCCAGTCATGTCTTGCAGTGGCCCAAGTCTCAGTGACCGCTGCCACATCCACTGCTCCCTCAGTTAGCATCGCCTGGAGCTCAGGCATTTTATTGCCAAGCTCCAAGCATTTGAGGACCCCACCTTCCACCCTTTCCTATGGTTCCATTCCCCTGCTCGTGTTCCCACTTAGAGTTCTGTTTCCCTGGTCTGCACTTTTGTCAGTCGGCCTTTTCCTGCAATCCTCCTGGTCCCCAGGGGGGTGGAGACAGAATCCCTCCTTTATCGGCACCCCATTGACAGCCTTTTCTCCCATCCTACCCCCCTTCACAAGTTTAAACCCCACTTTTCACCAATGAACCCCTCTATTTTCAACTTAAGGATTCCCCTCCCCTCCAAATTGAGATGTAGTCTATCTCTAGCATACAGCTCCTTATCCTCCCAGGTCCCACCCCAATCCCCCATCAACCCATACCCTCTGGCCTCACACCACTCCCTGAGCCACTGGTTTATCTCCCTAATTTTCCTTTTGTTCCCACTAGCCCTTGCACTGGCAGGATTTCTGAGGAGGAAACTGTGCATCCTATGTCATGACAGACCTGGAGCTCCTGAATCTTGCCTGTATCTCTAGCTCGCTATTTCCCTCAATGTCATAAGTACCCAGGTGGACTAGTATGTCTGGGGAACCCCCACAATCCTTTGCCAGCTGATATACCTCGTGCTTAGCCCTGTGCACCGTTAGTCCAGGGAAGCATCTTGTTCTAACTGGCCAGGCTTCTCCCTCCCTATCCCATTTGATACCATCAAATGCTGTTGCTATTGTTTTTTGGGGGAGACATAGATGAATGTGTCAGCGGCCAGGCAGAGTGCTGTCCCATACGGCACACCTATTAACATCAAGTAAACAATCTTCTAATTAAATAAATGGAAGAGAAAAAGTACCTCAGATATAAAAGGTAATGGTTGACTGCTTTTAAACTAATACCAATTTTAGGCAGTACTCTAGCTCTTTAAGCAGAAGCCAGTTTGAGATAAGCCAGCACTAGACATTACCTAAGACTTCTTTTTTGGAAGGGGAAGCACTGATGATTAGCATACTTAAACTAAGAGACCCTAAGGAGAAAAGTGGATTTACCCTACCCTGGTTTAAATTTTACTATCTGTCATTTTTAGTGCACCATTTAAGAAACACTGGTTCCTCCCTGCTAATTACAAGAACACCCTGCAATGGAGAGACTAAAGGGTAAAGTGTTGGGGATGGAGTGCCCAGAGATACAGCAAACATGTGCCACTCCCTCAGGCAACATAAAAGAAAAAAATACTTATTCTAATAATGCTTCTTCTTTGGGATCCATCAATGAGCCAATATAAATAGTATCATCTCACCTGAGTGCAACACCCCAGAGAACAGAAAGCATGTATGTTTTCAAATACAGAATGCTGTTCTAACTCTGCAGTGTGGTCATGCTCACCTTACTGGCTTAACGCTAGATTCGTCTGCAAAGCCAAGGAAACACTGACCACTAAAACCACACAACTGATTCTTGTGTGAACCTATTTTCAGGTTCTAGAAGGGGAAGCGGGGTCAGTGTTTGTACTGGCTCACTGATGGATCTCAAAGAAGCAGCAAAATTACACAGAGGTTGACAGCAGATAAGGACCGCAAGGCCCATTCAATCTGCCCATTTCTTTTTCTACCTTATAAATGTGCCATCAGCCTTTGCTCTGTCAGTGGCATATCTATTCATACTCATCTGTATTGCTCCCTTATGCCTATCCCATGCCAGTTTGAAGCCCTGCAATGTATTCATAGCCACCACTTCCTGAGGTAGGCCATTCCATGCACCCACTGCTCTTTCTGTGAAAAAGAACTTCCTCACATTACCCCTTAATCGGCCTCCCTCTAATCTCATGCTGTGTCCACTTGTCCTGCTATTTTTCTTGTATTGAAACATATTAGACTATTTCACCTCGTTAATGCCCTTAAGGTGTTTGAATGTTTTGATCATATCACTTCTCTCCCTCCTTTGCTCAAGGGTATACATATTGAGCTCCGTTAATCTGTCCTCATGTGTCTTTTGATGCAGTCCCTGCACCATTTTGGTTGCCCTTCTCTGGACTGTCTCAGTTTGGTTACTGTCCTTGTGAAGGTGTGGCCTCCAGTCCCGTACTCATTACTCCAGAAGGGGCCTAACCAGTGTCTTGTAAAGAGCGATTAGCTCCCTCTTATGACTTGTGACACCCCTACTAATACACCCTAACATCCCCCTAGCCTTACCTACTGCTTTAGAGATCTGCTTGGATGATTTCAGGTCATCGGTGATGATGATGCCCAAGTCTCTTTCTTCCTTTGTGACTGCCAGCAACTCCCCTCCCAGCCTATAGGTGGCTTCACAGTTTCTCTTCCCTATGTGCATGAGCTTGCACTTCTTTGTATTAAATCCCAGTTGCCACTCTTCTGACCATTTTGCTAGTTTATCCAGATCTCTTCTCATTCTGCCCACCCCATCCAGATCATCTACTCTGTTGCAGATCTTGGTGTCATCTGCAAACAGACAAGCCTTACCCTCTAGTCCATCTGCAATATCACTAATAAAGATATTGAAGAGGACTGGCCCCAGGACTGATCCCCAAGGTACCCCACTTGTGACTTGCATCTCTTCTGACTGTATACCATTTACCACCGCTCTCTTGTTTTCTGACCGTCAACCAGTTTGCCGCCCAGTTGACAACTTCTGACCCACTCCGAGCCTACCCAGCTTATTTATCAATCTTCTATGTGGAACAGTGTCAAAAGCTTTGGTCCACCACTCTGGTTACCCAGTCAAAGAAATCTATGAGATTAGTTTGACTGGACCTTCCTTTTGTAAACCCATGCTGTCTTGGATTCTGTGCCCCTATGGATTCCAGGTGTTGCACTACCCTTTTCTTAAGGAGTGCCTCATAATCTTGCCCACTACTGAGGTAAGACTGACTGGTCTGTAGTTCCCTGCCTCCTCCCTGCTACCACTCTTGTGGAGCAGAATCACATGAGCCCTTCTCCAGTCTTCTGGGACCTCTGCTGTGCTCAGAGACTCACTCAACAGTTCTGCTAATGGCTCTGCAAGTTCCACCCTTAGCTCCTTAAGTACCCTGGGATGTATGCCATCAGGTCCCATTGCCTTGTCCACCGTGAACTTAGCCAGCTCTTGTAGGACCCTTTCTTTTGTGAAGGGAGTAGTGCTCACCTCCCTCCCCCGTGTCCATGGTGCTGAGCTGTGGGCCCTGCCCTACCTTCTCTTCAATAAATACTGAACAAAATTATCTACTTAGGATAGATGCTTTTACAGGGTCCTTCTCCTCACACGCCCCCTTTTCTCCTTTGAGTTCAGCAATACCCCCTCTGGACTTTCTTCTTCTTTCACTAATGTATCTATAGAAAGTCTTGTCACCTTCTTTTACTGTTCGTGATAGTGTTTCCTCGGTTTGGGACTTTGCCTGCCTTCCCTGGTTCCCTTACGGCAGTTTGGTATGCCTCCCTATCTTCATTCTGTTGTGTTCCCTTATATTTCCTGAAGGCCAGTCTTTTGGCTCTGACCTTTTCTGCTACTGTATTTGAGAATCAAAATGGTTTCCTTCTTCTTTTGCACTTCCTTTTCTGTCTAACACAATGGGATGTTGCTTCAAGTACTGCATCCTTAATGCTTGCCCACTTTGCCTGTAGCCCCTCACCTGTGTTTCTTTTTACCAGGGCTAAGCAACTCTGTTGGCCATCTCATCAAAGTCAGCTCCTCTGCAGTCCCATATTTTTGTCTTGGAATGAGATAATTTAGATGTAGTGGCCAAACTGAACCATACCATGTGATGGTCACTGGCCCCCAGGTGACCTTCTACCTGGATATCTGTGATCCCTTCCCTGTTAGTCAGTACTAGATCTTGGATAGCCCTGTCTCTTGTGGGTTGTTGTACCAGTTGTTTGAGGCCCTCCCCCTGCAGGGAATCCACCATGTGTCTAGTTCTGGCAGATGTTCCTGCTGGTATTGACCAATCTGTATTACTACAGTGAGTTATTTTTCCTTCTAACAACTAGAATTTATCAATAATGCCTAATACAAATAGACTCACTAGCAGTACCTTGGGAGGGTGGGTCTAGAACCTATGTAGGAAATGTTCTGCAAGACAGCAGTTCCAAAGCTGGCACCACTCCTAGACTGTACATCAAGACAGTAGTATGTTATGAAGGTGTGCACGATCTTCCAGGTAGCTGCTTTATAAATATCTTGAAGGGGGAAATGACCCTTTGTAACATGGCAAAAAGAAGAAAATATAAAATAAGAAACAACTGGCTGAAATGCGTCAGGTGGTAGAAGAGCAACACGGCATTATGGCACGATAATAGATACATAGACAGTGTCGGCAGATAAGGGCCTATGGCCCACCAAGTCTGCCCATTTGAGCTTGTAAGTTCAGTTTATGTTTTTCCTAGAAGTCTGTTGCCCCCTGACCTCCAGAATTCCTTTTATGTCTATCCCATGCATTCTTAAATCCTGTGATTGTTTCAGCCCCTACCACTTCCTCTGGCAGGGTGTTCCACTTGTCCACCACCCGTTCTGTGAAGAAATTGTTCCTCATGTTTCCTCTGAATCGTCCTCCTCCAACTTCATCCCATGCCCTCTAGTCCTGGAACATCCTTTTCGCTAAAATAGTATATTCCTGCACCCTGTTCCTCCCTGTGAGAGACTTGTCGTCTCTATCATATCCCTCTCTCTCCTCCTCTCCTCCAGGGAGTACATATGTTCAGTTCCTTCAACCTGTCTTCATAGGACTTGATGATGCAATCCATGCACCATCTTTGTTGCCCTCCTCTGAACCTTCTCTACCCTGTCTATGTCCTTACGTGGTATGGTCTCCAGAACTGTACACTGTACTCCAGGTGGGGCCTCACTAGTGTCTTGTATAAATGGAATTATGACCTCCTTTTCCTGCTGGTGATGCCCTGCCTATACATCCCAGCATCCTATTTGCTTTACCTGCTGCCTTGTCCACTGCTTCCCTACCTTGAGGGTCATCAGAGATGATAACCCGATCCTTTCCTGCTTGGTGCATGCTATATCCTCACCCCCCAACTGATATTTTGTGCCCCATATGCATTATCTTGCACTTCTTTGCATTGAATTTCAACTGCCAAACCCCTGACCATTCTTCAAGTTTCTGCAGGTCCCTTCTCATTCTGTCTACACCCTCTGGTGTGTCTACTCTGTTACAGAGCTTAGTGTCATCAACGAACAGTGAAATTCTGCCTTCTAGGTCCTGTGCAATGTCACTGATGAAGATGTTGAATAGGACCGGTCCCAGCACTGATCCCTGTGGTACCCCACTGGTCACTCTTCCCTCTGTGGAGTGACAGCCATTACCACCACCCTCTGTGTCCTGCCACCCAGCCAGTTACCTACCCACCACACTACTGTCCTGCCCGCACTCCATATTCCCCAGTTTGTGTAATAGTCTTCTGTGGCACAGTGTCAAAGGCCTTGCTGAAGTCCAGATGACCATGTCCAGTGCCCTCCCTGATCCACCTCCTGGGTAAAAATTCAGCGAGGTTGGTCTGACATGACCTCCCCTGGTGAAACCATGCTGCCTTAGGTCCTGTAGTCCATTGAAACCAGATGTTCCACCAATCTCTCCTTCAGTAGTGCTTCCATGATCTTCCCCACTTCCCGGTGAGGCTGACTGGTCTGTAGTTCCCTGCTTCCTCTTTGTTCCCACTTTTGTATAAAGGGGACTACATCTGCTTGTCCTCCAGTCTTTGGGTACCTCCCTGTTTCCAGTGATCGGCTAAACAGGATAGCCAGAGGTTCAGCCACCACCTCTCTTAGTTCTTTAAGGACCCTGGGTGCACCCCATCTGGCCCCATTGCTTTATCAACTCTTATTACTTCCAGTTCCCTTCAGGAACCTTTCTCGTGTAAAGGGACTTGTGTCCATTTCTGCACCATTCTCACCCTTGTACTCCTTCAGACCCATTACCCTCCTCTTCCTCAGTAAAGGGCTAGGCAGAAAAGGAAAAGTACGCATCTACCGTAATTCTTGATCTTCTTGGACGAAGTCTCCACCACTCATTCACACTAGTGGGATTGGCGCGGAGGCACCTAAGACCATCGGGGAGCAAACTTTGCTGGAGGAGTCGTAGCGAGAGAGCAGCGCCCGCGAGCAGTTGGCCCAGTAATGACCATCTCGGCGACCCTCCAACCGCCTCAGTACCTTTTTACCAAGGAGGTGCAGCGCAACTAACATAAAGAGTAAACCTAACATTAAAACGGACATAAGATAGTCCGTATGACCCGTGTAAGAAGGGTCAGCAAAGAAGTCCTCACGGCCTAAAGATTTGAGGGAGTGAAGACCAATACAGCTAGTGAGCTCGGGGATGGAGGGTGGGCGTGTGAATGAGTGGTGGAGACTCGTCCAAGAAGATCAAGAATTACGGTAGGTACGTAATTTTCCTATCTTCCTGGACATAAGTCTCCACCACTCATTCACACTAGTGGGAGAGTACCAAGCTGATAATCCCCCAAAGGGCGGCGGAGAGCCAGAGCTCAGCGCTGCCTAAGATAGAAGCTCATTAAGGATAGTTCTGCGAATTGCGAGATAGTCGCCTGGCCACGAACATCCAGTGCATAGTGTAACGAAGTATGCACTGAGCTCAGGTAAGCGGCGTTGCATTATATCTGCAATTGGAACATTGCGAATTTCTGCTAGGGATACGTGACCGCTCTAGTAGAGTGAGGTGACTCTACCTTCTAATTTAACTTGAGCCATGGAATAGCAATGACTAAGGCATGCCACTAACCATGAAGAGATGCATCTAATAGCGACAGGTTGACCCAGCCAGGTGTCGCTGAAAGAAACGAACAGTTGCTGAGTCTTGCATGAACATCCTTGGTTCTATCTAAATAGAACCATAAGGCTCTCTTAACATCCAGGAATGAAGAGCTCGTTCCCTTCACTTTGGAAATTAGCGATAGCGGAAGTACCAGAGGTTGGTTCAGATGGAATTCTGACACAACCTTGGGAAGAAATTTAGGATAGTACGGAGAACTACCTTGTCCTTATGGAATACAGTATACGGGGGTCCGTAACCAGGGCATGTATCTCAGAGACCCGCAGGGCTGAGGTAATGGCCACCAGGAAGGCAGTCTTCCAGGTAAGAAATTTTAGCTCACAGGTAGCTAAGGGTTGAAAGGCTTCCAGTGAGCATGTCCCACCAGGTTAATGTCCCAGGCTGCAACTGGGACGCTTAGCAGGGGTCTGGTATGGAGAAATCCTAGAAATCTCTTCCATGAGTAACCAGGCCAGAGTTAAGGAAGAAACGGCTCATGGAACGCTGAGATGGCACTAAGGTGAACTTTAACTGTGGGTACTGAAGACCTAAGTTTGATAGGTCCAAAAGATACTCCAGAACCTTGCCAGGAGGACAGGAAAAGGGATTCCAAGAAGATTTTGCCACCAGAGAGAAAACGTTTCCATTTGGAGGCGTCGTTTTCGGGTGGCTGGCTTCGAGCAGACAGAAGGATGTCTGAGACTCTACGAGGACGTTGAACCGATTCACTTCTATCTCTTCAGGAGCCAAGCATGAAGGTGAAGTGATTTCAGGTCAGGATGGACCAACGAACCCTGAGTCAAAAGACTGATTTGCAGAAGTGGTCTGGGAGGCTGCCAACATACTGTTGAGTAGAGGAAACCATAGTTGCCGAGGCCAGGAAGGAGCAATGAGAATCATCTTGGTCCCCTGAGACTTCGAACCTGAGGAACTTCTCTGGATTAGAGGAAGTGGTGGAAAGCAGCGTAAAAGCGTTTGTCCACCGCGAGCCTGAACGTGCATCCTGACAGAAAATGCCAGGCCCTGGATTTCTGGAGCAGAAGAGGCAGTTTTCCGTTGAGTGGGGATGCAAAGGTCCAGGTCTGAGTCCCCACTCTTTGAACAGAGACCGAGCTACGGCTGGATCGAGAGACCACTCGTGAGGTCTGCCTCCGTTCTGCTGAGGTGATCTGCTAGGTCGTTTTGTATACCTGGCAGATAAACCGCTGAATCAGAGACTTGTGCTCCAAGCACACTCCACACCCTCATTGCTTCCTGCAAGAGGATAAGAATGAGCACACTTGCTTTGTTGATGTAATACATCACTGCTTTGTTATCCGTTTGATGGAAGAATGTTCTAGTGACAAAGGACATCCTGCAGAGCTCGGATTGCATAGAGGACCGCTCTCATCTCCAGGACATTTATGTGGAGATGAGTTTGAACTGAGTCCATACACCTTGAGTGTGGAGGGAGAGACAGTGAGCTCCCATCCCATTAGCGATGCATCTGTGGTGATGGAGATCTGATGATCCGGGGAGCAAAGGGGAATCCTTCCAGGAAGTTATCTTGAGACCACCAGGTGAGAGACACCGAAGGGGCTCCGTCACCTTGATGGGATAAGACTGGGGTGAGAGGTCGGGGACCACTGAGTGAGAGCATCCACTGGGTGGTTCTCATGTGCAGTCGGGCCAGAGGAACAGTGAAGACCGAGGGACGCCATGAGACCCAACATCATAGCATCGAGAGAGCTGTAACCGATTGGTTCTCCTGATGTAACAGGCCACAGAAGGATGTCAGTCTTCTGTCCTCTGGAAGGAAAGCCTTCGCTGAAGAGGTGTCTAGAAGCGTCCCTATGAAAAGAAGCCTCTGGGAGGGTTGCAGTTGAGATTTTCAAATTCACCAGAATTCCCATGGACGTGAGAAGGCGAGAAGTCGTTTGCGGCTCCAAAGTCCCTTGGCGGAAGGACTTGCTAGAAGCCATCGTCCAGGTAGAAACACTCAGTCCGACTTTCCTGGGGATCTCTTGAGAACTGCACAACACTTTGTAAAACTGTGGCGCCGAGGACTAGCCAAAGGCCAGGACTCTGAACTGATAATGCTGACCCAAAGCTACAAACCTGAGGAATTGCAGTGGAGTCGGGTGGGCGAGGATATGCTGGTGGCATCCTGCATATCAGAGAGGCCAGCCAGTCGTGCTGATGCAACAAAGGGTAACAGGGTACCTAGAAATCATCTTGAATTTCTCCTGGGAGGAATTTGTTTAACTTTCTGAGGTCTAGAATGGGCATCCCCCAAGATTTCTTTGGACCAGAAAGTAATGGGGGAGAACCCTGTGTTTCGAGATCACGGGGCACCAGTTCTATTGCCCTGTTGTTCAGAAGGCCCTGGATCTCCGCGGTGAGAGGTCTGATTGAGGCCGACTAACCTGGGTTGTCGTAATGGGAGGACAATTCGGGGTTTCCAAGAATTGAGAGAATAACCCTCGCGAATTATCCGAAGAACCCATTTGTCTGAGGTTATGGACTTCCACTGGTTGTGAAAGACATCAGGCGACCTTTCCATTGGAAGAAAGTTCCACCTCGGGCAGAGTGGATGGAACTTGGGCCAGCGACTCATAGTGGCAGCTGGGGAGCTTTAGGTCCTTGCTTTCTCACGTCTTCTTTTGAGGTTGGGCAGGTTGGCTTTTGCCGACTTCCCTGCCTCGAAGGACTGACGACTATGAAACTGACGTCTGTTCACATGCCCCGAGAGGCAGGCGGAGTCTGGCCAACAATGGCCGATCAGACTCTTCTGGTGGCCTCAGGCTTGCGCTCACCTGAGGCCCAAAAAGCAAGGCCATCAAAGGCAGCGCCATCACCTGCTGCTGAGCATCATTGCGTGAAGCCAGAAGTACGCAGCCAGGAATGGCGCGAGTACAAATCCCCGGCTGCTGGCGAGAAGCAGTGTGAAAGCGTCCATGCGGCTTTGACCTGTTGGTTATTGGACTCAATACCTCTAATAACGGTCAGAAGAAGCTCTGACTTGGAATCCGAATCTGGAAGAGCTTCAACCATTCTTTTCATAGAGTGCCACAGGATATACTCAGCCCAGCAGCAGAGACTGAAACCGGGGATTGCCAGAGCCTGGAAGAGACCCTGAAGCAGCCCGCTCCCCTCAGAACTCAGCCCAGCAGCAGAGACTGAAACCGGGGATTGCCAGAGCCTGGAAGAGGCCCTGAAGCAGCCCGCTCCCCTCAGAACTCAGCCCAGCAGCAGAGACTGAAACCGGAGATTGCCAGAGCCTGGAAGGAGGCCCTGAACAGCCCGCTCCTCAGAACTCAGCAGCAGCAGAGACTGAAACCAGGATTGCCAGAGCTGGAAGAGGCCCTGAAGCAGCCGCTCCCCTCAGAGACTCCAGCCCAGCAGCGAGAACTGAAACCGAGATTGCCAGAGCCTGGAAGAGGCCCTGAGCAGCCCGCTCCCCTCAGAACTCAGCCCAGCAGCAGAGACTGAAACCGGGATTGCCAGAGCCTGGAAGAGGCCCTGAAGCAGCCGCTCCCCTCAGAACTCAGCCCAGCAGCAGAGACTGAGAACAGGGATTGCCAGAGCCTGGAAGAGGCCCTGAAGCGCCGCTCCTCAGAACTCAGCCCAGCAGCAGAGACTGAAACCGGAGTTGCCAGAGCCTGGAAGGCCCGAAGCAGCCCGCTCCCCTCAGAACTCAGCCCAGCAGCAGAGACCTGAACCGGGATTGCCAGAGCCTGGAAGAGGTAAAGTGTCCTGCACTACAGCCTGACTGTTGGAGAAGATTACTCATCTAGAGTCTTTTTTCTGTCCCCACACAGTGACTGATTGACTGTGCTTCTGGATGTCTGGACTGCTCTGAACGGGGATTGTGGGGCTATCTCTGTGTTACTTTAAGGGCTAGGTTTAGAGCATCTAGCACTAGTATCCTGTGATATTTTAGCTGTTTAAATGCTGTATTAGAGTGCTTACCTTTCTGGGATTGCATGGAATGTGTGAGCGTGGGTGTCCGCCATCTTGCGCATGCGCAGTAGCCATCTGTATCGGGATACAGTTCCAATAGTTGGCGCATGCGAAGTAGGGTCCTGTACTAGCCCGCTGCATACTAATGGGATTCCTTTGTTTGTCCTCCCTATATAGGCCCTGAAGCAGCCCGCTCCCCTCAGAACTCAGCCCAGCAGCAGAGACTGAAACCGGGGATTGCCAGAGCCTGGAAGAGGTAAAGTGTCCTGCACTACAGCCTGACTGTTGTGAGGCACTTCCCCACCCGCCCAACCACCCTCCCACCTAGGTCGGCTCCATATATTGCTGCTGGCAGGTCCGTGATTTGACAAGCCCACCCTCACCCATACTAAGTGTCCACTTTCCCATTTGCAGGTTATAGGCACCAACCACTGGGGTCACTGCACTTTCCACGCTAGCTCCTCTGCTCTCTATATCCCTCCTAGCTACTGCTGCACAGCTGTCCCACCAGAGGTCACTGCAGTTCCCTTGGATTCCTTTAACTACCTACTTTCTGCACTCATCCTATCTCTAAGCAACTGCTAGTATCAAACCTGGTACCCTTCTCTCACATTCTACTGACTATCATCTCAGCCAATGAACCAGGCCAACAACTTCCTGTATTTCTATATACTTAATCATACCTCCTCCTCCTGCCCAGATTTAAAAATTGGCCCTCTCTACCCTCTGTCCCTGAGCTGTGTTTCCAAACTCAGTGCCCTTGTGGTGGAGTCTGCTGCTCTGCCTCTGCACCACAGTGCCTACCTACTTTATTACTACTTTCTAACCTCTTAATCACTTACCTACCCAATCTGCCAAAATATAAGTTACCTCTTCTTCCTGCTGCCTTTGAACCCTGCACCCTTATTTCCAAAGTCCCAGCTCCACCACTCACCTAGAACACCTGCATATTTTACTGCAGGATTGCATTATAAAGAACACACTAACCCTGTGACACAACTAAGTGTTGTCTAGGTGCTTTCTACAAACCTGAGCCCATCTCCCTGCTGCTGCAGCCACTGGTCTGGCTCTCTATTACACAGTCAGGGGCTTGAACCCAGTACTCTGTGCACTTCAGGCATGCGCATGCCACCACACCATAGCAGCAACTAGACTCTGAGGTGATCTCTCACTACTATCTCCTCTTTCATCCTAGTCCCCCCATTCTTTCCTCACTTCAGCTCCACCAGCCCAACTATGCACTTGTCCCCTGCTCACCAATCTGCATCTCTTCTCCTCCTCCTCCTTTGCCTTCCCGCTTACCCCTACTATGAACCCTCCAACCTCACTACTCCAGTATTTCCTACCTACCCTCCTGTCCTCCCCTCCTGCCTTACCACTGCTCTACCTCCTCCTCCTCACATCCCATTGCTCCTCTCCACCTCACCCCCTTCCAGACATCACCTGTCCTCCCCCACAGCCCCTTGCACTTCTGATCCTCAGGCCTTCTCTGCCTGTACTACCCTACCACCCTTGTGCAACCAAACCCCATTCCTTATTATATTGCTCCCGGTAAACTCTCCATCAGCCTCCCTCTGACCAGGCACTTCTCCTCCTTCTACTCCAGCAGAGACATACACACCCCAACCCAGGCCCTGCCCTCCCATCCACCCACTCAGCCCACTGGTCTTCTGAGTAGCCTCCATGAACATATGCAGCCTGCTGAAGAAAATTTGGCGCCCTACTAGTGCTGGGCCTTGGCTCACCAACTGACATCATAGCCCTGGTTGAGAACACAGCTGTCCCAAATCAACTCCAGACTCATTTATCTCCCTCCCAGGCTATACCTTATGCCGGGAGGACCGAGTAAAACAAGCAGGTGGCTGTGCAATCTACACCAGGGACACAATACCTGGACACGCCTCCCACCCTGCCCTCACAAATGAGGCCCAGGCCCTACCCTCAGACTCACCCCAGACCCCTCTAGGACCCTCTCTATCTCACCACAGCCTATGTTCCCCAAAGAACCAGCACCCAGCCCTAATATCTTTAACGGACTACCTGGCCACCCTCCACCATAAGGCAGAACAAATCTAGTGGGGACCTTAACGTCAAATTGGCTCAGCACCTCCCGCATCTACCACCAGAAGACCATTTGCAGCTAAGATCTGACACAACTTCGTCACCCAGCCCACGAGACTTAACCCTAAGAAGTGGTACCAGCACCCTGCTGGATGTTATTATCAACTAACCGTTAAAATCCAAAACATCCAGGTCCTCCCAGACTCCCTAGTGACCACTCCCTATCCTATTCCACTGGTAACCCCAATCCCAAACCCAAAGCCCAGACCACCCTCCATGGCGCCCTCCGCTGGTGGTGAAGAAACAAAAGCACTCCTCACCCAGATAGATTGGTCCCCCCATTCAGCGGGCAACCAACGTGATACTGCCTACTTTTTCACTCACAACTTCAACATGGCCTGTGATCTCTTTTACCATATAACAAAAACCGGTCCAAAAACAGAAACAGCACCCTGGGTTAGCCCGGCCCTCCTACAATTACTTAGAAACAGGGATAACCTCTGGCACCTTCCACTGAAACAGGTCGTCTAGTCAGATAGGCAAGCATACAATGCAGCCAAAATAAATGCTCATGGGCCATCAGGAAAGCCAAGGCAGACCATTACAGGCCTCCTTACCTCCTCCTGGGGCTCTGCCAGACCTTCTGGGATAACATTAAGCAACTCAATGGTAAAAGCTTGCTCCCCGCCCCATCCCAGCTCACTAGAAATGGCACAACCTCCACCGAGCCTGCCACCAGCTAACTGGTTCAACACCACTTTCACTGACCTTAGCTCAGTCCTCCTAGTAATTTCTTTGACCCTCCCCAGCCAAACTCCCCTGTCCTCCAGCACCCAGCTTCCTCCTCACGAAAGATTTCCACCCGAGAAGCCAGACCCATCCTAACCAAAAGCTCTCAATGGCAACAATCCCGCAGTGACTCACTGGACCCCAGGCATCCTCAGGCTGGTGCTAGATGAAGTCCTTGCACCTCTCCAGCCTAATTAACAGTCACTCTGCCTGGGACAATTCCCCACAGCGAAAAACAGCCATTATCCACCTATTCATAAGAGAGGCAACAGGTCAGATGCGGCCAACAACTACCGCCAATCTCCATCCTCCCTCCCTCTCTAAAGCCCCTGGAGAAAGTGGTGGCCATTCAAATCACTGATTATCTGGCTAAGACAACATCTTATGCCCAGAGCAACATGGCTTCCATCGTGGTCACAGTACCAGCACTGCCCTTATAAGAATTCTCCAACTTCCCTACACTCCTCCTTGGATACCAGGCCCTAGCTGGTGCAGTGTTCATTGACCTCTCAAAGGCTTTCGACACTGTCTCCCATCCACTGCTGCTGAAGCACTCTGCCTCACTGGTCTCGGCTGGCCCCTGGCATGGTGTGCTAGCTATCTTGACACTCGATCCCAGTGTGTCAGATTAATACTTGCCTCCGATCACCGTCCCATTCTCTCTAGGGGTCCCCCAAGGCTCCATCCTGGGCCCCTTCTCTTCTCACTGTATCTGAACACCCTGCCCAGTGCATGCTCTGGCAAAATCCTGCTGTATGCAGGCAGCTAGTCCTGTTTGCCACCACCATAATCCCATCTCCTACAGGACTCCCTACAGCAGTCTTTCAGCTGTGCGAGGCTTGGTTTTAGGGCGCAGACTCATCATCAATCTCGAGAAACCAAAACTATGCTCTTTTCACCCGAAAACAAACTAGCAACCACCCTCTATATCCTCAAGCTACCAACCAACCACTGGAACAAGTCTGCTCCTACAAATACCTTGGGGTTACCTTGATTCAGCCCTCACATTTCACACCCACATGACACTAACATCCACACCAACACTGCGGCTTGGCATCCTCTCCGCCACTAAGCTGCCTTCCCCAAATGCTCTCCGGCTAGCAGTTACATCGCCCAGATCTGTCCCTTGTAGAGCTACGGGCTCACCAGTACACGGTGCTGCCAGCCACCACTGCACTAAACAAAAATTCACCTAACCTGAATAAGACAGTGCAGATTAATTACTGGTCCCCCAGACTCACACACACCTGTCAGCTATATGCTCCATGCTAACCTGCTACCTCTGGATGAACGTCCGATACCAGACCCGTCTCCTCACCAAAACCCCTACTTGGGCCCCCCTGGGGTAACAGCATCCATCACAGGCCTCCCACCATTTGCTAACGGAGCCTCCCACAAGACCACTCTAAAAGTCCCCAGAATAAGAACCAGCAGTGGCCAGAGGTCCTTCAGCTATAGAGCCCCAACCTGGTTTAACTCTCCCACCACCATCACCAATGCCATCACCATCTCCACATTCAACCGCTTGAAAGAACCATCTTCAGCACTCAGAATGCTCCTGTCTCTGAACATAGCCTCCACCTCTTTATTTCTCTCCTGACAATACCCCCGGGCAGCTCTCCACCAACCATCCCACCACTTCATGTCCACCTTGCCTGGTTTAACCTGGCCAGTGCAGCTGTTTCAATGTTTATCTACCAGAATTGCTCACTTGATACCAACTTGTTTAATATATACATCCATTACATGTACCCTGTACCCAATTGTATCTGTCTGAACCAAAAATGACGTAGCACCCTGGTGAATGCCTACTGATTTTTGGCAAATCTGTGCTATAACTGAAAACGCAATGTAAAAGTTCCTATGTGGACGTATACCTTGTAAACGAGCCTCTGGCTCAAAGGTTATAAACTGACTCTTAAATAAATAAATAAAATAAATATACCTCATACTGAGGAAAATAGCCTTGATATAACTAGTCGCATACTTAGAGTGAGAGCAGGCAAAACTCTCCTTACCCTAATGTATCAATCTTCACGAGACTCTTTGTTAATAGAATACAAGCTGTAGTAGTTTGAGGAAAACATTGTCATTCTCTACCAGGACTACAATAGGATCCATAAAACTTGGGATGCCAAATGCGACGATCATGGAGCTGAATACTTCCTCCAATGGATTTAGCCTGAGGGAATAAGAGCAGGAGTTATACCATACCATTTGAGACAGCGTCCTCGAAGGAGGAAGAGCTTGAATCGGAGGTCAAATCCAGTAGGGATCTCCGAGCATGAAGATACTGAGTCTTAATATCTTCCCAGGATCGATGTCTGCAGTCTGGAGAAAGAGTGGATCCCAGGTTTCTTCCTTAGAGACTTAAAGAGACAGGTCCTCGACCACAGGCTCTGTAGCAAAGAAGATCCTGTTTCCTCCTTGTCACCCAGCAAGGTCCCTGGGTCGGCTCAACATCATCTCCTGATGGTCCAGAAAGGACTGTTTGGACAGGAAAGGAGTGAAAATTAGGAAGGAGAAATGGCAGAAAAAAAGGAAGTCCCAAAGGGCTACCCGGTGGCAAGGGCATCAAAAGCGAATTGAAGGCCCGGCACCGAGGCGCCACCCGGCGCCCGAAGAGCCTGTGACCCGCATAGCGCCCAGCGGCGCCGCGGCAGCGCCGTGAGCAGCGCGCCGCGAAAAGCAGCGCACAAGCGGCGCCCGCCCGATCCAGCGGCGGCGCCCGCGAGACGCCTGTGGCGTCGCCAGCGCGCGCCGGTCTGTGGCGCCGCCAGGCGCCATAAGCTCCAGCGGCCCAGAAAAGCGGCTGACAGGCCACAGACCCTACAGAAGGCGCGAGCCGGAAACTGGGAAAGCAAGGAAAAAACCAGGAGATAAGGGCATCGTTGAGGCCCTGCGCAACCATGTGAGGAAACACTAAGCACGGAGTCGTAGCACGAAGAAGGCGGCAGCGATAGGAAGGTCCAACTGCCCGACCTGATCGCCGGAGGAGCCGAGGGCTCGAGAGGTAACCGAGCCAGCGAAGAACCAACCTCCGGCCGCATCGGCTCCATAAGAGCGCCCACTGATGAAACTGCTCATCTGGAGCCCTACCTATAGGCGGGAGGGGCTCCGATGTCGAGGCGGCGATTATCGGAGATTGGCGACTCCGAAGAACCGGCAACTACTGCGATAACCGACCGTGTGGCGGACATACCAGAGGCGACCTCGAGTGATGCCTTCTCTTTTTGACCTGTGGGCGAAGAAAGCTCGAGGCCAGCAGGCGCCGAAATCGACCGCTTATTTTTATGCCGGCGGGGACCACCAACTCCCCAGCATCGGACTGACCAGAGTCGGAACCCGCTGAGGAGAAGGGAGGCTGACCGGACCCAGCCCGGCTGACTGAACAGCTTTCATACGAAGTCTCCTACCGTCACCTGACCTGCTCGCAGGTCGACGCTCGTCAATGAGGCGAGACTTCTTCAAGTAAGTTAAATTTAAATATTAGAAAAATTTCTCGAAAATAGAATAAAACTAGCGATACTACTATCATCGTGATAATGTTACAAAAACAAACTGAAAACTATCGCTAGTTTGAAGTTTGACTCGACACGGCGCAACGTCGTCACTGAAGCGCACTGACGCGCGGAAAAAAGGAACTGAGGCGGTTGGAGGGTCGCCGCCGAGATGGTCATTCACCACTGAGGCCAGCCTCGCTGGGCGCCATGTCTCATGGCGCCGCTCGCCACACCTCCAGCAAAGTTTGCTCCCGATGGGTCTTAGTGCCTCCGGCGCCAATCCCACTAGTGTGAATGAGTGGTGAAGACTTATGTCCAGGAAGATTACCCGTTCAATATGTCAGCTTTACTGTTGTCATCCTCCATGTGGCCCCCATCCTCCCCTTCAGTCTCACTATCCCTCCTTGTCTTTCTTTTTCACTTATGTACCTGTAAAGGTTTTGTCCTCTACCCACTGATTTTGCAATGTGTTCTTCTGTCTGAGCTTTGGCTTCCTTACTGACCTCCCTGCCTCCCTTTGCTTCTCCTGGTACTTCTCCCTCATCCCCTTCTGCCTGTGTCTTTTGTATTGCCTGAATGCAATCTTTTTGGCTTTCACTTTCTTTGCTACCTCTTTGGAAAACCATAATGGTCTCCTCTTCCTTTTGCTAACCTGCTTAATGCATAATTCTGTTCTTGTAATCCCCATTTTAAACACTGCCCACTGTTCCTCAACCCCTGATGCCTGTCCCATTCCCCTTAATGCCTCTTTCAAGTATCTCCCCATTTTCCCCAGAGTCTGCCCCCCTAAAATCCAGGATACGTGTTTTTGTGTGGTTTGGTTCTGCTCTTTCTGTGATTTCAAACCACAATGACTGGTGGTCACTGTTCCCAACGTGCTCCCCCACTGTTACCCCCATCACACTGTCCCCGTTTGTGAGCACAAGGTCCAGTATTGCCTTCTGCCGAGTTGGTTCCATGACCAGTTGCTTGAGGAAGGCACCTGAAGGAGTCCAGGATAAATCTGCTCCTGAGTTGATGCTGCTGCTGGATGCTCCAGTCCACGCCTGGAATATTGAAGTCTCCAACCAGTACTACTCACCCTTGCCTGCCATCCTTTGGATGGCTAGCATTAGCTCCCTATCTGTTTCTTCCTCCTGGGCTGGTGGTCATAGACCACACCTGTGCGGATGGCTGTTCTAATTTTTCCTTTCTCGCTTAACCCACAGTATCTCCCCATTTTGTTCCTCCTGGATCTCAGTGGCCCTTATGTCATTTTTCACATACAGTGCCACCTCCTCCCTTCCTGCCTGCTCTGTCTCTTCTGAATATGTTGTAGCCAGGTATGGCCATCTCCCAGTCGTGGTTATCATTACACCAGGTTTCAGTGATGGCCACAATGTCCAGGTCTGACTGCACCATGACAGCCTCCAGATCTTCCATCTTGTTGCTAAGGCTCCTGGCATTTGCACACATGGCTTTCCATGATTTGACCTCCCTAGACTGTTTCACTGTTCTACTCCAGCCCCTTCCTTGGTTGTCCTTTATCCCTGGTTCTCCTTGCTGTCTGCCCTTCTGCTAATTTTGCCCTTTCTGCCTATCCACCTCTTGGGCACTAATCTCCATCTTTTGCACATTGCTTTGAGAGATAGCCATCCTCTGGTTCACTGGTTCCACTGCTAGTTGAGGGGTGGAGCAGGATACCCTCCTTGCTGGCCTGCCACCCCTTTGCTAGTTTAAATGCTTGTCAATGTAGCATTAAACTTGTCATTGAGTACTTGATTCCCTCCAGGATGGATGCAGGCCGTCAGGCTTGAACAAACCTCCATCCCTCCAGGTGGGTGCCCAGTCACCAATGAATCCAAACCCTTCCTCATAGCACCAGTTCTTCAACCATGAGTTAAAGTTCCTGGTGCATGCACTCCTATGCTCTCCCTTGCCTCTCACAGGTAGTACTTCTGAGAAAGTGACAGAAATAGCTACTTGCTTGAGACATACTAACATACTAACATGCCAGCAGAATAGGCCTAATGGTCTTTCGTGTCTGCTCGTTTGGTCAGTCCCCAACCTGGGTGCTGACCTTGCTGTCCCCCTCGCCTTCTCTGGCTTCTCCCTTCCCAGTTTCGGATATTCTTGCTGCATTGGATTTTGCTTCCAGAACCCTTCCCCTGTACCTGTCCCACCCCCTCTTGAACCCCTCCACTGTCTCTGCCTCCAGCAGCCCCCTAGGCAGTGCATTCCATGGCTCCACCACCCTCTCAGTGAAGTAGCACCTCCAGCTTCCAGCCATGCCCTCTAGTGGCTCCTTCCTCCTTCCTTCGGAGCACCCTGACTGTTCCTCCCCTATTTACCCTCTTCATGTACCTAAAGACCTCTATCATGTCCCCCCGGTCCCTTCTCTCTTCCAATGTGTACATATTTAGCTCTTCGAGCCTCTCCTCAGAGGTCCTGTCCCCCAAGCCCCAAATCATTTTGGTTGCCCTCCTCTGGACCCTCTCCAGGAGGTTATGTCCCGCTTTCAAGTGTGGCCTCCAAAACTGCACGCAGTACTCAAGTGCGCCTCACCAAGCAGTTATACAGAGGGAGTATCACTTCCTCCTTCTGGAGGTGATCCCTCAGCTGATGCATCCCAGCATCCTGTTGCCCTGGCTGCCTCCTACAAGTCTCAGAGTTGTTCATCTTGACATCCACCACCACCCCAGGTCCCTCTCAGCCATCGAGACTTGTAGGATTCCCAGGGTGTACACTTGACCTGCGAGTTTCTGCCCCAGGTGGGAGTAATCTTGCATTTCCCCGCATTGAACCCTCAGCTTCCACTTTCTAGACCATCTTCCAGAGCCTCCAGGTCCCCTGTAGGCCACCCTCCCTCCCCATCCACCACCGCCCCCAGTTTCGAGTCATCTGCAAAGAGACTCATCTCACTCCTGATTCCTGTCCTTATGTCAGATACGTAGGCGTTGAACAGAAGGGGCCCAAGGACTGATCCCTGTGGGACCCCACTAATGACCCTCCTTGGGGATGAGACTATCCCACCAACTACGACCCTCTGGGTCCGGTCCTGGAGCCAATTGCCTATCCATCCGATCATCTGGTTCCCCACCCCCATTCCTCCCAGCTTATCCAACAGGCCCACGTGAGGAACAGAGTCAAATGCCTTGCTGAAGTCCAGAAAGAGGACATCCACTGGTCTACCCAGGTCCAAGGCACTTGTCACCCAGTCACAGAACTCCACCAGGTTTGTCTGACACGATTTCCCCGGGATGAATCCATGCTTTCTATCGTCCAGGCACCCTGACTTATCCAGGTCCCCCCTAGCCTCTCCTTGACAATGCCCTCCATCACCTTGCCCACCACCGAGGTCAGGCTGACAGGCCTGTAGTTCCCTGCCACCTCCCTTGATCCTCCCTTGTGGATAGGCACTATATGCACCACCTTTCAGTCTTGGGCACCCACCCTGTCCTCAGAGAGATGGTGAAAAGCTCTGCCAGGGGTTTTGCCAGGACATCTGCAAGTTCCTTCAGCACTCTGGGATGTAATTTATCCGGCCCCGGTGCTTTCTCCGTCTTAAGGGAGCTGAGGGCTTCCCTTACTCTCTCAGCTGTGATTTCCACTTCCGGTACCCCTTCTCCCTGCTTAGCCCTCCCCCACCTGCCAGTGATGCCTCCCTCTCCCCAGACCCGCCGATTGGTAGGGTCCCCTCCTCAATATCTGTCTCTCCCATGTATGATACAGCACCCCCATTTTCCTGGTGAAAAACTGAGGTGAAGTACTCATTTAGTACCTCAGCCTGCTCACCCGGTCTTGTGCCCATCCCTCCCTGATTCAATCCTGCTAATCTGCCCCTTCACCCTTCGTTTTCCCCAATGTATCTAAAGAACCCTTGTTCCTCTCCTAATTTCCCTGGCCAGGTTCTGCTCCTTTCCTTGCCTTAGCCGCCCTCCCACTCTAGTGGCCCTTCTAGCCATCAGCTCTGACTCCTCGATCCCTTTCACCCCTTGAGCACTTGAACTGCTTATAGGCTGCTTTCACACCACCTCCTGACCTCCTGGTCCACCAACAGGGTTTTTGGGCCCACCGATTTGTCTTACTCTTGCACAGGTGCTGGTAGCATCCTGCACCCCTCTCCTGATGATTTCCCACCTACTATCAGCGTCCATATCTGACCCAATCCCATCCAAATGCTTCTTAAGGATCCTTCCCATTTCCTTAAAATCCGCCCCTGAGACCCCTCCCCAATTTCCTAAACTCTTCCTGAACTTCCTTTGGCTCCCCATTTGCCAGGTCATTAGTACCTAAGTGGATAATGACATCCAGCTCACCCTCCCGTCTTGCCTTCCCAGTGATCCCCAGGATCTTCCTTCCATCCCTCCATGCCGTGGCACCTGGTAGGCACCTCACCTCTCTGTCCTCCCCCTCCTGTGTTTCTAGCTGGATCCCTCTTATGATGGAGTCCCCCACCAGGATTCGCTTCCTCCTCCTCTGGGGTCCACTGCTTTCCCTTGAGGTCACCTCCTGGCTAACCTCCATATCCTTTCCTTCCACTTCTTTGGGTACCTCTATTTGGTTGTCCTCGTTTGCCAGTGTGGCATGAGGCTCTGAGTGGAATAGGATCTGGGATGTGCCTCTGCCTGACCGCTCTAACCCTCCCTGAGCCCACTGTCATCCAAGTGCTCCTCGTTCGGCATCCTTTGAGGCAGCTGCATTGGACTGGGTGGTCTCTGGATAGGGGTGATGGTACTCTGACCCAGTTTACTTCCGCTCTGAGTCAGCTACCTCATCCCTAGTCCACAGAGATGCGTGCAGATAGGGCAGCACCTCAGTGTCCAGAAGGTCTGCCTGAATATGGCTGCCCCACAGCCACTGCATTGCACCACTCCCCACATTATACTGCAATTCCACTACTTGTCTGCTACTGAAGCTCTCCTAGTTCCCTTTTTATTAATTTACTGTCCTAAAAATCCTGCCACTGATCCTCAGATACTTTTCTTTAAAAAAAAAAAAAAAAATTAGAAACCAATAAATAAATAAATAAATGAGTCAAAACACTTGTCGTGCTGAGGGTGGGCTTCTTCTCCCTTATGCCCCTCCTACTTCACACCCCTTACTATACCCTGTGTTTAGCTCCTGTCAATCAGATTTAACAGGGCATATAATTAAGAGTTGGGGTAAGGGGAGGGGGGCGAAAATTTGCAGCAATTAAAGACAGCACAGAATTTCACCACCACTATGTTTTAAATTTTCAACAGCCCAAAAACAATTATAAATAAAGACAACAAAGAAAGTACAGTGTCACTATAAGCCCACAATCTAAATTTAAAAGAAAAATAGCAATTACCAGTTACTCTAAAGCACTGAATTGAATCGTTTCCTTCCTTTCCTTCTGGCTTCTTCTGAGAAAATAAAACTTGTTTGCTACCTGAACCTGACTAAGCCCCACCTCCAGTTATCAATGTAGCTGAGGTCAGAGGCCAGACAATAACCCTTCACCCAACTACAGGGCAGTCAGACAAGCCAAGATAAAATTTGCAGCAATTAAAGACAGCACAGAATTTCACCACCACTATGTTTTAAATTTTCAACAGCCCAAAAACAATTATAAGTAAAGACAACAAAGAAAGTACAGTGTCACTATAAGCCCACAATCTAAATTTAAAAGAAAAATAGTAATTACCAGTTACTCTAAAGCACTGAATTGAACATGTTTCCTTCCTTCCCCTTCTGGCTTCTAATGCCGTGTTGCTTGTGAACTACCTGATACAACCACGGAGGACACAGTAGTAGTGTACTGAAATACGCACAGTCCACAGCAGGCAGTCGTAATATCTGGAAATGTAGATGGTGAGGCAGCACTGATGCGGACGAGGAGAGTGGAGCAACCGGTAAGGAATATCCGGAGCGCAACACACCCTCAGAGGCATCAGAAAAGGAAATGATCAGTAGGGTAAATGTTGAGTCGTGCATAGTGCAGGAGAGACTGAAGTGGAATTCTAGGTGTGCGAAATGCACATGGGCAATCCTAACATGTGGAACAGAGTCAGGAAATCAGCGAGCAAGGCACAGAACAGCAGGTAGCAAATGCAGTGACATCGGAGCCACGGGGAGACACACAGAGACCAAGTCAGATGATATACAAAACAGATTATGGGGCAGATAGTGAGACAAAGAAAGTAACATATAATAGACCTCCTAGCACCACAAGTAAAATAAATGCCATGCAGATGAGACAAATTTCATGACAGATATGTTAACACACAGTTTAGTCATACTGTTTGCTGTACTTTTCACAACATAAGGATATAAATCGGTGTGTCTTCAATGTTCACAAAGTGCAAGATAGAAATGTAAACAGTGGAAAATGTGTCTGTCTTCTCTTATTGACAGGATGAAAACAGTGACACTACAGAGTTTGTTGTACTCGCTATGTTACAAGCGCATTAATCCACTCCGAAGGTGGCATCTAATGGGGAATTAATGCATGGATGGTCCGTCGTAGGTACTCTGCCTGCGGCCTATGCCTATCAGTCCCAACTTCCCAACCATGCATTAATTCCCCATTAGATGCCACCTTCGGAGAGGATTAATGCTTACGTAGCTGCCACAGAAGCAGAGGTGCCCCCCGGGAAGTGTACCCTTAGGCCTCTGGGAGGTTGCTTACCAGCTTTCTCATAGCAGAACTGGATACAGGAGACTATTCAGTGAGAAAGTGTCTTCCTGGCTGCTGGTTTACCCTTGCCAGCCTATCATAAGTAACAAAAAGCTGTGTATCAGACCAGACATCCCTCGTCCAGTGCGCAGAGCAGCCCAGTGCCCTTTTGACATCAAGGCAGTGCAGTTTCTGCTTGCCTATGCTAGAATGCTCAAGAAAGGACACAGGTAGGGCCACTGACTAAGATGAAATTCTGAAATCACCTAGATATAAATGTTCTATTTGTCCTTGCGACTGCCGTGTCTCTATGAAATATTATAGTTTGGATTTGTGCAAAGGGCTTACAGTTCGCTTACTCTCCTGGCAGATGTCATAGCTGCTAAGAACTGTTTTTCTAGGTGACATATTTCAAATGTGCTATAGCCAAAAGATCAAGGGGATTCTCCCATTGGTTAAGCCAGGCAAATATTCAAGGACCATGGAGGGCCCAACTCCCTCTTATGGGGATGCAAGTGATTGAGTCCTTTGAAAAAACGTCTAAAATCAGGTTGTGAGGCCAATGACTTCTTGTTCGATATGTGTAGGTTGAGACAGCCGTCACTTGCACTTTCACAGCCGAGGCCCTGAGGCCTAGGGACTGAAGTGTACCAGGTAGTCCAGAACTGTGGACAGCTCTGCCTATATTGGGTTATTTTCTGGGTACACACTAGTATGAGAACTTTTTCCACTCCAAGGCATTTGCCTTTCTTCTGACTTGTTTCGTGGAAACCCCCAAGGACTCAATATCTCGTGACAGATTCAAACCAGAGAACTCCAACTCCTCCACTTGGAGTTGGTATTTTGTTATATTTAAAGCTGCTTTTGCAGCTGCTTCTGATCCCGCACCACCTCACCATCCACTTTTTCTCTCCATGCCAGCACTGCATTCCGCAATGCTTTCTGGTATTGGGCTGTACAGGCCAAATAAGCTGCTTGCCTTAGTTGTATTGAAGCTGCTGTGTGTACTTTTTTGGCCATGATGTCCAGTTTTCTGGAGTCTTTCTCAGGTGGCTGTGCAAAAAGTGGCACCTTAGCCCTCTCACAAGCTTCTACCTGTTCAATTCCTTTGTTGTCAGGGTGGGCACACAGGTATCCAATAAGAAATATGGAGGAGCCAACAAAAAAATTCACTAAATACGACTTTCGAAATCCAATCTGCAAGTCTTTTTATTGTCCCCTACGTCTTACTCTAATAGAGCTTGTTTACAGGGTTTTCTCTCTATTTAAAAATAAAAAAATGTTTCAGTTTCTGGCACACATGTACTCTACACCCTGCTTATCCACCTGATATTTTCTCTCCAAGCCAGCTGCCAAATTTGGTGCCATGATTTTAGATGTGGCTTTCCTGAGGAATGTATTAGAACTAGCAGCCTCTATGAAGGGGCTAATCCCATCACAGACATAAATTCCACTTCCTCAGTTTCATGAGAGGGAATGCTGAGGGTGTTCACCAGGTGCCTTATGAATGAGGAGTACGAAGAATAGCCCTTACTAACCCTGGGAGAAGACCCAAACTCCTGCTCAGGGGAGCCATTAGGCTCTCTATCTTCATCCTACTCCCACTCTTCATAATAAAATTTCCTCCTCCTCCAGGACAGACTGCTGGGTTGGAACCGGAGCCTGGCGAGGAGGGCAGGCACATTCAAAAGGTCTCCCATAGCCTGAAAGGCCTGGAAAAACTGCCACACTTATGTCCTCTTCCAAGTCTCTGTTCCACTGCCTACTCCTTACCCTTTGCAGGAAAGAAAGGGATGTATTTTTCATTTTGTTCTTTCTTAGTAGGCACTAGTCACAGAACCTGCTCTGAAGCACTTTTATTGTTTTCCTTCACTAGATTCCAGGTTCCCCTTTCCAGACACCCTGGCATCTTCTGCCATCGTTGCCATGCTTGTCAGATGGCCGAGCAGCTTTCTTTTTGTCTGTTGCCTCAGACAGAGACTGCTGCTTATGGGAAGAACCCTCTGTTATGTGCTTTCTACCATCATTGGGAATTCTCTCCAAGAGTTTACTATGCTTTGGTAACATAGGCAGACTTAGAAACCATAAATTCTTCTCCCTTTTCAGACAGTTTGATGTTTTAGCCTAAAACATCAACGTTCTTAATTTTTAAAATCCTTATCTGGGCACAGGCACTTTAAAGTCCATCTTTGCCAAGAGTTTGAAATGGGTTAGATAATTTTTAAATCCTATGGGCCCTGTTTTCTTTCTTGTCATGCCAATCACCGACATCCTCTAAAATTATTATTTTGTTTCTAAAGTCAAAAGCACTAAAACCCGCTGTTTACGGTAAAAACAAATTCTTTATATTAAAATATGCGTTTCAAAGCAGCTTTCTCTGGTGCCTGGGAACTGGAGAAACCACAATTTATTTGTAAAACTAAACTACCCAACACAGGTATCACAAACTAGCTGGGAACAGCTTAAAATTAAAAAATTGTTAGATTAATAAAGTGAACAAGAAGGCCAGAAACGTCTTTGGGGCAACTGCTCTCTTCAAGCAAGAATAAATCTGGTGTTAAGCCAGTAGGGGTGCGTGACCAGACTGCAGAGTTTGACCAGCATTCTGTATTCCAAAATTTACATGTTCTCAGGGCATCACGCTCAGGCAAGATGATGCTATTTGTATCAGGTGTCACTGATTGATTCCAGTTGTTAGAAGCACACTACAATAACAAGCACCATAGATGCCTGGGAAACCCTTAAAAAGATGTACCCAGTGAGATCCATTTCCAATATAGATGAATCCCATGTAAAAGAACCAGACACTAAAAACAGAAGGGGAGGTTATGACCAGGGGTGGGGGTGGAAGCAAAAAGATTATTACGAGTGTTAGATGTTGCTGACAGGCAGATGAAAGTATTCATATCCTCTGAGCAACTTCAAAATAGATATGCTCTCCCCAAAGCATAAGTCTGGCACTATTTACAGGTCAGACGTATGCTGAGGTAGAAACTGTTTGCTTAAATATGTGTTCCAAATAAGGAGCTGCTAGTGACTACAAATTCATCCTCAAAAATAAACCAATCTTAACCCTGAAAATATAGCCAAAAGTGGGGAAAAAAATATCTAGATAGAGCACTCACTGGGTGCCGTGGAGTGTTATGCTGGTTGTCTGCAAGTCCGGCCTTCAAAGATCAGACAGGCTGCTTCACACAATATAAAATACCCCGCTGATGGTATTACACCCCAGCTGTACTGAAAAAGAACCCTAATGACAAATAAATTGTAGCTGGCATTGTGATGGAGAAGCTCACCAAGCCCACTCTGTGAAGTTGCAAGGTAATCAGACTATTTCAGATGAATATTCAAGCCACTGTAAAGAGAATAGTGGAACACCAATTCCCAGTATGCCACCAAGTTTGTATTCTGCAAAGACTTCCATAGGGGCACAAACAAAAAATAGGTATATTGGGCACCTACATAATAGCAAAAAGGTTGATATTATCTACAACAGCCCCACCAGTGGCCGACTGGATTACCAGATAGTGAAAACAGCAGCCAATGAAAAATGTGCTATTATGCAATGAATGAGCTGGACATGTTTTATGAGACATGGGACCCCTTACTTACTTCTGAGGCATGTGCAGCCCCTGGGCTACATAAAATTTATTCCGCCCCCCCCCCCCAACCAGAACATGAAATATAATCCTCTTTAAACACACTCAAAATGGTTAAATATGCACAGTGAAAATAAAAATGAATAATGTAATAAAGCACACACACTAGAATATGACAGCAAAACTTTTATTAAAGAGCGTCTTTCCTGATCCAATAACCCACCAAAGAGCCTCACATCTGCAGGTGGGGCAGCAGGGATAGCGTTAAGAATCTAGAATGGTGTGCGCTTCTGAAACAAAAGGAGCACACTTGATCAAACCATGTACCAAATGCTTCTTCAGATCATGATCACACTACCTACATTTCAGAGTCGTGGAATGCACTGCCTGTGAGACTGGTGGAAGAGGGTACAGTGGAGGGGTTCAAGAAAGGGTGGGATAGGCACAAGGGGAAATTGAAACAAATGAAGACCCTCTTGGGGGTTGGGGGGGATAGTAAGGAGAGCAGCCATTAGGTTGCTGGCTTTCAAGCAGACAAGACAGACCATTCAACCTATTACGCTGGCTGCAACTCCCTGATGATTGATGACAAGGTTTCCATCTTAAAGGGTCTGCTTCAGACAAAATGATTCAGGAATCTGAGGTCTAGGACTGGCCTAAATCCCCCTGTGCACTTTGGTATGATGAAGAACAGGCAGTAGACCCCACCCCCGACTGACCTCTGTGGGGAGAACCTGCTCTGTAGCCCCTGCTTGAAGGTGGTTTGTAATGGCCTGTAACATCGCCTGTCTCTTGGATGGGTTGCCCAAGATAGGGGAGGGCACCACATGAGGTACTGGGGGCTTGGATTTGAATTCTTTTAGGCAACCCTTGCTGATAATGTCTAGGACCCATCTGTCCGACGTGGTCTGGATCCATTCCACGACAAATGTTTAAAATCTGCCCCTACTCGAGGATGGGCCCAGATAGCTTCATTGCGTCTGGGGCCTGAGGATCATGATTTGCCCCTGCCTCCTGACTGGGGTATATGCACTTTAGCTGTCTCCACCCTCCCCGATTTCTTAGCCGCCTCCTTCAGAGCTGAGCCAAACAGGAGATTACCTTCACAGAGGGTGTTTACTAAATGGCTTTTTGAAGAGGTGTCTGCTTGCCAGGCCCGAAGCCACAGGTTGTGGCGAGCAGAAGTTTGATAAAACATGGTCCAAGCAGCACACCTGACCGCACAGGCCAATGCCAAACTCATTAACTGCATCTGATGAATTATATCCTTGTTCTTCGCTGGGTCCTCAGCGAATTGAAAAGCTAATTCTGAGGCCCAGAAAAAGGGGGCCCTGGCTGGAAAAAAGATTGGCAGCTGCCACCTTGAGAAACTGCTGCAGCTTTGGAGTTCCTGCCTATCACTGTCATCAGGAGTAAGGAAGCCCAGAGACCAGCCCAGGAGAGAGAACGTTGCTGATGCTTGGAAGGCCTTCTTGAGTGAGGCATCCACTTTCCTGTCCACTGGGTCCCCGAGTGATGCTCCTCCCTCGACTGGGATGACTGTCTTCTTGGTGAGGTTTGAAATCAGAAGGTCGATTCTGGGGCAGTCTAGCCACTTTTCAGATTGTTTCTTGTCAAACTTGAGGAGCTTAGATCCGCCGGGGCACTGTACAGGTGCGTTCTGGACCTTGCCATTCCTCTTTTAGCAAATCCCCTTTGGCTGGAGGAACAGGGAAGGCTATGGCTGGTTTGGCGGCAGATGCCAGACGAAAGGCTCGTTTCGGCTGTGCTGGAGCCAGTGGGGAATAATCAACATGAATTTCAGCTATGACCTTCTTGATGAAAATGTCAAGGTCGTCCAGGTTAAAGTTTCTGGATAGGGAGTCATCCGAGTCAGAGGACGGGTACCCTAGCTCCCCTTCTTCTACAGAAAGAGACGCGAATCTGAGGAGTCCATGGAACAGTCCCTACGATGCTTCCCCTTATGGGTGCCTCTACATCTACTCCAAGAAAGAAAACTTCTTTGTCTTGTGGTGTGAGGAATGCTGATCCTCTTCGTCAGAGGATCTACTCCTGTATTGGGAATTTTTCTTTTTATCACAGTAATGTGAGACAACTGCCCCTCTTCGGATGAGGATGGGGTCTTCTTTTTGCTTTCTTGTGAGGTCTCACATCTGGTGATCCAGAAGATTGCCAGTCTAAGCATGCCGGGCCCTATTTAGCTTGTCTATGAGGTCTGGGGTTAGAGAGGGGGCTGCAGACTGCTGGGTCTCCCTGGTGGCCGCTGCTCTCACAGCTGATGGCTGCTGCTCACTCAGACCTGTCTGTCTGTTGGCAATATGTCTGAGCTGAGGGAAGGGAGGCCTCCATCATGTCCTCCCCATTTGCAGATGCTGCCTTCTCAAATTTTAGGCAAAGCGAACCTGCGAAGGTGATTAGAAGACGTGATTTTTAATGCTGGCATTTTCTGCACCTAGAAGGCTTGTCTGAGGCCATGACTGAAAAAGACTCTAATCCCCTTTGATTCCGCTACACCCCTCCCCCAGGAGGATTCCTGATAAATACAGGGGGCTGTCCGGAAGAATGCTGAAGCCCTGATGGAACACTGCTGCTGGTCCTTTAAGTGCAAAAAGCTGAGCTGTTTAAATTGTTGGTTGATTAGTTAATATTGTCTTGCTCCCTTAGTGCTGGAGAGACAGAGGCCTGCAATATGCATGAGAAACTGTTTATTCCTGAGCAGCACTCCTTGTAAAATGCAGCGCTCGTCGATGAGAAACTGAATTAGAACTGCAAGCCCACAATCGACAAACAGCTGAAAGAGTCAGGAAGCCAGCCATTGATGGGAGAAAAATGGCCCTGCAGTTGAGGAGAGAATCCTCTCAGAGCACTGAGGTGCTAATACTGTACGACAGCTATACAAACGGCATCCGTTGATGAAATCCACCAGTAGATGAATGCCAATGCTACAATGAACACTTGGATGGGCCCAGAATCGCAGGAAAAACCTCCACGGTAAAGTAGGGCCAGTCTGTGCAGCTTGCAAGGCTGAGACTGGGGCCCATGCATGAGTGCTCTAAAATGCTGAGATTCTACAGCAAATCCAATAAGAATTAGATTTTGTGATTTACAGACTGATGTCTTCAGCACTGCCACACAGTGACAGAGCTCTGCTGCAGAGTACCTGCTAGCTGGAAGGCAGGATGTAAACTGGTGGAAACAGGAAATGGAGAACTGGATATCCCCAGCTGCAGGAGCTTAGTTCCTGCCTGCATATCTGCATCAGGAGGTACAGCCCATATGTATGAAAGCCCGGAGACCAGCTTAGGAGAGAGAACTGATATTTCAGATCACTTTCTATGGGCATACAGGATAACTCCCAGGAGGCGGGCAGCTTCAATGGACCAACTGCGCATTATCCTAGTGGTGACCAACGGACCCCACATCAGGGACACAGTTCTTTCTGCGGGAAAATCTAAGGGACAAAATCGCTTTGGACCATGGTACTTTGAGCTACTGCTTTACAAATACAAGCTTCGCAACCTGGCAGGGTGCAAGACATTCGACACCGTTTGGTCGAACCTGAAAACCCTGGGGGTTGCACATGCGCCACAGTTCCCTGCCAAGGTTACGGATCACCTATGTAGGCAAAACGTATCTTTATTCAGACCTGGCTGAGGTGAGGCCAGGAAGTGGTGGGAGACTATCAAGTTGGACTTTCCCCAACTGCAACCTGTGCAGGAGAGCGACGATAGGACAGACAGAATAAAGTGGCATATTTTGCAGTTGAAAGCTTAATAAATCAGGCAACTGTCACCGTGAGTTAATTCTGATCAACACTGGGGCTGGCATTAAAGGTAAAATGTGCCTATTCGCAGATGACACCAAGCTCTGTGGAAGACTGGACATAGGTGAAGGAATACAAGACCTACAGGAAGATCTGCAAAAGCCTGGGAGGTGGTCCAGGATCTGGTAGCTTGGCTTAAATGCCATGAAATGCAAAGTTATGCATACTGGAGCCAAGAAACCCGGGACAGATTATTACCTGGGTGGAGTCAGTATCTGCATCAGAGGAGGATAGGACCTGGGAGTGATGATCACTAATGACCTGAAGCACTCCGAGCAGTGCAAGAAAGCAGCAGCAAAGGCAAACAAGATGCTGGGACGCATAGCTAGGAGGATCAGTAGTAGGAGAAGAGGTTATACTGCCCTTGTACAGGTCACTGGTAAGGCCGCATCTAGAGTATAGAGTTCAGTACTGGTACCCACACCTCAAGAAGGACGTTAACCTGCTGGAGATGGTACAAAGGAGGGCTACAAAGATGACAGTCGGTCAGCGGGGCAAGCACACGAGGAGAGGTTGAGGGCACGAAGATGTACTCCCTGGAAGACAGGAGAAGTCGAGAGGGGGACATGATTGGGACCTTCAAGTACTTGAAAGGGATAAATAAGGTTGATAAGGAGAGTCTTTTTAAGCTGAGTGGCAACCATATCACAAGGGAGCACAGTCTTGGTTGCAATACCATCTTTTGCTTCAAACTGTAGCCATGTCAAATCTGGATTTTCCTTTTTAGCACTGCCATGAGCGCACTGTGGATACAGGACAGGAATGGGCCCGTTTTTTCTTTTCCTTAGTTGTGGTAGCAGCCTCACTGACAGTACTACCTGGTGTTATGGTCAATGGCACCAAAGAGGAGGACTGTTGCCCTGTTTCATCTGGTCCAGGCTGCTTGCATTTACGTGAAGCGCTAAATCCGAAACTTGGAAGTGACATAATTACCACCATGGGAAGGAGATAGGTTGGGCCATGATGTAATTAATTAAGAAATGTTAAGTACAACCACTGAACGTGATGAATTGAGATGTTGTAGTTCAAGGACATAGAGTATAATAAAATGAAGAAAATGACTTCACTGGCTCAGTCTTTTGTTAAACTACAATGCAGGTTTTTTTTTTTTTTTTTTAATAATCAAGGTTATAGAACAGTTACCAAGCTGACCACAAGGCTAAGGAACCTTGTAATGTAGTCGTGCTAATGCTCACAGGGTCCTAGAACCACTAAGCTTGATAATTTTTGTAATCAAGCTTACAACAGTTAACAAGCAGACAAGGCTAAACTACCTTGTAATGTAGTCCTGCTAATGTTCAGGGGGTCCTGGGACCACTAATCAAGCTTGATAATTTTTGTAATGAAGGTTACAACAGTTAAGCATTTAAATCTGCTCTCTCTTATTCCCCTGCTTTTAAGTTCGTGCTTTAGATAACTGCAGGAGGAGCTGGGGGAGGGGCACTCCAGAGAATTAACTTAACTGTGCACTCGAGCAGACTTTATAGACCATTACGGCCTGTTTCTGCAGGCAATTTCATATGCTTGTATTCTAAGAAACTGGGGTAAAGTCTGTCACTGTCTTTAATAAAATAAAAATTGGACAATCTCTTGGGCAGTCAGGCTGAGATCAAAGTGTAGGCAACTACAGTACCTCAAAACGGCTGTTACCACAAGGTGAGTAAGCTACACACTTCCCAGACTACTAGAACCCGTGCAGCAAAGTTATAAGGTTAAGTCTGGCGCAGGGGAGGCCATCTACACTTGCACTGTAGTTACAGAATAAGAATGCTGGTTTCAAGTTTAATGGTCTCAATAATTGTTAATCACCATAGTTTGCCCTTCCAAAGTTTATAACATCAGTTCTGACTTGTGAAATGTGGTTTCAGAATGGAAGGGGTTTTCAAACAAAATTCAGTTTTTTCAATTGTACAAACAACACCAGTCGTGGAAAGAAGCAACTCTACGAGCGCCTGCAGGTTCCTGAAGTAAACTACTGATATTCAGGAATGCATAGACCTCAACACTGTGCACTGCAGCGTTCTTTTGTGCATGGCACAAGGATAACATTTTCAGACATTTTCAAGGACTTCTGTCCTTGTTCAAAGCTGCAAGGTACATTAAGGTAAAACTGATACAAACTACATGTAACGTATGTAAAAGTATCTCTGGAACATGTACCACAGCAGGGGATGAAAAATCCCCAAGTCCGGGACCCGCCAGAACAGTTGCAGGACTTAATGCTGTAGCTCTGTTGAAGTCCGATGGACTTGTCTTACTTTGCCGTGCTGTCGCGCATGCGCACCTCTAAGAACCTCATCCTGCGATCTGTCGTCCTCCCCAGACTGCCCAGAAGTGTGCTTGCACAGTTTTTTTTTAATAACTTAGAATTCCATGCCTCATCATCCAGAACTTTGGGGTGTTAGGAGATGTCTTTCACATAATGCCTCACCCAACATGCACTGTTGGGAGCATTAGGAACTGTGCTGGTGATCCGGAGAAAGCGCTGCACACAACCGCAGACATGGGGCCTTGCGGGCTGGACCCCACATACTCGCGGACTCATGCTGTTGCAGACAGTCGTGCAGTAGGTGAAGTGCACATATGTATGAGGGGGAACAGGTGCCATTTAATTCGAGCACTGGCGCTGAGGAGAGACAGACGTCTCTATAGTAGTGATTTTGTAGTAGCGATTTTTCTAATTACATCTACTCTGAAAATCTCTGAATTTAGTTTTAGCAGAAAGCAGGCAAGGTTCAGCTACTAAAGTGGAGTCGGTGTAAACATGGGAGAGAAGTCTTGATGTACCTCAGCTCTGTTTAACCTGTCATTTTATGCTGTGACTTATAACTGAATGTTTGTTTGAAAAAAAAAAATAAATAAATAAATAAGAATATTCATTTTGGTCATGGAGCGGACTGTGTGTGTCTGATGGCAGCATGGAAGCTGTAAAAACCCTGTGTGTCTGACTGCAGAGAACTCTTGAAAGGGCAGAGAACTGTAATAGAAAAAAAACAACAAAAATAACTATGCTGTCACAGAGAGGGGCCCTGCATGTCTGACTAGTCACTGGCAGCAGGAGAGTTAAGCTGCATAATAATAGGGACTCTCTTGAATGAGGAAGAGAACTTTGCTTTAAAAAAAAAAAGTCACACAGAGGGAGTCTGACTTACCTGGCAGCAGGGCAAGATAAATATGAGGACTCTCTTGAAAGGGGCGAGAACTTTGGTTTAAAAAATAAATGCATAATATATATATTTTTTTTTTGGGTCAGAGAGAGGGGCCCTGTGTGTTTGACTAGTTGGTGGCTACAGGAGAGTTAAGCTACACAAATAGGGACTCTCTATAGGAGAGTGACCCAGATGTCTCAGATTTGTCACTGGCAGATTTAAGCTATGATATAAATAACATATATATATATATTTTTTTTTTTTTTTTTCTTTCACAGAGACTGACCCAGTCCTGTCTGACTAGTCAGTGGCAAGAGACTATTTAAGCTACATAAGGGACTCCGAAGCGAAGACAACTTTGATATAGATATATATATATATTTAAAAAAACTACTTGGTCACAGAGGGAATGTGTGTCTGACTGGCAGTGGGGTTAACCTGCATAAGGAGACCATCTTGAAAAGGAAAACAATCTTTACAAAATATATATTTATATATATATATATATATATATATATATATATATATATATATATATATACACACACACACACACATATATATATATATATATATATATATATATATATACACACACATATATATATATATATACACACACATATATATATATATATATATATATATATACACACACACATATATATATATATATATATATATATACACACACATATATATATATATATATATACATATATATATATATATATATATATACACACATATATATATATATATATATATATATATATATACACACACATACACACATACATATATATATATATATATATATATATATATATATATATATACACACACACACACACACGTATGTATTTTTGCTCACAGAGGGAAAAACAGTACGACTTACCAATGCCTACCAGAGACTTATGGAACAGAAAGAACATAAGTCCTGGACTTACATCCTCAAAAAAAAATTTTCAACCCCTGCCACAGGAAGTAGAGTATGTTAATTCTAATGTTAGGATTGTATGCATTGCATTACTGTACTTAGAATCAAGTGTTTTTCCAATGTAGTTTGCTGCACTGAAAATAAACAAATAACCAAAAAAAATAACACTGAAGGTCAGTGAGGCAGTGAATGCAAAAAAAGGGCCTTCAAAGACAAAGCATCCAGAAGAGGAATGGAGTGAATACCAAGTAAAGATAAAGGAAGCCAAGTAGGCAGTCATGTATGTAAAAACAGACAGCCCTACATATTGGGGGGGGGGGGTCAAAAGGAAATGAAAACACAGTTTTTACTAACATACCAAAATGCCAGCAGAATAGGCCTAACGGTCTTTCATGTCTGCTCATTTGGTCAGCTCCCACCCTGGGAGCTGACCTTGCTGCCCCTCTCGCCCTTTCTGGCTTCTCCCTTCCCAGTCCTGGATATTCTCGCTGCACTGGACTTTGCTTCCAGAACCCTTCCCCTGTACCTGTACCTGTCCCACCCCTCTTAAACCCCTCCACCGTCTCTGCCTCCACCAGCCCCGTTTCAGGTACATTAGAGAAAAAGCGAGAGGGGAACAGTAAGGCTGTTGGAAGGCAGGGGGCAATAAAGCAGGATGAGCAGACATCGAAATTTAAATACCTTTACATTTTCTTTCTCCGACGACTGGTGTCCGGGCTTCCTTACTCCTGGGCTGTACCTCCTAATGCTGATCCACAGGCAGGAAACAGACCTCTGCAGCAGGGGACATCCAGCCCTCCACTTCCTGTTCTCCTCAGTGCTTCCTAAAGCAGTCCAATGTGGTAATACTACAAAACTTGGGAACAAAAAACAAGAATTTTAAGGCATATATGGCTGTGAGGCCAGCCAACTATATACATTCTGGGAGGGAATCCGAAGCCCGGAGACCAGCCGGAGAAAGAAAAATTTACAGGTATTTAAATCTCGATTTCTCTCCCCTAAGCTGGTCTCCGGGCTTACTTACTCATGGGATATACAAAAAGCAGTACGTCCCCAGATGTCCCGGGTGGGAAGAATGTCAAGAGCCCATGAGGGTTCACCACCGCTTGAAATACTCTGCAGCCAAAGGATGCCTCTGCCGAGGACATCACCCCCAGTGAGAATTTTTTTTTTTGCGCTATAGTGTATGAATGGATGATCAAAAAGGCCACTCAGTGTGAGTGTGCTGTCAATGCTTCTCTGAATTACACCCGCGAAGGGGACCATGGACTCTTACTGGGCCAGGCAAGTTACTCTGGCCTGATCATAAGCCGTAAAGGTGACGGATAGCATCCGTTTGGCTATAGAGCCTACTGAATCCTTGCTGCCCCAAAGTTTTTCTCCCCTTTAGCTGATAAAAACATAGTTGAAGTTTTGTGAATAGCGTCCTCTCTCAATGTACATTTTTCTCCCTCTTCCCAGGTCTAGTGTATGAAATTTTCCATCCTTGTTGCTTTTAGTGAGTGGGCAGAAGAAAGAATGAACCCTTGATTATAATAGATGGGAGACATAACTTTGGCAAACAAAAACTGGAACTGTTCCAGCCTGATGAACGAGTGTACAGCTCTTGGGCAAGCAATGCTTTCAGTTTGCTGAAACTCCTGGCTGGAATAATAACTTTGAGAAAAAAGGGGGACCTTTATTTTGAGATGCATGATGGATGACTTGAGAGGCTCTAAAGGGGGCCTTGAGAACCATATTAAGACGCCAAGGTGATAGCTTTGGTGGATTGAAGGTGTTTTAATGCTGCTGCCTTTAGAACTACCAGACATGGGGACATGAGCCCAACAATTCCCCAGGGTCCGTCAAGAGTGCCCACAGTGCAGAAACTCTACTTTGTAAGGAGGCTGGTTGCAGTCCTTTGTCCATCTGTCTTAAAGGAACTGCAGTAGTACAGGCGATTATATTGTGTCATTCTGTATATGTCTGGAATGAAGCCAGAACCAAAATTTTCTCCGGATACTATAGTGCACTTTGGAGGAAGAAGAGACATACGAGTTCCCCATCATGTCAATAGCAGGAGCTGTGCCACATAGCTCCTTGAAAGTTTTCCCACTCACTTTCCAGGTCTAGAGAGAGAGAGACCAGTTGTTAAAATGGGGTGCAGAACTGGACCTTGATGGAGAATGCCCAGGCTGAACCTGAATGTTCAAAGTGGTAGCCCTGACCAATGAATAAGAAACAACTAAGTGCGGAAAAAAAAACATAAGGGACAGACCAGAATCATGACTGCCCTGTCCAAGGCCACTTTGTGGAGGATTCTTGATAGAGGCGGTATTGGAGGAAGGCATACAGGAGGCCGAACATATCCCGGTTTATGGGGAAAAGGTGTCCTGAGCCACCGCTGGTTCGTCCTTGGCCAGGGAACGGAATTGTTTTACCTTGGTCTTCTGCAAGCAGGCAAACAGATCTGACTGAGTATTGCCCCACTATTCTGTCTGAATGTGGGAGACACTGTCCTTCAGCTGCGATCCCTTGCTCGACCCACCTTGCGACTGAGACATTCTGCTATGACATTTTTCTGTCCAGATACAGACATCACTCAGTGGTGCTCAACTCACTGAAAGGGATTCCTTTAGCATCTTTGAGCTTCTCATTTCGCCCTGATGGTTGGTGTATGTCAGCGTTGCCAGACTGTCAGTTGGACTCAGGCTAGCCTGATTAAGGAATTACTGTTCAGCGTGTCACGGGGCATGGCCTACTGTTCCCACCTCAGGAACGCTTATACTGTACCATGTGTCCAACAGCAATCCCTTGCCAGGTGCCAACAGCTGATGCAGGCGAGTCCTTCCCAGCTCCTGAGGCTTGCACTGGTCACGATTCCGACTTAGTGCGGATGGCCTAACTTGTGGCCCTTCATGACCTCTGGGACCGTCCCTGGAGAAAGGGCTTAATCTGTCTTAATGAGCTCAGGGATTTATTTAACCCAAAAAATTGATTAGAGTTTTGCTCGTAAAAGTGCTAAAACATTGTGAAAATGCATAGCACTTGCCTCACTGTGTTTAACATAACACTTTTAGAAAACCTATATGAATACTTTCTGTATAGTTAGCATTGTCCCAAGAAAAAACTGCTAATCAATTATTTAAAACCCTGGAGCTGTGTGAAAAAATAAGCATGCAGCTGAGCAGCTTACAAAACCCCTTGATGAGCAATTACAGATCCCAAAATCTAGTTTTCGGGTGGAGAAACCTTATGTCATGATGTGAGCCCCCTCAGAAGGATCAAGGTCTGGTTTGGAATTAGGGAGCTCTTTCTCCAGTTGATGGGAAAACCATGTGCCATAGGGGACCCGACTACCTCTGCCACTGCCTGTAATGCTTGGTTGAGCTGTGGGGCCTTTAAGTGGACTATAACCACTACTAGCACCTTAAATACTGTCCATGGGTCTGAAAAGACACCAGTGGTAGAGTTTGATTTGGAAGTACTGCTCTCCCACTCTGAATCTGGGATAGTGCGTACGCCATTACTGTATGGGAATGAGCAAACAGGCATCTTGCAGAATTACGGGTGCTGGAAAATCCCCTGCATGTACTGTTTTGTCGAGCTGTGGGGCCTTTAAGTGGACTGTTTCCACTGATGGCATTGTTAATAATGCCCCTGGGTCTTGGGAATACTCAAGATGTCAGAATTTTGAATAGGAGAACTGCTCTCCCACTTTGTATTTGAACTGGTGCTTGTGTAGTTCCTGAATAGGAATCTGCCGATGGGTTTCTTGCTTGTTCAATCCTTTGAGATGTAGGAGGGGCCTGAACCCCCTATATATTTTTGTGCCATGAAGAATAGGGAGCAGCCCCTTAGTTAATCTCTATGACAGCACTTTGTTCAAGGGGGCACTTTGTACAGTATCATCGGACTGTAGAGGGTTGGCGTTTTTGGATGAGCCACCATAGAGAGGGGAGGGCACGACACGAAGTGGCGGCTCGTTGGTGATGCATAGGACCCACCTGACCGACTTGGTTTGGACCCCTTGTTCGAGAAATATGAAGGTCTGCCCCTACTCGAGAATGGGCCCAGAAGCAAGGTACTCCACCTGGGGGCCAGAAACCCGGGCCAAGTGTACACCCTGGAGGAGGGGGAAATGCTACAAGTCTCGATGGCTGAGAGGGACCTGGGGGTGGTGGTGGATGTCAAGATGAACAACTCTGAGACTTGTAGGAGGGCAGCAGCCAAGGCCAACAGGATGCTGGGATGCATCGCTAGGGGGATCACCTCCAGAAGGAGGGAAGTGATACTCCCTCTGTATAACTGCTTGGTGAGGCTGCACTTTGAGTACTGCATGCAGTTTGGAGGCCACACTTAAAGAGGGACATTAACCTCCTGGCGAGGGTCCAGAGGAGGGCAACCAAATGATTTGGGGCTTGGGGACAGGAACTATGAGTAGAGGTTTGAAGAGCTAAATATGTACACACTGAAGAGAGAAGGGACCGGGGCATGATAGAGGTCTTCAGGTACATGAAGAGGGTAAATAGGGAGGAACAGTCAGGGTGCTTCAAGGAAGGAGGAGGGGCTACTAGAGGGCATGGGTGGAAGCTGGAGGGGAGGGATTCAGGGAGAAAGGAGGAGATGCTACTTCACTGAGAGGGTGGTGAAGCCATGGAATGCGCTGCCTAGGGGGCTGGTGGAGGCAGAGACAGTGGAGGGGTTCAAGAGGGGGTTGGACAGGTACAGGGGAAGGGTTCTGGAAGCAAAATCCAATGCAGCAAGAATATCCGGAACTGGGAAGGGAGAAGCCAGAGAAGGCGAGGGGGGCAGCAAGGTCAGCACCCAGGGTGGGGGATGACCAAACGAGCAGACACGAAAGACCGTTAGGCCTATTCTGCTGGCATTTTAGTATGTTAGTATGTTAGCTTGTGACTACCTGTTGATCGTTGTCACCCTCTCCACTAGATTTGTCCCTTCTGAGGTTACATTGTTTAGGTAAGGAGACCCGTACTCACTTTTCCTCGAGAAGTTGAGTTTGATCCTAGTTATAAGCTTGGCCATGAATTCTGTGTCTGGGGTCTCTGGATCCTGAATTGCCCTTGATCTAGACTATGACATGCATTACAAACACCTCTGGGAGAGGACCCTGCCTGCTAGGCCAAAGCCAGGGTGTATGTGCAAGCCAGGATTGAGTATCGCCCCATGCAGCCTCTTCTGACTGGTTTGCTGTGTAAGCAAGGCCTCTACAGTCCTGTCCAGTGACTCACTGTTTGGTTTGAAATCAGAGGGTAACTTCTATGGCAGTTTTAGCCATTTTTCCCATTGCTGCGTTCCTAGCCTGAAAATCTTAAAATCTGCTGGGGCACTGGATAGGGGAGGAAGCTCAGAGAGTTGCCACTCCTCCTTTGTCCATTTCCCTGTTGGTAGGAAGAGTGGGAAAAGCTGTGGCCGGTTTGACAGATGACAAGCGAGAAAAAACCTGTTCTTGCTGGCTGGGAGCCACCAGGTGAGAACCAAGGGAAATCTCGACAGTGACCTCTATTTAGACAGAAATTTGGCCATTCGCTTCCCCTCCAGAAGATGATAACCTGGGGTCCTATGAGTGCCAGAAATGCCCCCTGCAACGCTTTAGGTTACCCTCTATACCTTATCTTTCTCCTAGGAGGCGGAATGTTGATCCTCCCAGGTCAACTGCCTCTCGGGGTGAGAATACAGATGGTTCATTGTCTTTTATCCTCTAGAGAGATCTCATAACTGGTCTTATTTAACTTTTGGGTTGTATTTAACTGTTTTATGAGGTGTGCGTCAGAGGGGGCTGCGGATTGCCGAGTCCCTCTGGAAGCGGTCTGTTAATATGATCCATGGGCTATGATACTGAGCCGAGGAGGATCTTCCTCCGTGACATCTTCCACATTCGCAGACGTTGCCCTCTGGACATTATAAGAGAAGCTACCCAGCCAAGGTCATTAGCAGCGGGCGACTAGCCGCTGCTTGACCTTTTCTGGCCCCTAGAAAGGCTTTAAAGTAGGCCATAATACCACAAAAGGTCCTGATTTCCTTAATTCAGCTTTATTCCACCTTCATGATTTCCGTTGCTGAAGCAGGTAGAAAGTGTGCTGGCCTCTTAAGAATTGTGCCAGTCCTGTAAAGGCCATCAGAGCCGTCCTTGTGCTGTAGTCCTTTTTCTAAGGTTTTTTATTTTACTCCCCCTAGAATATGCAGGAATCTGAAAAAAACTAGGCAGCTGGTCCACTTCTTACTGGTTTTGGGTGGGGGGGGGGCAGCATGGTGAACAAAAGACTCCATAATAGCGCTCCTCCCGCACTGTAGTGCTCGTCAATGGAGTCGCTAAGGCGTCCTGCAGGTCCGCTGTCAACGAGCGGCTGAGGTAATCTGATTGCCCAACGGTTGCCATATATGATAATTTAAGCCTCTTTGCATGCTCGTTGGAGTTCCTCATCCCTGCAGCGCTTTGTCGAGCACTGATTTGTCAACAAGTTGCCACTGACAAGCTGCCAGCCCACCATCGCAGAGTGGCTCAATTAGAATGCCATCGACGGGATAACAAGTAAAAATACGGGGAAAAGATACGGGGCTGCCAGCTGAGGGAAGATGTCTCTCTAAGTCCTTGTGCAGTTTATTCCCTTGCGCGATGCTTTGCAGGTAGTAAGCGCGGGAAAACACACACACATGCACGCACGCAGTTTCTGCCCAAAAGCTGAGGGGAGATGTATTCTCCCTAACTTTTCATACCATTTACACTCTAGAGAGCACGGCGAAAACAGCCTCTCAAAGAGTTGGGGCCCATCCTGTTCTGACCCCCTTAAAATAGATGTTGCAGGTTACTGAGCACTCCGGTGCCTGTTTTGATTCCCTGAAAAACACTTTCCACTGCACTAAGTAGCATTTCAGGCCTACTGCAGGATGTGAAGGGTAAACACTACCTTGTGAAAATGGGGCCAGACTGCGCAGCTTGCAAGGCTGAGACTGCATTTCAGGCCTTGTGCAGGGAAAAAATAACCCAGTGAAAATGGGGAAACACTGTGCAGCTTGCAAGGCTGAGACCGGCACCCACCCTGGGATTCCAACATACAGCAGTGATTTCTGATCCTCATTGAAACAAAACTGCTTAACTTAACAGTCTGTTGTCTTCAGCCCTGCCATCTGCTTCCAGAGTACCCGCCAGACTGAAGGCAGGAAGTAAACTGATGAGAACAGGAAGTGGAGGGCTGGATGTCCCCCTGCTTCAGAGGTCTGTTTCCTGCCGGTGATCAGCATCAGGCGGTACAGCCCAGGAGTAAGGAAGGCCCGAGACCAGTTTAGGAGAGAGAGAAAACAGCCATTTTCAACAACTACTTCTGCTCAGTATTCCCGGTGAAGAACAGCAGGACACTGCTGGAAAGCAGCATAAAGGCTGCCTCAAGGGGGTATCCAGAAATAGCAAAGGTGGTATTTACAGGACGATACAGCCTTAAAAAAAAAATAGAAAAGGCTCCAAGACCACATGAGATACACCCGAAGATGCTCAGGGAACTGACATCAGACTGGCTAAATCACTGGCAGGGCTGTTCAATAGCTCAGTGCAGTCAGGAGTGGTTCCAAAAGACTAGTAGGTAGTGGCCTTTGTTCCACCCCACAACAGGGAGGGAGGGAGGCAGTATAGCGCAGTGGTTTAAGGCTCTGAGCTGCATATCTAGAGACCTGGGTTTGAATCCCACAGCCCCCACTTGCATATTGTGTGACCCTGAACAAGTCACTTAACCTCCCTGTGCTCCCAGGTTGCACCTGTAAACAAGTTTTCAGCTTAGTGTGCCACACCTGGTTAAAACAATTGAAGGAAAGAAAAAAAAAAAAAAAAAACCTGCAACCTGGTAACTACAGGCCTGCCAGTCTTACCTCCATTGTGGGTAAACTGTTGGACACAGACGTCAAGGAGGACCTAGTGAACTACCTAGAGAGAAATTACTTCAGGAGAGAAAACCAAACATATGTAGCAGGGAGCTCTTGTCAAACCAACCTGATTGTATTCTCCGACTATGTAACTAAGGCCCTGTCCACACTACGCCTCTGTAACGTTACAGGGGGCCCAAACCATTACCGCAACGGTTTTCGTCTACACCTGAATGTTACAGAAGGTGTTTTTGTAACTGTTGTTAAAACTGCATACAAGGCTAGTTCAGCAATGGTTATGAAACCAGTTACGCCTCGGTAATGTTACCGGCCATAGTGTGGACACGTGGTACGGTCCTCAGCTAAGTACCCAGCTGCATTGGGGATCGGTGCCACTGCTACGGTCCCCGTGAACGGACACCGACGTTAGTTTGATGACTGCATCGGCTTTCCCCGGCCGTAACGGTTTGCATCCGCTATCGGGCCTGAGCGTGTGTGTGGACGGGCCTAAGGCAGGATAATGGACAAGCAGAGATTTACTCTACTGACTTCAGCAAGGCATTCTGATCAGTGCCACAGAAGACCGCCAAGAAGTTAAAAGTATCCAAGTACAGCGAAGGGACCTAGTTACATGGGTAAGTATTTTGGGGGAGGAGAGACAGCAGGGGGTGGTAGTAAATGGAGTCAAGTTGGGGAGGGGTGTCACAAGTTGTGTGCCACAGGGGGTCAGTCCTATGTTTATCTACGACAGGGGAGAAGGAACATAAGATGAGATGGGTCTCCTTACAGATGACACTAAGCTGTGCAGCAGGGTGAACAGCGTGGAGTGGGGTAAGGGAGTTGCAAAGTGGCCTGCATATGACAGAGAAGTGGTCCAAGGTTTAACAGTTGAAATTCAATGCCAAAAAGTGCAAGGTGATGAAAACAGGGTACACAAAAAAAAAAAAAAAAAAAACAATCGCAGGATGGAATACTGTATGGGAGGAAACCGCGCACTGCTTCCAAGGAAAGGGGCCAGCCTGGCAGTCGTCATAACTGACTCCCTAAAACAATCTAACCTACAGAAGAAGGCCCACAGCAAGGCAACCAGGCTCTTGGGGTGTACTGAAGGGGGTTCAACAGCAGAAGAAAATAGGTAATTGAGGCCACACCTGGAATATGTGCCCAATTCTGGAATCCCCAACTATGAGGAGAGACAGGCTGGAGACAGCACAGCACAGCATAACCAAAATGATTCAAGGCTAACAGGGAAGATCCTTTGAGGATCAGATAAGGGAACTGAACATGCACTCACTGGAGGCCAGAAGGGCGAGAGCAATGTGAAGAGACTTCAGACTTTCAAGTTCTTAAAAGAGATGATCACGGTAAACTGTGAAATCTAAATTTAGTAGTTGCCGTATTGGTCCTTGCAAGAATAGATCCAGAAGCAAATGATTTGATACCTTTTAATGGACCAACATAGATGTAACAACAATAACAAAGTGCTTTAGCTTTCGGACCAACCAGTCCTTCTTCAGAAGCTCATGGCAGTTGTTTAGAAAATACAATACTTATAACAGCTAGATAATGCAGAGAAAAACAGAAAAAAATCCCCATTGGTTTAAAATACTCATTTAAAAAAAAAAAAAAAAACAAGATGATGTCAGAGAAGTTCAACAGTACAATACTGCCTTCAGCCAGAAAAACCTGGTTCAGATGTACTTGGTGGAACCCACATACAAAGAATTCTACTGCATATAAATTTAATTGATACTAAGATAACACTGCTGAAGCAGATAACTCTTAAATCAAGCTACGAGTGTCACAGTTAGTATAAGGATGTGATTACTGAAAGGCAACCCCCACCCAGATTAAAGACAAACTAAGATTGTTATAGGGCTCATGAAATTTCAATGTTAGCATTATAGACAAGAATTTACCAGTAAAGTTGTCTTAAAAACATCAGTGCACACTGTATGATGTGTAAAACCTAGCTGGACATGTCACCCAGCTGTATTATCAAGCTAGATAAAAGGCACAAGAAATTTCAAAAACCACAGGACTATATAAATAATTAAATATAAATTGATAATATTAGTGTCAAACAAAAAACTCTAGTCGAGGAACCTCAAGGAATTAAGACTATGTAGCCTGATATGTACTGATGTCAATATATACTGAGAATGTAGCAACTAGATGTACCACAAGTGTCTAAGGAATCTGAAAAAGAGATAAAAATGTAATTTCTCTCCTCCTCTTCATGCAAACAATACATCATAACCCAGGTAAACTGTGAGGAACTATTCAAAAGGAACTGTGTGTCAAAAACACAGGGACATGAATGGAAACTGGCGGGGGCTCAGGAGGGGAAAGACAAACTATTATTTTATAGACAGAATGGCTGAGCTGTGGAACAGCCCACCAGCAGAGGTGGTAGATGCCAAAAACCATTAGTGGATTCAAGCACACAGAAACATAGAATCTGTTGGCAAGTAAAGACCATACGGCCCACCTAGTCTGCCCATTTCCCTACTCACTGCCGCAGCCCCAGATCCAATTTGATCTGCGGCTCTCCTGCTCTGCACATCTCCAGGGTACCCTTATGTCTATTCCATGCACTCTTGAACCCCTGTATTCTTTTCACCCCCACCACTTCTGCTGCAAGGCTGTTCTACGGCTCCACCACCCTTTCAGTGAAAAAGTACTTCCTAACATTACCCCTGAGCCTTCCACCCTCCAGCCTCATCATGCCCCCTTGTGCTTGTGCAGTTCTCTCTGAAACATGCCTCCCACCTGTACCATGTTTATTCCCCTAAGCTACTTGAAAGTCTCTCTCTCTCTCTGTATGTATCTCCCCACTTTTCTCCAGTGAAGAGATATTAAGGTCCTTACGTTTCTCCTCGTAGGGCTCCTGGTGCAGTAAATGTACCATCGTCGTTGCCCTTCTCTGGACTGCCTCGGTTTTGTCAATATCCTTCCAGAGATGTGGTCTCCAGAACCAGACACAGTACTCCAGCTAAGGCCTCATCACTGATGTATACAGTGGCATCACAAACTCTTTCCCCCTGCTTGTTATGCCCCTTCCTATACACCCCAACATTCTGTTTGCTCTCCCCACCACCTTTTCACACTGCTTGGTCACCTTTAGGTCATCAGATATAACCCCCAGGTCTCTCTCCCGACTCGTAGTGGTAATCCCTGTGGCACCCTGCTGGTCACCTCCCTCTCCTCACATTTCACGCCATTTACCACCACCATCGGAGTCCTGTCCCTTAGTCAGTTCCCAACCCACTTTACCACCATAGGACCCACTCCCAAGCTCCCCAATTTATTTAGCAATCTCCTGTGCGGGACGGTGTCAAAGGCCTTCCTGAAATCCAGGTAGGCGTAATCCACTGTGCCCCCCCCCCCGATCTACCACCCTGGTTACCCAGTCAAAGAAATCTATAAGATCCATCTGACAAGACCTTCCTGCTGAGAATCCATGCTGCCTTGGATCCTATGCCCCACTATCCTCCAGAAACTTCACAATCATCTCCCTAAGTAAGGATTCCATTAGTTTCCCCACTACTGAGGTCAGGCTTACAGGCCTGTAATTGGCTGCTTCCACTCTTGTGCAGATGGACATCTGCCCTCCTCCAGTCCTCAGGAACCTCCCCCATCTCTAGTGATGCACTGAAAAGGGCAGCCAGTGGTTCTGTTAGCACTTCTCCAAGTTCCTTTAGAACTCTGGGGTGGATCCCATCTGGCCCTATTGCCTTATCTGCTTTTATTTTCCCCAGAGTTCTTCTAGGACTCTTTCCACCATAAATGGGCTGGTGTCTGCCATTGCCCCTGAATACCCCTCTTAATGAGTCTCAGTCCCGCACCCTCCCTTTCCTGGGTGAATACTGAGCAAAAGTACTTGTTCAGTATCTCAGCCTTTTCTAGGTCGTCCTCCACCCTTTCTCCTCCTTTCTTCTTCAGCCTAAATCCCATTTCTGGTCTTTTTCCTCTCACTAATGTATCTGAAGAAGGTCTTTTTTCCTTTCTTAATATCCTGCTATACCTTCCTCTGTGATTTAATCAATCAATCAATCAAAATCTTTATTTATTCAGGCTAACATCATTGAGCGTAGCTCATTTACAAGATGGACCTGAGTGGTCATACAAAGAAGGCTACAAGTTTTGTACAAAGACATGAGAATAACATAACATTAATACAATCAATTATATGAGAAATATATACAATATTTACAGATATACAAGGCACAGTAACAATAACTTAAACCTGTAAAAATGAAGAGGACATTTGATATAGAAGGGATAATATTCAGATAGTAGGGCTTCTATAGACTTTTTATACGAAGTGTGATAACTGACTGGGTAGAAGAATGGAAACTAAACATAGTGGATTACAGAAGGGAGGGGTGGAGGTTGGGTGGGAGACTAGGCCTTATGGAAGCAGTTGCACAGTTCTGGGAATAGGGTGGTATATAATTTTTTGAAGCATGATAAGGGTAAGGGGGTATTCAGATTCATAGATTTTTGGAGTGAGTTCCAGATAAATGCTAGGGAATAGCTGATAGCAGCCCTCCCAAACCGGGTGCAGATATTGGGAATCTTTAGCATAATGAGCTTATTGATCCTTAAGGTGTATGACCTGGATGTGATTCGGGTGAAACAGTCTGAGATATAGGAGGGGAGTTTGTCTGATAAAGCTTTAAAGATCCAGATTGCAGCATTCTTTTTTCTTCTGTGCTGTAGGGATGTCCAATTGACTGCCATGTAAAGAGAGCAATGATGGGTGCTGGAGGGAAGGTCTGTAATAAATTTAATGGCTCTATGATACAGGGTGTCCAGCTTATTTGAGAGGGAGAGGGAGCAATGGCCGTAGAGGAAATCAGCATAGTCAATGAGGGATAGGAATGATGCCTGGATTAATCTTTGTTTGGAGTCTCTGGTAAGGTAGTGTTTTATTCTGTAAAATAGGCCAAGTCTTTGTCTCAACTTTTTTAGTAGCTCTTCAACGTGGACAGAGTAGTCAAGCTTATTGTCAATCCAGACTCCAAGATATTTGAATTTATCCACAAATTCCAAATTTTCTCCAAATAAGGTGGATAATTGTGGGGTGGTGAATGATGGGGTAATGGAAGAGCAACTCTTGGTGGCAAAGAACATAGCTTTTGTTTTTTTGGCATTTAGAAGTAGTTTTTTTTCCAATAGGTTGTGTTGTAGGATGGAGAATTCTGACTGTAACAGTTCACAGGCTTTTGATGGTGAGGGATTGCTGACACACAGTTTCGTCAGCAAACAGGTGAATGTTAGATTGAGAGAGGTTGAGTCAATGTTATTAATATAAATGGCAAGAGGATGGGGCCCAGGATAGAGCCTTGCAGTACACCTCTAGCAGTGGTTTAGAGGTAGATAGGTAATTTTCATTTTTACCAGTTGTAACCTTCGAGAGATAGCACCTAAACCAATTGAGAGATAGTGAATCAAGGCTCACGGAGCTAAGAGAGGATATTAATGAGTCATGATCCACTGTATCAAATGCTTTACCAAATCCAGGAACACAGCACAGGTACTATTCTTTTTATCCAAGGCAGTCTGCCAATCATTAGTGACTTTGGCTAGGCAGAGGTGGTGTTATGCATTGATCTAAACCCAGATTGTGCTGGATTTAGAGGTTGTTGGTGTCCAGATAGGCCCTTAACTGCGAGTTTACTAATTTTTCAAGCATCTTGGACAGTACCGGTAAGATGAAAATGGGCCTGTAATTGTTAAGGTCCATGGGATCACCTGATTTAAGTAGTGTAACTACTTGAGCTGTCTTCCATATAGAGGGGATGGAACCAGTAGCTAGGGAAAGATTGAAGAGGTGAGTGAGGGGGGCAGCTAAGGCAGCAGTGCTACTTTAAGAAAGTAGGGATCCAGGGAGTCTGCACCTGCACTCTTAGATGTGTCTAAATTGGATAGGAGGTTTCTACTTTTTAAGGATATTGGCTCAAGGAGAATGTTGAGGCAGCCTTTTGGCCCACAGTGGATTGAAGGTTTAATGATGATCTCAAGAGATTTGCAGGTGAAGAGTCAAAGGCTAGGCCAGCTGTAGTGAAATGGTCATTGAAGGCATTTAATATTTCTTGCTTGTCAGTGATTTCTATGTCACTTAGAGCAGTTTGGAGGGTAAGGTGGGTAGAATTTTGACCTAGAATTCCCTTTATAGTACCCCAGAACCTGGATGGGTTAGTATAGGAGGCATCCAATTCAGCTCTGTAGAAGGTAGCTTTGGCATTTCTTATTTGTTTTGTGCATGAATTTCTTGCTTTTCTGAATTGAAGCCAGTCTCTAGGATCCTTTGTTTTTCTTGCCTTTTTCCAGAGTTTGTCTCTGGCTATCAAAGCTGATTTAAGGTCAGCAGTGAACCAACTACAAGATTTTACTTTGGTTCTGACACTGGTGAGTGGTGCATGTATATTGAGGGCATTTGTGATAATATCCCTTAAGATCTGAAGAGCTGTCTCAACTGAGGTTGTGAGATAGAAATCTGCCAGTGCGTTGTATTGCACAAATCATGGAGCTATCCTGAGATGTTGAAATTCTTTGACCTTTATGGAGAAATTTTGCAGGATTGGATGACTTGAGTGTAGATCTATGCCAGCTATGGGACAATGATCACTTATGTCAGTGGGTAGCACTCCAGCATGAGAATATAAGTGAGGCTTGTTTACCATCATGATATCCAGGAGTGAACTGTTGGTAATATTTTTTAGGTTAATCCTTGTTGGATCTTTGATTAATTGAGTGAATCCATGGGTGTCACAGAAGGTTATTAGGGGTGCAGATGCATTAGATAACCAATTTAAATTCAAATCACCAAGGATGATGGTGTCTTCAGGGCCTAGATTGAGTATTGTTCCCAGGTGGGATAGGAGTTTGAGGCCTGCAGAGGGGGGCCTATAGCAGCCAATCAATTTAAAGGGAGACATGTTGGAAGGGTTATTTTGATTGACAAGCATTCAAATTCCTTTGGTTCGGATGTATTAATGAGGCAGGATGCAGAGATGGTTTCCTTGATGTAGATGGCCACCCCACCGCCCCTGGAAGGGCGGTCTGATCTGAAGAGCTGGTAATTGGGAAGGTTTATTTCACTATCTTTTGTTGTAGATCTGAGCCAAGTTTCAGAGATAACCAGGAAGTCAGGTAGGGTATGTGCAACCCAGGCCTGTATCAAGGAGAACTTTTAGAGGCTGCAGGCATTGAAGTGAAGAAAACTTAGGCCATTTATGGAGGCTAGATCAGATGGGATAAAAACTTCAGTGGGGCCAGGATTGATTTCAATAGTACTGATCAGAAGGAAGAAGATTAGTTTGAGGAGGGCACCAAATGATAGGGATAGGGAATAATCAGAGCATTTCCTCTTCTTAGTTGGGATCCAATGTGTAGTGGGCGAGGGTCCTGTTATATGGGTGTGGGTTATATCACAGCAACAATCGGATGGACAGGCATAGGGGTTAATGTAATGCCAAAATGGGTGAAGGGCACTTGAGGAGTGTTGAAAGGATAGAGAACCTTTTGTGGGATACACCAGGGTTGCAGTGCAAAATGGCAGGATATAATTATGGAAATGATGGGTGTCCACTGGGATGGCAGGTGGACAGGCCATATTCACTGCCTTAGTCGCCATGGCATGGGGTATATCAATTATTTTTGGGATCAGGAAGATGAGAGGCTAAGTAGCAAAAGGAAGCAAAGTAGCATTGTGGAGGGAAGGTATGGGTTAATGTAGCGGATAAGAGAATTAGTTGTGGACGTGGATTAGAGAATTACGGAAAAGGTGTATAAAGAAACAACCAAGGGGAGGGGCGGGCAAAACTTTGCCGCTTTGCCCTGCATTTTCTGCCTGCTTCTCCGCCTCCTGGTTCCCCTGGTCGGCCTGTCGACGCTACCGGGCGGCTCGGAGTTCCCTCCGGCCTCTGGTGCCAAGGCTGTGCCGCTGGTAGGGGACAGAGGAGGCGCAGTGAGAAAGGGCACTTTATTGCAGCAATCTGCAAAGGTGCCAAAAGCCTGAATTTGCACTACAAGGACTGGGAGGTATGGGGGGTTAGCGCCTGCCGCCTAGCCCACACAAAACACACAAAAGGCTGCAAGTCACAGGCTAAACTAGATATCTAAACAACCCTCAAGTAGGGCACATTAAAAAGTAAAACAGCTCTTTTAGATAAATTTAACAAATAAACATAATAGCAGTAATCCCGGCCAGAAATGGTGTTGCAAAGTCCAGCCAAAGTCTATGGGAAAGGCGCACCAATCAGAAGCAAGGCAGAGTTAGCGAGTCGCTTTCCGATTGGTTTCGGCTTTAACCCGTCTACCTGCTTCTCGGCCTCCCTAGTTCCCTGGTCGGCCTGTCGATTACCGCCCGCCGATTTAGCCCTTCTAATTATTTTCCCAGATTCCCTCTGCTTCTCCAGATATTATTCTCTGTCCTCATCCTTTTGTGTTTCCTTGTATCTTCTGAAGGCTCTTTTCTGTTCCCTTACTTTTCTCAGCCACTACCATAGAGAACCATAACGGCCTTTTCTTTCTTTTACTCTTGCTATGCATTTTGACACAGTAATCTGTTACTTCTGTTATGACTCGAGTCTATACCACGGCCGAGACAGAGTTCAGGGTTTAAAGAGGTAGTGTACTGCCTAAAACTAATATTAGATTTTAAAAGCAGTCAACCATTACCTTTCATATCTAATGTACGTTTTCTTTTCCCTGTGGTTAATTAGAAGATTGTTTACGGATGTTAGTAGGTGTGATGTGGGCAATTACTTAGATTAGGGGACACATAGTGCCCCTTCTTCTGAATTCAGCGATTATGGTAATATGTTCTCCTCGCCGACGTCACTACCCTCCGCCCCCATACACACATGTCCAGTAAATAAGTAAGTAAAACCAAGAAATGCAGTTTAACGGGTGTAATTTTTTTTTTTTTTTACTATCGATCAAGTGATAAACAGAATAGAAATCTTTGCTCTGTGGGGGCGCCCACCCCCCACCCCGGTCCTCAGCGTGAACAGGAATATAAGTGGAGGTCCGAACATCTCGACAATTGCAGCATTAAACAACAAGTGAACCAGTGATGGGCTTTGTTTGTAAATAGTACTACAACAACAACAATCGAAGTGGTAAATAATTAATAGCAGAACCGGTGACGTAGCGTTGACTGCAATGCGCATGCGGCCGTATTTCTCACTCTGCGCACTCGCATCCCAGGTGTGTCCCCTAAAGTAAATAAATGCTGTGATGTGTGGAACAGCACTCTGCCTGGCAGCTGACATATCTATCTCTATTCCCCTCCACAACATCAGCACTGTGACCTCACTGAATATGACATAATTTGTTTAGAAACAGCCACTCAGAAGCTGTGGGTTAGTCACCTGTGATGTCACTGTCAGAGAAACAATGCTGTTGATGTAATGGGGGAATAGAGATAGATATATAGGATAGTGTATGGTTACCCATACACTACAAGGCTATTCTTCCGAGTGGATAAAATTTATTTATTTATTTTATTTAGTTTTTGTTGACCGGGTAAGTGCACTAGACAAATCCTGCCTATCTTCAGGCACGACCCGGGAGGGATACAGATGAATGCCAACAGACTTGGAACCAGATCAACTGGAACCAGATCAAGCTGTTGGTGGTATTTTTAGTGAATGAGGAAATTTGGCCAGGACACCGGGAAATTCCCCACTTTTCGAGAAGTGCCATGGGATCTTTAACATCCACCTGAACTACCACCAATCCAGGCAGATGGGACCTCGGTTTAACGTCTCATCCGAAAGACGGCACCTCAGAAGTGCAGCACCCCTCTCATGCTGCACTACAGTGTCAGTACTGGGATATTAACCCAAGTGCCAGATGTGGGAACTGAACCCACAGCCCTCTGATCTCCCGGCCTCAGAGGCGAGTGTGCTACCTACTGAGCCACCGACAATGCCGACTGATGACCGAGAGCGAAGCTCGAGAGGTCTCCAAGTCGGCATTGTATCTACAAGGTAAAAGAATAGCCTTGTAGTGTATGGGTAACCATATACTGTTCTTTATAGAGTATGGTACCCGAAAAAAAGACAAAAAGAGACTCACTTTTCCATATTTTCACTCGGTTCTGCTGAGGCCCTCGATTCACAACTGTTGCTGCCCAGCACACTCGCGTGCCCCTCTCACACACAGCAAGGAACGAATCAGGACATCTGCTGTAGCCCCTTGTATTATGATGTCCTCACTACTGCAGAACGAAAAGTCGTTCTGCGTTAGTGAGGACGTCACTATTGCAGCAGAACAACTTTTTGCGGTGTATGGATTTCCATACACAACCGCATTCCACCATACACTATATGTCAGTTGCCAGGCTGAGAACTGTTCCTCACATACAGCACAATAATATCACATTGTAAGAAAGTCTTCTAACAAGAGAGGAAAAAAAAAAAACTTATTTATTAAATTTTGATAACCAGGTAAGCCCGCTGGGCCCTCAAGGTCCCTTTTCAGGGGCGACCCGGGAGTTACATGGAGTAATACATGGGTAGCATACACAGGCACATTACACTAGACAGCGAGAAACATAATACATAGTAGTTTTTCAGCAGTTACATTTAAGAGGCAAACATAGTAGCTTTTAGCAGTTAACATTTCTGGGTAAGCTTCTACAGATGGAGTGCAGAGCTATTCGCTATTTCCATACGAGGGAGAGGGGGGTTCACTTAGGAGCTCTCACTTTAGCAGTTGTATCTATGAGTAAAACTGCTAATCAGCTGGGATAATGCATAGCTCGTGTCTCAACTTGTTTAGCAACGTAAACTGCTAGAAAATGCATACACCTACTTTTTCGCATTGATTACAATGAAAGTGCTAATCAATGTTTGCAGTTATTTAAAACCCCACCGTGTCCAGTTTTGGAGGCCGATCTCAGAAAGGACACAGAAAAGGTGGAGGTAGTCCAGAGGAGGGCAACTAAAACTGTGCGAGAGTTGCATGAGAAGCCCTGCAAGGAGAGACTGAGGGATTTCAACATGTACGCCTTGGAAGACAGGCACGTTAGAGGGGGCATAATAGAGACCTACAAGTACCTCACAGGGTGCAATAGGGGAGTCTCTTTCAAATTACAAGGGATTTGAGGAAGCACTGCTTCACTGAAACTGTGGTAGACACCTGGAACAGACTACCAGAGAAAGTGAAAACAGTGGGATGCTTCAAGCATGCATATACAGGGGCATTTTTTTTTTTTTTTATTTAGTTGTTTAACCAGGTATAGCACACTAAGCTGAAAGCTTTTTTACAGGAGCGACCTGGGAGCACAAGGAGGCTAAGTGACTTGCTCAGGGTCACACAGTATGCAAGTGGAAGCTGTGGGATTCAAACCCAGGTCTGGTCTGCTGGATGTCACCAGATTTGCAGCTCAGAGCCTTGGACCACTGCGCATACTGCCTCGCATATTAGTACATGGGCACAGAGGAAGGTTCGCCAGAGACCACTTTGGGTTTTCAGAAACAGATTAGGCAGCGAAAATCTGCAGACGTGGTAGGCCAAGTGGGCATTTTCTGCAGACAAATTCAGCGTTTCCCAACTGGATGAACCAATGGTCTTTTTCTGCCCACAATGTCTGTGTTTCTCTGTTTCTAACATTACAGGACACAGCATTTAATTTGTTGGGGAAATAAAGGTTTTCAAAAATTGCAATATTTTATAAAATATTTCATGCTACAGCTGCGTGGACAGAAGGAGATGATGTGCCATGCCCATTTCCTTTGTCCCTCACAAGCAAACAGAAAAAAAGTACAAGCACTTAGAGAAAGAAATAGGAAGAAAAATCAATCTACATAGTTGTAGACAGCAGAAAAATAAAAATTTGGGTACCTGTAAATGTTCTTTCTCTGACGGCTGGTCTCTGGGCTCGAGTAATGAAGCCCAGAGACCAGCCCAGGAGAGAGAAAGGAACAATGGCACATCGAGTCTGCCCTGAACCTGCTTGCATCAATATGCGCAAGTTTGACTGGAGCTAGTCTACTGATGACTATTTCAATACTCTCCCTAGTCTACTCATCCCCTTCCCTTTCCCCTCTAGTTTGGACTACTCCCCTGTGCGTATCCAACCTGTGTTTGAAGCCAGCAGGCTCTGCGTCTGCCCACTATTCAACATCACATCCTCTCGACAGTGCTCTTCACCCACCACCTTGACATTACCTCCGTTCTTAGTCACCCCCCCCAAGCACAGCCAATTCCCCACCACCCGCTCCTAGTCAGTTATTTGCGGCATCCTCCCTCCCCTTTCAAGTCCCTCTGTCACAGTGCACTTAAAGCGTGAGCATGCACGAGTCATTAGCAGGAGCGTACTTCAGTGCAAGTGCCACACAGCCACCAACTCAGCAAGTGCTACAGTGATAGTGCTACAGCCAGCACCTCTGCTTCTTGCAGTCTGAATGATGCAGGCGCTAATCTGCGGCTTATGGGCACGATTCAGCACTCAGCTGCCCCTTGTTTTGGTCCCTGCTTCTATCGACTTCCTTCACTCTGGAACAAACTACCTTCCTCCCCTGGCTCACTCAGGCAGTAGTTGAAACTCCAACCCAACCCCACCTGCTCCTGTTACTCTTCTCCTAACACCTCCCCAAACTGAGCCTCAATCATACTTGGCAAGTCACCCAGCTGGGTCCCCGCTATCAGCCTACTGTTTCACCTCCTCATTACCTCTGGTCTTTCCTCCACCACAAGATCAGGTATAAGTTCATCCTAAAAGACTCACCTGTTGTCAGTATTGTACTCGAACACCATATTTTGCTGCCGTTTTCACCACTACACTTGTTTAAACATATTTTATAATCGTAACTTATTAAGCTGTAACTACGCTTTATTCTCTGTACCAATCTCTCTTTGTTTTCATTTACTATTGCACCTCCTTATTTCTAACAAATGTTGTTCAACCTAACTTGTCATTGTGCACTGTACTGCTGTTTCTCCTACTGCTCCCCTCCCATGGGTCATACCTGGAAACGAGTCTCGGGTCAGTGTGCTTCACCAGATTATTAATTTTCAATTAAAATATATAAAAATACAGTGATTGGCAGTGAGAAATATTGTGATACATCCTTATCATAATAACCCTAACTGAGATGCAGCATCTCTCTTTATCATCCCACATCTATCCAATTTTAGAACTGAGTGGGCCGAAACAAAGGGAGGTCAAGTGACTACAAGATTACAGGAAATATCGATCAAGAGGAGATTCAAACACATTGTCACATTTTACAGTTCAGTGTTCTAACCAATGAACAACATATCCTTGCTTAAAAAAAGTTGTCCAAATGACAGTAAGTCATTTTACAAGATAACGAACACCAGTGTCCCCAACATCGCAACCGGAAATTCACATTTTGAACACATCAAGTATCCTATCGATCAAGTGGGAAAGGTGCTCCTTTCAAAAAGAGTTAATGTTGAGCATAATGGAGGTTTATAACTGTGCCCCCCCCCCCCCTTTTACTAGGCATGGTGCTTCCTGAGGTTTCAGACAAGTTTAAGACAAAAAGAAACTACCATCTAGCTTAACAGGTATTACAACTAACACATGACCAACCTGAACTCACTGTACAGTGTACGATAAAGTCTCATTATAGACCGATACATAGAATAATGTATACGAGTCAAACACTGTGGGATAAATCCATCCAGTACCTACACTCTATCCAGGTTTATTTAAGCACAATGCCTGTCAAACCAGTCATGAAAAGGTGTGCTAAATTTACTTAATATATATATATATATATCTAAAGAACAAATTTAAACGTGAGCATGACAAGGATGTATATTATTGTAACTTAAAAACAAGCAAACAACAAAGAGTTGGAACAATGCATTAGTGTATAGCTCAAATCACAATTTAAATGAGACTGTACCAAGTGATAAAAATACAAAGTTAACTGTAGTAACAGTGGACGTGTTTATTCTTAGAAAATTCAGACAAGCAATATATGTAACGTCTCAATTGCCATCTGATGTATATGTTGCATCCCCAAACTTTGTTTTGTATTATTTCTGTTGAGTTTATGAAACAAATAAAAATGCTGGAGAATGGCAAGCCAGTGCAGTAGTTAATTAAATCAGCACTGCAAAATAAATCAGAACACAAATAACGTAATTGTAAACGATCTTGAAAAACGGAGGTCACTGCACAATTCGGCTGTCCTTTAGACATACGTGTACAAAAGGTTTCACTCGGACTACTCAGAACAAACAGTACGGATTATCCTAGGCTGCAGACTCCATGACACAGACAGACACAAAGACACAGACAGACACACACGATTTTCACCCTAACGTCCACCTGCATTGTGCAGATGCAGATGGGACAACCCGTTCACTGTAAAACCCCAAGGTACTAATTCACAGTAATCCAAGTTATTTTATTGTGTGCATCTGCTCCGAGCAGTTTTGCACACGAGGTGTAACAGAGTGCCCTGCTTCCACAACAAAAGTTCTGCTTTTCCACTCTTTCGGGTTTCCGATGTGAACCAAATGAGATGCCTCTTTCTGAAACATACCTGAAACACAATGAGATGAGGTTTTTTTGGGGGTTACCTCCATGGAGACTCTCCATCCTTGCATAGCCGAGAATCCATAGCCCAGAGTATCGTTGCCCCCGTCGAATGACGTCTTCACGGTGTTTGGCTGCGACAGGTAAGCGCCCATGATAACAGCTACACAATAAATGATGGAGGGAGGAGACCGCTTCGGGAATCTGAACAGCAGCAGAAGGAGGAGGAGGAAAAGGCCGGGCTTGGCGTCGGACACCTCTCCCACACGGACTCACACAAACACACACTGTTCCGGCCGCCAGTGTTCGCTCCCTCACCGACAGTTCCACCAAACGAAGCCCCCCACAACCCTGACGTTCAAACCCCGGCGGGAAAGGAATAAAAACCACACGAAACAGCAACTTGCGCTTTAAGTATATAACACAGTACCAAGTCGAAAGCTCGACCCAAATAACAAGGACAGATGCGGGCGAAACGGCAGCTTTTTTTCGGACCAAAAATTTACACGTGCAGAATTTAAACAAAATGAAACAGAGCCACTGAGAATTGCCGATAGAGAAGAAACTGAACGGAAATAAACTCCCAAAGCAGACTTTTGTTGCATTCTGGGAGTTTAGAAAATGGCGGTCCCCCATGATGTAATTTCGTACAACCGATTTTTTTTTGGGGGCGGTGGTTGCTGTGCTGTCCGTTTGAGTTCAGTAAAGAGCACAGAAAATGTGTGATCTGTAACTGCTCGTAATGTTTCGGAAATGATCATACGCCTCAGCGGATCTATATTTTAATTCTGACAACCGCGGAAAACTTGTACAAAATATTGTCCACGTGGGAATACAGTTTAGAGTTTTAACTTTTTATTCAGATACAGTTAAATATGGATCCTCTGAGGCGTATGATTACTTCTAAAATTAGAAACATTACAAACAGTTACAGAATCACACACCTTTCCTGTACTGTTTGAGGCAATGTAAGCAGTGGTTTAAGGCTCTGACCTGGAGACCTGGGTTTGAATCCCACAGCCCCCATTTGCATATTGTGTGACCCTGAGCAAGTTACTTAACTTCCTTGTGCTCCCAGGTCGCACCTGTAAACAAGCTTTCAGCTTAGTGTGTCTCTCCTGGTGAAAAAATCCCACTGGAGCAGAAGGGTTGAGGTCATTTTTTGGCCTCAGCCTTGCTTGAGGGAAGCCCTGCCCAATGGGCAGTGTGTTTCTCCTGCTCCCACTCCTCTTTGTGCCAATGGATGCTGCCTATGCTCGCTCACCTTTTCATTGGCCCACGAATATCTGAATGCTGATTGGCTAGTCGCTATGGCTGTGTGACAGGCTTGGGTAAGACCCTGTCCCATTTGTTATGCAAAGATCTGTTTTAGCCCCTCCTTTTCTGCTTGTCTGTTTGTGCAGACAAATTTTCCTTGATACCTACCAATTGGCTGTGCCAATGGTCCCACAACTTCCCTTGTTATCTCCCTTCCTTCACATGCTCTTTTCTATTCTTTCTTTCTCCCTTGCTTCTCTGTGCTCAAAATATATATGAATCTTTGTGAAACTAGGATCCCTTGGTTTGCAAATGTATATACTAGTATTGTTGAAATGACTGCAAAAAGTTATGTGGGTTTCTTGAAAAGATATCAATCTGAAATACAAGGGTTGACCTTGAGATGTATTTTGACCTCCAGAAGCTTATATACAGACTTGACAACAGGAGGCCAGCTCTGGAGCTGAATAATCTATTTTACTGCAGCTGTTCATGACTAGATGAGCAGTTCAGGCTGGCCTCACAAAAGAAATTAACAAAATTTGATACTTTTGTGAGAAACAGGAGATGATACATAAGAACAGAATGCTTCGCCAGCCCACGGCGCAGGGGTAGGGTTACTGTTTGGGTGCCGCAACCTGGATTAGAGATGGTTCGGATTGGCTGGAGGGTTGGCGGGGAGGAGGATTGGCGCCAGCGGCCACTCTCGAGGGGGATGCATGTCCGCAGCTCTACCGCCACCTGGGTGACCCACGGGTAGAGGTGCAGCGGACTGCATACAGAAGGGAGGAGGATCGGGCCAGAGACCGGAGCGTCGCACATCTCAACGCAGCGCCCTAGGTTTCCGAGCATGCTCACGCCCTGTGGGAGGGGACAGAAAAGGAACCTGTCGTGGAGGACGGAGATGGGACACGACTGCCCCAGATAACCCATAACCAAGCTATCGTTGATGCTCAGAGATGGACCTCCTGACACACACTAAAGGACTGAGGGGTAAAAGGGTCTCCCCTCCTCCATGCCCGGGAGTAGGCCGAGGCAGCATGGAGGTAGGTCCAAGTGACACCACAGTGAGGTACCTGGGGATTAAGGGATCACAGTCTAGGGACTCCCTGAAGAAGTTCCACCACGGCAGGGGGCTTAAAAAAAAAAAAAAGAATTCATAATTTAAACTGCCAGAAAAAAACTTGCATAAAGAGACCAATGTTTTGCTTACAGAGAGTTAGACATATTTAAATTGAGAGAGAAAGGGGCCCTCATGTAGGACTTTGTTTGTACTGCCTGTTTGAAGAGCTGTCCTGTACAATTTCATGTTTTTTTACTGTTATTGATAATAATAAAACATTACTTACAAATTTTATAACTTCTTCTGGTCTGCGTATGCTTCCTGACCTATACTTCTATGACAGTTGGTCTCAGACAAAGTGGGATTACACCATGCATATGTTATACCAGGAGTTTTGTGTGTGGATCTTAGATCTGGTATCAGGGAAGTAAAAGAAAGGTATGGCTCCTGCAACAGCAAGCCCAAGAGTGATTACCAGAAGAAAGGCAGCCAAACTAGAAGCAGAAGTAAAAGTTCAAACGGAGACTGTAAAGCCGGCACATGTGATGAAAGAAGAAGAATAGACAGTGACAGAACCTGAAAGCATGTCTACTTTCTTCAAATGGTGGGCTATAGAATAAAGAGAAACGGGGAAAAGAGATTCAATGTCTAGAGACACAGAGAAGAGATGCAGCAACAGGAGCAGTGACAGCTGGATGCCTTGCAAGCTGTCAAAGTAGGAGGATCTGGTACAGCTGCAGCAGATCAATAAAACATACACAACTTAAAAGGCATTAAATTTACAAAGCTGTGTCCCTCAGATGATATAAAAGCATACCTGACAACTTTTGAAAGGGTTGCTGGAGCCTGCCAATGGCCAAAACAGCAATGGGCAATCAGGCTGGTACTTTATCTGACAGCTAAAGCCCAACTTGCCTATAGCAATATGGACTCTGCACAGTCAGAAAACTATGACTGTGTGAAAAGAGAAATCCTTAAAAGATATGAATCTCAGGAGAGACCTACAGGCAGAGATTCAGTTGACAATTCTCGAGAAGCCTTCACCTTCTCAGAGAACTCCTTATTAAATGGCTCCAACCAGAGGGCAAAACAGTACCAAAGATCATTGGCATATTTGTAATGGAGAAATTCATCAACATCCTTCCTATAGACATGTAACTTTGAGTAAAAGAACATTGACCAGAAAGCAAGAACATGGACATTTCTTTGGCTGAGGCCTATCAGATGGCCAGAGAGAGACACCACAGCTGTGAAATAACAGCCACAGACCAATAAGACCCTTTTTTCCAATTTAACTCCAGATCCAATAAAACTCTGGTGGGGTAACAAATCTGCCCCCAAAGGCTTTAGTTGCTATAACTGTAATAAAGAAAGGCCATATTACAAGAAGCAAATTAGGAGGGTAACACTGGAGCAAATGTGGCCTTAGCAAATTGGGGCAAGTAACAGATGTCAAGGTGGGAGGTAAGAATGTGAAGGGACCTATAGATTCAGGAAGCAGACAAACCCTGCTGCATGTAGAAGTTCTGGGAAGAGACTGTGCAAAAGGGACACATATTGGGTCATTTGCATCCACAAGGACACCCGATACTATCCCACCACCAAAGTGACTCTGAACGTTAATGGAGGTATTGCACCAAATGAAAGTGTGGGTAGTACTAGAGTTACCTGTACCTGTGATTATTGGGAATGGCTTTACAGGATTTGCTAAGTTTATCACAGAGGAGTAAACCCTGCTGTTTCAGCAGCTATAATAAAAAGAGTACATGCAAAGAAAATCACAGATATTGGAGACTCTTTTCCTTTTGGAGTCTTTGATTCAGACTTGTTTGAGCTCAGCTTCAAGATTCAGAAGTCCAGGAAAGAAAGAAGATGCATGAAAAAACAATGGCAACAAAGACTGATGGACATAAGGGGCGGTATCAATGTTCCGCTCCAACATTATTTTAAGCAGCTGGGGTGAAACAAAACAGGGTGAACTAATGTTTTTTTATTATTAGTAGTATTTTTAATTCAATATGCTTTATTGAGCAAGCAGAAACATTTACAAACTTGTTATGCAGGAGATTGCTCAAACAGTTTTAACATACAAATGTTCACTCCATCTCCCTTCCCCAAATACCACCACTTGCCCCCTCCCAACCCCCACCCAGCCCTACCTCCCCCATCCACCCACTGCCACCATGGTAATAGGTATGAACATTCTAAGTTATATTAAGTGGACCCAATTCAGGGTTATGGCTATAACTTGGGGAGTACCATGACTAAACTAAGAAATGACCTATGAAGAGAATGTCTGGGGATGATGCACCATCAGTAATGTGTAAAGGGAATCCCAGATACACTTGTACCTGTCTGTATGATGGTGTAAGCCTGCAATGATACGCTCTGCTCGCGGGGCAAAAAAAACAAAACTCCCTATACCATTCCATATAACTGTGTGAGAAAATCCAGCCAACATCTTAGGATAACTTTTTTAGCAGTAGCTGAGATTAAAGCAAAATGGGCATATTGAGTCCCTGTCACTTTACCCGAGTATTTCCCTAGTATATATATATATATCTCTGGACAAAATTTGTCCTGAAGATTTAACAGGGGGCCCAGGCAAGACTGAATCTGAGACCAGAAGGGAGCAATCTTCACACATGACCACAACATATGTAGTAAGGTACCAGGGGCTAAGTGGCATTGAGGACAAATGTCTGTGGCAAGATGACACATCTAGTGTAGTTTGATGGGAGTATAATAGAGTGGGTCGTGGTCACATAGAAACAAAGACTTTGACGGCAGATAAGGACCGCTTGGCCCACCTAGTCTGCCCATTTCCTGCCTAGAGGATAAGCTGCAGATCCTATTTAACCAACAGCCTATTTCTTCCTACCCCAACAAAATTGCCTTATGTCTGTCCCATGCATTCTTGAATTCTTCACAGTTTTAGACCCCACAACCTCCTCAGGAAGGCTGTTCCATGCATCCACTACCCTCTCTGTGAAAAATACTTCCTCACATTGCCCCTGAGCCGTCCCCCATATCTTCAAATTGTGTCCCTTGTTCTTGCACATCTCTTTTCTGAAAGATGCTACCTCTTGACTTTGTTGATTCACTGAGGTACTTAAATGTTTCTATCATGTCCCTCTCCCTCCTTTCCTCAAGGGTATACATATTAAGCTCCTTTAGCCTCTCCTCGTATGGCTTCTCTTGCAGACCCTGCACCATTTTAGTTGCCCTCCTCTGAACTGCCTCCATCCTGTCTATGTCCTTGTGGAGATGGGGTCTCCAGAACTGGACACAGTACTCCAGATGGGGTCTCACCAACTGTCTGTACAGGGAGATAACAACTTCCTGTTTTCTGCTGGTGATGCCTCTCCCTATACATCCCTGTATCCCCCCAGCCCTCCCTACCGCCTTCTCACATTGCTTGCCAACCTTAAGGTCATCTGATATGATTACCCCCAGGTCCCTTTCCATTTTTGTTGTTATTTCTACCTTCCCCGTTGTGTAATCTTCCCTGGGTTTTGTTTCCCAGGTGCATTACTTGCACTTTTGCATTGAATCCAAGCTGCCATACTTGACCATTCCTCCAACCTGCCAAGTCCCTTCATCCTTTCCATGCCTCCTTGTGTATCAACCCTGTTGCAGATCTTTGTGTCATCTGCAAAGAAGCATATTTTCCTTCCAGTCCCTCTGCAATGTCACTTATAAAGACATTAAAAGGACTGGACCCAGTACTGAACCCTGTACCCCACTAGTAACCCCTCTTCTTCAGAGTGAATCCATTTACAATTACCTTCTGTGTCCTGTTGTTCAGCCAATGTTTTACCCAGGCTACCACCCTGGGACCCACTCCAAGGCTGGTTAATTTGACTTTTCAAACTTTCAAACTTTATTGATATCAAATTGAGATAGAAGTATCTCTTTGCAATTGATTCCAACATTTAACATAACATCACAGAAGGACAAACATACATATGCAATTTCAGTTTCAATATGAACTAATTTAAGTTATAATACAAGCTTAAATGCAAATAATTTATGCATAACAATTACAGTGTTTACTATATAAAGTCTTTAAAAAGACTTAAAACATTTAAATGGTAGCAATACTGTACTTTTAACTGTTTAGATACTCATTCCCATGTTTTGGGCACTAAATTTGATATAGTATTATCACCAGATTTTGTCTTTGATATAGACCTATAAAAACTTTTTCGAGAAGAGGATCTTAAGAAATGTTGTTTTTGTATCCTTATTTGTAATAAGTTTAACAAAAAAAACAGGCAATGATTGTTGTACAAACTTATACACAAGTAAGTTCCAATGGTAATCTCTCCTATCAAACAATGAAAAAAGGCCTGAATTTTGATATAACACACAACAATGAGTTTTAAATGGAAGGTTTGTTACAAATCTTAATGCACTATTAAAAAGGACGTCCAGAGAACGCAGCAATGATTTTTTTGCATTTTTATAAATTATGTCACCATAATCCAATATTGGTAAAAATAAAGCAGAAACCAATAATTTCCTAATCTTAAAACTAAAGAGAGTTCTATCTGTATAAAAGAAGCTCAGAAGTCTCTTTAGTCTCATAGATTTAGATGGTATATGCATTTCAGAGGTCAAGTTTTTGTCTAGTATAACCCCTAAATATTTATAGGAGTCTACTCGTTCTATGTTAATAGCTGACAAAAATCTAAGTTCTTTAATGGTTGAATCTTTAAGATCTTTTTTCCCAAATAGTTTAGTTTAGTTTATTGTTCTAGGAATTACTACCTTTGAGCCAGAGGCTCTTTTACAAAGGTTCCACGTCAATTAGGTACAGTACAAAAAAAGGTTACATAGATAACACAACAATTTGTGCTGTGTCAAGAGCGAGAAAACATATACAAATACATATCAAATCATTTGTGCAAAAGGACATGAGATATCAATAATCACATTATTATTACAAGAAAGAGGTCATGCCAAATTAGGAGAAACAAATATGGAAGTCCAGAACAGAGAGGGTAAGTGAAAGGCGGGAGCAGACAATAGCAGGAGAAAAGGTTTCCATACATGTCTTTGTCAAATAACGGAACAGGGTGGGTAGTGAGAAAATAGGAGGTTTAATCAGGGCAGTCACAGGAGCTGGAGGTGGCAAGGTGAGAGAACAGCCTTGATTTGAAAAATACCTAGAGAGGTGGAGGTATATGAGTGCTGAGGGCATTTAGCCAGCTGGGGCACGATAGGCAAATTATCTTTGTCCCTGAGAAGTCCGTGCAGGGACTTGGAGAGGCTGGTGTTCTGTTCTTCTGGTAAAACGGTGCTAAGCGCTTGGGCATAACAGGTCTTGGATGCAAGGTGGAGGAGGCCCAGAGTGGATTTTTTGCCATCAGGCAGGTAAGGTACTTTATCCGGTTTGAGTTGCAACCAACCTGAGTCAGCATAGAGTTCACATGTGGGTACGCTGATGTGCACCAGTGAGCAGCCGACAGGCCTTATTTAGGGATGTTGTAATGCCACTAAGTGCTGTAGTAGTGGCAGATCCATATATAACTAAGCCATAGTCAACGACTGAGATGATAGAAGATTGGATGGCAGTCCTCAGTGCAGAATGGGTAAGGAGCTGTCGGTTCGATACAGAATCCCAATTCACTGATTAATAGTTTTTGCTGTACTATCAATGTGAGTTGCAAAGGTTAGGCCTTGATCAAAGTTGATTCCAAGATATTTGAAGATTGGCACTTGTTCAAGGGTATTTCCTAGGTATGTATTAATGGTGAGTGGGACTTGCTGCTTCTTGTTTTATGGGTTAGAGAAGAGCATGGATTTAGTTTTTTGTGGTTTAGAACCAGCTTATGTTCAAGGAACCACATCTCAACTTTGGAAAAGCATGCTGAAGGTTGAGGCGTAAGAGGTTCGGATCTTTATGAGTGACAAGAATCACGGCATCGTCAGCATAGAGGATTATTTGTTCAGGGCAGGATTTGGGGAAGGAGTTTAGGAAAAGGCTGAAAAGGAGGGGGCCCAGGATGGATCCCTTGGGAACTCCTGAGCGAACCGGTTTTGAGTCTGAAAGAACTCCAGCTACTTTTACAGATTGAGAGTGCTGAGCAAGGTAATTTTTTACCCAGTCACCAGGACCCTGTGAGAGCCCTAGGAATAGTAGTTGTTTGATAAGTAGGCCATGGTGTACTGTATCAAATGCCTTGGTTAAGTCAATGTAGACTGCTCCAGTTAGGTTTCCTTTGTCCATGGCATTGTGGATTGCTCCTGAGAATTCAAGTAGGGCAGTCGATGTGCTGTGTCCTTTCCTAAATCCATACTGCTGAGTGCATAGGATGTTGTGCTTTTCCAGGTAGTCTGAAAGTTGGTCCGCCACCAAGCGTTCAAGGGCCTTAGAGAGAGGTGGTAGTATTGATATCAGGCGATAGTTACCAGGCAGTGACTTATCACCACTTTTATGCACCGGAGTGACAACTGCAGCCTTCCATTTCCTAGGGAATTGGCTGTAGCAGAGGGAGAGATTGAAAATTTTTGTGAGGGGAAGCAGTACTTCCTCCAGAGTGAGGGACAGAAGTTTAAGGTCAATAGTGTCGCTGCTTGCTCGGGACTTAGAAATGGCCTTCTTTACATATTTATAGACTTCATGTGCCTTTACTAGTTTGAAATGGAAGGGTGGTTTGGTTGGAGAGGCAGTAGTAGAAGTAGAAATTGGAGGGTCAGCATCAGTGAAGAAATCAGATGAGAGGACACCACTAAGGTCCATGAAGGTATCATTTAGGGTGTTTGCAATGATCTCTGGGTCTAATGTAGTGTTTCCATCCACATTCATTATTGTAGGAGAGGATTTGGACTGCTGACCCATGATATTTCTTATGTTGCCCCAGAAGGCTTTCTCTTCACCCCAGGAGTTGGAGAGGGCATTCTTGAAGTGGGAGCTCTTCATCAAGCGGATCTGTTTAGTACAGTGGTTCCGAGCCTGTTTATATTTTTGGATGTCCGACAGAGTGCCAGTAGCTCTTGCAGTGGCCCAGAGGTGATCCCTACTTTTGAGTTGTGCCAATAGCTTCGCCGTGAGCCAGGGATTTGTGAATGCTTTGACTTTGCGCTTTTTTACTGGTGCATAGGTGTCACAGGCAGTGTTGAAAGTAGTAATAAAGTAATCAAGGGCTAGGTCAACATCTTGAGTTTTATAAATCAAGGACCAGTCTATCTGCCTAAGACAGGTCTTGAAATGAGTAAGGTTGCCATAAGGTAGGACTCTGCTATAGATGGTTTTGAGGCGGCTTACTAAACTTATTTGTCCAGGTACATATTATTGGAGAGTGATCACTGAGCGAGTCAGGAGAACACTTACATTGGTTATATGGGTAGGGTGGCTGGTAAGGATCCAGTCAATGAGGGTGCTGGTCCCTGATTTGTAGTTTTCCTGGTAGGGAGTTTACCACTTGTGTTAAATTTGCTGCTAGGATAGCATCTTTGTTTGACCCTGCATCAGGAGCAAGCCAATTTATATTAAAGTCCCCAAGGAGAAGGAGTTCGAAGGCAGAAGGTTGTGTACTTATGAACTCGAGGACAGCCTGTAGGCCGGAATCAGGATCTTTTGGTGGGATATAGACAGCAGCAATTGTGAGGACTTTGTTTTGGGCACCAAGTAGTATCTTGATAGGGAGGAGTTGCACTGAGGTTTCTGTGGTGGGGTAAGAACCAGGGAGACAGATGAGGTAGTCCTTTATGTAGATTGCACACCCACCACCCCTTTTCAAGGTCCTATCCAGCTTGAATATCTTGTAGCCTTGTATAGAGATGGCATGATTCGGAGTATTAGGTGTCAGCCAGGTTTCGACTATGGCAAGGATATCCAGGTTGTGTTGGCTGGCAAAGATTTGAAGGGAGGCCAGTTTTGGGAGGAGACTGCAGATGTTTAAGGTGGCAATTCTGAGCCCCCACTCCATTTTGGCAGGCTTTGTTGTACTGTAGGAGACAGGGCCAGGATTTGAGTGGACACTTCCTGATATCAAGAGGAGGAGGAGTAGGAGTTTAATAGACAGCTGCGCATGCCAGAGTCAATAGAATTACACTCTGAGGCTTATGCGGCTTGGACCAGTGGGCGCCTAGGGTCCCAGAGCAAGGAGGTTGTTAGTAATAGAGGACGATATGCCCATTTATCCTTGTTGTAGCTTGTCAGTTGCACCCAGTTGCTTGCAGATAGGTACCTGGTGGTTAAGTCAAAAGCCAAAAGAATGATCAACAGCTGAGGTCTAGAGTCACTGAAATGTTAACATTCCTGAAGGTGATTAACTGTGCCTGCACATATGCAGGATGTGAAATCCCTTTGTCTGTATGCTTCTTTGTCATTCAAACAGGTTGCTGAAAAGCTCACATACAGATCATGGAGCAGGTCAGATGAAAATGTGGATTCCAGCAGGACCCAGAGTCACCGAGTTTGTCAGATGTAGTTGCTTCACTTATGTTTTGCTTGGGATAGCTACCAAAAAGTTGATTTTAAAATGAAAATAAAGATACCTGATGATGATTTTTGCAGAAATCCAGTCCAGAGACTTTCGGATGTAGTGAGCAAGAATGGTATAGTTAACACAAGCAGAAAAACATGTAAATCCACAAAAACTAAGCTACAGACACAGACAAACACAAGCAGCCACCACACAGACCCAGGGGGGCATGGCTAACGTCCACTGTGATAACATCCACTGTGTTTTTTGCTCGTTCAAAAGCAATCTCAAGTTAACAAGTTCCCTTTGTATCTGATTAAAATCTTGTTGCAAAACAATCATTGCTGTGCCCACATCATCTCATCTGGTGTACAAAATAGTATCATCTGCATAAAGTTGTATATAAGTTTTAGATGAACAATAATTTGGTAAATCATTTATATATAAAAAAAAGGAGGGGGGGGCCAAGCACAGACCCTTGAGGTACCCTATTTCATAGGGTGGCTGATGTAGAGCACACACCTCCTACCTTAGCGATTGTAATCTCCCAATTAGATAATTATAAAACCAGCCTAATGCTGGAATACCTAAACCAACCTTTTTTAATTGATTTAACAATATAATATGACGTGCAGTGTCGAATGCCTTCGACAAATCCAGAAATAATGATGGAACTTCTTGTTTTTTGTCTAAGGCATTCAACATGTCATCAACTACTTTTTAAATTGTATACGTAGTATTATGCCCTTTTCTGAAACCTGATTGTAAATGTGTTATTATGTTATATTTAATAAGATAATTTGTTAATTGAGTACTCACAAGTTTTTCAAGTATTTTTGCACATATTGGTAATACCGAAATGGGTCTATAAGAGCCTGCATTTGATAGGTCACCCCCTTCAAATATAGGAGTGACAAAAGCTGTTTTCAAATCAATCAGTAATTCACAACTATCCAGTGAAAAATTTAAAATATATGTCAAATGAGGTGCCAATAATTCAGCTGCAAATTTCAGAAAAAAAGGGGGTATTTCATCACATCCAGGACCTTTTCGAGTATTTAAGTTCTGTAACTGTTTTTTAATATCATATATTTCAATTGGACTAAAAGAAAACACAGGTCTTTTAAGTTCATTACTGAAATCAGTGTCCAAAGTAGGAAATGGCAAATCTGGGTGTATTTTGTTAAATGCATCACCAACAGAGACAAAAAAAGAATTCGACTCATTAATCTTATCAACATCTGTGTAAAAATAATCCCTTCAACTGCCAGAAATGTTGGAAAATTAACTGAGCTTTGTTTTCCCTTCATCAGATTAATGCCCTTCCATAGTGCTCTTGACTTTTTTTCTGTTGAGGAAAAATAGTTTTCATAGTATTTCCTTTTTATTTTTCTAATATTTTTAGTGCAATTATTTCGAACAATCTTAAAAGCTAAAATATCCTTTACTTCTTTAGTCTTTCTTGCTATATGCCATAATTTTTATTTTTTATTTATTAAATCATTCAACTGTTGTGTTATCAAAGGCACTCTTTTTCTTTTATTTAAATTTTTTTATTTAAATGGGGCATGTTTATTTATGACACTCGAGAGATCATTTAAAGAAAAGCCATGCTTTATGTACATCTGGACAAGTATACATTAATTTCCGTTGAATTTCTGCCACATCTTTCAAATATGCCTGTTCATTAAATTGATTAAACATCCTTACATAAATAAATTGTGATTGAGGTTTTTCCAGCTGAGTATCTCTAATACATGAAGTGTAACAATGATCACTCACATCATTTTCATGAACCTCAAATATATATCTTTCAGGTGTATTGGTAAATATTAAATCCGATAGAGTATGTTTTTCATTATTTGATTTATGCAATTGCGTAGGCGTGGTAATCATTTGTTGCAAATTAAGGGCTGCAAACTGATTTAAAATCGTTAACTGAGGAATTAACATATTCCAATTAAAGTCTCCAAGCAATACTGTTTCACAATTTATGAAGGGAGCAATATGTTCACATAAAGTTTGTAATGCAACACTTTTGGCAGATGGAGGTCTATAACAAACCATAATATTTAATAAAAGTCCTGATTTTCCTTGTATTTGTACAATTAGCAAATCCAATTCATCTGGGAATGTCTTTGCATATTTCAATTCACCCTTATATGTATTATTAAGATACAGCATGACCCCCACCCTTTTTTTTTGACTATCCTGTCTAAAAATATTATAATTCTCTATGGATACATCAACATCTTTGATTTTAGATGAGAGCCAAGTTTCAGTTATTGCTAATACATCTGGTTTAACTGTTTCAATTTGAGTTCTTATTATATCCAATTTGGGTAACAAACTTCTAAGATTTAAATGTAAGAAACCCAGATTTTTCCTTTCACCAAAATCAGCCAAAGAATATTCATTTCCCAACTGAGGACCGGGATTTACATGTACATCACCAGAGATCAATAAACTAATTAATATCAACTTCCTAACCCATACGAACTTCTTTTTTGAATATATTTTAGGTTTTTGTACACCTTTAGTATGTTTATAATATATCTCAGGTACATGCATGTGTGAAATCCCATATCCCTTAGTTGATGTTAGAACAAAGCTCTCAGTTAAATCAAATCTCTCTACATATGCATTAGGAAGAAAAATCTCATGTCCTACAAATTGTGTGGGATTTATATTTACAAAATTTCCCCCATTAGGGTTATCCCTTCCTATAGTACACAGTATTGCTAATACAATTACCAGTATAACACGCATAGTAACAGTGCACATACCTGCTAAAAAGCTAGTAAAACAGCAAAATAAGATTTTTCAGGCACAAATTACTTCTACCTTAGTAATTAAATCAGTTTAAAGGATTCAAAAACTATTTCGATATAAATTTTTCTCTTCCGAGTGGCACTCTCGCCACTCACGCTCACGCAGTAGCAGCGCAAAGTTTAAATAGCTGCTCTGCCCCTCCTCCCAGTGCAATGTGGATGCTGTCTGCCACCCCCACACAGCTGAATCAGCTTCGGCAGACTGCTGGAATTACATCTAACAAGCACATACTGTAGCTGGAGCAACGGCACAATTCAAACTTAGCAAGATGACACAGTTACTGCAGCTTTGCTTTAAATCTTTACACAGCAGATGTAGTGCTGAAAGATGTACCTGTTCTGATAGGTAGCAGCGCAGAGTTTAAATAGCTGCTCTGCCCCTCCTCCCAATGCGATGTGGATGCTGTCTGCTGCCCCCACACAGCTGAATTAGCTTCGGCAGACTGCTGGAATTACATCTAACAAGTACATAGGTGGAGCAACGGCACAGTTCAAACTTAGCAAGATGACACAGTTACTGCAGCTTTTCTTTAGATCTTTACACAGCAGATGTAGCGCTGAAAGATGTACCTGTTCTGCTAGGTAGCAGCGCAAAGTTTAGATAGCTGCTCTGCCCCTCCTCCCAGTGCGATGCGGATGCTGTCTGCCGCCCCCACACAGCTGAATCAGCTTCGGCAGACTGCTGGAATTACATCTAACAAGTACATAGGTGGAACAATGGCACAGTTCAGATTTAGAAGGATGACACAGTTACTGCAGCTTTTCTTTAGATCTTTACACAGCAGATGTAGCACTGAAAGGTGTACCTGTTCTGCTTGGTAGCAGCGTGAAGTTTAAATAGCTGCTCTGCCCCTCCTCCCAGTGCGATGTGAATGCTGTCTGCCGCCCCCACTCAGCTGAATCAGCTTCGGCAGACTGCTGGAATTACATCTAACAAGCACATAGGTGGAGCAACGGCACAGTTCAAACTTAGCAAGATGACACAGTTACTGCAGCTTTTCTTTAGATCTTTACACAGCAGATGTAGCACTGAAAGATGTACTAATCTTTTGTGTGGGACTGTGTCAAATGCCTTGCTAAAGTCTAGGTAGGCCATGTCCACAGCCCCTCCCTGGTCTACTGCTTTGGTCACCCAGTCAAAGAAATCAATTAGATTTGTCTGACATGACCTTCCTGCTGTGAACCCATGCTGCCTTGGGTCCTTTGCCCTATTGGCCTCTAAGTACTCAACAGTTCTTTCCTTCAGAAGTGATTCCATCACTTTCCCTACCACAGAGGTCAAACTGACAGGTCTGTAGTTTTCTGCCTCTGTCTTGCTCCCACTTTTGTGAAGGGGAATCACATCAGCCTTCTTCCAGTCCTCAGGTACCACACCATCCTCCCATGATTTGTTATAAGGGATAGTCAGTGGTGTCACTAGTTCTCTGCTTAATTCTTTTAGAATTCTGGGGTGAATTCCATCTGGCCCCATTGCTTTGTCCACCTTCAGTTTTAGGAGTTCTTTCTGAACCCTTTCTTCTGTGAAAGGACTGGGATCGACCCCCCTCTCCAGAGTGCTTCTGTTAATTGGATTAGGCACCCCCCATTTCCTCTTTTGTGAATATTAAACAGAAGTATTCATTCAGTACCCCTGCTTTTTCACTGTCACTCTCTACCCACCCACCATCCATTCTATTCAGCCTCACTATCCCTCCCTTTGTCTTTCTATGCTCCCTGATATACCTATAAAAGGTTTTATCCCCCTTCTTAACCGAGTTGGCTATCTTTTCCTCAGTTTGGGCCTTTGCTATTCTGACTAACCTCCCTGCTTCCTTCTGCCTTAACTGGTACAGTTCTCTGTCCTGCTCCTTCTGTGTTTCCTTATACTTCCTAAATGCTATCTTTTTCTCCCTAACCTTCACCGCCACTTCTTTTGAGAACCATAGTGGCTTTTTCTTTCATTTTGATTTGTTTATTTGCTTCACACAAAGGCTTGTTGCCTCTGTGATGGCAGTTTTGATATTTCCCCATTGTTGCTCTACCCCTCCTTCTAGCCTGTTTGCTAGTGCTTTTCTAAGGCACTCTCCCATCTTGCCAAAGTCAGCCCTCCTGAAGTCCAGAACCCTCACTTTTGTATGGCTTGACTCTGTAGCTGAGTTTATCATGAACCACACTGTTTGGTGGTCTCTTGTTCCCAATGGCTACCCACTTCTAGATCTGAGATCCTCTCACTGTCTCCATTTGAGAGTACAAGGTCTAAGATTGCTCCCTCACGAGTAGGTTCCAAAACTAGCTGTCTGAGGCATGCCACCTGAAGGGCATCAAGAGTGGCCCTGCTTTTGGATGTGGCTGCAGCAAAGGTGCTCCAGTTAACATCTGGCATATAAGGTCCCCATCAACAGTATCTCCCCTTTCTCTGCCATCCTAAGTATGCCTTCTATCATATCCTTGTCCATTCCTCCCCTGACATGGGTGTCTGTATACAACCCTGTGCAGATTGTGGTGCCATTTCTAGTCTCTAAGGTGACCCACAGTGCCTCCTCTCCTCCCTGTTTACTCTTTTGTTCAGTTGCTTTTATCCCTTCCTTTACATAGAGAGCTACTCCCCCCTTCTGCCCTCCCTGTCTCTCCTGTAGGTTGTGTACTCTGGTATGTTAACATCCCAGTCATGGTTCTCTGTGTACCGTGTTTCTGTGACTGCTATGATATCCAGGCATCCTTCTTCCATCAAGGCGACCAGTTCAGGGAACTTGTTGCCCAGACTATGGACGTTGGTACTCATTACCCTCCATTTCTTGATGGCCTTACCCTTTTGCCCCATCCCTGTCCTTATTGCATTTGTCACTTTCTCCATTTACCCCTGCGCTTCTCCCTATTGACATCTCTATGTTGGTGTCTACTTCACTTAGTACCCTGATTTTTTGGGGGGGGCTAAGTTTTCCCTGCTCCTTTCCAGTGTCCCCCCCCCCTTGGCTACTTTAAATGCTTGCCAATGAAGCATTTAAACCTATCACCTAGGATTCTGGTTCCCCTCCTGGACGGATGTAGACCATCACACCAGTATAGGCCTGCATCCATCCAAGTGGACCCCCAGTCCCCAATGAAGCCAAATCCCTGAGCTCTGCACCAGTTTTTCAACCACTGATTGAATACCATGGTGTGGAACACCCTAGCCTCATCCATGCCATAGACAGGCAGCACCTCCGAGAAGGTTACCGTGTGTGCTATTTGTCTAAGGCCCCTCCCCATTTCCACAAATGCTTCTTGCACTGCTCTGATCCCTTTCTTAGCCAGGTCATTTGTCCCTAGGTGGACAATGACATCCAGCTCCCTCCCCTGTGCAGCTGCTCCTATGATCCTGAGGATTCACTCCCTGTCCCTCCAAGCCATGGCGCCAGGCAGGCACCTTACCTCCCTCTCCCCTTCCTCCCCCAGTTCTACCTTCTTCTGTAATTGCATATATCTGTATCGATCCCACTTGAGGGTCCAGTACAAATGCTTCCTGATTAAAGGCCATTGCCTTGGAGAGGAGAGTGATGGAAGGGAGTAATCCCATGTATAAGCTCTACCACTATCCTTATGTGCTGTAGCGGCAATAAGGAACTGGTATGAGTAAGAGATTAAGTGGGAGGTCGGTAAGGACTCCCAAGTATGGGGAAATCATGGACGAAAATGGGTTATCCCATAAAGTATTACCGAAATGATGAAGTAACATATACAATATTTGTAAATATTTAAAAATATGAGAGGGGGACCACCCAAAAGCAGTACTCGCTACTTGGAAGGACATCAATTTCTGATTCAGCACCAATTGTTCTACCCATTCCACCCCTATCATAGGCCAGAATAGTAATCTGTTAATGGTCTTCCCTGATATTAATAAGTTAGGATTGCCAAACAAGGGTTGGGATAAGTCCCTGTTGGGGCCAACTGTCAGGAACGAAGTAGGCTACGCATGTATCTGTAGGGAAAAACCAAGTGGGGTAGTCTGTAAACTTTTAAGGAGGTGCTTTTTGCATAAAAAGGGAAGTGATTTGTACTCAATGTTATATTGAGACCACAGGCCATGTTCTGTTTCTACCCAAAAAGGGAAATAAGGGTCACCCACAGTCATTGAGGGAGGGTTGAACCAGTGTATGGTTCTTGTGAGATGTATGGGCAAGTAATAAAGGAAGACATTGGGGGCTTGCAGCCCCCCATCTATTTTGAGGTGCATGAGGTGAAGATAATTCCTTCTAGCCTTCTTCCCCTTCCACAAGAAAGAACTAAAGATTTGGTGAAGCTGAGAGAACCAGGACAATGGAAAAGCCCCATTAAACATTAAAAGTGGTTACAATACTTGGGGTAGTATGTTCATCTTAAGGATGCTCATACGACCCCATAAGGAGAGGGGGAGCTGGGACCATCTGGTTAAATCAGACTTCACCACTGACAGCAAGGGATCAAGATTGAGCTGCTTGAATTTATTAAATGAAGATGTGAGAAATATTCCTCAGTATTTCAACTTATCCGACTTTCACTGTAAACTCAGATGTTCTGTATCTGCCCGGAGTGTGTATTCATTGAGGGGCAGTACCTCAGTTTTGTCCAGATTTAATTTATAATTAGAATTTGTGCCAAATTGTGCAATGATATGTAGGGCTGCCGGAAAGAATGGGCTGGCGACGATAGGTGCAAAAGAATATCGTCTGTGTAGACCGAAAGTTTATATTCCTGACCACAAAGTGGGATGCCCTTCACCGGGGGGGAATTGTTTGAGTTTCCTAATTAATGGTCCCAAAAGTAAGTTAAACAAGTAAGGAGAAAGGGGGAAATCCTAGAGAGTGCCCTGTTTTAAAAGAGAAGGGGAGGAAAGAACCCCATTACAGGAGACCCTAGCTGATGGCGCAGTGTAGAGAATTTGGATCTATCTTATAAATTCCGTGAGGATATGGAAACGGGGAAGGAGAGCAAACAAGTAATCCCACAAAACTCTGTCGAAGGCTTTCTTTGCATCCAGGGATACCAAAGCTGCTGGAAAGGAGGCATCCCTGGATGCAGAGAGAAGATAGGAGATTTTCTTCAGGTGGTCTGCAGTGAGATGACCTCTAACAAAGCCAGTTTGTTCTTTACTAATAAGTGCCTCCCACACCTGGCCTAATCGATTTGCCAAAACCTTGGCAAGTATTTTAAGATCCACATTGATCAGGGAAATTGGCCTGTAATTAGGGACCCAAGTGGGATACTCATCAGGTTTGGGAGGGACTACTATAGTGGCTGCGGTGAGGGACAAGTCAGTGATACCTTTGTGAAAGAGGTATTGGAAAGTGTTGAGAAGGATGTGAGCTACCTGTTCCTTGAATACTTTGTAAAAGTTATTAGTAAACCCATCCGGCCCCGGTGATTTATCATAGGAAAGAAGATCTATCGCTTCGTGGATTTCTGTTGGGGATAGCGGTGACTTAAGGATCGCCATATGGTGTTCCTGTAAGTTGGGAAGGGGAATATCATGGAGAAAGGTGTCCAGTTGTGTGGGGGAGAAGGGAACCCAGGGTGAAGAGTAGAGATCCTGATAATAGTCTTTAAAGGCCTCTGTGATAGCAGAAGGAGATGTAAGTAGGTGGCCCAAAGATGAACGAATGGAAGTTACTATTCTGTCCGAAGTTTGGGATCGGAGATGAAGTGCTAAAAGTTTACCTACCTGTTCCCCTTGATCAAAATAATAGGCTTTGGACCTCAGCATTACGTATTCTGCTCGTTCACCAATAAGCTTGTTATATATATTGTGGTCGAAGGGATTCAAGTTGTTCCCATTGTTCTATGGGGGTGTCCAGCACAGTGTGTTCCTCTGCATGTTTTTTTTTTTTGCTCAAGAATAGAAGAGAGGGAATTAGTCAATGAATTCCCTTATGAATTCCCCTCGGAGAAAGCATTTGAGGGTACACCATAATATATCTAATCTTGGCATGGAGGGAGCATTCATGCGCTGGAAGTTATTAATAAAATTTTGAATATATTGTATAAGCTCATTCGATTTCAGTAATTGACTGTTTACCCTCCGCATCCTCTCTTTACTACTGGGAGGGGAGAGTTCCAATTGAAGGGAAATAGGGTGATCGTCGGAGATAACTTTGGGAGTGTAACAACACCAGTTAACTCCTCCAATAAGGTTTTTTTCCCAGAAGGAAAAAATCAATCTGAGAAAAGGAGTGATGGGGGGGGCGAGTAAAAGGAGTATTCCTTCTTGGTGGGATTAAGCAACCTCCATGGGTCAAGTAAGCCCCAGGGAGTACATTAAATCATGAATGGCTTTGGAACTAGGTGAGGAAAGAGAGTTATGAAGGCCAGATCTATCCAGGAGGAGTGAGAGGACTGTGTTCCAGTTTCCTCCCAAAATCTTGGGTAAGGCAGACCATTCAGCCAGAATATGTGCCAGGGAAGTGAAAAAAGCAGGATCCTCTGAGTTAGGGCCATAAACAGAGCCAAGCACGATTTCCATATTTATTTATTTATTTGCTTTTGGTAACCGGGTAAGCACACTAGACAGCTGGTGCCTATTTTCAGGTGCGACCTGGGAGACTTACAAGGCATACATGAGAGAAATACATAGTTACAAGGTATACAAGAGAGAAATACATAGTTACAAGGTATACATGAGAGAAATACATAGTTACACGGTATACATGAGAAAAATACATAGTCACAGTACAAACCTGGAGTGGCATGCTCCAACACAGGAGTGAAACAACAATGGTCATTAAAGCAGTAGTACATAGTATAGAGATAAGGGTATATGCAACACTAGTGGGTTGGGTATCATAGGGTACATACAGGCCTAAGGGCAGCAAAGGTATAGGACCCCCCCCAAGAGTGATAATAGACAATACATAGCATAACCTCAGGTAAGGTGCCTCACCAAGGTGGCGGGGCAGAAAGAGCCTAGCTGGGGTACCATTGAGGGAGAGAGGGATATGGCCTAGAATGGCCCGTATGAAAACATATGTGCTCAGAGGGTCTATAATCTCATGTATGAACCAGAAGGGAATCTTACAAGCAACTAAGATAGCTACCCCTCTTTTACAAGAGTCTAAGCTGGCACCAATAACTTGTCTGATGCAAGTTCTCCTTAACAAGAGGATTTGTGTGGCCAGGAGATGTGTCTCTTGCAGGAAAGTCACATCCATATACAGGGACTGCAAATGAAGGAGAATTTTGGTTCATTTCAGAGGAGATTGTGCTCCTTTAACATTCCATGAATAAAAGTTATAACTAGCCATCATAACATAACTGATGTGAGATAGGTGGGCCAATGATGAACAAGTAAGCCCAATACCTATAAAGAAAGGAAAGCGATCCAAAATCCAACCTGGTGGCATTACCAACCCATACCCTCCTCCCTACCCAGTCCATCCCCATCTAAACTAGATGAATCTGAGAGATCTTTCATTGAACATAGTCCCACCCACCCCTACAGCCCCTTGAATGGAAATGTAAGTAAGGAATTAACGAAGATCCCACCATTAAACAAGTGGGCTCTGAACCCAACAACAAATGCATGAATGCCTTCTCCAACAATAACACCCCAACCTCCCCCACCCCCACCCAAAATAGAGCAATAAAGTGGTGAAGGCTAACCACATATACAACCATCTCTATAATAACTAGATATCTAAAGCCAACATGGCTGCAGACTTAAAGTAACAGTAAACTTCCTTTGTGGAAAACAGCTGGCAAACGGAGCAAATAAGCATAAAGGCATACATAAAACTTTTGGAAACGAAGAAGGGCACTGCATTCCTTCTATATAATACCATGTGACATGGCAGCCCCAGCAGGCGATGTTTTCTCAGAATCCTGATGAACCGGTGGAGAGAAAAAAGGGGGGAGGGAGAGGAAGGGGAAGAATAACTAGAAACTGAGATGGAGGGAAAAATTTAATGAGATAAGGAAAAGGGGGAGGTGGTAAGTGGTTAGGGGAAGAGGAAAAAATAAGAAGATTTTCGATACAAAGACAATACTGAAGGCAAACTGTCCCTATTGGTTAATATTGTCCTTATCCATCAGAAGCAGAGACTCCACCGATGAACCATAAGGGCCTCCAGAGATGAAAAGGCAGCACGAACGTGCACAAGATCGCAACGCAATAACAGTCTAGAGCCCAAACTGTCCACTTATTCAGAGATGTGCGCACTTCCGAGAGGTTCTCCACAAACGTGTGCATGTGTGCAAGAAGGTATTATTCGCATGTTTGTGCAGCCAATAGAGCCCAATGTGAATGGATTAAGGAACAGTTCATACTGGAGAGGGAAGACAGACAATCAGTGGATGCAATCATGGCTGAGGACTGATCTTCTGAGGACTGTTAAACCCTCCTATTTGGCAACAGAAGCAAGTAACCAGGTAAAGTAAGTCCGCGGCAGAAATGGAAAGGGGAAACCCTTTTGTCAGGCTAAAACCAAAGCCATCACCAGAGAAAAACATTAGGCTGAACCTTCTGGGAGAAACAGGGAAATGGCAATAGTCAGTAGGTAGGCAGTTAACATGATACCTAGAATCACTGAATCCACTGAAGGGCCAAAGTACTCATCTGGCAGTGAAGAGATTAGGAAACAAAGTGGGACGCTCTTGTGTGGCTTGAGCTGCACTCTCATAAGTTTTGCAGGAGTTGTTGCAAACAACTGAGAGGCAGGCTGGGTACAGCGTTTTAAATTTTATATCTGCTGAGATGACCTTAGTTACAGCCAGATGACATTCTGCCCTTTTCTGACATGTAGCAGCAGGGAAATCTTGAGCAATACGGAGAGTGGAAGTTTCCCATTTCATTTCTTGAATCTCTTTGTTCTTGGCTAGTATGTGCTGGTGATCTATATAGTTTATCAAGCGAAGGATGAAAGGCCTGGGATTAGCACCTGGGGAGGCCTCGTTCTTAGTGAGCGATGAGCCATTTCGACAATGTAGGAGGTGCTGTGTTGAGGGGGCCCTGCAATCTTGAGGAGCAATTTCTGTGCCAAAATTGTGGGGAAGCTCCCCTCAGCCTCCTCCAGAAGGCCAAAAATTACCAAGTTGTTTCTTCAGCTTTGACCTTCCCTGTCCTCTAGTTTGAGCTCCACCTTGGCCAGTCGCTATCAGGGACTGGTGAGTTCGGGGTCCACTTTTTTCTGCCAGTTTTCAATGGAGGAGGTGTAGGCAGACACATCTCCTATTTTTTTAACGGAGTTAGCGAGCTCGTTCTTAATTGATTTAAGATCTGAGGCAAAGTCAGTGAAAGTGCTTTTAAGCGGTGCGAGTTCAGCCAGGAATCTATCCTCTGTGAGTGGCAGGGCTCGGGTGGTAACCTGCTGAGCCTTACCCGAAGTCTTAGCCTTCTTGCTCTGTTTCTCGGGGGTCTGAGGCAGCGTATGGGAAGTAAGGGCCTGCCACATCTCCAATTCCATCTCTCGGTCTAGAAAATTAACCTGGGATCGGTTCTCCATTAAGCAGTCTCCGGGTGAGTCGGAAGATTGTTATAGCAGATTTAATTAGTTTGTATGGGGGGACTGTGTATTTAATGCTCGAATCCCACCTGAGCTGCTGTCAATTCGCTCCATTTCTGCCGTCGCTACACGTGCAGAGGGAGCCTTGTTGAAAGATATAACTGTTTGCCAGAAATCATGTGGAGTGACTGAGAAAATGTAGTTTGTCTAACCTGTCTTCATTTCAGCACAAACTGTTTCAGTGTAGCTCTTTCATTTTGGTCCGGAACTGCTGAAATGGACCTATCAATGGGGAGGGGTTCCTTAAAATGGAGCCTGTAGATGAATCGGAACTTGGACTCTCAATTTTGAGCCAGCCACAAGGGGATGGTATGGGCAGTGACTCTGGGAAATGTAGTTTTGACTTTGGCACCTTTTTTCACCAACAGAGGGAGTCTGATTGTGAGTGACAGCCGAACCAGCCAACAGAATGGTGTGAAGCTAAAGGAAATGCCCTGCTCTGTGACTGGAAAGATCAGATCAGCTGTGACAGTGAAGAGAGAAGGAGCTCTGTGCTTCTGCGGTGTATAGTTTCGCACGGGAAGCACATGTGAGGCCCTGAGGTTCGGCCTACAGCCATTGTAAGTGCCAGTTCGGACTGAATCCGATTTGTGAGGAGAAAGAAGGAAGTCTGAAGAGTGGAAACCAGGCTCACCCTGTAGAAGACTGGAGAAATTGTTGAATCGTGCTCGGTCTGTCAGGAACTGAAGCTACTGTGTGTGCTCCCGGGTATTTTGCAGTAATTGCAATGGGGATCTAGGAGCAGCCTGCCTGGTATAGTACTTTCCTTTTACATATGAATGTCCGTAGTGCTTGTGGGGAATCGCTATTTCAAATCCCCTGTGCTGTGTGCTGTGTGTTAAAGATGGAAGCAAACCACAGCTTGTCTCAGACTAAATCCGTTTGCTATCTACTGCAGTGGGGTCCAGTCACAAGGACCTTGTCTCCATGCCCTGTTGTTCTGGCAACCCAGAAGAACATCCACCATCCGGTTCTCAGCTTGGGTATTGTGAGTACAAATCAGGGTGTTCCCCTACAGCCTGTTTTCAATTACAAGTGTGTCATCTAATTTTTGTTGTTTCACTTCTTCATGGACTGAGCCATCCGGATCCAGATTACAATTGGGTGTTGCACATATATTTTCATTTACAGGGCTCTGTCCATCTGCACCTGCCGGCTAACCCTGAGCAACAGACCTGGCTAGCCTCCCCAACCTGGGTACCCAGAGTGTGACTTTTCAGACCCTGTATGTGTGCACAGTACTGTGATTTAATTCTGCCAATTAACCTGATTGCCCCCTTCCGTGTTACTGTCCCCTAAATAAATCAGATTTGTTGTTGTTATACTATATACTGTCTGTGGTGTTGGTACTTATGGAAACAGTATTGTATTTTGCTGTGTATGTTGTTTAACCTTATTTTACAGGGGGTCCTCAGAGACGTGCTGCAGAATCAGTCTCGAGGGTAAGAGGTACTTTATGAATGAACAGTGTGTATACGTGGGGTATTGGGGCTGTAACTTCTGTGTACTGTGTGAGCCACTAGAGGGAATAAAAGGGGGTCTCAGTGTCCCAGAGGGCTGTGACCAAACTAGTCTAACCACTACAAACTCTGACCTCTGGGTGGAGGCACCCGCCATAGAACCTAGGCCCATCAACCTGTCAGTAGTCAAGCAGGCAGGGGTAGTAGTCCTTGGGACAGCGCCACCTGGGGGTTACATCTTGGAGGCTCACCGCTGGGTTTGTGTGTCCTCTAGTGGCCACATTTACGAACCACTGTTAAAAAAATAAATGAATACACTGCCAGAAGTGGCTGTGCACCGGTTGCTGGAGTGGTGTACTGGGGAGGAGATCAACCCCCAAAATGCTATGTTTATCCTGGACATCCCCCTGGGTATCAATACGGACACTGTACAGGGAGTACTTTCCAAGGTGGAAGGTTTACAAAACCCTGTGGTGGTGGGTTGACATGCTGATCTGCTCACCCACACTTTCATGGCCCTAGTAGAGTATAAGGACCCTATAGATAGCTCAACATTGCCACAGACTATTACCCCAGAGGGTGCCCTCACTGCCTGGAGAGTGATAACTAAGGACAATAAAGACCCGAGGTGGGATGAGCCCCCCCACTATCTGAAACTTTTGAGGAGAAATTTGTTAAATTGTTGCTGTAGGAAGGGAAAACTGTGGAGGATTTAAAGAAACTATTATTGCCACCTGAGAACGTTCCACCACCAACACCCTCTCCCCCTCCAGCACCCGTTATTGCCCCTCCTTCTGTGCCAGTGCTAGCCCCTATGTCTGTACCTGCCAATAGTCACGACTTTTACCGCAGGTTGAAAATTTTCTCCGGCACCCTCCCCACCCCACAAGGGGATGATGACTGGGAGACCTGGATAGACTATGTTGCCCCTCAAGTGCTAGAATGGCAATGCTCGGAAGCAGAAAAGCAAAAGAGGTGAAGTGAGAGCCTCCGAGGTCCTGCCCTGGCTACCATCCGTGCCAAATGGGCCAGTAACCCTGAAGCGACAGCACAGGACTATCTTGAGGCCTTGGAGAATGTGTATGGGAGCCCAGATTCTGATGAGGACCTGTGGTGGAGAGTAAGAAATGCACAACAGTACCAAGGGGAGTTGTTGTCTGTGTATGTATCTCGGCTGGAAAAATTGTTGCAAGAATGCCTCAGAAAGGGTAGTTTGCCAGCGATTGAATTGGAACGAATCAGGCTGGACAGGATCCTTAAGTCTGCCCCCTTCTCAGAACTGCTGTTGCTTCAGTTACGCCTGGCCAATCAACTGGAATCCCCAACCTCCTATGATGAGCTAATGAGAAAAATTCGAGGGGTTGAGAAAAGGTGACCCCGGGAGGGACTTGCACCAATAGCTGCTGCTACGACCCGAGTGACTGAGGGTGACCCGTCAAGTGAAGTTCAGGGGCAGAGGTTGGCAGTTAATGAATGCTCTGAGAAGGAAAATGGTGTGCCACCATGGGATGAACTGCTGAGAGAGTTCAGGGAAATTAAAAACAGTCTCTTTATGAAGGCCGCTCCTACATGTACAGGCCCCGACCCTCATCCAACTGCATCTGCTATGGGGGTGGGGGTACCCACCCATGCATCTCCTGCTGACAACAGCTCAAAACTCAATGTCTTGACCATGCAAGTGGGGAAATTGACGAGATACCTCCAAATGCTTATCACGCCGCAGACCGAGATGGCCCCAAGGTTCCCAGTTAATACTACCCCAGACCTGGACCACAGTGTGCGCCTCGGCAGCTCAAACTTCGAAAATATGTTTTGCTATAAATGTGGAAAGGATGGGCACATGAAGAGAGTGCGTTCCCAAAGGACCCAGACAAAGTGGTATGTAGGCTACAGGGAGAGCTTCAGAGAAGAAATCAGTGGTTAAGAGGTGCACGAAATGATTCCAGTGAGGGTCTCACAAATGCTAACTCACGTCCCTTTGTGGCAAGGTCAGTTGCCCAGGCCCCCACTACTGCCTCTCCAGACTGGTCCAGAATAGTGGGTCCCTCCATGGAGACCACTGTAAAGGTTAATGGAGTGTCTGCCAGAGCTGTAATAGACAGTGGCTCCCAAGTGACAATTATGTTCCAAGACTGGTATCAGAAGCATTTGTCTGATGTACCATTACAACCGTTGGAGGAGCTGCATGTCTGGGAGTTAAGTGAGTAGGCCTACCTCACTCTAGATATATCCTAATTTGGCTGTCTTTTCCACCGTGTCTGAGTGGCAGAGCAAGTAGAGACCCTGGCCTTAGTGTGTCCCCTACTGGACTGTAAGATGAGGTTCCTCTACTAATTGGGATGAATGTGCATATGTTTGGACGGTTGGCGCAGTTGTGTTATGAAAACAGGGTCAAGGATCGGTAGAGCTGTAAGAATTCCATCCTTGATCAAGAAGGCCTATGAGACACAGAGAGATGCTGAAAAATGGAACCAAAGGAACCGTTGGAATTGTCTGGAAGAAGGATCCTGAGTCTCTGATCCTGGTGCCAAATGCCCAGTGTACCCTACAGGGGGAAGTCCATATCAGAAAGGATGTCAAGAATAAAATCCTCATGCTGGATGCACCAGGCGATGGTAAATTGCTGGAAGGACTGCTGGTCAAACCAAGTATTTTGCCTGCCAGAGCCCATGCTTGTGCCAGAAGGGTAATGGTTCAAGTTCATAATGTGTCTGATAGAGAGATTTGAGTAAATAGAGGTTGCACCCTGGCTAATGTACATTGTGCAGATACTGCAGTGCTACCCAGTAACAAGTGTTCGGGGGAGAATGACAGAGGGATGCCCAACTTGTTTGATTTTGGGGACTCCCCCTGCCAAATGATGGAAGATTAGAATTAGTAGAAACTTGCCCAGAGAGACCAGGTGTTTTCTTTAAAGGAATGGGATGTAGGATGTGCAAGGAGCTGAGCACCACATCCGGCTGCATGATGAAAGGCCATTTCATGAGAGGTCTCAACGCCTGGCCCCTGCTGACATAGATGATGTTAGACGGCATCTGCAAGAGAAGCTTGCTGCTGGTGTAATACAAGAATCCAGAAGCCCATATTCTTCACCTATTGTGGTAGTGAGAAAAAGAATGGGACAGTAAGGATGTGCGTGATTATCGTGACCTGAATCGGTGGACTATCCCTGATCAGTATACAATGCCCTGCATCCAGGATGCTTTAGACTGCCTGAATGGTAGCAAGTGGTTCTCCATGCTGGATCTTTGCAGTGGGTACTAGTAGATCCCAATGGCCCCAGAAGACCGTGAGAAGACAGCCTTTATCTGTCCGCTTGGCTTCTATGAATTCATGAGGATGCCGAAAGGGATTTCAGGCACCCCAGCCACTTTTCAATGGCTGATGGAGTGTCCAGTGGGGAACATGAACTTATTAGAGTGCCTGGTATACTTAGATGATGTTATTGTGTTTGGCAGCTCACTGGAGGAACATGAGAGCAGATTATTCAAGGTGTTGGACCGACTGGAAGACTTTGGCCTGAAACTGTCCATCAATGAATGTCAGTTCTTCCAAACCTCTGTAAAGTATGTGGGGCATATAGTCTCCACCGAGGGCATAGAGACCGACACAAGTAAAGTTGAGGCCTTGACCACCTGGCCACAACCCCACAATCTAAAAGAACTGCAAAGATTCCTGGGATTCTGTGGTTGCTATCGCTGTTTCATCAAGGACTATTCAACAGTGATCTGTCCTTTACTTAATCTTACTCAAGGTTACCCTCCTACCCACAAAAATACAAGAGGTCAACTCCCTTGAGACTGAGACAGTGTATTTCCATCCTAATTAAGTTTTTGGGGCAGATGGACACCTGATTGTGAAGCTGCTTTTCATGAGATTATATATCAACTTACCCACGCCTCCTGTCCTGGCCTATGCAGATCCAGCAAAACCCTATGTCCTACACACTGATGTTAGTTTGCAAGGTTTGGGGGCTGTGTTGTACCAGGAGCACGAGAATGGCCTGAGACCAGTGGCCTTCGCCAGTAGAAGCCTGACCCCATCTGAAAAGAACTATCCTGTCACGTAGTTAGAGTTCCTAGCTTTGAAGTGGGCCATTGCTGACCAATTCCACAAGTACTTGTATGGGGCTAAGATACTAATGAAAACTAACAATAATCGCTTTGACCTATGTGCAGACTTCAGCTAAGTTGGATGCTACTGGCCATAGGTGGCTTTCTGCATTATCTACATATGACTGTGCTGTTGAATACAGAGCAGGCCTGAACCACATAGACGCTGATGTCTCTCACGGAGGTCTGTTCCCGAATGACTGGGTCAGACTGTCAGAACCTGATATTTGAGCACTCTGCCAGAAGTTTGAGAGGGAGGAACAAATGTCCACGGATGCAGTGGTCTGTATGGTGGATTGTTTGGGACCCTCTGAGAATTGCATACCTGCTGCTTATTGCCACTTTTCTGCAATAGACATTGTTACACTGCCTCAGCTGGACTGTGACAGTATTCAGCGGGCTCAATTCCAAGATCCTATGATCAAATCAGCTCTAGAAGCCCTCACGAGGGAAAGATGTATCCAGTTATGCTCCACTGATTTGAGAACTGCATTGTTATACAAGGAAGGTCCTAATTTGAAACTGATTAATAGACTGTTATACAGGAAAACATTAGACAGAGGGGGACAAATAGATAAACAACAGCTAGTTTTGCCCTCTGCCTTTCGAGACTTGGTGCTGAGGTCCCTACACAACCACATGGGGCACCTTGGCATAGACAGAACACTTGACTTGGTGAGATCCAGATCCTATTGGCCTAAGATGGGGGCTGATGTTGAACAACTCATTAGAACTTGTAGTCGCTGCTTAGAGAGGAAAGCTTTGCCCCAGAGGGCTGCCCCCCTAGTTAACATCACCACCAGCACCTCCATGGAGCTGGTCTGTATTGACTTTCTGAGTCTGGAGCCAGATCAAAGAAATATCAGTATGTGCTGGTGGTCACTGACCATTTTATGAGATATGCCCAAGCTTTCCCCACCAAGGATCAGAAGGCATCCACTGTGGCCAAAGTACTTATAGAAAACTTTTTTGTTCACTATGGGGCACCACAAATAATTCATTCTGATCAAGGGAGGGACTTTGAGAGTCATCTGATCAAAGAGATGCTTTCTCTGTGGGGAGTGCGAAAGTCCAGAACCACCCCTTACCACCCCCAGGGCGACCCACAGCCTGAACGTTTCAACCGCACTTTGCTAGATATGCTAGGCACCCTCCACCCAAAGGACAAGCCTAGGTGGAACCAACAAATTAGCACTCTGGTACATGCTTACAACTGCACCAAAAGTGATGCCACTGGGTTCTAACCCTATCGCCTGATGTGTGGAAGAAAAGCCCGACTACCAGTAGGTGTTTGTTTTGGAGTTTCTCCTGATGGGGTTTGAGCTGATAACCATTTACAGTATGTGCAAAAGTTAAAAGCCCAGCTAAATCATGCGTACTAACTGACTCAAACCATGGTTGCCAAAAGAAATCTGGCCAACAAGGAAAGGTATGATAAAAAAGTGAAAGCACTGGAACTCCAGGAGGGAGATCGGGTGTTGCTAAGAAATCTGGGACTGCATGGCAAACACAAGATTGCTGATAGGTGGCACCATCTCCCCCACATTGTGGTAGGCAAACTAGATGATCTGCCTGTGTACAAAGTAAGGCCTGAGAATAATTCAAAAGATGTTAAAACAATGCATAGAAATCATTTACTGCCCACTGGACAAATCTTGATTGAGTCTGAACCCCCAGAAAATGCCCCCTCTTGACCAGGGACTAGAGCTGCTGCTAAGCAAAAGTCAAGAAAGTCTGCACCTACAGAAGCTGAGTTAAAGTGTTCCCCTCCACAAGCCGCAGTTGAACATGACTGACAGTCCATGTCAGAGGAAAGTGAGTGCGGCTTTGAATACTAACCTTCTCACGAACTGAGTCATTTGTTTCAGGGCAATCCCCTAGTCAATCCTGGAGATGAAGCTGGGCCTTCTGGACTGTCTAAGCCCCCAGCTTTGTCCCTGGAGCCAATGCTCCCAGAAAGTGAAGTGCAAAGCATCAAATCAGATGATATGGAATCATTGTGTATGGTTGAACTGTTTGAGCTTTCAGAGTAGGAAAATGATGGACTGGGACAAGCTGGTGACATACCAGAACAAGAAGAGTGTGGTGAGTGTCCTGACAGTTCACTGCCAGTATCAGAAAACTCTCCATGTGAGCCAAGTATTGTGGACTCAGAGACTGCAACTCCTGGAGCTGAGAGTGTCCCCAGTGCTAGTCTCTCTACCCCAATGAAAGTTCCACTGACAAATGAAGACACTGCTGAAAGTGGGGATAAAAACACAGAGACTATAACGGTTCTGCCTAGATGGACTGGTCGAGCTGTGAAGCCTGTGATACACTTAAGTTATGAATCCCCTAACAGACCTGTGGACTTGCCTCTCAGTGTTGTCCATAAAGGAGTGTATGTGTCCCCGAGCTCATTGCCCAAACTGAACATCAGTGCTAACTCCAAGTTACTTGTGTTGCCCTCTAGGTATGGTGCCCTTGCCCCATCCAGCCCCAAGGTAGCTGATAGGGAAGGACCCTCTCTTTTCAAGTTTCATGTACAGGAGGTAATAACCTGAGTTACGGTACAGTGTGTGTATAATACTGTGTGAAAAGTGATGTACTGAAAAGTTTCAGAAATGTGCTTCTGGTAAGGTGATATGTTGACTGATGATTACATGTATGAGCCTAATGTGATACGGATGTAAATGTACATGGTTATATTGAAACTTATGGGGGTACTTACTTGACACAGACGCCAAGTTTTTCCAGGCCAGGAAGGGTGTAACCCCCCCTGAAAATGGGGGTTCCCAAAAGTCTTCCAGGAGCTTGCCTGAATGCTCCAAGTCTGGGCGGTATTTGGCGTTTAAGCTGTTTAAATGTGGTTCCAAGTGAGTGCTATTTGAGCCTCCACGTACTGTCTCTTTAAGAGCTGTCTGCTTGCAGATTTAATTAGTTTGTATGGGGGGACTGTGTATTTAATGCTCGAATCCCACCCGAGCTGCTGTCAATTCGCTCCATTTCTGCCGTCGCTACATGTGCAGAGGGAGCCTTGTTGAAAGATATAACTGTTTGCCAGAAAACATTTGGAGTGACTGAGAAAATGTAGTTTGTCTAACCTGTCTTCATTTCAGCACAAACTGTTTCAGTGTAGCTCTTTCATTTTGGTCCAGAACTGCTGAAATGGATCTATCAGTGGGGAGGGGTTCCTTAAAATGGAGCCTGTGGACGAATCGGAACTTGGACTCTCAATTATGAGCCAGCCACAAGGGGATTGTATGGGCAGTGACTCTGGGAAATGTAGTTTTGACCTTGGCACCTTTTTTCACCAACAGAGGGAGTCTCATTGTGAGTGACAGCCAAACCAGCCAACAGAATGGTGTGGAGCTAAAGGAAATGCCCTGCTCTGTGACTGGAAAAATCAGATCAGTCGTGACAGTGAAGAGAGAAGGACCTCTGTGCTTCTGCAGTGTATAGTTTCGCGCAGGAAGTGCATGTGAGGCCCTGAGGTTCGGCCTGCAGCCGTTGTAAGTGCCAGTTCAGACTGAATCCGATTTGTGAGGAGAAAGAAGGAAGTCTGAAGAGTGGAAACCAGGCTCACCCTTTAGAAGACTGGAGAAATTGCTGAATCGCGCTCGGTCTGTCAGGAACTGAAGCTACTGTGTGTGCTCCCGGGTATTTTGCAGTAATTGCGATCGGGATCTAGGAGCAGCCTGCCTGGTATAGTACTTTCCTTTTACATATGAATGTGCATAGTGCTTGTGGGGAATCGCTATTTCCAATCCCCTGTGCTGTGTGCTGTGTGTTAAAGCTGGAAGCAAACCCCAGCTTATATCGGACTAAATCCATTTGCTATCTACTGCAGTGGGGTCCAGTCACAAGGACCTTGTCTCCATGCTCTGTTGTTCTGGCAACCCAGAAGAACATCTACCATCCGGTTCTCAGCTTGGGTATTGTGAGTACAAATCAGGGTATTGCCCTGCAGCCTGTTTTCAATTACAAGTGTGTCATCTAATTATTGTTGTTTCACTTCTTCATGGACTGAGCCATCCGGCTCCGGATTAGAATTGGGTGTTGCACATATATTTTCTTCTACTGGGCCCTGTCCATCTGCACCTGCCGGCCAACCCCGGGCATCGGACCTGGCTAGCCCCCCCCCCAATCTGAGTACCCAGAGTGTGACTTTTCAGACCCTGTATGTGTGCACAGTACTGTGATTTAATTCTGCCAATTAACCTGATTGCCCCCTCCCGTGTTACTGTCCCCTAAATAAATCAGATTTGTTGTTGTTATACTATATACTGTCTGTGGTGTTGGTACTTATGGAAACAGTATTGTATTTTGCTGTGTATGTTGTTTAACCTTATTTTACAGGGGGTCCTCAGAGACGTGCTGCAGAATCAGTCTCGAGGGTAAGTGGTACTTCATGAGTGAACAGTGTGTATACATGGGGTATTGGGGCTGTAACCCCAGTGTACTGTGTGAGCCACTAGAGGGAATAAAAGGGGTCTCAGTGTCCCAGAGGGCTGTGACCAAGCTAGTCTAACCACTACAAACCCTGACCTCTGGGTGGAGGCACCCATAGAACCTAGGCTCCTCAACCTGTCAGTAGTCAAGCAGGCAGGGTAGTAGCCTTGGGACAGCGCCACCTGGGGTTACATATGGTAGACAACCTTGATGGCCGTTAAAAGTAATAAGAGATACATGGGAACATAACCCTGTTCAGAAAGAATATATTACATTTCATACATGCATACTGAGATAGAATCTGGCAAAATATGTTGAAATTAAGACATTAATCAGGAATAAGCCCAAAACAGCAGAAGGTGTATTATGACCATGGGGTTAAAGAAAATATTTTTGAGCCAGGTGAAAAGGTCTTGTTACCCACTACACAAAACAAAGTGCTAATGAAGTGGCAAGGGCCTTATAAGATGGTTAGACGTACTGGTACAGTTAATTACTTAGATTGAGACCCTGATAGGAAAAATTCTACCAAGATATACCACGCTAACCTTCTGAAGAAATTATTTGAAAAACACCAAATGTTGCTTTGTTAGTATTACCAGAAACTACCAATGAAGGTACTGACATACCGTATGACAAATTGCAACCAACTTTAACTTTTGATGCTGAAAATGTGAATGTTACCTTATTCACAGAATAAATTGCAGAAATTCATAACATGGTAAAGACATTTCAAATTAAGACATTTGTAACTTGATAAAGACATTTCAAGTACTTTTACCACAGTGCCAGGATGAGCAAAGGAGATGAGCATGTAATAGTGACAAAGAATATTCACCTTATCAGATAAAAGACATACAGATTACCAGAGTGGTTAAGAGCAGATGTGGTTAAGGAAATATAAAAAGTGAAAGAGCTGGGTATCATTCAAGAATTGAAACATAGAAACATAGAAGGTTTTTTTTGTCTGTTTGTGGGTTGTTTTTTTTCAATCCTGTTTGTACCCTACAGCCTGGAACTCTCTCAGGCCCCTGCACTCACTGACTTGCTCTACCTCCCATTGTGTTCCCCGGCCATCTTCAAGTTCGTGACAGTTCCCCGGGTCGGGAGCAGTACAACCCGGGGAGACTGCAGGGGGCAGTGGTGGGGAACCTGCATTGGGAGTGTGGGAGTGTGGCAGTGGCACTGGTAGGGCCATCGCCTATCCAGGGCTGGAGGAGTGTTTCTTGTGGTGGTGTAAGTCCGAGACCCCCCCCCCGTGTGGTGCACGTCTGACGTTATGGCATACAACAACCCTGCCTGCATCAGCCACACTCCTTACGTGCAGTCCAGCAGCTCGTAGTGCCATCTGGTCTCCTCTGGGGTCGCCTGAGCGCCCAGACAACCCATGCCTCCCACCTGGAGAGGAGAGCAGCTCAGCAGGCGACGACCCATCTCCTCCCTCATAGCTCCGACTCCTGAGTTCGCCCGAACTCGGGTAGTCAGAGAAACATAATGTTGATGGCAGATAAGGACCGCAAGGCCCATCCAGTCTGCCCATTTCTTTTTCTGCCATCGACCTTTCCTCTGTCAATGACCTATCTATTCGTACTCATCTGTATTGCTCCCTTTTGCCTATCCCATGCCTTTTTGAAGCCCTGCACTGTATTCATATCCACCACTTCCTGAGGTAGGCCATTCCATCCATCCACCACCCTTTCTGTGAAAAAGAACTTCCTCACATTACCCCTTAATAGGCATCCTTCTAATCTCATGCTGTGTCCTCTTGTCCTGCTATTTTTCTTATATTGAAACGTGTTAGACTCTTTCACCTTGTTAATGCCCTTACGGTGTTTAAATGTTTCGATCATATCACCCTCTCTCTCCTTTGCTCTAGGGTATACATATCGAGCTCTGTTAATCTGTCCTCATATGTTTTCTGATGCAGTCCCTGCACCATTTTGGTTGCCCTTCTCTGGACTGCCTCCATTTGGTTAATGTCCTTGTAAAGGTGTGGCCCTCCAGTACTGCATGCAGTACTCCAGATGGGGCCTAACTCCGGGTGGGAGCAGTACAACCCAGGGAGACCGCGGGGGGCAGTGGCGGGGAACCAGCACTGGGAGTGTGGCAGTGGCACTGGCAGGGCCGTCGCCTATCCAGGGCTGGAGGAGTGTTTCTTGTGGTGGTGTAAGCCTAACCAGTATCTTGTAAAGAGGGATTATTACCTCCCTCTTCCGACTTGTGATACCCCTACTAATACACCCCAACATCCCTCTAGCCTTACCTACTGCTTTAGTGGTCTGCTTAGATTATTTCAGGTCATCGGTGGTGATGATGATGCCCAAGTTTCTTTCTTGCCTTGTGACGGCCAGCAACTCCCCTCCCAGCCTATAGGTGGCTTCCGGGTTTCTTTTCCCTATGTGCATGATTTTGCACTTCTTTGCGTTAAACTCCAGTTGCCACTCTCCTGACCATTTTGCCAGTTTATCCTGATCTCTTCTCATTCTGCCCACCCCATCCAGATCATCTACTCTGTTGCAGATCTTGGTGTCATCTGCAAACAGACAAACCTTAACTTCCAGTTCATCTGCAATGTCACTGATGAAGATATTGAAGAGGACTGGCCCCAGGACTGATCCCTGACATACCCTACTTGTGACTTGCATCTCTTCTGACTGTATACCGTTTAGCACCACTCTCTGTTTTCTGCCCGTCAAACAGTTTGCCACCCAGTTGACCAACTTCTGACCCACCCCGAGCCTACCCAGCTATTAATCAATCTTTTATGTGGAACAGTGTCGAAAGCTTTGCTGGAGTCGAGGTAGGTGATATCAACTACTCCCCCTTGATCCACCACTCTGGTTACCCAGTCAAAGAAATCTATGAGATTAGTTTGACAGGACCTTCCTTTTGTCAACCCATGCTATCTTGGATCCTGTGCTCCTATGGATTCCAGGTGTTGCACTATCCTTTCCTTAAGGAGTGCCTCCATAATCTTGCCCACTACTGAGGTAAAACTGACTGGTCTGTAGTTCCCTGTCTCCTCCCTGCTACCAATCTTGTGGAGCGGATCACATGAGTCCTTCTCCAGTCTTTTGGGACCTCTCCTGTGCTCAGAGACTCACTAAACAGTTCTGATAACGGCTCTGCTAGTTTCACCCTTGCTCCTTTAGTACCCTGGGATGTATGCCATCAAGTTCCATTGCCTTGTCCACCCTGAGCTTATCAAGCCTTTGTAGGACCCTTTCTTTGTGAAGGATTAGTGCACACCTCCCCCTCCCCCGTGTCCATGGTGCTGAGCTGTGGGCTTTGCCCTACTTTCTTCAGTAAATACTGAGCAGAAGCATCAATTTAGGATAGATGCTTTGCATGGTCCTCCTTCTCACATGCCCCTTATCCCTTTGATCTTAACAATGCCCCTCTGGACTTTCTTCTTTCACTAACAGATCTATAGAAAGTCTTGTCACCTCTTTACTGTTTGTGCTAAGTGTTTCCTTGGTTTGGGCCTTTGCCTGCCTTACTGCCTTCCTGTTTCCTTTAGGGAAGTTTGGTATGCCTCCCTTTCTTCATCCTGCTGTGTTTCTTGTATTTCCGAAGGCCAGCCTTTTGGCTCTGACCTTTTCTGCTACTGTTTTCAGAACAAGTGGTTCCTTCTTTCTTTGCACTTCCTTTTCTCTCTAACATAATGGGATGTTGCTTCAAGTATTGCATCTTTAATACTTGCCCACTTGCTTGTACCACCTCACCTATATTTCTTTTTGCCAGGGCTAGCTTAACTCTGTTGGCCATCTTATCAAAGTCAGCTCCTCTGCAGTCCCATATTTCTGCCTTGGAATGGGATGATTTAGTTCTAGTGGCCAAATTGAACCATACCATGTGATGGTCACTGGCCCCCAGGTGACCTTCTACCTGGAGATCTGTGGTCCTCTCCCTGTTAGTCAGTACTAGATCTAGAATAGCCCTGTCTCATGTGGGTTGTTGTACCAGTTGTTTGAGGCCCCCCTTCCCCTGCAGGGAATCCACCATGTGTCTTGTTCTGGCAGATGTTCCTGCTGGTATTGACCAGTCTGTGTCTGGCATGTTGAAGTCTCCCATTATCAGACCCTCCCCTTTAGCTGTTATGTTTTGTATATCTTCTAACAGTAATGTGTCTATGTCCTTCCCCTGGTCTGGAGGCCTGTACACAACCCCAGTTCATACGGCTGTCCCATTCCTGTTTCTAGGGTGACCCACAGTTCTTCTGGCTCCTATGTGTATTTCTGAATTTGTAGCTTTGATATTTTCATTTACATAAAGGGCCATTCCACCCCTCTTTGTACCTCGGTCTCATCTGAGCAATACATAGCCAGGTACTGAAGTCTCCCAAGTGTGGTTACTGGTAAACCATGTCTTGCTAATGGCTACTATGTACAGTTTAGCCTCTGTCATTATTGCCTGCAGGTCTGGGATCTTGTTTCCCAGACTGTGAGCATTTGTGTACATGATTTTCCATTGGCCAGATTTCGGTGTGTTAGTTGTTGGGTGAGGTCTGGCATTTCCCCTGTGCATCGTATGGGGAGCTGGACCTTTTTCCTTACCTGGTGATGCAAATGAACTACAAACATGCTGAACTCCTGTTTGACCACTAGCTGAGGGGGGGATGTTCTTCCCATTCGACATATGGGGTGCTGCACCCCTCTCTCCATTTGCTAGTTAAAATATTCTGCAAAGACGTCAAACTTCTGCCCCAATGCACTGACTCCCTCCTTAGTCAGATGCAGTCCATCAAATTTAAAGAACTTTCGCTCCCAAAACTGTTGCCAATTCCCTACAAATTTGTGTCCTTTTTCCTGGCACCAGCCCTTGAGCCACATGTTTAGCTCCCCTATCTCCCCATCTCTGACTTTCCATCCATCTGTGCCCCCCCCAGACTAGCAGGATCCTAGAGAAGGAGATGCCGGATGAAATGGATGATAGTTTGTCACCCACCCTGGTCAGGTGTTCCTTGGTCTACACAACTGACCAGCTGTCGAGATCGTTAGTCTCTATGTGTACCAGGACGTCAATGTTTTCTCCTGCTTCCTGAACAATTTTAGTAATGCGGTCAGTGTCTCTCCACGCTGATGTACCTGGGAGACATCTGACCATTACCCCTGGCTGGAGATACGTATTAACTCCCCAAATCATGGATTCTCCTATGATCAGAAGTTTTTGGGATTTTCTTTTTGCTTTTTTTGTTTTGGTTCTTATTTTGGGCGAGTTTTGTTGTGCTAGCACCTGTGTTGCTGTGTCCTGCTCTGCAGTGTCCTCTGCCCCTTTGTTTGATTTCAGAGATAGAGGCAGATACCTGTTTGTAGTTTTTATATGGTTTGTGGAGGTGATATGTTGGAGAACGCCGAGTGATGGGGCACCGCTTTGCCCCTTCTAACCACCTGCCAACCTCCCAGATCAACTACCCTCTGCAGTTGAGGTGCTTCTGTTGGATGTTGGGAAATGGCAGGCAGTTCTTAATATATTTCTCTTGAATATGCAATTTGAGGCTCAGAATCTCTCCCCATGCTGCCTGGAGCTGAGCCCTTAGATATCAGTGGCCCAGCATGTAGGGCAGTGTCCCAAATCCGCAAAACTGCCCTTCTGAAAAGTGTTCTGCAATACCTGCAGTTAATGATATCTATTCCAGATAAGTAGCTGGGTTTATAACCTGATCAGAGTAATTAGAAGAAAGAAAATAAAAGCAAAAGTTTAATTTTGTGTTTTGTTTGTTTGTTTTTGTATAACTTGTTATAACAAGTTAAATTACTAGTGCCCCTGTAAATGAGGGCACTGTGTGCATACCCCTCTGATCTGCCCCTTCCTGCTTTGCTGTAGGAAATGTCATGACTGCACTACCCTATAAAAGGAGTGTAGTGTGGGGCAGTTGGGGATGGGGGTGAGTGGCTGGGCCCTTCCCCTGCCGAAAAAGAAGAAGCACGGATGAAAGAGACAAGGAGGTAAGAGCAGAAACAATCAGCCAGCAACAAATGCAGTAGCCCTGAAAGCTTATCTTAATGATAGATAAAACCTGTAAAGCACCACCTGTAATAATTTCACAGAAGATATACCCTGTAAGAAACACTTTGCTACAGAGAAAAATAAAGCAGTAACAAAAGATATACCTTGCAAAAGACAACTTGAATCAGAAGATTACAGCAGTAATCTGTTAGCACACACCTGTAGGCACATCCTGTAATAATGCAGCAGAAGGTATACCCAGCAACTACAGTTTGAATCAGAGAAAAATAAAGCAATAAAATGTTAGCAACAAACAGTAACAATCCCTGGGAGTAAAAAAATTAAAATAACACTCAGTAAATCTGCCTAGCCAAAAGAAGCCTTAATCCTTTCCCTTGCTCTGGTAAAGTTCTTTGCTCTGTCCTTTCAAGCAACCTAGAAGAAAAGAGCTCAGGTGAAGCTAAGTGCCTTGGCCAGCAAACCTGGAGAAGTGATTGGTCATCACCAGTGGTGATTGTAAATAAAAAAGCCTTGATTTTAGGAAACTTAATCAACTGTCCATATTTAACAGTTATTCTATGTCCAAGACAGATGATCTGGTAAATAGATTGTGAAGTGCCAAGCACATTAGTACCCTGGATCTTATCAAGGGTTACCAGCAAATTCCTCTAGCTAAAGAGACAAAACTGCATTTTCCATGCTAGATGGATTCTCTCAGTTCACCATCATGCCATTTAGTTTACACTGGACACCTGCTACATTCATAGGTACTGACGGCAGATAAGGGTATTTGGCCCACCTAGTCTGCTCAATTACACATGTAATTTTGCCTCTTCAAGCTTCTCTTGAACTGGGTTGTCCTCTTTCCTCAACTGCTAGGATCCTCCAATGCCTAACTCATGCATTCTAGAATCCTGTAATTATTTCAGCCCCACCACCTCCTCTAGCAGGGTGTTCCACTTGTCCATCACCCTTTCCATGCAGAAATACTTTTCTACATTATCTCTGAACCTCCCTCTCTACAATTTCATCCCATGACCCATAGTCCTGGAACATCTCTTCCTCTGAAAAATAGTGTTTTCCTGTACCTTGTTACTCCCTGAGGTACCTCAATACTTTACCATATCCCCCCTCCTCCTCCAGGAGTACATATTCAAGTCCTTCAGCCTGTCCTTGAAGGACTTGTGATGCAAACCCTGTACCATCTTGGTTGCCTTCCTCTAAATTGTCTCAACCTTGTCTATATCCTTATGAAGGTAAGGCCTCCAGAACTGGACACTGTATTCCAGGTATGGCCTCGGTAATGTCTTGTACAGTGGAATTGTGACCTCCCTTTTCCTGCTGGTGATGCCCCTGCCTATGCACACCAACATCCTATTTGCTTTACCTGTCACACTGACTCCCAACTTTTAGGTCATCAGAGATGATGACCCCTAGGTCCCTTTCCTGCTTGGAGCATGCTATATCCTCCTCCCCAGCTGATATGTTGTTCCAGGGTTTTTGTGCCCCATGTGCATTATTCTGCACTTTTGTGCATTAAATCTTAACTGCCACACCCTTAATCATTCCTCAAGCTTCTGCAGGTCTCTCCTCATTCTATCCAATCCATCCATTGTGTCCACTCTGTTACAGAGTTTTGTGTCCACAGCAAATAGGGAAATTATCTTTTCTATGTTATCCGTAATGTCACTGATAAAGATGTTGAAAAGGACCGGACCCAGCACTGATCCCTGTGGGACTCCATTGGTCACCCTTCCCTCTGTGGAGTGACAGCCATTTACCACCACCCTCTGTGTCCTGATATCCAGCCAATTCCCCACCCACCACACTACTGTCCTACCCACACCCATATTTCCCAGCTTATTTAACAGCCTCTTATGGGGCACAGTGTCAAAGGCCTTACTGAAGTCCAGGTAGGCCTGTTCACTGCCCCCCCTCCCGATCCACCTCCCTTGTCACCCAGTTGAAAAATTCAATGAGGGTAGTCTGGCATGACCTCCCCAGCAAAACCTTTCTGCCTTGGGTCCTATAGGCTTTAGCCACAGGGTTTTCCACTAATCTCTCCTTTAGTAGTGCTTCCATAATCTTCCCACTACTGAGGTGAGGCTGACCGTCTGTAGTTTTCCTTCCTCTCTGTTCCCACTCTTGTATAAGGGAACTACACCAGTTGTTCTCAGTCTTTGGGCACCTCACCTGTTTCCTGTGATTGACTAAACAGGGTTGCCAAAGGTTCGACCACCACTTCTCTGAGCTCCCTCAGCACCCTGGGGTGCACCCAATCCAGGCCCATAGCTTTGTGACTCTTATTCTTTCCAGTTCCTTTAGGACCCTCTCCGTGGAAAGGACTTGTATAAATTTCTGTGCCCTTCCCCCTTTGTACTCCCTTCTGGCCTGCTACCGCCTCTTCTGCTGTAAAGACCGAGCAGAAATATCTGTTCAGTATGTCTGCTTTACTGTTGTCATCGTCAAACTGCTCTCACCCTCATCCTTTATTTTATTTATTTATTTCAGTTTCGGATTAATACCTTTGAGCCAAAGGCTATTTTACAAAGGTTCTAAGTCAGTCAGTACAATAAAGACAAATAGAGTAACATAACATGACATTGCTATAACATGACATTGCTTTACGAGGGTTACATAACATAACATGACATTCCTATACGGGGTTGTTCAGTGCATACAGGTATTTGAGAACAATAGATGATGGCACTATCTTCAGCTAGGAAGCACAGATATAGATATCACTCCTTGAGTGAGGTGCAGCGCTAAGAGAAGTTTATAGTGCTAGGTAGGTTCACCATGAGAGGTAGAGAGATAAGCAGCCAGGGTAGGCTTTGTCAGTGGAGGGGTGTCAGAGGGGTGAAGAGTGTAGCGACTGGTGGGGTTGAGGGCACTTAGGCTACAGAGAGTTTGGTGTGGGAGCTGCCAGGGTAGGCTTTGTCGGGGGGGAGGTAAGGGCCCCAGGGGAGCACAAGGGTGGGGTGCAGGTGGAGAGTGCTAGCTGGGGGGATAGGAGAGAGGGGCACTCTAGAGGCATGCAGGGTCAACATTAGGTAGAGCAGGCACAGACATTTTCAAGTTCCAAGTGGGAGCGGAACCCAGTTTTGAACTGGCAGAGCTTGTTGCACTCGATTAGGGTAGGGGTAGTTCATTGATCCATTTGGGTGCTCTATAGGAGAGGGATCACTGGGCAAGCATCGTGCACTTGAAAGGCACCTGCAGACATCCCTTAGTCACACTTCTTATGTTGAGAGTAGATTGTGCTTTTAAAGAGCCTGGAGGTTGAGATCGTGTGAGCCCCAACATTGATTTGATCTTGCAAGCACTGATTGATTTAGCCTCACTATCCCTCCTTTGCCTTCCTTTTTCCACTTACGTACCTGTAAAGGTTTCATCCCTCTAGGCACGGTTTTCACAATGCTCTTCTCTGTCTGAGTTTTGGTTCCTTGCTTCCTCCCTGCTTCCTTTGCTTCTCCTGGTATCTCTCCCTATCCCTTCTGCCTGTGTCTTTTTGTATTGCTTGAATACAGTCCTTTGGCTTTCACTTTCTCTGCTACCTCCTTGGAATACCATAAGGTTTCTCTTCCTTTTCCCTTGCTAACCTGCTTAATGCATAATTGCGTTGGCCTTACTATCCCTGTTCTAAATACTGCCCACTGTTCCTCCACCCCTAATTCCTTCCCATTCCAGTTAGTGATTCTTTCAGGCATTTCCCATTCTCCCAAAGTCTGCCATCCTAAAGTCTAGGATACATGTTTTAGTGTATCAGGGATCTACCAATTCAGTTATTTCAAACCACAGTGTCTGGTGGTCGCTGTTCCCCAGGTGCTCCCCATGTGACCCCCATCACACTGTCCCCACTTTGAGCACCAGGTCCAGTATCGCCTCCTGCTGAGTTGGTTCCATGACCAGTTGTTTAAGGAAGGCTCCCTGAAGGGAGTCCTGGATAAATCTGCTCCTGGCTGCTGCTGCTGCTGGGAGGCTCCAGTCCACGTGTGGCATGTTGAAGTCTCCAACCAGCACCACCTCCCCCTTGTCTGCCATTCTTTGGATGGCAAGCATCAATTCCCTGTCAGTCTCTTCCACCTGGGTTGTTGGTCTATAGACCACTGCTGTGTGGATGGCTGCCCCCATCTTTCTTTCAAGTTTAACCAACAGTATCGTTCCCCCTCATTGTTCCCCTAAGATCTCTGTGGCCTTAATGTTATCTTTCAAATACAGTGCCACTCCTCCCCCTTTTCTGCCCTTCCTATCTCTCCTGAATAGGTTCTAGCCGGGAATGGCCATCTCCCAGTCATGATTATCATTACACCAGGTTTATGTGATGGCCACAAAGTCCAGGTATGACTGTGCCATAGCTGCCTCCAGGTCCTCCATCTTGTTGCTAAGGCTCCTGGCATTGGCACACATGGCTCTCCGCGATGTAACTTCCCTCCCCTGTTTTGTTGTCCTACATTCCCCCCCTTCCTGGGTGATCTTTTTGCCTGGCCCACCCTGCCTTCTTTCCTTTTTTTGTATTCTGCCCTCTAACTGTCTATCCACTCCTTGGGTACCTGTATCCCTTCTATTCTTCCCTTCCTCTGTCTTTTGCACTTTGCATTGCTGTGATATCCCTTCCTCTTCTGGTCCCTTGTTCCTTTGCTAGCTTCTGGGGGTGGGCAATCAACTTCTCTTCTAGTTGGCCTGCCACCTCCCTTGGCTAGTTTAAATGCTTGCCAACGTAGCATTTAAACTTTTCATTGAGGATCTGGGTTCCTCTCCAGGATGGATGCAGGCTGTCAAGCTTGAATAAGCTCCCATCCCTCCAGGTAGGTCCCTTGTCACCAATGAATCTGAACCCTTCCTCACTGCACCAGTTCTTCAACCATGTGTTAAAGTTTCTGGTGTGGGCACCTCTACACTTTCCCATGCTTCTCACAGGTAGTACTTTTGAAAAAGTGATGGCAGTAGCTACTTGCTTGAGACCCCTCCCCAGTCTTCTAAACTCCTCCTGAACTGCCTTAGGTTCCCCATTTTCCAGGTCATTGGTTCCTAGGTGGATAATGACATCCAGCTCTCCCTCCCATCCTGCCTTCCCAGTGATCTCCAGGATCCTCCTTCCATTCCTTCATGCCATGGCACCTGGTAGGCACCTCACCTCCCTGTCATCCCCCTCTCCTTTTCCTAGCTGGATCACTTTCACAATAGAGTCCTCCACTAGGATTCTCTTCCTCTGGGGTCCACTGCTTTGCCCTCTGAGGTCACCTTCCCGGTTGACCTCCACATCCACCCTTTCCACAACTATGGGTGCCTCGAACTGGCTGTCCCCATTTGCCAGTGTGGGATGTGAGTTATGTAGTAGAATAGATTTTGGGGTGTGTTGTGTTTCCAGTGGTACATGGATGTAATTCTTGCCCCTCTCACTTGTTATTGTGCTGCTTACATGGATAATGTCGTGGTGTACAGTCCAGACTGGAAAACCCACCCGGAACACCTGCAAACATGTATCCAGGCTATCAGAAATAAAGATCTGACCATTAATCCTACCAAATGTGCATTAGGCATGCAGGAAATCAGATATGCGGATTATATTTTGGGAGCTGGAGAAGTGAAGCCAGAGATTTCCATGATAGAAGCTAACAGTCCTGTTCCAAAAACAAAGAATCATGTCAGGTCATTTTGTTCCCAACTTTGCCCTGTTAGCTACTTCCCTCACTGAACTCTTGAAAAAATGGTACCCAAATGTGAAATGGTCCACAGAGTGTGATGAGGCTTTTTGGGCCATCAAGGCTGCATTATGTTTAGCCCCTGTCTTAAGAAGTCCAGACATTGAGAAACAATTTTTGTTATACACAAATGCATCAAAGGTAGGCCTAAGTGCAGTCCCGAGTCAGAATATACTGTAGATGGGACGGAACATTCCATTCTGCATATCAGCAGGAAACTACATGACAGAAAAAGTATTCCACTGTTGAAAAAGAATGCCTTTCTGCAAAATGGGCAATGTAGTCTCTTAAGGTTTATCTGCTAGGAGCTGACTTTGTACTTTTAACAGATCACAATCATATCTGTTGGCTTAATCATATGAAACATAAAAAATCCAGCATAACATGGTGGTACCTGACACTACAGTAATTTAAATTCAGAGTGATGCACAAATCTGGAAAAGAGAATGTCAGTGCTGATTTTCTATCAAAATATGTTTCAGAAATTGAGAATTCAGAAGGCTGAAAAAAGTGTGTGCTTAACTCAAAGGTTTGCTGTGAAAGGTGTTAAAAAGTGGGATACTACTACATATGAAAATAACTCTAAATGTTATAAGGTAATGTTAAAAGAGAAATAAATAGGTTTGGGAAACCTGTTAAAAAAGTTCTCTCTTAAAGAGGAGGGTGTGTGATAGGGTTGGGTAAGACTCTGTCCAATTTGTTATGCAGAAAAAGTTATAAGCAAGAATCTGTTTTGTCCTGTCTTTTTCTGCCTCTTGTCTGTCTTTTTGCCTGTCTACCTAACCTTTTCCTTGTGGCATCTAGGAATTGGCCACCGATGATCCCACAATTTCCCATTATCTATCTTCCTTCACTTGCTGTTTCTATTCTTTCTTTCTCCTCTTGCTTCCTTGTGCTTAAAAACATATGTGAATCTTTTTCTGAAACTGTGATTTCTTGCTTTGCAAATGTATATACTTGTATTGTTGAAATGATTGCAGAAAGCTATTTAAGTTTCTTGAAAATATATCAATCTGAAATACAGGAGATTGACCTTGAGATGTACTTTGACCTCCACAAACTCATTTACAGAATTGTCAACAGGAGGCCAACGCTATTTTGTTGCACCTGTTAAAGACTAGATGTGCTCTTCAGGCTGACCTCAGGAAAGGTATGGTATGGTACATTTTGTGAGAAACAGTTTACAAGAACAGGATGCAGAATTTTAAACTGCCAGGGGAAAAAAGATAACATATAAAGAGAGCAATGTTTTGTTTAGAGAGACTGATATTTAAATTGAGAGAGAGAGAGAGAGAGAAACTCTCAGATGTAGGACTGTCTTTATACTGCCTGTATGAAGAGCTATCCTGTACTATTTTAATTTGTTAAAATTTTATTGATATTGGTAATAATAAAACACTACTTGTGAATTTTATAACTTCTCCTGGACTGCCAATGCTTCCTGACCTATGCCTCTATGATGCTGTGCAGCGCTACCCCGCACTTAGGCAGAGGGTCCATCCACCCCTGAATGCCAAAATCAAATGACATGATTGTGAAGTACTTATGCATAGTAATTTTATTTTTATGGTAAGCATGCTATTCCGTTGATTCTCCAGTTTTCCTGTCATGCCTTTTGTTGTTCTGGCTGCTATTCTTCTTCTCTCCTGATTGCCATAGTAGCCAAGTATTAAAATGTTAAAATATGAATATTTTTAATTATATAAATTATTTACTGTGCATTGAATAACTGTGGTTGGTGTTGATCCTGCAGGTGGCTTTGTTTCAGCGTTTGCTCAGTTTTCTGTTTATGCTGCACCCCAGTCCCAGTTTGCCATAGATGGTCACTCTGGGGTACTGGTTGTCCACATGGCATAGTGCATTGCCCTTGTAATACTCTATGGGCATGTCTAAGAAGTTGCTTCCCTCAGTGCAATTGTTTGTCATTTATTACTGCCCTTAGTTATGTGGTTACCTGTTGATACACCCAGGGCATCACATAATGCAAACTGTGCAAGTGGCACCCCATGGGCAACATGATGTGACAACTTAACAACAAGTACCCCACAAGCAATACATATTGTCAACAGGCAACAGAATAGACAGGACAGAAGCCAATGCCTATGCTCTACACACAGGGCAAAACTGACTGAACATTGTAGAAGTGGCACCCCCCAAGGGCTGCACACACATCCAACCATACAACGTCTACCCCAAGGGTAGCATGCTGCAAATATTAACCCCCGTGGAATCACCTAAGGAAAACTGGACAATGTACATCATATGGTTGTCTGTTTTTTTGCCTGTTGACAATATGTACTGCCTGTGGGGTACTTGTTAAGTTGTCACTACATGCTACCTTGGGGTACCACTTGTGCAATTAGTACTATGCGATGCCTGAGGGGTATATCAGCAGAGAACTGCATACCTCAGTGTAGTAACAGATGGCAGACAATTGCCCTGAGGGCAGTAACTTCACAGACATGCACATTGTGTGGTTGCACACAAGTGGAACCCACCCACTCAGGTACCTGGTCACTCTCTGCAAACTGCCATTCCTTGCATCATCACCATGTTCCTCTCATATGGGGATGTGGGCACTGCAGGTGACTGTATGCTGCATATGGAGCTGGTGTATCACATGTATGTGGTATATCGATCAGACTGTGTCCCCTGTGCCCTCCCCTGTTGCATGTCCCGTGAGCTCCTGTGGCTGCAGTACCTCCTGTTCACCTTTGTGGAGTGGTGGGGCAGCCCTGCAAAGTTGGAACTGAGCATACCCGGGTATGCAAATGGCCTGAATACATTCCAGTAATGAGCTGTGCATGTGGGAGATGGGCTTGAGTGTGCAATGAGGTCATTTGCATATTCCTGCAAAATATTGCAACTTTGCGCACTGCACAAGTGGCTTTGCATCGCGCATTTTCCCATGCTCTGCGCATAGGGCTCAGGTCACCTGCTGCGCCACGTACCTCCCACTGTGCGGTCACACACCTTCAGAACATTCAACCAGACATACGTGAGCACATCTCATGGTGCATCTTCCAAATATCTCATTATTTTGGGTCGATGCATCTCAGATGTGCAGTGTAGGCACTTGTGCGATTTTGAAGTGGACTTTTGAATATGGGGGCCATAATGAAGGATAAACGGTTTATACAACCGACTACTGGTAAAATGTTTGAAATTAGAAACTGTATTGCCTGTGACACCCCAAGTGTCATTTACATGGCTTTATGTCAGTGTGAAGCTTTCTATGTCAGGAAGACAAACCGTACTGAATGAGGGCTTTCAGACAGATAGTGTGCTCAGGCAGATAGTTAATGTGCTCTCCTAAAAACTTGTTAGCTGGAGCATTCTAGTCTTTTCTTTATAGTCACCTTCTCACGAAGTGTTTGTTGCAACAAATTAATTAATAATATTATGTATTTATTTATGTACTCTGTATTTATTAGCACTCTAGCCACCTATTTTATAGTCTTGGAATATGGATATATATATATATTTTTAACCAGGAGAGACACACAAAGCTGAAAGCTTGTTTACAGGTGTGACCTGGGAGCACACAAGGAAGTTAAGTAACTTGCTCAGGGTTGCACAGTATGCAAGTGGGGGCTGTGGAATTCAAACCCAGGCCTCCAGGTTTGCAGCTCAGAGCCTTAAACCACTGCACTATACTGCCTCTGTAATATAAAGTTGTGTCTGAATTTATACATTTTCCTTCTCTGTTATTTGTAAACTTATTGGGCCGGATATACAAAAGGGTTGCGCCATGCTCAATAGGGTTGCGCATGCGCAAGTCTGAAAGTGCGCCATTCTGCGATATTCAGCAGGAGGCAGTTGCGCCACCGAAAACAGGCTGAGCAACGGTGCAATGCAAATGAAGGCATGTGCAACTGAATGGGGTGGATCCATGCATAAAGAGCGCAATGCGATGTTCAAAGACTTGCGCAATGCGCAAGAGCTGAACAGCTGGAAGTTGCGCCCCAGCAGAAATGAGCCAAAATAAAAAGGCTCAAGGAAGAGGCGCAAGAACGTGACAGGGAAGACACATGAGGCAGAGAGACAGAGAAGGCCAGAGTAACAAACAGTGCAGGCCAGGAGTGCACAGGACAGAAGAGGGCAAGGAAGGTCTATGGGGCCACAGAGTGCAGAGGCCAGTAGGTGTACCAGGTGCAGTGGGTAGCAGTTAGGAGAGCGGGGGTAACAGAGCAACATCAGCCATGGGGGTCACAAGCCAGGGAGATGGACAGTGCAAGCTTCCACATGGAAGCTGTAATGAGGGGGGTGAGAATGCATGCTGCAGGGGGACGTGGCCGTGGAAGGGCCCATCGGCGGTGCCCCCAACAGGCAGTACCGTGCCCGCATCAGCTTTGAGCTGTACACAGATGTAGAGATCGTGGGCCAGTACCACCTGAACAGGGCAATACTGAGATGGCTCTGTGAGCTGTGCAGTGATGTGATGCAGGCACCCTCACGACGGAGTCACGCTCTGTCGGTGGAGACCAAGGTGACAGCCTGCATGTGCCTGCTCGCCACGGGCACCTTCCAGAGGCCAACAGGGGACACCACAGGCATCACACAGTCGGCCACGTCACGCATCCTCACCCAATTCCTCAGCGCACTGCTGCCACATGCTGCGGAGCACATCCAGTTCCCCAGCACCGCGGCAGAGCGTACAGCAAACATGCAGGAGTTCCACAGGGTAGCACGTATGCCTGGCATGCTAGGGGCCATAGACTGCACCCATGTGGCCATATGCAAACACCTGGCCCCAATGGGGCTGCATGTAGGAACAGGAAGGGCTATTCCAGTGTCAACTGCCAGGTGGTGTGTGATGCCACTGGGCGCATAATCAATGTCTGTGCCACAGACCTGGCGAGCACATGATGCCTTTATATGGTATCAGTCCGCACTGTGCCATCGATTCGAGTGGGGACATCCCACAGGGCATCTAGTGGGTGAGTACGCATGTAGGAATTGCAAACGTGGGGCAAGGGTGGGAATGCCACAGGTGCCATGGCAGTGGCACACAGGGATATTGGCAATATGGACCTGAACATGATACTCATCTCCACCATCTCCACACAGGTGACAGCGGATACCCACTCCATCCCTGGCTGCTCACACCATACCAGCGCCCCATGACCCCATCGCAGCAACGCTATAATGAGGCGCATGCCGCCACACGCAACATCATTGAGTGGGTGTTTGGGATGCTCAAGGCATGCTTCTGATGCCTAGACACCTCCGGCGGTGCCCTACAGTACAGCCCCTCAAAGGCCTGTGGGATATTCCTGGCCTGTTGTATCCTGCACAACATGGCCAAAGACTGTGGGATAGCCATTCAGGTCGAGGAGGGGGACAGCGATGGGGACGCCAGCGCGCCGGTGATGATGGTGATGAGCAGCCCCCTGGACGGCGGGACCCCCGACTGATCCGGCAGTCCCAGCTGCACCGGGACACCATCGCGGAGGAGCATTATGCACGACACAGGTAAGTCAAGGGGCCATGTGCAACCAACACTGTCCTGGCACAACCCACAGGCACACAGAGTAACACACCAGGGGTGCATGATGGCAAGGGAGTGGAAGGACCAGGCACACAAACACACCATCAGGGAGGCGAACAGTCATATGGACACACACACACACACACCAGGCACAAAGTGTACATGGGCAGGTGCACAGCAGAGCAGGAACAGACATGGCAAACACACAGATCCACAGACCACACCCACCACCTGTACTGTCCAAGTCGTGTGTCAGATGCTGGGCACCCTTGCACCTTGCTATACAGTACAATGTAGGCATCATCATCCACACGCACCTGTGGACAGCAGTCGGGATGGTGTGCAGGTGGTCCGATGTCAGCGTGATGTGCAGGGCACCCACCAGTGCACTGCCCACCATGACGCACAGTGCCACATTGCAGCACCAGACAGGGCCCGCACTGGGAGACAGGTCAGTCATGTTGCACCGTTCCATGGCCACAGCGGATGCGTGGCAGCCCGCCGTGACCCAACAGCACTGGCAGGCTGAGCAGGGGCCACATGGGGTGGCACCGATGGACCACCAGGGGTCCCACTGCGATCGCGACCTTGTCCGCACTGAGGTCTGTAGTATGCCAAACATACCTGCACCAGGGGTGCTCAGGATGCCCACAGCAGAACCCGGCATCGACAGGCTTGGTGTCGCACGATGCGAACGGGAGGTGGAGGCGTACTGTGTGGGGTGCACGGTACAGGGCACCTGCTTGTGTGCCCAATGCAGCCATGACAGCGACCAATGCCTGGGTCTGTCTGTCAATGGCGCAGTCACATCCATCCGCATATGGACCATCTCTGCACGGTTCAGAGCACAGTCCCTGCTGTGCGCTCCACAGCCATGCACAGTGCCTCCACAGGCGTTGCAACCCGCCTTTGCTGCTGTACTGATTCCTGCAGCAGGCGGGTGTTCTTCAAATGGATACTCTGCCACAACGGCATCCTGTCCCCAGGGTATGGAAGGTCCTGATGCTCAACGCCCTTGAGGGTGGGCGCTGTTCACCAGGACCAGGAATGTGCATATCAAAGGGTGGTGGGCATGTGCCACCGCTGGACACTGTACCCCCAGACCTGGTGGGTGACTGCTGCTGCTGCCCCTCCAACCGCTGTGCCCCAGGGACCACTCATTCCACTGCTGTGGCCGCAACAGTGCCAGACACCTGCACAGCCACCGGTGCTGCCCCACCGGTGCTGACAGGCACAGCCTGGGACTGTGCCGGCATGCTGGCACACACGTTGGAACCAGCTAGGCCCAGGGGCACGTGCTGGCCTGCTGTGTGTCCGTCATGGGACACACACATGTCACTGCCCATTGCAGTCCTTGCATCATCAATGGTGCAGGTATGTGCTACAGCCACAGTCACAGCGTGCTGGCATGCTTGCATGCCAGACTGCTGAGACACAGGCTGTGCACCCCCCACACCCGACTCACCGACACCAGAGTTGGCAGCCTGGCGTGCATGCTGGTGCAGTGCATGCTGGCTGGTGACAGAGGTGGATGGACCCTCCTCCATGTCCAGCAGGTCTTCCTCACTGCTTGGACCCACCACCACCGTCCCCTGAAGACAAACAGGATCTGTAACAGAAAGTGAGGACATGTGAGTGCATGTGAACAACCTCCCCCCCCCAACACCACCACCATGTCATACCGTGCAGTGATGGGCTTCCATCTGTCTGGAATCCACCTCCTGGTACGCCCTCAATAGCACTCCGCTGCATTGATGCAGCCAGTCGGTCCTCAGCCAGGGTCAGCTCCACCACCGCTGGCTGGCCCCCACCTGTGCCAGCACGTGCCACCCTGAGGGCTGCCACCTTCTCCTTCACCCTCCTGCGGTCTGTCCCCATCTTCTTTTTGCATTCCTGCACAGAGCGCTGGTGGCTTCCGTGCAGGTTCACTGCCCGAGCTACCCCCTCCCATGCAGCCACACGGGCCTGAGGGGTGCCCCGCCGTCCACTCAGTAGTGGCTCCTCCTCCAGGTAGGCCTGAAGAGGGCCTCTGTCTCCCGTGGTGAAGTTGGGCCTCCTCCTCCGCCCACCATCCTCACCTCACCTTGGCTCTGCTCGGTCATGTCGATCTGTATGGTGAAGTGGACACCTATCACTGTGCAGCTTACAGCGTTATCCCATGACCATTGTCCAGAACATCACACAGCATGCAACCCACCTCTCACCTGCAGTAACCGAATCTGGCCAGCGAGCCCGAATGTCGCACATTTATAGTGCAATTCATGCAAATTAGGAGTGAGCAACTGCAATGAGATGCAAATCGCGCCACTGCGCCTTTGAATGGCTGATCAGATGATTTGCATGTGTCGGCTGAATATCGCGCCGTTGCACTTTGCGCAATACGGTTGAGCCGGCTGAGCCAATGGCACATATCTGTGACTGTGTGGTACACTGCATTGCGCATGCCCAGGTAGCTTACGCAGGCATCTGCCGCGCTGATGACGTGCTGTGCGCGATCGGCAATTCAGGCCATGGCCACCATTGTGCCAGTGGCGCTACAGCACTGGGCACCATATGGCGCTGTGGCACTACTGCGCCAATAGTCCACTGTGGCACTGGCACGCAGGTGACCATTCGCGAGGATGCGAGACATCAGATTCGCTGGTGTGTGGCCTCGCCACAGACCCCTGACCTGGTGTCCAACCTTTGCCCCCTGGCGCTGTTCAGCTGCCATGTGTATGGCTCTGTTGCGCTGTTTGGTGACAGCGCTATGTGAACCGACGGCGCTATATGAACAGCGCGATTGGAACCTATGGTGGTCTATTGCGCAACATTTCCACGTGGGGTTGCCGTGCTGCGGGGCGCCATATTGCCTGCTCTACTACCACAGTAATGGGACGCAGGAGAGCTCCCCAGTGGAGTCAGTTGGAGGTGGCCAACCTGGTGGCAGTGGTTGAGCCCCACTTTGGGGCACTGTTTGGGGATCAGTCCCTCACCATGGCCCGCACCCATGTGTGGCTGCAGGTGGCCACTGAACTGGAGAGGGTCACAGGGCGGTGCCGGTCTGCTGAACAGTGCAGGCACAGGTATAGTGACCTCCGTAGGAGGGAGCCGGACGTGCTGCAATGCTTCAGGTCACGTGCCAGGAGGGGCATTGTGCCTAAGCCAGGTGGGTGTACCATCTATGCACCTGTATTCTCCGTAGGGGTGTGACTGTGTTTTGGTGGCGGTGCATGGGGGATGGCTCTGCCATGGTTGGCTGTGTCAGTGTGCAGGTGTGAGATGCATGGGTCTGGCTGTGGGCAGGCACACTCACTGGGGCAGGGGCAGTCTGCTTTGGGGTCACACTGATGTTTTTCTCAACATTTGTCACCCACAGGCCTGGTGGAGAGGATGCAGGCCCAGGCTGAGGAGGGCCGTGGCGGGGCCCAGGTGGCAGCCGGAGGAGGCGTGATGGGTGGGCCACAGCGGCAGCAGCAGCAGCAGCCACAGTTGCTTGATGAGTGTGAGTGTCATTACGTCATGGATGCTATTGCATGCTGGAGGGGGTGGGCATGACCACCAGCAAAGGACAACACAACCATGCATGACACAGGCGACAGTCATCACTATCCAGTGTCACTGCACATCTGTGTGTGCGTCACTGGTGGTCCATGCATGCACTGGGCACATGGCTGTGGAACTGGCATCCCACCACATTGCCACGTCACTTGACAGCCTTGTTTGTGCTGTGATGGACATGGGCAGTGTGTGTGTGCAGTGGTGCACATAGCTGGTGCTGCCTGGTTGGGCGTCGTGTGCATGGTCACTGTGGGTGGGTGCATACCATCACAGATGCGGGCACTAGGCTATATGCCTTGCAGGATGGGTGGTGTTCAGGGTTGTGGACAGTCACAGCCATTGACTGTGTTCCCTTTTCTAGGTCTCAGCATCCTACGGTGGATGGACCGTGCCCTCCAGCGGCTGACACAGGTGTCAGTCGCTACACATGACCTCCTGACAGACATGCAGCGCCATGGGGTCAGGCAACGCTGGAGGAACCGGGAAGATCAACAGGCAGCAGGGGACCAGCCTGCCAGGCGTGACTCATGCGCCTTCCCACTTCACCCAGCCCTCCCACCTGCCTTCCTCTCCTAGTTGTTCACCCCTACCCTTACCCACCCCTACCTTGTACCCCTACCCCCTTGTCTTGTACATATGTATATAGATGTTGTTGGTGTTGTACATATCTTTTTCGAATAAATATATTTTGTTATGAATTCTGTGGTGGTCTCTGATTTGCAGCGGGCTATGGTTGCTCAGTTGCAGTGGTGTGCATGGCATCTGGGGTGGTAAGGTCCTGGGTATGTGTGTGTGTGTGTGTGTGTGCATGGGAAGGTGTCTCCGGTGTGGGAGTGCCTTTCAGTTGGTCTTGCCATCTGCTACTGCCCACTGCTGGGTGCCCAGGGTGGGTCTGGCTTGTATGGTTCTGTGCTACACGAGGTTGCAGTGTGCCGGGGTTGCATGGTGTTTACTGCAGTGCCAGTCACTGCACATGGGTGGTGTCTTGGGGTCACAGTGCAGGGTGTGCTGTACAGAAGGGGGGCTGATGTGCACTGTGGTTGTCGACCCCCTGTGTGTGGCAGTCTCAGCCTGCCAGTGGGTGTGCTGGGGCGACATGGCCCTGCTGTGTTTTGTTGGCTTGTCCCCATGGGCCGGTGGATCATCCATCCCTCCCCCAGTGATGCTGTGCTTGGGGTGTGCGGGTGTATTGTTAGTTCTGCAGTGTGTTCCTGTGCCCATGTGTGGCATGGCTGGTGGTGGGCCCCAGCCTGCCTCCCTGGTTGTGCAGTTCCATTGCTCTGCTGGGGGGGGCTCTGCTTGCGCTATGGCACCTCTGGACTGCTCAGCTGGGCTAGCCTTGTTGCGCTATGGCGCATCATTTCTGCTCAGCTTCCCCTTCCTGGTTGCGCTATGGCGCAGTTTGTGCGATATTCAGACGTTGGCTGCTTGCGCAATTGACCTTGCTCCATGTTTGAATATCGCGACGATTGCACCTGTGCGCAAGTGACTTGCGCTTGCTCCTGCTGTTGCGCACTTTTTGGGTGCAGTTTGAATATCCGGCCCATTGACTGTCTGTTCATTGTTGTTCATGGTGATTGTTACTCTGTATTTCAAAATAATCGATAAATAAGAAATTTAAAAGAAAAAACAAGAAAGATAATCCACCCCTTTATTTTATTTTTTTCTTGTTTTTCTCCCTGCTCCATCCCCCATCTCAGCACAACGCGCACATGTGGAGGCACACAAACGTCACGCTACGAGACACCCTCTCTTGATGTCACCCCTACCACCTGCGCCACCACCAGACCTCCACCCGGCTAGGGCTGAACTGTGGAGGGGCAACCACCTTCCCCGGGAGAGGAGAGCTGCCATTAGGTGGCTCATTCCTCTCCCTCCCTCCCCCATGCCCCGGCCCCGGCGACCCGAGGTTGTTCCAGAACTCAGGTCGCTGGCATGGTGCGAGGTAAGGCCGCTCCAGCACTCAACCCTCAGTGCCACTGGCTGGCTCAATCTGCCTTTAGGGTACGAATAGGAGAGCACATAAGAGAGATTCAGGCTGAAGACATATCCTACATTTTGGCTGCTCATGTCAAATTTATAAGGGTCAGAGCTCACATGCTTTGAAATTTAAAGGTATACAGGTGGTACATTTATATCCATGGGGTGATGATTTAAACAAACTACTTTTGAGAGAAGAGAGTCTTTTTGGATGATCAAACTAGGGATTTTGTAGCTGCCCCAGTGGCACAGAGGGCTGAGGCGCTGTGTGCCTTACCTCTTCCCATGCTGGCGACCCGAGTTTGGAAACAAGCCTGGGTTGCTCGGGGTCAGCTGGGGGGTCTGGAGAGGGTGATGCAGCCGTTTGGCAGCTCTTCTCTCCCAGAGCGGGAAGTGGAACCTTCCTGGCACTTTGCTGCCACTAAGTGGAGGCTGGGTGGTAGTGCCACGCCGATGGTGGGCTGACGCTAGGCCAGGGGAGGGCAAAACGGGGTCACTGGTTCCAGCACGCACATGTGCCTGCACTACTGTGTTGCCAAGGCCGCAGGGTGTAAGGGGAGAAAAGCCAGTGGAAAAAATGGTGAACGTGGGCATTAATGAAGCCTTGCACAGAGTGAGGCACTGGCTCTGCTGGACCACCGGAATGCAGGATAGGAGGAGGTGGATGAGGTAGGTGGCCAGCCATTGACACCCAGGAACAGGGCTAATAGCCCGCTTGGTTTCAGCTATAGGAGGATAAAAACTTTTATTAAAAAAAAAACAAAAAACTAGGGAGTTTGTATGCCCTGGGACTCAATGAACATTTCCAAAATACCTTGTTCCTATAGTTGTACAGTGGATTATGGGATTCTTTTTGCATTATAGCAGTTTCTGTATAGAGTGCAGGGTGCACTATCCAAATAGAATCTGTTGTGTGAGACACTTTAATCCTATCCCGTTACCTTGTATTTTGTCAGTGTATACATGTATATATTTTGGATCTTGTGCCTCAGTGTTGAACTTGTGAATGAATGAAAAATTGATGTGGTTCAACAACATTGTTTGTGTTTGCACCATATGCAACCTCAAGTCCCACCATGGTGTTCTGACATCTGGTCTTTGTGGAATTTGATGACGTACCTCACTAGAACTGCTGTACCAAGTGATATCAAAATCTGAGAAGAATAATGGGCATCAAACTGCAGTTCTACCTTACTGTCTGATAACCTAAGGTTAATAAGAATGGACGTTTAAGGTTAAAAAGAATTAACTTTTAGCGAGCTGGAGGAGACTCCTGGAGCCAGGTTCACAAAACTTTGCCCTAGTGCAAACCCACTGTGCATGGCATAAACTGGGTTTTGTGCCGAAATGGTATTCACAAAAGCCCGGTTGCATGCAGAAACTGGGTTTGCGTGGGATGGCCCCTTTAGCTAACGTTTTTAGTTTTAGGCTTGCTTACTTATTTATGTGGTCTATCTAATTTATGGCTATAATTTGATTGTTTTATTTTATGGATAGTAATGTTGATGCATACGGCGCCCAGAGCCTCTGGGATTGGGAGCCTGGAAAAATAAAATTTGCCTTGCCGCAATGCAAATTAGAGGGACCTGCTTATCGGCTGTTCCATTCAATAGCATTTGTTCGCGGCAAGGGCGCCCTTTGTACCCGAGCAAATACTACTGATTGAGACCTTGTGAATACTGAGCAGAAATATTCGCTCAGTATCCCTGCTTTTTCACTGTCACCCTCTGCCCACATTCCCGCCCCTTTATTAATCCCCCACAACCCTAGTGGTTGACAGAGGTACTGCAATGCCCCCTCCCCTGCCGATCACCGACCCAATAGAAAAATAAGACTCCCCTGGTGGTAGTGGCCCCCCCCCGATCACCAATTGGCAGAGCAATATAAAAATTACTTTCCCTGGTGGTAGTAGATCCACCCAGCCCCAATCACTGTACCAATATACAAAACCTAATTTCCCTGGTGGTAGTGGCCACCCCCGCCGATCGCCGCTCAATATTAAAAGTTATCCCTGGAGTCCAGTGGCCCCCCCCACTTGAAGCCCTGCCTGACACAGAAATAATATTCTCTGGTTGCTAGTGATCCCTCCCCCCACCTGATTACCTGCTTGATATATTTAAATGCTTTCCGTGATGTCCAGTGGTCCCTCACCCCATTTAAAAGATTTCCCTGGTGTCCAGTGGTCCCTCTGCCCCACCTGATATATTTAAACGTTTTCCCTGGTGTGCAGTGGACCTTCCCCCCACCTGATCACCCGCCCAATACAGAAAAAAGTATCCCTGGTGTCCAGTGTAACCCCATCCCGATCCCCTGTATGGTAAATCTATCCCTGGCCCACATCTAGAGAATGTAAACCTTTACCTGGTGGCCTAGTGGACCCCCATCCTGGCAGGTAGTGACCCACCACCTTGCTCCCCCACATCCTGAGCAGGCGATCAGCACAGCCCTTCTCTCTCCACCACAGCTGGCCACCGACTGAGCTGTCAATGAGTGCGTACTGTGTACAGTGAAAACACTTCCGCCAGGGAAATTAAGTTTTATATCAGGGTCCAGCGATCGGGCACCTAAGTGGGAGGATCACTAGCACCAGGGGCTGTGACTGCTTATGGGGCAAGGGCTGGAAGGGGCAATGCAAAGCTCCACACAGCCTATGCAGATGGACCCATAATGGACATGCAAATGGCCACCTAGCACCTTGCATGCCCATTGGGGTCATTTGCATGGCTGCCTTTGTGAATTGGGAACAGTACACCTGCATTACTCATTGTGGGGCCATGCTCCTGGCTGCCTGTTAGGGCAGCGCTACTGGGCTAGCGCTAGCAATACTGAGGTTACCACTGTTTCAGACTAGCCCTATTCAGGGTCAGATATCATGGTGCACTATCCAACTGTGAATAGCAATTTTAGACACCTGTGCAAACGCTAGCAATAATGCAAAATTTTATGGCCTTTGTGATTTTTTTGTGAATTTAGCCCTTGTATTTTAACTTTTATTTTGCTCACTTCTTTAACACTTTGTATTTATTGCATGGAGTGGTTTATTGGTCACTTTTGAATGTAACAGAGACTGGCTAAATTTCAGAAAAGCAAGAAATTCATGTATAACACAAATAAGATCTGCCAAAGCTGCCTATTATAGAGCTGAATTGATGCCTCCTATAATAACCCAACCAGTCTCTGGGGAACTATAAAGGGTATCTTGGGCCAAAACTCTACTCCTGCCTTAACCTGCAAACTGCTACTAAATAACACAGAAATTACGGACAAACAAGAAATCCTAAATACCTTCAATGACCACTTCACCACAGCTGGACTAGCATTTGACTCTTCACCTGCAATCTCCTGAGATCTTCCTTGAACCTCAATCCACCGAGGGTCAAAAGGCTACATCAACCTTCTCCTTCAACCCAATATCCTTGAAAGAAGTGGAAGATCCCCTCTCCAATTTAGATACTTCAAAAAGTGCAGGTACAGACTCCCGGACCCTACTTCTCAAGATTGCATCTCAAGTCTTATCTGCCCCTCACTCATCTCTTCAATCTTTCCCTCACCACTGGATCCATTCCCTCCACTTGGAAAACAGCTCAAGTAGTTCCTTTACTCAAATCTGGTGATCCCATGGACCTCAATAATTACAGGCCCATTTCCATCCTATCAGTTCTATCCAAGATGCTCGAAAAGTTAGTAAACTCACAATTAAGGGACTACCTGGATAACAATAACCTCCTAAATACAGCACAATCAGGATTTAGATCAAGGCATAGCACCATTTCGGCCCTAGCCAAAGTAACCAACGACTGGCAGATTGCTATGGATAAGAAGAACAGTACCTGTGCTGTGTTCCTGGATTTGAGCAAAGCATTTGACACAGTGGATCGTGAATCATTAATCACCTCCCTTGGCTCACTAGGGTTGGATTCCCCTTCACTCAGTTGGTTCAAGTGCTATCTATCAGATAGGTCACAACTGGTAAAAAATGGAAACTACCTATCCACCTTAAAACCACTTTTAAGAGGTGTGTACCGCAAGGCTCTATTGTTGGCTCCCATCCTCTTTGCCATCTATATTAATAATATTGATGCCAACCTCACTCAATCCAACATGCATCTGTTTGCTGATGATACTGTATTATATGTTAGCAATCCTTCATTATCTAAAGCCTGTGAACTGCTACAATCTGAATTTTCCATCCTACAACACAACCTACTAGATAAAAACTACTTCTAAATGCCAAAAAACAAAAGCTATGTTCTTTACCTCAAAGAGTTGCTCTGCCACTACCCCACCATCCACCACCCTACAACTAACCACCTTACTTGGAGAGAAGCTGAATTCGTTGATAACTTCAAATACCTTGAGTCTGGATTGATAACAAGCTTGACTATTCTGTCCATATTGAGGAGCTACTAAAGAAACTGAGACAAAGGCTTGGTTTATTTTTAGAATAAAGCACTACCTCAACAGAGACTCCAAAAAAGATTAATCCAGGCTTCATTCCTATCCCTCATTGACTATGCTGACTTTCTGTACGGACATTGTTCACTCCTCTTAAATAAACTGGACACCCTATACCAAAGGTCCATCAGATTCATTACTGACCTTCCTTCAGCACCCATCATTGCTCCCTTTATAAGGCAGTTAACTGGACATCATTACAACACAGAAGAAATAGGAATGCTGCAATTTGATATTCAAAGCCTTATCAGGCAAGCTACCTACCTATATCTCAGACTGTTTTACTCAAATTACTTCTAGGCCATACAACCTAAGGATCAGCAAAATTATCATTCTTAAGGTCCCCAATGTATGCACCCAGTTTGGGAGGGCTGCTATCAGCTACTCACTAGCAATTGTTTGGAATTCACTCCAAAAAACCATGAAGCCAAATAACCTCCTACCCTTAATATCCTTCAAAAGATTATTCACCACCCTATTCCCAGAACTCTGCAACTGCTTCCACAAGGCCTAAACCCCGGCCCTACCTACCCCCCCTTTCCTTTTTCGTGTTCCTATATGCTGATAAAACTCCCGTTTCCAGTCCCAAGACTCACCCTCAAAATGCCTGCTAGGTCCTATAATCTACATATTACTCCTGATGTGTCCATTGCCTTCTGTCTCACAGATTAATAGTTTTAATGTGCCGTGTACATCTGTATATTGTTACATATTAGCACTTATGTCATTGTATTACTGTTTATGTTACCACTGTCATTGTATTACTGTTTATGCTACCCTTGTCAATGTATTAACACTTGCACTTCTTGACCATTCAGGTCCATCTTGTAAATGAGCTATGCTCAATGATGTTCGCCTGATTAAATAAAATAAATAAAGATTCTGACTGTAACGGCACTAATTGGCATGTGATCAAAAAATTATGTCACCAAAGCTGGCCTATATAAAGTGAGCATTTCTGAAGCTATGTACCCTTGAAAAAGTGCCTGTACAGCATGAAATGACATTGGATTATAGTTTCGTCTTAGGCTGCAGAGGTTTACCTGCCTGTTGATATGCACAGCACAATGAATTACACGACTATGGATTGTAAGTAATAAAGCTTTTTTACTTCAAATCCTTTTGTCACTGTCCTCTATAGCTGGGTATCAAGAGGAGTGCAAGATTTGTTTGGGAGTGTGATATGTTTTAGCCCAATGCGCCTCCTTTTGTTTCCCTAGGAGATCAATCCAGACAAACAGGGACCACTCCTAGCTATTCCGTGACTCACAGTATACGTACTATGGCACAACAGTAAATGGTCTCAGTAGTGAAACTATCACTAAAGAACAGTCTTGTTTGATGGGGGTTAAAAACTATTTAATAGTAAAGCACTTACAAACAGACAGTAGGTGTCTGCTCACCCCTGCTATCTGTTTGTAAGTGCTTTAATAGTTTTTTTAACCTCAGTCAGAGCAGGACTGTTGTTTTAGTGATGGTTTCACTGCTGAGCCTGGTTTGTTGTTTTGCCATTTCCCTAGGTGTCCCTGTTTGCATGAATAGAATGTAATAGAGCCCGTAACTGGGGCAGCTGTACAAACAGACTGGCCACAAATGGTGCAGCTGGAGCTCACCCTAGTTAAGGTGAAGGCAGAGGCTGAGAGGCAAAAGGCAGATGTGGGAGCTGCTGAGGACAAAGCAGGTAGAGAGAGAGAGAGAGAGAGAGAGAGAGAGAGAGAAAGGAGGAGGAAGGCAGCACCAGCACAAGAGCCAGTTACTGAGAGCATGAGAGAGGAACTTGGGTTCAAAAGAGCAAGATGGCCACTTGATCTCTCGACACTTTACCCTGGGTCTCACCAGAATAAATATCTTTTGCCAAACAAAAGATTTTACTAAAAACTGTGGATTTCATTTTACTTCATTGACCTGGAATGAAATCTGTGAAAACTGGGAGGATTTTGCTTAAAAACCCTATCAAATACAGTAGGTTTCTGCTGGTCCCATAATTGGCCTTGGTGAGCTTGTAGGCAAATAGACTACCTTCTGGGTAATCGATGACATGGAGAACAGGTCTCGTAGAAAAACTATCTGGATTGTGCGCCACCCTGAAGGTGTGGAGGGACAGGACATGACCACATATCTTCAAAAAATGCCCTCCCTCGTATGCTCACATTCCCATCCAGATCTAATTGAAATAGAAAGACCTCACCAGTCTCTTGCCCCTAAACCACAACAAGGGCAGAGACCAAGGCCCATTCTTTGCAGACTGTTAAAGTTTCCCGTGAAGGAATCCATCCTTAGGGCCACCAGGGATAGAGGGAGGCTTCAATGGGAAGGTGCCCAAATAATGATTTTCCAGAGCTATCAAAAAAAACAAGAGCCTACACTTAGCTCAAACAACAATTATACAACTTGGGCATCCCCACTTCAGTTCGATACCCAGCCTTACTCCATATTCAATACCGTGGAGACTATCTGACATTTAACAACCCCTCAGAGGCTGAATACTTTTTGTGGGATTTACGATCCGGTCAAAATGAAACAGCCCAGCAACTGTTCGAGCCACGCAGCTGTGACACAGTCCCGATGGAGACAGCTCACCATGAGGAGGAAGGCCAGAGCACTCCTGCCAACGTAAGACCACCAGCAGAAGACCACTGGCAACTGCGAAGTAGGAGCAGACTAAGGAAGAAGAATAAAAATCCTAGTCCACAAAAACAGCCTTCCCATAGGGCTCGCTTCAGAAGTTTCCAGCGCCCACAGAGAAAATCGGGGACCAGCAGCAATTCCCCCATTGATTCTCCTGTGAAGTTTTCCAACCAGTACACACCCTTGAAAGAGCTCATCCCAGCACTGCTCGACCTGTCACAGGGCCAAAGTACAGCACTGAATTCACCGGACAATGGAGAGAGCGGAGTTGCGGACTGGACATCCCTGTGTCAGGCGTGGGCAGATTGCCTGGAGGAACAGGCCACAGCAGCACCATTTCAGCAATATCAAGGCATGCCAAGCAAACCTGAAGAGGTGAAGGTGCAAACCTGAAGCCGAACAGTGGAAATACTTTATTTTTAGTGGGGCCTCTACTCACCTAACTTGATTCTCAGATAACTTTTCTCTACTACCAGGTTGTGGGTTGGGGAGTTACTGGGAAGGGATCCCAGCAGCAGTGTGACGCCACAGTTTATCCACAAAGGCAACGAGCGGCCAATTCAACATGTTTCTGGGGACATGCCCGTAGGCTGTCAGAGTTTAAATGTGCTGTTTTACACCGAGGGAGCATGCCGCTAGGTGCTGCTGTTGTTTGGCTGCAGCCAAGGCCAGGGTACAGCAGTTCCATTCCAGGGTTGCGCTCTTACTGTGATATGGAGTGGAACACTGGTGGATAGTGCCAGTTACTTTCTGACTGATGGCCCACCTATGTTCACATTGAACGTAATTTCGCAGTTCGCACTGTATAAATTTCTAGTTAAAATGTTGGGAATAATTGTTTTACAGCAGGCCTCTTGCTCGAGGGAGGGATGTAATATAAAGTGTGATTTTCCTCTGCCGCAACCTGCAGCTCTCACCAACACTCCTTATCCCTTGTTACTGTTACCCCATAAGTTGTAAAATACTGTGTAACCCCTATAAATGGGGGTTTCTGAAAAGACTTCCTTGAGCTTGCCTAAATGCTCATTGCCAGGCTGGTGTTCTGCGTTTTAGCAGTTTAAATGTGATTGCCAGAGAGTGCCTGTATAGCCTCTGTGCACTGTCTCTTTAAGAGCTGCCTGGATTGCAGTCATAAGTAATCTGAGAGGGAGCTCTGTTGAAAGATGTAACTATTTGCTGAAAATCATTTAGAGTGATAATGTAGTTTGTCTAACCTGCCTTCTTTGCAGCAAGGACTGTTTTGTTTATCTCTACTATCTTGGTCCTGGACTGCTGAATTGGACCAATCAGTACTGGTGGGACCTAAAATGGAGCCGGACTACAGGAGCTGTCTGGAGTCAAAATCTGTAGGAATTGTAGTTTGGGGCTTTTGGCACCTTTTTGGACCTGAAGGGGGAGCTTTTGTTGCGACTGACAGATCAGCCAACCGAACCTTTTGGATCTTGGGGGATTTCCCAGACTGCTTGCAATTTTCAGTTAGTTCTGGGCTGAGAAGTGAAGAAGAAACAGCTAAAGTGATTTGGGTAAGAGTTCTGTGTAGTTTTGCATGGGAGAACTGTGAAAGGCCTGAGTTATGGCCTGCATGTCTGCCTGTTGCCCCTGAGAGGGAGTGAAGAGAATTATTTCGGACTAAATCCAAGTTTGTGAGAACGAAGTAAGCCACTGATTTTTTACCAGGCTCATACCTGAAGAAGACCAAAATTTTGCTGAATGTGATCGGCCTGTCAGGATTTCCAGCTGCTTTTGAATCCCCGGTTTATACAGAGACTTTACGATCGTGACCGGAGAGCAGTTTGCCTGGTACAGTAGAATATCCTCACATGTAAATATGCTGTGAGTTTCTAGTGGGTCATGATTTGGTTCCTCACTGTGTGAACTGTGTTCTGCTTACTGGAAGCTGTATCCAGCCCAAAACGGACTGTATCCAAATTTGTCTCCGCTTGGCCGGGCTCTGCCACACTGGCCCAGCCAGACTACCCACTGCACAGAGAAAGCCAGCGATGAGAGACCTGCCAGGGGATCAGCCCCCTGCTCCACGCTTGAACAGGAACGATGCCTTGGCAATTCATGTGGGCACTGCTTTTCCTGGCACTCCAGATTAACCACCTGCTGTCTCAATTTTTGTCCAGCCTGTGTCCAGTCTTGGGTATCGTGAGTAATCATCAGGGTAGCTCCCTGCAACAACTGCCTAATCTAAAAGTGTTTGAGTCCTTCGGCGCCGGATTACAAATAGTGTGTGTTGTGCATGTTGTTTTCTTCCATCACAGGGCCCCAACCAGCTGCAATGTTCCTGGCTAGCTCACCATTCTCTATCTGGGTACCCAGCGTGTGTGACTGTTTATGGACCCTGAAGTGCATGCATAACTGTTTGATTGATAGAGCCTTTAGCAAATTAACCTGATTACGCCCTCCTGATTCAAGTCCCTTAAATAAATCAGATCTAACTCTTTTTTGCATTTACCCTGACTGTGATTTCAGTTTGTGCAAGAGTACTGTACTGCTGTTATTTGCTGTGTATAACCTTGTTTTACAGGGGGTCCCCAGAGCCAGACCGGTGGAAAGCCCTTGTGGTAAGTGCAAACAGTTGGGTACTTGTGTAGTGTATCAGGGGTATTGTGAAAGTGATTATTGTGTATTGTTCTGGCCACTAGTAAAGAAAGAGGGGGGGTTACAGTGTCCCGGAGGGCTGTGCCCAGGTTAGCTTGACCACTACCAACCCTAACCTCCGGGTGGAGGCACCCATTTCAGAACTCAGGCCCCTTAACCTGCTACTAGCCAAGCAGGCAGGTATGGTAGCCCTTGGGATAGTGCCACCTAGGGGTTACACTGGAATGGCCAAGAGTAGTGGGGGCACATTTTGGGGCCCCCTGTCCCGGCCAGCCGTGTTCGGCGAGGGGCTATTTGAAGCATCCATCCCCGCCCATTGACAGTACTAGGGGAGGGGGGCTGGTAGAATTGGTGGCATGGCTTTGAGTACTTCTCAGAGCCACTCCAGCTGCCCTATTTTAGCAATCGGAATGTCACATGGGGAAACACTCACCCCCAACCCCTGGCGCTGACACCCTGATGGGGCGAGGGGAGAATGAAGTATAAGAAGTTCAGCAGAAACCGAGCTGCCAATACCTTGCTTCTGGGTAATCCGGCTGTGAGGAACATCAGATGACCTAGGTACTATACATATGCCCCCAAGGGATGTCAAGACCTCAGAGTTTTACAACTAGCTCACAAGGAATAAAGCCTCACGACACCTGTCAAGGTGTGAACCTTTCCCCCTGGAGAGAGAATCCCATAGGATCCTTGGTGAATTCCCGCTGGGGGAAGATCATCAGGTCACATTGCAGGAATCTGTCTTTCCAGGAGAACTTGTTAAGCATAACATGTTATCGAACCCAGGCACTAGGCAGGTTGGGATTGTGATTGTTATGTTGAATGTTTCTAAATGAAACACAGCTCGTCTTGTTAATAATTTTAAATGTTGTAATACAAGATTGTATTCCCTCGAAGGCAGCTCTAGAAGGAGCTGGCTAGAGAAGCCTCAGGTACAAGTAAAAAGAGTATGGTTGGTAGATGCGTGGAGACTAGCCCACCCAGATACAAGAGATTACACTTACTTCTCCGTTGCTAACTCTATGGCTAGCAGGCTGGATTACTGGCTCATGTCCCCAAAAATCACTAGTAACGTCTTGGACATCACCATTGCCCCATTATACTTGTGTGATCATGCCCCAGTTACCATGAAGTCTTTCTCGATCCAACCCCAAGCAGCTAGATCACTCGCTGATGGCGACTTGAGCCCTGCTTCACAGACACAGAATTTAAACTATGGTGGGGACAGAAGTTAAGAATTATTTCCAAGACAATCCTTAGGATCAGCCTCCCTCCAGACATGATCTGGGAAGCCTTCAAGGCCACCCTGTGGGGAAAATTACTGATATGCCACCTATCACAGTAGGCAAAGACACGAGGAGGCTAAGAGTCTGGAGGCCCAGCTTAAAAGTAAGGAGTAAGAATTCAAAAACAACCCAGTTTGGCTGCAGGACTTATACTCATATGAACTGACCTCCCTGAGAATGCAGCTCAACTGGCATGCCACAGAAAGCAGTTGCAACTCCGTAGAACTCAGCATAAGTACCGGGCAGAGGGGAAAAGGTAGGGAAATTACTTGCCTTAGGCTTAGAAAGAAGATTAGCAAACAAAGTTCACAACAGTATCAGCAAAGATGCTTTATTAGACACCTGAGAGCCCGGTCCCTAATAAATTAATCTTTGCTGATACTTATTTTGTGTACTTTTGTTTTGCTGGAGTACTGTGTGCGTGGAATTGTGTATACAGGGATTTATTTAACTCTAAAAATTGATTAGTGTTTTGCTCATAAAAGTGCTAAATCTTTGTAAAAATGCATAGCTCTTGCCTCACTGTGTTTAACAAACACAACACTTCTAGAAAATCTATATGAATACTTTCTGTACAGTTAGTATAGTCCCAAGAAAAAAACTGCTAATTAATTATTTAAAACCTTGGTATATTCTGGGGTTGCAGCCCTTCACGCAGCACCAGCCCCATTGTTGTATCGCTGCAGCTGTTCTGTGGGTAGGCTTAAAAAGAGATAGGCAGAAAGGCATGTCATGCACCTAAAAAACACACAAGAGGTTTGGTGCGTTCCCCCCAGCAAATAAACAACATTATGGCTGACTTCTATAAAAAAAACTATACTCCTCGCAAGGGAACTAGGACGGGGCCACATTCTCCAACTTTATAGCCAAGCTACACCTGCCAAGACTCTTCCCCCACTCCAGAAGGTGGAACTGGAAGACCCCCTTACAGCACAGGAAGTGACCCAGGTGATACATCACATGGCCTCACACAAAGTGTCGGGAAGAGACAGCTTCCCGATTGACTTTTACCAGCAGGTCACGGATCTAGTAGCAGAAGCTATAATTATGGTATTGACCAAAGAATTAAGGACCTGTCCTCTCTCTAGCTATAGGACCATATCTTTAATAAATGCAGATGCCAAAATAGTGGCAAACATTTTGGCTACCAGATTGGAACAGCTGCTGCAACATTAATCCACCCATCTCAGATGGGATTTGTGAGGGAAGGATCAGCTCAGACCATCTTAGGACCCTTACCTCCCTATATCAGGTGGTAGTGGACCTACCTCCCAGCTGTAGCCATCACCCTTGATTTTGAGAAGGCATTTGATTCTGTTGAATGGCAGTACTTGCTTGCACTACTGCAGCAATATAATTTCAGGGAAGGCTTTTGCAACTGGATCCGCACCTATACTCTAATCCAGCAGTTAAACTACTTACCAATAACACTCTCTGAGCCCTTTAGGCAACACAGAGGCACCAATCAAGGCTGCCCACTGTCCCCTCTGCTCTTCTTGCTAGCTATTGAACCTTTAGCTGCGGCAATAAGAGAACATCCGGAGATAGCGGGCATTCGGGTGGAAACTAAGGAATTCCACACAAAATTATATGCGGATGACTGCTTAATTCTAACCTGGAACCCTGTCACCAGCATCCCACGCATCATAGATACCTAAAAGCCTTTGCCTACATCTCGGGCCTAAAGATCAACAATGGTAAATCCAAAATTTTGTCCCTCAATAAAAAGGCCTTCCCAGATATTGCCAAAGGCACGAGTCTGACATGGGCCCCAACTGCTATCAAGTACTTGGGGATCATCCTCACCCCTGACTTACAAACCCTGGTGGCTAAAAACTTCTAACCTCTTCTAATCAAACTTAAGGGGGTGATCGAAAGATGGAAGCTGCTCAATCTGACCTCAGTAGGCAAAATCAATGCCATCAAAATGATGATGGCTCCCAGGATATACTATTTGTTGTCCCACATCCCATTGGAGATCCCACAGTTGTGGTTCTAAAAAATCAGTGCCCTGATCAGCAGTTTTCTATGGGGCCCATTGCCCCCCCAGGTACAACAGGGCCAAATTTAGAGCACACTGGCTAGGGAGTGACGGAGTCTCCTCTACTTCCCACATTACGTATGAGCCTTCCAGGTTGCCAAAACTTGTAGACTATTTCAGGTTTCTGCTGGCAAGCCTCCCATATGGATAGAAGTGGAGACAGCTATCCCACATGACACGCCTCAACAGCATACTTGAGCCATAAGCTGCCCTCACAATACAAAAAGTCTCACTGTGAAAGCCACCCACATTGCATGGTACAATACAGGGAATAAGGCCCAAAGATACCACAGACTGAGGGTCTCACCCTCTGTGGAAGAAGCCACATCATTGTGTAGACAAACATCCAATCCAATGGAAATAATGGGAGGCCAAGGGGATAAACAAGGTTGGGGACCTGCTACTCCCTGATGGGGTCACCATGCACTCCTTTGAAGGGCTCCAGAGACAATATGGCTTAGCCACAAAAGACTTCTGGAGATACCTACAGCTGTGAAATCTTCATGCAGCATGGTCCAAAGAAAAGTGCTTCTGTCTGATATGCAAGACATACCCCCTGATCAAACCCCCCATATTGCCCATTCAGATCTGGGCCAAATACAACAATGGAAGAGCAAGCTGAATACAAAAACTGCTGAGAGACTCGGCGGAGGATCCCTCCTCCTAGTCCAAGCTGCACTGGCAAAGCACCCTTCAGATACAAATCAAGGGTGAGGAGCGGAACCAATGCTGGACACTTGTACATAAGGCATGCAAAGACCAGCGGGCTCTCCTGATAGAGATTAAATACTCCATATGTGGTATAGGACCCCAGTGAAGCCTCAAGATCACTGCTGGAGGTGTAACTCCCCTGAGGCAGATTTACCACACATTCTATGGGACTGCCCTCTGGTAAAACCCTTGGACCAAGGTAATGACTGACTGCTCACATATCCTCCAGACCCCAATACCACACACAGCAGCAATGTGTTTACTTGGGCTGCCACAGGGAAGTACTTGCCAATCTGAATGCCAAGGCAGATGGTTACTCCAGGCAGCAATGGAAGCCAAGAGATTGATGCTTAGGAGGTGGTGCACCAACATTATCCCCTTACACTGATTGGCAACAGGCCTTAGAATCCCTGGCATCCCATACTAGATTGCAACATGTTGCTTTGAACTCGGTGAGGAAATTCCACTGTGAGTGGGGCCAACATATACTGTATGTTCAATCAAGAGCCACAGGTAAACCTGTCTCTTACCCCAAGGATCTACTCAAACCCCACTGATTCCCTGTGGATGTTGCCTTGTATTAACTATTACAACTGCTTATGAAGTGTAAAAGCCTTCAGAGGATATGTAACACCCCACTTATTAACTCTCATAATGGCTTGGACCTGACTTTCTGGACGTTCACCCCCTCACAACCCCAAATGTATGAATATTGTTAAGCAATGTATTGAACCAGAAACCCCTTAAGTATATCTTGTGTCACAAATGTTAATGATTCCATGTATCAGCATCCTAGTAAAGTGTACCTGAAATGTCTGTCTCAAAACAAATACTCAATAAAAAGTTTAACTGAAAAAAAAAATACAGCATGTTTTTCTTTGCTGATAATAACCACCCCCATTGAGGTCGGTTTGCGGATATGGAGAGCAGTGGAGTGGGAGCAGCTGAAGTGGTCGACCCTGTCATCTGGCACATGTTTCAACAAATCCTATATGAAGTTTCTGTGGTAAAACCTCTATTCAAGCTTTGGAGTCACACAGGAAAACTGAATATAAGAATGGCAGACTCGAAAACACACTAAAACAACTGGACCTGCAGGCAGACCACAGGGACACAGAAATCCCAAACTGTGCAGCACATTAAGGAGAACTAAATGAAAAAACTCCCAATCCCTGGTGTCTGATGGCACCCCCTACTCTGTAGAGTACAGAAGATGCACACCCTGTACTACACATAGGTCTCACGTTCTCTGCTATCCATACAGCGGCCAGCCGAGGAGGTGAGAGGAGGGCTGTGCCAGTTGCTGTATGGACTTCTGCGGCACTGGCTTAAGGTAAAGGGGGGATGTTGGCAGGGTGAATGGTCAGTGCCTGAGGTGGAGTGGGGGCTTGCTAGATGCCAGGAGCATTTTCTGAGGTACAGGATAGGGTTCAGTGGGTGGGGGTGCCACTAGGAACTGGGAGTTACTTCATTTAGTTTTCCTTTGTGTCCTGCACACTTTTTACTTTGGTTATCTTCTGGAATGGCACAGGACTAGCTATCTGAAGGTGGGAGGGGACACTAGGCACCAGAGACTCTACCTAGACATACGGGGCTAGGGCTCAGAGACCGGGGGGAACACGGACCACCAAGGATCATGTAGTTCCACTACAGGATGGCAGTCGGAGGGCAGGGAACCACGGACTACCAGGGCAATTTGTGCACCACTGCAGGATGGCGGTTGGTGGGGACTGCTAGCCACCAGATAATTCCCCATAGATATCGGGGCTGGCGATCAGAGGGTGGGGCACCAGGGACTTACATTATCAGGGCTGGTCACTGGAGGGAGGGTGACTACTAGGCACCAGGGATAAACATTCTCTACCAGCCCAGTGATCAGAGAGAGGGGGGACCACTAGGCACCAGGGGTACGAATATACGAAATTTGCCAGCAGATAAAGGCCTAGAGGTCTATCAAGTCTGCTCGAATGTGCAGCTAGCACCCCTTATCCTGCAGCTGCCCCTCCTTCCACCCTTCCCTTCATTAACCTCCCTTGTCCTGTCCCATCCCCTTTGAAGCAGTCCACTGTTCTGCTGGATACCACTTCTGCAGGTAACGATTCCACCCAGCCACCACCCTCTCTGTAAAAAGGTCTCCTCATCTCCTCCTGAACCTTCCTCCTCCAGTCTCATATCATGGCCCCTGGTGGCCCTCCTCCCTTACTTTGAACAGCCCTCTGTACCAGTCTTGTTTATACCTTTCATGTATTTAAAGGTTTCAATCATGTCACCCCTGTCCCTCCTCTCTCCAGTGAGTACATGTTCAACTCCTTCAACCTCCTCTCATATGATAAGTCCCCAGCCCCTTGATCATCTTTGTCGCCTGCACTGCACCCCTCCAGTAACTTAATATCCTCTTCAGATACGGGCACCAGTACAGCACGAGTACTCCAGGTGTGGTCTAACCAATGACCTATACAGTGGCAGAAACACCTCCTCCTCCTCAGGGATATACCCCTTGCAATACAACCCAGCATTTTGTTGGCCTTTGCAGCTGCCTTCCTACATTGTGTCGAGTTGTTCATTGACCCTATAATGAGCACACCCAGATCCTTCTCCTCCTCTGTCTGAGCTAGCTGCATTCCCCCCAGCTGGTAACTCCTACTTGGGTTCTTCATCCCAAAATGCAGCACCTTGCACTTTTTGGCATTAAAGCCCAGTTGCCAGGTGTCTGACCAGGTTTCAAGCTTTGCCAGATCATCCTGCAACCCTGCCATCCCCTAGGTCATCCACCACCGTGCCTACCTTGGTATCATCAGCAAACAGACTGATCTTGTTTCTTGATGTCCCATGTTATGTCTGCAATGAATATCCCAAACAACAATGGTCCCAACACTGAGCCCTGTGGAACACCGCTTGTCACTGCCCTTGGGTGTGAGAGCTCCCACCCACCACCACCCTCTGTTGCCTTCCCTGAAGCCAGTTTCCTACCCATCTCACCAGCTTTGCACCCGCCCCTGTGCCTACTAACTTCCTTCCCAGCCTTCCATGCGGCACAGAGTCGAATGCCTTACTGAAGTCCAGATACAAGACATCCACTGCATGGCCCCTGTCCAGTTGCCTAGTTACCCAGTCATAGAACTCCACCAGGTTGGTTTGGCAAGATCTGCCACATATGAAGCCATGCTGTCTGCTGTCCTGTAGTCCTTGGCCTCTAGGAGGCCACCAGCCTCCTTCAGGATAGTCTCCATTAGCTTACCCACAATGGATGTGAGGCTCACTGGTCTGGTCTGTAGTTTCCGGTTCATCCTTGGGCCACTCTGTGGAGGGCACCACATGAACCATCCTCCAGTCCTGAGGTACACACCCTAATGTAGTGAGGCATTAAATAGGTCTGCCAAAGGTCCTGCAAGGACCTCTGCCTGCTCCTTCAGTACCCTGGGGTGGATGCCATCTGGGCCTGGCGCCTTGTCCACCCTCAGTGCCTTCAAACCCTCTCGAACTCTGCCTCCATGATTTCCCATCTGTCACCCTTCCCCTGTTTCTGCCATTTCTCCCACTCTGGGTGTCACCCTCTTCTTTCTTTAGCAAATACTGAGCAGAAGTACTCATTTAGTGCTTGTTCTTTATCGCACCCCTGCTTCCACCCAACCCTCCTTCCTAATCCTTACTATGTGGTCCTTACAGCTCCTTTTCTCCTGATGTACTTAAAGAAGTCCTCCTCCCTTCTTATGCCTTGTGCCAGCCTGAGTTCCGTAGATGCTTTGGCTCCCCACTGCCCTTGTCACCTCCTTCGATTCTGTCAAGTACCCTCTGTCCTCCCTGTTTCCTTGTACTTCCTAAAGGCAGCTTTTTTCTTCCTTACCTTTCCATGACCTCCTTGCTCAACCAGCTCAGTTTCTTAGCCCTAGCCTTCTTGCTCTGGGCTTTGCAGCAGGTTTTGGCTGCCTCCACTATCCCCAGCTTTATGAGCTCCCACCTCTGGTTAGTGTCCATACTAGATTGAATTCTGGCCAGGTACCCTTTATCACTTCCCATCCTCCCAAAGTCGGCCCTCCTGAAGTCCAGCACTATTGTGCCAGATTCCACCCTTCCCTGCCCATATCCAATGTGAGCCATACTGAGTGGTGGTCACTCCCCGACAGCGGTTCCTCCACTGTAAGTTCTCTGCCAAAGTCCCCATTTGCCAGCACAAGGTCAAGGGTATTTCCTAACCTGGTTGGTTCACTGACCATTTGCAGCAGGAAGCTGTCCTGGAAGGCATCCAGCAGTACCTGCTCCCTTCTGTTCCTGGTTGTTGGGGTACTCCAGTCCACTCCTGGCAGTTGAAGTCCCCCACAATCACCACACTACCCTTCTCGCAGGTCCTACTGATCTGTCCTGCTAGTTCCCTGTCTAACTCCTCCGTCTGAGATGGTGGCCTGTACACCACTCCCATTCTAAGAATCCTATTCTTAGAATCCTGGATTTGCATCCAAAGCGACTCCGTACTACCCTCCTCCCCTTCCTCCCTTACACACTTCAGTCCTTCCTTCACATATAGTGCCCCCCCTTTCCCAATCACCCTGTCCCTGTAGATTTACTTAATGCCAGGACAGTGATCGGTGGCTGGGGGGGGGGGACCACTAGGCACTAGAGTATTTTATTTATGTTAATAGACTATCAATCGCAGAACGAGGAACCACGGAACACATGAGGGAAGGTGTGCTTCCCCACTCACCAACTTGGTAGTTGGCTGCAGTAACTCCAGTGGCCACTAGGGTTGCCTGGAGTAAGACAGGGTTTTGTTCGGCGGTATATGCGCTGCGCAAAGTGACCACACTAATCCCTTTTGTGCAGCGCAAATTCGCAGAATATTGAGTTGTGCAGGTATCCATGTCCCCGCCCCTCCCTTTGCCCACGCTCATACATTACTTTTTGTGCATGCGCTAACCCTGTTGGCATTCACATCTGCCCCTTTTGAATATTGTTCCCTGGAGCAAAACCCAGTTTGTGCAGGCAAACACCCATTTGCATCTGCGCAGACATTTGAATAACAGGTAGAGTTGAATATCTTTGAATATCTTTGTAGAGTTGGGGAGGGGCTTAAGACAAGTAGCACACACAGTATCCTCCTCAGAGGTGCTGCCTGTCAGTGGCATGGGTGAGGCGAGGGTACTTTGCACCATGCAGTTTAATGAATGGTTGAAAAAATGGTGTGGAGCACAGGGGTTTGGCTTCATTGGGGACTGGGGTTCCACCTGGAGGGACACTAACCTATACTGGCAGGATGGTCTGCATCTGTCCAGGAAGGGAACAAGTCTTTTGGGCAATTGGTTTAAATGCTTCATTGGCAAGCTTTTAAACTAGTCAAGGGGGAGGCACTGATAAGCAGCAGGAAAATCCCAGCCTCCCCTACAAAACAGGGTATTAAATGAGAAAAGACCAAGGTAGAAAGGTCAGTGGGGATGCTGCTACAGAAGGTAAAGCCATCAAAATGGAGAGCAATGAGTACCAATGCCCGTAGTCTGGGTAACAAGCTTCCTGAATTAGTGGCCTTGATGGAGGAGGAACATCTGGATATCGTGGCAGTCAGAGAAACATGGTACACACAGAACCATGACTGGGACATAAACATACCAGGATACACTATCTACAGGAGGGACAGGGAGGGTAAAAGAGGAGGAGGAATAGCTTCTACATAAGAAAAGAAATCAAAGCAACAGAACAAAAGGATAAACAGGGAGGAGAAGAAGCACTGTGGGTCAATTTGAAGGCAGGCAATGGCACCACAATCCGCACAGGGGTTGTATACAGACCCCCCCTCTCAAGGGGAGGAAATGGAGAAGGAAATGACAGAAAGTATACTTACAATGGCAGATAAAGGGGAGATATTGCTGATGGGTGATCTGAATATGCCAGATGTTAATTGGAGCGCAGTTGCAGCAGCCACTTCTAAGAGTGGGGTTATTCTAGATGCCCTACAGGGGGCATGCCTTAGACAACTAGTATTGGAACCCACTCGAGAGGGAGCTATCTTAGACCTGGTCCTCTCAAATGGAGATGGAGAGAGGATCACAGATGTAGAAGTGGGTAGCCATCTGGGAACTAGCGACCATCGAACAGTATGGTTCATACAAACACAGCAATAGAGTCAAGCTTGCTACAAAGGCAAAAGTACTGACTTCAGAAGGGCTGACTTTGCTAAATGGGTGAGTGCCTAAGGAATGCACTAGCAAATGGGCAGGAAGGAGGGTGGAAGAACAATGGGAATAATAAAACTGCCATCACAGAGGTAACAAACCTTTGTGTGAAGCAAATAAACAAAACAAAACAATGTAAGAAACCACTATGGTTCTCAAAGGAGGTGGCAGTGAAGGTTCAAGAGAAAAAGAAAGTATTCAGGAAGTACAAGGAATCCCAGAAGCAGCAGGACAGAGAATTGTATCAGTTAAAGCAAAAGGAAGCTGGGAAGGCAGTCAGAGCAACAAAGGCCCGAACTGAGGAAAAGATAGCCAACTCAGTTAAGAAGGGGGATAAAACCTTTTTTAGGTACATCAGGGAGCGAAGGAAGACTAAGGGAGGGATAGTGAGACTTAATAAAGGGGAAAGGGGTGAGCAGAGGGTGACTGTGAAAAGGCAGCGATACTAAACAAATATTTTTGCTCAGTATTTACAAATGAAGAGGGGGAGGTACCTAAAACAAACAATAGAAACACTCTGGATACAGAAGTTGATACCAGCCCATTTACAGAAGAAAGGGTTCTGAAAGAACTCTTAAAACTGAAGGTGGACAAAGCAATGGGGTCTGATGGGATTCATCCCAGAATTCTAAAAGAACTAAGGGTAGAACTAGTGACACCACTGACTACCCTCTTTAACAAATCATGGGAGGATGGGGTGGTACCTGAGGACTGGAGGAGGGCAGATGTGATTCCCCTTCACAAAAGTGGAAGCAGGGCAGAAGCGGGAAACTACAGACCAGTTAGTTTAACCTCAGTGATAGGGAAAATGATGGTATCACTTCTCAAGGAAAGAATTGTCGAGTACCTAGAGGCCAGAGGGGCACAGGACCCAAGGCAGCATGGATTCACAACGGGAAGGTCATGTCAGATGAATCTAATAGATTTCTTTGACTGGGTGACCAAAGTAGTAGATCAGGGAGGGGCTGTGGACATGGCCTACCTAGACTTTAGCAAGGCATTTGACTCAGTCCCACTCAAAAGATTAATATACAAGTTAGCCAGCCTGGGAGTGGGTCCCAAGATGATAGCCTGGGTAAAGAATTGGCTGGAGAATAGGACACAGAGGGCAGTAGTAAATGGAGTCCACTCTGATGAAAGGGGGGTTACTAGTAGGGTACCGCAGGGTTCAGTATTAGGATCAGTCCTCTTCAATGTCTTTATAGGCGACATTACAGAGGAACTGGAAGGAAAAGTATGTCTCTTTGTAGATGACACAAAGATCTGCAACAGAGTTGATGCACAAGGTGGGTGGAAAGGATGAGAAGGGACTTGGCAAGGTTAGAGGAATGGTCAAATGTATGGCAACTTAGATTTAATGCTAAGAAGTGCAAGGTAATGCACCTGGGAAACAAAAACCCAGGGGAAGAGTACACAATGGGGGTGAGATACTAACAACAACAAAAATGGAAAGGGACCTGGGGTAGTCATAGCAGATGACTTAAAGGTGGGCAAGCAATGTGAGAGGGCAGTAAGGAGGGCTGGGGGGATACTGGGATGCATAGGGAGAGGCATCACCAGTAGAAAACAGGAAGTTGTTATCCCTCTGTACAGACAGCTGGTGAGACCCCATCTGGAGTACTATGTGCAGTTCTGGAGACCCAATTCCGCAAGGACATAGACAAGATGGAAGCTGTCCAGAGGAGGGCAACTAAAATGGTGCAGGGTCTGCACCAGAAGACATATGAAGAGAGACTTAAGGAGCTTAATATGTATAGCCTCGAGGAAAGGAGGGAGAGGGGACATGATAGAAACTTTCAAGTACCTCAAGGAATCAACAAAGTCCAAGAGGGTAGCATCTTTCAAAAAAAGAGGTGTGCAAGAACAAGGGTGCACAATTTGAAGATGGGGGCAGCTCAGAGGTAATGTAAGGAAGTATTTTTTCACAGAGAGGGTTGTGGATGCATGGAACGGCCTTCCGGAGGAGGTTGTGGAGTCAAAAACAGTGGTGGAATTCAAGCATGCATGGGACAGTCATAAGGCAATTCTAGGGCGTGTGGATAGGAAGAAGTAGGCTGCTGGTTAACTAGGATCTGCAGCTTATCCATTAGGTAGGGAAATGGGCAGCTTGGGTGGGCCAAGCGGTTCTTATCTGCAGTCAAATTCTATGTTTCTATGTTTCTAGGCCCCTGAACTCATAACCCATGCCCTATTGAGCGTAAACTGCACAGACTTCAGTACTGAGCTCCTGGATGGGTATTTATACTCCTCACAGCAGTGGAGTAAATGGTAGCAGTATGCTCAAAATGTTGGTATGACTAATTTAACTTGCTTTTCCTCATCTGTGTTTATATATATGACTATGATAAGTTCCTCCCCCCTTTTTCCAAACCTCATACGACAATGTCTAACTTTCTACTGAAGGTTATGTGCTTTGAGAGACTTCTGCATGGACCTGCTCTGAAGTCCATTTTCATGGCAAACAGCTTGTCTCTGACCCTTCCACATGGAACAAGCCTTTCCATCACTCTTAGTGGCAGACTTGGCCCCTCCCACCACCACCATGGTCCTGATGCTACACATGAATCTAGTTAGTCCTGGACCAGCTGAACTCTCATTTTTATTTATTTATTTATTTTTTTTTTGTCAGAATGGGGAATGAGTTACAATAAGGCAAATAAACCCCTCATCATCATTCCTATGCGTCTAAGTTGTCTTAAATTAGATATGTTTTATTTATTTATTTATTTTATAACATAGGAATTATAACCCTTTGAGTCATAGACTCATTTCCAAAGGCTCCGTGATCAGAATATGATGACACAGAAAACAACAATCCAGTTTGACAATGGTGCAGAATCATGTAAGTGTGGACGGCAAGTAGCAAGTAGGAGAAGAATGTGAATTAAACATACATAGGATCATTGCCTGAACAAGTGGTCGCTAAACATTGGATGATTGCTTATATAGGTGGTAGCTAAACAGAGGCTGCCTGACATGCATACAGATATTACAAACTGTGCAACGTACATGTATAGGGTAACTGCCTATACAAGTGGTAACTAACAGAACACAGCAATACAGGTTACAGTAAGATTACAGGGTGCTGCCTCCTGGGATGCTTTGCAGGGTGCTGCTTCCAGGGAGGCATTGTCAAGTTCCTATCATAGGAATGAACAAAGAGTTAGCTAAGTTAGGCCTAGGGCACATGGGCCTCAGAGGCAGTGGAATGTGAGCTGCCTCGATCGAGACATCGTCAAAGGCCAGAGACGGCCTAGAGTGATGTAACAGGGCCTAGGGTGGGGTTAGTGGTCACACTGGCAGTTATATAATGATAAAATATGTGTTTTCAGGGCTGTCTTAAAAGGACCTAGTTTGGAGATGGCGGTGATAGCAGGGCGGAGGGCATTATAACATGATGGAGCTCTGAAAGGGAAGGATCTTTGGGCTAAACTGGTCCTGACCCTGGGGACCTTCCAGATAGTTTATCCTGCATGACGAGTATTGGGGCTGGGAGTGCTTCAATGACTAAACTCTTATTCCCAAAATTTGGGTCCCAGGTTTTAATCACTACATACAGTGAAGCACTGTATTATTAATGCACTGGTTTTTTCTTTTCTGTTTCGTGGTGCAGTTCTGTGCCACAAGAGCAACTACAACCTTTGTGACCTTTTTGATTTTTCAGTTGAGGCAGATAATCAAGAGGTGAAATGAGAGCCTGGGTGGTGGCTACAAGGGACATAGCTAGGGTGTGTTTTCCAGGTACCCAGGGCTCAATATTTTCCCTCGCTTCTGCTATGCCAGCACCCTTTATTTCCTCTCCCATCCTGCTGTAACTTTGGTTTTTCCCCTGCTTTTCAACAGTGCTATTCTCCCTCTCAAGCAAGCACATGTTCAAGTGGAGAATCCTTTGCTGTTATGGTAGTACGAAAATTCTGTCACAGCTGTCCTCACAGGAAAGGCTTGAGCTAATAACTTGCACAGCTGTACTACATGACTGTGTGAACTGGGGGAGGGAGGGCAACAGCTCTGAATCAAGCTATGTGGTTTACATTGCTATTACGGCATCCTTTTCCTGATAAACAGCCCGATTTGTTGGCATCCTTGCTGTTCTCAATTACTAATGGCGCAGGCATGCCACGATTGCCTATTACTTCCTGATCCCCTATGTTTAATATAGCAAAAACAAAGGAAAAGCAACAGCAAGCATTGAATGGGACCAGGAGAACAGTACACTCTCTTTTCGGATAACCCCCCCTTGATTTTTCTGGAGAGTACAATTATGTGCAGATACCATGTACTTGCTCCCTTCTCCGTAACATCAACCTGTTGCTGGCTATGGAGGCTGTAACAGGGTTACTGGTTCCCCAGATGTGCCTGCCCCCCATACTCAACCTTGTGTTTGATCTGCATCTCAGTTGCCCTAGCGTCCCCCTCCAAATGCAGTGCAATGTTCATTTAACTTGGGCACTGACATGGTGCACTGCACAGTGTCTTTATTTTTTTAATGAAAAGAAAAACATACACAGTATAACAAGAATAAGAAGAAATAAAATCAAAATATTCTTTTTACATTATATACTGGGTGAGCGAGCTTCATTGTCTACCAATCAGTATTTGTTATAGACAGAGCTTGCCCCAAAGAACAAGCCAGTGTTGGTTTGGTGAAAAAATATTAATCAGTTCCAAAGGTATTCAGTTTTGAAATTTTGGGTTCTGAGCATCATAGGGGGACAACCAGATGGCCCTATCTCATGAATAGGACTGGCTCACAAATAAGGATTCTGACACCTCACGAACAGGAATTCGGCTCATGAACAGGGATGTTGACAGCTCATGAACAGGGATTCTAAAAAGGAATCCCTGTACGTGAGTTGTCAAAATCCTTGTTTGTGAGAAATTCTTGTTCACAAGTTGTCAAAATCCCTGTTTGTGAGGGGACGGCCAGATGGCTCTAAAAATCCCTGTTTGTGAGCTGTCAAAATCCTTATTCGTGAGGGGATGACCAGATGGCCCTACCTCATGAACAGGGATTAGCTCATGAACAGGGATTTTGACACCTCACGAACAGGGATTTGGCTCACAAACAAGGGTTTTGACAGCTCACGAAAAGGGATTTTTAAAGGTGGCTGTTTCTTTGCCACTTCACTGCAAAGAAACAGGTAGGACTTTTGGCTTGAAATTTGTAGGGTAGAAAGGGGATTGTCCCAGTGGTATGATTTATGCTGATTTAGTGTAAGAATGTGCATCATTTACATAGTTATGGCATTCTGAAGCTGAGAAATTTCCCATAGGATAACATTATAGCGAACATGGTGCCTTTCGGTGCCTATATCTCAAGAACGATTCAAGATATGGATTTTTCACAAAGCGTAGCTTAGGCATGCATGCAGGTTACCAGTACATCATTACAACTGCAGTGAAATGTTTTCCAAAGTTGCTACAGTTACTGAGATATTACACCATTTGCAGCACAAGGCCTTCTTGGAAGATGTCTAGGGCTGCATTGCATCTCTACAATTATAGATAGGTAGGAGCGCAGGGCCACATATGGATACCATTGTACAGTAATTGGACTTCTGGGCCATCCATTATGCAATACGGGGAACGCAGGGCCCTAGGGAGATGACAATTCATTACAATGTCTGTGCACTTATGGATACAGGCCCTGAGCTCCCAAAAACAGATACCATGGGAGCATAGGGCCCACACAGGCCCTGTGCTCTCAAAACCATATAAGAGTAAGATTACACTTTCTCAAAAAGTAAGGAAATTAATTGCAAAAAACTTCATTAATGCATTAGATAGCATTGAAGTGACAAAAATAAGGAAATGAGGCATTAGGGTTGACACCCTAACACCCTACCACCCCACCCCACTCCCACCATCCACAGACCAACAGGTGACGGGGTGTGCCTTGGGGTCTTCAGGCCTAACTCTCACCCCATTCTCCTATATTGTACCATGTCAGCTTTCTTACACATGGAATAGGTGAGACTTAGGGCCAATGACTCCAAGGCACACCCTATCACCTGTTGGTCTGTAGAGGGTAGGGGTTGGTGGGGTGGGGTGGTGAGGGGGTTAGTGTCAACCCTAACACCTAACTTTCCTGACTTTTGTCACTTCAACCTTAACTGATACATTAACAAATTTTTGCAATGAATATATACATATAATATCCTCCAGGATAACCCATACCTCATGGCATTTGCTCTGGGGTTCTTTTGTAGTTTGTTTCCTTCTCTATTTTGGGGTCCCCATGACCCAAACCCAAACAAATAACGTCCCCCTTAAGGGGTGGCTAGCTCACTCTCCCTGGGCTAAGACACAGATATGACACACTGATGAGTCCAAATGAGGACGAAACACGTGTATATGTCTGCTGCTCTTAGCCTTTGCTGACTGCACTGTGAGGCCTTCTGGCGCCATGCAATTCTGCTTAAAGTAGAGCCAGTCCAAATTCTATCACGGGGATTTGCATATGTTTCCCATGATGCTTTGCATTATTAGGGTATGTGCAATTGTGTTTCCTTTAAAACTTGGCTATAAGGTCAATATCCTCCGGGATAACCCATGCCTCAGGGCATTTGCTCTGGGGTTCTTTTCCTCTCTATTTTGGGGTCCCCATGACCCAAACAAATAACATCCCCCTTAAGAGGTGGCTGGATCCCTCTCCCTGGGCTAAGACACAGATATGGCACACTGATGAGTCCCAATGAGGATGAAACATGTGTATGTGTTTGCTGTTCTTAGCCTTTGCTGATTGCACTGTGAGGCCTTCTGGCACCATGCAAGTCTGTTTAAAGTAGAGACAGTCCACATTCTCTCATGGGGATTTGCATATGTTTCCCATGATGCTTTGCATTATTGGGATATGTGCAATTGTGTTTTCTTATATATGTATATATATATATATATATATATATATATATATATATATATATATATACACACACACATATATATATGCATATATATATATATATATATATATATATATATATATATATATATATATATAGACACATTTAAAACATTTCAAACGACACTTTTTTGTAAGAGGTCCCTCCACTGGTGGAATTGCCAGTGGATGTGGTGCTGCTGCTGAGGGCACTGATGCTAGTTGTAGTGTCTGTGTGAGAGATTGCTATCATTATTCTTTATGATCTGATCCATTCGAATGTTTTAGGCTGTGGTGCCTGTGAGGAACGCAGTGAGAAATGTGATCACATTGGGAATGGAGTCTACTCTTTGAGCACCATTTCAAACTATGTGTGCTTATTCAGAAGAAATCGCATCTCCCCCGCCACTGACTGACAATCATGAATCGTAATTGGAGAGATAAGAAGAGACAGCCCACCTACTGGCCTCTTAAATGTTGCCACTTAAAAGAGGCGAATGAGAGGTGGTTTGAGGTACATCGGTGAAAGCAGCTGATAATTATGAAGTTAGCACACCAGGTGTACATGCCTGCCTTGCACCTTATCCTATATATAACATGCGCTCCCTGCTAATGAGAGATACCAGGCAGCCAGGAGGTGTATGGTGGGCTGTGCCACATGACGTCCTTTACCCATGGCTCTGATGGACAGGTAGGAGGAACTGGGTGGGAGTCAGTGCCACAGGTGGGTAGGGGGTTGGTATCCACCAATGGGGTATGGGTGGGGGCCGGAACCAGTACACTGTGTGGCTCGGGGATGGGGCTTTGTTGTGGCAGGGTGGAATGACTTCTGTGCTAACAGCTTGCATGGGGAGTGGCAACCCAGCTGTCACAGGGTGGCTGTCCCGGTACTGTGATGGGGTCGGTGGGGGTCAAAATGACTGGACACCAGGGACATGTTACTTATATGGGGGACTGGGATGGGAGGGGGAGCTCTGCTGGCACCAGGGACACTGTCCTGTTATAATGGGATTGTGATCAGAGGGTGGGGCACAGCGAGACACCAGGGAGTACTGTGTTGGGGTGGGTGGGGGTGCTGACACACTACTTCCGGCAACTGCTAGGGTTCCACCGGATGAAGAGCTGCTTTCAGTCAGCAGCATTTTCTCTGCGCAAGGGGACCATGCAAGGTTCCCTTGTACAGAGCAAATACTCTGAATATCGAACTGTGCTGATATTCAGGTCCCTGTGCCCCGCTTTGCATACTTTTGCCTTGTGCGCCCCTCCACTGATTGCCTTGGTGCAATTCCAGTGCACCCACGCAAAATGGGCTTTTGAATATGGAACCTCGGTGCAAAACCTGGTTTGCATGTGTGGCATGATAGAGCCATACCTTATTGTTCTAATCATATTTCATGGTATTTTATGTGAGAAATGCATCAGAGATGCCCATGGTGGCCCAATGTAAGTTGCATGGGATCATTGTTACAAAGACATGGGCCCTGAGGAATGATGTTGTAACTCTTGGTACTGGGCAGAGAATCTGTCAGCTGCTAGCCAGGAATTGGAGATTAATTAAAAAAAATGCTTCTTGGAGTAATTTTTAGGTCTCTAGGTTAGCACTTTAAAACTGTTTGAAATACAGCTTATTAAGATAAGCCTAAGTCGAGGGAGAGTTCCGAAATTTAAATTTTTTGAGTTAGTATTAGCATAGGGGTTTCAGTCTTAGGCAGAGCTTTTACAGTGATTTAGCATAGGAGCTTAGCTGTTATTTTTTAGTGAGGGCACCTATCAGAGAGTTTTCTGTAGCACTGTTCATTAATTTGTCTCTGTGTTTCACTCATTGAGGAGCAATTCCGAAGAACTAGGGGCACTCACCTGATGGCAGAAAGAAGAGGAGCAGGTGCTATTGGTGGACCGGAATGCAGCTGTCCGGGGGTCATTGTCAGGAGATTGCCAACGGGCTGTTGTGCTGGACCATTGGATGACCTGTTGGAGAAGCCTTGATCCTGTGATTGGAGGCTGCCTTGAGGGCATTTTGGGGATCTGCAGTGCTGGATGGCGGTGGGGTTAACTGGTGTGGCAGGCGGTGGGAGGTCTCCTACCCCCAGAAGAATCCTGACTGTCTCCTGCTTTCCTGATTCTATCGGTGAGGCAGATCCTGGGCCAGAGAGAGGCGGCCTGTTTGTTTCATCCTAGCAGGGGTGAGGAATGCCTATCTGAGGGACCTCTTCCTGGTCCTGCCTGGAAATTTTTCCATTCCTTCTGCAGGCTGCCTGCCCTTCATACCCTAGCTGGGATGAATTGTGCCATAAACTCTGTAAGGTCAATTTCAGAGCTGAAGAGCTTGTTCTCTGCTTTGGACTTTGCCGTGGTGACTGCCTACTATTTTAAACATTTTAATAACTGAAGCCGCTCTGGTGAGAGGTGAGCCACCTCCTTGTTTTCTTGGAGGGGTTCCTTGAGATTGAAACCTTCTCTTGGACTGTGATATGCAGTTTTTAAGACTTCTGAACGTTGGTGGTGTGAGCACCTTTGTTCTTTTGCAGTCAGAGACAGCTATCAGCCTAGGAAAGGCTTGCATTTTTGGACTGGACGTCTAGCCTCCACTTGCTTTTAATATTTTGTGGTTTTGTTCTCTTTGAACCTGCTGCAGCACACTCATTTGTTTGTGTTCTCCCCTGTGATTGCTTATTTTGTTATTTATTTTATTAATGTGATTGGGCGGGGTGAATTATTTTCTTTGTAGTGGGAGTGTAGGGGTGGATGTTTGGGATGTGTACATGTTTAATATAGAATTTGTATAGACTTCCAGTGATGTCACATAGCTAATAGCACACTAAACAGAGATGCTCTTAATCCGACGTCCAACAATTCCTCCAAAACAATTGAAATTCTTTATAAAAATGCCCAGAAATTCAGGAGGAACAAACCCTGACAAGAATAAAGGCAAACGACAACCCGGAGGATGCTCGCAGCTTCAGGATGGAGCGGGATTAGTGGAAGAGCCGACGAGCAGATAGTCCTCCCCTGCTAGTAGCCGGATGGCTGAATATGACACAGACGGTGAGGCTGAACAACACTGTCTCAGCAGATTTGAAGCCCTGCTGCGGGAGATCAAGCAATCCAGACAGGAAAATAAAAAAGAGTTTCATACCATACAGCAGCAACTTAATTCTATGGATGCCCGACTGGACCTCATGGAAGAAAGAGTCTCATCTACAGAGGATGCCATGGCCCAGCTTGCCCAAATTGTACAGTCAGTCCTAATACGTACCGGAGAACTGCAACTTAAATGTCTAGATCTAGAAGGCTGGTCAAGACCTGAAACCCTCCGCCTATATGGTCTTCCTGAGGAACAGGAAACCCTCCCTATGGCCCCATACCTTGAATGCCTCCTGAAAGATGTGCTAGAGCTCCCAGACACTTACAAGTTTCAGATAGAAAGAGCTTATCGCTCATTACTGGCAAAACCTACGGACCCATTGGAAGATCAGAACCAGAGTGGCAGAAGGCATCTAACAGGAAGAGACCCGTACGCAACCTGATGACACCGGTGGAGGCACTGCAGCAGTTACAGCTTCTCACAAAGAGGAAACCACTCCCTCAGGACAAACAAAACTGAAATTGAACAGGTGGGATCGAAGCCTGTTTGCCATTCTTAATTAGGAGTCCCTTTCTGTGTCAGTGTCGGTCTGAGTGAAAATTGAGCCGCTTCTTCCTATGCTCATATGATTTCAATGGACAGTTGTTTTGTTATTATTTTTTTTCCATGTGAAGACCGCACGGAAGGGACTATATGAGGGATTAGTGTTATCCCCCTTTATTGGTGGTAAAATACAATACAGTAGAATCCCGTTTATCCGGATCCCGTTTATCCCTCCCTATCTAACGGACTTGTACTATGTCCCCCGTCACTCCTACAATTATATTACTAGCTTTCAACACTAAGTGGCACCCAATTAACTGTTTTACTTAAGCCGTTACAATGATTTGTCAAGCAATTAAAACTGTCATATGATGGACTGAACTGTCAAGCTGCCCTTCAATTTGGAAAACTGCCCTTCAATTTGGAAAACCACTCTCAACCTTGCTTAAAAAATGCGGATTGTGGTGCGTCTTGAAAACGGAGAGAAGGCAGTTGCTCTTGCCGCTGAATATGGAGTGGGGAAATCTACTGTCTTCGATATTAGGGAGGCTAAGGACAAGCTACGTTGCTTCGCTTCCACAATGGAGTCTGCATCAGGAGGTGATTGCAGAAAAAATATGCGAACCTGTGCAGACGAGGAACGGGACTCTGCTATCTACGTGTGGTTCTGTCAGGAACGGGAGAAGGGCACCCCTATATCTGGGCCACTGCTAAAAGAAAAGGCCCTGCAGTTCCATGAGAGACTAGGCAGTAACACATCATTCACTGCCAGTGACAGATGGCTGGGCCGATTTAAAAAGCGGCACGGCATCCGTCAATTGAGACTGTGTGGCGAGCGGCTCAGTGCTGCTGAAGAGGGGGTGGCCCCTTTCATGAAAAAACTGAATGACATGATAGTGTCCGAGGGTCTTACCCCTGAGCAGGTTTACAATGCGGACGAGACAGGGCTTGTTTGGAGATGTTTGCCTGACAAGACACTAGCCCATGGGGGGGAGCGTGACGCTCCAGGGTTTAAAAAGAATAAAGAAAGGGTGACTATCCTGGCATGCGTTAATGCTACAGGCAGTCATAAACTTAAACCATACATGATAGCCAAGTCCCGTCTACCTAGATGCTTCAAACATGTTAATATGGGCACACTACCTGTACTGTATGGGTCCAAGAACAACTCATGGATGAACTCACACTTATTCAAATCTTGGTTCCATGATCAGTTCGTACCTGCTGTTAAAACACTTGCAGTCAAGACGGATGCCTCTCAAGGCTATCCTACTGCTGGATAATGCCCCCCGCTCACCCTGAAATCCCACCACTCAAAACTAGAGATGGTCAGATCAAGTGTGTTTTCCTCCCCCCGAACACACATCCAAAATCCAACCCTGCGATCAAGGTATCCTTGAAATCATGAAGAGAAATTAGCGCTAAAAGCTGCTTCAGTCAGTCCTGACTGAGGAAAATGAATCAACCCCACTTTGCGAAATTATCAAGAAAGTTACCCTTAAAGATGTCTGCTATATGCTAGCAGATGCTTGGGATAATGTTTGGCCTGAGACAGTCCAGAAGTCATGGGATAAATCTGGGCTAAGTTTTAAAACAGATGAGGCAGATAATGCTGAGAGCGATTCCGATACAGAAGAGAGTAACGCAGCGAATGACAAATCAGAAGAGGCAGAGCTACAAGAGATTGCTACTCGGTTACCAGGGGAACCGATTACCGCCCTACAACTGGATGAATGGCTGTCATGGATACAGCAGAGAGGACGGACACGAAAGTCTCGACGAGGATTCCATTGTTAGCCTTGTGCAGAGCACACCTGTCATTACACAGGATTCAGAGGAAGAAGAAGATGAGGTGCCCTTTCCGACACAAGTCACACACTCAGAGGCAGCGGCGTGTTTTGAAAGTGCCTGAACTATCTCGAAATGCAACCGGACAGCACACCGGTCGAACTGATGCTGTTGAGGAACCTACAGGGTCGGGCAAGTAAAAAGCGAACCTTCGCTTTAAAGCAAAAAACAGTCACTGAGTTTTTCATGAAAAAAATATAGCCTTCTGTCATGGCTTTGATTAATTAAGTGAATTTTGATTATGTTTATCTTTTATGTTTAATTTGCACCAGTGATTAATAAAGTGCGGTCTTGAGGCGTACAGTCTTTCGTATCATCAATGGAGCACTAAGATTAGACTTCCCGTTCATCGGAATCCCGTTCATCCGAACTCCCGTTTAACCGAACAATTCACATGTCCACAGGGGGGTTCGGATAAACGGGATTCTACTGTACTTAAAAATATATCTTTGACAGAGATCCATCACACGCACTTGAAACTTAAGGCAGCCTTATACCAACCTCTGCTCCTCTTCCCCTCCTGTTCCCTCCCCCTTCCCCCCGTCTTTTCCCAGCCTGACTTACTTAGGGGATCTGGAAGTCTACTACGATTGTAAGGACTTGAAAGACTTATGGAACAATAGTAACACCTCTGGCTTTCCTTTCCCTACCTTTTGATTGTCTCCTCTCCCCTTTCCCCTCTCCTTCTACAGGGTATAGTACAATATATAAATGATATATGAGAGCTGAGTGAAAAAACTCTATTTTTGTAAGGATTCTCTGGTTGGTTGACATCAATGCTAGAGGAAGTGTTCTCTGTTTCCTGATCCTGTATTACAGGGGAACCCTGATCCCTCTCCTACAGATGTGTCACCAACCAGCCATTATTCTATCTCTAAGATCTAAGTACATTGGACAGTTGGATGGAGAGATCCTGTGTCTTATCTCTGTTCTAATTGTTTAGTTCTGTGACATTTGCTGCTTTTTGTAGGAGCTAGTCATTCATCCAGCTCCAGAAGAGGTCTCCCAGAAATGGGGGTGAAACGATTCCTCTTCCCTGCTCCCCATGTGGGGAGGACACAGAGGCCAGATATTTTTCCTGGCCTCCTGCCTAGGAAGCGAACTGTTTTGATTTCGTTCTGGTTAAAGTTAGCCATGTTGGCATATAGTTTGATTACAACTTTTGGACTAAAGTTATTTTTGCTATAGCAAGCTACAGTGATCAGTATGATTGACTGCAGAGAGCATATAACATTCTTGAGCATTGTTTTTATTTAATTGTAAACCAAATCCAGTTGCCTCAATAACCCCATATTCTTAAAGATGACATCCACATATACTATATGTACGTATAATGTACATGGGTTTAATAATTCGGTGAAGAGAAGCAAAATACTTGCTATGCTACTCTGTTCTGGTGCAGACATCCTGCTTCTGCAGGAAACCCACCTTTCGGGAGGAGAACACAAGAAGTTTGAATGCATGGGCTTCTCTCACATGTTCGCATCCTCTCATAGGGGAGGACAGCGATGGGGGACAATGCTTTTAATTCCACACAAGACCTCATTTGAGATTAAGGACCAGCTGATAGACAGGGAGGGGAGGTATACTATGGTTAAAGGCTCCCTTGGTGGCCAGATGGTGACTCTGGCTTCTGTATATTTTCCCCCAAATACCGAGTTATCCTTTTATAAATCCTTCTTTCTGCTGATGGCACAGTGGGCTGAGGGCCAAGTACTCTGTGGCGGAGATTTAAATTTGAATTTACCAGCTATAGGTCCCCAGAGTAATAAGTTAGCAGGGAGAAATACGAAGACAGCCAGGGAGTTAGCGAAAATGTTAAGAGAGCTGGGATATGAGGACACCTGGCTCTGGGTAAATGGGAATCCTTATACACACACATTCTTTTCCCAAGCTCACACTTCATACTCCTGTTTAGACTATATACTAACCATGCAAGAACATATGGGAATGTCCATTAAAATCTGGTCAGGAGACTTTACATTGTCAGACCATGCCCCCCTTTTTTTATCTATTAAGTTGGGGGATATACGAAAGCAGACATTCTGGAGATTAAACTTATCCTTGTTGAAGGATAAGGAGGTTAGGGAGCAGATCGACACTACAGTGCAGCAAGCCTGGTCTGATAATGATAACTCCGACACAAATCCAGCAATTATATGGGATATGGTGAAGACCATGGTACGGGGAGCACTGATACAGATCTCAGCTCATAAGAAGAGGCTTAGAGAAGTGCATCAGGTCTCACTCACTGAATGGATCAGGGACCTGGAATGTCAACAAACCCTAAAAGTCTGTAAAAAAGGGCCAAAGAGCTTTTTCAACTCAAAAGGGAACTAACATACTAACATACTAATTGCCAGCAGATTATGCCTTACGGTCTCTCGAGTTTGCTTGAACCTCAGATCCCTAGTTGGGTACCGAGGCCCTCCCCCCCTTTTGTTCCAGAAACCCCTATCATCCATCCCCACCCCTGGCCAGGCCATCATCTGATACATCCACTTTCTGTGTATGTCCCACCCTTTCTTGAAGCCTCCTCCACTGTGGATCTCTGAACCAGCTCGCCAGGCAGCGATTCCAAGGATCCACCACCTCTCAGTGAAAACCTCCTCCTCTTTCCCTCACCCTTCCACCTTCCAACTTCAAACCATGCCCTCTGGTGATACCTCCCTGCTTTAGTCTAAAGATCCCCTCCGTGTTTACCCTATTTATTCCCTTGAGGTACTTGAAGACCTCAATCTTGTCCCCCCTGTCTCTCCTCTCCTCCAATGAAAACAGGCAGAGCTCCTCAAGTCTGTCCTCATACGTCAAATCTCCTAGTCCTTGTATCATCTTAGTTGCCCTCCTCTGTACCCTCTCCAGGAGCTGTATGTCCCTCTTCAAGTGTGGTCTCCAGTACTGTACACAGTACTCAAGGTGTGGTCTAACCAGTCAATTGTACAGCAGCAGAATCACTTCCCTGCTCCTAGAGGTGATCCCCCTTACAATGCATCCCAACATCCTGTTTGCTTTGCTAGCTGCTCTCCTGCACTGCTCAGAGTTATTCATACATCCATCCACCATGGCCCCTAGGTATTTTTCCCCTGTTGAGGCCTCCAGCACCTCCCCTCCCAGGGTGTACCTATGTTTAGGGTTTCCCCACCCAAGATGTAACACCTTGCACTTGGTGATATTGAAATTTAATTTCCATGTATGAGCCCACCTTTCCAGGGTGTCCAGGTCCCCTTGCAGGGCCAACCTCCCCTCTTCCCCTCAACTACTGCTCCCATGTTGGAGTCGTCAGTGAAGAGACTCATTTCACACCCTATACCCTCCCTGATGTCCGATATGTATGCATTAAACAGGATCGGACCCAGGACCGAACCCTTCGGTACCCCACCACCGACCTCTAGGGTTCGAGCTTCCCACCGACCACTACTCTCCGAAAAGGCCCAGCTAGCCAGTTTTCAATCCATCTGACCATCAAAGGGCCTACTCCCAACCCCGTCAGTTTCTCCACCAGACCATTGTGGGGGACAGAGTCAAACACCTTGCTGAAGTCCAAGAAAAATACATCCACAGGCTTTCTCCTGTCCAGTTCTGATGTTACCCATTCGTAGAACTAGAACTCCACAAGATTGGTTTGACACGATCTTCCTGGCACAAACCTATGTTGCCGACTATCCAGACCTCCCACCTTCTCCAAGTACACCCCCAATCATTCCTTTAGTATACTCTCCATTAATTTTCCCACCACTGAGGTCAAACTGATGGGTCTATAGTAAACCCGGTACATCTCTCGACCCCCATTTATGGATTGGCACCACATGTGCCTCTCACCAATCCCTAGGTACCCTCCCTGTCTCAAGCGACCTGTTGAAGAGCTCCACCGGGGATGTAGCCAGTATGTCCGCAATTCCCTAGTACTCTGGATGAATGCCATCTGCCCAGGAGATTTATCTTTCCTTAAGGCCTTAAGGGCTAACCACACCCTTTGGTGGAGATGGCATCATCCGTCCCCTCCACCTTACTGGCTTTTTTATCCTTATCCTGATGTGACACCCCTGGGGTACCTCTCCTTCCCTCTTGCTCCATTTCTGTTGCTCCCCTGATCCCACTCACTCCCGCTTCTATCCCCATCATGCCTTGCTTTGTAGATATCCCATCCTCCTCCCTAGTGAACACAGAGGCGAAGTACTCGGTTAATACCTCTGCCTGATCCTTCGCCTCTTCCACCCACCCTCCTTCTGATCTCAATCTGCCGAGATGGCCCTTAGTTTTTCTCTGCTCCCCAATGTACCGGAAGAACCCCTTTTCCCTTCCCCATATCCCCTGTACCAGCCGCTGCTCTTTACTGGACTTTGCCCCCTGCACCATCCGGGTGGCTTTTCTAGATGCAAGATAGTACATTTCCTTTTCCCTATCCCCTCTCGTTGTTTTATATTTTTTGTAGGCAGCCTTCTTTTCTCTGACCGCTACTTGAACCTCACTGGACCACCAGCATGGTTTATGTGACCTTGCTCCCTTACACTTCACCTTAGCGCAGGTCCTGACTGTCTCATGAAGTCCCTGTTTTATGACCTCCCATCTCTTTTCCATATGTGTCATTGTTGTAATCCCCTTCAAGTGATCCTTGAGAATATTTCCCATGCCCACAAAGTCTGCCCCCTGAAGTCCACTGCCAGTGTCCTAGATCTCTCCCCCCTCCCCCCATGCTTATTTGAAACCAGACAGTATTGTGGTCGCTTCCAGTCAGGGGATCCTCTACAACCAGGTCCCTAACCAGATTCCCATCCACCAGAACCATGTCCAGGACATGCCCCTCACGTGCTGTGTTAAGAATACATCCTGGAAGCCGTCCAGCAGCCTCTGCTCCTTGGCCACCTTAGAGGACATGGTTCCCCAGTTTGTAACTGGCATATTAAGGTCCCCCATCAACACCACTCCCTCCCCTTTTGGTCCACACTGGGCAATGATGTTGTCCAGCAAACCATCCTCCAGAACATCACCCATCCCGGGGGGCCTATATACTACACCCAGCTTGACCTTACCTCCTGCCGGGGCTTGTAAGGTGACCCATAAGGCCTCCACGTTTCCCTCTGCCTCTTCTACCTTAGCAATTTCTATGTCATCTCTAATGAACATAGCCACTCCACACCCTCTGCCCTCCTTTCTATCCTTCCTAAGCATAGTGTACTCCTGCATGTTTAGGTCCCAGTCATGGTTTTTGTTGGCCCACGTTTCCATGACTGCCGCCACATCCACCCCTCCCACCTCGAACAGCATGGCCTGGAACTCTGGCAACTTGTTTCCCATGCTCCTGGCATTTACTAACACCACCCCCACCCCTTATCCCTGATCACCTTTGTCAAACCCCACCCAGGTTCCTTATACTTCCATCCTCCCTCTGCGCCTCCTGAAACCTCCTCCCCCAGTCTGTTTCCCCCCCTCCCTCCTTTGGGTTTGAAGGCTACTCCCCTCATCTGGAAGAGAGGGCTTCTGGTCAGCCCCTTCCTTATCCCTCCCTCCCCTCACAAGTTTAAACCCCACCTTTCTTGAATGTAGTCAGCCACCCCCTATTTAAGGACTTCCTTCCCTAATGGGGCAACATGAAGCCTGTCCTTGGCATACAGTCCCTTATCCTCCCAAACTCCTTTCCAGTTCCCCAACACCCCCGACCCACTTTCTTCACCCCACTTCCTGAGCCAGTCATTAACCTCTGTGATCTTCATTTTTTTCTCCACTGAGGCCTTTGGTACCGGCAATATCTCCGAAAAGGAAATGTTGCATCCATTATCCCAACAGACTCTGGCAAGTTCTCGGAACCTTGCTTGGATTTCCAAAATGCTATTTCCCTCTAGATTGTTAGTTCCCAAATGCACCAGGAAATCCGGTTCCCTCCACAATCCCTAACCAGTTTGTACACCATGAACTTTGCTCTGTGCACCGTCAGCCCAGAGATACTCACTATCTTCACCTGGCTATGGCATCCACCCCCCGTCCCTCCCAATGGATACCCCTAATCATCGGGTCTCCTAATAACAGAACCTTAACACTGCCATCATCCTTATGGTTACGTCCACTATGCACTCTTAACCCCCCATCCCCACCTTTATTCGTGATCTCAATTCCATGGGAGTCTTCCTGCCTTATTAGGGAACCCCTTGTCACCTTCCCCTTTCTGCTTCCCTTGTTATTTTGCCCACTTAACTCAGACCCCCCCCCGAATAGGTGTCCCCTTTAACCCTCTCTTATCCGAACTATTTATCCTGGCCCTGATGGTTTCCCCTTCCCCCACACTGCCATCCTCCCCCCTTGTAATAGTACCCCTACCTCCAGAGGCCCTCTGTGGGTCCCCTTTACCTAGGGCCCCTCCTTGGTACAGACCCCCTCCTGAAGGGGGGGCCCTCCCCTGCCTCCTTGTCTCCCAGTTTCTCTACAGTCGTGCTCTCCTCCCTCAAGTCTGCAATACGTTGCATCTCCCCCATCTGCTTAACATTTACATTTCCCCTTCTCCCTCTGGGACTATTTCTATCCTTTCCATTGCTGGTCTGTTATGCTCTATGGGTATCCAACTCCCTCCCCCCGGCCTCTGTATCAGTTTCCTCATTTCCACCAACCCCTTCCTCCCCCTCTAGGTTGCTTAGTAGCTCAAATTTACTGTAACATTCGATGCCAGCCTCCATCAAGTAACCTGAGTTTCCCCCGACTGCCCCTCTAAACTACCCCTCTTCCTCCCCCTTGCCCTGTTCTCCTTAGGAGCTTCCTTCCCACACTCTGCTCTTTTAGGCTTCCCCGCAACAGCCCCTCCCTTCTCACTGTCTGCTCTTCTAGGCTTCCCCACAACAGCCCCTCCTGACTCTTCCTCTTTCACTCTTTTCATATTCGGAATGTTTACCCCGTAAGTTTTCTCCTTAGCGTCAACATCCCTATCTAAGGGTCCTCTGTCCCTAATATCCCCCTCCTGCTTGCTGTAAAATAATGTCCTGTAATTTCTGAGCATTGCCCCAGCCTCCCCTCAGCCCCACCCTTCTGCCGCCCATATCCACACCCATTGTCCTTGGACACACGCCCCAACTCCCCCAGCTTACTCCTTAACCAATATACTTCACTCCTGATACGAGATAGCTGTCTACAGAGTGGGCAGCCTCCCTCTCTCCAAGCCCAATTGAGAATTATTGCCACCCCACAGCCTGTGCAGCCTGCAACCTTCCGAAGATGCCTGCCATGGTGGAATGTGGCCACCCTGTTTGTCCCTCTCTGTTCATAATGGCACACACCCCTTTTCTTAGTCCCTTCCCCCTGGAATACAGTCTCTCTCAATACTGACTGCAGTTGTTTACGAACCCAATTTCAACCCCACCAATAATGTTCCCAAGTATCACAAACACATACAGTCCAGTGTGTGTCCAGTCCCGCTAACAGTGTGTGTAGGCAGACATCAGGTACCATATGATGTCACAGGCCCACCATTTCCTGTTGCTTCAAATTTCAGTCACAACAGAAACGCACAGCCCTTCAATCCCATCCCCCAGTGGCTTTTCAGTATTTAAGAAAGCCTACAAACAGGGTGGGTGGGAGGATCTACCACCACCAGGCAAACATCACATTTAAATTTCACTCTAATTATCACTGCCAAACAAGTGTTCCCACAACTAGCACACAAGCCCCAATAGTTACAATATCACAGCCCAAGTAACAGTTCTAACTCAAGGTAGTAATTTTTAACACACAGAACTAATTTCAAGTGCAAAACTATTCAAATATTTCAGTTAAAACAGAAGATAAACCAAACCTCTTTCCTGAACATCCTCCTACTTCTGTTCCCAGGTGGAACTGAACAATATATTAGATTATCAGATTGAACAAAAACTCCGCTTTGTAAGACAGAAATATTATGATGGGGACCCAGATCCCTGAGATTACTGGCGGGTAGATTACGAGCGCAACGAGCTAAGGCTACAATTATTAAAGTCCGAGATCACCTATCCAATGAAACCCTAAGTTCAACAGCGGGCATCTCAGATGTCTTCTTGCACTACTACACTCAATTATATTCAGCTTCTCCATCAGTCCCAGAAAAGGATATATATGCTTTTTTAGCGGATCTTCACCTCCCATCCCTGTCAGAAGCCCAAAAGACTGCATTGATTGCCCCCATCTCTAGCCTAGATATAAAAAAAGAGATAGGCCTCCAGAAAACAGGCAAATGTCCCGGCTTGGATGGACTCCTGGGGGAGTTTTATAAAACAGTTAAGAAGACAGTTACCCCTTTACTGCACCAAGTATTTTCTTATGTTGCTACCCCTAAAGGTACCTTGCCCCCATCTTGGAATTATGCTATAATTTCGGTGGTCCCGAAGCCAGGCAAGGACCCTACATTATGCCCTTCTTACAGGCCTATTTCTCTTCTTAATACAGATTATAAAATGTTTTCATCTATTCTAGCCCGGCGGCTGAAACATCTGACACCTGGGATGATCCATATGGACCAGTGTGGTTTCATACCAGGTAGACAGGCCCAGGATAATATTCGTCGAACAAACTATTTAATAGATCATACACAGAATGAAAAGCAACCAACCCTTCTGTTAGGTCTAGATGCCCGAAAAGGCTTTTGATAAATTCTCCTGGCCTTTTCTCTATGGGGTCCTTGCCTCCTTCAGGTTCCCACTTAGATTTATCGACATCATTGGTAAGTTTTACAGCTCCCCTAAGGGATATATTCAATCCAACAGCCATATCTCCCAAAGTTTCCCCTTATTTAGAGGTACACGTCAGGGACGCCCACTATCCCCTTTACTTTTGCTTTTTATATAGAACCCTCAGCCCAATGTATCCGCCGGACACCCGAGATAAGGGGTATTCCTCTAGCTAATACTGAACATAAACTAGCCCTTTTCGCTGATGACATTTTAATTTATTTATCCAGCCAAGACTTTTCTCTCCCAGTCCTATTCCAAAAAGATATCCCAGTTTTCAGAGCTTTCAGGCTACACTATTAATACGCATAAAACAGAGGCTTTGACCCTGGGATATGACCCCTCCCCGGCAGTCAGATCCACCTATAATATGAAATGGGACTTACTATCACTTAAATATCTTGGAATTAAAATCCCTAAGGATCTTTCCCAGCTTTTTACGCTGAATTACTCCCCCTTGATAGCGACCCTGAAAGTGGATATGAGGCGTTGGAATATTCTGCCATTTTCATTCTATACCCACAATTTGACCATTAAAATGAATGTTCTCCCACGCCTTTTTATTTATTTAGCTTTTGTTGACCAGGTAGGTATACTAGACAAGTTATATACCTATTTTCAGGAATGACCCGGGAGAGTACAACAAAGACACAGGTACAAGCAGCGTGCAGAACAATGAGTAGAGCTAAGTACATTGAATCAAGAGAAACAGGCTAACATAGATAGTCTACTGTAAGCAGATATAGGTAATATACATACATACAGAAAATAAGTAGTCTAGGTCATTCAGTGGCAGGGACAGTAATCACAGTGTACATGAGAACATTAGCAGATCCACAGAAACAGATTAGTTTCTGAGTACGTAATCAAGCAAATCATGTGCAACCAAGTGTGAGTCCAATGCAGATACCATGAATTAAAGAGGCTTGGTACACTCACACGCAGAGGTCAGCTTCAGATGCTCCCACAGGGAATTCTAGAGACACTGGTGGGAGGGGGAAGAGTGAACTTAGGCAGGAAGGGAGTTCCAAAGCCTAGGAGGACTTATATCGAAGTCCCTATCCCCCATAAGGTTTTAGGTATAGAGGACTTTGAGCACCCCAAGACCCTGAGACCTGAGGGAGTAGGAGGAGGGGTCAGCAGGCATGAGAAGCTGTGCCAACCCCGGAGGGATGCCAGTTCTGATCACTTTACCCACGAAGCAGCCCAGCCCAAAGTTCAAGTGATTTGCCGGGGAAAGCCAGCCAAGTTTTTCGTATAACTCACAGTGGTGGGTGAGGCAAGGGGCAGTCAAGGCAAAGCGACAGATATTATTGTAAGTTGTGTGCCACCGAGTAAGGAGAACCTTGGCGGTGCGGGAAAATTGGAGAAGGCCATAGCTAAGCGAAGAGAGCAGCACACCTCTGGCAAGTACCAGATGAGCAGCAGATGTCAGATTTTTCTTTGCCCTGTAGGCAAGACCCAGTTTACAGTTTACAGTTCTGCAGAAATTTAGGATGTGACTGCCTAAGTCCAGTTGGGGGGGGTCAGGTGTCACTCCAAGGTATTTGATGGAAGTTGTGGTTAGGAGGGGAGCACCATCCACACCACTGACACACAGAGAGGCGGGAGAGGCCGTGATCTTGGCTAATGACCCAAACAGCATGGCCTGATTTTTTTTCAGGTTGAGGACCAGCTTGTGTGATGTTACCCAGGACTGAATATTCTTAAAGTCCTCAGTCAGCTGAAGGTTGAGAGTCCCAATGTCCCGGGAGTGTGCCAGGATGACCAGATCATCCGCATAAAGGGTGGCACTACAGTTTGTTACAGTGGCTGGGAGATTGTTAACAAATACAGAGAAGAGAAGGGGCCCAAGGACAGAGCCCTGAGGGACACCAGAGGTCACCGGAGTGGGATTGGAGAGGACCTTGTTGAATTTGGTCAGCTGTACTCTGCCCTGAAGGTAGTTTGTAAGCCAATTCAGGGCAGGAGGGGACAGGCCAAGGGACCGCATCTGAGTGCAAAGTAATGCATGGTCCACAAGGTCAAAGGCCTTTAATAGGTCAATGAATATGGCTCCAGAGAGTTTTTCCTGGTCCATGGCCACCCTGATGCTAAATGAGGCAGCGACAAGGGCCATGGACATGCTATACCCTTTTCAAAAGCCATGCTGTGCAGGGGACAGCAACTCATGGGCCTGAATGTACTCTCTGAGTTGTTCAGCCACTACTTTCTCTAGGAGTTTGCTAATAGCCGATAGGATGCCGATCAGCTGATAGTTATCCAGGACTTTGGGATTGCCCTTCTTTGGAACAGGGACAATCTTCGCCACCTTCCAAATATCAGGGATAACTCCAGTGGCAAGGGACAGGTTAAGGATACATGCCACTGGGAAGGCAATGTAGGGGGGCACCTAGCTTCAGAAGCTTGGGCTCCATATTATCAAGGCCAGCACTGGAGTGCAGGGAGAAACCAGAGAAAAGCCTCTGCTTCTCCATGACAGACACAGCCCTAAGATAAAATAATGGGTGGGAAGGGTGAACCTCCTACGGGGCGGAGGCCGAGGGGCCACTGGTATTCACACCAGCAGGGAAAAGGGAGGTGAACACTGACAGGTCCAAAAAGTGGGAATTAAAAGCATTTGTAATCATGAGTGGATTATTGCAAGTGGCACCACCAGTGATCATATCAGATACCCCAGAACTGGAGGAGCCACTGGCTAGGTTTTTTATGTTCCTCCAGAACCTTTGCGGGTCCTTAGCAGAGATAAGTAGGGCGGATTTACTGTATTCACTCTTTGCCACCCTGATGGCTTTTTTGCACTCATTTCTGAGCTTCCTACATTGTTGAAAGATGGACTGATCTAGCATGCTTTTGAAGTGAGCCCAGCACTTGTCTCTAGCCCACATGAGGGCTAAGAGGCTCCCATGCAACCATTTTGTGGTGGACCCCCTTACCCTCCGCCTAATAAGGGGGGCATGTTTGTCCTACAGGGCACCAAAGATATTGAGAAACTGGGAGACAGCAGTAGAGGGGTCAGGGGCACTAAACACCCCAGACCAGTCAGTGAGCCTCAGATCCTCCTGAAATGCCTCCAGATCAAATCTAGAGAAATCTCTAACATGAATGATTTTGTGGGGAATTTTTGGGGAGGGGATTTTCCACACACAGAATACCGTGGTGTGATCTGAGATGGAGTCAGGCAGAGTTCCGACGGAGCTGATCCTCTCAGGACAATTTGACAGAATCCAGTCCAGTAGACAGTTAGTGACACTATTAGCCGACCATCTAGTGGGCTCCTGGATAAGCTGTGTCAGGGCTAGACTTGCAAGTAGAGGCTCAAACTACTTAGAATTGTCTCCAGCCCAGTTCAAGTTCACATCTCCTAGGATTAGTAGTTCGTTGTCCCCAACTTTAGGACCAATGGTGTCCAGGAGGTGGGCAAGGCCAGGCAGACCACCCCTTGGGGATTGTATGTACATAGAATGTGCAGCTTCTTTGTATTCCCAAGTAACAACATAGTATGCAGCAGCTCACATGAGGACAGAGAGGTCTGCTAATGCACCACCTGAGACACTTTAAGATGACTCTTAAAGTATATTAGAATGCCTCCACCCCACCTTGTTACCCGGCCGAGCCTGTCTAATGAACTCAAAGCCAGGAAGCACACAGGCCGAGTCAGGGATTGAGGGTTTCAGCCAGGTCTCTGTAATGCCAAGAATGTCAGGCTTATAGTGTGCAACCCAGGCAGCGAGTTCATCCAGGTTGGGCAAAAGACTGCAAAAATTTAAGGTGAGCAAGTTTTAACCCCTTGCCCGACCTCCATTCTGCAGGTGTTGAAAAGGCCTGATAGGTAGGACCAGGATTGAGTTCAATATCACTGGCCAGGGCCAGTATCACCAGGAAGAGCCAAAGAAGATGCCATCGGAAGGTGGTACCTCTGGTCGAGGGCTTGCAGGCAGGATGTCTCCTCACTAAGGATGGACACAGTAGGCATCTGAGATCAAGGCAGCAGGTAAGGTGGGGGGGCAGCCTATCAAGGGCTAGGAGGTTAGAGAAGGTGAAGTCAAACACCTCATAGGGGACAGACATACCCCAGTGGTCCCCTGCTAACTGAGAGGGGTCAGTGACCATTAGGGAGAGGATGAAGCCAGAGAGGAGACCAATGAGGAGGGCAGCTCTAGGAGAGGAAGGCATGACACCATCCCTGATAGGCTTAGGAGTCTCCATTCCAAGGTGGAACTAAGCAAGTTCCCAGTGACTCCCACCTCGACAAGGTGACAGTAAAGGACCAGAGGGATGGCCTTGAGGGAGGCTGGTCAGTGTGCACAGTGTGCAAATACAGTTGATGGGACAAGATCAGCATGGGTGTAAGCATTTAAACTTAGACAGGCAGTCAGAGACTCAGAAATAATTGCCAAAACGCTCTCCCCAGAAAATTGCAGGCAGATAGGTCTATGCTTGTCAAAACCCAGAGAACGCTATTTTACTATTGATAGTCCAGCAAACACTAGGAGCAATATCCTTAGGAAAGTAGGCAGGAGTAAGCAAAATACATGAGGCAATATACAGTGAGCAAGGAGAAAATAAGCAACCTTCTGTAATTTACAGTACCCAAGGAGAGATAAGCAGCCCGATGCAAAAACACCCCAAACAAATCAGTGAGTTCAAACATCTTAAGAACAAAGTCAAGGTATAAAATTTTTTTTTTTTCAGCCACACCCATCCAGCTAATAGGAGCCACAGTCATTGAGGGAGGAGCTATAAGTATTTAACGGAGGAGGGAACGGGTGGGTGGGTGGAGAAATGATTCTCCAGAGGCAAAATTGCACTTTCAGGTACAGCACTTCTTGGTCAGGACACCTGCAGTGGCAGGGGCAGGTTGCTGCAGTATGCAGACAGCATTCAAGTTCTGGGCACAATTCCTGAATTGTTGACGTGCTGAGGAGGCCCGACGGTGCTCGGTTAAGCGATCCAGCACCTCAACTCGCACAAGCGATCTCGCAGAATGGCCGGGGGGGGGACCCTCCAGGCACAGGTCACCCACGCCACCCCTCCACGATGGAAAAGCAGAAACCAGAGTTCGGTGCCGCTGGATGCGCTCTCACTTTTGAATGGGGAGAGCTAGCGCGTCATAGCGGCAGGAGCCAATAACAGCCAGAGTCTGGGAGTTCAGAGTTGGTGCCTAAATTCAAAAGATTTATCCCCAGAGGCAAAATTGCACTTTCAGGTACAGCACTTCTCAGTCGGGACACCTGCAGCGGCAAGGGCAGATAGCTTCAGTATGCAGGCAGCATTCAAGTTCTGGGCACAATTCCTGAATTGTTGACGTGCTGAGGAGGGCCACCAGTGCTCGGTTAAGCGAGCCGGCACCTCAACTCGCACAAGGGATCTCGCAGCATGGTGGAAGCAGGGGGAGACCCTCCAAGCACAGGCCACCCACACCACCCCTCCACGACAGAAAAGCAGAAACCATTTTGTATTTATTTCAATGCATCCCATGTTCCATTACAAGTAAAAATTATTATCCTGGCAGAAGTTAATAAATCAGTTGTTATGGAACAATAAGAGACCCCACATTACACAACAGAGACTCTTTCTCCAAAAGTTGCAGGGGGGTATCGCTTTGCCATTGCTCACATATTACTGGATAGCTGCCCAGATGAGATTGGCTCTTTTATGGGGTAATAAGATATACTTGGCGGTGTGGAAAACAATAGATCTCTCCCGAGACCTCCCCTTTCTGCTCCCGGCCAGCCTATTTTGTCCCCCTCTAACCCAAAAGGCCATACAGATGCTACCAGACATCTGTTCAGTTATCCTAGAGGGTTGAAAAAGGGGAATACAGAATAGAAATCTCTGACCCCTCATTTGGAAATACAAATGGTTTATAGTAAATCCAAGTTTCAACCCACCCCAGCAGGATGTGTGGTATAGTCAGCAAGCCATTAGAGGGTTTACAGCCCCATGGAAAATTTTGTGCGGCACCACGCTTCTTTCCTTTGAAGAGGCCCAGGTTGCATTTGGATGGGAAGGAAAAGATAGAATCCGATACTACCAGGTCCGAGACTATATTAACAAACAGTTAAGGCTAGAGAATAGCAGATCAGAAGTGTTTGAGGACCTGTCACCTTACATTCAGATATGGAAATCAGATACAGGAGAAAAAGACATTTCCATAATTTACAAATCCTTACTGAACCAGATTTCCCATGAAGCAGACAGGCCAAAGGCCAGCTGGGAGAGGGAGTTGGATCTTAGACTGGGGGAGAAGGACTGGCTTAGGGTGTGGGGAGGGGCTTGGCATTCGACATCCTCCCCAAGTTGGAAAGAATTTGTATGGAAGGTAAGGGCCAGTTTTTTTCTGGTCCCAGTTTTGGGGGCTAAGAGAAGTCCTGGTACCTCTGCTTCTTGCTGGAGGAGGTGTGGTGCCTTGAGTGCCACTCGCACCCATATTTTCTATGAATGCCCCAAACTTTTCCATTTCTGGACAGCTATCACTCAGCAAATGATGGTTATGTTTGACATACCGCAATCCCCTTCCACATATCACCTTCTGTTAGGTATTCCTCCACAGTCAGTTCGGGGAAAGGACTCTCTATACTTATGGGCAATTTGCTTGTGTGCGGCATATAAAGTTATAACTTCCAAGAAGAACCACCAACTTTAGAAAGTTGGAAAGAACTTATGCTACACATACAAGCAAATGAACAGTTATCATTCTCTTTACAAAATAAAACAGAGGAGTTCGTATATAAATGGACGCGATGGGAAATGCACCAATAAATAAATAAATATGCATTATGGTATAGGGTAACATACAAGACATATTACTGGATTGTATCTGTCTCAGCCCTTGTAAAAGTGATATGCACTACATTTACTAGAGACTTGCTTTTTAGTTCTGTTTCTATTTCTCTGTTGAGGTTAGCCCATGAAATGTTTAAAGAGTATTCAATTTGCTCCTTTTTATGGAGATTAATGTTTATGTATTCTGCTAAAAGGAAATGTAATAAGTTGAACAGGTGGGCGATATCCCCTCCCAAAGTACAAAAGTTGTAGAACTGTTTTAACCAGGGTATGTATTAAAAATGTAATTGAAATGTATTATTGTGATGAGCAAACTTTGAAATAAAATTAAGTATGAATGGCAGAAGGCACCTGAGGGCAGGGAGGTGAGTAGCTTTGAGGTTGTCAGGTACAGGAGATGCCCTGGGTTTAAACAGAGCCTAAGGAGAGGCCAGATGTGTTTGATCTCTATACCCAGGGGTCCCACTGGACCGAGTGGGCAGGCAGCTAGAGGACTGGCTGTGCCCTCTAATCCTCTTCTGACAGTGCATTGCAATGCCAGGTCAATAAGGAACAAAACCGCCATTTTTGTGGACTTGATTTCCACTGTTGACCTGGCTTGCATCACGGAGATCTGGCTGGGTGATGATGCTGGCCCAGTTCTAAAGGCAGCCATCCCTGTGGGGTATACCATAGTGCACTGCCCGAGGAAGGAACGCAGTGGTGGGGGAGTGGCCATCATTTTTAGATGCAGCATGAGCTTCACAGTGCATCCAGCTGGTAATACCAGATCCTCTGAGTGTGTCACCATGTGAGGGGATCCAGGTGCAGGTAGCAGGATTTTCTTTGTTTACTGTCCACCAGGGATGGGGGGAGAATTCCTGCAAGAGGTAGCGGACTTCGTCGTTGACCAGGTGTTGGAGGCCCCCAAGTGTTTAATCCTGGGGGCTTCAACGCTTGGATCAATGATGAATCCTCGCCTTTTGGTTATGACCGCCTCCAGTCGATGTCCTCACTAGGCCTGACACAAGTAGTTACTTCTGTGACCCACTAGCACGGTCACACACTCGATCTGGTGTTCCAGCTGGGTCTTGGGGTTGATAGCCTCAAGATTGATCAGGTGTCTTGGTCTGATCACTGCACCATGGGGTTCACATTTGGACCCCCCGAGAGTATCTCCCCTGCAGAGATGATCAGCTAGCACCCTTTAAGGGGTTTGCACCCAAAGGGACTACTGGCATTGGCTGACCTACCTAGAGTTTTTTTTTTCCAACTTTGTTTCTGCTCCACTTTCTGGGGAACTCTCCCCAGCATCCTTGGTTCTCTTGGCTCTACCTCCCACCTGAGACTCTTGCTTCTTCTCCCTCACATTGACCGGCACAACCCCTGGATCTGAACTCCCAGGAGGAAGGGCCACCTTATCTGCCCAGGGCGCTCTATCTTATAGTGTAGCGTGTCAGTCTTCTACAAGCTGGAGCCAGAGAGGAGAGGGCCTGGTATTGGGAGTGTGGACCAGAGGCCGAGGTGCCTTTACCTATCCCCAGGAGTGGGGATTTTCCCTTATGCTTAGTGTTGCCCTCTCTCCCTCCCTTGGAGCTCAGTTGTGCAATGATGTCCTCTGATGTTTGCTGTAGTTCTGCCCGTCTATGCTTGCTCTAAGCGTACACAGTACCTCTGGCTTCCACCGGGGGCTGCTGCTATGCCGGGCGTGCCCTGGATCTCTCCCCAAAGAGAGGATCGAGCGTGGAGAGCTGCCTCCGGATGCTCTATCCTCTCTCTCCCCTGCCAACCCCCGATGGCCCGGGCTCATTCCCGGACCCGGGTCACTGGTGTGGCGCAAGGTGTGGCATCCAGTGCCTCAACCCTCAGTGCCACCGGGCTGCATGACTCATCTAGAGTTGATGCGGCATGTGCGATTGGCACTCGTGAGGGGGTGGCCACTTGTAACAGAGTGGTTTCTGAAGCACTGGATGTCATCACTCCAGTTTGTACATGACCCAGATCCTCTCACTCAAGATCCCCTTGATTTGATGGGGATCTCAAGATGATGAAGATCAAGGATCAGAAGTTGGAGCATTGCTGGCTGAAGACCCAGTTGGAGGCCAACAAACTGGCCCAGCATGCTCATTACGGTGAGTACCAGGGGGCAATTTCCTGTAAGAAGGCAGAATTCCTGTCCAGGGAAATTGCTGCAGGGAGAAACAGACCTTCTCAGCTGTTTTGGACTGTAAATAGGCTTCTGCATCCTGACTGTCTACATCCGAGAAAGATTTTTTCATCCACTTTATGTGAAGAGTTTGCTCTGTTTTTCTCTGACAGAGTGTCGACTATCTGGTTGGGGATTCCACCAGGGAGGTTCTCCCCTTGCAGTGGCCTGTCTGGGAGGAGTTTAGGTCGGTGGAGATGTCTGAATTGACTGAGGTGATCTTAGAGATGAAGCACACATATTACGAACTGGACCCAGCCCTGACACATTTCTTAATGGGATGCACCAAGGCTGTTGGCCCTGTGTTTGCCAGGATTTCAAGGTGCTTGATGATGAAGGGGGTGTTCTCAGTGGCTTTAAAAGAGGTGCTGGTGAGACCCCCTCCATAAGAAACCTTCCCTTGACCCAGACGTCCTGGCGAATTACCTTCCAATCTCCTCTCCAACCTGCCTTTTTTTGAGCAAGGTTGTTGAGAAACTTGTGGCACAACACCTGGAACATCACCTCATGTCCTTTGACATCTATGAATCAGATTTTTGGGCCAGACATAACACAGAAACAGCTCTAGTTAGGTTGTATAATGATCTGCTCAGGGCTAGAGATAGAGGAGACAAGTCAGTTCTTCTGCTCATCAATCACTCTTTAGTGTTCTACACTGTGGACCATGTCATGCTTCTTGATCAGCTCTGTGAGTTTTGTGGACTCACCGGTGTTGTCATCAGATGGTTTCAGTCCTATGTCTCTGATAGGGTGCAGCAGGTGGTGAAGAAGAATTTCTCCTCCTCCCCAAGGCCCCTGTCATGTGGAGTACCACAGGGCTTGATCTTGTGGCTGATGCTGTTCGCAGTGTATATGCCGCCCCGGGTGAGTATATTCGGCAATACAGCACAGAGTTTCATTGTTATGCAGATGACACTCAGCTGCATTTGTCATTTGTGCCCGTAACATGCTTAACAGCTGTCTGGCTAAAATCAATGACTGGATGGCTTCTAGCTGGCTGACACTAAACCCAGATAAGATGGAGGTGCTGGTGATTGACCCAGGTTGCAGGCGTGATGGGTTGCCACCTGGAGTTAGTACAGGTCTTTTCCTGGGGTCTGCTCCATTCGTGGCTTCCCCGAGGGTGAGTAATCTGGGTGTGATCCTGGACAGCAGACTGACCTTTGAAGATCAGGTATCGTCTGTAGTTAAAAGTGGTTTCTACCACTTGCGGAACATTGCCAGGATCAAGCCCCTCATTCTGCCAGAGGAGCTGCCGACTCTGATGTACACTTTTGTTACCTCTAGGCTCAACTACTGCAACTCTCTATGCTTCTGGGTCATGGGACGGACCTTCCAGAGACTGCAGCTGGTGCAGGACATGGTGGTCCAGTTACTGACTGGCCTGTCTAGGTCCAGTCATGTGACCCTGGTCCTGTATGCTCTGCACTGGCTGCCTGTGAGGTGGAGGGTCCTTTTCAAGGTGGGCTTGTTCACCTATAAGGTCCTATATGTACTGGGTCCTGGCTACCTGTCAGAACACCTGCAACCTCTGCTCACTTCCTCTGCTCCACTTTGAGGGGTCTCCTGGACATTCCCAGAGTTCGTCTCAAGACATTGGGTGACCATGCTTTCAATGTCACTGGGCTTACCCTGTAGGACTCGCTTCCATCTGCAGTCTGGGAGACACCATCTATTGGTGTTTTCAAACTAAAACTAAAGGTCCACCTCTTTAACCTGGCCTTTACCAATTGATATCCCAGTCCAATCTAGCCTAAATTATCTGAAATTTATCTTAAAGCTGTAATTGAATAATTCTGAATTTTATTTATCCTGGTAAAATGTTATTGTGTTTTATCTGCTGTTTTATTTTTGATGTATTCTGTTAGGTGCTTAGAGCCCCAGGGAATGGGCACCCTATAAATGAAACTTGTCTTGCCATTTAAAATGAGACAAAAGAATAATTAAACAGAGCTGGAAGCAAGTCACATCCCTTTGTGATTGTGAAAGGCCAGGACATTCAGTGGTGCCATTCGGTTTGGGTTCCTTTTGTCTCTGCAACTCTGCCCTGAGATAATCCCATCACAGCTGAATGGGCTACCATTTAAATAAATGGCTGTACACTGAGGATAGTTTAATTACAGCCATTTCCAAGGAGGGAGGTTGGATTTTCCCCTGGAGTTCTGGTTTAGACTAGTTGACCTCTGAGCCTTTTTTCTCTCATATTCAGAAATGCACATTTGTTGTTTTGTAATGAAATACTAAGAGCTGATTGGTTACATAGCCATAGAGATGGAATGTTAGCCAATCGCAGGGCAAGCCTCTGTCCTTAGGACCTGCCCTTTGAGAAGCCATAACACAATGGTGCAAAGACTGTATCAGAACCATTAGCCTTTTTGCATCTGGGGACCCTGACTGCTTAGGGGAGCAGAGACATTTTCTTTAAGAATTTTTCTGTACTACCAAGAATCAAGATTTTCAACCGCCTTGGTAAAGACTTTGCACTTCAGAATTCTGCAACTAAGGACTTGAGGCAGACTTTAAAGTGTAGGTTTTTATGTATATTTTCCATTTTATTTTCAATATCCTGTAATCAGTGTCCAGAATTATTTGCCTTTATGATATTTACTGTATTTATTATTTATTTAGTAAATCTTTTGGCTTACTTTTAAGATAATTCTGCCAGTGTCATTTGTGTGTTGCCTTGGGGAGAGTTGTTCAAACTATACTACGCCTGTGTGATTGCTTAAGGGCCAAAACTCTACCAAAGGAAACAAGCACTAGGGACTCTGTGTGATGAAGGGGGGGGAGAAAATATGAAGGGTCTCAGGAGGAGTCTGTGGGGGTTTGAATCGAGCTCTGTATTTCTGGGGAAAGACACATAATAGGGTGTATAGGGCCCCCGAAGCCTATACATGCCTGTGGCTTTTCTAGTTCATTGTGCAGTGGCCAAGAGAGTTCTGTCCCAGGAACACAGACTCTAGACTGCATTTGTACCCCCTCGCATGGAGAGAGGGTGCTCTGGGATCCTCTGGTGTATTTTCAGTTGTGAGACAGCGAGCATGCTAAAAGGACAGAAAAAGGGTATCCCTGACCCCCATCACAAGAGGGATTTTCTGTGACACAGAGAATCCCACCCCATGGGAGTGGGCTTGTGGCAGATTTGGTGAGCAGCAGTGCAGCTGGCGAACTGTTTGAACAACCACCCACAAACTGGCAGAAATTTGGAAAAAGGGAAAATTGGTTACAAGATGTAGTTCCCCACCCTGTTTTTTTTTTTTTGTGCTTCAAGTAAAAGATAGGCTAGTGGTAGTGTAGGGAAGAAACATGACTTCCAAGTACAGCAACTACACTGTAGAAGAACTGAAGCAGCTGTGCCAGGAGAGAAGGGTCCAATATGAAGGGCACAGTAAGAAGCACCTCATGGAAGTCCTAGAAGCAGTCGATGAACAGGCAGCAGCCCGGGGCACCAGGTCACAGTCAGTGACTGAAAGGGACGAGACCTTGGATGTCGGGGTGTCAAGGGCCATCGCAGTGTCCAGTCTCAGAGAGGACAGCAAGACCAGAGGGAACCCAGAGCCACAGCACCAGGGAAGACCACCACAGAGCTGGAGCTGGAAGGGATCAGGCTGCAGCTACAGCTGAGGAAACTGGAGCTGGGGCAGAGAAAGTTCAAAGCCCAGTAGCAGAGGGAATTCAAGCAGAGAAAGTTCAAAGCCCAGCAGCAGAGGGAATTCCAGCAGAGAAAGTTCAAAAGGGAGATGCAGGAAAAACAGCACCAGAGATAGGCCAAGGAAAAGCAGTGCCAGAGAGAGGCAGAGAAAAAGCAGCGCCACAGGGAGTTTGAACTGGACAGGCTAAGACTCCAATGACCAGAGCCAGAGGAGGTAAGTGGCAGGGGTAAACCTGAAACTCCAGGGCTGGGGTATAAATTAAATTCCAAATTAATAGCTGAATTTAAAGAGGGGGAGAATATGGATGCATTTTTGAATTCATTTGAAAAGGTCTGTATCCAGGTCAAGATACCCCGGGAGGTCTGGAGCTTTCAACAATCCCCACTGCTTACTGGAAAAGAGCATGAGGCACTAGGCCAAATGGACAATGAGGATAGCAAAGACTATGAGAAACTTAAAACTGCTTTACTTAAAAACTGTGAACTGACTCTTGAGGCCTACAGGGTTACTTTCTGTAAACTCTGTAAAAGCCCTGACATGAGCTTTAAAGAACTAGCCACAAAGCAATGGCAGTTTTTAAAACAGTCGGAGGGGGTGGAAGCAAACTCTGTGGGATAAACTGAGGAGGTCATACTTTTAGAACAGTTATTTTGGGCTTTCCCAGTGGAGCTGAAAACCTGGCTGGAGGACCAGAATCCAGAAACAGAGCTCTTGGATTGTTATGCCAGGAGCAGACCTGCTCTGAAAGGACATGGGGGAGCAGGTGCTGTAGGGCAAAAAGGGAAAAGTGCACCTTCAGGGCAGCTAACACCCTCAATGTCTCTGCAGAAAGGGGGAAGCCCCAAGTTACCAAGAAGGAATGTCTTGGAAAAAAAGAATGATGGCTGTTGGTTTTGTAAGCAGCCAGGGCATCTTGCTAGGTAGTGTCCTAAAAAGGTGCAAAGTGGACAAAGTGTCTCTCAAAAGGAGGTGGGTGCACTATGTATCCCTGAGAGTATGCCTGTGAACATGAGGGAGCACATACACCTGGTTACTGTAGATGGGGTGCAGGCCCATGGGTTAAGGTACACAGGGGCATCTCTTACCCCGGTAAAAGGGGATTTGGTTGAGCCTGAACAGCTTATACCTAATTAGTTTGTCACTGTGAAGGGGTTTACAAGGGAGGAGAAAACCCTGCCACTAGCTAGTGTTTTCCTGGATTGTGGTGAGACAGGAGAGAGAGTGTGCAAAAAATGGCAGTGGCAGACAACCTCGCTCTGGATGTTATTATAAGGAATAATCTACAGCAGGGGGTGGTGTGTGTGGTTACCCACAGTCAGATGGCTAAGGCTGCTTGTAATTCCCTGAACCTCACAGATGCCCCTGTGGAAAAGAATAGGAGGCAGGTTCCCCAGCCTGTGTTTCCTAAAATGGAGAATAGTGAAAGGGAGGTAGAACTTCCCCAAGTAGCCATTCACCAAACAGCTACAGAAGGTTACTCTGAAGAGGGAGGGGTAACAAATGGTCAGAAGGTTAGGGATGGCAGTGACTCTGAATGCCCTGAAGTTAGAACTATGGACCCTAGTTTAGGCACTGAGGGGGACATGTCCCATGCCTTGGGAAAATGTGAAGATTTTGCAGTTGCTCAGATGACTGACCCTATTTTGGAGAGGCTGAGGGCTTGTACAAAATCTGATGGGACACAGGGAGGTGACATGAGACATAGGGTATTTTGGGGCAAAGGACTTGTATAGACAGGATGCGAGGACAGAGGGAGGGGTGATGGGCAGGCAGCTTGTCATTCCTCAGGGGTATCGTGAGTGGTTGCTCAAGGTCACCCATGATATTCTCATGTCCAGACATCTGGGCATCACTTGCATCATGCAGTGATTCACCCAAAATTTCTATTGGCCCAACTTCACCCAGCAAGTGAAGGAATATTGCAAATCTTGTCACCCATGCCAACTGATAGAGAAGGAAGGTAGTAAAACAAAAGCTGCCCTACTTCCCTTGCCCATTGTGGAGGAGCCATTACAGAGGGTAGGAATGGATATTGTGGGACCCTTGAATACCCCAAACTCCTCCAGAAAAAGGTTTATCCTGACGGTGGTTGATTACACCACCTGATACCCAGAGGCGATTGCCCTCTCCTCAGTTAGGGCAGACAAAGTGGCAGATGCCTTGCTATGGATTTTCTCCAAGGTCTGGTTTCTGCAGGAGGTTATCTCTGATCAAGGGGGTAACTTTATATTGGACCTGATGAAGTCTTTGTGGGAGAAGTGTGGGGTGGTGCGGAGACATATGACACCTTATCACCCACATGCCAATGAGCTTGTGGAACATTTTAATGGTACCCTAAAAATGATGCTCCAAGTGTTTGCTGAACAGAATGGGAGGGACTGGGAGAAATACCTTCTCCACCTGTTGTTCGCATACAGGGAGGTGCCCCAAGAGTTGACAGGGTACTCCCCCTTCAAACTCTTATACAGACGTAGGGTGCATGGGCCCCTAGACTTGATCCAGGAAGACTGGGAAGGCAAGCACACCACCCAGGAGATTCTAGTGGAGTATGTCCTTAAGTTCAGGGAGAAGCTGAATGAGCTTATGGTGGTGGCAAAAAGCAACCTGTTAGCTGCCCAGCAGAAGCAAAAAGTCTGGTATAATCACAGAGCCAGAGCTTGCTCATATAGCACAGGCAAGGAGGTGATGGTCCTCATTCCAGTGTAACCCCCTGTTCCAGGGGTTACAAGAATCCCATTAGAGTTAGTGGTAGGCAGGGAAGGCAGCTAGTGATTTGCCAGTAAATGGATTTCACTCTGTCTCTATCTGTGTTGTTAGTCTCAGCTGAGAGCTGGAGTGGTGATGTCATTTTAGAACTCTCACGGCTGCCTAAGCCACACAGCCAGTTTCTGTGAGTGGGGAATTTAGAATCCTGTAGTCAGTTGGTGGCTGGAGTCTGCAGAGTGTAGTTGCAGTTCCAGCAGCAGCTCTGATATAGAGCTGCAGTGTTCATTTGTTTTCTTTCTCACCATAGTGGAGTACAACAATCTTCCAGATTTGTTTAAGTGGTGGAAACCATCTCCAGGGATTTTCCAGTGTTTCATCCCAGGAGGGATGGAGCAGGCTGCCAGAATGTTAGGGTCAATCCTCTGATTCTACCAGGACATTGGTGAAGCTGCCTTGTTTGACATCTTCTGTAGTACTTTTGTTTGTGTGAAACTGCCCAGGTGTACCTGCATTTCTTGGGTGAATTCTTTGACAAAGGGACCCTGTATCTAAAACAGTTTAAAAGTTGGCTGTCCTCAGTGGAGTCCAGTATGTGACCGTCCATGTGAACAGAACTTTTACCTTTTGTCACCCCTGTGGTGTCCTGTGAGGATGTTAAGTGTGAAATACATTTCTAGAAAACATCTTCTGTACATTTTGGATAATGTGAGGTGTATTTACCAGAGGGATGGCTGAGTATGAACTTGGAAACAAAAGGTGGGAGACCGCCTATCTGGAGTGACCAGTTTAGCACTCCGGATTCTGAAGGGCACCTGTCTTTTCTGTCAGTGCATGTGGCCAATGCCTGAAGAAAGTTCTACCCCAGTGAGTGGGTTTTTTCTCCAGTTTTACCCCAGTGTGTGGGTCTTCTCCAGTTTTACCCCAGTGAGTGGGTCTTCTCCAGTTTTGCCACAGTGAGTGGGTTTTCTCCAGTTTACCCCTTGTGTGTGAGTTCTGCGAGTCTTGAGCCTCTTGTGCTTTGTCGTGGTCTGTGTGCCACAGCTTATCATATGCAGTATGGGAAGTGTCCAAGTACTGGCTGTGTGTTCCTAGTCAAGGGAAATTGCTTGTGGGTGTTCTACAGGTGGCTAGTCCACAATTTCTACAGTCATCCTATGCTATATAGGAAGTTTTGGAGTTCTTTAGCTCAGATATCTACATTTACCGTGTGTATAATCCTTGTGGGTCCATCTTTGTTTTGTGTGTTCCTCCTTTGTTACAGAAGAAAGCCACACTCTAGAATCCCAACCTGGTTTGAACATTTATTTTATTGCTTCCTGAGTGTGGAGTTACTTGGGTACCCCTGTCCAGAAGTGCAAACCTAGCATAGCCCTGAGCAAACATTCTCTCCCTGGGACCTGGGTTGTGGCCATGGTATTGGTCCCACCACATGTGTGCCAGGTAGTAGCCGCACTTGGTTTGTGTTTTATAATGACTACACCATCTGCATATCCCACCTTGTCTATAGTGGCACAATGTAACCCCCACCCCTCTTTTTTCCCCCTAGACTATGGGAGGTGTACCTGCTAGTTAAATAAGGGTCTGGTGGTGGCTTACAAAAATGGGGGCTCTTCCGACGATGTTGTTTAATCTGGGAAGAAAACAATGGATAGCTTGCTTGGGGTATGGCTAGCATTTTGTCTGTCTGGCAGTGTGGTAGCTCAAAACTGGAAGGGAAGCTTTGTGCAGAAGGATCTGCCCAGGATAGTACCATCCGTATATGCCGCTGTATGCCTGCTGTTCAAGTGCAGCTGTGTGTTTGTGCCATCTTTACCAAGGGACTGTAAAGCCAGAATGTGTATGCCATTGCCCTGCATCAAGAACATTGACAGAACTTTTAAATTTCAAGTTTTAAGTGCTGAAAGTAATGAGGACTTTGGGGAACAGAGAGATAAATGTGCCCTGAAAGTTTCATGTTCTTTGTGTGTGAATTGGGGGAGTCGCTAAAGAAATAGCCAAGTTCTGAGTAAAGAAATGGTCAAAAATAGCGTTTCCACTGTGAAATTTCAGCCGAGAAAAAAAGTTCAGTTTGCAATTTAAATTTTGCCCTGCTCGACAATCGCTGTGGAGGAAGAGTGCGAGGGGAGGGAGACAGAGAGAGGCTCATTTGCATGGCGTTGAGTGAGTGGTGTGACTGCAATCAGTCCTGCCCCCTAGCCAGCTTCAGAGTGCAGCTTAGTGTTCGAGAAGGAGAGAGCGAGTGGTGTGTGAGCTGGTCAGCCAGGAGAAACCATCCAGGGGACTGTGAATGTTCTAAACCTGTAAATACAGACCTTTTATATTAAAATTCTGGCTCAACCCATTATCTGACCAACTGGGAAGAAAGCTTGGTGTTTGTGGTAACAATCGGTGGGCTCGACAGCCCGTTTCACCCTAGAGGCCTCCCAGGATTGGCTTTAGGCCGAGAAATTTCCATCGGAGCAAGCCAACTACTAATTCAGTGAGTACCATTCAAAATAACTGTGCTCAAACTGTGTGTGATATCATATTTGGGACATGTAGTGGGGAAGGGACACCTACGTCCAAACCAGGCCAAGGTAGAGGTCATTGAGGCATGGCCCACACAGGAGACCCAGAAGCAGATCAGAAGCTTCTTGGGGACTGTAGGGTACTACAGAAAATTTGTACCAAATTACAGCACCCTGGTAGCTCCCCTGTCTAGCTTGTTAAAGAAAATGCAACCTAAGAAAGTAATATGGGACCCAGTATGTAACAGGGCATTCACCCAGCTAAAAGCCACACTGTGCAGTGTCTCTGTGCTGGCCAGCCCAAACTACACTAGACCATTTGTTGTGCAGACAGATGCCTCAGATGCAGGGATTGGTGCTGTTCTCAGCCAGACATCCTGACAGGGGAAAGATCACCCAATTGTGTACCTAAGTAGGAAGCTACTTCCCCAGGAGAAGGCATACTCCACTGTGGAAAAAGAATGGCTTGCCCTGGTGTGGTCACTTAAGAAGCTAGAGCCCTATCTCTATGGGAGGTCCTTTGAGGTAGAGACAGACCACAACCTGTGGTGTGGCTAAACCAAATGGGAAAGACAAATGGGAGACTCCATAGATGGAGCATTGCACCACAGGCCTATGACATGGACATTAAACATAGGTCAGGCTCTGCTAATGCCAATACGGATGGCCTATCCCACCAATTGGAGTAAGGGACAGAACTGGTGGAAACCCTTACTAAAAAGGGGTGTGTTTCCCCAGGTTCTGTTAAGGATGGAGGAGTATGGCATGATAGAGCCATACCTAATTGTTCTATTCATATTTTATGGTATTTTATGTGAGAAATGCATAAGGTGGCTCAATGTAAGTTGTAAAGGATCATGGGTACAAAGACATGGGCCCTGCGGAATGATGTTGTAACTCTTGTTACTGGGCAGAGAATCTGTCAGCTGCTAGCTGGGGACTGGAGTTTAATTAAATCATTTAAAAGGAGACAAAAGAATAATTAAGCAGAGTTGGAAGCAAGGCACATCCCTTTGTGCTTGTGAAAGGCCAGGACATCCAGTGGTGCCATTCGGTTTGAGTTCCTTTTGTCTCTTCAAGTCTTACCTGAGATAATCCCATTACAGCTGAATGGGCTACCATTTAAGTAAATGGCTGTACACTGAGGATAGTTTAATTACAGCCATTTCCAAGGAGGGAGGTTGGATTTTCCCCTGGAGTTCTGGTTTAGACTAGTTGACCTCTGAGCCTTTTTTCTCTCATATTCAGAAATGCACATTTGTTGTTTTGTAATGAAATACTAAGAGCTGATTGGTTGCATAGCTATAGAGATGGAATGTTAGCCAATCGCAGGGCAAGCCATTGTCCTTGGGAACTGCCCTTTGAAAAGCCAATAAAACAATGGTGCAAAGACTGTATCAGAACCTTTAGCCTTTTTGCATTTGGGGACCCTGACTGCTTAGGAGAGCAGAGACATTTTCTTTAAGAATTCTTCTGTGCTACCAAGAATCAAGATTTTCAACTGCCTTGGTAAAGACTTTGCACTTCAGAATTCTGCAACTAAGGACTTGAGGTAGACTTTAATCTCAAAGTTTAAAAATGCAGGTTTTTATGTATATTTTCAATTTTATTTTCAATATCCTGTAACCGATGTCTAAAATTATTTGTCTTTGTTATTTACTGTATTTATCATTTATTTAGTAAATCTTTTGGCTTTCTTTTAAGATAATTCTGCCAGTGTCATTTGAGTGTGTTGCCTTGGAGAGAGTTGTTCAAACTATACTACGCCTGTGTGATTGCTTAAGGGCCAAAACACTACCAAAGGAAACAAGCACTAGGGACTCTGTGTGATGAAAGGAGGGGAGGAAATATGAAAGGTCTCAGGGGGAGTCTGTGGGGGTTTGAACCAAGCTCTGCATGTCTGTGGAAAGACACATAACAGGGTGTATAGGGCCCCCTGAAGATTATATATGCATGTGGCTTTTCTGGCTCATTGTGCAGTGGCCAAGAGAGTTCTATCCCAGGAACACAGACTCTAGACTGTATTTATACCCCCTCACACAGACAGAGGGTGCCCTGGGATCCTCTGGCATATGTACAGTTGTGAGACAGTGAGCGTCCTAAAAGGACAGAGGAAGGGTATCCCTGACCCCCCCATCACAAGAGGGATTTGCTGTGACACAGAGAATCCCACCCCATGGGAGTGGGCTTGTGACAGCATGTGCAAACAGGGTTTTGCACCAGGGAAAAGTTTTGAATATCTGGCCCCATGTGCCAATCGAGAATAATCTTTTACAGATGTTGCTGTTATTTGGTAACTTAATCCTAATATGTCCTGTGTAGTTCTTTTTTTCTTTAAGGTAAGCCTTAAAATTGTGAAAATTGCAAAAAATATTATTCGGGGCCCTTTTGAAGTAAATACTCTTCAATCCAATCTATTTCTTTGGTTATTCTTTTATTTTCTGCCCCCTACATTTCATTCTGTAAAGAGTTTGTTCACTGAGTTATATTTTTCTTTTTTGTTCTCAAATAATACTGTATATAAACACATTTATTACATGTTAGTGTTTCATTCTTTCTACTACCTTTATACAATTCATATTAAATATTTTTTGGTGTACATACATACCACTTCAACAAGGATACTTGCATATGAACCCTTGCTATTTCTTAATTATTCACAGGGCTCTTTATTTGCACTCATTTTGAACAATGTTCTAAATCCTGTAATGGCATATTTAAAATTGCTTTATACACAGTGCTGCTCATAAATGAGAATTAATTTAACTACTGTCCAAAGGCTTGATTACCTTTTTATCTGGCTTGCAGCATACCTTTAGAAAAACCTTTGAGCTGTTTGGAGTGGTGTCAAAGGGTGATCTGTTTGCCCTGAATTTTTTGTGGACAGACATTGTGTTGTCAGCCAGAACCCCCCCCCCCCAATGTCTCTGTAATGTCTTTACAATTGTCTTTGTCTGTTTCTGTTTAGCATAGACTGGCCACCTATGCAAATAATTATGTTATGTGTAATTGTTCGTTTCCATGTCCTTCTGGCTGACCAACGCCTTGTTTGCCCATGTTATAGCGTTAGGCTGTATATTTAAATAGCGTGGCCCCTTTAAGAAGCCATAATGGATTCAGAAACTGCTTTAAACCTTCTTTCCTGCATAAACCGACGCTTTATGCCAAACTTGATGTTTTAACATGTTCCTTAGGTTAGGACTCTCAATAATCGTTCTCGCTTAAATCGCACCTTCGCCAGCCGCGCTGCGTGCTGCACGAACGTGCGCACCTTCGTGCAGCTCGCAAACGCCGCGAATGATATAAAAGATGCTTTATATTGCTTAAAATGTGTCAGAGAGGCTGCAGCACTGAATTCTGTAGCAATAAGCACTGCCTCTCTGACTAGGTGCAATAGACAGCCAAATATTGAATCCCTTTTCAGTACAAACGTCTAAGGGGGTAATACAGGCAGCAACAGAGTGTTGTTTAAACCCCTTTTACAAGGTTTCTGAGGTAGTTTCTTCTGTCTCCAAACTTAGAAACTGCAGTAGGCATTTAAATTAAGTAAAGCAACTGAATATCAGAAAACATTATCTACCTGGTGGATACTGAAGCATGTGGGAGGCTCTCTTGAATGGTGTATGCCTTCTTTCTAAAGGGCTCACCGGCCATTGTGTTGGTCCTTTTATACAATGAGGGGAGGGACTAACAGTGTGGACTTGACTCTAAAGGGTCTAAATGGAATATTAATGCTAGCACAACCTGTATATATGTTTGAATAGGATTATAGTGCACTTCTGTATAACTGAAAGACATAAATAATTGCGTTATATAAAATTACTTGTTTTACACTTGATTGATGGCTCAATCAGCCAATGAGAGGTCAGTCTAGGGTATATATTGCCAGCAGTTCAAGCTGAAAGTCAGTAGCAGTCAGGATGGTGAAGTGAATGCTTCTGTACTAGTGCGCTAGTTAAAATATGAAAGCTGCTATTCATGTTTGCCTTTATACCTTTTATGCTTTTGCCTGTTCATTTTGGTCAAACAAGTCCGCTTTATTTTATTTTGTAACTCTGGTTGGAAAACTCTACAAATAAATTATTTGAAGCTGAACAAGAAGAGAGCCTCCTGAAGTTCTTCTGCCATACAGTTTTTTTCCCACCACACTGGTGTCAGAAGTGGGATTATACTGGTTGTAACTAACCGTGAGTCCATCCAAGACTCTCGTGAACTCTGTATGCAGAAGACACGGACGGATCCTGATACCTTTTCCAGGATCGTTACTCGCTCAATTTCAGCAGCTTTTCATTTACCTTTGTATTCTGGCATGGAACAAGTGGTGAGAAAGAAGGAAGGGAAGCCGACTTCTCAGGTGGAAGAGAAACCTGAGGCAAGTGGAGGAGGTGCAGGAGGAACAAGCGAAGAGATTCCACCTCAGGAGACACATGAGCTGGTAAGGTGGCTATGCATGCAACAGGTGGAGATGGCAAGACAAAGGGAATTGGATAAAAAAGAGTATGAGGCCAGATGGGCTGATACCCTGAGGGCAATACAAGCCCTAGGTGTCAGTAGACCACCGGACCAACCAGTGGGTGGCTACAAAAATATAAAGTTAGCAAAACTAACAGACTCTGATGATATTGAAGCCTATATTATGACTTTTGAAAGAGTTGCTACAGCATGTGCTTGGCCCAGAGATCAGTGGGTGATTCTGCCTGGCCCACTACTTGACCGAAAAGCTCAGCTGGCATATAGCCATGTGGAAGTGGCACACGCAAATAATTATGAGCAAGTAAAAGCTGCCATCCTGAAGCGATATGATATAAATACTGAGACTTATCGCCAGCGGTTTCGGACTTATAAGTATTTGAATGCGGACAACCCACAGGACGCCTATGTGCGACTAAAAGACTTGTGCTTTAAGTGGCTCCAGCCTGCTACTAGGACCCTTGACCAGATTCTGGAAACCATTGTGTTGGAACAATTTATCAAGATCCTTCCACAAGAAGTTCAATTATGGGTGAAGGAACATCGACCAGAGACTTCGGATGCTGCGATTCGACTTGCAGAGGATTTTATTGCTGCCAGATCTTCACGGTCAAAAGGAATTTTACCTCATGGTCATCCTTCCACTGGTCCCAGACAGATTGCACCTCCTTCTTCCTCTTCACCAACTACAACAAAGGTAAATTCCAAAGTGCAAAGAGGCTATAACCCTGACATCATATGTCGTGAATGTGGTGGTAAGGGGCATGTAGCACGATTTTGTCCAAAAAGAAATCTGAAACTATACACTTAGCCTTAGCCAATTGGGGACATTATGTGTTGCCAGTTCATGGCTGAGTACTGTATATGGCCTACTTGATTCTGGGAGTAAACAGACTCTCATACAAAGCACCTTATTAAATCTAGCTTCTAAACCCAAGGCTCAAACAACTAGAGTGGACTTGTATACATGGGGATACCCATCTCTACCCTCTCTATAATTTGGACATAACAATACAAGGACATACACATAACATCCCAGTGGGTGCTGTCCCTAACTTACCAGTTCCTGTTCTGATTGGCCATGATTATCCAGACTTTCAGGCTTTATTATCTAACAATTTAGTTGCCATGGTAACCAGATCTCAGACTAAAGAAGGCCTAGAACAGATATTCTCGCTTCTCTTCTGATATTTATGGTGACACCAAGAAGAGCAAGAAATCAAAGGCACAGAAGCGGAAAGACAAGAGACAGTGGACCCAAGAGCATAGTGAGAAGCCTAACATGAACACTGAGTCCATAATCTCCACAAGGACTTTAAGACTGCACAACAGCAGGACACTAGCTTACAGGACTATTTTTACAGTTGAATGATGGTCAAAAGTATAAGATGCACAATGGTTTGTTGTACCAGAATGTGTTAACCCAAAACTGGGGAAGAAATAGATCAGTTAATGGTACCTAGCAAATACAGACAACAATTATTAGAACTAGCCCATGATATACCATTAGCTGGACATTTAGGTAGAGACCGACATTAAACCGATTGTTGTATCGTTTCTACTGGCCTGGTATTCATGAGCAAGTAGCTGATTTTTGTAAGAGTTGTACTGAATGTCAAAAGTAGCTATGTTAAAGAAAAGTGATAAGGTTCCTCTGTTACCTTTACCTTTGATAACTACTCCTTTTGAGCGAATAGCCATGGATATAGTTGGCCCACTTCCAAAAAGTTCAAAAGGTAATCAATATATCCTTGTAGTGTGCTACTACACAACTAAATACCCAGAGGCTATTCCTTTACGCACTATCTCTGCTTCAAAAATAGCAGAGGAACTTGGTAAACTCTTTAGTAGGACTGGCATACCAAAAGAGATCCTAACTGATAGGGGCAGTAACTTCTGTTCTCTCCTATTAAAGAGATTATATAGTGTTTTGGGTATTTCTGCCATCCTTACTACCCCATATCACCCTCAAACAGATGGTTTAGTGGAACGGTTCAACCAGACACTTAAGAAAATGTTGCAGAAGTTCTGTAAAGAGGAGGGCCGAAAATGGGATGTGCTGCTTCCCTATTTAATGTTTGCATACAGGGAAGTACCACATGCCTCTACAGGGTTTTCTCCTTTCGAATTGCTCTATGGTCGAAACCCACGAGGTCCACTAGACCTGGTAAAAGAACAATGGGAAGATGGGAAAATGTCACATGGTCAAGATCCTAGTGAGTATATATCTCACCTCAGAAAAAAGCTGTCCAGATACATAGAACTTGCTGAAGAAGAAGAAGAATCAGTATTTATATAGCGCTTTTCATACATCCAAAGCACTTTACAAGCAATGCTAGACTGGTAGTGAAGTGACTGAATGTGTGGTGGCGGCCATATCGCACATCATCACCCACACACAGCCTGGATAATTGCATGAACCGGTTTATGGGAAGGGGAATGTTGGCCAGGACACCGGGAATGTTCCCTACTTTGTGAAGAGTGCCCTGGGTTCTTTTACTTCCACCTGGACACCCACCAGGACAACACCAGGATGGGTAGAAGGGACCTCGGTTTAACGTCTCATCCGAAGGACGGCACACCCCAGCAGTACAGCACCCCCCAATACTGCACTCGGATGCCAGCGATTTTTAGGTGCAAGTCCAATCCCAGTGTGGGACGAGAACCCATGACCTTCTGGTCCAGAGGCGGATGTGCTACCAACTGAGCCACGCTGACACCAGGTGAATAGTAAACAACAAGGAATACAAAAACTCCATTATGACAAGGGTACAAAACCCAAGGTATTCCAAGAAGGTGAAAAAGTTCTATTATTACTCCCATCCTCTGACAATAAGTTATATATGAAATGGCAAGGCCCATACACTGTGGTTAAACAAACAGGCCCTGTCACTTACCAGATTGAATTGCCAGATAAAACAAAAAAACTTAATATATTTCATGTAAATCTACTAAAGAAATGGGTAGAGAGAAAAGATTCTCCTTGTGTTTTATCTGTCCTGAAAATCCCATTAGTGAACTAGATATAGTGTATCAACGCCTAGAAATGAAAGGTGGTGGCCTTGATAACCTAAATATTAACCCTGAGCTCTCTAACCAGCAAAGAGCAGAACTGAATACTATGCTGCAACCTTTTGCTGAATATTTCACAGGAACACCTGGTAAAGTAACAGATATATTTCACAATATTGAAACCACCCAGAAAGAACCTATAAGAGTAAGGCCCTACAGGATTCCAGAAAAACTAAGACCTGAAGTAGAAAAAGAATTAAAAAACATGCAACAACTGGGTATTATTGAACCTTCCTGCAGTGACTGGAACTTCCCCATGGTTATTGTAAGCAAGAAAGAGGGTGGGGTTCGGATTTGTCTAGATTTTAGGAAACTAAATAATATCTCTAAATTTGACAGTTATCCAATGCCTCGTGTTGACGACATTCTTGATCATTTAGGAAAAGCACAATATATTTCAACCCTTGATCTCACTAAGGGATATTGGCAGATTCCTTTAAGACCAAAGGACAGAGAAAACTGCTTTCAGCACTCCACTTGGTCTATATCAGTTCACAGTCATGCCATTTGGGCTCCATGGAGCCCCAGCAACTTTCCAGTGACTCATGGACAAACTTCTTTGCCACATTCTGCATATAGTGCCGCTATCTGGACGATGTGGTAATCTTTAGTAACACATGGTCAGACCATTTACTACACCTAGCTACCATATTAAAGGTTATAACTTCTGCAGGTTTGACAATAAATCCAATAAGTGTTCTTTAGCCATGAAAGAAACTGAATACCTGGACTTTCAAGTAGGTGGAGGTCTAGTAAAGCCTATAAAATCTAAAATTGAAGCAGTAGCACACAGCCCCAGACCAGTGACTAAAAAAGATGTAAGGTCTTTCCTAGGACTTGCCAGCTATTATAGGTGTTTCATTCCAAACTTTTCTATGATTGCTAATCCTCTCACTGAGTTAACAAAGAAACGTCTCCCAGAAAAGGTAACATGGACGCCAGATTGTGAAGAAGCCTTCACAGCCATTAAAGCAATCTTATGTTCATTCCCAGTCTTACGTCACTTGATTTTACAATGCCTTTCATATTGCAGACAGATGCTTCAAATTCTGGTATAGGAGCTGTGTTATCTCAAATTATAGAAGGAGAAGAACATCCTATCATTTATATTAGCAGAAAATTACTTGAAAGAGAAGTGAAATATTCCACCATTGAGAAGGAATGTTTGGCGTCCGCATATAGAGACATTGAAATTTTATTTGTGGGGAACTGAATTTGAGCTATGGACAGATCATAACCCTTTGTGTTGGCTCAACATTATGAAAGATCGCAACCCTAGAATCATGAGATGGTATCTAGCATTGCAGCCATATTGTTTTAAAATAAAACACAGGAAAGGAAATGAACATACAAACGCTGATTTTATGTCTAGATATGGCTTTGACCATACAACTGAAGACCTCGGGGTAAAGTGATGTAATAACAATGAGAAAATATGTATAATAAGTTGATATTTTATTAAAATATAGCAGCTAATAAAATTTGCTGCTACATTTTTTCCTATGGGACCCCGAGGTGGAGCCTAGGGAGTGGTGGGCTCTGGCTCCATCCTTTACAGTATTGGATCTAATAAGAAATAATAAAAACAAAAGACTCTGTTGATCAGTGACTTTTGTTATTTTGAGGTGGGAGGAGAATGTCAAAGGGTGATCTGTTTGCCCTGAATTTTTTGTGGACAGACATTGTGTTGTTAGCCAGAACCCCCCCCCATGTCTCTGTAATGTCTTTACAATTGTCTTTGTCTGTTTCTGTTTAGCATAGACTGGCCACCTATGCAAATAATTATGTTATATGTGTAATTGTTCGTTTCCATGTCCTTCTGGCTGACCAGCGTCTTGTTTGCCCATGTTATAGCGTTAGGCTGTATATTTAAATAGCGTGGCCCCTTTAAGAAGCCATAATGGATTCAGAAACTGCTTTAAACCTTCTTTCCTGCATAAACCGACGCTTTATGCCAAACTTCGATGTTTTTAACATGTTCCTTAGGTTAGGACTCTCAATAATCGTTCTACTTAAATCGCACCTTATGACGATCACGCTGCATGCTACAAACGTCACGCACCATACGTCACAGCTTCATAAGCATACGAATGAAATATAAAAGACACTTTATATCACTTAAAATGTGTCAGAGAGGCTGCAGCACTGAATTCTGTAGCAATAAGCACTGCCTCTCTGACTAGGTGCAATAGACAGCCAAATATTGAATCTCTTTTCAGTACAAACGTCTAAGGAGGTAATACAGGCAGCAACAGAGTGTTGTTTAAACCCCTTTTACAAGGTTTCTGAGGTAGTTTCTTCTGTCTCCCACACTTAGAAACTGCAGTAGGCATTTAAATTAAGTAAAGCAACTGAATATCAGAGAATTTTGAAACATTATCTACCTGGTGGATACTGAAGCATGTGGGAGGCTCTCTTGAATGGTGTATGCCTTCTTTCTAAAGAGCTCGCCGGCCATTGTGTTGGTCCTTTTATACAATGAGGGGAGGGACTAACAGTGTGGACTTGACTCTAAAGGGTCTAAATGGAATATTAATGCTAGCACAACCTGTATATATGTTTGAATAGGATTATAGTGCACTTCTGTATAACTGAAAGACATAATTGAGTTATATAAAATTACTTGTTTTACACTTGATTGATGGCTCAATCAGCCAATGAGAGGTCAGTCTAGGGTATATATTGCCAGCAGTTCAAGCTGAAAGTCAGTAGCAGTCAGGATGGTGAAGTGAATGCTTCTGTACTAGTGCTCTAGTTAAAATATGAAGGCTGCTATTCATGTTTGCCTTTATACCTTTTATGCTTTTGCCTGTTCATTTTGGTCGAAACAAGTCCGCTTTATTTTTATTTTGTAACTCTGGTTGGAAAACTCTACAAATAAATTGTTTGAAGCTGAACAAGAAGAGAGCCTCCGTTGAAGTTCTTCTGCCATACAGTTTTTTTCCCCCGCCACAAGTGGGTTTAGCATTTCTTGTTCTGTGAAAACACAACCATTTATTCTCCTGTTACTTCCTTGTTTCAAAATCCTTCATTTTACTGTTTTGTTTTACAAACTTCATTATTAATATGTCACAGATTATGCTGCTTACCCCCCACTCATTGCTCTTATGTTTTCTTTATTTCAATTCCTCTGCATGTTAGAAATGTTGTCAAGTTTGTTTTACTGGGATTTGCTTCCTAGTTACCTCTCAACCGTTTTTGTGTAATCCCGCGGTGTGACCAATCGTTACGTCACATCAAATTGATCGTGCATGTGTGATTTCAGTTGCTAGGCAACCAAATACTACTGCACAGCTTGTGAAGTCAGTTTTACACAAAAACAGGCCATTTATTCTCATTTGCTGCAGCTCTGTGTTGCTTTACATTCATTAATATGCCTGTGGGATTATTCAAAAGGCCATTATTAAGCCATGCTGCACTCTAAAGGGAGACAGTGAGCGAACGGTGCAGAGTTAGGCAAATCTGAATAATCCATTATTTGAGAGTGTAAGAGGTCATTTGTGCCTTGATCTTCCATCTAGCATGATGCTATACTGTTTCAGGTGTTTTTCAATGCTACTGGATATCGAGTAGCCATTCTGATTACCTCAGCTTTGCATCAGTTTCTTTTTAGTTTTTACCTGTTTTTTATTTAGCTCCTATGTTGTTCTATTTCTTAATCTACTTAGAAAAATCAAGCCATTTTATTATCCATGTTTGACAGTTCTTAGGTTTTTTCAAATGGCCGTTTGAATACCTCAGTATTGCATCAATTTCTCTTTACTTTTACAATGTATATTCTTGATTCCTATAATGTTCTATTTATTTACATATTTATGAGAATATGCTCCAAGCAATTATTCATCCATATTTGCATATTTATAGGAATATGCACCAAGCCATTATTTGTCCATATTTACAACTCTTGCCAAATTAGGACAGAATGAAGAATCTATTATATAAACAGTATCTGAGGTTATGTTACAACTTAATCTTCCTTGGTTGTTACCATGTTCTGTTTTATACATCTGTTCTAATTTTTTACAAGAATATACAAAGCCAATGTTTAACCATGTTATTCTCCTTAGTATGACCTTTAATAACTATACAATAGTGCAATTACATAAATAAATCTGAACAGTCTTCATTTAAGACAGTGTTGAAGGTTATGTTGCAACTTGTCTTTCCTGTTCTTGTTACTATTTCTCTATTTTACCATTTTAGTACAAGTCTTATTCATGGGCAATATTGGAGGTCATTTGTAACGTGACCTTCCGCAGCCAAGCTCCGTTTATTTTAATGTTGGTTACTACAGATCCAATCACTCTTCCTATAGATAGTATGGAAGGTCACTTACAACTTGACCTTCCTGTTGTTATGACCTTGTTCAATTTTAAATATCATTTACTGATGATTACTGTCAGTTGCTTACTAATTTCTCCATGTTGCACCATATGTATTGTTTTTCTCTTCCCTTTATTTAGATACAGTTTATGTATTTTATATGCACTGTATGTTAATAATAATGAACTTGGGTGTATAGATCCTCGTTAAGGTCCCTGTATTTTGTTGTTTTTTCTTTATCTATGCTAGTGCTATCTGATGTTCTGTTTCTGTTTCCATTCTATCTGCACCCACCCAACCCCGAAGAGCGGATCTAAGTACATGCCTGCCAATTTGTCTTTATATTCATCCCTATTCTGTGAGCTAATGTGTTCATGTGGAATATCCACCTAATTTCTGCTTTTAACAGTAGATCCCGATAATTTCCTCTTTGTTCTGGTGGTGATACTTTATCAAGCCCCCAAAATCTTAGTGAGGCACCATAATATCCTGCTTCTGAAAAATGTGTGGCTACTGGGGAGGTTTCTTCTTTCCTCCTTACATCCCCCTTGTGTTCTCGGATTCTTGTCTTAAGCATTCTACTAGTTTGTCCAATATATAGCTTGTCACAGTGGCATTGTACAACATACACAACCCCCTCTGACATGCAATCAATGTGTTGCTTGATGTGGTGATCATATCCTGTATGGGGATGAATAACTATTCGTTTTTTTGAAGTATGGCTACAAACTGAGCACTTGCCAGAAGGCACCATTCCAGGTGCCAGTGGTCCTAGCATTGGTTGTGTTTCTTTATTTGCTGGTAATTTAATGGGCCTATTATAGCTGCAAAAAAAGTAAAAAACCTTAAGGACCAACTAGTACAATTGCAGTTTAAATTACCAGTAAATAAAGAAACACAGCTATTGCTAGGACCACTGGCACCTGGAATGGTGCCTTCTGGCAAGTGCTCAGTTTGTAGCCATACTTCAAAAAAACAAATAGTTATTCATCCCCATACAGGATATGGTCACCACATCAAGCAACACATTGATTGCATGTCAGAGGGGGTTGTGTATGTTGTACAATGCCACTGTGACAAGCTATATATTGGACAAACTAGTAGAATGCTTAAGACAAGAATCCGGGAAGACAAGGGGGATGTAAGGAGGAAAGAAGAAACCTCCCCAGTAGCCACACATTTTTCAGAAGCAGGACATAATGGTGCCTCACTAAGATTTTGGGGGCTTGAAAAAGTACCAACACCAGAACGAAGAGGAAATTAACAGGATCTACTTTTAAAAGTAGAAATGAGGTGGATATTCCACAAGAACACATTAGCTCACAGAATAAGGATGAATATAAAGACAAACTGGCAGGCATGTACTAAGATCAGCTGTTCGGGGTTGGGTTGATGTAGATAGAGCGGAAACAGAAACAGAACATCAGATAGCACTAGCATAGATACAGAAAAAAAAAAACAAAATACAGGGACCTTAATGAGGATCTATGCACCCAAGTTCATTATCATTAACATACAGTGCATATAAAATACATAAACTGTAACTAAATAAAGGGAAGGGAAAAACAATACATATGGTGCAACATGGAGAAATTAGTATGCAACTGACGGTAATCATCAGTAAATGATATTTAAAATTGAACAAGGTCATAACAACAGGAAGGTCAAGTTGCAAGTGACCTCCCATACCAGCTATAGGAAGAGTGATTGGATCTGTAGTAACCAACATTAAAATAAATGGAGCTTGGCTGCGGAAGGTCAAGTTACAAATGACCTCCAATATTACCCATGAATAAGACCTGTACTAAAATGGTAAAACAGAGAAATGGTAGCAAGAACAGGAAAGTCAAGTTGCAACATGACCTTCAACACTGTCTTAAATGAAGACCGTTCAGATTTATTTATGTCATTGCAGTATTGTTCTATTATTAAAGGTCATACTAAGGAGAGTAACATGGTTAAACATTGTTTGTCCTTGTAAAACATTAGAGCAGATGTATAAAACAGAACATGGTAACAACCAAGGAAGATTAAGTTGTAACATAACCTCTGATATTGTTTATATAATAGATTCTTTGTTCTGTCCTAATTTGGCACGGTTAACATGAGTTGTAAATATGGACAAATAATGGCTTGGTGCATTTTCCTATAAATATGCAGATATGGATGAATAATTGCTTGGAGCATATTCTCATAAATATGTAAATAAATAGAACATTATAGGAATCAAGAATATACATTGCAAAAGTAAAGAGAAATTGATGCAATACTGAGGTATTCAAATGGCCATTTGAAAAAAACTAAGAACTGTCAAACATGGATAATATAATGGCTTGATTTTTCTAAGTAGATTAAGAAATAGAACAATATAGGATCTAAATAAAAAACAGGTAAAAAGTAAAGAGAAATTGATGCAAAGCTGAGGTAATTAGAACGGCTGCTCGATATTCAGTAGCATTGAAAAACACCTGAAACAATATAGCATCATTCTAGATGGAAGGTCAAGGCACAAATGACCTCTTACACTCTCAAATAATGGATTATTCAGATTTGCCTAACTCTGCACCATTCACTCACTGTCTCCCTTTAGAGTGCGGCATGGCTTAATAATGTCTTTTTGAATAACCCCACAGGCATATTAATGAACGTAAAGCAACACAGAGCTGCAGCAAATGAGAATAGATGGCCCGTTTTTGTGTAAAACCGACTGCAGTAGCTGAGCAGTAGTGTTTGGTTGCCTAGCAACTGAAATTGCGCATGCACGATCAACTCAATGTGACGCAATGGTTGGTCACACCATGGGATTACACAAAAATGGGTGAGAGGTAACTAGGAAGCAGATCCCAGTAAAACAAACTTGGCAATGTTTCTAACGCGCAGAGGAATTGAAATAAAGAAAGAAAATATAAGAGCAACGAGTGGGGGTAAGCAGCATAACCTGTGACATATTAATAATGAAGTTTGTAAAAAAAACAGTAAAACAAAGGATTTTGAAACAAGGAAGTAACAGAAGAATAAATGGTTGTGTTTTCACACAACAAGAAACACTAAACCCACTCCAAACAGCTCAAAGGTTTTTCTAAAGGTATGCTGCAAGCCAGATAAAAGGGTAATTAAGCCTTTCGGCAGTAGTTAAATTAGTTCTCATTTGTGAGTGGCACTGTGTATAAAGCAATTTTAAATATGTCATTACAGGATTTAGAACATTGTTCAAAATGAGTGCAAATAAAGAGCCCTGTGAATAATTAAGAAATAGCAAGGGTTCATATGCAAGTATCCTTGTTGAAGTGGTATGTATGTACACCAAAAAATATTTAATATGAATTATATCAAAGTAGTAGAAAGAATGAATTACTAACAATGTAACAAATGTGTTTACAGATTATTTGAGAACAAAAAAGAAAAATAAAACCCAGTGAACAAGCTCTTTGCAGAGCGAAATGTAGGGGGTAGAAAATAAAAGAATAACCAAAGAAATAGATTGGATTGAAGAGTATTTACTTCAAAAGGGCCCCCAATAATATTTTTGTAATTTTCATGATTTTTGAAGCCTATGTGGGGGCTGAAGAAACAAGAAGACAACCATTACCTACTAAATAATTACATGTAAAGCCTTAACATTGCACTGAGCTTTGAGCAGTACGCTGAGCTGCATTCCAGCTTTCCAGTTTGTTTCAGCACCTCCTGTACTCGAACATCTAATGTAATGATGTTATTTGGTCGTCAGTGGGTACTGGGAGTAGAAGCAATATCACGGCAGTAACGATGTCTTCGGATGCAGAGAACAAGATAATTGCACTGTCATGCCACTCTGGTCAATCTTCCTTCATAGTCTTGAGCCTCTAGCAGAGCATTCAGATACTCCTGTATTCTTTCCCTCAGCTGTCAGTGAAGTCAGTAGCTGCAGTCATGAAGATAACATGGAACTGTCTGATTGGTAATGCAAAACATATGTTTATTTATATGACTTTGACAGCTTATAAACTTTCAAATACACCTTGGCCCAGATATTCAAACTGCGCTCAAAAGTAGCGCAACAGCAGGAGCAAGCACAAACCCGTTGCGCAAATGCGCAACAGGTGCGATATTCAAACATGGAGCAGAGCAAATTGCACAAGCAACCAACATCTCAATATCGCACATACTGCGCCATGGCGCAACCAGGTAGGAGAGGCTGAGCAAAAATGCTGCGCTATGGCGCAACCATGGAAGCTCAGCTGAGCAGTGCAGAGCTGCCATAGCGCAAGCACAGCCCCCAGAGCAATGGAACTGCACATCCAGGGAGGCAGGCTGGGGCCCACCGCCAGCCATGCCACACATGGGCACCGGAACTCACTGCAGAACCCACACCACACTGGCACACCCCAATCACAGCATCACTGGGGGTGGGACGGATGATCCACGTGCCTATGGGGACAAGCCAACTAAAGCATAGCAGAGCCATGACACCCCAGCACAACCACTGGCAGGCAGAGAGTGCCACACCCAGGGGGTTGACAACCACAGTGCACATCAGTCCCCCCTGTACGCACAGCACAGCGTGCACCGTGCCCCCAAGACACCGCTCATGTGCAGTGACAGACACTGCAGGAAACACCATGCACCCCCCGTGCCACACGTCAACCCCATGCTGCAGAGAAGCAGACCACCCAGACCACCCTGTGCACCCAGCAGTGGGTGGCAGCAGATGGCTAGAGCAACAGAAAGGCAATGCTATTGCTGGTGATACCTCCCATGGACACACACACACACACACACACACATACCCAGGACCATAGTAGCCCAGATGGCATGTACACCCCTGCAACGGAGCACCCAGAGCCAGTTGCAAAGCAGACACCAACACAGCAGTTGTACCAAAATAGAAATCTATATTGAAACAAAAAGAGTGAACAATACAGTAAAACTATGTACAATTTGGGGGACGGGTAAAGTTAGGGGTGTTCAAGGGGAGGGAATAAAACTTGGAGAGGAAGGCAGGTGAAAGGGATGGGTGAAGGGCAACTGAAAGGTGGGCTACGGCCCAGCAGGCTCCTGCTCCTCCCCTGCCGCCGCTCCTCCTATGTCGGCACCGCCTCCCCTGGCGCTGTGGGGCTTGCAGGACCCTGGGTTCTCGACCACAACCTGGGTCAGGGCGCAGACATCACGCGCCATGCGCCGAGCACACCGAGGCTCAGGGAAAATGGGAACACAGTCAATGGCTGAGACTGACCACAACCCTGAACACCACCCAACCTGCAACCCATCTAACCCAATGTGCTGCACATGTGATGGCATGCACCCACCCACAGTGAACATGCACAAGGCCATCACAAACAGGCGGCACCAGCCATGCGCATCACCGCCACACACACCGCCCACGCCAATCACAGTACAAACTAGGCTGTCATGTGATGTTGCAACGCGGGCGATGCCAGTTACACAGCTATGTGCCCAGTGCATGCCTGGAGCACCTGTGATGCATACACAGACGTGTCGTGATGCTGCACTGTGATGCAGGTCACCTGTGTCACGCCTACATACATGGATACATAGACAGTGTCGGCAGATAAGGGCCTATGGGACACCCAGTCTGGCCATTTGGCCTTGTACGATCACTCTCTTGTCCTATAAGTCCGCTCCCCTCACCGACCTCCAGAAGTCCCTCATGGCGAACCCACATACAGATATCCTGACCAAGTCAGCCCCCACCACATCCTCTTGCAGGGTGTTCACCCGTCCACCACCCATTATGTGAAGAAACACTTTCGCATGTTCCTCTTAAACGAGCCCCTCCAACTGCATCCCATGCCCTCTAGTCCTGGAACATCCTTTACGCTGACAAATATTGTTTCTGCACTCTGTTCCCCCTGTACAATACTTGTATGTCCCCATCATATCCCCACACCCTCCTCCTCCAGGAGTACATGTTCAGTTCCGCCAACCTGTCTGCATAGGACTTGTGATGCAATCCATGCACCATCCATGTCGCCTCCTGTGAACGCTCCACCCAGTCCCTGTCCGTACGCAGGTATGTTTTCCGGAACTGTACACTGTACTCCAGTGTGGGGAGTCACTAGTGTTTCGTCTAGTGGAACTACGACCTCCCATTTGGTTGTGTCCATCATGGTTGGTGGTCCTGCCCCCCCAGCATGCAATAGCATCCATGACGTAATGATACTCACACTCCTCCAGCAGCTCTGTCTGCCGCTGCTGCTGCTGTTGCTGCTGATGCTGCTGCTGCTGTGGCCCGATGGCCTGTGGCACTGGGGCCCTGGCATGGCCCACATCAGCCTCGTCCGGCGCCCTCACCATCCGGCCTGTGGGAGACATATGGTGAGACAAACATCAGTGTGACTCAAAAGCAGAGTGCCCCTGCCCCAGTAAGACTGCCTGCCCACACAGCCATAACCATCCATCGCACAGCTGCACACACTGACACACCAATGCACAGCCACCCAGGACACACACACCCCTACAGAGGATATAGGTGAATAGATGGTACACTCACGTGGCCTAGGCGCAGGCCCGCCTATCACAGGAAACGCAGCAGCGTTAACAGTTCTTGGTCCTCCAGCGGAGATCACTGTACCGGTGCCGCACTGCCCGCAGACCGCCCTGCCAGTGACCCTACCAGGTCAGTGGCCACTTGCTGCCACACATGGTGCTAGGTCCGTGAGGGGGCCTCACCATATAGTCCCTCATAGTGGGCTTCACTAGGGCCACCAGGTTGGCCACTTCAACCGCGCCCAGGACACCGCCCTCCTCCGAGCCATGGCCCCAACTTTACAGCAGGCAATATGGCGCCCCACTGCGCTGTGACCCACGCGTGGGTTGTTGCGCAATAGACCAGCACAGGCCCAATCGCTGTTCCACCGCGACAGCGCTATCACTTTACATGGCGCTGTAACCAGACAGCGAATAGGGATGTGCACGGCATGCCCACAGCGCCAGGGGTCAGAGGGCATACACAAGGTCACGGCAATGACGCAAGGCTACGACAGCGCCTTTGGGATGTATAGGCATCCTGGCGCGACTGCTACAGAGCACCAGTGCCACAGTGGACTATCGACAGAAGTGCCACAGCACCATATAGTGCCCAGTGCTGTAGCGCCACTGGCACAATGGTGGCCATGGCCAGAATCGCCTATCGTGCTCAGCAGGTCTGCAGCGCGATCGACGCATGCGTAACCTGTCTGGGCATGCGCAATGCAGTGTAGCACACAGCCACAAACATGCGCCATCGGCTCAGCCGGACCTTCCCTATTGCGCTAAGCGCAAATACGCGATATTCAGCCGACATATGCAAATCAGTCGATCAGCCATGCAAAGGCGCAGTGGCGCGATTAGCATGTCATTAAAGTTGCGCCACACCTCATTTGCATGTGTTGCGCTATAAAAATGCGACACTGGGTTGTGGTGGCCAGATTTGGTTGTTGCAGCTGAGAGGTGAGTTACATGCTGTGTGATGCTCAGGACAATGCTCATGGGCAGGGGTGCTGGAGGATGTCACAGGTTGAGGGGCTGAGCATGATGAGGGCACTTAGAAAGGGCAGAGGGCACCCTTCCATCAGTATTCGCCATGCGGCGGGAGAAAGGGGGGGCTTCTGCCCCCGGCCTGCAGCTATGCTCATGGGGAAATGCTGTGGACTGCACAGTGACAGGTGTCCACTTCCACCCATACAGATCAGCATGACTGACGAGAACCAGGCCGAGGGTGTGGATGGCAGGCATAGGAGGAGGCCGAACTTCACCACAGCAGAGACCGAGGCCCTCTTCCAGGCCTACCTGGAGGATGAGCTGCTTTGAGTGGGCGGAGGGCACCCCTGCAGCGTGCAGCTGCATGGGAGGGGTAGCTCTGGCCGTCAACCTGCACGGAAGCCACCAGCGCTCCGTGCAGGAGTGCCAAGAAGATGGGGGACTGACCGCAGGGAGGCTGAAGGAGAAGGTGGCAGCCTTCAGGGTGGCATGTGCTGCCACTGGTGGGGGACCACCAGTGGTGTTGCAGCTGACCCCGACCGAGGAGACACTGGTCACGGCCATGCAGCCGAGTGCCATTGCGGGTGTTCCTGGCGGAGGATTCCAGACAAGTGGAAGCCCATCACTGCACGGTATGTCATGGTGATGTTGTGGGGGGGGCGGCTGTTGTTCACATGCACTCACATGTACTCTCTTTCTGTTTCAGATCCTGTTCGTCTGCAGAAGACGGTGGTGGTGGGTGCTGACAGTGAGGCAGACCTGCTGGACCAGGAGGAGGGACCTTCCACCTCCGCCAGCAGCCTGCACGCACTGCAGCAGCAGGCCGGCTGGGCCGACAACTCCACCGGCAGTGATACGGGTGCAGGGGGTGCACAGCCTGTGTCACAGCAGTCTGGCATGCAGGTGTGCCAGCATGCTGTGCCTATGGCAGTGGCACGCACCGGCACTATTGATGATGGCAGGCCTGCAATGGCCAGTGAGTGGTGTGTGTCCCATGAGGGACACATGGCAGGCCAGCACGTGCCCCTGGGCCGTCCAGCTCCACACCTGTGTACCAGCATGCTGGCACAGTCACAGGCTGGGCCTGTCAGCACCAGTGGGGCAGTATCGGTGGCTGAGCAGGTGTCTGGCACTGTTGACAGCACAGGGGTGGAACAGGTGGACCTGGGGGCTCAGCAGTTGGAGGGGCGGCAGCAGCAGTTGCACACCAGGCCTGGGGGGACAGCGTCAGGCAGTGGCACTTGTCCACCGCCCTTAGATCAGCCCATACCTGGTCCTGGTGAACAGCGGCCACCCTCAAGGGGTGCTGTGCACCAGGACCATCCACCCTGGGGTTCACGATGCCATTGGGGCACAGTACCCTTTGGACGCGCACACCCGCCTGCTGCAGGAGTCAGTACAGCTGCAGGGGCGGGTTGCAAGGTCCGTGGAGGCACTGACTGTGTCCGTGGAGCGGCATAGCAGGGAGTGTGCTCAGGACCGGGCCGAGATGGTCCATATGCGGACGGATGTGACCGCTGCCATCGACAGGCTGACCCAGGCAGTGGTCTCTGTGGCGACCGCATTGACCACACTGTCAGGTGACCCTGTGCCATGCACCGCACACAGTGTGCACTCCACTCCCCGTTCCCGGTGTCGTGCGACACCAGGCCTGTTGACGCCGGGTTCTGCTGTGGGCATCCCGAGCACCCCTGGTGCAAGTTTGTTTGGCGGGATGCAGACCCCTGTGCGGGCAAGGTCGCGGTCGTGCACTGGGACCCCTGGTGGTGCACTAGCGCCACCCGATGTGGCCCCTGCACAGCCTGCCAGTGCTGCTAGGCCACGGCGGGGCCGCCCATGCATCCGTGGTGGCCGTGGGACAGTGCTCCCTGACTGAGCTGTCTCCGAATGCAGGCCCTGTCTGGTGCTGCCCTGTGTGCAATGTGTGTCATGGTGGGCAGTGCACTGCTGGGTGCTCTGCTCACCAAACTGACACACGGACCACCTGCACACTTTCCCAACTGCTGTCCACAGGTGCGTGTGGATGATGATGCCTGCATTGCACTGTACACCAAGGTGCAAGGTTGCCCAGGTCCTGACATACGTACGTGGACAGTCCAGGTGGTGAGGGTGGTTGGTGGTGCTGTGTGATAGCGTGTAATTTCCGCAGTGCTGTGCTGCTGCCCCTGTATGCTGCCTGGTGTGTGTGTGTGTGTTCATTTGAGTGCTCACCCCTCTCTGATGATGTGTTGGTATGCCTAGACCCTTCAACTCCCCTGACCTTCATGCACGGTGTGTTCTCCTGTGTGCCTGTGGTTTGCGCATAGACAGTGTTGCCTGCACATGTCCCCTTGACTTACCTGTGTTGGGCTTAGTGCTCTTCTGCAATGGTGTCCCGGTGCAGCTGGGCCTGCCGGGTCAGTCGGGGGTCCCTCCGTCCTAGGGGGGTGGCTCATCACCCATATCACCGGCGCCACTGGCGTCCCCATCGCTGTCCCCCTCTTGGACCTGTACGGCTATCCCATGGTCTTTGGCCATGTTGTGCAGGATGCAACAGGCCAGGAATATCCCACAGGCCTTTTGGGAGCTGTACTGTAGGGCTCCGCCGGAGGTGTCCAGGCATCGGAAGCGTGCCTTGAGTATCCCGAACACCCGCTCTATGATGTTCCGTGTTGCGGCATGTGCCTCATTGAAACCGTGCTGCGCTGGGATCGTGGGGCGCCGGTATGGTGTGAGCAGCCAGGGATGCAGTGGGTATCCACAGTCACCTGTGTGGAGATAGGAGATCAGTGTTAGGGTCAGGTCCATGTTGCCCATATCCTTGTGTGCCACTACCATGGCACCTGTGTCATTCCCACCCTTGCACAGAGTTTGCATTCCATACATGTACTCACCCACTAGATGACCCGTGATGTTCCCTACTCGAATCGATGGCACAGTGCAGATTGGTGCCATATGAAGGCATCATGTGCCCGCCAGGGTGTGTGGCACAGATACTGATGATGCGCCCAGTGACATCACACACCACCTGGCAGTTGACACCGAGAAGCCCTTTCGTTCCGAGCATGCTTGCCCGTCGGGGCCAGGTGGCATGCGAATGGCCACATGGGTGCAGTCTATGGCACCTAGCACGCCAGGCATTTGTGCTACCCTGTGAACTCCTGCATGTTTGCTGTACGCCTGCCGCGGTGCTGGGGAATGGATGTACTCCGCAGCATGAGGCAGCAGTGCGCTGAGGAATTGGGTGAGGATGCATGACGTGGCTGACTGTGTAATGCCTGTGGTGTCCCCTGTCGGCCTCTGGAAGGTGCCCGTGGCGAGCAGGCACATGCAGGCTGTCACCTTGGTCTCCATGGACAGAGCATGACCCGTCGGAGGGTGCCTGCATCACATCACTGCACAGCTCACTGAGCTGTCTCAGTATTGCCTCTGTTCAGGCGGTACCGCCACCATCTCGACATCGCTGTACAGCTCGTAGCTGATGTGGGCATCGACATCATTGTCGGGCGCGACCGACGGCCCTCCACGCCACGCCCCTGCAGCATGCTGTCTCACCCCTCATTACAGCCTCCATGTGGAAGCTGACACTGTCCATCTCCTGGCTTCTGCCCTCCCCAGCTGCTGTTCCTGTGTTACCCCACTGCCCCCACTGCTGCTTCCACTGCACCGGCACCCCCACTGGCCTTCTCTGTCCTCCAGGACCCACTGTCCCTCTCTGTCCTTCCTGCTCCTGTCTATGTCTCTCTCTCTCTGTCTCTCCCCGGTTTGCGCCTGCTAGAGTTCTTGCCCGCTCCCTTGAGCCTTTTATTTTGGCTCACATCCGCATAGCGCATCCTCCGGGTTGAGCCACTCTGCGCATTGCGCAGCACCAAATATCGCATTGCGCACTTTATGTATGGACCCGCCCTCTCGGGTTGCGCATGCCTTCATTTCCATTGCGCTGTGGCTCAGCGTGTCTTCGGTGGCGCAACTGGCCCCTTCTCAATATCGCAGAATGGCGCATTTTTGGAGTTGCGCACGCGCAACCCTGTTGCGCATGGCGCAACCCTTTTGAATATCTGGGCCCTTATATTTTTCTACAATATTATAGCAGCTTGTCATACTGCACTGACAAAACTCATACTGGTTGTTAAGTAAAATATTTAAAAAATAACAAAATATGACTTACAGAAACCCCACAAACCCATCCTATTGAAATGAATGGGCACACACTTCCCATTCATTTCAATGGTGTTTTTTCTTTGCATCATAACTTTTCAGTTTTGGGATATTTGTACTTAGTTTTTTCACTAGGTGTCTTCATTATGCAAACCATGACAAACACTATGGCTGTCAAAGTTCAATTCCACACCGAAATAGGCATACACGGCGTACACCTGTATCCTCTGCAACCACTCATTTAGAGTGGGATTTGAAAGTTGACATCCATCTGTTTTTTTAGGCTGAGCATAATAAATACTTCAGTTGAAAAATAGCAAGTAAAAATCTCAAAAAAATACAAAAAGTTACAACTTGAAGAAAAAAAAACATTGAGATGAATAGACTTTTGAAATGAATGGGCTCTATTCATTTCCGTGTGCTTGGCTGTGAAAGTAGCAGGGCTTCAATGAACAGTGAGGATTCCATTACGATGGACATGAGGATTTGCTACGAGAGACAGAGGAGGGCTCTTTTGGGAGAGAGGAGATGGGTGGTAGGGTGCTCAGAGTGTGGGAAAAGCTGGGATAGTAAGAATGATTTTCTGTGTGTGGGGGGAAGGAGGCTGGAGGAGTTCAGTAATGGCTACCAGTGACAATATTTGGCTCCCAACCTCTGGACTTTGTAGCATGTGTGTGTGTGTGTGTGTGTGTGTGTGTGTGACTATAGTGTGTTGAATATTGAGAGATAAGGAGGAAGGACATATGAACTTTCAACTTGCCCAAATCTGCCTAAGAAATATGACCATAACTGAACATAGAATGGATATCGGAGCATTGATTAAGAAAATGTTGAGAGAAAGTAGCATTTTGGGGAGGTTTCAACAATGGCTACTGAACTCTTATTCAAAAAATAAACTATAAAACAGCAAATTATTATGAAAGCGTTCAGTACAGTCAAAACTGTGCAACAGACTGCCAAGACTTGACACAGACACAATGTTTGTGATTTCTCATGACAGGACATACAAGGACAAAAACACACTGTCAGTAATTGTAAGAAAAAGTTAAAAAACATTAACTTAAATATCTACAGAGAACTGAATAACAGTTTAATGTGGGAAGAAATGTGATTTCAAAATGTAGCTGTAACACAGAACGAAACTATGAGCTGACCACACTACTTGTAATGCAGGAAACTGGCACCTCTCAGAGCTGTCAAACAGCAGACACATCAATTGATGTCATCTCATAGTACGCAGACTAGATCACGATGAATCAACATGCTGCAATGGATGAAATTCAAGGTTAGTAAATATGATTTAAAAGCCCAGTTTAATAAAGAAACACACTGACATAATTTAAGCATAATTTTTACAGCTGCATTGCATCATGACGCTATGCTGACATTGCTATCAGAAGAAGGAGGAGTCTGGCCAGCCCAGTGGCTCTGAGGGTTGAGGCGCTGGATGCCACACCTCACTCCATGCCGGTGACCCGAGTTTGGGAACGGACTCGGGTCGCATGGGGTCAGCCGGGGGAGAAGGATTGAGCACCCAATGGCTTGCTCTCCTTCTCCGGGGTGGGACGGGAAGCTTTCCCCACTGCTATACTGCCACCTTCTGGGGAACTCAGGGGATGTTGGTGTGGTCGGGGGATGCTGCAACACAGGGTTGATGCTGGCAGAGGACTGGAGCAGACATACGTCTCATCGTGCGCCTGACTCCTTGCTCCTCATTGCACGCCGACGTCGGGGAACAGAAACGAGGAAACAAACCTCCACATCTCCCAGGTGATGACCTCTTGAGCAAGCGCACCACCCACCAAAGAACAAGGCAGACTCCGCTGTGCAAGCCCTCTCCTTGGAAGCACATTGAGGGAGGTAAGGGGGGAATCTCTTCTCATCCTGCCCGGGGGGTTATCCGGGCCATCAAGGATCATAGGAGCTGAGCTGTGCACTCTAGGGGCAGAATTTGTGTCAGGAGGGAAGGCATGTGGGGCATTGTAGGGGTCTGATTGTGTGGAGAGTTGGGGGCAGTAGAGGCAAGGATAAATAGTAAGTAATAAAAAAAAAAAAAAAAAAGAAGGAGTCTGACCGGAATTCTTAATGCAGCACAGCTACGTTGTTACGAGGGAGTGGAATCAAAGCACAACTTCCTGAAAATCTGTCCTCCCATTCACGACAATGTGTTTCCTTCTCCCCCCCCGGCGCAGAATTGTCTTGTGTTAAGCAGAGCAGCCTGCTAAGCACCCTTACTGCTCATTCAAACTTAACAAGATAAATTACTCTGCTCTGTCCTCCTCATTTTCACTCAGGACAGCTTGAGTTACATTTTTTTGTTTGCTCCATCACAATTTTTGTAGGAGACTCACAACCGTCCAGGGTTACATTGAATAGTACCGTTTGCTCATCACAGGACTGATGTGGCAGTTTTCTGATTGATCGCTAATGTAGTCTACAGTACCCTGCAAAACTCCATTTGAATTATGCAGGCAAGACTTTCCTTTTCTTAGATGCAGGTAAGCGGGTTAAAAACTAGAAGCTCTATGTAAAGACTTTTCCACACAACTACCTCCTAGAGAGGAGGAAAAGGACTGAGTTTTAGTGGGACTACTATTTTGTTAAACAGCTTAAAAACATATGTGCCTTAAGTTCCAAATGCAGTCTGAATGACGTTTAACTTTTAAGACTTACATGCCCCAGTGCTGAGGAGGGAACAATAGTTCATCTTTATTTTATGATCCTCAAGGAGGCAGATGTGAGCGTGGTAAGATATTCAGTTTTTCAGCATTTAATCACTGTTCCCTGGGTAGGTGGCCCTTCACTATGCAGGACTTTCTGGGGGGAAGATGGCTGCTGCTTTGTGACTTTTGATTAGAGTGTGATACATGCACACATTCTATCTCACCCTACATGCAGCCTTAATTCCAAATGCTCAGTTACCTGACTCTCACTAGGGGCCCTTGTTAGTCGACCCATGCCCACGTTTCATCAGCAGCTGACTATTACAATATAAAAAAATGATTGGAAAGCTGCTGCCCATAGACTATAATGGCACTCATCCCCACGCTCTCCCTAGCATTGCATCACAATTTTGCTGAGTGCGGAGCTGAGCGTGGGTGGCTCTTAACACCGGGAAGTCCTCAGGACTTGGTGTTATGACTTTTATGAGTGGTGCTGCATTTTAATAATGAAATTATTTGGGGACCTCTACAGGTTAACATGCTACCCCTGAGGTAAGGCACCTATATAGCAGGTGCAGAGGCTGAGACTGGTAAGTCTCTTTAATGTAACAACTGCAAATTCCAAACCACTATTATGAAACAAGTCAACGAAAGAAACAATGAAACTAGACAAATCTGGCTAAGACACAATAGCAGAGCCATCTCCAGACAGGTTTCGCAGGGGAGGATGGTTGGGAGTGTCAGTAATGCTGAAGAATCCCTTGGAAGAAACAACATTACTACGGTAAGAAATGTTTTCTTCTTCTCACCCCAGGGATTCTTCAGCATGTATTGAAAGGTGCAGACTACAAAGCAGTACAGTTGGGAGGCAGGCACAGAAACCTACTTAGTAAATAGGCTCTGTAGCACCACTCTGCCAAATTTGGCACCTGATCTGGACTGCACATCCAAACAGCAGTGCTTTGTGAATGTGTGTACAGTTTTCCAAGTGTCTGCTTTGCAAACTTTGAGTAAAGGGACATCCCTTGCAGCTGCTACTATGGCAGCAGTGCCCCTGGTGGAGTGAACCTTGAGGTCCTGAGGGGGTTGTTTACCAGTTTTGCTGAAACAGAACTGGATACAAGAGACAATCCAGTGGGAAATGGTTCTCTTGGTAGCTGGTCTCCCTCTGCCTACCTCACCATAGGTGAGAAAGAGTTGAGTATGGCACTCCCTGAACTGCTTAGTATGCTTTAAGTAGTAGGTCAGAGCTACTTTTACGTCCAGACTATGTAGCTTGTGTTTTCCTGGGGTGGACTTGTATGTGAAAAAGGCCAGCAGGTTGTTAGACTGGCTAATGTGGAACTCAGAAATTACCTTGGGCAGAAATTTCCTGTTTGTCCTAAGCACTGCTTTGTCCTTGTGGGCAATGACGTAGTTAGGTTCTGTACAAAGGGCCTGCAACTCCAAAATCTTTCTGGCAGAGGTGATGGCAACCAGAAAAACAGTTTTCCAGGTTACATACTTGAGATCATCTGTCATCATGGGCTCAAAAGGAGGCTCCATGAGTTTGGCTATATAGAGGTTCAAGTTCCAAGGAGGGACAGGTTCCCTCAGAGAGGTTGAAGGTGCAGCAGACCTTTGAAAAAGTATTGAAAATGGACTGAAATGACAGATTTCTCTTTTTCAGTGTAAAGATAAGCTGAGATTGCCGCCGGATGCACTTTCGAGGGTGAAGCTTTAAGGCCTTCTGCCTGGAGTTGAACTATGCAATCCAGGAGGGTAGGAGGAGTAGCCCTCAAGGGTTTTATGTCCCTATCCTTGCACCATAGAGAGAACCTTTTCCACTTGGAAGCATAAGTCTTCCTGCTGCTAGGTTGTTTAGCCATTCGCAGAATTTTCAGGACTTGTTCAGAGTATTGGGATTCAGGAGACTAACTTCTCAAGTACCATGTCTTGAGGTGAAGAGTCTGGGTGTTGGGGTATGCTACCCCTTTCTGGGAATGAGTCAGGAGACTGTGGGTTGCTGCCAGTCTGATGGGCTTCCTGACTGACAAAGCGAGGAGAAGGAAATACCAGGGTTGCCTTGCCCAATCTGGGGCCACCAGAATCATGGTGGCCAGCTGAGCCCTGAGTTTGAGAAGGACCCTGTAAATCAGAGGAAAGGGAGGAAAAGTATACAGAAACCTCCCTTCCCAGTCCAGGATCAGAGCATCTACTGGGATGGTCCCTAGCACTGGGGCCCTGCAGCAGTACTGTGGTAGCTGGTGGTTGAGGCTGGACACAAATAGATCCAGGTCTAGAACCCCCCACCTTCTGAAAACTGTGGCAAGGACCTACTTGTTTAGGGTCCACTCATGGTGACCCTGACTAATGCAGCTTAGAGCATCTGCCACAGTGTTGTCCTTGCCTGGGAGATGAATGGCCAACAGAGACATGTCCAGGGAGAAAGCCAAGGACCAAAGCCTCATTGATTCTGTGCAGAGTTTGGTTGACCTTGTGTCCCTTGCTTATTGATATAGAACATGGCAGTGGTATTGTCTGTTCTTATCTGAACAGCCTGTCCTCTGAGCTGTGGGGCAAAAGCCTTGATGGCCAAGAACACTGCTCTGACTTTGAGAAGGTTGATGTTGTATGTGGACTCTGGGTGTCAAGGTGCCACTTATGGACTGGTCCCCTAGGTGGGCACCCCAACCTAGTAGGGAGGCATCTGTTGTCAGGATCTGGGAGAGTTGCTGAATTTGGAAAGGAACCCCTACCCTGATGTTTTCTACTTCCTTCCACCAGTCTAGAGCCCGAAGAAGGGTTCTTGTGACTGGCACTAGCTTTGCATAGGAATTATTTTTCTGAGACCAGTGAGACCTGAGGTGATACTGAATGTCCCTCATCTGGAATCTGGCACCTGGGATTACTGCGGTCTGAGGCCCTGTGAATGAGCAGTCTGAGGAAGTGTCTGGCCGGCCTAGTCTGGCCTAGAATGCAGGAATTTAACAGGCTGAGGAAATTATGAATTTTGTCTGCAGGAAGGAAAACCTTCCCCTACAGTGTTTTGAGCTCTGCCCCTATGAATTGCAGCACGTGGGCCGTCTGAAACTGGGATTTGTCTTTGTTGATATTGAAGCCCAGAGACTACAGGGTGTCTTTTGTCTGGTTCAGGGCTTCTGCAACTGCCTGTGGAGAGTTGACCATGATTAGTCAATCGTCCAGGTAGGGAAAAACAGAAATCCCTTGTCTTCTGAGATGAGCTGTAACCACTGCCAGGCACTTGGTGAAAACCCTGGGAGCAGAAGTTAGCCTGAACGGCATGGCTGCAAACTGGTAATGGCCTGAAAGCAGCCTGAATCTGAGGAATTTTCCGTGGGACTGCCTCAGTGGGATATAGAAATACATGTCATTCAGATCTAGGGAGACTAGCCAGTCGCCTTGCTTCAGAGAATGAATAACCTGATTTAAGGTTACCATTTTGAACTTCTGTTTCAGTAAGTGCTTGTTCAGGTACCTTAGGTCCAGAATAGGTTGCCACTCCCCATTCTTCTTCAGAGTAAGGAAGTACCTGGAATAGAGACCTGTTCCCCACTGAGGGAGGGGCACTCTTTCCACAGGTTTGACTTCCAAAAGATTCTTCACCTCTATCTCCAACAGCAGTTTTTCCATTGGGGTTAGAGGTTTTGAGAGTTTGGGGCTTAGGATGAAAGAGAATTTTCTGAACTGAAGAGATAAGTCCTGATTCACTACTTCTAACACCCACTTGTCTGTGGTGATGCGCTGCCAATGATGGAGGTAGTGGGAGAGCCTGCCCCTGACTGGGAGAGGGGAGGTGACCAAAGAGGAGTCAAGAGGACTGTTTCCCTGGTTTGAGCAGAGGGGACAGAAATGGAGTTGGCTTTCCTCTGGCCTTTCCTACCTCTTCCCATGGAAAAAAAAACTCTCATCTGAGAAAAAACCCATAGGCGTCGGCATAGGATAGAATGCCTTAGGAAAATAACCCCTGCCCCACTTCTTTTGAGGTTTCTGGGAGGTAGAGGGCTTATCTTTGGCTAAGTTACTCTTATAGGTAGTTTTGTACTCATCCATTCTTTTCATGTAAGCTTCTGTTTGATCCCTGAAAAGGGAATTTTTCTCACAAGGAAAATCCATAGCCTGTAACTGGGTATCGTGAGTGAGATTAGTAGTTCTTAACCAAGCAAATCACCTGAGAGAAATGGCCTGCACCATATCCCTCGAGGCTGTGTCATTATTATCTACGGTCATGTGAAACTGAAACTTAGTAGCTTCAATGGCCAGTTATACAATTCCAGTGACAACCCTGGGCATAGTGTCTCCCCCATGATGCACTATAGCCAGGATAGATTTCAACAACGCTCTCTGATATCTACTGTAGCTGCAAGTGCATATGCCATGCATGTAGGCAAACATAACAGCAAAGAAGCAGTAGTATAGGATTTCTTACCTATGGAATCCAATTTTTTCTACTCTTTTTCTGGAGGCTGAGCAGACAGTGGCACATTAGCTCTGTCACTGGCTGCCACCTGAACCACCCCTTTATGGTCTGGATGTGTATACAGAAAGTCAGCAGTCAGTTTACCAAGCTGGTATTTCCTCTCAATCTTTCTGTCCACCACTGAAGCAAATGAAGGGGTTTCCAGAATTTTAAAAGTTGCTCTTTTTAATGTATTATGTATGGGCAAAATCAGTTTCTTTGAAGGAGTAGGACCCATCATTTCTACATAGTCTTCCTCCATCTCTTGTTTGGTGTCGTCCTGGAGGGGAAGTTCCAGGGTGTCCACCATCTGTTTAACAAAGAAAAAATGGGAAGACACATCATCATTATCATCAGGTAAATCACCGCCAGTGTGAACATCTGGGTTTAATGGGTCACCCTGTGGAAATTCTTCATCATCCTCTCCCTCATAATAAAATCCCTGGGCGTACCCAGAGTCATGGACAGGAGTACTAGGCCCCAAAGGAGCTGAAAAAATATTGCCCATAGATTGTAAAGTCTGATATACATGCCAAGCTTTAGCCATTTCATTTGCAGAGGGCATATCTTTGTCAACTACTGATGTCTTCCTATGCCTTTCGGGGGGAGGGGCAGTGGTGTGTTTATCTTTCTTTGTCTTTTTAGCAGGGACTGAATCAGAACCCCGCTTACTTTGTCTTTTAGAGGCTTGGCTAGAATTTTTACTTTTATCAGACTTATTTTCATTAGGGTCCTTAGAGGAGCTATCTATATTTTTGTGTTGACTTGAGGTACCACCCTCAGTGCTTTTAGAGGAGGGGGAAGCAGACTGGGTGGCCATGCTAATATGCATTTGGCCAAAGCAATAAGCCAACATATGTCCAATTAAAAGAAAGACTTGTTTTATTTTTTTTTTCCACAATAGTGGTAAGGAACAGAAGCCCACTGCAAAACAAATAGAGGTTTGCCTGATTGATAATGCAGAGAAACCCTCTAGTTTACTGACAGAATACTTTAAATTGCTTGAAAAAATGGCCAGAAAGGGCACGCACATGCAGGAAAAAAATACCGCAACAGCGCGATTTAAAACAGAAAAAAGTCATGCAAATGCAGGAAAAATAACACTATGTGCTAAAACAATCGAGAGAAAAAAAGCCCACTGATTTAACACAAATGCAGTAAACATTTACCTGAGAAACTATGCAGAAGTAGGAAAAACGATAAAAGGTCTGTGGCTGCAAGGAATCAAAACGCAACCGTGGAAAAAATGTGTAGAAATACAATAAATACCTTAAAAATGTAAAAGCAGCACTCAAATGAAGAAAAAACCTCACAGGAAGGTCTCTGAAGGTACAGAAGAGCTCCAGGGCAGTGTTGCTAGGTCAGCGGAGAAAAAGTTTTGAGGTCCTTCAGGCTGACTGCAGGCAGCACTCCTCTCTCTCGCTCTTCTGACTGGCCAATGTTCCTGCTCATTTACATTGACTCCTCCTCTCTGGGGCAGCTGAACCCTGCTGGCATACTGCACCTGTCAATACATGTTGAAGAATTCCTGGAGTGAGAAAGTTTATTTCTATGTGCCATATGAGATATCATTGGACTCAGGAATTTAATGGTGTTTTTCTGACTGATTAATAACGTGTGTGTGTGTGTTTTAATAAAAGATACTGCACATTTAAGAGGATGATTAATGGTTATTTGTGTCTGTTTTATTTTTCCTTAGCCTAAGAGACATATGTCTTCAAAAAAGCCTTGTGGCTGATCAGTAGACTTTGAACTGAACTGTAGCCTAAGAAGGCATGCTGATGAGTGGGAATGTGTGGGTTGGAGATTTGTTGACAGTCATGCTTGATTCTCACAAAACAAACAAACAAAAAAAAAACCAACCAAAATAAATAGGCTTTAACTTTTCTAAACTTTTCAAAAAGTACAGTAGTCTTTTTTTTTACCGTGGCTTTCTCTGTGAGAGTTAAATGAATGGCCTCCTTGGACCCATGAGTTAGCGTGGGCATATTGTTCTCATTGGCTGAGGAAGGTGTGTGTCAAATTCAGGTAATGTGACTGGCTGTGGTAGTTGCTAGGGGTGCCTCCTGGGGAGGGTCACAGACAACTGTGCAATTGTGAGAGTTAGGAATGTCAAAAGCTGCAGGGAAAATAACTTTATTTGTTCTGGAGGGAAATACAGCAACGTGCCTGAATAATACTTTTTATTCTCTGGTGTTAGTCATCTCTCCAATGGTATAAATATATGGCTGAACATCATAGGCACTGATTACATCATTCTTTGGCTTTGTTTTTGTTTTTATGGCTGCATAGCAGCGCTATGCTGACGTGTTGCAAATGAAGAAGAAAAATTAGGGGTCTGACCGGAATTCCTAACGTATGCATGAATCAGTTTGCATCTTTTTCCTCACTTTCTCCCTCCCTTCTCTGTCTCTGCCCACTCAGCACACATCCTCTTCCTCGCTCTCTCTTCACTTCTCCCTCCTCTCAGTGCACATCATCTTCCTCCCCCTCCACTGCACTATTTTCTTGCTCCAACCAGTAAACTTTATAGTTTTTTGCTCCTAATAGAGCTACTCTTGTGTACCTACCCCTGTCCTGTGCCATTGTGTTTCCTCTCTCCTCTGTCCCGCACTTATCTGCTCCCAAGAGAGCTGCACTATTGTGTGCCCACCCCCAACCAGGACCTACGCGTTTCCTCTCCCTCTTTCTCCCCCCTTCCCCTCACTTTTTTTTGTTCCAGTGGAGCAGCACTGTTGTGTGCCCAGTGCCCACCCCCTCCTTCGTTGTCCTGAACAGAAAATCACTGGAACTGTGAGTAAAGTTTTCCAAGGTGAGATGGGACTGGTACCACCAAGGTCATGTGAGATGAGTTCCGCTTAGGTTGCCTTTGTAGTTTTTTTTATTCTGTCATTTCTCCACCGAGGAGTCTCTCCATGCTTCTGTCCCCCCATGTGCATTCAGAAATCAGTTTCTCAGCTTTCAGGGAGTGAGCCATGCCCCAAGAATCAGAGTGTGAATAATGTTGGATGGGACCAGATGAGAAACAGGGGTTTTCCATTCATCTGAGGGTCTGTCTGTGCTTGAGGGGAGACAGCTGTAGCTGTAAAGAAAGGAACGGGGATGACTGAGTGGAGCATAGTGGAGAGAGCCCTCCATCTTGGATCTACAGGCTATGACAAAAGATATCGTCTATTTTTACATCTTGAGCATGGTGCTGTCTGCATTTCGGGAGGCAGTTGTGCTATCTGAGCTTGCAGAGGGGGGGAGTCCATCATCCATCCATCTAAGAGACTGTCCATCTGTGGCTGAGGGGAAGGAAATTACCTGGCTGTCCATACATCAATCTGCACAACGTCAGTGAGGAGGATGACTTATTTGGTACAGCAATCACATTTTTCCTGTGGCAGGTACAGTATAAGGTGCTGGGTGTCATTGAGTTTCTTTGATAGTGCTAATTTCATTCTTTGAGTTGAGGTGAAGCACACCATGATTGGTGGTTGTAGGCAAGGAGGGGTGAACTTAGAGGGAGAGGCTGCAGGTGAGGTAGGAGATAAGAGGGAAAACACATTGGGTGGGATATTCAAAGCAGTTGCGCAATGCGCAACAGGGTTGTGCCAGTGCAACTGCGACAATGCACCAGAGAGCAATATTCAGCAGCAGCAACTGCACAGCGCAAATCCCCGTGCACCAATGTGCAATGGTAATGCATGCATGTGCAAGTGCAGGGGGCATAGCCATGAATAAGTGGCACAGTGTGATATTCAACAGCAGGCAAACAATGCAAGTGAGGAGCAAAAGGGACTTGTGTGGAGCAAACTTGAGCACATAAAAAGAGGGAGCAAGCAAGGGAAGGAGGCTTGCGCCACAGGGGAGCAATAGAGAGGGAGAGCGAATGGGCAGGCTGGACAGCAGGAGGGGTGCAAGACAGAGACTGGGTGTGTGACAGTGAGTGTGTCTCTGTGTGTGAGCGAGTGTGTGTGTGTGTGTGTGTGTGTGTGTGTGTGTGTGCCTGCGAGTGATACAGGTGCAGAGGCAACATCCTGAGCATGTGCCTGCAAAACCCAGCACAGGAGGGGCAGCACAGGTGCCCAGACAGGTGGGAGGTGGAGGCTACAGCCCACAGGCCTCCAGTCAGGAACCCCCGAACACAGGTGTGCACACAGCGCAGGGGCACACTCAGCAGCACACAGCCAGGGGTGCCTGGGGAGACAGCCGACTGGGGGGACAGAACAACCCAGGCCATGGCCAGTGCCATCTTCCAGATGGAGGCAGTAATGAGGGGAATGAAGAGGCAGGAGGCAGGAGGCAGAGTGGCATGGCTGTGGAAGGGTCCGTCGGCGGTATGCCCAGAACAGGTGGTACCATGCCCACACCACCTTTGAAAAGTACAGTGATACAGAGATTGTGGGCTGGTACCACCTGAACTGGGCAGTTCTGAGGCAGCTCTGTGAGCTGTGCAGTGAGGAGATGCAGGCACCCACAAGATGGAGCCATGCCCTGTCAGTGGAGATGAAAAGTCATGGCTGTCATGTGCTTGCTCGCCACGGGCACCTTCCAGAGACCAACAGGGGACACCACAGGCATAACCCAGTTGGCCGCATCATGGCTCCTCACACAATTCCTCAACGCACTGCTGCCACATGCTGCAGAATACATCCATTTCCCCAGCACACAGGCAGAGCGTACAGCGAACATGCAGGAGTTAAACAGGGTGGCACATATATCTGGCGTGCTAGGGGCCATCGACTGCACCCATGTTGGCATCCGCACACCACCTGGCCCAGAGGGGGTAGCATACATCAACAGGAAGGGCTACGCCAGTGTTAACTGCCAAGTAGTGTGCGATGCCAGGGGGCGCATAATCAATGGCTGAGCCACACACCCTGGTGGAGGACACGATGTCTACATCTGGCTCCAGTCAGCACTGTGCCACAGGTTCAAGAGTGGGGACGTCCCCACAGGCCACCTAGTAGGTGAGTATGCTGTGGAAATGGCCAGCCTAGCACAACAGGGTAGGGTGTGGGGGGATGCTAGGGCAGGTGCACCAGACAGTGAGGCCAGGAAGGCTGGGGGTTACAACAACACAGCCCACCATGCTAACCACACATCTCTACACACAGGTGACAGTGGCTACCCACTCTGGCCCTGGTTGCTCACCCCATACTGGTGCCTGTTGACCCCAGCTCAGGAGCTATACAATGAGGTACACACCAGCACATGGAACATCATCGAGCGTGTGTTCGGGCTGCTGAAGGCATGGTTCTGTTGCCTGGACAGGCCTGGCTGTGCCCTACAATACAGCCCCTCAAAGGCTTGCGGCCTATTCCTGGTCTGCTGTATACTACACAACATGGCCACCGACAGTGGGACAGCTGTCGAGGTCGAAGAGGGAAACAGCAGTAGGGACAACGCGGCCGCCGGGCCAGACGGTGGTGAGGCAGCCCCCGCCGGGTGAAGGGAACCCCGGCTGAACAGGATGGCCCAACAGCACCAGGACGCAATCACAGAGGAGCACTATGGAGCATGCAGGTAGGTGAACACATCCACATGCATGTCCTGGGGACTATGGCACAGCATACAGGCATGCATGGGTGGGCCCTGTGACAGTAACGGCTGGAGGGGAGAATGGACAGACATGGGACTGGACACCATGGAAGCACTCAGCACAGCACTGTACACCCCACCCACACACCCCTGCACACACATGCACATGCACACAGGAACCATCATGGCCGTGCCCAGAGGCAGGCACCAGGTGTGTGTCAGACGCTGAGCACCGGTGCACAGTAGCAGTCAGCACTTTGCTGGCATCATCATGAACACGCCACAGTGGCCAGCAGCCAGGCGGGTATACACAAGGCCTGTGTGCAGCGTGAACCATGGATGCCACGTCCCTGGAATGCTCACGCACACGCCACACCAATGTGCACACAGGGTAGCAGCAGACAGCGGACGGGAAGGTGGGCGGTTCAGGACCGCTGCACAGTCACACAGCCATCGTGGACACATGGACGGCCCCGCTGAGACTGCCCAGCAGACACAGGCTGTGCGACAGCCACAGGGGGTGTCTACAATGGTCCCCCAGGGGTGTTACTGTGGGAACGCGACCGGGTCCTCACAGGTGTCTGCAGACTCCCGAACATGCCCACTCCAGGCATGCCTGGAATGCCCACAGTGGATCCTGGCATCGACACAGTGGGGGTCACTCAATGCCATGACTGAGGGGTGGAGAATGCACTCAGTGGGGTCTGCTGCTGACAGCCATGCACCACGGTGGCCAGTGGTGCCAGGCCGGCCGTGACCGCAGCGGTAAGCCGATCCAGGGCTGCGTTCATGTCCTCCCACATACGAGTATTCTCAGCCAGGAGCTTTTCACAGTCCCTGTCATGCCGCACTGCAGCCTGGCACAGCTCTGTGCGGAGTGCATGCACCCCTGCCATGACCAGCACCTGCTGCTCAACAGAAGCCCATAGCAGATGGGTGTGCTCGGCCAAGGGGTTGGCACCCTGGGGCGCATGGGCATTGTGCCGACCCACATGTGTTGCTCAACCCCACAGCCCAGTCCCCCATGCAGGTGGGCGCTGCACAACGGGGCCCTCTTGGGGCTGCTCGTTCAGCAGTGCACCGTCGGTGGGCACTGCACCCTGCCTCCCTTTGACACCATCCAACTGCTGCTGCTGCCCCTCCAGCCACTGTGCACCGAGCAGCACTGGTGTGGCTGCACCACCACCGCCACCACCACCATCAGCCATTGCTGCACCGGTGGTGCCCATGGTGACCTCCTCCAGGGCACTGTCTGCACTGCCATGGCGGGTGTGTAGTACGGGTGCCTGCCCTACAATGGCAACATCACTATCCGGGATGATGGTCTCGTCGTCATCGGTCCCAGACCCTGCCCCAATCTGTATCTTGGCAAACTGGATGCCATGCCTGGTTTCATGCTGGAACACAGCCAGGGCCTTGTCCGCAACCACGCCACAGGCATCCGGATGGTCAGCGGTGTTGGACTGGATGCAGTCCGGCCCCCAGACACTGGTGGAGGTGGAAGGATGGTCCTGCAGGTCCAGGACTTCCCCCAAGGCAGACACCCCCACCTCTGCAACCACTCAGGAGCTAAAAGGGAAAATAGTTGGATTAGTGCCACTGGCACACACCCCTGCCCCCTGCCCCCCCTGCCCCGGGTGCTGCTGTACCTACCATGCAGTGATGGGCTGCCACCTGTCCAGAAGCCACCGCCGGGCACCCCCTCAATGGCACTGTGCCACATGGTAGCCACCACCAACTCCTCCGGTGGCGTTAACTGTGGCATGACAGACTGTCATAGAAACATAGAAACATAGAAGTTGACGGCAGATAAGGACCGCAAGGCCCATCCAGTCTGCCCATTTCTTTTTCTACCTTATAAATGTGCCATCGGCCTTTGCTATGTCAGTGACCTATCTATTCATAGTCATTTGTATTGCTCCCTTATGCCTATCCCATGCCTGTTTGAAGCCCTGCACTGTATTCATAGCCACTACTTCTTGTGGTAAGCCATTCCATGCATCTACCACCCTTTCTGTGAAAAGAATTTCCTCACATTCCCCTTAATCGGCCTCCTCTAATCTCATGCTGTGTCCTCTTGTCCTGCTATTTTTCTTATATTTAAACATGTTAGACTCTTTCACCTTGTTTATGCCCTTAAGGTGTTTAAATGTCTCGATCATATCACCTCTCTCCTCCTTTGCTCAAGGGTATACATATTGAGCTCCGTTAATCTGTCCTCATATGTCTTCTGATGCAGTCCCTGCACCATTTTGTTGCCCTTCTCTGGACTGCCTCAATTTGGTTAATGTCCTTGTGAAGGTGTGGCTCAATACTGCACGCAGTACTCCAGATGGGGCTAACCAATGTCTTGTACAGAGGGATTATTACCCTCCTCTACGACTTGTGATACCCCCTACTAATACACCCTAACACCCCCTAGCCTTACCTACTGCTTTTAGAGGTCTGCTTGATGATTTCAGGTCATCAGTGATGATGATGCCCAAGTCTCTTCTTCCTTTGTGACTGCTAGCAACTCCTCCCAGCCTATAAGTGGCTTCAGGGTTTCTCTTCCTATGTGCATGATTTTGCACTTCTTTGCATTAAATCCCAGTTGCCACTCTTCTGACCATTCTGCTAGTTTATCCAGATCTCTTCTCATTCTGCCCACCCATCTGGATCATCTACTTGTTGCAGATCTTGGTGTCATCTGCAAACAGACAAGCCTTACCCTCTAGTCCATCTGCTAGGTCACTAATGAAGATGTTGAATAGGACTGGCCCCAGGACTGATCCCGAGGTACCCCACTTGTGACTTGCATCTCTTCTGACTGTATACCATTTACCACCACTCTCTGTTTTCTGCCAGTCAACCAGTTTGCCACCCAGTTGACCAACTTCTGACCCACCCGAGCCTACCTAGCTTATTTATCAATCTTCTATGTGGAACAGTGTCAAAAGCTTTGCTGAAGTCAAGGTAGGCGACATCAACTGCTCCCCTTGGTCCACCACTCTGGTTACCCAGTCAAAGAAATCTATGAGATTAGTTGACAGGACCTTCCTTTGTAAACCCATGCTGTCTTGGATCCTGTGCCCCTATGGATTCCAGGTGTTGCACTATCCTTTCCTTAAGGAGTGCTTCCATAATCTTGCCCACTACTGAGGTAAGACTGACCGGTCTGTAGTTCCCCGCCTCCTCCCTGCTACCACTCTTGTGGAGTGGGATCACATGAGCCCTTCTCCAGTCTTCTGGGACCTCTCCTGTGCTCAGAGACTCACTAAACAATTCTGCTAATGGCTCTGCTAGTTCCTCCTTTAGCTCCTTAAGTACCCTGTCCACCGCCTGTGGCAGCACGTGCGGCCTGGATGGCTTCCACCTTCTCCTTTATCTGCCTCTGGTCTTTGCTGACCTTCTTCTTGCACTCCTGCACAGACCTTTGATGGATGCCCTGCTGATTTATGGCTTGGGCCACACCCTCCCGTGCTGTTGACCGGGCCTGTGGAGTGCCTGTTGAGCCAGTAGAGACTCCTGGTCCAGGTAAGCCTTGAATAGGGCATCTGTCTCTGCCCTCGTGAAGTTGGGCCTACACTTCCGTGCAGGCCCACGCTCCTCAATCTCCTCTTGTTCCGTCATGCTGCGTCCTGTGGGAATAGACATGTGGTCATTGATGGCTACTACCCACACAACCCTCCCAATCCACTGTCCCAAGAGCCCCACAGCATCGCAACTTACCTCTGAAGGATGCAATACTGATCCATATCCTGTGCAGTCCCACAGTGCCTTTATAGCGCATCGCATGCAAATGAGGGGATGCGCAACTGTAATGGGATGCAAATGCCTCCAATGTACCGCGGATATGCTGATTAGCTAATCTGCATATGCCGGATGAATATCACGATTTTGCGCATTGTGCAATGAACTTATGCATGCTCAAGTCATGGTGCAACATTGTGACGTGTGCAGTAGGCCCGGCAGTGCACGTGCACGCACTGCCAGCACGTATGCCACTGGCGCACCTACGCACACTGTGCAATATGCGTTACAATGCTTGGCCGCTTTTGGGCATGTGGTGTTCATGCGCTGTATGGCCTATGGCACCCGGGCACCATAATGCCGATGGCGCTGTGGCACCATGTGGCAGATGGCGCTCCTGCACTATGGGTGCCATGGTGTCTGGGTGCTATTGGGCTGTGAGTCGTGGTGCCCACATACCCCTATTGCACCCCATGCATGGCGTGCCCAATGGCGCAGTCGCACACAGTGCGCGTGCCGATCCTTGACCCCATGGTTGCCGTTTGCCCCTCTGGGAGCCCTGCAGCATGTGCCAGTGCTGCATTGCCCGTATCGCACATCTCCATGGCTGTGCAATTGGTGATAGCAGCGCATCTCCGTGTGAGGCGCGCATCCCCAGCATGTGTGGTTCGTGCGCTACTGAGTGCCATTTTGGATCTACAAGTGTGATATAGCCATGCTGCACTGCAGCAGTGCCAGGGCACCTAACTGGTCGCAGGTGGAACTGCTGAACCTTGTGGCCCTTGTGGGACCACATGTAGGCAGTTTGTTTGGCCATGTGCCCGTGACTAGACCACGGACAGAGGTGTGGCAGGAGGTCGCTGATGGGCTGGAGGAGGCCACAGGTGCACAATGCAGCAGCGAGCAATGCTGCCACCGCTATGGGGACCTACAGCGGAGGGACCCTGAGAGGCTACAGTCACTACTGGCACGTGTCCAGAGGGGTGATGTGCCATGGCTAGGTAGGTGCACTATGCCCATGTCCGTGCCCAACCAGTGTTCTATGGGGCAAGCAGGGTGGCACACCATGCTGCTGGGGGGGGGCTAGGGCTGTGCATCCTGTTTGCCAGGGCAACGCACCATGGGTGCGCTGTGCCACCGCGCAGTTGCTGCACTGGGCCGGGGAGCACACTGTGCTGGGGGTGGGCATGTGGTGTTTCCAGGTACTGATGTGTCTTTCTCCATGTTTCCTTCCTAGGCCCTCAGGATAGGAGGAGGGCCCAAATGGCTGGCTCTGTGGGTGGGCTGGGGCAGGCCACTGCAGGGGCTCATGTGCAGGCTGCATGGGTGGTGCTGCTGGACAAGCGCAAAGTGCGCCGCAGTGTGCAGGTAGGCACTGTTTCATGATACGATGTTTTCAGGGTGGGCAGCGGGGGTGGGGGTGGGCCATGGCCCCCTGTGCGCATGGCCTTTCCAGCTGTGCACTGCCTGTAGTGACTGTTGCACCATGCTGTGGTTATTGCACATGTGTGTGGCTGCTGCAGGTAGGCTGTCGGTGCACCCGGGATTCAAGCTGTGCCACTGCCATCCTGTCACTTAGCCATGTCACCAGCCTGCCATGGTGGTGGTGTGCGGCACATGGGTGGTGTTGGTGTGCAGTGTTCTGCATGGCTGTGGATTGCTGGGTAGGCGGCACGTGTGTGCGCACACACTGCGGGTGGCTGGGTGCCATCCCGGGGCGCATGTCACTGCTGTCCGCTGCACACGGTGGGTGGGCTACAGTCTTCCGGACATGCACTCATACCATGTTTCCTCCTTTGTCCTAGGTGTCCGTCGCACTGATGTAAACACCAGGCTCCTGCGACAGATCCTGCGGGTCTCCACAGCCACGCTCCAGGTGGCACAGCTGCTGCAATGGATGATGCGCAGGCAGCAGTGCAGATGTTGGCGTCAGGCACCAGTGGGGCGTGGATGACCATAGAGCCTGTTGTCCTGTTACTGTTACCCTTCCCAGTCCCCCCCTTGCCCTCCCTTGTCCCCTTGTATAGCCATGACTCCTGTCCCCCACCTCCCTTCTCCGGCCTTCCATATTGTATGTCACCTCCCCATTCCTTGTTCCCTGTCCCCTGTTATCTGTAAATTTGTATATAGTTATTTAATGCCTGTTGCAATACACTTTTATATGGTTAGCCATCTGTGTCTGTGTCTGCTTTGCGTCTGGCTTGAGGAGCCATGCTGCAGTGGTGTGCATGGTGGCTGTGTGGTATGACTGGGGTGGCCAGGGGGTTATGCCTGGTGGTGTACATCCATTGAATGGTGGCTGTGCCCTGGGGTGGCCATGGGCTCTCTGTTTGGGTTGTGTGGCATGTGCATTGTGTGCTGTTTGCCTGTGTATTGCTGGCTGTGGTCCGGGTGGCGTGTCTCGTGCCTTTCTGTGGGGGGTTGCAGGTGGCTGTTTACCAGTGGCCAATGGTGCCACCCTGTCTCCATGCGCCACTGTGGTGAATGTAGTTGCGGGCCTGCTGCTTCCTCATGCACACTGGGCAATGTTCCATCATGTGCCTGCCATGCCTCACTCCTGGCACCCTCTGCACCCTGGTGGCGGGACATCCAGCCCCAGTGGCTTGCTCCTTGCTGTGCCTGTTGCCGTTCCATCTGTGTCCTGGTGTATGCACCTCTGCCCTTCGCATCCCTGGTTGCTGCTATTGTGCTTGTTGGTTTGCTCCCTGGTGCAGCCCTGGTTGCGCTATGGTGCATCTCTGCGATATTCAGCCGTCTTGCGCTGGCACATGCCATCATGCGCAACCTTTGAATATTGCATTCAGTGCACCATGGTGCACCGGATTTGCACTGCGCCGCTCTTGCACCTGCCTCTGGCGCATTTCTGAATATCCCACCCATAATGTACAATTGCAGAAAGACAAAAAAAATTTAATTTTCCTTTTTATTCTTTGATGGGGGGGTATGAAAAAGTGATCTGGCTAGATCTGCTTTAAAGGTGTTTAGTGTCTCTGCCTCTACAAATGTTTCCAGTAATCCATTCCACATGTCTATCACCCACTGCATAAAGAAATGCCCCCGAGTAGCTCTCCAACTATCCTGTGACCTCTAGTACTTCCCCTACCTGTCTTACATTAAAGGTGGACACTAGGGTGTTGGAGTGGCTCAGTTGGTAGCACATCCACCTCTGGGCCAGAAGGTTGTGGGTTCTGGTCCCACACTGGGATTTAGCTTATAACCTAAATGCTGGCATCCAGGTTCAGTGCTAAGGGGATGCTGTTCTGTCGGGGTGTGCCATCCTTCAGATGAGGTGTTAAACTGAGATCCATCCTGGCCATTTCTGGTGCTGTCCTGGTGGGTATCCAAGTAGAAGTAAAAAAAAAAAGGCACTTTTGCCACAGGAGGGAATTCTTCCTGGTGTTCTGGACACCTATATAGGGAGATAGATAGATAGACAGACAGATAGATATAAAATAAGGTGAGTTGGGGACCGACAGGCCACTGCTCTATATTTTTGCTCCAGCAGTGACAGTACAACTGCCCCCCAACAGCAACTCCCTTGTATCTATGGCTTCTCCAACCCCCCTCACACACACACTGGGCAGTATGCTAATAATAGGAGTTGCTGTTTCTGAACATCCCCTTCCCCTCTCCGGAAGGTGACTCATCAAAGAGTGGCCACCCGGACTCTAATATGACGCACAAACTGGTGTCGGTGGTGGTGATGACTGGGGAGGGGTAGATGGGATAGAAAGTAACAGCACCATATTGCTCCACTGAACAGGAATCCAGAGGTTTCTTCCAAGCAAACGGGGCAAAGGATAAATAGCAAGTAGGCCCACACTAATACACCAGGGCTATATTAAATTCAACTAAAGGGTGCTGACAGCTTTTGATGGGTAAGCTTGCCTCCTTTATCTTTCCCCCCTTTCTCTACCTTCTTATTTATTTTCTTATCTCCTACTTCTCTGTTTTCTCTTTTATCTCTCACTCCCACCTTAAACTGTGCCTTTTCTGTAAAATACCTATTACTTAATTTCTGTACTTATCCCTTACCTCTCGTACTGTTCCTCTACTCATGTTTGTACTCTGGCTACTACTGTTTCCCCACATTATCCCATTTTTCCCCTTTATTTCTACAGGTCTGACAGGATGCTCATGCTCTATTTATCAGATAAGTATTTTTTCATGTTTATCCTTCCGGCATATTTTCTCCCTAAAGAACTATGGAACCTTTGTGACCCTCATCACTGTTCTTATTTTACAGGTATGAATGCGTGTCAACCTGGGACCCCCATTCCAGGCTCTTCAGGGTGCAGGTAGGAGAACCCCTACTTATTAACTATGCTAGGTGGGTAGGCCGTCAGTCAAAACTCCCTTTCCGTCCAGTTAGGCCAAGGCTGAGAGAAGGGATGGGGTCACTCCCATGGCAACTTCATGGGGGTCATAAACAGTCTGAATGCATAACGTCTCAGGGAAAACGATCCTGTTTTAATTAAAAGGTCTTCAGTAGTATAGAGGACAATGGCAGGGCAACAGTGAACAGCAATGCTGTATTCACTTCCAGAGGTTGTCATGACAACCAAGTAAACCTCAAGAGTGCAGCTCAAGAGATTATTGGCTGTCATGCAACCTCGAGAAGTGAAATCAGCATTGTTGTTACTGGTGCCCATCCACTGTCTTTTATACTGTATGCACAACAGTAAATCAACAGTGGACTACTTCTTGAGCACTGCGCTGCGATTTCAGACTTTGCCCCCACCCCAAACCCAAGAAAAAGCCCCACTCTGTCTCCGGTCCCCTGCCCTCACAGACTCAATTTTTTTTAAATAAATCTACACATGCCCGCTGTTTTGTGGACAACAGTAAATCAGAAATATGCTCTTACTTTATGTGCTTTGATCAGTGCTGCTCTCTTTCGGGGCCAGCTCTCACTGTCAGGGCCATTTCCTGAAGTGCAGAGCTTTGTGTAACGTGCATGCACAAAGACGTTCGATGCTGTTGCACCATCGATGTGACATACTCAAGATGATACAACACATTGACGTCACAGCGAAGGTACAACAGTAGTGGGATTCAATCAAATTCCATTTACAATAGCCATCTCCCATGCACTATAAACAACCTCTGGTCAAAGCTAAAATAACTGTATATATTAACCTGATGTGAGAAAAAACAAAAGCTGGACTACACCCACAAGCTTGTTTCTCTCTGTTCGCTGGCCTGAAGCATCCATCCCTGCAAGTGGTTGGCCCCCTTATGGCAGGCACTGCAAATAAACATCCCAGCTCTTCCTTCTCCCAGAGAAAGGTTCACACTGGGGTCCCTAATGGAGCGAACAGCCTTGCAGGATGCTTCTGACCAGTGAACATATGAAAATAGGCTTGTAGGACCAGTCTAACTTTTTGTGCTTTTTCTCATCTCAGGTTAATGCATAGCAGCCATTTTAAACAACAAAGGGAAAAGGGAAAAAACTACTCAGGGACCTGATAATATCTCAGGTCAAATGTTGTATATCATGTCAGATTATTTGTGCTACCTACTGGAAATGTTATTCAAAGACTTTATTAACAGATGTTACGTACCCAAAGACTGGAGAAGAGCCTATGTGTTTCCCATATAAAAACAAAATCTAGCCAGAGCCGATACGGCTGTGGCAAGCTTGCAAAGTGCTGGAGAGCGAGTGCCGCCGAGTGCCATCTGCAAGATGGCGATGCAACTGTGCATGCATAGCATTCACACATGCATAGTTGCAGTGAATGGCATCCTGCAATTCCCAAGGTGGCAGCACCAGTGGAACTGTGCATGCATGCGCATGCGCAGTTCTTGTACCAGAATGTGGAAGTAACAGCCGAAATAGTGTGGCTGTTACTCAGTAGTGGCCAACCGTGGTGGAGTGTTCCCAGCTCTGCTGGACTTTCAGAAGGATACTTCTAAAGTCCAATAGAAGCGTGCCATGATCGGCCATTCTCAAGCATCTAAAGGCTTCACCCACAGCCGTAAAAAGGACCAAAACAGAATCCAGCTAACTATAGCCTCATTAGTCTTACCTCTACCATTTGTAAGATTCTTGAAAATTTAGATAAGGACCTAATTTCAAATAATATTAGCAATATGGATTTGGAACAACATGGTTTTAGACAACGATGAGGTAGTACTACTAAATACTGTATGTTTCTGTGAAAAAACAAGTGAGTTATTAAATAGAAATATTCCAAGCAATGTGGTATACCTTGACTTCACCAAAGCTTTTGATTTGATGCCATGCTAGTCTTTAATAGAAAAAATGAAAAATCATAACTTCAGTTCATCCATAATGAACTGGATTTCTGAGTGGTTACATAGAAACATAGACTTTGATGGCAGATAAGGACTGCTTGGCCCGCCTAGTCTGCCCATTTCCCTACCTTTCAGATAAGCTGCAAATCCTAGTTAACCAACCATCTACTTCCTCCTACCCCCTACTAGAATTGCCTTATGTCTGCCCCATCCATTCCTGAATTTTCCTACAATGTTTGACCCCCTACCTCCTCTGGAAGGCTGTTCCATTCATCCACCACCCTCTCTGTGAATAAATACTTCCTCATGTTGCCCCTGAGCCGTTCCCCCCTCTATCTTCAAATTGTGCCCCCTTGTTCGTGCACATCTCTTTTTCTGAAAGATGCTATTCTCTTGGACTTTTTTGATTCCCTTGAGGTACTTAAATGTTTCTATCATGTCCCCCTTTTCCATCTTTTCCTCTAGGGTATACAAATTAAGCTCCTTTAGTCTCTTTTCGTATGGCTTCTGGTGCAGACCCTGCGCCATTTTAGTTGCCCTCCTCTGGACTGCCTCCATCCTGTCTATGTTCTTGCAGAGATGGGGTCTCCAGCACTGCATGCAGTACTCCAGATGGGGTCTCATCAACTGTCTGTACAAAGGGATAACAACTTTCTGTTTTCTACTGGTGATGTCTCTCACTATGCATCCCAGTATCCCCCAGCCATCCTTACTGCCTTTCCGCATTGCTTATCTACCTTTAGGTCATCTGATATGACTACCCCCAGGTCCTGTTCCATTTTTGTTGTTGTTAGTACCCCCCCTTGTGTACTCTTCTCCTGGGTTTTTCTTTCCCGTGTGCATTACTTTGCACTTCTTTGCATTGAATCTAAGCTGCCATACTTTTAACCATTCCTCCACCCTTGCCAAGTCCCTTCTCATCCTTTCCACCCCAGTTTGTGTAACAGACAAAACAAAACTAAGGAAAAAAACACTATTTATTTTATTTAGTTTTTGTTAACCGGGTAAGTGCGCTAGTCAGCAAGTGACTGTTTTCAGGCACGACCCGGGAGGTACAATTACAACACACAAAGAGTACAGCCAGATTATTAAGACAACGAGTACAAAAAATGCAGAGAGAAATACATATGGCAATGTAACATACATTAGTAAACAAAAATATGGTTCTCAAAAGAGGTGGCAGGGAAGGTTAGGGAGAAAAAGATAGCATTCAGGAAGTATAAGTTTTGTTTTGTTTGTTTCACACAAAGGCTTGTTGCTTCTGCGATAGCAGTGTTGATTTTTCCCCATTGTTTCTTCACCTGTCCTTCCTGCCCATTTGCTAGTGCATTCCTGAGGCACTCTCCCATTTTGCCAAAGTCAACCCTCCTAAAGTCCAGTACCCTCGCTTTTATATAGTTTGACTCAATGGCTATGTTTATCGTGAACCACAGTTTGGTGGTCGCTTGTTCCCAGATGGCTACCCACTTCTAAGTCTGAGATCCTCTCTTCATCCCTGTTTGAGAGTACCAGGTATAAGACTGCTCCCTTCCCGAGTGGATCCCAACACTAGCTGTCTGAAGCATGTCCCCTGTAGGGCATCAAGAAGGATCCTGCTCTTGGATGTGGCTGCAGAAAATGTGTTCCAGTTAACATCTGGCATATTCAGGTCCCCCATCAATAATAGCTCCCCTTTTTCTGCTATTCTAAGGATGCTTTCTATCATTTCCTTGTTCCTTTCCTCCCCCTGAGATGGGAGTCTGTAAACAACACCCGTGCGGATTGTGGTGCCATTCCCTGTCTGCAAGGTGGCCCACAGTGCCTCTTCTTCTCCCCGTTTACCATTTAATTCCATTGCTTTGATCCCTTCCCTTACGTAGATAGCTACTTCTCCTCATTTACCCTCCCTGTCCCTCCTGTAGATTGTGTATCCTGGTATGTTGACATCCCAGACATGGTTCTGTGTGTACCTTGTTTCTGTTACTGCCACAATATCCAGCTGTTCATCTTCCATCAGGGCTACTAGCTCAGGAAGCTTGTTACCCAGACTATGGGCATTGGAACTTATCGCCCTCTGTTTTTTGATGGCCTTACCTCTTTTAGCCCAATTCCTACCCTTACTGCCTTTGCCTTTTTCTCCATTGGCCCCGTGTCCTGCTTCCTATCGACTTTCTACCTTGGTGTTTAATTCGCTAACTACCCTGTTTTGTGGGGGAAGGCTGGGGATTCTCTGCTCCTTTTCTGTGCCTCCCCCCCTCTGGCTAGTTTAAAAGCTTTCCTATGAAGCATTTAAACCTGTCACCTAAGACCCTGGTTCCACTCCTGGACAGATGCAGACCATTGTGCCAGTATAGGCATGTATCCCTCCAGGTGGACTCCCAGTCCCCAGTGAAGCCAAAACCCTGTGCTCCTCACCAGTTGTTTTTTTTTGGGGGGGGGTCCCAGCTGATGATTATAAATGGTCACCTATCTGGGACAGGGATTGTTACTAGTAGAGTCCCCCCAGGCTCTGTCTTGAGTTCCTCATTGCTGCAGTTTTTTATCTCAGACATGGCAAATAACATGGTAAACAGGACTGGGAAATATGCTGATGATGTGAAACTCAGGGGCCCTTGTGATACTTCATTGCAAGTTTTAGATCTTCAGAATGATCTTGACCGTGTTTCAGAATGAGTATCTAAACGGGGTATGAAACTTAATATGGATAAGTGCAAGGTTATGCACCTTGGGAAAAGAAATCATAAGCACAGCCGTGTGTTATGTGGTAAAACACTAGGCATTACTGAAAAATGAAAAGGACCTGGGAATAACCAGCTCTCATGATCTTGGTACTGTCAGGCAAGTAAATACAACCATCAATAAAACAAAAAGCATCATATGGGCTATTAAAAGAAACACAATTTCTAATGATGTAAAGGTGCTAATGCCACTTTTTAGGGTCTATGTGAGACAATACTGGAGGACTAAGGACCCCACTTGCGTGCTCAGATAATTACGGCACTTTCAGATGCCATTACTCCACCCACCGCCACAACTGCTTAATACAAATATTTCACCTGGACTCCTGCACTGCACTGAAATTTAAAGCTAATAAAATACATAACAGGGAGTATGATGGGGGCAGAGACCCCCAAATGCACAAAAATATTACAATAATGCGGTACAAATATTTCACTGCAACTGGGGGGTGTACAACTAAAAACAGGTCCGCTTGGAGTGACAGCAGTACAAAAAGTAGCATGTTTTGTGATATTATTCTTGAGAGTCGAGATTTACAGCATCATTGGTGCACCTGGGGGTGTGGAAGGGCAGAGCGCCCCACAGAAAGAATAATATCACGAAACATGCTATTTTTTCAGATATTAAAATAGACCCATTTTCATCCTTCTCTGCCAACTTAGCAAACCTAAGCATGTTATACCTGGTGAACAATTGTTTGCAGCAAGATGTTTTTAGGTCTATCAGACCACGGAAACAAGAAAAATTTACAGAGAGTCAGTTTATTACCGGCTGCACCTACCAGGTCATAATGTTGCATGCTTAATAGCGTACAACATTATGGCTAAACCAGTACAGTGTTGTAGTTGTGGAAGAATGAGTAATACCGCCAGTATACTACTGTAATGCTGTATTGCACCATTCACACTCTCAGGCAGAAGATAAGATCTATGTTGGGTGGGTTCAGCCACTGTGGCTCACTGGACTGAGCCATAGCAGCAGAAACCCTGGGACTGGGTTTGATTCTCGGGCCCAGAAACTTTTTTATTTTTTTTAAACATTGTGGACTCCCTGAGTTAACCTCCCCCCAGAGTTGAGAATCTTTAGTGGGGGGGTTCAGGGGTGCATCCCCCCACAATGGGGGGTGTGGGGGGCAGAGACCCCCACAGAAAAAAAGACATGCCTAAGGGAAAAGTCATGCTGTATTGGCAGCGAGATTTTGCCACACGGCACAATGTCTTGCGTCATTATGACCCCGTGCCCCGGCTGCAGCTTCTGCCCACACCCTGAAATAAACATTTTACAGAGACTAGTACTGAATCGCTGAATGTAATTTTTTAGACCTTTCTGAGCTTGTGCAATCGAACTGTGCAATAATGAATTTAGTACTTTTTCAAGTTGTGCGACTAGACTGTGTGCAATAAATAGCCTTTTACTAAGCTGTCATTGTTGGGCGTGTCATTGTATACCATTTTACTGTGTGGAGGTGTGTGCATGACGTTGCTAGCCCCATCAGCACCATATCAAGGAACAATATTTTTTTCATGCAAGGGGGATCCTTAATCATCCGGTATCACCCTATGCGAAGCCACATCTGGAATATGCCTCTCAGCTGTGATGCCCATTTTAGAAAATCAAGCGTAGCAGCCTAGTTAAAATTCAAAGAAGGTTTACCAAAAACATATTTGGACTAAAAAATAAAACATATGAAGATAGACTTAAAACTCTAAACCTTATGTCAATGGAGACTAGGAGATTGAGACAGGACCTTTTGATCTTACTTCGAGAGGGCTCTTGCAGTAGGTAATTACATATAGGACTGACGCTGGCAGGTGGGAGGACCCCATGGAAAAATTTCTAGCTAGCAGTCCCTGGTGAGGGACTGCCCCCATGTCAGGTGACCGGCGTTAGGAGACCTAGGTATAAAGGGGTGGTCCCTGATGCCCGCCTTCTAGTTCTTTCCCGCCGTTAGCTCATGCAGCGCCTCATGGAAAAGTTTGTGCTTCATCAGCCCAATCTTCATTGGTTTTACCGAAATTCTTTGTTTTTTTCGACTAACGTCAGGTACCATCGTCGGTGTATGTCGTCCCCTACACCCTCTGAGCACAAAAATAAGTGTGACTCATGTGGCACCCAACTACCACACAAGGACGGCCATTCCCTGTGCCTGTTCTGCCTAGGCCCCGATCACCTGGTCGAGAAGTGCCAGCACTGCCTCAGCTTCAATGCGGCTACCCGAAAAAGGCATCAGCAATCCCTGGAAGCCTATATTTTGAAGAAAAAAATGAGTTCAAATTGAGAAGGAGCTCAAAACACTGAGGCAGGTGTCCACTCCCCCTAAAGGACATCAGAAAAAGAAGGACAAGGAGAAGCACCGGGACAAGGCCTACTCTACCACATCTCCCTCGGGAGCCACCAGGACACAGGTAACATACCCTCCGGGGGACCGCTCCTTGACGGCCGCCTCGGAGGTTTCTGAGGCGGCATTGGACTGCCCGTCTGGCTCACGCTCAGGCCTTGCGGGCGCCTCTGGGCAATTGGAGGCCTCCACCCCTGGTTCTGCCGCAGGCTTGCGGCCTACTGGTGTGGGCAACTCTGGTAAGTCAGGCATTGGCTCCTCCGACATCCACACGGAAAGGGCCGGTAAGACTCCTGACCCTTCGGGGCGGTGCGCGGCCTCCACCCCACCAGACCAGGCCGATCCTTTCACCCGGCCCGCCTCTGGTGATGGTTCCCATAAGCTAGCTGCCAGCTCTCCGGTGCCCACTGGGTGCTCACCCTCAAGCCGCACGCCAGCTCGTCCGATGCCCGGCAGGTGAAGGAACCGACGATGGACCCTCCACGTCCGTTGTACCTGGTTCCCTGCGGCCTTTGCTGCTGTCTGGGGACCAAGAGTCCCCCCAGCCTGAACCCAGGGATTTTTCTCCTCCATCCCCGGACGACACTGGGGATCTTCCTCCTCCATCAGACCCCCCTCCGGTGTGTGAGCCGGATCTGACGTCGGCTCCCTGGATGCCAGCTCCGATGCCGGTTCCTCCGACGTTGGTACCTCCGATGCCAGGGCCTTTGACGCTGGCCCCAACGCCGGTTCTACCACCTCCAGGAGACATCCCGCTTCCGGATGTCCCTCCTCCGCCGGGCCCTCCGCCCTCCAGGCCCTCCAATGTGGACTCACCCGTGAGGCCGCCGGCTGGGCCGTCTGCTCTGGCAGCTCCCCCAGCTCCCGGGTACCCTCCGTCTTATCCGACGCTGATGTACCCAGGACCACAGTATCCAGCACCGCAGTACCCGACACCAGTTTTTCTGATGCCACAGTACCCAACGCCACAATACCCGACGCCGGGTTTTATGCAGCTGGTTTCGATGCCTCCATATGGGTATAACCCATATCCTTATCCCACCTCTTCCACCTCCACCACCCCCACAGCCACTGTGGGCCTGCAGGAGACTTCTGGCTCTGGTGGGCTGAGGCCAAGGCTCAGCTCACCAAAGAGGTTGAGAGCCACCTTCCGGCAATGGTGCCATCTCAGGTTCCCTCACGTCCGAGGCGGCACACTCCCTCACCACCTCTGGACTCCAGGGCTCTTCCATCTGGGTCCAGAGAGGGGCAGGACACGCTTCCCCGGGGGATTCCCAGGGTCCCTCCCTCCCCCGGGTTGGGAAAGGGAGTCTTTTTCCTCTTCTTCCTCCTCTTCACCCTCAGACTCCTCGGACTCTTCCGATTGTTGCTCTGAGAGAGAGATGATGAGCCACGCTCTCCATCGAAGCCCAGGCCAAAGACTCCTCCGAAGTCTCCTCAGGAAGATCCTTCTTTTATGGAGTTGCTTAGGAAAATCCAGGAGGTTCATCAGTGGCACTCCTTGGAACCAGATCCTCAGTGTCTGAAACTCGCTGAACATCTGGATCTGCCCTCGACAGCTCCTACCTTGGTGCCACCCTGGATAGAGCCTCACGCCGAACTAGTTACCACCATTTGGAAACAACTGTCAGCTTTAGCCCCACTTCCTAGGAAGTTGAACAGGCTATATCAGGCTCCAGAGGGTGTTGATTTCCTGGATTCTCACCCTCAGGCCGACTCAGTCGTGATTAGCGCCACTCACGGCCGGTCGGCCAACTCTAAACACCTCAGCTCGTCGCCACCTGATAAGGAATCCCACCTTCTGGACCAGTATGGGAGGAAGATTTACGCTTCCTCCACGCTGGGGATCAAGGGCCTGAACTATGTCGGCCATATGGGGGACTGCCAGAAGGCCATTCTGACCCAGGTGGAAGCCAAATCGGACTCCCTGCCTGACTCCCAAGTCAAGCAGGAGTTGGCTGATCTTGTCCACTCTGCTCGTTCGACCAGTCAACACATGCTTCGTGTGACATACGATGCAGTGGACACTGCTGGATGGAGCTCAGCTTTTGCTGTAGGTCTATGGCATCATGCTTGGCTCCGCGTGTCAGAGTTGGTCCCGGAGGTGCAATCTGCTTTTCAGGAAGCACCTTTCCGGGGGTCGGTGCTTTTCGGAGATGATGTCAAGGACATCATCACTGATTTACAAGAGAAGGGAATGGCACTGAAGTCAGTTGATTCCATGTACCATCCCTATCAGCAGCAGCGCCGTCCCTTTCACAGGAATCAGCCCAAGGCGAAACCCCAGGGAAGGCGGGCCACAAAACGTCAGGCCCCCACAGCTGCTAAGACCCCCAGCCCAAAAAAGCAGCAGGTGCTTCAGCTGCAGCGCTGCCCCACACCACCTGACTCCTCCCCTCTCCCACAGCCTCCGGACTCCCCGGAGGAACCAGTAGGAGGGAGGTTTTCCCTCCACCTTCCTGGCTGGGAGAGGATAACCACAGATTCCTGGGTGCTCCAGCTCATAGCAGAAGGACACTTGATAGAGTTTCTTCAGAAACCACCTGGCCACCCCCTTCTGAAGTCATCGTATTCAAGAGAACATCTTCTTTTGGTCCAGGAGGAAATCTCAGCTCTCCTGCTGAAGCAAGCAATAGAACCTGTCCCCTTCATCTGCAAGGGATGGGTTACTATTCCCATTTCTTCCTAGTCCCAAAGAAGACAGGAGATCTCAGACCAATTTTGGATCTCAGTTCCCTGAATCTTTTCGTAGAATACAAAAGGTTCAGGATGCTCTCGTTGCAGAGCCTTCTGCCCCTCCTCCAGCTGGGTCAATGGCTGTGTGCTCTGGATATGCAGGATGCTTACCTGCACATTTCCATTTTCCCGTCCCACCACAAATGCCTTTGTTTTGCATTCCAGGGGGACCACTATCAATTCAAGGCACTCCCATTTGGTCTATCCTTGGCTCCCCGAGTATTTTCCAAATGCCTGGCGGTGGTGGTGGCCCACCTGCATACCAAGGGAGTGCAGGTTTTCCCGTACCTGGACGATTGGCTCCTGGCAGCCTCGTCCAGGGAGGAACTCCTGCGCTGCCTCTCCCTTACCCAGCAGGTTTTTGCCTGCCTGGGTATTACCATCAACCATTCCAAGTCTCATCTGGTCCCATCCCAGAGACTACAGTTTATTGGGGTGATTCTCGATACGACCATGGGCAAGGCCTTCCTGCCTCTGGACAGGGCATCCACCCTTCAGACCCAGATAGGTCTGCTGTCCGACTGCAGGAGGGTCTCTGCAAGGTCGGTTCTTCACCTTCTCGGGCTCATGGTGGCTGCTATCCCGATGGTCCCTCACACTCGACTCCACATGAGAATTTCTCAATGGACTCTATGCCCCAATGGGATCAGCTAGTGGACGACTTAGATCACCCAGTTCTGGTCTCCTCGCCGATACTTTGAGACTTGCAATGGTGGAAGGTTTGAGAGAAACTGTTTCGGGGAGTTCCTTTCTTTCATCCTCCCCCCTCCCAGACTCTAACCACAGACGCCTCGCACGATGGTTGGGGAGCCCATCTAGGCCCTCATTGGACCCAGGGCTCCTGGTCCAAGCTAGAACAAGCTCTCCACATCAGTGTGCTTGAGCTTCGGGCAGTGTTGTACGCTCTCTAAGCCCTTCACCAATACATCCCTCCCGGCCACCTAGCCATCCAGACGGACAACATGTGCATGGTGTGGTACATCAACAAACAGGGAGGGACTCGGTCCTACCCTCTTTGCAGGGAGGCAATGAGGGTTTGGGATTGGGCAACACAACATGACCTTCACCTCACGAAATTCATGTTCCGGGAGTCGACAACACCCTGGCAGACAAGCTAAGTTGCTCTTCTGCTCTGACTCACGAGTGGGAACTGGACCAAGGGGTCCTAGACAATATCTTCCGACTTTGAGGAACACCACAGGTTGACCTGTTCGCATCCCCTCTAAACGCAAAACTTTCAGTCTTCTGCTCACTCATTCCAGAGCGAGGCGCTTTTTGGAGTGACGTTCTGTCTCTAGACTGGAAGGACAGATTCGTCTATGCCTTTCCCCCAATTCCACTTATCCCACGAGTCTTGCAGAAACTAGCTTCAGAAGGAGCATGAATGATTCTGAATGCTCCTTTCTGGCCCAGGCAAATTGGTTCTGTCTTCTACAACAACACTCAGAGGATCCGCCTCTTTGTCTTCCTCTATCTCGAGGCTTACTGACCCAGGATCAGGGGACCCTGGTCCATCCATGTCTCAAATCCCTACAGCTGCATGCATGGCTCCTGCAGATTTAGCTAAATTCCACTTTGGGGTGTCTCCCCAAGTGGTGGAAATTTTGGTGGAGGCCAGAAAACCCTCCACCAGATCCACTTATGCCATGAAGTGGAAAAGATTCTCTATCAGGGCTGCTTCCAAGAAAGTGGAACCCTTTTCCTGCTCAGTGGCACTTCTGCTGGAGTATCTCCATCATCTGTTTGACCTGGGTCTCAGTCATTCCTCGCTGAAGGTGCATATGGTGGCCATCTCAGCCTATCATATTCCCTTTGCAGACAAAACTTTCACCCAGTTGGAGGTCTCTAAGACCTTTCTCAGAGGGTCCTCTATCTGAGGCCCCCCATCCGTCTTCCTGCTCCCCCTTGGGACCTGAACTTTGTTCTCGAGAAACTTAATCTCCCTCCCTTCGAACCTGCAGCTTCTGTGGATTTGAAGTTTCTTTCATGGAAGACTCTCTTCCTGGTGGCCATTACTTCTGCTCAGAGAATTTCCGAGCTCCAGGCCCTGATGTGTAAAATCCCATACTTGATTTTTCACAAGGAACGAGTTGCTCTTTGCACGAATCCTAAGTTTCTTCCTAAAGTAGTAGCAGAGTCTACTGTAAATCAGTCCATAGAGTTACCTGCCTTTTTCATGCAGTACTCTAATCAAGGGGAGTATCTACTCTATACTATGGATGTTCACTGAATTCTGAGATACTACACCAACAGGACGAAGGATCTCAGAAAGACTGACCAATTACTCGTCTTTTTTGCTCATAAAAGGGAAGGCAATGCTGTTTCCAAGCAATGCCTATCTAAGTGGTTGGCTCATTGCATCATTTTCTGTTATGACAAATACAACAAGACCCTCCTGGGTCAAGTCAGAGGCCACTCCACAAGAGGAGTAGCTGCCTCAGCGGCCTGTTTCAAAAATGTTTCTGCAGCAGACATCTGCGCTGCCATCACCTGGACTTCTGTCCATACCTTTACTAAACACCACAGTTTGGATGTTGCCTCTCACCGTACAGCAGGCTTTGGGCTTGCTGTTTTTCAAGGCCTCCTATCTTGAGGCTTGCACAACCAGAACTTCTTTTTGGAGTGGTTTTCCTCCTTCCGGTGCCTCTCTTTGTTCCAGACTGCTTGGAATTCAGTCCTACATGCAATTACCTACTACAAGAGCCCTCTCGAAGTAAGATAGTACAGTTATGTAAGAACTTACTGTAACAGTAGATCTTCGAGAGAGGCTCTTGCAGTAGGTAATACATTCCCGCCCTCCATCCCCCTAAGCTTTTTCAGCTCCTTTTCCATTGAGGGACATACCCGCTCCTCTCTCTTCATGTATGATGTCATGAATGACCCTTATCTTGTGGCAGAGATGGATACTGAGTACAAAAATTCAAATGGAGGGACTGGGGTCATCCACTACATATTGTGGGTGAACCTTTTAAAACAGTAAAAAAAAAAAAAAAAATTCACTTTGAGAATAGTAAACCCATGGAACCAACTACCAACTGAAATAATTATAAGTAAAACCAAAAAAGAGTTAAAAAATGCCAGCCCAGTGGCGCTGAGGGCTGAGGCTCTGGATACCTTACCTTGTGCTACATCGGCAACCTGTGTTCAGGAACAAGCATGGGTTGCTGGGGGTTGGCAGGGTTGGAGAAGGATTGGGCATCCGTAGGACCACTCTCCTTCTCCGGGAAGGGAGGACATCAGTGGTCGGCACTCGACTGGCCCCCGATGGAGACTGGGGGGCAGTGCACTGATGCTGCAGATAAGGGGCGGAGATGGGGCAGATGCCAAGGAAGAGCACATGCAGGTACATGCGTGCTCCCTCAATTGGTGTCACTGCACACCCCTTCCCACAGGAAAGGAAACCAAGGAATACCCTCGGCAGCATGAAGGCTGTCCCAACGGTGTCACTACGGATGCCCCCAAGTTAGCTCCCTCCTGGACCCACCCTCCAGGTCTCCACAGTGATGGAGTAAGTACCCATTGTGATGCGGCCTGGGAGGGCTGTGGTGGGGAGGTCAGAGCTCTGACTGCATCCAGGGCAGCAGCCATGAAGGCTGGCTGAAAGGGGAAAGGAACCAAAGGCACACTCCCCCCAGCTGAGATAATAAATAAACTAGATAAATATATTTTGGCAGGAGGTACACTTTGCCATTACCCACAGTGAACTTCCAATAGGAGCAATAATGGGCAACTTGCTTCCTGGTTCCTCCCTTTCCATAGTATGATCCGTAGTATGACCAGAGCTTGTCATTAAATGCTGCTAAAAAGAAAGAAATTCAAAGTGTTGCATGTGATCTTTGAGCCTGCTTGAACTATTTTTGTTGCAGGAACTGTGAAACGTAGAAACACAGAATTTGACAGCAGATAAGGACCGCTTGGCCCACCCAGTGTGCCCATTTCCCTACCTAATGGATAAGCTGCAGATCCTAGTTAACCAGCAGCCTACTTCTTTCTACCCCACCTACTAGAATTGCCTTATGACTGTCCCATACATGCTTGAATTCAACCACTGTTTTTGACTCCACAACCTCCTCCAGAAGGCCATTCCATGCATCCACAACCCTCTCTGTGAAAAAATACTTCCTTCCATTACCTCTGAGCCTCTAGCTTCAAATTTTGCCCCCTTGTTCTTGCACACCTCTTTTTTTGAAAGATGCTACCCTCTTGGACTTTGTTGATTCCCTTGAGGTACTTGAAAGTTTCTATCATGTTCCGCCCCCCTTTACTCTAGGCTATACATATTAAGCTGCTTTAGTCTCTCTTCATATGTCTTCTGGTGCAGACCCTGCAGCATTTTAGTTGCCCTCCTCTGGACAGCTTCCATCTTGTCTATGTCTTTGCAGAGACTGGGTCTCCAGAACTGCACACAGTACTCCAGATGGGGTCTCACCAACTGTCTGTACAGAGGGATAACAACTTCCTGTTTTCTACTGGTGATGCCTCTCCCTATGCATCCCAGTATCCCCAACCCTCCTTACTGCCCTCTCACATTGCTTGCCCACCTTTGGGTCATCTGATATGACTACCCCAGGTCCCTTTCCTTTTTTGTTGTTGTTAGTATCTCACCCCCCATTGTGTACTCTTCCCCTGGGTTTTTGTTTCCCAGGTGCATTACCATGCACTTCTTAGCATTGAATCTAAGCTGCCATACATTTGACCATTCCTCTAACCTTGCCATGTCCCTCCTCATCCTTTCCACACCACCTTGAGCATCAACTCTGTTGCAGATCTTTGTGTCATCTGCAAAGAGACATACTTTTCCTTCCAGTCCCTCTGCAATGTCGCTTATAAAGATATTGAGAGGGCGGATCTAATACTGGCCTGAGGTACCCCACTAGTAACCCCTTTCTTCAAAGTGGACCCATTTACTATTACCATCTGTGTCCTATTCTCCAGCCAATTCTTTACCCAGGCTGTCATCTTGGGACCCACTCCCAGGCTGGCTAACTTGTATATTAATCTTTTGTGTGGGACTGAGTCAAATGCCTTGCTAAAGTCTAGGTAGGCCATGTCCACAGCCCCTTCCTGATCTAATACTTTGGTCACCCAGTCAAAGAAATCTATTAGATTCGTCTGGCATGACCTTCCTGCCGTGAATCAATGCTGCCTTGGGTCCTGTGCCCTTCTGGCCTCTAAGTACTCAACAATTTTTTCCTTCAGAAGTGTTTTCATCATTTTCCCTATCACTGAGGTTAAACTAACAGGTCTGTAGTTTCCTGCTTCTGCCCTGCTCTCACTTTTGTGAAGGGGAATCACATCTGCCCTCCTCCAGCCCTCAGGTACCACCCCATCCTCCCATGATCTGTTAAAGAGGGTAGTCAGTGGTGTCACTTGTTCTACCTTTAGTTCTTTTAGAATTCTGGGATGACTCCCATCAGGCCCCACTGCTTTGTCCACCTTCAGTTTTAAGAGTTCTTTCAGAACCCTTTCTTCTGTAAATGGGCTGGTATCAACTTCTGTATCCAGAGTGTTTCTGTTGTTTGTTTTAGGTACCGCCCTCTCTTCATTTGTAAATACTGAGCAAAAATATTTGTTTAGCATCTCTGCCTTTTCACCGTCACCCTCTGCCCACCCGCTCCCCCTTATTAAGCCTCACTATCCCTCCCTCCCTTAGTCTTCCTTCGCTCCCTGATGTACCTAAAAAAGGTTTTATCCCCCTTCTTAACGGAGTTGGCTATCTTTTCCTCGGTTCGGGCCTTTGCTGTTCTGACTGCCTTCCCAGCTTCCTTTTGCTTTAACTGATACAATTCTCTGTCCTGCTCCTTCTGTGATTCCTTGTACTTTCTGAATGCTTTCTTTTTCTCTTGAACCTTCACTGCCACCTCCTTTGAGAACCATAGTGGTTTCTTACATTGTTTTGTTTTGTTTATTTGCTTCACACAGAGGCTTGTTACCTCTGTGATGGCAGTTTTTATTATTCCCCATTGTTCTTCCACCCCTCCTTCCTGCCCATTTGCTAGTGCATTCCTTAGGCACTCACCCATTTTGGCACAGTCAGCCCTCCTGAAGTCCAGTACTTTTGCCTTTGTATGGCTTGACTCTATTGCTGTGTTTATTGTGAACTATACTGTTCGATGGTCGCTAGTTCCCAGATGGCTACCCACTTCTACATCTGTGATCCTCTCTCCATCTCCATTTGAGAGAACCAGGTCTAAGATTGCTCCCTCTCAAGTGGGTTCCAATGCTAGTTGTCTAAGTCATGCCCCCATAGGGCATCTAGAATAACCCCACTCTTAGAAGCGGCTGCTGCAACTGCACTCCAGTTAACATATGGCATATTCAGATCACCCATCAGCAATATCTCCCCTTTATCTGCCATTCTAAGTATACTTTCTATCATTTCCTTGTCCATTTCCTCCCCCTGAGAGGGGGGTCTGTATACAACCCCTGAGCGGATTGTGGTGCCATTGCCTGCCTCCAAATTGACCCACAGTGCTTCTTCTCCTCCCTGTTTAACCTTTTGTTCTGTTGTTTTGATTCCTTCCCTTATGCAGAGCTACTCCTCCTCCTCTTTTACCCTCCTTGTCCCTCCTGTAGATAGTGTATCCTGGTATGTTTACGTCCCAGTCATGGTTCTGTGTGTACCATGTTTCTGTGACTGCCACGATATCCAGATGCTCCTCCTCCATCAAGGCCACTAATTCAGGAAGCTTGTTACCCAGTCTACGTGCATTAGTACTCATTGCTCTCCAATTTTTGATGGCTTTACCTTCTTTAGCAGCATCCCCCACTGACCTTTCTGTGGGTATATTTTATTTGCAGTATCTTATTTTGGGTGCATTTTATTGCTTTTAGGATTGTTCAAGGTCTGTTTCTGTTCCACAGCTGTACACACCTTTTTCATTCTTTTTGTCACCACATGTTGGCCCACAGTCAAGCTTTCTCCTTCCAGCACTCTTGCCACTACAGCTTCACAAGTGGGGAGGGGGCTACGTGCATAGGCACATACATGACATGTCAGCGTGCTTCTGCACAGTGAACAGCCATTCCAGAGGCAGAGTGGAAGTGTTTAGTGCTCAATGCGGGGTTCTCCACATAGATAATAGTGTTTTTAAGTGCAGAAATGTGGAGTGTGAATCCCCAGCAATAACATCTCCCAACAAGGTTTGCCTTTACAACTCTTTTAAGTGTGGTGCTGTTGGGGAGGTGGATATAACATAGTCAGTCTTGGGAGGTAGTATTGCTCTCTCTCCTTCTTAAAGGAGCGGTAACTTATTATACAAATCTTACATAGAGATTTTGCATAGCCTGCTCCTGCATTGGGATTCTGCCCTTCTTACCTCACAAGTGGCACCCTGTTTTTTTGTAAACCCAATGTTTGTAAAAGATGTAAGACCTGCTGCAGGAGTATGAGACCATCACCCATTTGGTCATACTGTTCTTTCTGTGTAACACAATCTAACATATCTATTTTAGTTCCCCCACAGCCAGATCCCCGGACTGAGGAAGGGGGTGCACCTGTGGTGCCATCAGGCAATGGTAAAACTGAGCTGCACAAATTCATGTTACAGTACTCCCTCGTTATAACGAATTCCAGTTATAATGAGTAGCTGTGATGGCTCCCATTGGTCCTCAAGTATGTGTCAATGGGTGAGTATTAACGGTTTTATGGAAAACAATTAGAGTTATCACAGCTGTCTCCCACTACCACTATTCCCCTTTTGCAGCCTCCTGTTGTCTCTTTACAGTCCCTCTGTATCCCTGGTGTACATTAAGTTCTTCTGTCATAATGGGCTGTTTTTGAGAAACAATTACGAACTTGCTGTTTTCATAATCCTGCTTTCTGCTGAGCTGTCAGTAATAGAGCAGAGAGCTGTGAGTTGTATCCAGCCAATGCTCTGTCTGTCAGTATTTGACATTTTCATTAATAAATTAAATAAATACATTCAATTTCTCAGTCAGTTACAGTAACCTTTTATACTTCAACCTCCATGGAAGGTGCTACTGTATTTTTCAAGACAGAGGGGAAAAAAAAGATGAACTGGCTCAGTTGCACTCTGGTTATAGAAGAGCGGAACTAAATACTTAACAGAGAGCTGTGAGTTGTATTAGCTCTGTGTGCTGTATCTTGAAAAAAAAAGATAAGCTGGCTCAGTTGGAATGGACAGCTGAACAGAGAGCTGTGATTTGTATTAGAAGGCATGCAGATTTATGCCCAGCTGCATTTCTAGTGCATGTCTAGTAAAAAGATTATTGTCTGCTTATAACAAACTTTCATTATAATGAACCGATCAGAGGGACCCAGAGGTGTCATTATAATGAGGATATACTATATTTCACCTGAATGAGATGTTGCAAGCTGATGATCTACAGGTATTACCTGCAAAGTCACCTGAACCCAAAGCAGGCCCTTCACATTAGGAGGGCCATAACTGCCACATCCAGGTGCATCAGGACAAAATGACCCTGCTCACCCATATTGCGTGATTGATTTATCTGTTGATTTATTTGATCAGAAAAGGCATGGTGAGCCAAGGCACATTTCCAGGTGTGAGCTTGGGGGGGGGACAATATATAGAGCAAAAGCGAACAATGTACACTGTATAGTTCATGCAGGTAGTAAAAAGCATGAGCAGTGGTACAATGTTAAGTGCAGTCAAAAATCAAATTACAGGTAATGTCATAAGCAATAATTTATGAACAGCAGCAGGCAACCATACACCACGCATATAATCCGGCAACACTTCAGGCAGGAGAGGGGAGCAGAGAGCAGAGGTTGGCTAGGAGAAGGACTGTTGCAGGAAGGGGCAGAGAGTAGTATGAGCTGGCATTTGAGGGAAAGATGGGAAGGAGAGAGGCAAAGAGCAGATGGGAGATTGTTCCAGATGGAGGGGAGATGATAGGTGAAGGTGGACTGCCCAGCATCAGAGAGAGAGAGAGAGAGAGTGAGGAAGAGAGAAGGTGTGTGAATCTCTAGAGTGAAGACTATATGAAGTAGGGGGGAAGGTGCAGAGGAGAGAGGAGAGGTAATGAGGAAGGAACCCAAACCAGTATTTGGAGATGAAGGAAGCACAGTAAGAAAGGCAATGTGAAGAAAGAGGAGAGATCAAGAGAGAGAGGTATAGAGGGAGCAATGATGAGTACGGGATGGGGCATTGGACCAAAGTGGCAGAAGGCATTGCAGGGGATGTCCAATCTGGTGAGTGGGGGGGCATACCACAGGCCACACATGCATAGTCAAACACCGGAAGCACCATTTTGGTGACCATCTTGCAGCGGACATGGGGAGAGAGGCAGTTCTTGTTGTGGTACAAGGCATCAAGTTTAGGATGGAGCTTTCAATGAATGGCATCGATATGGGTGGAGAAGTCAAGCCTACTATCCAGCCACACACACCAAGGTATTTGAAGCATGGAACTAGTTCAAGGGGAAAGCCATACAGGGTGTTGAAGACCAGAGTGGGGAGAACCTGTCCAATTTTTGGCTGGTGCCAAAGGTCATTGACACTGTTTTGTGTGATTGTGACATGACCATGTTCCACCCTGGAAGGAATGGAATCAGTGACATGCAGCAGGGAGAAGACAGTGGAATGTTTTTTCCTGGAAGCCAAACTAGAAGGACAGAGGAAATTATTAGAGTGGAGAAGATCAGCAAGCTGGGTATAGACTAGCTTTTCTTGAAGCTTGGTCAGAGAAAGCAGGAGGGAAATGGGCCAGAAGTTTCTAGGGAAAGTGAGGCCACCATCCCTGTGGAGGGGGAGTATGTTGGCAAACTTCCAGGACTGAAGAACAACACAAAGGGAAAAAGAGAGGTTGAGAAGGGGGTAAGGGGAAGAGCAATAGCAGAGGCAGAGATGTGGAGTAACTCCCTCTGAGGTAGACTAGGGAAGAGTCGAAGTGCAGGGGCTTTAGGCATCAGCCTGTTAGTGTTTTGTTAATGTAACTGTAATGGTATTTGGATGAATTTTGTACAGAGTTTTGATTTTCACTAATGCTGTTCAATAATTGTTAATTCTGGCATTCCAAGCGAGGTCAGCCCCTTTTGCATTAATAAATCTTAACAAGACAAAATTGTTTTTCCTGCTGCATTTCTCTCTCTGTTTGAGCGCCTGTTTTTTTAACTGTATATCTGATTGCAGGAGCTGGCTGCCTTGTCTACGAAGCACTAGCTCAGCACTGGGAGTACCACGCCCCCTTCCCCATGGAACATGTAAGGGAGGAAAGAGCCTGCAGGGTCTTAAGAGGAGTAATGGGAGAGAAGTGAAAGTAGTTAGATGGATCTAGCACGGAAAGGACTGAGAGAGGGAAGGAGAGGTAACAGTTTGGAAAGGTGGGGGAGGGTGCAGGTGGTGAAAAATTCATTGAAGTGAGCAGCAACCAAGGAGAGGGTAGTGTGACAGGGCTGGGCAAGACCCTTTCCCATTTTATGAAGAGAAAGTTAAAAGCAAGGATCTATTCTGTCCTCTCCTATTTTGACACTTGTCTATCTCTTGGCTGCCTGATTGCGAAATCAAATGTTCCTTGTGGCACCTAGGAATTTGCCATTTCGATGGTCCCACAATTCCCCCCGTTTTCTCCCTTCCTTCACTTGCTGTTTCTATTCTTTCATTCTTCCCTTGCTTCTCTGTGGTTAAAAAAATGTGAATCTTAATGTGAAACTGAGATCACTTGGTTTGCAAATGTATACAGTTATACTGTTGAAATGATTACAGACATCTATTTGGGTTTATCTGGAACATGGGGGTTAACTTTGACGTGCATTTTCACCTCCACAAGCTTGTTTGCAGAATTATTGTCAGGAAATCAACCCTGGGACAGGTTATGTTAATTGGCTGTACCTGTTAAGAAGACTAATGTACTCTTCAGGCTGATCACAGGAAAGAAACTGACAAAATCTTGTTACATTTTGTGAAACATAGATGGTGTAATTTATAAGAACAGGATGCAGAATTTAGTTACTAGGGAAATCATCTTACAAAAGAGCAATGATTTGTTTAGAGATAGAGAGAGCTGGAGATTTTAAAGAGACTCTCAAATGAAGGAATTCTATTTGTTTGAACTGCCTGTATCAAGAGCTATCCTGCACAATTTTATTTTTCATTTTATTGTTACTGATAATAATAAAATGCTACTTTCAAATTTTAGATCGTCTTCTGGTTTGCCTGTGCTTCTTGACCTATGCCTTGATGACAGTTGGTGTTAAAAGTGGTGTTTCTGCTGTGAATACTCTAAGTCAGGAGTTTTGTGCATGGGTACTAGACCTGGTACCAGGGAAGCATAGAACAAAGGTATGGATCCTGCAACAGCAAGCCCAGGAGTAATTATGAGAAGAATCACAGCCAAACTAGAAGCAGAAATATAAGTCCAAACTGAGACTGTACAGCCAACACCAGTGATAGAAGATGAAGAAGAAGAAGAACAGTCAGGGACAGCACCTGAAAGCATGTCTGCCTTCTTCAAATGGTGGGCAATACAAAAGAGACAGACTGAGAAACAGAGAGAAAAAGAGATGCAGAATCTAGAAGCAATGAGAAGGGAAGGAAAGAGAAGAGAAGAGAAGAGAAGAGAAGAGAAGAGAAGAGAAGAGAAGAGAAGAGAAGAGAAGAGAAGAGAAGAGAAGAGAAGAGATGCAGCATCTAGAGAAACAGAGAAGAGAAGAGATGCAGTGACAGGAGCAGTGATGGCTGGATGCCTTGCAAGCTATCAAAGCTGGACGATCTGGTACAGGTCCAGCAGATCAACAAAACGCAAACAGCTTAAAAAACATTAAATTTACAAAGCTTGTCTCTCAAATGATATTGAAGCATACTCAACAACTTTGAAAAGGATCACCAGAGCCTGCCAATGGCAAAAACAGCAATGGACAATCAGGCTGGTGCCTTATTTGAAAGGTAAAGTCCAACTTGCTTACAGAAATATGGATGGATAAAACTATGACCTTGTGAAAAAAGAAATCCTTAAAATATATTGGATCACAGGAGAGACCTACAGGCAAAGATTCCAGTCCCTGAAGTACAACTCAGCTGACAATCCTTGAGAAGCCTTCATCTAACTCAGAGAACTTCTCATTAAAGGGATCCAACCAGAGGGCAAAACAGCCCCACAGATCATCGACACATTTTCAGTGGAGCAAATAATCAACATTCTTCCCACAGACGTGCCACTTTGGGTAAAAGAATACTAACCAGAAAGCGGGAAAAAAGATGTTTCTTTGACTGAGGACTATCAGATGGCCAGACAGACACCACAGCAGTGAAGTAACAGTCAAGAACCTGATAAGACCCTTTTTTTCCCAGTTTAACTCCAGGTCAGGTAAGAACTCTGATGAAGGTAACAAACCTGCAGCCAAAGACTTTATTTGCTACAGATGTAATAAGCCAGGCCACATTGCAAGAAACTGCCATAAAAATAAAGAGGGGAACACTGCAGCAAATTTGGCCATAGCAAATTTATTTATTTATTTATTTGTGAAATCAGTTTACAACCTTTGAGCCAGAGGCTCGTTTCCAAAGGTACTTCGGCACATTAAAGACATACATAGAGTTTTAGGTTACATAGCACAGGTTTGCTTAAAATAGGTGTTCATCAGAGGCGCCACGTCACACTGAGGTCAGACAAAATACATTTAGGTTACAGGGTACAAGTAATTGAGAACAGGTGTTACACAAGTTGGTATAAAAAATTGAGCAATCTAATAGGCATACCATGAAACAGCTGGCACTGGCCAGGTTAGACATAGGCACGGTGTACCGGGAAGAGGTGGTGGGGGGGCTAGGTGGAGAGCAGCCCGGTGGGCATTGTCATGAGAAGTCGAGGTGGAGGCTGCCTTCAGAGACAGGAGCAGCTACGAGTGTTGATGAGTTGGTTTTGAAGGGTGGTTTTGAACTTGGAGATGGTGGTGGCATTGGTGATGGGGGCAGGGAGAGAGTTAAACCAGGATGGGGCTCTGTAGCAGAAGGACCTCTGGCCACGGCTGGTTCTTGATCTGGGGACCATTAGAGTGGTCTTGTTGGATGACCGTGTTGCAATAGTGGGTGGGATCTGGTGGATGGATGCCGTCACCCCAGGAGGGGGAGAGCCCGAGTAGGGTTTTTTTTGTGAGGAGGCAGGTTTGATATCGGAGCGTTCATCCAGGGTAAGGAGTTTAGCCTCGTCATACAGCTGACAGGTGTGTGTGAGCCTGGGGGCACCAGTAATCAATCTGCAGGCTTTATTCAGGGTTAAGTGAATTTTTTGAGTGCAGTCGTGTCGGCAGCACCATAGACTGGTAGACCATAGTCTACAAGGGTAACTCTCTCTGACCTGTTCTCCCCACTGCCTGCAGCTACACTTGTTTTGTGAATTGTAAAATAACTTAAGGAAATTTAAAAAAATTAATTTCCCCTCATGATCAGTGTCCCCTGAGTGTTTATGAAGTGAATTTAATAAATTTTCTTAGGCTGATGTGGGGGGGGGGAGGTGACAGGGTTGAGTGGGACCTTGTCCCATTTGTTATGAAGAAAGATTTGTTATGTAGAAAGAGTTAAATGCAAGGATCTGTTTTATCCTCTTCTGTTCTGTCTCACTGCACAGTCAAACTTTCCATCTGTCATTGAGGCACAGGTCAGGAAGCATAGGAAGACCAGGAGCAGGTTTAACATTTGCAAGTAATGTTTCATTTTTTTTCCAATAACTGTAAAATAAAAAATAAAATTGTTCAGTATAACTATCCACAAAGGTAGCACAAACACAGAGAACAAGGTTTTTCATCTGAGGATATCTCTAATTTAAAATTTCAGTCTTGCTCTCTCCCTAGCAAAATCATTGCTACTCTTGTTATAAGTCTCTGTCTGGGAACTCTTTAAGAAGACATCCAGTTTTTCAGAAAATGTTCTTGTCAGTTTCCTTCCTTGCAGGTGCAACAGAACAGTATGTGGTGTCCCAGAACTGATCTCCTGTTTACAGCTCTGCAAAGAGTTTGTAAACCAGCATCTCAGGTTAACCCCTTGAGCTCCAAATAACTTTTTGCATTCTTTTCAACAATATAACCATATACATATTCAAATCAAGGGATCCCAGTTTCACACAAAGATTCACACATATTTTATAACTTCAGATATGCAAGGGGGAAGAAAGATAGAAAGAACAAGTGAAGGCAAAGAAATAGCGGGGGGGGGTGACAGCAAGACCATTGAAGTGGCCAGTTCCTAGGTCTCACAAGAAAATTTGACTGCGCAGTCAGACAGACAAGAGACAGAACAGAAGAGGATAAAACAGATCATTGCATTTAACTCTTTCTACATAACAAATCTTTCTACATAGCAAATGGGACAAGGTCCCACTCAACCCTGTCACCGGGGGAGGGGTGACCGACTCCTTGCCGAACCTGTATGAGTCTGTATGTAATGTAGTATATTCATTTGATTTCCAAGATGCCAATCCACTGTGCGACTTTTTTATTTTGGAGGGGACAAAAAATAGACCGACTCCTTGCTGTCCCTGTCTCTGTTGCGGCTTCCTGACTGAGCGAGACACAATCGCAAAAGGGATTATTTTGAATTTTCTTTTTTATCCCCCTTTACAGAGAGCAGGGGACAGTGTTACAGAATTAGCTTGCTCTAGTCAAAATCTTGTTCCGCTACATGCACCCAAATACACTACATACTGCTAACTATAATTACATACTGTTGTTGGCCATGTGTCTTGGGGGGATGCTGGCCGTATGTCAGGGAGGTTGCTTGCCATGTGTCTGGGAGGAGGGTTGTTGCTGGCTATGTGTCTTGAGGGGTTGCTGGCTGTGTGTCTGGGGGGTTCCATGTTTGGTGGGTAGGGGACTGTTTGTTGTTTGGGTGGGGTACTGTCTGTGTTTGGTGGGGCTGGAGGGACTGTCTGTGTTTGTTGGGGCAGGGGACTGTCTGTGTTTGTGAGGCAGGGGACTGTCCATTGTTTGTGGCAGGGGGACTGTCCATGTTTGGTGGGGTGGGGGGACTGTCCATGATTGGTGGGGTGGGGGACTGTCCATGTTTGGTGGGGCAGGGGGACTGTCCGTGTTTGGTGGAGCTGTGGAGACTGTCCATGTTTGGCGAGGTGGGAGGACTGTCTTGGGGAGTATTTGCTGGCCATGTGTCTTGGGGGTGGGATTTGCTGGCTATGTGTCTTGGGGAGCTTTGCTGGCTGCATCATTTTGAGAGTTGGATACTTAGGGTTTGAGGGGGGGCTCACTGACCACCATGTCGGTGCAGGGGATTGGCTGTGTTGATGGGGTGGTGGGCACTGTCTTTATTGGTGCAAGGGCTGTATATGTAGCTGCAGGGGTGGGAGTTTATGTGTCTGTGCCTGTGCTGGGTGGCACATGCATTTGCTTGGGTAGTGTGTGGGTGCTGTCCGTGTTGGCAGGGCATGGGGGAGTGTCCGTTGTTTGGTGGGGCATGGGGCAGTCAGTGTTGGTGGGGTCAGGGGACTGTCTGTTGTTTGGAGGGAAGGGGGCTGTCCATGTTGGTGGGGTGGGGAATGTCCGTTATTGGGGTGGGGGACTGTCCATGTTTGGTGGGGCGTGGGGACTGTCTGATGTTTGGGGTGGGGGACTGTCCATGTTTGGTGGGGCAGGGGGAATTGTCTGTGTTTGGTGGAGCTGGGGGACTGTCCATGTTTGGTGGGGTGAAATTGTCTGTGTTTGGTGGGGTTGGGGGACTGTCTTGGAGGTATTTGCTTGCCATGTGTCTGGGGGGGCTTTGCTGGCTGTGTCATTTTGAGAGTTGTATATTTGGATGGTGGGGGGTGCTCACTGACCACCATGTCAGTGCAGGTGATTGCCCCTGCTGATGGGGCGGTGGGCACTGTCTTTATTGGTGCAAGGGCTGTTTATGTAGCTGCTGGGATGGGAGCTTGTGTGTCTGTGCCTGTGCTGGGTGGCATATGTATTTGCCTGGGTAGGGTGCGTGTGCTATCTGTGTTGGTGGGGCATGGGGGACTATCCATTGTTTGGTGGGGTGTCGGGACTGTCAGTGTTGGTGGGGTAGGGGGACTATCCATTGTTTTCTGGGGCATGGGGGGCTGTCCATTGTTTGGGGTGGGGTGACTGTCCATGTTGGTGCGGCAGGGGGACTGCCCCTTTTGGTTGAGAGGGGGGAATGTCCATTGATATGGTTAAATTGCTTCCATCACAGTCTTGTATTGTATCTAAGGTCTGGATAGACTGCTACTTTTATGTCTTCAAACACCACCCCTTGCTGCTGTCAGGCTGCTTTTAGGATCTGATCCTTCACGCTCACACCACTAATAAAGTTCTTGATCCATCCATCAATGTTAAATTCTGCTACCAAATCTGTCTGCCACAAAACTTGTTTGACTTTTAAATTATTACAATAAGAGCAGGACCACCACACCGAGAACTGAAGTTGGTCTAAGTACAACTGGTCCAACCAGGAGAAATAACAGGACAGCAGCACCAAGAATGTTTTAATAAAATATGTTTTATGCAGCCAGCCCAGTAGTGCAGAGGGCTGAGGCGCTGGTTGCCTTACCTTTCTCCATGCCAATGAAATGTGTTCAGGGAATGAGCATGGGTTGCCGGGGGTCGGTCAGGGGCTGGTGGTCTGGGAGTGAATGGAGCAGCCGCCAGGCAGCTCTCTTCTCTTGGATTGTGGAGGTAGGTCTCCTTGCCTCTTGGCTGCCACTGTGTGGAGGCTTGATGGTAGCATCGGGCATGGAGGGTGCTGGCGCTAGGCCGGGTGGGCAGATCGGGGGCGTGCAGGGTGCTGGCACGCATGCGCGACTGTGTTGGCCAAGGTCCCTGGGGAAGTAAGGGGAAAATCAGTAGAAAGCATACTCTTGGAAGGCAGGATGAGGACTGACCCCCTGCAGGCTCTGCATCAGTGGATAGACACATGCCTCAAGTCCTGTGGCAGAGGACACCAGGCATTAGGTAAGTCCCAGAGGAGCGGGGTGACAGGGCTGGGGAGGTGGTGGTTGGAAAGGGGCTACCGGGGGAGAAAGAAGAATAAAGTATGTACAAAATATTATATATATATGTTTTGTGGTGGTCCTTGGTTCGGGTGCTCGCTTCTTTCCTTTGGCCCTAATATTTATTATTTTTCATGCACATATCCCTCTATCTCAACGTCAATTGTATGTTTCAGCTTGGGGGTGTGTGCAGCCATCTTAGTTGGGGGCATTGGCCAAGTTGATGTGGTGGGGTGGGGACAGTGGCCTTGCTGGTGGGGTGTGGTGGGGATACTGGTTGTGTTGGTGGGGTGGGGTGGAGACATTGTCTGTGTTGGTGGGGTGTAAATACTGGGCATGTTGGTGTGATGGGGTGTGGACACTGGGCATGTTGGTGTGGTGGGGTGTGGACACTGGTCATGTTGATGTGGTGGGATGGGGACATTGGTAGTGTTGGTGGGGTGGGGACACTGGTCATCTAGGTGGTGTGGGGACACTGGCCATGTAGGTGGCATGAGGGCACTGGCCATGTTGGTGGGGCAGGGACACTGGTCGTGTTGATGGGGTGGGGACACTGGTCATGTTGGTGGGGTGGGGACACAGTGGTTGTGTTAGTGTGGTGCCATGCTGCTTCTGTTCCTTTAACTAAAACTGTCAAACTGTGACAACACTTTCTCCTTCCTCCTTCTTAGGGCAGATGCCCCAAGCGTGACCCTTTCAGCATGTTTCTCAGATATGTGACTCTGTACTACTGGTGAGGGAACAGATTGTTTGATTGGAGGGTGGTGGTACTGTCTATGTTGGGTGTGGTGGGGTGCTGGCTGTGTCTGTTTAGGTCTGGTGGCTGGGTCAGGCCATGTTGGTACAGGGTAGACCTGTGTTTTGTGTGTGGGGGAGGAAGGTTGTTTTGGGGTGGGGATTACTGGCCATATTGGTGGAGCGAGGCATCCAGCTATGTTAGTTTGTAGGCTGGGTTGGATTCGCTATGTGTTGATGGTGCAGGGTAAGCCTCTGGAGTGGTGCTGTGGGAGGGAGCAGACTGTTCAACTTAGGGGGTGGTACTGGTCATAGATACCTGGATGCTCGGGACACCAGATGAACTGAGCTGGCAACATTCTCTTAACTCCTTAGCACCTGCTTTGTATCGTGTGTGTGTGTGTGTGTGTGTGTGTGTGTAAGTGGAGGGTGCTGGGCGTGTGTGTGTTGAGGGGGTTGCTGTGTGTGCATGAGTGTGTGTGTCTGAGAGACAAATGAGTTATAGTTTACTTAAAGCACTTGAACCAAAACGTACTCGATTAACTCAAAAGATTTTGTCATTTGTACTCCTCCAAAGTTGGCTTTACTTGCCCCACTTCAAAAATGAGAAATATATGCTCACTCTGTCCATATGGATTCCATATGATTTCGGTGAAGACAGAAACCGCGAAACAATAAGAGCGACGGCATTTCGGCGAATGACAAAATGGCGACCGTACACATGGGCGATCGCCAAAAATGGCTAAAAATGTTTTTCAGTGGGGAGCTTTGCCCCCCACAGACGCTTACTAAATTAACTAGCTCCCAGGTCATAGCACCTTGGAGATGGGGTGAAAACATTTGTTGCTATTTTTGGCGATCGCCCATATGTACGGTCGCCATTTTGTCATTCGCCAAACTGCCTTCACTCTTATTGCGCTTACCCTTATTGTTTCGCTCATATAACATGATATCATCCATAAACATGGAGCTGTCTATGTTCGGGAGCAGGCATGTGCATTGGAAGCTGTCTGTCTTAAACCGGGGAGTTATGCTCCTGTTGACCTCATCTATATTTCTTACGGAGATAGATCTTCCTCCTCCCTATTCACCTTGTTTATGCCCCTGATGAACTTACAGGTTTCAATCAGGTGTGTCCTACCCAATCCCGCAGGCTTTCAACTATTCACTTGTGCATTTTTTTTTTAGACTTCACTGCCAAGTGAGGCAGCCAAATGGTAGCTAGCACCGAACCACGGGAGTACACCTTGGCATCTGGTGGTTTGGCTTAATTCACGTCTGATCTCCTACTAACTTGAGCAAGTGGTGAGGCATGGGCATTGCAGGGATTGGGACTAGTGGGAACTACAGTGATGCAGTCACAGCTGATGGATGGTAGCTATAGTAATGCAGCTGTCACTGCTGCCATCACACCTGAGGGATGGGGGCCGTAATGCTGTTACCATCACACCTGAGGGTTGGGGGCCATAGTGCTGTTGGTTGCTGCCATCACACCTGAGGGATGGGAGCCATAGTGCTGTTGCTGCTGCTGTCACACCTGAGGGATGGAGGCCATAGTGCTGTTGCTGCTGCTGTCACACCTGAGAGATGGGGGCTTGCTGCTTCCGTCACTCCTGAGGGATGGGGGCCATAGTGCTGTTGCTGTTGCCATCACACCTGAGGGATGGGGCCATAGTGCTGCTGGTTGCTGCCATAACACCTGAGGGATGGGGGCCATAAGACTGTTGCTGCTGCCATCACACCTGAGGGATGGGTGCTGTAGTGCTGTTGCTGCTGCAGTCATGCCTGAGGGATGTGGGCTGTAGTGCTGCTGCTGCTGCTGCTGCTGCTGCTGCTGCTGCTGTCACACCTGAGGGATGGGGGCCATAGTGCTGTTGCTGTGGTTGTCACACCTCAGGGATGGGAGCTGTAGTGCTGTTGCCATCATATCTGATGGATGAGGACCGTAGTGCTGCTGCTGCTGTCACACTTGAAGGATGGCGGTCATAGTGATGTTGCTTCTGCTGTCACACCTGAAGGATGGAGGTCATAAACTACTGCTGTCCAATGTGAAGGATGAACATTGTAGATGACTGCTGTATCTTGGATGGAGTTGGAAGTTGATGTCTTAGTGAACTCGAACCTTTAAAGGGCTTGCACTGCTATGGATCTATATTGCTGTTGAACCACCAGCCAACCCTTGCTGCCCAAACCCCAGACCTGCTAACAGCACCTCACCTTGTGCTTCTGTTGCTCCACTGAAAGTAAGTAGGTAGGTGTGTCTGGTTCAGTCTTTGGGGGCAACAGCTATCTAAAGGAGTGTTTTTTACAGGTGACTGATTGAGGAATCGTTAGTGGCAAGTTAGATTGCCACAACAAGGCCTTGCCTTCAACCCAAATGAAAACAAGTACAAACAAGGTGCTTCACTTACTTGAATCCTGGCTCCAACCCTGGCTAGAGTCATTGCCCTGGTTGTCCCTGGTAGCCCTCCTGGAGAGTTTTGTGGCCCAGTGATGAGATGGTCGTGTGTGTGTGTGTGCATGTGCACCGATGAATGGTTGGGATGTACATATAGGGACATCATCTTGAGTGGAACAGGGTTTGTAACTACCAAAATATCAAATATGTGGGCATCTGGTTTTAAGCTCGATAAGGTCCTGTTGTAGGATTGACATTTGACAGAAGGCAGGAGGGAGTTAGTGGCAAACTGTGCCACCACAACAAGGCCTTCCCCTATTGAACCAGTCAAACCTTGTTAGGTCCATATGCTATAGCTCTCACCTTCTACATTGGTTTTTGGCCCAGGCCGCCCTTGTGTGAAGGCAGAAGTTTGGTAGTTTTGCCAGTAGGTCTGTCCATTATTTATTTTCATCTAGTTGAAAATAGAAAAAAATGCATTGAGGGGGAGGATGATAATGTGGGAGTCTTTCTATCGGCTATGTATACATTTTTCTGTAAGCTATGTATTAACTTTTCAATTATGTTTTTAGGTCTTAAAGTGCTGCTGGATGTGATCTGCTGCAAGTCTGTCATTTTTAACAGGTGCAGTTTGCATTCTTTTGGCCCACTAGTGGGTCTTCCATGTTAAAAATGTTAATTCTGTTTTTGTGGCCCAGATTTTGGTGCGTGTGTATGTTTTTGATAGGGCATACGTTGGAAGTGCTGCTTAGCGACCTGCTGCATTGAGTCCCTGTTTTTTAAAAAGATACAGTTGTGCTTCTTTGCAGTCTTTATCATGGTTCTCATTGGAAGTAGTGTCTGCCGACTGGTGGAGGGGAGGCAGTGACATATACAGTATGTGTACATAAATGCTACATGCCGAGGTTACTATGTACATAAACACTGATGTAGCTACTGTATAACATTACATTTATTTACACAGTAGCTCAATAACAGAATTTAAGTAATCGCTTTTGAGTCCATGCCTATTGCATAAATATCTTGTGTCGCTATACATTTTATGTTCACCACTGTTGGAACATGAGTTTGGTCTTGATAATCCCCGGTGTCCAATACTGATGTAACTGTATGTTGCTTGATAGCTTGTCCATTGCCCCATGCACATGATGTAGCAAGTGTGTCTGAAGGTACAAAAGACTTTCCATATCATGAACTGCTGCTGTCGTCACATTTTTATTGTCGTTCTTTTTATTATCTTTTATGTTGTGTACCTCTGCTCATCCTCTTCAGTATTGTATGGTGTGTAACTGCTCATCTTGACTCTTGCCAGTGTAGTTCAGTGTGCCAGTTTGGTCTTGATGGCAAGTGTTGGTACAGTCCTTGATACCAGTTGCTGTTCTCCTGATTCTCTCCATGGCTCATATAATCACGAATTGGCTGTGTGATTTTGATCCTGATGTATTTAGTCCTGATTATAAGTTTCTGAGGTCAAAGTGGTTTCTGTTGCTGCTCCTCCTGAATCTCACCCATGGACAGGAATAAACAGTGATATTTTGATGCCCGATATTCTACTCTTGATATTCTAGTATGGATGAGAGTGCATTTGAGGTCAGAGTGATTTCTGTAGCTGCTCCTCCTGACTCTCGACTATGGCCATGAATTAGCAGTGAGATTCTGATACTGGTATTCTTCTGTTGATGTTTTAGTATGGATTGTGAGCTGCTGAGGTCAGTGTGTTTCCTGTAGTTGCTCCTCCAGACTCTCATCCATGGCCATGAACTGCCAGAGGGATTCTGATGCTAGTATTCTTCTCTTGAGTGAGAGCTGCTGAGGTCAGTGTTATTTTCTGTAGTTGCTCCTCCTGACTCTCATCCATGGCCATGAATTGGCAGTGAGATTCTGATATTGGTACTCTTCTCTTGATAATTCTAGTTTGAATTGTGAGAGCTGCTGAGGTCAGAGTGATTTTCTGTAGTTGCTCCTCCAGGCTCTCAACTGTGACCAGAAATTATTAGCAGGGATATATTTTGATGCCAATGTTCTACTCTTGATATTCTAGTCTGGACTGTGAGAGCTTCTGAGGTCAGCATGATTTCTTTAGCTGCCCCTCCAAACTCTCAACTGTGACCAGGGATGTATTGTGATGCCAATACTCTACTCTTGTATTCTAGTCCAGATTGTGAGAGCTTCTGAGGTCAGCATGATTTCTTTAGCGCTCCTCAAGACTCTCTCTCTCTCAACTGTGACCAGGAATTATTAGCAGGTATATATTTTGATGCTGATCTTCTAATCTTGATATAAATGATATTTTAGTCCAGACTGTGAACTTCTGAGGTCAGTGTGATTTCTGTAGCTGCTTCTTCAGACTCTCATCCGTGGACATGAATTAGCAGTGCGATTCTGATGCTGGTATTCTTCTCTTGATATTTTAGTATGGATTGTGAGCTGCTGAGGTCAGCGTGTTTTCTGCAGCTGCTCCTTCCAACTCTCATCCATGGTAAGAAATTAGCTGTGAGATTTTGATCCTTAATAGTACAGTTCTGAAGCTGTTGTTAATATCTCCAACTGTGGTTAACTTTTAGTTCTTTGGAGTCATCCTCGCTACACGTTGCAATGGCCACACTTCCACGCAAAATGGCAAAAATCTCCAGCGTCACTGCTAAGGGCCGTGCATTGCAGTTTCAGTCCAATGGCATGTATGAGGATGGAGGGAAGATGTTCTGTCGCTTCTGCGATCACCCTGTTGACCATGTCACGAACAATACAGTGGTGGATCACTGCAACAGTAAAAAACATACAAAGATCACAAGCCAGAAAAATAACACCAAACTGGAGGCCCTGCACACCTGCTTTAGCACCACAACTTCTGCATCTGCAGCACAGGATAAAATTGTATTGGACACAATGAGGGCTTTATGTGATGCAAACATACTGATTGAAAAGGTGGATCAGCCCTGCTTGAGAGACTGGATGGAGAAGTACATCAAAGGAACTGGAGCTCTTCCAAACGCCGACACCTTAAGACAAAACTACTTGCCCCAATTGAACAGGGAAAAGGAGAAGGGAATTTTCCAGCTTGTGAAAGGGAAGACACTCACAGTATTGTGTGACAAAAGTACTGATGCAGACTCCTGCTGTGTTCTGAACATTTTTTTTGTCATGAAGGGTGGAAAATCCATAACAGCTAACACAACAGAGCCGCCAGCGGTGAACCACTCCACTGTTGCTCAAAGTGTTTTAAAGACGTTGGAAAAATATGGTGTGGAGATGGACCAAGTGGCCGCATTCATCAGTAATAATGCACGGTACATGCTAAAGTGCTTTAATGATATGCTACATGACCTTATTGGTGACCATATAATCCATATGGTTTGTTGGGCACATCTCTTATTATTGGTGGGTGACACATGGATTGACCACTTTCAACAGGTGACTAAGCTTGTGGCATTTATAAAATATGCATTTCAGCAGTCACCCAAATGTAAGCGGGAGTACATAGCATTCCTGGAGGGTAGGGGAGTGGACAGAAAAATATTGCCTCCTGTTCCTGTCTTGACCCGTTGGAACACCTGATTTGAAGCAGTTAAGTACCACTCAGTTTATCATGAACACCTGAGAGAGTTCTTCCAGGATTAAACCAGCGATGCCAACTCCGTAAGTTCCTTAAAAAAGCTATTCAAAGAATGGCTCACAGAGATGCAGGTACAGACTGCATTCATTGCTGAAAACTGCAGTGACACATTGAAGCTGGAGTCTTGAAGACTGAAGTATTCGGTGAAAGAATTGATGAGTACTTGAAAAATCTTAGCCCACGGGTCAGGCAGGAGCAGGTTGCAATGTTCCAAAAAGCATTTAGTGTCACTTTAAACAAGTTTTCAAAGCACATGGAAAGAAACCCATCAGTATACTTCTTTAAGTCTTATATTCTGGACCCCAAAAACCTACCAATGTTAAATAGAGACTTATGAAATGGGCATCATAAATTAAGAGCTCTGATTGGCTGCTAAGGATGTGCAATTCATTCTGCTGCACAGGAAAAAGGTCCAACACTGGCCAGTGGGCATTGATATAGGCGATGCTGCCCACTTCAGAATGTTAACAAAACAAAACGCAGCCATCTTGTTTGTGCCAGAAGTGGTGCCAGCTGAACTGTAAAAAATAAAATAAATACCTCTGACCTCCTCTTCACTTTGCCTCAGTGTTTGAGTATTTAGATTTTTTTAAATCCATCTGTCCATTTCCTCATGGATGCAGCATGAAACGAACAGCTGTTCTCTCTCTCACAGCCCACCCGCTCGGTCATGTATTTAAAAAAAAAAAAAACGGAACAGCCACGATCTCTTCACCAGCCCGGCCGCTCGTTATTTAAACTCAATTTTTTGAATTTCAACAGAAAAAGAAACAAACAGCTGTGACGTCTCTCCCAAACCGCCCGCTCCTTCATCTATTAAAGAAAAACCGGAATAACCGCGATCTCTGAACCAGCCCGACGAGTCGCTCTCTCTATCAGCCCACCTGCTCACTCTGTCTTTTAATAAAAAAAAAAAAAAGAAAAGAAACAAACAGCCGCAATCTCTCTTATTTGTCTCCATGCAGCATTGGGGGGGGATACTGCTCTGATAACCAGACCTCCGCGATCTCTGTACCAGCCCGCCCACTCACTCGCTCTATCTCTCTATCAGCCCACCTGCTCACTCTTGAGTTTTTATTTTCTAATAAAAAAAAAAAGAAACAGCTGCAATCTTTCTTATTTCTCTCCACGCAGCATGGGGGGGGGTGAGCTACTGCTATGACAACCAGACCTAAAGTACAGAAGCCTTTGTAGGACAAAATTCCTTCAGTCCAAACAAAAAAACACACAGCACGCTTAGGCAGAGGAACTATTTTATTAAAAGTGACACAAACATACATGTTTTTTCCTACTTAAAATTGGAAATTTAACCTACCAAATGCAATTGAATGAAAGATGACCATTTCATAAGCGTAATAAACCACTCCAGGGTGTGCGTTAGACAGTTTAACACATGGCTGGGAGGCTGTACGCACTCGGCCATTGGCCTCGTGCCTCACTACGCCTCCTAGCCATGTGTTAAACTGTCTAACGCACCACCTGTCGTGGCTTATTGCTTACTTCACACAGTACACCACTGACAGTCCTCTCTTTGCACTGTACAACCAAACAGCACTACAAAAGGACTGGGATATACTGTGTATATTAGGCAGGTCATAAGAGACCTTCCAAGCATATTTGAGTTTTACGTTGGGCAGTACTAGCTTTCAATGCAACTGCAACTACCGGTACTATCCAAAGCTGCTCTCCAAGCAATTTGGATACCGGTGTCGAGTGCAGATGTGGAGAGATCCTTCTCTGTGTATGGACAGATCCACACAAATCATAGACGGAACCTGCTATTAGACAATTTGAAACTGCTATCCCAGGTCATGTACAATAAGTAGTTGGATTAGATTTTTGCATGTTTTCCACACGTTTGATGCATCATTTTGCCCATTTTCATATTTATATGGGTTTTTAGTTCAACACTTTTCACTATTTTTGTTGCATTGTTTTTCACTGGATGCAAAAAGTATTGCTCATTTGAGGTATTCACATAAGGTTTCATTCAAAATTGACATGGATTATGTTACACTGTTTTCCACATTTCATGTACCTTTGCACATTTCATGTATTTATAGTCATGTACTGTAGATTTTAGTTCACTTGTTTTTCACTGTATGTTTTGTCTGTTTTCCACATTTTGTACATTTTCATGTAGGGTTTGTTATAGTTCAATTTTTTTTGTACTGGTGCACTGTCCCACATTTTTGTTTTGCACTATTTTGCTGACTTTATAAAATTACTTTTCTTGAAATGTTGTACTTGTTTTATTATTGACTTCATTTACATTTCATTTGATGAAGGTTACCAAGAAAGGCTTTATGGGGTAGGAACTCAGTCTGCATTGTCTGGTGGCTGGTAGCAGTTTCCAGGGTTCCCAGCATAGTACTTATTCATTCGTCCATGTATACAACAGCCAGCTTTTAAGTGGGGAAAGCATGTAGAAGAGCACTGGAAAAAGCGGCTCTGCAGAAACCCACAACTTTGTATCCAGAGGATGCCAAACTGGATTCTGAAATCTGACCCGATTTGGCATCTGATAGTTGAAACACTCTCTCCACCTGTACTGGTAATAAACTGTGCACCCCCTATCATAACTGTCCACCCATCCTTGCAGAAACCAAGCCACAATCCCCATCTTCATGATTAAAGAAACCCCCATTAGCTCCCACCTCCCCTTTTCTCCCCCCATTGTACCCAAAGTAGTGACAAAGATCAACAGTGGGTCCCACAGCAGAGGCGTTTACACTGTCCTTCATCTCAGTAGGTATGAAATATGTCCTCAAGTAGCAACACCTGATTGGCTGACTGAGGATGTCATTTCATTCAGATACAAGGATGAGACAATATTTCAAGGTGGTTAGTGATGGGAGGAGTGTTAGTGGCAAGCTGGGCCACCACAACAAGGCCCTCCCCCCGTTGGCCCAGGTTAAAATAGCAATAAATGCAAACCAAGTACTTACCGTTCGAGGTGGGTCCCAGGTAGCTATCTGGCTGGTGAGGGAGCTGGCCATTTTTGGGGGTTTACAGAGCTGTTATCTCACTGTGCAAGTCTGATGTGCACCATTGAATAAGTGGGGAGCACACACAGAAGGCTGATCTGCTCCTGTGCTTAGAAGGAACATGTACAAGTGTGTTGTAGAGTGTAGCTTGGCATGTGCTTGGTGGAATTGGTGTGTGTGTGTGTGTGTGTGTGTGTGTGTGTGCAGGCCATGGTGAGACAGACTGCGTGCCTGTGGGGAGCTGGCTATTTTGGTGGTGGGGAGGTAGGTGTGTGCTGGGTACTAGCCATGGTGTTGTGAGGACACAGGTGTGGGTGATAGAACCTTGCCATGTTGGGGAAGCAAACAGTTGGTGAAACGTTAGATTTGCACCTGAGCTCTGACATGAAAACTAAGAGGCTCATTTTCATGGAGACCAAGAAAGTAGCCAATTTACTGTGGGTGTAAAGACTAATATACATAGAAGCATAGAAACATAGACTTTGATGACAGATAAGGACTGCTTGGCCCACCTAATCTGCTCATTGTTCTACCTATTGGATCCTAGTAATTGCGGGGGTAGGTGGTGCTGCATTGGATTCTGATAATTTAAATGGCATACACCAGTAGTACCACTGAGAAGTGTGATTGATACTTTGTGAGTGGCAACCGGGCGAGCTTGCTGTTTCTGGATTTGTTTAATCTTTGGGAGACATATGTCTCTCCATTAACAGGCTTCCCACTAAACACTGTAGATTTTTAAGGGGATGCACTGAAGCAAATTCAGGCAGTTAGATATTAGATAGGATGGAACCGAGTGAGTCCACCTGACCTTGGTGTCTGGTCATTCGGCTTAATTCACCTCTGAGCTCTGATAAATTAAGAGACCCAGAAATGTATTACATGTGCAAGTGGGGTATGGGCATCGAGGGATGGGGCTATGATGTCACACCTAAGGGATGGAGGCTGTAGTACTTCTACCACCATTACACTTGAGGGATAGAGGTCACAGCGCTGCTGCTTCTCTGTCACACCTGAGGGATGGAGGCTGTACTGCTGCTGTCACCATCACACCTGAGGGATGGAGGCTGTACTGCTGCTGCCACCATCACACCTGAGGGATGGGGGCTGTACTGCTGCTGCTTCTCTGTCACACCTGAGGGATGGAGGCTGTACTGCTGCTGCCACCATCACACCTGAGGGATGGGGGCTGTACTGCTGCTGCTTCTCTGTCACACCTGAGGGATGGAGGCTGTACTGCTGCTGCCACCATCACACCTGAGGGATGGAGGCTGTACTGCTGCCACCACCATCACACCTGAGGGATGGAGGCTGTACTGCTGCTCTGTCACACCTGAGGGATGGAGGCTGTACTGCTGCTGCCACCATCACACCTGAGGGATGGAGGCTGTACTGCTGCCACCACCATCACATCTGAGGGATGGAGGCTGTACTGCTGCTGCCACCATCACACCTGAGGGATGGGGGCCGCAGTGCTGCTTCCATCACACCTGAGGGATGGAGGCTGTAGTACTTCTACCACCATTACCCTTGAGGGATAGAGGACATAGCGCTGCTGCTGCTCTGTCACACCTGAAGGATGGAGGCCGCAGTGCTGCTTCCATCACACCTGAGGGATGGAGGCTGTACTGCTGCTGCCACCATCACACCTGAGGGATGGGGGCTCTACTGCTGCTGCCACCATCACACCTGAGGGATGGAGGCTGTAGTACTTCTACCACCATTGCCCTTGAGGGATAGAGGACATAGCGCTGCTGCTGCTCTGTCACACCTGAAGGATGGAGGCCGCAGTGCTGCTTCCATCACACCTGAGGGATGGAGGCTGTACTGCTGCTGCCACCATCACACCTGAGGGATGGAGGCTGTACTGCTGCTGCCACCATCACACCTGAGGGATGGAGGCTGTAGTACTTCTACCACCATTACACTTGAGAGATAGAGGTCATAGCGCTGCTGCTGCTCTGTCACACCTGAAGGATGGAGGCCGCAGTGCTACTTCCATCACACCTGAGGGATGGGGGCTGTACTGCTGCTGCCATCATCACACCTGAGGGATGGGGGCTGTACTGCTGCTGCCATCATCACACCTGAGGGATGGGGGCTGTACTGCTGCTGCCACCATCACACCTGAGGGATGGAGGCTGTACTGCTGCTGCCACCATCACACCTGAGGGATGGGGACTGCAGTGCTGCTGTTTTCACACTTGAAATGGGGGGGTAGTGATTCTGCCATCATACCTGAAGGATGGGGGCTGTAGTGCTTTTGCCGCCATCTCACCATGTAGTTATTAAAATAACTTAATAGGTACAGGTACACATCTACAATAGTAGATGTTGAAATTGTTAAAATACATGCTAGAAGAGTAAAAAATTGTTAAATAAACTTCACAAAATGAAACACCGGTTAAAATGGATTTTGGCTTTGCAGACATCAGTGACAATACCGTTTTTTCCAACCTGCAAAATGGAATTTACCCTTTCTCTGTCACGGTAAACCAGTGTCCCTGCATCAATTGGTCATACCGAATAAGAATAGAACTGAGTCATTACAGATAGCATATGATAGTCGTATGGCTGGTCACTCAGGGAGGGACCCTACCCTTGCCAGATTGCTGTAATGATTTTACTGGCCTGGAATTCATGAGAATGTTACTACCTATTGCAGTTCTTGTGCTGAATGTCAGAAAGTAGCCCCAGTGACTAAAAGAGACAAGGTGCCCCTGGTGCCCCTACCCTTGATAGATGTGCCTTTTGAGAGAATTGCAATGGATGTGGTTGGCCCCTTAGAGAAAAGTAAAAAGGGTAATCGATTCATTTTGGTAGTACAGTATGTGACTATACTACTTAATACACAGAGGCAACTCCATTGTGTAGTCGCAGCCCCAAAAGTGGCAGCAGAACTTGCCAACATTTTCAGCAGAGCGAGCATACCTAAACAGATAATTACTGATCAGGGTAGTAATTTTGGTGCTGCATTACTGGAGGAGCTGTACTGACTACTAGGTATCACTGCCATAATAACCTGCCCTTATCACCCTTAGATAGTTGGTCTTGTTGAGCGTTTTAATCAAATCCTAAAACACATGCTAAAAGGTTTATGAAAGGGAAAGGGAAAGATTGGGACCAATACTAACATTACCTTACCTGCTTTTTGCTTACAGAGAAGGGCCACAAGCATCAACAGATTTTTCACCATTTGAAATGCTGTATGGTAAGCAACCTAGAGGGACACTAGATGTATTAAAAGAAACATGGGAAGATAACCCCTATCAGAAACAATCTATTACATCTTATATGTGTACCCTGAGAAAGAAACTGGCAAAATATGATGAAATTCCCCTCAGTAACCCGGCAGAGGCCCAAAAACAGCAGAAGGTGTATTATGACAATGAGGTAAAAGAAGTTTTGATCCGGGTGAAAAGGTCTTGTAACTGTTATCCACTACAGAAAATAAACTGTTAGTGAAGAAGTAGTAGCAAAAGTAGCAGTAGTATTCATTTGTTTGTGGCACCTGTCCCTAGAGGCTCAGAGAGCAGTTACATAAAACAGGGCCTAATTTTAGTCCGTTATATAATTCAGCATTCTAAATAACATAAAATAAATAAATATAAAAATAAAATAAAAATAAAAAGCTACATTAAATACATTGTTAAAAATGGTGTAGATGTTACAAAACCACCTCAAATACCTGCTGAAATATATATGTTTTCAGGTCCCTTTTGAAGGCCTTCACCGAGGGGGCCGTCTGCAGAGCACCAAGCAGTGAGCTCCAAAGTACTGGGCCTGTTATTTCAAATGCCTGGTTCCCTGACATCTTCAGCTTTGGCCTCGGCACTACCAAGAGGCCCTCCACAGCAGAGTGGAGTAGGTGAGAGGGCACATGGGGGGGGCCCAGTCCATGTCGGACTTCTAGGTCAAAAGACCCAATTTAAAGAAGATACACAGCTGGGTCAGTGGCTCTGCAGGTTGAGGCGCTGGACGCCACACCTTACGCCATACTGGCATCCTGGGTTCGGGAATGGACTCGGGTCACTTGGGGGCAGGCGGGGGGGAGGAAGGATCAAGCATCGGTAGACAGCTCTCCTTCCTTGGGAAGGGGGGACAGTGTGGAGCCCTGCTTGACTGGCACGCAGTGGTGGCTGGGTGTCAGTGCATGTGTGCTGCCAGAATGGGGAGGGTCCCATGTTCAGGGTGCAAGGCTGCCTCTGTGGAGGCGGAATCCAGTCACTCTGCTCATTGCATGTTCGTGGGGCCCGGGGAGAGAAAATGGTGAAAATGGAGCTGGCAGGCTCCATGATGGCCCAGCCATCTGGGACCGGAGAATGAGCCCTCACAGAAGGGCCATAGCTGCCCGCCAGCTCCGTGTTGACGAAAAAAATATAAAAAAAAAAAGAAGATGCACTATTTGACCGGCAACCAGTGCAGATCAAACAGCACCAGCAAAGTAAACATGATCTTGGAAGGCCTGTTAGTAACCAGGCCACTGCATTCTGCAGCACCTGCAGGCATCATAGCATACCTCCACTGACCCCAAGGTAAAGAGCGTTACAATAGTTGAGCCTCGAGGTCACGAATGCATGAACTAGTGTGGCCAGGTCGCCAGGTGGGATAAGTTGCCTAATCTGGCTGATGTTCTGCAAATGGAAAAAAGCCATTTCAGACTACTGCCAACACTTGAGCCTCCACTGTCAGCCCCTTGTCCAAAATGACACCCAGATTTTTCACCATAGTGGCGGCCACAAGATCAGAAGTACTAATCATCCCATTCCAAGGCAAAAATATAGGACTTCAGAGGAGCTGACTTTGATAAGATTGCCAACAGAGTTAAGCTAGCCCTGGCAAGAAGAAATACAGGTGAGGGGATACAGGCAAAGTGGGCAAGCATTAAGGATGCAATACTTGAAACAACATCCCATTGTGATAGGGAGAAAAGCAATAGCAAAAGAGGTGGAAACCACTTTGATTCTCAAAAACAGTAGCAGAAAAGGTCAGAGCCAAAAGGTTGGCCTTCAGGAAATATAAGGGAACACAGCAGGATGAAGATATGGAGGTATACCAAACTTCCCTAAGGGAAGCAGGGAAGGCAGTAAGGCAGGCAAAGGCCCAAACCGAGGAAACACTAGCACAAAGAGTACAATAAAGAGACAAGACTTTCTATAGGTACATTAGTGAAAGGAGAAAATCCAGAGAGGGTATTGCTAAGATCAAAGGGGATAAGGGGGAGTGTGTGGAGGAGGACCAAGGAAAAGCACCAATCCTAAATAGATACTTCTGCTCAGTATTTACTGAGGAGAGGTCCCAGAAGACTGGAGAAGGGCTCATGTGATCCCGCTCCACAAGAGTGGTAGCAGAGAGAAGGCAGGAAACTACAGACCAGTCAGTCTTACCTCAGTAGTGGGCAAGATTATGGAGGCACTCCTTAAGGAAAGGATAGTGCAACACCTGGAATCCATAGGAGCCCAGGATCCAAGACAGCATGGGTTTACAACAGGAAGGTCCTGCTAAACTAATCTCATAGATTTCTTTGACTGAATAACCAGAGTGGTGGACCAAGGGAGAGGAGCTGATGTCGCCTACCTTGACTTCAGCAAAGCTTTCGACACTGTTCCACACAGAAGATTGATTAACAAGCTGGGTAGGCTCGGGGTGGGTCAGAAGCTGGTCAACTGGGTGGCAAACTGGTTGATGGGCAGAAAACAGAGAGTGGTGGTAAATGGTATACAGTCAAAAGAGATGCAAGTCACAAGTGGGTACCTCAGGATTAGTCCTGGGGCCAATCCTCTTCAATATCTTCATCAGTGACATTGCAGATGGACTGGAGGTAAGGTTTGTCTGTTTGCAGATGACATCAAGATCTGCAACAGAGTAGATGATCCAGATGGGGTGAGCAGAATGAGAAGAGATCTGGATAAACTGGCAAAATGGTCAGAAGAGTGGCAACTGGGGATTAATGCAAAAAAGTGCAAGATCATGCACATAGGGAATAGAAACCCTGAAGTCACCTATAGATTGGGAGGGGAGTTGCTGGCAATCAAAAGGGAAGAAAGAGACTTGGGCATCATCATCACAGATGACCTGAAGTCTTCCAAGTAGACCACTAAAGCAGTAGGTAAGGCTAGGGGGATGTTGGGGTGTATTAGTAGTAGTAGTATCACAAGTCATAAGAGGGAAGTAATAATCCCTCTTTACAAGACACTGGTTAGGCCCCATCTGGAGTACTGCATGCAGTACTAGAGGCCACACCTTCACAAGGACATTAACCAAATGGAGGCAGTCCAGAGAAGGGCAACCAAAATGATGCAGGGACTGCATCAGAAAACATGAGGACAGATTAACTGAGCTCAATATGTATACCCGAGAGCAAAGGAGGGAGAGAGGTGATATGATTGAAACATCTAAACATTTTAAGGGCATTAACAAGGAGGAAGAGTCTAACATGTTTTACTATAAGAAAAATAGCAGGACAAGAGAATATAGCATGAGATTAGAGGGATGCCAATTAAGGGGTAATGTGAGGAAGTTATTTTCCACAGAAAGGGTGGTGGATGTATGGAATGGCCTACCTCAGGATGTGGTGGATATGAATACAGTGCATGGCTTCAAACAGGCATGGGATAGGCATAAGGGAGCAATACAGATGAGTATGAATAGATAGGCCATTGACAGAGTAAAGGCCTATGGCACATTCATAAGGTAGAAAAAGAAATGGGCAGACTAGATGGGCCTTGCAGTCCTTATCTGCTGTCAACTTCTATGTTTCTGTGTAGGGCAGGGCCCACAAATCAGCACCATGGACATGGGGGGTGGTGGGGAAGTGTGCCCAAGTCCCTTCACGAAAGAAAGGGTCCTATAAGAGCTCGCTAAGCTCAGGGTGGACGAGGCAATGGGACCTGATGGTATACATCCCAGGGTACTAAGGGAGCTAAGGATGGCACTAGCAGAGCCATTAGCAGAACTGTTTAGTGAGTCTCTGAGCACAGGAGAGGTCCCAGAAGACTGGAGAAGGGCTTATGTGATCCCAATCCATAAGAGTGGCAGCAGGGAGGAGGCAGGGAACTATAGACCAGTCAGTCTTACCTCAGTAGTGGGCAAGATTATGGAGGCACTCCTTAAGGAAAGGATAGTGCAACACCTGGAATCCTTAGAAGAATATGATCCAAGACAGCATGGGTTTACAAAAGGAAGGTCCTGTCAAACTAATCTCATAGATTTCTTTGACTGGGTAACCAGAGTGGTGGACCAAGGGGGTGCAGTTGATGTTGCCTACCTTGAGTTCAGAAAAGCTTTCAACACTGTTCCATATAGAAGATTGATTAATAAGCTAGGTAGGCTCAGGGTGGGTCAGAAGTTGGTCAACCGGATGGCAAACTGTTTGGTGGGCAGAAAACAGAGAGTGGTAATAAACAGTATACAGTCAGAAGAGATGCAAGTCACAAGTGGGATACCTCAGAGATCAGTCCTGGGGCCAGTCCTCTTCAATATCATCAGTGACATTACAGATGGACTGGAGAGTAAGGTTTGCCTGTTTGCAGATGACACCAAGATCTGCAACAAAGTAGATGACCCAGGTGGGGTGGGCAGAATGAGAAAAGATCTGAAAAAAATTGCAAAATGGTCTGAAGAGTGGCAACTGGGGTTTATCGCAAAGAAGTGCAAGATCATGCACATAGGGAAGAGAAACCCTGAAGTCACCTATAGGTTGGGAGGGGAGTTGCTGGCAATCACAAGGGAAGAAAGAGACTTGGGCATCATCATCACAGATGACCTGAAATCATCCAAGCAGACCATTAAAGCAGTAGGTAAAGCTAGAGGTATGTTAGCGTGTATTAGTAGGAGTATCACAAGTCGTAAGAGGAGGTAATAATCCCTCTTTACAAGACACTGGTTAGGCCCCATCTAGAGTACTGCATGCAGTACTAGAAGTCGCACCTACACAAGGACATTAACAAAATGGAGGCAGTCCAGAGAAGGGCAACCAAAATGGTGGAGGGACTGCATCAGGAAACATATGAGGACAGATTAAGAGAGCTCAATATGTATAGCCTAGAGCAAAGGAGGGAGAGAGGTGATATGATCAAAACATTCAAAATATCTTAAGGGCATTAACAAGGTGAAAGAGTCTAACATGTTTCAATAAAACAAAAATAGCAGGACACGAGGACACAGCATGAGATTAGAGGGAGGCCAATTAAGGGGTAATGTGAAGAAGTTCTTTTCACAGAAAGGGTGGTAGATACATGGAATGGCCTACCTCATGAAGTGGCGGATACGAATACAGTGCAGGATGTGATGGTTTTAACCCCCCCACCAGCACCATGGGACACTCTCTCTTTCTAAAACCCCTTTTTCATTAAATCTACTGCAGTAGTAATCTCTCTTCTTTTGCATTCTTAACTCACTTAATATTTCTGCCATGGTGGAGTGGCCTCCCTTCATGGTATCTCCTGTCTAACTCTATTCTACTCCACTATGTTTCTGCCTTTGTCCCCTGTGGTGACTGTCTCGGGGCTTTAAGATGCTGCCAAGAATCTCATGGTTTGACCATGACTGTGATAAAAAAAAAACCGAAGCAGCGCTGTGTTAAACAGTCCTTTGGAGCATTTGCGCTGGGCAACATACAGACAGAGGATTGTGAAACAGTCTCTGGTTATTTTCGTAAGTTAAACTTATGATAAAAGGAGCTGAAGGGTTGAATACAGGAACGCCTGAGCCTTCCTTTCCCTACCTAATAATGCAATACAGAAAACTTGTTGCTCATATACTATGCCTGTAGCTGTTTCTCAGTACTATACAAAATGCTACAAATCTGTGTTTCCCTTTTACTGCTTACCAGCAGATGCAGGACATGACCTCCTGGAGTATAATTTCACTCTCATCCTATTTTAGTTCCCATTATTGGCAAGAGAGGTGTAAGTTTCCTCCTCAGTTTTTGGATCACACTCCACAGGATGCGGTTATGTGCAGTAGTTTCTGCACCAGTTTCCTAGCGGCACACAATTGCAGCCCGCTCCGGATAAGTGTTTGAGCACGAGACGCTTAGCACAACACTTGGCATCAGAGTTCTGCAAAAGCTGAGAGCTGTGCATCTTAGTATAAAGTACACAAAACAGTAAAGACCTTTTTTTTTTAATTATTAGTTTCACGGAGTGTTTGTGTTTGAACTGGTTGTTGTGGGGAATAGGATAACTCATAATAAGCAAAATAGCCCATAATAACACACACGCCCGGATTAACTGTTAGCCTGAGGGCCTTACGGCTAGTAAGTTCAAACAGTCCTAAAGTATATTAAAGCAGGTCATAAATGTTGCAATATTTAATAATTTAACAGTTTTCTTTTTGTTTGACCTCCCTTAAAGGGGTATACTAGGACAAGCACCACTTATGCTTTTTATTTTACCTATACCTAAGGTGGTGTCCATACCTGTACTAGAAAGCCTTCTCTCTGGTCCCTACTGTGCTTCTAAGGGCCAGCGGCCCCTTCTGGAGATTAGTTATAGGGGTTGGGGTATGATGTCAGTACCTTGAGGGAGGAGTTTGGTCATTAATTGACATTTAACCACATAAGGCATTCATTATACATTTTCAAATAAGTTGATATATACAGATATATTGGTATAACATTTACAATAGTGAACAATGTGATATTTGGTCATGCAGCTCCCCCAACACTATGTATTAGAGTAGGATTTTATTTGTATTAGTATAGAGGGCGGATCAGCTGACCTATGATGTCAGACAAATTGGATATATAAGACACCTCTTATCCAAGGTAGTTAGATAGGTTTTGAGCACAGAGGATGGTGGATGTGCTAAGACAAAGCTTGTCCACTCTGTGGCAGTACTTGGTAAAAAGAAGTACTGAAGCTTAGACGTGAGCTATTGATTGCTATTCTTTGCTTTTATTATTTTGAAAGTTTTATTTCTTATTTTTGTTGAATAAACTTCACACAAGCCTTTGTGTGTTCTGCACTACAAACTGCATCTGCCTTATCACTTCCCACATCCACTCACACAAGGCTTCAAACAGGCATGGGACAGGCATAAGGGAGCAATACTGATGGGTATGAATAAATAAGCCATTGACAGAGTAAAGGCCAATGGCACATTCATAAGGTAGAAAAAATGGGCAGACTGGATGGATTTTGTGGTCCTTATCTGTCGTCAATATCTATATTTCTATGAAGCCTGGTCTCTCCTGCTGCAGCTGCCACTCCCCATTGCCTGGCTCAATCACTAGAACTTCGGTTTTCTCTGAGTTAAGTCTCAGCCAGCTCGATGACATCCAGCCTTAGATCTTGACTAGGCATCTATTAAATACTTCCACCGCACCCTCTGTCACAGGTGCAAAGAACATATAGAGCTGGGTATAATCTGCATAGCAATGACACCCTAGCCCATATTTCCTAATGACCTTGCCAAGGGGGAGTATATAAACTGCGAACAGCATGGGCGACAGGACAGAGCCCTTGGGTATGCCACATGACAGAGCTACCGGGCACGAGGAAAATCTTCCTAACACTACCTTCTTGGTTCTGTCTATGAGGTAGGACTCAAATCAGCAGATGTCTTTTTCAGTGAGCCCTACATACTTTCTACACCTATCCAAAAACAGCCCATGGTCCACCGTATCAAAAGCTGATGAGAGATCTAGGAGGACAAGAACTGACTGATCTCCCCTATCTCTCGCTCTGAGCATGTCATTGTGCACCCAGACAAGTGCAATTTCAGTGCTATGCCTAGTCCTAAATCCTGACTGGAGAGGCTCAAAGATGTCAATGGGTGCAAGGCATGCCTCCAGCTGAAGTGCAATAACTTTCTCAATAAGCGTTCCCTGAAAAGGGAGGTTAGAGACCAGATGGTAATTCACTAAGATCTCTGGGTCCAAGGTTGGTTTCTTTAGAAGCGGCTTTACAAGAGTGCACTTAAGTGCTGCTGAGAAGCACCCATCTGAGAGGGAGCACTGGGCAATCTTGGTGAACACTGTGCCCAGATGTCCAGTGCAACATACCAGTAGTCACGCTGGACCTGGGTCCAGATTACAAAATGTTGGTCGCAGCTCTGAGATCAGCTCACAAACCTCTTCCATCGTCACTGGCCAGAACTCTTCCCAGGACCACCGACTGCATCCCTGACTAAGGGGCTCTCCACTGCAGGATTGTCCCAGCCCAGCTGGAGTGATTCCAGTCCCAACAGAGGACACTCAATCTGAAAAGAACTGAGTGAACTTATTGTATTTTAAGAGTGTTAATGCTCTCCTTGGCTCCAGACAGGATGGATGAAGAAGCCTATCTGCAGTCTGAAAGAGTTGAACCGGTTGGTGACAAAGGCCATATCAAGTGACTAGATGTACTGGTAAAGTTAACTAGGAGAACGAGACCCCTGATAGGAAAAATCCTACCAAGATATGCCATGCTAATCTGAAGAAATGGGTTGAAAAAACAGAAAAGGTTGATTTGTTATTATTACCAGAAACTGTTAAATATGGTATTGATATAGCTTATGACAGACTGAAACAAATTGTAACTTCTGATACTGTAAAGGTGAATGTTTCCTTACCTATAGAACAAACTGCAGAAATTCATAACTTAGTAAAGACACTTAGAAGTACTTTTACCACACTGCCAGGCTGCGCAAAAGGGACCGAGCATGTAATAGTGACAGAATGCTCGCCGTATCAGACAAAAGACATACAGACTACCAGAGCAGTAAAGCGCAGACATGGTTAAGGAAATTTAAACAATGAAAGAGTCAGGTATCACTGAAGAATCGAGAAGTGATTGATCATCACCAATGGTGATTATAAATAAAAAAAGAAGGGGTGTGAAAATCTGCCTTGATTTTAGGAAACTTAATCCAGTGTCTGTATTTGACAGCTGTCCTATGCCCAGGATAAATGATTTGGTGGACAGACTGGGAAGTGTCAAGTAAATTAGTATTCTCAATCTCACCCAGGGTTACTGGCAAATTCCCCTAGCTAAAGAATTCAGGGACAAAACTGCATTTTCCACTCCAGCTGGATTCTGTCAGTTCACCACCATGCCATTTGCTTTACATTGTGCACCCGCTACATTCCAGCAGTGCATGGATGTAATTCTAGCCCCTCACACTGGTTATTCTGCTGCTTACCTGGATGATGTTGTGGTGTACATTCCAGACTGGAAAAGCCACCTGGAATACCTACGAGCAGTTATCCAGTCTATCACAAATTTAGATCTGACTATTAATCCTACCAAGTGTGCATTAGGCATGCAGGAAGCCAGATATTTTGGTTATATTTTGGGAAATGGAGAAGTAAAGCCAGATACTCCACAACAGAAGCTGCTGCTAACAGTCCTATCCCTAGTTCTTAAGTTTCAAGTTTATTGTTTGACCTATAGGTCATTACAATGCCACAAATAAAAAAACTTGTAAAACATACAATAAAAATAAATATAGCAATATGAAGGGTAGAATATAATAATACATAGAGCTAAGTGCAACACTGACTATCAACTAAAAGTCCCTTGTTGAACTAATCACATTGAATAAGTTAACATCAGAATGTGAATCAATTAAGCAATAAGCCATGAGGGGGTGTGGGTTATTGGGGGATTTACCACGGCTGGAGTGGTTTGCCCACAAGGCGCTGCCGAGTGGGTAAATCCTCACCAGCCGTGGTAAATCCCCCAATAACCCACATCCTCTGAGTGGCTCATTGCGATTATATCAAGGTTCATTTTTTTACTATAATAAAGTACAACTTTTAAAGAGGTTGCCTTTTTTTTAATTTTATTGTATTTATTCCTGTGCTGCAGGTGATTGGGATGTAGATGACCACCATTTTCTCCTCAACAGCCATTGGTTATCAGAGGATTTACACAGGTGGTAAACTGCCAGTCTGACCATTTCATTGGCTGTTCACTTACGTCCATGGTATAATTCACCTTAGCATTAGTTCAGATTAATTTTCCCTTCATGGTTTCATTCAAATTTAAATGTTAAAACTACAATTTCTGAAATGACCCCAGTCTGTACATATAGTTCCATATTAATTGTTTTACCTAGAGGTACAAAAACAACTGCCTTAAAGGCCTCCCTTAATAATTATTGTACATACTTATTCCCCGTAGCAATAATTATGACATATCTAAAATGTCTTAGGATCACATATATTGGAAAGCATCATATAAGATAAAAGTTTATAAACATTTTCTTGGCTAAAATTAGCACATTTAGCACCTGCTAAACAGGTGCTTTAAGCAGCAATTACTTGTAAGCAATAGTTTCCCATGTGCAATCAAGACAATTATAATAATGTCTCCTTAATGGAGACAGCTCACGATGAGATACATAAAACATTAAATACGAAACACAAAATACAAAAATAAGAAGGTTATGTTGTGTCATTCACACCATCTTACATCGCATTTTATTTTAAACATCATGTTTCTGTAAAAGATGATCCTACAGTTTAGAAATAAGATCAAGCCCATTGTTAAAGGTAGACACTAATTCAGTACACTTCCAAAATGCATCAATGTTTGTGAAATTGCCAAATTGTTCCACTCAGGATAACGTTCTTGAGATAGACAAGTACAAAAAATGATCAGGAGCTAATTTCCTTGGCTCCATCTATATCTCATCTGAGTCATAAAAGCTCAGTCAGAGATCATCGACTACAGGTTCCTGATTTATTTGTCTGCCTTTTGTATATAGGATATCCGGAGAAACAATATTCGAGAAGTGTTTATTACAAATAGGCCCCATGATGACTCGGGTCCATCACTGGGCTGACTGTGCTCAGAGGCCAGAGCTGTCACTCCAAAGCTGTCTCCTGTTCGATCCTCTGGTTCAACAGCAACTTTATAGAAGCAGAGCTAATCCTTGTGGATCAGTGTAAACTTTTGAAATAAAAAAGATAGACATTCAGGCTCATATATATTACTCACTGAATGAAGCGCTCAGGCATTTGAGCCCACAAATAATTCCACAGTTGTTTAGCAGTGTCTGTTAGGCTGGGGGACCGAGAGTACTGGCCCATTCAATAAAATGGGTGGGTTCCAAAGGCTACATGCTTAAAATCATTTTTAACACCATTCTGTATATAATAAAGAAAAACAGTGCATCATGGTAATGAATAAAACCTCGCTACTATGATTCTCAGTCATTGTTTCCTCCTGCATAAAGGGCCGGGAAAGGAAAAGCTTCACTGTAGCTAAAATCAACCACTTAAAACCTTTGGGTTCTAGGACTAAGGGACCAGTGGGACCAGGCTGAATTTCCACCATAGCGTTTCACATTCGTTACCCCACAGGAATCTTTTTACTTCCATTCTTCACTGTTTTAGCTTGGCTTTCTCTAAAAAGGTTCATCCTCTCCTCCTCTCTGAACTTCAACTTCATTGTGCTCAGTTGTCCAGCCTCCAGGGTTATGTTAATTGAAGTCATCTATGAAGTAAAAGAAACAATTGCTCTACTGAGCCTAATAAGTTCTATCTACTAAATATGTTACTGAAACCCCTCAACCCTAGGCAACTCCCAGTCCCGTAAGTTTCCCCTAACAGTCACTACTAATCCAAGCTGCCTGACCATGCTCCTTCACATGCCACTATTTACTCTAGCGCATCTTCTCTGCTCAGCCTCCCCTCACCCCCCCATTTCTCCCTATACCTTTTCTCCCTTCTTCCCCCACCCTTCACCTCCACCACAGTACCTACCTCTCTCATACCTCCTTTCTTCACCCCACTGCCAGCTATCCCCATCCCTCTGAACTACTGACAATGCATTTTGTGGCTGCTTATCTCCCCCCCACCACCACCCTCATAAAGTGTTTTCCTTGTTATTTTAACTTTTACCTATGTTTTGAGTTATTCTGTAAGTTCTGGATCCAGGCTGTGTCGTTCATTGTGATGTACCTGTGCTTTCTACTATTGTACTTTGTTTTGCAATCTATGACATGGAACCTTTGTAAAAGAGCTTGTGCTCAAAGGTCTTTTTCGAATCATTAAATAAATAAATAAATAAACAGCATATCTTTTTGAAGTGTAACGCAGGCATTTCAGCACTTTCAGTGCACCTGTTGGTCACTCCATCATCTACTTCAAAAATCCGCTGGTTCCTGGGTCCTGTTGGAGAAGGGGGGCTATAACCGTCAATCACCTGCATTATGGCGCCTAGTACAGCAAAGCAGCCCGAGAACACTGCACTGAAACAAATGTTGCCTTGAAGAGGGAATTGAACTGCAAAACACCAGATTTAAGATGTAGCCATGGTTGGCATGTCTCTCGACCAAGCGGGAGCCCCAACTTAATAAAATGGATGACCCACAAATTGGTGTCAGCAATACATTTCATCTAGCATGTTTAGACAGCAGTAAAATAGAATAACATCGGTGGCTAAGCACATTAGGCAGTAACAAAAATTAAGCAAACAACAACCTGGCACAGCAAGAATTGGCATAAATGCTTGGTAGGAACAACTAGGGATACTATACAAGTAACAATGTATAAGCATCACACTGGGGAGGGAGGGAGCAGCAGCAGAGTTGCACAACACAGGGTAAGTAAATTAAGGCAATAGTAATGGAGGATACAGTAGAGGAGCTAATACTGTACATCAGCAAGCAGGGGCAGCCCAGGATAGGGTGCCTCAACAAACTTAAGTAAGGAAAGACTAAATAAATAAGCAGATTGTGCTGGACACCTTAATAAGGGTTACTGACAGCTCACAATTTAAAAGCAACAGGTGAAGATCCCCCATGATAGGTTGGAGCAGTGGGTTGAGGAAATGTAATTAAAAGCAAGCAACCAGGCGAGAGCAGTAATGGATGAAGAAGGCAGACTAACTACTGCAATACAGTATATAGGGGTACCCCCCATATAGGCTGCAGCTGCAGTTTCAGATAACAGCCTTAAATGCAACTAACAAATGTACAGAAGCCCAGTTAGGGAGCAAGCAGCAACAAAACACTAACAGAAAGAAAGCACAATTACATGAGAATGTTACAGCAGAAGTTCAGCTGGGCAAGAGAAAACAGTCTGAGTCAGGCGCACTTAGGCAGAAGAAACAAAAGGGTGTCTCAGTGGTGCTGCCCAACCACCAGCTGCCTCCACAGATGGCTCCCACAATGGACTCCCATTACCCTTTGTGCTTCAGCCCTCATGCTCCAGACTGCAGCACAGAGGACCACTTAAGGTAGTAGCTGTTTTCAAGGGGTGATGAGAATGGCACTTTCCAACTGGCTGCAGGACCCCTGAGGGGGCAGAACAACCAGACAGCTGTGGAGGATGGTTCCTGGAGGCCTGGGGAATTGTGATCAGTGGGAAAAGAGTACCCAGCAGCTGAGAAAGTGAGTCTCTCAACCCCAGGCAGGATGATGGTGTGGTGATTTGGTCCCTTCAGTCATATTTCTCTGTACTTTTTTTATGCTTGATTCCCTAAAAGGGCCAGGACATAGGTTTGTCAGAAAAGATGCCCACTTTTATGGAAAGGTACATGAGAAGAGCTGATGTGTATTTCATTGTCTGACATTTCCCTTATGCCTGGGACAAAGTCTTGTTTAGAGGTAAACAGGAGTTAAATTTCAACAAGGAATTGGAATTTCCTGGTAGCATATCAAAGGGGGAATCTTCCTTAAATGACAGGAGATGGAAGAGCCATCTCCTCTGTTTTAAAACTTTTCATTTCAAAGCAAAATGACTTTAGAAAAGGGTCCTGCAGACACCAAGTCTAGAAAGCCATTGTTAAATTTCCTGCCAACTGCCATAGTCTATTTCTATAGTAATAAGTGTCAGAAAGAAAATGCAGATCAAAGTCAGTCCAGGGAGGGGGCTGTGGAAAGTCAAAATACTGATAATTTTGGTTCGCTTAACATTTTGGAAAAGAGCAAGACAGTCCCCTGCTGATCTAGAGATGAACAGTTGGACCTGGAAATACTAAGGCCACCAGCCAATCACGAGCCAGTATTGCAGACTGCAGGAATAAGCTATATAAGCTCGCTTCAACAGAGACTCTGAGCATAACCCACATTTCCTGACACAGTGAAAGACTGCCAGACACACTGAAGACATTGCTAGAAAACGTGGACTCTGAGACACAGCAGAGAGAAACAGAGACTTTACAGAACTGACTTATTTTCTGGACTCTGATTTCTCTACAGAAAAGGTAGAAATTATCTAGTTGCTTCCCTAGTTAATTTTGAATGTATTTTCCTACTTTATTTGTAGTTATCTTGTAACCAAATATCTAAATCATTTGTCTGTATGTTTATGTGGAAATTATTTAGGAACTCAGTAAAAGCACTTGCTTTTATTTCTTAAGTATTACTGCCTGAGAGTGGTTTGTTGTGTGTGAAGGTTTTGAGAAGGGTTATTCAATCTGTGACACGCCTGTTTAGCACTAAGGTGCCATGAACTACCGAAACCAGGATCCTAGAGGGAATCTGGGAGCCTAAAGTAGGGAAAGTACACAAGGTCTCTGGAGGGGTCTGGAGGGTTGGAATCAGGCTCCTACACCACCTGTGAGAGAAGACACTATCAGGGTTATGAGTACAGCCCTGAAGAGCTCATAACACCTGGGTTCTTCCCCAGTGCAGCAACCATAGAGGTGTCTCACCCAGCTACAGACTAGAGACTGTATTTTACCCTTACCCAGAAAGAGAGGAAGCCCTGGGCCCTCATGGCGAGTGTTCAGTTCTGAACTCAGCGAGCATGCTAAAAGGACATGAGGAGGGTAGTTCCTGACCCCCCTGTCACAGGTTGCACTTAGGGGATGGTACTGAGAGCTCAGTGGACCTAGCCCCCAGGAGTGGGTTCATGACTGATATTGGTGGCACAGTGGTCAGATTCAAGGGCAGTGTATCAGATCAATAAAATGTAAACAAACCACACACAGACAAGGCAGAGGTTTGGAAAAAAAAAAAGCAATTTGGTTACAGTATAACGTTCCCTACCCTGTTTTTTTTTTTTTACAGTGTAAGCTAGTGTAGCAGTAGTTAAGGAAAAATATGGCTTCCAAGTGCAACGACTGCACTACAGACCAGCTAAGGCAGTTGTGTCAGGAAAGAGGTGTCTATTATGAGGCGTAAAGCAAAAAGAAACCTCATGGAGGCTGTTATGGCAGGTGATATGCAAGTGACTACCCAGGATCTCGAGTCATAGTCAGTGACTAGAAAAGACCAGAGCTTGGGCATGGGGGTGACAGGGGACATCACAGTGTCCAGTTCCGGGGGGAGGAGGACAGCGAGACTGGAGGGAACCCAGAGCCACAGTACCAGGTGAAGTCCACCATAGATGGGGAGCTGGAGAAACTGAAGCTTCAATTAGAGCTGCAGAGAGTATAGCTTGTCATACAGGATAGACAGCTTGCCCTACAACCCCAGCAGCAGATGGAAACCTGGCAAGGAAGGGAGCAGAGAAAGTTCGAAGCCCAGCAACGGTGGGAACTTGAGCATAAAAGGCTCAAAATGGAGAGGCAGGACAAGCAGCATCAAAGAGAATTCAAACTGGAGACTCTGAGGATTCAACCGCCAGTGCCAGAGCAGGTAAGTGGCAGGGGTGAATCTGAAACTCCAGGGCTCGGGTGTAAATTAAATTCCAAATTAATAGCAGAATTTAAAGGGGGGAGGATATGGATTCATTTTTGAATTTGTTTGAAACAGTCTGTATCCAGGTCAAGATATCCAAGGAGACCTGGAGCTTTCAGCTCTCCCCCTTGCTTACTGGCAAGGGGTGTGAGGCACTAGGCCAAATGGACAATGAGGACAGTAAAGACTATGAAAAACTTAAAACTGCTTTACTGAAAAAGTATGAACTAACTCCTGAGGCCTACAGAATTAAATTTTGAAAACTCTGAAAGAGCTCCAAAATGAGCTTTGAGGAACTCGCTACAAAGCAACAACAATTTTTGAAACATTGGTGGAAGCGGGTGGAAGCAAACTCTGGGAAAAATTAAGGAGGTGCTTTTGGAACAGTTCTTTTGGGCTTGCCCAGCAGAGCTGAAAACCTGGCTAGAGGACTGGGATCCTAAAACAGCACAGCAAGCTGCTGAGCTCTCGGATCGCTATGCCAGGAGCAGGCCTGCTCTGAAAGGAAGTAGAGAAGCAGGTGCTGCAGGGGCAAAAGTGAAAAGCATGCCTTCAGGGCATCTAAAACCCTCATTGCCTCTGCAGAAAGAGGGAGGCCCCAAGTTACCAAAAAGGGATTTCTTGGAAAAAGGAAGTGATGAATGTTGGTTTTGTAAGCAGCCAGGGCATCTGGCTAAACAGCATCCTAAAGGGCACAGAGTGGACAAAGTGTCCCTCAAAAAGAGGTGGGTGCACTGTGTATCCCTGAGAGTATGCCTGTGAACATGAGGGAGCACATACACTCAGTTACCATAAATGGAGTACAGACCCATGGGTTAAGGGACACTGGGGCATCTCTTACCCTTGTAAAGGGGGATTTGGTTGGGCCTGAGCAACTTATGCCAAATCAGTTTGTAACTGTGAGGGGATTCACTGGGGAGAAGAAAACCCTGCCACTAGCTAGTGTTCTCCTGGGCTGAGGTGAGACAGAGGAGAGGGTGCAAAAAGTGGCAGTGGCAGACAACCTCGCCCTGGATGTGATTATAGGAACAATCGCCAGCAGGGAGTGGTGTGTGCAGTTACCCGCAGTCAGACTGCAAAGTCCGCTTGTAATTCCCTGAACCCCACAAAAACCCCTGTGGAAAAGAATAGTAGGTTGGTTCCCCAGTCTGTGTCTCCTGAAAGGGAGAGTAGTGAAAGGGAGGTAGGACTTCCCCAAGTAGATGTTCACCAAACAGCTACAAAAGGTTATGCTGAGGAGAGTGGGGTAACAAATGTTCAGAAAGTTAGGAATAGCAGTGACTCTGAATGCCCTGATGCTAGAGCTAAGGACCCCAGTTTAGGAACTGAAGGGGACATGTCCCATGCTTTGGGAAAATGTGAAGATTTTGCAGCCACTCGGAGGACTGACCCTAGTTTGGAGAGGCTGAGGGCTTGTGTAGAATCTGATGGGACACAAGGAGGTGACATGAGACACAAGGTATTTTGGGACAATGGACTGATGTATACACAGGACTTGAAGACAAAGGGAGGGGGTGATGGGCAGGCAGCTTGTCATTCCCCAGGGGTATTGTGAGAGATTGCTCAAGATCGTTCATGATATCCCCATGTCCAGACATCTAGGCATCACTCGCACTATGCAGCAATTAGCCTAAAATTTCTATTGGCCCAACTTCACCCAGCAGGTGAAGGAATATCGCAGGTCTTGTCATCGGTGCCAACAGATAGGGAAGTCATGTAATAAAACAAAAGCTGCCTTAATTCCCTTGCCCAGTGTGGAGGAGCCATTCCAGAAGGTAGGAATGGATATTGTGGGACCCTCAAATACCCCAAGCTCCTCTGGGAAAAAGTTTATCCTGACAGTAGTCAATTTCACCCCCCCGTTACCTAGAGGCAGTTGCCTTCTCCTCAGTTAAGGCAGATAAAGTGGCAGATGCCTTGCTAGGGATTTTTCCCATGTCGGGTTTCCACAGGAGGTTGTCTCTGATCAAGGGGGTAACTTCATGTCAGACCTGATGAAGTGTTTGTTGGAGAAGTGTGGGGTGGTGCAGAGACATGTGACACAATATCACCCAAAAGCCAATGGGCTCATGGAATATTTTAATGGTACCCTAAAAACAATGCTCCAAGCATTTGCTGAATAGCATGGGAGGGACTGGGAGAAATACCTTCTCCAACTGGTCCAGGGCAGGGTGAGGGGCCGGGAGAGCCAGCGGGATGAGCATGACATTGGGTGTGGGGTGATGGTGTACTGGAGGCTGCCATTGCCTATCCTAGGGCCAGGGTTTTTTCCATAGTGTAGTTTCCCCTAGAGCGCGGACATGCAATGACATCTATGCAGGCATGCTGCTGACGTCTGCTGCCACTCCACCCCTTACATTGTCAGCTTCCTGTAGTGCCCCCGATATTCATCTGGGGTCTCTAAGGAGCCAAGGAAACTCCGCAACCCACCCTGGGAGAGGACAGCAGTCTTCCGGACCCTCAATCTTCTCCCTTCCCTGCCCACCCCCAGTAGCCCGAGTCCATTCCTGAACTTGGGTTGTCAGCGTGATGTGAGGTGTGGCATCCAGCTCTTCAACCCTCAGCACCACCGGGCCAGATAGTCACACATGTTTTTGAAAGAAATAAAAAGTGTTGTGGTTTAGGTGAGGTTTCCTTCTCATGACTCAACTAGTTTTTACGGCTGCATGGGTGGAGCCATGCTGACGTGTTGCTATGATGTAGGAGAGAGAGAGAGAGAGAAGGGACTGTGGAAGCATGTGACTGGGTACCTAGAGTATCTTCTTCCACGTAGTGCTTCAGCTGGACATGACTCACATTTCTCCATGTTTTCTCTATTTATGGCAGTGATGTGTTTGCGTCTGGACTCTGGCCAACTCCACTTCCATCCCTGCCTGCACTACATGGCAGTATTGCATTGCTCACTCTCTCTCTCTCTCTCTCATTCTCTCTTACACACACACACACACACACACACACACACATACTTCTTCTGTTGAACAAAACGCTCTGTGTTTCTTTAAACTAATGCCTTTGCCCAGCCAACTGCATTCTTCCAGGAGTTTAGACTGCATTCTTCCAGCTGTGTAACTCGAGCTGTTTTTCTCTCTCTCTCTCTCTCTCTTTCTCCCCCAAAAGTGTGTGTGTGTGTGTACTGGGGGGGAGTGCTGTGCTGAGTTTTTTTTTTCTGTATTTTTTTGCTCCCTGCACACTGCAAGTGGGAATTCAGCCCTGAATCATTTGCCAGCCTGACTGCTGCTAACCAACCCCAAGAACCCCCACAGCTCCCCCCAGTGGGGCCAGGAAGAGAGCTTCCCCCCTCAATGGAGCACAATCCAAATCCAGGGAGGTGGTGGCAGCGGACTAACAGGACGGGAGAGAGGCTTCATGAAGACCCCAACCACTGTTTTCTGTTTTTCTTGACCCCCCTTCCTCCCAAGGCATGACCGCACGGGTGTGGGGACGCACACGCTACAATCACTGGCTGCCTGCCCTCCCAGCCTGTGTCACTCCCTAGCCCCCATCAGAGGGCCACCAATACAGGTGAGATGATGATCCCTCCCTCCCTGAGAGAGGAGAGCAGTCCTCTTGACACTCGATCCTCTCTCACCCTTGCCGACCCCTGCCGGCCGGGCTCTTTCCCAAACCTGGATCACCGACATGGTACAAGGTGTGGCATCCAGCACCTCAACCTCCGGCACCACCGGGATGGCTTGTGCTGAGAGAGTTTTATGTTAACCCTTTCAGGATCAATCTAACTGTAATGCTGAAAACTGAAATGGTACAAACGTGATAAGATACAGAGTTGAGCTGCCATATCAGGGCTATGCAAAGGTAACTGCTAAGACATTGTTTGTGAGGTAGGCAGTGCTGCATGCGTTGAATCCAGCTGCTTGCATTTTTGTAGAACCTTTTTTCATTTTGGTAAAGTTACCAGCATGCAATGAATAAAGGAGAATTCTTGGGGGTGGGGTAAAAGCAAGCAGTGTATTACATGGTGTGTGTTTGTGATTTCACAAAGAGTGCTGTATTCATTTGCAGTTTCTCTTGAGGAACAAGAATAATGGTATGCCACTTCCCAGCTGCTAGTGCTGTTGATACTAATACGAAATGTGAACAACTAAGATGGGTATCCCGTGATAATCGCGATGACAAAACAGCGACTACAATACAGCGAATGTATAATCTTGAATGCATTAACAGCTACCACTAATAAACCGCTACTGTACATAATAGCCCTCGGGAATAATGGCGACATACCTGTAAGCATAGCATGGAAATTGATTACGCCCTCTGAAATAATGTAGACATGATTATGCCCTCATAAATAATAGAGACAAGCCACGTCCCGAAACTCTTTCTGTTTCCTGGCTTCTACCAGTTTTTTTTTTAAACATGAAGAGTCGCTATTTTGACCACTCGTAGCCTGAATAGATAGCTGTTGCTAGGTAACTAGGAGTGTAAGGTTGCTAGGAGCAGAAGGTTGCTAGCTGCATATGGTAGATTGGTGTTTGTAAAAAAGTCAGCAGAAGTGGACGTTGTTTTAGGGGAGAAACACACGTAAGTAGTAGTCTATGTTGTTTTGGGGGTGAAAGTACGGAGAAGTAGCCGTTATTTGAAGTGGACTCCCCTGGCTTCTACCAGGTTGTTTTTTTTAAACACGAAGAGTCGCTATTTTGACCACTCATAGCTTGAATAGATAGCTAGGTAACTAGGAGCGTATGGTTGCTAGGAGCAGAAGGTTGCTAGCTGCATATGGTTGCTTGGTGTTTGAAAAAAAGTCAGCAGAAGGGGACGTTGTTTTAGGGGAGAAACACACGTAAGTAGTAGTCTCTGTTGTTTTAGGGGGTGAAAGTACAATGAAAGTACAGAGAAGTAGCCGTTATTTGAAGGTGCTGTCTTGAACTGTCACTGTTTTTGACGAAGAAAGTACTCAGATGTCAACGTTATTTTATGCGCTTTCTTGTACTGTCGCTTTTAATTCAGTCGCTAATATTCCGTCGCTCAATTGTCAATCGCGATTTTTGAGTCGCTATAAGATGTTGTGTCATGCAGTATGCATATTTATTTATTAATACAATTTTTTCCAAAAAAGTTACTGACTCAGAGGTCTCTGAGGCAACAAAACAGAAATCATCGGGGTGTGAACCGCAGCACCTAGCTATTCCAGAATGACACCCCTGCCCATAGTATTTGGGTCCACACCGAGGCAAACATATTGACTGTAGGGAGAGGACTGTCAGATGAAAATTGTTCGGGAAGGGGAGGTACAAATATATTTAATTCTAAATTTACATAATAAAAGTGGAATGTTGATGTTTTTTCCAAGGTGACTCTGTACATGTTTTTAATTTACAATTTTTGCATTTTCTCACCTGCCCGGGACCCCGGCAGACACGTGCATGCACATGGAGGTGCACATGCACGTCGGGTACCAGCTCACCCCTTACGCTCCACCCCTAGCAATCACCTGCTGCCCCTCTACCTATGCTTCCCATCAGACTGCCACCCAATGGGAGCAAGCAACCTCCCCTGGGAGAGGAGATCTGCCTTTCAGCTGCTCAATCCTGCCCCCCTATGTCAGTTCCCCGATGACCCAAGGTTGTTCCTGTACCCAGGTTGCCGGTGCGATGTGAGGTAAGGTGTCCAGCGCCTCAGCCCTCAGCTCCACCGGGCCAGCTTCTGTACATTTTTTATACTGACACTGGCCTTGCAACACGAAGTGAATGCCTTTCTTTACATTTTAAAAAGGACGCCTTAAATTGGCCTTTAACACTGAACAGAATCTGTTTTCTGGTTCTCAGAATGATTATCTCAGGTACTGTGAGTACACTCATGGATAAAAATTTCTGGTAGGGGGGCCTCCATCTCAGAGACACGTCACCCCAAACCTCCCCTCAATAATCTATAGGAATACTGTCAACATTAAGGCCTGAAGCCACTCTGGACCTAAGGTCTTCTTGTCACTCGAAAATGCAAGTCAAATTGTTCTTGCAAATCTGCTGTCTATACATTTTTCTTCATTATTTGCCACATTTCAAGTGATTTTCCAAAAATGAATGAAGTGGTAAAAAAAAAATCAAGGTCGAAAATTGTAAGGAGCATCATTTGGCTATGTTTCATTGGTATGTAAACAATGTCCAGATTATAAAAAAATAAATAAACAAAATCCCATAATGTAGCTAACTCAATGTTGGTATACAGTTGGATACCATCACAATACAGTAACTTCTTACAATATGCACCTATCATGGTGTCACCACTCTATGAGTATAATACTGCTTCACACGTTTCCCTTGAGTTTTTTCTCCCTTGCTCATTGCATATATATAGTTATACTGTTGAAATGATTAAATGATTGCAGAGCTATTTGGAACTCAAGGGGTTAACCTGAGATGCAGTTTTTAAGCCTTCTGCAGAGCTGTTAACAAGAGGTCAGTTCTGGGACACCATATAATGTTTTGCTGCACCTGCAAGGAATGAAACTGACAAGAACATTCTGTGAACTGACAAGAACATTCTGTGAGGAGCAGGATGTCAACAAGGGCAGACTTGTTATACAAAGAGCAGTGATGCTTTTGCTAGAGAGACAAGGAGAGTGAGAGACTGAAAGACTGAAACTTGGAATTAAGAGATATCCTCAGAAGAAGGACTTAGTTTTCTCTGTTTGTACCGCCTTTGTAAATAGCTATACTGAATAATTTTTATTTGTTATTTTGCTGTTATTAAGAAAAATATAACACTATTTGTGAATTTTGAAACTGCTCCTGGTTTTCATATGCTTTCTGACCTGTGCCTTGACGACAGGGTTCCATCTGACAAGGGCTGGCTTCTTTCTGGTCTATCCTACAAACCCACTGCTGCCCTTTGAGTCTTTGATGACAGTTTTCTCTGTTCCCATGTCACTCCAAATTCCGTTGAAAGAACTAGGAGTCTGATGCACAGCAAGTTCCCCAGATTCAAAGGCACTGTGTACTCCTTCAGGGAGATTTAGCATATCAAGAATGTAGATTGGAATCCACCTGGCATAGTTGGGCGTGTCTGCAGCAAAGAAGTATGGAAGCATGGCATGCTGTGTGTGTAGGTGAAGTTTCCAATCACCTTCTCACTCTGCATGGACATTTAGAAGTAGTATCTGCATAACCTGGAGAAAATGATTTCCGAACTTGAATGTAGGAGGCTGGGCATACCCAGTGTCTGAAATTCCTCCAGTAGTGGTAGCATATGCTGAGTTAGAGCATCTTCAAGCTCTTTAATGACATGTTGTAAGGACTCAATGTCTTCAGACTCAAACACCTTTTGAGTGTCAGCCAACATTTGCCAGACCGATGCTGGAACCCCATAAGTACCTCCTCCCTGTTCACACCATTTAATAACTGAAGAAAGTTTCAGAGCCTCAAATGCTAGAGTCAAGCCACGTAGGACACAGTTGAATTGCTTACCAGCAAGCATTTGATCTGAAGTACAAGCTACATGCACATCAGGATCAACAAGAAGGTCTAGCAATCCTGTGTCTCCCCAACATTTCCCAAAACATGCAATAAAACAACACAGGGTATGAAAACCACCCAGATGAATCACACTGGTGCCAAGTTCATTTGGGAGAGTCCATTTTACGTGCTGAACAACAGCATAGAGCTGCTGATCCATGGTCTGAGTGGCATGCTGCTGGCCTAGAGCGGCTGACATTTCCTTACATTTCAGCATTGTAGTACAGACTGTGGCCATGTCAGCTGGTTTGGCATCCACAATAGGTGTATATGCAACTGATGTGTAGATGCTTTTCTTTGTGGCAAGCTTGTGGTTGAAACCAGTCCAAAATGGAATCACCTGAGTGTGAACAATATCAACGTCTTTGGTATTGGTAGGACATCATGAGATAATAGTCTTAAAAGACACCAGGAGAGATCTCGGACAGCTTTCACTTGTAGGTGACATGAGTTTATTTCCTCAAGTACTTTTTCATGGTGAGTTGGTTCTGGGCGTGTTCCAGGTTTTTCAAATGCTGCACACTGCATGAGAGACTCTGATTGCCTGAGGAGAGTAAGTGACTTTTCTTTCCCACACTTCACTGATGGCAGTATAGCCTAGAGGTTAGAGCAATGAGGTGTGAATGAGCTTGGTACATCCAGCAGACTAGACCTGAGTTTGATTCTCACAACCTCCACTTGTATACTGTGTGACTCTGAGCAAGTCACTTAACCGACCAGTGCTCCCAGGTCACCCCTGAAAACAATCACTTGTGCCTAGTGGGCCTTACCCGGTTACCAAAGACTAAAATAAAAAAAAAAAAAATAAAACATTTCTTGTGATGCTGGACTTTCTGCAGACTGTTCTTGAAATACAACTCTAGCCATTGAATGGAAGGTATTCTTTCCATCAATGGTCTCTACGTTGATGTCTATATTATCATCAGTATCCAGTGATATGGGCAAAGCAAATTGAGCGACTCAAATTGGTTGCCTCAATTTGCACACCCGAGGAAATAGCGACCTTGAATCTATTGCGATTGGGAATGAATAGCAAGAGGAGAGGGACAGAATAGCGAATTGTAGTGTAGAGTGACAGAATAGATAGGATAAACAGAAGAACTGAGCAGGCCACTGCCAAGCTAACTGCCTAGCATGGTGGTTATGGCTGCCACCTGAAAAGCAGATGGATCCGGATTCACGACTGCACTGCAGCAATTCACTGTTTTGTACTTTTCTGGTTGTTGCACTTAATTTTTTTTTTTTTACAATCTCACATTCCCTTGAGTGTGTCCCCCCCAACCACAGGTTGTTTCTCCCTCAACAGTCTCCCCCTGTATACCGCTGTCTCCATGGAGTAGCCCCCCTATTGATTCCCCTGTCCCCCAGTGTCTGCCCCCCCAGAGTTGATTATAATAAGTCAGGAGGCATGGGGGGCTTGCCCCCTGAAATGGGGGTGTAGCCCCCACATAAATAATATGTGTAGATCAGCCAATATGGATTTATGGTGTGCTCACTGTTTTTGGTGGTTGGTGTAGTGTTGATCGCTGAATTTGTTTTCGGCGATGTGCACTCATCGTTATGCGAGTCACCATTTAAACGTTGCTCTTATCAAATGGAACCATTATCATCTCCTTCATGGATGAGATTTCCACCAGCATGAAGTGGTACAATTCCATTTGGAATGAACACACCTCCTTGGAGTCTTTCTACTTCATTTTTGGCAGCACTAGTCATGAACTGCCTCAGCTCATCATAACTGATGCAGAATCCATGAAGCTGTAGTATATCAATTAAATTGCAAGTCCCAAACTCATGGTGTAGCTTTGCAGCAAGGCTTATGTGCAGTGGTGTGATAATTTTAGAACTGTTAAATACTATGCACTGCGCAATTGAGATGCACCTTCTTTGATGGTCTACTGAAGGATGATACTCATTGCTGCCTGAATTATATGCCTTTTTATCAATCAACCAAAGGACAAACTCCTGCACCAATTGGGGCACAAAAGTAGCTGACCTCTGCAAACTACAATCCCATGGCTTTGGATAATATTCTGAGGGTTTCATTTTTGCTCTTTCAGACTAAAGGATTGAAGCGGCATTGTACAAAACACTTGTTCATTTGAAAGCTATTCATCAGGCTCACTCACCAAAAGATCATCCACAAAACATTTGAGTGACTTAAGTTCCTGCTTCAGATTACTAGCAGCTTGGATAGCATCAGCTAATGTTATTGTTCTGCATAGAACAGTGGTAGACTTGCCTTGTCCATGCTGTGCATGGAATGAAATTGCAGAACCACGGTATTTTTCTAATCTTGCCTGTAATATGGTACTGGAATTGCTTTCAGGTCTACATCTGAGTGAAGTAGGGCTTTATATCTTTGTAGCAGTTTGAACAGGAGAAGAGCCTTCTTGTTGTACATGAGATCATTGTCTGTCTCTTCAATCAGCTGATAAAATGCAATGTCATAAGGTGACTGTATTGTTGCAGTGGAACTAGGTGGTGTTGCTTTCAGATTTGTTTTACTCAAGTCAGAAGAAAGGCATGTTGAGTGATAAACTGCATCCTTAGCAATCAAGTCTTTCCCAGATATTCTGTGCAACATGTCATCATCTCCTCTTTGAAACGCTGCCTCCCTTAGGTTGGTTGCTCTCTCAAATGTTTCAATTTCATGATCTTTCTTGTCTTTCTTGTGTGTTTTCTCAAGCAAACAATGCAACAGGACCAATCGCAGGAGGACGTGCTTGCTCTGGTGGCTATAGAAGCAGGTAAACATGATGCTGTCTGATTGGATTCAGAGTCTGTTTTCTTTCCTGGGTTGAATGCAACTCTGACATGTGACAAATTCGACTTGCTTGTGTATTTCTGAAAGTAACTCCTGTGACAGAGTATTGGTGGCACATCATGTAAACTAGAAAACTCATCCACTAGCCACCAATACAATTCATCTCTCCTGGCTTCTGCTGCCAGCATCATAGAATTCCGTCCAGCACTACAGGCTTTTGACAGTTTTGCATTGTGTTGATTTTCTTGACAAATAACACCTTTTTCAAAGTTTTACGGGGCTTATATCTTCCATGTCTTCATATACTGTAACATCCCTGTGGAGGTAAAATTCAAAAAGTATATTATTAGCATAACCCCCACCACTACCACCATTTTTGATTTTGCACAAGTATACAGACATGCTAAATTAGATATAAATTACCTCTGTGTTCATATCAAAACTGCCATATTTGTTTGGTGAGCAGTTTGACTGAAGCTCAATACGAAGCTGCCTGTTATCATTTCTAACACTAATAGTGACCTGTGCGTAAGTGTCACTGAAATAAAAAGCTAGTTTCTAGACTATTTCAAAGGCTAGTAGTGCATACATAGACAATTACAAATTAAAACCTTCTACCAGGAAGACTAGATGCTACATTATATGTACAAAGTTTTACAAATGGAGAAGCATTACATTAGGAATTCACATGCATTTATATCTATTCACTATGCAGTACAAACTATGGGCACACAGTCTACTGCTACTGGTGCATAGCCTTCAGTTTGAGACTGATCTGGGCAGCAAATTTCAATTGAAAATATAGAAAACTATTATAATAATAATAATAATAATTCTTTATTTATAATGTGCCTTTCATAACCAAGGTGCATAACAATAAAAACAGTAAAAACATATAAAACAAAACATCAGCACATTCAATAAATACATACTTGTCAGCCGACACCTTCACTAAAAGCTTTATTCCAGAAAAATGTTTTTAAAGCCTGCTTGAACCCCCCCACAGTCGCGCACTCCCTAATCTGACAGGGTAGAGAATCCCAGAGGGTTGGGGACATGAACAAGAATGTCCGGGCTCCCCTAGATTTTAGAGTCACCCTCGGAATCTCTAGCAACCCCTCATCGGCCTAGCGGAGTGGTCGCTCAGGGAGATAAGGAATCAAGAGCTCTTTCAGGTAGTCAGGGCTGCTGAGTTCTGCACCAGCTGCAAGCAACGGATATCAACCCCTGGTAGCCCAAAGTAAAGCAAGTTGCAGTAATCTAAGTGCGAGGTCACAAAGGCATGGATCAATGTAGGCAGGTCTGCGGACGGAACAAGGTACTTAATCCTGGTGATGTTTCTAATATGGTAAAAAGAAGACTTTATGACGGCTGACATCTGTGCACGAAGTGTCAGCCCCAAGTCTAACAACACCCCAGGTCTCGCACCTGTTCAGAGGCCTGGAGCTCAGCCTCCCCTAGGAATAATCCCAGGGGACAGCCGGCCCCCCAGCCCCCCTATCCAGTGACCTGGATCCAAAACCATCACCTCCATCTTCCCAGGGTTCAACTTCAACCAACTGGACTTCATCCAATCATGGATTTCAATGAAACAGTTATTAAATACCGAGATTGCTCCTTCCTGGTCGGGAGCAAAAGACAGGTAGAGCTGGGTATCATCAGCATAGCAATGAAACCTCAGCCCATACCATCTAACAATGTCTCCAAGGGGAAGCATATACACCGCAAACAACATGGGGGACAATACTGAGCCCTGAGGGACCCCACGACAGAGGGATCGAATCAGAGGAAAAAAAACCCGACACCACCCTCTGAGTTCTTCCCGTGAGGTACGATGTAAACCATATGTAGACCAATCCAGAAAGTTCACAGATAAATCTCAGGTGCTCAAGCAGAACCCCATGGTCGATGGTGTCAAACGCTGATGACAGATCTAAAAGTACCAGAATGGACCGTTTTCTCTGGTCTCTCGCATCAGGAGATCATTGAGCACCCTAACCAGCGCAGTCTCAGTACCGTGCTTCTTCCGGAAACCAGATTGGAGAGGTTCATTGATGTTATGGATGGTCAAATCCATAACTTGTGAGACACTTTGACAATTAAGAATCTGCGATGTGAAAACATTTCATTTTAGTATATTGCAAAATGTTGATAGTCACCATTTTTGCCACATGCTAATCAGATTTATCATTTCTGAAAAAAAAATACTAGCTAATGCAAGACCAGTAAAAATCTTTCAATACATTGCCATTTGGTAGCTTTGACCAATAAACACCACATTAAAGCGCTGAAATTAATTTAAACAGTAAAAACTGGAGTCATAGTCATGTTGCGGTGTTTTTGTAATGGCAAAAAATGACACTTTCTCATTTTGGGTACCACTGTTTAACCTCGCCTACAGGCTTACAGCTCCACTTGCAAGCTCTTACAGACAGGAGTCAGCAACAGGTGTCCTCAACCATAAAATGAAGCTCGTAGAGGCCAGATAAATATCCAAATAAGAAATCCGTTATTGAGAAGATCCCAAAATAATCCAAAGGTAGTCCAAAGGAAAAAAAGGATTTAAAGAGCGCCACTCAGCCTGTGACCGACCCCTCGCCACAGAAGTCAGGTATCCAGTCAAACGTTTTCGTGCAAAAAAGCACTTTCTCAAAAAATGATGTATGATGTGGGCATGTGTAGGGTGGGTACATTAAACTCCAAAAATATGGCCCTTTTTGGAGAATGCCTAAAATGTCAGAAAAGGTTCAGTGGATGGATAACTGTGAGACAGCATTCTGCCAGCTGAAGGAGACATTGTGTCTGGCACCTGTGCTCGTGAACCCTTATTATTCTCTAAAGATCACTGTGCATGTGGATGCACCCAATCATGGGCTAGGAGCAGGTCTTAGGTCACACACACTGTGGAGGAAGCTGCTGCCCAGAGGGGAGGCCTACACCACAATTGAAAAAGAGTGGCTGGCTATAGTCTGGGCTCTGCAGAAGATGCAGCTGTATCTGTATGGGAGGGAGTTCACTCTGGACATGGATCACAACCCCATAACAGGGTTCCACAAGACCAGCAGGCAATATCCAAAAATTGTGAAGCCGGAGCCTGGTGCTGCAGTCTGATAACATGGACATTTGGCTTCAAAGTCGGTCACAGCAAGCAATACTGATGTTCTGTCCAGGAAGTAGCCAGTGGATCAATAAAAAAAGGGGGTACAGACACTGCAGATTGAAACAGGATGACTCTGTATGTATTTGATATCCTTTTTGACTTGATGAAAACTTTATAGAAATATTTTTTAAAAAAGGGGCTGTTCCTTACCCAACTAAATAAATAATTAAACATGCGAGAGGATTGATGTCTAGTATGTAGAGCTCACCTGCTAACATGAAAAATATCTTTGAAGGTCCACAAAAGATACCCATTCATCTTCCTGGTGAATGGAGATGTGACACCAATGCAATTTTCTTTTTGTTTCTCAGAGGAATATTGTAGCAGACTTGGGATGTAGGGAGGGAATGAAATTTTATTCTTTCTGTTGTCTCTGGACTTAAGGAAAAGCACACTTAGCCTAGAGATTAAAGGAACGAGGTGTGAATGAGCTTGGTACATCCAGCAGACTAGACCTGAGTTTGATTCTCACAACCTCTACTTCCATACTGTGTGACTCTGAGCAAGTCACTTAACTTCCCAGTGCTCCCAGGTCGCCCATGAAAACAGGCACTTGTGCCTAGTGGGCCTTACCCAGTTACCAAAGACTAAAATAAAAATAAAATAAAAACTTTAACTGAGCTTTGTTCATCCCGTAAAGAGGGCTTTCATCTAAAAGGGGCTGTTTGTTTATATATAACCAGCAGTCAGGGCAGGCCAGACAGCCCCCTGGTGAACTGTATGCCAAGTGGAGCAAAGGAAAAATCTAAATCACAGCCAAGACCCAGACTGGGTCATAGTGGTTTTAGGAGCAGTGGTGGGTCCACAGATTAAAGAAATTTCCATCTAGTGATGGAAGGCATGTCAGATGATGCAAGTGGAGGGGTCGGCCAGGCATGAGTGTTTGTCTGCCTAAATTGTTTTGTAAAAGTTAGTCACATTTTGGGAGCTGACCCAGGAACATCATCTGTCAGTATCTACTATGATTAAAGAGATCCCAGGTGGGGTACACTTACGTTATCTACTGAGAGTCTAGTTTAGAAACTAGTGAGTTTATCTTGTCTGCATTCTGTCTGGTCAAAAGATTTTATTTTTCATTTCTGTAGTGTTACTGTATTACTCGTAGACTTTCATGTGTATAATTCTGTAACGTATATAAATATTGTGAAGTATTAAAAATATTATTTTTATACACTTCATGCTCTCTGTGACTGTACTGTTCTTTTAAAGATATAGATAACATGATGTAATTGGCAAATCCGTTATCCCCCACCCAGGCCACACCATTCCCAGCTCCCTGAGTCTGCCCCCAAGCCCAGATTGCCAGTACAGAAGCATGACGCACTTCCTCTGGGCCATCAAATGGTCCTAAGATTAGAACACTTTAAGAAATAACAGCAGAAGGAACCTGCAAAGAAAAAGTTTGTATGTGAGTGTTTCCCTGTTGGACTGTTTTTTTTTAACCTTGTATTTATCCTCCTACCTGCACCGTCACGCCACTCTTTCAGACCCCCTCAAGTAGCCTTCCACAATGGCACTCGGTGCCCCCAGGAATCTGCTCTTAGAGTGTTTGTTCACTCAAGAACCCTCAGGTAACCTGGTATATCTCCCCGGGCAGGGTGAGGGAAAGGACACCCCAAACCTTCCCCCTCACAACGGTGGAGTGAACGGGACACAGTGGAGTCTGCCCCCGGTGAGCACCCACGACGCTGTCCGGCTTGCAAGGGAGTCGTCACCTAGGAGTGACGGGCTCCATTTTCACTTGTTCTGGTGAAACCCCCCCCATCCCCGATGTCGGCGTTCAATGAGGGCCAATGAGCATGGATGCGTGTTGAGACGTGCCTCCTGCTTCACCCCTCTGCTGATGTCTACCCTGTCCTCTGTGCTGCTACTCCTGCCTACCACACCATCCACCCGGGCTCCCCTAGGTGGTGGTATTGCGGCGGGAGCATGCAGGTAACCCCCTGGAGAAGGAGAGCAGCCATTGGGCACTCAATCCTTCTCCACCCCAGCCGACCCCCAGCGGCCTGTGCTGGTTCCTGAACATGGGTCACCGGCGTGGTGCGAGGTAAGGTGTCCAGCGCCTCAGCTCTCAGCACCACCGGGCCACTGTTGGACTGTTTTCATGGTAGTGTAGCACTACTGTTTGTTTCCCTGAGGGAATGTTTATGTTGGGGATGGGGTTCCTTCTAAGGAGAAGATCAGCTAACTGCAGTGGTTTTGGAACTTTCCTGATGCAGTAGACAAACTGCAGAAAGTGAATATTGTTTGCACAGCAGTGTACTGTTACTGTGGGCCCAGAATAAAGAGCCCTGTGGAAGTGCCATGGCTACTCCCTTTCTTATAAAAGTTCCTGACAAATCTTTACACTAGTACCTCACAAGAGAATGCCCTGATGAACATTATTGAATAGGTAAGTGACATTGATCAGGTTTTGACCTCTTCTCACTCTTCCTTGAGTGCTGTATGTCTGTTTCCTCTTTTGCTAGTGGGCAGGTTCACTTCCTTTACAACACCTCTCAGACCCAGGCTGGCGCCAGTGTGCTATTCCAGCATTCAAACATGAACCCCATTCCCCCAGGTGGTAGCACGCTGCCACTGCACCAGTTGGACCATCCTATATAGTGACATTTCAACAAGCCTGTGACATCTCTGGAAAAACTTCAAAACACATGATATTTACATACATTTCTGTTTACATTTCAAATATGTTCTGTATTAAAGAGGGAATTCGGCCAATTAGTCACTGCTCCTGTTTTAGTCATATCATTGGCAAATAATCATAGCAGTGTAAGTGTTTTTATTTAAAATAATGTAATTTTTCTACCTCTTTTTAAAGTTTTCTCCCCTTTTCATTGGTCTCCGTTTCGGCTGCCAAAAATCACCAGTGCGCATTCGCGACTCGTGCCACGTCATCACCAGAAAGCGCCATCAATACTAAGACATGGAGGGCACATCGGAGAGTAGCGTGTATGATTCTGGTGCTGTATTTTCCTCAGACAGCCATCCATTGTCATGTAGTGGTGAAGCTGATGGCTGTGAATCTGACGATAGTTGGAATGAAACGGACATCATTTATGATGATCTGTATTGCTTGGACCCCCTTGTCAGTGAAGGGTCCACTGATGATGAGCCTAATTCTGAGGACATGGAGTCCCCACATGTTTCTCGTACCACCAATACTGAATGGTGAGTGATACAAGTGAAATACGGTCTGTCCTGTTGCGAGGGCAAGGGGGAGGGGGTGGTGGTGGCTGAAGGCGCTATGTTTGGTTTTGGGGTGGGCTGAAAGTGCTATGCTTTGTGTCATTGCCTTGTAATGAGCATCGAATGGTTTTCAGTTTGGGGTGTGGGGGCGGTTACTCTGTAAGCATACCCTGGGACTCATGCTTCCTCAAGCAGGGTTGATTAGCACCAGTATCTTGTTCTTGTTAGTAAGGTCACAGGAGTCAATGTTTGTGAATATTGTGCATTACTTTTGTTGAGAATAGTCCCACGTTTTCAATTGGTTACTAAGTTATAACAAATCAAATGTCATAACTCTCTATGGAAATGCTGGGTTCCAAAAGGATGTCAGACAAGCATGCCTATTTTACCAATCGGTCTAGTTCATCTGTATTATGAAAATGTTGAATTTTGTTTATCAGACAAATGCTGGAATGGACAATACCAGGATAATTTATAATTTTGTGAACTGTGACATCATCTCTGTATATTACTGGTGTGTGGCAATTGTTTTGGATACCTCACTATATTTACTGTGGGTTCAGTGGCCACACACACACCTCTTTCTGTATGGTCCCTATGCACTATTGTGGTGTGGACACAGACCTATCCAGGCATACAGTGTGATGGCCTGAGTAGGACATAGAAGATTTATAATAGACCCCCTACATGGTGGGTCGTGCGTTGTCAAGATGCCCCATGTAAGACCTATGGCCGGTGGCTGAGACGGTGAGTGGAGGTCAATGCTGCCTCCTGCAATGATGGACCCAGAGTGGGTCACTGTGACTGTGTGAGAGGTTCTGTTGGAGGTGTGGGTCGGTGCACTTCACCTCTCAAGATGCCTGGGTGGTGTGGGGTGGTGGTTTTCTGACATTATTGTTGTTGGAGGTGGCAGCATAAATTGGCCAGTGGCCGCATGAGTGTGTTGTGGTGGTAGGGCAACAGTATACATAACATGCACTGATGTGTGCTTGGTGTCACATTGCATCCAAGGGTTAGTCTGGCAGCAGTGGTGCCATTTGAATTGTGGGCTAACCGTTGTTCGCAATGAGTGAACAGTAGTGTGCACAGTGTGTGTTGGGAGCTTATGACAGGGTTCTCCATGTTGCGCCCTGCACTCTCAACCCCCCCACCCCCTAGCCATCACTATGCACCGTAATGCATGGCATGTACTGCTTGACAAGCAGTTGCCCTCCTGTGACGCGTTACCTATTGGTGGGCCAGGGGATCTGTCTCATTATTGCTTTGTGCCACCAACTGATGCATCCTGCTTGTAGTTGCAATGGTGCATTGTGACTACATGCCCAAGAGACGCGTGGTGTGACCACTACACCCATTACTACATGGTGTCCAATGTCCCTTCTAAAACCTGGCGACAACAGAATGATCACTTTGTCTGTCTATGATTGACTGTGTGGTAATACAACTTTGTGCATGTTAATTGACAGCTAAATGTGTTATACTGTGTGTTGCAATGTTGTATTGGTGGAAATCCATACCATATAAAATGGTGTTATGCTGTTCTACATACATCAATCTAGTTTGTAATGCTGTACTAGCTACTGCACGTAGGTAGTGCATTATTGCAACTCAGAACGTGATCTGCCTGATCTTCTCCCTCCTCTGCAGTGGCCACTGCGGTGAGAGTTATTCCACTGAAGACCACCCCAAGGAAAATAAAAATTGTTTTTCAACATACAATGTGAAACAACAGTGAATGCCTAAGTATTGGTATGAAGCTTCGTTCGTGCATATTGAGATTCTCATGGCGAACAAACCAAGCAGTCGCCATGGGAACCTCTCGATGGATGAGCCAGCTTGTTACCAATACGTAGGTATTCATTATTATCTATGTTAATTTACACCTCAGTGTATTGTGGAGTCTTAGAGGAAACTGACATTCTGTAATGTGGCTGTTCCTGTCAATATGGTAAGCTTTGTTTATATTATGATGGCATACTGATATTCTTTATCTGTGTTTGTCAAGGTGTCAGTGCGGTCGGTGTGAAGCAATGGAGACAGAGCGAGAATGCCTATGTTGCCATGAAGTTCCAAGAGTAATGGACAAGATCAACGATGTTGAAAATGTGGACAGTCAGGACTTAGTTCCAGAATGCATAACAACACATCCTGGGTCCCCCGATGTCTGTTACAGTCGGTGGGTGTTGCAGATAGCACTTGCGGAGTTCCGCCAGTATCATGGATGATAAAACTTTGCCATCAATGAGTATGTAACATTTTTCCTATTTTATGTCAAAGTGCATCACATTTTGTAAATTACCTTACTACTTGCTTTTGTGGCAGTGTATTCCTCGGACCTGCTGTGCTCCTGACTCACAAGTCAGGAACATAGATGGTCCTGTAACACAGAGGGTTGAGTTGTTGTGCTCCTTATCTACTGCTGCTACATATGATACCTTTCTTGTTAAGCAACCTCATGTTGTGCTGATGATTGCTGGGATGTGGTGTGGGGAGAGCATGAACAATCCTGTGCCGGGATTGTTATTTAAGCCATAAGATAGGACCAGGGGTTATGTTAATGTTCTATTTAATCATCCCCTGGGGGTGTAATGTGGCGTGAGGGGCATCTGAGTGTCATATTGCCACAAGGGGTGATTAACGTGAACAGTAACATAATCCCCGGGCATACATTATGGTGCCACAACCTGCCATCTGCTCAGATGCTAACAAGCATGGACGAAATGGTTACTTGAGTCACTAGTTGTCTCTCACTGCACTTTTTCACACTGGTTTAAAATTATTCAGTTTACAGCTGTGGTATGACTTACCAAGAGACCAGGCTGTGACAGCTGGGGGGGGGGCGGTTTAAAACCCAAATTGTTTGTTTTCAGTTATAGTATGAATCTGTGGGTGATGGGACAAGTGACCCACTGTTGACATGATGATGGTAGGTAATGGATACGATTTTCTAAGTTAACAAGGTTCACAACAGGATTGGAGGAGGGAGGTGGTCTCTATCCCGGATTTGTTATATTTTTAAATGTTGTGGTGCTTTACTTTTTCTTCATAGTTTCACTTATTGTAATGGCCTTGGTCATGGTGTGCCTCCCACTCACACCATAACCGGCCACTCTTCCGGAGCACCAGTGCCCTACTGCCACACTCCGATCTTGTACCACCTTCTCCGAGCCCCAATTGCAGCCTACCTTGGGTAGCTCCGCATATCACTGTGCCGGTAGGGTCTCTCTCTTCTGTGAGTTAATTGCCTCACGGCCAATGTCGCATCCCTCGTGCTGCAGGGCTGGATCTGGGCTGGCTCCGGGGCTTCGGGTGGCAGGGGTCAAGGTGCTCAACATCCATCTTCTGTGCCCGCCTACTGCAGTTTACGACATTGCGTAAGCGCACAGGTATCCCTGGGGTGGTTCCGTGCAGGATGCGTGTTGAGGCAGCATGTCTTCAAGCTCACCATCAGCCCTCCCGGCCCATCCTTGATCTAAGATACCTAAACAAGCACCTAGTCAAGGCAAAATTGAAAATGGTGACTCTGGGAATAATTCTTCCTTCTGTAAGGACAGGGGATTGGTTAGCCTCCCTAGACCTCAAGGAAGCCTACTTTCACTTTCCCATCAGGAGCACCCTCAGAAAGTACCTCAGGTTTGAACTGCCTTCAGGTCATTATCAGTTCATAGCAATGCCCCGCAGCTCCCAATGCAGATCCCACCCCCAGGGATGCTTATGGAATCCCTCCCTTTCAGGTCTCTGCTCCTGGTACGTGCTAGGTGGCATGAACCCCATTTAATACACTCTTACCATCAAGATATGGTCATTATTATTCTTTTCCCCTTTCCACGATGGCCACACCATGTACAGTGGCTGTCACTTCTGAGTGACACTGTGCATAAGGGATCCCCTGGCTGTCCTGGTTGGCCATCCCATTGGGTGGCCACATTGTTCGCGTATCTGTACTCCGTGTTCCCACATGCAAGGGTCGTGGGTCCCAGGACCGGTGTGCTTCGGTACTGCACAACCCCTGTTGCGCACCTGTCCACAGATGTGGACATTCGTGGGTGGGATACATGCCAATCTCCCATCCTTATGTACATAGGCCCCATTGTTTGTCCCAGCAGCCTGTCTGCCAGTGTATAGAAGTTATTCTTCAACTTTTATAAGAAGTGGTTGTCCACATTATTATAACACATTTCTAATATCACTGTTTCATCCACCTTCTCCCTTTTCACCATACTTAATTAATAAGGTATGACCAGGGGATATGCTAATGGTCTATTACTCGCCCTCTAGGGGGTATAATGTTGCACGCTTCATAGCCGAGTGACACATGCCCCTAGAGGGTGATTACCTGACCATTAACATAACACCTGGGAGTGCCTTTTTGCTATCATAATAAAAAAAGTTTTTATAAACAGTGTTAAACCTTGTTTAGCATATGATTAGGTTCTACGTGTATGTTAATAAAAGATTATACAATGGTGTGTGAAAATCCTGTAACCTCATTGGTAAAAACATGTCATATGACCATGGGTAAATCCTGCATTACCCACAGTTGAGGAATGGCATTTATTGAAAACATAAATGAACACATTTTAAACGTATTTTACAATATGGCACTCCAGGGTGTGAGTTATTGAGTGATTTACCCACCTCTTCTTTGGTTAAGTCATTTGGCTGCACCTCGTGGCACACCACAGAAGGCGTGGGTAAATCCTCACCCTGTTGTGCCTTACTGGTTAATTAACATATGGTTGATTGAATGCTTACAGCCAATCAGAAAGCTGTATTTCTCAGACACTTTTAATAATCCATATTATTCATTGTTTTTTTATTATCAACACATAATCATGACTCTTTTTATGTGTGATTTACACAGGAGGAATCGGTTTCTTGCCTGCAGATGTTTTGTGAGGTGGTGCTGGGGCTGGCTTGGCCGCCACGTGAGAGTCATTCTCCCTGCGTGTGTTGTCTGCCATAAGAAGATGCTGGAGTGGTGAGCACTATACCGGTTTTCAGGATGCTAACTGATGGTAAGTATGAATGCAGTGTTGAATTTCCATTGTTGTGTAATAATGACTTTAGTAAGGAGACCATATTTGTATTGAAATTCATTACATTTGAGTAAACAGTCTTAAGCTGTGTAATTGGAGGTTTACGAGGGAGGTGAGGAAGCGCTCATTAATAGAAAGTGTTGTTTTGGCTCGGTGGTGCTGAGGGTTGAGGCACTGTATGCCACACCAGTCACCATGACGTTGACCTGGGGTCAGGAATGGACTCCTATCATTCATGGGACGGCAGGGGAGGTAATGATTGAGTGCCACAGCTCTCCCTCCTTGGGGTGGTGGTTCTGTGCTGCAAAGCAGCACATTTAGAAGGGTCACACATGCCCAGGGTGCTTGCTTAACAGCTCCCTCCTCCCCCCAACCGTGGCATGCGCTGACGCCAAGTAGCACGGTAACTCTGCTGGCATCTGCCATTATCCCCACATGCTTGGTGTACATCCTGAGGGCCACCCCCATCTCCTGTGGTTGTTGTGAGGATGCCAGACAATCCTGTGTCCCCCCCAGAGGAGAGCAGTACATAGGACGCTGAATTCTCTCCCTTCCCTGCCAACCCCTGGCTCCCGCGCTTGTTCCCAAACCTGGATCTATTGCACAGTGCGACGTGTGCTGTCCAGTGACTCAACCCTTATCGCCACCGGTACGCCCTCAAAAGCAGAGTCATTGACTGCCAACCCTTTCTGTTGACAACTTCAATTACCGTGAAACGATAATACCAATGAGTCTGTCCTGCTCATTAATGGTAAGTCACCTACCCACCCAAAAACAGAGACACACAAACGGACTACCGCTCCCCTTGGTTGCAAATGTGAGCTGAATGTATATGTGGCTCAACTACATGTTTGATTTATACAGCATGTGTTGTCATCTTTTCATGAATACAAAACAAATATCTCAGTGATCACATATGTCATATATTTAATATATTCACAGATGTGTATATCACAAGGTATATTTTTACAAAGTGTGCTTTGTCACTAAACGTATTGAACTGCTTTAGAATGATCAGCCTCAATAATATTACTACGCATATTCAAACACAACTAGCGTAACAATAAATAAATTCATAATTGTACTGTTAGCACAGTACTTGTTTTGCAGAACAGTCCATACAATAGGAGGGTTGTTTCATGTACAGTCACATTTTACTTCCTTCTTTATGTATTTTAAAAAACATCAGAAACCATTGCCGGATTTAAAAGGCTAATTGGAAGATGCAACATTATAACAATTTTTTCTTGGTATTGAACATAACAATACAATTTCATTTAACAAGGCAATGTATTTCAAGCAAGGACAAACTTCATGGAGTGTATTGGTGAACACTGTAATTCTCGTTAATTATACTGAAATATATGCAGGGGCGGGAGTTAGGGGAGTGGGCAGGAATGCCGGCTGCGCAGCGTATTCAAAAGTAGAGAGTCACGCTACAGACATTAGCAAAGTTGGCATGAATGCTGCAGTTCACCGACCAGCACAATTCCCAGCACTCCTAGCCATGGTATTGATGTATTTTCCCTTTTAGTTAACTGGTCGCCCCAACCCCAGCATGATCCCCAACCCCTGGTAGCCACGAAACACACTGAAATCCCTGTTGTTCTACTGGTGGAATTTCAAGCGAGATCAACGTTCCACCATACACTATAGTTTCTTACCATTTATAATTTTTTTAACTGTGACACTTACTAGTCGACGTAACAAGACAAGGATTTTACAACATCAACTGTGTTTTTAGTCAATAATCACACTGACTGTTTGTTTCTGTCAAGAGGGTAAGTGAAGTCAGCATGCATCTTTATGCATTGCAGACAACATGAATTACAGTGTGCAATCTGTTACCATACTTAGTGTTCAACAGTATTCATTGTAGAATCATTACTGTGGTACTCATTAGAATGCATATTCACTGTTGTAGTTGCTTTGCTGTAATGTGCACTGATCAGATTGTGCCACAACTCGGATCCCGAACTTCTATATCAATATGAGCATCCGTATCCGTTATTGGTAAAGTTCAGAGGCTGATGCATACTTCCCCCGTGGCTTCTGGATCACTGAATAGTAAAGCAGTGGGTTTTTTTCCAGGTCTCTATGGCCTGATGTTTGTCTGGTTTATTGAAATTCGATGTGAGGGTTGGTGGTACCGTTAAAATTTCCCATTCCTGACTTACAGCATTGTCAGTAACTCGTCTCTCAACATCAACCAGTATAGCATAGACGAAGCCTGTGTGGACCAAAATAAGAATACATTGTATTGTATTGTCTTGCAATATATGGTCATAAAATACTTACATTTCTCTTTTTTTCATTTACAGGTGTTTTGGACTACTATCTGTGGAACTGGTGTCGACAGAACGTTGTATGAAGCTTGGCTGAAGTTATCGCCATTTGCAACTTTGACCTTTTGAAATACAGACATGGACTAAGTCAATTTCATTTGATACGCATCTGTTTTGAAGAGCTCACATTATGTAACTTGCAGATAAAGACAATAAAAGGACACTGTCGTTTACTTAGTTCTTCAATACCTATTTGAAGTACATAACTGTACTTTTTGTAGGTTACAGTAACACTTTCAGACTGCTGTTGATTCTCAATAAAACATGTTTTACTGTTTTCTTACAAATGGATTTTGTATATTTATTTTTCTTGCTGTCGTACACATCTGCTCATATGTAACCATTACATAACCAATATTTAAAAAGCTCCCTGTTGGGTCACCATATTATAGGCTTATGAAAGGTACAGTCACTGTTAATGGATTCATCATATGTGTTATTCATACCATATGTAGTCTGTGTCTTCACTGGTCTAACCACCTCCTTCCCCTTCTTATACTTTGGCATATCTACACGGAACCTTTGCTGTCCAGTGCCATAAGTTGCCTGATTTCTGCTAGCATTTTCATTAAAATGTAATGCAGCTAACAGAGTCCTGCATGAAAGAAGAGTAACACTGTCAGTGTTATAATTTGTTCGACAGAAACAGCTAACATTGAACTTATTGATCCTTATTACACCGTGACTTGTTATGGTTACAGATGAGAATATAGAAGGGTACAGAATTATTGGTTACAAGTGTGAGACACAGTGAGGGATGAAGGATTTGGCTGTAGCCCAAAAATCCAGTATTCACATCAATGTTGTAGTCATGAGGCTGCATGTGTGAAAGTTGTCCCATTAGCCACATGATGGCTTAAGCAGAAGGTGAAGGTATCAATGTTTGATTTCATGACTGTGGATGTACTCTTTCTGGAAACTGGTTAACGGTGTGCTTAAAGAGGGTGAGAGTTGGGGGAGAGGTCTCATCCTCAATGTTAGTCTCTATTGCAGTCCCACACGGCTCATTCCTGAGCACGCTCATGCTTAACTATGCTATCTAATATCAGAAGTGGTATCAGCAGTGGGATGATCATGTTTGCAGATGACTCGAAACTCTGGGTGGTGGAGGAGGGAAACTGGGATATGCAGGAGGAGGAGCTGGACAGTCTTGGGAGATGTTAACGAGCCTTTACCTTACACTTTAATTCTGGGAAATGCAGTGTGCTGCAACTGGAGGCAAAAATCAAAGTAATGTACACACCTGGGGTGTGGTTGGAGGGGGAATGCAGGTTTCTAAGGGGAGAAATACCGCCTGTTGGTGGTGGATGTAACAATGAATAACACGCAGCAGTGTAGAACAGCTGTGCCCTTACCTGCATAACATCCCTTTGAATCCAAATGCCGCACTCTTTGGAGCATACTGTATAAGTGAGCTGTGAAAGCTCTCCAAAGATGATGTCTGGTATGTGGGTAATGACTTTCTGACATCACACATGACTGTAGTCACACTAAGAATTGCCTCTGCCTTTACATATGCTTTATCATCTGTGATAAAGATATTGCGTGTGAATTTGAAGTATAATACTTTGTTGTTTACTGGATGTTCCATAGTCCATGAATATTACCTACATTACTGCATGATAATGGCATGCATTACATAGAGGATTGTGTATGAGTAGTCATACATAACAAGGATATTCTTGTATCGAGAGGTTTCCTTGGTAACAGATGAGCTCGAGAGTGCAGCTCGAGATGTACTCTGTTACCAAGGGAACCTCAAGATACATGAATTTCCTTGTTTGTGTATGAATGCTCATACACAATCTTTCATAGTGTATGGGCAGTCACAGCATAGAAAATCACAGAAAACCAGCTGGAGAAGACAACAGAGAGTAGACATTTTAACATTTTCTTTTTGTTTTAATTGACACAGTGTGCTGCAGATGTTTCTGCAAGTTCAAGTTTAAAAGAAATGCAACTTCTAGTTTAACTGGATTGAGGAAAGCAACTATGTGGCAGCATTCCAAGTTGTTATACCGCAGTAGTGACATAGCTAGTGCAGCATAACAGCTGTGATGAGATAGCTACTGTAGCATAACAACTCCATTCTAGTTATAGATTTCTATCCATAACAACATTCTACCATACACTATATAGCTATATACACACTGTCCATTTAACATACTGGTGTGTTTCTATCCTATCCCTTCTCCCCTCCTCTCCTCCAGTGACTACATGTTCAAGTCCTTCAACCAGTAATCATAGGACTAGTGATTCAATCCATGTACCACCTTTGCTGCCCTCCTGTAAACTTTATGGAACCTGTGTATGTCCTTATGTAGGTAAATTCTCCAGAACTGTGCACTATACTACTGGTGGAGCTGCACTACTGTCTTATTAAGCAATAAGGCATAACCAAGGGTATATTAATGGTATGTTAATTACCTTTTTGGGGGTGTACTGTGGCACAAGGTGTAGCCGAGTGCAACATGCCCCTAGAGGGTGATTAACTGAGCATTAACATAATCCCTGGGAGTGCCTTACTGCTATTATAATAAAACATGTTTTTAAACAGTGTTAGACCTTGTTCGGCATATGGTTAAGCTTCTACATGTATGTTAATAAAAGAGTAACATAAGGTTGTTAGAAGGTTTGCAGCCAATCAGAAAGCTGCATTTCTTAGACCCTTTTTATAAAATACTTTATGTATGACCTCTCTTTTCCTGATGGTTATGCCCTGCCTATGCATCCCAGCTTCATATTTGCTTTACCTGCTGCCTTGTCGTACTGTTTCCAGACCTTGTGTATTTGAAATAGTGATTCAAGATCACGGCTAAAACAAAGCAGATAGCTTGAAATACTTTGCTTATTTCATAACAAATTGATATGATACACCCTTGTAATCTTCTACCCATACAGTACCATCAGTTGAACATGACTACTGTTATTTGTGGCAGTAGCAGTATAATTCAGATGGCCACAGCATAGATGTATGATTCATGAACCCATGAATTACAATAATTATTTTAAATATAAACTGGAATGCATAATACTATAGAATACTACTTGGTTGTAGCCACTTCCGTTGTCTGTTCTCAAGGTTCTGTGGCCCATGAGAGCATGTAGTGAACAGGCTGTCTTCGTGACTGTGTATATCCTGGACATGATTAATGATAGATTTAAATTTTACCAACTTCAATTCTCTGTTCCCATCGGGGGTGGAACGTGGAATCCAATAAATCATATTTTTTATACTTGGGATCCAAGACTTCAGATCTTCACATCCACTTTGAGATGATGCCGCTTCCAATTTTTTGGTGATTGCTTAAAAGTAAAAGACAGGTAACGTGATGAAGTCAATGAATGACAATGGTTGTCTGAGTGGCTAAAAGAGGGTTACAAATAATTCTCCTTAATTGTGAGCTTCCACCTGGCGTTAGCCAAGCAGAAGTCCTTGGTTCACCCTCCCTCCCAGAGAAGGTGAGCAGTCTCTAGGATGCTCAAGCACTGTCTCCCTCCCCCCCCGGCTAGCTGCCCATGCTTGTTCCCAAACCCTGGCCACTGGTGTCACGAGTGGTGGCACTACCGCTGTGCCAGCAGGAGGGAGTGGGTATATTTGTGATTATACAATGTGCATGAAAATCCTGTAACCTCAGTTTTCAAAACACATAACATGACTGTGATAAATCCCTCAGTATGGTCACTGCAGAAGTTTTATATAACTACAAAAAGAAAACAAAAAGTTGATCATTGGATAATATCAATATACCATGACAGGGCATTGGTATATGGGTGAATTTAAAAGCTCTGGTATGGTTCAGTTAAGCAATAATACACAACAGGGTGTGGGGTATTAGGGGTTATCTGTGCCTTGTGTGGTGTGTCACGAGGCGCAGCCCAGTGACTTAACCACACTACAAGTGGATAAATCCCCAATAACTAACATCTTGGAGTGCCTTATTGTGATTATACCATGGACCCATGTGTAAAATAAAAGTGAAAATGTGTTTAATTATGTTTTTTATAAATGGAATTTCTCAGCCGTGGGTAATGCAGGATTTATCCACGGTCATGTGACATGTTTTAACCAAACAGGTTACATGATTTTCATGCACCATTGTCTAATGAGCTGCGCCTTGTGACCAAACCACACCAGACATGGCAAATCCAGCAATATATCCACTCCCTGTCATGGTATAATGCTTAAATTGATGATTCAAAGTGACGCCACACATGAAGTGCAGCACAATATTATCCCACCATTTGCCCCCAAGTTCACTGCTGCCAAATGTATCAATCAGTCATGTACTATGCCCATCCTGCCCCACTACAGTCACACCTACCATTACCATTTACTCGAAAAACATGCGGCATGTGCCTGTCATTGTGTTGTTCAAGCTCACACATTACAGACACTTTTGATAAGCATCCAGTGCAGTTTTGTTTTCATATATCACAATGAAGACAGCGTGACCATAGTAAAAACAACAATCAATTCATTTGTTCTGCGATCTACATGGCTATCCTTAAATATGTGAATTTATCCAGTACCTTTCACAAAGTGCCATACATCATAAAAATGGGTGAATTCAGAATGGTTTTCTCTCAGATACTTCTGTATCTGAGGGTGGCGGTCAGTCACAAGGCACTGGATTTCCATACCTTCCTTCCTTATATCTGTAATCCCCGTTTCAAGCCTTCAAGCTCCATATGATATGCAGAGCCAACCTCTTTGGACTACATCAAGAGAAATAAATGTTCATTGACATTTCTCTTTGACTCACAGCTGACATTAGTAATGGCAGTATAACACACAACAATAACAAACAATGAAACAAAAAAACAGAAAATAGCTGACTAGCTGGCCGGTGGACAGTCTCTGGTCTCCCCTGCCGCAAAGCCCCACGACTGACACATCTCAGCGAAACACGTACCAATTAAGAACTATGGTGGCCAATCCCACCATTGACTTCCCTCTTGGATGAGGGGTGCATGTGAGGTGAATGAATCTGCCGCATTAACCTGGGGGAGTTGCAATGTGAGTATGGGCTCTGAGTAGAGAAGGTGGGCAGATCAAATGGCATAAGAGACACGAACTAGCAGTTGACCGGGGGACAGGAAGAGCCAAACAAAAGAAAAAAAAAATGAATACTGTCAAAGTGCTTTATGCATTGATGTCATACCTGAATCAAGTTGACTGTCACTATTTTACAAATATGAAAAGTCCATAAGTGTATATGTTCCAAATTTAGCACTATGGCTGGGTGTATCACATCGCCCATCACCACCAAGGTGCAGTCTCAGCTTCTCTGACTTGATTTGTTGTATGACTTTAGCCTTCTCATCTGTCCATACTTTGAAGATGAATGGCTGGACATATTTCCGACAATGTTCATAGAACGTAGTTGTCGAAATTGTCATAAGGTTGATGCTGTTCATAAGTCTTATAATTTTCTGTGGGGAGATGCCACTACATGCCATTGCCGTGGACAACATAACATTTCCAGATGGGTAGCCGGAAATGTATGGTTGAGAATGCCATAGTCTGCCATAGTCACAACTGCCACATGTCTGTTGCACAATTATAAATGAGCCCTTTACTGTGGAAATGGATGACTTGCGTCTCTCTCGACACTGTGGACATGTTTCGAATAGGGACATAAGACAACTTTCAAACACCATAAATTTCCTTTCAGTATGTGCATTTATTTCTGCTGGAACCTGTTCCTGTGGAGTCCTGAAATGAAGTTCAAATTGATTATCAGGACACTATGGCATACAATACCACATCAATTTGCAACCAGAGAGACTAGGAGATGCAAAGGCCATCAATGTTTCCCAAGAATAGTATAGTGGGTGCTCAGAAGAAGGACATCACAACATTCAGATCATTACACAGATTCGCGAAATAGGAGACCTACATCACTGCTTCATGCTGATCAGTATCCTGACGATACTTGATGGAGATCTGGTGTATTTCAGTTACACAAGCAGACGTTAGGGGGTGGAGTGCAGCAGACGCTAACATGGTAGCTGTGCACAGGTGTCACAGCACACTGCACTATGAGAGGGGACCAAAAACAAGAAAATAAATGTAACCTGGGATGAGGTGACGGTGGGTCTCCTGGAGCAGATATTACCCACACACAGTTCCTGTCCATAATCCCAACCCTACCGCATGGAGATCCTGAACCTCCATCTGTGAGGAAAGATGAGAGAAGCTGGATCATGAAACTGTTAATTCTGTCACAGGACAGGTTACGGCGACCAGGTAGGGGTGGCAGCCAAGTGAGCCCACCTGAGAGACTGTCCGTAAGACAAACAGTTATGAAAAAAATACATAGTTTTGAAATCACTGTTTCACACCCACATTCCACTCCCCTCTTCCCAACGCCATCCTGAGTGCAACCATATTTCAGCATCACTGTTACGTACACAGTCTCATTAGGCATGTACATCCCTCTGCCACAATAGAGAATAATCGTCATTTGACCTCCATCGAGAGGTGGTGTGACAAACCCATTCTGTGCTGCTATGTGCATTGAAAGTAAAAGCATAAGTACAGTTTGCACACCTTGAAATGTACAGGCATATGGGTTGTGCAAATCTGAGGGCGCTATTTGCGCTGCTACTTGTATGGCTACATTGATGCATTGTACCCCGTCTGTAGTGAACATAATAACAGATATCAAACTACTCAATTACAAGCAATGCATACTGTACTGTGGTTTATTTCACCTAAGAAGAAACCATGTAATAATAGGAAAATTATGGACATTACATTTCAGTACTGAATGGAAGACCAGTAAACTTACAAGGACTCATTGATGATGTAGTTATCCTCGTCATCAATCATTGGCGGGTTCATAGGAGGAATCACTGTCATCCCAAATGTCCTACCAGAGTCATATTCAGAATCAGAGGAAGGTATTGGGGTTGAGGTAACCATCCTAGGTATACAAAGTTCCGGAAAGAAAGGATCTGTCTGTGTTGCAGCATCAGTCATTTCTACAGATGTATTCATCCCAAGATAACATGGAAGAACAAATGGATAACCATCACTATACAGTACAGCACCCTCCACCTCCATTGACCTTCCCCCAGGGCCTTACAAAGCAGTCCACTGTTACACTGGATACCACTTCTGCCAGTAACGCATCCCACCCAGCTACCGCCATCTCTGTAAAAAGTTGTCTCCTCATAACCCTCCTGAAACGTCCTCCCTCCAGTTTCATATCATGCCACCAGGTGTCCCTTCCCTCCCTTACTTTGAACATCCCCCATGTATCTGTCTTGTTGATTCCTTTCATTAACTTAAAGGTTTCAATTTTGTCAATCCTGTCTCTCCTCTGTTCCAGCGAGTACATGTTCAGCTGACTCAGCATCCTGTTGTATGGTAAGTCCACCAGCCCCTTGATCATCTTTGTTGCCCTGTGCTGTACTCCCCAGTAGCTTAATGACCCTCTTCAGATATGGGCGACACTACTGCATGCAGTACTCCTGGTGCGGCCTAGCCAGTTACCTGCACAGTGGTAGAATAACCTACCCCTCTCCAGGATATGGCCCTTGCAATGCAACCAAGCATTTCATTGGCCTTTGCAGCTGCCTTCCTACATTGTGCAAAGTTGTTCATTGACCGTGTCATGAAAACCCCCAGATCCTTCTCCTCCTCTGTCTTGGCTACCTGCACTACCCCATCTGGTAACTCCTCCTTGGGTATGTCACCCACAAATGCAGCACCTTGCATTTTTGCCAGTAAACACCAATTGGCACGTGTCTGACCAGGTTTACAGCTTTTCCATATCATGCTGCAGTGTCTGACACCACCTAGGTCGTCCACCAACACTCCAGTCTCAGTGTCATCAGCAAACAGACATCTTGCTGTTGCTGTCCAGTGATATGTCTGCAATTAATATCCCACAACAGTGGACCCAAGACTGGGCACTGCAGAACAGCGGTGGTCACTACCCTTGTGGGTGAGAGCGACCCACCACCACCATCTATTGCTTTCCCTGGAGCAAGTTTCCTACACATGTCACCAACTTTGCACCCACCCATGTGCCTTCTACCTTACTTCCCAGCCTCCCATGTGGCACCAATTTGAATGACTTAGTGAAGTCCAGATACAGGACATCCACTGCATGGCACATGTCCAGTTGGTGGATGCAATCTGGACCTGGCACTATGTTCACCCTCACTGCCGTCAAACCATGCTGAACTCTGGACCCCATGATTTCCCTCTCTGTCCCCCCAACCGCCCCATTTCTGCTGTTTCACCACCCTTGGGTATTTCCACCCTCTTCTCCTTAGTAAATAGTGAACAGAAGTAATCATTCTGGGGTTCTGTATTATCAGCCCCTGCTTCCACCCAACCCACCCTCCTTCCAAAACCTTACTATATGGTCCTTACAGTTCCTTTTCTCCATGATGTTCCTAAACAAGTTCTTCTGCCCCTTCTTAATACATTGTGCAAGTCTGAGCTCCATAGACGCCTTGGCTACCCTTATTGCCCGTGTCACCTCTTTAGATTCTGTCAGGTACTATTCCATGTACTCCCTTCTCCATGTTTTCTTGAACCTCCTAAAGGCAGCTATTTTCATTCTTACGTTTTGCATGCCCTCCTTGCTCACCCAGCTGTTTCTTCACCTTAGCCTTCTTTCTCTGGGCAAGGCTGCAGTGTCTGCTTGCCTCCACTATACCCAGGTTTATGAGCTCCCATCTCTGGTTATTGCCCAATACTAGATTATATTCAGACCAGCTACCCTTTCACCACTTCCACCATCATCCCTAAGTCAGCCTTCCTGAAGTCAAGCAACCGCGTGCCCAGTTCCACTCCTTTTTTTTTAATTTAGGTTTTGTTGACCGGGTAAGTGCACTACACAAATCCTGCCTATTTTCAGGCATGACCCAGGGGAGGGGGATACAGATGAATGCCAACTGATCTTGTACCAGATTAAGATGGTGGTATTTTTTTCGTGAATGGGGGAAATTTGGCAAGGGCACCAGGGAAATTCTCCTGCTCTTTTCGAGAAGTGCCATGGGATCTTTAACATCCACCTAAACTACCACCAGAACAGGCAGATGGCACCTCGGTTTAACGTCTCATCCAAAAGACGGCACCTCAGAAGTGCAGCACCCCCCTCATGCTGCACTACAGAGTCAGTATTGGGTCATTAACCCAAGTGCCTGGTGTTGGGATAGAACCCACAGCCTACTGATCTCCAGAATTCAGAGGCGAGTGTGCTACCTACTGAGCCACTGACACTGATTTCCTTGCTTGCCCATATCCAATGTGAGCCATTCTGAGTGGTGGTCACTACCTGACAGCAGTACTTCCAGCATAGGATCCCTCACAAACTCCCCATTTGGCAGCACAAGGTAAAGGGTATTCCGTAACCTGGTTGGTTCACTGACCATTTGCATCAGGAAGCTGTCCTGTGAGGCACACTGCAGTATTTGCTACCTTCTATTCATGGTTGTTGGGGTACTGAAGTCCACTACTAGCATGTTGAAGTACACCACAATCACCACACTACCCTTCTTGCAAGTCATCCTGATCTGTCCCACTAGTTCCCTGTCAAACTCCTCTGTCTGAGATGGCGTCCTGTACACCACTCCCACTCTGAGAGTCCAATTCTAGGAATACATGATTTACATCTAAAGTGACTCCGTACTGCGCTCCTCCCCTTCCTCCTTTACACACTTCAGTCATTCCCTCACATATACTACCACCCCTCCTTTCCCAATCACTCTGTCCCTACATTAAGAGTGTTGACAGGTGTTAATTGTACTGTTACCTATGGGAAGGGTACTCTATGGGGGAGGAGGGTAATAACGCTTTCATGTGGACTAGGCTAGGGATGAGCAATGATCAGTGGCACATGTGAAACACAGATATACAACAGTCATCAACCACAGAACATCAAGACAATACAAATCAGTTACAGATGCTGTCACTGTTTACCTACGGACCGATGTGGAGGCCTTGGAGCAGTATACTGGGTGCTCTTATCAAAAAATGAACACTGAGTACTCGATGTGATTGGCTGATTGTCACATTCCACTTGTAAGGAATCAGTTGCTGAGTCCTCATCCTGGACATATTCCGGCATTGGTTCGTCAACACTATCCACCACTGCATGGACATCATCTTTGTAGTGGTTAAGCACCTGTGTAAAAAAATGAAATAAAAGAAAATTAAGAAATGTACATTTTTTTAAAAAGATGAAAAAATAATGATAATCCCAGAATGAAAACAGGCCTGTTGATGCACTATGCAACCAAGTAACCGTGTGCAACGATAAGAAGCACGCAAGTGACAGATGACCATCTATGGATCACATGCTGAAGCAGACACAGCATGCAATACTTACCATAGTATTTCACATCTTGGTAATGGCAACTTTACAAACACAACACAAACTTGTTTCGCTCTTATTGGAGCTCATCAGCATGGTGTAGATGTGAGACCAGGTGGGTAACCACACGGAAATCACATCAAGCCACGAACAAGTCTGTGAAAACAGAAGCAGTTTAACACAGAAAACATATGAGGACATGACTTCACAGCAATATGCTGATGAATTAAACAGTTATAACAATGAGATGACAAGACAAAATGAAGATATAATACTGCTGTCTGACACACTACATGACACAGCACGGTCATCACCTGAGGATCAATGATCATGAAGGACTGTGGGTAGTACTGTTTTCATTGATGCAAAACAGCTGTCCATCAGCAGGACAGGTTGAAGTGACATTGAGGCACTGGACACCACACCTCGAGCGATGCCAGAGACCTGGGTTTGGCAACGGACTCTAGCCACAAGGGGTAGGCAGGGAACAGAACACATTGAGCGTCCAGAGGAATGCTCTCTGCTCCTGAGGAGGAATCAGTAGGATGCACCGATGAAGGACAGCATCTGGTGGTGGCCAGGGGCACATCAACGAAGCGGCAATACGCAAGTGAGGCCATAGCGGAGATGGATGTGAACAACTGGATCAGCCATTTTTCCCAATGACACCAAGACAAGTGGCAGGGCTTGATGACACAGAGGAGTGACAGGGTTTGCAGGAAGATCTGATAAACAGTGTGACCTGCTTCAGCACTTTGCAATTGTGCTTCCATGTCAAAAAGTGTAACGTACTCCATTTTGGGCAAACAAAAACAAAACACTGAAACTACCACCAGAGGGTCCTGTGGGGTGGGGGGTGGTTTTGGTCATGTTGCGGACACAGAGCAAAAGAAGTGTATGGTGATGGTTAACACAGGATCTCTGAACAACTGAACATAGTGTAACAGCAATGAACAACAAAATGCTGTGTTGCATCACATATAACACTGCTTAGACCACTGGAAGCTGTGCAGCACACAGTAAATAAGATGATCAATGTTATGAAATTAGGAAAAATGAACTGATCAAGCACTCGTTGGAGGAGACATGGACCAGAGGGAATATGATGGACATTACATTACATGGATAAACAACATTGGTAGTGAGGGGTTATACAGGGATGTGGTGGATAGGGACACTGAAGGACAGCACATCAGTTAGTAAGAGCAGATGGTTCAGGATGGAAATGATAACACAATTTTTAAAAATACAGTTGTAGAAGGTTGGAACACATTACCAGTGGAGGTGTGAGCCTGTAAAACTTTGGTGTGCTTCATAATGAAGCTACAATTGCAAAAATGTTAGGAATTATAAAATATACCTCAGCTAGTTGCCTCTTCCGAAAGGCACCACCGGATTTCCTCTTCATGGGATTCTCATATAGGTATTCATCTGATACACATTGGCTCCGTGGGGTAATAGCCGGACAACTGGGGCTGTGTAAGATTGGCACAGCATCTGGTAAGAGACGTAGGCCGCGAGCAAGCTTCATTCTATACATTCCCAGAATAGTGAGATCTAGACATGACTCTAGAAAATGCGCAGAACTTAAGACACTTGTGTTGTTTGCACCCACCCAATCAGCACGTTTTGTTTGAACAAAACGGTCCCACAGTGACTGGTAATGGGGATCCTTTGGAAAGGTGAACAGTGAAAATCCCATCTTAGTTGTGTTACCACAATATCCAGCCACACAACGAGCAGGCATCTTTATGTCACAGACTATTCCACAAAATAAAAAGCAACAAATGCAACACTGAAAAATGCTGACAGCAGTTACAAAATATTACTTGACTGAAACTTAGGAATACAGGAAATGTCAGGGAGATGCATGGCTTTACCTGGCTATAACTTTCACATTAAATCCCATGAAAAATAAACTGTACTGAAAGTAACCAATGTCACAGCAAAAAATTAGACAAATACAAAGTTCAACACTATCAGTTCAGTACAAAAAGCAAAGGAAGGAATGTAATGTCACTAAACCTAACCTAAACTTGTAAGAAAATGTGCTATGAGAACTAAACAATTTCTATGCGCACCGTAAGGCAGGCATCTTACTAACAATGAATGCACACAATAACAAGGAAACCAAACCGCATGCCATGAGGTGCCAATGACAACACCACGTTTTGACAGCTGTCAAACTAACCCCAAGCAAAAATTCCCATACAAAATGATGTTCTCATGTAGTAGGTAGAGCCAGTAATTACAGCAGATCGTGATCAACATCCACAGATACCAATCAGAGCTACATGGGGAAACTGCAATGAAGCTTCCAATGGACAACACATTAATAACAGTAAAAATCAAGATTTGCGATAAATACATGCCCAGGATCAACACAAATCACAACAGAGCTCAATCTACACAACTGTTCTGCTATAAAGAAATATGTTATTGCTGCTTTGAAAATAAGAGATATCGCTGCAATAATAGTAACGCCTGTCACTAACATCTAGGCGCTCTCCCATTGAGGTTCCTGCTCAGCCCATAGTGCACTCTCATTGGTACATTCTGGACCTGATGTCACTTCCGCTCTGGCGGCAGCCCGGCACATTCCGATGCAGCAAAGAGGTGCGGCGGGGAAAAAACAAGTTTTTTTATAGCAAGCGCTAGCTTTCACGATTAAACGCTGTTGCGATTTACAGCAGCAGGACATAAGGAGTCAAGTGGTAGGTGGAACATTCTTTGCTTTTACCACCGGATTCCCTCTTTAATCTTACCCATCTTCTTTTTTACTAAGGACAGCTGCTTCAAAATAGGATCTTTGTCTCCAAGACTTCATTTGCTCCTTTTGCCTGTCTAAAGGTGAGGGCAAGCGCCTCTGCTTATGAATCACAATCTTTATTTTACACAAAAATACGCCCCCCCCTTTTTTTTGTATTTTCCCCCTTTTTAAGGCTGCCTGCCATAGTCAGAACAGACTTCCTGAAATTACTTCAAAGGAGTCTTCCAAATCTGGAAGAGGCATTTTACCCAATGTTACTGCCACGATTATTGTGTGAGGACTACTTTCATTACACACAGTGAATGTGGCACTAGCATGCACCTAGCAACCAACCTACTCAGGCCAGCATTCTAACATCACTGCTTTTCCCTTTGCAGGAATCACTCTGCAGCACAGCAAGGCTACCATTCCATACTGTTCTACCTGCCACTCAGTTTCCACACTCCCTCTTCCTGTTGTTAGCCACAGTCTCATCCTTACTCTGGTATGGCCTGTGCTGCTGTTCCACACCGCTGCCATTGTCAGCAGCCTTCCAGTCCCCCTCAGGAGGAGTGGGACACAAATGAAATCCACAGTAGGTGGCTGCAGCTCTTTGGTTCCCCTCATGGGGGGGCACAACAAACCCACACTTAGCTACTGTATCTCTGGTCCCCCTAGGTAGATAAGGGGCAGACTGCACAACTGCAATTAGCAAGCTGCAGCTCTCCCATCCCCCATGGTAGTAGGGAGACACACAACAAAGCCCAATCGGCAACCACAGCTCCCCGGTCCCCCTGCATAGGAGAAGGACATGCAACAAAGCCACAATCAGCGGCTGCAGCTCCCCAATCTCCCCTTGGTAGGAGGGTGGACACACAATAAACCCACAATCTGCAGCCACTGTACTCCAGCTCCTTCAGCCCCCTCAGCCTACCAAACACTGCTGTGATTCACAGCAGCTCTTAGAAGGCTCCCCAAACAGTTGCGATCAGGGGCAGCTCATTCAGCCCTCTCACTCCACTAAACACATTTTTGATTGACAGCAACTCCTACAGTGCCCCCAAACAGCCGCAGACATCAGCATCTCCTTCAGGATTAGAACTATTAGTAAACTGGATTTTTTTTGGGGGGGAGGATAAATGCTGATCTGTTGAGATATATAGAATTGTGGCAGGGACTCTCCTGTTAAGATATCCATCTGTTCTCTCTCCCAGTGCTAACTACTGCCAAGCATGTTTGACATCAGGAATAGTGAAGATCATCTGGCACCCATACATTGCCCAATTCCCAAACTAGCCAGCCATGCAACTCTGTGGAATGGCCAGGTTCAGATGTGGAAGAGGCAGCACACATAGAAAGTTGGGTGTTTATGCATGACATGGGGAGGCTCACACTAAGGGGCTCAAAAATTTAATTTATGCCTAAGGTGTGATGACTAGAGCCATATTACAGTACCCACAGATAAGCTAATTGGTCCACATTTGAAGAAAACGCTCCATATCATCTTTATGGGTGTCTGGCAGCAGGGTTCACAAACTTTCAGGTCCTATTGTAATGATGAAAGTACAGCCCCCCCCCCCCCATCACAAGGAGACAGACAAACATGGTTTGAAGGGAAAGTCCCCTCAACCTATTTTCTGTATGCCTGTGTAGTTTGTAGGCATGAACAATTATTCCCCTCTCTTACATCCTCCTAATTTACATTTAAATGAAGTTGCTTCCCTCTGTGCTGCCCTGGTGGAAAACCTGTTTGACTCCATTGCAAAGGTCATGACCTCACTTATGAAAGGCATCATGGGAGTTGATGCATACATGCAGAAGCCAGCAGAAGTGTTGCTGTCAGTCAATTCTGTTGTATGTCTTCTGAAGTCCCTGTATTCTTGTCTTGTGCTGGCCATTAAACTTTTCAAGTAAGTTCGCTAATGTTTCCTGTTGTTTAAAGTGTGCCTGAGTTGGAAAAATGCAGTTGGAAGGATGCTGGTGTTTGTGACATTTTGTTTTTCAACCGATTAATTCTTATGTGCTAGAAACTCTTTGCTTAACACTGAGCATGAAGTGCCTTTAATGTGCAAATTAAGCAATAAGGCATGACGGGGGTTGGGGGGCTTTATGGTGGGATAACGTCCCACCTTGGATGGGTTGAAGCACAAGGTGAAGCTGAGTGGCTCCACCACCTGAGAAGGTCTTTAGCCTACCATAACACCCCCCCCCCCGAGTGCCTTATTGTTATTGTGAAATAGATCCCTGCTAGCACTATATTAATAAATAAATCATTACTAAAATCTATATTTTATTCCCCCAAAAAATATACTAAAATGTTGAATAAATCTTAAAAAAAAAGTCTCATTTGGTTATTGTGTTGTGATCATTTTGCCAGCAGGTGGCGTTAATGTTTAAAGCAGTGCTTATTAGTGCAAGAAATGGGAACTACTGAGCAGTGGCTCCGCTACCAGATGTGTTTATTGGTTCCATCAGGGGAGCGGCGGGTACTTGCTGCAGTCTACAGCCAGCCTGTTTTTTTTTTCTTTTGCAGGTCTGTCTTGCGTGTGGTGTGTGAGACAGAGCCGCTGGAGATGAAGGCCAGTAGCGCAGTCAAGGAGTTACTTTATAATTGGGAGATAGCATATCCGTTTTTTTTTATCTGTTTTTTTTATTATTAAAAAAACAAACCGCTAGGAAAAGCCACTTTGGGTGGCACATTGAAATGAGCTGCATTCAGCAGCAGTTTGAAAAAATACCATCAGCAGCAGTTTGAAATGAGCAAGACGCATGATCCACGGTGTGTGTGGCAGGTGGCTCAACTGAAGCAGACAGCTCTATAGGTGCATGTAGGGTCTCTTGGTCTGGGAGTAGTTTCATTTGGGCTGTTGTGCTGGGATAACAGCCTGGCTAAAAGCATCTCTTGACCAATCAGGATTAAGGATTGTTAGTACCCATTTCATAATACACATTATCAACTCCCATGTTTCCGTTTGTGAGTGGGATCATGACCTTTGCAATGGAGTCAAACAGGTTTTCTCACCATGGTAGAACAGAGTGAAGCAACTTCATTTAAATTTAAACTAGGATCAAATTAGGGGGCGTAAGAGAGGAAATCATAGTTCATGCCTACAAACTACACAGGCATACAGAAAAAAAACTTGAGGGGACATTTTATATGTGCTGTCTGATACTCCCTCTTCCTTCATGCTTGCAAACACTACTATCTGTCAACTAACTGTCACGACTATCACCTCATCGGCCTGTTGAAAACTTTTGATCCACCTGCACTGATTCACTATTAAGATGCACAGGACCCAGTCATACTTGAAGAGCAGCAAATGTCCCTCTTGTTAAGCAGCATTAGGTATGCAGTGTGTGTGTTTGTATGTGTGCGTGTGTGCATGCGTGCGTGCATATGTGTATCTCTGTGTGTGTGTGCCAGAGAGAAAGAACATAATTGGACAGCAGTTTCAGTAATCTGAAGCAATTTTGTACTGCCTGGCTTGCTATGCGCGCATTGCATCTAAGGATGCATTGCTGTTTTGTTAGTGTCACTGCCAAGGAATAAACCACAGCAATATCTCCAATAAACTATTCTTATGGGTATACCATGTACAGGGCGACTGTGATTTAGTGCTTACAAAAAGGGCAACTCAATCACAGCGCCTGTGTACAGGGCTACCTGGCAGGGTAGCTAGCGGATACTGGGGTGGGTGAGGTAGGGTGAACAGATGTACGTACGTATACACGTGCATGGGGGGAGTGGAAGGGAAGGGAAGGTATGTGGGAGGGGGTGTGGCTGGCAGCTGCCAAGCTGGACCACTAGCGTGGTGGGGTGGGTGGTCGCTTGGGAGGTGCAGGGTGCTGGTCAGGTGCAGCATGTTTTGTTTTTTTTGCTGGCGGGCAGCTTTGTATTTTTCCAAGTTTTTCACCCAACCCAACATGCACCCCCCTGGAGTTGGGAATCCATTAGATGGGGGGTGTGGGAGTGCAGCCCCCCAGCATTAAAAAAAACACCTGTAAGTCTCAGGCACCCTCTTCATCCTCACCATGAGTGTGCATAGCTGAAATTCATTTTCAGCAATGTACCTCCACGCCATCTGGCGATTGTTATTCCGCAATCGCCATTATGCCATGGAACCTTTGTTACGCTATAAGCAGAGCAATATAGCAAGAGAATCATTTGTCCTGTATAGGTCAGGGGCCACATTGATATGTGATGTCTTCCTACCCACAAAACAATTGCTGGAGTCTCCATTTTGTGGTCAGGAGTCACCTGGGGTGCTTGACTGCTGCTGCTGCTTCAGCTGCTGCTATGACCTGGGCAATTAGTCTGCAGATCTGACATTTTGACAGGAATTTATCCATGTCAACCTAGTAACTAGGAGTTTTTGAAAATGTAATGAATATAAACCTTTACATGCCACCAGTGCAGAGTAAGCTGGGTAAGACTTGGGTTTTGTTGGAGATAAGTGGGCTGCCATGAGGGAGGTAGGGAGGTGCTACTCGGAACGGCGCTGCAGTGAGCCCTGTCATGAGAAATGAGCCCTCCATTCTTTACTCATTGTTTTTGGGTGCTCTGGTGCCTGACCCCAGTGGCAGTCCTCCTCACTGCACTGCTCTCTCAATCTCTCTCATGCTCCATACCTCTGTCTCTCTCTCTCTCTCTCTCTCTCTCTCTCTCTCTCCCCCCAGAACCAAGAGACCCTGAGGTACCACTCTCATTTCCTTGTGCACAGATGGATAATAATGCCATGATATGAAATATGATCTGACCTCCTACCCCTCCTCTCCACACTCACTCACACTGCAGCTGGTCTGGGGAGGTGGGGTGCATGATGTCATGTGATCACCCTGGCTATCAACAGCCCCTCCACCATGCCATCACCAGGAGCCACTATAAGAGCACTGCAGCAAGTACCCCTCATGGGGGACAGCATCCATTCAGCTCTTTGAGACCTTCCTGCTGGCCTCTGTTCCTGACATCCTGGACTCGGTGTGTGTTTTCACAGAGTTCAGTAGGACTGCTGTTGTAGACTGCAATGCTCACCCCAACGTTCAATATCTGTTATAACTGCTTCATCCCAGACAGGGCTCTAGTGGCAATTCAGCGTGGGTATACTCTGGCTAGACTTTATACAGTGAAAAGAACAAAACGTGGGTATCCTGTTGCTTCCAAAAGAAAAGAAAAGAAAGTATACACAGTATACCCAGTATACTCTTCACTATAGCGGCAGAACATGAAATCTAACGTTAAGCAAAAGTCACCAAGTTTGGAAGAAAAACTTGGACCTGCTTACAATAGTGTTCATATTTTATTGCTTTATCACTTGCTAATCTCACTTACTACAGAATGCAACTGCATAATGAGGTACCTCCGTAGACAGTTTTCATGGAAGGATTGCAGTGCTTGTGCTCTTGTGTTACACAGCGGGGGATAGACCATCACTAATACAGACGTAACTGCATAATGAGGTACCCTCGTAGACAGTTTTCATGGAAGGATTGCAGTGCTTGTGCTCTTGTGTTGCTAACGGGGGTAGACCATCACTTAATACAGAACGTAACTGCATAATGAGGTGCCTACATAGACAGTTTTCATGGAAGGATTGCAGTGCTTGTGCTCTTGTGTTACACAGGGGCGGGGGTTAGACCATCACTTACTACAGAACGTAACTGCATAATGAGGTACCTCCATAGACAGTTTTCATGGAAGGATTGCAGTGCTTGTGCTCTTGTGTTACACGGAGGATAGACCATCACTTAATACAGAAGCGTAACTGCATAATGAGGTGTCTCGTGAACAGTTTTCATGGAAGGATTGCAGTGCTTGTGCTCTTATGTTACACAGCAGAGGATAGACCATCACTTAATACAGAACGTAACTACATAATGAGGTGCCTCCGTAGACAGTTTTCATGGAAGGATTGCAGTGCTTGTGCTCTTGTGTTACACAGGGGCGGGGGATAGACCATCACTTAATACAGAACGTAACTGCATAATGAGGTACCTACGTAGACAGTTTTCATGGAAGGATTGCAGTGCTTGTGCTCTTGTGTTACACAGGGGCGGGGGATAGACCATCACTTAATACAGAACGTAACTGCATAATGAGGTACCTACATAGACAGTTTTCATGGAAGGATTGCAGTGCTTGTGCTCTTGTGTTACACAGCGGGGGATAGACCATCACTTACTACAGAACGTAACTGCATAATGAGGTGTCTACGTAGACAGTTTTCATGGAAGGATTGCAGTGCTTGTGCTCTTGTGTTACACAGCGGGTGGGGGGGATAGACCATCACTTAATATAGAATGTAACTGCATAATGAGGTACCTACGTAGACAGTTTTCATGGAAGGATTGCAGTGCTTGTGCTCTTGTGTTACATGGGGGGGTAGATCATCACTTAATACAGAACGTAACTGCATAATGAGGTGCCTACGTAGACAGTTTTCATGGAAGGATTGCAGTGCTTGTGCTCTTGTGTTACACAGCGGGGGAGATAGACCATCACTTAACACAGACGTAACTACATAATGAGGTGCCTCGTAGACAGTTTTCATGGAAGGATTGCAGTGCTTGTGCTCTTGTGTTACACAGCGGGGGATAGACCATCACTTAATTTGCGATATTTCTCAGTTACTCTAAAGCATTTTGTCACACAGTGCCATACATTAACATTAACAAAGGGTTCTCAGCTTCTTTTGTGGTCACTGTTCTGGAGCAACATGCCTGCAGGTATTGAGGGACCTATATCATCTATAGTTGTACCTGACTGTGCAGGGTGAAAACAAAAAAGGAATACAAACTCTTTCTGTTTTCATTTAAAAAAAAAGTGTTAAGATATCACGTGTTGTAATGATTTGGAAGGTGTGCAGTACATGGTTCCATAGAACACAGGCTGGGTTATTTGTTGTGCAGCGCTAGTAAGAAATGTCATTTGTCAGTTTATTTGTTTCACAGCTGATATTATATTATATATCCGCAGTAATTATTCACCTTTCTGACTTTGTCATATGCCAATTGTGTCAGCTGCAAGGTTATGACAAATACAGTATGACATCTCTTTAACATGAATGGGATGAAGTTGGAGGGAGGACGATTCAGAGGAAACGTGAGGAAGAATTTCTTCACAGAACGGGTGGTGGAAAAGTGGAACACCCTGCCAGAGGAAGTGGTGGGGGCTGAAACAATCACGGGATTTAAGAATGCATGGGATAGACATAAAGGAATTCTGGAGGTCACGGGTAAGGGGCAACAGACTTCTAGGAAAACATAAACTGAACTTACAAGCTCAAATGGGCAGACTGGGTGGGCCATAGGCCCTTATCTGCCAACACTATCTATGTATCTATGTAACAGAGATAAGAAGAAAAGCAAGCAGTGGATTAGTTAAGGTGGAATCCATTTTTAATTAATGGGTCACGTTTTTTCCCATACAAAGAACCCTGCATTGAATGCCACAATAAATGAATAAGTACAGCATTTAATACAAGCTCTTTGTGTGAAAAGCAGCCAGCTAAAAAATGTCAAACCCTAATTAGATAAAACAAAGTATGAGGTGCAATGTGTAAACTCAAATTTTACACACACCCTCGTTGTTGGATGGCTGCATAAACCCCGAGGGTATGTGCCATCCAACAACTTGGGTGTGAGTAAAATTTTTGTTACACACTGCACCCCATACTTTATCCTATATATATAATAACTGGGGAGCATTTTCTCCCACATGCTGGGTTTCCCCTCACTCAACACATGCGCACACTGTCTCTCCTCTTCAGCCAAACTGCAGCTACCAGCACAGAGATCAAGTAGTATTTATATAATTGCTGTGGTGAAAAAATGACCACAGCAATTATATAAAACAAGACATGGAGTAGAGTGTAAAACTTGAATTTTACACACACCCTCAGTGCTGGATGCTTGTATAAACCCCTTGAGCTTCACTCTTGGGATCTGTGTAGCATCCAACACCTCGAGTGTGTGTAAAATTCTTGTTACTCATGTAACCAGGGCACCGTACACCCACGGGTGACTACCCCCGCCTGGTGACTATAAAACAGGTCGAGGGCTCTGGGCTTTCTGATAGTAACTGGGGGTTCTTCCAAAACTGAAATAAGTAATAGCGTGGTGTCTCCACCCAGTGCAAATATAGTGCACCAGATGTTTGTAGGGTGCCACATCCTGGGATGCTGTTCCTACCCACCTCCCCTTCCAGCCACTCTCCACACAGAATACCATAAACAGATGCAGTACTTTACATTCCATGCAGTTAACGACTGTAGCTAATAATGGCCCCTATGCATATAGGGGTGGGAATTACACACCGGAGGCTCGTATCCCACCCATAGAGCTCCACACCTGCAGACAGGTGCGGCCCGGCGGCATTCACGACCGCCGGCCACCTGTCTGCGGCCCCACACCCTGGCATGCAGGACTCTGTGGGCAGCCAGGGGTGGAGTCCCAGATCCAGCCAGGCTTCCAATCGGATGCCCGGACCGGGCACCCAGTGGATCACTAACATGGTGGGGCGCACGTTGGTAGCACACCTCGCAGATGTCCAACAGACAGCAGCCATGGGGGTGAGAGGAGGGCTGTGCTGCCGGCCATTCCTAGGGCTCTGACATACAGGCATGGGGTTGGGGGGAGTGGGGGGGTTGATGGTGCCACAGGCATGGGGGGCATGGTCCACCACAGGAACTGCAGGACACAGGGCCTGGGGCTGACATGTGTAGGTGCGGGGGGTGGACCAGAACCATGATCAGGGGTACACTGTGATGGGTCGGGGGGTGTCTGTCAGTGCCATGATTGGGGTTCAGGGATGTTGTTCTACGGGGTGGGGGGTGCCTCCAGTAATACAGGAAGGGGGCTGCCGTGTGTGCACAGGGCACATAGGGGGCTTATGGCAGGGTTCTCCCTGGTGTGCCCTGCACCCCTCCGCACACCCGTGGCTAGCACTATGCACCTTTGTGCAGGTTGCCTAGTGCTGGCATGCCCCCAGCCCGCCCCTGGTGTGGTGCTGTCTGTGCAGCCAGGGGATCAGACACGTAACCGCTGTGTGCCCCCTTCATGAATGCCGTGCAGGTCCCAATCCATGGCATTCACGCATACAATGCCAACACGCCCAGTTTCCACGGGCTCATTGGCATTGTGCATAGGGCCCAGTATGCTCACAGACAATATTAACCAACAACAAGAAACAGTTTATTAAAAGGGGGAGGGGAATGGGAATGCAGAGAAAAATGGCAATTGTAATTTGAATGAACTGGTAAACCCACAAACAATGACAATAACATTGCCCACTCCACCACCAAATAGCAACACATATAAAATGATCCGCCTCCCCCACTAGTACCACTGCCCTTAGAGTCTATCTGGGCACCCAGGTACAGGATGGTGCAGGCCTGAACATTGCCACGGGTTTGCCAACTTTGGTGCACTTTAAAACTTTAAAATAGAAACTTTGGAAAACTTGAAACTCCCAGGGCAAGGCAGGACCCATCAGTTACTCATGCGATAATAAAAAAGAAAAAGGTTCCTTTCACGCTATCAAAGAGAGAGGGCCCTAAAGTAATTATCTCAAACCCATTTTTATTCATAGGCTGGACAATGTGTATTGGTATAAAAAAAATGGATTTGAGATAATTACTTTGCGTCCCTCTCTTGAGTTAGCATGTGCCAGAACCTTTTCTTTTTTATTCTATGGTTGGTTCTAGAGCACTGCGTCCCAGTGTGCACTCATTTTGGAATAGTTACTCACGTGACCCTTGGATGCAGCAGGCCAGAAGCAGAAGGGCAATACAGATGGAGCAGGGAGCAGCTCACAGGAGCAGGAAGGCAGCCCAGAAGCTTTGGATTCTTTTGAGCAGGCAGCAATGGTTCGGCTCTTCCTGTCGCATACCTCTGGGAGTGCAGCTCTTCTATACCAGCTCTCAAGCCACAGCCCTTCTGGCTCACACTTCTCTGGATGCAACCCTGCTGGCACTCCTTCTCTGGACACAGCTCTTCTGAATCAGAACCAGGATACAGAGGCACTGTGCAACAGCTTCCTGGTTCCCAAGGAGCCCAGACCACATTAGCGACCCCACAGTCCGATTCCCCCCAATGGGTCGAGAGTACCACAGTACTTGGGCATACATTCATGGCTCCCTGTTCCCTTATCCACCCCACTTGATAAGGGCTAGCCGACTCCTTGCCTGACCCCGAAGCAGCCTGGATCTGATGCAGTCTCTGTCTCCACGTGGATCAGCTCAGTAACTAGTGGATGCAGCAGTGGCCCTTTGATTCACACTTTCTGCAGGGCACAGCAGGGAAATAATTTTGTTTGTCCAATAAAAGGTATCACCTGCAACATATTTGTTGTTTTTTTCCCTCTACATTGCAGGGCACTCTGGAAACTGTCTCTGGCAATGGGTGACCCAGCTTTCAGGCTGCAGGCCTTCATGGCTTCTATGGGTCCCAAAGGCAGCAGGGGCTCAACAGGCTTTTCCCACTCTGCTGCAAGTCATAGGCAACTATTTCAGTCTCTGGCAGAATTCAGTCCCAAACTCCATTGTAACTCTGGAGGGGGTTCTCTCACAAATGCTACAAGGTCTGGCTTGCAAACAGTCCAGGACACTTGGCTGGTGTTCCCAGGCTACAAGGATGAATCTCTGATTCTCTGGCACAAACAAAAGTCGCAGGCCGTACAGGCCTTGTCTCTCACTCTTGATATGCTACCTCTTCTCATAGAGTCTCAGCCACAACTGCCCTGAGTTGTAACTGTTCCTGGGGTCTAAAGGCAAAATGGCAGCTTCTGATTGGCTGAACACAGCTGTCCATTGTTATGTGTAGTGCAGCTTTAAGAAATGTTAGACAGTACAGCTTTAAAAAATGTACTTCCTGTGTGAGTCTTCCTGTGAGTGTTGAGAACAGTTTTCCCATTATGTCTGCTGTATGGAAGTAAACAGAGAAGGCCTAAATTTCTATGGTGCATGTTTTTCTTTCTACCAAGACCCTGATGTGTTTAAGGTAGTTATTTTCAGCCACCAAATACAACAAACTGGCAACAAGGATGGTGAAAATTTTCATAGCTCCAGCTTACTGAATTACACCATTTTGTGACTTTCTGCATTGGAGGCAAGTAAGCAATTTGGAACTGTGCTATATCATCGAAACTTCAGCCAGCTTTGAGATTTTTACAGGAACAGACTGGGATGCATGGTCCAGACAGTTTGATCAGTGGCTATTACTTAATCCTGCCATAAAATCTGCAAATGTTGAGTGACAGGATATACTTATTCGAACTGCTTTTTGTACTTTCTTGGGAAGTGAAACCTTCAAACTTATATGCAGTCTGTGTGCACTGGACCAGCCGAACGATCTGTCATATCAAGAGCTAAAGGCTAAGTTGAATGCACAATACAGTTTAACAACTTTCTCAAGGGCTGAACATTATAAATTCTACAGTTACCGTCAAAAACCAGGTCAGTCATTACAATCGTATTTGGCTGAGATCACACGCTCAGCTCTCACATGTGAGTGGAGCAGGGAGCATCTTGAATCTAATCTAGCTGATAAGTTTGTTATGGAGTTGAATAATGAACATCATATTCAGCTATTACTTTCTGTAAGTGTCAAGAAGTCTGCTGATGAACTTTTACAGATGGCACCAATGTATGAGGCTGCAGAAAATTAAGCGCATGCTAAGATGAACACTAAAAATGAGGTACAAGTAGATGCAGTAAACCCCAAATGGAAACAGCTCAAACCTAAGTCTAAGCCACTGTTTTCAAAGAATAATTCAACCACTCCATCCAAACTGCATGGCCAATACAAATGTACATCATGTGGGTCTTCTCAGCATAGCAGGGACCAGTGCAAATTCAGAGAAGTTCAGTGTTATGCATGTAAACGTCGGTGGCATATTGTTAAAGTTTGCAGAAGCAGGAGAACTGCAGTGATCAGTTCAGAGAGCACAGACAGTGCAGTGGTTCCTACTGCACCACAAATGCAGACTAAAGATGTTCCTCCTTTCTATGTGTTACTTCAGTTGCCACAATTGAGGCATCAGTTGCATTTAATGGTAGACTCTGCTTCCCTAGTTACTTTTATTAACCACCAAACATGGTCTGATCTGGATAAGCCACCATTGTCTCCTTACAATAAGTTGCTGTGTGCATTTGAAGGGCAACCAATTCAGCCACTGGGCTCATTTACCACTTTAGTACGCAGGACTGATTCTCCTAGTACACCTTTAACTTTTCTGGTTTCAAAAAAGGGTGTCAACATTTTGGGCAGAGACACTCAGGTTCTTCTAAACATTCATATTAATTCAGCAGATTTTGGTCTATTTACTGCTGTCCAGATACCACAAAGCAGTAATCTGTCCAAGCTTGGGGAGATTATAGACATGTATCCAGAGTTGTGGAAAGGCCTGGGATGTTGCACAACAGCTAAAGCCAAGCTAGTTACAAAGCCTAATGCAGTCCCTAAGTTTTGTAAACCATAGAAACTTCCTTTTGCCTTAAAACCAGTGGTTGGGGCAGAATTGGACAGACTGGAAAAAGCGGGTGTGCTGGAAAAGGTTTCCAGTTCAGATTGGGCTACTCCAATTGTGGTGGTATCTAAACCAGGTGGTAAGGTTCGAATATGTGGAGATTTTAAGGTGACATTTAATCCAGTACTTAGCACAGATGTATTTCCTTTACCCTTACAAGAGGAACTTTTTCATAGACTGAATGGTAGTGTTGGGTTCTCTAAACTGGACCTCGCTGATGCATACCTTCAAGCGGAACTGGATACAGGATCTCAGAAATTGGTAGTGATTAATACACACCAAGGACTGTACAAGTACAAATGGTTATGTTTTGGCCTTAGTTCTGTACCTGCTATTTTTCAAAAAGTGATTGAGCAAATGGTGGGTGATATACCAGGTGTTGCTTGTTATTTGGATGGCATCATTGTCACAGGTAAGAGAGAAGCAGAACATTTACTTAACTTACAAAATACTTTAGAGAGATTGCAACAGAGTGGATTCAGACTCAGGAGAGAAAAATGCCAATTTTGACAATCAAGTGTCACATATTTAGGTCACACTATTGAAAAAGATGGAATTTGTCTGAATGATGAAAAGGTGGAAGCCATTGTGCACTTGTCTGAACCGCAGAATGTTTCAGACTTATGCTCACTCTTGTGTACGGTGCAACACTTTGACCGTTTCATACCTGGCTTAGCCACTAAATGTGCTATCCTGAATGAACTGTTACATAAAGGTACTCCGTGAAAGTGGACCAAGGGCCACAGTAAGGCAGTTCAAGCCATCAAGCTCTCTCTAACCGATGTGAATAATTTAACTCATTATGACCCTAACTTACCTATCACATTGGCCTGTGATGCTAAGCCTGTGGGTATAGGAGCTGTCCTTTTCCATACAGATCCAGAAGGAGTGGAGAAACCAATAGCCCATGCTTCACGCAAACTCACTGCAGCTGAAAGGAATTATGCCCAGATTCAGAGAACGGTATTAGCAATTGTGTTTGGAGTCCAGAAATTTTGCCAATACTTGCTAGGTCACAAGTTTTACCTGAAGATGGATCACAAGCCACTAGTGACAATTTTCAGACCAGAAAAAGGAGTTCCAGAGACAGCCGCTAGCCGACTTCAACGATGGGCATTAATTTTGTCTGTCTATAATTTCAAGGTCACATACCAACCAACAGACCAGCATGGAAATGCGGATGCCTTGTCGAGGTTACCAATATCCAGAGAATGGAGTTCGATATGGGACTTAAAGCAGAGCCATTAGTATGCCAGGTGGGGCCAGATAGTTTTCCAGTGCAATTCAAAGATATGGAGGACTCTACTGTTGTGTGTGCAATGGAGCTACAACAGTTAGATCAGCTTCCAGTACTAGCCATGGACATTGCAAAAGTATCTAGTCAAGATGTAATTTTGAAACAAGCGTATCAGTATACGCTTGAGGGTTGGCCACAAGGCACTACTTGTTCGGCTGTACTACAACCCTACTATACAAAGAGACAGCAGTTGTCCATTGCTGAGGGGTGTCTTCTATGGGGATTGCATGTCACAGTACCCCAATGTTATCACTCAAATGTGTTGACTCTTTTGCATGCGGGCCGTCCAGGTATTGCTAAAATGAAATCTCTGGCCAGACTTCACATATGGTGGCCTACCATTGACAGAGACATATACCAGGTTGTGCAAAGATGTGAAGATTGTGCTGTATCAATGGGAAATACAGCAAGAGCTCCAGTTCACCATTGGGATCAACCTGAAAAACCCTGGCAAAGGTTACATATTGATTTCGTAGGACCTTATTTAAATTCCATGTGGTTACTCTTAACTGATGCTTATAGTAAATGACCAGAAATTCATCAAATGTCTTCAACAACTACTGAGAGTACCATCAAAGTGTTGAAATCTTTCTTTGCTACCCATAGTTTTCTGCAAGTGATTGTCTCGGATAATGGACCACAGTTCACATCTGTTGAATTCCAAGCATTTTGCCAGCAATGTGGTATCTGCCATATTTTCTCACCTCCCTACCATCCAAGTTCAAATGGTGAAGCGGAACGCCTGGTTCAGATTTTTAAAAAGAGTATGGACAAAGCTAATCCTACTACACCGTCGGCAATACAAATAGCCTTTTTGGACTTTCTTGTGATGTATCGAACAACACCATATTGTGTCACGGGAATATCCCCTGCAGAATTGTTGTTTGGACGTCAGATTCAAATTCAGTTGGACCTTCTTCACCCTCTGGGTTATAAGTCAGTAACTGAAATGCTTCCTAAGACCAGAGCCTTCAAACCCAATGATCTTGTGTGGGTCAGGATGTATGCAGGCCCGAAGAGATGGATAGAAGGCATGGTAGAAAAAATGTTCTGAAATGTTATCTACACTGTTCGACTGACTAACCAGAGGAGAGTGAAAAAACACGTGGACCAATTACGTACTAGAATTGAGACAGAACAAAAAAGGGATACCCAGAGTCGGGGTAGCTATCCAGTATTATTTCTTCCAGAACAAGAACAAGAACAGGAAGAGATAGTGGAACCACAGCAATTGAGACAAGATGTGGCTGATGCTAATCAGATTCCAGTGCAACAGCCTCCAGTCCTACTACGTCAGTCAGGATGTATAAGATGTTTACCAAAGAGAATGGACTTGTAGAGATATAGTCTAATGACATAGACTAACTAAAAGGGACATTACAGTAATAACTTTAATAGTTTTGTATTACTGCTGAATTATTGACTTACGTACTTTCTAGCTAAGTCAGGAGGGATTGTTATGTGTATGCAGCTTTAAGAAATGTTAGACAGTACAGCTTTAAGAAATGTACTTCTTGTGTGAGTCTTCCTGTGTGTGTTGAGAACAGTTTTCCCCTTATGTCTGTGTTGTATGGAAGTAAACAGAGAAGGCCTAAATTTCTATGGTGCATGTTTTTCTTTCTACCAAGACCTTCATGTATTTAAGGTACTTATTTTCGGCCACCAAATACAACATCCGTCTTTAAAATTAACAAACATTAAGTACCCTTGATGCCGGATTGAATGACTGTTTGGGTGCCAAGACACTGTCTTTGACCCCCTTCCCAGGAGCCATAGCTGCAAGTCATTGGGCTCCTTGAATCCTGACTGGCTGGGCTAGGGGTCAAAGGCAACAAATATGGCTGCTGGCTGTAAACAGTTTATATAGTCTAACTTTAAAGTCTCTTTTGCAGCCAGACTAAATAGTTTTATTTATTTACTGCCCCACACGGTTTTGTAGCAGCCCTTCTGCCTTATAGTCTGGTGGAAGAGTGGGGCTGGCAATGGGCTTTCCCTGCTTGTCATGCCCTTTGTTTTACTGTCCCCCTTAGGCGCCAGGCACTGCAAGATTCCTTATAGCAGTCTCGTCTGCTTTTAAAGCAGTAGTGCCCTTTTACTATAATATGGCACTTAGGAAATATTTTAATGTTTTATCCCATCTTGCCTTTGAGCCCCCACTCACATTAGTGGGCCCACGGAGATCAGGGCACACAAGAGAGACCCTTGCAAAACGCCACCAGAGTGGCTTTGCAGATGAGCACCATAGTGCTTATAGGTATTGCGCTGGCCACAGCCCCCTCACATATTTGAGCAGGCACCCACACATTGCATTGTGCAGCGTTCGCCCAAACCACCAAGCTGGCGGCTCGACCTCACTCACTGCTCCAGTCCCCCCTACAGACTTCGCAAACTCAGGGGCCAGCAGAAGCATTAGAGCAAGCACCAGGACCGGGACTGGTGGCAGTGAGTGGTTGGGAGGCAGACCCCCTTTATCACACTGATAATCTGAGTGTTAAAACAATGCAATAACCGGGTATGACATACCCAGTTATTACAGTGTTTCTTTACTTACGCCCTCCATGCTCTACTTTCACAACAGTGCTATATCACGAAACTGACATTGTGTGCCATCTTTCAAAGTGGCATCCACTTACACAATTATTTTTCCACTAACCTCAGCTGGCAAAAAAAATTAAATTTCATCACAGGACATGGTAGAGAGAGAGAGTGAAAACAGCTGTCAGGAACCCCTCAGAACTGGCCAAAAGTTAGGGTCCTTCACAAGCAGCATAGGTGGCTAGCACCATACCTGCCTGCATTTTTATTTACATTCTTAGAGCCTGCGGTTTGAGCCATGAGTCCCCTTTCCAGCTGAGGGATTAAACATATTGAAAAGATCCCCGCGTGTAAGGAATAAGTCAACTTCACACTTTTTCAATTAAGTTACCAGAACCACTGATGCAGAGAAAGTGTGTCTGATGGTTATACAGAGGTAAGTAAAATACCAGCACCAGTTATAATAGGAAATAAAACATATTCGAGTGTTGTGCCTGGGAGTTTTTTTTTTTTACATAACTTCGGGGTATGATAATTGGTTATCATACACCTCATGTAAAAAACCCTCATGACACACACACATGTATGCTAGCAATAATACCCAACAGGGTGGGTGGTATTGGGCTATACCCACACACCCGGGGGGGAATGAGGCCCGACGCCACAGGCGGAGGGCCTTGTAGCCCCTGGAAGGGCGGGTATAGCCCAATACCGCCCATCCTGGAGGCAGTATAGTGCAGAAGTTTAGGGCTCTGAGCTGCAAATCTGGAGACCTGGGTTTGAATCCCACAACCCCCACTTGCATACTGTGTGACCCTGAGCAAGTCACTTAACTTCTTTGTGCTCCCAGGTCGCACCTGGAAACAAGCTTCGGCTTAGTGTGCCTTTTTTCAATTGTTTAACCAGGAGTGGCACACTAAGCTGAAAGCTTGATTACAGGTGCGACCTGGGAGCACACGGAAGTTAAGTGACTTGTTCAGGGTTACACAGTATGCCAGTGGGGGCTGTGAGATTCAAACCCAGGTCTCCAGATTTGCAGCTCACAGCCTTAAACCACTGCGCTATATTGCCTCCCCTTCTTGGTAAAACAATGTCCCCTTTCCCTATTATTGCTCTTAGAAAATGGGACATGTAGTTTATGTTTTGAAAAAATAATTTTTATATTAAGTGTTCAACCTCTTAGTTTTTTTTGTAATAAAATTGTTCCTTCGCCTGCTGGTGCATTTATACTTGTAGGTGGTTGTCATGGTTACTTGCCCCCCAACCAGACTCACTGTTGTACCTTTAATGTTTACTGTTTTTTTTTTTAATATTGATTTATTCTTCCACTTTATTTCTGCCATTCACTCTGTTTTCACTCCATTTTTTTCTGTGGCCATGAGAGGACTCGGCAGTGGCACAGTGGTGGTGAGGGGCGGTCACACTGAGTAGTGAGGAGCAGTGTGGTAAGGGAAAAAAGGCAAGGATCCATATTAAATTTATGTTTAATTTTGATCTGTTTTGAATTTTGGTACTGAGAGGAGTACATTAAAATAATGAATTCATCGGAGTATGAAGCGGTGGTGGTGGGCGGGCACAATGAGGAGGAGCAGTGTGTTACAGGAAAAAGGTCCATTTAGTTTTCTACAACAGAATTCCTTTGAGGCAGTAGGGAAATGTACTCTTGCTGTGTGTCCAGCTCAAAATTCACTGATTGTTCCCAGTATGGCATCTGTTTTGTTTTCTGGATTTCTTGTGCCCTGTCACTCTTCATTTTGGGCTCCATTTTCCGTTTTTTTAGCTGGTGGTGGTTTGATGTCGTTGTCTTCAAAGTCCTTTAGCATTTTTTTAGACCTTCAGCAGTGACCAGCTGAAAACTGACTTTAAATTCAGTCATTTTGACTTTTGCTTTGCTCCATCTTTTTCTGTGGTACTGGGCATCGTATATCTCCCATGGCTTGCTGCTTGGCTTCCATCTCGAGTGTGTGAGAGGTGAGCTGTGCAAAGTATGTGGCAGAGGGATATTTTAGGGTGATGGGGCATCCTGGACTGGCACTCATTTTAGGTGGGCATTGTTGTCTGATAGATGCCCACCTAAACGAGTGGCTCAGCCAATCGGACTGCAGAATGGATTTTTCCCGTTTTCTAAATATGCATTATTCTCCATGTAACAGCTTTTCCAAACCTGATTTGGTATAAGAATACACAGTTTCAGCTGATGTAAGAGGATATGTTCTCAGACGATGAGATGACTGGGCAGTAAAAATTATGGATTTAGGGACACAATAGGTATTGCTTAAAATACTATGATATATTGTTGGTTAGGTAATAAATACAGTATTTTTATTTGAATTAAGGGGTTAGAGGTGGAGCTAAGATCAAAATTAACTTCCGCAGGAAACAAATGGTAGATAGAAACATGGATAGGTGTTTTCAATAACATTTTATTTATTCTCTTTAGCAATACAACCAAGTCACACTTCTATAAACAACAATAAAAACTTTACATTGATATGTAGTAAAACTTACAATTGGTCAATGGAGGTCAATTTACATTTTCTCCTGGTGAAAGTTGTGACAGCTTCAAAACTCTTTTTTAATTTGTTTATTTATTTAAAAAGTTGGTAACCGGGAAAGGCACACTGAGCCGAGGCTCGTTTCCAGGTGGGACCCGGGGCAAGGGGCAAGGAAAATAGTTCACATATGATACAGGAATGAAATCACAGTAGTTTACAAATGATATACGAATGAAATCACAACAGTTTACAATTGTTTACAATTAAGACAGAAGAGTACGACACAACAGATCACATTGATACAAGGTACGGCTATACCTGAACTGACAACTGCAAGGACATAATACAATGGTGCAGACTAAGCTGGTGTGCTAAATAATGTATACAACAGTTTACGTAAAGCTACAAAGTAAGTCATGATACAAAATAACTTATGATACAGCATAAATAAGAATGAGAGTTGGTGTGCGGCAAGAAAAAATTGTTGGAGTGAAGGATGGGTTAGGAGCCGGTGGAGATCAAGCAGAGGAGGCATGCAACTGGGGGGGGGGAGCATAGGCAGTGGGGAGGGGAGCATCTAAAATACTTTTTGATGGATATCATGGTTGGCAGGCTGCGTACATTGAGGGGTAGTGCGTTCCATAGGGCAGGGAGCCAGTAGGCGAAGGCTTGTTTCCCAGCCAGTGAGTGCAGTGTTGCTAAGGCAAAAGAATGTTGGTCGTGGGAACGCAAGGTGCAGCCAGTACTGAGGGCTGGGACTACTAAGGAGGAGCGGTAGTAGGGAAGGGTGTTGAACCAGAACTTAGTGATGAAGAATGCACAATGTGCAAGGTGGCGGTTTGCTAGCGGTAGAAGGGAGACAGTGTGATAGAGGAGGCAGTGATGAGTACGGTATGGGAGATTTGTAGCAAATTGACAGAAGGCATGAAACAATGGGTCAAGCTTGGCGAGGGAGGATTGTAGCGCAGAGCTATATACCACGTCTGCATAATCGATGGAGGGGAGGATAAGCTTGGTGACTATTTCCTTCCTGATGAGGAGGGAGAGACTGTCCTTGTGCCTGTACAGCATGCCTAGTTTAGGATGTAGCTTGTTGTGGATGGCATCAAGGTGTAGGGAGAAGTCCAATTTGTGGTTGAGCCATGCACCCAAGTATATGCAGGAGACGATCGCCAGGATTTGGAACCATCTGTGGCATAGAAGGAGGGAGGGGATGGCAGTTTGGCCAGTTTATGGGCAGAACCGAAAGCCATGGCAACCGTTTTCTTGCTATTGCATTTAAGTGATCTGGAATCAAGCCAATGCAACATGTTCTCAAAATTGATTTGGACGAAGGGCTCGGTATGGGCTAGGGAGGGACTGGAGGTGAAGATCACCATGTCATCAGCATACATTTGAACATGAGATACTGAGCTGATGGAAGGGAGGTTATTTCCGAATATAGAGAAAAGGGTGGGACCAAGGATCAACCCCTGTGGTACTCCGGTGTGGATGGGGAGGGGGGGAAATTTGGTGTCTCCCAGCTGTTCGAACTGGAACCTGTCAGAGAGATAGGTCTTGAACCATTCGGTGGTGGAGGGTAAGAGGCCAAGAGAGGAGAGGTCATCTATGAGCGATTTGTGGGCAACTGAATTGAAGACCTTGGCTAGATCAATGAAAATAGACGGCATCAGGTGACCCTTATCCATTGCTCAGTGGATGTGGTTGGTGAGACAGGGAAGAGATAAGGAGGTGGAGTGGAAACGTCAGAAGCTGGATTGATATGGAGTCAAAATGTCTTTTGAGGAGAGGAAGGAGTTCAGCCTTTTAGACATGACAGATTCTAGAATTTTTGAGAGGGAGGTGTTGTCCATGGTCCAGCACCCCTGATTATATCCCCACCTCACGGGCAGCAACCTATGTAGGTACTAACTTTAGGGTGAAGACACTTATCATATAAGTGTAAGTGTCAGGACCTGTGTTCTATTGATGCATATTATACTTTATTATGTTTTACTGATATATTCTAGCTATGAGAAATGCTTTTTACCCTATTTTCACTGTGTTTGTATAAGTAAGGCAACAGTGCCATCTTTAGTAATTGTGCATTACTACAAATGACCTTGTACTACAGAGGTTCATTGTTTATCTTCTGCAAGCTATGCAAGTTTCACACTAGTTAGGATGGTTACTCAGACCACCTGTTTTTGTCCAATTATATACTTTTTATGTATCTTCTTTAGCTGTTGCCATAGTTATTATCAGGGTATAAGACACTTTGTAACACGTAGCTTCTCTGAGAAGAGAGACTGCGTTGCCTAGGTAAGGAAAACTGGTAGTTCTCCCAGTGATTGCACTGTTAGTAGTAAGCCTGTATTACTGATCTGTAATGAATTCCATTTATTACATGAGTACCACTTGTCTGTTGTCTTCTTTTTGTGCCGTTCCACCAAGAATCTGAGAAGGTAATTTATTACTAAATTGCAGAGGGGAAGAAAGAGATTGGCCTGTAGTTGCCAAGGATGGATGGATCACCCCCTTTGTGTAAAGGGATGACCTTGGCCAGTTTCCAAGCCTTAGGTAAGGAGCTAGTAGACAGAGAGAGAGAAAGAGAGAGAGAGGGAGGGGGAGGAGAGAGAGAGAGAGGTTGAAAAGATGGGTGATTTGTGGGACTATGGCGGAGGCAGAGATTTTCAGTAGAATGGGATTAATTCCATCCAGACTCTGCTTGGAAGAGTTTAGTGATTTGAGAGCACGGATTACCACTAACGTGGCGATAGTGGGGAAGATGTGACTAGGTAGAGGAGGGGAAGTGAGCACATTATCATGGGGAGGGGGTATGGAAGCGGGGATGCTCTGATGTAATGTTAGGCACAGGGGGAGGGGGCTGTATTGGTGCCTACAGGGAGGGGATAGAGAGCAGGGGGCTGCCTATGGGGTAAAGGCACAAGTGGTGAAAAAGTGATTTATGGAGGAGATGACAGTTCTAGAGCCTTCCTCAGTGGGGTGGGTGCGGGGAGGGGGAGCCAAGCAGGGAGTGGAGTGTTTTTCAGAAAGCAGCTGGAGTGGGAATGCAAGCATCTAGCTGAGCTTTAAAGAAGCCAGCTATGGCAGATCGCACAGCCTTGGTGCATGCGTTGCTTAGTGTTCTATATTGTTGGAGGTCAGAGGCATTGGAGGAGGCTTTGTATAATTTCCATGCTTGGTCTCTAGATTTGAATGGCTTTACTAGGTGAGGAGAGATCCAGGGAAGATGCCTGAGCCGGAGTCTCAGCTTTTTGAGGGGAGTGTGGGAGTTCCAGATATATAGAAAGGTACAACTGAAGGCAGCCAGTGCAGAGTCAATATTGGGAGCAGTGAAAATTGCAGACCAATCAGTCAGGTAAAGATCAGCTAGTAGTGCCTACAGGATCAGAGACCTGAGGGGTCTGGACCACATATACTTGGGCAGGGGTGGGAGGGGGACGATACTTCCCGTGGCAGTGGGTGATACAGTGATCACTGGAGACATCAGGGAGGATGCCAGCCAAGGTGAATTTTTGTGGGTGTGTAGTTAGAATCCAGTCTAACAGCGAGTGGTTAGTGGAATGGGGGTTAAGCCTAGTGGGGTCAGAGATAAGTTGAGTGAGGTTGAGAGCCTCAGTCTCTTGTATGGTGGCCCTGGTTTGGGTGGCAAGCCAGTTAAGACTGAAATCTCCCAGGACGAGGAGTTCACCAGATGCAGTTGAAGAAATAAGAGTGGCGAGTTTAGAGACAATGGTGGCAGGGGAAGCATTGGAGGAAAAGTAACAGGCAGCAACAAAGAGGGATGAGGATGAAGGGAACATCAGCTTGGAGAAGAGAATCTCTTGCGATTTAGGGGCAACCTCCTGGAGGACACTGGAGGTATATAGGGATTCATGGACATAGGTGGCAATGCCTCCACCGCATTTACCCCTGTCTTGGCAGAATACAGAGTACCCAGGGATGGCAACTAGTAAGTCAGGGATTTTGACGGATAGCCATGTCTCTGAGATGCAGAGGATATCAGGGCAGTATTGGGTTATCCAGACCTTGACGAGATCTAATTTAGGTAGAAGGCTGCTTGCATTTAAGTGGTAGATAGAAACATAGAAACATAGAATTTGATGGCAGATAAGGACCACTTGGCCCACCTAGTCTGCCCATTTCCCTACCTAATGGATACGCTGCAGATCCTAGTTAACCAACAGCCTACTTCCTCCTACCCCCCACTAGAATTGCCTTATGTCTGTCCCATGCATTCTTGAATTCCCACACTGTTTTTGACTCTACGACCTCCTCAGAAAGACTGTTCCATGCATCTACAACCCTCTCTGTAAAGAAATACTTCCTCACATTACCTCTGAACCGTCCCCCCATCTTCAAATTGTACCCCCTTGTTCTTGCACATCTCTTTTTCTGAAAGATGCTACCCTCTTGGACTGTGTTGATTCCTTTGAGGTACTTGAAAGTTTCTATCATGTCCACCCTCTCCCTCCTTTCCTCGAGACTATACATCTTTAGTTCCTTTAGTCTTTCTTCATATGTTTTCAGGTGCAGACCATGTACCATTTTGGTTGCCATACTCTGGACAGCCTCCACCCTGTCTATGTCTTTGCGGAGATGGGGTCTCCAGAACTGTACACAGTACTCCAGATGTGGTCTTACCAACTGTCTGTACAGAGGGCCAACAACTTCCTGTTTTCTATTGGTGATGCCTCTCCCTATGCATCCTAGTATCCTCCCAGCCCTCCTTACTGCCTTCTCACAATGCTGGTCCACCTTTAGGTCATCTGATATGACTACCCCCGGGTCCTTTCCATTTTTGTTGTTGTCAGTATCTCATCCCCATTGTGTACTCTTCCCCTGGGTTTTTGTTTCCCAGGTGCATTACTTTGCACTTCTTTGTGTTGAATCTAAGCTGCCATACATTTGGCCATTCCTCCAACCTTGCCAAGTTCCTTCTCATCCTTTCCACCCCAACTTGTGTATCAACCCTGTTGCAGATCTTTGTGTCATCTGCAAAGAGACATACTTTCCTTCCAGTCCTCTGCAATGTCACTTATAAAGACATTAAAAGGACCAACCCAAGTACTGAACCCTGTGGTACCGCACTAGTAACCCCTCTTTCTTCACTGTGGACTCCATTTACTATTACCCTCTGTGTCCTGTTGTCCAGTCAGTGTTTTACCCAGGCTACCACCCTGGGATCCACTCCCAGGCTGGCTAATTTGTTTATTAATCTTTTGTGTGGGACTGTGTCAAATGCCTTGCTAAAGTCTAGGTAGACCATGTCCACTGCCCCTCCCTGGTCTACTACTTTGGTCACCCAGTCAAAAAATCAATTACATTTGTCTGACATGACCTTCCTGCTGTGAACCCATGGTGCCTTGGGTCCTGTGCCCCACTGGCCTCTAGGTACTCAACAATTCTTTCCTTCAGAAGTGATTCCATCATTTTCCCTGCTGCTGAGGTCAAACTCACAGGTCTGTAGTTTCCTGCCTCTGTCTTGCTCCCACTTTTGTGAAGGGCAATCACATCCACCCTCCTCCAGTCCTCAGGTACCACACCAACCTCCCATGATTTATTAAAAAGGGTAGTCAGTGGCATTACTAGTTCTTCCCTTAGTTCTTTTTGAATTCTGTGGTGAATCCAATCAGGCCCCATTGCTTTATCCACCTTCAGTTTTAAGAGTTCTTTCGGAACCCTTTCTTCCGTGAAAGGACTAATATCAGCCCCCTATCCAGAGTGCTTCTATTGACTGGATTAGGTATCTCCCCCTTCTTTTCCATTGTGAATACTGAGCAGAAGTATTCGTTCAGTATCCCTGCTTTTTCACTGTCGCTCTCTGCCCAACCACCTTCCTCTTTATTCAGCCACAGTATCCCTGCCTTAGTCTTTCTTTGTTCCCTAATGTACCTATAAAAGGTTCTATCCCCCTTCTTAACCAAGTTGGCTATCTTTTCCTCAGTTTGGACCTTTGCTATTCTGACTGCCTTCCCTGCTTCCTTCTGCTTTATCTGGTTCAGTTCTCTGTCCTGCTCCTTCTGTGTTTCCTTATGCTTCTTGAATGCTATCTTTTTCTCCCTAACCTTCCCCGCCACTTCTTTTGAGAATTATAGTGTTTTTTTCTTTCATTTTGATTTGTTTATTTGCTTCACACAGAGACTTGTTGCCTCTGTGATGGCGGTTTAGATGTTTCCACATTGTTGCTCCACCCCACCTTCTTGCCTATTTGCTAGTGCTTTTCTGAGGCATGCTCCCATTTTGATGAAATCAGCCCTCCTGAAGTCCAGCACCTTCACTTTTGTATGGCTTGACTCTACAGCTAAGTTTATCATGAACCACACTGTTTGGTGGTCGCTTGTTCCCAGATAGCTACCCACTTCAAGATCAGAGATCCTCTCTCTCTGTCCCCATTTGAGAGTACTAGGTCTAAGATTGCTTCCTCTTGAGTGGGTTCCAAAACTAGCTGTCTGAGGCATGCCCCCTGCAGGGCATCGAGAATGGTCCTGCTCTTGGATGTGACTGCAGCAAAGGTGCTCCAGTTAACATCTGGCACATTCAGGTCCCCCATCAGTAATATCTCCCCTTTCTCTGCCATCCTAAGGATGCCTTCTATCATTTCCTTGTCCATTTTCTCCCCCTGAGATGGGGGTCTGTATACAACCCCTGTGCGGATTGTGGTGCCATTTCCAGTCTCCAGGGTGACCCACAGTGCCTCCTCTCCTCCCTGTTTACCCTTTAGTTCTGTTGCTTTGATCCCTTCCCTTACATAGACAGCTACTCCTCCTCTTCTTCCCTTCCTGTCCCTCCTGTAGATTGTGTACCCTGGTATGTTGACATCCCAGTCATGGTTATCTACGGGTTATCTACGTACCATGTTTCTGTGACTGCCATGATATCCAGGCATCCCTCTTCCATCAAGGCCACCATTTTGGGGAGCTTTTTACCTAGACTATGGGCATTGGTACTCATTACCCTCCATTTTTTTATGGCTTTATTTCTTTTGCCCCATCCCTGTCCTTACTGCCTTTGTCTTTTTCTCCATTTGCCCCTGCCCTTCTCCTATCGAATCAACTGCTCTATCTTGGTGTTTATCTCACTAACTACCCTGATTCTTTTAGGGGAGCTAGGATTTCCCTTCTCCTTTTCAGTGCCTCCCCCCTTGGCTAGTTTAAATGCTTGCCAATGAAGCATTAAACCTATCACCAGATCGAGGTTCCCCTCCTGGATAGCATAGACCATCACTCAGTATGGGCCTGCATCCCCTCCAGGTGTAACCCCAGTCCCCAGTGAAGCCAAATCCCTGAGCTCTGCATCAGTTTTTCAACCAGTCATTGAATCCCATGGTGCAGAGTACCCTAGCCTCATCCATGCCATAGACAGGTAGTAATTCTGAGAAAGTTACCATGTGTGCTACTTGTCTAAGGTGCTCTCCAACTCCTCAAACTCCTGTTGCACTGCTCTGATCCCATTCTCAGCCAGGTCATTTGTCCCCAGGTGGATAATGACATCCAGCTCGCTCCCCCTTGCAGCTGCTCCCATGATCCTGAGGATTCGTTTCCTGTCCCACCAAGCCATGGCACCAGGCAGGCACCTTACCTCCATTTCCCCTCCCTCCCCCAGTTCTACCCCTCTAACAATTGAGCCACCAGCAGTTGTTTGCTTCCCCTGTGGGGTCCTGTGTCACCCTCCTGTAGGTCTCCATTGTGGAGGTTCCCAGCATCCTCCTTGGTCTCCACTGTGGGTGCCTCCATAGAGGAACCATGCTCTGCCAGAGTGGTGAATGAATTGTGGAGAGGCACAACTGGAGGAATGTGCCTCTGTTCCATCACCCTCACCCTCCCTAAGCCCATCATGGTCCAACCACTCCTCTTTCTTGGCAACCTCTGAGGTTGTGGCAGTGGCCTAGGTGGTCCCTGGGTGGGGGAGCAGGTTTCGAATCCTTGCCAGGTCAGCATGGAGATGAACAACCTCATCCCTCAGACCAGAGAGGTGCCTGCAAATAGGGCAGCAACGCAGTCTCCAGAATGTCTCCCGGAAGACTGCTGCTCCACAGCCAGTGCATTGTACCACTCCCCACATGTCTGTGTCTCATCTTGTTACAGATGCTTTTCTTTTCTTTTGTTCTTGTTTTAGTGTGTGCAAGCTTGTGAGTGTCTCTACCCTCTATTTAGTGTGCTGTGCCTTTAAGGATATGAACAGGTGTATGTTGTTCACAGTTTTGGAAAAGTGGTGTCAGAACCCCTGCTATAAAGGAAGTTATGCACTTGGGGTGGGTGGGGTAAGGGGCAAGGTGGGTGGGAGTAAACCTGTGCCCTCCAGAAACAATCAACTACAACTCTGACCCTCCATCCCGGGGAGTGCCTTCCTTCCTTTTAGACTCCTATTTCACAGAGGTTAAGTAACAGGTCTAGTCACAAATGACTGCAAATATCTCCCAGCTACAGTTCCTCCCTGGCAAATTAAAGTTAAACTAAGAAAAGTCAACCCCAAAAACAGAGAATCAATACTAGTTACTTACACAGGTCCAAAAAGTAATAATTCAATTTAGTGTAGTCTAGTAAATAACCTCCTTGATTTAAGGAAGCTTTGGCTGCTTTCTCTCTCTCTCTGTCTCAGCAGTTAGATGCCAAAACCGTTTGATGGGGGAAGGCTGGAGGCCAGGGAGTCAGGCCTGGGGTTAGTTTCAGTGTTGCCTGACAGGAGGAAAAGAATAAGGCAGGGGACAAGGAATTTAGGGAGGGGTCTTTTCTTTTTATGAAAGCTTGATGGATGGAACCTTAGTTTGAGAGCCCAGAGAAGGAGAAAGGGTTCAGGCTGATAACATCGCCCGCATAATAAAGCGGGACACAACATAATTTATATATATTTATATATAACAAAACAATAACTGGGAAAAAAACTTACACAGGATAAACAGGAAGGCAGACAGACATGTGGGGAGTAGTGCATTATATAAGACATATATATATATATATATATATATATATATAAAACAAAACAATAACTGGGAAAAAACACACAGGATAAACAGGAAGGTAGACAGACACGTGGGGAGTAGTGCAATGTACTGGCTGGGCAGCAGCAGTCTTCCGGGAGTCTTTCTGGAAGCTGAGATGCTGCCCTATTTGCAGGCAACTCTCTGCCCTGAGGAAGGAGGTTGCTCATCTTCAGCCAACACTGGACAGTAGTAAGGGAACCTCCCCCACCCAGGCTGCATCAGGACCACCACCATTACATAGAAACATAGAAACATAGAATTTGACGGCAGATAAGGACCGCTTGGCCCACCCAGTCTGCCCATTTCCCTACCTACTGGATAAGCTGCAGATCCTAGTAAACCAGCAGCCTACTTCTTCCTGCCCCCACCCCCTAGAATTGCCTTATGACTGTCCCATGCATGCTTGAATTCCACCACTGATTTTGACTCCACAACCTCCTCCGAAGGCCGTTCCATGCATCCACAACCCTCTCTGTGAAAAAATACTTCCTTAAATTACCTCTGAGCCGCCCCCCTCTATCTTCAAATTGTGCCCCCTTGTTCTTGCACACCTCTTTTTTTGGAAGATGCTACCCTCTTGGACTTTGTTGATTCCCTTGAGGTACTTGAACGTTTCTATCATGTCCCCCCTCTCCCTCCTTTCCTCGAGGCTATACATATTACCTTAGAGATTGCCAAGAAAACACAGCAGTTGGACCACAGTGGGCTCAGGAAGGGTGAGGGTGGTGGAACAGAGGCACACCCAGTCAGTTGTACCACTCCACAATCCATACACCATTCTAATGGAGCATAGTTCCCCTATGGATGCACCACAGAAAGGAGAGTAAAGCGGTTGCAGGACAGCATGAGGGGCCCCCACAGGAAGGGAGGCAGGGGACACCACAGGAAAGGAAGCAGCTCCTGGTGGGAGACTCAGTTATTAGGGGGATAGAAATGGGGGGGGCAGGGAAAACTGAAGTAAGGTGCCTGCCTGGCACCATGGCTTGGAGAGGCAGGAAGCGCATCCTCAGGATCATGAGAACAGCTGCACGGGAGACTGAGCAGGACATCATTGTCCACCTAGGGACAAATGACCTGGCTCAACATGAGATTAGAGCAGTGCAGGAGGAGTCTGTGGAGTTGGGGAGGGGCCTAAGGCAAGTAGCACATCCAGTATCCTTCTCAGAGGTGCTGCCTGTCTATAGGAAGGAGGCGAGGGTACTTCACACCATGTGATTCAATGAATGGTTTAAAAAATGGTGCAGAGCACAGGGGTTTGGCTTCATTGGTGACTGGGGTTCCACCTGGAGGGATACCAGCCTATACTGGCAGGATGGTTTGCATCTGTCCAGGAAGGGAACAAGTCTTCTGGGTGATCGGTTTAAATGTTTCATTGGCAAGCTTTTAAACTAATTGGGGGGGACACTGGTAAGCAGCAGGAAATTCCCAGCATCCCCCTACAAAACAGGGTACTAAATGAGGTAAAGACCAAGGTAGAAGAGTCAGTAGGGAGCAGGACAGGGGTAAATGGAGAAAGCAAAGTCAATGAGGACAGGGATGGTGCTATGAGAGGTAAAGCCATCAAAAAATGGAGAGCAATGAGTACCAATGCCCGTAGTCTGGGTAACAAGCTTCCTGAATTAGTGGCCTTGATGGATGAGGAACATCCGGATATCATGGCAGTCACAGAAACATGGTACACACAGAACCATGACTGGGACGTAAACATACCAGAATACATTATCTACAGGAGGGACAGGGAAGGTAAAAGAGGAGGAGGGGTAGCTCTCTACAAAAGGGAAGGAATCAAAGCAACAGAGCAGAAGAGTAAACAGGGAGGAGAGGAAGCACTGTGGGTCAATTTGGAGACAGGCAATGGCACCAATCCGCACAGGGGTTGTATACAGACCCCTATCTCAGGGGGAGGAAATGGACAAGGAAATGATAGAAAGTATCCTTAGAATGGCAGAAAAAGGGGAGATATTGCTGTTAGGGGATCTGAATATGCCAGATGTTAACTGGAGTACATTTGTAGCAGCCACTTCTAAGAGTGGGGTCATTCTAGATGCCCTACAGGGGGCATGCCTTAGACAACTAGTATTGAAACCCACTCAAGACGGAGCAATCTTAGACCTGGTACTCTCAAATGGAGTTGGCGAGAGGATCACAGATTTAGAAGTGAGTAGCCATCTGGGAATTAGTGACCATCGAACAGTATGGTTCATGATAAACACAGCAGTAGAGTCAAGCCATACAAAGGCAAAGGTACTGGACTTCAGGAGGGCTGACTTTGCCAGAATGGGTGAGTACCTAAGGAATGAACTAGCAAATGGGCAGGAAGGAGGGGTGGAAGAACAATGGGGAATAATCAAAACTGCCATCACAGAGGCAACAAGCCTTTGTGTGAAGCAAATAAACAAAACAAAATGATGTAAGAAACCACTATGGTTCTCAAAGGAGGTGGCAGGGAAGGTTAGGAAGAAAAAGAAAGCATTCAGGAAGTACAAGGAATCACAGAAGAAGCAGGACAGAGAATGGTATCAGTTAAAGCAAAAGGAAGCAGGGAAGGCAGTCAGAACAGCAAAGGCTCAAACCGAGGAAAAGATAGCCAACTCAGTTAAGAAGGCGGATAAAACCTTTTATAGGTACATCAGGGAGTGAAGGAAGACCAAGGGAGGGATAGTGAGGCTTAATAAAGGGGAGCAAGGGTGGGCAGAGGGTGACTGTGAAAAGGCAGAGATACTAAATAAATATTTTTGCTCAGTATTCACAAATGAAGAGGGGGCGGTACCTAAACCAAACAGTAGAAACACTCTGGATATGGGGGGGGGGTGATGCCAGCCCATTCACAAAAGAAAGGGTTCTGAAAGAACTCTTAAAACTGAAGGTGGACAAAGCAATGGGGCCTGATGGGATTCATCCCAGAATTCTAAAAGAACTAAGGGTAGAACTAGTGACACCACTGACTACCCTCTTTAACAAATCATGGGAGGATGGGGTGGTACCTGAGGACTGGAGGAGGGCAGATGTTTTTCCACGTCACAAAAGTGGGAGCAGGGCAAAAGCAGAAAACTACAGACCTGTTAGTTTAACCTCAGTGATTGGGAAAATGATGGAATCACTTCTGAAGGAAAGAATTGTTGAGTACCTAGAGGCCAGAGGGCGCGGGACCCAAGGCAGCATGGATTCACAGCGGGAAGGTCATGTCGAGACGAATCTAATAATTTCTTTGACTGGGTGACCAAAGTAGTAGATCAGGGAGGGGCTGTGGACATGGCCTACTAGACTTTAGCAAGGCATTTGACACAGTCCACACAAAAGATTAATATACAAGTTGGCCAGCCTGGGAGTAGGTCCCAAGATGGTAGCCTGGGTAAAGAATTGGCTGGAGAACAGGACACAGAGGGTAATAGTAAACAGAGTCCACTCTGAAGAAAGGGGGGTTACTAGTGGGGTACTGCAGGGTTCAGTACTAGGATCGGTCCTCTTTAATGTCTTTATAAGTGACATTGCAGAGGGACTGAAAGGAAAAGTACATCTCTTTGCAGATGACACAAAGATCTGCAACAGAGTTGATACACAAGGTGGGGTGGAAAGGATGAGAAGGAACTTGTCAAGGTTGGAGGAACGGTCAAATGTATGGCAGCTTAGATTCAGTGCTAAGAAGTGCAAAGTAATGCACCTGGGAAACAAAAACCCAGGGGAAGAGTACACAATGGGGGTGAGATACTAACAAAAACAAAAATTGAAAGGGTCCTGGGGGTAGTCATATCAGATGACCTTAAGGTGGGCAAGCAATGTGAGAGGGCAGTAAGGAGGGCTGGGGGGATACTGGGATGCATAGGGAGAGGCATCACCAGTAGAAAACAGGAAGTTGTTATCCCTCTGTACAGACAGCTGGTGAGACCCATATGGAATACTGTGTGCAGTTCTGGAGACCCAGTCTCTGCAAAGACATAGACAGGAGGGAGGCAGTCCAGAGGAGGGCAACTAAAATGGTGCAGGGTCTGCACCAGAAGACATATGAAGAGAGACTTAAGGAGCTTAATATGTATAGCCTCGAGGAAAGGAGCGAAAGGGGGTACATGATAGAAACTTTCAAGTACCTCAGGGGAATAAATAAAGTCCAAGAGGGTAGCAGCTTTCAGAAAAAGAGGTCTGCAAGAACAAGGGAGCACAATTTGAAGATAGAGGGGGAATGGCTCAGAGGTAATGTGAGGAAGCATTTTTTTCACGGAGATGGGTTGTGGATGGATGGAACAGCCTTCCTGAGGAGGTTGTGGAGTCAAAAACAGTGGTGGAATTCAAGAATGCATGGGACAGTCATAAGGCAATTCTAGGGGGTTGGGGTAGGAAGATGTAGGCTGTTGGTTAACTAGGATCTGCAGCTTATCCATTAGGTAGGGAAATGGGCAGACTGAGTGGGCCAAACGGTCCTTATCTGCTGTCAATTTCTATGTTTCTATGTAACAATGCAGGCAAAACATCACGGTCAGAAAGACCACCTTGCCACAACATCGTGGTGCAGAACAACGCGGGCCACCACTCTGCCTTGCGTTGCCAGAGTCCCACGGTGCCAGAAGGACATGTACAGACAACAGGGCACCCTGGCAATGAAGCACGGGTCAGGCATGATGAAAGGCACACAATGACCGATGGCTGGATCCCGGTGCCTGCCCCGCCAGTGGGGATAGAGACTTCTGTGTCAGAGAACAATGAGGATCCAGAATACTATAAGAATCATTAGCTATATGACACTGTGCATTACACAGAACATTGGCATTGTGTATAACAAGAAGAGAACAATCCTAAGAGAATTCACACACTGGCTGAGGCTTCCCGGAACAGCAGTTGCTGCGCTTGCAGTGGCAGGGCAGGCACCGGGATCTGGATGTCAGTCATTGTGCGCCTTCCATTGTGCCTGCCCCGTGCTTCATTGCCAGGGTGCCCTGTTGTCCGTACATGTCCTGCTGGCACCGTGGGACTCTGGCAACGCAAGGCTGAGTGGTGGCCTACGGTATTCTGCACTGCGATGTTGTGGCCAGGCGATCTTTCCGACCGTGATGTTTTGCCTGCATTGTTGAGTCCCACTTTATTATGCGGGTGATGTTATCAGCCAGAACCAAAGAAAGTGGCTTAGAGAGTTTGGGGCAGGGGTGGGTGGCGGCTCAGGATGCTAAAGGAAGGAGGGAAGGGTGGAAGAGGTGTAAGGAGCAGAGTTAACTGCTGGGGGAGGTGAGAGGGGAGGGAACTATGGGTGATTAATGAGGGTGTGTGAAAAGAGAGTAAGGCTAAAAAACTGAAAAGAAGGGTTAAGGGTTGATGAAGGATGGGAGACTGCATTATCATCAATCAATCATTAATCATTCTTTATTTGTATAAGGTGCCTTTCTTGAACCAAGGCGCCTGTACAGATTACATAAAACAATAAATAGTTAAAACAGCATTAAAATAATCAACAATCATTAAAAGCTTTACTAAAAAGGCAGGTTTTCAAAGCTCCTTTAAAGCTTTGGACAGTCGGGCAATTTCGCACCTGATGAGGCAGAGAATTCCACAGGGTCAGGGCCATGAAACTAAAAGATCTTGCCCCTGAAGTTTTTAAGCGAACCCTTGGAATCTCTAGCAATCCCTCATCAGTGGATCGGAGAGAGCGGGGGGGGACAGTAGGGACAAAGGATCTCTTTCAGGTAAGCAGGTCCCTGATCGTGTAGGGCCTTATAGGTCAGCAAACCGACCTTGAAGGTGATTCGCCAGCAAACTGGCAGCCAATGCAGTCTGCGGAGCACAGGCGTTACATGACTGGACCTAGAAGAACCAGTCAACAGCCTGGCTGCCACATTCTGCACTAGCTGCAAGCGGCCAAGTTCAACCCCCAGTAGCCCAAGGTAAAGGGCATTGCAGTAGTCAAGGCAGGAGGTATCGAAGACGTGGACCAAAGTTGGAAGATCCTCTGGAGGAACCAGGTGCTTCACCCAGGCAATGTTCCTCAGATGGTAAAAAGAGTTTTTGACAACCGCTGACACCTGAGATTTAAAAGTCAGACAGTTGTAATATACAATGCCCAGGTTCCACACCCGGTCTGAAGTAGTCAGCTGGACACCCCCAAGCCATAAGCCCAAGGGCGATCCAGCTAACAAACCCGCCTCTCAGTGACCCTGGTCCACAACCAGTCAATGGCTGGGTGCTGCGGGATGGGTCTGAGATGAAAAGAGTTGAGATGCAAGGCTGGATAGCACTACTAGGACCAGGTATGGATTTTGCTTATCAGATTAAGGTTAGACAAGGACAAGATGAAATTAAATTAGGCAGCTTCGATGGTGTAGTGGTTAGAGTCACTGCCATTGGAGACTTGAAAAAAGGTTTTTTTGAGACTTGAAAAAGGTACTGCAGAGAGAAAGAAGTCTGTATTTTGGAAGAACATTAGCCCTTTAAAGTCACAAAAAAGAGGTTATGTTTTAGCTGTGAACTTCTCCATAACAAAACCTTGAACTAGAGTTCATACTGGAGAGTATAAGGAAGTCAAAGGCATTTGCCCACAAGGACTTCCCCCACTATTCAGTGGCGATGACTTACGTCACCAACTTCTATAAGAAATTCATCTAACCTTTTTTTAAAGGTACTTATATTTTCGGCATCAACCACCTCCTGTGGCAAAGCATTCCACCATCTAACTGCCCTACTCTTAAATCCATTTCTTCTTCTCTCTCATTTCTTACCTTTTCTTCCCTTAGTTGTTTATTGTGACATTGTAAATAGTATAGTTTTTCTACCATCTCCAAACCCAGATCAAGCTCTAAATCTTCATCCTTCAAAATTTTAAACAATAATAGTAGATCACCCCTCTTTCTTCTACTCTCTAATGTCCACAAATTCAATCTTACCAGCATTTCTTCATAAGATCTATTCCTCTCCCCTTTTATCATCTTTGTATATACTCTCTGTGGCCTCTCCATCACCCTTTTATCTTTGACAAGATATGGGCAAAAAACCGCCGAACAATAGTCAGTTATGGGCCTGACCATTGTCTTATACAAAGGCATCAACACCTCCTCATTTCTAGATTGGAAGCCCTGTCTGATGCAATTCACCAACTGAATAGCTCTACTTGAGATTTTTTTACTATGTGCTCCACTATTTAAGTCATTTTGTAGAAATACTCCCACGTCCTTCTCTCCCTCAGATATTTTTAATTTTAATCCTAATATGTTATATGACTGCTGAACATTTTGTCTCCCAAAACTCAGTAATTTATTATGCTCGCTGTGCGCGCACACACAGTGAGCATTTTGTTAGGAGACTGGCTTTTGAGGGTTGTGACACTGTCAGCCTAATGCAGAGTGGTCTGCAAGGGGCTCATCAGTGTCACACCAATCATCAGCCAGGCTGATCATGACACTGTTCTGCCTTGCTGGGTGGAAAGTTCATGTAGTTCAAAGGAGAGTACCAACCCAATTATAGGGCAGCTCTTTCTTTTTATTTACATAACGCTGGTGAGCAAGCACAGCTGATATGTCATGATCAGCCTGCTGAAAACTGCCCCTGCAAAAAATAAAACTCTCCATCAATGTCTGTTGCTGCCACTGCCCTTACTGTCCCCCTACCCGAACCTCCCACTCAGCACCCACCACCCCACAAACATAACAACAACACTAGGGGTGTCCAATCCCTACTGTTGCCACCTGAAATAAAGAAAACTGTCCCTCATTTTTTTTAGATATACCCTGTAACAAAGAAAACCATTAATTAATGTCTGTTGCTGCTACTGCCATTACTGACCCGCCTCCCGACCCTCCCACTCAGCCCCGACCACCCCACCCCACAAACATAACAATGATACTGAAGGTGCCTGATTCCCAGTGTCGCCACCTAAAATAAAAAAAAAAACTGTCCTTAGTTGTTTATTTTAATATACCCTGTAAAAAGAAAATGTCCTTGACGTCTGTCACTGTCACCATTACTGTCCCCCACCCGACCTTCCCACTCAGCACCCACCCGCAAACATAATACCAACACTGAGTTTGCCCAAACTGATCTCACCACCTGGAATAAAGAAAACCATCCCTAGCAGTTTTTTTTTTTGTAAGTTCTGAAAACGTCTACTCGATGTCTGATCGCTGCCGCTGCTGTTACTGTCCCTCCACCCAACCCTCGCACTCAGCACCCACCATTCCACACACACCCAAGCCCTCACTTACCTTCTGGGGGTCAAATGCTGTAATCCTCTCTGGACCGCAGACACGTCTTCACTCTTCAACGCCAGACCACAAACTGAGGAAATTAGGTATGCGGTTCAACATATTTCAGTGGTGTCTTGAACATACCGGCATAGCACGGTTATGTTTGAATATTTTTGGCCCAGATTTTCAACATGCCTTTTTTGGGACCCCACCTCATGAACAATGGCAGTCAAATTAGGCTAATTAGTCCCAAAAGGTGATTTTGCAGTCACTGCATGAAATCACCTTTTGGGCAGGAGTTGAACATTTTCTCCATCCTTGTTTATAAGGTGGGGTCAGAAGGCTATGTTGAAAATTCAGGGCAAAAATATTAAAAAACAACAAAGTTATGAGTCTATATTGAAATTTACAAATGCAGACTCGTACCTATGGTAATTTTCAATATTTTGACCCCAGATTTTCAACATAGCCATGTCTTCACAGCACCTCATGAATGTGACAACTATCACTTTCAAATCCTGGCCAAAATGTGTTTTTGCACTTGTGGCATGAAATCACGTTTTGGGCAGAATTTAAACATTTTCTCCACCACTTTTTTTTTTTTTTTTCCCAATTTTATTTCCCTCCCGTCGCCTGTCACAGGGGCCCCATCGGTCACCCCACCGTATCCCATCCTGCTGTGATCCCCTCTACTGGAGATCCTGTTCTTCCAACCCACCCATGACACACCTACCTGGCACCCCTTGGTCTTCTCCCTGAGGCAGGGTCACCTTCTGCGCCATGGAGATCTTCCTTCTATCTAGTGCCAAGGCAGGCAAAGGAGAAGGAGGGAGGCAATCAGGACTCAGGGAGGAGAATCCAGCATGGGCGTGGTGGCGGGAGTGATGTCTTCCTCCCAGCGAGAGGGGTGTTTCCTCTTTTTACGTGTTCCCCCAGAGGCACGGACATGCAATGACATCCAGCATGGACACATGCATGTTCCTGGACTCATCCCATGGATGTCCGTCATCGCCTCTCCCAATGCCTTATCTGGCCCTGGCTGTTGCACAGCATGCCTCCATGTGATGTCGCTCTTGCCAGGGATCCACAACCCATCCCTCCCCAAGAGAGGGGAGCTGTCCGTCGGAAGCTCGATCCTCTCTCCCACAGCCGACCCCTGGCAACCCGAGTTCGCTCCTGAACCTGGGTTGCCAGTGTGGTAAGAGGTCCACCTTTATTCATGAGGTGGGCTCATAGAAAGGCTATGTTGGGTCATAAGAAGGCTATTTTGAAAATTTGGGGTAAAAATATGAAAAAGCAACAAAGTTGTGAGTCTGTGTTGAAATCTTTCAACGCACGCTTGTAACTGTGGTAATTTTCAATATTTTGACCCCAACGTTTCATCATAGCCATTTTTTCACCCCACCTCATGAACGTGACAGCTGTCGTTTCTTAAATCCTACCCAAAATGTGTTTTGACACTTGTAGTGCAAAATAACCTTCAGCCATTGTTTTGTAAATGACACCTGTCATATTCAAAAGGAGTGATCATAAAAAGATTATGTTGAAAATTTGGGGTAAAAATGTGAAAAAACAACTAAATTATGAGGAAATGAATTGTTTCAACATTTACTCACCACTTTATTTTTTGCAGAGTTTGGCCCCTAATGTTCAACATATCCGTTGTGTTACCCCACCTCTTAAACATGGCAGGTGTCATTTTCAAATCCCCTCCGAAACTTGTTTCCGAAGTTGCACAGAGAAATTACTTTTAGGATGGAATTTTAAAAATTCCACCTGTCTTGATCATAATATCAAATCATCAAAAGACTGTTGGACATTCGGGATCAAAATATGGGAGCCCACTTAAAAGTAAACATTGCCTCTCAGCTGCCCTGTCCCGAGTAATTACAATCTAACAATGTGTCAAAGCAGGACACCACTTAAAATGAGACACTGCATCTCATCTGCTCTGTCCTGGGTAACTATATAGTAAAAATGTGTGCAAGTAAGACCCAGTACAACAGCAATACTAGTAGCGAACATTTGGCATTGACAAATGCTTGTTTAACAGTAGGTGTTACATGTTCATAGTGGAATTAGGCTTTTCTAATTATAGCACCTAATCCAGCAGTGGGCTAATGTTTTCTTAGGTTTTTCTTTAGGGAAATGAAAGGGTGAAAGTTTATGCTTTCAGACGTTTCAGAGAATGACAGTTTCTCAAACAGAAATAAGGTGACTGCATGTATATGTAGCTCAAGGCTAGTTGACCTATCTTGATCTGTGTGTTGCACTCCATTCTTTTTTAGCCACAAGCCCGAACCAGGCTCTCCACTTCAGCTGAGTGGCCCCGGCGCTGTTACCTGCCGGCAGCCGGACCTCTGCATCCAGCCCACCACCCCCTGACCAAGGAAAGCAGGTACGATTGATCAGCTCCTAGCTCGGAGCTGTCAGGCTTCAATCCCCGTAATTGGACTGACTCCTGGGGACTGCAGCCGCTGCCTGATTGGATGCTGCAGATCCCCATTGAGAAAGCAAGCACCCAAGGCACCTTTTTAAAATCATAGCTCAGCCACTGCCTTGCTGTACTGCTATCTGGACATTTTTTTCACCCACCCCTTCACCCCCCCTTCCTCCTTCATTAAATACACTTCCTCAGTGATCCCAGTCCTCTGAGGCTTCACACTAGCCAATTATAGCAACTTCTTAAAGGGGCTCTCCTTTCCTGCAACTTCTCAAAAAAGGGGTGATCTTCTCTTTTGTTCAAATTTAACTGCAAAAATGCTGCATCATCCATTCAGCATAGGATTTCTACTTATTAGCGTAACCGTCACATACCTTGGGTCTCTAAACCCACAACATTTTTAACACCCAGGCATATTCACAGGCTACCTAAATGTTATACACAAATTTCTAAATGTTTCCCTCCCACTGCCACTTACCCGACCTGGCCTCCATACTACCGTACACTGCTGTACTCACGTCAGGTACCAACTACCTCTCTCTCTCATGGGTTTGCCCTTTCAATTCAAGCTATTCTGTATGCTTACTATCACCCCTCACCTAGCTGTTTGGCCTTGGAGAAGAGTTTGAGAAACTACCTATGCCTCAGGGGCAAAATTTGGCCATTCTGACTACCTCTTAGTGCTCTAAAAAAGATGCTCCTGCTGCTACTCATCTGTGCTGGTAACATCAAATTAAACCCCGGACCCCCCTCTCCATTCCTGCCCCAGCTGACCTACCTTTACTAAAAGGGTTATCATTTTTGCATTTGAATGCCTGCAGGCATCTGAAAAAGCTTGATGCTATCAAAACGTGGACCCTCCACTGCTCTCCTGATGATCTTGCAATCTCCGAAACATGGCTATGACCAACCACCCTGGACTATGAGGTTAACATTCCTTTGTACAACTTGTTTCATACTGATAGGAAATCTTGGGGAGGGGGAGTAGCCATCTATGCAACATTATCGCAACTATGGTGGACATGACTACAGTCCCCAAGGAGTTCAAGTGCATCACACTAATAATTCAACCAGCCAAATCTACCTCTATCTGCATTAGTGGGTGCTATAGGCCTCCCTCAGCTAGCCTCTGTCTGCTCAAACATCTCAGTGACACACTAGCTACCACCTCATCAGAAGTATCCATAATTGGTGACCTCAACCTTGACTGGCTCTCTCCAGTCTCCTTACTATTGAAAGAATTCTGTGATGCCCATGAACTTACCCAGATCATTAATGAAGCTACCCACCCAAACACCAAAAACCCAGAACGTAGCTCCCTTCTTGACCTAATCCTTGTAAGCAAGCCTCACCTCATCTTCCACTCAGGTGTATTCTTTAACAACATCAGTGACCACTGTGCCATTGCATACGTAAGGTCGATGCAACTCTAAACCTCCTCTTCTTCTAAATACATCCACAAGAGATGTAAATGGAACTTCTGCCCATATGCTTTTCTCTGTGACTTCCAGTATGCTAACTAGCAGAAATTTTACCTCACATCTTCTGTGGAAGAGGCACATGAGCTACTTCATGAAATACTCACCGGAACCCTAGACCTCCATGCCCCAGTTACCAAAAGCAGAACCAAAAGAAAATCCTGTCCCTGGTTCACGGATGACCTGAAGACTACCTCATGGCATAGGGATGCTCTTTGGAAAAGAGCCAGAAAGTCTAAATTGGCCACAGACTGGTCTGCTTTCCAAACCGCAAGGAATTTCTACACGAAAAACTATCAGAGCTGTGAAGTCTAGTTATTTCCGCTCTGAGCTTAACACATCCACTAACTCTGCTACTAAGTTTTGGAAAACTTTAAGGGAGGCAGAAGGCCATAACAGCACTGGCACACTTCCCCACAAAATTTTGACTGGTGGTACCCACACTACAGATAAAAATGAGATCCTTGACCTCCTTAACAATCACTTTACCACAGCAGGGATGGCTTTTGATACCTCCCCAGCAAATGCCATCAGGGCACAGTTCCTTTGTCAGTCATCTGATTGCCATGATCCAGAATCTACTGACCCTTACCACTCTTTCTCCTTCTGTCCGGTCACCATCAAACAGGTTGAGGATCTCCTTCTTCAACCTGATACCAAGAAATGTGTGGGTGCAGATATGATTGAGCCTTTCTTTCTAAAGTTGGCCTACTATATTTTGGCCCCCCCATTACCCACCTTTTCAATTTGTCTCTCAATCAGGGCTCCCTCCCCGAGGTCTGGAAGATGGCCCATGTCATCCCTCTATTCAAATAGAAACATAGAAATATAAAAACATAGAAGCTGATGGCAGATAAGGACCACAAGGCCCATCCAGTCTGCCCATTTCTTTTTCTACCTTATCAATGTGCCATCAGCCTTTGCTCTGTCAATGGCCTATATATTCATACTCATCTGTATTGCTCCCTTATGCCTATCCCATGCCTGTTTGAAGCCCTGCACTGTATTCATATCCACCACTTCCTGTTGTACTGGTTCTTACTTGCACACATTTTTACTATATAGTTACCCAGGATAGAGTAGATGAGATGCAGTGTCATTCCATGCATCCACCACCCTTTCTGTGAAAAAGAACTTTCTCACATTACCCCTTAATCGGCCTCCCTCTAATCTCATGCTGTGTCCTTTTGTCCTGTTATTTTTCTTATACAGAAACATGTTAAACTCTTTCACCTTGTTATTGCCCTTAAGGTGTTTGAATGTTTCGATCATATCACCTCTCTCCCTCCTTTGCTCTCGGGTATACATATTGAGCTCCATTAATCTGTCCTCATATGTTTTCTGATGCAGTCCCTGCACCATTTTGGTTGCCCTTCTCTGGACTGCCTCAATTTGGTTAATGTCCTTCTGAAGGTGTGGCCTCCAGTACTGCACACAGTACTCCAGATGGGGCCTAACCAGTGTCTTGTAAAGAGGGATTATTACTTCCCTCTTCCAACTTGTGATACCCCTACTAATACATCCCAACATCCCCCTAGCCTTACCTACTGCTTTAGTGGTCTGCTTGGATGATTTCAGGTCATCGGTGATGATGATGATGCCCAAGTCTCTTTCTTCCCTTGTGACTGCCAGCAACTCCCCTCCCAGCCTATAGGTGACTTCAGGGTTTCTCTTCCCTATGTGCATGATCTTGCACTTCTTTGCATTAAACCCCAGTTGCCACTCTTCCAACCATTTTGCCAGGTTATCCAGATCTCTTCTCATTCTGCCCACCCCATCTGGATCATCTACTCTGTTGCAGATCTTGATGTCATCTGCAAACAGGCAAACCTTACCCTCCAGTCCACCTGCAATGTCACTGATAAAGATATTGAAGAGGACTGACCCCAGGAGTGATCTCTGAGGTACCCCACTTGTGACTTGCATCTCTTCTGACTGTATACCGTTTACCACCACTCTCTGTTTTCTGCCCGTCAACCAATTTGCCATCCATTTGACCAACTTCTGACCCTCCCTGAGCCTACCCAGCTTATTAATCAATCTTCTATGTGGAAAAGTATCGAAAGCTTTGCTAAAGTCAAGGTAGGCAACATGAACTGCTCCCCCTTGGTCCACCACTCTGGTTACCCAGTCAAAGAAATCTATGAGATTAGTTTGACAGGACCTTCCTTTTGTAAACCCATGCTGTCTTGGATCCTGTGCTTCTATGGATTCCAGGTGTTGCACTATCCTTTCCTTAAGAAGTGCCTCCATAATCTTGCCTACTACTGAGGTAAGACTGACTGGTCTGTAGTTCCCTGTCTCCTCCCTGCTACCACTCTTGTGGAGCGGGATCACGTGAGCCCTTCTCCAGTCTTCTGGGACCTCTCCTGTGCTCAGAGACTCACTAAACAGTTCTGATAATGGCTCTGCTAGTTCCACCCTTAGCCCCTTTAGTACCCTGGGATGTATGCCATCAGGTCCCATTGCCTTGTCCCCCCTGAGATTATCGAGCTCTTGTAGGACCCTTTCTTTTGTGAAGGGACTAGTGCACACCTCCCCCCCCCCCGTGTCCATGGTGCTGAGCTGTGGGCCCTGTCCTACCTTTTCTCAGTAAATACTGAGCAGAAGTATATATTAGGATAGATGCTTTTACATGGTTCTCTTCCTCACATGCCCCCTTATCTCCTTTGATCTTAGCAATACCCCCTCTGGACTTTCTCCTTTTACTGATGTATCTATAGAAAGTCTTGTCACCTTCTTTTACTGTTTGTGCTGTCTATGTTTCTATGTTTCCTTGGTTTGGGCCTTTGCCTGCCTTACTGCCTTCCCTGCTTCCCTTAGGGAAGTTTGGTATGCCTCCCTATCTTCATCACGCTGCGTTCCCTTATATTTCCTGAAGGCCAGCCTTTTGACTCTGAAGTGGTTTCCTTCTTCTTTTGCACTTCCTTTTCTCTCTAGCACAATGGGATGTTGCTTCAAGTACTGCATCCTTAATACTTGCCCACTTTGCCTGTACCCTCTCACCTGTATTTTTTTTTTTCCAGGGCTAGCTTAACTCTGTTGGCCATCTTATCAAAGTCAGCTCCTCTGAAGTCCCATATTTTTGCCTTGGAATGGGATGGTTTAGTTCTAGTGGCCAAATTGAACCATACCATGTGATGTTCACTTGCCCCCCAGGTGACCTTCTACTTGGAGATCTGTGATCCTTTCCCTGTTAGTCAGTACTAGATCTAGGAAAGCCCTGTCTCTTGTGGATTGTTGTACCAGTTGTTTGAGGCCCTCCCCCTGCAGGGAATCCACCATGTGTCTAGTTCTGGCAGATGTTCCTGGTGATATTGACCAATCTGTATCTAACATGTTGAAGTCTCCCATTATCAGAACCTCCCCTTTAGCTGTCATGTTTTGTATATCTTCTAATAGTAATGTGCCTATGTCCTTCCCCTGATCTGGGGGACTGTAGACAACCTCAGTTCATATGGCTGTCCCATATCCTGTTTCCAGGGTGGCCCACAGTTCTTCTGGCTCCTTATGTGTATTCTGAATTTCTGTAGTTTTGATATTTTCATTGACATACAGGGCCACTCCACCCCCCCCCCTTCCTTTTTGCACTTCACTCTCTTCTGAACAGTACATAGCCAGGTACTGAAGTCTCCCACATGTGGTTACTGGTAAACCACGTCTTGCTAATTGCTACTATGTCCAGTTTAGCCTCTGTCATTATTGCCTGCAGGTCTGGGATCTTGTTTCCCAGACTGCGAGCATTTGTGTACATGATTTTCCATTGGCCAGATTTCGGTGTGTTAGTTGTTGGGTGAGGTCTGATGTTTCCCTTGTGCATCGTATGGGGAGCTGGACCTTTTTCCTTACCTGGTGATGCAAATGAACTGCAAACATGCTGAACTCCTGTTTGACCACTAGCTGAAGGGGGTAGGGGTGTTCTTCCCATTCGACGTATGGGGTGCTGCACCCCACTCCCCATTTGCTAGTTTAAATATTCTGCAAAGGCGTCAAACTTCTGCCCCAATGCACTGACTCCCTCCTTAGTCAGATGCAGTCCATCAAATTTAAAGAACGTTCGCTCCCCAAACTGTTGCCAGTTCCCTTCAAATTTGTGTCCTTTTTCCTGGCACCAGCCCTTGAGCCACATGTTTAGCTCCCCTATCTCCCCTTCTCTGACCTTCCGTCCATCTACCCCCCTCTCCCAGACTGGCAGGATCTCAGAGAAGAAGATGCGGATGAAATGGATGATAGTTTGTCACCCACCCAGGTCAGGTTTTCCTTGGTCTCCACAACTGACCTGCTGGCGAGATCATTAGTCCCTATGTGTACCAGGACTTCAATGTTTTCTCCTGCTTCCTGAACAATTTTAGCAATGTGGTCAGTGTCTCTTCATGCTGATGTACCTGGGAGACATCTGACCATTACCCCTGGCTGGAGATAGATATCAACTCCCCGAATCATGGAGTCTCCTACGATCAGAAGTTGTTTGGATTTCCTTCTTGCTTTTTTTGTTTTGGTTCCTGTTTTGAACGAGTTTTGTTGTGCTAGCTCCTGTGCTGCAGTGTTCTGCTCTGCAGTGTCCTCTGCCCCTTTGTTTGATTTCGGAGATAGAGGCAGATACCCATTTGTAGTTTTTATGTGGTTTGCGGAGGTAGTATGTTGGGGAGCACCGAGTGATGGGGCACCCGATTTGCCAGGGGACCCCTGCGACCTAAATAATTACCGCCCAATCTCCTTGCTCCCGGCCTTGTCAAAACTATTGGATAAGGTAGTAAATGAACAGCTCAGATCTCTTCTGTAAAGTTTTAATCTACTAAACCCAATTCAATCCAGTTTCCATCCAATGCATAGTACCTTCACTGCCCTTGCCAAGGTTATAAATGACTGGCAGTCCGCATTTGATAACAAGCAATATATATGCACCTTGTTTCTGGACCTTAGCAAGGCTTTCGACACGGTGGACCATGATTTACTCCTGGTGACCCTGAAGAAAGTTGGGGAAGACAACCTGGCCCTAAGCTGGTTTGCAAACTATCTTGTGGACAGAGAGCAGCAGGTCAAGGCTGAAGGAGACCTATCACCAAAAAAAATACTCATTAGAAGTGTCCCCCAAGGATCCATACTTGCTCCACTTCTCTTTGCCATTTATATTAACCAAATCGACACTGGCCTAAAGTCATCTAGTATCCATCTCTTTGCTGATGATACAGTGCTATACATTGACAGATCAACTCTGGATCAAGCTATTTTGGACCTCTGGAACGATTTTGACACCCTCCAAAAAAATCTGCTCAACTTGAAACTCCTGCTCAATGCCAAAAAAACTAAGGCCACGATTTTCTCTCCACTGGCCCCTCATCTCAAAAAAAATAACAGATAAGGTTCCTCACATAAGCACCCTTTTGGGAGAAGCCCTGGAGTTCATGGAACAATTCAAATACCTGGGGGTCTGGGTTGACTACAAATTGTCCTTCACTGATTACATTTAAGAACTCACTAAGAAACTGCATCAACGGCTTGGTATTTTCTTCAGGATCAAGCACTCACTAACCCAAGAGGCTAGAAAACTCCTAGTCTAAGCTACTGTACCTTCCTGCCTCTCCTAGACTATGTGGACTTCCTATATAGCCATAGTACTAGCACAGCTCTCTCCAAGTTTGATACCCTATACCACAGAGCCCTTAGGTTAATTTTGGATGCTCCTTATGACATGCATCACTGCATCCTCTATTCTTCCATAGGCTGGAGCTCCCTTAGCTTCAGGAAGCAAAAGAATGCTATTCTATGGACATATAAGGCAATCACTCATAAATTACCTCAGTACCTCACAAGCTGCCTAACTCCCTGCATCCCTAGTGCCTATTCTCTCAGAAGTCTTACCATCTTATCTCTGGCTATCCCTAAAGTTAAAACGCACTTTGGTAGAGCCTCAATAAGCTTCACTCTTCCTGTGCTCTGGAATAAGATCCAGAAAACCTTAAGGCTCACTTGCCTTATCACGTTCTTCCTCTTCAAATCCTTGTTCCTGAGGATCTTCTCCGAGACCTGTCATTGCTTCAAATCAAGGTCTCAACACCACAATTTGTTACTGCTTTAAATTCTGGACTTAAGTCTCAACCATTGCCTGAGGCGTCTTTTGAGTCCTCCCTTCTGTCATTGTCCAAATCAAGGTCCCAACATCACGATCTGTCTTTGCTTCAGATATTGAACTTAAACCCCAACCATTGTCTGTGGCATCAGCCGTGTTCTCCCCTTGAACAGTCCTTCCTCCCTAGGCCATCATGTCCAACCCTCTCCTATCTCATCTGACCTACCCTCCCCACTCCTCTACCCCCCTCCCACCCCATTTGCCAGGACATGCCTACAATACTTATCAAAGGACTCTTACATCTCAATCTTCTTCGCGCTTTGACGCTAGAGGAACTGCCACTCCTGCTCACTATGACTCCTCCAATGATGTTTACTGTATAGACTTTAGCTCATTACCTTACGTCCATATATCTGTATCCATGTAATTGTATTTAAATGGTACTACCTCCTGTTGAACCTATTGCTATGTTCTGGTGCAAGTATCTTGTCACATGTGATAGTTACATGTTATTATGTTGTTATTATTACTACTATGTAATTGTTATGTACGTTCACGCAACTTGTTATGTCTTAACCCTTTTGGCAATTGTTTTGCCCCAGGTCCATCTTGTAAATGAGCTTGTCTCAATGATGTTCCGCCTGGCAAAATAAAGATTTTGATTGATCAATTGATTCTGTCATCTATGCGGTCATGTACTTGTTCAGTTGGGGGCAGGGGACAGACTCAGGTGGATAGGCCAATTGGCACTTAAGACCAGGAACACCATATGCATGAGACCCTACCTAACTACATTTTATTCTGTGGAGGACTGATTGACACCTGAAGAGGAAAAACTTCGGCAAGTGGAATGTCCTTGAAAACTACTACAAAACATTTAAACTTACTGTCTCAAGCAATTGTAACTAAAACAATTCACGTAAACTTTTTTATACTCCGATTTTATTCAGTCTTTCCAGGCAATAACGAAGAAACAACCTATAATATTGTTGTCTGTGAAATGTGTTATCATTTTCTATGTTTCTATGTTTCAAAAGGCAGCTGTTGTTGACTGTAGCCAACTCTTGTTTGGGATGCAGGAGCAAATGGCATGAATGGAGTATGACAATTCAATCATCACCAATGTTTGAATAAAACATAGCTACAATACCATAAAATAAGCAGACTAATCACAATATTTTATGCTGTTTTATAGTAGTATGTATTATTTTTTTGTATTTAAACATTCATCCTTTCTGTATGATTTTAGATTATTTGTTACTTATTTATGCCTACATTTCTAGTATGTCTAAGTTTAATTTATAATATTGTAAACTATTTTTTAATTTACTTTTACCATGCTGTTGTGTTCCGTTGAAAAAATTATAAAATTTATCATTGAAAAAAAATAATCACAATCTGTTGCCATGGAAATTATTATGAAGTCGCAGGAAGGAGACTGTGACATCACGTATAGACAAACAGCAAGAGCAGGTAAAGTCCAAAGGGCAAGAATGTTGTTTCCATACAGTTTCCTTGGTAACAGAAAATAAGTGGGAAAAAAACAAGAAACATTGGAACCACAACTGGAACTGTGTATAATTCTTTTTTTTTTAACTTACATTGTGTTGTTTAAAAAAAACAGCATCAGGTATGTCTGTATAAGACATTAGCACTCACCCCTTCAATGTGCCCTGCTTCTCTTTGTGTACCGATCAGTTGTTTTTCTCAGCTCGGAAGTCTTCACTCAGGACCCCCTCCCGGGTTTGCCCCCTCATACCTCTCTCTCTCTTAAGCAACTGCTATGGTCTCCCTTTCCCTTTGTTTGCTTCTGTCCCCATTTAGCTGTCACCTGATCATGTTTCATGTTTGCCCCTGCTTAAGGTGCCATATTATGATGTTAAGTTACGGTCATTCTTAGTTGTTGCCTCACAACAGTTGTTAGTTACAGCTTTCAGCCATTATGTCCAGTTATCTATATCAGCATGGAATTGTTATCTCAACTTGCCTGTAACTATTATCATTTCTGTTCCCTCCCCCTGGTTCTCACCTGGAAGCAAGCAGCTGCTCAGTGCACCTTTCCCAGTTACCAATTTTCAAATAAATAAAACAAAAAAACATATTGCAGCAAATAGTATGTTGTCATGTTCAGATTGCATTTGCTGCTGTAGTTTGTTGTATATTTTTGACGGTGTCTATTGCATTGTATTGTGTCTGTACCCATTTGCTTGTATATCATATTCATGATCTGTTTGTTCTAGCTGTATCCCGATGTCTCACCTCCTACTGTACCCTCTCAAGTCATGACTGAAAACAAGCAATTATTTTGTCCACTGCACTTAACTGGGAAACAAAACTTACACACATAAATAAATAAATAAATATTCTCATATAGGTGGCATCACAACACTTGAGGAGGAACAAACTGTTATGGATACAACTTTTTACATTATGTGCTACTGCCTCACATACGAACATACGAAACTGCCAGCAGATACAGGCCATATGGTCTATCAAGTCTGCTCGAGTGGGCAGCTAACAATCCCTTATACTGCAGCTGTCCCTCCCTCCCCTTCCCCATCACGGTGACCCTCCCTCTCACTTTGTCCCATCCCCTTAAAACTGCCCACCAACTTACAGGACACCACCTCTTCAGGCAGCGTGTTCCATATAGACACCACCCTTTCTGTGAAAAGTGCTTCCTCATTTCTCTCCTGAATCTTCCCCTTCAATCTCAGACCATGCCCCCTTGTGGGTCTCCACCCCCCTCAACTTAAAAATCTCCTCTGTACCAGTCTTGTTTCTATCCTTCATGTATTTAAAGGTCTCAATCATATCTCTACAGTCCCTCCTTTCCTCCAGGGAGTATATGTTAAGCTTCCTCAGCCTCTCCTCATAGGGTTCATCCTCCAATCCCATGATCATCCTTGTTACTCTGCACCAGACCCTCTCTGGTAATCTAACATCTTTCTTCAAGTATGAGCACCAGTACTGCACACAGTATTCCAGGTGCGTCCTCACCAATGATCTGTACAGAGGCAGGATCACTTCCATTCTCCATCTGAAGGTGATTCCTCAAGCAATATGCCCTAGCATCTTATTGGCTTTAGCTGCTGCCTTCCTGCACTGTGCTGAGTGGTTCATTTGCCCCATTATTATCACCCCAAAATCGTTCTCCTCCTCTGTAGTAGCTATCTGCACCCCTCCCAACTGATAACACCTCCTTGGGTTCCTTGCTCCCAGGTGCATGACTTTGCACTTCTTAGCATTGAGCTCCAGCTGCCATGTGTCTGACCAGTTCTTAAGTTTTGTCAGATCCTCCTGCAGCCCCTGCCACCCTACTGTAACATCCACCACCGCACTGATCTTGGTGTCATCTGCAAAAAGACTAATATTGTTCTTAATGCCATGTGAGATGTCGGCTATGAAAATGCCAAACAACACCGAGCCCAGTACTGAGCCCAGTGGCACCCCGCTCATTACAGCCCTTGGAGCCAAGAGTTCCGCTCCCACCACTATGCTCTGTTGCCTCCCTTGCAGCCAATTCTTGATACAATTCACCGTCTTTGTCCCTGCTCCCTGGTATTCCAACTTGCTAATCAGCCTCCCATGTGGCACTGAATCAAATGCCTTGCTGAAATCCAGATACAGGACATCTACCACATGGCCCTTGATCAGTTTCCTAGTCACCCAGTCATAATAGTCAACCATGTTGGTCTGGCAGGATCTTCCAGAGACAAACCCATGTTGCTTCCCAACCTGGAAACCATTACCTTCTAGAAAGGTTACTAACCTCTCTTTAAGGATTGTCTCTATTAACTTTCCAACAATGGATGTGAGGCTTACTGGTCTATAGTTCCCCGATTCATCCTTGGGTCTGTTTTGTGGATTGGCACCATGTGAGCTAACCTCCAGGCGTGGGGTACACATCCTGTTTCCAGACAGGCATTGAACAAGTCTGCCAATGGCTTTGCCAGGACCTCCACCAATTCCTTCCGTAGCCGGAGGTGTATGCCATCTGGTCCTGGCACCTTATCCACCCTCAGTGCCCTTAAACCTTCAAGTACCCTGCTGTTCACAGCAGTAGAGAAACCACAACATGATTTTGAAGATTAACATTTACTCACAATTCGGTAGGCTAACACTCCATTGCTAGTAGGTAGGTTGAGAGTTTTTAAGAACAGATCATCAGTGGTTAAATTGGAAATTTTTAGGTGGGGGAAATCTCACATCTAGATTTCTAGGTGGTTAAACTATTATTTCTAGGTGGTGGAACACCAATATAATAGTCAATGGAGAAAGATGACAGAGATGGTGGAACTCTCATTCAATTTTTTAAGAGGTGGTGGAGCTAAGATCCTGTGGGTTCCTGTCCAATTTAATCCCTGCAGATCATACAGGACTAAATTACTAGAAATGAACTGTCTGTCACAACAGTGTTACTTATATGCTTTAAGAACATATAAAACTGGATTCAAAGCAGTTTGTAGTACCATTACCCCATCTAGTGGTGTTAAACAGAAAGGCGTGAGACCCAGTCAGCAATAAAATTGTATATAAGGGTTAATAAAGCCCACAAAATGTTACACAGAATAGCAGACCCAGAGCCAGGCTGCTGATACCATCTTAACCAATACATTATTATGCAATTTCTCTAGCATTGTATAAAGCACAAAACCTTAAGTTCAAGCAACATGTCAAAAACAAATTCATTACAGTTAATGCATTATTATTTCAAATACCATATGAAAATCTGGAGACTACAGAAGTCAGTAAAAGTCATTAATTCCTGGGGAGTAAAGCAATACAAGAATACTTACCATTTGCACTTGTCAGCCATCCAAGTCATCAGATTCATCAGCACCTCAGGCCTAAAATTCAGTTGGTCATTTTGCATTCCACTTCCCTGTGTGACAGAGATCAGTGAACTGAAATGTCTTCCCTCCATGCACCACACAGAACATGACAGGCATAATGAGAGAGTTGTAATAAGCAGATGCAGAGGCAAGGTACTTAAATTTCAATGCTTTACTAGCCATCTTAACGTTGCACTATGCAGCTAGGCAAACTGTCTAAATCTGGTGGGTTATAGCCCGTCAATCACTGTATATAGAGAGTTCAAATGTGAGCTCAGTGTCAGTGTCAGTGGCTCAGTAGGTAACACACTCGCCTCTGAGGCCAGGAGATCAGAGGGCTGTGGGTTCAGTTCCCACATCTGGCACTTGGGTTAATATCCCAGTACTGATACTGTAGTGCAGCATGAGAGGGGTGCTGCACTTCTGAGTTGCTGTCTTTCGGATGAGACGTTAAAACAAGGTCCCATCTGCCTGGATTGACGGTAGTTCAGGTGGATGTTAAAGATCCCATGGCACTTATCGAAAAGAGTAGGGAACGTTTTTATTAAAACAAAAACACACTTTTTTCCAAAACAAAAACAAATCACACAGTCATTATGATATCAATATTATCTACCCAATTCCAGTAACTTTTTTCCACAGCTCTCTTGCTTTCTCTTCTCCCCATAATTTACATTCATCTTGAAAAATGTTATCTACTTCATCTTGAAACTTAAAAAAAAACATCCTGTACAGTCAAATCCTTATTCTGCAAAAATCTTGAGCATCTGTTTTGCCATATAGACCTTTTCAAAACTGCCAAAGTAACATAGACTGTATTTTTATTAACTTTGTCCCATTCTTTTGTTAACTGACCATAGATCAAAATCTTGTATGTCATATCTTTAAAAGCTTGCATCCCCCAATAACTGGCTACCATACCCCAAAAAGGTTAAATAAAATCACAATCAAAAAATAAATGCTGCATGCTTTCCTCTTTTGTCCCACAATCTCTTTCTCCACATATTCTTTCCTCCATTCTTTTACGTTTATGGTTACCTCTCACGTTTAACTTCCCATGACTACACATCTATACTACATCTTTCATTTTTCCCGGAATTCCTTTTTATAATGTAACAGCTAAAATTTCCTGCTCTTTTATTCATTTTTCTTCCTTAAAAACTTGTTTTTCCCAGAAATTCCTCTCCATAATTTCTTTATACATCTGTTTTCTGTTACCACTAATTAGAACATCCATTGTTACCCCCCACTGGGTTAAATACTTCCTTCCAATTTCCATATATATTGGCCATACTTTACCTCCTACTATATTCCCTTTCTTCCCAATACATTTAATGAAAGGTACATTCCATTGCTGTGTTAATCAAGACCAAGCTTTGTTCTCACCTTTTACTAATGGTACAATATTTGAAAACACAAAAATATTAATATAAAAAACAATTGGATTTATCATGTTTAAACCCCATCTTTTATGGTCATATACATTATTCCCCTTTTAATAAGATTTAACTTGCTACCCCACAATAACTGAAAAAAAAAGGCTTTGAATTTTGGATTACATTTGAAATGGTACTGGAAAAATGTATGTTAAAAATAAAAATATTGGGACAATAAACGTTTTTAATAAGTAAATTCTTTTTTCTCGTGTCATACTCCATTGGTTCCATTTATGTACTTTTATTTGGGTTATTTGATACTTTTCTTCCCAGTTTTGTTGTATTGCATCATCCCCTCCAAATCTTATTCCCAGCACTTTAATGCTTCCTTTTGCTATCTCCAAATCTCCTCTTTTCCTTTTTCTCCACTGCTCCAAAGGATAAATTCTACTTTTCCCTTTATTTATCTTAATCCCTGTATATTGGCTATACTTCTCTACTGTCTCTATTAACTTATCCCCTGAACTCTGATCTTTCACTAAAACTAAGCAATCATCTGCATAAGCACTTGTTTTATTCAGTTCCCTATTTTGCCATACAATAGTTTTAATCTCTTTCTCCACCTCTATTCTCCTCAGAAGTGGGTCTAGACAAAATACATATAGTAGGGAACTTAATGGGCACCCTTGCCGAATCCCATTCCTTATATACATTGAAGTCCCTAGATGCCCATTAACCATAGGACAAATTTGCGCTTCGTTATATATTGCTTTTATTAAACTAATTCATTCTGTTGGAATTTTAAACTTTTCTAAGGTATCCCACACATACTGATGTTTTACAACATTAAATGCCGTTTCTTGATCCAGGGCATACAAATACCCTTGCAAAGAATCCTCCTGTCCTTTGTTTATGACTTCCCTAATATAAATTAAATTTTTTTGTGTGCTACGTCCAGGAATAGCACACGTTTGAGACTGCAATATCAATTTCTCTAAAAAAGTCCTTAACCTATTATTTATTACCTTGGCTAAAAGTTTGTAATCTGAAGTCAATAAACTAATGGGCCTCCAATTTTTAAGTTGTGTTTTTTCTCCTTTTTTATGCAAAAAAATTGTTATTCCTTTTTTCATGCTTTCTGCCAAATTGTCTCCATTCATTATACCATTGTATACTCTTGTTAAAATGGGAGCTATTTGTTTTTCCAAAATTTTATAGAACATATTCGGAATCCCATCCACCCCAGGTGCCGTGTTATTTGACAAATATTTTATTGCCTCTTTCACTTCTTCTTCTTTAATTTCCCCCTTTATCGCCTCTGCCTCATCTTCCTCCAACTCTGGCATCTCAATTGTCAGAAAAAAATCCTCACTTTTCCTACTTCTTTGTTGCTGGTATTTTTCCTTCAAAAACTCTTGTACTGTACATTTAATATTTTCTATAGCTGTATGTATCCTCTCTTTTCCATCCTGTAATTTGTACATAACTGGTTTTTTTTTTTTTTATCCTCCTTCCTTGCCCTCTGGTCTACCACTCCTTCTGGCTGCTCATGCCTCCTGCGACCCCTCGCCCTGACCCCCCCTCCCCACACCCCAGATCGCAGCCGACCCAGGGGTGGCCCGGCGTATCCCTTCTCCGGGTGAGTCCCCCTCCTCCAAGGGGAAAGGCACCGGGGGACAACCAGCGCACACTAGATTCAGTCCCTGTGTGCTGCTGAGGTGGGTTTGGAGGCATCAGGGCATCTCGGGCCGACAGGAGCACAGCAGCCATCATCCGGCAGACCAGGAGGCCGGATTTTCCGTTTTTCTCCCCGGGGCATGGCGTGCCACTAACGTCTGGGCAAAGCCGACGTTCACCACGCCTCCATGTGCATTGAGGTTCTGCTGCTGGTCTCCCCAGCCTCCGCCAGGGGGTACCAGACTGCGAGCCTCGTCCCCTCCCTCCCCCCTGGAGTAGGCGAGCAGTCGTGGGACGCTCGAGCCTACTCCCCCCGGCCGGCTCTCCAGCGACCCGAGTCCATTCCCGAACCCAGGTCGCCGGCGTCACAAGTGGAAATCCAACCGCTGCACCGACGAGCCGGCTAACTCGATTTTCTATTCTTTCTTTACTACTATCATAAGGATTTATATGATATTGTGTTCCCTGGGTACCACTTTTTTGTTCCATAATTAAAGACATGACCCTATTATATTGGTATTCTTTCATTTTAAACTTAATTTCTTCAATTTGTTTAGATTCATCCACCTTATCTCTAACCTGCCTTGTCAAATTTATATAAGCTAGCCCTTAATTTTAAATACTTCCCATAATTTGTTGCCTCTACTTTCTGTCCTTCAATCATATATTGTTTGATTTCATTTTTAGTATCTTCCCACCATTCTGTTCCACTATCATATAATTCCATAACTGTTAACTTATCTTCCAGTATTATTTTAATCTTTTCTATACAAGTATCTTCTTGCAGCTTAGCTGTATTCATCATCCAATAGCCTTTTTCTATTCTCATCCTATTCCCCAAGTTAATTTCAACTTCTACTGCCATATGATCTGATGTCTCAATTGGTATACTCCTAGTATAAACTACCTCCACTTTTTTTTGCACCATTCAGAAATCTATACGAGTGGAACCTGAACCCTTGAAATATATGTGTTCTCCTTTTTTCCCTTTTAACTTATATCCATCCTCCATCCCAGCTTTATCTAACATTCTTTCCAAGTGAGACGTATCACAAACATTTATTGATGTTGCCCTCCCCAATCTGCTGTAGATAACCCACAGTTAAAGTCTCCCCCACACCACAAGTTTTGAAGTATGCAAATAAGCCACTATTTGATCTATTAGCATATTCCTTTCTTTTTTCCTTTGTGGATTATAAATTACAATAATTCTCACAGAATTCTTTTTTAAGATAACATCAATAATCATAGCCCTTCCAGGTACCAAATCTATTACTTTTAAAATTTGAACATCATGAAAAGAGAAAGCTACTCCTACCCCTGTATACCTATCTATCCCAAAGGACCATAAGGATGGTCCCCATGTCCAGTCTTTCTGAGTTTGTTGAATTTCATCTATAGTGTGTAACCTTGTGTCTTGGAATACATATAAGTCACTTTTCAAGTCATACAGTATTTTAAAAGTTACCAGCCTCTTCCTTCTATTTTTAATACTATTTGTATTATGCGTGAGGCATTTTAAAAACTTCCCATTTTGTTTTCCCCTCACTTTTACCCTGCCTCTTTAGATTTTTTTCCTTTTCTTTGACACTTGCATGTCTGTTGTGTCTCCATCTTCCTCTCCTGCACCCTCAGAAAGATCCGTGTTGGACCGATCAGAGCCCTCCTCCATAGTGGACCATTCCTTGTCTTGTAATAAGGTGTATTTATTTGTTAACTCTACACCTTCATGATCTTTTTCCAATGAAATAATTTGTTTTGCTGTACTCTTCTTTTTGTTTTTAGATCTTGTAACCATAGTAAATCCAGTTTCTTTTTCTGTCTTCCCTTCCATTTTAAAAGACCCTGTTTTTTCTTTTGATTCTTTTTGCTCTGGTATTACCAACCCTTTAGTCCAAGGTTGTACCTTTATTCCTTTTTCCATGTCCTCTCTGATAATGGCTTCCCTTATTATCTTATCTTGCTTCTCTTTCTCTTTCTGTGCCACAGCCAGGTAGACATCTTGCTCTGCTCTTTCTCCAGTTTCTGGGCTATTATGGGAAGCCCGGGAAGATTTTGCAAAGGTGTGCCCTTCCTCTTCACACAAACTACATTTAACTTGGTTTGTGCATTCTGCCCCAAAATGCCCAACAACCCCACATAGGCCACACTTGACTTTACCACAGACATTACTTAAGTCACCTCGCTCTCCACATTTGTAGCAGGCCCGCACTTGGCCTGCATAAAAAAAACAATGCCTCTATCTTGGCCTAGAAAGAAACAGTTTGGCAAATGTTGAATTTCCCCATCCACTTGTTTAAGTGTTAATTTATATTTCCATCCACCTGTCCACAGACCATTTTCATCCAATATCAGTTCCGGCGGCCCATGCATTACACCCCTCTGCTTGATCCAGAAATGAATGTTGACCACATTGACGCCTTCATTTCGAAATAACACAGTCACTATCTTAAAAGCAGGTTTTGATAAGGGAATAACTGAGAAATCCTTCCATAAATCTGTATATTTAATTTGCTGATATAATTTCCAAAAGCGGTCTAACCCTCCTCCATGTTTAAAACTTATGTCAAATTCTGTACTTCCTGGTACATGAATAAGGGCATATATTTCATATGGATAAAACTTCATTTTATTCATTAAGAGTTCTTTCCCAATAAAAATTCTGTTGAGCACATCCTCAGAGGGCCCTCTAAATCTCAGGTGTACCGCGTTTCTTCTTTTAGCTTGCTGTGGTTTTATATCTTTAGGAAATAATCTTTCTTTAGTATTCCCGCCCCAGGGTTTCTCCTTCTGGCCTTCCCCTTCCTCCTGTGTTTCTTTATCTGTTAATATCATTTTCTGCTCAAGCTCCATAGATAACTCTTCATTCTTGCTATCAAGTCCATCAAAAATTATCTCTTTTGTTTTATCTGCCTCTGATGTTACATCTTTCTGTTTTTCAGCTTCATCCACTTTTTCCCCAAATTTACTTTCTACATCCCTTGTGTCTTCTTTTTGTTTTTTACTAATTCCTGATGTACTGGGCCTGTTTGGATCCCACCCAGACCCATCATTCTTTCTTTTCCAACCTGCTTGTAATAAGGCTTCTGTTGCCCATTCAGGTGTGTCTGCAAAGTCTCTAATTGTTCTCTCTTCTGAATCTGAAACCTCCTTTTTTTCTCCTTTGCTGTTTCCTAATGGGCCCTTTTTTTCTGTGACTTCCTCAATATCTTCGAAATCTGTGTCTTCTTTATTTGTTTTAGCTCTTTCTTTACTTTCTGTCTTGCTTTCTACAATCCTTTTCAGGCCAAGCTGTTTCCGACTTACTTTTGCCTTTCCTTTCTGTGCTGATACTTTCACTTGTTTTTTTTTCCCCATCTCAGCAGGTGCAGCTTGTTTTGATACTGCCACATCATTGCTTCTCAGTTTAGCCTGATAGGAGTCTGGCCTATTTTCTTTGCTTTCCACAACAGAAATATCTGGCTCTATAAGACCTCCTGTTTCTTACTCTTTGCTGATTATTTTCCGAAACATTTTTTTACTCACGCTTGCAACATCTCCTCCCTCCATCTCCAGGAAGAAGTTTCTCTCTTAATTCCTTCTTTCCTTTCCAGCTTCTCACTTGATCTTCTTGATCCATAAAGTGTCTGAACTCATTTTCAGGCCTCTAGTGGTATACAAGACAGGGAGGAGGCCTCTCCCTGCCACATCAGCACTTCCTCCTCCTCTGCTGTCCAGCTCCAAATGTGCTCCTCCACTCTGCTCTCAGGAAGTCAAGCCTTCTACTGGAAGTAGGGAATTTCCCAGTGTCCTGACCAAATTTCCCTCATTCACTAAAAATACCACCAACAGCTTAATCTGGTTCAAGGTCAGTTGGCATTCATCTGTATCTCCCTCCCCTGGGTCGTGCCTGAAAATAGGCAGGATTTGTCTAGTGCACTTACCCGGTCAACAAAAACTAAATAAATAAAATGTTATGACGTCATGTAGCAAGTGCGTCATTAATATTCATGAGGTAACATTAACCATATCCTCACATCTCCTCGTTAAGTATGTTTGCCACTTAATTACTAAATTTAGAACTATTAGAAAACATTTTACTTGTTAGTCCAAGTCCCTTTAAGTCCAGTAACGCGCAAGCATTTTGATCGGGCACACACTAACCCTACTATACTGAGTGGGGCTTGCTGAATGGCTGTGCAGGCTCATTAGGGCAACCACCATCACTGGTGATGCCACTGGTGGCAGGTCCTCACTGAAGTTCAGAGATGGTTGTACCACCATTGTTGCTGCTCTCTCTGCTGTTGGCATACTTTCTCCGTCCACCGCTCCCTCAGGACTAAGCTCCTCTTTGGATTCCATTTCCCTGTCTTCTCCTTCCTGGCAAGATGAGGGGTCAGTACCTACCATGGACTGGATTGTGGTGCTGGAGGTCCCAAAAGGTCATGGTGATTCCACCGATAGTGCTTGCCATAGACAGAAACAATATAGGACTGGGTGGGGGTTCTGTGCAGGCAATACCACAACCACAGAGGTCCATTTGTGCTGGTTAGTGCACAGATGCACCTGCTGTCCTGGAACCAGCTGAGGCAAGGAATGTGAAGTTCTATCATAATAATACTGTTGCGTTCTCTGAGCAGACTCTAGCATAGCATGTACATTTGTTTCTGGAACCCTAGGCTTCAGAAGTTCAGGCCTTGTACAACGTGTTGGTACAATGAGCCATTAGTAACTGTGCAGGGGACCCCATGGCTTCGATAGATGTGTTTCTCAAATCAAGCAGCGCAGTATATGGATCACTGTTGTCTTTCATGGCTTTCTTCAGTAAGTTCTTGATAATTTAGACAGCTCTCTCAACCATTCCTTTACTCTGGGGGTATCTGGATGATGATGTGATGTGCTTGTAAATATATTTCTTAGCAAAAATCTCAAACTCTGCACTGGCAAATTGTGGCCCATTGTCCGTAATAAGAGTCTCTGGTATGCCATGCCTAGCATATTGAGGTTTAATATGATTGATCACAGTTTGACCTATAGTATTTTGTAGTCTGGACATTTCAATAAATTTTGAGTAATAGTCCACCATCACTAAGTACATTTCTCCGTTAAGGTCAAATAAATGAACCCCCATCCTTTTCCAAGGTCTGTCTGTACTTCATGAGTGTGCAGTGATTCTCTGAGTTGGGCTTTTACTGTAGGTGGCACAGATGTCACAATTTGTGACCAGATCATTGATTTGACTGTTCATTTCTGGCCAAAACAAGACATCTCTAGCTTTTCTTCTGCATTTCTCGATGCAGAGATGGCTACCATGTATTTTGGTAAGCATTTATTTCCATAATGAAGCAGGTACTATCTGTCTTTTGCCTTTAAGGAGCAGATCATTCTCAGTCATGATTTCTTCTCGAAAGAGCCAGTAAGGCCTGATAGCCAGATCCACTTGTGACCTCTCAGTAGGCCAGCCTTGCAATACGGTTTCTTTTAATTTTTGTAGTTCTGGGTCTCAGACTGTTTCCACCTGAAACTGTTTCAATTTTTCATCAGTAATGGGTATTTTCTCAACTGTATGTACTTCACATTTGTCACTTTCATTTTCTGGCAGTGTTCTATTTTGTACCGCTCTGCTAAGGGCATCAGGAATATGCAGCTCTTTCCCAGCTTTTTACATGACCTGTAAATCATATTTCTGTAATTTGAGCATTATTCTCTGTATTCATGGTGAATGATGCTCAAATTGCAGAATAGTTGGTGAAGAAACTAGAAGGGGAAGGGATCAGATCCATGTCAGTGCATTAGCTGCTCCTTGCTGCTTTTAAATTGCTTCTTGTGGATTTTACTTGATAGAAGGTTTTTTTTTTCTTCTTACTGCTTCTAAGGGGCTAGCATGGCATTGTTTTGGGGCTGTTAGAATTTTGAAACCTATTTTGGTGTGCTGTAAGTGGGCTGATTTGTCTTGTTTCACTTGGTAACAGGCCAAGTTTTCCTTACTAGTTAAAATGGGCTAGCAGGGAACTGTTTGGGAGCTGCTGAAACTTTGAAACCTGTTTTGGTGTGCTTTAAGTGGAACTGTCATTTCTTTAAATTGGAGGCCTGTTTCTTCTGATTTCAAACCTATTTTGGTGTGTGTTTATTGGGGCTGTTATGATGGGGCTGTTTCTTTGAATTGGAAACCTATATCTTCTTATGTCTAGCCTATTTTGGTGTGTTGGTGAGGCTGTTTGAATTGGAGACCTGTTTCTTCTGATAGAAAACCTATTTTTTGTGCTTTTAGTGGAGTTGTGGTTGCTTTTTGCTCTCTTCACTAGCTGCAAAGTCTAGTGCATAGTGGGGGAAGGGTGTTAATTGTCTGGCCAGGAGCCTTAGCTATCTGATTGTTTCTGGAAGGCACGGGCTGGTCCCACCACCCTGCCCCTCACCCCACCTGCCCCAGGTACATCATTTCCTTTATACTGGGGGTTCTGACATCACTCCCCCAAAAGGGCAAAGGACATGCACCTGTCATAGCAGAAGCAAACGTCCAGGAAAGGAACAGCAGTGAGCGAAGAGGTGACTGCTATCTCCGTAGAGGGAAGTAACTGCGACACAAGGAGCTTTCATTTTTACCTGTTTGCATTGGTGTTTGCATTGTGGAAAGGAGGGGTAGGAGTTAGAAGGAGGCTGTTCAATAGTTGCTTACAGTTTCATTTTGGGTGTAGACAGGAGGGATAGGAACTTAAAAGGCAGCTCAATCTATCTAAAGTATATGACAAAGGGGTAAGGGAAGTTGAGAAAAGGAGAAGAATGTTTTGCAATGATAGAGTGGGGAGAGGGGAGACTTGAAGAAGCATTGGGTATCCTTCATCTGGAAAGGTGGGGGTCATTGGTGGGCAATGACAGCAATGGGTAGAGTGGTAGGTTGCAACAACTGTGGTGCTCCAATCTTTCTAAAAATTGCAAAGAGGGTGGGGGGATGTTTAGTGTGCAACCAAATAGAGAAACTTAAAAAGGAGATTGAGGGTCTGCAGGAGGAGTTAAGACAGACAAGACAGACTGGAGGAGGTTATAGCCCAACACTGAAGAGAGAGAGAGGAGGGGCGATGAAGAGGGAGGGCTTTTTGGGCCAATGGGGGAGGAGAGGGTCAGAAGAAGGGAAGCAGAGACAGGGGAGCACAGGTCTAGAAGAACAGTGTGGGGGAAACCAGGTCAAGGGAAAGAAGACAACAGGAAGGAGGAGAAAGAGACTGGTGAGGGGAGGAGGAGAAGTGGCAACAGTCATGGAGTGGAAAGGAGGGAATGGGCTATTATGAGGAGAGAGGAAGCGAGCATTGGAGAGGGGTCTTCAGAAAATCATTTTGCAGTATTAGAGGGAAAGGAGGAGGAGGGAGGTGATGAAATGAGGAGTAACTGATAGAAGTCTGGATGAAACTGGGCTGGGGGGAAGTTCTGCTGGGGGAATTACAAAAGGGGCAGAAGGGGGAACTACTTTGCAGAAGGAAGAGGAGAAGCCAGGAGTGAGAGGTGGGGAGGAATGGAAGCAATCAGTTAGTAAGAGGGGCGGAATCTTAGTGCTGGGGGACTCAATACTAAGAGGAGTCAGGTGGGGTAGCAAAGGGGAGAGGCATAGTCACATTTGGGCAGAAGCCATGATGGGAATGACAGCAGAAAGGGTGGGACAATCTGTTCTAAAATATGCTAGAAGGGGTAGGGAGAAGCCTAATTTAATTATACATTTGGGGACGAATGACCTGGCTAAAATGATGGTAGATACAGTCCAGAGGTGGCTTGAGGAACTAGGACAATTATGTGAGGGGGCAGAAAGATCAGTAACTTTCTCAGAGATACTTCCAGTGCCCAGGGCAAGCACAGCAAGAAAGCTGAGAATAAAGTGTTTTAATGAATGGCTAAGAACCTGGTGTCATGCTAAAGGATATGGGTTGGTGGGGTGGGGGTGGGGAGGGACCTGGGAAGACATTAGTCTCTATGCCAAGGATAGACTAAACTTGAGCAAGGAGGGAAAGAAAGTGTTGAAACAGAGGATGGAGGAGTACATAGAGGAAGCTGAGGATTTAAACTAGAAGAGGGGGTGGCAAGTGGACAAGGGACATACAGAGACCACAGGTTGGGAAGCCATATGAGCTTACTCCCCATAACAGTGGCAAAGGACAAAGAGCAAGTACTAGTGGCAATGCTAGTAAAGGAGGGCAGAAGGGGGAAGGGTGGATGGTGGTCACCCTGAATGCTAGGAGCCTTGGGAAGAAAATTGCAGAGCTACAGACTCTCATGAGAGAGGGGGAGGTGGACATTGCAGCCATCACCAAGACATGGGCCACACAATACAATGACTGGGACCTGTCGATACCAGGGTACAGGATATTTTGTAGGGATAGAGTGATTGGAAAAGGAGGGGTTGTGGCACTATATGTGAGGGAAGGACTGAAGTGTGTAAGGGAGGATGGGGAGGAGGGTAGTATGGAGTCACTATGGATGCAAATCCAGGATTCCAAGAATAGGACTCTCAGGATGGGAGTGGTGTGCAGGAAGCCCTCTCAGACAGAAGAGTTAGACAGAGAACTAGCGGGACAGATCAGGAGGACCTGTAAGAAGGGTAGTGTGGTGACTGTGGGGGACTTCAACATGCCAGGAGTGGATTGGAGTACCCAACAACCAGGAATAGAAGGGAGCAGGTACTGCTGGATGCCCTCCAGGACAGCTTCCTGATGCAAATAGTCAGCAAACCAACCAGGTTATGGAATACCCTTGACCTTGGCTGGCAAGTGGGTAGTTTGTGAGGAAACTTAGGGTGGAAGAACCACTGGCGGGGAGTGACCACCACTCAGTATGGTTCACGTTGGATATGGGTAAGGAAGCAGTGGAATCCGGCACAAGGGTGCTGGACTTCAGGAGGGCCAACTTCGGGAGGATGGGGGAAGTGGTGAAAGGGTACCTAGCCAGAATTCAACCTAGTATGGGCACTAACCAGAGGTGGGAGCTCATACAGCTAGGGATAGTGGAGGCAACCAGAACCAGCAGCAATGCCCAAAGCAAGAAGGCTAGGGCAAAGAAACCTAGTTGGGTGAGCAAGGAGGTCATGGAAAAGGTAGGGAGGAAAACAGCTACCTTTAGGAGGTACAAAAAAAAAACAAGGAGGGGAGAGGACAGGGATGAGTACCTGAAGGAATTGAAGGAGGTGACAAGGACAATATGGGCAGCCAAGGCTTCTATGAAGCTCAGGCTGGTGCAGGGCATTAAGAAGGGGGAGAAGGACTTCTTCAGGTACATCTATGAGAAGAGAAACTGTAAGGACCATATATAGTAAGGATTAGGAAGGAGGGGGGTTGGGTGGAAGCAGGGGGGTGATAAGGCAGAAGCACTAAACGATTACTTCTGCTTGGTACTTACTAAGGAGAAGAGGGGGTGATACCCATAGGGGAGGGAAGGAAGGGCAGAAACAGAGGGGGAGGGATGACAAATAGGGAAATCATGGAGGGAAGGTTCTGGAGGGGTTTGAGGACACAGGATGGACAAGGTGCCAGGCCCAGATGACATCAACCCCAGGGTACTGAAGGAGCTAGCTAACGGAGGTCCTGGCTGGACCTTTGGCAGACCTATTTAATGCATTACTACACTCAGACTGTGCACCTCAGGATTGGAGGATGGCTCATGTGGTGCTCCTCCACAACAGTGGCCCCAAGGATGAACCGGGGAACTACAGACCGGTGAGCCTTACATCTATCGTGGGTAAGCTGATGGAGACTATCCTGAAGGAGAGGCTGGTGGCTTTCCTGGAGGCCAAAGGACAACAGGACAACAGACAGCATGGCTTCATAAATGGCAGATCCTGCCAAACCAACTTGGTGGAGTTCTATGACTGGGTAACTAGGCAACTGGATGGGGGCCATGCAGTGGATGTCTTGTACTTGTATTTCAGTAAGGCATTCGACTCAGTGCCGCATGGGAGGCTGAGAAGTAAGTTAGAAGGCACAGGGGTGGGTGCAGAACTGGTGAGATGGGTAGTGAACTGGCTTCAGGGAAGGCAACAGAGGGTGGTGGTGGGTGGGGAGCTCTCATCCCCAAGGGTAGTGACGAGTGGTGTTCCGCAGAGCTGGTTGTTGGGACCAGTGTTGTTTGGGATATTAATTGCAGACATATCACTGGGCATAAAGAGCAAGATCAGTCTGTTTGCTGATGACATCAAGATGGGAGCAGTGGTGGACGACCTAGGGGGATAGCAGGGGTTGCAGGATGATCTGGCACAGCTGGAAACCTGGTCAGACACCTTACAGCTGCAGTTCAATGCCAAAAAGTGCAAGGTGCTGCATTTTGGGGTGAAAAACCCAAGGAGGAGTTGCCAGCTGGGGCGAGTGCATCTAGCCGAGACAGAGGAGGAGAAGGATCTGGGGGTGCTCATTACGGGGTCAATGAACAACTTGGCATAATATAGGAAGGCAGCTGCAAAGGCCAACAAAATGTTGGGTTGCATTGCAAAGGGTATATTCTCAAGGAGGGGGGAGGTGATTCTGCCACTGTATAGATCATTAGTTAGACCCCATCTGGAGTACTGCGTGCAGTACTGGCACCCGTATCTGAAGAGGGACATTAAGTTACTGGAGGGGATGCAGCGCAAGGCGATAAAGATGATCAAGGGGCTGGGGGACTTACCTTATGAGAGAAGACTGAGGGAGCTGAACACGTACTCACTAGAGGAGAAGAGGGATGGGGGGATATGACTGAAACCTTCAAGTACATGAAAGGAATAAACAAGACAGGTATGGAGGGGCTGTTCAAAGTAAGGGAGGGGAGGGACACCCAGGGCCATGATATGAGACTAGAGGGAGGAAGGTTCAGGAGGGAGATGAGGAGACACTTTTTTACAGAGAGGGTGGTAGCTGGGTGGAATACATTACCGGCAGAAGTGGTGTCCAGTAGAACAGTGGACTGCTTCAAAGGGGCTGGGACAGGGCAAGGGAGGGTCAAGGGAGGGGAAGGGTGGGAGGGAAGGGCAGCTGCAGAATAAGGGATGCTAGCTGCACATTTGAGTAGACTTGATAGACCACTAGGCCTTTACCTGCTGGCAAATTTTGTATGTTCATATGTTCGTATGGTGGGGCAGTGTACAGGGTTTTTTTGAACAAACTTTCGAGAGGCTTGTGATCTGTCTCTCCAAGCACCTTCTGCTCACCGTAAACGTATTTGTGAAATTTAGTGCATCCGTAGATGATTGCCAACATTTTTTTTTCTATTTGCATGTAGTTTTACTCTGTTCTAGTATGCAATCTTGATGCAAATGCAATAGGTCTGTTAGCTTGTCAGACATGCCCCCAGTCCTTCAGAGGTAGCATCAATAGACAGGTCCGCTGGTTTGTACAGGTCATAAAAGGCTAGCACCATGGGGATGCGTGATCATTCTCTTTAATTCGCAAAAAGCTGCTCATGTCTGGAGTTCCAATGCCAAGCCATTTCTTTCTCTAACAGTTCTTTTAAAGATTTATTCAGTGTTGACAAACTGGGTGGTATGAACTTGGCTAAATAGTTGACCATCCATAGAAACATAAAAATTGATGGCAGATAAGGACCGCTAGGCCCATCCAGTCTGCTCATTTTCCCTACCTACTGCAAAAGTCGCAGACCCTACTTGATCTCCAGCTTTACTTTCTCGTTCCTATCGCTAGGGTTCCCCTATGCCTGTCCCATGCATTTTTTAATTTCCCCATTGTTTTTAACCCCACCACCTCTGCTGGGAGTCTATTCCATGCATCCACCATGCTTTCGGTGAATAAATACTTTTTTATTTTTTTTTCTATTCTTTGTTAACCAGGTAAGGCCCACTAGGCACAGGTGCCTGTTTTCAGGGGTGACCCGGGAGCACTGGGACGGTCAAGTGACTTTCTCAGAGTCACACAGTATGCAAGTAGATGTTGTGGGAATCAAATCCAGGTCTGTTTGCTGGATGTACCAAGCTCATTCACAGCTCGTTACTCTAACCTCTAGGCTATACTGCCAGCCCATCTCATCTTCCTCACGTTACCCTTTCGTCTACCACCTTCCAACCTCATGTCATGCCCCCTCGTTCCTGAACATCTCCTTTTCTGAAAGCTGCTACCCTGTAGTAGATGGTACCCTATTTATGCCCTTTAGATATTTGTAGGTTTCTATCATATCTCCCCTGTTCCTCCTCTCCTCCAGAGTACACATATTGTCAGGTCTTCCAGTCTCTTCTCATATGACTTTTGGTGCAGGCCTTGTGCCATCTCTGTTGCCCTTCTTTGAACTGCCTCCACCCTGTCTGCATCCTTACAGAGATGCAGCCTCCAGAACTAGACGCAGTACTCCAAATGAGGCCTCACCAATGATCTGTACAGTGGCATCACCACCTCTTTTCTTCTGCTGGTGATACCTCTCCTTATGCACCCCAGCATCCCACTGGCTCCCCCCACCGCCTTGGCACATTGTTTGGCTGCCTTTAGGTCATCAGATATGATTACCCCCAAATCCCTTTCCTGTTTGGTAACCGTCAATATTTCTCCTCTCATCATGTAATCCTCCCATGGGTTCTTGCGTCCCAAATGCATGATTTTGCACTTTTTCGCATTGAATCTCAGCTACCACACTCTAGACCATTCCTCCAGTTTACTTAGATCCCGCCTCATTTTTTCCACCCCTCTCAGAGTGTCCTCCCAGTTGCAGATCTTAGTGTCATCTGCAAAGAGGCACACCTTCCCTTCCAGCCCCTCCACAATGTCACTTATGAAGACATTAAACAGGACTGGCCCCACATTAATCTCTGCAGTTCCATAACAGTGTGGGGAATAGGCATGTCCATTACTGCTTTTATTTTCTCTGGGTCTGCTACTAGCCCTTTTTGGATTAATATATGTCGTATGTATGGAACATCTCAGACCAGTTTTTGATTTTTTCAAATTCAACATTAGGTGGCACTCTCGTGCTCTCTGTAGGACCTTCTCAATCTAGCATTATACTCCTGTACATCAGATTCCCCAAATAAATATGTCATCCACATAAGTCTCTACACCATCCAAGCCTTCAAATATCTGAGATATTTCCCTCTGAAACACTTTGGGGGCTGAGCGTATTCCAAATGGCATTCTTTAAAACTTACAGCATCCAAAGGGGGTGTTAAATGTCACTAGTTCAGAACTGGGCCCATCCAATTTGATTTGCCAGAAAGCATGCCCTGCTTCTAGCACTAAAAAGATTTTGGCGCCAGCCAACCGTGCTGCAACTTCTACAGTTTTCATGGGGTAGTGTTCCTGCTTAATTGCTTTGTCCAGGTCTCTCGGATCAATGCCTGTTCTCACTTAATTAGGCTTCTCAATGTCCACCATGGAATTAACCCAGCTTGTAGGTCTTCCAACTTTCTCAATAACCCGCATTCTCTCCATATTATCTAGCTCAGCCTTAATGCTCTCTTTTTTTTTTACATTCTGTTTTTTTCCCCATCTTTGCCTTGCCAGCTACCAGGACCTCCTTCCACCTGCCAATGCCCTCTACCCACCACATGATGTCCCAGATGATCCAGCTCAACACCAGCCTTTGCTTGACAACCTTCCGGGTACCCTGACTGTAACCCACAGCTTATCCCCATGGGCTGGACTTCCAGGTCCCCCTCAAACTGGGAGGAACATACTTCACTCGACAGTCGGGGCCCATGGGATGGAGCTGGTGAAGTGTGGGAGGAGTCGAGGAGACCCTGCCATGGCATGAGGAGCGGTGTGGCTTCATCTGCCCAGAGCTGCTGGGGATTTTATTCCCTTTTCCTCCCCTCACCCCAGGGCATCATCCTGAGAGATGGTCTTGGTGAGAAACCTATCGGGCCATCGGAAGAGTGAGTGAGCCCCGCCGCACCTTCGGAGCTCCCTTGCTGGCCCCACTCTGGGCACGTGATGCCTCCACATCAACTGTCAGACGATTGGGTATGTGCTGACATAAGGCCACCCCAAAGGGACCACTTGTTCCTTCCTGCACGACAACCCCCTCCCCCTGGGTCACCAGGGGGTGGTCATGCAGTGGAAGGAGGTGCCTTCCCTCCTCGGGGTGGTAGGCATCCAATGGACCCCGCCTGCCAGCCCGCCACCAGACATTCCAAACTCAGGGAGCGAACCTGGGTCATCTGGATGGCAGCGGTAATTAACTCTCTCTCTCTTAAAGCAAAGTGTATCTTTCTAGGCAGGTGTATTACTGGACTAACAGACTTGCGTATTTTGATATGTTGTTCTCCCTTGAGACACCCCAACTCCTGGAAAACATCAGCATACTTAATAATATCTCTTCCGTGGATTCATTCTCTGTATTAACTGAGATCAATTTCTGAATCAGCTTCATCTCTAAGCATGTTGGCCATCCCAGCACAGGCATAACATTAACATCAACAACTTGAAGCCAGCCCAGTGGTGCTGAGGGTTGAGGCACTGGATGCCACACCTTGCTCCTTGCCAGTGACCCATGTTCGGGAGCGAATGCAGGTTTCCGGGAGGTCAGCTGGGGGAGGTGATGCTCTCTTCACCCGGGGTGAGAGAGCTGCTGCTCCCCACTGAACGATTGCCCCCAGGTGGAGGCCTGAGGAGTAGTGCAGGACGAGGAAGGGACAAGAAGGGTGGGCATTGCAGTTGGCAGTGTGCGTATACCTCCACACATGCACGTGTGCGCCAGCAATGAAGGGGTGGAGGAGAAAAAACAGGAACATTCTCACTTTCACTTCTAGTCTCTTCCTCGACTACATGCACTTTTGCACCTTGCTTTGCAGTACACATTCTTACAAAATGATTCTGTCTATTGCATATTCGACAGCTTTGCCCATACGCAGGGCATCTGTTTGGCCCATGATCTCTCCCACATTTTTCACATCTATACAGTCTGGAATCTCTGGCTGGCGCAGTCCCTTTCACTCTTTTCACAGTCTCACTCTCTCCCCCCTCTGTTTGAAAATAGTCATATTCACAGCAGCTTCTTCAATGGGGGGCTCACTCATGGTTTTAATTTGCCTCTCATTGAATTCAGCAGCTCTGCCTGTGTCAATGGTTTTAGCTAAAGTCAAATCCACATCGCGGAGCAGCTGGCACTGGATACGGTCATCCAAAATACAGCAAACCGTCCTGTCTCTGATTAACGCATCAGTCAAACTTCCAAACTCGCAAGACTTAGCTCTCAAATGAAATTCTGTAAGATAAGCATCAAAGGTTTCAGCTGGTTGTTGATTCCAAGTGTTGAACAAATGCCTCTCATAAGTAAGGTTTTTCTGTGAGTTGCAGTATCTCTCATACTGCACCATGATCTGTGTCAGATTCGTTTTGTCTCCTCCTGTGCCCAATCAAATGTATTATGGACCTCCAGGGCTGCGGGACCCACCACATGCAGGAAGGTCATGGATTGAATCTTCTGGGACTTCTCTGAGACTCCTGAGGCCCCCCAAAAAATCTCCACCTGCTGTTTGACGCGACACCAGTTTTCTGCAAGGTTGCCTGTGAGGTCCATTGTGGGAGGTAGTGACAGCTACTCCATCTTCTGACACCATGTAATTATCAGATGCAAAGACAAGGTACTTAAATTTCAATGCTTTACTAGCCAGCTTAACATTGTACTATACAGCTTGGCAAACTGTCTGAATCTGGCAGGTTACAGCCAGCCAATCACTATTTACAGAGAGTTCAAATGTTGTAACATCACACAGCATGTGCATCATTAATGTTCATAACGTAACATTAACCATATCCTCACAAGAATGTATGACACCCAATCCTCTCAGCTGTTGTCATGCTCATCAAAAAATTTTCTATTAGTGTTGGTAGCAAACACATGATCTAGAAATATAAGCACTGATCTCTCCTTGTAAAAAGTGACTGACATTCCCAGACCCTCTTCACAACCAAACCCCTCCTGTCCACTTCTGATGTGATGGCAAGAATGATCCTCAGGGTGCTTGCAGAGATCCCAGCCTTCCGAGTTGATATCCTGTATGCTTTGTTAATCATCAGTAGATCAGAGTCTTCCTCCATAAATGTAAAAGCTCAGTCAGCCACAGCACTACAAATTCCTTAAGTCCTCCTACCCCTTCCACTAGACTGACTATTCTGAGATTCAGGACTTGATACACATTCTCCATCACTTTCAATTGGTGGCGGAAGGACACATTCTCGTTCATCAGTTTAGTGGTAGCTGCAGGTGCCTACAGTGATCCCTTGTCTGCAAATTTAGCCACGTCACCAGTAACAACAATTTTTGTATCCTCTGAGCTGAGATGCTTTAGGACCATTTCCATTTTTTGGCCTAGGGATGGCACCACCATCAGCACACCCTCCCAAGGTGGTGCGTGTTAATTACCAGGCTCCATGATGGGCCTTGCAGTGCTCAGCCTGTCCAGTGTAGCAACAGTGATTTTCGCTCCACTCATCCCTGCTGCTCTATTCCTTCTGCCCCATTGCTGAGGCTACTGACAGCTGCTAATGTAGCCTGCTATTAGATGCCAAAAAAAGAACATTTCTCAAATTTGAAATTGCTTTAGAATGAATTATGACGTCCCCCTTAGAGAGACAAATGTATTAAATGTTTTTGTTTATTTTCATACATATGGCAACAGAACGTTATGTGGAGCAATGTTCTGCTCCAGTTCACTTTTACAGTAATGTACTGGATAAAAGTTTGCTTCTTGAATAAAGAGTTTTTTTGTGTTTTTTTTTAAAGGTGGGGGGGTTGTAAAGTAGCACTGTTCAGGAAAACCAAAATGGAAAGGGATGGACTCAGAGACTATGTGCAGTGCCTCAGCGTGGAGCAGCCAGCTCCGGTATGAAAAGTCAAAAGACAAGGAATACCGTACACTCATGAAAGTAATGACACTAGCCAAGTTTCAAGTTTGATAAGCTTTTTTCATTGTTATTGTACACAGTAATGCTAGTGCCATTACACAAATGACTAGTCAAACGCCCAGCATTTCAACTCGCTCTGAGGCTTCTTCATGCCCTGTAGTTAATCTCTGTAGTGTTCCTGGCTAGTGCCTCCAGGATTTTATGAGCTCTCCTACATTATGTTTGCATTTCCCATATTCTGAGGGCTGGTGTCCTGTCCTACTCTTGGGATGTGAAAGGTTGAGAGGTACTGTATGTGAGCATGTTTCCTCATAAAATTATACATCTGTACACTTTATTGGGTGCTCTTTTATGCTTTTGGTGGGATGGGTGGCATTTCACGGAGCACTTCCCCCTGTTTGTTCCTGTAACTGAGTTAAACTTTTTATTTCACTCCCAAAATGGAGTTCCTGACATCATATACCCCCTTCCCCGTTCCACCAGCAAGTGGTCCCAAAATGGCAAGAATTGACCGAGTGTCCCGTCCAACTAGTACGTTTATGTGCTCTACCACCACTAGAGGTCACCAATGACGTGTCTGAAGTGGACTCACTTCACTTCCAACACTGATTTGTCTTTTCCTCTGCAAGACGTTATTGAGCAAGGGATTGCTATAATTTAAAATGGAAAAAAATGGCTATATGGGGGTGCGGCTACCTACCCAGCCGTTCAGACATGCTCTCAGAAGATTCCTGTTACAGCCAGATAGATTTATTATTTCATTGCTTTAATCTCGTCACATCATGACACGAAGCATGTTCATTTGTTTATTTTGGTGTGGTGCATACTGTGGGCATTTTCCATCAAAATGGGATGGAAGAATAATGACTAAAAAGCCAATTTCTTCGCACCTCATGGTGGGGCTGCAAAGGCACCAACATCATCAGGTGGGCCAAACACTGGCTAAGCTGGCTGGGGATGATTTTTGACCATCATCTCTAGATTAATTGCAGCCGGCAGTGAGTAACCTAACAAAAAAACAGTGCAACAAATGGTCAAAAAGAATGGACAGCTACTGCGACCTTAAAATCGCTGTGGAAAACCAGACTGAAAGCCTGGTAGAGACCAGCCAAACAGGCAGAGGAAACATTAGGAAAAGCCCTGGCAACAGTGGTGAACTCTGTAAAGGAGAAGTGCTTACTGAGGTCAAGCATTGAATATGTAGTAGTAGTCTTTGTTTTTGCGGCACCCTTCCCTGGGAGCTCAGGACGCCATTACAATATCAAACAGTAGCAGCAAATTAAATAAAACATTTCAAAAAGACATAGAAACAAATACCCAAGAACTAGAAATTGTTTAAAATACCATACTGCATTCTCAATAAACTGATAAATGTAAATAAATTACTCAGTACTTAAAATTGGGATAGCACAGCTATGGGGAAGGTTGAGCCCCAAATGCCTGAATAAATAAAAAGTTTTCAGACCCAACTTAAAGGCCTTCTCGAGGGGGGGCTCCCTCAAATCAATCAGCAAGGAATTCCAGAGAAATGGACCAGCTATCTCAAAGGTCTGGTCCTCCAAACTCTTCAGCCTTGTCCTTGGAACTACCAGGAGACCCTCCGCAGCAGAGAGGGCGCGAGGGTATGTGAGGGTGCAGGAGCTCAGTCAGATAGTCCAGGTCCAGACTGTGCAGGTCCTTATAAGTTAGAAGCCCAACTTTAAAGGAGATACACCACTTAACTGGCAACCAGTGCAGATCACACAGTGCTGGGGAGATATGGCATGACCTCAGAAGGATGGTTAGCAACCTAGCAGCTGTGATCTAAACCAGTTGCAGGCATCATAGTGTACCCCCATTGACCCCAAGGTATAGAGAGTTGCAGTAGTCAAGCCTCAAAGTCACAAATGCATGCACTACTGCAGTCAGCTCACAAGGGGAGATAAAGGATTTCATCTGGCTTATGTTCCACAGATGCTAAAAGCCATTCCAGACTAGTGCTGACACTTAAACCTAAAGTGTCAGCCCCTCATCCAGAATGACCTCCAGATTTTTCACCTTTGTGGCAGGCAAGAGCCTAGAGGGGCCGAGCCAAAGCCCCATTTCCCTCTCGATAGCTGCCACCGCCTCCCCCCCCCATCCTGTCTCAATCACCAGTACTTCAGTTTTCTCCAGGTTCAGTCTCCACCAGCTCGATGACAGCCAGTCTTGGATCTCAGCCAGGCACTTATTAAGCATATCAACCATACCCTGTGTCCCAGGCACAGAGGACATGTACAGCTGGTATCATCAGCATAGCAGGGGGAAACCCAAACCCATGCTGCCTAATGATCTTACCTTGGGCTAGAATATACACCATGAACAACACGGACAAAAGAACCGAACCCTGGGATATGCCACAGGACAGAACCATTGGGAACATGGAAAACCTTCCCAACACTACCATCTGGGACCTGCCATTGAGCTAGGACTCAAGCCAGCAGATGACTTTACCAGCCAGTCCTATATACTCCCTAAACCAGTCCCAAAAACAGCCCATTATCCATGGTCTCAAACACTGAAGAAAGATGAAGGAGGACAAGAAATGAACATTCTCTTCAATCTCTCACCCTGAGCAGATCACTGTGTACCCGAACTAGTGCGGTCTCTGTGCTATGTCTGGACCTAAAACCAGACACATAGGTGCCAAAGGCAGTGAGGTGTTCCTCAAGCTGAAGTGCAATGTCGCCAGGACATTTGGATCCAGAGATGACTTTTTCAGGAGAGGTTTCACCAGTGCACTTTTCAGTGCCACTGAGGATACCCACTCTGACAGGGAGCACCAGACTACCTCAGCGAATACTGGGCCCAGTTGTCTAACACAGGTCACAATTAGATGTATCAGGCCTGGATCCAGATTACAGAATGTTGGCTGCATTTCAGAAATCACCTCACTTACGTCTTTCATCATCACTGGTCTAAACTCTCCCCAAGACCACTGAATGCATCCAAGACTCAGAGGCTCAACACTGCTGGGTTGTGATGGTCTACTTAGAGTGATCCTGGCCATAGTAGAGGACACCCTGTCCGATAAAAAAAATTAGTGAACTCAGGGGAGTCACATGATGCACTTTTCTGAGTGACTGCTTCATGGCAGAGCTCCGTCTCATTACTGATAAAAATTGCCAACCCAGTGGCATGGAGGGCTGAGGCATCACTGCCTTACCTCCTATCATGCTGGCGACCTGTGTTTGCGGAGTGAGTGGGCCACCGGGGGTCGGCCAGGAAAGGAGAGGATTGAGCGTCTGGAGGACAGCTCTCCTCTCGCGGAGGAGGGTGGGGACGCGGACCGGCATTTACCTGACCCCTAGCAGCGGCTGGGGGCCGGCATGCCAGGTCCCGTAATGTGGAGGTGGAGTTGGAGCAGCTGCCCGATGCACAGCATGCGGACGCGCGTGCTGGGCCTCATTGGTGGCATTGCATGCCCACAAGCTGCACAAGGACAAACAGGAAAAAAAGGTTCCTCGGCAGGGTGAATGCCAATCCCTGCATGCCCTGCTCCCGCGAACAGGCAGTAACCTCCGCAATGGATCCGTCTCGGCAGGTTGAGGTATCCCTGCTGCCCTGCCATGGTGGGGCATGCCGTGGAGGAAGTGGAAGGTCAGCTGCGAGTGGGGGACGGGGCTGGAGGATCTGGCATGATAGAGAGCCACAGGGAAGGAAAATGAAGAAATTAACTTGAAAAAAAAAATTATTGATAAAAATCTTCCTTTTCTCCCCCGGTCATTGTTCAGTCAGCTGTTATTTTCTGTTTCGTAGTGACGTGTTGTGTTTATTGCTGCAGCCATCGGGACTAATTTGTGAATTTTTTCACTAACAATGGAAATAGAGCCTGTTGCACAAGAAACCCCCACAGGGCCTGCTAAAGATCAGCTGACTCTAATCGAGGGGCAGAAGGCACCTAAACATCATAAAACTAACAGTATGACTCCTTTGCCAGTCCCTTCTCCCATGGAGCCATTCACAAGAGAAGGCTTCTTGCAAGACTTCAGCAGTCTCAAGGAGGTCATCATGGAAGCTGCAGCAAAAGTCCATTTGTTTTGACCAGCCCTCGAGGACCTTTCAGGAAGGCTGGGAGATGCAGAGGCTAGGGTGAGCTCCTTGGAGGATCGGCTTGCGCAGTTGGACCCTGATGTGGTTGCACTCCAAAGGAAACTGACAAAAAAAAAAGGAAGAGCATCTGAAGGATTTAGAAAGAAGGAGCTGCTGCAACAATTTGGGGTTAGTGGAGGTGCTGTTGAGGGCAGAGGGCTCTGACACTATATTGTTCATTCAAAGGCTGTTACTGAAAGTAGTCAACCCCTCGCCCCACAGTCCGACCTACATTGTTGAAATTGCATACCCAGACTTACGGCCACAGCCGCAGGAAGAAGAGTGACCACGGCCCATAATTTTTTAACTCTTCAATTTCCTTGAAAAAAAAACTCATATTTTGCCAAGGTCTGGGAATTTGCTGATGTCTGCCAGATTCTATGTTACTGTGGGTTGCAAATCTACACAGGTCTGAGAGAAGCCAGAAAACTGATAGAAAAATTGGATTCAGAGAGAATGGCCCGAGAGGTGATGGAGTCCCTGAAATCAGGAGCAGGAGAGTGACTGGAGATTGAAAGTAACTGCAATTTCTTCTGTCCATGTTGCATTTGTTTACTGTCATAAAGAATGCAATTTTTATGGTTGAGACACTTTGCCTATATTTGTCGGGACTTAACAGTCTTTCTTCTAGTCATTGTGTATACTCTGAGATATTGGACTCGGTGCTTTATTAAAGTTCATTTTTTCTCTGTTACAATGTTTACCTACATTGGATTTTTCTTAAGAACACCTTAAGTTAATAATATGAATATAGTGATCTGGCACCCAGCCAGACTCCTCCAGCTTTCCCCCTGCCCTGACCGGGCGTTCCATGCAGCGGCACGGCTTCTGGAAGCTGCCGCCTGTCTCCTCGCCAGCTCACCCAGCCAGACTCCTCCAGGTTCGCCTCCTGCCTTGCTAGCGTCTTTGAATTTTGGTGTTCTTTTCAGCTTGCCGTGATTAGCCCCATTCCATCTCAAACCGGACTGGCTTGCATTTCTGTTTAAACTGTAGTGGAAACAAGCTCCTACTGCTGTCTAATTTTTTTTTTTATTTAACCCAGCTTCGGCACTGATTGGCCTGCTCCTTCTCAAACTGGACTGGCTTGCATTGCTGTTTAATCTGAATTTTGCCTAAAGGAATTAAGCTCCTACTGCTGTCTAATTTTTTTATTTTTAAATTTAACCCAGCTTCAGCTCTGTACCTTTCCATCAGACCACTGCTGAAACCACAAATCTGTTGCAGTTTTCACCGTAAATGAGCTCAGCCACAGTTCAATTGATTTGGTAGCTAACTCATTCTTGCCTAAGTGTGTTGCTGCTATTAATTATTGTAACCCAAAATCTGTCCCTCCCTCCCGCCGTCCCCCACCCAGTCACTGTTTAAATATACTAACTGTACTTGGGGCTTCACCCAGGACTGGAAATTTGACCTATAAACTCATAGATGCACCCCTCCCATTGTGTGTAAATTTGTTCCATCTCCCTATGGGCTGCATCCAGTACATAGTGCCAGTCCTTTCCTTTCTGTATTTTAGGACATTATTTGCCGATTTTCTGGTCATCCTCCCACACTTGTTTTTTCTACTATTTTAGCATATTTCTATACTTTGCTTTTAGCTATCTCAGCATATTCACCACTGCAAAAGATAACGTTTGCTAAGCACCCCCATCCTCCTACTTAGCAGTTACTCCCACCTACTCTGATCTGTGTCCTCTACAGATCATATCTTTGCCTTTTCTCGTACCACTGTAAAATTCTCTTTCTTCCTAATCTGCTGTCCAGTTCCCTCTTACATGCCACCTGCCATGTTCCCCCTCCTCCTTGCCTTCCTCCCCCTGCTTTTCACCCTGTCATCCCTTCCCTACCTCACTTCCATCCCCTCCGCCCATGCCCCCCCTGCTACCTCTCCCTTCCTCCCTCTCTCTCCCACCCTCCCCTCCTCCTGTCAGCCTCCCTTTACACTTCCTTGGTGCGCTGTGGCCGGCAGTCTCTATTGAGCTGGATCCCACTGGCCTCCTTCATACCCCTGTCTTCTGCTCCAGTAGCACTAACAACAAGACCAATACAGCCTCCGCCAGCTTACTCCTCCCCATCTAAAAATGGCTAGCCATCCTCACAAGATCATTTATAACACTCCTGCTCATCACTGCAGAAGACATCAAACCAAACCCCGCCCCCGCCCGCCCACACTTTACTTCTCTTGAATTGCCAAAAGGACTTCAACTCCTTCACCTTAACATAAGAAGCCTTCTCCCCAAAATTGACCTTCTACAGCCACTCATGTTATACCTTTAGCCCTCTATCCTCACTCTGTCCGAGATGTGGCTCAGCTGTAAAATTCTAGACTCGGCCATCTCCATCCCTGGTTACTCCCTCATCCGCCAGGACCGTAAGTCCAGAGGCGGGGGAGTTGCCATGCACATATCTGCTTTTATCAAATACTCTGTCTGCCTCTCCGTTACCTCCCCCTCTGCGTATCAATTGCTTCTAGTAAAAATCTCCCTCCCCTTCCCTCTTCCTGTCTTTGTAGGTGGTGCGTACTGCTGCCCTAACCTCCCTGTCTCCTCCCTATCTTCTATCACTGATCTTCTCTCTTCCATCTCCACTCTTGATACCCCTTGGGAGCTTTTCCTCCTTAGGGACTTCAATCTAAATTGGCTGTCCAGTATTCAGTCCAAAGTCTGCAACCATGTCTCCTCCCTCAACCTAAAACATCTTATTACAGACCCAACGTGCCTTAATCACAAGTCAGGTAAACATACACTAATTGATTGGATACTGACTTCGCATCCACACCAAGTCGTAAATTCTGGTATACTCCCTGATGCACTCAGCGACCATCACATGGTCTTCTGTGTGCAGAAAATCCACCATACTAAGGCCCCTCCAGTCATCCTCCATTTTCGTTCTTTCCATTCCCTGGACCTATCCTCCCTCCATTACAACCTGGCCAATATTGATTGGTCACCAATCACCTCTGCCCCTTCCGTTAATGCTGTCTTGAGCTACTTCAGCTCACAGTTCCTCACAGTTTAGGACCAACACGTGTCATTTAGAAAAGCAAGGGTCCGTGGCAACCACCTCCCCTGGGTCACCGCTGAACTCATCACATGCCAATGCACAAGGGACCAAGCCTGGGCTGTGTTTAAAACTTCTGGTACCCCACAAGACCATCAACGCTACCGCACGCTCCGCAACGCTTGCACCAGAGCCATCTGTCTTGCCAAGGCAGAGTACTTCCAAGCCTCCTTCTATGAAAACATCAAAAATCCTTCCAAATTCTGGAAGGTTATCCATCGCTATTCCCCCACCCACTCCCCTCTCCCATCCTGAAAGTAGGTGCCTACACATTAGATGACCCCTGTCTGTGGCTTCAGAATTCAACAACTATTTTACTTCTTGTGCCTCCTCCCTCCTTTCTTCTCTTCCACCATTGCTTCTAGCAATCCCACATGTCCCATCTATGCCACCCCACATGCCCATTCACCCCCTGCCTCATGTTTCTCTTTCAAGCCTGTACTCTCTGAGGACACACTGCATGTATTGCTAACCCTGAATCCCTGCAAGAGAAAAAGCCCTGATGGCCTCGACCCTAAACTACTCCACCTTACAGCTAATTCCATTGCTCTTCCCTTAACTTATCTGTTGAACCTCTCCTTCTTACATGTGTAACCCCCCCTGCAAATGGGGGTTCCCAAAAGTCTTCCAGGAGCTTGCCTGAATGCTCCAAGCCTGGGTGGTGTTCGGTGTCTGAGCTGCTTAACTGTGGTTGCAAGTGAGTGCTATTTGAGCCTCCACGTACTGTCTCTTTAAGAGCTGTCTTCTTGCAGACTTAATTAGTTTGTATGGGGGGGGACTATGTATTTAATGCTCGAATCCCACCCGAGCTGCGGAGTAATCACTCCATTTTGTGGTCGCTGAAAGTGCAAAGGGAGCCCGTCTGAAAGCTGTAACTGTTTGCTTGTAATCATTTAAAGCATTAGCAAAATTGTAGTTTGTCTAACCTGCCTTTATTGCAGCTGGGACTCTGTGTGTGTTACCTCTCCATTTTGGACCTAAACTGCTGTGCTGGGCCAATTGGGTTAAGAAAGCCCTAAAATGGAGCCTGTGGACGAATCAGAACTTGGACTCTTAATTTGAGCCAGCCACAAGGGGATTGTATGGGCAGTGACTCTGGGAAATGTAGTTTTGACCTTGGCACCTTTTTCTACCAACAGAGGGAGTCTTATTGTGAGTGACAGCTGAATCAGCTAACAGAATAGTGTGGAGTTAAAGAAAATGCCCTGCTCTGTAACTGGAAAGATCAGATCAGTTGTGGCAGTGAAGAGAGAAGGAGCTGTGTGCTTCTGCGGTGTATAGTTTCGCATGGGAAGCACGTGTGAGGCTGAGTTTCGGTCTGCAGCCTTTGTGAGTGCCAGTTTGGACTGAATACGAGTTGTGAGGAGAAAGAAGCACTAGAAGTGTGGAAACCAGGCTCACCCTGTAGAAGACTGGAGAAATTGCTGAATCGTACTCAGTCTGTCAGGAACTGAAGCTGCTGTGTGTGCTCCCGGGTATTTTGCAGTAATTGCGATCAGGATCGAGGAGCAGCCTGCCTGGTATAGTACTTTCCTTTTACATATAAATGTGCGTAGTGCTTGTGGGGGATCACTATTTCAAATCCCCTGTACAGTGAATTGTGTGCTGAAGCTGGAAGTAAACCCCAGCTAAATTCGGACTACATCCACTTGCTATCAACTGCAGTGGGATCCAGTCACAAGGACCTTGTCCTCATGTCCTGCTCTTCTGGCAATCCAGAGGGACCTTCTCCATCCGATCCTCAGATTGGGTGTTGTGAGTACAAATCAGGGTACTCTCCTGCAGCTTGTTTTTCAATCACAAGTGTGTCATCTAGTTCTTGTTGTTTCACTGTTTCATGGACTGAGCCCTCCGGCTCTGGATTACAATTGGGTGTTGTGCATATATTTTCTTCTACAGGGCCCTATCCATCTGCACCTGACAGCCAACCCCTGGGCAACGGACCTGGCTAACCCCCCCCCAACCTGGGTACCCAGAGTGTGACTTTTCGGACCTGGTATGTGCGCACAGTACTGTGATTTAATTCTGCCAATTAACCTGATTGCCCCCTCCCGTGTTACTGTACCCTAAATAAATCAGATTTGTTGTTGTTTTACTATATACTGTCTGTGGTGTTGGTACTTATGGAAACAGTATTGTATTTTGCTGTGTATGTTGTTTAACCTTATTTTACAGGGGGTCCTCAGAGATGTGCTGCAGAATCAGTCTCGAGGGTAAGTGGTACTTTATGTGTGAACAGTGTGTATACGTGGGGTATTGGGGCTGTAACTCCTGTGTACTGTGTGAGCCACTAGAGGGAATAATAGGGGGTCTCAGTGTCCCAGAGGGCTGTGACCAAGCTAGTCTAACCACTACAAACCCTGACCTCTGGGTGGAGGCACCCGCCATAGAACCTAGGCCCCTCAACCTGTCAGTAGTCAAGCAGGCAGGGGTAGTAGCCCTTGGGAAAGTGCCACCTGGGGGTTACACATGCAACTGTACCTAATGCCTGGAAGTCTGCCACCGTAGTCCCCCTTCCTAAAGGTGGGGATCCCTCCAACCCTGGCAACTTCCGCCCCATCTCTCTACTCCCCACATTCGCCAAGCTTCAAGAACACCTGGCTCTGGAGTAACTCTCCTCTTTCCTTGACTCCTCCTCCTCCCTTTTCACCCCTTTCCAGTCTGGGTTCTGTAAAGACTACTCCACCACCACCTCCCTCCTTCAGCTCACTGACTCTATACTGACAGGCATGGATCAGGGACACATCACCTCTGCCATCTTTGCCGACCTGGCCAAAGCTTTCAACACTGTCTCCCATCCCCTGCTCCTGAGTAAGTTTACTACCACTGGCCTCTCTGAATCTGCCACCAGCTGGTTCTGGTCCTACCTCGTAGGCTTGTCCCAGGCTGTCAGGATTGGTAACTCCACCTACCCCCCCATCAACACAGGTGTCCCCCAAGGTTCAGTACTTGGCCCAGTACTATTCTCTATCTTTTTGAATGACCTCCCTACCACCTGCTCATCTTCATGTATTCACATGTATGCAGACAACACTGTGTTTTTCTCATCCAGGAATTCTCCCTCTAAAGTGGCGTCCAACCTTCAGCAGGACTTCAACAATGTCCAGCGCTGGTTTAACGCAAACCAACTCTCAAGGAACATCAAAACAATGGTTTCTATGACCTTTGGTTCCAGACAAAAACTGTCCAGACTTGATTCCACACCTTCCTTTAGTACCCTCACTAGTATGACACTGGAGGATGTCCCCTCCTTTAAGTACCTTGGACTATGGCTATACAAGCATCTAGACTCTGGGTTCCACATTAATGCTGTCCACAAAAAATTACTCCCCAAACTCAGTGCTCTGTACAGACACTGCTGCTGCCTGCCACTACAGGCCAGGAGAGAAATCAGCCAAAAGATGATTCTCCCTGTCCTTTTTTTTATTTATTTTTTTAATTTTTATTATGTTCTGCATCAAACAATAACATACATATTGCAAATGCCAGACATCATCATACATAGTCAGAAATCCTTCTAGTATACAGTATGAGGCAATCTATGCATTTCTCAAAACAGATTAGGGGAAACCCAAAAATGTCCAAGAGTCCAAACATTGTTCAGGCTAGCTGCACCCTGCAAGTATGTGATGGTTGAGTCTTAATAATGATAATTCCGACAGAGAAACACCTCAACAGCTTGTGTTGATATGACCCCAGTCCAAACATAATTCAATTTATTAAAATGAGTAGCACTCCAGGACAAAGCCTCAGATCAAATAACCAACAGTGTAACTAGCATAGAACTTCTAGGAATGGACTTTTGTTAATACATTGCTGCCGTTTAACTTATAAGGGCCTTCAAATAGCGACTCAATAAACACTGAGTCACATAACAATGCAGCTCCATTAAACAAAATTAACAGTACTTCCTGTTCAGTTCAAGCACCGACACCGGTGCATTAGTGAGAAAGCTGTGTTTTTTCCGTTGCTGCTCAGGACTCCTCATAATCTGAATCCACCTCCATGGCTGGTCTGACACCCTCAAACTCTCTGGCTATGGCCTCCGCTCTTTTTCCTGCTTCCACGGAGTCATTGTATTGGTATGTATGTCCTCCGATTCGAGCAGGCATAAGAAGTAAGTGCACCACTCCCAGACTATGCAGCTTAGCCCCAACAAATTTCTTCCTACGAGACCGAGTAGCATAGGACAGGTCCAGGAAAATGTAAATTGAGGTTCCATTATAAGTAAGCCGATCCGAGGCCCGGGAGGCTGCTAAGATGGCATCTCAGATCCCCACACTAGTAGTCACAAGGAGAGCAGTTCAGGGCAAATCATTCCTGGCTGCAGTGGTTCATGAGGAGATGCGATAGGCTGTAGAAAAGCGAGTGGCACAATCCTGTTCCATATTTAGTGCCCCTGCTAGCCAGTGTTTTAGAAATGCCAGTAGGTTCTCTTCCTTCGATCCCTCAGGCAGCCACACTATATGTACATGTGAAGCCCGATGTGCATTTTCTAAAGCCTCCAAGCGATATTTGAGTTGCGAGTTTTCTTGCATCATCTTGTTCATCACAGACAGTGCCTGCAATGCTTGCGACTCGGCGGTAGCTGCAGATTTGGATACAGCTTCAATTTTAATATCTTGTTCACCCATGCATTGTAAAATTGTTTCCACCTTTAGATTGATGGCCTGCATGGACAGTTGAAGGGATTTCCATGGGAGTTCACCCCTGGCAGCCATTGAACCTGCACCCATGGCCTGGGTCTCTGCCATCGGAGGTTTGGAGCTACTCGGACCACTTTTCTGTGTGCAACCCATGGTGACAAGAGGCATCAAACGGTGCCGCTCAATGAGACAAATCCAACACTAGCACTTTAAAGTTAGTCCGGTCACTAGAATTGATAATTTTGTAAAAAGGTTTGTCTCCGATCTAACGTGCTACCTGAATGCGCGTCATTACAGCAGGCATGCTCCACAGTGCCCCCCCCCCCGATTCTCCCTGCCCTTGATTTCACGGATATAGTTTACAGTTCTGCCCCGAAAACCACCCTCTCCAGACTTGATATTCTCTTCAATTCCTTCTGTCACTTTTTATTTGGCTGCCCTCCACTTACTCACCACTGTGATCTTTATACCTCACTCTCCTTTCCCTCCCCTTCCTCAATGCCAGACATCCATCATACAGTGCTATTTTAATTAGGAAGTTCTGGATCTGTTCTCTACCTCCATACATATCCTCATTCTTATCAAACCCACCCTTCTCCTACTATTCCCTCCGCGCATCCAACTATAGAACTCTTGCACTGGCCCTCACTTCCTCTGGTCACACTGCATTTTTGTACAAGTTCCCAAGCATCTGGAATTCTCTCTCACTAGATAATCGCTCAGCTAATTCTCGTCACTCACTATCGGTCCTCCTCCGGAAGCACACAGTTGACTGTTGCACCTGGACCTAATTTCCCTGCCTGCCAATCTTCCTCACCTTAGCATCACCTCTCTTCTCCCCCTACATGCAAGGTTTACCAACGATTGCTGCTTCCCCTTATCTCCCAACCCCTCTCCCCTCCTGACCCCCTTTTACTCCCTCTCCCCATCTCCCCACATCATTGCAGGGTCTTTGTCCCTTGCAGGGTTCTCAGTATCCTGAGGGGGCATTGTTCTCAGCATGTCTCTCTTCCCCCAGCATGTCTCTCTTCCCTTCCTCTCCCCCTCCAACATCTTTGCTGGGTCCTCATCCCCTTGCAGGGTTCCCAGAATTCTGAAGGGGTGCTACTCTCAGCATGCCTCTCTCCCTTCTCCTCCTTCACCATCTTTGCTGGGTCCTTGTCCCCTTGCAGGGTTTTCAGCATCCTGAAGGGGTGTTGTTCTCAGCATTTCTCTCCCCCTTCCTCCCCTACCCCCTTCCCTTCTTCCCAGCCACCCCCATTGCTTCTCTGGCTTCTATTAGACATCCTATGCATTTATCATCCCTTGTACTTGGTCTTCCCCTCCTAGCACATTTAAGGTGTACTCCTGCTGCTGGCCTATACCTTTCGTAGTTACTTGTTATTACTCTATGCTTGTGCTTATGGTGTTGATGCCCTGTATGGAATATCTATATGGACTGTCTGCTTCTGCAATTGTCTGGGACTGTATTGCATTGTACTGTGTGTTGCACTTTGTGTATACTTGCCTGTATAATAGCCTGTATACCAGCCTGGTTGTATATTGTCTGTATCTGTTTTTACTTGCTCTCCCCACTTATGTAACCCCTCCCCCAGGACGCTTCTGGAAACAAGCTGTTTACAGCTCATGTTGTCTTTCCTGGTGAAACCTTTTCAAATAAATAAGATCAATGTTGCCGTGGCATTTTATTTTTATGCTATAAGAGGGGCTATATACCACGCATCATAGCACTGCACTGCAATATATTGTTTGGTATGAACTGTCTCTTAGAGTGTTATATTTCATCATTTCACTTAGTCATAAATGGGATAACCTGTACTTATGGTAGTTGGTTACCTTTAACGTAACTCAATGAGGTAGGAGACTTAATCAGGTGCTGGGGCAAATTGACAGAATACTACTTTTTTTTTTTTTTTTTTTTTTTTTAAGTAATTTGATTGAAAGAAGGGCTTTAAGTCGGTTACAAGTCATTTTCCTTTATTTTCTTGAATGAATCGGTTTAAGGCACTGGTGGCATTAGGTAAGCTGATTATTTTTGATGTACTGTATATGTAAACTTTTATTGTTGTACCTCCCTAATGTGTACAACATTACAGTACATCTTCAGTCCTTATATCGCTATATTCTATACACTAGTTGTGTTGTAGTACCCAGAATTGATATGATGTAAAGCTTTGGCATAAAATTATAATTAAAAACTTTAAAAATAGTAGCTTGTCACCAAACCTAGCTTATTTCACTGCAGCTTCTTATGTAAGCTCCGCTGCTTGCCATCACTTACCAGCTGAAATTCCTTGCTACCGATATCTGGGCTTGTTTTTTTCAATATCGACGCACAGTATGTCCTGCGCTTGCAGAGTACAAATGCAGTTATATGAAAAGATGTTTTTCCTGGCTTCCAGTCAGGTCAGGTTAATACAGTCACAGACTATGGCATCCCTGGGTAGTCCTGTCTTCTCTGGTACTTGTTCATATATGGTTCTTGAAGGGCTGAGCAGTGTTGAAAATCAGGCATCACAAACAAGATCGCATCAGCCAGGGGGGCACTGTGGAGCCCGAGCATGGAGGACACAGAACCCTAGAGCTCTACAAAAATAATTTAAAAAGTAATTTTTTAAGGAAGATTTCCCCAACTAACTAAGACAAAAGTTATATTAATAGGTTGCTGAACCTTGAAAGAACAAAAATGGGCAACCCACGGAGGGAAAAGCACTCAGGAGATGCAGCAAAATTGAGGCTCCCTTCGGCTCAGACATCCTCGAGAGCAGCACCAGGCCAGGAACAAGACCACGAGGTGGAATCAGGTGGTGAGACCCTACAAACCCTCGGTGAAAAAATAATTTGATTTCCTCGGTGGCTGGACTTTCCAACAAGTTTGACTCCCTTACCTCGAGAGTCACTGTAGTGGAAACTACACTCGAAGCAGTCTCCGTGGCATCGACCGCTGCTAATAAAATGGCTGAGGCAGCTATGGGAGCCATAGCCACAGTTCTGGAAGAGAATGGTCATCTTTGCTGTAGACTGGAAATGCTTGAAAACCAGTCAAGGGCTTCTAATGTCAGAGTTTTGGGGCTCACAGAACGTGCAGAGGGAGACCACTTGACCTTATTTCTGCAAGACTGGCTGCTACAACAACTGGGAGAAGACATTGCCCCGATTACACAGAAAATCCTAAAAGCATACCGAGTGGCCTTTAGGGGAAGACAGGACAACCCAGAGGCCCCACGTACTGTTGTAATAGTCCTCGATGGAATTGGATCACGAGATAAAATGCTAGCCCTGGCAAGAAGAAAGAAAGCTCTTCTTTTCGATGGCAACCAGATTTGGATGTTTCCTGATTTATCCTATGCGACTAGACAACACAGGAAACGGTTTGACTGAGTAAGGGCGATGCTGAGAGAAGGAGGAATATCGCATGGCCTAGTCTACCCAGCGTGACTGCGAATAGCACACCGGAGTAAAATTTTTCTCTTTTCTGAGCCGATGGAGGCCTTGAAATGGTGCCAGAGGAATGTTCCCTCCTGTAGGAGGGGAGAAGAAGAAGAGGTTTTTTCATCCGAAGAAGAAGATCCCTGAAAATATTGGACACTGTTGGTAACGAATTCTAAAGGGGGGAAAATGTTAATGTTTATTTAAAACATTGTAGTTAAAGTACACCACGTTATTTCATTCTAGATCTATGTGATGGTCTTCAGCTGGTCTGGACTCTAAAGTTAAAATAGTGGTGGCTCACTCTGTTATATTTTATCCCCCATATGTAATTTCTATCCTTATAAATCCAATAACCCTCCACCAGTAATAGCTAAGGATCACAGTTCATTTATTTTAATAAGTAAAAGCGCCTAAATTATCTAACAGAAATATGGGAAGATTTTTTGTAAGGGGAATATAGAGCTCTGAGGGGTTCTTTCCTGTTTTAGTACACAAAGTGTATACACACTATGGTATTGCATGAAGGCTAACTCCCTAAATCAGGGAATACTCTGATTAATAAGTTTTTTAACTTTTATTTATAAAATTCATGTGGCTCATGGACTTCGTTACAGCAATTGGAATGCTTTGTATTAAGTTTATAACTAAATAGATATCCCCTCATAGGACGTATCTTATCTCATTTAACTAACCCTTTGTATATATTTAGAGGAGTGGCGCCCTCATTGTACAGCACATCTGTAATGTTGAATGAAGGAATTTACTGAATGTTTATATACATAAAAGAAGAATAAACATAAAGTATAAAAAAAAAAAAGATTGCATCAGCCACACAATACATCGGTCTCAATGCATCTCTATAGTTTATTAAAGGTACCACACCACCAGCATGCAGCCCAACGTTTCACGTTCTAAGAGTTAATTACTTCTGTAACACTATTTGTATAAGTAAGAACTGAAGTTACTAAATCTAGAGGTGGAACGAAGATGTAATGCTAGAAAAAGGAATGCAAGGTGCACAAGATGGCAATAATCTTCCTGAATGTCTTGACAGAGTAAAATAGGAGGATTGAGAGCAATTGGAAGTGCTGCTGTGTTTAATTATGGCAATGTATTGTGTTGTCTTGCCTTAGCATTCTTATGTACATGGCTATCTCTTTCAATAAAGATGAGTTGTTAAAATAAAAACATAAGCGATAACTCTCTGCTTGGCAGCTCTTCCTTTTGGGGTGCTCTCCTGTGTATGATTTTGCTCATCATTTAAACACAGGTCTTGCTAATAGAGGGGAGTCACATGATGCCTTCTAGCTGAAAGCAACAAAGAGGAACAGCTCCAGCTGTCAGACTACCAAAAACTCCACTAAAATACTAAAAAGGCAAATTCCAAAAATGAAAAAGACACCCTTATAATCAGCAAACATGATGGAGCAACATACATCAAAAGGACAACAATCACTCAGAAACAGAGGAAGAAGACAATGTTGGACTCTACAGCACACCACTGACAACACGATTGCAAGCTGTCAAATTTGGAAAGATGGGCTCATCACCGGACCTCTCACCCACAGCAAATACATCCACTGAGCCAGATAAATCCATGGAAGACTTTACATTCATTAAAAAAATGCTAATGGACTTAGTGGGAAATATTAAATCCCTCAAGCCTGCCCCGGAGACACTTATACATAGAGTCGAGGATGCGGAGTGTAGAATAAGCTCTGCAAAAGACAAACTCAAGCAAGATGGCAGAGGACTAGTGGCACTGAAGAAAAAATCCAGAAACTAGAAGAGAGAATAGAGGATCAGGAGGGCAGGAGCCGAAGAAACAACTTAGTGATCATCAGGTTACCAGAGAAAGTGGAGAGAAAGGACTGTATCACATTTGTACAGACACTGTGAGAGCGTATAACAGGTCTCTTTCCAAACAGACCCAGCTATGTAACTGAAAGAGCCCATAGAGCTCTCCGACACCCCCCTCCCCAGGAATGTGAGCGACCATGGTTGGTGATATTCAAACTGCTGAACTTTTTTGGATGAGTGAGAAAACTCAAGTTGGTGGAATGGGAGGGGAGAAAACTCTTTATATTCAGTGATCTGAGACCACAGACTCGAGCCAAACAGGCAACATACAAGGACATAAAGAATACCCTGTATGTGGCTGGAATTAAGTTTCACCTTTGCTACCTGACAAAACTAACAAATGTAGGGGGGAAAGACCACCAGTTCCAAAACTTGGACGAGGTGAGAGTGGAACGTGCATGCCTCCTACCAAATCTGTTCTTGAAACCACCCATTGCTAAAACAACTCGGTCCCAGGGAATACAGTGCTGTTACAGTCCAATGCTGAAGACTAAAATAGCAAGCCAAGGACATGGATCCAACTAAAAATACAAGCACCATGCCATGTTCAGTAGACTAGCCTGGCAATATAATCGTGTGATCAGCAATAAACCCTCATCTGATGGAGAAAAATAAACTAACTGAGTAACTTCAGGATGGCACGTGAGTGGAAGACTATCAAGGGCTGGTCATAATATAGACCTATAATACTCCCAGCCTTGGTGAACTAAATGGGGGCAAAGACTTATGGTGCAGTCCACATCATAAAAACTGTCCTTCCTCAAACTGAAGACAAAGACAGTGCCATTTTTAATTTTTCCAATTTTTTTGTTTTTGTATAAACCTTGGCACCAAAATAAATGAATTACTTATTCTAGAGAAATAAAAAGGTAGCATATATTGTAACAAGGATCCCCTCACCATCGAACTTTACCTTCCTCATCATTGCATGTTGCAGGAGATGCAGAGGAAAGCTGGAGTTCCCAGTGAACATGCACCAACACCAAGAAGTCAATTGGATATGTGCAGGACTGGAAGCAAGCCACAGAATATAAACAAACAAGATGGCAGCGATCAAAATTTCATTCTCATGAGTATTGACCTAAAAGAGAGTGAGAGAGCTTCTGAGACAGGAAGTAGATGTCCCAAAGGGTAAACGAGCGAAATGGCAGTGCGTGACATCCACTCTACCAGTAATGAGCGCTACATGAGATCGAGAGTTTGTGGATGATGGTGAGGCAGTTAGTGAATGTAGCTGAAGGGGCACCAGATTCACAAGAATGGCAGCAGCCTAACCAGCAAAAGAACAATAAACGAGCATGGGCAGGTGGGAGAAGCAAATCGAGGAACACAAAGCAGCACACAAAGTGGAAAAATTGGCCATTGTGAAATGCTCCCAGCACTACAGCAGCACCAAACTCACAGTTTAAAATGGGTCTTAAAGCTGACATTAAAGAATTAAAAGGGAATTGGAACAGCAATGGCCAATGAGACAAGACAAAGCATAAAGTGCAGGGGCTGTCTCTCAACCGTATTTTCATTCTGCCGTGTAATACTGGACACTCACAGGGAGGCTACCCTAATAATGTAAGTATAAAGATATGCATTTTAAAGCCTGGGAAATATTGGCAACTGCTATCTAATGGAAAAAAAAAAAAGTGCTGTCATAGAGGCATCGAAAAACTCAGCTCACAGGGGAAATCTAATAGGTTTAATCTTGCCTTCATAAGCAACTATGAACTAACATACGCATCAGTTTTAACACAAATTATGACTTAAAAATAGCTTAAAGGGACTGTTATAGCATCCATAGAGGACTCTATGAGGTATTTCGAAGGGGAGGGGAAAGGAATCCAAATGTGACAAAGTTACAGATGGAAAATGTTTAATGTGAACTGGAGTATCCTGTACTATTAAATGAGATGTATGGTTATTAAGGGAGGGGAAGGGATAATTAAACCTGTTGGGTGAAAGAAACAACATTTTCATGAGACAAGCATGTATGGAAGCAGGAAACAACCTAGCAGGAACAGGAAAGACAATGGGAACAAGAACATAAAATGTATTAAAAAAAAAGACTACTGGTGGCATGGTCTACAACCGTGACAGAAACAAAGTGCTTCGTTAACTGCTTTGAGATCCATCGACTAGGGAGCAATGGAGTTGAATACATTTTCAGTTTGGCCCCCCATATCAGTGTGGTAGCCAAGTCTCAGTACAATGCTGAATACCTCATTAATTCTGCAGAGAAAGCAGAAGTGGACCAGATGGAGAGAAGGGGAGGTTGTGGAGGGTTAGAGACCTCTGTAGACAGAAAATCCAGTTGATTAAAAACATGTTCATTCTATTGTTTCTTGACAATTAATAAATTACTTCTGTAGGTATTTGTGCTAGCCAAAGCAGCTTAAATACTTTGACAACACTTAAGGCTATTATTAAGTGAGTTCAAAATCAAAACCTTAACTGAATGCATGTTTTGTATCTGTTGTTTTGTGTGTGTAAGCTCCCCATTCTGGGCTTATCTTTGAGCCTCCCGTTTTCCTCGTTTCCTGAGCAGCTCCCCAATTCATGATTCTGAGTTTCCTGGTGTTCCAGAGTGCTCCGTCTGGCCCCTGCCAAGTTTTCTGTCAGTCTGGGGCCGGAGGAGCAAGTACCGCAGAACTGCCGTGCAGCTCGAGTATGTGAGCGGCAGTCCACGTATGCACACTTGAGTGCATCGGTTTTCCTGCCACCACTGCAGTGATCCAAAAGCTTCTCCAGTGCTCCTGGATCCCTAGATGGGCAAAACAAGGTCCAGAAACAGAGGAGGCACCTGAGGAGCCAAAAAAGTGTTTATTTAAGGAGCGCCAATAAGTGCTCAGGGGCTACCATATAAATATTAATGAAGGTCTTATGAATATTAACAAGCCTGTTCTGCTGTTTGAGGCTGAGGTTATCAGCAGCAGCAACAGGGTGGGAATTAAGTTAAATTATTGAACTCTGCATGGGGATTAGAGTGCAGAGGGACTGCTACAGAATCAGGGGGAAATCAAAACATAAATCAGTGAATGTTGGCTGCCAAAGACTTTGAAAATGAGGATTTTGCTGGGGACTGTGTATTCAGCAGCCATTTTTTCCACCTTTAACCCCTGCACAGCCCATTAGAGAGCATGAATTTTGCCAAGAGGATCTTGGGACTGCCAAAGAGGACTCTGGGGGGGAAGAGGGAAAATTCTTGGCACCCAAATAGCAACCAATAGAGCGTCAAGTGAGCCCTATGAATATTAATTTTTCCTGTTGGACAGCTGCAGCAGTCAATCAGAAGGAGCTGCTGGGAAGCTAATAAAAGGGGCTGTTTGCCTGCTAAAAGGGCAGTCCTGAGAGCTCTGCCAGAGAGTCCAGAGAAGAGAGATATTGCTGTGGGCTTGCTAGCCCAAAAGGCCTGCCTGCTTACCCAAAGGCTTTGCTTGGGCACAGGATTGGACAAGCTGCCGAGTGCCTGGAGAAGTAGATGGCCCCTGGGAATCAAACTGGACTGTGTGAGAGGTTCCCAGGGTGAGATTTGAACCTGCAGCAGAGTGAATTTGGCTGCTGAGAAGTGAGCAGTTGTCACAGAGAATTTGAGAGCTGCAGACAAGATTTGAACCTGTGGCTGTGAAAGAAAGACTCTGCAGCTAGAGTGGAGACTGTTAGATCAGCAGCCAGAGGTAGAGAGCCGACTGTCCTCAGTGCAGAGAGAGAGAGCCAGTGGAGTTTGGTAGCTCAAGAGCAGAGACTCTAAATGGTGCAGCCTAGTGCCACAGTGCCTGCAGTGGAGAGTAAAGGTGACCTGTAAGTTATCCCCCCCCCCCTCGGTGGGATAAGTGCATTATAGACTACTTCTGCTGCAAATCTGGGGTAACTGTCATTGCTGAGAATAGAGACTGTGCCAAATCTCCTAGCTCCTGTGTTGTGTTGGAGGAAAGTGTGTGACAGCCATCAGTCTGGGGAACCACAAGTCTGTTCCGTACCCCAGACCAAAGAGGAGACCACTGGAAAGGAAGACATCGAGAGGCCTGCCAGGTGAGCACTGCATACAAAGGCTCTGAGGGCGAAGATTGGAAAGGCCTGGCAGGTGAAAATTAGCTTTCATCATTTCCTCAGCCAACTGCTACTTCGGTGCACCAACAACTCCTGATACCAGCACAGTACCATGAGTCAGTTTCTGTCACCCCCTTTGAACTGCTGAACTGTAAGTATCCTGAGCTGCGGCTTTGGAGGGTCTTTATTTAGCTAGCTAGGTAGAAATAATGGGGGTAATTCCTGGGCAGGAGTATGCCAGAAAACTGTGCCCAGGCCTGAAAGTTACAGTTAAGCTTTGTGAATTTAAAGTTTGGGCCCCAACGGAAGATCCCCACTACATTTTCTGCGACGTGGTGAGGTACCCACCGAAAAGGCTGCATAGACTGTTTTGGGCAGCTGCCAAGGGAAAGATGGGTACACACGCATGTGGGAGGTGGGGATTGTTTGGGGCAGAAGTGTTAGCTAGTTGTTATTGCTGTTGCTGTTTTGTCTCCCCTTTTTTCCTCTTTGCCTACAATAAACTACTGTTGTTGTTCATGTTAATTGCTGCTACAGAGTGTTTCTGTAAAGAAGGGGGATATTATCAGAATGTGCAGGTAACTGTTCAGGGGAAAGCTAATATATTTTCCTGGGGGTGATAACCTGCTGTTTTCCTATAGGTATTCCCTACCACTTCCTCAGGTGGAGGCACCGCATCACTCTACACCTATCTAGCCTAACCCAGGCCGGACCCCTTAAAGTTGATTGCTGGGAGGAACTTGAGGACCCCGGAAAAGCCTAAAGTGAGTCAAAGGGTTGTTACATTTGGTAATTGTGTAGCCCCCTTTGGTGCCATCCAGGAGAGGGCCACCATCCTTGCCTGCTGTCTAGCATACAGGACACGGGGCTGGGTTCCCAAAGGTGACCTACTGGGATCCTTTCCCAAAAGCGAAATAAAAATGGCGGTGCCTCCACCCAGAGTACATATAGGTGGGTCTGATTAACTGCAGTACAACCCCCTGGGATGTCATACCAACCCACCTCCACAACAGTTACCCCAGACATGGACTTACCAGGATTCGAACCTCCCCACATTCAGTTATAACATTTACCGTTTCATTTCATTCAATACACAGACTCACTAAAATCAGGCTCTGGATTCATGTTCTGCTGCAAAACAATAACTCAGTGGTGTATATACAAGGAGAGGGTTTAGGACTGGGGTAGTGGAATAGAGGTCAAGTAAGCATTTTCATTTTGCATTTCCCAAAATCACATTTCCCCTTCTGATTCATTCCCTTATTGCAATCAGTACAGCCACCAGGTCTATCTATTGAGCTAACTGGTGCATACATGCCCAAACCCAGACCCGCAGGTCCCAGTCCATTAAAACCCCACAGTCCTATCACTGGGTACCCAGATTTTAGTTGCAGGCCTGAGGTGCAGCTGGTAGCCGGTGTTGGTGCACTTACATGAATTAAACTTTATACATTTTCCCTTTGCTTTTGGTTAGAGCTACCTTTACCTTTTCCCTCTAGTCCTTAGCTCTACCTCTTGCCCAAGTGGGCCAACATATTTACAGTCCCCAGGTGCAGGGTAATTTCTGCTTTTTTTACTCATGGTTCTGCAGATTCAGTCCTTGGATGGTACAGTTCACAGAAGTCCTGGGGATGAATGGATCACAGGCAGAACCGGGCACATTGTTTGATCAGGGGCACGGGGGCTGCAGCTTGCTCTCTCTCTCTCTCTCTCACTTGCTTGCAGATCTTGCAGCTTGTCCCCTTTGTCCCATTACAGGCCCCGTTGCAGAGCACATGCACAAGGCCTGCCAACTACAGAGGACCCAGACTGGGGAGTGGCCCCACGGCCTAGCTCCCTCGATCAGAGAGCCCTAGCACTCGAGTACAAGACCCTTGACCCCCTGCAGTGGCAAACCCCACTTGATGGGGGTTAGCTAGTTCCCCACCAGGCCCTGTGTGTTAGCAGAAGCAGTTCAGTACATTCTCTTTCTGCTTCTCCTCATTCTTCCTCTCTCTTTCCGGCCAAAGTGTGCAGCCACAGCAATACGTTTCTCTCTTTGCTGTATCTCAGAAGCAGACAACAGGTACTTGGACCAGAAAGCACCTGTCCATCCTTCTGCTTTCACAGTCTCTCAACAGGACACAGACACCTTTCTGTTATGGCTCACACAGATATCACCTGCACACTCACAGTCCAGTTTCTCACCGTGCAGCTACTCAGCATTTCTCTGGCTCAAAGAGGCTTACTCTTCCTTTTCTCTTTCCTCACCACATTTATATTCCTCACTCCTCTGTATCCCATCTTTTCCCAGGCTTAGACACAACCTTCGTTCTTTTTCCAGGCTTAGAATGCAACCTTGGTCTTTTTCCAGGCTTAGACCTAACCTTTGTCCTTTTATTCAGGCTCAGGACACAACCTTTCCTCACTGCTTCTTTGCCTCACCACTGTGGTGCAACTTCAGAACAATGCAGACAATTCAGCAACCTGCAGCTTCCCTTTTCTCTTCCAAGCTGCTTCTTTCTTTTCCTGATGGGGCAGGCCCTCCCTGCCCTGGGGGACAAATTGCTGGCAGCCCCCAGGCAGGCCCATCTCGTAGCCTCAATCTCTCCAGGGACAAGAGCCCCCCCTCCTCCTGGAGGATCTCTCCCCGAACTGACTCTAAGCCCAACTGTCCTCAACATTTGGGAGCCCTTTCCTCGCTCCCCATTGGCTGGAGCCACTGTCCTTAGGCAAACATTTTTATATATGAGGCTCCCTCGATGCCTCATTGATGCAGAAAAAGGTGCCTAAATGTTCCCCGGTATTTTTCCCAAAACATCCTTTCACTCAGTCCCACAGTCCCTGGCAAGAAGTCTGGCTCAGTGGTTGGCTGGCTGGTGTCACATGACTGCAAACATGGTGGCCATTGTAAATAGTGCCCACACATTTACACAGTGACCCAGGTTTTAAGCCTTCCTGCAGCCAAACTGTAAACTTTTATTTGTTCATTCCCCCAGCATTTGGTAGCCACCCCTGTGCCCTGCATAGCGACTGCATTATTTAATCATTTTATCCTGCCATCTCTCAGTCATTGCTGCTGTTTCAACATGTCCACAGCCAACACACACATAGCCCTACTTTCTGACTGCAGTCTGTGAACACACTTTATTTATTTCCCCCACGGACTGTCAGCCTTTCCATTTCTCTTGCACATTAGGGCTTTATTTATTTAATTTATTTTATCCCTTTTCCAGCCTGCAGCTAGTGCTACACCCTTTTCCCAGCACTAGACAGCCTCCCGATACTTCAGAAGATGCCACCTCATGAATATTAATGAGCTGGCATCTGAATACTCGTGCGTGATTAGCACATACAAATTCAGTTCCTGCTCCTTCCCTGCTGCCTCTCCAGTTCTGCTAAGATCACTGGTCCCTCTCTTGATTGCCCATGGGACTGGGACCACCAGAGAGACAACCTTAAAGGCTGCCAAAATGGCCTAACGAAAATGCACTTGTGCGCATGCGTGAAGCTCGCCAGCACCGCAGTGCCATTCCTAAAACCAGCGGCTCCACAAACTAGCTCCTCTGGCCCTGCTCTCTCAGCAAAACAACATGGGGGCTGGCAGGAGAGACCCAGGACACACAGGGCAAACCAGGAAAACCAGGACCTGGGTAAAAATAGATGGGGGGTGGACCAAAACCCCCGGGGGAACAAGCCTTTTTGGGGGGTTCACAGGTAAGCCCCCGATAGGGGGGTTGCAAATGTACAAAACTTCAACCTGCTTTTGCAAGTTGTGTTGGAAGAATAATGAAGTCAAAATCTAGTAAACTGGCTTCCCAGCTTCTAGGCCTCACTTACTTGGGTCTCTCTCTTTTGGTAATTGCACAGAACATCCACCTGCATTTGCAAGTTGCACTGGGGTAATAATGAGACCAAATCAAATAAACGGGGTTCCCAACTTCTGGGCCTAACTTGGATCTCCTTCTATCTGTCTGTCTCCCTCTGCCTGTCAGTAAGACATCCAGACACAGACTCTCTCTCTCTCTCTCTCTGACTTATTTTTATCCTCTAAGCTACACCCAGTGCTGAACCCCATGGGACCTGGTGCCCAACAGGCCAGTTTTGGGTCAGGCACCTCGAGGTGAACACTCCCATCTCCTACTGTTAGGAAGGAGTTGTTACATTGAAGCACAATTAAACTTTGCAGAGAAGAAGGCATTACTTTCCAAGAGTGTTTTGAGCTTGTATCTTCATGTTTGATGATGTGTCCCACATGAAGGCCAGTGTCCACATTCTGAGTGTCACTACATCATACATTTCAATAACAAAATGTGTAGAGGTACAGTATACTTATTTTTTAAATGACCTAACCTGTTGTATCACAGTCATCATTTTTACCCCCCTGCGCTTCTATGCTCCAGACTGAAAGTATAGTTCCCACGTACCTCTCAACTATCCTACATTAGGAGGGATGTCCCTCATGATAGATAGATAGATAGGTGGATATGATGCTGTGCGCCCCAGCCTACAACTGTCCTCTTATACTGGGGAGGGCAGGACATGGTAGGCCAGTTGGCCCTGGCTCAATGGTAAATGTATTTGGAGTCTTCCTCAAGGTTAATAAAAAAAGCAGTGCCCCCACCCAGGGGACCCCTGGAACTACCAGTATGCAGACAGGAATGACCCTCCCAGGAAATATCTGCTTCAGTAGAACCCAACAGCCCCTTCCTTCAATAGACCATGCTAACAGTAAACCAATGGTAAAACACACAAGCATGCACAGTATCCAAGAATGCAAAGAAGTCAATAAATGCAGTTCAACCAGGGTCAGAATGTAATAGGGAAGGTTGGGGGAACAGCTGGATCTGGGGAAGTGAGGTGAGTGTAAAACAATATGTACAACATTTTAATCAGAGTATTTGCACAAGTCACCAGTAAAGCAACTGATTCCAAGCTAACTTCCCACCAGTAAGAATCTGGTGATGCCACTGTATAAAACACTGGTAAGGCCTCACCTGGAGTACTGCGTACAGTTCTGGAGACCACACATCTGTAAGGACATAGACAAGGTGGAGGGTATCCAGAGAAGGGCAACAAAGATGGTGCATGGCTTGCATCACAAAACATATGAGAAGAGACTAAGAGACCTCAATATGTACTCATTGGAGGAGAGGAAAGAAAGGGGGGACATGATAAAACCTTTCAAGTACCTCAAGGGCATAAACAAGGTGCAGGCTGGGATCTTTTTCAATGTAGAAAAGATATCAGAATGAGGGGACACAACATGAAACTGGTAGGGGGTGGATTAAGAGGTAACATGAGGAGGTTTTTCTACACAGAGAGTGGTGGATGCTTGGAACAGTCTGCCACAAGAGGTGGTGGGTGCAAGCACAGTGGAGGGGTTTAAACATGCCTGGGACAGGCACAAGGGAATATATTGGGTGGGGAGGGAGTGATGAAAAGCCATTGATCACTTAGGGTCAGTGACTGCATACAAGTATAGGGCTTATGGGCAGACTGGATGGGCCTAGCGGTCTTTATCTGCTGACAGTTTCTATGTATCTCTGTAATCCCCAACACCCACAGATTCTAGTCTCACTGGTGCATAATATTTATATTCACACCTCAGTACCTTTTCTGTAGTAAGGACTTCCATTGGGAACCTACATAGAAACATAGAATTTGACGGCAGATAAGGACCGCTTGGCCCACCCAGTCTGCCCATTTCCCTACCTAATGGATAAGCTGCAGATCCTAGTTAACCAGCAGCCTGCTTCTTCCTACCCCCACTCCCTAGAATTGCCTTATGATATGACTGTCCCATGCATGCTTGCATTCCACCACTGTTTTTGACTCCACAACCTCCTCTGGAAGGCCGTTCCATGCATCCACAACCCTCTCTGTGAAAAAATACTTCCTTAAATTACCTCTGAGCCGCCCCCCCCCATCTTCAAATTGTGCCCCCTTGTTCTTGCACACCTCTTTTTTTGAAAGATGCTACCCTCTTGGACTTTGTTGATTCCCTTGGGGTACTTGAAAGTTTCTATCATGTCCCCCCCTCCCTCCTTTCCTCGAGGCTATACATATTAAGCTCCTTAAGTCTCTCTTCATGTGTCTTCTGGTGCAGACCCTGCACCATTTTAGTTGCCCTCCTCTGGACAGCTTCCATTCTGTCTGTGTCTTTGCGGAGATTGGGCCTCCAGAACTGCACACAGTACTCCAGATGGGGTCTTACCAGCTGTCTGTACAGAAGGATAATAACTTCCTGTTTTCTACTGGTGATGCCTCTCCCTATGCATCCCAGTATCCCCCCAGCCCTCCTTGCTGCCCTCTCACATTGCTTGCCCACCTTTAGGTCATCTGATATGACTACCCCCAGGTCCCTTTTCATTTTTGTTGTTGTTAGTATCTCACCCCCCATTGTGTACTCTTCCCCTGGGTTTTTGTTTCCTAGGTGCATTACCTTGCACTTCTTAGCATTGAATCTAAGCTGCCATACATTTGACCATTCCTCTAACCTTGCCAAGTCCCTTCTAATCCTTTCCACCCCACCCTGTGCATCAACTCTGTTGCAGATCTTTGTGTCATCTGCAAAGAGACATACTTTTCCTTCCAGTCCCTCTGCAATGTCGCTTATAAAGACATTGAAGAGGACCGTCCTAATACTGAACCTCATGTACCCCTACCAGTAACCCTCCTTCTTCAGAGTGGACTCATTTACTATTACTCTCTGTGTCCTATTCTCCAGCCAATTCTTTACCCAGGCTGTCATCTTGGGACCCACTCCCAGGCTGGCTAACTTGTATATTAATCTTTTGTGTGGGACTGTGTCAAATGCCTTGCTGAAGTCTAGGTAGGTCATGTCCACAGCCCCTCCCTGATCTACTACTTTGGTCACCCAGTCAAAGAAATCTATCAGATTCACCTGGCATGACCTTCCTGCTGTGAATCCATGCTGCCTTGGGTCCTGTACCCCTCTGGCCTCTAGATACTCGACAATTCTTTCCTTCAGAAGTGATTCCATCATTTTCCAAATCACTACGGTTAAACTAACAGGTCTGTAGTTTCCTGCTTCTACCCTGCTCCCACTTTTGTGAAGGGGAATCACATTTGCCCTCCTCCAGTCCTCGGGTACCACCCCATCCTCCCATGATTTGTTAAAGAGGGTAGTCAGTGGTGTCACTAGTTCTACCCTTAGTTCTTTTAGAATTCTGGGATGACTCCCATCATGCCCCATTGCTTTGTCCACCTTCAGTTTTAAGAGTTCTGTCAGAACCTTTTCTTCTGTAAATGGGCTGATATCAACTTCTGTATCCAGAGTGTTTCTATTGTTTGTTTTAGGTACCTCCCCCTCTTCATTTGCAAATACTGAGCAAAAATATTTGTTTAGTATCTCTGCCTTTCACAGTCACCCTCTGCCCACCACCCTCCCTTTATTAAGCCTCACTATCCCTCCCTTGGTCTTCCTTTGCTCCTGATGTACCTATAAAAGGTTTTATCCCCCTTCTTAACTTAAATTCCTTCACTACCTTACTAAACTAATAAACGTTGTACTCCCAATAGAAAAGGGTTTAGAACAAGTGCTGTTACTCACAAAATCACTAATCAGCTGGAGTGGACCCTCAGGCAGGACAGATAGGCAGGACATTACTTTTAAGCAGGAATTCAGTGGCTGCAAGCTTCTGTAAACTAACCAGGCTGAATGACGTCGGATCACAGGCACTCATCAGGCACATTGTGCTGTTAAAGTGGCAGGGCAATACCTCATAGGGCAATGCCACACAACTGTGCAGGTCTTCTGCCCTCCTCAAGGTAGAGGCTCTCTCTCCTTCTTCCTCTGCAAACAAGGTATTTCCATAAACAGAACTGGATCAGCTGGCAGGCAGTCGAGGTGCAAAGGCACACATTGTACTCTACAGTCTAACACAGTTTGGGCTTTTCCTGCTTCCAGTCTGGAAATGCAGTCTTTCAGCAAGACCATTTAAAAAAAAAAAAAAAAAAAAAAGGATGTTTTATTAAAGGACTTTGTAACATACAGAAAAAAGAAGAAAGAAAAACATTGCATATACAACATTAGACAGTATAGTTACAATACACACAACCATTTGGTGACAATCAAAAGTAAAAATCATTCAAATCTGGTATCTTGTACGAGTGTAATTGTTTGTAAGTTACTGGTGACACTATCTGAAGAGAAACACGAGATTCAGCCCTTGAGATACATTTCCAGAGACCACCATTGGGCACTAAGTAGTGTGTTACTCTTCTATCACCTGCTCCAATGTTAATAAAACATGACGTTTTTCCCATTTGTTGCGATAACTGTTATATGGGTTGTTGGTACTCGCTATAATTTTTTTTATCCTTAGCATCGCCAATACTTCATTATGACATTCTGTATCGTTAGGAATGGAGTCATCCATCCAGTGCCTCAGGATCACTTTCTTAGCTGGTGCTGCAATCAAAGCAATATGATAACACTGTCTGGTGAGCAGCTGGCCATCATAATGCACACTCCTGGTGTTAAGGCATTTTCTAAGCTAAGCAGCGGATCTAGTTTATTTTTAATGTTTTCTCACAGAGGTTTGACTTTTATACAGTTCCATAAAATGTGACATAGACTACCCTCTGCTTGCTTGCATCTAGTACAAATGTTGTCAGGAAGCTTTCTCATTTTATGAAGTTTCTCAGGCATGAAGTACAAATTATTTAATATTAATATTGCATTAAATGCAAGGGTTCTATTTGCATGTACTTATACATATATCTTTAGCCATATAGCTTCCCAGTCCCACGTCCCAGTTGAGTCCGATGAAGCTTATACCCAATAATGCCCAACTTCTGTTCCTGTAGGAATACATGTTGTTGATATTGTAAAATATAATTTTGATATTGCACTGGAGCCATTAGCTGATTGTTGCACTGGAATTGTTACTGCACTATGGTTATTTGTCCAGTTGGAAGGGCCTAAGTGTTGTGCTACTGCCTGGGTTAATTGTAAATATTGGAATGTAATGCCTTTTCCATTACCTGCTCTTTCCAGGAATACCCTAGTAGCCATCACTCTCCCATCTTGCAAAAGGCGATCTACTGAGATAATGTTCCAGTATTTCCATGAGGCTGCACTTATCTTTTTTCCTTCTGTGAGGAAGTTATGATCATTGTGAGCTGTTTGAGCACTATTTCTACTGGGGACTAGTTTTAATTCTTTGCTAAGTTGTTGATGTACTCTTACTGAGACTCCTATCAGTGTATCTTTTATCACTTGCGTATTTTTTCCACTGGCAATGCATCAGAGCCTTAATGTTCTTGCTTTTACACAAATCCTGTTCTGTGTTCAGCCATATTGATTTATATGACCCGTCTTGAAGTACAGAGTGTTCCCTGTACCATTTAAAGTATTTATTTCCATGAGTGGCTAAACAGTAATGGTAGAAGTTTAGGAGTTTAAGTCCCCCTATGTTTTTAGGTCCTGAGAGTTTCACATAAGCCCTTCTTATTAATTTTCCAGCCCACATGAACTGTGATCATTGAGAGTAGTTTTTTTAAACTATAAGCCACATTGGGCATAGAAAGTGGATAAAGAACCCCCAGAAGAACATTCATTTTTATCACACTAATCTGCCTCATTAAGGATAGTGGGAATTTAGTCCATCTTTCTAGGTCTAATTTAATCACACTTATGAGGTCATCTAAATTATATTTTTTTTTTTAGAGAAGAGGTCTCTTTAGTCATATCTATACCTAGGTACCTGAGTTTATCAGGTAACTATTGTAAGCCTAATTCTTCAGTGTCTTTTTTGTACTCCTGCATTTAAGGGCATGGCTACTTTTTTGGTGACATTCAATTTGTATGCTGAGATTTCCACAAATTCTCCAGTGTTTTTGAGTACTGCAGGCAGGGATGTCCTCAGGTCTCTTACATGTAAAATGACATTGTTTGCGTACAGGGAAAGTTTATAGCTGTCTTTCCCACTGGTATACCTGTAATGTCTGTAGCTTGTTTAATTTTGTAGGCTAGGGGCGCTAAAAATGGGCTAAATAATAAAGGTGATAGAGAATATCTGTGTCTGGTTCCTCTTTGTAATACAAAACCTTGAGAGAACACTCCATTGCAAAATATTTTTGCAGATGGTCTGGTGTATAATATCTTAATCCAGTCAATAGATTTCTTCAGCAAGTTGTAGCATTTTAATATATGAAAGAGGTAAGGCCATAACACTCCGTTGAAGGCTTTCTCTGCATCCAAGGAGACCAACACAGCGGGTATACCCGGCCCCCTGGACACAAAGATAAGGTGTTCCAGTTTCCTAATGTGGTCCGATGAGTTCCTCCCTTGCTTAAAGCCAGTTTGTTCATTACCTATTAGGCTATTCCATATTCTTCCCAACCTGCTTGCTAACACTTTTGCCAGGATTTTAGCAATCAAGTTAATCAAAGAAATATGTCTATAATTCCCAAACTGCTGCACATCTTTTCCAGATTTAGGTATTAGGGTGATCACTGCTTGGCTAAAAGGCATGTCTGTTAGCCCATGCTCATGTATGTGGGAGTATATTTTAGCTAGATAGGGACTCAAAGTAGTGCCAAATGTTTTATAAAAGTTTGGCGTGAACCCACCTGGTCCTGCTGCCTTGTCTGTCATTAGCAGCTTGATAGCTATTTGTATTTCACCCACTGTAATTTTAGCGCTAAGAAACTCCCGTGCCTCATTGTTTGAGGTAGGTCTATATCTCTCATAAAGTTATTACATTTTTGGCTCTAACTCAGGAGGGTGCTCTGCTTTTTATATTTCCTGACAGAAAGTCTTGAATTCTTGGGCTATTTCCTTCACTTCAGTGACTAGCTCTTCTTTCTCAAGCTTATATACCCCTATGGCACTGTGTGCTGCTTCCTGTTTTTTTAAGTCTAAGAGCCATTAATCTCCCTGCCCTATCCCCATGTTCTACGTATTTCACTTTAGTCCAGAATATAGCTCTTTCAGCTCTACCTCTTATTAATTTTTGATATTTATCTCTTAATCTGGGTATTTATCGCTTAGGTTATTAAGGATAAGCCATTCTGCTTCAAGGGTAGAAGGTTTAAGTTGTTTTTCTTTCTGTCCAATGTGAGTTAACGTTTTGTTCAACTATCTTTCTCTTTTTTTTTTTTTAATTGCTGCTAATCTAAGTTTTTCTGTTAGTTTTTGTCTTTTAGGAGTGGTCATTCAGATGCCATGTTTTATCCTGTTCTGTTGCTGAGGCAAACTGGGGCCTGATATTCAAAAATGGGCAAAGTGGAGCACTAATATTTGCTCTGTACCTTGCCCTTGCCCGGGTGCCCAAAACTGCTATATTCAGTGGAATAGCACACTGGCACTATTCCACTTAATGCTGGGCAGACATAGCTCCCCAAATAGGGTGTCTTAATGGCTTGCACCCACTCTAAAGTTCCCATATTTCAACAGACCCATGCAAATGAGCTCATTAGGCATGCAAGGTGCTTAAGGGCAATTTGCATACCCATTATATGCTCATTTGCATGGGTAGCCTGGCAATTTAGCGCTGCGCTGCCCCTCACTTGCCCGGTCCCAGAGTACTATCCCTAGTGTTAGTGGTTCCCCCCCTTCCCTGCTGATTGCTGTCCCAATGTAGAATAACATATTTCCCTAGTGGCTAGTGGTCCCTCCTTCCGCTGATCACCATCCAGATGTCAGCTATCATTTTTCCCTGGTGCCCAGTGGTCCCTACCCCCCACATGATCCCCTGTAAAATAATGTTACACTATTCCCTGGTGTCTAGTGGACCCCCCTCACTATCCTCGAACCCCTGTATCATAATGTTGCATTATTCCCTGGTGTCTAGCAGATTCCCCACCATCGCGTAGGGTGCAGTACCTCACCACCCTGCCCCTCTATCCCAAACCCTAACTGGGTGACCGGCACAGCCTTCCACTCACCATAATGGCAGGCTGCTGACTGAACTGTCAATGGACTGACAGTCAATCAATGAGCCTTTACTGTATACAGTACATGCTCACTGACAGTTATGTTGGCAGTTGGCCGTGGTGGTGAGTGGAGGGCTGTGCCAGTCACCGGCTCAGGTTCAGGATGGGGGGAGCAGCATGGTGGAGCACTACCTGCCGAGGTGGGGGGTCCACTAGACACCAAGGAATAGTACAACATTATGATACAAGGGTTCAAGGATAGGGAGGGGGGGTCCACTAGACACCAGGTAATAGTGTAACATTATTTCACAGAGGATTGGGTGGGGGAAGGGACCACAGGACACCAGGGAAAGATTATAGCTGACATTAGGACAGGGATCATTGGGGGGAGGGACCACTAGCCACCTGGAAATTATGTTATTCTGCATTAAGACAGTGATCAGCAGGAGGAGGTACTACTGGACACCAGGAACTACTGTGTTGGGGGTTGTGGGGCTGCCACACTTCTGCCACCAACCACTAGGGTTACATGGGAGTAAGTCAGAGTTTCAATGGGTGGTATGTGCACCATATAAGGGGACTGGGAAAATGGCCTTGCATGGTGCACATACTCTGAATATTGGACTGTGCCAATATTCAGGTCCCTGCCCCTTCATTTACATTGCGCCCCCTGAAATTTGCCTAGACGTAAACCCTGCTTGCCCACTCTAGCCAGGCTTTTCAATATTGTGTATCCATGCAAAACCCAGTTTGCATGGGTAAACTTGAATTTGCACCCAGGCAAAGTTTTGAAAATTGGACCCCGATGTCTGAAGCACACTGGGCTGTGATCAGGTAAAACTCTAGCCTCTATTTCACACCCATTAACTCCCTGTACACAATCCCCTGTAGTCAAGGAATAATCCAATCTGGTTTCTGTATGATGCACTGCTGAAGTAAATGTGAATTTTCTGTCCTGAGGATGTAGGACCCTCCAAATGTCTATAAGCTCCAAATGGTCCATCAGGTCTCATATATTTCTTTGAGCTGGCGTGAGGCCCATTTTACGCCTGCCTGTTTTATCCTGCTCTAATATTAAAACTAAATTCCAGTCTCCTCCTAATGTTAATGGCATCCCTACAAACTGAATAAATGCGTGCATAATGTCAACAAAAAAAAAAAACTGAGGAGACTCATTATGTATTTCCTAACGTTAACCTATTATTGAACAGCATTTCTTGTAGAAATATAAATCTACCCGCTGGATCTCTCACCTCTTTTTCTACCTGGAATCTTATGTTTTTAGCAATTAATATTATAACCCCTTTTTACAGCTGCATGAGTGGAGCCATGCTGTCGTATTGCCATGAAGTAGAAAAGAGAAGAGGCTGTGGAAGCACATGACCAGATACCTCTCTGGTATGTTTTCACAGTGCACAGTGTTGTTTTTTTACCACCACCATCACCACCCCTCCACAGGCTGCACAACCCCCCACTCTGCAGGGGCACTGTTTTGTTTCTGCCCATCACATCTGCAGTTGCAGGCAAAACAAAAGAAGCAGCTGTGTCCAAGATGGCTGCTGTGAGGTCATTGTACATGTGCAAGTATCGCGCATGTGCACGTTTATCACAGCGGCCATCTTGAGCATGGCAAAAATATGACATCAGCTGCAGCAGGAGCTCTAAGTGCTTTTCACTTGGACTCACCACTCTGAAGCAGGTGTGTTGTCTCTGACCAGAACTTACTTGTTTGTTTGTGTCTTTACCAGCCCCAAATGTTTGTCCCACTCACTGTTTTCTGGCTGATGTGTTTCCTGTAGGAAATACATTCCTGCATTTAATTGTTTGAGATGTCTCAGAATTTTGTACCTTTTTGGTGCAGTCTGAGCCCCTTTTATATTCCATGTAATGTTGAGACAGAAATTTATCTGTATGTTGTCATGTGTTAATTTGCTGGGCTGGCTATATATTTTTACACCTGCAGCTTAAAAAAATGTCTCATGATTTGTTTTTCTTTGTGATTGGAAATGTCAGTTAGAATAGACAAGTTAAACCTCTTCCTGGATACGAGTGACGCAGGCATGGGCAGCTAATCAAAACTGACTTATAGTTGTTGTTAATGTTTGAAAGCTTTATAATACAGTTAATGTGTCTAAATCTAACTATTGGAAACTTTCCAGGAGATTGGTGCTGCAGGCATGAGCTTTTTTCTTATAGGCAGGAGGAAGTTTGAAGTTTGTAGATTTCTTCCTTTAAGGGGAATGAGTGTAAAACACAAGCATGAGTGGATAATGCACAGAGATTACAAACTTCCTGTACAGTGTACTGTATAAGCAGTATGCTATTTTTTGCTACCAATACACTACAGGAATCCAGAGCTGAAGTATGTAAGATGATAGAAGACCTTAATACTCATGCCTGCCCAGCAAATCCCCTAGAGGAAAAGTAATCAGCCATTGCCAAATACTCAAGAATGAACCAGATTTGGAGGAATTTAAGTTCCAGTTTCGGTGTTTCTTTTGAGATCTGGATGAACCCAACAGTTTTTGAGACCTCAGTGGGACTGGAAACTTAAATTATCACAAAGAAAAGGTACAGGGATAGGCAAGGACTGCAACCTAACTACTCCTGAGGATGGGAGTTCATCAGTCGACGGAGACTATCAATGGAAGCTCTGATATTAAAAGACCCAGTCTAGGTAAAATAGGCAGGTTTTGTATAGAATGGAGGAATTTATTCTTGCTTTTGTGACTGCCCGTGGGACTTAGAATTTTTGTAAGAAAACTAGACAGAAAAGAAATCCCAGGGAATATGTTAAATAACAGTTTTTTTATTTAGAATCGGATAAGAAGACAAACAACAAACAGGAAAAGTGTTATTGTATGCAAGATTTGTATATAGTATGTCAAGTATTGCACATTAAAGTAAATTACAATCTGATTAAAATGAAACAAACCTCCTTGTAATGTATGCCAGAAATGTATTTAACATGTCAAATTTTAAATGGCAAATGTTAGGCATGTAGGAAGGAACACATAAAAATAACAGATAACCTTAACCTTCAACTTTCTCTTTCTCTATTTTGGGGTGGAGTCCATCCTCCTTTTTTTCTATACTATCCTTCCTAATATTCTTACCAAAAAAAAAAAAATGGTTTGATAGCACAAAGTTTATAAACCTGCTTTAAAAAAAAACTTTTCATGCTCTCTACACACACACACACACACACACACACACACATATACCTGTGAAAGGTTTGAACAGAGTGAGAGAGAGAATTATTTTTTTATCTCAGACATTTATTCAGAAAAATTGCATTTGGAGAAATGTTTTGCTCTACAATGCCTTAGCTGTATGGTGCTTATTTGTCTACGAGGATAAAGTGACTGAATGATTTGGAGTCTAAGAAGTAGAATTCAGACAGAATGGTTTTAATTCTTTGGGCATATGTGCCTGGGACTGGAATCTGGCTGGCATGTGTATTAAAAGGTGGGGCTACTTCAGCAGCAGAATGAGAAATTGTTTAAGAGAATGCAATCTGACGTAACTGCATAAAATTACACAGGCATACGTTTTTACTATAATAATACAGAGGTGTTTTCTGATAGGGACAGATTTATGACAACAGTACAGTGTGGTATGAACTAATGTGATTTAACCCCCACCCTATGCACCAGTAGGGATCTGGGTATTGAAATTAACCAAGTGAAAGGGGAGGAGCACACACCTAACTGTGAACAGAAACAAGAAGGTTCTCCTTCAGGTTGTGTTCACTTATTTGAAGTTATTTGTAGTTTTTCCGTCGCTTGGCACATCTGTGTCATCTCAGTTGCAAGGGGGTCCCAACGTATGTCATACCCCTACTGTGTTAACATAACTCTGACTTCTCAGTGCAGCTGCTCGAACAGAGCCACTGGCGAAAGTCCAGTCCACTGACATCAAGGAAATGCAAACTTCCCTTTTCTCTGCAAGAGCAGTGATATTCTGAAATTAACCATTTAATTTCAACATTTTAATATTTTAACATTTCATAATGTGATTGAATTGTATTATATTGTTTATCAGGAGTCATTTGTAGCCTTTCTATTGCTTGGCACATTTGTGCCATCTCATTTGCAAGGGGGTCCCAATTTACAGCATACCCCTGTTTTCTTACTTTACAAAGTCACTGTTTTTTCTTTTACACCATGATGTTCAACCCAACAGGGTTAGAAATAGTTCTGGAAATAATTAACTTTTGACTCCTTTGAGCAGAGCTGCCCAGTAATCTATGCACCAGATGACATTCCTGAGAGGGTCAATTTTCTGAAAGAGGTGCCTCTGAGCTTGCACCAGCCTCCCTGGACAGTAAAGAAAGCTAAAAGCAGCTCCACTGGACAGTAAAGACATCTGCAATGTACTAATACAAACTGACCCTGTTTTCAAACTAAAACTAAGAAATGGTTACATCTGAAAAACTCAGGCTTCAATTATAGTCAAAATTAAAATGTGGTAAATGAACAATTAGCTGAAATCCAGTTCAGGGTAGGATATCTGTTGCAATCTGTGATGCAAGAGAGATTGACAGAGAGAGAGAAAAACTACTCTTTTTGTGGAGACATTTTACAGAGAACTAAAGTACATAAATTCTGAAAATAAAAGGTAGCCTTGGCATTCATCATAGAGGAGTGCCTGTGTTATTATGCATACATGGTCCATAGTACGGAAATGGCACTATGTCTGGAGGGAGAGGGTTCACCACCCCCAACCTTTGGTTTGCTACTCCATACCGGAGTTTTTACCTGTCTTGCAGCATCACAGCTTCACTGCCTCAGATGGTACATCTCTCTTCTATGTTGCTTTACATTGTTTTTCTGGCCATTAAATGGTTAAAGCCCAACAAAAAAAATCCCTTTAGCAATGGCAATGCCCAAGCCAATCTCCTTGCAAAACAAAGAGCTTGGGGGGGGGAGGCATGGACCTTCTTCACTCCCCCAACCCAACAACCTGTGGCAAGTCTCACAGAAAAACAAATCCAGCCCATAGACCTTAGTGGTTTACAGAAGCAAGACAAGGCGCTAACTGCCTTATGGTGGCAGCTGAACTGTTTAAAGTGTATTAAAGAAATTGCAATTTTCATCTTGAGGCTGAAAGTTTGCTGTATGCAGGTCCATTGACAAAAACAGTTTGGAATATTCCACAGCATTTCAGACAGGAACTTATTTCTGCAGTACCTGATCTGCCCACATAGGAGGCCAATAGGGGGCAAACAAAAACATTTTGAAAATGCAGACAGAAGGGCGGTGGCTAGTCATTAACAAAAAAAAGACTTACACAGGTACTGTGAGAATGACATTGTATGCGTTTAGAGTAGCAACTGACAAGTGAAACTGTGTAGAGAATCAGAACCAACCTACCAATGAGGGACAGAGGCTGAAGCTCTTCTCATTGTTTGTTTTGTCTTGCAGAGACTCAGCAATATGTGGCTGGCAGCCACAGGACCATTTACATTCCAATCACCACGGCACGCTAGATATGGCGGCAGCAGATGTCAGACAGTCATGACATTTCTAAGAGTGCCTTGCTGGCTCATACTCAAGAGACACCAGCTCTACACTACCACACTACAAAGAGCACATACATCTGTATGAAAACAATGCATAACTGTTCATCAATCCAGTGCACCAATCTGATGCAAACACGTATATTAGTGACTGTTATAGAGCCAGGAGCACCAAAAATCTAGGACATGAAGCAGTGACACATATCATATTGAGGGTCTTTAGACTGCCACTACTAGCTCCCAACATTATGCCATTGTTTGCATCAAAGACTTTTGCAAATCCTGAACTGTGCAAAGTGGAGCCAGCCCACTCAGTGGTTTGACTTCAACTTCGCTCCTGGGGACTTTATATCGAATAATGTACAGTTTATGCATAAACATGTTTTTACTCTGTGAATTTGCTTTCATGTTGAGATATGATGGAATATGGGCCTTATGTGGGAACATGTGTATCACTGTTTTATATTTCTTTACTTTTAGAGGTGATTGCCATTCATCAGGCAAAAGCTGCTGATGTTCTGTACTGGGAAAATTTATACATGATCCTGTGATTTTGAAGTTTTCTCATTTAGGACAAATCTGAACATACATAGATACATACTGTAGATACATAGACAGTGTCGGCAGATAAGGGCCTATGGCCCACCCAGTCTGCCCATTTGAGCTTGTAAGTTCAGTTTATGTTTTTCTAGAAGTCTGTTGCCCCTTTCCCCTGACATCCAGAATTCCTTTATGTCTATCCCATGCATTCTTAAATCCCGTGATTGTTTCAGCTCCCACCACTTCCTCTGGCAGGGTGTTCCACTTGTCCACCACCCATTCTGTGAAGAAATTCTTCCTCACGTTTCCTCTGAATCATCCTCCCTCCAACTTCATCCCATGCCCTCTAGTCCTGGAACATCTTTTTCGCTTAAAAATAGTGTATTCCTGCACCATGTTCCTCCCTGTAAGATACTTGTATGTCTCTATCATATCCCCTCTCTCCCACCTCTCCTCCAGGGAGTACATGTTCAGTTCCTTCAACCTGTCCTCATAGGACTTGTAATGCAATCCATGTACCATCTTTTTTGCCCTCCTCTGAACCTTCTCTACCCTGTCTATGTCCTTACATAGGTAAGGTCTCCAGAACTGTACACTGTACTCCAGGTGGAGCACTCACTAGTGTCTTGTATAGTGGAATTATGACCTCCTTTTCCTGCTGGTGATGCCCTGCCTATGCATCCCAGCGTCCTATTTGCTTTACCTGCTTGCCTTCACACTGTTCCCTACCTTGAGGTCATCAGAGAAGATAACCCCAAGATCCCTTTCCTGCTTGGTGCATGCTATATCTTCACCCCCCAAACTGATATATTGTGCCAGGTTTTTTGTGCCCCATATGCATTATCTTGCACTTCTTTGCATTGAATTTCAACTGCCAAACCCCTGACCATTCTTCAAGTTTCTGCAGGTCCCTTCTCATTCTGTCTGCACCCTCTGGTGTGTCTACTTTGTTACAGAGCTTTGTGTCATCAGTGAACAGTAAAATTCTGCCTTCTAGGTCCTGTGCAATGACACTGATGAAGATGTTGAATAGGACCGGTCCCAGCACTGATTCCTGCGGTATCCTACTGGTCACTCTTCCCTCTGTGGAGTGACAGCCATTTACCACCACCCTCTGTGTCCTGCCACCCAGCCAGTTACCTACCCACCACACTACTGTCCTGCCCACACCCATATTCCCCAGTTTGTGTAATAGTCTTCTATGTGGCACAGTGTCAAAGACCTTGCTAAAGTCCAGATAGGTCATGTCCACTGCCCTCCCCTGATCCGCCTCCCTAGTCACCAAGTCAAAAAATTCAACCAGGTTGGTCTGACATGACCTCTCCCTGGTGAAACCATGCTGCTTTGTGTCCTGTAGTCCATTGACAACCAGGTGTTCCATCAATCTCTCCTTCAGTAGTGCTTCCATGATCTTTCCCACTACCGAGGTGAGGCTGACTGGTCTGTAGTTCTCCGCTTCCTCTTTGTTCCCACTTTTGTATAGGGGGACTACATCTGCTGTCCTCCAGTCTTTGGGTACCTCCCCTGTTTCCAGTGATCAGCTAAACAGGATAGCCTGAGGTTCAGCCATCATCTCTCTTACTTCTTTAAGGACTCTGGGGTGTACCCCATCTGGCCCCATTGCTTTACCAACTCTTATTACTTCCAGTTCCTTCAGGACCCTTTCTCATGTAAAGGGACTTGTGTCCATTTCTGCACCATTCTCACCCCTTGTACTCCCTTCAGACCCATTATCCTCCTCTTCCTTCAGCAGAAGGGCAGACAGCAAGGAGAACCAGGGATAAATGACAACCAAGGAAGGGGCTGGAGTAGAACAGTGAAGCAGTCTAGGGAGGTCAAATCATGGAAAGCCATGTGTGCAAATGCCAGGAGCCTTAGCAACAAGATGGAAGATCTGGAGGCTGTCATGGTACAGTCAGACCTGGACATTGTGGCCATCACTGAAACCTGGTGTAATGATAACCATGACTGGGAGATGGCCATACCTGGCTACAACATATTCAGAAGAGACAGAGCAGGCAGGAAGGGAGGAGGAGTGGCACTGTATGTGAAAAATGACATAAGGGCCACACAGATCCAGGAGGAACAAAATGGGGAGATACTGTGGGTTAAGCTGGAAAGGAAAATGGGGCCAGCCATCCACACAGGTGTGGTCTATAGACCACCAGCCCAGGAGGAAGAAACAGATAGGAGTTGATGCTAGCCATCCAAAGGATAGCAGACAAGGGTGAGGTAGTACTGGTTGGAGACTTCAATATACCAGATGTGGACTGGAGCATCCCAGCAGCAGCATCAACTAGGAGCAGATTTATCCTGAATCCTTCAGGTGCCTTCTCAAGCAACTGGTCATGGAACCAACTCGGCAGAAGGCAATACTGGACCTTGTGCTCACAAACAGGGACAGTGTGATGGGGTAACAGTGGGGGAGCACCTGGGTAACAGTGACCACCAGTCATTGTGGTTTGAAATCACAGAAAGAGCAGAACCAAACCACATAAAAACGTATCCTGGATTTTAGGGGGCAGACTTTGGGAAAATGGGGAGATGCTTGAAAGAGGCATTAAGGGAATGGGACAGGAATCAGGGATTGAGGAACAGTGGGCAGTATTTAAAATGGGGATTATAAGAACAACAGAATTATGCATTAAGCAGGTTAGCAAGAGGAAAGAAAGAGGAGACCATTATGGTTTTCAAAGAGGTAGCAAAGAAAGTGAAAGCCAAAAAGATTGCATTCAGGCAATAGAAAAGACACAGGCAGAAGGGGATAGGGAGATGTACCAGGAGAAACAAAGGGAGGCAGGGAAGTCAGTAAGGGAAGCCAAGCTCAGACAGAAGAACACATTGCAAAAATCAGTGGTTAAAGGGGACAAAACCTTTTACAGGTACATAAGTGAAAAAGAAGGACAAAGGGAGGGATAGTGAGACTGAAGGGAGGATGGGAGCGTGGAGGATGACAACAGTAAAGCTGACATATTGAACAGGTATTTGCTCAGTCTTTACTAAGGAAGAGGGGGTAATGGGTCTGAAGGAGTACAAGGGTGAGAATGGTGCAGAAATGGACACAAGTCCCTTTACACGAGAAAGGGTCCTGAAGGAACTGGAAGTAATAAGAGCTGATAAAACAATGGGGCCAGATGGGTGCCCCAGGTCCTTAAAGAACTAAGAGAGGTGGTGGCTGAACCTCTGGCTATCCTGTTCAGCCAATCACTGGAAACAGGGAGGCACCAAAACTGGAGGACAGCAGATGTAGTCCCCTTATACAAAAGTGGGAACAAAGAGAAGCAGGGAACTACAGACCAGTCAGCCTCACCTCGGTAGTGGGAAAGATCATGGAAGCACTACTGAAGGAGAGATTGGTGGAACATCTGGTTGTCAATGGACTACAGGACCCAAGGCAGCATGGTTTCCAGGGGAGGTCATGTCAGACCAACCTGGTTGAATTTTGACTGGGTGACTAGGGAGGTGGATCAGGGAGGGCAGTGGACATGGCCTATCTGGACTTCAGCAAGGCCTTTGACACTGTGCCACATAGAAGACTATTACACAAACTGGGAATATGGGTGTGGGCAGGACAGTAGTGTGGTGGGTAGGTAACTGGCTGGGTGGCAGGACACAGAGGGTGGTGGTAAATGGCTGTCCTCCACAGAGGAAGAGTGACCAGTGGGGTACCACAGGGATCAGTGCTGGGACCAGTCCTATTCAACATCTTCATCAGTGACATTGCACAGGATCTAGAAGGCAGAATTTCACTGTTCGCTGATGACACAAAGCTCTGTAACAGAGTAGACACACCAGAGGGTGTAGACAGAATGAAAAGGGACCTGCAGAAACTTGAAGAATGGTCAAGGGTTTGGCAGTTGAAATTCAATGCAAAAGTGCAAGATAATGCATATGGGGCACAAAAACCCTGGCACAATATATCAGTTGGGGGTGAGGATATAGCATGCACCAAGCAGGAAAGGGATCTTGGGGTTGTCATCTCTGATGACCTCAAGGTAGGGAAACAGTGTGACAAGGCATCAGGTAAAGCAAATAGGATGCTGGGATGTATAGGCAGGGGCATCACCAGCAGAAAAGGAGGTCATAATTCCACTATACAAGACACTAGTGAGGCCCCACCTGGAGTACAGTGTACAGTTCTGGAGACCATACCTCGTAGGACATAGACAGGGTAGAGAAGGTTCAGAGGAGGGCAACAAAGATTGTGCATGGGTTGCATCACAAGTCCTATGAAGACAGGTTGAAGGAACTGAACATGTACTCCCTGGAGGAGAGGAGGAGAGAGGGATATGATAGAGACATACAAGTATCTTACAGGAGGAACAGGGTGCAGGAAAACACTATTTTAAGCGAAAAAGATGTTTCAGGACTAGAGGCATGGGATGAAGTTGGAGGAGGAGCGATTCAGAGGAAACATGAGAAAGAATTTCTTCACAGACGGGTGGTGGACAAGTGGAACACCCTGCCAGAGGAAGTGGTGGGAGCTGAAACAATCACGGGATTTAAGAATGCATGGGATAGACATAAAGGAATTCTAGAGGTCAGGGGTAAGGGGAAATAGACTTCTAGGAAAACAAACTGAACTTACAAGCTCAAATGGGCAGACTAGGTGGGCCATAGGCCCTTATCTGCCGACACTGCCTATGTATCTATGTATCTATGTAAGACTGAGCAGAAATACCTGTTCAATATGTCAGCTTTACTGTTGTCATCCTCCATGCAGCCCCCATCCTCCCCCTTCAGTCTCACTATCCCTCCCTTTGCCTTTCTTTTTTCACTTATGTACCTGTAAAAGGTTTTGTCCCCTCTACCCACTGATTTTGCAATGTGTTCTTCTGTATGAGCTTTGGCTTCCCTTACTGACCTCCCTGCCTCCTTTTGCTTCTCCTGGTACTTCTCCCTATCCCCTTCTGCCTGTGTCTTTTTGTATTGCCTGAATGCAATCTTTTTGGCTTTCACTTTCTTTGCTACCTCTTTGGAAAACCATAATGGTCTCCTCTTCCTTTTCTTCTTGCTAACCTGCTTAATGCATAATTCTGTTGCTCTTGTAATCCCCATTTTAAATACTGCTCACTGTTCCTCAACCCCTAATTCCTGCCCCATTCCCCTTAATGCCTCTTTCAAGTATCTCCCCATTTTCCCAAAGTCTGCCCCCCTAAAATCCAGGATACGTGTATTTGTGTGGATTGGTTCTGCTCTTTCTGTGATTTCAAACCACAATGACTGGTGGTCACTAATCCCCAGGTGCTCCATAACTGTTACCCCCATCACACTGTCCCTGTTTGTGAGCACAAGGTCCAGAATTGCCTTCTGCTGAGTTGGTTCCATGACCAGTTGCTTGAGGAAGGCACCCTGAAGGGAGTCCAGGATAAATCTGCTCCTAGTTGATGCTGCTGCTGGGATGCTCCAGTCCACATCTGGAATATTGAAGTCTCCAACTAGTACTACCTCACCCTTGTCCATCATTTGGATGGCTAGCATCAGCTCCCTATCTGTTTCTTCCTCCTGGGCTGGTGGTCTATGGACCACACCTGTGCAGATGGCTGGCTCCATTTTCCTTTCCGGCTTAACCCACAGTATTTTTATTTATTTTATTTATTTATTGAAATAATCAGTTTTACAACCTTTGAGTCAGAGACTCGTTTACAAAGGCACCTCATCTCGGGGGGGAGACAACAATTAAGTACGGTTTTAGACAGAGGTAACATACAGGTGAGATACATACATACGTTGAGTTACACGCATCATTATATAAACACAGTTGTTACAGTTGCAGTTGTTACAGTTGCCCAGTCGTCCATGGAACCCAGTGAGGACTTAGGGGGCTATTCGAGACAGGGTTATGTTCCACTACAGGCATTTACAGCACCAGCTGTCAATAATGTGTTTACGGAGGGCTATTTTGAACCGGCCAATCCCGGGGATCTTTGTGATTTCCTCAGGAAGGGAGTTAAACCAGGCCGGGGCTTTATGATGAAAGGATCTTTGGCAGAGAGAGGTCCTTGCCCTGGGTACTAGGAAGGTGGCTTTGGTGAAGTTACGGGTTAGCACAGGCCGGACGGCCAGTTGCAGGGATGCGGAGACCCCTGGTGGGCATAACCCAGACAGGGACTTTTTAGCCAGAAGGCAGGTATGGTATTTCAGCTGTTCCTCAAGAGTGAGTATGTTAGTGGCAGAGTATAGCAGGCAAGTGTGAGTTCTGCTATGGGCACCGGTCAGGAGCCTACAGGCTTTGTTAATAGAGGTGTGGACTTTAGACAGGGCGGAGGGGTCTGCTGCTGCATATATTGGAAGTCCGTAGTCAGCCAGAGTCAACACAGATGAGGTGATGGCCAATTTTAAGGCAGATTCTGGGAGGCAGTCTTTGTTGCGGTAGAGGAGCCCAGTCCTGGAGTTCATGGCTGACGACAGGATTTTTAGATGGGTGTGGAATGTAAAGCCTACGTCAAAAGTGATGCCCAGGTACTTATATGTTGTTACCTGTTCAAGTGGAAGGAGTGTGCTAGGGGTGATGAGAAGGGGAGTATCCTTGGCGCTGTTTTGCCGATGTGTGAACAGCATTGACTTTGTTTTTTTCAGGTTCAGGACTAGCCGATGGTTACTGAACCATTTTCAGCTTGAGGAAAGTGTTGCAGCTGCTTTGGAGTAGGAGGGTCTGAGTGTGATGCTAGGATCACTGCATCATCCACATAAAGCAGTATTTTGTTGGAGCAGGAGCTTGGGAGGGTGTTTAGGAAGAGACTGAAAAGGGTGGGTCCAAGGATGGAGCCTTGCGGGACCCCTGAGAGTACCGATAGGTTGGTGGAGAAGGTCCTATTTAGCTTAACTCTTTGGGATCTGTTGTGCAGGTAGCTTGAGGACCAATTCAGGAGTGCCAGATGAGAATCCCAGTTGGCTAAGGGAGTTTAACAGCAGGGGGTGGCACACGGTGTCAAAGGCCTTGGATAGGTCGATGAAAACTGCCCCTGCAAATTGACCATTATCATGCGCAGAGTGTATATGGTGGGAGAATTCCAGATGGGCAGTGGATGTGCTGCGGCCCGGACAAAACCCATGTTGCTCAGGACATAGGATGTCATATTTAGATAGGTATTCTATTAGCTGTGTGGATATTATTTTTTCCAAGGCTTTGGAGAGGGGGGGAAGGATGGAGATGGGCCTGTAGTTATTTGGTAGTGTTCGGTCCCCAGACTTATGGATGGGGGTGACTTCGGCCTGTTTCCATGCTTCCGGGAATTGGCCAAGGCATAGGGATCTATTAATGGCAATCGTGAGGGGGATTAGCATGACATCCAGCGTGAGGCGAAGTATCCTGGAGTCAAGAGGGTCATTACTTGGGTTTTGCGAGGCGAGTGATTTTAGTAGGAAAGGTTTGGCATCATGGGGTGAGATCATCCGGAAGCAGAATAGCGGCCGGGAGGTGTGGGTGTGGGTGGGCATGGGGACAGGGTCAAAGAATTGGGCAGGGAGAACTGCGCTTAAGTCTGTGAAAGTTTTATTAAGGCAGTCTGCGATACATGTTTGGTCTGTTGAGACTGCCCCGTTTATGACAATCTGAGACGGAGGGGGGGAGCGGGTTTTGCCATTCAGTTCTTTAATATTGTCCCAGAAGGCTCTGGCTGAGGCCCAGGAGGATGTCAAAGCAGCCTGATAGTGTCTAGCTTTCACTTGTTTGATGGCCCAGGTGCATTGGTTGTGGGCTGCCCTATATTCTTGCCTGTCTGCCACCCTATCAGAGTCATTTGCTATGTGCCAAAGATTGTCTCTCTGTTTTAGTTGCTGGATCAGTGCAGGGGATATCCATGCTGCAGCCCGATTTTTTGGTCTAGATGTGGTGATAGGGGAAAATAGGTCACAGGCATTGTTGAAGGCCCTAGTGAGGTAAGTTAGAGCAGAATTTATGTCATATGCAAGGGTCATTGGAGTCCAGTCGACTTGTGCGAGGTGACGTTTGAGGTTGTCAAGTCCCCTGGGGAGAAATCTGCGTCGAGGGGTGTTGCATTACTCAGGGCTGAGTGTGGGGGAGGACCATAGAAACATAGAAACATAGACTTTGACGGCAGATAAGGACCACTTGGCCCACCCAGTCTGCCCATTTCGCTACCTACTGGATAAGCTGCAGATTCTAGTTGACCAACAGCCTATTTCCTGCAACCCCCCACTATAATTGCCTTATGTCTGTCCCATGCATGTTTGAATTCCTCCACTGTTTTAGACCCCACAACTTCTCCAGGAAGGCAGTTCCATGCGTCCACCACTCTCTCCATGAAAAAGAATTTCCTCACGTTACCCCTGAGCCGTCCCCCCTCTAACTTTAAATTGTGCCCCCTTGTTCTTACACATCTCTTTTTCTGAAAGATGTTACCCTCCTGGACTTTGTTGAGTCTCCTGAGGTACTTAAAAGTTTCTATCATGTCCCCCCTGTCCCTCTTTTCATCAAGGGTGTACATATTAAGTTCTCTCAGTCTCTCTCTTCATATGGTTTCTGATGTAGACCCTGCACCATTTTAGTTGCGCTCCTCTGGACTGATTCCATCCTGTCTATGTCCTTGCATAGATGAGGTCTCCAAAACTGCACGCAGTACTCCAGATGGGGTCTCACCAACTGTCTGTATAGAGGGATAACCACTACCCTTTTTCTACTTGTGATGCCCCTCCCTATGCATCCCAGTATCCCCCTGGCTTTCCCTACTGACTTCTCACATTGCATACCCACCTTTAGGTCATCTGATATGACTACACCCAGATCCCTTTCCATTATTGTTGTTGTTAGTACCTCCTGCTATTGTGTACTCTTCTCCTGGATTTTTATTTCCCAGGTGCATTACTTTGCACTTCTTTTGCATTGAATCTAAGTTGCCATATGTCTGACCATTCCTCCAACCTTACAAGTCCCTTCTCATCCTTTCTAACCCCCTTGTGTATCAATTCTGTTATAGACCTTGTGTCATCCGCAAAGAGGCATACCTTTCCTTCCAGACCTCTGCAATGTCACCTATAAAGACGTTAAAGAGGACTGACCCAGTACTGAGCCCTGAGGTACTCCACTAGTAACCCCCTTCTTCAGAATGTGTTCCATTCACTATTACCTTCTGTGTCCTGTTGTGCAGCCAGTTTTCTACCCAGGCTACCACCCTGGGACCCACTCCCAGGCTGGCTAACTTGATTATTAATCTTTTGTGCAAGACTGTGTCAAATGCCTTGCTAAAGTCTAGGTAGGCCATATCCACAGCCCTCCCTGGTCTAATACTTTGGTCACCCAGTCAAAGAAATCGATTAGATTTGTCTGACATGACCTTCCTGCTGTGAATCCATGCTGCTTTGGGTCCAGTGCCCCGCTGGCCTCTAGATACTCAACAATTCTTTCTTTCAGAAGTGATTCCATCATTTTCCCCACCACTGAGGTCAAATTAACAGGTCTGTAGTTTCCTGTTTCTGCCTTGCTCCCACTTTCGTGAAGGGGAATCACATCTTACCTCCTCCAGTCCTCAGGCACCACCCCATCTTCCCATGATTTGTTAAAAAGTGTGGTTAGTGGTGTCACTAGGTCCTCCCTTAGCTCTTTTAGGATTCTAGGGTGAATCCCATCAGGTCCCATTGCTTTGTCCACCTTGAGTTTTGAAGTTCTTTCAGTACTCTTTCTTCTTTAAATGGACTGGTATCAACCCCACTATCCAGAGTGCTTCTACTGTTTGGTTTAGGTAACTCCTCTTCTTCTTCTTTTGTGAATACTGAGCAAAAGTATTCATTCATTATCCCTGCCTTTTCACTGTCTCCCTCTGCCCACCTCCCCTCTCCTTTATTAATCTTCCCTATCCCTCCCTTAACCAGAAGCAGATGACAGGGGAGTGGTCGCTAAGTGAGTCCACTAGGACTTTTACAGATTCCAACTTGTGTGGCCGATTGGAAAGAACTATGTCCAGGAGGGAGCTAGTTCCCTTCGCTTGGTTAAGTCTGGTGGGCTGAGTGACCATTTGAGACAGGTCAAGGGCTGCAAGCTCGTCCTTTATATTATCAGATGAGGGTCTGAGCCAGTTGGTGTTTAGGTCTCTCAAGATTAGTTGTTCAGCCTTTTGAGGTAAGGTGGATAGATAGTCTAAGAGGGAGTTGATTGCTACATTTTTTGTACTCAGGGGTATGTAAGCTGTGGTTAGGTATAGGGGGCCATGACCAGGGTGTGGGGTGATTTTTAGAGTAATGGCTTGTGCCCCATGGTTGAGCTCAGGGATTGGGAGTGCATGATCTAGGATGGAGTTACGCAAGTAGGATAGGCAAGCATGGGGGGTGTGCAATCTATCAGCCCTGAACAGGGAGAAGCCTGGGAGGGAGACAGCTGAGTCAGGCATAAGCTGGGAGAGCCAGGTTTCCACTAGCATAAGAATGTCAGGGGAATATTGTGCAACCCAGCATTGGAGTGCTGCGGTTTTCTTGGGGAGACTACATATGTTCATAAAAGCAATTCGGAGACCTTTGCCAGGGGTGGGCCGAGGCATGGCAGGGTTGCCAGGCCCAGGGTTTGGGTGCACATTTCCTGAGCAGTAGAAGCAGGGCAATTAGGCACCTCATAGGGTAGCGGTTGCTGTAGGTGGGTGCTTCAGCTGCCGTGACATTATATGGGTGGTGCATGGGATGGGAGAGAGATTGGTACCGGAGACACTAGAGAGGAGAGAGACCATTTGTGATAGAGTTCATGGTACAGAGGGTTGTGTATTGGTGGTGGGTGGGTGGGGGTAGTGTGGTAGTCTAGTTTTTGGGATGGATTTGGGGGGATGGACTGACAGGTGGATGGGCAATAAGCTGTGTGGAAAACAGGGTATTGTGTGTGGAGGGACTGAGGTTTGGGCAGGGGCACGTCAGTGGATGATATAAAGGGATTCATGGTAGACAGTGGGTGCTGTGGTAAGAGGAGTGCCAGCATAGCAAGAATCATGGTTATGTGTGATTTTACAGTAGAGAGAATTGGTTTAGAGTGCAGGCTCCCTCTAGTGCTAGAGAGATATAACCTGCTAATAGAAAAGTTGGCTGATTGGTTCTGACACCCCATGTGATTATAGCTATATAAGAGAGTGCTGACCAAGGGTGGTGGTGGGGGTGGTGGGGAGCCGAATGCGTAGCGTTCAGCAGGGCTAGACCTAGCATCGAGAGAGAACACTAGCCAGTTCCCTTTTACTTCTCGAGCAGTGTACAAGCAGGAAAAAAGGCGCCAGTCCCAGGATTCAAAACTGTCCACAGCTAGGCTAGCTCCACAGGGACCAACGGTCAAGACTGCAGCAGGGCGTTTCAGGTTTTTACCTAACAGCAGCTTCGGGGGCTTCGGGGCTTTTCTGTGGCAGGGAGGGCTTCGGCAAGTAGCCCTCGTGACCTCTGGCTCCTCGGGGGAGGGAGGTTTGATCTGCAGGAGAGGGAGAGAGAGCACAGGTTAAATAGGCAGGTAGGGGGGTCAGATTAGCATTGGGGGCCGGCAGGCTCGGGAAAAAGGTGTTATTCAGCTTAAGGCTCTGCTGTGGCACAATTTGTAACTGGTAGCCCTTGGACAGCTTAAATCAGGCTAAACACTTTTTTTCAGATTCGAACTTCATACATTCTACACATACAATTTAAAATTATCACTTCTAAATAGGCATTAATAAAAAAAACAGTTTCAGTTCCACTAGCACCGAGAGAGAACACTAGCCGGTTCCCTTTTACTTCTTGAGCAGTGTACAAGCAGGAAAAAAGGTGCCAGTCCCAGGATTCAAAACTGTCCACAGCTAGGCTAGTTCCACAGGGACCAACGGTCGCGACTGCAGTAGGGCGTTTCAGGTTTTTACCTAACAGCAGCTTCGGGGGCTTCGGGGCTTTTCTGTGGCAGGGAGGGCTTCAGCAAGTAGCCCTCATGACCTCCGGCTCCTCAGGGGAGGGGAGTTCAATCTAACAGCAGCTTCGGGGGCTTCAGGGCTTTTCTGTGGCAGGGAGGGCTTCGGCAAGTAGCCCTCGTGACCTCCGGCTCCTCGGGGGAAGGAGTTCAATCTAACAGCAGCTTCGGGGGCTTCGGGGCTTTTCTGTGGCAGGGAGGGCTTCGGCAAGTAGCCCTCGTGACCTCTGGCTTCTCGGGGGAGGGGAGTTCAATCTCACAGCACCAGTTCTTCAACCATGAGTTAAAGTTCCTGTATCTCTCCCCCATTTTGTTCCTCCTGGATCTCTGTGGCCCTTATGTCATTTTTCACATACAGTGCCACTCCTCCTCCTCCTCCCTTCCTACCTGCCCTGTCTCTTTTGAATGTTGTAGCCAGGTATAGCTTTTCTGTGGCAGGGAGGGCTTCGGCAAGTAGCCCTCGCAACCTCCGGCTCCTCGGGGGAGGGGGGTTCAATCTCACAGCACCAGTTCTTCAACCATGAGTTAAAGTTCCTGTATCTCTCCCCCATTTTGTTCCTCCTGGATCTCTGTGGCCCTTATGTCATTTTTCACATACAGTGCCACTCCTCCTCCCTTCCTACCTGCCCTGTCTCTTCTGAATATGTTGCAGCCAGGTATGGCCATCTGCCAGTCGTGGTTATCATTACACCAGGTTTCAGTGATGGCCACAATGTCCAGGTCTGACTGCACCATGACAGACTCCAGATCTTCCATCTTGTCTCTAAGGCTCCTGGCATTGGCACACATGGCTTTCCATGATTTGACCTCCCTAGACTGTTTCGCTGTTCTACTCCAGCCCCTTCCTTGGTTGTCCTTTATCCCTGGTTCTCCTTGCTGTCTGCCCTCCTGCTGAATTTTGCCCCTTTTCTGCCTATCCACCTCTTGGGTGCTAATCTCCATCTTTTGCACACTGCTTTGTAGAGATAGCCACTCCTCTGGTTCACTGTTTCCACTGCCAGCTGTGGGGGGTGAGCAAGTAGGTACCCTCCTTGCTGGCCTGCCACCCCCCTTTGCTAGTTTAAATGTTTGTCAATGTAGCATTTAAACTTATCATTGAGTGCTTGGATTCCCCTCCAGGATGGATGCAGGCCGTCAGGCTTGAACAAACCTCCATCCCTCCAGGTGGGTCCCCAGTCATCAATGAATCCAAACCCTTCCTCACAGCACCAGTTCTTCAACCATGAGTTAAAATTCCTGGTGCATGCACCCCATAGTCACTCTTATGCTTCTACTAATGTTTCTTTATTATACACTGCTTTGCTTTTGAATACATTAGTTAGTTTCATATCCTGCTAGAGCCCATGATCCAATAGCTATGCAAGAAAGGAAAGCCCAAGAGGGAGTCTTCCATATTAAACAGTTTTGAGACCTGGAAGGACCTACTGGCACCATCTCAAGCCTATTTGCATCTGGCTTGGCCATATGGAATATGGCTGACATAGGAAAGGGAAAGGGAAAATTGTTTAACCAGGAATGGCACACTAAGATGAAGCTTGTGTCCATGTGTGACCTGGGAATACAAGGAAGTTACAGTAAGTGACTTGCTCAGGGTCACACAGTATGCAAGGGGGGGCTGCAGGATTCAAACCCAGGTCTTCAGCTTTGCAGCTCACTGCCCTAAATCACTGTGCTATACTGCCTCCCTAATGGAGATCAGAATGTTGACATGGAGGCCATAAAGAGGTATCTGCATTATTTTGAGCATCCAGATGTAGATAAGGTTACCAAACCTCTGATATATGGGATTAAAAGCCTAGCACAAAAAGAAGAAGGGTCTGCTATTTACAATATGTAAACTGTTTCAGAAAATGCAAGATAAAATCAATCAACTGACTGAGATTAACAATGAAAAGGCCAAGTTAAAGAAATTAGGGCAATAAATTATGTGTACTGCTTATGGGGCATATGTCCTGTCAACTGTTATTTCTCTATTGATAGAAATAAAATCCCAGATATTATCAGGGATGAACAACATACACAATGGTATTGTCCTACTAGGACTAAATGTCACCATCTACCTTTTCAGTCAATTAGAAACATACAAGCCATTAGAAACATAGGGCTACCCTGTGTCCACTTTTTGGAGTAGATCAAAGTGTACATTGTCAGTGAGTATGTTTGTCATTTTTACTTTGTTTTTTACCAGTATTTAATGTGGCAAGAGATGTGTACACCAAGATGGCTGAAACTCACTACATAGGGGTGCCAGAGGACACTGTGTATAAAACCAGGATAGTACCACCAAGCTTGGTTATTTATCTACCCCAGAGGAAACAGTGGGCTGTACCTCAAATGGCCTGCTGTTCGGTGATTAGATATCGCTCCCTGGATAACATTTCAATTACAGTAGAACATACTTCTGCTGTCCAGCTGACCACATGGCACACTCAGGAAGTTAAGGTGGCTTATCGTATGGGAGGTCAGTACTGTGTGGTGACAAACCAGAAGTCTTTTAACAAAGCAATATTCTGTCCCATATACTAATTTCTGTTTCATGCCTACATATCAAACTGTGATAGGGGATATGGTTATTACAGCCATTCCAACATATCACACTGACCTTGGTGGTGATGACCTTTTATGTATATGTTCAACTGTCTATAATCTCATGTACTTTTATTCCTGGGTCGCCCCTGAAAAAGGGACCTCTGGGGCCCAGTGGGCCTACCCAGTCATCAAAATTCAATAAATAAATAAATAATGTGTCCATAAGCAATCTATCATGGCTCATGAGTCTATAAGCAATGTCATGGCTAAGAAACATAATCATGTCATGATGCTTGGTAGTAATATGCATCAAGCATGACAGACATTAGATGAATTACTGAATGAAGGAGACTGGGTCCTGCTCTCTTCTGACACTTGGTTACAGGTTACTTTTAAAGTTCTCCTTTGTAATTTAGGCTATTCTTGTTGTTATTTTTACATTCAGCATTTGCTAGTTATATAAAATATTGTCTCAGTACTGCCACCAGCTGTAGACCTTATATTTACTTAAATATTAAAATGTGATACCTTTTCCACTGGTATCGAGGTGGGGACTGTAGAGATAGAAATGTATGTGAATGTTGTCGTGATAATTTGCTGGGATGGCTATGTATTTTTACACCTGCAGCTGAAAAAAAATGTCTCATGACTTGTTTTTCTTTGTGGTTGGAAATAGTTACAATAGACAGGTTAACCTTTTCCTGAATACGAGTGATGCAGGCATGGAAGGCTAATCAAAACTGACTTATACTTGTTGCTAATTTTTGAAAGCTTTATAATATAGTTAATGTATCTAAACCTAACTATTGCAATCCTTCTCAGAGATGGGTGATGCAGGCAGGAGCTATTTTTCTTATTTTTTTATTTAAATATTTGTTAACCAGGTAAGTGTAATGAGCCAAGTCCCTTTTTCATACATGACCTGGGACCATAATTACAGTCAAGATGTTACATTTAATAACAGACAATTAGAATACAAACTTGATACAATATTAAGACATCAATACATTAACATTCAATGGTAGCATTTACATGTTAAAAGGCTGAGACAGTAATTCTTAAGTTGATTTTTAAAAGTCTCGTGTCCCAAGTCATGTAATAAGGACAATGATAAGTTATACCAGTTTGTTACTGCACTTACAGAATAAACACAAGCACTCAACTTTGTGTTTACTTGTGGGATAACAAATCTAGACATAGCATTAGAGTGTAAGGTACTGTCAGCTGTCTTAAATTTATACATTAAGGCCTGGATATTCAAAAGGGTTGCACATTGCACAACAGGGATATGCCATGCGCAACCCACTGATGCACCCCAGTGTGATATTGAAAGGGGAAAGTTTTGATGTGCAACTCCAGATGCCGCAGGGTGCAACAGTAATGTATGCAGCACAAGTATGGGGGAACGTGCCCATGCATATGCTGGCATAAACCCACCTTGTGCTGCTCAGGGGGGTGCAAAGATGTGCCTGGTAAAACCAGGAACAAGTCCAGGCCACCCAGAGGTGAGCCACCATATTGCAGGGTGCAATACGGCAACCGCCAGCTGTGGGTGGCCACCCGCCCACCCAGAACACTGACCCCAAGTCCCCTGCCCTGGGAGCATTGTGCCCCCATCACCCGATCATGGGTGACTGTACAATTAAAACCCTGGTGGTCCAGTGGATACCCCCCTGTGCCCGATCATGGGCATAAGTATTATGAGTGTTCAGGACCTGTGAATCCCCCACCCATTGCTGGCATAAGTATGGATAAGGTCCCTGGTGGACCAGTGGAGTCCCCCCACTTCACCCAATCGCTGGCATACAGTGAAAGACCCTGGTGGTCCAGTGGAAAAAAAAACAATGCCCGATCGCAGGCTGTAATAGCACAAGAGACCCTGGTGGTCCAGTGGTACCCCCCTCCCCACCTGCCCACCACCCAGCACCCCCATTATCGGTGGGTGGCAGCACCCCGCCCACATGCCACTAGGCTTCCAACTGAATGACAGTGTACAGTACTATCTGTGCCCCTGTTATTGAAGACCGCGGGACCAATGGGCATGCAGACTATGTTGCTACACAGGCTCAATATGTGAAATGAACTGCATCCATTCACATATCAGGCCTGTGTAGTATAGTATGGTCTGCATGCCCATTGGTCCACGCAGTGTACCAATAGGCATATAGACAGTACTGTACACTGTCATTCGGTGAGCAGCATGCAGGCAGGGTACTGCCACCTGCCGATGATAGGGGGTGCTAGGTGGTGGGGACCTCAGTGGGCTGGTGTACCACTTGACCACCAGGGTTTCTTGTGCTATTACCATCCATGATTGGGCATTGGGGGTTCCACTGGACCACCAGGGTCTTTCACTGAGTGTATGCCCATGATCAGGTGAAGAGGGGAACTCCACTGGTCCACCAGGAACCTTATCCATACTTATGCCCGCAATTGGGTGAGGGGGAATTCACAGGTTCACCAGGGACCTTATCCATACTTATGCCTGCGATCAGGTAAGGGGGGATTCACAGGTCCACCAGGGACCTTCTTAATACATCTGCCCACAATCGGGCAAATGGGAGCAGGGACCACCTTGGGTTTGCAGGGCATCAGTTCCCTGGCTGCTGAAGCCTGACTGGGCGCCAGGTGCAAGTCACCGGGGATCGGTGCACTGCATGTAAATGGGGCCATAATGACATGCAAATGGCCGCATTTGTGCCTTGCATACATAATGGCCTCATTTGCATGCTCAGTGCTGAATATCGTGGTTGATGTGCCCAGCACAACTGCACTTGCGCTGGTGCATCCCCCTGCTCCTTCCTGCCACTTGCGCTGGTGCAGTACCACTGCACCGTGTGCAGTGCGTGCACGCTCAGTGCCATATTCAATGGTGCTGAACCATGGCACAACACCATTGAATATCGCCTGGTCCCTGCCCTGGCACAACCCAGTTGCACTGCGCCCTGGCTTGCGCTCCTGCCCAGCGCAGTCTGAATATCCAGGACCAAAAATAAAGGAGAATGAATCCCCAATCTTAGAACATTGCTTGCTAAACAGTTAAGATTAAACAACTTAAGTTTGGGAGTAACCAACCTACCAGTTGATATAGAATGCAATAGTGCATACAGCAGAGTAATTTTAGGCAAACCTACAGACAGCATGAAAAGCAGTAGTAAGCAGTAATATGTCAGAATTTGTTAATCCAGAAAACAAAAATAAGTTATAGTTTATCAGAGATAATAAGACATTATTTGCAACCACTAAACAAGCTCGTACAGTCAATGAGTTCTGCAATCTGAACAGGACACCCAGTCTCTGATTGATTTGCCTACATATATGTTTTATATGAAGAGAATATGTAAGACAGGGATCCAGTATGATCCCCAGATATTTGAACTGGGAGACCTGCTCATGTTGAACCCCAATAGTATCCTATATACTATTGGATTACAGGAAGGGAAAATTCTGAAGTTTGTAGATTTTCTCCCTTTTAAGGGAAAAAGTGTAAAATGCAAGCATGAGTGGCTAAAGTACAGAGATTATGTACTTCCTATACAGTATATAAGCAGGGTGCTATCAACATGCTACAGGAGCCCAGAGCTGAAGTATGTAAGAAGATAGAAGACCTTGATATTCATGCCTGCCCAGCTCATTCCCTAGAGGAAAGGTAACCAGCCATTGCTAAATACTCTGAATGCTAGATTGTCGTTTCTATTGCTTTGTGTTAGACGTAGTAGAATAAACCTGATTTGGGGGAATTTAAGTTCCAATGTCAGTGTTTCTTTTGAGACCTGGACAAAACCAAACAGTAACATATTTACTTCAGTATCCATTAAACACTCTAGTAATCCCAATATTCATGTTCTACTTAGTTCTCTTCAGATCCTTTACTTTGCTTACACATCCTTTGATCAGTTTTATTTGGTAATTAAGTTTTTCCCTACCCCCATGCATTTAAAACAAAAACATGTAAGCCCCCCTCCCCGCTTCTAGGGGCCTGATGGTAAATGTTCTGGGGAGGGGGGCACTATTCAACATAAAGAGTCCACATACCTGGTCAACTTGGTTTACCAGACCTGATGAAGCTGGGGTGCCCCATTCTTCTGGATGCTAGCTGGAACACTGTAGAACTGAAAATGATGATCTTCCCCTGTCTGGACTTACCATCTTCATCTCATAGACCTTTGTAGGCAGTCTTCTCCTGGTAGACCTCTCGACATCTCCATGACTGGTCCCTTGGATCACCAGAGGCACACCCTGGAACACACACAAGGATGCTGGCTGTGGAGGCAAACTTCTTGTTAGCCACAAAGAGTCCACACAAAACAAACAAGATGAACATTCAAACTATAGGAACAAGGTGATCCCATTTAATGAAGTTAAAAACAGGAACAGTCACTCCATGGAGCAGTAAAACACTCAAACAGCTTCTCTGACCGGTACCAGCATGGCTGAGTAAGGATACGCGACAAGAGGCTCCCATCCAAGCAGTTAAAAGAGGCACTAAAAGCAAAGCTTAAACAGAACAACTAATACCTGCATAATACATCGGAGTGCCCCAACTCTAGAGATGGCAAAACAAAACCGGAACTGCTACCTCCCAATTGCAGATCTAAACGACCAAGACAATCACTCCACAGATGATCCAGGACAAGGCGATGAGCCTCAGACACAGCCTGAATCTAAAAAGTTATCCGCATCGGCCACGCCATCCAAAACAAAAGGCAAAAATAAAACCGTGACTGTAGAATGCAGCCCAGATTCAATTCTATGTGCCATAATGGAATTTAGAGGGGAAGTTCATGAAGCACTGCAGGGGATCAGGGTGGAGATGGGTACACTACAATCCCGTCTGACCAAGGCTGATGCACAGATTTCTTTCAACACCTCCAGACTAGATAACTTAAAAGAGACAGTGCGTACTCTGGCAGCTGAACAATTGGTTTCATCAATGTGGCAGGAGGATGCAGAAAATCGTGGACGCAGGAGAAACATTTGAATTTTTGGCCTACCTGAGGGAGAGGAGGGAATGACCCTCTTGCCTATGCGGACCACCTATTTAGACAATCACTGGAATTGGAACCTGATCTTCAATTAGAAATCGAAAGAGCCCATAGAGCATTGGGCCCATGACCAACACGTCCTGAAGCCAGGCCACGTTCATTTGTTGTTCGTTTTCTAAGTTTTCACATGAAATAACTTTTGCTCCACAAAGCCTGGCAGAAAGGAAAAGTATTACTGGGCCAAAGTCGCCTAATTTTTGATAATGATTACGCACCATATACACAGAGGCAGCGAAGAGAGTATACTTTATTATTCCCGGCATTACGAGCGCAGAAACTCTGATTTTGCACACCGTACCCCGCTAAGTTAACAGTACTGTATCCAACAGGCCAGAAAACATATCTATCAGCACAAGAAGCGGCCAACGACATGTTACAAAAGGGAATTATCACAGCCAAAATGATGGAGGCATTAAGATTAAGAACCCAGCAAGCAAATCAAGGTGAACACCAAGACCAGAAAGTAACAGCTCCAACTGAGAGAGATTCTTAATCAGCTACAACAATATAGAAATCCACTACTAACAACCTGAAATCTAAGGTAGAGACAGGTATCTTTTTTTTTTTTACTCTTGCTCAGTTTGAGTGCTACGCCCTTCTTCAGAGAGGTTTGACCCTCGTACCCAGATCTGGGTGAAGGGTGGGGGAGTGCTGGACTAGGGGGATCAGGAGAGGGTGCCACTCATGGGTCCAGGCAACTGATAAATTGTTAGGAACTCTCATTCTTTATTCTGTTTAGCAATTTGACTGGGGTTGCCATTTGGACCCCTTGAGCTCTTTAATGGTGGGAATTTCCAGGCCGGAGAGCTTTCCTCGAATTGGCCTGCCCCTCCTTGGTCTTCCCCCTCAGGCTAGCACCCCCTGCTTCAGATAGGGCCCATGTGTGCCCTTTCTCCCCTGGGTGCCCCCCCATTTTTTTCCTTTTTTGCTGGAGGGTTTGAGTCACTCCCCTTAGGTAAAGGGGCATTTATCTGCCAAATATTGCTGGACTGAACACCTTGAAGGGGCAAGGAAGATGAAGAAGGTCAAGGAGAAACTCAACGAAAAATCAAAGAATTATATCCTACACACGGGGAATGTAACCCCACGATTAAGGGAGGAAAGAAGAGAGCAGGGAAAAAAGATGAGACTCACACTATGGGACTGGAACTTTGGAGACTGAGAGATGTGAAATAAGTATCATCAAAAAGGGGGCGGACATTAAAATAATATCATAACTCTCAGCCCAAAGCGGCCAGAAGGGGATATGTGGAATATAAGACTAGCCTATAAATGCAAATACAAAGGCCATAAAGTTAAAATGAGGAGATGGGATGCCATCTCAAGCGGAACTGTTACTAGGATAGTGGGGTTATGCTGGGACCTAAAAAGGAGGGATTTTCTCCCTTCCTTTCTGGGGTTGTGCTTCTAACACTGGGGGCCTTTTGCTCCAGGGTTGGAGTCTCTGCCTCACCCTCCCTCCTGTTTCCATTTTCGGATCCAGGGAAAGGGTCTTGGAGGTATTTTTTTTACACCTCCCCTTGGGAAGTCCTAATGCATAAAGTTACAATTGTATATATACACAAGAAGTTAGATTTGTCGATTTTGTATTGTATTCTTGGTTATATACTGTTAGACTGCATGTTCTGTGGCTTATGCAAAAAACAGTTAGATTTAGGGGCAAGTAATAAGGGGGAAGGAAAAGTTCTAAATAAGGGGGCATATAAGATTTGTATAATGTTACTCTGCATACACTGCAGACAGTTTACACTAAGGGTTAATTGTGGGGAGGGGATAGTTCTAAATACTGGGATAGGATTTAACACAGTTGGGATAGTTAAGAGAATTAAGGAAAAAAACTCACACACAAGGAAACAGTCAGAAAAAATGCATTTTATTAACATGAAGACAGGTAGCCAGGAATGGATTAAATTAGAACTGTTGCTTGAGAGACTAACCATTGTAACAAAAAAAGCCTCCACAATTGTAGGGGGTACTCTTGATGTGAAGGGAGCAGAGGCAGGGCCCTCCCATGGGCAAAGGGGGATCGGTCTGGATGAAAATTGCAGATACCCTCTTAAAAGGAGGAAAAGCATAGAAACTAAAAATGTCAGTCCTCCCAATATGAATCCTCTCGTGCAACATTAATGGCTTGCATAATCCTATCAAACGTTCCAGATTTATGCAGAATATTAGAAAACAAGGACCAGATATTATTATGGTGCAGGAGACCCATCTCTTGCAATCAGAACATTTGAAACTAAGATGAGAGCAGAGATATGAGGTCTTCACCTCATCACACCCCAGTGGGCGTCGTAGAGGAGTGGTAATTATGATCCCAGCTTCCACCCCTTTTGAAATAACTCAATCCTATACTGACGCACAGGGGCGTTACATAATTTTACAGGGACGTATGTATGGTCATGAGGTGACACTAGTTAATGTATATCTCCCCCCGGAGATGAATACCCCGATAATAAGGTACCTCCTTTCCAAAGTTTAAGAACTTCTTAAAGGGCAAATAATCATAGGAGGAGATTTAAACCTAAAACACTATCGCCGAACAAAGACTGATCCCATGCTTTAAAACATAGACAAACAAACACCACTAAATATGTCAAAAAGATGTTGGATCATTTGGGTCTGGTGGATATATGGCGCTCAATGTTTCCATCGAGCCCAGGATATACATACTACTGAACCAGACACCATTCTTACTCTAGGCTAGACTACTTTATAACTACGTGCGAACACTTGACCTCAATACAGGACATAGAAATAGGCCCTAAAATGTTGTCTGATCACCACCCTCTCACTTTAAAAATTGACTTAGGTAAAATTAAAAAACAGACACTGTGGCATCTTAACCCCACTATTTTAAAAGACAAACAGTTAATAGACACAAAGAAAAAAAGAATTCCACAATTTTTGTTAGAAAATTCATATCCAGATATCTCTGAAGCTATAACCTGGGACTCTCTAAAAGCTATACTAAGGGGAGAAATGATAGCTTATTCAGCTAAGAAAAAAAGAGATTTAGATAAGAAATACTCTGAACTGACCTATTGTATCCAACAATACCAATTACTATATAGGGAAGGAGACAAGGAACTAGCACAAAAAATTAAAGATGCAAAGGCCTCCTTACAGAAAATAATGTATACTAAAATCCAGCACACTTTACTCTATCTTAAATTAAACAACTACATGGGGGGAACCCGGGGTCACGTTGGCTAGCCCAAAGAATAAGAACTCAGAAACACACAGCCACTATAATTAAGGCTAAAAATGCAACTACGGGTTTACTGACTCACAGGGATGAAGAAATTAGGCATATATTCACTGGATATTTTGCCAACCTATATCAACAACAGGAAAGAAGTACCCCAGACATTAGAAACAATTTTTTAAAGGACTTGCCCCTCCCGCATCTAAATGAAAATCATAAAGCAATATTAACAGCCTCAATTAAAGCAGAGGAAATTCAGATAGGGATTAAAAACCTTAAACAGACCAGACGGATATACCTCCAAATGGTATAAACAATTTGGAAAGGCAATTATACCACGATTGTTAAGGGTGTTAACTGAAATTGTTAAGGGAGACCCTCCCCCCCTTGGGATTACGCGGTGTTATCGCCTATCCCAAAACCAAATGAGGATTCATCAATCCCATCCATGTGTAGACCTATCTCTATCTTAAATAATGATTATAACATTTTTATGATGATATGGGCGGCAAGGCTAGAGACAATCCTGCCTTCCATCATACATCAAGACCAGACAGGATTCATAAAAAGGAGAAATACAACAGTCAATATTAGAAGAACTTTTATCCTGATTGAATATATTCAAAAAAGAAAGATCCCAGCGGCTATGTTAAGCCTAGACGCCGAGAAGGGATTCGACAGGGTGTCCTGTGACTTTTTATGGGACACCCTGTCGAAGTTTCAATTTCCAGAAACTTTTGTGGGATGGTTGAGGAACATATATAATGCTCCTCGAGCATATATCTGTATCAATGGAGGCTTGTCTGCTCCTTTCCCTTATCCCGTGGCATGCGGCAGGGGTGTCCATTTTCCCCCTTACTATTTGCCATTTACATGAAGCCTCTGGCGTCGGCTCTTCTTGGAGCCAGGGAGGTGGAAGGGATTCCACTGGGCCAAAGGGAGTACAAAACATGACAGCTAAAGGGGAGGTTCTGATAATGGGAGACTTCAACATGCCAGATACACATTGGTCAATACCAGCAGGAACATCTGCCAGAACTAGACACATAGTGGATTCCCTGCAGGGGGAGGGCCTCAAACAACTGGTACAACAACCCACAAGAGACAGAGCTATCCTAGATCTAATACTGACTAACAGGGAAGGGATCACAGATCTCCAGGTAGAAGGTCACCTGGGTGCCAGTGACCATCACATGGTATGGTTCAATTTGGCTACTACATCTAAATCATCCCATTCCAAGGCAAAAATATGGGACTTCAGAGGAGCTGACTGATAAGATGGCCAACAGAGTTAAGCTAGCCCTGGCAAAAAGAAACATAGGTGAGGGGTACAGACAAAGTGGGCAAGCATTAAGGATGCAATACTTGAAGCAACATCCCATTGTGTTAGACAGAAAAGGAAGTGCAAAAGAAGAAGGAAACCACTTTGGTTCCTCAAATACAGTAGCAGAAAAGGTCAGAGCCAAAAGGCTGGCCTTCAGGAAATATAAGGGAACACAGCGGGATGAAGATAGGAGGCATACCAAACTGCCCTAAGGGAAGCAGGGAAGGCAGTAAGGCAGGCAAAGTCCCAAACTGAGGAAACACTAGCACGAACAGTAAAGAAGGTGACAAGACTTTCTATAGATACATTAGTGAAAGGAGAAAGTCCAGAGGGGTATTGCTAAGCTTAATGGAGAAAAGGGAGCATGTGAGAGGAGGACTCATGTAAAAGCATCTATCCTAAATAGATACTTTGCTCAGTATTTACTGAAGAGAAGGTAGGCAGGGCCCACAGCTCAGCACCATGGACACAGGGGAGGAAGGTGAGCCCTACTCCCTTCACAAAAGAAAGGATCCTACAAGAGCTTGCTAAGCTCAGGGTGGATAAGGCAATGGGACCTGATGACATACATCCCAGGGTACTTAAGGAGCTAAAGGTGGAACTAGCAGAGCCATTAGCAGAACTGTTTAGTGAGTCTCTGAGCACAGGAGAGGTCCCAGAAGACTGGAGAAGGGCTCATGTGATCCCACCCCACAAGAGTGGTAGCAGGGAGGAGGCGGGAACTACAGACCAGTCAGTCTTACCTCAGTAGTGGGCAAGATTATGGAGGCACCTAAGGAAAGGATAGTGCAACACCTGGAATCCATAGGGCACAGGATCCAAGACAGCATGGGTTTACAAAGGAAGGTCCTGTCAAACTAATCTCATAGATTTATTTGACTGGGTAACCAGAGTGGTGGACCAAGGAGGAGCAGTTGATGTCGCCTACCTTGACTTCAGCAAAGCTTTGACACTGCTCCACATAGAAGATTGATAAATAAGCTGGGTAGACTCGGATGGGTCAGAAGTTGGTCAACTGGGTGGCAAACTGGTTGACGGGCAGAAAACAGAGTAGTGGTAAATGGTATACAGTCAGAAGAGATGCAAGTCACAAGTGGGGTCCTCAGGGATCAGTCCTGGGGCCAGTCCTCTTCAACATCTTCATTAGTGACCTTGCAGATGGACTAGAGGGTAAGGTTGTCTGTTTGCAGATGACACCAAGATCTGCAACAGAGTAGATGATCCAGATGGGGTGGGCAGAATGAGAAGAGATCTGGATAAACTAGCAAAATAGTCAGAAGAGTGGCAATTGGGATTTAATGCAAAGAAGTGCAAGATCATGCACATAGGGAAGAGAAACCCTGAAGCCACCTATAGGCTGGGAGGGGAGTTGCTAGCAGTCACAAAGGAAGAAAGAGACTTGGGCATCATCATCACTGATGACCTGAAATCATCCAAGCAGTAGGTAAGGCTAAGGGGGAGTTAGGGTGTATTAGTAGGGGTATCACAAGTCGTAAGAGGGAGGTAATAATCCCTCTTTACAAGACACTGGTTAGGCCCCATCTGGAGTACTGTGTGCAGTATTGGAGGCCACACCTTCACAAGGACATTAACCAAATTGAGGCAGTCCAGAGAAGGGCAACCAAAATGGTGCAGGGACTGCATCAGAAGACATATGAGGACAGATTAACAGAGCTCAATATGTATACCATTGAGCAAAGGAGGGAGAGAGGTGACATGATCGAGGCATTCAAACACCTTAAGGGCATTAACAAAGTGAAAGAGTAACATGTTTAAATATAAGAAAAATAGCAGGACAAGAGGACACAGCATGAGATTAGAGGGGGGCCGATTAAGGGGGAATGTGAGGAAATTCTTTTTCACAGAAAGGGTGGTGGATGCATGGAATGGCCTACCTCAAGAAGTGGTGGCTATGAATACAGTGCAGGGCTTCAAACAGGCATGGGATAGGCATAAGGGAGCAATACAAATGAGTATGAATAGATAGGCCACCGACAGAGCAAAGGCCGATGGCACATTTATAAGGCAGAAAAAGAAATGGGCAGACTGGATGGGTCTTGCTGTCCTTATCTGCCGTCAACTTCTATGTTTCTATGTTCCTATATTTCAAGCTTAACTTGTTCACTGATGACATTTTAATGATTTTGTTGTCCCCGGAAACCTCCATCCCGGTAACATGGCACATACTGAAAAAATTTAAAAAGCAGGAGGATTTAAACTTAATATGAACAAAACCGAAGTTTTACTTCTAAATTTCTGCCCCAGTAGTGAACTACGCTGGATTTATCCTTTAAAATGGAACTCCAATAAAATTAAATATCTTGAAGTATATCTTCCTCAAACTTAGAAGTAGTAGAGACAATAAATTATGAGCCCCTAACTCAAACAATTCAACAAGACCTCAAAAAATGGTCAGCCTTGCACCTATCCCTCTTTCAACAGGCAGAACTACTACGGATGAATGTGCTTCCGTGACTTTTATACTTATTTCAAAATATCCCCTTTTTCCCTTCAAAATTTTATTTTAAATCTTGGGAAAAAATCTTGTCAGGTTTTGTATGGGATAACCATAGGCCCAGGATACGCTAATCAATTTTAACATTATCTCTGGCCCAGGGTGGTATTAATCTCCCAAATTTAGAATTATACGCTATAGCTGCCTTCCTTAAAATACTGATTTTATGGATGTCAGGGAAATTCTCAGCACCATGGAAAACCTTGGAGTTTGAAATCAACGATATGCATGACATTCACAGGCTTCTATTTTCTTCTTCTGGGAAAACTCCACCACTTAGAAATTTTACTAAGATCACATCCAATGTTTTAAAAATTTGGTATAGGATGAGGGAAAGACCATACTTGAATCAGATATATACATATTGTATGGTATTTTCATGGGATGAACAATTTATCCAATCCCACTCAGGCCAAACCTTTATGCAGTGGAGGCAGGGGGGTCTGTCCCACACTTTCCAATTTCTAGATGAAAAGGGAGTGCGCTCATTTGAGGAAATGAGAAAAAATTATGAACTAAGAAGAAATGACTTCTTTAGATATCTGCAAGTATGGAACTATATATTAAGAAAAAGGAACATAGAAGCAAAAACACCTACCCCCATGAATCTAAACTTAAAATTATTCATAGACACTATAAAAGGCCATTTAAGAGAACATCTGATTGGGAACATCTACAAAGGACTTAGAGACCTAATCCAGAAATCGACATTACCCATCCTGGAGAGATGGAATTCAGAATTAGGTCTTTTCATCTCCCCCACCCTTTGGACACAAACAACAGAGCAAGCCATTAAAATGACCTCCTCCACATTCTGGAGAGAATATGCATGGAAATGCAGAATCCGCCATTTTTGTCCACCAGCTTTGTTGGCCAAGTATCTGCCGGAAACATATGACCACTGCTGGAGAGACTGTGGATGTACTCTAGCTAATTTAGGACATATCATGTGGTTCTGTCCAATGCTGATGCCATTCTAGTGCTCTCTCCAGGAGGAATTAACAAGCTGCCTGGGTGAGACAATAGAATTGTCAGCAGAGATGGTCTTACTGTCAATATATCTGGACCGGTTCCCCTCCTGGGAAAAACACTGATGCCAGTCTTTTTACTTGCAGCAAAAAAAGTTTTAACTAGAAAATGGATGGAAAAAGTAATACCAACAATACAAGAATGGAGAGAAGTTATAACAGAAATATATACAATTGAAGGTTTATCAGCAAAATTACAAGATAGAATACCAAGCTTCCAGAACAAATGGAGAGGATGGTCTTTATACCAAGCCTGTATAGACATAGAATTCGTCCCTTGAGAAGGGAGGGGGGAAAGGATGGGACCCTGCCTCATCTTTCTCTCTCTGGTTTGCATTGGAACAAGGAATAAAATACCCTAATTCCGAGAATAATGCAAAAGCATATAATCTGAACAAAGAATGGCTACTACTGTCATAAAATGATGTATGTATAGTGTGTGTGAAATGAAAACTCTTTTTAATAAAAATCAAATAAAAAAAAACAGCTTCTCTGGACAGAGGGGTCACAGTATAAGTCTGGGATTCACTTAAGACCATGAGTGTCACATATGACCATAAAGTCCAGGTGACTACTTATTACCTAGGCAGCTGAACAGTCCAAACAGATGCACTCAACCTGTGGCCAAATCAGGCCTTTAACAGCAAAGCAGATCAATCCTTCCTCAAACACATAAACAGAACAATCTCTAAATGGGGCCAAATGGAGCCATAGGGCTGTCTCTGGATCCCCCTGAAACCCACTGGCACCCATATCCATAGTTTCTGCACAAATTGCAATGACAAAGAGTCTCTGGGACCTGGGGTGGAGCCAGATCCCCTGAATCCTCTCACCTCTCAGGTGCCATCTCCTTTTTCCCTCAGCCTCTACCTTGGCTATGGATCCCACTTGACACTGGGCCTAAGTGCCATCATACATCAGCCTACTTTTCCACAGATTTCCTCTGGCTTCTCTCCTTCTCCTCTCCAAGGGTCCCCAAAAATGCCCCAGCCAGGGCACCACCAACAGTGGTCACTGCCACATCCTCTTAGCTCCCCAAGTCATACTGCTGCAATAAAAAAAAAAACAGGCCCTTTCTGGCCAAGCAGGCAATCAGCCCTGCTCCCACCTCTCTCACACTCCACAGAGCATCATCCCAAACTGGCACCAAACAACTCCCTTTATCCCCTTACCAGGGGTGCCAAAAGCTCCCGCCAGGACAAAGGGCCACCCAGTGATGCTGAGGGTTGAGGTGCTGATGCCACACCTCGTGCCTCGTCAGCAACCCGGGTTCAGTAGCAGACTTGGGTCATCAGGGGTCGACAGGGGAGGAAAGGATTGAGCATCCGGAGGACTACTCTCTTTTCCTGGGAGGGAGGGGTGTCATAGATCCTGGCGCTTGGTGACTCCCGTTGGAGACTGGGGGTGCAGCAATCAGATCTCTGGCAGAGGATTGGCTGTGGTGACATTCCTGTGAGCATGTGCAGGAATGTGCATGCTCGTGCTGATATGCACTGCATGGCTGAACCATGAGAGGGACAGAAAAATTTAAAAACCCTGGTTGCCTGGTAGGTGAAGGTGGGTCCAGGGGATGGCCCCCACGCCCATGGCTGGGTCCTTCCAGCTGGTGTCTGGTTCTCCCTCTGCTCTCTGGTTGCTCCATTAGATTCTAGATAGAACATCAGTAAGAGTCAGTGGTCCTTTCCCAGGGGGGTCAGGCAGCCAGTGAGGTTGGAGCAGAAACAGGCCCAAACCAGGGATGCAGCTGGGGACTTCAGGTGGCATGGGAACAAGCCAAGCCGAGAGACCACACCAGAGAGAGTCCAGGCAACCAGAGGGGAGGGGGCATAAAGAAAAATTACATAAAAAAAGGACAAAGGTCCTTTCCTGGACCACTCTCAAAGGCGTTAACCTCACAGAGCCCCCAACAGTCCTATGGGTCCTGTAGTCCCACAAATTAACTACAGTAGTTACATTTGCCCTAACCACACCAGCCAGTGCTGCCAATACAGGAGCAACCACTCCTTTCTGTTTTCTCCCCACACTGGCAGCCACATATGCCAAGAAGGGCAAGCTGCCCTAAACTATTTACAATTTTTGAATTTATTTTAAATTCTCCTTTCCTCATTTTTTTCCCCCCAAACATATCCCGAACCCGGCTGTCCCCGGAAATGACCGGACACAGGAATGGAGCAGCCACTCTGCTTACACTCCCTACTTGGTGTTCACACATGCCTAGAGCGCGGATCACATCTATTTACAATATTTCATATTTTTTTCCCCCATTTGTGGCCCCTCCAGAAATGTGCCCAGAGATGCAGAAGCAACAGATCTGGTGCTTAGTCACCTGCCGCAACCAAGTACCAGGAAGCATGCAGCACGGAGCCACTAATAAAAGGAGCCATGTGTCTGAATCTTGCCCAGGACCCCTGACTATTGCCGGGGAGGAACACGGAGCCGTGGCTTCACAGGTAAGCCCAATATAGGGGGCTTACACTCTCCCCCCCTTAAATGCTCACTGTCCTGGTGAGCCACAACCCACCAAAACTATTTATATTATTCTTACACTATACTCAAGCTATCACGCACAAGACTAAATATTACAAGTTTAACATTATAAGCCTAACACTAACCCGACTCAATAAACCACCCTGGACCACTCATCTAACAAACTACTAGGCCACCCACCGCTAGAACCAAACTATCACCTGAATTCAGTCTAACCCATGACATCCCAAGCCTATGAACTAGTTCTACCTGGCCACCTGCTGCTAGAACCTGCAGAAGGATTGCTTTTGAACTACACAGCAGTGTTCCAAGTGCTGATACTTTGAAACACTTACCTTAAGCCCCATTAATGCTGCTAGTTGCCTGCATTGGACTGCCTGGACAGTAAAAAAGGAACAAAGACATAACCAATGCCAAATCTGGTCAATGGCTACTAAACCACATTTAAACAGCATTACTCTAACCAATTGCTAAGGAAAACAGTTTGGCTAACCCACACATTAGTACCATTTTCCTTTCATTTTCCCATAGCATACATTTAGACAGTGTACCACCTATTCCGAGTAAGACATTAAAAAAGTGCAATATTCAAACAATAAATACACATTATAGCAAAGTGCATAAACAGTTACAACATTGTTTTTTTTTGTTGTTTTTTTTTTTCAAATAAGGTACCATTTCCCCCAAAAGCCCAGTGTCCATGCAAGCAGTTCAAAAGTCTCTGCAAGGGGCTGCTTTTCAGTCCAAGCCCATGGAGCTCTAAATAACTATGGGCAAACCACCCACAAGACCTGGGCCCTAGGTCAAACAGGGCTTCCCCAAGGTACAGTATCTGTTCCACACTCCACCACTTGCTCCAGTCCTGGATGGCAACAGAAGCAAAGCACTGGCAGTTCCACTAAGGAAAGGTGCGAAATGTCCCAGTCCCACAAACCATCCTGACTACTCAATTCTTCACAGTCTGGCTAATGGGGGAACTTCCACAGCATACCCAGCACCCAATTTTAAGTCTGCCTAGGGTCAGGGCACCCCAAAATCATATCTCGGATGAGCCCCCACATTGTAAACCCCCCCCGCATCTAGGGGTATGATGGTGAATGTTCTGGGGAGGGGGCACTACACAACATAAAGAGTCCACATACCTGGTTGGCCTGACTTACCAGACCTGATGAAGCTGGGGTGCCCCATTCTTCTGAGTGCAAGATGGAACACTGGAGAACTGAAGATGATGTTCTTCACCTGCCTGGCCTTGACATTTTTGCCTCATAGGCCTTTGTAGGCAGTCTTCACTAGGCAGGTCTCTCAACGTCTCCCTCACTGGTCCCTTGAATCACCAGAGGCACACCCTGGAACACACACAAAGATGCTGACTATGGAGGCAAACTTCCTGTTAGCCACAAACAGTCCATACAAAACAAACAAGGTGAACATCCAAACTGCAGGAACAAGGGGATCCCAATTAATGAACAGTTAAAAACAGGAACAGTCACTCCATGGAGCAGTAAAACACTCGAACAGCTTCTCTGGACCGAGGGGTCACATTATACACCAGGGGTTCACTCAAGACTGTGAAGGTCACATATGATCATAAAGTTCAGGTGGCTACCTATTGCCTAGGCAGCCAAACAGTCCAAACACAGCCAGCTCAACTTGTGACTGAATCAAGCCTTTAACAGCAGATCAATTCTTCCTCACACACATAAATAGAACAGTCTCTAAACAGGGCCAAACAGAGCCAGGGGCCTGTCTCCAGACCCCCCGATGACCACTGGCACACATATCCATAGTCTCTGCACCATCTGCAATGACAAAGAGTCTCTGGGACCAGGGGTGGAGCCAGAACCCCTGAATCCCCTCACCTCTCAGATGCAGTCTCCTTTTTTCCTCAACTTCTTCCTTGGCTGTGGATCCCACTTGACACTGGACCTAAGTGCCATCATACATCAGCCTGCTCTGCCACAGATTTCCTCTGGCTTATTTCTTTCTCCTCTCCAAGCATCCCCAATGATGCCCCAGCCAGGGCACCACCAACAGCGGCTGCCACCACATCCTCTTAGCTCCCTGAGCCACAATGCCACAATAAAAAAAGAAAACTGGCCCCTTTCTGGCCATGCAGGCAATCATCCCCACTCTCACCTCTCACACTCCTCAGAGCATCATCCCAATCAGGTGCCAAACAACTCCGTTTTTCCCCTTACCAGGGATGTCAAAAACTCCCACTAGGATAAAGATCCAATCCTGGACCACTCTCAAGGGCACCAACCTCACAGAGACCCCAAAAGCCCTATGGGACCTGTAGTCCCACAAATTAACTATTTCCATTTGCCCTTATGGCACCAGCTGGTGCAGTTACTACAGGAGCAGCTGCTCCTTTAAGTTCCCTCCCCCCCACATGGGCAGCCGTGCATGCACAGAAGCACGAGCTGCCCTAAACTATTTAAAATGTTTTTATTTATTTTAAATTCCTCCTTCCTTTTTTTTTCCCCAAACATATCCCAAGCCAGGCCATCTTTGGAAACAACCAGACACAGGAATGGAGCAGCTGCTCTGCTTACACTCCCTCCTCGGCAGCAGTGCATGCCCTGAGTGTGGGACGCATCCATTTACAATATTTAATAATTTTTTTCCCCTACTTGCGGCCCCTCCAGAAATGTACTCAGAGATGTGGAAGCAAAAGACCTAGTGCTCAGTCACCTGTCACAACCAAGCACCAGGAAACGTGCAGCACGGAGCTGCTAATGAGAGGAGTCATGGGTCTGAATCCTGCCTGGGACCCCTACCTATCACATGGGGGAACACAAAGCCACGGCTTCACAGGTAAGCCCAATTTGGGGGGCTCAAACAAAAACAACAAAATACCAATTTGTGATAATGTTAAAGAGCTCCTGACCAAAGGTGGACTTATGCTTGTATCCTAGTGTGCTGTGTGCAGGTATTTTCAGTGTAATGTTAAGTACTGCTGAAATGTTGTTTTATTGTTCTTTTTGTGCCATCTCAATTTTTCACTTACTAACTGCCTGGTTTTCCCACCACTCATTACAACTGGCGTTCTGAACCGCACTTGATGTCATTTGTAGGTTGTCTGAACTGAACTCCTGAGCAGTAACGAGCTGCTGACCGGTAACTACTTTCTCCTCAGTGCCAGCTCATATTCTCACGCTAATTCTGTTAAAAACTTTGGCTGACAAAAGTGCTGCTCATCATTAGTCTGCAAAATATTTCTTCAAATTCAAACATTACCACACTGAGGATTATTAGTTGGGGTACCTTTTGAAAGAACAGCAGCAGTCCCCATTCCAGCCACTCCAAATATGCCCAGTAATAACAGCTCCAGAAACAAATATACAGGCATCAGATTAAGTCTCTCCTGATGAAGCTATAGCACACAGCTAAACCAGTCAAGAGGACCGAGCAGAACTTGAGCTGTATGGCATTTTGGGCACTTTAATAAAGCCTTCATTCATTTATTAAGTTACGCTTTGCTGAGAGACAGGATAACCCTCGACCCACAGTGAGTTTATGAGACAAGTCCGAATGACTGAAGAGGAAGAAGAGCGATGACGACCTTACCCTACCTCAGCAGCTGTTAAATTATTGGAGATACACCCGCAGCAGAGACCCAAGAATGGAGGAAGTTACTCAAGGGGTATAAGGAGATAGTTGATAAGGCCACTGCAGCTCTCAGTAAAAGCCAATATGCCCCCCAGAACCAGTCTATGCTTCTAGCTACCTGAACCTCTCTGTTATGGGTGTGGGACTGCAAGCTCAGGCACCATCTGCAACTTCAGACCTGGAAATCTGAGTCAATGAATTGTGTAGCATGGTAAACAAACTAAAAACCCACAGCATGCAGCCCTGGACTGGGCCAGGGGAGAGAGAGTCAGAGCAAAAACCAGTAGTTGTCAAAGCCACAACCAGGGACACTAATGCTTATGCTGCAAAGAAAAATGGCCGAGACTGGAGATCATCTGCTGATGTATGGCCTCAACACAAGCCGTACCGAGAGGGTATTTTCTGTTATAATTGTGGAAAAGATGAATATATAAAGAGGAAGTGCTGGTCACAGAAAGACCCAGCAGGGGTAAGAGTCAAACTGCATGAGGAAAAGTACCAGAAACAGGGAAACTTCAGCCAGGCCCAGTACAGGAGTGCACTGGAGGCCCAGCTATGCTTAGCTCCATCCTATCTGTAGCAAAATCTTCAGTCAAAGCATCTGAAACTGTACTACTTGAACTTGACAAACTTGTTGGACCGTCTACTGAAATGATAGTCACTACTGAAGGAGTGCCTGCTCAAGGTATGTTGGACAGTGATTCCCAAGTAATAGTTATTTTCAAGAACTGGTATGACCGTAGAAACATAGAAGATGTTGGCAGAAAAGAATCTGTTAGCCCACCTAGTCTGCCCTAAAGTCCCTACCTACTGTGCTACCAGAGACCCTAATTGATCTCCGGCCTTACCCCCTAGTCCTGTTACTAAGGTTCCCCTGTGTCTATCCCATACATGTTTGAAACCTGTTACCATTTCGGTACCTACCACCTCTGCTGGAAGGCTGTTCCAGGCATCCACCATCCTTTCTGTGACAAAATATTTCCTCACACCCCCTCTACGTCTCCCCCTTCCAGCTTCATATCATGCCCCCTCACCCCTGAGTATCTGTTTCTGTGCAATATGCTACCCTCCTGTACCTTATTGATACCCTTGAGGTATTTGAATAATTCTATCATGTGTCTCCTTTCTCTCCTTTCCTTCAGTGAGTATATATTTAATTCCCTGAGTCTTTCCTCATAGGGCTTCTGATGCAGGCCATGCACCATTTTGGTTGCCCTTCGCTGTACCAGCTCCACTAGGTTTATGTCCTTCCTGAGATGGGGCCTCCAGTACTGGACACAGTACTCCAGGTGTGGCCTCACCATTGATATATATAGGGGTAACACTAACTCCCTTTTTCTGCTGGTGATACCCCTCCCTATGTATCCCAACATCCTACTAGCCTTTCCCACTGCCTTATCACACTACTTCGCTACCTTCAGGTCATCAGATATGATAACCCCCAGATCCCTTTCCTGTTTTGTTGTTGTTAACTCCCTGCCCCACAATAATTCATTGCCCTTGGGTTTCTGTGCCCCATGTACATAATTTTGCATTTTTGGTGCTGAAGCCCAGTTGCCAAACCATTGATCAGTCTTCTAGTTTTTCAGATCTTCTTTCATTTTCCTCCCCTCCGGGTGTGTCTACTCTCTTGCAGATTTTTGTGTCATCTGTGAGCAGGCATATCTTTCTTTCCAGCCTCTCTGTGATGTCACTAATATAGACATTGAAGAGGATCGGTCTCAGTATTGACCCCTGTGTCACCCCACTGGTTACCTTACCTTCCTCCGAGTGAACTCCATGGTATGTTGGCTGATGGCACATTCATAAGGTAGAAAAAGAAATGGGCAGACTGGATAGGCCCTGCTGTCCTTATCTGCCGTCAACTTCTGTTTCTATGTTTCTATTTACCACCACCCTCTGAGTTCTGTTACTTAGCCAACTTTGTACCCATTTTACTATCTTTGGAGCCACTCCCATGCTGCCTAGCTTGTTTGCCAGTCTTCTCTGTGGATTGGTGTTGAAGGCCTTACTGAAATCCAGGTAGGCCACATCCACCGCTCCTCCCTAATCCACCTCCCTGGTAACCCAGTCAAAAAACTCAGTCAGGTTTGTTTGGCAAGATCTACCCCCTGTGAACCCATGCTGCTGTGGATCCTGCAGTCCACTGGTGTTAAGGTATTCCCCAATCCTTTCTTTAAGTAGAATTTCCATAACCTTGCCTACCACTGAAGTCAGACTTACAGGCCAAGTAGTTTCCTGCCTCCTCCCTATTCCCACTTTCGTGTAGTGGGACCACATCATCAGCCCTCCTCCTGTCCCCCAGAACTTCCCCCATATCCAGTGACAGATTGAACAGGACTGTAACAGGCATAGACAGTTCCTCCTTTAGTTCCTTCAGTATCCTAGGATTATCCCTGTCCAGCCCCACAGCCTTGTCTACTTTTAGTTTTGCTAGTTCCCTGAGGACTCTCTCCTCTGTTAAAGAGTTAGTGTCCACCTCCCTTCCCTTAATGCCCTTCTCCACTATCTGTGGCCCATCACGTACTCCTTCTTTTGTGAATACTGAACAAAAGTACTTATCCCGTATGTCAGCTTTCTTCTGGTCCACTTCCACACTTCCACCCCCTCCCCTTTTAGTCTTACTATCCCTACCTTGCATTTCTTCTTTTCGCTTATATACCCGAAGAAAGTTTTATCCCCCTTTTTTGGTGACTTGGCAATGTTTCCCTCCATCTGTGCTTTAGTTCTCCTAACTATCTTCCCTGCCTCCCTTTATTTCTCCTGATAACTCTCCCTATCCTCTTCCTTCTGTATGTATTTATTGAATTTATTGAATTTTGTTGACCGGGTAGGCCACTGAGACTAGAAGTCCCTTTTTCAGGGGCGACCGGGGGGGAGGGGGGAGAGACAGATGGTATCCAGCTGAAATTGAACCAGATTAAGCTGTTGTCCTGTACCTTTTGAATATCTTCTTCTTTTCCTTTACCTTCTCTGCTACTTCCCTGGAGAATCGTAACAGTCTCTTTCTTCTCTTGGTCTTAGTAACCTACCTGACACAGAGATGTGTTGCCTTCTCAATGGCTTGCTGTATTCTTGCTCATTTTTCTTCTACCCCACCCTTATTCCCTATTCCTGCTATGGCTTCCTGGAGGCACTCTCCCATTTTCTTGAAATCGGCCCTCCTGAATTCCAGGATCCTCATTTTAGTGTTGCTCAGTTCTGGCTCTGTTCTTATACTGAACCACACTGTACAATGATCACTAGTCCCTATGTGACTTCCCACTGTGACATCAGCAACACTGTCCCTGCTTGACAGTACCAGGTCCAGTTACGCCCCCTCTCAAGTAGGTTCTTTAACTAGTTGTCTAAGGAACACCCCCTGCAAGGAGTCTAGGATTTCCCTACTTCTACCTGATGCTGCAGCAGGTAGGCTTCAATCCACGTCTGATAGATTGAAGTCCCCCACTAGCAGTACCTCACCCTTGTTAGCCATCCCTTGCATTTCATCTATCATATCCTCATCTCCTTTCTCTCCCTGTGCTGGAGGTCTGTAGATCACCCCTATCCTAATAGCAGCCCCCCTCCCTGTCTCCAGTGTGACCCACAGTACCTATGCTTTACTATGTCCTTGTATTTCTGTGGCCTTCATGTTCTGTGTCACATAAAGAGTCACCTCTCCTCCCTTTTTGCCTATCTTGTCCCTCCTGAATAGTGCATACCTTGGTATGGCTACCTCCCAGTCCTGGTTTTCATTGCACCATCTCTGTAATTGCTATTATGTCCAGGTCTCCTGCTGCCATGGTGGCCTCTAGGTCTGCCATCTTGTTGCCCAGACATTGAGCATTTGCACACATGGCTCTCCATTTTATACTGCCATCTCCCCTCTTCCCACCCTTTTGCACCTCCCCTTTTCCACCACTATTATCTTTCCTCTTTCCCCTTCCCTCTTCCTCCTGGTTTCCTATATGTGTTTGTTTCCTGAGGAACTTCCCACCCTTGGGATTCCCATAAGTGACTCTGTAAGCATGTGGGGGGACAGACTATGTCTTCCTGCCTTATTCTGCCTCCCCCTCGGCTAGTTTAAATGCTTACTAATGTAGCATTTAAACTGTTCATTGAGGATCTCGATTCCCCTCCTAGAAGGATGTAGGCCATCACCCCAGTACAGGTCTCTATTCCTCTAGGTGGAGCCCCAGCCCCAATGAATCCAAATCTCTCTTCTCCACATCACTTCCTCAACTATAAGTCGAAGTCTCTGGTGCAGAGCCTCCTCTCATCCCCCTTGTCACAGAAAAGTAGCACCTCCAAGAAAGTAACAAATTGTGCTACTTGCCTAAGACCCCTCCCCAGTTTCCTGAACTCTTCCTGAACTGCATCTGGCCTCTCCCCAACCAGGTCATTTGTCCCTAAGTGGACAATGACATCTAGCTCTCCTCCCTCTCTGCCTCCCCAGCAATCCCCTGGATCCTCCTTCCATCCCTATCATCATGAGCTACTGGCTTTGGAAGGTCTAAATGTCTGGGTGCTCAGTGACAAGTTATACCCATATCTGGGGTACATCAAAGTGTGGATTTCTTTCCCATCCAAAGTAACTGGAGTGGGGGACCTGGTCAAGACATTACCCTTAGTATGTCCTGAGTCTAGAATGTATGACAGAGTACCTGTACTTATTGGCACTAATGCCCATATGTTTGGTCGCTTGGCTCCACTTTGCCAGGAAAAAGAAGCCAAACAGAAAGGAAAGGTGCTACATCCACATGCCTTAGTGCAAAAGGCCCACCTGCAACAAAAGCAGACAACAGCCAAAGTCCAAGAAGACCCTGTGGGTACTGTATGGTGCCAAGACACTGAAGAGCTTGTGCTGCCCCCTAATACCGAGTGCAATATCAGTGGTGTGGTACTCCTGAAGAAAAACATAAAAAAGACAGATTCTGATGCTTGATGCTCCAGAAGAACACAGTCTGCCTGCAGGACTATTAGTAAAATCCAGTGTGTTGCCAGTAAGAGTTCATGCTTACATGAAGTGAGTTACCGTCTAGGTAAAGAATATGTCAGATCGAGACATTGTTGGAAAGAAAGGATGCACTTTGGCTCGTGTGTACTGTGCAGATATAGTAGTGCAGCCTACTCCCACCAGAGATGGCACCCAGCCTAGTATTGACCCCAGACTGTTTGATTTTGGTGACTACCCTATACCATAAGCATAGAAGACCCAAATTGGATTACCTATGGAATCCCAAAACTCAGTATCCTGAACTCTACAAGACCAAGTTTGGAAGACTGAATTTTGGCATCTCGATAGGTGTCCCAGACTGAAATGAAGGATACTGCAAGGGACTTGCATTTAATGTGGGGGGTGAAGCCCCCCACACCCCCCAACTAAAATAACCAACTCTGAGGGGAGCGGACCTTGGAGTTTTAAAAAAATAGATGCATGGGGCAGAATGGTCGGGAGCAAAAGTTGCCTGCAACCGGGAACAGAACCTGGGTTCATGTGGTCATGCTGGCCAAGCTGCTAGTAACCCAGCCCTCCATGCCATGGGAGCAGCTAGGCCAGCACCTGAATCCTTTCCTCTCTCGTAGTGCCTGACAAGGAGTAGGGTAGTGGTACATCACATCCACTACCTTACCCCTGTCGGCATTGCCTGTGTTGGGACACTACAGCTTACAGGCAAGTATGTTTCGAGATGCTGAAGTCGGTCCTGTGAGTGTCGGGATTCTGAGCTTCAGTATCCTAATAGGATACCCCCGAATCAGCCGCAAACTAGCTGAAAGAACAAATATGTTTTCACTTCATGATGATGGGATGTAGGATGTGTAGTTGAAGAAGAGCAACACATCAGACTTAACGATGACTGCCCTTTTAGAGAAAGGTCCCACAGATTGGCACCCACTGATATTAATGATGTAAGAAGACACTTACAGGAAATGTTGACTGCTGGCATCATACAAGAATCTTGAAGCCCGTATGCCTCACCCATATTCATAGTGAGGAAAAAGAACAAATCTGTATGCATGTGTGTTGAATACAGGACCCTTAACAAATGAACCATCCCTGACCAGTATACCATGCCCCATATTCAAGATGCCCTTGACTGCCTTAATAGAAGTAAGTCATTCTCTGTACTGGATCTTAGAAGCAGCTATTATCAAATATCCATGTCACCCCAAGATAGAGAAAAGACCACTTTCATATGTCTTCTAGGTTTTTACGAGTTTCTCCAGATGTCTCAAGGTATGTCTGGCACCCCTGCAACATTTTAATGCCTTATGGAGCAAGCAGTCAGAGATATGAACTTGCTTGAATGCTTAGTCTACCTGTATGACATAATAACATTTGGCAAGACCCTGGAGGAACATGAGGCCAGATTGTTTAAAGTAGTAGACCGTCTGGAGGAGTTTCAGCTCAAATGCTCCATAGACAAGTGCCAGTTTTTCCAAAGCTCTGTGAAATACATGGGCCACATTGTGTCATCAGAAGGCATCCAGACTAACATCAGCAATGTAGAGGCCCTGACCATTTGGCCAAAGCCTACTAACCTCAAAGAACTGCAATGATTTCTTGGATTTTGTGGATATTACCATTAGTGTGTCAAAGAGTACACCTGAGTGGTGTGACCTCTTTTAAAGCTGACCCAAGGTTACCCTCGAGCTAACAAGAACAAGAGACTAGTAAATCAGGTGAAACCAAACCTTATTTCAAGTCTTCTGAGCCTTTTGGGACTCAATGGACCTCTGATTGCGACAAAGCTTTTGAAGAGATAATATACAGATTGACTCACTCTCCTGTCCTATGCTGATCCAGAGAAGTCTTACGTCCTTCATACGGACACTAGCATTAGTGGGCTCTGGGCAGTCCTCTACCAAAGTTACCCTGAGGGGGCTGTGCCTGGTTCCTTTTGCTAGCTAAAGTCTGAATGGTGCTGAGAAGAAATATCCTGTCTATAAGCTTGAATTTCTTGTGCTTAAATGGGCCACCATAGACCAATTTCATGAGTATTTATATGGGGCACGCATTACTGTAAAGACTGATAACAACCCTTTGACTTATGTTCAGACCACCACTAAACTAGATGTTGCTGGTCATAGGTGGTTGCCTACTCTGTCCACCTATGATTACTGTGTAGAAGATCATCCTGGATTATATTGATGCAGATGCCTTGTCGTGATGCTCACCTACTTCAAATTCTACCTAGAGAGAAGAGATACACATACCTGAGCAAACTGTTAGAGCCCTGTGTAAAAACTTCCATACAGATGATCAGGCTCCTACAGCTGCTACTGGATGTCTGGTAGATACCCTTGGTGTGTCTGTTGACTGTTTATCTATTGCTTACTGCAACTTGGCTGCATTGGATTTAAGTTATCTGCCTCAGTTGACTCCACAAGACCTGCAGAAGGAGCAAAAGTTGGATCAGTTATTAAAGATGTCTTGCACACCATGCAAAAAGGGGGTGATGTCAACCAAATTGTAACCAATGACCCTAACGTGAAGTTGCTTCTGTGAGAATGGTCAAAATTAAAAATTAAAGACAATCTGCTGTATCGAGAAATCATAAACATGAGTGGATCTTCTCGACTGCAACTGGTTTTGCCAGCAAAGTTCAGAAAGGTTGTACTGCATGCGCTACACAATGATATTTGACACTTTGGAAATGAATGTACCCTAGATCTTGCTTGTGCCCAGTTTTACTGGCCTTGAATAGCTCAGCCACAGAGGGCCGCTCCTCTTGTCAACACTGTTACTAGTGCACCCATGGAGCTTGTCTGCATCAAATTCCTCAGCCTGGAGCTCGACTCCAAAAGTACTGCAAACATACTTGTGGTTACCAATCATTTCTTGAGGTACATACAGACCTAGCCAACCAAAGAGCAGAAGGTCTGTACAATGGATTCACTCCGAACAGGGGAGAGATTTTGAGAATCGCTTAATTAAAGAACTGTTGTCCCTTTGGGGTGTCAGCAAGTCATGCACCACTCCTTATCACCCACAAGGCAACTCACAACCAGAAAGATTTAACAGAACTTTACTCAATATGTTGGGAACCATGAACCCCAGAGATAATCATAGATGTTGTCAACAAGTGAGTGCCTTAGTACATGCATACAATTGTACCAAGAATGATGCCACTGGATTTTTGCCTTACAGACTGATGTTCAGCAGAGGACAGCTGGCCCATTGGCACAGCAGTAGAACTACTGCTTGCGACGCTGGTGACCTGGGTTCGGGAACAAACCTGGATCACCAGAAGGCCAGCTGAAGGGAGGAGGATTGAGCATCCTAAGGGATGCTTCCTCCTGTGGGGAGGAATGGTTGCTGTACCTGCTGTACAACTGCCACCTGGTGACCATGGGTGGCAGTACAGTGCAGGGCACCATGTGGGAGTGGATGACAGTGGCAAGAGTCCGGAGCGGTGGCATATCTCTGCATGCGCATGTCCCCACAGGCTGCCATGCACACCGCTGCCCTCGGGGAAGTGGGAGTGTACAGGGGAAGTCAGACCCCCCCGGAGCTTAGGACCTCCTGAATCAGTGGCCCCCCCCCACTGCTGGCACGGTTGCTGTGGGCATGCTGTGGAGATCAGAACCATCCCTTGGGAGGCCCTACTGTGAGGGGGTGAGCTCATGGAGTTGCTTACCCATAGTTATTGCATGCTCGGGAGTTGTGGGCAATCCAGGGGTGAAGCCATGGCTGAGGAGCTACAAGAGAGAAAAAAAAAAGATGTTCGGCAGAGAAGCAAGATTGCCAGTGGATGTGTATTTTGGTGTCGTGCCTGACAGCATCCAAGCTGAAAACTATTTGCAGTATGTCAGACAACTGAAAGAGCAACTAAATTACACATACAAGTTAGCTGCTGAAGCTGCTGCAAAAAGAAACCATTGAAAAAAAGAAAGATATGGCCGGCCCACCGGTGTAGTGGTAGGGCTACCGTTTGTGACGCCAGCGACCCGGATTTGGGAACGGACTCGGGCAGCTGGAGGGCCGGCTGGGGGGAGAAGGATTGAGCACCCATGGGCTGCTCTCCTTCTCCAGGTGGGGTGGGATGCAGGTCCCACTGCGATACCGCCACCTGGGTGACCACGGGTGGAGGTGCAGTGAGACAGCATACAAGGGAGGGAGGACATCTGTCGGGAGCTGGAGCGTTAGCACGTCCTGATGTGTGTCGCTACTTGGCCTCCCATGTGTGCAGACATCCTGTGGGATGGGATCACCAGAAAAATGGAAATACCCTGTTCCAGGTTTCGGTAGACGGGACCCGGTTGTCCCGAGAAAACCCATAACCGGGCTCTTGAGATGGGGCCAGCTGACCTTCTGACGCATACTTGAGGTGTGAGAGAGAGTAAGGGGAGACCCTCTCCTCCCCATCTGGAGGGGTAAACCGCAGCAGGATGGGGGCAGGCAGCTGGCACTCGGAATGGAGGTACCTGGGACGGGATTATGGGAGCACGCACGACCTTGGGATCCCTGAAGAGAGGTTCCTGGAGCAGTGAGAAGGGGGCATAAAATAGTGAGTATAAAAAAAAAAAAAAATGAAAGATATAACAAGAAGGTCAAGGCTCAAGAGATATTATCTGGTGATCAAGTATTGAGAAATTTAAGACTCCATGACAAACATAAAACCGCTGACAGATGGGACAGCACCCCTAAGTCATAGTTGAGAAATTATAAGATATACAACACTTCCAAAGGAGCAAGCACAAGGATGTGGTGCTTCAATGCCCAGAAAGAATCAAATACTTAACAAAAACGCGGAGCACACACTAACCTTTCATTTTCATTTTTATTTATGAGTTTATGTGATGTATTTATTGCGGTATATAACCAAGCTATTAGGAATTGAGTCCCCAATGCATGCGAATGCATTTACTGCTGTTTGTTAATTATTTTCAGCTGTTTATACTCAATTGTAAGATGTGATGTCATGTGATGTTGTGCGTATTTAAGGGTCACATTATTTGAGAGATTTTAGCCTTTGAGAATGGTTGTAAGAGGCATCCAAAATTTCGACAGGCAGTTGTTTGTATTGTATATATTTTTACAGTTTTTAATAAATATATTTATATGACCAGTGCCCTTGATATGCTGTGGTTAGTGTGTGCTCTGCCTTTTTGTTAAGTGTTAAATTATGAGATATGCCTCTTTATAAGATTTATCCCGAGAGACTGACCAGTGGTTACTTAACCATTCACAGAGATCACTTGTTGCCTATTGGTTAAATGGCTACTGAGAACACAGAGAATTAGACTATACCTTCAAATCCTCCTGAAACTAGAGCTGCTGCATGCAAATGACAAATTATACAAAAAGCCCAACAATCTGGAGTTGTCCCAGTAACGTCTGATGAGCCACCAGAACCAGAAAGTTCAAATTCTGAGTCAGAAGGAGAAGTAGGTTACCACCCAGTCTACTCTTATCCAACCCCAGAACTTGCTAGACTGCTGCAAAGGATGCCTGAAACTGCAAATAATATGGCAGATATGCCACTACAGAGTTCCCTACAGCAGCTCAAGACTCTGACGTAACTGTGGGGCTCAAGCCAGAGAAAGCAACAGAGGAAGAAAGTGGAGAACCTGCAGAGCCCAGAGACATAGAAGACATACCTGAGGAGATAACTCAAGTACCAAAGGAAGTTGGGGCACCCACGTTGTCTGAAAATGCTTCTTTGGTGGACTATGAACTGGGACTGATCACCCCAAATGCTGAAGAAGTGCCAGTACCATTACATCACTCTGACAGAGCTGTAAAACCTTTGTTGATACTCACCTATGTATCCCCAGGGGCTCCGACTGACTTGCCCACACATGTAGTTCACAAAGACGTATATGTCACCCCAAGATCTCTAACCAGAATTTTTATGTGCCCACCTAATGCTAAACCACCCAGAGTGGGTAAAACCAAAAAAAGTAAAAGGGGAGGTTAAAAAATGTTATTATGGTATTAGACTAACCTTGTTATTGAATAGAGTTCTACAAATGTATTTGATCTAAGGTACACCTAAAGTTATGACCATGGTCTACAACCCGAAAGCTTTTCAGTAATTGTTTTTTTTTTTCCTATTTTTTTGTTATTTCTTTTTATTTAATTTATAAATGCAGCAATTTTACAGGCAGCAATACATCACTTATTAATACCAGTTGAAAACATCACAGTACATTACATGTATACTTGTAGCAGTCATGTTAGAGGAGAATAAATTAACATCTTATTACTTCAGTATCCAGAGAATCATAATTACTCATTTTAAGTTCAGTCTGTGATCCACTCAAATCAAATCAGACATAGCATGGTGAACCTTCCCCTATCCCTCCCAGATTTTAGTCCCATTAAAATTCAAGGAACATCACAGGTCATATCCCAAGTAACTTCTCAGTGCAAAAGAAGAGGAAAATTACATGTTCAGTACATAGCTTAAGGTATAAAATCATCATAATGATTCAGTTGATATATCCACTTTTGCCATTGTACATCAAATTTCTGAACTTTGTCCATCATCTTGGCTGAGAGTCGCTCAAGGGCATATATCTCCCTGGACAAAACAATCCAGGCTTTTTTACTGGGTATTTTTTTTGTAAACCACAATCTAGTGATAATTTTGTGGGCTGCTGTTACAAATTTTAAAATTTGTTTTAGAAAGTTTTTGTCAATTCGCAGAACTTCTGGTTTAATAAAAGTCAATATAAATGTGGGAGTGAATAAATCAGTAGTAGTAAATTGCACTCAGCTCCTCGAGGATCTCCCTCCAAAACTTGGATAGCTTAGGACATGACCAAAGGACATGGCTCTGATTTGCTCTATCATCCCCACATTCTCTCCAACACTGTCCCTCCCCTAATTCTCCATTACTGGCCGGCAAGGCTGGTGTACGGAAGAAACAAGAATGGAGTTTCCACATGTATTCACGCCAGTATGGTGAGAAAAAGATTTTTAAAGTTGGTAAAGCAGACTCATTCCAGTCCTGCTCTCTGATTGATATCTGCAATTCCTGTTCCCATCTAAGCCTGATTGAGTTGGTTGAATCTCCCTATCTTTCATTTAAGGCCTTATATATCTTACTAATCAGGTGATCAGAGGTCGTTCCTCTGATATGAGCTTGTAACAGTTGTATTATTCGGGTTGGGTTTTCAATTAGGGCCACGAGTGACCGTTCATATGGCTGAAGGTATGATTTAAGATGTAAATAAGAAATAAAATATTTATGAGGCAGATGATATTCCTTCAGAAGGGAGACAAAGGGAAGGAGACCTGTTCTGTCCACTAACTGGAAAATAAATAAAATGCCATATCTCTGCCATTGAACTACATAGGGGCCTGAGGGACCTGCTGTCAAGTCTGTGTTATACTTCAGTGTTCCCAAGAACAATTTTTCAGGGAATGTAAAATAATTATTACTGACCTTAAGCCATATTTTTAAGGGTTCCCTGGTGAACTTCAGATAGTTCATTATCCCTTGACACTTGGGGGACATTCCAAAAAGGAGTTCCTGAGTGTTGTAGAAGTCTCCCCAAGTTACTTCTAATTGTTTCCAGTGTGCATCATACTGTTTATTTAGTCAGTGTAGGACTACCCTTAACTGTGCTGCCATCGCATACTTTCTGAGATCAGGGAGATTAAGGCCACCTCTCTCTCTGGCCAGTTGCAAGACAGAATATCCAATTCTGGGATACTTTCCACTCCAAATAAAGCAGGATATCATTCTGTCCCACGCCTGAAAATATGTTTTGGCCGGGGTGAAGGGCAGTGTCTGAAGAAAGAACAATATGTGGAGAAATACATTCTACTTAATTGAATCTATCCTACTCAAAAAGCTTAGGGGGAGACGTGACCAATGAGATAGATCTTCTGTCAATTTTAGGGTCAAGGGTTTGAGATTTGAGAGCTCTGAATGTATAGGGTTTCTTGTGAGTTTTATTCCCAAGTATCTCATCCCTTGTCTGTGCCACTTAAAGGGCTTTTCAGTAATTGTTCCTGTTATTGCTTAGACAGTTGGTATTTGTCTAGCCTAAATTATCTGCTTGCCTGTGCTAGCTAAGAATAATTTTTCTAGATAGACTAGGAATGCATAAATGTTATCCTAATGGTTATTTGCATCAGGATCCTATTATGAACTTGGTGTGGATGGCAAGTATTTAGGCAGGGAAGAGTGTAACCCTCCCATGGGGCTTACCTTAATTTGCCCTCAATTCTTCCTCCCGACTATTCTCTGCCACCAGTCATCATCCTGTGTGCCTCCCTCCTACTTCTGCTGGTCCCTGGGTGATACTCCTGTGTGAGGGGAACTGGAGGAGTGAAGTAGTGTTGAGCCACCCACTTGGCAGCTCACAGAATGCTGCACCGTAGTGTGCGAGCATTTATGCAGGATGCCTGATCAAATATGCAAGCTGGCTATGGTCAGCTTGAATGTCAGTAAGCAGTACAGCGCTTATTGTGAAAGTCGCTCTGGCAGCTATCAGGGGGTTGCCTCTGTATGTGCTCCAGCCCCAGGGACTCCAGAGACATAAGGGGGTCTGGAGGCACACAGGGGGAAAAAGAACTAAAACTCTGTGCTAAGCACTCTTAAGTGCTATTATAGTAAAGGCACAATACAGCTTTAAGAGCAGCCAAGGCTGCAATTAAAATGTATGGCTCTGCCTGGCACCTAAGGGGACAGTAAAATGGAAAGCATGACAGGCAGGGGGAGGTGTTTGAATCTTTAATTCTGCCACCGGACGCTAGGAGAGGTGGCCCTAACAAGCCATGGGGATCATTAATTTTGAAAGACCCGCAGGACTGTGCAAAATAAACTTAAAGTTGGAACATTGAATAATCTGTTTACAACAGCAGCCATTTTTGAGAACCCTGACCCCAAGCCCAACCAATCAGGAATCAAGAAGCCTGAGGACTTGCAGCAATAGTTCCTAGGTAGGGGGTACAGACAATGTTCCTCGTACCCAAACTGACAGCCAATTGGGCATCAAAGGGACTAAATGCTTTAATGTTAAGGAAAGACAGCTGTGGCAACCAATCAGAAGCTGCCATTTTCTCCTGAGACCCCAGAGACAGTTATAGCTTGGGGCAGTCTGACTGAGGCTCTTTGTAAGACAGGAGGACTTGGATTAGGTTGAAGACAACATTTTGGAAGTCTGCCTAAGGCTTCCATAACTGAACACCAGAAGACTTGCCTAAAGCACTCTATTACCTGGGCAGCCAGAATGTGTGTGAAGAACTGTTTGCAGCTAAACTTGTGCAGCATCCAAGAGAAGCCCTCAGTCTGCAAAGAGAGTTGGACTGTGTTCTGGCAAACACCTGAAGTGTTGCCTAGGTTAAGCTGCCAAATCCCAGAGGCTCCACAGAAATTCCTATCCCCTGGGGGAAAACCAGTCTGAGGCAAGAAAGCTGCTTTATGGTGTGAAGCTTCAGTTTGAAATCCACTCAAGAGACTGTTGTTGCTCAGCCTAGAGCAGCCCAACTCTACCTGCAGAGGTGTTGTGGTCACACCTACAGAAGCCAGAGTGACTGTGTGATTCCTGCGTTACAAACAGGAGTCACTTCCAGAGTGACAGTCTGGGGAATCGGGCCAGTGGTGCTACTGCTAGGCATTGCTGATCACCTCAGCCTGCAGGTGTGTGGTCCCTGCTCCCTGGAACAGGCCCCAATCCAGCAGCAAGAAGGTGACAAGTTGCAAGTCTCTGCAATTAAGGCAGAAGATGACAAGCTGCAAGCAACCAGCCCCTGAGTCCAAGCTGCCACCCACAGCAATGGAGAAAGCCCTGGAGCCAACTAGGCTGAACCTGCCAGAGCCTAGGACTAAGAACTTCAGAACCATGAGTAAGCCCAGGACCTGTCCTGGCTGGGATTATTTCAAGCCACTTACAAAGTTCCTTTTCATTCATTTAAAAGTGCACCAATGCCAACCAATCCACGGCAATGTTTCAGGCCTGCACCTTACCAAATCTGGGTACCCAGCTGGGACTAAGGGAAACACTAGTACCAGTGGGGAGGTGGGCTATGGTTATGTGCTGCTGTTAGGCGGTGAGCACTGTTAATGTTTGTTGTGAATGCTGTTATTGCCAGTTACATTCAATTTCATTAACACTGCCATTTATCTTGCATTCCCCTTTCCCTGTTAATAAATATTTCATTATTACTAACATACTAACTTACTAAGATGCCAGCAGAGTAGGCCCAATGGTCTATCAAGTCTGCTCGAGTGTCAGCACCCGGTTGGAGCACCGTTGCACCCCTCCCCCCCTGTAACTCCCTCCATGTCCTTCCCCCATCAGGGGTGCACCTCCAGACCTAGCTTTGCTCAGTTTCACCTTCCCCCTATACCTGTCCCAACCCCTCTTGAAACCCTCCACAATAGTTACAGCCACCAGTTCCTCAGGCAGTGCATTCCAAGGTTCCACCACCCTCTCTGTGAAGTAGCGTCTCCTAGTCTCTGCCCTGAGTCACCCGCCAACCAACCTCATAGAGTGCCCCCTTGTGGCTCCCGCCTCTCTCAGCTGGAACACCCTGTCTAGGCTTACCCTATTTACCCACTTTGGTATTTAAAGACCTTGATCATATCCTCTCTATCCCTCCTCTCCTCCAGGGAGTACAAGTTGAGCTCCTCCAATCTCTCCTCATAGGACCTTTCCCCCAGACCTTGTATCATCTTGTTCACCCTCCTCTGGACCCTCTCAAGGAATGCAATGTCTTTTTTCAAGTACGGCCGCCAAAACTGCACACAGAATTTGAGGTACGGTCTAATCAGGCAGTTGTACAGAGGGAGTAACACCTCCCACCTTTTCGAGGTAATCCCCCTGGTGATGTACTCCAGCATTCTATTTGCTTTTGCCATGGCCCTCCTACACTGTTCAGAGTTATTCATTTTGACTTCTACAAACACTCCAAGGTCCTTTTCACCTCCTGAAACCTGCAGTTTCTCCCCTTCCAGAAAGTACTCTTGAGCCGTGTTCCTAAGCCCCAAGTGGAGAAACCTACATTTCTTAACATTAAAACTCAGTCTCCATGTGTGAGACCACCACTCCAGTTTCCAGGTCCCCTTGCAGGGCTCTCCTACCCTCCTCCCCATCCACCACTACCCCCAGCTTTGAGTTGTCAGCAAAGAGGCTCATCTCACTCCTTATACCAGTTATTTTTTTTTTTTAAACTTAATTTTTATTATTTACTATATACAATACACAGTACTGCTCCCCTGTGGGAAGGCGCACAGATAAGACATTACTAAACATTTTTACAGTATGGATTTGTTGTGCCCCCACTCCATGTTACATCACTGGGGGTTACTAAATATATAACCAAGTGTACCAACATTAAAAATAGAAACAGTCATTACTGCCATGAACAGGGATTACCAACAAATCTGTTCTCAAATAAAATCCTGCACCTTATGAGGAAAGGCAAACCATCCCCTTACCCAGAAGCTTAAGAATAACCATCATCGATATTAATGCAGCGTTCCATGTATGACTAGCTGCAACGGATACTAAAATTAACCACCTTTCTTCAATAAACACACACTTTCATTAGTTATGTTAACTTTATGAAACAAACATTTCTTCAATTCCAGAGTCTAGCTACTAGAAAAAGGAACTCTAGTACAGCAATCGGCACTTGATAATGCGTGCAGTACACATGTTTGACATCTTAGCAGGCGCCAAACTTGCCTCAACATGAAGCAGAAGGCAACCCCATGAACAAACAGCACTGCGCCAAAAAAGAGAAAAAAAAAAAGAGCCGCCATTTTGAAACTATCCTTTGTCTCTTCTGACCCATGGCAGATTCCTATATGTAATAAGACCAACTAATGAAAATGTAATCATTTATATTAAACAGTACGTGTCTCAAGGACAGCCAATGGTCAGGAAGATCAGGGATAAAAGTCACACTACTGATTGAAGTTGAACCGGGGCTCTATCATCCCCCAACCATTTATTCACTGTCCCCAGGTTCTTCTTCAGGATCTTCTCCTTTGGACCAAAATTATTTCTTAATGCGAGCCACCATTTTCCTCACTTCCCCAACATCTGCGAACTGGTAGCTTTTTTTCTCCATAAGCTATGTGCAGGTTACCTGGCATGTGCATGACATGGCGCACCCCCAATTGGCGCAACCAGGTTCGAACCCCATCAAAACATTTTCTTCTCTGCCTGGTCGTGTAGCTCAGGTCCGGAAAAAAATGAATCTTATTACCTCGCCAGACCACCGGACCATGCCTCTAAGCCTGCATGAGGATGATGTCTCTGTCCAGCACCATTCCTAGAACCATAAGTAGAGTACGTGGAAGGGCCTCGTTAGTTATGGTTCGACTTCTCCCACCTCATGGACTGATCCAGTACATTTTAAGAATTTTAATTGGGTCTTCCATTTGCAAAGCTTCCCAGAACAGGGTAGAAACCAGTTGTTTTGGGTTTTCTGCTTCAGTACCCTCAGGCAGTCCTAAGATGCATAGATGTGTGGCACCGGAAGTATTTTCTAGGTTTTCAAAAATACGACACAGCAGAACATTTTCTTTAGTAAGTCCAGTAGATACTAATAGCGCCATTTCAGCAGACTTAAAGGTATTTTTTGTTTCACCCTCCGGCAAGCCCATTTTTGCATCCAAAACTCTAAACTGTGTAGTGAAGTCCTCTACTTTTTGATCCAGACATCGAATAGCTTTTATTAGTGCAGCGTTTCATGGCTACATGAGGGCTTCATCTCCCATACCCTGAGTAGACTCCTTATTGGCCTCTTTGCTGCTGCTGGGCTTCAGGTCTTTCAACTGGGCCCCCTCTCCTCATGCACCCAGTCTATTGCTTCTGCCCATTTCTCCGGTTCCACAAGGTTTGTCTGACATGATCTGCCCTAAACAAAACCATGTTGGTGATCATCCAAGTGGCCCCCTGCCTCCAGAAACACCTCCAACCTCTCCTTCAATATGGCCTCCATCATTTTGCCAACCACTGATGTCAGGCTGACAGGCCTGTAGTTACCTGGCTCCTCACGCGAGCCACCTTTGTGGACTGGCACGACATGAGCTATCCTCCAATCCTGAGGCACCCACTCCGACTGAAGGGAGGAGTTAAAAAGGTCCACCAGAAGTGCAGCAAGGATATCCGCCATCTCCCTAAGCACTCTGGGACAAAGGCCATCCAGTCCTGGTGCCTTATCTGTTTTCAGGGACTTAAGGGCCTCCCTCACCCTAGCAACAGTAATTTCAATATCTGTGCCCCCCCCCTTTTTCAGATACAACTCGCCTCCCCCTGTAAGTTGCTGCCCCTCCATTGTCCCTAGTGAAAATCGAGGCAAAGAAATCATTCAGTACCTCCACCTGCTCCCTGGCCTCCTTGGCCTACCCACTCCCTGACTTTAGTCTGCTAATCTGCCCCTTCACTTTCCTTCTTTCCTTGATATATCTAAAGAACCCCTTTTTCACCACTCCTGATCCCTTGTGCCAACCTCTTTTCCATCCTCACCTTGGCCAATCTCACCACCCTGGTTGCCTTGTTGGATAACATACTCCCCCGTGTCCATTACCCCTCATGATCACTTATATTATCTAAAAGCTGCCCTCTTCTCCCTCACTGCTTCCTGGACCTCCCGAGTCCACCAGCAAGGCTTTCTGGCCCTACCAGACTTGCATCGGACCCTAGTGCAGGCCTTGGTAGGCCTTGATTCCTCTTTTAATAATTTCCCACCTGCTTTCCATGTCCATGCCTGGCCTAAGCCCCTCCAAAAGCCCCATGAGGATCCTTTCCATACCCTTGAAGTCTGCACCCCTAAAATCAACTGCCACCATTTTTGTGTGGTTTACTCCATCCCCCAAGACTATGGAAAACCAGACCCCACCTCCAGGTTCCTAACCAGGTCACAGTCTGACAGGACCACATCCAGGATATGACCATCCCTCGTCAGGTCAGCCACCAGCTGGGAAAGGAATGCATCCTGGAAGGCGTCCGGCAGGCGCTGCTCTCTGGTCGATAAGGGTGCCATAGTTCCCCAATCCACCCCTGGCATGTTAAGGTCATCGAGCACCACCTTTCTACCCTCCCCCTGGCCACAGTGGTCCCTGAGATTCTTCCTCAAGGAAAGGAGGGAGAGGGGGGACATGATAGAAACGTTCAAGTACCTCAAGGGAATCAACAAAGTCCAAGAGGGTAGCATCTTTCAAAAAAAGAGGTGTGCAAGAACAAGAGGGCACAATTTGAAGATAGAGTGGGGCAGCTCAGAGGTAATTTAAGGAAGTATTTTTTCACAGAGAGGGTTGTGGATGCATGGAACGGCCTTCCGCAGGAGGTTGTGGAGTCAAAATCAGTGGTGGAATTCGAGCATGCATGGGACAGTCAGAAGGCCATTCTAGGGGGTGGGGGTAGGAAGAAGTAGGCTGCTGGTTAACTAGGATCTGCAGCTTATCCAGTAGGTAGGGAAATGGGCAGACTGGGTGGGCCAAGCGGTCCTTATCTGCCGTCAAATTCTATGTTTCTATGTTTCACCAGGCCTTCCTCTTGATCATCTGCCTGCATTGGTGGCCTATAAACCACCCCCAAATTCACCCTCTTACCCCCCCGGTGCCTGCAGGGTAACCCATAATACCTCTATGCTTCCCTCTACCCCTCCACCCTGCATATGTCGATACCATTTCTAGTAATGATTGCTACCCCACCCCCCCTACCCACAGCTCTGTCCTTCCTGAACACAGAGTACCCATCCAGGTTTAAGTCCCAGTCATGCCGAGGCGTGGCCCAAGTTCCAAGTTACTATTGTTTACAATTGTCTGTGAGCATATTATTAGCTACAGTCTCTAACTACATGTGTTTTAAAGTATTACAGTTTAAAGTGGTATTCCATGTGTGGGGTGACTGGAAGGGGAGGTGGGTATGTACAGCATCCCAGGGAGTTGTGCCAGACAAATATTTGGCCTGCTGCATTTTACTCTGGGTGGAGGTACTGCACTATTTTATTTTATCTTAAGAAAAAAAAAACATTACTATCAAAACAAGAGCCCAGAACCCTCAACCTGGTTGGAGCCCAACAGGCAGGGGTAGTACCATGTTGTTATATGGCACCTGGGTTACAGTATATCACCATCTTGCCGACCACATGGATGAAGTCTGTAGGCTTTAAGTATAGGCCATTCCACAGTCCCTGAATATTCCTTCACTTGTTCTTTAAGCCATTCTTTAAGGCCCTGTCCACTCTACACCAGAAAAATCCCTCTGTAACATTACAGAGGGTCCAAACCGTTACTGTAACGGTTTGCGTTTACACTGGTAACGTCACAGAAAGCGTTTTCAAAACCGTTGTTGAAAACTGAGATTAGGGCCTGTCTACACTACATAAGTAAAATTCTGTAATATTATCAGTGGTAGGGCAGATGCACTGTAACATTCTGGCCCTGTCTACACTGCAGTGAAAATCTGTAACGTTTTGAAACTGGTACAGACTGAAAACGTTACAATGCATCCACACTACCACTGAAAACGTTTTGAAAACATTACAGGATTTTACTTGTGTAGTGTGGACAGGGTTAAACAGAGCTTTGAAACCATTACAGAAACCGTTGTTGAAACCACCTCTCAACAGGTTTCTGTAATGGTTACGAAAACGCTTTCTGTAATGTTACCAGTGTAAATGCAAACCATTATGGTAACGATTTGGACCCTCTGTAACATTACAGAGGGAATTTCAAGATAAGTGTAGACAAGGCCTTTCAATCTGTAATGGTTTTAAAACATTACAGATTTTCAGTTCAGTGTGGACAGGGCCTTAAGAAACGGTGACCCAGAATACCCAAAAACTGAATATTACTTGACCAGATTTGATTTTCCAATATTTCTAGTCTGTTTTGGGTAAGCTTTGATTCCTTTACGTATTGAGCTGAGGCAGCACTGTACCATTCTGACTGCCTCTTGACATCATCCACTTCTGTTTTTTGGACATCCACTATAGTTTCCACTGTCACCATTTGGGAGGTAAGGGAGTCAAATTTATCATTCATGGCAGAGACCAATGCCGGGAACTGACGCATTTTGTTACCCAAAGACTGTAGAGTTTCCTCCTGTCCAGTTTCTACCGCTCCATCATGTGGCATTGATTGGGTGGTGGGTCCAGGTGTCCCAGACTTTGACTGATGTTTTTTGCTTTCCTCTGCTGCTTGTGATGATTTAGGTTTACCCAATTTGCCCAGGATCATCATGGGGGAGGAAGGCTGGCTTAGTCCCTGACCGGGACCCCCTCTTCCCCCACACCACCAGAGGTTGCCAACCGAAGTGAGCACTCCACCACCAGCTGCAACAAGAGGAAAGCGCAATTAGCCACTGACTGGAGGGGATCCTGTGTTGAGCAACAACGCCCAAAAGAGAAAGACCTGTCCAATCGAGGCCGAGAAGCAAAGGTGCCAAGAATTCAAAAGCAGCTGCCCTCAGACTCAAAAAGTGCCCAGTGGTGCTCAGACTTTTAAATCTACCCCCAGATCATCACAAGGGAAGGAGGCTGGCCTAGTCTCTGACCAGGGCCCCCTCTTCCCCAGCACTGCCAGAGAAAGCCACCGACTGGCATGAGCAAGCCACTACCAGCTGCAACAAAGGAAAGCTGCCACTGACCGGAGGGGGATCCTGCATTGGAGCAAAAACGCACTCCAAAAGAGAAAGACCCTAGCATCCAACTGGAGGTCAAGGTGCAAAAGGCACCAAGAATTTAAAAAGCAGCTTCAGCCCTCAGGCTTAAAAAGCGCCTGCTGGCACTCAAACTTTTTCAATTTGCCCAAGATCTTCACGGGGGAAGGAGGCTGGCTTAGTCCCTGATCAGGACCTCCTCTTCCCCTACGCTGCCAGAGATGGCCGCCAACCGGTGCAAGCAAGCGCCACCAGCAGCAACAAAGGAAAGCTGCCACCAGTCGCCAACCAGAGGGGGATCTTGCATCAGAGTAAAAACACACTGCGAAAGAGAAAGACCCCAGCATCGAATTGGAGGCTGAGGTGCAAAAGGTGCCAAGAATTCAAAAGGCAGCTTCAGCTGTCAGGCTTTTTTTTTACCTGCATAATCTTTCTATTGATTTTTAGTAAGACAACAGACTTTACAACACACACACTAAAATAATAAAAAACCCTAAAAAAGAACACAAGTTCATACAAACTATTTACAGACAGGTCCAGTATTTCCACAGTTATTTATATCAGTCCATCTGAGAAGCAAGAGTTCATCAATTAATACTTAATCATTACTTACAACCAATTAGTCAGTATTAAAATCCATTATTTCACTGCTATAACTTACTATGTATTTATACTTGGCCTAGTTTAGTCTATAAAGCAAGAGAGAGCAGAGATCATCGTAAAATATTCACCCATATTTCTAACCCTTATCTCTTTCCGCAGGCTTCATTCTTCTCTCCCCTTAGGCAATCAATGTCCATAATGTAGTAACATCATTTCAAGAGGGCCCAATGTTTTCAAGAAGGGGTTCCATTCCCTGACAAAGGCCTCTTCCCTTTCTTTTGCCAAGTATGAGAGTCGTTCTAAGGCCAGCACCCCATTACCAGAGTGTGCCGTTGTGTTATGGTAGGGCGGTCACCGGACATCCATGTATTAAGAATACACTGGCAAGCCAGCATTAAGACCACTCTAATTCATCTTTTATAGTAAGACCACCCCTCCTCTCCTAGGTCTTCAAATGCCAAAAAGCAACACCACTGGGGTTGCTGGCAGCACAAAGCCTCACATATTAGTAATTTCCTGTGCCACTTTAACCCAAAATTCCTGCAAGACTGGGCATGTCCAGAAGGAATGAAAATATGTCCCCAAAGCTGTGCCACACCTACCACATGTCACAGGCACTCCCCGATTAAATCTGTGTACAGCCGCAGGGGGGCAATATAGCCTATGTATGAACTATAGGCTGCCTCTTTATATTTATTACAAATCAGCAGGCCTTGGTATGTTCCCAAAATAGCTGCCCAGTTCTCCTCCAATAGGCCAATGCCCAGATCTCTCCCCCATAAAATGTTTTTTGCCAACCTATCAGGGAGGGACAACCTCAGTAAACGGGTAGATTTTCTGATCATTCCCCTAGGGTCTCCTCTGGCTCCCTTAATCGATATTTCAAACTTTTCTAAATGAGATCCCTGCTCCCTCTGCTAGCCCTCAGGCTTTAAAAGTGCCCAATGGCACTTGGACTTTTTCAATTTGCCCAGGATCATCATGGGGGAAGGAAGCTGGCTTAGTCCCTGACCAAGACCCCCTCTTCCCCCACACCACCAGAGAAGGCCACTGACCAGTGCAAGCAAGCGCCACTAGTGGCAACAAAGAAAAAGTTACCAGCTGCAACTGAGAAAAAGCCACCAGCTGCAGTAAAGGAAAATTCCTGCTCTCCCACCCCAGCAGCTCTGTTAAATACTCAGGAGTCCCTCAGGGGTTGGTCAAACACAAGAGGAGTGGAGCACTGCAGCAAAAAAACAGGATTCTGACTGGTCCAAAGGAGGCAAGCACTGCAGCGGTAGGAATAAAGTGATCTGGTAAAAGCAGAAATGTGGCAAATGACTGATCAAAAGGAAAAATCAGTGCAGCAGATTAAGCTTTCTTCGGGAAAGTAATCTGAACGGGACACATCTCTTGTGTATGCTTTTAAAGGGGAGGGGGAAGATGATTATGGTGTTGTAGTTAGGTAGGAGGGGTACAGTGCATGCTGAAATTGCAGTACATAAAGAATGAGGGTTGCTGAATGTTGGTAAGGATTAATTCAGCAGTGCTTTGGGGAACAGGGAGTACAGTCATTGTATCTTAAGGGGGTGGGAAGCTAGGAAAATTGAGGACTGCTCTCACTGTGTCTTAAGGGAGTGAGAGGCTAGGAAAATGGAGGACTGATCTCATTGTGTCTTAAGAGAGTTGGAGGCTAGGATCAGTAAGGACTGCTCTAGGAGGCAAGAGGAGGGGGAGCGAGAGCAAGAAAAATGAATATGAATTGTTGCAACAAAAGTTTTGGGGGGCAGGGGCAAGGGTCTCATAGGATGGGGAGGAGCTCTGGGAGTACACCGGAGAATAGACAAAATAGTGGGGTGTAATGGTTGTGGGGCAGCGGTGTTCATGAAAATACTGTGGAGGATGGGGAAATAGCTGGTATATTGCAGATTGAGCCAAACAGCAACGGAGATAAAAAATCTATTGGGGGAATTGAGGAGGACGTGGATGGGTAGAGGAGAGTGGGAGGGGACTATAATGGCAGAAGGGAGGTATGGAGGATGCAGAAATGGAAAGAGGGAGGGAGGAGACAAGCTGGGGGCACGGTAAATAGTGGCAGAGAAGAGGGGGCATGGAAGAATGGGGATCAGAACGAGCTGGGAGGGAAGCAGTGGATGGTAGGAGGTGAGCAGAAAGAGGAGGGAGGTTCTGGGGTGCTGGGAAGGGCAAATACCTTAGCACCAAGGGGAAGTAGACCATCCTCAAGCGGGAGGGGGGTATTCCAGTATCCAACAGGTTCAGTCCTTTGGCAGATAGGAGGATACAGGGTGTTCTGGAGAGGTTGGGGGATGAAGCTAGTATGGGCCATGAAATGGGGAGGGGCAGAAGGGAAGGGAGGGTGAGTGGTGTGGGTGGGAGAGATCAGGCTAGGCAGTGAGCAGACAGGGAAAAGGGGGAAGGACTAGGGGGAAGGGATAAAGGAACAGTGGAAGGAGATGTGGGGAAGAGCATAATTGAGGAAGGGGTTGAGAAGGCATAGAGGTAAAGGAAGGAAAGGGAGAGGGGGTGGCACAGGGTTAAGAGGCAAGCAAGGTGTAATGGAAAATAGGGGAGGCCAAGAAGGTATAAATAGAGGAACAGAGGGGAAAGAGAGAGGTTCAGCAGACAAAGAACCTGAAACTGTAACCGGGGTAGAACAGATGGGGAACTTGGGGGGGACAAGTGGGCAGTTTGGAACAAGTCACGTCAAGTCAAACTTTATTTTTATAGTGCCTTTCCAAACCAAGGCACTGTATATACCACCAAATACAGCCGGTATAAATAGGATTAAAACAAAAATGATAAAACAAGTTATCCATATTTGGGGAAGTCTAAATCAAATAGTTTTTAACTCAGTTTTAAATCTATCGACGGTCAGGCATTCTCTTAACTGATGAGGTAGAGAATTCCACAGGGTTGGAGCTGAGAAAGAAAAGCTCGAGAATTGCATGTCTTCAGTCATATCCTGGGAATCTCCAGCAATCCCTAGTCGACGGATCGGAGAGGATGGAGGGGGCAGTAGGGTACAAGGAGATCTTGCATGTAGCTGGGTCCCTGATCATGTAGGGTTTTAAAGGTCAGCAAGCCAACCTTGAAAATAGGACTCTGTCCTAATGATGTGATATTCCACCTAAACTCCTGTCTAAAAATAAAGGTTTTAACTAACTAAAGGTGATCCGCCACTGAACAGGCAGCCAGTGCAGCTCGCGGAGCACAGGCATAATATGACTGGTCCTAGAGGTCCCAGTCAGAAGCCTGGCTGCCGAGTTCTGCACCAGCTGCAAGCAGCGGATATCAACCCCTGGTAGCCCTAGGTAGAGGGAATTGCAGTAATCAAGATGGGTAGTGACAAAGGCATGGACCAATGTTGGAAGATCATCCGGAGAAACCAAGTGTTTCACCTGGGCGATATTCCTGAGATGATAAAAAGAGGATTTGATGACTGCCGACACCTGAGGTTTTAGAGTCAGACCATTGTTGAAAATAACGCCCAGGTTACGCACCCGGTCTGAGGTAGTGAGCTGTATACCACCAAGCAACAAGTCTGATGGTTGTCCAGCCCCCAAACCTGCCCCTGGATGACCTGGATCCACTACCAACACTTCAGTCTTGTCTGGATTCAGTCTCAACCAGCTGAAGCTCATCCAAGCTCTGATCTCAGTAAGGCAATTATTTAGCATGGGGAGTGCATCATTCTGTCTGGGCAGAAAGGACATATACAGCTGAGTGTCATCTGCATAGCAGTTAAAACTCAGACTGTATCGCCTGATGATATCTCCCAATGGTAGCATGACACTACAAACAACACGGGGGCCAGAATGGAGCCCTGCAGCACCCCACAGAGCAGGGAGTGAGCACCAGAGGAATAAATTCCAGTGGCAACTTTCTGAGACCTGCCCATGAGGAATGAATGGAACCATTTAAGGACTGTACCAGACAGCCCACAAAAGAGCTGCAGGCGCTCCAGCAGCACACCATGGGACGGGGCAAATAGGGGAACAGAGGGGGAGACGAGGAGTTTGGCAGACAAAGGGACAGAATCTGTAGCCGGGGGGAGAACAGGTGGGGAGATGGGAGGAACCAGATGGGACAAGTGGGCATTTCAGGATGGGGGGGGCAATTAGGAGAAAAGGGAACAGGAGGGTGGGTTCACCAGAATCAGGATCAGATTTGTTAACTGTGGAGGTGAAGAACACCATGGTATTCAGGGACTCCATCATTAATGGGATACACTGGATCAGGAGGGGGCATACCTACAGGCAGAGGTCAGTCTTTTGTGAACCAGGGATGGAGGCGGGGTGGGCGATGCAAAAAATCAGGGAGTGTGCAAGCGTGGTGGCGAAGCCACACCTAATCATTCATCTGGGGACAAATGATCTGACAGGCAATGAAGTGGAGGAGGTCCAGAGGAGGTTTAAGGCACTGGCAAAGGGATGCATGGAAGAGACAAGGTCCTTAGCATTCTCAGAAGTCCTGGCAGTCCCATGTGCCAGTACCGCTAGGCAGAAAAGAACTAGTAAGTTCAATGAATGACTCAAGGAATGGTGCGGAAGGGAAGGATTTACCTGTATAGGTGATGGGGGGACACATGGGAGGATAAGGACTTACTGTATATTGGAAGGACAGACAACATCTAAGTGCAAGGGGGCAAAGGTGCTGAGGGGGCTACAAGAGTATATAGATAAGGTCTTAAGGGGGTTTAAACTGGTGGGAGGGAAAAGAAGGCTAGGAAGGAGGAGAGTTTGACAGGAAGGGAGCATGGACTAGCTGGCACTCCCCCTCATAAGGGAGCAGTGAAGGGAGCAGGTACAGAAGGGGGGCTGGCAGTGAGGAGTGGGCTATATGGTACCGGGGACTTTCCACAAATGCCAGGAGTTTGGGGAACAAAATGGTGGACTTAGAGGCCTTAATGATGGAGGAGGGCCTGGATATTGTAGCAGTAACGGAGACCTGGTGGACTGAACATCACACAAGGGAAGTAGATATCCCAGGCTACAGGCTCTTCAGAAAGGACAAGGCTGGCAGAAAGGGGGGGTTGCATTATACATCAGGGATGGCATTAGGGTGACAGAAGGGCAGGAGGAGAAAGGGGAGGCAGGAATCTTATGGGTCACGTTATAAAAATGGTCTGGGGCATCAATAAGGCTGGGGGTTATTTACAGACCTCAAACACATGGGGAGAAAGTGGATAGGCAAATGCTGCAGGCAATTCAAAGGATGGCACTCAGGGAGAGATTCTGCTGGTGGGTGATCGTAACTTCCTAGATGTTGACTGGGATATCCCATCAGCTAGGTCAGCCAGGAGTGGAGAGATCCTTGAGTCCCTCCAGGGGAGCTTTTCTGCAACAGCTGGTTAGGGAACCCACTAGGGGTGGCAGCATACTGGACGTGGTCCTCACCAATGGGGATAGTGTTGAAGGAGTTGGAGTGGGGGTCAGCTTAGGTGCAAATTACCATAATACAGTGAGTTTCAAGATTAGGAGTGGGAACAAAGCAAGTCGGACCAACACAGAGGTCCTGGACTTGAGGCGGGTGGATTTAGCCAAAATGAGGGAGATATTCAGGAACAAAATGGAGGGCAAGGAGGGAATAGGGGAAGTAGAGGAGTTATGGAACTCAATAAAGTGGGGGGGTTACTAAAGGCCATGGATATCTACATAAGGAAGGTGAGGTAGAATAGAAAAAGAAGGCTCTACGATGCCAGTTCAGCAACACTTTTGTCGACTGACATCTCCTCAACAAGAATTATGTTGACTGCAAACTATGATCGACATAATTCCTGTTTGTCTCCCAGTTCGATTTTTACATCGGGGGGCTTTGCCCCCCCAAACCCCCTGCACAGGGTGCTTTGCTCCCCACACTCCCTGTATTATGGATTGTCAACTCCCGTCAGCGTTGACTCAGGGAGAGGTTGCAGGACCTGGAGACAGTATGCCCCTGTGCCGGGCGCACCAACACAATGACCTGTCAGCAACCTGTCAATTTTGTCGACGGGTCGGTAGGTCATTGTGTTGGTGTCGCTGTTGGTGGGGCATACCGAAAAAGAAGGTAGCCACTGTGGTTCACCAGGGAAGTGAGAAAGGCAACTGGAGAAAGAAAAAAGGTGTTCAGAACATATAAGAGGACACAGGGGAAGGAAAACAGGGAGATGTACAGGGAGAAGCTGAGGGTGGCAGAGCAGGAGATTAGGAAGGCAAAATCTGAAATGGAGGAAAGAATTGCTAGGCGGGCCAAGAACGGTGATAAAACTTTTTTTTGGTATATAGGGGAGAAGAGGATGGCAAGGCAGGGGATTGTAAGGGTGAAGGAAGAGTACAACTGGAAGGGGACTTCAAGAAGGCAGAGGTGCTAAATGGATACTTCTGCTCGGTGTTCACGGTGGAACAGGAAGGAAGAGGACCAGTTTTAAAGGAGAAGGAAAGGGAAGGCATGGGGTGGATCCTACTCCAATCAGTGAGGGCAGGGTAAGAGAGGAATTAGGTAGGTTGAGGGTGGACAAGGCTATGGGTCCGGACACCCTGCATTCTAGGGTACTCCGAGAACTAAGAGAGGAGCTGGCAGCACCTCTAGTGAGGTTGTTTAACTTGTCACTGGATACAGGATGAGTGCTGAGGGACTGGAAGAGGGCAGACATGGTGCCACTACACAAGGGTGGGAGTAGGGAAGAGGCAAGCAATTATCACCTGGAAGCCTCACCTCAGTGGTGAGCAAAGTGATAGAGGCAATATTGAAAAAAAGGGTGGTCAGCTACTTGGAGGAAGTGGTCTATAGGACATCCATCAGCATGGCTTCACACAAGGGAGGTTATGCCAGATGAATCTGATAGAGTTTTTCGATTCGGTAACGAGGGTGGTAGATTGGGGGGGCAGTAGACATGGCCTATCTGGACTTCAGGAAGGCCTTCGACACTGTCCCCCACAGAAGGCTGGCAATTAAGCTGGAGAGTATGGGGGTGGGACAGAAGATAATCAGGTGGGTAGAGAACTGGTTGATGAGAAGAAGCCAAAGGGTGATGGTAAATGGAGTACATTCCAGAGAGGAAGGTGTGACATGGAGGGCCCCCCAGGGGTTGGTGTTCAGGCCCATCCTGTTCAACATCTACATCGGTGACATAGCGGAGGGGCTACAGGAGAAGGTCTGCCTATTTGCAGATGATACAAAGATCTGTAATAGGGTGGACATCCTGGAAGGGGTGGAGGCCATCAGGAAAGAGCTAAGATTGCTGAAGGGGTGGCCAGAAACCTGGCAGCTGAAATTCAATGCTAAAAAGTGTACAGTAATGCACATGGGGAAGAATAACCCACAAGCGAAATACACACTGGGGGGGCATTATTAAGACAACTGGGCAAGACAGGAATCTGGGGATTATAATTTCACTTGACCTTAAAGTGGGGCCCCAATGTAGCAAAGTGGTGGGAAAAGCAAATAGAATGCTGGCATGCATAAGGAGGGGTGTAACAAGCAGAAGGAGGAGGGAGGGAGGGAGGTGTTGATGCCACTATATAAATCCATGGTGAGGCCTCACCTGGAGTATGGGGTCCAGTTCTGGAGACCTCACCTACACAAGGACATAGATGGGGTTGAAAGGTTTCAGAGAAGGGCCACTACGATGGTGCATGGGTTGAATGGGAAGCCCTACGAGGAGAGGCTGAGGGAGTTGGATCTGCACCTGCTGGAGACTAGAAGGGAGAGAAGGGACATGATAGAAATATTTAAGTATGTGACTGGGATTAATAAAGCAGGGGGGATCTTATTCACAAGAAAAGAAGGTGCTAGAACCAGGGGCCATGGTCTGAGGTTGGAGGGGGGAAAGGTTATGGAAAATGTGAGATGGTGTTACTTCACTAAGAGGGTGCTGGAGCTTTGTAACAGTTTGCCGGATGAGGTGGTGGGGGTCAAAATGGTGGAGGAGGTCAAGAGAGCATGGGACAGACACAAGGGGTTGAAAGGTGGGCAAGGGGATCTCTGGATGAGGGGCGCAAGTGGGGGCAAGGGGCAGACTCAATGGGCCAACAAGGTCCTTTTCTGCTGTCACAGTTCTATGATTCTAGGATTATAGTCTTTATGTTGTCCTCTACAAGCAGGGATAACATTTTCATAAAAAATAAACTGGAAAGTTATTTTTGCAGTTTTAAGTCATTCCACTGCAGAGCTCCATAATCAGGCTTCCTCCTCACTCAGACGCCACAGCCCATTTCACAGTATAGTTATGGTACAGTGATAACCAAGTCAGCCTCCACATGAACAATATGATGGAATGAGATGAGGATCTGCCTTTATTAATAATATTGACCGTGGATTGACCATCTGAGAAGCTTGAGGTGGTCTGCAGGGATGAACAATGGCCCCATATGGATGCAGCAGCTACAATTGGGTAGATTTTGAATAGAAGTGATGTCTGAGAAGCTTTGAAGGAGATATATATATCAGGGGGCCAAGGAGCAGCAAACCAGGAGTGTTCAAAAATTGCGGGCAGAGCCATATTTAGGAGATATGTTGGTGTAAATTGTAAATTCTTGGATGCAATCTGGAGATAGATCTTTGTGAAACATAGAACATCCATTCCAGAATGCTAGAAAATGGGACCACGTTGGATCCGATTTGGATGCAGCAGTAATGATGATGTGATATTGTAGTTCAGAGACAGACAAAGCCAATATCAGGAGGTATGAAATAAAAGAATGACCCAGCGGAATAATTCACCTTGCAAAATTAAGGTATCCTAATAGCAAGAGAAGTTTATATTTGGTACAGGAGGAACAAACAGAAAAGGATTCCACAAGAGCTTGGATCCTGTGCAGTTTATTAGCAAGCAATCTGGCTTCCATGTGTGTTATATCCAATTCATTACTGAGAAATTCAATAGATGTAGAAGGACCAAGCATTTTCTCTTCAGATAAAGGAACCACTAATTCTTGAACTAGTCGGATGAAGGCAGTGATGCCAGCAGTTGGAGGTGACTCAGGTGGACTGATTAGCAGGAAGTTGTCTAGGAGATGAATAATAGCTGGACGATGGCAAATGTTGAGCAATAGCCAACAAAGCATCTCTGAAAACATGTTGAATACTTTTGGGCTACATTTACAACCAAAGGTCACACAAATGGCAAAGTAGCAGTGATCTTCCCATTTGACACCATACTGATGCCACAGAGGCAGATGGACAGGCAGTAATTTAAAAGCATCGGAAATGTCCACTTTTGAAAGCCAGGAGCCAGGGCCAAATCATTTAATAATGGTGATGGCATCATCAATATGAGCATAAGAGGGGGAGCAGTCATCAGATGGAATCAATTAATTAAGGCTGGGAATGGATTTTGAACGAGGGGATGATAAATCAATGATCAGTCATTTCTTGCCTGAAACTTTTCTGGGAGTGATACCAATAGGGCTAATCCAATAGGAGGGATATGGTGGATGCATAAAAGGAGCAATGAGAAATCCTTTTTGTATTTCTTTTTGCAGTAGTTGCTGAACGACTCTGTGTTCCTTTAGAGCAGACTGTAAATTCTTACATATGAATGAGTCAGAGAGAAGTAGTGAAATGTCCATATGAAAGCCTTGGGAGAAGCCAGAAATGAGAAAGTCCACCAACTGGCACAAAGGATGCGAAGTTAGCACTTGAGCTAAGGCTTGTACATTAACGGGGGTATAGAGATTCACTAATTGTCATTGTTTAGACAGAGACATTTTCAGACAAACGATTCGAGCATTTGCATCGCTGCAGAAATGGCAGAGATAAAGAAATTGACTGCTAGAGCCAGAGCATCCTACCTTGTTGAAATTATTGCAAATCAGCTTGTTTCTCACATATTTTATTTGTCTGCCTCGTCTACCCAAGTTGTGACAGGTGAAAGTGTTAAGATTAGCAATTGTGCGGGTCACTCTTGAAGAAGAAAGGGAAGGAGGAGCTGATCCGGCTGATAAATCCTTCCTAGGTGGGATGGACGATGAGGGGATCTGGGACACTGGCCAAGGACCGAGAGAGGCAAAATCAGCAAAGAAGCCACACAAGAGGCAGGGATATGCTTGCTGCCTGGCAAAATGTCGACAAAACAGCTCGTTATCCAGGACGGCCCAATTCAGTTTAGTATTGAAATGAGTAAAAGCAGCTGCTGCTTTTGCAGAGAAGGAGAGATGGTAATCATAGACATGTGTTCCTCCAAATCTATGACCACAAGATATAAATATGAGTCCAGTTCTTCATGCCAAGAAGGAAATACAGAGCAAATGACATCACAATACAAGCCGAAAGCAAAAAATGAATTTGGGAATAGTCAGTTTCTTCATGACTCTATGGTCTTTCGGTTTCAATACGATGGAAATGTCTCCGCAGGATGCTGTTCTGCTTTCTCTGGTGTCATGGGATGAAATGAAGAGAGAAATCAAATTGACATCCTTCCCATCTATGATATCCTTATAGAAATAACTTGTGATGAGGTGAATAAGAAATATAAACAGCGGAGGAGTGGCTGAGGAAAAAGTACCTGAATCTTGACAAGATCGCAGATCTGAAGTTGACGGAGCACTTAAGGGTGGAGAAATGTTTGGCAGGACAACCCCCTCTTGGGAATGGCTGGAGGACAGAAGGGGGACATGAGTTGCTGAACTTGAAGCCAGAGTACACTGTGAGGGAAGGTGAGCTTCAAGGAAGGTGATATGGAATTGTAAGTCAGATACTGAGGTAGCAAGCTGAGCCATGAAATTTCAAATTTCAGATAAGGCAGCAGAGGCTGGTTGTAGGACTGGTTGGTTAGGAGCGGAAGTCCTGGCAGGCTGGGATTTACTTCTACAAACAGATCGAATAGTTCTTGTTTCCGAGTAGATGCTGACTAGGAAATGCCAAGCTTCTGAAGTTCAGAAATCAGGCGTGGAACAGTAATCCTTTAAAGAATATTTTGATTTAGAAGATCATTTGCGAAGAGCTTGTATGCTGGAAGAAGTCCGAGGGGACCCTGAAGGACCTTCTTCAGCACCTGAAGAAGAATTGCCAGTAGGTGTGCAGGCCATGGTGCCAAACTGCTGTAAATAGCATACGATGATTAAGTGCTTGATGAAGAGGTTGAAAACTCCCATCTCTTGGCAGATGAAGTCAAAACCTTAACTACACTCGTAACCTTCCGAAGGTACAAGTTAGGGAGATAGAGTCTAAATGCACTGCTGGTGAGGGCTGTTGATGGAGGAGAGTGACACAGCAGAGGAAGAAGCTGCTAGAGGCAGAAGGAAATAAAGCTGGAGGAGATGAAGGAATGCTATGAGAGGGAGAGAGCTTGAGCTGATTAAGAATGCAGGCAGTAAAGGAATGCAGAGTCAGTCAAAGGGAAAACTGGAGGAGAAGTTGATAGGTGGCACCAGAAACAAAAAACAGAGCTGTAGCTTTAAGCCAGGTGGTGATGTCACCACAAGTCACAACCCAGAAGAGAGAGGACTGGAGCAAGCCGCTGCAGAAGCAGGATGGGAAAAACCCCACAAAAAGGAGTTTAGAGCAGCAAAACGAGGATGGAGGGAGGAAAAGACAAGGAGGTATTGGGTTGGGGGGGATGGCAAGGACCACAGACAAGCCATGAGCGGTTGAGAGCCTGAGGAAGAAGTGAGGTATGGAGCAGAGCAGAGGAACAAAACAAGGCAGAAAATGTGAGACAGGAGCAGAGGGGGGAGGGCAACAAGCCACGGAAACGAGCACTAGGACAGGGAAGAAAAGATGGGAGATGAAAGGGGAGATATGAGCAGAGAACAAGCACAGCCACACGGACCATGCAACAGCTCAGCAGTTGGGCTTTTATTTAGTTGGTGGGAGGAGTTATTCTACCACACTGAATCATGGGCAAAACCCTCCCCAAAAAATGGCACATCATGCAAATGGAAATCACCATAGTGAAGTCTGTGTTACACCACTACTATTTTATTGTAGACAACACTACATACCCATGTTAACACCAGTGAACACCCTGCACCATCACAGAACTGCACATATGTTGGTGCGGATCAAAACCATTATAAGAAACAACTTACAAATTTTGGTAGGATTGCAAATAACCAGGAACAAAATCATGACTTGTAAAATTACTTTGGTCCATCATGTTAAGGTGGCGTGGACAAAAAGCACACTGAACCCATGGTATTGAAGGGAACAGAAACTTAGGACTTGATGGGGGAGGAGCAGTACATTCCTGTTCCAGCAGGAGTTGAATAATCCGCTGCTCATGCTTCATGCACTTCACGTGAAGGTGCCTGGATTGTCAGAACAGGCTGTGAGGAAGTGGATTCAATGGTCAGTTCTGATAGTGGTGTCTGTGATGACGAAGCTGCACTGGTATATGGTGTTCCATTGATATTGTGTTCTTCACCTGACAGTTCATCTTCATCGACATCATCCTTATTCAGTTCTGGGGTAATATCTGTGCCACTGTTGCTCAGCAACAGTGGTTCTTTTGCAGCACGTGTTCCCAATATTGCATCAAGTTCTGCGACAAAATGGCACTCTACTCATCCATGACCACTTTGAGTATTACTGTCCCTGCACCTGATGTAAAGATGTTTCAGACCCTTGACTCTGGTACGGCACTGCATTTCAGTGCACTCATACCCCATCTCCCACAGTTTCATGGCAATGTTGCGGTATATATGAATATTTTCCTTTGTCAATTCAGCACAGACTGCATGTGCTTATCACCCCATATTGTCATCAGGGCTTGCATCTCTTGCTCAGTCCAACTGCAGTTTCTGGTTTCGGTCTCAATGCCTAGAGAAAAAAGATTAAGAAAACACGTTACTTATTTCATAATGTAGAGAGGGTATCATATTACAAGAAGTATGTTGAATTACTACCTTGCCTCCCAGCAAGCACACACAGGCACTAGGTTCTGTAATACCCATTGTTTCACACTGCACACTTACAGTGACTCCTAACATGACCACCAGAGCTGGCTGCTGTAAGAGACTGCAAGGGTGCAAAGTGGAACTTTAGTATTCAGGGACAGTGGGAAAGTGGGTAGGGGGAGTCGTGGTTTGGGGTGGTGGATGTTAAGCTATCTGTATGGCACAGCAGTGATTTAACTAATGAATGTCATGAACAGGTTGGGTAGATGGGAGTCACTGGAAGGGTGCAAGGTACTGGGACTCTCTGTTAGCATGGCTCAGTTGGTAGCATATCCGCCTCTGAAACAGAGGGTCAGGGGTTCTAGTCCCACACTGGGATTGGGCTCATATCCAAAATGCTGGCACCCAATTGCAGTATTAAGGGGATGCTGTACTGTTGGGGTGTGCCATACTTCAGATGAGACCTTAAACCGAGGTCCCGTCTACCCATCCTGGTGGTGTCCAGGTGGAAGTAAAAGAACCCAAGGCATATTTCACAAAGAGTAGAGGAATTTTTTATTTCAAAATCCAAAAACAACATACAACATATAGAATAGTGGATGGGCAACTATGCACAACCCATTGTGCCACTGAGGGGATCTAATTCCCTGTGACATTGAAAGCAAAGCTCGAGAGGTCCGTGGAAATCAGATCCCCCAAAGTGGCACAACCCACTGGTTGTGCATAAAGTTGCCCATCCGTTATTTTTTATAGTGTATGGTGCCTCCCTTTTATAAAATGATTCTTTTCTTATTCCTAGAATAAAAAAAATCAAATTGGCAGTTTCATCCAGGTGTGCTGGAAGTTAGGGTGGTTGCTAGGGTGGAGATGTGAAATTACTAGGGAGCAGACGTCCATCATTGGGTAGCGCAACCTTCAATTGGTTGCTAATTGGGTGTAGGAGGGATTTTCAAAAAAAACATGGCTGCCAAATTCCTCGCTTAGCGAGAGGTGGTGACAGTGAGGAGATTTGAGGAGTTCTGATTGCAAGTGAAATTTAGATATCTGGCTGATCCTGCATTTTAATTTAATTCTAAATATCTGATTGATCCTGCAGTACAAAATTGTTGTTGCTCTGTGCAAGTACAACATACAGGAGATCGAGCTGCCACCGCTTCCATCATGCACCGACTCTTATCTGGCTGAGCATGCTGTTTCTGTGGCGATCGGTGCTGTGTGACATCCGTAGTGCAGCAGAACGAAAGTCATTCTGCTGCACTACAGACATCACTACTGCAGCAGAACAACATATTTGAGCCAACTGAATTTGGTGGATAACAACGTTTGACCATACACTATAAATTCTTACTTCAGAACAAAACTCAGAGAAATAAACAGTGAAAAAGAAAACATGTTTCGCAAAACAGGAAGAAACCTTAAGAAAAATAAACATATGTATCAGTCATCAGCCGCTTCCCCAGACATCATTACTGTTGGCCCAAAAAATAATCTAACAAAAGGGAAAGACAAAACAATCTATACCAATCAAGTAAACTTAAATATTATTCTCAGAACCATCATCGTCCTTCCTATTACTCTACCCAAGCAATCCCTCTCCACAATAGTTTGTACCCATCCTCCCAAAATTGTTTATATTCAAAGTGATAGATAGCATCCAGTTTGTGTAGACTGTTAACTCTGTAGTATTGTACAATTATGATCTACTGTTCTGCATTCTAATGTAGTATGTAGTTTGTAGGTCTTGTGTGATTGAATATTTAAAATCTTAATAAAGTTAAACTAAAAAAAAAAAGATAGCATCCAGTTCCGCCTAAATCCTAAAGGACAAATCAACTATCTTTATCTCTTCATTTTTCAGAAAGTGTTGACATCTGCCCTGCCATATAACCCATTTTAAATAGGCAAATATAACATAAATAGTACTTTTGTTCCATTTTAGCCAATTTGCAGTTATTTGCCCATACACTAAAACATGACATAATTCCAGCAAAACCAGACGTGTTCCATAATGCATCTATCATCTGCCAAAAAGGTGCATAAAAGGGCATTCAAAAAACAGATGGGACATTGTTTCTAACTGTCCACACTCTTCTCTAAGATAATTTTGTTCATCCATAGCTTTGTACTTGTGGTTTGCCCTTACGTTAAGCTTCCTGTGACCACAAAGCCATAAGGAAGCCTGTATTTTTGAGAGAATTGTTTTGTCTAACATAGCCTCTAGAAGATATTTATGTTGCACCTGGGTGCCTACATTAACAAACTCTGGTCAGAGCCAATATGGCTGTGGAGAACTCTTAGGAGCATCAAGAGCAGTGAAAAGAATATCGCGGGCATCTGTTAAAATAACCCCCCCGTCCAATATCCATTCATTCACATATCTGGAATGTGTAGTACGGTAGGGGCTGTACGCTCATTGGCTCACACCATGAACCATCGAAGCGGCAGCCCACCGAGCTGTCAGTCGCTGGGTGGTGGGGCGGCAGGTGGGTGGGTGCTGCTGCCCACCGCTGACCGGGGAGCGGGCGGTGGGGCTCAGTGGGCGGGTGGGAGGGTACCCTAGACCACCAAGGTAATAGGATGTTTTCTGTTAAACAGATGCCCACAATCAGGCAGCATTCGGTCCACTGGACCACCAGGGATATTGGACGGGGGGGTTATTTTAACAGATGCCTGTGATCGGGCAGCATTCGGTCCACTGGACCACCAGGGATATTGGATGGGGGGGTTATTTTAACAGATGCCCATGATTGGGCAGCATTCAGTCCACTGGACCACCAGAGATACTGGAAGGGGACTTTATTTTTAAACACTGCCCGCGATCGGGCAGAGAGTGGTCCACTGGACCACCAGGGATATAGGACAGGGACTTTATTTTTAAACATATGCCCATGATCGGGCATGGGGGGTGCTGCCAGAACTCAGGTGACCACCCACAAGTGGTAGCTGCCGTGTTGTGCCCTGCAGTGCGGCAGCTCACCTGTGGGTGGCCATCAGTTGTTCCTTTTTTTTTGGGCTTAACTTTGTGCTGGCGCATGTAGGGGTTGCGCATGCATGGCTCTGCACATCCTGGGCTGAATATCGGGCTGTGCAGGTTATGCATGGGAACGCCTCCCCCACCTGTGCCTGCATACATTACTGATGCGCTCCGGCGCATCGGGATTTGTGCGGCGCACTTTTCCCTTTTGAATATCGTGCCGGGGCGCAAAACCCTTTTGAATGTCTGTGCCATTGTGCATTTAGAACGTTGGAGACAAAACTCCAAACTGCTTTTCATTGAGAATCTTCCTAAGGCATGGTGCAGAATTCTTAGCTAATGTGCACACATTCCAAACAAATCTAAATATCTTAAAAACTATTCCAAGTGCACAGAAACAACCAGTCTGAATGTTGTTCAGGACAAGCAGACCTTTCAAATGAGGGTAGTCACTAATCTGAATACCTTATATTTTGTAAAATATGGTCATCTTATTACCTGTATTTCCATATTTGTTTTTACAAAACTCATATTTCTGATGGCAATTAAGAAAACTATAAATAATTTAGATTAGTGACTACCCTCATTTGTAATGTCTTTTTGTCCTGAACGCAAAAATGTAAAATAATGCACTTGGGGCACATAAATCCAGGAGCAGAGTACAAAATGGGTGGAGTGGTATTGACAACATTAAGAAAGCACACATTAAAAAAAAAACTTTTACATTCAGTTGATTACTGTTTAACAATATTATACATCTATGGCTGCCACTGTACATCTGATGCAAACCCATAATCACATTCCTCATTTGAAGTGAAAAGGGGTGGGTGTGGAAGCCATAACCAACTCCTTGTTTTTGTGTTAAAGGGGTAATTTTTTTTACAGCAAAATTAAGGAAAAGGGTCATTTCTAAAATGTGCAGACAAGCATGGGGGCCACTTTTTTCAGAGCATGCCACCACCGGCAGCTACCACTTCGAGACTGCTGCTGTCCCCACCTAATACAATCAGGAGAAAACCAGAAGTAGTCTACCAGCACTGAGATCAATATGGTTAAGGCACATTTACCAGAAATTACCACTTAGAAAAGAATGAGACAGTGACTGTGATGATGAGCAAATCTCAGACCAGATCTCTAGTTTGTCAATAGTCTCCTCCTGAGTCTGATTATTACGGCTGTGTGGGCCAAGCTCCACAGATGTTATGTCATCATCAGATTTGTATAAGAGCACTGTGGATGCACATAACTGGACCGCTATCTGATGTTCTGCCACAGTGACCCAGCATAGTTTCCAGTGTTTATGTTTATGCAGCCCTTCCCTTCCCTTCTGCGGGCCGTATAAGCATATCCACTTCCTGGCGCACTACTTTTCCTTTCCGCAACTGTGGAAGTGACGGCCGCCATGTGCAACATGGTGGCACTGACTTAAAGAGTGCATGCACAAGCATCATGCATAAGCATTTAACCCCCACACCACGTTTGGCTAGCTGGCACCCCCTTAAAAGAACTATTGCCAACTACATGGCATACAATTTTCTTTTGGCAGTACTACACTCATGGTACCACCCCTAGCACTGGAGTGTATACCAGGCTCAATATCTAGAGGACGGGGGGGGGGGTGGAGGTACATACTAAAATGAAGCTTTTCACTTACAACTAGATCCAGGGGAGAGGATGCTAGGCATATGCTAGACCTAACTGCTGAGGGGCCCCAATAACGCTCACACTAGAAGCAACAAGTGGAATGTCCAAAGCAGTAACTGGGATTTTGCAGTATGGCTTTATTTACAGATGTTACTTAAAGGGGACATGAATTGATTACTTATGAGCATGTGTTTGAAATGTCTCTATTTTCATAAATTATATTCATACCTCTAAAGGATCCCTATTTAACTGTGCCTGAATAAAAGCTGAAGCTGTCAATTTTGTTTTGGTTATAGATTTATACAATAGGGGTGAGGTGATACACAGTGGAATAAAACTGCATATTTTCACCCCCATTGAATAAACGACTGCTGAAGTATGCACAGTGGCATCCTCGTAGAAATATACATACACTGCATACGTCACACAAATAATATCAGTTCTTTGCATATGTCAGCAATCACTACAGCTGTCTACTATACAGAAATGTGTGAGCAATTAATTAAATTACTAATTAGCTGCACCTCAATAGCAGCATGAGTTACTAACCTGCAGTAGCAGTTTCATTTTCACAGCAACATCTCGCACATCCGAGGAACCGCATCGCGTCCAACTCGCACCCTGCAAAACAGAAACCGCTGTTACAATGTTTTCTAAAATGTCTATCGGAAAAAAAAAATGTGTTGTTACTGAAAAGTGCTGAACAGCACACGGATAATAAATTAAGTCTAAAACGAAAAAAAAAAAGCTAATAAATATTCCAGAAGAAGTCATCATTAGTTGCAGTCAATTTGAGCAAGATGAAGAGACACTACTAGATCCAAACAAACAGACGTACAACACTGTTGAAACTAAACATACAGGTGAAGGCAGTAGTAATACAATAGCTATGGACAGCGAAGAAATAGACTTTTTCATTAAAAGTACGAGAAATGAAAATACCACCCGGAAAACAAGTGTTGATGTAAATGCCTTACAAACATTTATGAAAGAGACGCTGCAGATTCATACTGCAATTCAGCATATACCTCCTGAACAGCTAGACAAAATACTGTGCCATTATTTCATTACTTCTAAACGCCAAGACGGTAGTGACTAAGAACCTCTGACACTAAGATCCAGATTCCAAAGCGTGGAGAGATATCTTAAGGATTACAATTACCCTGAATCTATCAGCACATCGCAGAAATTTTTAAAAACTAGACAAGTATTACTAGCGAAACAGAAGCTACTGAAGGAGATAGGAAATCGTCCTCAAGCTGCACACGAGTTAACTGATAATATCATTGACCAGCTTTATGCAGAGAAACAGCTTGGACATGATGGCCCTCAAGCCCTGCTGAATACAATGTGGCTAATAGTAACACCGTATTTTGGCATTAGAGGAAATACAGAAACAAGAAACCTCAAATAGGGAGATATCCAACTCAAAAAAGATGAGCAAAACAATCAGTATTTGGAGTATACAAAGGAAAGGCAAACCAAAACAAGAAGTGGTATTAATCCAAAAGATACTAGAGCAGTAAAACCTAGAGCGTATGAAACAAAAGACAGTAACAAATGCCCTGTATTAAACTACAAACTGTACCGTCACAAACGTCCAGACAAAGCAAACCATCCAGATGCACCATTTTTCTTAGCTATCAATTATACTCCCACTGCACAATATCCTACAGGCAGGTACAAAAATCAACCACTTGGTATTAATTTGCTCAGCAAAATAGTTAAAAATATGGTTGACAAAGCTAGAATCACCACTGACAAACGGCTCACGAATCATTCTATTCGTAAGCATTTAGTGCAAAAACTGATTGATTCTAATGTCTCCCCCCAATGATATCAAACAAGTTTCTGGCCACAAGAAATTACAGTCTCGCAATGATTATTCCAAACTGAATGATGAGAAACATCAACAGATTTCCCACATACTGAGCACATCAGATTACTGATCCTGGAACCTCCAAAAGTAGTAGTCCTCCAGACACAGGAAAAGAATGCAGTGGAAGCTGGCCAGACATAATGTCTGCGTGCTTTAACAATCCTACCATAAATGCAACAAATATCACATTTAATAATGTGCAAGGTACCATTAAGTGCTATTATCGTACAGTATCAATGTAAATGTCAAAGACAGCATGATCCATAATTAACAGTTGTGCTTTCTTTCCACAGGTCACAAATACGAAACCCAGTGCCGAAAAAGAGTCACAGTGATAAGAGTCAGATACAAATTCTGATTGAAATACCTGCTCACCAATTCCAGTCACCGGAGTAAAATATTTTTGTTCAGTCACCTGAAAAGAAGCAGCTTCAGAAATATCCTAGAAGTGCGACAACGTAGAACAGATACATCGTTAGATGTTAACAACATCCGGTGAAACAAACCAGATGAAAGTACACAAAAGCACCACATACCATGTAATCTCAGTAAATAAAATGTATTCCACCAAAAAAATAAACAAAATATTTCTCTAAAAGTCCCCAAAAATGAATAAAGTTTCCACAACGAACCCACATCCACCAAACTTTTAGGAACATGCGAACTTGCTAACTGACGTGCCAACATAGTCCCGCTCACGCACGCATCACAACCAATCAGAACACAAATCACACAGCAACAACCAAAAGTAATACAGCACACACCTGCCCATTGCACCACCAACTCCATAACAAATAACCAACTCAAAAAATACACAGCCACATTACAACCAATGGAACAGCAGACCAAAAAACAGCCAACCACTACAAAGACCACACAACATGAACCAATCAATCGCCACACCAGAACTACCAATGAACATAGCAAGTCACAGAACACACACCCAGCAACATAAACGAAGAACTACACAAAAAAATCACTGGAACTGTACAATTTAGAGGCAGTATAGCGCAGTGGTCTAAGGCTCTGAGCTGCAAATCTGGTGACATCCAGCAGACCAGACCTGGGTTTGAATCCCACAGCTTCCACTTGCATACTGTGTAACCCTGAGCAAGTCACTTAACCTCCTTGTGCTCCCAGGTCGCTCCTGTAAAAAAAGCTTCCAGCTTAGTGTGCTATACCTGGTTAAACAACTAAATAAATAAATAAAAATTTCTCAGTTTTATTCCACTGTGTATCACCTCACCCCTACTGCATAAATCGCTTACATTATGATCAGGTGTGATATGGAAATATTCCTCACTCAGATCAGTGAGGCATAGATAGTCTCGCTCGCGCCTTTGGCACCATGAGATATCTATGCCTCACTCTGCAGGAGTGGGAATATTTTCCATATCACACTCCTGATCATCATGTATCCCCTATTTATAGAACTGTAATTTAATACAACAGCAGAGTAGGTACATATAGACACATGTTGATACATGGACATATTAGGATAACAGTATCCCAATTACAAGAGGGTCTGTGTTAGGTTTGGGTTTTGAATATACACATACACTAGTCACTTGTTACAAAATTGCAGCTATATGGGGCCAGATTTTCAAAGGCCTTAGAATGATGCAAGGTACTTGCTTCGAACGAGTCTGACGCAACAGACACCTTGTGCCAAGCGTTGTGCTCGGAGCTATTTTTTTTTAACACAGGCTGCATGCACCAGAGGGGCTTGCGTCACCCTTGTGCCACAGATGTGGCTATAGCATGGCGCAAGGGGGCTTGCAGCAGACCCTGGCTGCCACAACCCTGACAGTCGGAATTTTAAAACCCTCCCCAGAGACAAAGTGCCAAGAACCGTTAGACCAGCAAAGGGCTGGTCTAACAGTATTTAGACTGCCCCTGGGAGGGTGCCACCAGTGTCCTGCCACTGTGTCCTCCCCCAAGGCAATAGCCCCATACATAGAGCCCCATCCACCTGCCCCAATGGGCCCAGATCCATGGAATGACATGGGGCCAGAGCCCCCCCCCCGACTGCCTGTACATTACTGTATTGGCACTGCATAGTGCCCCCTTGCCCTTCTTCTCCACCCCAATCACAGGTACACCATTTTGTATCTAGTCCCTGGTACTCCACTGGCCCCCCCACCCCATCACTCTGCAGGCAGCGCCCACCTCCCCGCTCACACCCCTGTCCCGTACCAAGATCTGGTGACTGGCGCAGCCCTCCTCACACCACCATGGCTGGCCACCGAATGAACTGTCAGTGTGTGTACTGTATACAGTCTGTGCTCTGACAGTTCATTTGGTGGCTGGCTGTGGTGGTGTCAGAAGGGCTGTGCCAGTCGCCGGATCAGGGTACAGGACGAGGGTAAAAGTGGGGAGGTGGGCACTACTTGCCAGGTGGGGGGCCACTAGACCACCAGGGTCCCAGTGTTTGGGCGTGAGGGTTCTGGTGGCACAGTGGTGTTGGGGGGGCTCTAGCCAGTACCTTGCCACTGTCTGTGGGTGCCGCAGACACCCTGCAGCTGTTGTGGCATTCCGGGTGGCTGCGTCATCCTTTTGGTGCACTGCCATTTTTGCTGCAAGCTACGGGACTTAGGCGCTGGGACCCTGTGGAATGGAAAATCGGGTGCAGGGTCCTGGACGCACCCACACTCGGCGCATGCTGCCATTGTCGCAGCTGTGTCAGGGCTTTGGAAATTCAGCCCATCATGTTTAAGACAGTATCTGTTTGACTATTCATGAGTAATATGGACTTATTGTACACAGAGTTTAAAAGAAAAATGTATCTGAACAGTACACTGTAAAATTTGATTGACACCACTGTGTGAAACAGCTGGTGAATGCTCAATTTACACTAGGGCAGGTTGTCTAACCTATTTTTTACTTAGCACATAGATATTTTCATATGTATAAGACTTTTAACAATATTTACTATGTATTGCTGAAAGAGCTACTGTTGCCTGAAAGGAAAACTTTGAAAAACATAATAAGTAGGTAAAATTCTGCTTGTATTCCATATATATAGGGGATACATGATGGGCAACTGTGGAACATGGAAAATATTTGCACGAGTGCAGAGTGAACTGTGATACTATCATGAGTGCCGAAGGCATGAGTGATATTATTGCAGTTCACGCTGCACGAGTGCAAATGTTTGCCATATTCCACAAGTCATCCATCATGTGTGCGATTTATACAATAGGACTAGTATCCTTTGGGAACACTTTTTTCTGTGTTTTCTCCCTGTTTACTCTGTTTTTTTATTTTGGTAACTGGGTAAGTTTTAGGGGGACCTGGGAGCACTGGGCAGTTAAGTGATTTGTTCAGAGTCGCACAGTATTGAAATGGAAGTTGTGAGAATCAAACACTGATCTGGTCTGCTGGATGTAGGAAGTTTGTTCATTGCTTGTTACTCTAAACTCTAGGCTATACTGACAGCACTGTTTGTGTGTTGTCTGAGTGTGTGTAAGGCCCTGTCCACACTACCCCTCTGTAATGTTACAGAGTACCCAAACCGTTACCGCAATGGTTTGCATTTACACCTGTAACGTTACAGAAGGCGTTTTCATAACTGTTGTAGAAACCGCATATGAGGTGGTTTCAACAATGGTTATGAAACCGGTTATGCCTCGATACCGTTACCGGGCATAGTGTGGATGTGTGGCACTGGTCCCCTAGCGCAGCGCAAGCTGCATTGTGGGATTGGGTGCCACGGTAATGGTTGCCCAGCTCCCGAGGTGTGGACCGGCGGTGCCGGTCCCATAATGGACACCGCGGCAGTGTGGACACACTGCACCACTCTCCAGTTGTAACGGTTTCTATCCATTATGGGGTCTGAGCGGTGCAGTGTTGACGGGGCCTTGTGTTTCTGAATGGACTGAGACAGTTAGACACTATGAGAAACAGGTCCATGTGATTTGCAATGATAATTGTGTTACATGCAGCTAGGCGTGAGAAACAGACTGTTTATTCAGTAAGCTGTTGCAGTCAGCACTAAGAAAGAGAAACTGGTTTATGAAGGAGGCTGGTTTGAAGATTAGAGCAGCACAGTAATGGGCTAGGATTGTCAGAATATCTATAGGACACAGGCAGTACTTAATTTGTGCCGGTGCTAGCCGGGGCTCAGCCCCGGCACCTCTTTTCATTCCGGGGCTGAGCCCCGGCAAGCGGCACCATTAAACAAAGATTTAATTTTCAGCCCAACACTGAGCAGAGAAGAGCGCTAGCTAGCCAGTGAGCCTACTTACAGTTCGAGTTGCCGGGTAGCTTGCCAAGTTGCCGCGCAGTCGCAGACCATCACCGGCTCGGCTGGCTCGTCCTCGCTACTTGCAGGGGGGGCGGGCGTGTGCGGCAGCACGCTTCAGGCATCACCTGATCAACTGTTCTGTGGTCAGGTGGTGCAATGATCTGTGTCGTAGCGTAAATGGTAGTGGGATGGACGGGGCGGGGGGAGGAGTCATGACATTGGCGCCTTGCCGCCGGCCGTCGTTTTAGTCCAGTCATGTTGTTGGACTGTTCTGTCTGTGTTGGCGACTTCACTTGTACATATTCTCGCAGAGCACTGCAGAAACAAATGTTCTTTTGGGCGAGTGGGCGGTCAAGGTCGTGAAGTGAGGGATAGTGGTTTTACCCGTTTTTGCTGCTAAAAGGTGAATTCATGGGGTGGGGTGGCTGATGGCTCAGGGCTGGGAATAGAAAACGAGTGGGCCGAAAGGAGAGGAGGAGGTTCAAGTTGGAACATACCTCTCAACCTCCTGCCTCATAAATCAGGGACAAAGCTTAAAAAAATCAGGGGCAAAGGACTAAAATCAGGGACACTTCTTCAAAATTGGAGATATTCACTCAGGGAGCTGGAAGAATAAAGGGCTTAGTGTGAAATGCATTGTCTAAGGAAGAACAAGTCTGTAACTTTAATGTCTGACATTATTTTGTGCTTATAATTATAACCCCTGTTTGGTCACAGAAACACAATTTTTAGGAAGGACAGAGTAAAATTCTGAGGCAAAATCAGGGACGTCCCTGAAAATCAGGGACAGTTGAGAGGTATGAGTTGGAACTTAAGTTGGAAGCCAGGCTGCTGAACTTGGGATTCAAGGAGAAGTCTTGCTACCTACCTAATAAAAAGAAATAAATAAGTAGTAAACCACAAAAAAAAGAAGAAAAAAAAAACAGTAAAGTGAAGAAGCAGACAGACTGCATTAAAGCTGATAGGTTCAGTCTGTCTGTCTGGATTTGACTACTATTATTTTTACTTAAAGGTTTTCCTAGTTCTCCACAGTAAAAATAACTCCCTTCCGGCCTTCCTGACTTCTTGATGAAAAACATTTTTTGTCACCTGGACGGAGTTGGAGTCAGGGGATATTAGAGACTCTCACTCACCTTATTAAGCTTAAACAACAATTTCAAGCAAGCCAGAGACTAGAGGCAGAGCAAAATACAGGCAGAGGAGCACTTGTGCAGACTGCGAGCTGGGTTTAATTCTCACAAGTTCCACTTACATATAGCACATTACTGTGTGCGACAGACAGTAACTGTCTGTCTCTTTCAAGGGGCTGGGGCTTGAATAAAAAAAAAAGTCTAATACAGGCAGAGGAGCACGTGTGCGGACTGCGAGCTGGGTTTAATTCTCACAAGTTAGTTCCACTTACATATAGCACATTACTGTGCGTGACACGGTGACAGTAACTGTCTTTGTCTCTTTCAAGGGGCTGGGGCTTGAATAAAAAAAAGCTAAGTGAGATAGACAGAGGAGCAGGTTACATTTCTATTCATTTTGGAGACAGGCAGACAGCTGATACATAAATCCCCAAAAATGTCTCATGGTCAAAAGAAAATATGGTGGTATTTTTTTAAGCCAGGAGGTAGTATGAATGAGGGTGAGCCAGTGACTAAGAGGAAGAAAAAGGAGAGTGATAAAAACTACAGAAATGAATCTGAAGATGTATCAGGTGCCACTGTTACATGTGTCAGCAGTGCTACAAAAGAAAAGCAAGTTCATGATTATGAAGGGAATAGTGTTGTCGAAAACAGTTGTGCCAATAGTGACTCTGAATCACAGAGCTCTGGTACTGAAGATGAATTACCTGAACAAGTTGTGGCTCACAGCAAACATTTACTTCCTGCCGGATGGACGTGTGAACAAAAACATTTTTTTCAGAGCAAATACCGGTGGTTAGTCATCAATGGATCAAATCTCGGTTGCAGTGTGTGTCAGCAAGTCAGTAACTTGGGTCCTGAAAAATCTGCTGGAATGAAGCTGGCTAAAGAATGGATCGAAACCTGTGTTACTTCATACGGTACCAATAAAGCAAAGCAACAGAAATCACTACGGAAAAAGATAGGAGAACATGCACAAACTAAGTCACATGTCACGGCTTGTCGATTCTTTGAGCAGTCAAAAAGACACATTGCTGCAATTAGCTGCAAATGCACAGTCTGCCCAAATTGCAACTACGGCCAGAATCTTCAGAACTGCTTATAAAGAAGCAAAGCTTAATCATGTCATATGGTTTTGAAGTAGAAATAGACTGTCAGCAGTTGAATGGACTAGACATGGGTAGGATTTTGCATTCCAATGTGGCATGTTCTAACATTCAACATCACATTTCATCTGAGATGAAGAAAAGTTGTTTGCCCAAATCACAGCGATTGCTCCTAAAGTGAGTCTTTTACTTGATGAAGCTACTGCTTTAAACAAGAAGAGCGCTTTAATTGTGTACATGCGACTGATGTTACCTGGCATGGAGTCTCCTGCTAATTTATTTGTGGACCTTGTGGAGCTGCAGGATTTGACTGCCGAGGGACTAGTGAACAGTTTATTGTCTGCGCTGAAAAAAATTAACATAAATGAAAACTTTCTTGCCAAGAGCCTGGTAGCAGTTGCTTGCGATGGAGCTTCAGTGATGTTTGGATGCAATACAGGTGTCGTGAAGCGGTTGCAAGACATGTTTCCAAATATCATAGCATGGCACTGCTCTGCTCATCACCTAGAGCTTGCAGTCAATGATGTCATGAAAGACGTTGGAGCTACTAATCACTTTAAAAGTTTGTTAGACAAGCTATATTCTCTTTATAACACATCTGGGAAAAATAGGTTAGAGCTGAAGGAATGCGCTGAAGCACTTGACATTCAGCTTTGCAAGATAGGTAGAGTGTTAGACACCGGTGGGTTGCGTCAAGCTTTAGAACAGTAGAGGCTGTTAGGAATGCTTACCCTGCTCTCTATAAGCACTTCACATCTGCGGCTAATGACATTTCTCGTGACAGCACAACACGCAAAACCTACTCTGGTCTAAGCAACCGTTGTCATCTATTCAGTTTGTCAGCAACCTTGGAATTATGTATGATGCCCTACAGGAGTTGTCAGAGTTATCTCTTGAATTGCAACATCGCGATTGTACAATTGTTGATGCACACCGAGCTATCTGCCGCCAAATAGCGGTATTCGACGCAATGGTAGAAAAACAAGGCAAATTTTTCACAGTGTGAGAAAACCATAGAAGAAAGGATGTTTCAGGGTGTCCTATTGCATGAAGGAAATGTTTGTGACAAGAAGATTCACCAGGACAGTTTTTCGCAACTAGCAGACAACTTACAAAACGTATGCTGTCTACAGGAGGCACAACTGGTGACAAGACTGGATATGAGAATCTGATCACCGAAATGAAAGTGCTATATAAGCAGTACTGGCCTGATGAGCTACCTACACTGTATGGAGAAAGTGAGATTGAATCTCTTTGCAGAAGATTTGATATTGGTACTACTCGTGAAACCATTCGGGCATACAGGGTGTACAAGGAGTCAGGTGGTAAAGAAATTCAGGAGCAGTATAAGTACCTCTTGACAGCCGTGAGCACTATTGCTATCTCCAGTGCCGAGTGTGAGCGAGGCTTTTCCCAAATGAACCTCATATGCACATCAACACGAGCATCAATGCTTATTGAAACTATTTCATCATTACTATTCCTGAATCTAGTCGGCCCACCATTAAAGAAATTCAATCCCATCCCTTATGTTCGCTCATGGCTTGCCAAAGGGCACAGATCAGCTAATGATACACAAAGTAAGGAAAGAAAACATGAGGATAGCCAGAGAAATATGGAAATTCTATGGTCTTTTCTCGATATGTAGAGAACAAACCAAACCAAACTCAGAATTTCTTTCTGCAACCTACAAAACTGGTGTAGCAACATGGATGGTTACTTAATGGTATTTGTAACTTAATACAGAAACTGTTTTTTGGCTAGCAGGCAGCAGCTGAAACAGTGCGTTATATACTCTTTTCTTTGTGCTACGCCCACCATGCATTACCACACACATCAAATTATGTAGAGTTTGTGCAAGCATCCATCATAAAGTAAGGGTGGCCTAGCTACCACCACCATCCATTACATCATGATGGATACTTGCACAAAATAGTATAGTAACTTTTGTTAAGGAACATTAGTGTCTCTTACCTGGTCAATCCAAGCTGGGGATTAGCTATTCATCAAAACTGAGTCTGTTCCTGAGGAATTCCTGCAAAGGAAAACAAGAAATTTAAACAGGACACAAAGAAACAAGGGTTGGATTTAAACCACTTGTAAATCATCAAATTAAAAACATTTTTATACTTATCTGATAAGGCAATTAAGACATGTCAAGACCTGTAAAATAAAAGAGAGGTAACTAAATAAAATCTTCTAGAAAAATATATATATATTTTTTTTAAAAGACAGATGGTGCAATGCTAGACATTTTAATATCTTGTTCTGATGAGGGCCCCCAGAAACTCCTGGGTTTTAGATGGTCTGTTTTGAGTATTGTGGCTTTTATTGAAGATAGAACACACTTCTGTACAGGTTCCCTAGTACCTCCATGTTGTTGCTTAATAAGGTGGCCGAGTCTCAATAGCCTGACTCCATCCAGATGATAAAAATGTTCCCCTAGAGGAGTCAAGGGAGCATCCCTTGACTTATAGGGAACATTTTTTTCATCTGGATGGAGTCAGGAAGTGAAGACTCGTGATCTCTACTTATTACAACAACACATATCCATATGGCATCTAGCAGGGTACAACTTCTTGCCCAATGCCTGGTATTGTATGGTGCACGGTGGCCTGGGGTTCGATAAGTATTAGATCATGTCAATGTGATATTATAAAATGTTCTTACTTCAGCAGCTAACCTCCCATTCTAACAAATTAATTGCAGCAGGAGCATAATTAATGTTATAGGTAGCCAAAGCCCTTGGGTTTTGGATGCTCTGTGGTGAGTTTGGGGCTTTTATTGAAGATAAAGCACACTTCTTTACAGGTTCCGTAATTGTAACAGAAATGTGCTTATCTTCAATCAGGGAATCATGTAACAGAGTGTGTTTTATCTTCAATTAAAGCCCCAAAGCTCACCACAGCACTTCTAAAACCCAAGAGCTCCTGGGACCTTCCGCACCGTACCCACACCCCTGGCCTTTGGATCACAGTACCTTGCCATAGCTTCTACATGCCCATGATCCTTTAGCTATAAAAACCTTTTCCTGCTTCAGTTTTAATTGGTTCTTCTATTACTTGTACCATGCTAGATGTTATGTGGTACATTTTGTTGTTAGTAAGGTCAGCACAGTCTCCAATACCATAACTCCAGTATAAAGGGCAAGATGCTGTGAATTGACAAAGCCAAAGTCCAGGGGTCTGGAGACCAGTAGGCACCAGAAGCTCTTGGGTTTCATTTCAGATGCTCTGTGGTGAGTGTTGGCCAGAGTTATATATTGCACATAAAACACATTTCTATTCTTTGTCCCCCAAAAAATTCTTCCCTTGGATTCAGGGATAGGGAACCTGGCACAGAATAGAAGTGTGTTTTATCTGCAATATAACCCATCCAAAACTCACCACAGAGCATCTAAAACCAAAGAGCTTCTGGGGGCCTACCGGCCCCCAGATTCCTGGCCTTTCGTTCAATTCACAGCATCTTGCCCTTTATACAAGCCCACAGTCCTTTACCAGTGGTCAGCCAGACTCTACAATAATTGACTCTACCCCCCAAAACAATTCTTACCCAGATTCAGGGGTAGGGAACCAGACACAGAAATGTGTTTTATCTGGAATATAAATTATAACCCCCAAATTCATTACAGAGCATCTAAAACCAAGACTTCTGGGGCTACTCTCAGACCCCTGGCATTGGAGCAATTCACAGCATCTTGCCATTGCATTATATTACATGCCCAGCCATGATCCTTTATTAGTGCTCAGTCAGCCAGGCTCTCCAACCTGACTCCACCCCAAAAAAAAAATTTCTTCCCCTGGATTCAGGGGCAGGGAGCCTGATATAGAAATGTGTTTTATCTGCAATATAACCCCCAAAACTCACCACAGAGCATCTAAAAACCCATAGCTTCTGGGGGCCTAGTGGCCCCCAGACCCCCGGCTTTTAGTGTTTGGACTCAGAGCCCTGGCAACTCTTTCTTTACAAATTAAGCACTGGACACAGGTGATTGTCTTTTACAATGCTAATTGAGTTAGTTGCAAGATTCAGTGAGAAAGAGAAACTTTGAAGCTATTAAATGTAGGCTGCAGTGTAGATGGTCTCACTCTGGTATCATCACAATTGTTGTATATTTGCTGGTGATGTAGACACTGTGGATTTATCAGGAAATAAATCCACATCGGTGATGTCATAACAGTGGTTATACAATGGCTGTGAAAATAACACCATTTATGCAACAGGCATCAGGATAAATACTGCTGCATAAAAGTGTTTATTTAAGACACTGTACAGATAAATGACCATGACGTAATCACTATGAGAATAACGTGAGGTTATTCCCATAGTGATTACATCACACCCCAATTATCTGTACAGTGATTACATCATACTTTACAACGACCAAACTACTTCCAACCAGCACCACAATCACACATCACCCTAGATTATACACCTGTGCAGCACACCTAACACAAATCAAGCACCATCCCAAGCACCAGAACCTTGTGCACACCCAAATGCCACCTCGAGCTCTCACAGAAACCACCCTTCTCCATACAAACAGCAAACTATGGCCATATACCTCCGGTCCTGAACCACACGACCGGAAAAAATGGAAAAAACTAAAGAAAACACTACAAACTTCAACACAGAGATGGAACAAATAATGACACAGCTGGAGAATGACCTTGAACCACTGGAAGACCCAGCCAGAACAGAAAAACAACTAGCAACCTCTGAAGTATCAGTACCATCAGGACTACACGAAGAACCTCAACCCTCCACAAGCAGTACTGGAAACCCAGCAATTACCAGTGCTGACCTAATAGACCAAGACGACATAGACCTATGCATTGAAAAAGCCCGGAACATTGATACAGCCAAAAAAACAAATAGACACTAAAATGTTCAATAGCTACCTCACCAAAAACTTTTGTGAACAACACCACCTTCAGGACATTCCTCCAGCACAGTCAAACAGCTACTTCTGCCACTATTTTATAAACTGCTTAAGAAAAGATGGCACAGACTACGAACCCCTCACCCTCAGGGAAACGTTTCAAAGTGTTGAACGCTTCTTAAAAACAAAAGGCTACACCGAGTCTCTCTCCACTTTCCCAGCATTTGAAAAGGCAAGTCAAGTACTCCCATCTAAGCAAAAAAAATCTAAAAAGCCAAGGCAAGGGGCCCAAACCAAAAGCTGCAGACGAGCTCACAGACTCTGTGATACGAAAACTATACGAGGAGTAGTTGCTAGGACCTAACAACCCTGAGACTCTTCTAAATACTATGTGGCTCATAGCCAGCATGTACTTTGGCCTTCGTGGAAACACAGAGATGAGAAACCTCAAATGGGGAGACATAGTCCTCAAAACTGATGAAAATGGCCAAAGATACATTCAGCTCGACCAGGAAAGACAAACTAAGACCTGTACAGGAGCCAATCCTAAAGACTGCCGCAAAATCAAACCTAAGGCCTACCAGCTCACCAATAACTCTCACAAATGCCCAGTGCGGAACTACATCATCTATCAACACAAAAGACCTCCTCAATGCCTCTCCGAAGACTCCCCATTCTTCCTTGCAACTAACTTCCATGCTAAAGAAGGGCCACCTAATGCCTGGTACAAGAACCAACCAGTAGGAATCCACAAACTGGCATCTATCATCAAAACTATGATCACAAAATCAACTATCAGCACTGACAAAAGACTAACAAACCATTCGGTACGAAAGCACCTTATTCAGAAACTTACAGAGAGTGGCATACCTCCAACAGATATTGTACAGATTTCTGGCCACAACCAACTACAAAGCTTGAATGACTACTCCAAAATAAATGAAGAAAAACAGAAAAACATTTCTAACATGCTCAGCAGTGCACCCAACAACCCACAACTTACTACTTCAACTTCACAGTTACATCCTATACCTGCTTCAGCCCCACAACCACCTCTAACAACAATACCAGAGAACTACTCAGACATCCTAGGAACTTGCTTCTACAGACCATCAATACAAGCGAAGACCATTAACTTTACGATTATACAAGGTAAGATACCACAATACCACACTGCACCCCCCCAACTTGATCTAACAATAAAAATCTCTCTTTCCCACAGGAAATAAATACAACTCCTACATTAAGAAGAGGCCACAAGTACTGCACGCTGACAGCGACTCAGAGTAATACATAAAGGCAATACTACACTCCACCTAAAGGCAAAAAAGAAGGCCACCAAATGCATGAAGACATAAGTTACAAAGCCTGAAAATGTTGAAGACTGATTCCAGTGTGAACTACTGCAAAACATCAAGACACCTCTCAAAGCCCAGCACAGCAAACATTGATCCTAGAACTCATCCACAGTGAAGATTGATTCTACCACTTACTAAAAGAACTGTTAAATGAACTTTGCTTCTACCACTTTGGCTTACTAAATATTCACTGTTCCTGCACAAACATCGATGTTACAGCTCTTCCACAGTATAAATTTATTCCACCACTGTTACTACACTGTTCCTAAAACTGTTAAATACGCATTCTACAACTGTTATTCAATAAAGATTTACTGTTCCATAATGTATGCACTGCAATAAATAAAATAAATGTTTCAACCACTACTTCTCTACCACCCCTCCCCCCACCAATCTCTACCACCCTTCTCCCTTGCACTACATTATCTCACTACAGTTGCCTATCAATAAAAGCAACCTTTCTCCCCACCACCCATACCCCATCCCATTACCCCTATATCTCTAAAAAGTGCACCTTTAATACTTTAAAATTCATATATTCTGCACTTCTAATCAAACTATTAGCCATTACCTTTTCCTGCAAAATGCCTTGTACTTCTACTGTGTCACAACACCTATTTTGCTCCTAGCAGCAGAAATAAAATACTGAAAGACTGACTTACCTTCATTTTCCATGTCTGAGAACCTCCACAAAAGAAGTAAATTAAAACCCATACACCCCCCCCAAAAAAAAAACAACTCCAATAACCCTTCGCCTTGCAATCCGCCAAGAAATGGACTCTTCATGTCCTACTCCACAGGAACAAAGGCCAATAATCCTACATCTGTAAAGAAATCCAAAATAAATCCAAAGACGACACAATTGAAACGATGACACCATGAAAAAAAAAAAAATCCAGACTCCACAATGAACCATACAAAAACTCCACAAAGCTCTTCCATCCTTCAAGCACTCCTCCTCAGTAAGCGACCATTCCAACCCATGTACTCCTCCAAGCAAGGCCCGCTGCTCCACGCCACTCCCTGCAGCTCCAACACAAGGGATCCCACTCAAAGCCGCCAACTGAACTGCACCACAACCCAATGCCACGCCCTTCATCCAATAAATACACTAGGTCCTAAACAGCCACCCCCCCAACCAATCACAATACATGCACCCTTGTCACTCAAACACACACTAAAGCCACACCCTCCACCAATCGGAATGCACAAACACCCAAGAAAACCATGCCCCCACCAATCACAAAACATACTACCCTGCCACTCAAACTCCACACAACCCACGCCCACCTCCTCCACGGAACCAATCACAAACCACACACCACAACTTATCCACCAATCAAAAGCCATATAGCTCCCATTCAACCCTCCCATTCACGAACAGACTCCCAACCAATCCCCAGTCACAAATTAATGGCAAACTACCACGCAACAATACAGCCCTCGAAAAAAGTCCTCAAAATACATTATTCAGTACCACAGCAACACAAAAATGCACACAAAAAAACACCTGTTGCATAAATTTAATATGTGGGGGCGCCTGGTGGGTAATGAAGTTATTTGTATAGTAGCCTGTGACCTCTCATAAACCTCACTCATGGCTTTGCCACTCGTGAGGTTACTCGAGGTCAGGCTACTGTACAAATAACTTCATTACCCACCAGGCGCCCCTGCATATCCTTTATTTACTTCATAGCATATCAACTCACCCTATTGTATAAACAAATATATATATATATATATATATATATATATATATATATATATATATATATATATATACACACACACACACACACACACACACACACACACACACACACACATATATATATATATATATATATATATATATATATATATATATATAATTTTTTTTGTTCCAGATTTCTCCTCTCCATTATTTATTACTGAGGAAATGGGCATGAATACATGATTTTTATCCCATACAGTTACTTTAAAGTTAATCTGACTCTATAGCTTAACTCCCTACTTCAAGTCATAATGCTCTGTTGTGACATCACAATCTGTTGCCATGACAGTAACGTGATATAATAACTGGCGAGCAATTTTTCCAATAGACTCAGCCGGTTGCTATTTCCCATAACAACCAGTCGGTTGTTATGACATTCTCGCGCTCCATCAATTAAAAGGGAGCGCTCCCTCAGTGGCTCCCGTTTTGTGTCTGGGTGGGCTCAGCAGTTTGTAAAATATGGCGGTTCCGTATCTTAGTTAGAGAGGAACCGCTTTGGAACCGCCACTGTAAGATCCCATTCCTCCCCTTTTCGTAATCTTTTTATTCATCTCGTAGACCCTACCTTAAATGTACATTTTTTAAACTATCTGTTTGATCCTACGATTCACCAGCTTCCAGCGATGCATACCGTCAGCAGGAACAGCTCTGTAGCTGATTTGTTGAGGTAAGTGTGATCATAATCGTGACTTCAGCTGCAAGTTTAAAAAAAAAACAAGAAATTGGCAGCAGAGTGTGCTGTGGGACAAGAGGGAGAAGGACTGGGGATGGCTGCACAGCTCAGGATTCTTGGGTGGGAGGCTGGGAACATGGGGAGCTGTGTAAGCTGCTGCTGCTACATTTGGTGCTCCTAGGTGCCACAGTAAGATTTCTAGTATGGAGAGACTGTGTGTGTGTGTGTGTGTGTGTGTGTACAGAAAGAGAGACTGTGTCTCTGTGGAGAATGATAGACTGTGTAAACTGTGACGTGGGGGGGGTCACAGCACTTCAGCTGGAAAAAATTGCTCGCCAGTATATTATATAAAATAAAAGATGAGGACATGTGCATATGAGAATTTAATGCACACCCTTGGAGTGGGATGCTTTGATAAACCCCTCAGGCTTCGCCCTCGTGGTTTATGTAGCATCCCACACCTCGGGTGTGCATTAAATTCTCATATCACACACGTCCCCATCCATTATTCTATATGTCACAGGCAGTGCATTATGACCTCAGGAAGGGAGGCAGCAACAGAAATAGATGAACTCTTCAGGAGCAAAAATCCTGTTTTCATCCAATTGACCTCACCAATAAGTAATGGGGAGGAGGAATAAAGAACTAATGTGAAATACAAGTTGAACGTTATCTAAATATTATGTTTTGTTAAAGTTCTCCTGAAGCTGTCAGCTACTCTTTAAGCTTATTTTTACTTGTGGTTTTAATCGTCATTTACTAATGCTAGCACAGACACACACACAGGCGGGATATTCAAAGGGGTTGCGCCTGGCGCAACTAGGTTGCTAAAGCAACCCCATTGCACCCGCGGATGAAAAAGGTTGCCCGTGCAGCGCAAATCCAGATGCGCCAGGGTGCAAGTAATTCTATGTGGTGCAGATGCAGGGGTGTGCCCATGCATATGCGGCACGGCCTTCGATATTCAGCTTTCGGGATGTCGGCGCATGTGCCAGCACAACCCTACATTAAGCCGCTGGGGGGCTCAAAGCTGAGCCGGAAAAGTGGAGCAAGTCCCAGCCACCCACAGGTGGGCTGCTGTATTACAGGTGCAACATAGCAGCCACCAGCCATGAGTGGCCACCCACCCACCAAAACACCGTTGACAAGCACACATACACCCTGGTGGTCAGTGGACCCCCACCCACCCATAAGCCCGGTCGTATGGGCATCTGTAATTGAAATTCAAACCCTGGTGGTCTAGCGGTTCCCCTACTGCCCGATCACGGACTGTCGTAGCTGCAGAAAGTCACCTGGTGGTCCAGTGGTACCCCCCACCCTCTCACAGAGGACTCCTGGCCACCTGACACCCCCACATCATCGGCGGGCGGCAGCACCCCACCTGTATACCGCCCAGCCGCCCGCCGAATGACAGGTACAGTATGCTCTGTATGCCTATTGGTCCACAGTGTGGACCAATAGGTGTACTGAGCATACTGTACCTGTCATTCGGCGGGCAGCCAGGCGGTATGCGGATGGGGTGCTGTCACCCTTCAATGACGGGGGCTACCGGGTGGCCGGGGGTCCTCTGTGGGAGGGTGGGGAGGATGGTACCACTGAACCACCAGGTGACTTTCTGCAGCTATGACAGCCCACGATCGGGCAGTGGGGGGACCGCTAGACCACCAGGGTTTGAATTTCAATTACAGATGCCCGTGATCTGGCAGTGGGGGGACCACTAGACCTCCAGGGTTTGAATTCAAATTACAGATGCCCACAATCGGGCAGCGAGGGGACCGCTAGACCACCAGGAATTGGTCTATTACTGCGGACACCCGCGATTGGGCGGATGGGAGTGCTACACTAGCCCACCAGGGAGCCAACCCCCGCCAACTGCAGCATGGCAGGGTGCCAGGTGCATTCCGCCAGAGCGCCCAGTGCAATGCATGCAAATGGGGCCATAATGACATGCAAATGGCCCCATTTGTGCCTTGCATAGATTATGGCCTCATTTGCATGCCCCTGGCTAAATATCATGGGTGATGCATCTAGCGCAACTGCACTTACGCTGGCGTATCCGCGGGCTCCCTCTCTGTGGCTTGCGCTGGCTCAGTGCCACTGCACCATGCGCAGTCTGTGCGTCGAACCTGCTATATTCAATGGTGCTGAGCCATGGCGCATCACCGTTGAATATTGCCTGGTCCTGACCCCGGTGAAGCCCAGTTGTGCTGCGCCCAGGCTTGCACCGCTGCCCAGTGCAGTCTGAATATCCAGCCCAAACAGTTTTAAAATGAAGCGCAGTTGGTTTATAGCTTTTCTCAGGGTGTGAACTTTCATGTCAGTGTCATTTGACCTTGGGATAGCTTTCTTTTGATGGACCTTTTACTGTCTTTAAATGGGTATGTTGTTTTTTTGAATGCGGTTTTAACCAAAGGGGTCCTTAACAACTTGTCATCATTTTTTTGTATGATCTGAGTTTTGAGAAAGTATGTTCTTCTAAAACAACTGCCAGTGTTTTCTGACATAGGATTCTGTGTAATCCAAAAGCTAAAAGCACCTGTGTTCTTTTGTAACAGCTCTGTTTGTCCAATAAAAAGTATCAGATCATCTGTTTGGGTGGACCTAGTGTTACAAGGACTAATACGGCAGCAAGCTTTTTTGTGGCTTCATGGTTTCAGAAATGTTAGCAGGAACTTATCAGTACAGTGCCCACAGTTCTGAAACCATGAAGTGAAAGTCAAAACTCCAAATTCTTGGTTCCATGAAAGGAACTGCACAGAATGTTAAAGAAAACAATACAAAACACAACTGACAGTTTCAGCTTTTACTCAGGCACAGTTAAATAGGGATCCTTTAGATGTATAAATGTAATTTATGAAAATAGAGACATTTCAAACAGCTGCACATAGGTAATCAATTCCTGTCCACTTTAAATTAGGCATGACAAGAGATGAACAAGGTGGTCTAATTTTGAATTTTACTTAAATGGCATAATAATTTAATGACTTCAGCCCCTGACTCAGGCTCGGTGCTACAGCTGGAGCGGCCACGGCTCAAGAAGCCTGCCGCCCACCCTCACCATCTCCAGAGCCGCACAGGAGCTCCACACAAGCCGGACTTCGGGCCCTGACTCGGGTTCAGTGCTACAGCTGTAGCGGCCGTGGCTCGAGAAGCCTGCCACCCACCCTCGCCATCTCCGGAGCCACACAGGAGCTCCACACAAGCTGGACTTCAGCCTCTGACTCAAGCTCGGTGCTACAGCTGGAGCGGCCGTGGCTCGAGAAGCCTGCCGCACCACCCTCACCATCTCCAGGCCACACAGGGCTCCACACACAAAAAAGCTGGACTTGACTGGCTCGGGCTCGGTGCTACAGCTGGAGGCGGCTGTGACTCGAAGCCTGCCGCCCACCCTCACCATCTCCAGAGCCACACAGGAGCTCCACACAAGGCGGACTTCGGCCCCTGACTTGGGCTCGGTGCTACAGCTGGAGCGTCCGCAGCTCAAGAAGCCTGCCGCACCACCCTCACCATCTCCGGAGCCACACAGGAGCTCCACACAAGCCAGACTTCGGCCCCTGACTCGGGCTCGGTGCTACAGCTGGAGTGGCCGCAGCTCGAGAAGCCTGCTGCCCACCCTCACCATCTACAGAGCGGCAAAGGAGCTCCACACTAGCCGGGTATGACTGCAGACTGACCGGGACGTCTGCAAGAAGCTCCCATTGGCTAGCGCTGATCTCAGCTGCCTGTGATTGGACTCGGCCTTTAAGCCTTCCTCCCCGATTGGACCAGCTTCCTAACGCTTTCCTGGGCTTCAGCGCCCATTGAATCTCTTAAGAAAGCGCCGAAATTTTACCCGCCTGCACTCAGAAGTGTTTTTAACTGTTACTTGTTCTGTTTTGCCTGTGTTGATTTAGCCCCTTTACACTGTGACTGAAATTAGCTAGTAACTGTACCGCATTTTTGCCGCTTCTGTAATATACTGTTTAGTTAAGTTATATATTTTGTTAATTCTGCTGCTTTCCCAACTCGTGCTCCCTCTGCTTTCCTGCCTAACTCTTAATCTCTGCACCTCTCCCTGGCCACCATTCTGGCCCACCTCTGCCTCGGATCTACAGCTGCTATTCCCTGGCCCTAGTTTCTCTTTCCTTCTTTAATCTGTCCACTGTCTGCACACTCCTTAACTTAATCGCCCCAGTCTACCCCTCCTCCAGTGGCACCAGAGCTGGTGAATTGCTCTCTTGCTCCTGACTGCCCCCCACTCCTAGCTCTCCTCTCTGAGTAATTATGCTCCTGACCTCCTGTGTCTCTCCCCCCACCCACCCCCCAATTTAGCACCTATGTCACTGCCCTTTGTAACCTCTCTCTCCCTCCTCTCCTTTAGACTTGACCCTGACTCTGGCTCGGTGCTACAGCTGAGGCGGCTGCAGCTCAAGAGCCTGCCACCCACCCCACCATCTCCGGAGCCACACAGGAGCTCCACACAAGCTGGGTAAGACTGCAGACTGACCGGGACAGCTGTAAGAAGCTCCCATTGGCTAGCGCTGTTCTCAGCTGCTTGTGATTGGACTCGGCCTTTATGCCTTCCTCCCCAATTGGACCAGCTTCCTAATGCTTTCCTGGGCTTCAGTGCCCATTGAATCTCTTAAGAAAGCACCAAAATTTTACATCCGCCCCCCTCCCCCACCTCCTGCCTTAATTAAATAGACCTTAGCTCCTCCCCTTTGTTGAACCACCTCCCTAGTTCTACCTTATTGGACAACTCTACTGTACCTCCCCTCTCCTTGCTCACTCCCATCCCCGCCTATCCTCCCTCCTCCTCTCTCTCTCTCTCTCTCTCTCTCTCTTCTCACCCCCCTACCTAGTCACCTCTACCCTCACCATTCTTTTCCAGTGCCTCTTTTCTGTTTTCCTGGCCACATATTTCCACCACTCTCTGTGCCCTCCTGCAGTCCACTCATTACCTGCCTTGCTCGTCCTCTGGCTCTAATCAATACCAATATGTTGGTACAGTTTTTTATGTTCATGTTGCTACTCCCACTCTACGACATCCCTGGTTCTTACTACCCCTCCCCACCTCTCAATTATCACCTTGACCTCACCCTCATCCAACGAGACACCTGCTCTCATATGCCTCCCCTCACCCCCTCACCTACCACAAAAACTAAAAGGTTGCCCCCTGGATCCCAGTACAGTGGTTCCTGACCTCCCCTACCTCCTCCCCCCACCTGGTCTTTTCAACGCTATTTGGAGACCAGCCCCGGCTACTCCTTCGACCAAATGGAAAGTTACAGTCCCGAAAACTCTCCCTCAGGGACCTACGCCCATGCTCCCTCAAATTACTGCTCCTCCTGCTACTGCTGTCTGGAAACATTCACCCAAACCCAGGACCTAAAACCACTGGCTCAGCCAACAAAGGTAGCCACCCAGGGGTACTCTCATTTATGTCACTGAACATCTGTAGCCTCCTCCCTAAGTTGGATGACTTACAAATCTTCACCAACCAGCATAAACATGACATCATCGCGGTCATTGAAACATGGCTTACAGCAAAAGTCCCAGACACTGCAATTGCCTTACTAGGTTACACTGTCTTCAGGCTCGACCGACAGACCAAAAGAGGCGGGGGCTGTGCAATTTACCTCAAGGAATTCCTCCTCGGCCACCCCCTAACCGCTCCTTCCTCTGACTCATCCGCTCAGATTCTCCCAATTAGGATCATCCTTGGAGCACACGGTAAAGCCCTCACAATCGCTGCAGTCTACATCCTGCCTAGGGAGCAAGTAAAAGGTCTCAGTGCTGCCCTGGATTTTGCCCGAGCACAGCCACCTGGAACAGAGCTCATCATGCTTGGTGACTTTAACATCAATTGGCTTGCCCCAGATCCTGGTGGACTTAAGGATGCTATCTACGCAATAAACCTCACCCAAATGGTTGCCTCCCCTACCAGGCACAACTATAGAACCAATACCAGCTCCCTCCTTGATTGGATTCTTACCAGCCATCCTGCCCGCATCTCTAATATCTCCATTCTTCTGGACTCCCTCAGTGACCACTCCCCTGTTATCGGAGAATGGTCCAACAAATTCTGCAAACCCCCACCATCAGTCATCAATAGCAGAATCCTGCCCCATGGTAATTTGAACCACCTTAAATCAAACCTCAGACAGTGGGACTGGTCAGCTATTTACAATGCTACTGATGTTAATTCAGCCTTGGATTCCTTCATCTCCATCTTCAACGCAGCCTGTGACATCTACGCTCCCCAGAAAACACGTAAAGTCAAATCACTCTGCAACCCCTGGCTTACCGCAGACTTACTAATGCAGATAAAATCAAGAGACCACCTCTGGCTTCTATCCTGAGACTCAGGGTCACCAACAGATATCCAGAACTATAAACGCGCACGTAATGATTGCACGAAAGCCATCAGACTCCGCAAAAGCACCCACTACAGGAATACCCTCACTAATATATGGGGAAACGGAAGAGAGTTCTGGAACAACATCAAAGAAGTGACAGGAAAGCAGCCAAAAACATCCTCCACAATGCTCATTACAGATGGAGACATAACACTGGGCCCTATGGCTATCGCAAATACCTCCAAAACTGCATTCACTGATCTCAGCTCTGTCCTTCCCCCTGACTTCTTCAATAAAATAGATACCCCCGATAGCACTACCAAAGCTCCACACTCTTCATCACTACCACCTTTCTACTTCAAAGCCATTAAGAAACATGAAGCCTACAAGTACATTAGGAAGGCAATAGATAAATCAAGACATAGCAGGGACTCCCTGGACCTAAAACTGCTGTCTCTTATTCTTGACGTAGTCATAAGTCCACTCACTAAGATCTTCAACCTCTCCCTCAGCCTCAGCCAGTTCCCTGGCAGATGGAAATCCGCAATCGTTACCCCTGTTCACAAAACAGGAGACAAGGCCAACCACACAGACTACCGTCCTATCTCTATACTTCTACCTCTCTCAAAAGCTCTAGAATGACTTGTCGCTGATCAACTCTCAGACTACCTTGACAGACACAAGATTTTATGTCCCCAACAACATGGCTTCAGGAAGGGGTGCAGCACTACATCGGCACTTTTGGAACTAACTGAAGCCATCCACAATTCTTTGGACAACGGTCACCTTACGGGATCAGTCTTCATAGACTTAACCAAGGCCTTCAACACTGTTCATCACTGTCTGCTATTGGATCAGCTTTCTACTTCTGGCCTCTCCCATCACCACGGCCTGGTTTAGAAGCTACCTCGAAAACAGAACACAACGGGTAAAAATTGCCAATGTTCTCTCCAACTCTATGTCAGTCCGATCAGGAGTTCCCCAGGGCTTTATCCTTGGTCCTCTTCTATTTTCATTCTCTCTCAATAAACTCCCTCAATCCTGCGGAGAACAATTCGTACTCTATGCTGATGATGCCATAATTCACTCCTCCCACAAGGACCCCCAGTCCCTGCAAAACAATCTCCAGCAAGGCTTTGTTGCTGTGGAGAGTTGGTTCATCAAACAGGACTCATTCTCAACCACAAAAAAACTAAGACCATGCTTTTCAGTAACTCCCACAGTAGGAACAGGCTGCCCCCTGAACATCGCTAACCGACTTGGATCTACCCTCGAACAGGTCCGAACCTTTAAATACCTTGGGAGCATGCTTGACAGTAACCTCTCCTACAATGCCCACATTGACAATGTTGCTAAGGCTGCCAACATACGTCTTGGCCTTCTCTACAGGCACAGGTCTTGCTTAACCCCTGCTGCTCTAAGTACTGCAGTGCAAAGCTCTATTGTCTCCATAATCGACTATGGCCTCATCATATGTGGATCAGCTTTGTCAGCCGCCCTCAAACGCATTTCTACATCACTCAATAAATCCTGTAGACTTACTACAGGATCCCATCGACTAACCCACATGTGTGATCTATATGCACAAACAGGCTGGCTCCAACTATCTAACCGCCTAAAATACCTAACCTGCACTATGGCCAGGAAAATAACTATGTGCCTTGCCCCCCTAGGGGTCCAATCTCTCCTTAGAGCTAATAATAACTGCCATTGCACTAGGGCCTCTGATTCCCAACTCCTTAAGATCCCTCACCGCAGAACCTTCCTGGGTCAACGTTCTTTTGCCTTCAGGGCCCCTGGCTGGCTGAACAGCCTCAGCACCGAAATCTCCTCCGCTCCACCACTTGGCCTTTTCACAAAAAGGCTCCAGCATTACCTCACTGTTTCCAGCTCCTGTGACTGTCACTCCTAGCCAGCCCTACCCTTCCACCTCACTTAGTCCTACAATATCTGGCTCTGCACTTACCTTCTCCTGTCCCTCACTTTCCCCCTCCTCCCCCACCAGCCCCACTGCTTAGCACTTCTCTGTGTTCGACAATCACCTCTGGCTGCTCAGACCCCCTCTGTCCCTCTCGTTTCCCCCTACACTCCCTCCCCACCCTACCTTTTTTAACCTAGAAACTGTAAGCTCATTTCACATCGTGTCTTTGATGTACATTCTGTCTGAAACTGCATTTAACTTGTAATGTTCTGTATACTGCCTTTACCTTGAAATGTACTGTATATCGTCTCTTACTGATGTGGAACCTTTGTAAGAGAGCCTTGGCTCAAAGGTACTTATAATCCTAGAATTAAATAAATAAATAAGTAATTTGCAAAACTGAGGATGTTTAGAAGTGCAATAGGAGTTATGCTAAGCAAATGTAAATATCTCTAAAAGTGTACAAGGTACAGATACAAAATCTGTATGAAAATTGTTCAGGACAAAAACACCTTTCAAATGAGCCTATTGACTAAGCTGCACTAAATATATTTTTTTAAATTATGGCCATCTGATTACCTGAATTTTCATTTTTCTTCACAATTTTCACCTTTTGGATGGCTATATTTAAAAAGATCTAATGAATTTGGATTAGTGACTACCCTCATTTGAAAGGTCATTTTGTCCTGAACAACATTCATGTTGGTTGTATATTGGTAACTTATATACTTTCCAAGATATTTACATTTATTTGGCATGACTCCTACTGTGTTCACGCAGAGAGTAAAAACATGAGGTTGTTTGGAAGACCATATTTTACAAAATATAAAGAATTCAGATTTGTGACCACTCTCATGTGAAAGGTCTTTTTTGCCCTGAACAACTTTCACACTGGTTGTTTTTGTGCACCTTGAATAGTTTTAAAGATATTTAGATTTGTTTGGAAGGTGTGCACATTTGCTCTCAGAGAAAAGCAGCTTGGAGTTCTGTGTGCATCATTCTAAAAAGAAAGAAGAGAGTATTTTTTAACTGCCATAGGAATTTGCAGTGTTATGGAAGGATACACTGAAAACTATTTAAAAATGTGTTCCACAGAAACCCCTTTTCAAACTAAAGTGATATGGCTGTAGGCTCCACCCACAGCCATAAAAAACTGACTCCTTAAGGTAGCAGTTTGTTAGAATTTCTGTATAGAATAGCTTTCTATGGGCACTTTGGAACCTGTGAGACTCAATTTTCCAAAGCCTAATATGCTTTAGACAGTCCTGTACATGTTTGGGTAGAGCCTTTTCTGTTACCTCCATCCCCCCCCCCCAGCACTGAAAAATGCCTCCTTCCAAACAAGTGTAACTTGATTCCACATGCTGGTTACCCCACTAACGAAAGGTTTTATGTTCATATAAAAAAAATATACTAAAAAGAAAACTACTGGTTGTATTATATTGAGCCCTCCCTCCTGCCATGTTCTGTATGTGTGATTCTGTTTCACAGAGTTGAGCCTGCTTCCCCACAGTAGCTGGAAGAACAGGCCCAAGACTCTTGAATGTAGTGCAAAAGGTACTGGAAAAACATGTGCAATGTTCAAAAAGATGGGCAAAATGAATTGCCTCAACAAGAACACCCTTTTCCTTCTAGTCATAGACTATGATTTCCATCTTATGATTTTACTTTATGCTATCTCATTTTCCTTTCCCAGTTTAGTTGTGCAGCATTTTGTACTCCAAATGTCATGTCCAGAATATTAATAGCCCCAGTTTTCACTGATATTAAAAAAATCATCTGTCTGTGTGGCTTTTCCTAGTACTAATGCTTGACTTTCATCTAAATGAACTGTAATGCCTCTTTATGTACTGTTTTCTAAAAAGACGGCAAAGGCTTTGGTGCCTGAAGGCAAGCCCCCCACTAGAAAGACACAATCATCTGCATAGGCTGATACTCTACCCAGTCTGACGTTACTCTGTGTGTGAATTGGATGTATATCTACATCTGTCTCTATTTTTCACAGTAATGGGTCCATACAAAACACAAATAAAAGGGGACTAAGTGGGCACCCCTGTCTCACCCCATTAAAGAGATACATGGGGGTCCCTAGGTGACCATTTACCAAAGGACGTATCTGAGCCTCATTGTACAATACCTGTATAATATTTATAAAGGCCTCTGGGATGCCATAAAGCACAAACACTGCCACAGATAGTCATGTTGTACTGAATCAAATGCTGTTTGTTGATCTACTGTTAATAAGCACCCATCTAAGGACATGTCTAGTCCTTGTTCAATGACTTCTCTGATGAATATTACATTTTGATTAATATTGCGGCCCGGTATTGTACATGTTTGTGCCTCCAACACTAAAGTTTGAGCTACTTTTGCTAAATGTTTGTTGATTATTTTCACTAATATTTTGTAATTCGAGGTCAGCAGGCTTAGAGGCCTCCAGTTCTTTATTTCTGTAAGGTCTCCTTTCTTAAACAGAAAGAACATTATTCCTTCTGTCATGCTGGCTCCTGGTTTCCCATGTCTGGGGAGGGTTTCCAATATTTCTTGCAACATAGGGCAGACCTGTTCAGAAAATATTTTATAAAATTCATTAGGTATGCCATCACACCCCGGGGCTGTCCTATTAGACAGGGTTTTGATGGCTTCCTTATTCTCAATTTCAGTAAATGGTTAACATAAATTTTGCCTGTTTCCAAAAGCTGTGGCAAACCTATGTCACCCAGGAATTCCTCTAGAGCTACGTTATCTTCTCTTCTAAATTTCTGCTCTATATGTTGTTGCACCATCTATTTATTATCATCATCATTTTATTTTTTAAAAGCGCCCTTCCAGAGCTCAGGGCACCTTTACATTAAAATCACAACATACATATACATATATACATAGACTCATAACTTCAACATAGTTAAAATAATCATAAAATCACTACATACCATTTTAACTCTCATGAGTGACTGTCTAGTAAAATCCCTTTGTGTTATAGCCTAGAAAAGGCTTGGTTAGACCACTTCCGGTGACATCATGGAGCCATCAACTAGCGGGTGAGAGGAGCTCCCTTCCCTACAAGCCCAAAAACATTGAAATACTAAGTGATCACTGCTGCCAAAATACTTAAAATGGCAGGCAATGGATGTACAAAAGACTGGTAGAGCAGATCCAGATTGAAAAACAGCTCAGGCCCTCAGGATGCATCTGGATTGAAGCTGCATAGACAGGAGCCCTTCCCCTGCAAGCATGGTGGACATGGAAGAGGAAAATGAACACTTATCCCGATCTACGTTCGAGCAATTGTTCAAAGAAATGAAAGAGATGAGGACTGAAATGAAGCTAGAATTTTGGCAACTAAATCAAAAATTGTCCGGTCTGGAACAACGAGTGGAGAAAGTAGACAGAGTATCTGCGGCAGAAGATGGAGCACTCCAGGCAGGCCTAATATTACAGGCCTTAGTATCGCAAACAGAGTACCTACAAGAAAAATGTGTAGATTTGAAAAATCACTCCCAGAGGGAGAATATATGGATCTATGGACTGCCAGAGGGATCTGAGACTGGCTGTATGGCTGAGTTTATATCAGATTTACTAGCAGATGTACTCCAACTCCCCCCAGGATATCAGTTGGGCATAGAGAGGGCCCACCGGGCATTGCAACCAAAACCAACAGAATCAGGAGCGAGGCCTCGATCCATAATTATCAAATTCAATAGTTATAGAGTGAAGGAGGATATACTGGCAACAGCGTGGAAACAGAAAGAAATAACTTATCTGTCAGCTTATCTGTTCTTTGATCATGATTTCCCTCCAGAAATCCAGAAACAAAGGCTTCAATATGTGGATATAATAAAGCTACTTAGGTCCAAAGGTATACGTTTCCACACTCTATACCCTGCAAAAATGAGGATCTTTTGATCAGAGGGAACAAGGGTCTACGACTCACCAGAGGAATCCAAAAAAGTTTTAGTAGAGAGAGGCCTTTTGGAACCTACTGAGCTTGTAGTAAAGAACTTAATGTTCCAGCAGGCATCAAAGAATAACACGGATTGGTCCATAGTGCTGAGTAACAGGAAGAGAGGACGCGGTGTCATGATGTCACCATTAGCTCCCCTTCAAGTTATGTGCACTGTCCTGCAGAAACTTCAAGAAAGTCAGAATAACCAACAGAAGATATGCAGGACTGAACTGGTAATTCAATTTATTTTGATGGCAAGTTGTCAGTTGTAATCTCACCAGGTGCCTTTTTAAATTTGTTGAGCACACAGTCGAGTTTTAGCTCTAAAGTGAAAACTTCAGTGTAGTGTGAAAATGAGCTCTGCATGAAATATGAGAACTGTGTGGCCTGTACTGCTTAAAGGAGCTGCAAAGTGTTTTTTTGGGGGGCCTGTAAGCTTTATTTGCTTTCCAGTTATACGGAGAACCTTTGAACACTTAAGCAGTATGACTTTTTAGTTTGGGTACACGCAGAGGCCCAGATATTCAAAAGAGTTGAGCCATTCGCAATAGGGTTGCACCTGTGCAAGTCCGAAAATGCGGCATTCTGTGATATTCAGCAGGAGGCAGTTGTGCCCCCCCCCAAATCACGCTGAGCAACAGCGCAATGATAATGAATGCATGCGCAACTGAAGGGGGAGGAACCATGCATAAATGGCACAGTGCGATATTCAACAACATGCTCCATGTGCAATAGGGGAGCCAGCGGAAGTTGCGCCATAGCGGAAATGAGCCAAAATGAAAGGGAGCAAGGGAGAGGCACAACACTACTACAGGGAAGCCACATGAGGGCAAAGTCTAGCAGGAAACACTGGGCAGCAGGGACACACAGGGCAGGCCAGGAAAGGGCACCTGGAATCAACAGGCACAGGGGAAGGTGTGGGGAGCCACAGTGCAGAAGGGGGAAGTACACCACACAACAGTGAGGCCAGCACAGGCAGGTGTTCCCAGTGCAGGGGAAGTAGCAGCCAGGACAGCGGGGGAATACAGAAACAGCTGCCAGGAGGGGTGAACACAAGCCAGGGACATGGCCAGTGCCACCATCCAGATGGAAGCCGTAATGGGGGGGTGAGAAGGCGGGCAGCAGGGGGGCGTGGCCGTGGAAAGGCCCGTCAGCGGTATGCCCCCCCAACAAGCAGTACCGAGCCCACACCAGCTTCGAGCTGTACAGTGATTCTGAGATTGTGGGCTGGTACCACCTGAATTGGGCACTTTTGAGGCGTCTCTGTGAGCTGTGCAGTGATGTGATGCAGGCACCCACACGACGGAGCCATGCCCTGTCAGTGGAGATGAAAGTGACAGCTTGCATGTGCTTGCTCACCACGGGTACCTTCCAGAGACCAACTGGGGACGCCACAGGCATAACCCAGTTGGCCACGTCACGCCACCTCACCCAATTCCTCAGCGCACTGCTGCCACATGCTGCGGAGTACATCTATTTCCCCAGCACACCGGCGGAGCACACAGCAAACATACAGGAGTTCTACAGGGTAGCATGAATGCCTGGCATGCTAGGGGCAATAGACTGCACCCATGTGGCCATCCGCACACCACCTGGCCCCGAAGGGGCTGCATATATAAATCGCAAGGGCTATGCCAGCATCAACTGCCAGGTGGTGTGTGATGCCAGGGGGTGCATAATCAATGTCTGTGCCACGCAGCCTGGGGGAGCACATGATGCCTTCATCTGGCACCAGTCAGCACTGCGCCACAGATTCGAGAGTGGGGATATCCCCACTGGCCACCTAGTGGGTAAGTATGCAAACCACATGGACAATCATAGGGCCTGGGGGGGCATGGTCAGAGGTGACATGGGTAGTGGCCTACATGACCCGGGGCAGGGTGATGCTGATCACCAAACTAACCTCCACCCTCTACACAGGTGACAGTGGATACCCACTCCGTCCCTGGCTGCTCACACCCTACTGGCGGCCCGCGACCCCATCGCAGCAATGCTACAATGAGGTACACGCCACCACACGTAATGTCATCGAGCAGGTGTTCGGGATGCTGAAGGCATGTTTCCGTTGCCTGGACACCTCCGGCGGTGCCCTACAGTACAGCCCCTCAAAGGCCTGCGGGCTATTCCTGGCCTGTTGCATCCTGCACAACATGGCCAATGAATGTGAGATAGCCGTACAGGTCGAAGAGGGGGACAGCGATGGGGATGTTGAGGACGCCGGTGACAATGGTGATGGGCAGCCCCCCTTGGCCAACGGGACTCCCGACTGCTCCGGCTGGCACAGCTGCACCAGGACACCATCACGGAGGAGCACTTCAGCCAACCCAGGTAAGTCATGGGGCCATGTGCAACCAACAGTGGCTAAGGCACAACCCACAAACACGCATGGACACACACCAGGGGTGCATTCCATCAAGGGAAGTGGCCGGGCATGGAACCACACACACAACCAGGGATGGGTGAGGTCTAACATGCCACGTGGATGGAGACACACACACACACACAATGCACCAGACATACACAAAGGGTAGGAGGCACACCGACCCAGAATGCCACCCCTAGCCACACACATGTCCACAGACCACCACGCCCACTGCCTGTCCGTGTGTGTGTGTGTCAGATGCTGAGCACCATTGTACACTGGTGTACAGTGCAATGCAGGCATCATCATGCACATGCAACTGCAGACAGCAGCCGGGAGGGTGTGCAGATGGACTGTGTGTCCGCGTGCAGGGCCGGGTACCCACCCGTGCAATGCCCACTGAATGACAATGCACACAGGGCAGCACCAGACAGTAACTGCGTTGGGAGACAGGTCAGTCATGCTCCACAGTGCCCTGGCCACCACGGATGCATGGGCAGCCCTGCCTAGACCCGCCAGCACTGACAGGCTGACCACTGGCCTCATGGGGTGGCACCGATGGTCCCCCAAGGGTTCCACTGCTTGAACGCGATCGTGCTCGCGCAGGGGTCTGCAGCACACCAAACATGCCTGCGCCAGGCATGCTCGGGATGCCCACAGCTGAACCTGGTGTCGACAAGTGTGGGTGTCACACGACGTCAAACGGGGTATTGAACAGCACTCGCGTGGTGTCTGTGACGCATGGGCAAATGACTGTGTCCATTGTGGCCATGACAGCAGTGAATGCCTGTGTCTGCCTGTCAATGGCAGCAGTCACATCCTCCCACAACCGGTCCATCCCTGCCAGGATCAGAGCGGTGTCTCTGCTGCGATGCTCCTCTGCCCGCTCCAGAGCCACACGCAGTGCATCCACCGATGTCACAAGCCGCATCTGCTGGTTGACTGATGCTTGCAGTATGTGGGTGTGCTCATCCAAGAGGTCATCTGCCTCCTCGGCATCCTGTCCCTCAGGGTGTGCATGGCACTGATGCCCAGCACCCCTTGAGGGTGGGTGCTGCTCACCAGGACCAGGTCTGGGCATGTCCACAGGTGGTGCACTGCCACCGCCCCCTGACCCTGTACCCCCAAGCCCATTGGCCGACTGCTGATGCTGCCCCTCTGGCTGCCGCTCACTAGGGCTCACCGGTGCTGCCGCAGTGGCCGCAACAGTCCCACTGTCCTGTACACACACACCAGTGCTGCCCCACTGGTGCTGACAGGCACAGGCTGGGACTGTGATGACACGCAGGCCTCCATGGCGGCACCACCCACAGCCACGGCCGCGATGTTACCTGCTGTGTGGCCATCCCGTGGCACACACGTGTCACTGCCCATGCCATTAGCAACATCATCATCGGTGATGGACCCGGCACCAGCCCGAGTCACAGCATGCTGACATCCATGGATGCTGGCACGCTGGGACACGGGCAGGGCCTCCTCCGCACCTGTTCCAACAACATCAGTCTGGACAGCTAGGGCGGGTCCACAGTCACACTGAGCCATGTATACCTGTGGAGGTGGATGGGCCCTCCTCCATCTCCATCTGACTGTCCTCAGTGGACAGGCCCACCACCGCTGACCCATGCAGACGCTCAGGATCTGTAAGGGAAAACAAAGTCGCGTTACTGCATGTGACCTACCCTGCCCCCCCCCCCAATAGACAGACCATGACCTACCATGCAGTGACGGGCTACCACCCATCTGGAAGCCACCACCTGGAACACCCTCAATGGCACAACGCTGCATGCTTCCAGCAACCCTCTCCTCCTGTGGGGTCAGGTGTAGCACCTCCGTCTGTCCCCCACCTGTTGCAGCTCGTGCTGCCCTGATGGCAGCCACCTTCTCCTTTATCCTCCTCCTGTCTGTGCCCATCTTCTTCTTGCACTCCTGCGAGCGCTGGTGGCTGCCATGCAGGTTCACTGCAGCGCCACCTCCTCCCATGCAGCAGCACGGGCCTGTGGTGTTCCCTGCCGCCCGCTGAGAAGTGGCTCCTGATCCAGGTAGGCCTCAAACAGGGCATCCGTCTCGGCCTTGGTGAAATTAGGCCTCCTCCTCCTCCTCCCACCACCGTGTTCCTCCTCTCCCACAACTCGCTCGGTCATTATTTAGCCTGTGAGAATGACAGTTGTTACCTGTGACTGTGCAGTCCCATGCATGTCCCAAAATCCACAGTCCACACTCCCAAACAGCATGCAACTCACCAATAGAATGCAGTAACCGACTATGGCCAGTGCAGCCAATGTCGCACTTTTATAGCGCAACCCACGCAAATGAGGCAAGGCACAACTTTAAGTGGTTGCAAATTGCAGTGCTGCACCATTGAATGGCTGATTAGCTAATTTGCATATGATGATTGAATATCGCGCTGTTGTGCTTTGCGCAATTGTGTTGAACGTGCTGAGCCAAGGGCGCAGTTCTGTGACATGCACAGTACACACCTCACTGCACATGCCCGGGTTGCTGACGCAGGCGTCTGCCACGCTGCTGATGTGCTGTGCATGGGAGGCAATGCAGGGTATGGCCACCATTGTGCCAGTGGCGCTACAAAGATGTTCACCTATATGGCGCTGTGGCACTGGGGCATCATAGGCGCACTGGGGCAACAGCGTGGTAGGCCGCTACTGGAGGTAGCACACAGGCACCCAATCACACTACACGGATTGGGTTCCAATGGCGCTGTGCCTGTCCATACGCCACAGACCCTTGACCCTGTGTCCGACCTTTGCCCCCTAGGTGCCATGCATCAGGCATGGGTGCACCACTATCGCGCTGTTCGGTGACAGCGCGATAGGGAATGGCAGCGCTGTACCGCGCAGCATCTGCACGTGGTGGAGCCGTGCTGCAGAATGCCATTTTGAGCCGACTGAGCAAGTGAGGTGGTGTGGAGGAGGGTTGCCCAGTGGACCCAAATTGAACTTGCCAACCTGGTGGCCATTGTTGAGCCACTTTATGGCCCACTGTTTGGGGAGGCACCCCTGGGCAGGTCCAGGAGCCAGGTGTGGGAGGAGGTGGCCGATGCCCTGGAGGAGGCCACAGGAAGGGGGCGGATGGCGGAGCAGTGACGCCACAGGTTTGGTGACCTGAGGAGGAGGGAACCAGACCTGCTTGCCCTCCTGCGGGCACGTGCCAGGAGGGGCACGGTGCCACAGCCAGGTAGGTGTTATGTCCACACACTTTTATCTTCCATATGGGTATCACGGTTGTATGTGTCCGGAACATGGGGGAGGGACCGTCCAGTGTTGGCTGTGGTGGTGTTATCAGGGTGTGGGGTGGGTGGGTCTGGCTGGGTGGGAGTGCACACACATGGGGCAGGGGGACTTTACTACAGGATTGTACTGATGTTTCTCTCTCCATGTTTGCACCACAGGGCCGGAAAAGAGGCATCTGGCCAGGGAGATGCGGAGCCAGCAGGACGACAGGGCCAGTAGGAGGGGCGACGGTCCACAGCGCCAGAGGGACCGGCCTGATGATGGTGAGTGCCATACCTCCATGATTACTATTGCATGCTGTGTAACAGGGTGGGCAGCGGGGCATGGCCACCATCCATTGACACCACTGCCATGCAAGCAACTTGTTACAGTCAGCACTGTCCAGTGGCACTGCATGTCTGGGAGTGCATCGATGGTGGTCCATGCGTGCACCGTGTACATGGCTGTGCCACTGCCTTTGCACCACATAGCGATTTCACTAAACAGCCACGGTGGTGCTGTGCATGACTAGGCCGGTGGGTGTGTGCAGCGGTCTGCATGGCTGTATGCGCCTGGGTGGGCAGGTCTTGTGGACGTGATCACTGTGGGTCATCACACACCATCACAGAGGCATGTCCCACGGCCGTATGCCATGCACAGTGGGTGGGCTGTATGGGGCTGTGCATTCACACCTATTGACTGTGCTCCCTTGTCCTAGGTGTCCGCCAGCTGCAGGAGATATGGGAGGCACTGCAGGAGATATTCAACGTGGCATGGGTATCATTTGAGATCCTGCAAAGGAATGACCGGCTTGGGGTCCAGAGAAGACACAGGAGGCAGAGCAGCTGGAGTGGGGAGCGGGGCTCCCACTGATCATCCTTCTGCCCCTGATTTCCCCTACCCCCCCTGGACCCACCCTCACACCCCTCCTTTCTTGTCCCATTTGTTCACCCCTGCCCCTTACCCACCCCCACCTTGTTTGTGGCCCTCCCCCACATTTGTACATAGTTTTGTAAATAGTTCTTTTTGATATTTTTGAATACAAATCTTTTGATATGAATACTGTGGTGGTTTCTGATTTGCAGCGGGCTATAGGTGCTCAGCTGCAGTGGTGTGCATGGCGTCAGGGGTGATGCAGTCATGGGTATGTGTGTATGTGCATGGGGAAGTGACTATGGTGTGGGAGTAGCTATCAGTCACTGTCTGTGGTGTGTGTGTTGTGCCCTGTGCACTGGATGACTGTGTGCAGTGGTCCATGGTGCATGCTGTGTGTCCATGGCACCCCTGTCAGCCCGTCCATGGCCTGTACAGCTGACACCCTTGTATGTCTGTGATCTGCATGGTCTGCTGGCATGTCAGCGGTGGCTGTCCATGCAGGGCAGCCATTGTACCTGTCACAATGCTAGGTTGCCTCCTGTCACTGGTGTGGTGCATGTCTGCCTTGGGTGACACTGTGGCCTCCACGGTTGTTGTCCCACCTCCATGCTGTGGCTTGTTTGTGTTGCAGGGGATGTGCACCACTGTCTGTGACTTGTGCTCCGGGCAAATGATGGTGGCGTACAGGTCCACAGTGCCTGCGCAGGGTGGCTGGCACTCCTGTGCCATGGAGGACTGCAGGCTGTGTGTACATAGTTTCCATGGGCCCATGCTGGGGGCTTGGTTGCCCCGCTACTGCATCCCTGTGTTGTGCCCTTGGGTATGGGTGGGTGTTTGTCCATGCACTGTGTTGCATCCAGTGTGGTGCATGCTTCCACGCACCACTGTGGGTGTCTGCGCTGACTGTTGTGGCCAGTGCTGGGTCAGGGTGTGTCCTTGGGAGGGTGTGCAGGGTGCTGTACCACTGGTGGTGGGGTCTGGAACATGCCCTGTCACAGGTGGGGTACCTCGTGTGCCGATGCATGGTCGGTCTCTCAGCTGTACCTCAGGGGGGCTGTGCATGGTGGCACTGTGTATGCCGTTGTTGCATCGCTGTGTGCTGCCACCCACTGATGGGTATTTGTGGTGGGGCTGCCTTGCATGGTTCTGTGGTGCACAGGGTTGCATTGTCACAGTAGGGGTTTCCTGCAGTGGTGGACGCTGCTCCTGGGCAGGGTGTCTGGGGGTCACGGTGCAGGGTGTGTTCTGCATTGGGGGATGGTGTGGCACGGGGTGGTCGGCCCTCCTTGTGCGCCGGTCACAGCTTGCCGGGGGGGTGATGGGGCACCATGGCCCAGCTGTGGGTTGGTTGCTTGTCTCCATGGGCCAGTGGTTATTCCAGCCCTCCCCCAGTTGTGCAGTGCATGAGGTGTAGGGGGACGATGTCTGTTCTGTTGTGTGTTCCTCTGCCCATCTGTGGCATGGGTGGTGGGCTCCCTACATCCCTGGTTGTGCAGTTGCATTGCTGCACTGCTGCTGGGAGGCATCCCTGGTTGTGCTATGGCACCTCTGGACTGCTCAGCTGAACATCCCTTGTTGCGCTATGGCGTATCAGATCTGCTAAGCTTCCCCTCCCTAGTTGCACTATGGCGCAGGTGGTGCGATATTCAGTCGTCGGCTGTATGCGCTTCTTGGCCGGCTCAGTTTTTGAATATCGCGCCTCTTGCACATGGGTGCAATGGACTTGCGCTTGCTCCTGCTATTGCGCACTTTTGGGGCCCAGTTTGAATATCTGGGCCAGTGTTTATTAATACCTGGTTAAGGTCAGCTAATTCCCCGTTCGCAGCAAGCATTGTTCTTTATAAATCTTCAGTGCGGTGTGAAAATGAACGCTGCTCAAAATAGGAGACCTGTGTGACCTGTACTGCTTAAAGGAACTGCAAAGTGGTTTATTTTGGTCTGTAAGCCTAACTTGCTTTTCAGTTATACGGAGAACCTTTGAACATTCTAACGGTATGGACTCTTAAGTTTAGGTACACACAGTGTTTACGAATACCTGGTTAAGGTCAGCTAATTTCATGTTAGTGGCATGCATAGTATTTTATTTTTAGCAGCCATTTAAACAAGCGAACAGCTTAGCTTTTATTTTAGACCTCCAGATTGGACTTTAGTAAAAATGAACATGAGCCTGCCATTTCAGTTAGATATATAAAAGGGCATACAATTGCAGCAAGTTAAGTACAGTACCAAATTCATATTAATTGGGCTGGGGAGGGGGGGGTTCTATCCTCATAATTGCCGTAGAACTCTTTCAACTGAGTTGTTGCTCAGTGATGTCATAGCTGCTGCTGCATTTGCAGTCTTTGAGCCTGCTCAGTACATCCAAGGCTCCCAAGGAGAGCCACAGTATGTGTGTGTGGTGAAGTTTCTACTACTCCTCGTTCTGGCACTTCTCCCATTTGGAGGAGATAGCTGGTTACAGAGACTCCTAATTTTGAATAAGGGGTCTCCACATTTGGAAGTTAAAATTATCTTTTTTTTCATATCACTTCATGTTTATGATTAAAGTAAGTTGTTTAAAAATTGTTTACTTATTTGTTGAAAAGGGGATTTTGAGAACCATGCAACGTGAGGTGTGAGGGTATGGAAGGGGAACGCAATGGCCATTTTGTATAAAACACGGATACAGGTCAGACAAAAAAAATTGAAAAAAATGGATGAATCAGAGGTTACAATACTATCCTATAATGTTAATGGGCTAACACATCCCATAAAAAGGAGTAGAATGATGTCTTTTCTGCGAAAATCTGCTGCTGCTTTTATAATGCCGCAGGAAATGCATATGAGTAGGGAGGAACATGAAAAACTGCGCAAATTTGGCTACCAGGTGGTTCAAGCCTCCTCATATAAAAAAGGTAAAATTAGGGGCACAGCAGTCTTAGTTCCCTCAAGAATTCCCTTTGACGTATGTGACTCTATAACAGATAAAGAGGGAAGGTATATGTGTTTAAAGGGGTTGTATAATGGAACTATGCTCTCTCTGGTATCAATTTAGGCACCTCCAGGTTTGGATTTTTCTTTCTTTAGGGACTTCTTATTTAAGGTCACAGAATAGTCAGAGAGCCACTTAATTATAGGAGGGGACTTAAATTTAAGACTAAACCCAGCTATGGATGCCTCCATGCAGACTGTAAGGCGGGAGAGTGGGGTAACCAAAAAACTAACTAAATTAATTGGGGAAATGGGGTTAGTGGACATATGGCAACAGATGCACAGGAGCTCCAGACAATACACCTTCTCACAAGCACATCAAACATATTCCAGACTGGATTACTTTTTAGTACCTAGGGATTTGTTAGGAACATGCCACTCCAGATGGTTGGGAGATATGACCTTATCAGACCACTCCCCAATCTATATGACGGCCACTCTGGGGCCCATTAAAAGCTTGATGTTTTGGAGGCTAAATGTCTCACTGATCCACAATAAGGAAACGCAGAAGGCAGTTAGAGACAATGATACTCCTGAGATATCCCCTGGGATTCTTTGGGATACCATAAAAGTGATTACTTGTGGAAAATTTATTGAAATCTCCTCCAGGCTTAAAAAACAAAGGGAAAGTAGGAAATCTTACTTACAGGAGCAGATAAGGGACCTAGAACAAAAACAACAACAGAAACTAGATAGAGAAAGAGGTAGTGTTGGCAAAACTAAAAAAAAGAGTTGGTAGACATGTTGGATTATCAGGTGGAGCAGAAGTTATTATATTTGAGGCAACAATACTATGAAGCGGGCCCTCAGGCTATTAACTAGTAGATTACGTCAACATAAAGCCAGAGCTAGCAACCCTAAGATAATGGATCCCAAAAATGATAAATGGCAATACTCGGTGGAGGGGATAGCGGAAATTTCTAGATCTTTTTATGAAAAACTATATAGTAAAGGAGCCTCTCCTGCTCCAGAGGAAGTTAGTGGTTTTCTGTCTCCCCTCAAATTGCCTAAAATTTCAGACCAGCAGAAGAATATGCTCATATCACTGAAAGCAGCAGAAAAATCCTAGCCTCTCCCTACAAAACAGGGTACTAAATGAGAAAAAGACCGAGGTAGAACGGTCAGTGGGGGATGCTGCAACAGAAGGTAAAGCCATCATAAAATGGAGAGCAATGAGTACCAATGCCCGTAGTCTGGGTAACAAGCTTCCTGAATTAGTGGCCTTGATGGAGGAGGAACATCTGGATATCGTGGCAGTCACAGAAACATGGTACACACAAAACCATGACTGGGACATAAACATACCAGGATACACTGTCTACAGGAGGGACAGGGAGGGTAAAGGAGGAGGAGTAGTTCTTTACATAAGGGAAGGAATAAAAGCAACAGAACAAAAGGGTAAACAGGGAGGAGAAGAAGCACTGTGGGTAAATTTGGAGACAGGCAATGGCACCACAATACGCACGGGGTTGTATATAGACCCCCTTCTCAGGGGAAGGAAATGGACAGGGAAATGATAGAAAGTATACTTAGAATGGCAGAAAAAGGGGAGATATTGCTGATGGGTGATCTGAATATGCCAGATGTTAACTGGAGTGCAGTTGCAGCTGCCACTTCGAAGAGTGCAGTTATTCTAGATGCCCTACAGGGGGCATGCCTTAGACAACTAGTACTGGAGCCCACTCGAGAGGGAGCAATATTAGACTTGATTCTCTCAAATGGAGATGGAGAGAGGATCACAGATGTAGAAGTGGGTAGCCATCTGGGAACTAGCGACCATCCGAACAGTATGGTTCACAATAAACACAGCAATAGAGTCAAGCCATACAAAGACAAAAGTACTGGACTTTAGGAGGGCTGACTTTGCCAAAATAGGTGAGTGCCTAAGGAATACACTTGCAAATGGGCAGGAAGGAGGGTGGAAGAACAATGGGGAATAATAAAACTGCCATCACAGAGGTAACAAGCCTTGTGTGAAGCAAATAAACAAAACAAGATGATGTAAGAAACCACTATGGTTCTCAAAGGAAGTGGCAGTGAAGGTTCAAGAGAAAAAGAAAGCATTCAGGAAGTACAAGGAATCGCAGAAGGAGCAGGACAGAGAACTGTATCAGTTAAAGCAAAAGGAGGCTGGGAAGGCAGTCAAAACAGCAAAGGCCCAAACCGAGGAAAAGATAGCCAACTCAGTTAAGAAGGGGGATAAAACCTTTTATAGGTACATCAGGGAGCGAAGGAAGACCAAGGAAGAGATAGTGAGGCTTAATAAAGGGAGGGAGGGGCAGAGGGAGACTGTGAAAAGGCAGAGATACTAAACAAATATTTTGCTCAGTATTTACAAATGAAGAGGGGAGGTACATAAAACAAACAGTAGTAACACTCTGGATACAGAAGTTGATACCAGCCCATTTACAGAAGAAAGGGTTCTGAAAGAACTCTTAAAACTGAAGGTGGACAAAGCAATGGGGCCTGATGGGATTCATCCCAGAATTCTAAAAGAGCTAAGGGTAGAACTAGTGACACCACTGACTACCCTTTTTAACAAATCATGGGAGGATGGGGTGGTACCCGAGGACTGGAGGAGGGCAGATGTGATTCCCCTTCACAAAAGTGGGAGCAAAGCAGAAGCAGGAAACTACAGACCTGTTAGTTTAACCTCAGTGATAGGGAAAATGATGGAATCACTTCTGAAGGAAAGAATTGTCGAGTATCTAGAGGCCAGAGGGGCACAGGACCCTAGGCAGCATGGATTCACAGCGGGAAGGTCATGCCAGACAAATCTGATAGATTTCTTTGACTGGGTGACCAAAGCAGTAGATCAGGGAGGGGCTGTGGACATGGCCTACCTAGACTTTAGCAAGGCATTTGACACAGTCCCACACAAAAGATTAATATACAAGTTAGCCAGCCTGGGAGTGGGTCCCAAGATGACAGCCTGGGTAAAGAATTGGCTGGAGAATAGGACACAGAGAGTAATAGTAAATGGAGTCCACTCAGAAGAAAGGAGGTTACTAGTGGGGTACCGCAAGGTTCAGTATTAGGACCGGTCCTCTTCAATGTCTTTTATAAGCGTGACATGGAAGGACTGGAAGGAAAAGTATGTCTCTTTGCAGATGACACTAAGATCTGCAACAGAGTTGATGTACAGGGTGGGGTGGAAAGGATGAGAAGGGACTTGACAAGGTTAGAGGAATGGTCAAATGTATGGCAGCTTAGATTCAATGCTAAGAAGTGCAAGGTAATGCACCTGGGAAACAAAACCCAGGGAAGAGTACACAATGGGGGTGAGATACTAACACAACAACAATGGAAGGGACCTGAGGGGTAGTCATATCAGATGACCTAAAGGTGGGCAAGCAATGTGAGAGGGCAGCAAGGAGGGCTGGGAGGATACTGGGATGCATAGGGAGAAGCATCACCAGTAGAAAACAGGAAGTTATTATCCTCTGTACAGACAGCTGGTGAGACCCCATCTGGAGTAGTGTGTGCAGTTCTGGAGACCCAGTCTCCATAAAGACAGACAGGATGGAAGCTGTCCAGAGGAGGGCAACTAAAATGGTGCAGGGTCTGCACCGGAAGACATATGAAGAAAGACTTAAGGAGGTTAATATGTATAGCCTTGAGGAAAGGAGGGAGAGGGGGGACATGATAGAAACTTTCAAGTACCTCAAGGGAATCAACAAAGTCCAAGAGGGTAGCATCTTTCAAAAAAAGAGGTGTGCAAGAACAAGAGGGCACAATTTGAAGATAGAGGGGCGGCTCAAAGGTAATTTAAGGAAGTATTTTTTCACAGAGAGGGTTGTGGATGCATGGAACGGCCTTCCAGAGGAGGTTGTGGAGTCAAAATCAGTGGTGGAATTCAAGCATGCATGGGACAGTCATAAGGCAGTTCTGGGGTGGGGGTAAGAAGAAGTAGGCTGCTGGTTAACTAGGATCTGCAGCTTATCCAGTAGGTAGGGAAATGGGCAGACTGGGTGGGCCAAGCGGTCCTTATCTGCCGTCAAATTCTATGTTTCTATGTTTCTATGTAAATACAAACAGAAATTAAACATCTAAAAGCAGGAAAATGTCCTGGGACAGATGGACTGCCCAATGAATTTTTTAAGCAATTTAAAGATAATATCTCCCCCTTGTTACTCAGAGTATATAACCATGCTTGGACTGAAAAAGGTTCCAGTGCCCCATCCTGGTCACAGGCTATCATTTCTGTCCTTCCAAAGCCAGCCAGAGACCCAACCATTTGCTTATCATATCAGCCAATCTCAATTCTAAATACTGACTATAAGATATTAGCAGGCATATTAGCCAGGAGATTAGAACAAATATTACCAGCAATAATACATCTGGATCAAACGAGTTTTGTACCTGGCAGACAAACCATAGACAATATTAGGAGATCCACAGACATTATAGAACACCTACAGAAAACAGCCCAGCCTACCTACCTAATGAGTTTAGGAAAAAGCTTTTGACCAGGTTTCCTGGGCCTTCTTACAGGGTGTCCTGGCTGGATTTGGATTTCCACCCCTATTCCTTAGGTATATTGTTAAACTCTACTCTGCCCCTACAGCTTGCATAAGAGCTAATGGTCACATTTCCCAATCGTTTAAGCTCTCAAGGGGCACAAGACAAGGTTGACCCTTATCCCCTCTCCTTTTCGCTTTATATATTGAGCCCTTGGCTCAGAGTATAAGGCAGAACCCAAATATAACACAGGTAGACATGGGGAATACGCCCCATAAGCTAGCCTTATAAGCGGATGATGTCCTGCTATATTTAACAAACCCAGTGTCATCCTTATCAGAAGTTTTCAAACAGATTGAAGCCTTCTCGGCTGTCTCAGGTTATACCTTAAACTGGTCAAAAACAGAGGTATTGGCAATGACGGCACAGGTACCCCAGACAATTAAATCAAAATATCCAATGAAATGGGACTGTGACAGTATTAAGTACCTTGGGATTAGGCTAGGTAAATACCCAACCAGATTGTTCATGGACAAATATCCTCCTCTGATTCTGCAAATAAAGACGGACTTGCAGAAGTGGGTATGTATGCCCTTCCCTTTTTATTCAAGGCTTCAAATAATAAAAAACAATGTTCCTCTAAGATTGTTATACTTACATCAATGTGTCCCATGTACCATGCCACAGAAAGAATTAGCAGACTGGCATTGGATGTTGCTGGCATTTCTTTGGGCAAACAGCCGCCTCAGAGTGACTAAAAGAACCCTTTTTGTCCCAAAACAGGAGGAAGGCAGAGCCTGTCAAAACCTGTTAGATTATTGGATTGCTGCCCAGATGAAAGTAGCTCTGTTATGATCACATCCAACATACCAGGCCCACTGGCAGCAGATCGAACTTGACCAGCATAAAAGTTGCCCTTTGGGGGCCTTATTATTTAGTCCCCATACACAATTTAACAAATATACATTTACTCTGACATCCATCCATTCTACTCTGGTAGGGTGGTCTCAGGATATCAAGAGGGGATATACAGCTAGAAAGCTTTGGAAGTTCACCTGGTGGAGTAGGGAACAGAGACTTTCCTCAAGTGAATCAATATATCTGGTTCCAAAAGCAGGCGAACAGGGGTATTTTTTGTTGCCTGGCAAGTGCTTCATGGGAATATATTTATTTCTTTTGTGGTAGCTCAGGCTAGATTCTCCTGGTCACCTATGGATCTTTTCCATTATTATCAACTCAGAGACTACATAAATGACAAGATACATAATACTCTGGTATTAGAGGACTTCAGACCCTTCCCCACAGCATTTGAATTGATATTGGGATCCACGCATGGCAAAGGGGCAATTACAATGTTATATTGGAACCTAGTAGCGGATCGTGCCCATAACACACAGTCAATACAAAAGAAGTGGGAACAGGAACGAGGAATAGTATTAGACTCATTCAAATGGAGTTATTTATAGAAGTTGCTGGAAAACCACTTCCTCCCCAAGCTGGCAGGAATACAGCTGGAAAATTAGAATTAGCAGGGTTTTATTTAACTCTAAAAATTGATTAGCGTTTTGCTCATAAAAGTTTTAAACATTGTGAAAATGCATAGCACTTGCCTCACTGTGTTTAACAGACATAACACTTCTAGAAAACCTATATAAATGCTTTTCGTACAGTTAGCATTGTCCCAAGAAAAAAAGTGCTAATCAATTATTTAAAACCCTGATTAGATATTTTTTTAACTCCTTACAGACAGGCCAAGATGGGCACCATAAAACAAGCAGCGTGTTGGAGGAGATATGGTTGTATAAATGCTGATCAGGCACATATACTGTGGCATTGCCCAATTATTGACAAGTTTTGGACCCAGATAAAACAGCATATGGTGGAGTTGTTCAGGCTATCTTCTGCACTAGGCCCAGACAACTGAATTTTGGGAATTTTGCCCCTGAGGTTAGGGGAAAGGAGGGTCATTACCTCTGGGCAATATTAGCTATTGCAGCTCTAAAAACTATTACCAAGAAGTGGCTCCAGCAAACCCCACCAGATATCTCAGAATGGGTAATAATTATTAGCCAACTCCAAACTATGGAACAAATGACTTTTGCAGCAAATCATAAAAAGGAAATGTTTTTGAATAGACGGACTCATTGGGAATTGTATAAAGATGCTGTAAAATAAAAGACACCCCCCCTTCCATTCCCCTTTTTTTCTTTCCTTTCCCTCCCCTTTTCTAATGAGATGAGTTTTAGTCTCCTTGTTCTGTATCTGATTGAATCAATTGCATGGTACTTATTCCCCCTAGTGTTTTAATTTAGTAAATGTTGACAGAAGAAAAAATAGTTATTGATTTAAATACTGTAAACTAAGGTATATCTGTTGCTCAAAGTTATTATTGTGAATGTAACTTGAATGTAATGGCAATAAACTTAATAAACAAGTATATAAAAAATAAAAGGCTTGGCTAAATAGGTGTGTTTTTAGGGATACTTTAAAACCCTCCATGGTCAGGCTATCTCGTATCAGATGAGGTAGAGAATTCCATGGGGTCAGAGCCATAAAAGCAAATGCTCTACCTCCAGATGTCTTTAAACGGACCCTGGGAATTTCTAGCAGTCCCTCATCAGAGGATCGGAGTGGGTGGGAGGAGCAGTAAGGAATCAGGAGATATTGCAGGTACTGCAGTCCCTGTTCATGTAGGGCTTTATAGGTCAGTAATGTGACCTTGAAAGTTATCCACCACTGTACTGGCAGCCAGTGCAGTTCACGCACCACAGATGTTATGTGCCTGGATCTAGGGGCTCCAGTCAACAATCTGGCCATCGCATTCTGCACCAGCTGCAAGCGGCTGATATCAACCCCCGGTAGCCCTAGGTAGAGGGCATTACAGTAATCAAGATGGGTGGTGACAAAGGCATGGACCGGGGTAGGAAGATCTTCGGCCGGAGCCAGGTGTTTCACCCTGGCTATATTCCTAAGATGGTAAAAGGAAGATTTGACCACGGCCAACACCTGAGCCTTCAAGGTCAGGCCCTCATCAAAAATTACACCAAGGTTATGCACCTGGTCTGATACAGTTAGTGGAATCCCTCCCAACTCTAAACCGGAGGGCTGTCCCACCAACATCCTGGCCAACCTACGATCTGGGTCCACGACCAATACCTCAGTTTTTTCCAGGTTTAGCCTCAGCCAACTGGTACTCATCCAGTCCTGAATCTCAGCTAGGCAGCTGTTAAACATTGATACAGTAGTTTTCTCTTGGCCAGGCACAAAAGACATGTACAGCTGAGAATCATCTGCATAGCAGTGAAAACTCAGACTGTACTGTCTTATAATGTCTCCCAGTGGTAGCATGTATACTGTGAATAACATGGGGGACAACACCAAGCCCTGCAGCACCCCACAGGGCAGCTCATGGGGGGCCGAGGAATAAATCCCAGATGCCACCCTCTGAGATCTGCCCTTGAGGAATGATCAAAACCAACTGAGGACTGACCCCCAGTCCACAGGAAAAACCACAGGCACTCGAGGAGTACCCTATGATCCACAGTATCAAATGCTGCCAAGAGATCTAGGAGAACCAGAATGTTATGGGACCTCCGATCTCTGGCCATCAGGAGATCATTTAGTACCCTGACCAGGGATGCCTCAGTGCTGTGCCTTTTCCTGAAACCCGACTGGAGAGGGTCATAGATATCGTGGCTTGTTAAATGATCCTCCAGCTGCAGAGTGACCACCTTCTCAATAACTTTACCCGTAAAAGGCAAGTTAGAGACTGATCTGTAGTTGGCCGGGAGTCAGGGTCTAAGGAGGGCTTTTTCAGGAGGGGTCTAACAACCGCCTCTTTTAAGGGATCTGGGAAGGTCCTTCTCTCCAGAAAGTTCTTGACTATCCTGGTCAGGACCAGGCCAATGACCTCAACACACCCTACAAGAAGGTGAGTTGGGCCTGGGTCCAGACTACAGCAGGTTGGTAGCAGAGTCTGGATGATTCTCACACTATCAGTGACTGCCGGTAAGCTGAAGATAGACCAGGTCACCTGGGTAACTGTACCACTTGGTTAATCAAAGTAAGGACCAATGGGGAGACACTGGGTGATCTCGCTCCTGATGGAGGACACCTTATCAGCAAAAAACTGTGCAAACTCATCACACTTTCCTTGTGACAAGGCTCGACCGGATTGCAGACAAACTGGATTGCACACTCTGTCTACAGTGCAGAAGAGCTGAGCTGGCCTGTTTTTAGCTGCAGCAATCTCCTTGGACAGGAACTCTGCCTTCTTATTGGAGATTGCTGATTGGTAGATTTTATAATGATTTAGCAATCTAAGCCTGTCCTCATCCAGGTGAGTTTTCCACCAGTGTCTCTCTAGCCTTCATCCCTGTTGAAGGGATTTATTTTTTTTATATAGGTTTTTATGTTCTTTTGTAGATTTTCTCCTGTTCCTGACTGCGAGGCTGCAGCACACGGTCATGTGTGCATGTGGAGGCACACTCACACACTGTGGCACCAGCTCAGCCCCTTCCGCCCACCCCTACGATGCCGCCCCTCCTGCCTACGCTACCCACTGGACCTCCACCTGATGGGAGCAAAATTATGGGGGGGTGATAACCCACCTCCAGCACCCCCCAGGAAAGGAGAGCTGCCCACTGGCTTGCTTGATCCTGCTCCTCCTTCCCCACCCATGTGCTGGCACCCCAACAACCTGAGGTCATTCCCGAACCCAGGTCACCAGAGCAGTGCGAGGAAAGGCGTCCAGCGCCTCAACCCTCAATGCCACCAGGCCGGCCTGTTGAAGGGATTTAATGTCAGTGACCTGTTGTCCTGCTGCATTCTGTAATGTTATCATTACTCTCTGTTTTAGTCTGTCCCCATTGCTTTCGTATGGGTTTACATGGAATTTTGAACCCTGGGTGCCAAACTTCCGTTCCAGTTTCAGGGATTGTTCCCTGTCATATTGATATGAGAACATTTCCTTCATTACCTCAGCTTGCTGTTCACTCAGGTCTATTCCTGTTTCACTCATCTGTGTCAATATTTTTAACAATCTAGCTGTTAGCCCTAAATATTTGCAATACTTGTTCTGAGATGCTCTATGTGAGACTTGAATCATTAAATGTTTTAAATCCCTATTGGTGTCTTCCCACCACTCGGTCATGTTGTCATATAAACATTTTACCATTTGAAGGGCCTCAAGTAGCTCTTATAGTTCAGATTTAACTGAGTCTTTTTGCAGTAAGGATGTATTTAACCTCCAGTATCCTCTACCATGTTGGGCGTGTTGTACTAAATCTATCACTACCTGTACTGCAGTATGATCTGAGGCTTCTATAAGTAAAATGTTGACGTTCTTAACTGGAGTTCGCTCCTGAAAAAATAGAAAATCAATTTGGGTTGATAAGGTTCCTTTGTAAAAGGTGTATACTGGAGGTGTCCCTGTTATGTCATATGTGTCTCGAAACCCAGAGCATTGTAAAATGAGTTTTAACAAATTGGTATCACAAAAACCTTTGCCGCTTTTTCTCCCCCAATCTCGTTTTGCCAATCCACAGTTAAAATCTCCCCCATAGGGTTAATTTAGAGGTATACAGAAAAGGCTCTATAAGGTGAAACAGATTTGTTCTCTCCACTTTGCCTTGTGGAGCATAGGTGTTTATTTATTGAATTTTGATGACCGGGTAGGCCCACTGTGCCCCGGAGCTCCCTTTTTCAGGGGACCTCCGGGCAAATGGGTTTATTACCATACTGAATGTCTGCTACTAAAGCTCTTCCTGGGCAAATATCTATTACTTTTTTAATTTGTATTTCTTGAGTTGAAAAGAGAATCCCTAAGCCTGTGCACATCTCTTCCCCAGTTGACCATAGAGAGGGCCCCCATCTCCACTCCCTCTGAGCAAGTGTTATTGCTGGAATAGAGTGAAGACGGGTGTCCTGAAGAAATGTTATATCCCCTTTAAAATCATGTAACAATGAAAAAATAACGTCTTTTTGAAGCAGATTTTACACTATTCACATTACACGTGGTTACTGTTAATGTAGCCAAAAAAGGAGCGAAAACAAGAAATACATAGTAGATTAATAATGCCACATAATAGTTTCTGTTTATCTGTTCATTTTCCATTTTTTCTGTTTTGTTACTTCCCCTTTGCCTATTTCCATGGCATTCTCAGGTTGACAGGATGCAACTGATGAAACATCAGAGCCCCCTTCTGATTAAGCCCAGACTCCAGTTTGTAACACAGCAAATGGGTTCTGGGTTTCAATAAGATCTCTCTCATTTGCTGGATCCTGTGATACCAATTGCTTTATGGCTGTTTTTGACCTTGTCACCATTTTAGAGGTGCTTTCTGTTGGCGCCAGGGGGGTTGGCATGTTGGTGACTAAAGCCCTGGTTGAGTCTTCAGGCTAAGGGGCACCTCCTTCCTCTTGGGGGGGGTGCCTCTGTGTTTGGTGGTGTTGGTACTTTTCCATGTTTTTCACTGGACCCCACTGCCCGCTCTGCTAGATTCACAGATGGAGGAGAAGGGGTGAGTCTATATCCTTTTCCCTAGCTGTTGTAGGGTTCCTAATCCCTTGGTCCCGGGGCCGTGCCCCTGTAGTGGTGTTACCACTAACTGGTTTGGTAATAAGTTTCAATCTTTCTTTCTGAGCTAATGTCACATATACATCTTGTTCAGCCTGGACTGCCAAATCTAGGCTGCTATGTGAAGCCCAGGTGCAATTCTGAAATGTGTGGCCATGCTCTTCGCACAGGTTGTGTCTCATGGAGCTGCTGCACTGTGCACTGTTATGGCCTAGGATGCCACATAGACTACATTTCAGTTTATCACAGATGTTACTTAAATGTCCAGTATCCCCACAATGTTAGCATGCCCAGGGCTGGCCTGCATAAAATACCACCCCTCTGTCACGTCCTAAGAAAAAGCAATTGCGGAGGTGTTGAGGTTCCCCATTTTCTTGCTTCAGGATCACCTTGTACCTCCATCCCCCAGTCCAGAAATGTTCATCATCTAGGATGGGCTCAGGGAACCCACTGGCTGTGCACTGCTGTTTTAGCCAAAAGGTTATGTCAGCGACATTTACTCCCTTGTTTCAGAACAACACCGTGATTCATTTAGAAGAGGGCTTTGTTAGTGGTATGGCTACAAAAGGGCGCCATATAGCTGTGTTTTTTAATAACTGGTACTGTTTCCAAAAACAGTTGAAGCCAGCAGTATGCTTAAAACTAATACTGAATATCATGTCCCCTGACATATGAATCAGTGCATATACCTCGTAGGCAAAGAATTTCATACTGTCTTTCAGTAACGTGTGCCCCGCATAATGTCTATAGAAACATAGAAACATAGAAGTTGACGGCAGATAAGGACCGCAAGGCCCATCCAGTCTGCCCATTTCTTTTTCTACCTTATAAATGTGCCATCGGCCTTTGCTCTGTCAGTGGCCTATCTATTCATACTCATTTGTATTGCTCCCTTATGCCTATCCCATGCCTGTTTGAAGCCCTGCACTGTATTCATAGCCACCACTTCTTGAGGTAGACCATTCCATGCATCCACCACCCTTTCTGTGAAAAATAATTTCCTCACATTCCCCCTTAATCGGCCCCCCTCTAATCTCATGCTGTGTCCTCTTGTCCTGCTATTTTTCTTATATTTAAACATGTTAGACTCTTTCACCTTGTTAATGCCCTTAAGGTGTTTGAATGCCTCGATCATATCATCTCTCTCCTCCTTTGCTCAAAGGTATACATATTGAGCTCTGTTAATCTGTCCTCATATGTCTTCTAATGCAGTCCCTGCACCATTTTGGTTGCCCTTCTCTGGACTGCCTCAATTTGGTTAATGTCCTTGTGAAGGTGTGGCCTCCAATACTGCATATTACTCCAGATGGGGCCTAGCAATTGTCTTGTAAAGAGGGATTATTACCTCCTCTTCACGACTTGTGATACCCTACTAATACACCCTAACACCCCCTAGCCTTACCTACTGCTTTAGAGGTCTGCTTGGATGATTTCAGGTCATCAGTGATGATGATGCCAAAGTCTCTTTCTTCCTTTGTGACTGCTAGCAACTCCTCCCAGCCTATAGGTGGCTTCAGGGTTTCTTCCCTATGTGCATGATCTTGCACTTCTTTGCATTAAATCCCAGTTGCCACTCTTCTGACCATTTTGCTAGTTTATCCAGATCTCTTCTCATTCTGCCCACCCCATCTGGATCATCTACTCTGTTGCAGATATTGGTGTCATCTGCAAACAGACAAGCCTTACCCTCTAGTCCATCTGCAAGGTCACTAATGAAGATGTTGAAGAGGACTGGCCCCAGGACTGATCCCTGAGGTACCCCACTTGTGACTTGCATCTCTTCTGACTGTATACCATTTACCACCACTCTGTTTTCTGCCCGTCAACCAGTTTGCCACCCAGTTGACCAACTTCTGACCCACCCCGAGCCTTCCCAGCTTATTTATCAATCTTCTATGTGTGGAACAGTGTCAAAAGCTTTGCTGAAGTCAAGGTAGGCGACGTCAACTGCTCCTCCTTGGTCCACCACTCTGGTTACCCAGTCAAAGAAATCTATGAGATTAGTTTGACAGGACCTTCCTTTTGTAAACCCATGCTGTCTTGGATCCTGTGCCCCTACGGATTCCAGGTGTTGCACTATCCTTTCCTTAAGGAGTGCCTCCATAATCTTGCCCACTACTGAGGTAAGACTGACTGGTCTGTAGTTCCCTGCCTCCTCCCTGCTACCACTCTTGTGGAGCGGGATCACATGAGCCCTTCTCCAGTCTTCTGGGACCTCTCCTGTGCTCAGAGACTCACTAAACAGTTCTGCTAATGGCTCTGCTAGTTCCACCCTTAGCTCCTTAAGTACCCTGGGATGTATGCCATCAGGTCACATTGCCTTATCCACCTTGAGCTTAGCAAGCTCTTGTAGGACCCTTTCTTTTGTGAAGGGAGTAGTGCTCACATCCCTCCCCCCTGTGTCCATGGTGCTGAGCTGTGGGCCCTGCCCTACCTTCTCTTCAGTAAATACTGAGCAAAAGTATCTATTTAGGATAAATGCTTTTACATGGTCCTCCTCCCCACATGTTCCCTTTTCTCCATTAAGCTTAGCAATACCCCCTCTGGACTTTCTCCTTTCACTAATGTATCTATAGAAAGTCTTGTCACCTTCTTTTACTGTTCGTGCTAGTGTTTCCTCAGTTTGGGACTTTGCCTGCCTTACTGCCTTCCCTGCTTCCCTTAGGGCAGTTTGGTATGCCTCCCTATCTTCATCCCGCTGTGTTCCTTTATATTTCCTGAAGGCCAGCCTTTTGGCTCTGACCTTTTCTGCTACTGTATTTGAGAACCCAAAGTGGTTTCCTTCTTCTTTTGCACTTCCTTTTCTGTCTAACACAATGGGATGTTGCTTCAAGTATTGCATCCTTAATGCTTGCCCACTTTGCCTGTATCCCCTCACCTGTGTTTCTTTTTGCCAGGGCTAGCTTAACTCTGTTGGCCATCTTATCAAAGTCAGCACCTCAGAAGTCCCATATTTTTGCCTTGGAATGGGATGATTTTGATGTAGTAGCCAAATTGAACCATACCATTTGATGGTCACTGGCCCCCAGGTGACCTTCTACCTGGAGATCTGTGATCCCTTCCCTGTTAGTCAGTACTAGATCTAGGATAGCCCTGTCTCTTGTGGGTTGTTGTACCAGTTGTTTGAGGCCCTCCCCCTGCAGGGAATCCACTATGTGTCTAGTTCTGGCAGATGTTCCTGCTGGTATTGACCAATCTGTATCCGGCATGTTGAAGTCTCCCATTATCAGAACCTCCCCTTTAGCTGTCATGTTTTGTATATCTTCTAACAGTAATGTGTCTATGTCCTCCCCTGGTCTGGGAGCCTGTAGACAACCCCAGTTCTTATGGCTGTCCCATTTCCTGTTTCCAGGGTGACCCACAGTTCTTCTTCTGGCTCCTTATGTGTATTCTGAATTTCTGTAGCTTTGATATTTTCATTGACATACAGGGCCACTCCTCCCCCTTTTGCACCTCGGTCTCTTCTGAACAATACATAGCCAGGTACTGAAGTCTCCCAAGTGTGGTTACTGGTAAACCACGTCTCACTAATTGCTGCTATGTCCAGTTTAGCCTCTGACATTATTGCCTGCAGGTCTGGGATCTTATTTCCCAGGCTGTGAGCATTTGTGTACATGATTTTCCATTGGCCAGATTTCGGTGTGTTAGTTGTTGGGTGAGGTTTGGCATTACCCCTGTGCATCGTATGGGAAGACAAACCTTTTTTCTTACCTGGTGATGCAAATGAACTGCAAACATGCTGAATCCCTGTTTGACCACTAGCTGAGGGGGGAGGGGTGTTCTTCCCATTCGACGTATGGGGTGCTGCACCCCTCTCCCCATTTGCTAGTTTAAATATTCTGCAAAGACGTCTGGTAGGTCTGAAGAGCCACCCCCATATTTTAATCATACTGCATTCCGCCTCTCTGTAGGTTCTGCAGCCATTCTTGTCGCATCTGGGAACAGGCGTACTCTGACATTGGAGTGCCACACGTTTGTTGGTGGGGCAACTTGTGGGTCAGGTATCTGTTCATGTTCTTCCCCCTCATTAGTAATGTCGATGTTTTCTACTGCTATATTGTCCTGCTGCTGTGGGATGTCCACCACTGCCACCTCTGTACAGTTTATATGTTTATCTAGGGGTAAAACATCCCTTTCTATATGCATGATAGTTTGTAAAAGTCCTTGACTGAGGGAGTCTTCTTGTGGAGAGTTAGAAACAGTATTGGGGAGGGGGGTTGTCCTGGTGGCAACTGTGACTCCATGTTTGAAATTTGTGAGGAGTTCAATCCTTACATAATTAATGAGGCTAAAGAACTCTCTCCTATTGTGTGGGATGTACCTGGATAGTTTGCATCCCAGCTGTTATCTTCAATGTTTTTAACCCACCCAGCCTTTTCTAGGGCCGTTTTCATCCATTCTGGCATTTGTATCGAGGGACCTTCTCCTGTGGGATTTGAGGGATTCTGAACAGTTGGCCCAAATCCTTTCTGTCCTAGTTTTTCCCCAGCCTGTCCTGACAGTGCCGGCAATTTTTTTCTCTGTGTTTTAGGCCCTTTACTCTTGTCTGTCCCTAAATGGAATTTTACTTTTGGGAATACAGGCCTGGAGTCTGGTATCTCCTGTTCTGGAGATTGTGGCTGTAATGGAGCATCTGACTGGTCTATCTCACCAGTTCCGTGTGCTTCAGTTGTTTTCTTCAAGTTTTGTTCATGCTGTTACCCCACCCCTTTCCCCTTCCCCTTTCCCTGGGGTTCAGTACTTGTGTCATTGTAGCTAAGTCCTCCTTTGACCTCGTTGCCATCATTGCCCTCCATTTTTCCTGTGGTGTTCTCCATTTCCATATCTACATCCTCTTCAGTTACTCTGGGGGTCTCATGTCTCACCCCAGCTGCCTTGTGTTCTGTTCCTCCGGTACTAACTACTTTGGCTACGACATCCTTTCCGGACTCAGTTTCCTGCTGCACCAGTGGGCCATCTGCTTTCAGGTTCGAAGCCATGCATGGAGGAGAGCTGTCCTTGCCGAGTATCTGCTCTCCTCCTCTGCCAGTAACCTTTCCAAATCCTCCGTCGATGCTGGTGTGGACTGGCCAGTCTCTGACTCTCCAATTTTCAGACTAGTGTTGGTTCCTCATACTGCCGCCCAGTGCTGTTGAAATACATCCTGTGTTTGGTAAGCACTACTTTCTCCCATCTCCACTTCCATGGCAAATCTGGTTTCTAAGTGTTCTGAGGCAGGGGAGGAGACCCGCTCCCCAGCCTCTCCTGCATTCTTGCAGGTCGAGATTTCTGACGAACTGGCCATTCACTCACACGGAACAGTGCCCCCTACAAAAGAGTAGGGGAACTTTTATTGCAAGAACATCAAAAGCAAATAAAAAAAAGTGTTGTGTCACACAAAACTAAAAAACAAAGTATATAAAAGGAAAATCATAAGAGATACTAAATAGCAGAAATTCACACAAAATCATTGGCAAATCAGAACAAAATGAAGAAAAATGAAACAACCATAAAAGGCTAAAATAGATCTTAAGAACTGTAAACAGGGGAAAAAAACTGAAATCATAATTGTCATATTAAAGCATATGGAAAAAAAAGGAATTAAACCTGGACACTATTTATATTTAACTCATTGAGGCCCCAAGACGCCTGTAGGTGGCAGCAGAAAATATACTCCTGAGGTCTTTAACGCCTCCAGACGTCCTGCACTTTGTGCCACTAAGGACTTTTGACGCCTGAGGATGTCACTGCTTAAAACTTAAATATTTCACAAACTGAAGTGAGTAGAATTGACTGCACAGCACCGTTGGAAAGGTAATGTTCTGGTGAACAACCTTGCCGCTGATACTTTGTATCTGTTATATATATTTTAGAAGATATTTGCATTTTTGTATGTTATGATGTGTATGGCTGACATTTCTCTCTGAAGTTTCACCTAGCCACCTTAATAAGACAGAAAAGAAATAAATGTATCGTATTAGAAAAATTGTTTTGTAGTACAAAATTATTTTTGTACCTCCATCTAATGTATAGATGCTTAATTTGGTGTTGATATGTTAAATATTTTCCCACAAAAAATGGTTTCTGTTGCCTTTCTCATCGAAAAAAATTTTTTTTTTAGCTATTTCAACCAATATGGAAAAAATAGGAACTACTTATATTTAATTGCATAGTACCATTGGAAAGGTAATTTTGTGCCGAACAACTTTGCTGCTTGTACTTTGTGTGTAGCACTTACGGTTCATGAGGTATTCACATTTGTTTGTGGCATGTTGTTATAACTTGATTTTGCTCAGAAAACTCCAGGTTGCACTGTTAACAGTATGCAGGCCACAAGTGGTGGAACTCTCAAAGATCTCCCAAGGCCTCAGTGAGTTAATAAACATAGTGAAACCACTCCACCAATGAAACACCTTTTGTGAAGTATGCTGGGTAACATCAGAAATATATACTCTAGCCATAGCGTGAGAAACCAAGACATGCACAGTGTCATATGGCATCAATTTCTGATGAAGCACCCACTGGCATCTGCCTTGCCACAAGTAATATTTAAGGCAGCATAGGAAAACAGCCACAGTGTCTGGATGATACACTGAGTCCAAGGAAGCATACTGACCCTGAACCAATACCTCATATGTTAGACGTGTTAACCATGGCATAGTCCAGCACTGGGCTAAATGGGACCATAAGGATGTAACATAGGAACACTGGAAAAAATACTGCACTACAGTTTCTTCAATAGCAATACAATCCATATAGGGACAATTTACGTTCCTCCAAAATCTTGTGCTTTGCCTCGCACATTAATCCTCCCATACATAGATAACCACAAATGTTCCCACGGGGGGGGGATTCTAGGATTGAGCAACTGAGCTAACACAAATTTGGCAAGAGGAAGGAAACAATGTTTAAAATCAGGCTTGATAGGGGAGATTAAAGCCATGACAGCATAATAAAGCTGACGGCCTGAGCTCCATAAAATAAGTTGCTTAGAAATACCCCATTTATATAACTTAGAAGCTGCAGGCCGAAAAAATTCAGGAAGATGCAAATAAATGGATGGTTTGGGAGGGGTAATTCTCCATGCCAAAAAATATTTAAACAAATTATGGAGAATCAAACCATTATGGGGGTCTTGAGAGGGAACCAATTTGCATTTAACAGACTGGGAAATGAACACAGTGTGAAAAAATACCATCAGATCAATAATCCCTAGGCCACCTTTGTCCCTGGAAAGATATGTAAAACACTGCTTTTTGGGGTTCAATCTATTACCCCAAAGCATCTGAAAAAAAAAAGACTGTACAAGTTAACATCCAAAGCACCAGGGAGAGGATAAATCATAGCAACATATAATAAAATAGGAATAAGGAAACATTTAATAAGCAGAACCCGCTTAAGTTTGGAAAGTTTCCAATGTTTCCATCGAGCGACCTTGGATTCCACCCGCTGAATACCCAATTCCCAATTAATCAGAGGCAGATTCTGTGGTCCAAAAATGATGCCCAAAAGTTTAAGGGGTTCAGAGGAAAAATAAATACCTTCAACAATTACAGGAGGGGGGGCTCCATGAGCCAATGAACAGGCCCCTGTTTTTGACCAAATTAATCTTAGAGTTAGATATAAGGGAGTAATCCCAAATATCTTTCAGAATAAAGGGCAACCTTGTAAGGTCTGAAAAAAAGAGGCAAATATCATCTGCATATGCCAGGACACGTAGATCCACCCCTGAGTCCACTCCAGGAACTCCGGTCCAGGAGGGGGAGCGGGATAAAGTCCTTAACAGAGGATCCAAAGTAAAAATATATAGGAACAGACTAAGAGGGCACCCTTGGTGGACCCTGGTAGGGACTGAAAATCCTGCCATGATCTGCCGTCGAAGAACTAGATGGATCATGGTCGAAGAATACAACAACCGAATCTGAGTCACCAAATGTTGAGGTATTCCATATGAGGTAAGGGTGAGGAAAAGAAAGGAGGCATACACCCTATTAAAGGCTTTTTTCTGGTCTATAGAAAGAATACAGCCAGATTTTCCAGACAGGGACTAATGGTCAATGAGGGTTCTAATCACCATAAGGGCGTACTAAATTCTATAGGAGGGAAGGCCACAAAACTGGTAGGGGGAGATAATCTGTGAGGCATAGCGTCTTAATCTAATATTCAATAGTTGGGCTAAAATTTTGTAGTCTGAATTTAAGATAGTAATTGGTCTCCAATTGTGGAGAAGGGATTTATCACCGGATTTTATTAGGAAAATTAACAAACCCTCCAAGAAGGTAGGATGTATTTTTTGAGGAATAAAACAATATTCAAAAACCATTGCTAGGCAGCATGAGAGCTCAGAGGAAAAAGATTTATAAAACTCAAAGGGTAATCCATCAATCCCTGGAGAAACCCCATCTTTTTAAATTGTAATAATCCATTCAATTTCCTCCCACCCAATAGGAGCTGGAATGGAAGAAGTATCAGCAGATAAAGAGGGGACATATACTGTTGCTAAATAAGTGAGAATAGATTCTGGAGAAGGAGGATGGGTAGGCACCTGGGAATGGAAAAAGGATTCTATGGATTTGTGAATATCAAAGGCAGAGTGAACTGTCTGCCATCGCTGGCTCACCAGACAGTCCATAGACACAGTTTGCCTCAAGGTTTTACAAGCAGCAAAAGGGTCCCCAATAGGAGACATGTGGGTCCCGGACTGTAATACCACCTGTAAAGTATGAACCCTGTCATATTGGTAGAGCTGCATTTCCTACTTTACCAAATTAATTTGTGAGGATTAATCCCATTTAGTGGTGTTTGCGAAACAACCTAAACAATTGCTGACACAGACAGAGATATTTCAAAAAGTTGTCAGTGACAGATTTTTTCCCAAAGCGCTAAAACCACAATTTGAAATCAGATTTAGAATCTGCCCACCAGATTCCTAGGTCAGAGCAGCGAGCAGAAATCACCCCAAGGATCCCTTTCCTAACCAAGGGATCAGAGAGTATGGATGTATTAAGCTTCCAGAGATTAGTTCTAGGGAAAATCACTGGGGTATTACCAAAATTAAGAAATGACAATAAATGATGGGAGAAGAGGAGGAGCTGGGCCCACCTTTGGAAGCCAGGATGGTGCTTCCCCTTAGCACCCATAATTTCCCACCCCCCCCAAATTGTCCACAGTGAGAGACACAGTGAGAGCTGTCCATAGGATCTAGCAAAAAAATACAAACTGAAAACAGCCATCTGGCCCCTATTTAGGCTAGCCTGGGACCCTGGGCTCCCCTCAACATATCAGGATCATACCTTCAGGATCTGGGACAGAGTGGGATTGAGGCACTTGGGTCAGTTCCCACAGGGAGGTGTAATCTTAGATTTCAAATCTCTTGAAACCACATATGGTTTTCGGAATTCAGACCATTTTAGATACCTCCTGCTCAGAACCTGTGTTGCCTCTCTCCAGAGCGCGGACTGAAACCCCACTAGGGTTGCTCCCTTCTTAATGGATCTTTAAAGGGGCAAAACCACCCAGGTTCAGAGGGGTTTGATTTCTGCCAATTATAAATCCTTAGCTGGACTGAGGGGACACACTCTTGCAAAAATCAAAGAAAGATGGCGGAGGGGGGTCCGAATCTGACAGATCTCAACTGGGACAGCATCTTCCAGACAGTTAAAAGGACCTCAAGCTCTCCATACTGGCAGAACTTTGCCTGGAGAACTAGGGTACAATATTTTCTAACTCCTAAAGCTTTAAATAAAAGGAACCCGACCAGGCCAGCAATGTGCTGGAGAGCTTGCAGTGAAATGGAAGCAACCCACCTACATATTTTCTGGACCTGTCCAAATCTCCAGACCTTTTGGGTGGTGGTGTCCCGGGCTCTTGAAGATATTTTCTCTCTGGGTTTTCACTTGGATTGTCCATCTGCTGTTTTGGGAGCCCCCCTTGGGTGTTAGAGGGGTGGACTCTCACTTACTATGGGCCATCCTGATAACAGCTGCCCATAAAGCCATTATGAGATCCTGGCTGAAACCAGAACCTCCTACCAGACAGGACTGGATACAGGTGTTATAGAGCATATCCTACCTGGAGGAGATTACTTTCAAAATAAACCAGAGGTCCGCCCTCTTCACTCAGAGGTGGACACGGTAGCAGTTCTGGTTAAATCAGACTCCAGACCCACCCGACTAGATGCCCTCTGGGTGCACAACCTGGGACCTGCATTTGCATGGCCTGTCTTGGGGAGAGGGGGAAGATGGGGGTCAGGTGACTGAAGGGGAAAAAAGAAAGCATCAAGAGTTATCAAAGCCTAGCTGAAAGTACTGCTTGCAACAATAACTGATAGAATATAAACCCTGATAAATGTATATGAAATGATTGATTAATTGTATTAATGTGAGTCTGTGGAGGGGACCTATACCTGTACCTGTATGTAATGAAGAAATGTACCTGACTGATGTTAATAACTTGAATTAAAAAAAAAATGGTCAGAATGTTCAGTGGGCTGAGTGTGAAAGGAAAAGGAAGATAAAGTAGGAGAAACAAACATGTGATCAATAGTGGTATAATACTTCTGTCTGTGATATGTAAAAGTAGGCCCAGATTTCTGAAATGTGGAGCAATTAATAGTTCAGCTGAATCTATAACCTGCTGAAGAGTATTAGAATCACAATATAACTTTTCCTCCAAAGAGCCCCCTTTCTTAAGAAAGGGCCAAATAAAATCCCCACAAAAAAAAAAGAGAAAGAAGTGACCAAATATGGCTGAATTGCCTTGAATAGAGAAACTCTCTCCGCCTTCGTCTGTGGGCAATAAATATTGATCAGGCGGCAAGGCAGGGCATCCCAAGTGCCATCCAAAATAAGCACTCTGCTAGGACATATATCTATCAGTTTATGAAGGGAAAATATATACTCATTAAACAATATACCAACCCCGTCGGCACTGTCCAGTCCAAAGGACCAGTAGGAGGGATCCCACTGCCATTCCCCCTGAAAGGACCTGATCTGGTCACAGGAAAACATCCACATTTCCTGAATGAAACAAAAATCAAACCCAGAAGTGTGGAGATAATCAAAAACAGCTATGCACTTTAGAGAATTCAGCAGGTTATGGCTATTGACTGATGCCACACTCCAGGAGGCAGCAGCATTAAGCTATCTTTTTATGTTTTTTTTTCTTTTTACCTTTATACCCAACCAAGTCAGGATGGAAAGGATCGTGGCGGGATTCAGGGGGATGGGAGGAAGAATCCTCCAGGTCCAAGACCGAGCCTCCATCCTCCGAGGCAAAAATTTCAAAGGGATTAGCGGATTCAATAGAGCCTTGACAGGAGGTAGGCTTAGTCTTCAAATTCCAGGAAGGGGGGCCAAATCTCCCACAGGAGGCACTGGAGGATGTGGATCCATATAACAAACTGGAGCCAGAGCAGAAATATCAACAGGATCCACCTCTAAAGGGGGGGAAGGGAGAAGGGATAGGTAGACCGTCCCTCAGTACAGGAACTGCTTGAGGGGTGGTTCCCTTCCACAGAGGAGAGGAGAGGGGAGGTGGAAGAGATGGTGCAGAGTCCATATGGGAGGACCAGTTACAGGCACTAAGTCCTGAGCATGCTGGATCAATAAATCTGGACTCTGACAAGAAGCTTTATTCCGTGCTGCCCAAGGGCAGGCACCAAAAACATGGCCGACCTCATTGCAGAGGTCACACTTCGTATGGGAGGCACATTGAAGTGAGATGTGGCCTACCTGACCACAATTCTCACAGCGTAGCCTATCACATGAACTAGAAATATGGGAGCAGGAGCCACACTTGTAGCAGGCTCAAGGCTGCCCTGCATAAAAACACACACCTCGATCCCTCCCTAATATAAAAGAATTAGGTACATGAGTAACTCCAGTTTCTGATTGAAAGAGTTTGATTTGGAATTTCCATCCTCCAATCCAAAAGGATTCAGAATCCAGGATCGCCTCAGGGTCACTCAACACCTCACATCTCTGGGAGAGCCAATAAGTGATGTCATCCATGTGGAGCCCCTCATTCCTAAACATGACAGTGACAAATTTAACAAAGGTTTGGAAAAAGGTATTACCAAAAAGGGGGTCCACGTGGGTGAAAACTTCACCTGATTGTACCTCTCCCAAAAGAGGTCCAAAGCATAGCAGATACGAAAGCTAACATCATAATTGTCCTCCCCACTAATGTTAATAAACGCAAAGACCTCTCTTGGGGAGAAATGGAGGGAGTCTTTCAAGAGGCATTTTCCAACATGATGCCTGTCAGGTCGAAGTTCCAGGCCTCCCTTGTAGCGGATCCAGGCTGCATTCCTTCTAGGGGCATCTTCTTTTTTAATATTAGAAAAAAATTTGGGTAAGAGAGGTTTCTGCAGATAGGGGGGTCCTGGGGATGGTTATCCATGTCCGCAACTACAACACCCTTCACCTCGGGAACCACTGGGATAGTAGGCAGCTCCACAGGGCCAGGATCATGAAGTAGAGGTAACTGGGAAGGTGCTGATGTCAAAGGGGCCCCAAGGGAAACATTAGGAGCAATGTCCAGAGGGGAAGGAGCAATAACCTTGGGGGAAAAGCAATTCCTTGGAAAGTTCCTACGGACACCAAGAAGGGGGACCCTGAGAAACATTCAGCTTAGGGTCCCATTCAGGATCAGGGATCCAAATCCCATTTTCAGAAAGTTTCCAGCCAGCCTCGCTCAGAGCAAGTTTAGGGGACCAGGCTTCCTGTTGTCAAGAGAAAATGCTGCTTGTAATACTGCAGCGGTAGTTTGACCGATCGTAGGGTCAGAAGTAACTGAGGGGGAGATAGCAGCCTGTGTAGTAGGGCCAGGCACTGAGAGGATATGCCTACTAGCTGTAGTTAAGGCAGTCCTATGCACCTTTTTTTCATTTTTACTCCCAGAGACTGAGGTCCCAAGTTTTGAGCCAAAGGAAAACACAGTAGTGCTGTCCTGTAGACCATGGGAGTGCTGGTAAACCATAGGTGCAGAGAAGTCTAATTTCTTCAACACAAACCCCGAGTCCCGAGACAGAGGTTCGGTCGTAGGAGTTGGAGCAATAAATGCTACTGGGTCGCCAAGGTCAGTAACTTGCTGGAACTTCAATGTCTTTGGTTCAGCATTCATAGGGATCTCAGAAACAACACAGTCATTTCTCATAGTAGATGGCTGTGGGCACCTGCTCTTATCAGCGGAAAAAATGCTAGCCGATTTATCTGACAAAGTAAAGGCAATCACTTGTAAAGGAGCAGAATTCTTGGGGAATGACTCACCCGAGTCAACCTGGGCCTCTGCTTTGATGCTGCTGCATCACTGAAAGAACTGACAGGCCTTGACACACCCGTAACAACTGCAGCTGCTGTCTGTAACAACCTAAGTTTGTCTCTTAAGGCTGTATCCATGGTACAATGCCGAATATGGTCAAGTCATAGTTGCTCCAAAAGGAGAGATTCAGCCTCAGTATGCATCAATGTAGTGGTAGAAAAAACATTTTCGGCACCCGAAATATCGGGGCTCAAATCTTCAGTCAAAAGATAAATGTCAGGAGTTTCCACTCCAATCTGCTGAAAAACTGCTTTTAGCTGTCTCATGGTGAGCCTCTTGCTGTAGCAAGGTAGGAGAGGAGGCTTGCTCCCCCACCCCAGCAATGTCCATCTCTTACGAAGGATTGCTGGAAGTGGCCATCTCACAGGCCAGAGGTTCCCCCTTCAGGAGAGTAGGAGAATTTTTTATTGGAAATAGAATACATAACATCAGGTGAAAAACACTAAAACAAAAGCAATGTAAAACTATAAAGAAAAAATATACTGGAATCCATCCATGAACTCAAAGAATTTCCTATAAACAGAATGAAACATAAATAATATACACAAATATGTAAACAAAAGAAATCCTAGAAACATACGCCTGAAAGCACTAAAAACTCACCCCAACCAATGCACTTGCCTCCATAATTCAGCACGTTATCCTCTATCAAATAACATGTGTTCCTTCTGTTTAAGCTGATTCAAAGATGCTTCAACACTGGCTAACAATACAGATGGTAAAGTATTAATGTGCTGTAATGAAAATTTACACCAAGCCTGCCAGAGATGATATTTAAGGTAGGCAAATATGACATTTAAAGAGCTGGATGATATCTTTTGTAAAACCCCGTATATTCCCCTAAAATCAAACATTCATATTGAAGATGCTGCACAGGACCCCAATTCCTTCTGATTGAACAGTCTGTCCAGAATTACTTTGCATAAGTACAAAGAATAAAAAAATGTTCCAACGTTTCCTCCTGTCCCCTACAGTCAGGTCTCAAACACTGTCTTTCTGATAATGGCTTGTGTTTCCAATTACCCTTCACTCCCAATCTACCATGGCAGCTCAGCCACTGTACATCCCACATACGCTGTGGAATTCTCTTGTCACGCAAAAATTTTAAAGCAGAGTCCAATTTAGTTGGGAGACATCTAGGAAAATCAACCCTAGGTGCCTGAGCCTTTTCCATTATTTTAACATAATACTTTCCTTTGCATAGTAAAATAATCAGATTTAGTAAAACCCCACAATCTTAATTTCTTAATGGATGCAGATGCAAACCCCGGAACAGAAACAGTCCCATGGAGTTTAGGGACCTCAGTAACCCAATTTTCCTCAAAGATCTGAAAAAGACCCCTAGTCCAAGGTTCCCACAATTTATTTTGAGTCCTCATCGAGGGCCCAAAAGTCGAAAAAATAAAAAAGGAATGAAAAAATACCACAGGGTTAATCATGCCCAAACCACCCTGTTTAACCGGGAGGTACGTGAAATCCCTTTTTACCGGATTCAACCTACTACCCCAAATCATTTGAAAAAACACACTAAAAAGTATTGTCTCCAACACACAGGGAACAGGAAAAACAGAAGCTAGATATAAAAAAAGTAGAAGTAAAAACTGTTTAACAACCTGAACTCTGTTTAATTTCCCAAATGCCCAGGATTTCCAGCGAGACACCTTTTGTTCTCCCAAAAGCAGTTTAGTTTCCCAATTAAGAAATGCCATATCCCCTTCCCCAAACAATATACCCAAAATCTTTAGATGCCCTGTCATCACCATGACACCAGCAATAGTACCTATTTGATCCCCAGTGCCGAGTTGTAATGCATTACTTTTATCATAATTCAAACCAGTACCCGGAAGCTGAGCAAAATCATTAAAATACTGTAAAGCTCTAGAACCAGACTGAACATCAGAAACAAAAAGACAAACATCATCTGCATAAGCAGAAAGTTTCAGAGCGGGTATAGCCATGTGAGGAGATAATTCCACAATATCAGTATCACTCAAAATAACTCGGACAAGGGGGTCAAGGCAAAAATTATACAACAGTGGGCTGAGAGGACGCCCCTGTTGAACCCCTCTCCGTAACACTGGGTTTCCCAAAGTATTTCTAACAGACGGAAAAGTATAGGCTCGGGTATATAAAAATGTAATCCAAGTTACCAAAAGAGGAGGGATCCCATATTTAGAGAAAACCTCAAACAGAAAACTATGCAAGAGATTGTTGAAGGTCTTAGCTTGGTCAAGTGCCAACACAAATCCTCTCAATTTACCTTGTGTCCAGTATTCAAAAACATCCTGTAAAAGTCTTCAATTTAACTGTATATTTCTTCCAGGTACAGAACAAGTTTGAACTGGGTGGATAAGTTCCATAGCCACCTTCTGCAATCGTTAACATAAAACATATGACAAGATTTTATAATCGGTGTTTAAAAGACTAACCGGCCTCCAATTAGTGAGGTGTTGTCTATCATCCTCTTTAAACAAATAAATCAAAATGGCATTAGTGAAACCCTGAGGCACCTTACCAGAAATCATCATATCATTATAGGTAGCTACCAGGATATCACCAAGTATTTCCTTAAATACCTTAAAAAATTCATTAGTTAAACCATCTTCCCCAAGGGAGACCCCATCCCATAAACTAGAGATGGCATCAAGAATTTCAGGAAGTGCAACAGGCCCATCAATAGCAGAAAAAGTCTGTTCCGAGAGCACAGGAGTAGAACACGTCACCACCTGATCCCAAGATAACTCATTACAAAAACCTGTCCCCAAAGAATAGAAACATAGAAACATAGAATTTGACGGCAGATAAGGACCTCTTGGCCCACCCAGTCTGCCCATTTCCCTACCTACTGGATAAGCTGCAGATCCTAGTTAACCAGCAGCCTACTTCTTCTTACCCCCACACCCTAGAATTGCCTTATGACTGTCCCATGCATGCTTGAATTCCACCACTGATTTTGACTCCACAACTCCTCCCGGAAGGCCGCTCCATGCATCCACAACCCTCTCTGTGAAAAATACTTCCTTAAATTACCTCTGACGCCCCATCTTCAAATTGTGCCCTCTTGTTCTTTGCACACCTCTTTTTGAAAGATGCTACCCTCTTGGACTTTGTTGATTCCCTTGAGGTACTTCTTGAAAGTTTCTATCATGTCCCCCCTCTCCCTCCTTTCCTCGAGGCTATACATATTAAGCTCCTTAAGTCTCTCTTCATATGTCTTCCGGTGCAGACCCTGCACCATTTTAGTTGCCCTCCTCTGGACAGCTTCCATCCTGTCTATGTCTTTGCGGAGATTGGGCCTCCAGAACTGCACACAGTACTCCAGATGGGGTCTCACCAGCTGTCTGTACAGAGGGATAATAACTTCCTGTTTTCTACTGGTGATGCCTCTCCCTATGCATCCCAGTAACCCCCCAGCCCTCCTTGCTGCCCTCTCACATTGCTTGCCCACCTTTAGGTCATCTGATATGACTACCCCCAGGTCCCTTTCCATTTTTGTTGTTGTTAGTATCTCACCCCCCATTGTGTACTCTTTCCTGGGTTTTGTTTCCCAGGTGCATTACCTTGCACTTCTTAGCATTGAATCTAAGCTGCCATACATTTGACCATTCCTCTAACCTTGCCAAGTCCTTCTCATCCTTTCCACCCCACTGTGCATCAACTCTGTTGCAGATCTTAGTGTCATCTGCAAAGAGACATACTTTTCCTTCCAGTCCTTCCGCAATGTCGCTTATAAAGACATTGAAGAGGACCGTCCTAATACTGAACCCCGCGTGTACCCCACTAGTAACCCTCCTTTCTTCAGAGTGGACTCCATTTACTATTACTCTCTGTGTCCTATTCTCCAGCCAATTCTTTACCCAGGCTGTCATCTTGGGACCCAGTCCCAGGCTGGCTAACTTGTATATTAATCTTTTGTATGGGACTGTGTCAAATGCCTTGCTAAAGTATAGGTGGGCCATGTCCACAGCCCCTCCCTGATCTACTACTTTGGTCACCCAGTCAAAGAAATCTATCAGATTTGTCTGGCATGACCCTCCCGCCTGTAATCCATGCTGCCTAGGGTCCTGTGCCCTCTGGCCTCTAGATACTGACAATTCTTTCCTTCAGAAGTGATTCCATCATTTCTCCTATCACTGAGGTTAAACTAACAGGTCTGTAGTTTCCTGCTTCTGCCTTGCTCCACTTTTGTGAAGGGGAATCACATCTGCCCTCCTCCAGTCCTCGGGTACCACCCCATCCTCCCATGATTTGTTAAAAGGGTAGTCAGTGGTGTCACTAGTTCTACCCTTAGTTCTTTAGAATTCTGGGATGAATCCCATCAGGCCCCATTGCTTTGTCCACCTTCAGTTTTAAGAGTTCTTTCAGAACCCTTTCTTCTGTAAATGGGCTGGTATCAACTCTGTATCCAGAGTGTTACTACTGTTTGTTTTATGTACCTCCCCTCTTCATTTGTAAATACTGAGCAAAATACTTGTTTAGTATCTCTGCTTTTTCACAGTCTCCCTCTGCCCACCCTCCCTCCCTTTATTAAGCCTCACTATCCCTCCCTTGGTCTTCCTTTGCTCCCTGATGTACCTATAAAAGGTTTTATCCCCTTCTTAACTGAGTTGGCTATCTTTTCCTCGGTTTGGGCATTTGCTGTTCTGACTGCCTTCCCAGCCTCCTTTGCTTTAACTGATACAGTTCTGTCCTGCTCCTTCTGCTATTCCTTGTACTTCCTGAATGCTTTCTTTTTCTTGAACCTTCACTGCCACTTCTTTGAGAACCATAGTGGTTTCTTACATCATCTTGTTTTGTTTATTTGCTTCACACAAAGGCTTGTTACCTCTGTGATGGCAGTTTTTATTATTCCCATTGTTCTTCCACCCCTCCTTTCCTGCCCATTTGCTAGTGCATTCCTAGGGCACTCAACTCATTTGCAAAGTCAGCCCTCCTAAAGTCCAGTACTTTTGTCTTTGTATGGCTTGACTCTATTACTAAGTTTATTGTGAACTATACTGTTCGATGGTCGCTAGTTCCCCAGATGGCTACCCACTTCTACATCTGTGATCCTCTCTCCATCTCCATTTGAGAGAATCAAGTCTAATATTGCTCCCTCTCGAGTGGGCTCCAGTACTAGTTGTCTAAGGCATGCCCCTGTAGGGCATCTAGAATAACTGCACTCTTCGAAGTGGCAGCTGCAACTGCACTCCAGTTAACATCTGGCATATTCAGATCACCCATCAGCAATATCTCCCCTTTTTCTGCCATTCTAAGTATACTTTCTATCATTTCCTTGTCCATTTCTTCCCTGAGAAGGGGTTCAGACTACAACCCCTAGCGTGATGTGGTGCTAGCTGCCTGTCTCCAAATTTCACCCACAGTGCTTCTTCTCCTCCCTGTTTACCCTTTTGTTCTGTTGCTTTTATTCCTTCCCTTATGTAAAGAACTACCCTCCTCCTCTTTACCCTCCCTGTCCCTCCTGTGACAGTGTATCCTGGTATGTTTATGTCCCAGTCATGGTTTTGTGTGTACCATGTTTCTGATGACTGCCACGATATCCAGATGTTCCTCCTCCATCAAGGCCACTAATTCAGGAAGCTTGTTACCCAGACTACGGGCATTAGTACTCATTGTTTCCATTTTTGATGGCTTTACCTTCTGTTGCAGCATCCCCACCGACGTTTCTACCTCAGTCTTTTTCTCATTTAGTACCCTGTTTTGTAGGGAGAGGCTGGGATTTTCCTGCTGCTTGTCAGTGCCTCCCTTTGACTAGTTTAAAAGCTTGCCAATGAAGCATTTAAACCGATTGCTCAAAAGACTTGTTCCTTCCTGGACAGATGCAGACCATCCTGCCAGTATAGGTTGGTGTCCTCCAGGTGGAACCCCAGTCCCCAATGAAGTAAACCCCTGTGCTCCGCACCATTTTTTCAACCATTCATTAAACTGCATGGTGCCAATTACCTCCTCCCATGCTTTTGACAGGCAGCACCTCTGAGAAGGATACTGTGTGCTACTCATCTTAGGTCCTTCCCAACTCTGCAATGTCCTCCTGCACTGCTCTCTAATCTCATGATGAGCCAAGTCATTTGTACCCAGGGTGGACAATTACTCCAGTTCGGAATCCCTTGCAGCTGTTCCTTTGATCCTGAGGATGCGCCTCCTGTCCCTCCAAGCCATGGCACCAGGCAGGCACCTTACTTCATTTTTCCCAGCTTCCCCAGTTCTATACCCCTAATAATTGGAGTCCCCACCAGGAGCTGCTTCCTTTCCCTTTGGTGTCCTCTGCCTCCTTTCTGTGGGCCTCCCTTGTGACAGTTATCATCAGTCTTTCTGCGTGCATCCCTAGGGGAGCTATGCCCCAGAATGGTGTATGGACTGTGGGTGGAACAATTGACTGGGTGTGCCTCTGTTCCACCTCCTCACTCCCTGAGCCCACTGTGGTCCAACTGCTGTGCTTTCTTCACAACCTCTGAGGTAGTGGTGGTGGCGCTAGTGCTCCCTGGATGGGGGAGGTTCCTTTTCTACTGTCCAGTGTGGCCTGGGGGAAGGTTTCCTTACTACTGTCCAGTGCAGCCTGAAGACGGGCAACTTCCTCCCTTAGGGCAGATAGTTGTCTGCAAATAGGGCAGCATCTCAGCCTCCAGAAAGACTCCCGGAAGACTGCTGCCCCACAGCCATTACATGATGATGTAAAGCATCCTTTAGAATATCCAATATTTCAATCTCCGAATGTTTCAAAACCCCAGCCGCATCAAATAAACCCTCCATCACCTTACACCCAGTTTTAAATTTACAAGCCTCAAAGGGGTCAGAAAAAGGTTGAGACATCCCAACTGTAAGTTCAGCATTCAAGTATGCCGCACTAGAAAAATGATACGCCCTCATCTTCCCTTTAATATTATCAATTTGTGACTTAATTCTGCAGTCACTAACATTCGGAAGGGATATCAATTTATACAATTGGTGCCTATGACTTAAATACTGAATGTACTCCGTATTTCCAGTTTTTTTACCCAATTTTAAAAAAAGGGCTTTAAGGTCGAATTTGATGTCCATCCACCAACTACCCCAATCCTCATACATTTCTGCAACCGATTTTCTAAAATTTAAACACCTATCAACCTGTAACTTAATGGCCGTTTGTAGCAATATAGAGGAATTTAACTTCCAACGCCGAGGGACTAAAGGGAAACTAGGTGGAACATTTCCCATACCCAGAGTACAAGGCAAAAGGTTATGACCAGTAAATTCACTCAAAGACACAGTCATCCTTAAAACATGCAAAAATCTGGAAATAAAGAAATAATCAATTCTAGCAAAAAAAAACCACTTCTCCGATACGTAGCACCACATTGTTTATGCAAAGACCGACAGGCATCCTGTAGCATGGCTGTGTCTAAGGTACCCCGCAAAACATGAGAATCACAGTATGTTTTTTTTCCACATTATCCTTAACCTTAACATCCAGACTGCAATTCATATCCCCTTCCCAAATAACAGATTTAGTAGTAAATAAAAAAGGTTTAATCTGATTAAATAAATCCATCCTGGAACTTTTACTCTGAGGTGCATACATATTGATAAGGTGCAGAAAAAAACCTTGAAAAGTACAATCCAGTACCATGGCTCTACTTGGCACCAAATCTATAAACCTGTGCACCCGGAGGTCAGCGGTATGAAAGAGAATACCCAAACCATCCTCCACATCAGCCCTGAATGACCAAAAAGAAGGGCCCCAGGGCCATGAACGCTTAGATTGTACAATATCAGTGACAGAATTAAACTTGGTCTCCTGCAAAAATATAATATCTGCACGTAAGGTGACAAGAAAACTAAACCACGCCAGCAGTCTTTTAGCATTTTTAATGCTACAAGAATTGCAAGAGACCAAGTATAATGATGACAGGAAGTCTTAAAGAAGAATTAACCAATCTCTTTATCTTTTTTCCGTTTTTCCCTTTTTTTTTCTTCACATCTTTAGGCCCGACCACCTCCTCTTCACAGTCCATCTCGGATACAGCTCCCAAAATGGAAGAAGTATCTGAATCCAACCCACCATCAATCTCTCCTGTAAAATATCAAAGGAATTTTTGGTACACACAGGCATAGCAGAAACAGGAGTTTTACTAGAAGATCTAGTAATGCAGTTAGAAGGGACTCCAGAACCAGCAGAGGGGGGAGGCATACTAGACCCATCACTCCCTTCACCAGACATGCCAAGGATTTCAGATGGAATACCCACAGGAGTTTTATCAACAACATCTTCCTGGCCCATATCATGGTCACGTTTCCTGCAGTCAAAGGTGCTGGGGACGGGGAAGGGGATGGGGCGGCTAGGAGGGTCAGGCCTAGAAGGCCTATATCTGTCCTGTGCATCAGAGACCAGATCATCTTTATTCAGGCCACCCTGTCTGTTCTGACCTGCCCAAGGACACTGATGGTAGGCATGGCCATGTTCCTCACAGAGGTTACATTTATGAACATTCCTGCAAACATTACTGGTGTGATCATAATCCCCACACAGAGCACAAATAACCCTGTCACAAGTGCTACTCAAATGTCTACGACTACAACACGTGTAGCATGCCTTAGGCTGTCCTGGATAAAACACTACCCCTCTATCTTTCCCTAGAAAAAAACTGTTGGGAATATGCTGGATGTCGTCCCCCAGCATCAGAAATTTAACTTTAAACTGCCAACTGCCTGTCCAGATACCCTCTGAATCAATGATTGCAGAAGGAGGACCCAAAACTTGACACTTTTTTCCAACCAAAAATAAATATCTCCCACATTAACCCCCTCATTCCGAAACATGATATTAACAGTCTTGTAAAGGAATTTAGTCAAAGGAATGGCCCAAAAAGGAACCCATAAAGGTAAATGCTTTAAAGTCTCATACTTTCTCCAAAAAGTGTCCAGTCCAGAAAAAGTTCTAAAGCTGACATCAAAAGTGTCCTCGCCTCTGATGTTAATCAGGGCATAAATGTCTGAGGCTGCAAAACCCATCGACTCTTTCAACAGTTTCTTCACTACGTATTGTCAATCGGGATGATCCTGTAACCCACCCCTATAACGGAGATGGACAGCATTTCTCCTAGGTGCCTGATCCACCTTATTATTCTTAAAAAGATCTGAAAAGGTGGGACCTGTCTGTTGTTTCTCCTGTCTAGGAGAAGGAGGAGGATCCTCAACTGGAGTAGAATCAAGTAAAGGAGTCTCAGGCCTGCCGGACGCACCAAAACTAGTGACGGGGGGAGAATCCGAAAGTACAAGTGCAGTAGGCAAGTGTTCTGGGCCTACAAACGGTAGTTTAGAGGGATCGGGAGTATGTAGCTCACCTGGCGAAAAAGATGTCCAGTCCGGGTCAGGCACCCATCTCCTCTCCTCCGTTTGCATCCAGCCAGAATGGACCAAGGAGTCCTCTTTTGGCCAGCTTTCAGCTTCAAAGGGAGCATTTGCAAGGGAAAGCCAAGACTTCCCTTCTTTCCGCCGTGGTAGCGCCAAAGTCAGCCTGAGACAGGTGAGGCGCTACCCACGGACTGACAGAATTAGAAGCCAAAACTGACAAGGGAGACCCAACCGCAGCTCCGTGAGCAACGGAGCCAACTAGACACTCCTGGCTGGTGCCTTGCGCCCGACACTCTGACGGGCTCTACAACAGGCTCCATAGGTATAGATAAAGTCTCTGGTGCAGAAACGCCAGAAAATAAAAAGTCACCATTAGAAACATCGTGTTACTTTATTCCGGCATCTTCTGTAGCTTCTTCAGACAGCACACAAGGGTTCTTCATAATCACAAGTGGAGCCTCAGGCCATGGCTCCGACTCCAGATGACGACCATTCCCTTCAGTCGCCAGCCTTAGACTGACTGTAGCCTTTCCATGCAGCAGCAAGTCCCCCCTGCAGAAGAGTAGGGGAATTTCTCCGGTGTCCTGGCCAATATTCCCATTTCCCATAAAACCAGTTTATGAAATTATCCAGGCTGTGTGTGGGTGTTGATGTGCGATATGGCTACCACTACACATTCAGTCACTTCACTAAAAGTCTAGCATTGCTTGCAAAGCACATTGGGATACGTTGTGTAAGAAAAGCGCTATATAAATGCTGATTGTTCTTCATCTGTAAGTCACAGCATGGATCCACCAAAGTGGTGAATCTGTGACATGCTGCCCAGCTGGGCCACACACACGAACCACCAACGTTCCAAGGTTACTCCTTTGCAGTCCACATTTTTTTGTTCCTTACACCAACAAGATAGTATTGGTAAACATAATGCAGGTGATGCACTCACACCTTGGGCTGGGGTTACGGATGCTTTTGGGAGTGGGCTACCAGGGAGTACTTGACTGTGTTAAATAGGACGGGGAGCAGCTGCTGCAGTACATTGTGGCCATCAGCTCACAGAGATGGAGCAAAACAGATACATTAGGGGGGCATTAGGGGTGCTTGTTGTGTAAGGAAACATCAAGGAGGCCTTTCACCAGTTAGTTGTCCAACAAAGGACTGTGCCACAGAAACGAGGAGTATATTAAAAATAATATTTCATACTTGATGACATTTCCACACAGAATTAAGGATGATACTGTTATACAACTTAAAAGTCCACCATAGCCCTAAATATATCATAAACAAATTGAGTGGACTACCAAGCCAACTTTGGGTCACAGCAAGGATGCATGGCAGTTTTCTGGTTGGTCGAGGCTGGTGGGGTGCAGGGCCGGAGGTGTTTGGTGATTGTTGTTTATGTGCACTACATGGGTGGCACAGTACTGATACACAAAAACAGTGAATACCATGCCTGCAAGCTAACACACTTCCCACAGAACCACTGACATTCCACTTTGACTCATTACAAGACAACAGGGGTGGAGTTTATAGTCACAGAACACCACAGTGGGTGCAAAACACCTTAATGCCCTAGCACAAAAATATCACTGGGCCAATGTAAATGAGAGAATCACTCCTGCATAGGGCTGCAGCATCATATTCAGTGGTACATTGTATGCATGCTGTGTGTCATCCTTTACGGTGGCAGGTTGAGGAGGTGAGAGAAGGACTGTGACAGCTGTCTTATCAGAAACACAGCTCCAGCAACATATTAAAAGGTATGATGGGCATTGGCTGGGTGATATGCTCAGTGTGGAGGAGTCACTAGCCAATGGGGACTCAGAAGGGGGCTGGGGACAGGTGCTCGGTAGATGGGTGCTACCACTAGACACCAGGGATTAAGTAGCCATGTTGAGCAGGGGGATGTGAGGGTTGGGTTTGCTCCTACACACCACGGGATAACAGTTACAATAAGGGAACAGGTGATTGGAGGGTGGGTATAGTGACCAGACACTGTGGAACTCAGTACCAATATGGCAACAGCCAATCGGAGGGTAGGGGCCACCACTATACACCAGGGAAACTGAGTATATTATGGGCTCTGGTCATTGGAGGATGGGGGAGTGCCACTAGTTGCCTGTGCAAACAACTATATCATGGGTATTCTTGACTGGAAGGTGGGTAGTGCCACTAGACACAAGCAAGTACATTTACTTTGGGGGATGGGCATTTGAGATGTGGGGGAAGGGGTGGCCACCCACATGCCTGAGGTGGAAGATGAACATGGGACTGGTGAAAATTTGCCTCTGCGTCCATGCAAATGAGCTGGGAAAATGAGCCCATAATGGACATGTATATGGACCCTTAGTGCCTTGCATGCCCAATGGGCTCATTTTTATGTGGACGCTGAATATTGTGACGCTAACTCATGGCGCTATTTGGTCTGGGGGGGTGAAGTTCCCTATAGGCTGCATACAGCCCAGGTCCATGCTGGAGCAGAGCTACCTGCCTTAGCACTGTGCCAACATGGACCTATATTCAGCTGGATTGCAGTGGTTCAGTGTATGACTGAATATAGCAAACTGTGGACTGGACGCAAGTAGAAGTGCAGCACAAACCCTTGTGCCACGCTTTTTTGCACTTATCTGAAAATCTGGCTCCAAGTGCCGTAAAGCATTCCTAGATGGATTAAGGTGACCACTGGGATAGGTGGGACTCTATGCAAAACCACAAGGCATAACATCGGGCATTGCGGAAGCTGGGGGGGGCTAAACTGGTGAATCAGTGCCATGCCCCCAGGCTTCAACAGCACCCCATGTTCCGCACTGAGCCACACTGTACCTGATTACCTGAAGACCACCTCTGATAGTGGGAGTGGATGCAAAAATACAAGGCAGAATCTTGGCAGCTGGGGAAGACGGGGAAGCTGGGGTGGTGGGTGGGTAGCCTAATCAAGCTAATGTCTTGGTGAAATAAGTGGCATGCCTCCCACCTACCACCTACAGCGCGCAACCACCAAAGTTCTTCTCCGAGTCCTTCCAAGCCCACCAGTGCCCAAAATCCATCCATGGAATAACTGCCAAACCTCACAACTAGCCCTCTACACACACACCCACCACATCTTTCACTACCCACAACATTCCAGTGGTCTCATTGGCAGTGATTGCAAGGGCTCGAGGCCACCATGGAAGATCATGGATATGGAAGATAGGTTTGGGGGGGCTAACTGAGATGCAGTGCAAAGAATGAAGGAAAACAGATTGTGGACAAAAAAATACAGGCATATATTACAGGGGTGTGTAGTGCCCCTATAGTTAGGGTTGAGTAGGATGTTCAATATTAAAGAGCAGCTTTCTAGTAGCAGCCGGCCCAAATATATATGGTAAGGGACCTGGCCAGGAGTTGCTGTTTAAAAGTATGCCATGTAATTCCTCCATAGTAAAAAGTTATGAGCCTCATAATTTTCACTCTGTAGGTACCATAAAAAAAACGGAGCCACTTCCTGACTCTGAAGACATGCCCCCATGCCAGCACATGCAGCCCCGTTTTGTGATGTCACTAAACAAAGGCTGCATGTGCGCGCCCCACTGACTTGAATGGGGCGATTTTCTTATATGCTTTATGACTATTTAATGTTGGAATTTTAAGTAATCAAAGTGACAGCTCTATTTACAGGGTCCCAGGGTGAGGATCCACTCTCTAGTCAAAGACATGTCTTGCTGCTGGAACTAGTGACTGCAATATGAGAAACTAAGGTAAATGCAGTCCAATGGGGTTTTCAACTCTGATGCATAACTTTGCCATTTTGAGCCCAAAATTTCAACATGGCCTTTTTTGGGACCTCACCTTATGAACAATGGTGGTGGAATTATACAAATCTGGCCCAAATGGCGTTTTCATAGTTACTTGGCAAAATCACCTTTCGGACAGGATTTGAACATTTTTACCACCCTTGTTCATGAGGTGTGGTCATAAGAAGGCTATGTTGAAAATCTGGGGTCAAAATAATCACAAATGGCAAAGTTATGACCGTACGTTGAAATTTTGCAAAGCACACTCATAATTATGGGAATTTAAAATATTTTGATCACACATTTGCAACATAGCCATTTTTTCACATCACCTCATGAATGTGGCAGCAGTCATTTTTCTAATCATGGCCAAAAAGTATTTTCACACCTGTGGTGCCAAATTATGTTGTCACTCCATGAAATCACCTTTTGGGCAAATTTTCTCCACCTTAGTCCATGAGGTGGGGGTCATAAGAAGGCTATATTGAAACTCACTAGGCACATCAAAAAAGGCGCCAAGTTCAAATTTCAGAAGGCTCCTTAAATTGCTGGGAATACCAGCATTTTCAGTGAGACGCTGCTGGAGCCTGCTCAGACATCGGAGGTCAGAGGGCTCAACTGCCTTTTTTTCCATTGCCCTCCCCTGCACCATGGATGCCAGACTTCTTTTTTTCAACTGCAGGAGACCTGCTCCTGTCTGAGAGTCATCGGAGATTTTTTTGCAATTACCGGAGATATTTTGAATTTTGACCACCCCCCACTTCCTACCATCTATTAAATGCCTGAGTTCTCTGATTATCATACGCACTGCCCAGGGATGCTCTGTCCACAGGATCAGGCAAGGGAGGAGGGGGAGCATACTATTGTTGATGCCTGTTGAAAGATTATTTCTGTTGCTACCTGTTTTAATCACCGTTTAGCAAATTGGGACATTATTCTGTTATCACCCCTACTTTTGGCTAGTAGTGTTAAAAGATTATTAGGGGGCTAGTACTGCTAAAGATTAATACAACTGCACCGTGGACCATGGCTAGTACTGTTAAAGATTATTAGATGGCTAGCACTTCTAAAGATTAATATTGTTAATGCCTGTTTAAAGATTATTCTTGTTGTTACCTGTTAAGTTACTGTTTTAGCTACTTGGGGGCATTATTCTGCTGTCACCGAATTAGGATGAGTAACTTGGTAGGGCAAAGACTATACATTAGAGGTCATTTCAGGTAATGTTTCAGGCAACCCTCATGTGATCTTGTACTTAGGGACAGATGACCTAGCAGGAAAAGATGTGGGAATAGTGCAGCAGAGATTTAGGGACATAGCAGGATCCTGTAGGGGCATGGTCAGCTCTCTGACTTTCCTAGGAGGTGCTTCCCATACACAAAGCCAGTACAATAAGAAAGTGAAGGATAGTGGAGGTTAAATCATGGTTAAAAGGATGGTGTAAGCAGGAGGGCTTCAACCTTATTGTAGACTGGGGTGACATGTGGGGTGAGGAAAGTCTGTATGCAAAAGACAGGCTGCACCTAAATGAAAAAGGGTCAGAGGTGCTCGGAGGGAAGCTAATGAGTTATGTAGAGGAGTCCCTTCATTTAAACTGAAAAGGAGAGAGTACAAGGCTAGGGAAGTGAGAACATAAGAACATAAGAATTTGCCAGCAGGAGACCTCTTGATCCATCTAGCCTGCCCAGAATACCTACCCCTCAACTTAGACTATTTCCTTTTTTGCGCATAGTGTTTATCCCACGCTAGTTTAAATTCCCTTACATTTTTTGAGTCTACTACCTCTTGCAGTAGGCTATTCCAAGGATCGACCACCTTCTCAGGAAAAAGTACTTCTTGATGTTTCCCCTAAATTTACCTCCTGCCAATCATAGATTGTGGCCTCTTGTACGACGCCCTGATTTCATCTGAAACAAGTTTTCCTTCTGCGCCGTGTTAATTCTCTTCATATACTTAAATGTTTCGATCATATCCCCCTGTCTCTTCTCTGTTCAAGTGAGTACAGCTGTAAGTCAGTCAGTCTGGTTTCATATGGCTCCTGGTGCAAACTCTGCACCATCTTAGTAGTCCTTCTCTGCACTGCCTCCAGTCTGTTGATATCCTTCTTCAGGTGTAGTCTCCAAAACTGGACGCAATATTTCATGTGCGGCCTGACCAGTGATCTATAGAGTGACATTATCACATCTCTTTTTCTACTAGTTATACCCCTTCCAATGCATCCGAGGATGCCATTTGCGTTCTGCACTGTCCTTTCACATTGTTTGCTCGTCCTAAGGTCATCTGTAATGATTACGCCAAGATCCCTCTCAACCTGTGTTTCTTCAAGCTGGTGTCCTAGCAACAGGTATTTCTTTCTGGGGATTCTTTTACCCAAATGCATGACCTTGTATTTTTTGTATTGGATTTCAATTGCCAGTTTTTGGACTATCCTTCCAGCCACTTCAGATCCTTTTCCATCTTCAAGACTCCCTCTTGGGTGTCTACCCGGTTGCAGAGTTTTGTATCGTCCGCAAACAGGCACACTTTCCCATCCAGCTCATCAGCGATGTCACTGATGAAAATGTTGAAGAGAATGGGGCCTAATACTGACCCCTGTAGCACTCCACTGGTCACCTTTCCCTCCCCTGAGGGAAGCTAAAGGGGTGGGCAGATCCCTAGCTAACACTCTCCTAAAAACGGAACAAGGGTTCAAGAAAAGGGATACCTGGAGGAGGCAGGTGAATAGGTGAAAAGTCATTAATATGAACACCCATAGCCTATGCAATAAGATTGTCGACTTAGAGACTCTAATAGAGAGTGAGGACTTAGACATAGCTGCCATAACTGAGACTTGGTTTAAGGATTACCAGACGTGGGACATGGGAGGTGCCTATTCCAGGGTCTGATGTATTCAGAAGACACTGGATAGGAAGCGAGGAGGGGCAGCACTTTACGTGCACAAGCATATAAAAGAAATAGAAATTCAGAGGGAACAGGGTGGGACAGAGGTGCTGTGGGTGACACTCAAAAGAAAAATAGGAGAGGTTGTTAGGGTTGGTGTTGTCTATCGTCCCCTAGTGCAATGAGAGGATGAGGATAGGGCTCTGATGGAAGAGATCCAAACTATTGTTCAAAAAGAGGAGGTACTACTCATGGGGGATTTTAATCTCTCAGACGTGGACTGGGGACTTCCATCAGCAAAAACGGTCAGGAGTAGGGACTTCCTTGATGCCCTGCAGAGAGCGGAGCTCAGACAGATGGTCATGGAACCCACCCAAGGAGAGATAATATTGGATCTTGTCTTACAAATGAGGCTAGCATATTCAATCTCTCAGTGAAGGACCACCTAGGAAGCAGTGACCATAGGGTTATATCATTTGGAATAAGTACTGAGGTAGACTGAAGCCACACAAGGACAAGGTTCTTCGACTTTAGGAGAGCAAACCTTGGGGAAATGGCTATGTACTAGAGAGAGAGAGAGAGAGGTCTTGGAAACAGTGCAGGAACTACAAGAGGTTGAAGAGATGTGGGAGAAAATCAGGGTGGGTATTGAAACTGTATCAAGCCTATGTGTGAGACAAGTTAGAAAACAGAAGAGAAAACGGAGACCACTGTGGTATACTAAGGAGGTCGCAGAAAAGGTCAGGGCTAAGACAAGGGCCTTCAGACAGTACAAAGCAAAGCAGACAGAGGAGACTAGGGGAAACTTACCAGAGATGACAGAGGGAGGTTGGGCAAGGCAGATAGCATGGCCAAGGCAAGAACTGAGGAGAGCCTAGTCACTACAGCAAGGAGGGGTGATAAGTTATTCTTTAGATATACTGGGGAAAAAAGGAAGGTCGGGGGGGGATTGTCAGGCTAGTGGAGGAAGGAGGAGTCCCAGTGGAAGAGGACAGACAGAAGGCTGAAATCTTGAAAGATTACTTTAGCTCAGTTTTTACAATCAAGGAGGAGGGGGAAGGGCACAAAATTCATGAGAGCAGAACAATGGGCCCAGGGGTGGACACAGGTCCCCTCACTGTGGACATAGTCCACAAGGAACTGGCCAGGCTCAGGGTGGACAGGGCCATGGGGCCTGATGCAGTTCACTCCAGGCTGTGCAGAAGCTCAGGGAGGTTCTGGCCACATCCCAGGCTGCCCTGTACAACAGATCACTAGATACAGGGGAGGTACAAAGGGACTGGAAAACAGCAGATGTGGTTCTGATACACAAGGGGGGAAATAAGGAGGATCCAGGGAACTACAGGCCAGTAAACCTTACCTTGGTGGCAGACAAAGTAATGGAGGCACTTGTCAAGGAAAGGACTGAGGATTACCTGGAAGCCAGAGGGCTGCAAAACTAGAGACAACATGGGCTCACCAGGAGTAGGTCCTGTCAGACCAACTTGATTGAATTCTTTGATGAGGTAACCAAGGTGGTAGACAAGGGTGGTGCAGTGGATGTGGTCTATGTGGATTTCAGAAAGGCCTTTGATACCATCCCACATAGGAGGTTGGTAATGAGGCTAAGGAGCCTGGGGATGGGGACAAAGATAGAGAAATGGGTGGAAAACTGGCTTAGAGATAGGAGTCAGAAGGTGGTAGTCAATAGGGTGTGCTTGAAGGAGAGGAGAGTGACCAACGGGGTGTGACAGGGGTCTGTGTTGGGACCAGTGCTTTTTAACGTCTATGTCAGTGATACTATAAAAGGTTTGGGAGGAAGAATATGCCCGTTTGCAGTTGATGCAAAACTCAGTAACAAGGTGGGCATACGGGGGTGGGGAGACAAGATGCGAGCTGACTTGGGGAAGTTGGAGGAGTGGTCCAGGAGGTGGCAACTGAGGTTCAATACTAAGAAATGCAAAATCATGCATCTGGGGAACAGAAACCCAGGTGTGGAATACATACTTGGCGGGGAGGTGCTGGATGCCACAGGGGAGGAGAGAGACCTGGGAGTAATTATTACCGATGACTTTAAGGTGGCAAAACAGCATGGGAAAGTGGTGTGAAAAGCAAATCAAATGCTCGGATGCATAGGAAGGGGGATCACCAGCAGGAGGAGGGAGGTGCTACACCCCCTGTATGTATCACTGATACCAATGCAACTCTAGTATGGCGTGCAGTTTTGGAAGCCCAGTCTCTGCAGGGACAGGACAGGCTGGAGGCGGTGCAGAGGAGGGTTATCAGAATGATGCTGGGTATGTAGAGGATGTCCTATGAGGAGAGGCTTGGGGAATTAAACGTGTACTCCCTGGAGGACAGGAGAAGAAGGGGGGATATGATTGATACATTTTAAATATTTGAAGGGAATTAATAAGGTAGAGGTGGAGAGTCTGTTTCAGTGGAGCAGAGCTTTTAACACTAGGGGCACAGTATGAAATTGTTGGGGAGCAGGATCCAGGGAAATATGAGGAAGTTCTTCACTGAGAGGGTGGTAAATGACTGGAATAGTTTGCTGGAGGAGGTGGTGGGGGTGACAATGATCACGTAGTTCAAGTATGCATGGGATAAGTATATGGGTGTACTGGCGGTGGGAGGGACAGGTTTCAGGGCCCCCCAATAGAGGGATATTACCTGGGCATTTTCATGGGCAGAATATGTGGGCCACACAGTCCTTATCTGCCGGATACTTCTATGAATCTATGAATTTTTGGTAAAAATATTACAACACAACAAAGTTATGAGCGTACACTGAAATTTTGCAATGCACACTCATAATTTTGGTACTCTTAAATATTTTCATCCCAAGTTTTCAAAATAACCATTTTTTCACATCACCTCATGAAAACGACAACTGTTATTTTTCAAGATCTGGCTGAAACGTGTTTTCACATCTGTGTCGTAGAATGTTGTTTCAGCTGAAATATGAAAATGTTCACCTACCAGCTTCTTGAGATGAGTTCATATCAAGGCTATGTTGAAACTTTGGTATAAATATATTAAAAAACAGCCAGCCCATCAGTGCAGCAGTTAGATTTCCGCTTGCGACACCAGTGATCCTGGGTTCAGGAGCAGACCCAGGTCGCTGGAGGGCCAGCCAGGGGGACAAGGCCTGAACGTCCGATAACCACTTGCCTTCTCCAGGGGTAAGGTGGGGATGTGGTCCGGTGCCTGCTGATTCCTGGTGGAGACTGGGGGTATAGCAGTGCACCGACCGACTAACTAGGGGGGGCATGGTGGACATTGATGTATGCCTAGACATCATGGCATGCCATGCCTCTGGGGAGAAAAGGGGAAATCTCTCCACTGTTTGACCGGATGATGGTCATTTGGTCCCCCCGCCACCACGAATGCCCTGGTCAGGCCCCAGAGACAATCTCAGCAGCACCCAAGGGGCCAAGAAGTTGCTCTGGATGGCCCCCACCAGTGCCTTTCTCCTGGGAGGAGCAGAACCCATCCAGTGAAGGGTTACACCAGATTACCCCAAGGGTGACTGCCATCTGAGGTGGTGGAAGGTGGCAATGGGTGGGGTACAAGTGAACAGTAGGGAAGAGACCATAGATAGCCCAAAGGAGAGGCCAACGGGGAGACACAGGGAGGATAAAAAAATATATATTAAAAAAACAACACAGTTATGAAGGTACACTGACATTTTCCCATGTATGTTCATAACTTTGGTAATTTTTTTTTTTTTACTTTATGTTTATTGTTACGTTGAACAAACATACAGTTAGAACACAAGCATAAGTACTAACATACAATCTTTGAGAAAACCCCATGAGGACGCCACTCCTCTTAATACACGCATCATAATGTGACTAATACTTTGAGATTCATTATTGAAGGGAAGAAAAAACATATTACCATCCTAAAGTTCTGAATAAAAGCTGCAAAATGAGCCTATGAGCTGCATGGTATTAATTCGGTACTTATTTTAAAAATAAAAATCCCCAAAGTCCTCCTCCTCCTCCACCAGGGTGGGGTGCAATCGCCATGCTCCAACCATTAACGAAAGCACTTAATGGGCTATATATTCAAAAGGGTTGCACCATACTCAATAGGGTTGAGCCTGCGCAAGTCCGAAATTGCGCCATTCTGCCATATTCAGCAGGAGGATTCGCCCCCAAGTCAAGCTGAGCAACAGCGCAATGCTAATGAGAGGCATGCTGAACCGGAGGAGACCATGCATAAACTGCACAGCCTATATTCAGCGGGCTGTGCAGAGTTGTTCGAAGCAACCCCAACCTGCGCCTGCACAACTTTGAACAAAAAAAAAAGGAGAGTCGAGGCCACCCACAGGTGAGCTGCCCGCATTGCAGGGCACCAGCCAGCAGCTGCCACCTGTGGGTGGCCCTAACCTCTCCTATCTTCTGCAGCCCAATCGTGGGCATATAGTAACCCCTCCCCCGACTGGCGTCGCGGGCAACGTGAAAAACCCCACCCCCCGACTGGCCCGATCCACGGGCATAAGTGGAAAAATCCCCACCCACCCGACTGGCGATCCGGGCATAAGTGAATAATCCCCCTCTCCCGACTGGCTCGATCGCGGGCATAAGTGGAAAAAAAAAACCCACCCCACTAGCCTGATCGCGGGCCGGGAAAAGGTTCAACCCCAAGAACATATCCCTGGTGGTCCAGTAGACCGCGAAGACCTGATCGCGGGCATTAGAGTCCCACCCAAGATCCACCACTACCCTGGTGATCTAGTGGCCCCCCACCCGCTCCCCCGTCAGCGGTGGGCGGCAGCATCCACCGCCTGCCGCCCCGCGCCTGCCGACTGACTGCTCGGTATGGGCTGCCGCCCATTGGCTCTTCTCTGAACCAATAGGTGCAGCCTACCGACTTAACTGCTCGGTATGGGCTGCAGCCCAGTAGCTCTTGCTCTGAACCAGTAGGGCGTGCAGCCGGCAGACCAATCGATGAAGCCAGCGAGTGGCAGGCAGGTGGACTGCTGCCGCTCGCCACTGGACGGGAGGGCGCTGTGGTGGGGCTCCGTGGATGGATGAGGTGGGTCACTAGATCACCAGGGTAGGTGGACCTGGTGGTGGACTCTAATGCCCAACGATCGCTTCGCGTCCACTGGACCACCAGAGAGATGTTCTTGGGGGTTAACTTTTCTGCCCGCTATCGGGCTAGTGGGGGTGTATTTTTTCACTTATGCCCGTGATCGGCCAGTCGGGGGTGGGGATTTTTTCACCTATGCCGCGATCGGGCCAGTTGGGGGTGGGGGATTTTTCACTTATGTCCGCGATCGGGCCAGTTGGGGTGGGGGGATTCTTTCACTTATGCCCAGCGATCGGGCCAGTCGAGGGTGGGGGATTTTTCACTTATGCCCACGATCGGGCCAGTCGGGGGGGTGGGGGGATTCTCACTTATGCCCGCGATCAGGCTGCAGGGGGCGTCGGTCCCCGACGGCTGCTGCCTGGCAGGGCGCCAGGCGCAAGTCCTCGGGGATCGGCGCACCTGCATGCTAATGGCATGCAAATGGGGCCATAATAGATGCAAATGGCCCCCTTGCGCCTTGCATGAATTATGGCCCCATTTGCATGTCACCTTTTGAATATCGGAAATTTGCATATGGCGCAATGGAACTTGCGCCACCGCATCTTGAATGCTCCACTCTGACCACTTGCGGTGGCGCAAGTTCCACTGCGCCATGCACATGTGGCTGTGGCCGAGGTGATATTCAAAGGGAGTTGCCCAATGGAGCAGCTCCATTGAATTAATGACCACACCCCTGCGCCAACTATTTTGTGCAGCGCAGGACTTACACCACAGAATGGCGCAGTTTGAATATCCAGCCCAATGTGTAAATACTCTAAAAAGAACAATGCTTCCTGATTACATTTCTCAGCAACATTTAAAACATGTTACAAAAGTATTTTATACATTGAAACAGAGCAGAGGAATAAGCCTGAGCAATATTTAACCCTCGCAACAATCCTGAGTTAGTTTAAGAATTTAACAATTATAAACATGTAACCCACAAAACAACTCAGCATAACATTACACTTAACGTCCCAATGGGGTAGACACATACCTCTTCAGAGCTGGAATTAAACAACAACAAAAAAAACAAATATTTCTTTTAGTCCAGAGTTCCTAAGCTCCAAAGTGACAATTACCCCATTAAACACCCTCTGTAAATTTCTTCAAGTTAAGCCGCCTTCATGAAGCTTCATCGCCCTCCGAAGAAGTAGCCTCTCGTTCCACTTCTCTAGGTCTGATCAATGAATGTCTCTGTGCCCATCGCAGTGCCTCAGTTAGGTCAGAAAACAGGAAAACCTTGCTCAGATGTATGATACGAAGTCGGGTTGGAAAAATAAGGCCGTGGGAAATATTCACCTCCCTCAACATTGCTCTCACACCGTCGAATTTTTTTTCTCTTTTGCCTCGTAGCGTATCCTATGTCTGGGAACAGCCGAACCTGTTCCCCATCCTGCAGAAGTATGCATTTTCATTTCGCCAAGGCCAGGATATAATCCCATGATTCTACCCCATCTGTTACCACCACCACTGCCCTCGGTGCTTCACGATTATCTGGTCTGCCACGGAGTGTCACACGATAGGTCTTCTGGATACGTTGAGTGCGATTAGAGACACCTTCTCTGAGCTGTTGCACCAGCCATTTCTGGATGAAGAGGAGGCGATGATCCCCCTCGAAACCCTCCAGTAGGCCCAGGATACAGATGTTAGCAGCCCTTGCCTGGTTTTCCAGGCTCTCCAGATGGGATCTCAGGTGGGCATTTTCTTTTACCATGGCTGTCACTGTTCCCATCACTGCATCGGCTCGTTTTATAGCTTCGACCGAAGCATTCTGAACTGTCTCCACAGTAACCTCCATCCCAGCGACCCAATTTGTTAATGCATCAAATTTATCAGATAAGGCTGATACTGAAGCTACCAGTCTATTCATCTTGAGACCCAAAATTTGAAGGGTCTCTTCAGTTAGCAGATCATCTGGCTCAGCGTTATGGCCTAGTTGTGACCACATGGTTGGCGGTTCCGCAGAAATTTTAGTTTTAGCTCCTGTACCTGAAACTTTCTCCCTTCAAGAGTGCTTAATGCTGCTCTGTAATGATTCAGCTTCGTGTGGCACTTTTAAAATATCAATTCTGATGGATAATTTCTGTACGTAAAAGTAATTTTAGCTAGTTAAGTTGCAGAGCTCTTTCAGAAAGCCTCCATCTGCTCGGGCTGCACAGCACCCCCCAACTTTGGTAATTTTTGACATCCAACGCTGTATAGAAGTGTAGGGTCAGCAGGGCCCTGCACTTCCATAGGCAGACGGAGTCTTCCCTTGGTGCACGGCCCAAATGGCCAAACTTGTCTGCATCTGTTCACGCAGGTCCCAAAGGGAAATGCATGAATGAAGTTACGATACCACTATCTCAAAAAGAAAAGAAATTCTTTGAAAAAAACTTTGTTAATGCATCAGTGCAAAGTTACCTTAAGGCAACGTATAGGAAATACAGTGTTAGGTTTCAGCTAACTCCACCCCTACCTCCAAGTAGCAAAAGAAAAACATTTAGGGTTTTGGGTCTCCGTAGCCTTGGTGAATCAGTGGTGGGGTCTTCCTTGGGAATGTCAACCCTAATGCTCACTCCTCCCCGCCCATAGCCTCAATTCCGAAGCACAGGGTGCAGCTCCAAGCCACTGTCACTTAGTGATACACTCTTCAAAGGTAGAGAAGTATGTCTCGCCACATGTTGCCAACACAGTTTGTGGCAGCTTTCTTCATGCAGGGCCCACAGGAGATCATGTGTGACATTGTTTGGTCATGGAATGGCGAGAGCACAAGGGTTGACATCCCCAAGGAAGACCCTACCACTGATTCACCAACATTCTGGAGACCCAAAACTCTAATGTTTTTTCCTTTTGCTGCTTGGTGGGTAGGGGTTGAGAGATAGGGCTGGAAACTGCAACGTCACATTTCCCTACTTTCATGGCATTAAGTTACCCTAACTGGTGCATTAACCAAGTTTTTTGCAAAGAATCTCTCTATATATATATATATATATATATATATATATATATATATATATATATATAATCTTTATTTCTATAGCACAATTCAAAAAATCAAAGTGCTGTACAAGTTTGTCAATAAAAACACATTAAAACTGATAGAATAATAAGTAACGATGAATTCTGAATTTCATACCAATATACTTTAAAACAGTTTACTACATAAAGTCCCAAAAGGCAAGATGGAACAAATGGGTCTTTAAGGCCATCTTAAAGTTCTCCACAGTCAGGCACTCTTAAATCTGATGAGACAGAGAGTTCCATAGGGTGGGGGCTGCATACATAAAGGCTCCTGATCCAGAAGTTTTCAACTGTACCCTGGGACCTCTAGCAACCCCTCATCAGCTGAGCGGAGTGGTTGGCTGGGGCAGTAAGGGTTCAGGAGCTCTTGCAGGTAGCCAGGACCCTGTCCATGTAGGGCCTTGTAGGTCAGAAGACCGACCATGAAGGTGATATGCCACTGTACAGGCAGCCAATGCAATTTGCGCAGCACAGGAGAGATGTGGCTCGAGCAAGGAACCCCATTCAACAACCGTGCTGCTGCATTCTGCACTAGCTGTAAGCAGCAGATATTAACCCCTGGAAGCCCTAGGTAAAGGGAGTTACAGTAGTCCAGGAGCAAGGTCACAAAGCTGTAGATCAATGTTGGAAAGTCACTAGATGGAACAAGATGCTTAACCCAGGCAATGTTCCTCAGACGATACAAAAGAGGACTTGACTACTGCTGACTCCTGTGAATGCGATGTCAGCCCATCGTCAAGAATCACCCCCAGGTTTTGCACCCACTCAGAGGAAGGCAGCTGGTTACCCCTGAGCCAGAGCCCTGAGGAAGACCCTGCCATGACCCCTCTGTCCAGCAACCTGGATCCACCATCATCTCAGTCTTTTTGGAATTCAACTTCAGGCAGCTGGTCTTCATCCAGTCCTGGATTTCTGTGAGGCAGCTATTAAAGACTGAGACTGCACTATCCTGGTCAGGCACAAAAGACAAGTAGAGCTGGGTATCATCTGCATAATGATGAAACCTTAGTCCATACTGTCTCACAGTGACTCCCAATGGCAGCATATTCACCGCAAACAACATTGAGTACAGCACGGAGCACTGAGGGACCCCACATGGCAGAGAGAATGAGCCCAAGGAATACATCCCAGACACCACCCTCTGGGACCTGCCAGTGAGGAAAGATTGAAACCATCTGAGGACTGTCCCTGACAGGCCACAGATACCCCTCCAGCACTTCAGCAATTCTCCATGGTCCATGGTGTCAAAGGCTGAAGAGAAATCAAGAAGCACCAAGATGGAACAGTGCTTCTGATCTCTTGCCATCAGGAGATCACTGAGCACCCGAACCAGAGCAGTCTCAGTACTATGCCTCTTCCGAAAACTGGACTGGAGAGGATCATGGATATCATGGATGGTAAGATGATTCTTCAACTGCAGCGCAACTACTTTCTCAGTCACCTTCCCTACAAAGGGAAGATTAGAGATTGGCCTGTAGTTAGCAGGACAGTTTGGGTCAAGAGAAGATTTCTTAAGGAGCAGTGTCACCACTGCCTCCTTCAGGGAGTTTAGGAACTCACCCGACTTTAGAGAGCACCAAACAATCTCTGCAAGGACAGGGCTGATGGTATCCACACATCCCATTATGAAGTATGTTGGGCCCAGGTCCAAGCTACAGCAAGTCGGCCGCATACTCTGGGCAATCTGCACATTATACACACTCTCTGGCCAGTTGAAATATGCCCAAGAAAACTGAGTAGTAGTAACCAAGCACTGACCAATAACAGCCCCCATAGAGTGAGCTGATCAGATCTCAGCCCTGATGTCAGCCACCTTATCAGCAAAGAATCGAGTGAACTCATCACATTTACCATGTGAAAATGCACTTTGAACTTGCAGACAGGTTGGATTGCACAACCTATCCACAGTTCAAAAGAGCTGAGCTGGTCGATTTTGAGCTGCAGCAATCTCCCCAGACAGGAACTCTGCCTTCTTATGAGTGATTGCTGATTGATAGTCCTGATAATGTTCCATCAATCTAAGGCGGTTAGCATCAAGGGCTGATCTCTGCCAGCACCACTCTAACCTTCATTCAACTCATCTCATCTCCCTCAAGGTCCCATCAAACCAAGGGGAACGCGGGCGAGGAGTGAGAGGGCAAACACGGACAGGAGTGATAGAGTCCAGAGCTCCCGTCAGAGCGTTATTATAGGCCTGAACCAGGTTCTATGGACTCTCACTTGCGCCCGGCAATCCCAATAGGTCTAATACTGCCAAAAGGCCATCAGGGGTCACATCCCTCTTAGGGCAGTATCTGACCATCTCCACAAGGGCAGGCCTATGGGGGGGGGCGGGCCCAGAAATTGAACCTTATAGTGTGATGATCAGACCATCCAACTGGTTCCACCACCAAGTCGGAGGTCTCCAGCCCCAGGAGGAAAACCAGGTTGAGTGAGTGACCCTGATTATGGGTTGCAGAGGCAACTACCTGTGTGAAGCCCAATGAATTCATAAGTTGGAGGAAGTCCTGACCAAATTGCGGGAACTCATCATTGACCCAGGCATTGAAGTCACCCAGCACCATCAATCTAGGTGACTCCAACACCATGTTGACAATGAAGCCTGCGACCCCCTGTAGGAACAATTTATTGCCCCCAGGTGAATTGTAGATAAGAATGATCCTACACCCATCACCTGCAACCACAGCACACTCAAACGATCTGGGGTCCTCAACTGGCACCTCTACAAGGCCCAATTTCAATTTAAACAAATGGCTACACCCCTGCCCCTGCATCAGATCTCAGATGATGTATCACCGAGAACCCAGCAGGAATAGCCGGCTCCAAGATGGGGCCAGCATTCTCATCCAGCCAGGTCTCGGTGATGCAAGCCAGATCTGCTGTCCCAACAAGATCTGCTATAATAGCCGTCTTGTTCCTAATAGACCTGGCATTGCACAACAGCATTCAAGTCGGATGAGATTCTGGGACCGGCCAGACTACTGGCCCTAAAACACTGGAACCCTTGGGTATGGAGACCAAATATGGAGAACCACGTTCTGGAACCCATTTTGTCCCAACGCATCTCTTGGTCCTAACTACCTCAATCCAGCCACCCAGCTCACCCCCAACCGAGGTTCAGGGCCCCCAGCCCCCCTGCACCTCCTACCTACTATTCCCAATGCCCTGCAGTGTCCATAGACTGCCATCGGCAGAGGAGGACAACTAAAGGGGCAGAGGTCCCAAAGCTCAAAAGGGGAGTAGCACCTGACAGGGAGAGCTACCTGCCAGCACATCTCCATGTCAGCAAAAGTGGCTAACAAAATCAACAATAGCCACCCAATCTAACCTATAAACTCAATTCAATCTACACACCCTCTCGTACAAACACCCATACACTCCACAGCCACACTCAACATAGTACTACAAGCAAAAATAACAAATATAAAATTGTACAAAGTTGCCAGTCCCTTGTAACTACATGAAGTAAATAAGGGACAAGAGGAAAACCAGTCACAGTATATCAGTCCAACTTGAGTTCTGAAACTGGAGAGCTCCCACCACTCAAGTTAAATGTCCCAACAGTAGTTCAACGTCGGCACCACCTCTCACATAGTAGGGGAAGAGTCACCATTAACTCAGGAATAGTAAAAATCAGCGTGCTAGACACTCTCACTGCCCATACAAAGCCAAACAGTAGGAACAAGGTGGAGGTGAAATGTCGACTTCCAGAAACACAGTTCTCAAAACCATGTTATCAACCGGTCAGCCCACAGATCATCCAAATTAAATTAGAGTGTAGAGAATAGGACAGTCCACTACCATAGCCTTCAATCGTCTCCTTGCAGCAGGACAACGAACAAAAGTAAGGATCTTTCACCAAATGGCATCTGCCGCTAAGGAATTCCATAGTCCCAGGTTCTGCTTTACTCATTCCAATTGGGCCAATATTAAGCAGCACTACACCTGCAAGCCCGATACCCCAGACTGCAGGGGAGAAACAAACAGTAAAGGACCCAGAGGGTGTAATAGTTGGGGAAATATACAGACTCCCCCAGCTACATTACCAGGAGCTAGCTGGACCCCCACCCCGCCTGCGACCTGCAGCTACAAGTGCCCATGTGAATCAACCTTCTAGCCGACCCTCAAGGCAGCTTAGAAGAAGCCCCAATCTCCTGCCAGCTCTCTGGCGGCCAGACACAATGACTCCTGCCCAGTCCCGGGCACAGCAATGGGATAACTGCCCCTGGGAGAGCAAAGAGGATTCCCTCACCCAACACCACTCTCCAGTGCTCCACGGAACTCCCAGACTCAGAGCGGTGTCCTCACAGTTCTCCGATTCCACCAGCACAGTACAGCTGCAGTGCATCTCAACTACACTCCAGTACTCTTCCCAACCAGTTCCTCCAGTAAAGGCAATGGCCAGCCACAGATGCTCACAGAAAGGCCAACATCCACCTTGGAACAAACAGTGACCTGGCTCCTCAAATATCCATCAGCTCAAGCAGCACAGGTAGGAGTAATTCTCAGCAATAAAGTGATACAATTTCGATTAACTACTACCCAATATAGGAGTTGTACTGATAGTTCACACTCTCCCAAACTCCCATCATGTACCTAATCTTTCTTCCTCACTTGATATCCCTGACTGGCTGCCACTTAAATAAAACATAAAAGGCATACAAAAGGTGTACAAAAAGAGAAAATAATAAAACAAAGTATGAAACTGAAAAACAATAAGCAGCTTTAACTACTGCTTACGGACGGCTGGCTCAGCGTGGCCGTCATCTTGACAAGTTACTTTCCTTAGGGGAGACGGGGTAAGAGTAAAGGAGGGGGTAGTCCTTTACATTAGGATAGGATATATTTATATATATATTTATTTATTTTAGTTTTTGTTGACCAGGTAAGCATACTAGACAAACATATGCCTATTTTCAGGTGTGACCCGGGAGATTAAATGGAATATGCAGACAAAAGACAGGATTAAGCAAGATTATAATGGATGTACAGACAAAGCAGAGTACAACAATAGAGCAAGCTTAGACACCATAAAGTAAAATGGTGTTAAAGATTGTCTCAACATAATAAAGGGGCAGATAAATTCAGAGTTATGCACAAACATGGACTCAAGCCGACCTCAGCCAGCGACCATACAGGACTAGTAAAGTGCTATCATAGATGCAATGGAAGACACATTGCTTAAGTTCAGTTACAGGCCGCGGATATATATACACACACACACACACACACACACACACACACACACACACACACACACACACGCGCACGCACATGCAGTCACAGAAATAATACTGTTCCACACACTGTATTTGTAGATGTTACATGCCTGCAATGAATTACGTCATTGCCGGATCAGACTTTGGACACTCAGGCAGTGATTTCTGTATGCAGTGAACTGTATAGGCAAGACACATGCAGGGACTAACAAAATTTATAAATCAGTACAGACAGCAATGCTTTTATGAATGAAATTTCCTTTTTTTTTTACTGAGATTGAACCAAAACAATGAATGGAATTAACTGTATCAGTACAAAGAATGATACTGCTGTGTGCAAGTGTGGGTGGAAACAAAGGGCAGCAGAGGCAATAAATCCCTTTAAACGAGATAGGAAATGATTTTTTTGGGAAGGCTGTGCCTGTAGTTCAATGTGGTGGAGAAACTAACCACTCCCCCTGCTCAAACCATAAAAGACCAGGCCTTCCAGCTTCTTCCTGAAGCATTTATTCATTGCGCGCCCCACCCCCCACACACACACACACACTCTTTCTGCTGTGTTCGTCTCCTACCTTCCCTTGTGCTTAGATTTCTGTTGGCTTGTGCCAGACTCTCTGCCTGGTTTGTGCTTTTCCTGATTCTAGGTCAGTTTTTTTCCTCTGGCTGCTGTCTGTCTCTGCTCTCTTTCAGTTGTTTGTTTCTGCTCCCTCCTGCTCTTGTGCTTGTGTTTGTTTTTGTTTGTTTCTCTGGGCTTTTCTAGTTTTTTATAGCATCCAGTTTATTTTTTATACTTTTAGCAATCCTTCAGTTTACTTGCAAGTGTTATTTATATGCTTCAGCTCAGACTGCTGTTTCTCTGCCTCTGCTGTCTTCTGGCTTTTCCACCTTAATTGTTTGCACCTGGCCTAGGCTTCATCTTGCTCCCAGCTAGCTGCTACTGCCTGCTGTTCTATGTTTGTTGCTCAGCAGCCTGCTCTAGCTTCATTCAGTGCTAGCACCACTCAGGAAGCACAACTCCTTACTTATTAATTATTTTATGCTGCTACAAGCATATAACTTGCAGGGATTTATTTAACTCCAAAAATTGATTAGAGTTTTGCTCATAAAAGTGCTAAAACGTTGTGAAAATGCATAGCACTTGCCTCACTGTGTTTAACAAACATAACACTTCTAGAAAACCTATATAAATACTTTCTGTACAGTTAGCATTGTTCCATGAAAAAAAAAAACTGCTAATCAATTATTTAAAACCCTGACTTGTGCTCTGCCACATTACTATACTGAAAAAAATTTATCCATTTCATGGCATTTCATATTTTACCGAACTATACTTGTACCAAAACCACAGCAGTCCATTTCTGACTCCTACCCATACTGAAACTCTCAGTCATTAAATTAGCTGTCTGGTTTCATGGTGCTCGGCTTGTGGCTCCCTGTTATTCCCACGGCAGGGGACTGTGGTGTCAAGGTGGGGCATCGTGGCTCCAGGTAGCGGGAGCATGCTTTTACATAAGTTATATGAATTTTGCTCTGCTCCCTTGCAGCCTAAATGACATTTCAGGCATTCGTGCATAAACCTTATCAATTTAATTATGTAACTCTATCGACTCATCACTGGCATTCACAGCCTCCTCTTACCTAACCAACAGCCACTGTCTTCGCCCGGCCTCCTACTATATACTCATGTCAGTAATGAGAATTCTGAATTTCATTCACAATTTGGCTTTCCTAATGGAATTGGTTGGCATGCATTCCCTGGAGATTATGGAACTGATGTCTGCTCTTTTCTCAGACCCATGTGCGGGTTCGCTATTTGCTCAGACTAACCTATGTGGACGTTTAGTCTTCTTGTACTCGATACAACTGTGCATGACCTACATGAGGCTCCTCAATGCTGCATACTTGAATTCACATTCTCTCCACAGTTTGGAGACATGCAAGCCATGACCATTAATTTATATGGCTCAGAGCCTGCCTTGCAGCCAACAGTCTTGCTCTACACCCATGAAGTCCGCATCTTGAGCATGTGAAACTGAGGACAGGTCCTTCTTATCTGGCCCTAGTGGGAATGTCTTCGCTCCAGGCAGAGCTTAAGTCGTCCAAATCATAGGTGGCACCTCTTGATGTAGAATTTAAGACTTCAGCTGCGAAGGGTGGGACCCTCAACAGCAGGGATTTTTTAGCTAGCTGAGCGGGTTTGGAGGCATCTTCTAAGCTATTCTCTTTACAACCACCTCTGGTTCACCCAGTTTGTTCTTAGACAGGTAGGCAGGGTGAGTACCTCAGCGGTCGTCACTCTCCTCCTCCTGCCTTGGAGGTTGGTACCACATGCATTGTATTCTGTTGTTGTAAAGTTTGCTCACAACCCTTCAAGGTGTTCCTGTTAGAGGGAAAAATTGAGATTTTCCCCCAAATTGGAATATTTTCCACCCCCTAGATTGGCCTTCTGAATTGCAGTAACAGAGCTGCCACTAAACAAAATGTCCTAAACCCTGGAGGGATGACAACCTAGGTCTTGGATCCCCAGAGGTTTCATCATCAAAGGGTGTTTTTCCTCTCCCATGTGCCAATGGTCATAATACCTAGTTAGGTTTAGTAACATATTCCCTAGGTTATTTCTGTAGATTTCCGTTGTTGGGTGGAGATGGATGGTGGCCTCCTCTGCCATTTCCTCTCTCCTTAGGAAGTCACACCCTTGCTATAATTGTTCAGACCTACAAGATGGTTGCTATTCATCCTTGTTGTCTCCTGCTACCATATGTCAAGCTCCTACATACATACCTACTTGATCTAAGTGCAGGTCCTCCATACCGATATGCACTCATCACCTACTGCAATGCTTCTACTCAACATTCTTTTTGGGGCTCCTTCCTAAGAACCCTTTAGCCAAGGGAATCATTCTTGTGGCACGTCTAGGGGCAGAACCCTCCTCTAGGGTTCCTTGCCTTCCATATCCCTACAGGGTGGTATATCCCATGGATAGAGAGGCGAATGGCTACACAATGTTTATCACAAGTTGCACAAGCATAGCACTATACTAAGTTCACAAGCCCATTGAATTGGAAGGCAATGCCTGTAATTCAATGGGGTGGAGCAACTAACCACTCCCCCTGCTCAAGCCATAAAAGGCCAGGCCTTCCAGCTTCTTTCTGAAGCATTTTTTCACTGCTCCACCATCCTCCCCTCCTCCTCCAGCAGCTTGCCTCTCTCTCTCCCAGGGGCTCCATCCTAAGAGACCTTTAGTCAAGGAAATCATTCCCACAGCACCTCTAGGGGTAGAACCCTCCTCTAGGGTTCCTTGCCTTCTGTACCCCTACAGGGTGGTATACTAACATACTATTTGCCAGCAGATTAGGCCTTATGGTCTATCGAGTCTGCTCGAACCTCAGATCCCTAGTTGGGTGCCGAGGCCCCCCCCTTGTGTTCCAGAAACCCCTATCATCCATTCCCACCCCCCTGGGCCAGGCTGTCATCTGATACATCCACTTTCTGTGTCTGTCCCACCCTCTCTTGAAGCCCTCCACTGTGGAACTCTGAACCAGCTCGCCAGGCAGTGCATTCCAAGGGTCCACCACCCTCTCAGTGAAAAACCTCCTCCTCTTTTCCCCTCACCCTTCCACCTTCCAACTTCAAACCATGCCTTCTGGTGATACCTCCCTGCTTTAGTCTAAAGATCCCCTCCATGTTTACCCTATTTATTCCCTTGAGGTACTTGAAGACCTCAATCATGTCCCCCCTGTCTCTCCTCTCCTCCAATGAAAACAGGCAGAGTTCCTCAAGTCTGTCCTCATACATCAAATCCCCTAGCCCTCGTATCATCTTAGTTGCCCTCCTCTGTACTCTCTCCAGGAGCTGTATGACCCTCTTCAAGTGTGGTCTCCAGTACTGTAGTCAAGGTGTGGTCTAACCAGTCCATTGTACAGTGGCAGAATCACTTCCTTGCTCCTAGAGGTGATCCCCCTTACGATGCATCCCAACATCCTGTTTGCCTTGCTAGCTGCTCTCCTGCACTGCTCAGAGTTATTCATACATGCATCCACCATGACCCCTAGGTCTTTTTCCCCATTGTGGCCTCCAGCACCTCCCCTCCCAGGGTGTACCTGTGTTTAGGGTTTCCCTGCCCAAGATGTAACACCTTGCACTTGGTGATATTGAAATTTAATTTCCATGTGTGAGCCCAGCTTTCCAGGGTGTCCAGGTCCCCTTGCAGGGCCAACCTCCCCTCTTCTCCCTCAACTACTGCTCCCATCTTGGAGTCATCAGCGAAGAGACTCATTTCACACCCTATACCCTCCCTGATGTCCGATATGTATGCATTAAACAGGATCGGACCCAGGACCAAGCCCTGCTGTACCCCACTACCAACCTCTCTAGGGTTTGAGAGCTCCCCACAGACCACTACTCTCTGGGTGCATCCAGCTAGCCAGTTTTCAATCCATCTGACCATCAAAGGGCCTACTCCTAACCCCATCAGTTTCTCCACCAGACCATTGTGGGGGACAGAGTCAAATGCCTTGCTGAAGTCCAAGAATAATACATCCACAGGCTTTCCCCTGTCCAGTTCTGATGTTAACCATTCGTAGAACTCCACAAGATTGGTTTGACATGATCTAGAAACATAGAAACATAGAATTTGACGGCAGATAAGGACCGCTTGGCCCACCTAGTCTGCCCATTTTCCTACCTAACAGATAAGCTGCGGATCCTAGTTAACCAACAGCTTACTTCCTCTTACCCGCCCCAGGACTGCCTTATGCCTGTCCCATGCATTCTTAAAGTCCCCCACTGTTCTTGACTCCACGACCTCCTCAGGGAGGCTGTTCCATGCATCCACAACCCTCTCTGTGAAAAAATACTTCCTCACATTACCCCTGAGCCGTCCCCCCTCTATCTTCAAATTGTGCCCCCTTGTTCTTGTACATCTCTTTTTCTGGAAGATGCTACCCTCTTGGACTTTGTTAATTCCCTTGAGGTACTTGAAAGTTTCTATCATGTCCCCTCTCTCCCTTCTTTCCTCAACAGTATACATATTAAGCTCCTTTAGTCTTTCTTTGTATGTCTTCTGGTGCAGACCCTGCACCATTTTGGTTGCCCTCCTCTGGACAGCCTCCACTCTGTCTATGTCTTTGTGGAGATGAGGTCTCCAGAATTGCACACAGTACTCAGATGGGGTCTCACCAACTGTCTGTACAGAGGATAACAACTTCCTGTTTTCTACTATTGATGCCTCTTTCTATGCATCCCAGTATCCCCCAGCCTTCCTTACTGCCTTCTCCATTGCTTGCCCACCTTTAGGTCATCTGATATAATTACCCCCAGGTCCCTTTCTATTTTTACTCTTGTCAGTATCTCACCCCCCATTGTGTACGCTTCCCCTGGGTATTTGTTTCCCATGTTCATTACCTTGCACTTCTTTGCATTGAATCTGAGCTGCCATACATTTGATGATTCCTCCAACCTTGCCAAGTCTCTTCTCATCCTTTCCACTCCATCTTGTGTATCAACCCTGTTGCAGATCTTTGTGTCATCTGCAAAGAGACATACTTTTCCTTCCAGTTCCTCTGCAATGTCACTTATAAAGACATTAAAAAGGACCGGTCCCAGTACTGAACCCTGTGGTACCCCGCTAGTAACCCTCCTTTCTTCACTGTGTACTCCATTTACTACTACCCTTTGCGTCCTGTTGTCTAGCCAATTTTTTATCCAGGCTACCACCTTGGGACCCATTCCAAGGCTGGCTATCTTGTGTATTAATCTTTTGTGTGGGACTGTATCAAATGCCTTGCTAAAATCTAAGTAGGCCATGTCCACAGCCCCTCCCTGGTCTACTACTTTGGTCACCCAGTCAAAGAAATCTATTAGATTTGTCTGACATGACCTTCCCATCGTGAATCCATGCTGCCTTGGGTCCTGTGCCCCACTGGCCTCTAGGTACTCAACAATTCTTTCCTTCAGAAGTGATTCCATCATTTTCCCTACCACTGAGGTCAAACTAACTGGTCTGTAGTTTCCTGCCTCTGTCCTGCTCCCACTTTTGTGAAGAGGAATCACATCTGCCCTCCTCCAGTCCTTGGGTACCACCCCATCCTCCCATGATTTGTTAAAGAGAGTAGTCAGCGATGTCACTAGTTCTACCCTTAGTTCTTTTAGAATTCTTGGGTGAATTCCATCAGGCCCCATTGCTTTGTCCACCTTCAATTTTATTAGTTCTTTCAGAACCCTTTCTTCTGTAAATGGACTGGTATCGACCCCCATCTTCAGAGTGTTTCTCTTGTTTGGTTTAGGTAACTCCCCCTCCTCTTCCTTTGTGAATACTGAGCAGAAATATTCGTTCAGTATCCCTGCTTTTTCACTGTCACCCTCTACCCACATTCCCTTCCCTTTATTAAGCTTCAGTATCTACCTGGCACAAACCCATGTTGCCAGACCTCCCACCTCCTCCAAGTACACCCCCAATCGTTCCTTTAGTATACTCTCCATTAATTTTCCCACCACCGAGGTCAAACTGATGGGTCTATAGTTACCTGGTACTTCCCTCAACCCCCCTTTATGGATTGGCACCACATGTGCCTCTCGCCAATCCCTAGGTACCCTCCCTGTCTCAAGTGACCTGTTGAAGAGCTCCTCCAGGGTGCAGCCAGTATGTCTACCAATTCCATAGTATTCTCAGATGAATGCCATCCGCCCAGGAGATTTGTCTTTCTTAGGGCCTTGAGGCTAACCACACCCTTTGGCAGAGATAGCATCATCCATCCCTCCACCTTACTGGCCTTTTTATCCTTATCCAGATGTGACACCCCTGGGGTACCTCCTCCCTCTTGCTCCATTTCTGTTGCTCCCCTGATCCCACTCACTGCCGCTTCTATCCCCATCATGCCTTGCTTTGTAGGTATCCCATCCCCCTCCCTAGTGAACACAGAGGCAAAGTACTAGTTAAATACCTCTGCCTGGTCCCTCGCCTCTTCCACCCACCCTCCTTCTGATCTCAATCTGCTGAGATGGCCCTTAGTTTTTCTCTGCTCCCCAATGTACTGGAAGAACCCCTTTTCCCCTCCATGTATCCCCTGTGCCAGTTGTTGCTCTTTACTGGACTTTGCTCCTCTCACCATCCGGGTGACTTTTCTAGATGCAAGATGGTACATTTCCTTATCCCTATCCCCTCTTGTTGTTTTATTTTTTTGTAGGCCGCCTTCTTTTCTCTGACTGCTACCTGTACCTCACTGGACCACCAGCATGGTTTATGTGACCTTGCTCCCTTTCGTTTCAACTTAGCGCAGATCCTGACTGCCTCATGAAGTCCCCATTTTATGACCTCCCATCTCCTTTCCACACTTGTCATTGATGTAATCCCCTTCAAGTGATCCTTGAGAATATTTCCCATGGCCACAAAGTCTGCCCCCCTGAGGTCCACTGCCAGTGTCCTAGATCTCACCCCCCTCCCCCCATGCTTATTTGAAACCAGACAGTATTGTGGTCACTCCCAGTCAGGGGGTCCTCTACAACCAGGTCCCTTACCAGATCCCCATCTGCCAGAACCACGTCCAGGACATGCTCCTCCCTTGTGGGCTCCATCACATGCTGTGTTAAGAACACATCCTGGAAGCCATAGAGCAGCCTCTGCTCCTTGGCCACCTTGGAGGACATGGTTCCCCAGTTTGTACCTGGCATATTAAGGTCCCCCATCAACACCACTCCTTCCCCTTTTGGTCCACACTGGGCAATGATGTTGTCCAGCAAACAATCCTCTAGAACATCACTCATCCCAGGGAGCCTATATACTACACCCAGCTTGACCTTATCTCCTGCTGGGGATCGTAAGGTGACCCATAAGGCCTCCACGCTTCCCTCTGCCTCTTTACCCTAGCAATTTCTATGTCATCTCTAATGAACATAGCCACTCCACCCTTCTGCCCTCCTTTCTATCCTTCCTAAGCATAGTGTACCCCTGCACGTTTAGGTCCCAGTCATGTTTTTGTTGCCCCGTCCTCCGTGACGCCGCCACATCCACACCCCTAACAGCATGGCCTGGAACTCTGGCAACTTGTTTCCCAAGCTCCTGGCATTTACTAACACCAACCCCACCCCTTATCCTCGATACCCTTTGTCGAACCCCACCCAGGTTCCTTATCTTCCATCCTCCTCTGCTCCTCCTGAAACCTCCACCCCAGTCTGTTTCCCCTTCCCCTTGGGTTTGAAGGCTACTCCCTCATCTGGAGGAGAGGGCTTCTGGGCAGCCCCTCACTTATCCCATCCCCCCTCACAAGTTTAAACCCCAACTTTCTTGAATGTAGTCAGCCATCCCCTGTTTAAGGACTTCCTTCCCTAATGGGGCAAGATGAATCCTGTCCTTGGTATACAGTCCCTTATCCTCCCAAACTCCTTTCCAGTTCCCTAACACCCCCAACCCACTCTCTTCACCCCACTTCCTGAGACAGTCATTAACCTCTGTGATCTTAATTTTTTCTCCACTGAGGCCTTTGGTACTGGCAATATCTCCGAAAAGGAAATGCTGTATCCATTATCTCTGATAGAGTTCTGTGTGAACATGTTGATATTCATAAGAATGACGAGATTATTTTGTATCTTGAGTTGACTGATGGTTTGCTGATAATGGTCCTTTATCAAAGCTTTAGATAGCGACCATTGTCCCAAACGCGTCAAGTGCATCTGGGTGCTAATAAATAAGATTTTAAAAGGTAATGAAGCTCCGTGTCCTATTTCTTGTGGGTGTGCCTGTGCATCAGCTTTTTAGAAGATATTGAAGATTTGTGGCTGATTGCACCGCTGGTTCCGAGTGCATGGTTCGTTTGTTTGAAAATTATCCTGACAGACTCTGGCAAGTTCTTGGAACCTTGCTTGGATTTCCAAAATGCTATTTCCCTCTAGATCGTTAGTTCCCAAATGCACCAGGAAATCCAGTTTCCCTCAGTGGATAGAGAGGCAAATGGCCACACTATGTTTATCACAAGTTGCACAAGCATAACACTATACTAAGTTACGTAAGCCCATTGAAACATAGTTATCTGCCCTTCCATCTTCCTTACCATGCCAGTTATGTATTCTGATATGATATGATGATTTTGTGATAAATAAATGATCTAGCTTTGGGGTGCCCTCAGAGCTGCATAGAGTTCCACTCTCCACACCAGCTACTGCTCTTTATTCCTTCTGCTTACGAGCTACATTCCAAAGACTCACACACCCTCTCTGTTCTTCTCCCGCACTCTTGTAATGGGAAGGCAGCTTTCTCATACCAGCTGCCCGCCCTCTGGAACCAACTTCCCTCCTCCCTCGGCTTTCCCCCTCCCTCCTTTCATTAAAGCACCTACTAAGGCTCTCTACTCAGCCATCATGTAACTGCAACTCTCCACTTGATATCATGTGAAAGCCTGCACTTGATTTATTTAATTGTATTTTTGCAGCCCCTTGCCCTTCTGAGACCTTGCAAATACTAACACTCTGTCTTATTTCATATTTTGTATTTTTCAACCTGCTTGTACTCTTGCACTGATGTCTCACTAGCACTGAATTATGCAGTGTATTTGATGTTCCTAACAATGACTGTCTTACACTTCCCCCTTGGTTGCACCTGGAAATGAGCCTCGGCTCAGTGTGCCTATCCCAGTCACCAAATTTTAAATAAATAAATACATTTTCATATTTCTAAGACATTCTATGTCACACACCCCTAAAAAAGTTACGACACCAGCGCAGGCACCTTTATTGGATCTCCCCCCACCTTGTGAAGCTCCTCAAACCTAGAGACCAAGCTTGGAAAGCTTTTAAAGCCTCCTCCAATGCCTCCCAGGGATTTATATAACTCTAGAAATTGATTAGCGTTTTGCTCATAAAAGTGTTATATCTTTGTGAAAATGCATAGCTCTTGCCTCTCTGTGTTTAACAAACACAGCACTTCTAGAAAATCTATACAAGTACTTTCTATATAGTTAGTATAGTCCCAAGAAAAAAACTGCCAGTCAATTATTTAAAACCCTGCCTCCGACCAGCAAAACTACAGAACGCTAAGGAACACATGCACTAAGGCAGTGAGATCTGCTAAAGAAAGCTACTTTAAATCACACCTACAAAAACCACAAAGGAGCTCGCACTAGGACGGGGTGCCATGGAAAACAAGGTCAAAAACACAAATCCAGGCACTCACCACCACAAAAGAACTTGGCCCAGAAGGGAAACATCTTAAAAGGATTTATTGAATTGCCTGACGCGTTTCTGGTCCCACTGGATCCTTTATCAAAGGCTAAATGAGGCAGAAAAAACACACACATATATAACCCTAGAATAGATCACATGACAAATTACGTCAATTAAAAAACACAAATAAAATGTGTCTAACAATGAAGCAGTACTACATTCCTCCATGGAATTCTATATATCTAACAGGCAGAACACTAATTACTTCAAACATTCAATGAATAAAAACAGCAGTACTAGTTTAACAATTATACAACATTAGAAAACTACATTCCTCCATGGAATTCAATATATCTAACAGGCAGAATACTAATTACTTCAAACATTCAATGAATGAAAACAGCAGTACTAATTTAACAATTATACATCATTAGAAAACTACATTCCTCCATGGAATTCAGTATATCTAACAGGCAGAACATTAATTATTTCAAACATTCAATGAATAAAAATAAACAGCAGTACTAGTTTGACAATTATACATCATTAGGAAACGCATCTAATCAAACATGTCTAATAATGATATCATTAGTACCTAAAGTCCACATGCAAGGGAAAGGAACATAGAAGTTGGGGGGGGGGATTTACAAAAAGGAAGAAAACCAGCTTCACTTTCTCAAGAGACTAGCGCTTTTCTTCTAAAAAAGGCTTTAGATCAAAATTACCATTTAAACCTGGACTAATAGTTGCTTTTAATTGCAAAATCCAAAAAGCTTCTCTTTTAAGAATCAAATTTCTATAATTACCCCCCCCAGGTTTCCGAGATGCTTCATCAATAGCCATATACTTAAAAAAATGTTTACACTTATCGTTTTTACATGCTAAAATATGTGCTGCTGCGGCATAAAGTAAATCTTCTCTTAATATAGCCCGTTGGTGCTCACCAACTCTAATCTTGAAACTCCTTTCGTTTTTTCCCCACATAAAAGGCATTACACGAGCAGGTTGCCAGATAAATCACACCACTCGTGTTACAAGATGTAAATTGTCTAATTGTAAATTCCCTTGTATTGTTAATGGTTGAAAAAGTTTTACCATTATTCACAACATCACAATAAATGCAATTATTACATTTAAAGCAACCTAAATGGTTGTATTAGCCACGATTTGTTTGTGTATCTACAAAGTGGCTATGTACAAGACTATCTTTTAGACTAGCTGCCTTTCTAAATGTAATTCTTGGTGACTGTTCTGCTATATTCTCAAGATTTTTTTCTGCTAATAGAACCCTCCAGTGTTTACTTATAACCTCAGAAAAAAACTTTGCATGTGACGAATAAGTTGTAACAACATTAAACCGTGTATCATGTGTATTATTCACACTTGATGGTCGTAATAATGTATTTCTGTCTGTGAATGACATTCATTCACAAATCTGGACTGTCATGTACAGTATGGGCTGCACGCCCATTGGCTCTAGCTCTGCACCATGGGCGGCAGCCCTACCGACAGCATGGTCGGTGGGCCTCGGGCGGCAGGCGGGTGGATGCTGCCACCGCCGCCGCCGGGGAGCGGGTGGTGGGGCTTCGTGGGTGGGTGGGGTGGGGGACACTAAACACCAGGGAGATGTTTGGGTGGGGGTTGTCAATATACATTCTGCCCGCGATCGGGCATTACGGTCCACTGGACCACCAGGGAGATATTCGGGTTGCGGGGGTTCTGATTACATTCTGCCCCCGATCGGGCATTAGGGAGATGTTTGGGGGTTCTTTCACATTCTGCCCACGATCGGGCTGCAGGGTGCATCGGTCCTCGACGGCTGCTGCCTGGCAGGGCGCAGGCGCAAGTCCTCGGGATCAAGCACCTACATGCTAATGGTATGCAAATGGGGCTTACAATCAGATGCAATGCCCCTGCACTTTGTATGAATTATGGCCCCATTTGCATGTCACCTTTTTGAATATCATGATTTTGCACATGGCGCAATGGTACTTGCGCCACCGCAGGATGAATGCTCCACTCTGACAACTTGCGGTGGCGCAAGTTCCACTGCACCATGCACAGTGGCTGTGGCTGGGGGGTGATATTCAAAGGTGTTGCTCAATAGCGCAACTCCTTTGAATATCGCCCCGGCCACACCCCTGCGCAACTATTTTGCGCGGCTCAAGGGCTTGCGCCTCAGAATGGCGCAGTTTGAATATCCGGGCCATTGAAAGTTAAAACATATTACATCAATTTTAAAAGAAAATCTGTAGGTGATCCGTTGTAACTTGGGTCACTATTTAGAAAAAATGCCATAGCATCTAAAGCACCATTATGGGGAACATTAGAATATAAAGATTCTATATCCAAAGAGATTAACAAAATGTCACTCTCCACATGTAAAGTGCTCAAAAGATTTAAAACATCCCTAGTGTCTTTTAAATAAGAGGGCAATTTTTCCACATACATTCGTAAGAAAGAATCCAAATAGCGAGAGAGAGGCTCAGTCAAGGACCCCGCCCCACTAATAATCGGACGTCCAGGAGGGTCTATCAAAGTTTTATGTACTTTCGGTAACAAATAAAATGTAGCCATAATAGGATGGTCTTTAATTAAAAAAATCCCTGACGTGCTTAGTAATATGTCCTTCCATATATACATTATTTATTCTCTCATCGATAATACTTTTAAATTCCCATGTTGGATTATAATCTAATTTAATATAAAAATTCTTGTCCCCAAGTTGTCTCTGAACTTCTCTCAAGTAATCTTTTTTTATCCATAATGACTACAGATCCACCCTTATCTGCCTGTTTGATAACAATAGAAGATTCTTGTTGTAAAACTTTTATAGCATTTCTTTCATCTACAGTTAAATTATCAAATCCATTATGGGGCAAATTGTCAAACAAATTCTTCAAATCTTGCTCTACTAGCTGGCGAAAAATGTTAACGGCTGAACATGAGGGGGACAAAAGGTGGAGTTTGGTCAACAGGTATCTAAAGGCAAATCTAACATGGAATTCTGATTATCACCATAAAAAGCACATAAATTCAGCTTTCTGCATCTTATCAATTGGTGTAGCAGGAACAAAATTTAAACCTTTACAGAGTAAGGTCCTTTCAGATTCAGATAAATTATAGCTTGAAAGGTTAATAACTTTCATATCTGATATATTAGTCTCTCCAACAGAAGAATTGGGGCTTACCTCCCCCTCCCCCTCCCCCTCCGGAATGGTCTCCGATTCGGATTCCTCTGTCTGTATCCTTGGTAATAAATGTTGTCTCCTCCCCCGTCTCCCCCTTCTTGTTCTCTTTCTCTTCCATCTTCTCTCTGAAAAGTTAATCTTGGACTCCGTCATGGCTGGAAGTTCTGTTGATTGGGGGTAATGTTCCAAAATAAGAGGAGAAGGGCCCCGATGTTGTGGAAAAAATCCTTGTTGTCCCAGAGTACGCTGGTGTTCTATTTTCTCCTCTAAAAAAGGACCACGATTATCAGAAATATTTTCTTCACTTTCAGCTTCACTAATATCCGTACTGAAATCAAAGGACACATTCTTTTTTAAAATTCCTTTGTGTTTATTGTCTCTCAACTTCCATGTATACACTCGACCTGTTTCATAGTCTCCCTTGTCCCTTATAAACTTGGTTTGTTTAATTCTTTTTAAATCAACATCCAGTTTATGTATTGTATTTTTTTAACTTGCTGTTTAAACTGTTCAACTCATCCATTTCATTCTGACACAGTTGTAGAACCTCTGCTTCATATTGCTTTAGGTCTTCTCTTATACCACAGTCTTGTTCCTTTAAAAAAGGTTATAATTAAACCAATAAGTTTAAAACTAGCTTCCGATAAAATGTTTTCCCATTCTTGCATGAATTTACTGTTATCTTGACCATATGCAGGTTTAAGGTCTAAACGTAAGCCTCTTGGAATGCGTTTTACCTGTATGTAAGCTTCCATGTTCGTTTTAGTCCAGTAGATCCTACAATGTTGTAAAGTTAATTTCTCAAGTTTCCTGTAGGTTTCCTTCAAAGATAAAGCTGTAGGATTAATTAAAATTGAGTCCACTTCATTCAGAAGGAAAGGATTTGTAACACCCACTGCTCGCAGTAGATCATCCACAAAGCTAACAGGTTGATTTATCTCCTGTGTCCTTGTTTCAAAAATTAAGTTTGGAGTTGCTTCCAACGACATGGTTAAAATGTTGCAGGTAAACATAAAGAGACCTGAGTGGTTTTTAAACAAACTACTTGCTTGTAACCTGTGCGATTAAAGCTCCAAAATCAAATACAAAAACCACGAAGGAGCTCGCACTAGGACGGGGTGCCATGGAAAACAAAGTCAAAAACACAAATCTAGGCACTCACCACCACAAAAGAACTTGGCCCAGAAGGGAAACATTTTAAAAGGATTTATTGAATTGCCTGACGCGTTTCTGGTCCCACTGGACCCTTTATCAAAGGCTAAATGAGGCAGAAAAAAACACACACATATATAACCCTAGAATAGATCACATGACAAATTACATCAATTAAAAAACACAAATAAAATGTGTCTAACAATGAAGCAGTACTACATTCCTCCATGGAATTCTATATATCTAACAGGCAGAACACTAATTACTTCAAACATTCAATAAATAAAAACAGCAGTACTAGTTTAACAATTATACAACATTAGAAAACTACATTCCTCCATGGAATTCAATATATCTAACAGGCAGAATACTAATTACTTCAAACATTCAATGAATGAAAACAGCAGTACTAATTTAACAATTATACATCATTAGAAAACTACATTCCTCCATGGAATTCAATATATCTAACAGGCAGAACATTAATTACTTCAAACATTCAATGAATAAAAATAAAGAGCAGTACTAGTTTGACAATTATACATCATTAGGAAACACATCAAATCAAACATGTCTAATAATGATATCATTAGTACCTAAAGTCCACATGCAAGGGAAAGTAACATAGAAGTTGGGGGGGGGGATTTAAATCACACCTATAGTAGTAGCCAAAGGCATGGCCAGATATTTTTTGAAATTTCTGTGATATTTCTAGAGAAATCTCCTGCTTTCTACAGTTCCACAGTAGGGGCAACAAAGAGAAACTCTTTAGAAATTTCGCGAAATATCTGACCATGTCTTTGGCTACTACTGTAAAAGCTTGTCACCCCCACTCCAGCTACCTTCTGGAAAACTCTCCACTGCCTGCTCAGCTCCCCCCCAACACTCCCATTCCCCCAGCATACACTCCACTGACAATAGCTTCGGTACTGTCGCCTCCTCTATAAACCACTACCTCACTACCTGTGCCCTACCTAATGGGCAACCTCCTGCCCCCCTCTCCCCTCCCTGCAGACACCAGTACATCCCTCCCAGACCCTCTCGGGCACCAGATTGCCATACCCTCCACCCACCCTCTCCCCATGGATATATTCTCTATCTGGTCATACCTTTCCTCCTATCACCCCGCTAAAAGTATTCCATGCCCTCAAATCTCTGAACTCCTCCAAGCAGAGCCCAGATGGAATTAATCCCATCTTCTTGAAAATCTCTACTTCTGCCATAGTCCCTCTATTAACCCATCTCTTCAATCTCTCTCTCTCTCCACCTGCTCCCTTCCCAATGCCTGGAAGTTAGCCAAGGTCATCCCATTACACAAGGGGGGGTGACTCTTCCATTCCTGGCAACTACAGGCCAATCTCACTCCTCCCCTCCCCTCCCCTCCCTCTCTAAAATTCTTGAATCTCTCATTTCCAAAAGGCTGAATTCCTTCCTCTCCTCCAAGGACTTTCTGTCCCAATTCCAATCTGGCTTCCGGTGCCTCCACTCCACCTCCTCCTCCCTTCTTTACCTCACCAACCATATTCACTCAGCAATGGAAAAAGGTCACCTGACACTGGCCATCTTTATCGACCCAGCCAAAGCCTTTGATTCTGTTGCCCACAAAATTCTCTTAGAAGATCTTTCAGCTCTAGGACTCTCTCCAACCTCCACTGAATGGTTCAGGGCCTACCTATTGGATAGGATCCAGTCTGTCCAGCTGGGGGAATCCAAATCCACCCCTTTCCCTATTCTTGCTGGTGTACCACAGGGGTCAATCCTTGGCCCCACACTTTTCTCTATCTTTGTAAACAACCTCCCTTCTGCCTGCCCAGCTTCCCATGTTCAAATGTATGCTGACAATACTGTGATCTTCACATCCAGTCCCTCCCTAGCCCAGATTGAACCCATCATCCAAACAGATTTTGAGAACACACTGAGGTGGCTCGAAGACAAATCACTCAAGTGCAACACTAAGAAAATGGTTTCTATGGCTTTTGGTTCCACTCAGAAACTAGCTAAACTGACATCACCCCCCCCCATACACTCAATGGTTCCAGAATCCAGGCTGCAGAGTCCTTCAAATACCTGGAAGTCTGGCTCGATCCCGAATTGGATTTCTCCCTACACCTTGACTCAATTCACAACAGGCTGCATCCAAAACTAGGCATGATGTACAGGCACAAGGACTGTCTCTCCCCACCCCCCCATCAGGAAGGACATAATTACTAAACTCATCCTTTCCACATTCGATTATGCTGATGCAGTATATAGCTCAGCGCTGCAATCCTCCCTCACCAAGCTTGACTCACTGTTTCACGACTTCTGTCATTTTGCCACTAATCTCCCTTACCATTCCCACCAATGTCTCCTCTACCACCCTGTCTCCCTTCCCTCACTTGCTAACTGTCATCTTGCACACTGCGCCTACTTTATCGACAAGTTTTGGTTTAATACCCTTACATCCTATCTCTTCTCCTTAGTAGCCCCGGCCCCCAGTACTGGCTATGCTCTGCACTCCCGAGACCACCGTTCCTTTGCCTTGACTGCACCACATTCACTCACCGGGAAACAAACCTTCACCCATCGGCTCCCTGCCCTATGGAACTCACTTCCCTTCTCTGTTCGCAGCTTACCAACTGTGTTATCCATCAAAAATTACTTCAGGCACCTCCCACCACCTCCATGCCAGTGTTTTCACTCTCCCTAGGAGTACTGTCTTACTGACCATGTCCCTGCTGTTAGCCTGAACTAATCCATTGACCCCAGCTCTTATCATGTTTGGTACCCAACATAGCTACTGAGTTCTTGTGTGCTTGCTTTATTTGAAGATGTAAATATTCTCACTTGGATGTCCTCTCATCTGCTACATTGTTTCTAGCTTCTGCAGTGTTGGGCTGGCAGTATAACCTAGAGGTTAGAGTAATGAGCTGTGAATGAGCTTGGTACATCCAGCAGACCAAACATTGGTTTGATTCTCATAACCTCCACTTGCATACTGTGTGACTCTGAGCAAGTCACTTAACCGCCCAGTGCTCCCAGGTCGCCCCGAACAGGCACTTGTGCCTAGTGGGACTTACCTGGTTACCAAAGACTAAAATAACAAAACAAAAACAAGTGTTAACCTCATGTGTGGCTTAATTCAATGAGCGATGTATGGTCATACTAATGTATGTAATGTCACATCTGTGTATAAGCTGTACCTACTGAATGCTGTCTTGTGGTATGTGATGCCATATGTATAAGCTGTAAGTACTGTATATTGTCTTGTATTTCTCTTGTATCATACAATTTTGTATCCTTGTCCTCTGCCCCGGGTCACACCTGGAATCGAGCCTAGGCTCAGTGTGCCTTTCCCGGTTCTCAGCTTTACAGTAAATAAATAAATAACTCCCATTCCATGCTATTTATCTGAATGGCCTGGAACAGTGTTATTGATGTCATAGAAAGTTCAGGCAGTATGAAAAGAGAGAGCAGCAACTGCTGAGGGAGAGGGATTCAGGTTAGTGGCAGCAAAATTAGCTTATTAATTTAACAAGAAAGTCAAAAACATCAGAAAACTGGGTAACCAATAAAAGAACAACTGGCAGGCATCTAGAAGTGTAAAAACTGTTTCCTATCACCTTTAAATTGAGCACTATTATGAACAGGAAGCACCTGGCAGAGCATCATCATGCAAAGTGTTCCACATCACAATCCCCCAACTCCACATGCAACTCTCATGTTCTTCGCCAGCCGGAAGGATTGCCAAAATGCCAGAAGAGCCTCCAAAGCAAATCAGGGGTGTAGAATATAAGCAGAAAAGCCAGCGGTGCAGATGGAGTGGAGCCAGCCATTTCCAGCAGCAACACTACCAGGTAGGCTGCATGTAAAAGGGCCTTTACATTATCTCCTCTGTGATCTTGCTGTGTCCTTTCATGTCACTGTGCTTTTACTGTTCCACCAGTTGCAGTATGAAGATTCTCCTCTGTGCACTCCTCTTGCTTTCATATCTTGCCTCTCTCTCGCTCACGCTCTACACTCCCCCAACCCAATCTGCAAAACTGCAATTAATGAACTACGTAGCAAACCAACCCTGTGTACCATTTCTGTGGATTTGCTTGATGTGTGATTTTCTATGTGTTGCACTGAAATGTATCACTCTAGTATCTCCCCAAACTGGGGACCAAGCTGTCACCCATGGCTTGACCTCTGCCAAGTGATACCTTCAGCAACACAACAGTAAGGTATGCACCGGGAGCCTGACAAAAGTAAGACTCACGGGCCAGAAAACCCTCCAAGGCAGGAGTAAAATACAATGGAAAGCAAACTGGATATGAAAATTATTGCCAGAAATGATAAGAATGTCACAAGAAATTGTTTTTGCTAGCACCTACTACTTGGGTTAACTTATTCCCACACCATTACCTTTGTACATGACCACTCACTGTTCACAGTTGCTGAGTGCAGAGTAGATTGCAGGTAAAACAATAAGCCATACAATGCTTATTGAACCATTCCACGCAGACTCACTTGTTCACTAGTCCCAGAACTCCCATCCCAGAATTCTTCTAAAGGAAGAGTCCAGTTTGTAAGACAGGACACAATTTTTGCAACTATGGCCTCAAAATTGTCTTGTCGCTAAGAGTAGTAAATCGGAGATCATAAGCGGTTTGAAAAATGTCTGCTTAAAAGTGAAAAACAGTACTGAAAGCATTTCTTACTATGAGATCAGAAATAAAACAAGTCACTAACCTTTCACTTTTAGAAATATACTTACTGGAACATTATGTACAATTACAAAAATTTTACAAAACCTCACCATTAAGAACGCACTGGTATTCCACACTTCATTAGTGGGCCTTACCCGATTACCAAAAGAATAACATAAAATAAAAATTCTCTATGTAATATGTTTATATTAATGGACACCTAATCTCTTATTTTTTGGTGCCTGAGATCGCAATGTCTGGCTCTATAGTTTTGTAAAGAAGACCCCCACCCCACCCATTAAACAGCTCAGCTGCTTACCTCTAAAACTGAGGTTTACATGTTTTCATAGCTTTAGAAATTTGTAAACAGAGGCATCCTCCATGCGGAAGCAGGCATCAAGAATCACTCCTAAAATGTCCGGGACATCATAGGTAATGACGTTATTGACATGAGACTGATGGCGAGCATGTACAGAATTCCAACAGGAACTCTGTAAAAGCCTTTTTTATTTCAGCTCTCTAATGCACTGCAACATACTAATTGGTGCCAAATATGTGTATTACAAGTCAATACATGTATCTGGCACCAATCAGTATGATGCAGGGCACTACAGAGCTGAAATAAAAAGGATTTTATGGAGTACCCACTGGAATTCAGTATGTGCTTGCCAGTGTTCTTGCTATAATGACATCACTCTGTATGACGTCCTGGCTATTTTAGGAGTGACTGTCAGCATCGGCTTCCACACAGAGAATGGGTTTGTTTACAAAATTTAAAAGCTATGAAAACGTATATACTTCATTTTAGAGGCAAGCAGCTGAACTGTTTAAGAATTGTTCAATGGTGGGGGGGGGGGTTCTTTACAAAACTATGGAGCCAGATTTTGCAATCTCAGGCACCAAAATACAAGGTTCTAGGTGTCCTTTAATTAGCCAAAATGCTACATGGTTTAAGACATCTGGTATAAACATTTCAAGTGTCCTCATTTCACCTCCTCAAAACTGCCCATTTCACAGCCATCCCACATGGAATGGTGCACAGCTGCCAACAGACAAAAAGCAGTGAACAAAAATAATTAAATAATATCCAAATATGATAAGCCAGTTTTCACTGATGAATTGCTTTTGACAGTGTTCTAAGCATGTAGCTCCCTGTCTGATGATGTGTCACAACATTCTGAGTATCAATGTCCTCCCATGACCCTCCCTGTACAGTTCTTTGAATCCTTTCTGTGGCATGGTTATTTGTAGCATCTGATACCATCCTGTGCACAGCAACGATACTCATCATCTCTAAGCACTGGGCCCAGATACTATTAATCTCCTGTCGTCAAGCAGTGCACCACTGTAGTGAGCTGGCCGATGGTGATTGAGGAAGAGGAAGATCCTCTGTGTTCGATGGTTAATTATTAAAAAAAAAGACAAAAATGGGATAAGGTATTCAAAGAACTGTGTGGGGAGGATGTTTGAGCTCAGATGGATAGGTGGGTGTTTACTTTTTTAGATGGTGCAAATGAAGTCCGGAACACTCATCATAAAGGACATGGGTACCCAAGAGCTACTACCTCCTTGGCTTAGCAATCAGTGGAAGTTGTAGACTTCTAAAAAATATGCCATAGGCAGGAACAGTGGGGAATGGATTACTATAGCACCTCCCCCGAATGTATTACTCAAGCAAATATTTCTCCCCCCAAAAAATACCATAATGGTGCAGGCAGGAATGGAGGGATCTGGATCAAAGTAGGTGCCATGCCTTTAAATCATCCCCTCCACGTACTTACCCAAACTTCTAGAGGTTACATTACTAACATACTAAAATGCCAGCAGAATAGGCCTAATGGTCTTTCGTCTCTGCTTGTTTGGTCAGCCCCAACCCTAGGAGCTGACCTTGCTGCCCCCCCTCCCTCTCTGGCTTCTCCCTTACTAGTCACGGATAGTCTCGCTGCACTGGTTTTTGCTTCCAGAACCCTTCCCCTGTACCTGTCCCACCCCCTCTTGAACCCCTCCACCATCTCTGCCTCCACCAGCCCTCTGGGCAGCACATTCCATGGCTCCACCACCCTCTCAGTGAAGTAGCACCTCCTCCTTTCTCCCCTGAATCTTCCCCCCTTCCAGCTTCCACCCATGCCCTCTAGTTGCCCCCCTCCTTCCTTCGGAGCACCCTGACTGCTCCTCCCCTATACACCCCCTTCATGTACCTGAAGACCTCTATCATGTCCCCTCGGTCTCTTCTCTCTTCCAATACGTACATATTTAGCTCTTCGAGCCTCTCCTCATAGGTCCTTTCTCCCAAGCCAGAAATCATTTTGGTTGCCCTTCTCTGGACCCTCTTCAGGAGTTCAATGCCCCTCTTTAAATGTGGCCTCCAAAACTGCACACAGTACTCGATGTGTGGCCTCACCAAGCAGTTATACAGTGAGAGTATCACTTCCCTCCTTCTGGAGGTGATCCCCTTAGCGATGCATCCAAGCATCCTGTTGGCCTTTGCCACTGCCCTCCTACAAGTCTCCGAGTTGTTCATCTTGACATCCACCACCACCCCCAGGTCCCTCTCAGCCATCAATACTTCTAGCGTTCCCCCCTTCCCCAAGGGTGTACACTTGGCCCGGATTCTGGCTCCCAGGTGCAGTACCTTGTACTTCCCTGCATTGAACCTCAGCTTCCACTTTCTAGACCACCTTTCCAGAGCCTCCAGGTCCCGCTGTAGGGCCACCCTCCCCTCCTCCCCATCCACCACCGCCCCCAGTTTTGAGTAATCCGCAAAGAGGCTCATCTCACTCCTGATACCCTTCCTTATGTCAGAGACATAAGCGTTGAACAGAAGGGACCAAAGGACCTATCCCTGAGGGACTCCACTAATGACCCTCCTTGGGGACGAGACTATCCCACCAACCAAGACCCTCTGAGTCCGGTCCTGGAGCCAACTGCTTATCCATCTGATCATCTGGTTCCCCACCCCCATTTCTCCCAGCTTATCCAACAGGCCCCCATGAGGAACAGAGTCAAACGCCTTGCTGAAGTCAAGAAAGAGGACGTCCACCGGTCTACCCAGGTCCAAGGCACTTGTCACCCACCCATAGAACTCCACAAGGTTTGTCTGACACAATTTCCCCAGGACGAATCCATGTTGTCTATCGTCCAGGCACCCCAACTTTTCCAGGTCCCCCCATGTCTCTTCTTGATGATGCCCTCCATCACCTTGCCCACCACCGATGTCAGGCTGACGGGCCTGTAGTTCCCTGCCACCTCCCTTCATGCCCCCTTGTAGATAGGCACTATATGTGCCACCTTCCAGTCCTGGGGCACCCACTCTGTCCTCAGAGAGATGCTGAAGAGCTCCGCCGGGGGTTTTGCCAGGACATCCACCAGTTCCTTCAGCACTCTGGGATGTAATTTATCTGGCCCTGGTGCTTTCTCTGTCTTAAGGGACCTGAGGGCTTCCCTCACTCTCTGCCATGATTTCGACCTCCGCTACCTCCTCCCCCTGCTTTGCCTTCCCCCCACCTGCCAGTGATGCCTCCCCCAGACCCGCCGAATGGTAAGGGTCCCCCCTCCTCAGTTTCACCCTCTCCTCCCATGTATGATGTAGCCCCCCCCATTTTCCTTGGTGAAAACTGAGGCGAAGTACTCATTTAGTATCTCAGCCTGCTCCCCCAGGTCTTGAGCCCATCCCTCCCATTTTAATCCTGCTAATCTTCCCCTTCACCTTTTGTTTTTCCCCAATGTATCTAAAGAACCCCTTTTTCCTGCTCCTAATTGCCCTGGCCAGGTTCTGCTCCTTCCTTGCCTTAGCCGCCATCACCACCCTAGTGACCCTTCTGGCCATCAGCTCATACTCCCCTCGGTCTCTTTCACTCCTTGAGCACTTGAATTGCCTATAGGCCACCTTCTTTCCCCTCACCATCTCCTAAACCTCCCTGGTCCACCAGCAGGGTTTTCAGGCCCTACCGCATTTTCATCTTACTCTTGCGCAGGTGCTGGTAGCATTCTGCACCCCCCCCGATGATTTCCCACCTACTGTCAGTGTCCATGTCTGGCCCAATCCCATCCAAGTGCTCCTTAAGGATCCTTCCCATTTTCTTGAAATCCGCCCCCCTGAAGTCAGTTACCTCTATCTTTGTGCAGCCTTCTACCCCTCCTAGGTTCAGGCAGAACCAGACCGTGGCATGGTCACTTCCGCCAATGGGTCCCTTACCTCCAGGCCCCCAATCTGGTCACTGTCTGCCAGGACCACATCCAGTATCCTCTCCTCCCTGGTCGGTTCCCCTACCTGCTGAGTTAGGAACGCGTACTGAAAGACATCCAACAACCTCTGTTCCCTGGACCCGAGGATGTCATAGTCTCTCAGTCTGTTCCTGGCATGTTTAAGTCCCCAACACCATCACCCTTCCCCTTCCCAATCTGCAGTGTCTCCAAACATCTGCCACCAGACTCTCCTCCAGCTCCTCCGCCAGCACAGGGTGTCTATGCACCACTCCTATTTTTACTCTCTTGCCCCCCCGTTATCAAGGTGTCCCAAATTGCCTCCACAGTTCCCTCCGCCTCCTCCATTCCTCCTATGGCGGTGCAGTTTTTGACTATTATTGCTGCCCCTCCTCCTCTTCCCTCCCCCCTGTTCTTCCAGGACATGGTGTAACCCTCCAGGTTCAGGTCCCAGTCATGCCCTGTGGTGGCCCAGGTCTCAGTGGCTGCTGCCACATCCACCGCTCCCTCAGTTAGCATCGCCTGGAGCTCAGGTATTTTATTGCCCAAGCTTCTGGCATTTAGCAGGACTACCTTCCACCCTTTCCCTATACTTCTGTTTTCCCTGCTCGTGTTCCCATGGGGATTCTGTCTTCCCCTGGTCCGCACCTTACCAGTTGGCCTTTTCCTGCATTCCTGCAGCTCCCCGGGGGGGTGGAGACAGGGTCCCTGCTTTATCGGACCCCCCCCAACAGGCTTTTCTCTCATCCCCCCCTTCACAAGTTTAAACCCCACCTTTCATCACTGAACCCCTCTATTTTCAACTTAAAGATTTCCTTCCCCTCCGAATTGAGATGGAGCCTATCTCTAGCATACAACCCCTTATCCTCCCAGATCTCCCCCCAATCCCCAATCAACCCATACCCTCTGGCCCCACACCATTCCCTGAGCCACTGGTTTATCACCCTAATCTTCCTCTTGTGTTCCCCACTAGCCCTTGGCACCAGCACGATTTCCAAGAAGGAAACTGGGCATCCTATATCATGACAGACCCTGGCAAGCTCCCTGAACAATGCCTGTTTCTCTAGCTCACCATTCCCCTCAATGTCATTGGTACCAGGTGGACCAGTATGTCCGGGGAACCTCTACAGTCCTTTGCCAGCTAATATACCTCATGCTTGGCCCTGTGCACTGTTAGTCCAGGGAAACATTTTGTTCTAACCGGGCAGGCTTCTCCCGCCCTATATCATTTGATCCATCTGATCATGGAATCATCCAACAGGAGCACTCTGGCCACCCCTTTTCCTCCATTCCCCCCCCTTCCATGTCCCTCATCCTTTCTACCGGCCCCTCCCCCAGCCGGCTCCTTGCTCCTCCCCCTATCTAGGTGCCACCTGTCATCTCCTCCTTATTTACCCTGGCCACCCCCTCCGCTCCCCTCCGATCCTACGCCTCTCATCCTCCCGAGTATCCTTCTGTACCTCGCTACCCCCACCATTACTGCTCATGACTGGTCCTTTCCCCCATCTGCTAAACTAGCCTGGATCGTCCTCCCTTCCTTCCCTCTTCAGCCCCTCCTTGCTTGTCGTGCTCCCCACATTCACCCTGGAGCTCCAGCACTTTATCCTTTGCAAGTAGAAAATGCCACAGAGTACCAAGGTACTTTTACACAAATTATTCAAGGCAGGAAATGGTAGTTCAGGGGTCATCCAACAAGTTTAAATTCATTTAAAACAAATTTATGTGAAAAGGAAAAACATTCTCAGCTGTGAACCTTACTTTTTAAACAAGTACAGACTATGGGCCACATATTCAGATGAGATGTGCAGTGCATCCCTGCATGCGCTGCACATCTCCAGACTTCGTGGAGTGGGCCCGGGGTGTGGCCATATACAAAGGCCACCAATGCACCCTGCACCCCCAACTGCACCACCTCGCACGATATTGTGATGCACCTATGCAAATGAGGAGTTCCCTATGCATAAGCAGTGCATCACAATATTTAGCCCCCCAAAACGTAACTATGGCTGGCTGTGCTGGCGCATAGTTATGCTTTTTAAACCCTACTTTAACTATACATGGGGCAGGTTGGTGCCCCGTGCACAATCTAGGGCTGGTACACAGTCCCTCCCCAGCCCCAAACACAATGATCAGTAAAAAAAAACACATCCTCATTCTCTGGTATAGTGGTTCTCATTTAATACAGTAACCCACCATCTTGCTTCCCCCAACCCGACCGAGTTGGAGATTGAGCATAGCTCACCTCATTACCGTTAGCTGCCGACTGACCAGAGTAGAGTGTTGCATAGTATATACACGCCCATTGGTTGACCGTCAACCAATGAGTGTGTACTATATACCGTGCAAGCACTTCTGTACAGTTCAGTCAGCGGCTGGCCAGTGCAGTGTGAGGTGGGCTGTGCTAGTCGCTGGCTCAGGTTGGGATGGGGGGAACGGGCTGGAGGGTCACTGGCTAATGGGGTGAGGGGGTGGGGGACCACTAGACTACCAGGGAATGGGGATCATGTTTTTTTTTTATTGAGCATTTGCATGTTTGGGCTGAATGTTGCCCATGGGGGCTACACTGCATACAGGTATGCACCACGCATTCCACTATGGGCAGTCGTTAGCCCCACACCCTGGATGCATTGTGTAGCACTTGCTGACCCCCTCTTGTGCTGCACAGAGCATCCAGGGTCCGATATTCAAACAGACTGTGCGATCTTTCAGATCGCACACACTGTTTGAATATGGTGCCAGAGCCAGCTGGCCTGTTTTTTTTGTGCGGTACATTGTTTTACGTGCGCATCCAGTCAGCTCTGAAGATGGGGCACAGTGATTTTGTCTACACACACACACACACACACACACACACACTGCATTTCTGGCTCAACAATCAACACAATCACTCCAAAAAAGTGGCTTACATACTAGCTCACCCAGGGTCATCCAACCAGGTTATATTTATTTAGAATGGAAACATACACAATGTCGGCAGGAAAAGACTATTGGTCCAGACAGTCTGCCCCGTGTGAATTCTACCTCAAGATTTAATGTCGAGACAAGGGGCTCGATTTTCAACAGTTGTCGCAGGGCTGGCATCAAGCCTTGTGTCTACCCCGTTCTTTGGCGCAGCTGTACCAAACTTCCTTGGAGCAACTGAACCTGATTTTAGTACACTGGGGGCAGTTACGGCACTTTCTACACTCTGCGGCGGCTTGCACCAAATGTGTGGCGCAAGTCCCGTAAAAATGGTCCGCAGCATGCTGCAAGTTAAACCGGGGGGAGCCGGTCTAACTTTCGGTATTTGGTGCACAGGACTGAAAATCCCTATCGGTACTGGAAGAACGCTGCAAGTCCCATGTGCCATCTGATCAGCAACCCAGCGGCCTGCAGCGTTCTCAGTGTTTTGAAAATCGAGCCCAAGATATAAAACATATTTACGTAAATCCAAAAAAAAAACAGTCTCATTCCTGTGAGCTTTTTTATACAAGTACAAACCTCAACCAAACTACAGACTTACACACACACACACACTTCTTCAAAAATAAAGTGGCTTGCATACTGCTGACTGACTACCTCCCTGCTGCCCATTTTTCCCTTCCACAGAATTTCAAGAAACCCAGGTCTTAAATATAACACTCTCTGCACTGAAGCAGAGAGTACCTTGCTGCCTTGTATCACCACTGGTCCAGTCTCCCAGTTCCCCCACTTTCTGAAGTCCTCCATTGAATGGTGTGTGCATAGCTTCAAAAAGTAAGGGACCATTACCTTACTTTATCACTTTTAAATGTTCCTAAATTGTTTGTTAAATAAAATTCACCCCCTTAAGTTCAGAGGCACTGACAATTTCAGTTGATTTGCATTTGTACCCCTCCCCCACCCCTGGACAAGGCTGAAAAGCGGTACTGTCCAGCTCTCATTTCCTGGTCAACAAACATTAAATAATTAAATAAATTGTTTCTGCCTCTTTGAATCTCTCTTGGGTCATGCCTGAAAACAGGTATCCACTTATGACTCTTAGTGCATTTACTCAGTTACCAAAAATTAAATAAACAGTGACATCAGCGACCGGTATGGCTGCTTGAAATGGAGCTCCTAGACGGCCCAGTGGTGCAGATGGCTGAGGCGCTGGATGCCTTATCTTGCACCACGCCGGTGACTCTAGTTCGGGAATGGGACTCGGGTAGTCTGGGAGTTGTCACGGGGAAGGAGTGGGAGCAGGATTGAGCAGCCGGAAGGCAGCTCTCCTCTACCAGGATGGTTGCCACCTTCCCTATAGTCCCACTGCCATCAGGTGGAGGTCCAGTGGTCAGCATAGGCATAGGGGGTGACACACAGTGGGAGGGCACTTCGAGACATGGCGTGCGTGTGCCTCCACATGCTCACGTGCATCCAAAGTACGGGGACGGGCTACAGGGAAAAAACGAGAAAAACACTACGAAACATATATACAAAGAAATGGAGCTCCTGATCCTCACCAACTATATCTAGTTGCATCTATAAGCATCAGCACTTGTTTTGAGTTTAAACTTATAGCCATTGCCTTTTTCCTAGCCATAGACATGGGGGGTGCAAAGAAATCAACGGCAAAAGAGATTCTTAAGCACTCAGGCAAAGCAAAAGCCTGCAACCCTGAAGCCTCAGTCCCACATTCTTCTGGGCCTCCAACCTGACCTTGGGCTCAGGTGAGTATGATGAGAACTGCCATTCTGAGTGGGGATCCCTAGCAAGCAAAGCCAACAGCTAAGATAGGGTTACCACCCATTCTGATTTTCGCAGGACAGTCCTGATTTGGGCAGCTGTGTCCTGCAAAAAAGCATGAACAATACTACATGTCCTGACTTTACAGTAGAAAAAATATTTTCTAACTTTCCATTAGATGTTGCAGAAAACTAAAATACCTTAACTAAAATACCTTAACTCATTTGCTCCCGGTGGCCATTTTGGGTCCGATCTAGCAATGGATGTTTCCGACGCCATATGGCGACTATGGGAACAAATGTGTTATAATGATAAGAAACAATAGAAGCAACTAAGAAACTGCAATACTTAACCTTAATTCTGATTATATAGAGAAAAGAAGTCTGTTGCATTGTTCGAGGTACTGTCCTGCGAAAAATCATGTTTCAGTAAGAAATGTCCCACTTTGGGCTTCTTAAAAGGTGGTAACCCTAACTGTGACATTCTGCATCTCCTGCATCATATTGAAAGTAAAGTTTTGGGGATTCAGAAGGCTCTCTGTCACCTTGAACAGTGCACCTCAGATGTCGAGACTAGAGTTGGGCAACTACATGGTGAGCATAAGGCCTATGAGACATCTTTGGCCTACCTACATCAGTGAGAGAGAGAGTGATCACATAAAGGGCAGAAGACACCCACAGAAATAATGTGCACCTCTTCAGATTCCCTGAGGGAGCTGAGCAGAACCACATGGGGGGGGGAGGTTCTGGATGCATGGCTAAGAAAATAGCTAATCCTGAAAGAGGGCTTTGACTCAAGAATAGGAACAACTCACTGTACTGTGTGTCCAAAACCTTAACATGGTGTGCCCCCATTCCATCATCATTAAATTCTTACAATATCCTACTAAGGAAAAAAATAGTTTGAGAGGCTTTAAAAAAAAAAAGACCTGAACTTAGACAGCCAGGGGATCTACACTGGCCAAAATTTCCTGTCTCTTATGCTTGTTAAGTGTAAGAAAGTCCACGCCATCATAAAACAACTCAGACTCAAATACACTACCCAACAAAATTAATTGTTATGTAGCAAGAGGGATCAAAACTGTATGAATCACTATTCACTACTAGTAAATACCTTCAGTTTCAAGGTGTGAAGCTCCCAGATTTTCAAGAAGAGACCGCAGAGAAAGAAATAACAGATCTCTTATGGTCCTTACTAGTACCTGCCGTTCGGGAGGTAAAAGAAGACTGGAGAGTCTAGTGCCTCTACAATCAGATCTCAAATGCTTATTACAGCTTTCCAAACAAAAGAAAACCTCATGAGTGCCTGCATCGGGAACAGTTTAATATAAATTAAAACATGCCACTATCCTTGCCTCAACATGCCCTATAGTGGGCTGGCCCAGTGGTGCTGAGGGCGCAGGCATCTGCCTTACCTCACACCACGCCGGCAACCCAGGTTCCGGAGCAAACTCGGGTCGGCAGGGAGAGGATCGGATCAAGCGTCCGGAGAACTGCTCTCCTCTCCTGGGAGGGTGGGCTAGGATTTCCCCACTTCATAGCGGCTCCCAGTGGAGACTGAGAGCACTACACCAGCAGGGGATGTACGTAGGTGAGAGATGATGGTGGACGTCTGCGGGCGGGTGCAGGAGTGTGCCCGTCATTGCATGTCTGCACCTCGGGGGAACAAGGAAAAACCCTGGACCGTAGGAGGATGATAGCACCTCGAGGAGTTGGCCCACACACCCACTGATGGACCCTGCCCGACCAGCTCTCCCGGGTCTTTCTCCACTCATTAGCCTTGATCAACTAGACTCTAGAAAGTGCACCAGGTAGAAGAAGATGGCCCCACCTCGGGTGGCGCCGAGCTGGGGGGTTGGTTGAAGGGGCTGTTTGGAGTAGGAGGGTACCCAGCACCCCGATTCCCTGGTTGGGAAGGCCTCAGGCAGGGTAATAAAGGAGCCAACTGAGGGAGGTTGCCTGAGGGAGGTCCTATGATCCAGTGACCGGAGGGACAAAGAATTAAAGAAACAAAAAACATGCTCTATAGATCTGCGTCACCCTCCTTTGACTTCTACCCTCCCACCCAGCAGTATACTTTCAAGCCCTTATCTTGCAAGTGGCAGTCTTTGGATGAGGCCTGGTTCTAAGGCTTTGGGGCAGTTCAGAGGTACCTTGATGTGTGCTCAGAGACTCCAAAGAAGAACCTAAGTTATCTCAGAGGCAGAATCTATGTGACAGTCCTTGTTGGCTCCATGGAGGAGTTTCTACAGATGCTACTGCTAACTACCACCCTTGGGGCCTCCCTATTGGAGGAAGCACCTGCTTCTAGGGCTGCATGCCATTTTCGGAACTCTGCTGTTTGAGTCATGACTGTCGGTAGGCAAATGGCATATTGCAGACTGCTTGAACTAATGCTCCACTCCTGCCCAAGCCTTACTGTCCACTTCACTTCAATTTGTAAGAAAGCCACTATTGTTCAGAAGAGCTTCACTCAGCAAACTTTAGAGCATCCCACGGCACAGACTTGAACAGTCTGGTAGGTGCATCAACACCAAGCAGGCACCCCAGATTCAGGGCTGCTACTCAGGACAATCTATAAACAAGACTAGGTGGAAAGTATCATACATAAGACTTTTAAAAGGACAACTTGGCAAACTTGGGACTATTTAGGAACTGTTGATATTGCAAGGGGGTGGGGTAGAGGGGGTCTGGGTAGTGGGATATTTTGTTAATATTTTGGCAAGGGTTCACTCTTTCTCAAAGGTTTAAAAAAAATTTTTGCTGATGGCCTGAAGTTACCATAGCAGCCATAAGGGTCCCCTGATTAAATTGTTGTTCTGTTCTGCATTGCTTGGCATCGGGACAGCTTAATGGAGCGAGGGGGGTGTGGAGCTGCCCGTGGGAGACCTGCCCTCCCACGGTAGGGGAGGGGGGGTTCTGTGGCCTAGCCGATATGGCCCTGATTGTTTGGTTGGTGGGGGGGAAGGGGATGAGAGGACTGGAAGCCTCTTTTGATCTTAGAGAGGCCACACATAGTCAGAGAGTATTAACCTCTCTTCTGTCCCAGTGTGGGACCTTTAGGGGCTCTCCTGTATTCAGAACCCTCAGGGTCCAATAGGCTGACAATTTTCTTGCCTACTTTTGTGCCACTGGTACTGGTCTCTAAGAGGCTTTAATGTCACACTGTTCAATGTTGTTATTTTTGATTGTTACTGTTCTCCTGTTCTCTATCTTTGCTTAGTGGGATACAGAATGTTTGGTGGGGAAAGGACTTGTCTCTGAGGGAGTGGGGGTTATAGGTACGAGCTCTTGTGTATGTATATCTAATGATGACTGCTGTGAAGGTATGTTCCCTTAGTGCTAAAGGGATAAATAATGTAGTTAAATCAGCAAAAACTCTGCAAGAATCAGTGGGGCAGAGGTGTGATGTGGGCTTATTGCAGGAGACCAGACTCTCCTAAGTTGAACATTCAAACCTCTGTAGGAGCTGGGTAGGGGCAGTTTATTCTGATGCAAGCCCATCAGAAAAAAAGTGGGGGCGCTGTGGAGCCTGAGCAACATGGACACAGAATTCAGCAGCTCTGCATTAATAAAAAATAAACTAGTTCTTATCTTAGTTTTTTTTTTTTGAGTTATCTATTTTCTCCCCTACCTTGTCCCAGATCCACCTCTCCTTCAGGTAGCCAAGGTCGCAGGTACTCCTCCATTTAGCCCCCTCGAGCCCTCACCTCATGTTGTAGCCAACCCCTGAGGTAGCTCGGCATTACCCTCTCGCCGAGTGGGTCCCTCTCCTCCGAGGGGGAAGGCATTGGTGGGGGCAGCCCAGCACACTATATTTTTACTTCAGCCTCAGGGCACTGTTGAGGTGGACTAGCCTGCTGGAAGCCTGGAGGGTGCCAATAGACCGGATGCCGTCATCCAGCCAATCGGGAGCGTTTTTTCCCATTTTCTGGCACTTCTCACATTGCAACACTTTCTGCAGTGCTCCCAATCTCCATTGGGGGATGCTGCAGAGCGAAGCAGGCATGTAACCCACCCCAGGAGAGAAGAGCAGTCCTACGGACATTCAATCCTCCCCTTCCCCTGCCGACCCTCAGCGACCTGAGTCGTTCCCGAATCCGGGTTGCCGGCGTGGTGTGAGGTAAGGTGCCATCGCCTCAACCCTCTGTGCCACTGGGCCAGCTCTTATCTTAGTTTTAAGTAAAAACTGATCAGATTAAACAGCACCGATCAGTGGCTAAAGTCCTCAGCAGCACGATGGGCAATCCCAAAAAAGGAAACCAAATGGGAGATGGATGGAGAGACCCAGGAAAGTCTGTGACAATGGGGCATACTACCAGATCCTCTCAACCAGGACTAACCGACGGAGGCAGCACTGTGACAGGGCCCGTCCCTGCCACTGTGACTTGGGACCTTTTTCTCTTCTTAAACCTCTGGTTGCAACCACTTTCCTGTTTCTCTTTATGCTGTCCCTGTTCTTCTGTATGGAGGCAGGCCACCTCCTTACAAAACTCCCCTCTCCCCTTTCTTATCCCTGCTGTTAAAATTTTCTCTTCAATTCCTGGTTCCTTGTCTATTCATGTTACCCTGAGTTCCTAAGTAAAAGAAACTCTATTACACTAGCAGCACATTATGAATAAAGGCATTTGTAAACTGCAGGTACCTGTGATGTAAAGGTAGGCTAAAGGAAAGCCCATATTGTGTAAATAAATTCCCCTAAAACAGTGTTCCTGCTCAGAAATGCCAAGCTAGCACTTGTATGGAAAATTCCTCTTTTTCTTAGAAAAGTGTCTCTGTTAGACAGACTAAGCTGTTAGCTCCTGGCTGGACTCTGTGTTTTAAAAAAAACACCATTTGGTGCTCCTTTTGGTGAAACAAAAGGAATAGCAGTTAGTTTGCTTTGCTTCTGTTGATTAAAAGCTGTTTCTGTTTAAGGAAACAAGGAGTGGAGCTGCAGCCAGTTGTTTTGCCCCTAAAAATATGTTTGAAGATTTCAAACCACAGTTGAAGCTAAACTAACTCCTGTGCTGCAAAACACCTGAAAAAGGAAGAAATAGTTACAGGTTTACTGTGTTTTTAACATTTCTGTGTCCTGGTAAACCAAAGAAGGTTTTGTTACTGTAAACCTAGAAAGAACTGAAACCCATAAACAAACAAGGAAGTTACCAGAATGCTGTTACTGAGCTGCTCCTTGGAAGCTAAGAGAAGGCCTGCTTGCTAGCAGCTCTACAGCAGAATGAGAGCCCCTGAAGGGAGTGAGCGGCCCCTAGTGGTCTATATTTAAAGAGGGCAAACTGTCAATCAAATGTTAGGTGACTGTTGTTTGTATCAAATCCTTTATACAGAGTTTTTATTGTATAAAAAGTTCAAATGAAAGTTTGTATTGATGTATGAAACAAGGTTACACTAATGAACACTATTTTGAAAGGTTATTCATTGATTTTACCTTGTTCCAAAAGAATACTGGGTCACCTGATCAAGGAGGCTGGTATATAAATCCTACCTCTCCAGGTGGCAATTTAGATGGGGTCAGTTCTTCCTGACCCAGCTGGAGGGAAGTTCCAGTCTGTGAGTGAAGAGAAGTCTTTGGAATTACCATTGATTGTTTATTATTTTGATCTTTTGTTTTCTGTATTTATTTTTACTTTTTGGTGCTGTAAATAGTTTATGAAGTAATAAACATCCCACCAAACAAACAGTGGGTTGAACTTAAACTGCTGCTTCTGTGAACGTTATTTGTCTGCCTGTAGACCCACCCTATAACATGCACCAAGGAGACTTTACAATCCTTTGGCAGACAAATACAAGCGCTCCTATTGTCGGTGACCAGAGTCAACAATAAGCTGGATGACCTTTCCGGGTGACTGACCACTACAGAAACGGCAGTCGATTGTCTCAAAGAAGTGGTGGACGACCTAAAAAGGAAAGCAGATAAATGCACCGCCATGACGTTTGGCAGAGCCAAGGAAACGCAGCACACAAACACCTGGCTGGAACAGCTCAAGAACCAGATCAGAGGTGTAAACCTTCAGATTATCAGGCTGCCTGAGGGTCTGGAAGGAGACAACCCGTATATGTATATTCACGACTGGCTCCAAGAGCAATTGGAGAGGCAGAGTCTACACACAGAATGGCATGCGGTGAAGGCCTATAAAATTCAGCTGCATGGCCAATAACCGAGGGAGTTCCACGAGTACCGATGGCAGTCACAGACAGCAAGGGTTCCAGGGACTACATTATAAACTGGGCCAAAAGAAATGGCCCACTTACAGCTGAAGGACATACCATCTATGTTTTCTCATACGTGTCATTTGCTACCTGCCAAAGATGTAAAAAATTTGACGGTGTGAAGCTGAAGCTCAGAGAACTGAATATCCCGCACACTATCTTATTCCCCACAAAGCTACACCTGATTCACAAGGACAAGGTTTTTATCTTTACTGACCCAGTGGATGCAGGCAAATTGACTGCAAAACTGGAGGCCTCCCATATGCGGAATAAAAACACACTTGAGGATCCAGATTCAGACCCTTGGACAGTTCTGAGGACTCACCATCTGTGAGAACACCTCTCTGTTTGTGGGCTTAGTACCGACTGATTTGAATGCTCTTTATTCTAGAGAGCTAGTTACAATAGAGAGGGAAGGGGGTAGAGCTCTGCATCATTTAGGAATTTAATAAGCCTTTTCTGAAAAAGATAATGTTCTGCTTCTCTGCCTATCATTCTCTCCGATTTTATTTCTGTTTTCTTTTACTAGCTGTAAGATAAATTAAGTGGTCTGTACTGAAGGGGGGAAATAACTGTTAACCGCCACTCACCGAAGATTTTTTACAGTAGATATTGATGCAACTGAATTCTTTTCCCGTGTCCAGATTAAAATTGCTGAGGTTGATCCTCACAAGGGGAATTCTTTAGATTGAACTCTGGTACCTTTATGCCCAATTTTGGACTTGGCTTTATGTTATTTTAATACATACGTGATATATATACTTAAGGTATCTACCACTTGCTAATGGGTTACAGTTCCACAGTTGGATAGAAATTAGAGATTTAAGTGAGACATTTAGCATAGCCCTCTCAATTAGTCATGTTCCTGGAGATACTAGTATCCTTCTTATTTTAACCTGTGTATGTACTGCAAATTTTTCGATGTTTCCAGGATGGGAAATGTATAATACTGCACTGTGGTTATTATGCAAAACAATAAAAATTAAATAAAAAAAAAAGTGGGGGTAGACATATTGATAAAAAAGGGCCTTCCATTTCAGTTAACTCACATGCAAGTAGATAAGACAGGTAGGCTAGTGCTGATTTCAGGTACTATGGGAGGAAGTGCAAGCCACACTGTTTCCACCTAAGTTCCAACTCCACCCAGTGCAGAATTTTTCAGAGGGGAGTTTTAGACTTTGGCACAGTTACCTGAGGGGCAAATAATCTGTGGAGGAGATTGAGACTGTGTGGAAAACAATACCTTGGACAGAAATCCAGCAACCCCTTCCCCAAAGGAGAGCAGGCATGCTCTAAATTACTCAGAACATTAGTGATGGAGGGTGGGTGTGTAGATCCTTGGTGCTTAGACAACCCAGGAATCAGAAAGTTCACCTTTTATTCCCCCCTCTTCCAATGCTTATTCCAGGCTGGACTGTTTTTATACCTAGAAACAGTGGGCCTTCACTTTTAAAGATGTCCAGGCACACACAATTTCCATCTCAGACTACACCATGATTTCTTGTGCGTTGGAGTTGGGGCCCTCGGATAGCAAAGGTTGATTGCAGAGTTACTCGATGAAGAGGTTTTTGTTAATGCTACTAGAAGTGTACCTGGCAGAGAACAAGGAAGAGGACACCCATACCAAATATACATGGGATAGTGTCAAGGCTGTCTTTAAAGAATAGATATGTTCTTTAAGTATGGCAGGGACATTTCAGTATTTGATTCGCTGTGGGTGGGTACGGAAACTATATCAGACCACAAGCCAGTGTTTGCTAGCCTGGACCTCCAACTTCCCAAAAAATTTACACACTGGAGGTTGAACACAAGTTTACTTAGAGACGAAAACGTTAAAGAAGAAGTAAAAGCAATAATAAAGAACACTATTCAGTTTAATGAGTCTCCAGAGATTACCCCTCAAATTCTATGGGATACGGTTAAGACACTAGTAAGAGGGAAACTAATTTCAATAGCTTCCTATAAAAGAGGGGAGAGAAAAGCAAAGAGAACAGATCCAAACGGAACTTCGAGAATTGGAGAGCAGCAGAAAAAAATTCGAGGTGGAGAGGGAAGGGAGATAAGGGATCTCACACAGAGACTACAACGGATGCAACTCATAGAAACGAGAGGACACTAACACGCATAAAACAGGCATACCATGAGGGGGGCCAAGAGCTTTTCGCCTTCTGGCCTCACCGCCTGAAACAGCACACAGCTAGGGCAAATATTACAGGAATAAGACACCCGGTACAGGGAAATACGGCATAAGTGGGAACAAATAGCAGAGAGCTTTGTGGTATATTATAGAAAACTCTATCATCCTCAGCAGAACACAAGACCTACAGAGGCAGCTCAATTTTTGGAGGCCCTCCATCTGCCGGGGCTTACGGAGGCCCACAGGAAGACACTGGAACAACCAATCACAAGTGGGGAAGTAATTGACACCATAGGAAGGTTAAAAACAAATAAATGCCCGGGCCCGGACGGTTTTGGAAGGGAATTTTATAAGACATTTCAAGCAGATCTGAACCCTTTATTACATACAGTATATAACCAAATATGGTTAGAGGGGGTTAGTGTCCCACCATCCTGGAACTATACTTCCATATCGGTAATACCAAAGGAGGGGAAGGATCCACGGGATTGTGGATCGTATAGGCCGATCTCTCTACTTAATGTAGATTATAAGATTTTTACTGCAATAATAGCGAGGCGTCTGCAAACCTTCTTGCAAGATATTATACATCCAGATCAAACGGGCTTCGTGGAGGGTAGGCAGGCACCAGAGGGAGTGAGGCGAACCATAAACATTATTGATATAATAAATAGGGCAGGGTGCCAACCTGTCTTATGAGCCTTGACGGAGAAGGCGTTGATAAAGTGGACTGGAACTTCCTTTTTCTGGTGTTGGGGAGGATGGGATTCCCAGGGACATTTATAGAAACAATCAAAACCCTGTATGCTGCCCCGCAGGCTCACGCTAAAGTTAATGGTGGGATCTCACAGAGATTCACACTTGGCCAGGCACTAGGACAGGGCTGCCCATTGTCCCCTACTATTTGATCTTTACATAGAGCCATTAGCCCAAGCTATAAGGGAATCGGAGGAGATAAGAGGATAGACGAGGTGGGGAGGAGCATAAAATATCCTTGTATGCAGATGATGTCCTTTTGTATAATCTAACCCGGAGGTTTCCATCCCAAAAGTGTGGGAACTCATAGATAAATTTCACCAATACTCAGGGTATACACTAAATAAAAACAAGACAGATGTCTTGAGATTTTACTACCACCCCACAGAGAAGATACTCCAAACCCTGAAGGTACACTGGAACAAGGAAAGGATCAATTATTTAGGTATACAGATCCCTAAAAATCTTATGCTGTTGTATGCAAATAACCTGGAACATACAACAAATCTGACTAAACAGGACATTAAAAGATGGGAGTCATTAAACCTCACCATTATACTCAAGGATACAGTCAGTATCGATGAATATACTCCAAATATCTTTATATGTTCCAGTGTCTTCCCATTAAAATACATAAGAACCAATTCCAGATTTGGCAAAGGATGATAACAAAGTTCATTTGGAGTGGAAAAGACCAAGAATAAAGGCGGGGTCCTACAATCAAATAGGAAAATGAGGGTCGAACGCATCGAACCTAGAGGATTACTTTTGGCCACACACTGAGGTGGGCCTTACTCTGGTCAATTGGTTCTTGTAAGGCGAGATGGAAAACAATAGAGGTAGCTTTAACGGATGGCGTGCGTTGGGAGCCAGAGTAATGGGAACTAAGGTGCAAGGTAGAGAAAGATATTAATTTATTAGCAGTCAGAAATACCCTAGGCTCGCTTAGAAGGCTATGGAATAAACACAAGGTGGATGGTGAGACCTGGTCATTGAGATGGTTTGCCTGGGATCCGGAATTCCTCCCAGCTAGGCTAGACCTCACCTTTGGGAACTGGAGAAGACTTGGATTGTACTCTCTGAGCCAGTTTCTTGAGGGAGAGGAGGTCATTGAATTTGCTCAGGTTAAAAAGGACTTCTCACTAAGACAGTCAGACTTCTTCAGGTATCTCCAATTAAGGTCGCATATACAGACCCTACAAAAGAAATACTTGAATCTGGCTCAAACAACGGAATTGAAAGATGTCATAATTGATATCTTGAATTGACTGAGTAAAGGGCATCATTTCAGCTATATATGGAGCTATGAGAGATCGGAGAGGGATCAAACTACTACGTATTAGGAACAGATGGGAGAAGGAAATAGGGGAACACCTGGAGGAAAGGACTTGGATGACTGCGTTGGCTGGGGCATCACGCACCACGCCCCTCTCCCTATTGGAGGAATATGAATGGAAGGTCCGGTAAGTACTTTCTTACTCCAGAAACACAAAGCAAATGGGAAAAGGAGGTATGGGGACGTGCTGGAGGGATGTGGGTTAATAAGGCAAATTACCTACATATGTTCTGGTCATGCCGATTCTACACATTATTGGAAAGATGTAGAAGCAAAGATAAAGAGATCCTACATATACAATCGCATCTAGGTCCGAAAAACTTAATTCTAGGATACTACCGAGGAAATAAGGGAGCAAATCGAACCTATCTCTGGAATATCTTGCTAGTGGCAGCCCATAAAGGTGTGACCAGAAGATGGCTTACCAATACCCCTCCGACAAAGCAGGACTGGGAATTAGTAGTAAAGGAAATCAAAGACATGGAAGAGCTGACATTTAGAATAAATTTGAGAGGGCAAACTTGGGTGGAGAGATGGACCCCTTGGTTTATAGGGACAGAAAATGAGGGAAAAGATTAGAGGAGTGGAAGGGAGGAGGGAGAGAGCAGAAGGTGGAGGAAATAAATGAGCAAGCAACCCAGTTTGAACTATTTTGGCCTCAATAGAGGGATGAACTACACAGAAACATCTAATTGGCAGAAGGATTGACCTGAAAACAACAAGAATAAAATAATAAGGTCTAAGGGGGGGGAGTAAATAGAAAATGTTGATTGAGTACTGTTCTCTTACACTGTGCAATGTACTAAAAGAATGATGAAATGTCTTGTAATGAATGTATTTAAGTGCCAAATATGCAATAAACATGAATATAAAAAAAAAAGGCTGTCTTTAGAGGACATACGATTTCCTACACCAGCTTCCAAAATAAACAGCACTGGGAGGGGTTTTGTAAGGTGGAAGATAAGTTAGCACAGTTGGAATCCCAGCATAACACAAAAAAAAAAAAAAACATGCAACCATTCCTTCATCCCCCAGTCACAACAAGTGCGAGAGGAGCTGAATAAGTGGGCCCTTAGGAAGGTGGACAACAAACTGTACTTCACTAATCAAAACTACTATGAGTCGGGTAATAAGGCAAGTCAATTACTGGCACTCTGACTCCAGAAAGAAGAGGCTGAGTGCTACATTTCCAAGATTGTCCCAGACAGTAACCCCCAAGTTAATCTCACACATTCCAAGTGAACTGCTGTGGAATTTCACAAATATTATGCCACTATCTATACCCCAGAACCAGAAGTGGGGCAGGTAGACATAAGACAGGTCCTGGATAAGGTTACTCTTCCCTGTCTCATGAAAAAATGAAGAGAAAGGTTGGAAACCCCCTTCAGGGAAGGGGAGTTTTTTTTTGGGGGGGAGGTTATTAAAAGTCTGAACAAAGGTTGCTCATGGGGACCTGATGGGTTCATTGTGGAGTTCCACAAACAATTTGCACCATAACTAACTCTAGTATTGGCAAAAGTGTGTAATTTGGCACATGAACTTGAACAGGTCACTGGTCAGGCCACATCTAGAGTATGGAGTTCAGTACTGGTGCCCACACCTCAAATAGGTCATTAACCTGATGGAGAAGGTACTGAGCAGGGCTACAAAGATGATAGCAGGTCAGCAGAGTAAGGCATATGAGGAGAGGTTGAGGGCACTGAACATGTACTCCCTGGAGGACGAGAGAGAGAGAGAGGAGAGAGAGAGAGAGGGAGATGGGGAGGGGAGGGGAGGGGAGAGGAGAGGGAGAGAGAAGGGACATGACTGAGACCTTCAAGTATTTGAAAGGGATAAATAAGGAGGGTCTCTTTGTTAAGTGGCAACTATAACACAAAGGGGCACAGCCTTAAGCTAGAGGGGGTTTAGGAGGGAGGTCAGGAAGCATTTCTTCACAGAGAGGCTGGTGGACACTTGGAATGCACTGTCAGCAGAGGTGGTCTCATTGAAGAGGGGCAGCTTCAAGAGAGGCTGGGATAGACATTGGGGGAAGGTAAGGATCATGGGTAGGGAGGAAGGAAAGGATGGGAGGAGTGGGGCATGGGGACAGGGTCAATAGCTCAAACTGTTGACCCTGCAATACAAACAGACTAGATAGACCAAATGGCCTTTTTCTGCTGGCTTCTTCGTATGTTCATATGTATGTATGAAGATGGAGAGCTGCCAGATACTTGGGGGGGAGGTGATCATCACAGTATTACCTAAGCCAGGGAAGGATGTGACCAAGTGCAGAAGTTATCAAGTTATAGGAGGCAGTATAGCGTAGTGGTTAATGGCACTGACCTGCTAACCTGGAGACCTGGGTTTGAATCCCATCTGCCCCCACTTGCATACTGTGCAACCCCGAGCAAGTCACTTAACTTTATTGTGCTCCCAGGTCGCACCTGGAAACAAGCTCTGGCTTAGTATGCCTTTCCTGGTTAAACAACTTTCCCTTATCATCCCATTTCCGTTTTGAATCAAGATGCAAAAACTTCCATGAAGGCTATAAGGAATAGGGTTCAACAGGTCATTCCAACCCTTCTACATCTGGGCCAAATGGGATTAATCCCGGGGAGGCACATACAAGATAAAATTCATAGACCACTTAATGTTATCTCTGCCTCCCGGCATCTCCCAGAAGACACTCAGGGAACTATCATTGTGATCGACACTGAAAAGGCATTTTAATGCCTTGACTGGAACTTTCTAGATGCCAACCTAGGCAAATTTGAATTCAGAGGCAAATTCTGACAGTGGATTAGAAATTTATATCACAATCCGGGTGAAAGTTAACGGGACCTTCTCACCCTGGCTCCCCATTAAATGTGGGACCGGACAGGGATGCCCTCTCTCCTTTTTGCTCTTAGCCTAGAGCCTCTAGCAGAGATGCTACAGCAATCAGAGGACTTTCATGGAATTCATCTGAAGGAGGAGGAAATTATAGTGACTCTATACACGGATGATACACTTTTATATGTCTCCAGTCCCGCTCAAAACATATGCAAAGTGCTGGAATTACTGCTTAGGTTTGGACAGGCCTCTGGGTTTAAAATAAATGAGACCAAGTTGGAAATAATATTGTTGGTCTCCTAGATGATCATTAAATTGAAACACCATAGCAGACTCAAATGGGTCACTAATGGGTATCAGTACTTGGGAGTTTGGATAACCTCAGATATGTCCAGATTATTTCAAACCAGTTATGCTCACCTCTTACCTGAGGTCCAAGTGGACTGCACAAGATTGAAAGAACTACACGTATCGGTGGTTGTGGCACAGGGGTGCAAAACCAACAACATGAATATCCTCCCCAGGCTTAATTTTGTATTTTCCTCTCTACCCCTAAAACTGGGAGTCCTATGAAATCCTGGCAGTCACTTGCTCGAAGTACAGTAGCCCAACTCCATTTGCTCGACATTCACTTGCCTGACAGTAGAAATCTGCCTGCGGCAGAGGTAATAATATTTAAGTAAGGGGGGTGCGGGGGCAAAGCTGCCTGAAACATTAAATCACCTCTGCCGTGGGCAAATTTCTACTGTTGGGCAGTGAATGTCGGGCAAATGCAGTCAAGCTATTGTACATTGGGTGAGTGACTGTCAGGATTTCATAGCAGATCCCCTAAAACTTCCCACCTCATTCGGGAAACCTCTTTTTCACACACTTCTAAATTTCTCTGGGGTGGGAAAAGACCTAGGATCAAATGGGACATTATTACCGCCCCCAAAAAGAAAGGTGGATTTGGTGTATCTGATATTTAGGTGTACTACTGGGTTGCCCAATTACAAAACTTCACAGCATACATGACAGATTCTGGTGCACTGAATTGAATGAGTATGGTGCAAGATGTTTTAGGACAGGTCAAAATTGCAGATGTCATTTTTATGGATAGAGACGCTCTCAAAACACTCCCGGTAGCCAACCCATGGATGAAGCTAACACTAAAGGTGTGGGATAATGTGTATATGAAATGTAAGCTCAGGATTGGCCTTAGTATATTAACCTCCATAAAAACTTGTCTTGCCTTTGGCCCACTCCAATTAGATACAGGCTTTCATAGGTGGGAGAGGAGAGGCCTCTGCTAGATGGAGCAGCTTTTTGTAGAGGAGCATATATAGTCTTTCCCCCAACTCATTCAGGAATTTGGCCTCTCTAAGCAGGACTTTTTCCATTTTCTACAATTAAGCCACTACTTAAGTACTGGCCTGAAAATAGTACAGCTTAAGGTGGATGAGAATCTCCTAAGGACTTTGCTATAGCCGATGGCAACCCAAACTCAGACTAGAAGGAAGATCTCCACTATATACATGACCCTGCATATGTTACAGGAGGACCACATGGCATTCCTCAGGAGAAAATGGGAAGAATAGGTCGCGTGTTCCCTCACAGACCAGGAGTGGGAGCATGTTTGGGAACTGGTACATATGACCACGCCCTCCCCCACCTGGCATGAATTCCGCTGGCAGGTAATTGTTCGATATTTTCACACTCCAACTACCTCTAGGCACTATGGTGTTCATCACTTTGACCTTTGCTGGAGGGTCTGCAGAATGGTGGGTGAGCATACTCACATTTTCTGGAGCTGTCCTGTTGCTAAGAAATTTTGGAAAGTGATAGCTCAGTTAACAGGGAGAATACTAGAGATTACCCCACCGACGATGTACCAACATTGGATATTGGGGCTAGCCCCACTACACCCCCCCTCCCGAGGCATGAAAAATATATCAAAGATCTATCTATATTATATCTTTGTGGCTCCAGCCATGAAGGCAATTACCCAGCTGTGGTTAGCGACCACACCACCCACAGCAGATCACTGGTTAAAGAACTGTCAAACGTTGCAAGAAATGGAAAGACTCACAGCCTTATTAAGGCATCAAAAAGACAACAATCTAGGCAGATGGCTTTCATTCTTTCATTATGTAGCAGAGAAGGAGGGTAAAATATACTGGGGATTTTTGCAACTTTGGAATAATAGGTTCACCTAACTGTGGCCCCCATATTAATTTTGGTATCTGTACAGGTTCCATTCCTCCCAATTCCCTCCCTAGAGTGACTAAAGAGTCCTAGGAATCTTGATGTGTATGTTATACAATGTATTGTCATTGACCCCATATTATTGATTTGCACAAAACTGTAGACACCCATTGGTGCCACTACCTGAGCCTTAGGCCAGCTTCCCCACTAACAGTTGTGGTTGATAATCTGTTTCTTTAATTGTTCTTTCTGCGCTGATGAACTGTCTGTAATACTGTTTCTTGTTGTCCGTTAAGTTACATGTGTGTCTAAACAGGTGAAAAACACAATAAAGTTTAACTAAAAAAAAAAAATGAAACAAATAAATAAAAGAATTAGACCACAGCATAGTGCTTTTTATGTCTGATTGGGTGAATCATCTGCACTAACCCCCCACACACACACACTCCAGATCCTTCTGTAGTGCATTCATTGGGCCCTGGTAGAGTTTGCTGAAGTTTTTTTTTTTATTTGTACTGTAGGTAACCACACAGGACTCCCATTCCAGGGCCAACTAATATTAATGGAATAATGCACAACAGGGTGTGTGTGCGTCATGCTGGGATAACATCACACCTTGGGTGGTTGGGCACGAGGCCACAGGCTGAGTGCGTCCAACACCCAAGAAGTGACGTGAGCTCAGCCCAGCACACACCCTGGAGTGCATTATTCCTATTATACAATGGCTCCATTGTTGAAAACAAAAGAAAAAATAAAAAAAAAACACATTTTGGAATACGCTTTCCCTCTGGGCATAAAGTAGTCCCTTTTTCTTAAATCATTTAACTCATATTTTGTACATCATAAGGCCCTTGTTAGTCGACTGGTGCCCTTGATTAATCACCAAATGTCCATTGCAATATATAAAAATGATGTGAAAGTTGCCCCCCATAGACTATAATGGAGCGTCTCCGCACTCTCCCTTGCTTTACATCGTAACGTAGCTGTGCTAGGGGGCGGATTGTGGATGGCTCAATACACCGGAAAGTCAGAGTGACCTGATGGGGACAATTTTATGAGGGCTACTACATTTAAACTATTGCAAGATTTCTGATCATCTCTGCATCAATATCATTTCGCAGACATCATTACAGCAGGTGCAAATGCTGAGTTTATTTAACTTGGCGGACCTCTTTAATGAGTAAATTCAATACTGTTCCCTTTTCAATAAAAGATTATCATAATTCCCCCTCTACATGACAGAATTGTTTTTTCCAGACCCGTAAATATAAAATCATGTTCTGTCTTTTTTCTGTCTCTCATCACATGTGCAGCCTATGTATTTTTCATATCACCATTTTCTATCGCCCTCGTGTGCTCACCAATTCTTACTTTAAAGCAGTGGCAGCTAATACAGTGGGCAACCAGGCAATGTCCCCCCACTTTCTTTCAAGGAGGGGCCATACATGTATTTTGCCCCCCCACACACACACACACAATTTTTTGGATGCCATTTTTTTTCTTTTTTTTTAAATACATTCATGGTCTGTGCAGTGATGTCCATTTTTAATTAGTACATGCAAAACAGGAGAACTTGATATTTGTGCTAAATGTGCCATCAGAGCAGTAAGAAAGGCGATCATGGACAGTTACTGACTACAGCACTTCAGTAATCTGCTAATCTGCCTGCCTGCCAAGCAACTGGTAATGGAAATAGAATTTTATTGGTTCTCCCAGTTATGTAGTGTTTCTGTGGTGACTAGGGCAGAATGCAGTCATCACCATAGTAATACTGGTGGAGAACCAATAAAATAATTTCTCTATTCAAGCCAATGAAAAAGGTGAGCATGGCCACTTTGAGCAGGAGCTCAGCAAGTTGTTCAGCTAAGGCAGTTTTCACAGATGAGCAGATCTCACCAGTCTCTACAGTTGTCTTGCTGCATAAATGATTAATTGTAAATTGTGCTTTTTTCCCCAAAAACTGCTGGATTAATTAGGAATATGGAATCCTATCTTAACAGTTGAACTTGCTGTGTGCCGGGTGAATAGTTTCTGCCAATTCCATTGAGAGATACAGCAGGTGGACCCTGTAGCAGTGCTGAGGTAAGAAGGAAACCAAACGAGCATAAAAGGTAAAGACTGATCTGTTCCTAATGGGTTCTGCAGGTTATTTTTTTTCAATGTGAAACACTTACATTTGTCACATACAGCAATGATTTGGTCAGTCATTGACACGTATGCCTGTGGATGCCTGCTTGACTGCAGATTAACGTCTCTCTCCTTTTTTTTGTGCTTGGGATTTACATGAGGTTAGGCTTAGTCTAAAACAAGTGTTGCCCATGTCAGTAGTGCTTCCTGTCAGCAACAAATCTCCATTGATTGGCTTGCACTCGCATACAAAGTTTGTCATGGCCCCTTTCAGTGTTCAGCCACAGACCAACTGAGCAAAACAGAGATTTGCACCTTCCAGTTCAGCAGTTTCAGTGCCAAAGCAGGATTTCATGTAGTCTGAGCTTTTTTTTTTTTAATTGATGTGAGCTTGCTGTCTTGAGCTTTGGAAGTACACCAACACCCAGGGAATCATGTAGCAGCCGCTGACGCTAATTGATGGTAATGTGGACCTGTGGACAGTATTCATTCTTCTTTCCATTTTAGCTTTGTCAGCTAGTCTGTTCTGTTCTTCTTTTATTTTACTGCAGGCCTGTTCTGTACTCCACAGTCCAATGTCCACAGTGGTAACACAGACAGCAGGTCCTTTAATTTTTTATGCCTGTACTGCTGACTGTGTGTGTGGACTGGGAAACATGATGGGCCCGCTTTGTGTATTTCAGGGAAGTGGAGTGGCACAGTGTATGCTTGTGTGTGTGGGCTTTGGGAGGGTCCTGTATATTGGGGGGTGGTGGGGTGGAGGCTGAAGAGACCAGAGTAGCACAGTATATGCTAGCTTGTGTGTGTGTGTGTGTGTGTGTATATGTATGATCTGAAGACCCAGAAATCCCTGATGCTCACTGTGGATAGGAGGACTGTGAGCCGTGAGTGACTGGGTTGGGGGGGTAGCAACAGTAAAGCTCACCCCAGCATAGAAACTGATGGTTATCACTGCATGGGAGGTCTGGGGACCCTGAAGGGACTATTGTGTGTATTAGGAGGGGGGGACAGGATTGTATGCATGTGTTAGCTTGGGGGTGGCCCTGTGTATTGGAGGGGAGGATGGGGAAGAATTTCCCCTGGCTCCCAAACCTATTCAAGGTAATGAATTTAATCTGGTTAATCAAGAATAAATTCTAGCCATAACATAAATTATTTTTATGAAATGAATACCATGTGACATCAAAAAGCCACAAAATCACTGCAAAAATTGTAAAGTTTTATGGGGGCCTAGGAGGCCCCAGACCCCCAGCCCTTTTGCTGAATTTTTTTTGCCCCCCCATATTAAAGTCACTTGAACTGCCCCTGCTTTACATGCTCTTTTTGTTTTTCTGATATAAAAACAAACACATCTGCACTCTGCTATGTACACCAGACCAAATGTACTATAGGTCATGAATACTCTCACTGGTGTATCCCTTCCAGTGACATTAGTCACTTATTGCTGCTGTTTTCTTTCTGTGGCAACCACATGTGTGGGTTCTTGTCTGTGGGTTGTACAAAGTGTGTGATATAATCTTTTATACTTTTACCCTTATGAAAAACATATTTAGGTCTTATAACTTCTAAATCACATAATCCAGGATCCTGTTGGACCAAATGCCATTTTTTTTTTTTTACAATATCTGTTATTTTTTGTGACTGGGGATTAAACGTACTTACAAATGTTGAGTTGTGGGTCAGTACTGACCTCTCTGACCTTCTCCCTTAATACTGTGTCTCTAGGTATGTTGTCAACAGCTTCCTTGGCATCTTGTTTTAGTTTTCCACTGTACCCCCTTTCTTCTAGCCTAGCTGTTAGTTCATCTGCCCTTTTCTTGTACAGGGTCTCTATAACACAGTTTCTTTTAGTACATACAAATTGGCCCTTTGGTATGGCTCTGATCACATGTGCAGGGTGGTTGTTGCTGGCCAAAAGCAGCGTATTTCGGTATGTATTCTTCCTAAAGAGATCAGTGACCACCCCACCTTTGTCATCTTTCATAATGATGAGATCTAAAAAACTGATTTGTTTATGACTAAAGACATACTAAATCTTAAATTTGGATTACTGTCTTCCAGATATTTAACAAAGGCAAATAACTCGTCTTCTGGTCTCTTCCATATTAGCAAGGCACCATCAACAAATCTTCTGAAAAATAGTCAGGACAATAAGTGAGTGAAATTTATTTTATTACATGAAACATATTACTGTGTGGTATGGAAATTATGTTATTCTATACTAAACATAAACTGGGTGAATTAATTAACAGGTGTCATCTAGAACATGGACGTAACAGGGGACACTATTTTATTTTTTATTTATTTTATTTATCAAGTCTAGGATTACAAATACCTTTGAGCCTTGGCTCTTTTACAAAGGTTCCATGTCAGAGAAATACAAATTATGGGGAACATCAAGACAGACATTACAACAATGTAGACATTGCAAACAGAGTACAGATTAATACACTGATTAAATAAGAAACATAAGTATGCTTATAAAATATGGAAGCTGCCAGATATCCAGGATAAGAAGTAAATGTTAAAATTGGGATATTTTGTATTTATTTTAGAATATGTGACCAGTGTATCCTGAAGAAGGAGAAATCCAAAACGTTAGTATAGGGTCAGGCTATAAGCTGACCTATACACTGGTTATTCATTGATCACATGAAAATAAAACAGCTATATTTTGATATAAACTGGGTGAGTAGGCCTGTATTTTCTGATTTGTTATTCCTAAATATTTAAGCAATAAGCCATGACAGGGTGTGGGTTTTGTTGGGATTTACCCACACCTGGTGTACGGCCGAGTGACCAAATCCACACCAGAAGTGGATAAATCCTAGCATAACCCACACCCTGGAGTGGTTTATTATGATTATACAATGTCCCCTTTTTTTGCTGATAAAAAAGTAAAGAAACATATATATATATATTTTTTTTTAATTATTTTTTATGGGGTTTATTGACCCACCAGAAAAAAACAGTTCTAAGCTGGACCGGTTATACAGAGGGTTGAGTCATCTAGCCTTACCTCACATCACACCTGCAACTCGGGTTCGGGAATAACCTCGGGTCATCAGAGAGCCAGATGGTGTGGGTAGGAGCAGGATTGAGCTGCCCACGGCAGCTCTCCTCTCCTGGGGTGGACGCTGTCCCTCCCATAGGCTAGTCATCACTGGATAGAGGTCCGGTGGAGGTGCAGGTGGGGAAAGGGGTGGCTAGTAGGGTAGGGTGCTCTGCAGTGCCTGGCATGTGCCTGCCTCCACATGCATATGTCATTGCCCCGGACGCACACAGGAACAGATGGGTGAAAAAGGGGAAAAAAGCCTACAAAATGTAAAAGAAAAAAAAAAAAGAAAAATAGTTCTGTGTTGCTAGGAAGACCCTGCCATTCGGCAGGGTGAATAGAGCTGCTGGGCAGAGTCAGCCAATGTTGGCATGAGCGGTTGCCATTCAGCAATCGGGGGAAAGGAGGGTGGCAGCTTACATTGTCATTCTCTGGCCCTGTTCAGCTCCATGGCTGGGGAAATTGACTAGGCAGTGTTTTTCATTTTCTCTGCCCTGTGACTCTGCCCCCAGAACACTGGAGAGGGTCCAAGATCAGAGGGTGTAGAACAATCAGTGATTTTGGTGTGAGTGACTGTGAAGGACTAAACGGAGCTGGCAGCTGAGTGGCACAAGATGCGAAGGACCACCCAGTGCTGCAAGCGGGCGATCACTGGCATTTATTTGTTATTTATTGGTTTAATTCAAAACTTTCCTCTGGAAAGACTTACTGAGCTTTTTTTTTATTATTTGTGAGGAAATCTGTGTGTACTGGAAGTTTTGGGCTGCTGTTGGGGTCCACAGGACTGGAGTGCAGGCAGGGGGTTGCTGATACATGGGGTGGACTTGAGAGAGAGATGTGGTATCACCAGCACTTTTGGCTAGAGTCAAGTAAGGTGATTTAACTTTATTTAAAAAAAACTAGTTATGGCAGTTAGTTTAAGGCATGGCAGAGTCAGGGCTCAATCAGAAATGCAAGACAGAAGCGTCACTGCCATGTTTGAAACTCATGGTTTTGCATACCGCTTTAGTGGGAGGTCAACATGGAGGTTTCACTGCTTTAGTGTTTGGGGGATTGGATTGATATTACAGAGGTGGTGATTGTAGATGAGGCTGACTGGTACCTTTTGCATGGGTTATACTGAGATTAACCATGCTACAAAGGTGCCAGCCAGCCAATCAGGTTTCCAGATTTCAAAGTGCCATGGTATAATTAAAGTTAAGGAATGTTTCCACCAAGTTAGTTCAATAACTTAACAGTTTGTGTGTCCAGAAATTGCTCTAAGATTATTAAGAACATCAGTAAACCTTTGCTGATCAAGGGTAAATTACAGTGTAAAAATAATAGCATTATACGAAATTCATAGCAGTTGAAAGGTGTGTGTGCCATCAAGATCAAGACCAACCACAACAAAAGAGAAATGGCCATGCCTTGATCAGCAGCAAAAAAGGGGATGTTGGTTTGGCACATTCAACTTTTATATGCATCTGAAGAACAGAGGGAGGAGCAGAGGACTCTGGGGGTTGTAGGCAGTATACATGTTAGTAATGGCCACATGGCCATGATTTGGTGTTGCACTCTGTATTTGTTCTTTGCTGCTGGTCAACAATAAAGAGGAGTGCTTGCCTGTAATACAAGCCTCCGTGTATTGACATAAAATCTCCGGTTTTCCAGTGGTCCTCTGTGCTGTGTTCCACAGTGTGAAGGGCCACACTGCAAAGGGCATCAACGGAGCCTGCCTAAGGAGTCAGCTGGCAGTCAACCACTCTGCTGGTTTCACCACAATTGGAATACTCCGATGGACTAAGGTACTCTTTTATGTCAGTTTCTAATGGACTGTGAGCAACTCTCTTCACTTTTGTGTTGTATGAATCTGCTGATTACAAATTGTACCAAAGTCCCCATGTAATATACTCTGATTGCTCTGAGTTCAGTATATACTGTAGCACACTATAAGACAAAGAACCCTTGGTATGCCTCATTATGCTTGTTTTACACTGTTTCTGTTTACCTGTCTCATTGTAAAACCGTATGTAATTGATCTAGCCTATTTCTTTGTACTTGTTCAACTATATTGTACCTGTCTGACTTCAATCCACTGGAACTCATTTATTGTATTTGTTATGGTGCCTTGTAATCTCTGTTATTAATGGGAACCTTTGTAAAAGAGCACTTGTGCTGAAAGGTATTCTTCTAATGTTTCATAAATGAATAAATATATAAATAAATGCCTAATTAAATGAGTCTTCACTCTATAATTCTACTTTTGTTCTGGTTATTGTTACCTTGTTACTTATGGTTCCTGGCAGCACTGTACTAGCCACCTTAGGTTTTCCTTACGTAATCCTTGAGTTGAACCCTAGACCACTTGCTATACCTTATCTGGGTGGTACGTAAATATATAGTCTCAAATACGCCTTCAGCTATTCAGCCCTTCCCTGCCATTTGTCAACTGGGCAAAGTGGGCAGTCTGCACCTAAACCAGCCCTCCCACAGTACTTTGCATCTCCAGTCCTCTACTTACCTGGGCTTAGTGGATTCTCTAATAGTAATCTGGGCATACTGCTGCAGTCAGTGGTACCAGCTGCTCCCTATCTGGGTGACAGTTTGCTCTAATCCTCCGGGAAGGCCCACCATTGTAACCAGCATACATAGCCTACCACTCACCTAGGTGGTCCATTCCTCCTCACTGGCCACTCATCTCTCTTGCCACCTGAACAAAGCTACTCTCTGTGACGGCATTGGGTAAGAACCTGTCCAATTTATTATGCAGAAAGATACAGAGCATGAGATTTAAAATCAGAGAGACAGGGACTCTCAGATGTAGGGTTTTCTTTGTTTGTACTGCCTGTTTGAAGAGCTATATTGTACAATTTTTATTTTGCTGCTGTTATTGGTAATAATAAAATGATGCTTGCAAATTCTTTAACTCCTCCTGGCCTCCCTATAATTCCTGACTTATACCTCTATGACAGCTGCTGTCAGACAATGTGGGATTTACGCCGTGCCTACTCTAAGCTAGGAGTTTTGTGCGTAGGTACTAGACTTGGTACCAGGGATGCATAGAAGAAAGGTATGGATCCTGCAACAGCAAGCCCAGGAGTGTTTACCAGAAGAATGGCAGCCAAACTAGAAGCAGAAACAAAAGTCCAAACTGAGACTATACAGCCAGCACTGTCATCAAGACACAGGTCAGGAAGCATAGAGAAAACCAGGAGCAGCTGTGGAATTCACCAAAAATATTTATTTACAGTAGCTGTAACAAAAAAAAAACTTATTCAGAATAACTATGTACAGAGGAGAAATATAGTAGTTTTACTTCAGTCTCTGTGTCCCTTTTTCTTCTAATCTTTCTTACAGTTGCAGCTTAGCTCTTATAAGTCCTTTCAACCCCCATCCTTAGCAAGCATCCTGTTTTTTGTAAATACCAGGCAGGAGCTGATAGAACACAGTGTACTTCTTGAGTTGAGGCCCCCTTTTGCCTAACTTTTGCAAAAGGCTTAAAGATTGAACTCTGGTAAACCTCTAGCTTCCAACAGCTTTTTGTAGTCATCTCAAATTATAATTATATACATTTCAACAGTAATGCTGTATATTTTCCAGACACAAGGGATCCCAATATCAGTTACATTTCCATACGATGATTTGCACATATTTTTATATCAGCAGATCTAGATATGCAAGGGAGAAAAACAGATAGCAAGAGAAAACTGAGAGACAGTGAGAGGCAAAGAATTGTGAGATTGTCAGGGTGATCAAATCCGAAGCCTCACAGGAAAATCTGGCTGCGCAACCAGACAGATGAGAAACAGAAAAGGAATAGAACAGATCCTTGAATTTAAACACTTTCTCCATAACAACTGGGACAGGGCCCTATTCTACCCTGTCACATACACCCCCCTCCTTAAGAGGGAACCTGTTTTATTGCATAGGTTTCAAAAACTTTTTATTCTCTAATAACATGTGCTGCTTTCAGACATTAAGCACATGCACATCATCTCTCTTTTTTTATAACAGTACAGCAAACATCAAAGTTCAAACCCATACATTTGTTTTCAACCTTTAGAATCCTCAATTCCTGATCCTTATCTTGACAGAAAATCAGCATTGCTATTTTCTTTACCAGATTTGTGCATCACTGTGAATTTAAATGGCTGTAGTGCCAGGTACCACCTTGTGATTCTGGAATTTTTATCTTTCATCTGGTTAAGCCAACAGAGAGGACTGTGATCTGTTACAAGAACAAAGTCAGTTCCTAGTAAATAAAATTTAAGGGACTCAATGGCCCACTTTGCTGCTAAACATTTCTTTTCAATTGAGGAGTACCTTTTTTCTCTGTCATGCAATTTCCTTCTTATATACAGAATATGATGTTCTTTCCCATCTATATGTTGACTCAGGACTGCACCTAGGCCTACCTCTGATGCATCTGTTTGTAACAAAAAATGATTTCTCAAAGTCTGGGCTTCTTAAAACAGGGGTTGAACATAATGCAGCCTATATGACTTGAAACACTTCATCATACTCTGGGGTCCATTTCACATTATTTGGGTACTGTTTTTTTTGTGAGTTCCGTGAGGGGAGTAGCTGACACAGCAAAGTTGGGGACAAATCTCTGATAATAACCAGCCAGCCCTAAAAATGACCTGACATGTTTCTTTGTTTTAGGTACAGTGCTGTTAGCTACAGTTTCTATCATAGAAACCTCTGGTTTGATTTCTCCCGTTTCCCAACACATAGCCCAAATATCTGGTTTCCTGCATGTCCAATGCACATTTGGTAGGATTAATAGTCAGACCTGTACTTTTGATAGCTTGGATACCTGCTCATAGGTGTTCCAGGTGGCTTTTCCAGTCTGCACTGTACACCATGACATCATCCAGGTATGCAGCATAATAACCAGTGTGAGGGGATAAAATGACATCCATGTACCATTGGAATGTAGCTGGCACACCATGTAAATCAAATGGCATGGTGGTGAACTGATAGAATCCAACAGGAGTGGCAAATGCAGTTTTATCTCTGGATTCTTTAGCTAAAGGTATTTACCAGTAACCCTTGGTGAGATCAAGGGTACTGATATACTTTGCACTCCCCAGTCTGTCCACCAAATCATCTATTCTGGGCATAGGATAACTGTCAAATTCTGATACTTGATTAAGTTTCCTAAAATCAAGGCAAATCCTTCTTTTTTGTTTACAATTACCATTGGAGATAACCAAGCACTCCTCGACTCCTCTATGATACCCAATTCTTTCATTTTTGCATTTCCTTAACCACATTGGCTCTTAACTGCTCTGGCAACCTGTATGTCTTCTGACTAATAGGACGAGTATTCTTTGTCACTAATGCATGCTAACCCCCTTTTGCTCAGTCTGGTACCATGGTAAAAGTACTGTTAAATGTCTTTAGCACATTATGAATGTCTGCAGTTTATTCTGAGGTTAAGGAAACATTCACCTTTACAGCATCAGCATTTACAGTTTGTTCCAGTCTATCATAGGCTATATCAATATCTTCCTTATCGGTTTCTGGTAAAACTAGCAAGGTAGCTTTTGGCATTTTTTCAACCCATTTCTTGAAGAGGTTAGCATGGTATATCTTAGTAGGATTTTTCCTGTCAGGGGTCTCAGTCTCATAGTTAACAGTGCCAGTATGTCTAAGAACTTTATAAGGCCCTTGCCACTTCATTAACAGCTTATTTTCCATTGTGGGTAACAGTAGCAAAACCTTTTCACCTGGCTTGAAAACTTTTTCTTTTGCCCCATAGTCATAATTTACCTTCTGCTGTTTTTTTTTTTTTTGCATTATATTTTTATTGCGCTTTTAGCAAGATAGCACTTACATAAAGCAGATAGACATAGGTGGTTCTTTTACACAGATTGTAAAAACATAGCATATAACATAGCTAATATGAATCACCCTTAATAGACTCTCTCACACACAGAGGAATTAACCATTTTCAGATCTTATACAAATCCAAAAGTCTGCAGCCTAGGGATATCCTCGGAGGGATATCAAGACCAGTCAAGCCCTTCCATTGTGACCAACTAGTATGCAGGACAGCCCGTAAATCCCCCATAGGATAGGAACTATACAGTATAAAGCAGCTCCCACATAGATTTCTATATGTCCCCTTTAAGACACTCAGATGCCCCGTTCTCCTGACTCCTCCAACTAAAGCTACATATCAACAGCATGTCAAAACTCATATTAAAACATCAGAACCCCTTAACAGCAAACAGTAGTAATATTTAAGAGGAATAACAAATCTGGTAGTGCTTAGACAATAAAATAAAATATAATAAAAAGAGAAAAGGCAGAATTCTATAACACACCCTTCCATACAAAAGGGTAAATAAGTCTTGTGTTTTACCAGATCCAGATAGAGTTCAAATACATGAAGCAAGCACATGCTAGGGTCAAAGAAACATGCCTAGTAAAAAAACTCCCACTGCCTAGCTTATGAGCACTACCCTAAATTGAAGCTTAAACATATCACTGTAAGGGAAGGCAATACATTACATAGCTAATAATGTCCCAAACGACAGTCACTCTCCTCCTGCCTCCTTATTCCCTTGGGATCCTTCCTGTTCAATAGTGTCCAGAATCTTTTCAGCATCGGATCATTAAATTGATAAATGTTACCATTCCACGAGACGCGCAGTCTGTCCGGGTACAAAAGGTGGTGCTGAACCCTTAATTGTCTAAAGCGGGCCCATACCCCATCAAATAGCTTACGCCACTGTCTAGTTCCAAAGGACAAGTCCAGAAAAATTAATAGATCCGATTCCCCATATGTGAACTTTCTTCGGCGACGTGCTGCCGCTAGTATTCAGTCCCTGTTGCACACACCTGAGCAGACCACCACCAGTGTACGGGGATCAGTGTTTCCTTTCTGTGCCCTTCGAGGGGTGAGCCTATAGGCCCTCTCCAGGGACAACGGCAAGTCCTCCTCATCAAATCCGAGCAATTCTGGCAGAAAAGTGCAGATGAAATCCAAGGGATCTTCCCCCTCTGCTGATTCCAGGAGACCTAGGATTCTTATATTTCTCTCCTGCACCTGATTCTCCAAGACCTCCAGGCATTGTTGCATCCAAATAGTATATCTGTGATATTACTACGATAATCTACACATGGGCACTTATCTCCACTTGTATAATTTTACACCATTCATGCCTTGTACCTTTATTCGTCTTAATTTTGTCTCACTTTATGTTTGCGATGTATTGCATATCTCCTGACACTGTATTCTCTGTAACTGTATCTCTCTGTGTTGTTGACCTCCAGGTCATGCCTGAAAATAGTCACTTTCGTGTCTAGTGCACCTACCCGGTTATAAAATAAATAAATAAATAAATATATAAAGTGTCCCCGATCAGTTTTGTGGAAACCATTGTAAGTTTATTTACTTTGTCCTCCATTTTGTTTATTGATTGCTTATTCAGGTCCACTTGTGTTTCTAAAGCCGCTACTGTTGGTGTTAGTTGATCAAATTTACGGTCCAACTCTTGGACCGTATACACCAGTTTCAGCAGGGTAGCATTAACTATAGCCAAGGACACAGTTTCGGGCTCATCTGACTGAGTGGTCTCTGCCACTCCACCATGATTAGGTCCACCATCTCTGCGACCTCATGGTTAAAATAAATCCACAGAAGCGGCCACTGATCCTTTAGTTTTACCCAGTTTTCATTGACAGAAAGAGTTTAGAAGCTTTATTTGACGTGGAGGAGCCAGGACAAATGCAATAAATTGAAGTTTAAATACTTTAATCCGCATTAAGAGCTGGAGCCTTCCAAAGTTTGCCATCTCCCGCTTGGCTGCTCAACAGCGCCCCCCCCCCGCTGGTTTGAGCCTCTTCCTGATTACTAAGGGTATTTTCAACATAGTTTGTTTGTTTATTTTATTTATTTATACTGATAGGAGCATGGGCCAAAAAAGACCTGCTTTCATGGGCAATCAGTGTACAAATAACAATTACATACAATATAAGTACATACAACTTAAATAGAGACAGGTACAAATTGATATATCACAACATTATCATTCAATAACATTTACACTTACATTCTGTAAAAAGGTACTCTTTCAACTTATGCTTAAAAGAACAAAAGGAAAGATTCATATAGTCAAGAGCTGATTATATCATATTAAGAAAAATAGGTAACATATAGGATATAGCCCTTTGTAGAAGGGAAGTGCACATTTTTGGAATGCAAAGAGAAAATGTAACTGTTGACCGAGTACTAACCCGAGAATTCTGCTTTTTAAAAATTAGACAGAAACAATCAGAGACTTTATTAAGTATCACCTTTTTTGACAAAATACCCAGCTGAAGTTTGTATCTACCATCCAAAGGAAGCCAACACACTTGCTCTAAGAGATTACAATGATGAACCCTTAATGGGGATTTCACTACAAATCTAGCAACTGAATTAAGTAACACTTTTACCTTGGATAACAAACCCTCCCTTGCAGAATAGTAAAACAAAACCCCAAAATCAATTAATTGTAGTAAAAAACTTTGAGCCAACAGACGACGTGTAGTATCAGTGAGTAAAGGAGATAACCTATATAAAGCCCCTAGTCGCTGGTGAGTCACCTTCACCATATGAAGAATATGGGGTTCATAAGAAAGATTCTCATCCATCAATAAACCCAGGTACTTAAATTGTTTAATGTGTTCAATCAAGGTACCAGAAACAGTGTATAATGACAATATAGGGTCCGATATCGATCTTTTCTTTGTACTTGCAAAAACCATGGATTTGTGGGTTTTTTTTTCATTTAAAACCAATCCATGGGCTCAAAACCAACTCTGTACCTCCAAGAAATCATCAGCCAAATCCTTCTGTACATTTTCAAAAAGGGGTCCACTTGTAAAGGGCCACTGCATCGTCAGCATATAAAAAAATTTGAGATTTAGTACAAACAGAAGATAAAGTATTAAGAAAAAGACTAAACAGAAGGGGACCGAAAATAGAACCTTGGGGAACACCAAGTGAAACCTTAGAAGAAAGAGAGAATTTACCACTAACCCTTGTGACCTGTGTGCGATCAGCCAGGTAATTGCCTATCCCAATCCCCAACATCCTTAGAAATTCCCAAATTAACTAAAGTAGACAACAAAAGAGGGTGATCGACCAAATCAAATGCCCTGCTGAGGTCCACGAACATGGCTCCAATAAAATGGCCCTTATCAAGGGCCTCGTGAACCATGTTCGTGAACCCCACCAAGGCAGTCATGGTACTGTGTCCTGGCCTAAAACCATGCTGTGCATGTGCATTTTGCCAGCTTCTTTCTTAGGGCACACATATATGATGTTATAGATTGTTTCTGGGTGTGGTTATCTTCCCACCACATTTCTTTTATCACATCCAGTGGCCCTCTTGGCTGCCTACCATATAGCATTTCAAATGGTGAAAACCCTGTTGATGCCTGTGGCACTTCTCTGTAAGCAAAAAGTAGGTAAGGCAAGTATTGGTTCCAATCTTTTTCTTCCCCTTTCACAGACCTTTTTAAAGTGCATTTTAGGGTTTGGTTAAAATGCTCAACAAGACCATCTGTCTGAGGGTGATAGAGGGAGGTTCTTATGACAGTGATACCTAGTAGTCTGTACAGCTCCTTCAGTAATGCAGCACCAAAATTACTACCCTGATCAGTAATAATTTCTTTAGGTATGCCCAGTCTGCCGAAAATTTTGGCAAGCTCTGCTGCAACCTTTGGAGCTGTAACATTAGAACTGCTTCTGGGTATCGAGTAGCATAGTCCCATACTACCAGGATAAATCTATTACCCTTTATACTTTTGTCTAAAGGACCAACCACATTCATTGCAATTCTCTCAAAAGGCACATCTATCAAGGGTAGGGACACCAGGGGCACCTTGTCTTTTCTAGTAACTGGGTCTACTTTTTGACACTCAGCACTGGAATTACAGTAGGCAGCAACATCTTCATGAATTCCATGCCAGTAAAATCTATACAGCAATCTGGCAAGGGTGCAATTCCTCCCTGAGTGACCAGCCATAGGACTATCATGTGCTATCTGTTTCATCTCTGTTCTATACGTCTGTGGTATAACCAATTGTTCTGTTTGTTCCTGTGTCTGAGGTTTAACCCAGACTATGTACAGTAACCCATTACATTTTTTAAACATTGGTCCACCCTGTTTTGGTTTCACCCCCCAGCTGCTTGAAATAACCCTGGAGAGAAGCATTGTTAGCTTGCTCTGAAAGAAAATCACAATCAGTTAACAATTTTGTTTCAGCATTTTCATATTTTAACCATTTATGTCCATCAGTCATTTGTTGCCACAGTTTCTTCAGGCTTCGTTTTTCTTTCCTGGATTTCCAAATCTTGGAGCTGTGCTCAAACAAGTCCGAATCAAAATCTTTGAAAGGAAAAGTGTCCCCACTGTCTGAAATTTTCTTTGCCTGAGCTCTTGTCACCATAGCTGCTGAAACATCAGGATTCACTCCCTCCTTGATTAATTCAGTAAATCCTAGAAAGTCATTTCCAATAATCACAGGTACAGGTAACTTAGGAACTACCCCCACTTTCATTTGGTGTGACACACCCTTAACAGTCAGAGTCACTTAGGTGGTGGGATAGTATCGAGTGTCCCCATGGATGCAGATGACACCAGTACCTGGTCCCTTTGCACAGTGTTTTCTCAGCACTTTAACAAGCACTAGGGTCTGTCTGCTTCCCGAATCAATGAGTCCCTTCACAGTCTTATCCCCCACCTTCACATCTGTTAAATACTTGCCTCAATTTGCCAAGGACAAATCTGTTCCAGTGCCACTCTCCTTACTATGGCAGTTTCTTGCAAAATGGCCTGGCTTATTACAGTTTTAGCAAAGAACGTCTTTGGGACCAGATTTGTTACCCCCACCAGAATTCTTATCAGGCTTGAAGTTTAAATGGGAAAAAGAGTGTCTTACCGGTGCTTGGCTGTTACCTCACTGCTGTGGCTTCTGTCTGGCCATTTGGTAGTCCTTGGCCAAAGAAACAGCCTTTCCTCCACTCTCTGGTTGGTGTTCTTTTACCTACAGCTGCACATCTCTAGGCAAGATGTTGATGAATTGCTCCATGGCAAATGTGTTGATGAGCTGTGGGACTGTTTTGCTCTCTGGTTGGATCCATTTTATCAGGAGTTCTCTGAGTCAGATGAAGGCTTCTCGAGGATTGTCAATGGAGTTGTACATCAGAGATCGAAATCTCTGCCTGTATGTCTCTCCAGAAATGCTATACCTTTTCAGGATTTCGCTTTTCACTGGGTCACAGTTTTCTAACTGTGCAGTGTCCATACTGCTGTAGGCAAGTTGGGCTTACCTTGTCAGGTAGAGTACCAGTCTGATTGTCCATTGCTACTTTGGCCATTGACAGGCTGTGGCAACTCTCTCAAAAGTTGTCAGGTATGCCTCAATATCATCTGAGGGGCACAACTTTGTAAGTTTAATGGCTTTTAAATTGCTTGCATTTTGTTGCTCATCTGGGTCTCTGCTGGATTCTCAGCATTTGATAGCTTGCAAGGCATCTAGCCATCGCTGCTCCTGTCGCTGGATCTCTTCTCTCATTTGCTGCTCCTGTCGCTGCATATCTTCTCTCCTCTGCGCTTCTAAACTTTGCATCTCTTTTTCTCTCTGCTTCTCGGTCTCTTTTTGTTGTATAGCCCACCATTTGAAAAAGTCCATCAGGCTTTCAGGTTCTGTCACTGCTAGTTTGGCTGCCATTCTCCTGGTAACCACTCCTGGATTTGCTGCTGCAGAATCCATACCTTCCTCTGTGCTTCCCTGTTACTAGGTCCAGTACCCATGCACAAAACTCCTGTTTTAGGGTATGCACGGCTTAAATCCCACTTAGGCTGACACCATCTGTCATTGAGGCACAGGTCAGGAAGAATAGGGAAAACCAGGAGCAGTTGTAGAATTCACCAAAAATATTTATTTACAGTAGAAGTAACAAAAAAAAAAAGTGTTCAGAATAACTATGTACAGAGGAGAAATACAGTAGTTTTTACTTCAGTCTCTGTGTCCCTTTTTCTTTTCTAATCGTTCTTGCAGCTTAGGGCTTATAAGTCCTTTCAACCCCCATCCTTAGCAAGCATCCTGTTTTTGTAAATATCAGGCAGGAACTGCTAGAACACAGTGTGCTTCTGGAGTTGAGGCCCCCTTTTGCAAAGCTTTTGCAAAAGGCTTAAAAACTGAACTCTGGTAACCTCTAGCTTCCAACATCTTTTTGCAGTCATCTCAAATTATAATTATATACATTTCAACAGTAATGCTATATATTTTCAAAACACAAGGGATCCCAATATCAGTTACATTTCCATACAATGCTTTGCACATATTTTCATATCAGCAGATCTAGATATGTAAGGGACAAAAACAGACAGCAAGAGAAAACTGAGAGACAGTAAGAGGTAAAGCATTGTGAGATTCTTGGGGTGATCAAATCTGAAGTCTCACAGGAAAATTTGGTTGCGCAACCAGACAGATGAGAAACAGAAAAAGAACAGAACAGATACTTGCATTTAAACACTTTCTCCAAAACAACTGGGACATGGTCCTATTCTACCCTGTCACGGGCACAAGTGATGAAAGAAGAAGAAGAAGAAATGGCAGAGACAGAACCTGAATGCATGTCTGCCTTCTTCAAATGGTGGGCTATATAACAAAGAGAAAGACTGAGAAACAGAGAGAAAAAGAGACTAGCTGTCTAGAGGTACAGAGAAGAGAAGAGAAGATATGCAATGCCTAGTGGCACAGAGAAAAGAAGAGATGCAGCGACAGGAGCAGCAATAGCTGGATGCCTTGCAAGATATCAAAGCTGGAGGATCTGGTACAGGTCCAGCAGATCAACAAAACATAAACAACTTAAACAACACTAAACTTACAAAGTTGTGTCCCTTGGATGATATTGAAGCATACATGACAACTTTGAAAGCATTGTCAGAGCTTGCTAATGGCCAAAACAGCAATGGGCAATCAGGCTAGTATCTCATCTGACTAGTAAAGCCCAACTTCTCTACAGCAATATGGACACTGCACAGTCAGAAAACTATGCACTTGTCAAAAGATTAGACATCTCAGGAGAGACCTATAGGCAGAGATTCTAGTCCCTGAAATACCACTCAGTTTACAATCCTTGTGAAGCCTTCGCCTGACTCAAAGAACCCCTCATTAAATGGCTCCAACCAGAGAAAAAACCATCCCACAGATCAACATATCTGCAATGGAGTAATGCATCAGCATCCTTCCTACAGATGTGCAGCTTTGGGTAAAAAAACACCCACCAGAAACGGGAGAAAAGACCATTTCTTTGACTAAGGACCATCAGATGGCCAGCCAGACATCGCAGCAGCAAGTAATTGCCAAGGAATTGTAAGACCCTATGTTTCCTGCTTTAACTCCAGATCAGATAAGAACTCTGATGGGGGTAACAAATGTGTACCCAAAGATTTGGCTATAACTATAATAAACTAGGCCATAGTGCAAGAAACTTCCATAAAAATAAAGAGAGCAACACTGGAATAAATTTATCCTTAGCAAATTGGAGCAAGTATTTAACAGGTGTGGGGTCTGAGGGCTTGTTTGCTTTGCCCTGCCAAGGAAGTGGCCACCAAAATTTGCCCCGAAGAGTCTGAGGTTTACTTACTTTGTGCTCCCAGCCCCGCCAAGGACAGTCACCACCAAAATTTGTCCTGCAGGGTCTGAGGGCTTGCTCACTTTGCCCTTCCCAGCCCTGCCAAGGACAGCACCACTGAAATTTGCCCTGCAGGGTCTGACTGCTTGCTTACTTTGCCCTTCCAAGCCCCACCAAGGATGATCACCACCAAAATTTGCCCTGCAGGGTCTGAGGGCTTGCTTACTTTGCCCTCCCCAGTCCTGCCAAGGACAGCTACCACCTAAATTTGCCCCACAGGTATGGACCCAAAGAAGCATTAGGGTGCACAGCTACTTTTAAACTTTGGTACCTTTTTTTGTGGTGCAGAAGCCTAATTACTGCTTACTTTAGAACTAAAGGAGAGGGAGCAGCAAAAACTTTAACTTGTGGGAGCAGGGATAATTTCATGCGCCTTCTCTGGGCTGATTTTTGGGCTGTTTTACTTACTGCCTGCAATTAATTTTTGACTGTCTACTTCTGTTTATTTGAACTGTATTCAGTGCTTTTTCTGTTGGGCTCTACCCCTTCTCATCCAAGTCCCAGTCTGCAGCTCCCTGCCTATTAGATCCATCCCTCCCCCCCCGTACCAGGTTCCTTAACACAACTCCACCCCCTGCCTTAAACCCCCAAGTTTTTTTTCTATTTTAGTAACTAATCCCCTTGTCTCCTTTGCTTTTTAGGGTCTGAGGGCTTGCTTACTTTGCCCTCCCCAGTTCTGCCATGGATAGCTGATGCCGAAGTTTGCCCCACAAGTACAGACCCGAAGAAGCATCAGGGTGCACAGCTACTTTTAAACTTGGTGCCTTTTTGTGATGCAGCAGCCTAATTAATTACTGTTTAGTTTAGAACTAAAGGAGAGGGAGCAGCAAAGACTTTACCTTGTGGGAGCAGGTCTCCTTACTCGCTCCTTCTCTGAGCTGATTTTTGGTCCACCCACCCTCCCCCTCCTCCTCCATTTATTAAATACACCTTTACTCCACCCACAGCCTCTCTGACTGGCCTCTGGTGTTAATGGGGTGGGACACGTCACAATGTGCAATTTGACCTCCTGCTGTCAACTATGTTTGCTGCCTCTGTCCATCTTCCTTTTGAAAATATTATATCTCTCACATCACCATGGAGCCTCTCCTTTGTTTACTAGTTCTACTGACTTCAATCTGACGTAGTATTGTCCTGGAATACTTTACCCCTCCAACTGCTGCTCCTCCCAGCTCCAAAGCTGACCTGAGGGACTTCACTTTCTCCAATATGCTGCTTCTCCCCTGACGAATCACTGGCCCTGTTGAATATCCCAGCCCAAAACTGGTTCTCCGCCTTATTAGGCACATCATGAGATCTAATTGTATCTCTCAAGCTAGGACCATCTTCACCTTTTTTGATTGCTGCAACCTGGATTATGGTCCTCTCCTTATCCCTGTCAGGTAATGTGGAGACCAACCCTGGCTCAGCAGCATCAGTGCTCCCTCGCTATCAGGCTGGTTCTCAAGTAGGGCCCCATCCTAAAGGACTAAAGATTGTCTACCTTAATATAAAAAGCCTGGTGGCAAATCATGGTGAACTGGTGGCCTGGTCCACCACCCACAGGCCTGGTCTCCTTGGTATAACTGAATCCTGACTTAAACCTTCTCACCCTGACTCCCTGTGTGCTCTCCATGGATACATGATCCAGGTTGATCGATCCTCATCAAAAAGGGGTGGTGGCTTGGCACTACTCTGTAAGTCTCACCTAAACCTAACCTTACTACCTTGTCCCTTGTTTGGGTCCTGTGAGGTACTTCATGCACTGCTTTTGCTGGGCAATTCCAAGAAGCTGCATATTGTTTGTGCCTACACGCCCCCTGCATCCTGCAAACTAGGGCTCAAGGAATTCCTGGTATTTCCACACTAGGCCACTGAAAACAATGAAGTGATGTGCCTAGGTGACGTCAACCAGGAGTGGCTCGGTCCAAGCTCCCCTATCCTCGACTCTATTATAAGCAAGGCTAACCTAACTCAGCTTGTCACTGAGCCTACAAGGTACTCTAGCAATGGAAATAGCCACACCCTCATTGACTGGATCCTCACCAACTGACCAGACAGAATCTCATCTGTTACTGTGCTACCACACTCCATTAGTGACCATTCATCTGTAACCTGTGTCTGTGACACCTGCCCTACCCTCACACCTGCCCAAAATCATTACCATGTCTGACTTCTCTGCCCTCAACACCACAGCTTTTCTAAGTGATCTCCAGCATGTCGACTGGACTTCCATATTCACTATGGACATTAATATGCCAATGGAGTACTTTACCAACTCCCTGCGCTCCCTGCAGTCCAAGCACATTACTTCCATAAGGCGTTGGGTTCGGGGTTTGCCCACCAAATGGTTAACTAGCCCTCTTCTCCAAATGCTTAAGGCATGGGACAAGCTCTGGAACAGTTTGAAAGCCTCCTCCCTTCATTCTGACTTCATTGCCTATCGCTCCCTGCGGAACTCATGTAAGAAAGAGATACGTACTGCCAAAAGCAACTATTATAGAGGCCTTCTCCATGCCTCCCTCTAGTAACCCAAAAAGGTACTGGGCCCAAAAAAAAAACACATAATGGGTCGCAACACTTCTGAACCCCCCCCAAGAGATGCTAATAGATTACATCTCCTGCAATAACCCAAATACTATTGCTAATGCTTTCAACTCACTCTTAACTGCTTTCCCTAGCTTTGCTTCTGATGTACCCTCCCATACTGCACCTTCCCCCCGGACTTCCTCCCATCCCATCCTCCCCTGGTTCTCGGTCAGGTCTCCAGGTTGGATGTCTTACGCATCCTCAACACAATGTCTCCTCATGGCAGCCCAGGCTCTGACGGATTGGAACCCAGAATTCTCAAGTTAGGTGCTTCCCTTCCTGCTACCTCTATTACGCACTTATTCACCCTCTCCACTGTCTCAGGTACTGTGCCTCTCTCATGGAAAAAGGCCAGGGTTATTCCTGTCTTCATAAAGAGTGACCAAAAATTCTAACGAACTACCGCCACATTGCTCTCCTGCCGACCCTCAGTAAACTCCTAGAGAAGCTTATTCATCGCAAGGTGTCTGACTTCTTAGCAAACCTTAACCTGCAATCCCCTGCTCAGCATGGCTTTAGGCCTGGACACAGTACCATGACGGCCCTACTGCAATTCACTAATGACATCAAAATCCACATGGACAAAGGCCAGCGTACTGGGGCCATTTTTATCAACTTGTTGAAGGCATTTGATTTAGTTTGAGCCACCAGTTCACTGCATGACCTGCCTTTGATATCCATGTGGCAAAGTGATTGCCATTCAACCTTCATTGCTTGGTGATGACGTCAAAACATCTGCTGATTGCATCAGCATGCTTTGCCACACGGATATAAGAGGTGAGGTTGCTCATTTGTTCTTGCTGCTACATTCACTGGAGAAATGCATCAGAGGTAGGGTTCTAAAATGATTAGAGTGAGTAATTGCTTGGAGTTTGATTTACCGAGTCTGAAAAGTAATTCTTGAATCACTAAGCCAAAAACTAAGAAGCGTTTTTGCTTTTTAACTTTGTTTTCTACACTGAGACGAATGCTATAATACGTGAGCATTTAGCCACTGTCAAAGTCTCAAAATAAAGGTAAATAGTAGAGCAGGGGAACCACTGTCATATTTGATTCGGAATTACTTGTTTATGGCTTTCGGTTTACTTATTTCACAAAAGCGAGATGATTATGCTTTTTTCCTTCAGGGTAGAAAAATACAGCTGGGTAGTGACCCCTAGTACTGCATTAAAAAGATTTTTTAGGAAATGCACCACAGGTAAACTTTAGTTGAATAAATATTAGGATGTTTATGTTGTTCTGAAGAAGTTTTATTCAAAGGCTGTTAAAAATGTTTCTGCAGCTTCCAAACTGAACCGGGTGCTGACTTTTAGAACAAAAGAGATTAAACAAAAAATTGATACCTCAAGGTTGGTTTCTTTATCAGTTTTTGTATGTTTAGGTCAGTAGTGTGTGGGTAGCAGTACCAGCATTAGTAAGATGCTAAGTAAATAAGGCATCTTAGAGGCTTATCAGAAATTGATTTTGATTTTAAGGGCTATTGGAAACTTAATATAATGACAAGTTTTAAATGAATAAGTGGTTCAGTTTACAGTTAATATGTGCTAACTGTGAGTAAATTAATAATGGCAAGTGCACTATTGAGCTGGTTGAAAATGTGGTAGCCAATGGCACATGGAACTATTGAACGGTGGGATATCAAAGTTTGGTGCTCAAAATATGAATTCTATTGTTTCACTACTGAAAATTTTTTGTGATTTATTTAGGAGTACGAGCTTTTTATGTGAGTCACTTATTAAGAAGTTGATCACTAATTGTTTTTGTGTGTGAAATAGCTTATGACAAGTATACATCTCTATATTAAAAACTGTTTAATTTATTAACAGTTCCCAGAAGAAACCATTATACGGCAAAACGTTGGGACACTTATGAAAAGGAAATGCAATCTTTAATACCTGAACAAGATTTCAAAGTGTTTGGCTTTATGCTTGAGTGGTTGCATGACTATTTCATTTTGGATACTGCATGCCACACAGCGACCATGCTCCACAACTAATTGTTTGATGAACACAAGATTTCCCTTGGACACCAGTATTTTCTATATTTGACTTGGTCATCTACCTCCTGCTTCTGCATCAACTAGGCTCTCTCGGTGCCTCCCAATCCACCATTGTCTGATTCTCCAGTTATCTGCTTAACTGCTCCCAGTCTGTCTCCTATCATGAAGTTCTCTCTGCTCCAGCTCTGTTACACTCTGGAGTTCTGCAAGGTTCCATACTTGGGCCCCTGCTCTTTTCAATGTTTATAAATAACCTGCCTGCTGTGCCCACCCACTGTAGCTCCTTACTCTATGCTGATGACTTGGTTCTCTATGTCTCCTCCAATTCTGTCCATGAAATTAACTCCCACCTCTCCTCTGATCTGCATCATATCCAAACCTGCCTCACATCCCACCACCTCTTTGGTTCTCAAAGGAAATCCGGTCCCTCATCCCAGACTCTTCAGGTTTCATGTCTTGACAGCTCCCCTGTAGATGTAACCCATACTTTCAAATACCTAGGGGGTCACACTGGATCCATCTCTTAATTTCTCTTTTCATGTCAACACTGCCTGTAAGTCTGTCAATGTCAAAACTGGACTGGCTTGCCAAGTCCGACAGTGCCTTACCCCCACCACCAGGATCTCTGTCACCCAAGGCCTTCTGCTCCCCGAGCTCTGCTATGCTCTGCCTGTCTTTGCTATGGCATAGGCAAACATCCTTAAATCGTGGGATGTCGCTTACAACAATGTCTGTAGATTTGCTTTATTGGCTCCTCATCTTAAACACCACTGTACACTTTACTCTGACCTCTGCTGGTTATCCCCTTCTTCCTGCTATTCTTATTCTTTAGGTTGCCTGACTGACAACATAGTTCATTCTTCTCTTCCATCCACCCTAGCAGCAATGCTCACCCCATAGACTGCCCTAGTTCCTTCTGGTCCATGTGTTTAGCTTTGCTATCCATCCCCAAATGTTCCACCAGGATGGGTGAGCTTGCCTTCTCCTACTATGCCCCCAAATTCTGGAACTCTCTACCACTTGACCTCAGACATTCCAAATCCCACCCTGCCTTCAAGAAAGCCCTTTCCGATTACCTTGCCTCCCTTGATCCATGTAAATGTTCTTAACTTCATGATTTGTGCAGATCACTCCTGTCCTGCACTGATATTGCTGTGCCTACTCAGACCTTTCCCCTTCCCCACTTTATCCAAACTACAGATATGCACTTAGGTTTCTCTGTTTCAGTCTGAGTATGTGCCTCCTAGCTAGACTTAGCTTACTGCTCCTTCATGTTTGTTCCTTTTTACCCCCTACTGTACCTTTATTGTCTGTTTTGTTTCTCTTATATCATGGGATATATACAATCAGCTTATGTGCTATGTAACCTACACATCTGTAAAGATGTTGTAACTCTTATTGTACTGCAATGTATACATAATTGTTAATCCCTGTTATTTGGACTTGTACTCTCCTGAGTCATATCTGAAAATAGGCAGGTTTGTCTAGTGCACTTACCCAGTTACCAAAAGCTAATAAACAAATAAATAAGATGGGAGATAAGACTGTGAAGGGACATATTGATTCAGGCAGCAGACAGACCCTGGTGCACAGTGAAGTTCTGGGAAAAGACTGCAAAAGGACCAGGTACTGGGGTCATCTGCATCCATGGGGACACTTGATATTATCCCATCACCCAAGTGGAAGGCAGTATAGCATAGTGATTAAGAGCATTGAGCTGCAAACCTGGAGAACTGGGTTTGAATCCCACAGCCACCACTTGCATACTATGCGACCATAACCAAGTCACTTAACTTCCCTGTGCTCACAGGGTGCATCTGGAAACAAACATTGGCTTAATGTGTCTTTCCTGGCAAAAAATTATAACCAAAAAAAAAAAGAGTGATTCTGAACATTAATGGGATGCTGCACCACATAAAAGTGGGGGCAGCACTAAAGTTACCTGTACCTATGATTTTTGGAAATGCCTTTCCAGGATTTGGTAAGTTAATCACAGAGGGAGGAAACCCTGCTGTTTCAGAAGCTGCGATAACAAGAGCATAAGCAAAGACAATCTCAGATGTTGGGGACTCTTTTCCTTTTGGTGACTCTGATTCTTGTTTGAGCTGAGCTCCAAGTGTCTGGAAGTCCAGGAAAGAAAGAATTCACCTGAAAAAACAGTGGCAACAAAAGACTGACAGGCATAAAGGGTTGATATGGGAAAATGGTGAAACTAAACTGGTAACTGATTGTGATTTTGTTTCAGAGCAAACTAACGATGGTTCTCTTCAAGGTTATTTTAAGCAGCTGGGAGTGAAACAAAAACAGGGGAACCAATGTTTGAGAAATTTAATGGGCTACTGTACAGAGTTTGGATTAATCCTCAGGTGCAGGAACTGACAGAACAATCGGTCATACCAAAGAAGTATAGAACTGAGTTAGTACAGATAGCATATAACAGTCCTATGGCTGGTCACTCGGAGAGGAGCCACACTCTAGCCAGATTGTTGTACAGATTTTACTAGTTTTGGATTCATTTTTTTTTTTGACTTTCTATTTTCAGCCCCCTGTCACCTCGATTAGATCATCTCTTGGGGCTCCCAATGCACCACCCAGGCTAGCACCAAGAGGACCAGGGATTGCTCCGATAAGTGCCCCACTCCATGACAGCTACAGGCCTGGATGACCCCCCCCAGGTGGGGTGGAGGAGGCTCTCCCCATATCCCCTCTGAACTTAAGAGGAGCGTGCACATGGAGTTTCCCACAGATCCTCTGCGGTCACTTTTCAGTGTGGGAGCCTGTCACCTGGCCTAGACATGGGGTCTTTTACTTGTTCTGGAACCCACCCCTTGCAATCGTCAGCACTTAGAGAGGACCAGTGAGTTGGAAACGTGCAGAGATGCACCTCCACTCCAGTCTTCAGCCAACGCCTGTCTCTTCCTAATGTTCCACCTCCTCTGCTGCACCAGCACCACCTGAGGTCACCCAGGTGGTGGCAGTGGTTTTGCAGTGAGGAGTGCTTCCCACCCCTCCCAGAGAAGGAGAGTGGCCCATTGGGTGCTCGATCCTTCTCCCCCCAGCTGGCCCCCTGATGACCCTGGCTTGTTACCGAACCTGGGTTGCCCGTGTCACAAGCAGTAGCACTACCGCTGTGCTGGCACAACTGGCCTGGGATTCATGAGAATGTTGCTACCTACTGCAGTTCTTGTTCTGACTGACAGAAAGTAGCCCCAATGACTAAAAAGTTCAAGGTGCCCCAGTGCCCCTACCCTTGATAGATGTGCTTTCTGAGAGAATTGCAGTGGATGTGGTTGGCCTCTTAGACAAAAGTAAAAAGAGAAATTGATTCATTCTGGTAGTATGTGACTATGCTATGCAATACTAAGAGGCAATTCAAATGCATACTGTCATAGCCCCATAAGTAGCAACAGGGTGGGCATACTTTTTTTTATTTTAGTTGTTTAACAGGTGAGACACACTAAGCTGAAAGCTTTTTTACAGGTGCAACCTGGGAGCACAGGGAAGTTAAGTGACTTGCTCAGGGTCACACAGTATGCAAGTGGAAGCTGTGGGATTCAAACCCAGGTCTGGTCTGCTGGATGTCACCAGATTTGCAGCTCAGAGCCTTAAACCACTGCACTATGCTGCCTCCTATACCTAAAGAGATTATTAATGATTAGGATAGTAATTTTGATGCTGCATTGCTGAAGGAGCTGTGCCAACTGCAAGATATCACTTCCATAAGAACTTCCCCTTATCATCCTCAGACAGACAGTGTTGTTGAGTGTTTTAACCAAAATCTAAAACGCATGTTAAAAAGGTTTATGAAAGGTGAAGGGAAAGACTGGGACCACTACTCACCTTACCTGCTTTTTGTGTACAGAGAAGTGTCACAAGCATCAACAGGTTTTCACCTTTTGAAATGCTGCATGGTAGACACCCTAAAGGGCCACTAGATGCAATAAAAGAAACATGGGTAGATAACTCCACTCAGAAAGAATCTATTACATCTTATATTTGTGCACTGAAAAATAAATTTGCAGTCCATGTTGAAATTACCCACAGTAACCAGGAAGAAGCCCAAAAACAGCAGAAGGTGCATTATGGCCATGGGGTAAAAGACAAAGTTTTTGAGCCAGGTGAAAAGGACTTGTTACTGTTACCTACTACAGAAAACAAACTGTTAATGAAGAGGCATGGGCATTATAAACTGGTTACATGTACTGATACAGTTAACTATGAGATTGAGACCCCTGATAGGAAAAGTCCTACCAAGATATACCATGCTAACCTCCTGAAGAAATGGTTGAAAAAACACCAAAAGTTGCTTTGTTAGTATTACCAGAAACTGCTAAAGAAGATATTGATATAGCTTATGATAGTTAAACTGGAACAAATTGTAACTTCTGATGCTGAAAAGGTGAATGTTTCCTTTCCCACAGAACAAACCACAGGAATTTTTTTTGTTAATATAGTTTTTATGAATGATTTTCCACATGGTACAAGGGGGAATGCAGTCATACGTTCATCTTGCTATACACTGTTTAATATATACAGGTTAAGAAAAATACAAGTCAAATACAGTATATACATAATACATAAGGTTCAGTAATTCATTATTTCATATCTTCCTGGGACTCTCCTAATGAATACAGACCCATATATTCCGGATACGTCACCCCCCCCTTCCTCGGCCCCAGCAGGATTGTCCACTCCCGTTCCCTCTCTGTCCTAGTGTGGCTCCTATTGCAGTACTAATTGACCATGTAGTAATTACTTTTAGGGTACAAAACCAGGGCCTCTGGCCATGATATATATTATCCATTTAGTCCATTTCAGCGAGTCCAAATCAGTGTGGTCATTCAAAGAGAATGAGATCCTTTCCATTTTATATATATATGTGTTATTATTTCCCTCCATTCAGGTATTGTAGGGATCTGGGGTGAGAGCCAGTATCTAGTTAGAGCCTTTTTTGCAGCTAAGAGGGCTATTCCTAAAAGGTAGCGTGCATGAGAGTCCCTTAGTCCTCATGGAAAGGTTTGCAATATAAATAGTTCTGGTGTTAGGGTGATTGGACTCCTTATTAGTTCTACTAGTTCTGCCTGGAGGGAAGTCAGGAAAGGCTGTATAATGGGGCATGACCAGAAGACATGGATATGGTGTGCCTGTGGTTTATCACATTGGTGCCAGCACTCCAATGTTCCTGTCACCGAATAATGGACAGTTATTGCTGGGGTTTAGAAGTATCTTACTAGTAATTGCCAGGAAAAGAGTCGCCAGCTATGTATGTGAGTTTAGAGGCCGAAAGACAGACTCTTTCCCACTGTTATGAGGTGATCTCCGTACCCATTTCTTGGTTCCATTTCCCTAGTGTCCCAAATGTGTTTGCTCCTAAGGTCTCATTAAGTGCCCTTTATGAATGAGAAATACTATGTGGAGTTCCGATGGTAGTTGTGGTGTTCTGCAGAAATATTAATGGGGGAGGTCCTCTAATCTTTGTACTCCTGACGGGAGGGAATAAAAGAAGTGTCTCAGTTGCAAGTACCTGAAGAAGTCTTCCTGCCTCAGGTTATATTTCTGTCTTAACTCTTGAAAGGCAATAAAGTCATTCCCCTTTAGTAGTTGTGATATGAAGGTGAGGTGGAGACGGTCCCACTGATTGAATGTATGGCCCATCTGAGCTGGGGGGAAGTGCTCCAGTAGGTATAGGGGGCACAAATAAATCAAACAGGGAGATAAGGCAAACTGCTTACAGATCGTTTTCCAGGCTTTGGTCTGGTATAAAATCCATGGGCCTGGGTTCAGCTGGGGGTTAGTGTGTTGTGTCTGGTATAAAACAGCCCTGATCAAGTCATTAAATGGGAATAGTCCCTCTTCAATCTCCCTCCAAATAGCTGGGCTAGTTCACCTAAGGTGTGTAACAATAAATGAAAGGTGTGAGGCCCAATTATACAGTTTGAGGTTTGGAAGGGCCAGACCCCCCATCCGTCCAGGGAGGAAAAGGATCAAAGTTCTTATTCTGGGACATTTACCTGCCCATATAAATCACAATATGGCTTTATTCCAAGCTTGAAATGTTTTAATTGGGATGTATATAGGGACATTTTGAAAAAGGTATACAGCCTGTGGGAGGATCACCATCCAGATGACCTCCACCCTCTGGAGCAAATTAAGTGTGAGGACACTCCACCTGGTCAGGTCTGCCTGAAGTTGGGAGTGGAATAGGACATAATTGTTTTGCACTGCTTTCCCAACGTCATGCGATAGGTATATACTCAGATATTTTAGCTTTTCAAGGTCCCATCGGAAAGGGAAAGTCTTTTTAAACTGTGGAGGTGGGGCAAAATTAAATGTTAATGCATCTGATTTGGAGGTATTTAATTTGTACCCTGAGTATTGCCCATAATCTTTCAATATTTTAAATACAGCTGGTACTGAATGTGTACGGTCCGAAAGGAAGAGCAAGATATCATCTACATAGAGCGCAAGGGGGGGCTCTCTGCCTTCCAGCTGGATCCCAATGATGTGTGTGGACCACCTGATGGCCTGAGCCGGTGGTTCAATAAAGATAGCGAAACGTTCCGAGGATAAAGGGCAACCCTGGTGAGTACCCCTATATAGGGGAAAGTAGGCAGAATGATGGCCCGAAACATTAACACAGGCCTGAGATGAAGAATACAGAGTCCTAATCAGGGAGACTTGGGGGGGCAGGGAATCCCATCCTTGACATGGTTGCGAATAAAAAAGGCCAGAAGACCCTGTCAAAAGCCTTCTCAGCATCTAGGCTGAGAAGGACTGAGGGGGTTCTGCATGTATGCATTCTCTGGACTATATGTAAGGCTCTCCTGGTACTATCTGTTGTGGATCAAGAGCTAACAAAGCCTGTCTGATCTAGGATGATCAGGGAAGGGAGGACCTCGTCTAATCTCTTGGCCATTATAGATGTAAAAATTTTATAATCTACGTTTAGTACTGATATGGGGCAATAGGAAGAGCATAACTGAGGGTCCTTGTCAGGTTTGGGGATGACTGAGATCACAGCATATGACCAGCTTGGTGGAGGGTCATCTAAGCCGAGTAGCTCCCCTTCATAAACCCGCTCTAATAGCGGGCTGAACAAGGACTCTGTATACTTATAGAACTCCGTAACATAACCATCGGGGACAGGGGCCTTCATTGTTTTTAATCGAGAAATGGCTGTTCGCAGTTCCATCTGGGTTATGGGGGAGGTCAATCCCTCTTTTTGGTCTCTACTGAGCTTAGGGAGATCAAGGGAAGAAAGAAAGAAAGGTTGCAATGTTATTATGATCCGACAAGCGGTAAGGAGCATACAGTTTTTTGTAGTAATCACAAAATACTTGAGTGATGTCTCTCACCTTTATATGTTGGGTGTTGGTTACTGGATCCCTAAAGCTGGCTATAGTGGCAAGCCACCTATGCTTACGAAGACGGAAGGCTAGTAGGCGTGAGGCCCGAGGACCTATTTCTCCATACCGCTGCCTCAAAAATGCCAGCGCTGTTTCTGTTTGCTGCAGGCACAGCTTATCCAGTTCCTGTTTAGTCTGTTTAAGCTGCGCCAACACTGACAGATCACCTTGTTGATGGGCCATTTGGAGGAAGTCAAGAGTTTGCTCAAGGTGTAATTGTCTTTCCTTACGCTTTTCTTGTGAGGCAGGCGGTATGTTGTATTAAGTGACCCCTGAGTACCGCCTTTAACGTATCCCACCTGATCGCTGGAGAGGTCTCCCCATCAGGGTTATCCTCTAGGATGTCCTGTATCTTATCTTTTAGGAATTCCCAAAATGGCTCATTTTTAAGGTGGGTTGGGTTGAGTCTCCACAAGGTATCTCGCTTCTCGAGCCCATTCCCCATGTCGTAATTACTGGGGCATGATCGGAGTGTGTAATGTCTCCAATGGTAGCCTCCTGAAGAAGTCTTAAACTTTCTTTTTGTGTATAGCAGTGGTCTATCCTAGTGTATGTTCCATGTACAGCTGAATAGAATGAGTATCTCCTATCTCTAGGGTGGAGGGTACGACACACATCCAACCAGCCCACCTCTTGTATAAACCGTTTAAAAAAATTATGTAGGGTGGGCTGTTTACCCCAGGTGACACTCGTGGAATCCAAATGAGGGCTTGGGGCAATATTAAAGTCCCCCACAAGAATCAGAGTCCCCTTAGTTAACTCCAACACCTTCCTCAAGATATCTTATTGTCTGTGTTTTTGACTCTGGGGGAAGTAGGCATTAGCCAAGGTCACCTCATTGTCCTGCAACAATCCCTGGACAATCACGAGGTGGCCTTCCACATCTGCCCATTCCATTGTGGCCCAAAAAGGGGTTTGGCCCGAGACCAGTATGGTGACCCCTCTCCTTCTACCTCCAGTGTGTGAGGATGAGAAAACCTGAGCAAAACCCTCTCCTACTAGCTTTTTATGCTCATTTGCATTCATATGTGTCTCTTGTACATAGATAATCCCCACTTGGCTTTCTCTAAACAGAGTGAGCATTCTTGTACATTTGACTGGACTGCCAAGCCCGTTAACATTTAATGACAACATCTGTAAAGCTATATCAGCCATTTAGGTCTCTTTATTGTTAGAGAGATTTGACTGGGTCCCTCTGCTATGCCTGAATCCTATGACACTGTAATATCCAAAATCTGCTTTGTAAATTAGTGACTGCCTGTGGGGGAGTGAGGGAGATGAACCACACTCTAACTTCAAAAGCTCAAAAAACTTAAGTAATTTAACAACTTGAGTAAACAACTGGGGGCAGTGGCTTACCAACTGGGCTTACCCTGCTGAACTATAAACATCTTCCATGGAGGCTGAAAGCTAAACACACACAGGTCCCCTAGTGTGCCAAGTATGTCTTGGTCCTGCACATCGTAGGACCAGATGTAAGATGTCTCAGGGAAGGGAAAAGGCGGGGGTTATAATCATGCCAGGTCACCCTCGGGGTTGTAAAGAACCATTATAACAATGCAAATGTTTCCCAGTTGAGTGCAGTTTTTCCTGTGTAGTCTAGGGCTGAGCTCATCTCACACTACAGGGAGCCCTATTATAGGATGGTGCCCCATGAGTGGGACTAATTCATCTCTTCCAAAGGTCTGGCCAGAAGGGGGAGCCCCCGCACCCCCCAGCCCCCTCATACAACAGTGAGGGAGCACTTAAGGAGGCTGAGACAACCCTCCCCGAGGCAAGGCCCCTATGATATGTCTGGAAGATGGAGCAGGTGGGGAGGAGAGAGGCCCTCCCTCTATCCCACAGCCCGACCCCACCTAGCCACAACTCTGCTCTCCTCCAAGGTGTGAAGTGTGCCCAGAACACCCCAGGAATCTCTCTGAGCAGGCAGCTTAGTAAAAAGCACTTGCTAATGTTTAATGTGAAGTCTGATTGTCCATCTGGGCTGATTAGGTGCCACCGACCTGTTAAATCCAGGGGTCCCCATGTTTATCATGGCCCACGGGGAAGCCAGATGGCTGGCCTGTCCCCCCCCACACCCCTGTCATCAAATCATGCCCCCCCCGGCTTCAGCCCTTTCTCTCAACTCCCGGTTTTAGGAGTCACCACAGGGGGATAAACCTGACTAGGGTTCCCCGGCCCTGAAATTATGGGGCACCACCACGTGGTGGCAGCCTCATGGATAGCTTCTTAATGTGACCGCATCAGGAGGAGATACTCAGGGAAGGGGTGAGGTGCACAGGGGCCAACAGGGAGATCGAATAACAAGAGGAGAGAAGAGGGCATGGCCCGCCTACCTGTTGGTAAATAGAGGTAATGCTGTTAGTCCCCTTCATGTAGTAGTCTGTCTGGATGTTTTGTTCTCCGGCTCGGGTGCTGCTTGTCATCTTAAACTTGCAGCGATTTGTTGAATCACAGATTCTCCTTCTCTGCAACATTGGTCCCACGACAATCCTCTGCTCCACGCCTTCTGCGCTAATTTAGCTGCCAACGATGGGTTAGAAGTATTTTGGGGTGTTGGGACCTCAATTCCAAATTTAAGTAGCTCTCGAGATGCCTCTTCCACACTCTCAAAACTTTTGGGGCCTTCAGCAAGGTAAACCACCAGCTTCGTGGGGTATGGTGTTCAGAACTTTATCCCTGACTCCTTCAGCTTCCTCAGAATTGGACCATAAGCTCTGCGGTTCATCGCTATAGTTAAGGGATAGTCGTTGTCAACATAGATTCAATGGTCTTGATAGCTTAAGTTTCCTTTCTGCCAGGATTTATGCAGTATCATCTTTTTCTCTTGGTACCTCAGAAAGCGCACCAGGATTGCACATGGGCAGTTCGGTGATTGAGGCCCCAGTGTGCAATGGGCACGGTCCATCTCCAGGGAGCAACCCTCCAGTAGGTTTAACTGAGTTTTGAAGTAATGCTGCAAAAAGGGGATAGGGTTATTCCCTTCTGCTCCTTTGAGGAAGCCAGCAATTCTTAAGTTGTTTCTCCTACTTCGTGCCTCCACTCTGTCTTTGAGGCCTTTCACCTCCTGATACAGCTGAAGGATTGCTCTTTCAGTATGATCTACCCGCGACTTGGTAGTTGCAGCCTGTTCTTCGAGGCCATCGAGTCATTTTTCAATCTTACCCACATCTGTTCACAGGGCTGTGAATGTGGATTTTGTCTCTATGAAAATCCCTTAGTTCTCTGAGAACTGTATCCATTTGTCTGGCGATGTTGTTTGAGTTGGAGATATCGAGCCCAGGAGGATCACCGCGACCAGACATCTGTGAGCTATCACTGTCGGAGTGTAATCCCTCTGGATCGAAGGTGTCTGGCGGTGATTTTTGATTCTCTGGCTTTTGTCGGGGTATCCTTGCGCTGTTTGTGATGCTTTGCCCAGTATTTCCTTCTTTAACAGCTGGGAATTAGTGGTTTTATGCCCTTGGGGAGATGGAGCTAAGCATTTAGGCTGCAGCTGCTGGCATGACATCACTGGAAGCCCAACCACAGGAATTTGTAACTTGGTAAAGACATTTAAAAATACTTTTACCACAGTGCTAAACCAAGCAAAAGGGATCGCGCATGTAATAGTGACAGAGAAAGCTCGCCCTGTCTGACATAAGACATACAGATTTCCAGAGCAGTTAAGAGAAAAAATGGTTAAGAAAATACAAAAAATGAAAGAGTTGGGTATCACTGAAGAATCAAGACCTGCTTGGTCATCACCAATGGTGATTGGAAATAAAAAAGAAGGGGGTGTAAGAATCTGCCTTGGTTTTACTAAATGTAATCAAGTGTCTGTATTTGACAGCTATCCTATGCCCATGATAGATGATTTAGTGGACAGACTGGGAAGTGCCAAGTGCATTAGTACCCTGATCTTACCAAGGGTTAGTGGCAAATTCCCATAGCTAAAGAATCCAGAGACAAAACTGCATTTTCCACACCAGCTTGATTCTATCAGTTCACTACCATGCTGTTTGGTTTACATGGTGCACCCACTACATTCTAGCAGTACATGGATGTAATTCTAGCCCCTTACACTGGTTATTGTGCTGCTTACCTGGATGATGTTGTGGTATACAGTCCAGACTGGAAAAGCCACCTGAAATACTTATAAGCAGTTATCCAATCTATCAAAAATGCAGGTGTGATCATTAATCCTACCAAGTGCTCATTAGGCATGCAGGAAACCATATATCTGGGTTATATGTTGGGGAATTAATAAGTAAAGCCAGAGATTTGCAAGATAGAAGATGTAGTTAATGGTCCTGTCCCTAAAACAAAAGTCAGGTAATTTTTAGGTCTGGTTGGTTACTACTGGAGATTTATTTCCAACTTTGCTCAGTTAGCCACTCCCCTAACTGAACTCACCAAAAAAATGGTACCTGAATAATGTGAAATGGTCTCCAGAATGTGATGAGTATTTTCGGGCCATTAAGGTTGCATTATGTTCAGACCCTGTTTTAAGAAGTCCAGACTCTGAGAAACAATTTTTGTTACAGACAGATGCATTAGAGGTGGGCCTAGGCACAGTCCTGAGTTAGAATGCAGATGGGAAGAAATATCCCATTCTGTATATCAGCAGGAAATTTCATGAGAGAGAGAAAAGGTACTCTACTATTGAAAAAGAATGCCTGACTACGAAATGGGGCAATAGAGGCCCTTACGTTTTATCTGCTAGGAGCTGACTTTGTACTTACAAATCACAATATTCTCTGTTGGCTTAATCAAATGAAGGATAAAAATCCCAGAATCACAACAAGGTGGTACCTGGAACTACAGCCATTTAAATTCAAAATGATGCTCAAATCTGTAAAAGAGAATGTCAATGCTGATTTTCTGTCAAGATATGGTTCAGGAATTGAGAGTGCAGAAAGTTGAAAACAATGTGTGTGCTTAAGTGAATTGTTTGCTGTTAGAGGTGTTATGAAAAGGGGAATACTGCATGTATAAAGAACTGTAAATATTATAAGGTAATGTTAAAAGAACGTTTTAGAAACCTGTTTCTTGAAGAAAAAAAACAGGTTCCCTCTTAAAGAGGGGTGTGTGTGACAGGATTGAGTAAGACCCTGTCCCATTTGTTATACAGAGAAATAGAGTGAGATTTAAATTGAGAGACTTTCAGATGTAGGACTGTGTATTGCCTATAAGAAGAGCTGTTCTGTACAATTTTCATCTTTTTATTTTATTGATAAAATGTTACTTGTGAATTTTATAACTCTTCCTGGTGTGCCTGTGCTTCCTGACTTATGTTTCTGCGACACTCACCAAAGTAAAATGTGACTCATTTGTTTGTTGCTCTCCTTCTGTAGAGGAGCTGGGCTTACTCCTGTCAATTACAAAAGCATGCACTGTAAACTACCAGCGATGAATGAATGCTTATGGGATAGAGACTCTAGGACCATATGGTGGTCAGCTAATGCTATAAAGGTTTCTGCACAGTTGATTGGATGCATTCCCTTAACCTGCAAATGTTTTTTATTGCCTGTGCTTGCTCCATCTTTGTCAATTGCAGAATATTTCCCCAACTTTCCCCTTCCCTCTCATCTCAGTGTCATGCATAGTAGCCTACTGAAACTAACTTCTATGCATTTAAGCAAACAAATCATTATTCTTCTGTTGTTGTCTCACGGTTCTGTTGAACTGAACCCTGATCCTAATTACTCCATCTGAGCATGAAAATCTAATGGGTTGAAATTTATGACAATCAACATCTGTAATGTGCTAAATAAATTGGATGCCTTAACAACATGGGTTTTTCACACAGATCTAAATATTTTGCTACTGTTCAAAATCTGACTTAACAATCTCAATGATTCCAGTGTCATCGCCTTGCCTAACTTTGCAACATTTCAGGTGGTTAGGTCCTCCAGGGGAAGCACTGTATTATACGGACAAAATAAATTCGCCTCCTCGCTAACCTCTTCTGTCTCACACCCAGCTGAGTTTAAATGTCTGGCAGTATCAACTGCCCTTTCTAAATCAGAATCACTTAATGTGGTAAGGTGCCACAGATCACCCTCTGGGGAACTCAGACACTGGGCTTCTTATCCAAGGTCATCGGTGCCAACAGTAATGAAATTATAATTTTTGGTGATCTAAATTCTGATTGGCTAACCTCAAAATCAGCAGACCTAAAACTGTTATGTGATGAACTTGACCTTACTCAAATAATGCTAGAATCCACTAGGCTTCACCCTATAAATCCAGTGAATTCTTCCATTCTCGATGTTTCGGCACCACTCAAACAAGAGAGGACCAATGCACTGAAGGGGGGGGGGCTGGAGGGAGCAGTAAGTAGTGCTCAAGAAAGAAACTTGAAAATTTTACTCCAGAAGGAAATGGTTCAACCTGGATCAGAGACACACTGTCTGGAAGTGGAGCAGCCATTTTAGAGGCACTGGAGACCAGAGCAGGGTTGCAAATTAGCAAACAACAGCCATTTAATTAAAATAATTTAATTTAAAAAAAGTCATTCACAGTTCTCTCAACCCAGAATGAGTCAGGGGGCGTCAACTACATAGCCAGGCTGCACTAAAAATGCAACCAACAGACTCACAACAACAGTAAAAAAATAAGTTGAAATGTAATTCTTTGTAGGCAGTTAGGGTATTGCGTGACTATCTTTGACAATGGTTTATTAAGCTTAGGTAGTTTGTTTTATCTTGTAGGGCTCAGCTTTAGCCAGTGGACATATTGCAGAGAGTCAGTGAGATGGAGGGAAAACTCAAGACTGCATGCCACATGGGCAGCACCAGACAGTGGTAAAATGTCACAATAAAAGCCTAGATGGTTATTTTGGTGGAGCAGATTCAGCAGCAAAAGAAAAGCTATAACATCATCTTCTGAGTGTGAAGTTAACACATCACATGAGATTGTAAATATTGATGAGACTGACAATGGTAAGCAGTCTGCATAGACAGGATCTGCAGGTTCAGCTAAAAGCAAGAGAAGGTTTTGAAGGGACAGCTGGACAAAGCAATTTCTATGGCGTGTAAAGAATGAAATAGAGGGAAGCATGGTTGGGAAATGTAGCTGATGTAAAGCAGCTGGGAAAAGCAATCCATTTGTCAGAACTGGCACAACCGAAAATTAAACTGTCTGCTTTTTTCAGACATGAATGAAACAGAGAACATTTGCTGGTACAAACAGGAAAAAGAACAGCAGAAAAACTGTCTCTTCCAGTGGCATCTGAGAAACAAATAGCAGGTCTCAAGCCAAAAGATGACAATATGGTTGCCCAGTTACTAACAATGTATTACCTTACCAAACAGGCTCAATCACCGAACCAGTTTGATACACTTATATTTCTACTCGTGAGATGATGGTCCATAGAATTAGGAAGGAAATCAATTTTTTGGAGGGGGCTGGGGGCTAGTACTGGAAGCAGAGCAAGTGATTTTGTTCTTTTATTCACAGAAACGAAAAAGCTGTCCAGGGCTGCAAGACAGTGGCTCAGTCTACTTTGGTTGGGATGCAAAATATGATATGCTGAACTCCATAAATTTAGTCATACAGGAAGAAATCAAAGCCCACATAGCAGGTTCTCAGTTTCTTGGTGTAATAGTGGACATAAGCACTGATGTCAGAATGGCAGAAAAAGGAGAGATATTGCTAATGGGGGATCTGAATATGCCAGATGTTAACTGGAGTGCATTTGTAGCAGCCACTTCTAAGAGTGGGGTCATTTTAGGTGCTCTACAGGGGGCATGTCTTAGACAACTAGTATCGGAACCCACTCAAGAGGGAGCAATCTTAGACCTAGTACTTTCAAATGGAGATGTAGAGAGGATCACAGATTTAGAAGTGGGTAGCCATCTGGGAACTAGTGACCATCGAACAGTATGGTTCACGATAAACACAGCAGTAGAGTCAAGCCATACAAAGGCAAAGGTACTGGACTTCAGGAGGGCGGACTTTGCCAAAATGGGTGAGTGTCTAAGGAATGCACTAGCAAATGGACAGGAAGGAGGGGCAGAAGAACAATAGGGAATAATCAAAACTGCCATCACAGAGGCAACAAGCCTTTGTGTGAAGCAAGTAAACAAAATGATGTAAGAAACCACTATGGTTCTCAAAGGAAGTGGCAGTGAAGGTTCAAGAGAAAAAGAAAGCATTCAGGAAGTACAAGGAATCACAGAAGGAGCAGGACAGAGAATTGTAACAGTTAAAGCAAAAGGAAGCAGGAAAGACAGTCAGAAAAGCAAAGGCCTAAACCCAGGAAAAGACAGCCAACTCAGTTAAGAAGGGGGATAAAACCTTTTATAGGTACATAAGGGAGCGAAGGAAGACCAATGGAGGGATAGTGAGGCTTAATAAAGGGGAGGAGGTGGGCAGAGGGTGACTATGAAAAGGCAGAGACACTAAACAAATACTTTTGCTCAGTATTCACAAATGAAGAGGGGGAGGTACCTAACCTAAGCAATAGAAACACACTGGATACGGGGGTTGATACCAGCCCTTTCACAGAAGAAAGGGTTCTGAAAGAACTCTTAAAACTGAAGGTGGACAAAGCAATGGGACCTGATGGGATTCATCCAGAATTCTAAAAGAACTTAAGGTAGAACTAGTGACACCACTGACTACCCTCTTAAATAAATCACGGGAGGATGGGGTGGTACCTGAAGACTGGAGGAGGGCAGATGTTATTCCACTTCACAAAAGTGGGAACAGGGCAGAAGCAGGAAACTACAGACCTGTTAGTTTAACCTCAGTGATTGGGAAAATGATGGAATCACTTCTGAAGGAAAGAATTGTTGAGTACCTAGAGGCCAGAGGAGCACAGGACCGAAGGCAGCATGGATTCACAGTGGGAAGGTCATGTCAGACAACTCTAATAGATTTCTTTGACTGGGTGACCAAAGTAGTAGATCAGGGTGGGGCTGTAGACATGGCCTACCTAGACTTTAGCAAGGCATTTGACACAGTCCCATACAAAAGATTAATATACAAGTTGGCCAGCCTGGGAGTGGATCCCAAGATGGTGCCTGGGTAAAGAATTGGCTGGCGAACAGAACACAGAGGGTTATAGTAAACAGAGTCCACTCGGAAGAAAGGGGGGTTATTAGTGGGGTACCGCAGGGTTCAGTACTAGGACTGGTCTTTATAAGTGACATTGCAGAGGGACTGGAAGGAAAAGTATATGTCTTTGCAGACGACACAAAGATCTGCAACAGAGTTGATACACAAGGTGGGGTGGAAAGGATGAGAAGGGACTAGGTAAGGTCAGAGGAATGGTCAAATGTATGGCAGCTTAGATTCAATGCTAAGAAGTGCAAAGTAATGCATATGGGAAACAAAAACCCAGGGGAAGAGTACACAATTGGGGTGAGATACGAACATATGAAATTTGCCAGTAGATAAAGGCCTAGAAGTCTATCAAGTCTGCTCCAATGTGCAGCTAGCACCCCTTATTCTGCAGTTGCACCTCCCTTCCACCCTTCCCCTTCATTAACCCTCCCCCTTGTCCTGTCCCATCCCCTTTTGAAGCAGTCCACTGTTCTACTGGATACCACTTCTGCAGGTAACACATTCCACCCAGCCACCACCCTCTCTGTAAAAAAGTGTCTCCTCATCTCCCTCCTGAACCTTCCTCCCTCCAGTCTCTTATCATGGCCCCTGGTGTCCCTCCCCTTCCTTACTTTGAACAGCCCCTCTGTACCTGTCATGTTTATTCCTTTGATGTACTTAAAGGTTTCAATCATGTCCCCCCGTCCCTCCTCTCCTCCAATGAGTACATGTTCAACTCCCTCAGCCTCCTCTCATATGATGTCCCCCAGCCTCTTGATCATCTTTGTCACCCTGTGCTGCACCCCTTCCAGTAACTTCATGTCCCTCTTCAGATACGGGCGCCAGTACTGCACGCAGTACTCCAGGTGCGGTCTAACTAATGACCTATACAGTGGCAGAATCACCTCCTCCCTCCTCAAGGATACACCCCTTGCAATACAACCCAGCATTTTGTTGGCCTTTGCAGCTGCCTTCCTACATTGTGCCGAGTTGTTCATTGACCCTGTAATGAGCACCCCCAGATCCTTCTCCTCCTCTGTCTGGGCTAGCTGCACTCCTCCCAGCTGGTAACTCCTCCTTGGGTTCTTTATCTCAAAATGCAGCAGCTTGCACTTTTTGGCATTAAACCCCAGTTGCCAGGTGTCTGACCAGGTTTCAAGCTTTGCCAGATTATCCTGCAACCCCTGCCATCCCCTAGGTCATCCACCACCTTCTACCTTGGTATCATCAGCAAACAGACTGATCTTGCTCTTGATGTCCCATGATATGTCTGCAATGAATATCCCAAACAACACTGGTCCCAACACGAGCCCTGTGGAACACCGCTCATCACTACCCTTGGGTGTGAGAGCTCCCCACCCACCACCACCCTCTGTTGCCTTCCCTGAAGCCAGTTTCCTACCCATCTCACCAGCTTTGCACCTGCCCCTGTGCCTACTAACTTACTTCCCAGCCTTCCATGCGGCACCAAGTCGAATGCCTTACTGAAGTCCAGATACAGGAAATCCACTGCATGGCCCCTGTCCAGTTGCCTAGTTACCCAGTCATAGAACTCCACCAGGTTGGTTTGGCAGGAGCTGCCCCATATGAAGCCATGCTGTCTGGTGTCCTGTAGTCCTTTGGCCTCTAGGAGGGCCACCAGCCTCTCCTTCAGGATAGTCTCCATTAGCTTACCCACGATTGATGTGAGGCTCACTGGTCTGTAGTTTCCCGGTTCATCCTTGGGGCCACTCTTGTGGAGGGGCACCACATGAGCCATCTTCCAGTCCTGAGGTACACACCCAGAATGTAGTGAGGCATTAAATAGGTCTGCCAAAGGTCCTGCAAGGACCTCTGCCAGCTCCTTCAGTACCCTAGGGTGGATGCCATCTGGGCCTGGCGCCTTGTCCACCCTCAGTGCCTTCAAACCCTCCCGAACTCTGCCTTCTATGATTTCCCCATCTGTCACCCCTCCCCCCTGTTTCTGCCATTTCTCCCCCCTTGGGTGTCACCCCCCCTTCTCTTTAGTAAATACTGAGCAGAAGTACTCATTTAGTGCTTCTGCCTTATCCTACCCTGCTTCCACCCAACCCCCTCCTTTCTAATCCTTACTATGTGGTCCTTACAGCTCCTTTTCTCCTGATGAACCTAAAAGTCCCCCTCCTTCTTATTGCCTTGTGCCAGCCTGAGTTCCATAGATGCTTTGGCTCCCCTTACTGCCCTTGTCACCTCCTTCGATTCTGTCAAGTACTCCTCCCTGTCCTCCCCCTTCCTATTTTCTTCCTAAAGGCAGCTCTTTTCCTTCTTACCTTTTCCATGACCTCCTTGCTCAACCAGCTCAGTTTCTTAGCCCTAGCCTTCTTGCTCTGGGCCTTGCAGCAGGTTTTGGTTGCCTCCACTATTCCCAGCTTTATGAGCTCCCACCTCTGGTTAGTGTCCATACTAGATTTAATTCTGGCCGGGTACCCTTTACCACTTCCCCCATCCTCCCAAAGTCAGCCCTCCTGAAGTCCAGCACTCTTGTGCCAGATTCCACTCCTTCCTTGCCCATATCCAATGTGAGCCATACTGAGTGGTGGTCACTCCCTGACAGCAGTTCCTCCACTGTAAGTTCTCTCACAAAGTCCCCACTTGCCAGCACAAGGTCAAGGGTATTCCCTAACCTGGTTGGTTCACTGACCATTTGCAGCAGGAAGCTGTTCTGGAAGGCATCCAGCACTACCTGCTCCCTTCTGTTCCTGGTTGTTGGGGTACTCCAGTCCATTCCTGGCATGTTGAAGTCCCCCACAATCACCACACTACCCTTCTCGCAGGTCCTCCTGATCTGTCCTGCTAGTTCCCTGTCTAACTCCTCCATCTGAGATGGTGGCCTATACACCACTCCCATTCTAAGAATCCTATTCTTGGAATCCTGGATTTCGATCCAAAGTGACTCCGTACTACCCTCCTCCCTTACACACTTCAGTCCTTCCTTCACATATTGTGCCACACCCCCTCCTTTCCCAATCACCCTGTCCCTACGAAATAACCTGTACCCTGGTACAGACAGGTCCCAGTCATTGTATTGGGTGGCCCATGTTTCTGTGATGGCTGCAATGTCCACCTCTCCCTCTGCCATGAGCACCTGTAACTCTGCAGTTTTCCTCCCAAGGCTCCTAGCATTAAGGGTAACCACCTTCCACCCTTTCCTCCCCCTCCCATCCTGCCCTCCTTTACTAGCATCACCAATAATGCTTGCCATTTGTCCTTTGTCACTGTTATTGGGGGGGGGTTAGCTCATATGATTTCCCAACCTGTGGTCTCTGCATTTCTCTTGCCCAATTGCCAACCCCCGCTCCTAGTTTAAATTCCCAACTTGCTCTATGTACTCCTCCATCCTCTGTTTCAACACTTTCTTTCCCTCCTCACTCCAAGTGTAGTCTGTCCTTGGCATAGAGACTACTGTCCTCCCAGGACCCTCCCACCCCGCCCCAATAGCCCATACTCTTTAGCACAACACCAGGTTCTTAGCCATCTGTTAAATTCCTCTGCTCAGCTTTCTTGTTGTGCTTGCCTTTGGCACTGGAAGTATCTCTGAAAAAGTTACTGATCTTCCTGCCCCTCACATAATTGTGCTAGTTCCTCAAACCTCCTCTGGACTGTATCTACTGTCTTGTCAGCCAGGTCATTTGTCCCAAGATGTATAATTAAATAGGCTTGTCCCTACCCCTTCTAGCATATTTCAGAACAGATTGTCCCATCCTTTCCGCCGTCATTCCTGGCATGGCCTCCACCCAAATGCGACTATGCCTCTCCCCCTTGCTACCCTACCTGACTCCTCTTAGTATTGATTCCCCCAGCACTAAGATTCCACCCCTCTTACTCCCTGCTTGCTTCCATTCATCTCCCTCTCTCATTTCCAGCTCCTCTTCTTCCTCCTATACATTATTTCCCCCTTTTGCCCCTGTTGCAATTCTCCCAGCAGAACTTCCCCCCACTCCGGTTTGGTCCAGGCATTTATCAATTACTCCTCTAATTTCATCATTTCCCTCCTCCACCTTATTCCTCTTGAGCAGTGCAAAACTATTTTCTGAAGACCCTTCACAAATGCCCGCTCCCTCTCTCTTCAAGAGGGTAAGGGAAGAGGGTAAATAGGAGAGGAACAGTCAGGGTGCTTCAAAGGAAGGAGGAGGGGGCCACTAGAGGGCATGGGTGGAAGCTTGAGGGGGGAAGATTCAGGGGAGAAAGGAGGAGGTGCTACTTCACTGAGAGGGTGGTGGAGCCATGGAATGCACTGCCTAGGGGGCTGGTGGAGGCAGAGACAGTGGAGGGTTCAAGAGGAGTGGGACAGGTACAGGGAAGGGTTCTGGAAGCAAAATCCAATGCAGCAAGAATATCCAGAACTGGGAAGGGAGAAGCCAGAGGAGGCGAGGGGGGCAGCAAGGTCAGCACCCAGGGTGGAGGCTGACCAAACGAGCAGACACGAAAGACCGTTAGGCCTATTCTGATGGCATTTTAGTATGTTAGTATGTAACCTGTTCTCTCCTTTCCACTCCATGACTTTTGCCACTTCTTCGCCTCCCCTCACAAGTCCATATCTCCTCCTTCCATTTGTCTTCTGTCTCCTGACCTGGTTTCCCCAGCAATCGTTCTTCCTGGCCTGGGCCCCTTTGTCTCTGCTTCCCTTCTTCTGACCCTCTCCTCACCACTGCTGGCTTAAAGCACCCTCCCTCATCTCCCCTTCTTCCTCCCTCCAGTATTGGTCTAAACCCACCCCCAATCTGCCTTGCCTGTCTTAGTTCCTCCTGCAGACCCTCAATCTCCTTTCTAAGTTTCTCTATGTGGTTGCACACTAAACATCCTCCCACACTCCAAGCAATTTTTAGAAAGATTGGTGCACCGCAGTTGTTGTAGCCTACCACCCTACCCATTGCTGTTGTTGCCCACCAGTGACCCCCCACCCTTCCAGATGCAGGATACCAAACACTCCCCCAAGTCTCCCCTCTCCCTCCTCTATCAGTGCAAAACATTCTTTTCATAATTTCCCCTTACCCCCTTTGTTGTACACGTTTAGATACTAACTAAAATAAAAATGGAAAGGGACCTGGGGGTAGTCATATCAGATGACCTAAAGGTGAGCAAGCAATGTGAGAGGGCAGTAAGTAGGGCTGGTGGGACACTGGGATGCATAGGAAGAGGCATCACCAGTAGAAAACAGGAAGTTATTATCCCTCTGTACAGACAGCTGGTGAGACCCCATCTGGAGTACTGCGTGCAGTTCTGGAGACCCCATCTCCGCAAAGACATAGACAGGATGGAGGCAGTCCAGAGGAGGGCACTAAAATGGTGCAGGTCTGCACCGAAGACATATGAAGAGAGACTTATGATCTTAATATGTATAACCTCGAGGAGAGAAGGAGAGGGGGACATGATAGAAACTTTCAAATACCTCAAGGGACTCAACAAAGTCCAAGAGAGTAGCATCTTTCAGAAAAAGAGGTGTGCAAGGACAAGGGGGCACAATTTGAAGCTAGAGGGGGGACGGCTCAGAGGTAACATGAGGAAGTCTTTTTTCAGGGAGAGGGTTGTGAATGCATGGAACAGCCTTCCTGAGGAGGTTGTGGAGTCAAAAACAGTGGTGGAATTCAAGAATGCATGGAACAGACATAAGGCAATTCTAGGGGGTGGAGGTTGGAAGAAGTAGGCTGTCGGTTAGCTAGGATCTGCAGCTTATCCATTTGGTAGGGAAATGGGCAGACTGGGTGGGTCAAGTTGTCCTAATCTGCCGTCAAATTCTATGTTTCTATGTAACCATTCACAAAAAATGAACATATATGTAAAGTGCATACTCAATGCAGAGTCAACATCTTATTTAATTGACTGCACTGAAAATACCTGATGGGAGGGCAGAGACTATTGTATCATAAATCTTAAAAGTTTGTTCTGATAATGAAGTTGACCCCATGAAGATCATCACACTTGCAAGTGACAGTGCAAGCAACATAACTGGAATGCACAATGGGGCTGATTCAGATCCACTGTGTTGCCCACAGATTGGCACTTGCAGCAGGACAAGCATGGAGGGACAACAGTGTTATCAATGAATATCAAATAATCATAAAAAATGCGTACAGGTGCTACTGCAACTCTGCAGCATGGTACAATGCCTTGCGTTTCATCCCAGAAACACTCAGTGATGACAATATTAGATATCTTTCTAAAAGAACCTGCAAGTTTCTGGTGGCTGTCACTGCATAAAGCAGTTCAAGACATTTACAGATCCTACACTGCACTGTTACAAGCCTTAGAGCATGACGCAGCAAAAGGTGTCCCAGAAACAAATGGCCTTCAGACAAAAGTAAAATCTGTCTGCTTTATCTTATGCACTTTTTTTCATGGATGTCTTAAATGTGATTAATAAACTGTCTCTAGTCATGCAGCGGGACAGTGTTGACATTTCAGTGGCCATCAACATGATAGAAGCCACTATTACTATACAGCAACAGCTCAAAGAGCAAAATGGGGCAGACTCTCAAAAGACATTTTGAGAACTTGACCAACGTCCTGGCATGTGGTAGGAACAAAAAGTGAATGACCATCCAGCTCTGTGTATGCAATTCCAGCCGGCATCTCGGGAATATCTGATACAGCTCATTGAAAACATCCACACAAGATTTGAGACATCTCCAATGCAGCTGCTGCATAACTTAAATGCTGTTCTAAATCCTAAATGTCTCCCCGATGACTCCATGATAATGGACCATGAAGGATGTTTGCACTTATTTCCAAGGCACAGCCTTCAAAGAAGAAACACTGCCAGCACTTATTGACAAAGAAAGGGCTGACAAAGATTACAGACATTACAAACTTGTTCTGAAATCTAAAAAAAGGACTGACTGTGCTCAGCAGTGTTTGCCAAGACTTAGTCGAAAACTATTCAGATATATCCCTTGATTTTGTCACAATGGCCAAGATTTTACTTGTGTCACCTGTTGATCAGTGGCATGTAAAAGAGGATAGTCTGTGCAAAACAAAATAAAAACTAAAGGTAGAAGTCCTCTAAAGGCTGACACGGTGAGCAAATTCATGTGGCTAGCCCAAGAAGGAACTGAAGTTGAAGACTTTAGACTGCACAGAAAACAATGTTTTAAAATTGCCTTAAATTGTGATTTTTTTTAGTTATGGTTCTAGACTAGTGACCCAGAGACAAAAGATGACTGAGGGGCAACTGACTAAAACTTTTGGGCACAGGAGAGAAGGTAAGTATTGTTGCCATTTATAAAGCTTAAAGGGGTTGGGGGAATGGCCATAACAAGTTATAGCCCCATTCTGCTCTTATCTCACAGCACCATGCTTTAATGGGTTTCTGGGTGGGATGGAGGGAGAAATGTCTAACAATTTAACTATTCCCTTCTGCTCTTTCCACAATCTGTCAACAGTGGTTTCTATCATCAAGAACCAAACAGAAGGGATGTCAAGAAATGGGCAGGAGAGCCGGCCAGGTGGCGCTGAGGGTTGAGGTGCTGGACACCACACCTTGCACCACACCGGTGACCTGGGTTCGGGAACGGACCCGGGCCACTGGGGGTTGGCAGGGAGGGAGGATTGAGCGTCCGCCAACCGCCTCTCTCTCTGGGGTAGCGCTTGCATCTCTGTAGCGTGACTGGCGGAGGCCAATGACACAGCAGCATGCAAGAAAAATAGGAGGAGAGCGTGGCAGGCATCAGCACTACATACTTGGATGCCATTGCACCGCCGGCTCTCCACAAGGGAGAAAAATGGGGAGGGCGCTCTTCGTGGCTGATGGTCGTGCCGTTGCACTCCTGGAAGTGACCTGATAGAGGTGCACATCCAATGGGTGCAGTAAGCAATAATACCCAACAGGGTGGGCAGTATTGTGCTATACCGGACGCCCAGGGGCGTAATGAAGCCCGACGCCGCAGGCGGAGGGCCTTATAGCCCCTGGAAGGTCCGGTATAGCACAATACCACCCACCCTGGAGGGTATTATTGCACTTAGAAAATGGGCACTGTCAAAAAAATAAGTTTAATAAGAAAAATATTAATGAAAACTGTATTTAAAGTAAGATTTTTAATAAAATAGTTCCTCCGCCTGCATTTTTGAGGGTGATTGCTATGGTTACAAGACCAGCTTGTGTCGCCCAGTAAAAGCCAACCTAGTATGCCCTACTGCAGAATTTAACTGTTGAGACTGATTTTTTAATCTTTCATAACCCCCCAAGTTCTACCAAGTTTGAAATAGCGGTTGAGCTTGTGATAAGGAGATAGTTTTACGTCTGACACCTGCCTGGTTATCTCCGTCACAGTGGGTTTCAAATCTTTAAAGTCTTCCACCAGGGCAAATAAAGTCAATTTTTATCGTCTGCATCTCAAAGTACAAGTGCTCTATAGTAACTGTATGTGTAAGCTCTTCCTGCGGAGTTTGCAGTAAATTACTTCATCAGGGACACTTGGAAGTCTGTGCATTTTTAAGAGAGTGACTGTTGGTGGGCAACAGCGTTAGGACAGCACGGTCGGGAGAGTGGACCCGATTCAAATGAGCGGAGTTCCGACGTATGCAGACCGCAAAATAAAGACTTAAAAAAAAGTGATAGCCTACTTGTCGATATGAGAGTGCAGTCGGGAGAGTAGACCGGTTTAAAATGAGTGGGTTTCAGGAAAGTGAAGACGTTTTTTTTTTAATTTATAGCAGTCTTGCTAGGTGACTCGCGATCTGGCAGGCAGTATCTGAAGTAAAATGGGCAGTATGGCAGGGATCTAACTGGAAGGTGAGGTTGCGTTGCTCGATTGTGTGCTACAGGCAGTTTTGTTTTTCGGCAATGAGCATGGTCGACGGGAGAAGGAATCAGACAGCATTATTGACAGGAGGAGGAATGACAGCCTGTGGTCAATGGGAGAACGAGTAAGTGAGGACAGTCAAATATTACAGATATTGACGTTCAGTTAAAATAATGAAGAAACGTGTGTGCCTACAGTTAGTAAGTTGTATTGAAATGCAGACCATTGTGTGCGACTGTTTCTCATAAGCGACAGAGAAAAATGGTGGATATTTGAATTGAAAATGAGGACTTTTAACCAATTAGAGAGCAGGCTGGGCACCAAGATTCTGGTGATGGGGCTGGCTGGACTGGTACTTTTAATAGGGTGGGCATCTGTTGTCTGATAGATGCCCACCTAGAAAATCCTCAGCCAATCAGAAGTCCTCAACTACCTTTACCCATTTTCTAAAAAGCGATAATGGCGGCCCATTGGGGTACAGGTTTGAGGCTCAGGCGCACGACCGGGCCCAAGGGTGCAGGGGGCCGCGATCGGAGATTGTGAGGGCTGCTCTGCCGAGGAGGTAAGAAAGAGATATAATATAAAAAAAAAAAAAAAAAAAAGAAATGGGCAGGAGAAACATGTAAGGAGAAGTTATGGGCAGGAAGGTGTAAGGAGAAGTTATTGGCAGGAGGGAGTAAGGGGGAGTTTATGGACAGGAGGGAGTAAGGAGACGTTATGCCAGGTCAGGAGAAGTGTACTGTCATGAAAAAAGAGCAAAGAAAAGCAAGTCCACACAGGAGGACCCACTACTATGTTTTAGTGAACATTATTTCTTTTGACTTTTTTGTGGCCAGGGTGACAAATGCCTGCTTGAGGGCAGTAAGATAGAATTACTGGAGGCAGTATAGCGCAGTGGTTTAGGGCTCTGAGCTGCAAACTTGGAGACCTGGGTTTGAATCTCACAGCCCCCACTTGCATACTGTGTGACTCTGAGCAAGTCACTTAACCTCCTTGTGCTCCCAGGTCGCACCTGGAAACAAGCTTTGGCTTAGTGTGTCTCACCTGGTTAAACAATTTCCCCCTTTCCTCCATTACCATGTTAGAGAGGCAGAAATGATTGCAAAACTAAGTACATTTATTCACTGTACTTTGTACTTTGAGTGAATCTTCAGAAAGTACACACAGTTCAGGTTTAAAATGTTGGCACTATGATGCCTTATGGTTTATCCCCACTGTCTTATGATGCCTTTTAAATAACGATACCCAACTATGCAACCTTGCTGAGAATTTCTTTATTAACAACAAAAACAAACAGTATGATAAGAAAAAGTATTGTCAGAGCTGTCATCCTGACACTGGAATTGCCTGAAAAGTAAAAGAGAAAATGGTTAATGAACATACAATGGTAAAATTGTACTTTCCAGACTCGTTCCCTTCATTTCAATGGGGTCCCTCCAAAAAAACTTTCATGGGGACTCCCAAATTTTAGCTGATGACCTCATTTTTTTCTAGAAAGCCCAGGAACCCTAAACAAAAAATCCTGCTGAGAGCCCTGATCAGCAACAGATCACAGAAAATCTCTGTCACTACTATCTTTGACAACGAATTCAGTGAGCACTGTAGTATATCCTGTATTGGGGGATCCAAGAAATCCTTCAATAATCCAACTTTTAGTTACAAAACACGCTTCACTCATTTTTGTGACGCTACTTATATCAGTCACCTTGTATCCATCAGATGGCAGTGACTTTTATCTTGATGCAGCGGAAAATGATGCCGTCACAATATTTAATGAGCTATTTATGAATGTAGTCAACCAGTATGCACCTCTGGTAAAATGCAGAGCCAGAAATAAACATGCTCCATGGTTCAACTATGAAATAAAGCAAGTTTTAAAGGACAGAGATATACTCTGGGCAATGGCCAGAACAACAAAAACATCCTCTGACTGGTCACTATTTTTATTTATTTTATTTAGATTTTGATGACCGGGTAAACCCACTGAGACCACTGGTCCCTTTTTCAGGGGCGACCCGGGGTTAAATTACATACACCAATATTACATACATCAGACAGTAGTACAGGGAGTAGAAGTAAGACAGCATCAACTGGAGAGACAGTAATTATAGGGAGACAAGTCAGGTGGAACAACTGTAACAATACAGAGTTAGTAGAGGTCATAGTTCAGCCATTTGACAACAGGGCATGAGAGAAACATTAGGTCTGGTAGGAGAAAGGAGGACTAGTGAGTGCAGCCACATAGGCTAAGTTCCAGCAAGTAGACCTTAAGGCTGGCCTTGAATCCTTGAAGAGAGGGCCTCTCGACCAGATTAGCTGGGAGCATGTTCCAGAGGTACGGGGCAGCGTAAGAGAAAGAGTGCTTACCCGAGTTGGTGCGTATGGCCGGCTGGATGAAGACCTCATTTCTCTGCTTTGTACTCTGGAGTTCAGCAGCCCACGGCGGTGAGGAGGAGGGTTGGCAGTGGTGAGTTTATAAGTCAGGCAGAAGGTGGGGTAGGCCAGTTTATGGTGTAAGGTCGGCCAGTAGAGGTCTGCAAGGACCTCACAGTGATGTCTCCTAGGAGGAGAGTTTGTGAAAAAGCGTGCAACTCTGTAGTAAAGTACCGTTAGTTTTTTGAGTTCCCCTTCTCGTAGGAACTGCAGTAGGAGGGCCACATAGAAGAGGTAGGGTAGGAGTGTACAGTTTGAGATTGCACGCCAAGCCCTGTCAGTGAGGGAGTTTCCCAGTCAGTAGAGAAGTCCGAGTCTCTGGTGGATGGACTTGGTAAGTGAGTCAATGTGGGGTTTGTAAGACAGTTCATGGTCAAGAAGTATCCCCAGGTATTTGATCTGGTCGAGGACCTTGACCCACTTCCCCTGGTTCAGTTTAAGCTGGAGAAGGTCACTCCTATCCAGGCCAAGGTGCATAGGCCCAAACAAGACAGCCTTCCTTTTCTCCTCATTCAGTAGTAGAGAGTTGGCAGAGAACCAGGCTTCAAGTGTAGTGAGACTAGATTGGAGTTTAGCAGTGATGACACTGGGTACCGGGTCACTGCAATAGACAACAGTGTCATCAGCATAAAGGATGAGATTGCTCGGCCCACAAGCCAACTCTATGTCATTGACAAAGAGAGTAAAGAGCAAGGGACCCAGGATTGAGCCCTGGGGTACCCCTGAGACCACTGGATGGACGCTGGACTGCGTTCCCTTCCAGGTGACTTTTTGACTTCTGTTTAGTAGGTAGCTCTCAAACCAGGAGTAGGAGAGGCCATCTAGACCAAGGAAGTGAAGTTTGACGAGCAGCAGGCTGTGGTTGACTAAGTCAAAAGCCTTTGACAGGTTGATAAATAGGGCTCCACTGAGGGAGCCTTGGTTCATGGCGTCAAGAGCATCAGATGTGAGCCGGATGAGGGCCGTGTCAGTGCCGTGGCCTTTCCTAAAGCCGTGTTGAATATCGGCTAGGAGGGAGTGATGCTCTAGGTAGTCATGTAGCTGGTTGTGGACCAGTCTCTCCTGAACTTTCGCGAGAGGGCAAAGGATAGAAATGGGCCTGAAGTTCCCCACTCTGTCCTTAGGCCCTTTTTTGTGAACCGGGACTATGGTGCCTGCTTTCCATTTGCTCGGGACCATGCCCTCAAGGAAGGATCTGTTGATGAGCCAAGTGACAGGGAGGGCAACGGCAGGGGAAGCAGCCCTCAGCAGTCTAGGTTCAAGCAGATCGTGTCCTGGTGAGGAATCAGGTTAATCCTGAGCAGGAGGGGCAGTGCTTAGAAGGTTTGGCGAGTTTGAGGTGGAAACTGGGGTCATGCGTTTTCCCAGGTGGTGTCACTGGAGAGGGGATCGCCAGGTGGGATATGGGGAAGGTCTGCCTGGGTTGGTGAAGGAGCCATTGAGGCCTCGCTACTATGGAGGGTCATTGGTCAAGGTGTCTCTGATGAGCATAGCTCCATCCTGTGCAGGAGGAGCACCCTTAAGCAAAGAGGTTTGTTGGCTCAGAATTTCTTGGGGTCACGGAGGTGACTAGTTTGGAGATCACCTGGTCTTAGTTTTGGCATATTTGGAGGTTTTCTTGCAATTCCTTAATTCTCTATATTTCTCCCAGTCTGTGCTACTGCCGGTTGATTTGAACAATCCTCAGGCCTTGTCATGGAGCAACATGCTGCGTTTAAGGCCTGGACTTAGCCATTTGTGACACTTTCCCTGTACCCTGAGCTTCTTGCGTGGCGCGTGAGCATTAGCCACAGACAGAAACAAAGAGGTGAAGTATTCTAGGGCCTCATCCAGGGTAGGGAGAGTGAGAATGGGGTGCCAATTGATGGCACGAAGGTCAAGCAGAAATTGTTGGTGACAAGTCTGGTGTAATTCCTGGCCTCTACAATCCTGGCATCCGGTTTAGGGGGCTTATTTGACCATGCACAAAAGATTGGGGAGTGGTCACTCAGGGAGTCAGACATGATCCCGGCAGCAAGAATATGGTCAGGGCAGGAGAAAAGGGCCCAGTCAAGTAGGGAGTGGTTGTCAGACTTGGTATTGAGCCTGGTGGGCAGGTTTATAATTTGGGTCAGGTTGGAGTCAAGGAATGGGTTTTTATTAGTCGAGGTCCCAAGGGCAAGCCAATTTTGGTTAAAGTCTCCAAGGAAGATGAGTTCCCCCAAGGGATACTCGGCCGTGGCATGTATTAGAGATTTGAGGGAAGTGGCAGCAGTCTGGGGCAGGAGGTAAACGCCCCTGACGTACAGTGGTTTGGTGTCTCCAAGTAATAACTTAATGAGGATGATCTCATTTACAGCGTCATAAGGGTGGGGGAGGTCCATCTGTGAGTCATTGAGACTCATCTTGGTGTAAATAAGGACCCCACCACCTCTCTTGCCTACACGATCCCTTCTATAGGTATTGTAGCCAGGCAGGTCTACCTCGTGTGGGAGTATATGAGGTTTAAGCCAGGTCTCCTTCACTGCTAGTACATCAGGTTTGTACAGTGCTGACCACACTTCAAGATCATGGATTTTGTGCCTTAGGCTATCTATGTTCATGTGGACCAGCCAGAGGCCCCTGGCAGCAGCCCAGAGTGGGTTGGCAGGGTCACTGAGAGCAAGGTTAGGGGAGTGGGGGCCAGGGTTTGGCTCAACATCTCCCTCTAGTGTAAGCTTGAGCCTGGCAAGGAACTTAATGATTTTGGAGGGAGAGAAAGAGTATCTCCGCCTGTCTCCCAGGGAGGTACTGTAGAACAGGTTGTAGCAGTTTCCGATACGGGTTATCCCATATAAAGAGAGGAGCAGTGGGTTGGCCTCCTCCACCAGGGGCTTTGGGGGACGATAGGGCTGACCCGAGGGTGCATCCTGGTCAGGGGGGTTGTGGGGCCCACAAGGAGAGCAGGCCGGCTCCCAGGATAAAGACTATGTAGGTAAGGGCTACCATAGGTCCAGCACCCCGCATGGTAGCTTAGGTTATGACTGGGAGTGAGTCTGCGGTTCCTAAGGTAGGAAGCAGAGGGAGAAACCTATGGGGAGGGTTCACCAGTAAGACAGCCTATGGACCAGATTCCTTCCCTTTAGCAGGAGAAGAAAGGGGGTCAGGGTAGAGTGCAAGGCAATTAGGCTAGTAGAATAAACCTCTAGTGGCAGGTTAACTTACGGCAGATGGGCAGCAAGCTCACAGATTTACAGTAGAGTTCAGCTTACCCCAGGTATAGCAAAGATAACTTTGAACAGTGTAGGAACAGTTTGTGGAACAGTAACCTCAGCGGGAAGAAAGATAATGTTATTCAACAGGCAGCAAGTCAATGTTCAAATTAACATGTACACATCTAAGAAAGGCAAAGGTAGAACAGGTTGTGGAACAGTAACCTCACTGGGGAGAAAGATAATGTTATTCAACAGGCAGCAAGTCAATATTCAAATTAACGTTGTACATATCTAAGAAAGCCAGAGGTAGAATAGCAAAAGTTAGCTTATGACAGGCAGTCAGCAGGCTCAGAGATATTCTGTTTAGATCAGCTTTTCCCGAGTTGGGCAATAACAGGTTTAAACAGTGTAGGACAGTTTTGTAGAACTGAGAGAGGCAGTAGATTAAGTAAACAAGTTAACATGTGCACAGATTAGAAGGCAAATTGTCTGGTGGGCGGTATCCTTGCATGGCAAGGGGTAGAGTGAGGGAGGGATAGGTTCTCCCTGGGAAGGGGGCGGGGCAAGGTCCATTTAGCGGGAGGAGGGAACGAGGCGGGTGGGCGAGAGGAAAAGTCGTTTGGTGATCCTCAGGAGGTCGTGGCAGGGGGAAGGGACCCACAGCAAAGGGCCACCCTCTTAAGACAAAAAAGAAATCTCTGTACCAAACGAATTTGAACTGCAAAGGCCTCATACGACTTGGCACTATTGGAGATAAACAAAAACAGTCCTTCAAAATTCTGGAAGGCCATAAATACTGTAGAAGGCTGCACACAGCCACATCCTCTTTGGCTAAGCAACTAAAATTGGGTGACAAAACTGAGTGTGATAAACAAATAGGAGAGGTCTTAAATTCCTATTTTGCATCAGCTGGGTTAGCCTCTGATAAGTGAAGTAATGGGTCATTTCCTGCATCTAATGTGTTACAATCTGATCTTACCCCTACCAACGGAGGTTCCTTCCTATTACGTCCTTTCGCTTAACTGCAAGTCAAAGTACTACTCTGCCCTGGACACGACGAAAAGTGTTGGGGGGGGGCTGATAGCAATGAGCCACTGTTCTTAAAACTTGGATACCCTTTCCTTATGGCTCCTATCATCCCTCTTTGTAGTCTTACTGTGGCTTGTAGTGAGATTGCCTCTATCTGGAAAATGGCTCATATAATTCCATCCCACAAATCTGGTGGTAAAACGTCCCTATATAACTACAGACCCATCTCCATTCTCCCAGTTCCAGCTAAATTGCTGGAAAAAATAGTAAATGACCAGATCCCTGACCATATGGATAATTTTGACATCATTACTGTGGAACAATCAGGGTTCAGATCCAAACTTAGAAAATGAGCTTGAAAAATAAAGCATGCTGGCTGGCTGAAAGCCCCATCCAGGCATGCATTTATATTACAACAATGTCCGCTAAAAAACGAGTACCACTTCAGGGTGCCCCATTACTTAGGTATCCTTGGACCACCCCAAATTTTCAAACTTGCCAGACGACATTTTTTCCCCCGCTTGCTAAGCGAGCCGTAAACTAGTGGCCGGGCCGATCTCCCCCTTTTTCCCATGGCAAGATCTTTTCTCCACATCCCATTTTGTAAAATACAATAAATAATAAATAAGAAAATTAGCAGCATTTAGTAAAAAATGCAGCTATGCCCCAAAAATGTAAACTACCTTCCCCAAAAAACAAACCTCCTAGCTCTGGCACCACTACGATGCATGAGAGGAGTGGCACTTTCTTCATTTTTCGTACCGCAGATGGACGTCTATCTGTGGTATGGAAAATGAAGAAAGTACCGCTCCTCTGACTTAGCATACAGTGCCATCAATGCTTCCTGTCAGTTAACACGCTCACTGTGCCTGCCTCCTCCATCCATCCATCCAGTCACCTGCTGACTACGTGTGGCAACAACTGCCGATTTAAAATGGAAAAAAAAAAAAAAGAAACATACACAACACAATGTTGCTAGTTGGAGGCAGACTGTTACCTGTTACTCCCAGAAACGTAATTCATGCCTCAGCCATTACATTTTCTGCAGTCACAGCAACAGTCACAACTTTGCTCACGTCTGCTAGCTTCCTTGCTCACTTTAATGTTCTCAGTAATATAAAACCAAAGATTTGAATGAGTAAATAAATTAAAAATAAAAAAACAAACAACAAAACAAAAACGCAATAAAACAAAAGGAAGCATTTTCACAATTTAAGCCATGTACAGGGGAAGTTACCATGACAACCAGCTCCAAAACATAGAATTTAATGGGAGATAAGGACTGCTTGGACCACCCAGTCTGCCCATTTCCCTACCTAATGGAAAAGCTGCAGATCCTAGTTAACCAGCAGCCTACTTCTTCCTACCCCCACCCTCTAGAATTGCCTTATGACTGTCCCACAACTACAGAGGCCCTAGTAGGATAAAAGTCCCCAGCACAAAAAAAAAGTTCTAATGCAGGCGGAGGAACTATTTTATTACAAAATAAATGAAACAACCTAAGAGTTTAACATTTAAACATAAAAATTACTTTTTTCAAATATATACAATGCAGTAGCCCATTTTTTAAGCACAATAATACCCTCCAGGTTGGGCAGTATGGGCTATATGGGACCTTCCAGGGCTATATACCCCTAAAGTCATTAATGACTGGCTTACTGTGATTGATCAGAAACTAAAGAATGTTGCCATTTTCTTTGCTCTCAGTTAGAGGTGGGCAAGCCAGAGCAGGCTCAAGCCGGGCTCAGGCTTAGTGCCTGGCTCTGCTTGGCCTGACCTTTATAAGAACTTGAGAGCCAAAGTTGAGCTGAACCAGTTATGGTCAAAGTAAGCATTTTTGTCAGCCTGAGCAGTTAGTGTAGTGTCTGAAATGTTCAATGCCTACATAGATAAAAACCTGCAATATCCTAGGCTCAGAGTCAAGTCAGACCACTGGCTTGGCTCTGACTTGGCTCTAAGTGTAACATTCCTGGCTTGCTCACCTCTACTCTCAGTAAGGCTTTCAACAACTTAGACCATGGTATTCTCCTATCTAAGCTCACCAACACTGGAATTGTTCAGTCAACAACGGGTTGGTTTTAAAACTACTTATCCAGCTGCCAACAACAGATGAAGGCTAAAGGCTGCACCTCATCTTGTGTACCCATAAATAAAGGAGTCCCTCAAGGGTCCATTAGTCAATTAGAGGAAGAAAAGTGCATGCACTAACCTTTTAGCATCCGAAGGAAAACACAGCTTATTTCTGAACTGAAAATCTAGCCTCAGACAAACCTTTTTACACAAGGAATCTATGTGGGTAGAAAAAGACAGTCTATTGTCCAACCACAGGCTAAGGTATTTGAAGTTACCCATCATCTCTAGTCGCTCTTCAGTCAGTGTGGTGATAACTGGCATGGGACCACTCACTGTTGTGTTTACAGTGGATTAGACTTGAGAGGACCGTAATTGTAATTTTTGCAGCACTGAGCAATAGTCATGCAGAGCGGACATTATGCTGAAGTTTATTGAAGGCAACTTGCATGTTTTACCACTGTGCTCAGGATCAGTGTAGCAACATAAACTTCAGCATAACCTCAACTCCGCATGGTTATTGCTCAGTGCTTCAAACACTAAATGTATGGTCCTTTCATCCACTGTAAATACAACAGTGAGTGGCCCCATGCCAGGTGGATAACTTCAAATACCTTAGCTTGTGGTTGGACAACAGACTGTCTTTTTCTACCCACATAGATTCCCTGTGTAAAAGGTTTTGTATGATGCTAGGTTTCTAGTTCAGAAATAAGTTTTGTTTTCCTCCAGATGCTAAAAGAAAGCTGGTGCAGACACTTTTCTTTCTCTGACTGACTACGGGGATATAATAAATGGTTGTGCTCCACTACCCAGTTATCTAGACTAAGTGTAATATATAATAAGAGTGGTACAATTCATCACCAATCTCCCTAACAGAACTCATCACTGTGCCTTATCCTTGGCTGTCGGTTGGACAGCGCTTGCTAAGAGGAGGCTAAGGAACCCTCATACTTTAATTTTAGCCCTCATGGATATGCTCCCACCATATGTCAGATCATTATTAACAAGGTCTATCGGGTTGTACAGTCTGAGAAAAAAAAACCCGACAATATCCTTCTTAGCTTTCACAGATTTTTTACCAACTTCGGTAAAAAGGCCTTCAGCTGGACTGCCCCTTCCCAATGGAACACTTTGCAAAAATCTCTTACGCTGAGCACATTCATCAGCCTTAATTCATTCAAAGGGTGGGATATTCAGAAGGGTTGCGCATGGCGCAACACAGTTGCACCATGTGCAACCCACTGATGCGCCCCAGCGCGATATTCAAAAGGAGAAAGTGAGTGGCACAAATCCCGATGTGCCGGGCACATCAGTAAAGTATCCGCGCAAGTGGGCGGGGCGTGCCTATGCATACTCACACATCCTGATATTCAGCCCAGGATGTGCTGAGCAGATGCAGGCGCAACTCTACCCGCGCCCGCACACAGCTGAGCCGAGAAAACAGGAGCAACAGCTGGCCACCCACAGGTGAGCTGCCATATTGCAGGGCACAACACAGCAGCTGCCAGCTGTGAGTGGCCACCTGAGCTCCAGCAGCACCATCTGTCGTGGTAGCGCCCCCCCCATGCCCGATCACAGGCATAAGTATGAATTTAAACGTCCTATATCCCAGGTGGTCCAGTGGACCGCTTCCAGACCGATCTGGGACATATGTGTATAAATTAAATGTCCAAACCATCCCTGGTGGTCCAGCGGTACCCCCCCCACCTGCCCACTGAGCGCCACCACCCGCTCCCCGGTCGGCGGCAGCTCCCCACCACAAAGCAGCCCACCGACGACTGCGTACAATGCGGCAGTATGCCATTGGTCCACAACATGGGACAATGGGCATGCCAGACTATCATACTACACAGTCAGATATGAATGGATTCACATATCTGGACTGTAGTCGTCTGGCTGTAATCTCTGGCGCCCATTGTCCCACGCTGTGGACCAATCAGGCGCTAACCGTACTGTCGCAATCGGTCAGCGAGTAGCTGCGGGTGGGGAGCTGCCACTGCGCTGACCGTGGGAGGCGGTGTGGTGGGGCTAAGGGGGCGGGTGGAGGAGTACCGCTGGACCACCAGGGATGGTTTGGACATTTCATTTATACACATATGCCCGCGATCGGGCTGGAAGCAGTCCACTGGACCACCAGGGATATAGGATGTTTAAATTCATACTTATGCCCACGATCGGACTGGAAGTGGTCCACTGGACCACCAGGGATATTGGACATTTAAATTGTATACTTATGCCCGTGATCGGGCATCGGAGTGCGTCGCCAGTGGGGGCAGAGAGCGATCGGTCCCCGACGGCTGCTGCCTGGCAGGGCGCCAGGCGCAAGTCGCTGGGGATCGGCGCACCTGCATGCAAATAGGGCCATATGATATGCTAATGGCCCCATTTGCGCCTTGCATGCATTATGGCCCCATTTGCATGTCCACCACTGAATATCATGGTTGATGCGCCTAGCGCAACAGCACTTGAGCTAGTGCATCCCCCTGCTCCTCTCTGGCCACTTGCGCTGGCACAGTGCCACTGCGCCATGCGGGTGGCCACAGTGCCATATTCAACAGTGCTAAGCCATGGCGCAGCACCATTGAATATCGCCCAGTCCACGCCCTGGCGGTTCCCAGTTGCGCTGCGCCCGGCTTGCGCCCCTGCCAGACGCAGTTCTGAATATCCTATCCAAAGTGTTCCAGTTAAGCACCACTGTGCTGACAACTATGAATGCTACTGATCCACTGGATTCAACGTTACTAAGTTGTGCTACCAGACTGATTTAGCATTTTCCCTGTAACCCCATGGCAATTTTCCTGTGTGTTCCCATAGATTATTACAACCAGTGGACGTATATGGGGACAATTTCCCTGTAAAATGGCTCAGTTTTCCTGTAAATGACAGGACTCCCTGGAGATCTGGGAGCTCTGCCTGTGGAACATGATGCTTACCATGTTTACAATTTTCTCATCCATTTGTACTCCTGAACTGCAATGTATTGTACTTTATGTTTATACCAGCTTCCTGACTTGGTACTGGTCTTGATTTGTAACTCTGTGACAAATGTCCTTAGTGTAATTTTAACTCAGCTTTATTGAGAAATGAAGTGCATGTATTACTCAAGGAACAATCCACAAGGTGTGGGTTGGGCTGGGATTTACCCACACCTGGCATGCTTTGGTCACGAGGCCACAGGCTGAGAGATGTCACAGCTACACCAACTGTGGGTAAATCCCAGCACAACCCACACCCTGTCATGGATTACTCCGATAATGCAATTAAAAAAGATGACAATTACACAATAACCTGAAGGAAAAGCTTTTTTTTTTTATTTAGTATGCTGATTTTAATAAAATATCCTTCCCCCTACACCATTAGTTCTCACACTTTGTAATAGTGAGCCTCCCCCAAGCCATGGAACAGATTTCGAGCCTCCCTCAAATTTGAAAAAAATATTGGGCCTCCCCATAGGGAAAAAAAAAAATCATACTTTTGCCCAATACACCAAGAATCCAGCGGGACTAATAATGTTGACGGAGTATATTCTCTTTTTATTCGACTTACTGTTCTCCACCCCAAACCCCAGGTTATCCTTGTCACTCCACCATTCTGACTCTTGGACTCTTATTACTTTATATCCTCTTTATGTGGAACAAGTAACCTAGCCACATCATCTCTCCCTCTCTTACTCTGGTTAGGGAACTTCTTGTACCCTTACCAAGGTCACACCTGAAACATGACTTGGCTCAGTGTGCCTTTCCCAGACACCAATTTATGTATAAATAAATACCTACTGTAGAAACAAGTCTTGACCATGTGTGCCTTTCCCAGTAACTAATTTGCATATAAACAACATCTACTGTTGAAGCAAGCATTGATTCAGTGTGCCTTTCACAGTAACTAATTTGCATATAAACACCTACTGTAGAAACAAGTCTTGACTCAGTGTGCCTTCTTAGTCACTAATTTACAAGTAAATATACACCTGGGCCCAGATATTCAAACTGCGCCATTTTGTGGCGCAAGCCCCTGCGCCGCTCAAAAAAGTTGCGCAGGGGTGTGGCTAGGGTGATATTCAACGGAGTTGCGCTATTGCACAACTCTTGAATATCGCCCCCACACACCTGACTGTGCATGGCGCAGGGGAACTACGCCAGCGCAAGTGGTCAGAGTGGAGCACTGAGATGTGGTGGCGCAAGTTCCATTGTGCCATGCGCAGCACCTGCAATATTCAAAGAGTGACATGCAAATTGGGCCATAATTTATGCAAGGCATGGGGGGTCATTTGCATCTAATTACGGCCCCATTTGCATGCCATTAGCATTCAGGTGCGCCAGTCCTGACGACTTGCACCTGGCGCCCTGCCAGGCAGCAGCCGTTGGGGACCGACGCCCCCTGCAGCCTGATCACGGGCATAATAGTATCCCCCGACCCCCCCTGCAGCCCGATCGCGGGCATAACTGAGCATCCCCAGTAGCCCGATCACGGGCATAATAATATCCCCTGACCCCCTGCAGCCCGATCGTGGGCATAACTGAAAGTGTCCCCAGTAGCCTGATCGCGGGCATAACTAAGTGCCCCCAGTAGCCCGATCACTGGCATAACTGAAAGTGTCCCCCAATGAGCAGATCGTGGGCATCAGACCTCCCCAAAGTCCAATATCCCTGGTGGTCCAGTGGACGCGAGAAGCCGATCACAGGTGGCATCCTCACCCCACACGGAAATCCCTGGTGATCTAGTGGCCACCCACCCACCCACGGAGCCCCACCACCCTGCTCCACCCCGTCAGCCGGGCAGCACCCCACCCGCCTGCCGCTCCGCCAACTGACAGCTCGGTAGGCTGCACACCCATAGGTTCAGAGCATGAGGGCAATGGGCGTGCAACCATACCATCTAAGAATCAATCAGATATGTGAATGAATATGGGCTGCACCCGATTGGCTCATGCTCTGAACTAATGGGCGTGCAGCCCTACTAAGCACAGTCAGTCAGTGGGCAGCGGGGTGGCAGGCAGGTGGGGGTGCTGCCGCCTGCCGGCTGGCAGAGGCGGTGGTGGGGGCTCCATGGGTGGGTGGGGGCCACTAGATCACCAGGATTTCGACGTGGGGTGAGGATGCCGCCCACGATCGGGCTTTTGCGGTCTACTGGACCACCAGGGATATTGGACTTTGGGGGTAGGTCTGATGCCTGTGATCGGGTTAATGGGGGAGGACACTTTCAGTTATGCCCTCGATCGGGCTACTGGGGGACACTTTCAGTTATGCCACGATCGGGTTACTGGGGGAACTTTCAGTTATGCCCGCGATCGGGCTGCAGTGGGGGTCGGGGATACTATTATGCCCGCGATCGCCGGGCGGGGGAGGACACGTTCAGTTATGCCCATGATTGGGCTACTGGGGACCAGTTATGCCCGCGATCGGGCTGCAGGGGGTCGGGGATACTATTATGCCCACGATCAGGCTGCAGGGGGTCGGGGATACTATTATGCCTGCGATCCGGCTACTGGGGAGGTAACTACATTTATGCCCTGATCGGGCTACTGTGGGGTGGGGAGGAACTTAGTTATGCCCGCGTCGGGCTAATGGGGTGGGGATACTATTATGCCCATGATCGGGCTAATGGGGGGGTTACACTTCAGCCTGTGATTGGGGCATGGGGGGCACCGCCAGGTGCGACGGGAACGAGTCCAGGGCCACCCACAGGTGGCAGCTGCTGTGTTGCACCCTGCAATGCGGCAGCTCACCTGTGGGTGGCCCTCGACTTATTACCTTTTTTTCAGTGTAACTTTGTGCAGGCACAGATAGGGGTTGCGCCTGCATAACTCTGCACGGCCCGGGCTGAATATCGGGCTGTGCAGTTTATGCATGAGCACACCCCCACCTGTGCATGCATATATTCTGATGCGCCCGCATCAGTGACTGTGCAGGCGCATTTTCCCTTTTAAATATCGCACCGGTCACATCAGTGGGTTGTGCATGGCACAATACCAGTTAAGCGCAGCGCCTTTTGAATATCTGGGCCCTGCAGTATAAACAAGCTTTGGCTCGGGGCCTTTCCTGGTGACCAATTTGTGCATAAGTAAAGAAAGTCACCTGCCATTATCCATATTTAGTGTGCTTCATCGCTTCACACTAAACATCCAAAACTTAAAATTTTAAATACTATACATTCTCAGACTTGACTGGGCCTCCCCTGGAACAGTATGGGGCCTCCCTTGAGAGGTTGGCCTCACCATTTGAGAACCACTGCCCTACGCAAAATAGTTCCTTATTGCTGGGCAGAAGCCCTTCTGTACCTGTGAAGACAACTGGCCACAATCTGAATGAGCGGGGGCAGCGCGAGAGCAATTATAACTGAAAATGCCAGCACTTTGGTTTTAGCTTTGCTGGTTAGCTCTGGGCTGCCTCCAACTTCAACACTGTTGCTTAGATCTGACTTTTTTTTTAGTTGTCACTTTTCCTCAATGGCTTTTCATTTTGTGGAATGGCACCGTTAGCAGGAGAAAAACAATGGCGGTTTTGCCATAGTGTATTGGAATACTAAACATTCTGTGTGCCATGATTTTACTTTTTTTTTATTATTATTATTGTGCAGTCCACTGGTACTTTACGCAGTGGTTATGCAAAAATGACTCCAAGGCATGAAGAAGCAGCCGACCAATCAGAAAACTTAATTTTTCTACTCCACTGTAAAATAGGCATTATACAATGGGGTCTAAAAATTAAGTTTCCTGATTGGTCAGCTACTACTTTATGCCGTGGGGTAATTTCTGCATAACCACCACATAAAGTACCAGTCGACTGCACATTAAAAAATAGAGTAAAATCATTGCACGCTGAACGCTTAACATTCCAATACACTCTGAGGAAGTCTTCTTGGTGAAATGTCAGCTGATCTTGTGATGTAGCACATTCATGGATATCAGTATCCATGACTGCTGGCTGTTAGTATGGCTACGGTACACCCACTGAGGTGCCAGTGTGTGTTTTGTTTACATATTTTACGAATGTAGTTCTGCTGCCTCTATATTTATTTGTATGCACTTGCATGTTATGGCGTCATTTACAGCACTTATGCACTGAATAAAGGAGTCATCTGCAAATGGTAATCAGCTCCTGTTTTGATTTTTTGCAATAATGTGTGCTCAAGTCTGTGCAGTAGCACTTTAGCAGTTTCCCTGCTTGCTTTTTGGTTACGTCAGTTCTAATAGCTGACTTGCAACAAACTAGTCACCCTTTGAGTGAAGTGAGCTCCACTTTTGTTTATTTCTCAGTTTTAAGCATAGCATAATAAAACATAACGTTTTTATTTAAGCAATATACCACGAGAGGGTGTGGATGATGGCAGGGTTTATCCACGGCTGGTGTGGTTTGGTCATGAGGCCATCGGCTGAGTGAGTGAACCACACAAGAAGTGGGTAAATCCTGCCATCACTTACATCCTTGAGGTGCATATTGTGATAATACAATATGCCCCTTGCTTGTTTTGACAAAAAAATGTAAATAAAATGTTTTTTCTTATAGTTTCTTTCTTTGAATTTGTTGCTCTCTGAGAAAAAAAATAGTGCAGGGCTGGCAGCGTTGCTGTCTGGGGTTGCTAGAGCTTTTTGTTTCTGCACACGTGCAGTGATTTACTAGTGGCAGACCAATGCTTTTTCTGGGGTGGAATTATCTTGAAGATTGTGCTGCCCCATGTTGCTAGTTCACTGTGTCCCATTTCCATGTGTTTTAGGAGCCTGAACAGCATTGTTAGGTTGGTCCATGGCATGAACTGAATTATGGAGAATTACCTCCATTTGTGGCTGATGCATGGCAACGTACAGTTCTGCTGCAATGTATTACACTGGTTCCCCAGTTCTGTTCAGCTTCTTGGCCGGGGAAATAAAGTTAGCATGTTTTCTTTTTCTTTTTTACTTTTTGTGTCGTCTGCGTCGTTGCCCTCGGGAGAGGGTCCAGTGTGATAGCTGGCCACATGTTTAAGTTGTGGAGCCAGTAAGTGGAGTGGAAAACACTACGAAATGTGAGAGGGAGTCAATGTGAAGCAGCGAGGAGTATGCGACCTTGAGCTGACTGACTGATTTTATAGGCGATCACTAGGAGACAGTCTAGTGGTTTTGGAGCTTTTTTTTAATTTTATTTATTTCAAAGTCGTGTCTGGAGGATTTACTGGAGACTGCTGCTAAGCGGTGAGTCAATATAGCAGTTTTCTGCTTTAGTATTTGGTTGATGGACTGGTATTGAAGGGTGAGATTATATATGCAGCTGACCAGAACTTTTTCCTGTTGGGTGATGGCAGGATTTACACGTTGTAAATCGTACTAGCCAGCCAATCAGGAAGCAGTAGTTTTTGATGCTATTGAGTAATCAAACTTTTTGTTGTGGTTCTTTTTTTTCCTAACTGTAAAATTGGAATAACCCACAATGGGGTGTGGGCTGGGCTGTGATTTGCCCACAGCTGGCGTGGTTGGTCACTTGACCTACACCCTCGTGATGGAACCATGCCAGCTGTGGGTAAATCCCAGCTTGACCCACACCCCATTGTGGATTTAAACAATATACCATGAGAGGGTGTGGGTGATAGTAGGATTTACCCACACCTGGTGTGGTTCAGTAACAAGGCCATAGGCCGAGTGAGTGAACCACACCAGATGTGGTTAAATCCTGCCCTCACCCACACCTTCGAGAGGCATATTGCTATTATACAATGCCCTCTTGTTTTTGCTGGGGAAAAAAAAAATGTTTTTCATTTTTAATTATTTGTATTGATTTCATTGATCCGCTAGAAAATAGTCCCGACGTGCACGGACTGCTGTTGCTCCGTCGCTCGGTGGGGGTTGGGGGGAACGTGGCAACGGACTGGTTCGGACATTAATGAAAAGGTTTAGAAGGGAGCCTGGTTAAGTGGTTATTGGTTATGGGGGGGAGAGAGAGAGAAGTGAAATATGCTGTTTTGGTCCCGATTTGCGTTTTGTGCCTGTTGTATGAGGTTGTTTTTTTATTCTGAGTGTTGCACTGTTGTGGTTCACGGTAAGCAGGACGCAATATGGCGGCTACTTTGTTTGAAGTTGGCATCAGAGTGATATGGGGAGGGTGGCTGGCTGGTACTTTATCCTGTGGGGTGATGGCAGGATTTACGTGTTGTAAATCATGCCAGCCAGCCAATTGCAAGCCAGTATTTTTCATGCCATTGTATAATATTCCTTAACCACAAGCAGTACACGGTCTGTGCCTACACCCTACACCAATGTAATCACATACATACATCTCTGTAGGTGGACTTCCCACAATTTCAGTTTGTGGAGCCTAAGGCTGTTAGCCTAATGGATTGTTCATTCAGTGTATTTGTTATTTTAGATTGCTGAGTGGAACCAGAAAAATAAACACTTTACAGCATACAAGCAAGGCCACTGATCTGTGATTAAAATAATGAAATTCCGTGTTCAAGACTTGATCCAGAAGCAAATGATTTGATACCTTTTAATGGGTCAACATAGATGTAACAACAAGAACAAAGTGCTCTAGCTTTCGGACCAACCAGTCCTTCGTCAGAAGCCTAATGGCAGTTATTTAGAAAAAAATAATACTTTTAACAGCTAGAACAGCTTGATCTAGCTGTTAAAAGTATTATTTTTTCTAAATAACTGCCATTAGGCTTCTGAAGTAGGATTGATTGGTCCGAAAGCTAGAGCACTTTGTTCTTGCTGTTACATCTATGTTGATCCATTAAAAGGTATCAAATCATTCACCTCTGGATCAGTTCTTGCAAGGACCAATACGGCAAATACTAAATCTAGTTTTCAAGACTTTAAATTCCAGGAATTGCACCGGTGACTGTTAGTCTAATTTCCGGATTTTTCCAGGATTCTACTATCATTCTTTTAACGTGGATAAATTATCAGAATAAAAGAAGGCTTAATATGCATACCATTAAATGAAGCTAACAGAAAATAACACTGCAAACAATAATAAAAAAATACACAAGTTCTGCAAATTTACTGATCTGGTGCAAACTGCCGAATTCAGTGAAATGCTGTTTTCACCGGTGTGAAGGCAGTCCCAGTTCCAGATTGTTAGCATTTTTTCCAGTAAAAAACATAAAACAGTGGCTTTCCATATAAGGAAACATAGAATTTGACAGCAGATAAGGACCGCTTGGCCCACCCAGTCTGCCCATTTCCCTGCCTACTGGATAAGCTGCAGATCCTAGTTAACCAGCAGCCTACTTCTTCCTACCCCCACCCCCTAGAATTGCCTTATGACTGTCCCATGCATGCTTGAATTCCACCAATGTTTTTGACTCCACGACCTCCTCCAGAAGGCCGTCCCATGCATCCACAACCCTCTCTGTGAAAAAATACTTCCTTAAATTACCTCTGAGCCGCCCCATCTTCAAATTGTGTCCCTTGTTCTTGCACACCTCTTTTTTCAAAGATGCTACCCTCTTGGACTTTGTTGATTCCCTTGAGGTACTTGAAAGTTTCTATCATGTCCCCCCTCTCCTTCCTTTCCTCGAGGCCATACATATTAAGCTCCTTAAGTCTCTCTTCATATGTCTTCCGGTGCAGACCCTGCACCATTTTAGTTGCCCTCCTCTGGACAGCTTCCATCCTGTCTATGTCCCAGCCCAAACAAGCATTCCTGTGTAAGAGTTGATTTTTGTTGGGGTAATCTGCGATTTTGCAAATGAGCTTGCTTAATGGAACTTCTGCCTGCTAAAGTAACTATGAATACATTTTGTAACATGGCATGAATTGTCTACCTCTGAGGGAGCAAGCCGATAGGAGCCGAAGCTGATCGCACGAGGCGACAGCCACGGCGGGGTATTAACGCAGCATATATGCCGTGCCCGCTTCGGCAGTACTGCGTGCAGCCAGACCCCCTGCCTAGCAGCACTGGCTCCTGTGGGGAAATGAGTGGAGGAGGGTGATGAGCGGCGCTTCTGGAGCCCTACTAGGAATCCGAGGCGGCAGCAGATCCGAGGGGGGACGAGAAGCATCGACCCTCCATGATTGCATTGCCACACGTTCACCGTGCATGGCACAGTGAACTTCTACGGGACCACCCCGCCGGCGATGGGAACCACAAGTGCCCGGTCAGACGAGCACAGCGCAGACCGCCCCGGGCAGCATCATCCACACAACACCTGCATGCCGTCGCAGCCGGACGAGTATCCTGGGGGCAGCAGGAAGTGAGAGCGACCAAGATGCACAGTGCGAGGGCAGCGCTCCTCGGAGCCGCGGAACTCTGCACAGCAGACCTCCCACTGCGGGTATGACCACAATACCCGCATGGAAATTTCCACTAGACGCACAGGACTGTTAGGTGGCCCCCTCCGCGCCACTGCATGGACACTCTCTTTGGACCACATCAGTATGTAGGTCATGTGTTGTAGCCTTTTCTGAAAGTGCATTAAAATTGTCAAATGTTCTCACCGCCTCCGCCAGTTATTGTGTAGCTGTCACAGTGGGCCCCCTCGACATCCCTCCACCACTCGCCGGCCCATGTTACAAGCGCATTAAAGCTCACTCCGTCGGTGGGCTCTAATCGATTAATGCAAGGGGTCGGTGGTAGCCCCCTCGCCCTGGGCCCGCACCGCCCGTGCATCAATCCAGCATTAGAGCACACTCCGCTCGGCTTAATGCTTACGTAATACCCTCAGTCCCCACCTCACATGCAAGGTATTAAATGCTAATAATCCCCTGTTCAGGACGTGAATGTGCTCACTGAAGCAGGGAAGCAGTGAATCTGTTAGAAATATGTCCACCAATAGGTAGCGCGAGTAAGACAGCAGGAAAGGGAATCGGCAGGGGAAGAGAGGAACAGCAGAAATGCCTGTGTCGGTGCGGGCACCGTAGAAAATGGGAAAGAGCAGACAACGGGGAAGTGTGCAGTCTTGGAGGTAGTGAGCGAGTGAGGGCATATTATAGAAGTCGCCGATGGATGGAAAAGAGCACATGAAAGCACAGCTGAGTAAGAGATCCGTGCGAGGGAGACGCGAAGCTGTCAACAGTTGAGAAAGCGCCACCTGTAGGTCGGACGCACGAAGGAGAGGTGAGGGAAAAGTAGCTGTGTGGGCAAGTGTGTGAAGTGGGAAATAGTAGAGAGAGGAATGGGTAGGAGAAAAGAAGCGTAGAAGGGCAAACCGTGCTTGCAGAATGGGGCGAGGCACAGAACGATAGTGGCAGCAGATGTGATCGCTAACAGAAGGTGTGTAGAAAAATGCATGAAGAGGGAAACGGAGGAGAACTGCCGTGCTGCTCTGAAAGCGCCACCTATTGGAGGTAATCGTCATGTGAACAGGGAGCGGAGAAGACAACTGTCAGGTTTGGGAGACTATCAAGGTATGCACGGACATATTGCCCAGCATGCACTAGAGCAGCGATGACAAAACAAATGAGGGTAGACAAATGGGATAACCAGCAGAAGTACCAAAGTCGCAGGTGCGAACATAGCTGCATGCGAATAGTGATACATACACCAGAGTTCAAACACTAAAAAAAGTAGTGGCCACTATATTACTCCACGTGGGGCGATCAACGGGCACGCGCACGGATCCAGCAGCAGAAAGGTGGGAAAAGTAACACGCGATGCACCATAATTGTAAGTGCAACATCAGTGTTTTGGTGATTACTGTTGAACAGCACTGAAAAGAGCATCTGAGAACTAGCACAGTCGCAGGTGCCATGTTACAAGCGCATTAATCCCCTCTGAAGGTGGCATCTAAGTAAGCATTAATCACCGCCAGCTGAGGGCTCTACCGGTGGATTAATGCCCGCTGGGGGGGGTGCTGCGCGCAGGGCGCAGCCCAGCGGGCATTAATCACCGGTAGAGAAACTGAAAATATCGCTGTAACACTAGGCTCGTCGGGGGCAGCGAGCCATCTTACCGCCATCACCTCCGGCAGCCAGGATCGGTTGAGCGCTCACCTGCGGCGGCTATGCTCGGCACCCTTCACACAACGGCAGGCACCTCCTGTTGTTCAGTTACAGGCACACAACAGAGGTTTACCTGTGCACTGCCGAGGATTGCGTGCTCCGACCGCGGTACTGGCTGCCGGATCCGTTGACTGCCTCCATGCAGTCTGGGACTTTCATGCTTTGATCACTGCTCCCGTCTACCGGGGGCGCTGCTACCTTTCGTGCGCTGTCCGTCTCTGCTGCTGTACGCGCGCACCGGCATCACCGCCGGTAGGCAGCCCGTTCCGGTGGTCGGCTCTGGCTGCCGCACACAGTCGGACGCTCTGCGACGCAGGGGAGGGCTGCCATAGTTGCTGAGGGGTGGCCTGTACTGCAGGCTACCAAGGACCGCCGCTGTGCATCTGGGGGGTGTGAGATGCTGCGATCTGCTGGGCTGTTAGGAGGCGACAGTGTGCGGGACAACCTCTCTGGGTATGCGGGCGAAGCGGGCAGCTCGATGGCATCTCTGGCGTGTCTCCTGCTTGCTCAGTGCTGCACCCTCTGCCTCCTGGCCACTCTGGGTACTGCCCCAGCGGGCTGCTACCCTCGGGTGCCTCCATAGCCACAGCTGGTACTGACCGAGCGGGCGTTACGCGTGGCTTAATACCCGCTCGGTTTCAGTCAGCTGTGGCATTGGGCCAATCGCCGCGCTCCTTTCCGCCGCCCGACTGAGAGCGTGTTACAATGGGGAGTTAATGCATGGTTGGACCGTTGTATGCACTCGGTGTCTGGCCTCCAGCCACAACGATCCCAACCATGCATTAACTCCCCATTAGATGCCACCTTCATCGGTAATTAATGCTTACTAGTACACTTCTACTGCTCTCCTCCAGAAGCCCCGGCAAGCAGTCGGGGGCCCATGCAGCCCACGGAATTACTTGCTCCTTGAGGCCGACGTTCTGCATGACTATAGTCAGCTGGTCGCACGTTGCACGTACCATGTTTCCCTTTTCAATCTACCGCAGTCGGCCCGCAATCGAGCGAGCCCGCCTCCTTGAGGGTAGCTGCAGCCAATCAAGTGGCACATGCGCCAATTGCTCCCTGTGATTGGTGACCGAGCGAGTCAAGCACAACGCCCACTTCCGAAGTAGGGTTCGGTTGCGAGGAGTGGAATCTAGAGTTGAATGGTGCTTATAATCGCCATTAGCGTGGAGTAGCGGCTGCAGATAAATGTCAAGCAGGATCGCAGCTTTCATTTAACGTAGCTCTGCTGCGAAGTGCCCTCGTCTCGGCACGGAATCGCTGGCGACTCGAGACCGCGGCGGGTAGGAAAAGGCCGTGGGCCTTTTTGTATTGCGTTGTCATATTATTCGCCGCTGGCGACAGGCAGCTGGATTCGTCTTCTACGGTAGCTTGGTCTCTTGTCGGAAGTGGCCACTGGTGGCTTGAGGTGACGGATATCGGCGGCTCTGCGTACAGGTGGTCTTCACTGTGTACATAGATCATTTATCGGTGCTGCTGTTGTGCAGGATTACGGGCAAGCGGAGACGAGCGAGAGACGGGATCGCGACGCCTGGGGACCAGGGATACTCCCCCTGCTGCTGTCTCTGTCTGGTGTACCGGTCCGTAACTCTCGAGTCTTTGTTCGTGGGGGTTCCGTTCCTGGCAGCTCGGCAGTCCGTGCTGGTAATTCCGCGTGACATTTCCCCGCTGCGGGTGGCAAGCTATTGGGGAGACAGTCGGCCCGAGAGCGCCCAGCCTGTCTGGTGAGTAAGGAGGCTGGCACAACGTGTGTCCGTCTGCTGCCTCCATGTCTACATACACAGTTACGAGTTACCCGGCAGTGCTACTGGGTCCCTTCCCTGGAGTTAGAACTATTCTCCTTGTAATCACGAAGTGTAGTGAGCAATAATGTGACTTACTGGGAACTGATCTAAGGCCACTGTTAGAAAAGCGGCGGCTAATACTTCGCCAACGCATTTAATCGTTATCTCCCTTTAGTCAGTAACGAGGGTCAGGCCCCAGTCTGTAACTGAGTAATGCACTGTACTGGTGGTCACAGTGGGGAATGGGTAGGGGGCTCCCTTCCTTCCCAGGCTTTATGCTCCCACCCTCCCAAGGCTTTAAAGCATTTATAACTCCGCTTCCATTGGATAGTTACAATGTTGAGCTCGTCCGTCCCTGAAGAGGTGCCCAGCCGGTTATACCACTTGTCACCGGGGGTAGAGGTGGGCAGGGTGCCCTTGTATCTCTGAAGCGAGCTCCCGTAAATCATGCCCAAGTTAAACAGGAGTGCAACAGCACCACTGTACTTCTGCAGTGTTCCCTATGTTCTCCACCAGTTCGTGCACTTACACTAGTTTCTCATTACGATTCCGTGTTGTTGGGCACAGCTATGGAAATCCACACACTTCTGGATGCAGTTGTGCCACAGTAGCACTGACATGTTGTACCTCCGTAGCTATGTCACTACTTTGGTACAACCCACTGTCTGTTCTGTAGATTCCTCATATCAAAGTTATCAGGAAGACAGATAATACTCCAAATTAACAGTTGGTTAAAAGACGAAGTACTAGAAATGTTGCCAGCTCGTGGAGCTGTTATTTACTTGTTTTTTTTTTGTTTGTTTTGTTGAAATTATCAATATACAAGAACCACAACACCGTTTTAATGGTCTATATCCTCATAGTGTATTCTATCTTCTAATACTAGTAAACTGAAACATAACTATTTTCAAAACAGAAAAAAACTAACAATGAGTGAACAAAACTGTGAACATACATAAAGGCTTAACAAGTAGATTTACATAATTTTGAGTTGTTTCTTTAGCTATTAAATCACATTACATGTTTAAACGCGTATTGTATTTGTTCCGTTTCCTGTTTATTTGGCCACAGTTCAAGGAAGAATTAGAAAGAAGCTAAATTAAAACAAACATGTACTTAGCACTGACACCATTAGGACAACTTTAAAACAGTGTGAGATTTAGACACAATTCAGTTTGTTTCATATAGTTTTTTTCCCTTTATTACCAAAAACAGTTGTATGAAAGAGGATTACTGTCCTTTAGACTTGATCTGTTCTTGCTGCTTGCCTACACCTGACATCATCATCCCCTGATTATGACATTATTTCCACAGCAAGACTGTGATGTCATAAGCAGACCTGTGATGTCAGGTGTAGGCAAGCAGCCAGAACAGATAGGGCAACAATCCTGTTTACATGCAGATGTCCTTAGTAATAAACAGCATTACAGAAAAAATATTAAATACAGTTTGGATTATATCTAATTTTTCTCAAAGTTGTCAACCGTGTCAGAGGCTCTTTAAGGAATAATCCACGGCAGGGTGTGTGGTATGCTGGGATTTATGCATGCAAGATGCGGTTTGGCTTCGTGACCAAATCCCCACCAGAAGTGGGTAAATCCCAGCATAACCCACATTTTTAAATTTATTTTTCTGACTATTCTATGGGTAGGAAGTAAAAGAAGAAAAAAAAAAATGAAAACACCTTTTTAATTGATTTTGTAATGTAATGTCCTGTTTTTGTAAATTATAGTCCCCAGTTACTAGGTAGGGTATAGTTTTGTCAGAGGCTTCACTCAGGATCGTCAGAGGACATGCCCCTCCCCCCATGTAGAAACACATAAATATAGTGGGAGGGAGCGTGCTGCAGTTTGTTGCCAGCTGCAACCTGTGAGCAGCTCAATACCTCATTAAGTGAGAGAGCCTGGTGAGAATATTGTGAGCTGCTTGTGTATTTCAGATACAGCTTCTTGTGACCGTTGAGCATCTGTCTGGAATTTTCAGGTATAGCTGCTGGCGGGGATGCAAGTTTGTTTCTAATTGATTTTTGTGTGTGTGGTGTTTGGCAGTGATTTTGAGTTGACTGAATAGGTGGTCAGGAGTGCCAGTGTGAGTGGGTGGAGATGCCATGTGAGTGGGTACCAGACAGTAAATATTAGAAATAGGTATGGTGTTTTTAAACACTTCTGTAACTTGCAGTTAACTTTGCCATATTGCTGTACTGCATTGGATTTACCAGTTTAGCGGCTTTTAGCAGCCTTATTGGGACTGAGTTAGGGGGAAAGAAAGATGGCATTTGAAATGTGTTCATTTCATGCTGTTTGATTCCACTTTTCAGTTTCGGTTTGTCAAGAGGCTAACTGGGTCTTTTTGCTTGAGTTATGCAGGGATTTACTCCTGCTGGAAAGAGCGAGTTAGCCAATCACGAATCTTATTTTTGGGTTGCCATTGTATAATATGTTGGGGCCTCTTAGGGGTGTCTCATGTGGTGTAAAAGACTCCGAGCATGAGGTTTGGGCGAGGTAGGACTGCAGAGGGAAGCTGAGCCGTTCTGTCTGCCCAAACCTCACGAGAGGAGTCTCTTGTACCATAGCAAACATCCTTCGGAGGCCCTGTTATCTTATAAACCATTAGCTCAGGGAGATTTATAAGTGGGGCCTTTTTAATGAATTTTTATTGTGCGATCATCCCCCTGCTGCTGAAGTGGAGGGCTCCACCCTAACACTCCCACTCGAGAGCACACAGTGCTGAGGATAAGAGGTACAGGGGCTTGGTGTGCTGACTGTCTGAAATCACATTACTAATGTATAATATACTTCAAAATAATTGTATGCAACCGTGCTCAACAAGGCTCTTCTTGGTTCTTTGTGGCCATCTCACACCTTGATGGAACCACAGCCTTTTTGTGTGTGGTTGCCCATACATTATTCAGTATGTGGTCATTCATTCACACCTGGCATTTAGTAGTTAGAAAACGGGCTGAAGAGTTTCTGCTCTGTGATTGACTGAGAGCCATGCCAATTTGGCAAGTACCACTAGAGCCCAGGAAAGGACAAGTACCAGCCTGCCCTGCTGCAGTACCAAACTGGTGTCATTCTGCCAGTTTGGATTTAAAAACCTAGAAGTTTTCATTTTTCCCTGCTCCCTAATAAGCAAGAGGAATGATGAGTTTGAAACCCCTACATGCAACTCCCACACACAATGCAAAACCATTATAAGTTGTTTAAATACAGTAAATGTTTTTTTTTTTTTTTTACAAATACCTTCTCGGCTCCACCCCCTTGCTCTCTACCTTCACACCATGCTTAATCTGTAGTTCCGCACTCGCACTGCTCACCTGCTATCTGTGCTGTAGCAACTCAGCAGCGCATCTCCATCTGCAGGAGCAACAGTCAGAAAAGTACCACTCCTCTCATCCTCCGACACGCTCTCACCACCGATCACACTCATGCTGGCTTCCAGGAGTATATAGATTGCTTGAGGAGGGATGCTGCTACTTTGGGAGGTTAAATAGCAAGCAACAAACGCCGAACACAAAAAGAGTGAAAACCAGATTTAAATAAAAACTCATACACAGCAGCGCCATCTACTGGCGATAGGTAAAGTACAAGGAAATTAAAATACATTTTCTACTTATTTGTAAGGGTTTTTAAAAAATGTTGTAATATTTTAGAACAATTTTACAAGTAACCCATTTTTTGAGCACAATTATATCCTCCAGGGTGGGCAGTATGGGCAGTATTGGGCCTTCCAAGGGATGTAATCATTGCGCCCCTGGGATGATCCAGTGTTGCCCAATAACATCCACCCTGTTGGGTATTATTGCTTTTGTAACTACTTAGGAAGGATTATAACATAGAACCATAGGAATTGACAGCCAATAAGGACCGCAAGGCCCATCCAGTCTGCCCATTTTTTTTTTTCTACCTTATAAATGTGCCATCGTTCTTTGCTCTGTCAATGGCCTATCTATTCATACTCATAGATAAAATCAGATCTGGCTAACCATCAGCAAGAGGCTGTAATTCCCCCGAGTCTGGTGACATCAGAGCTGTGAGGGTGAAGCTCATAGTTCCCTGACATCACTAGAAGCTGTGTCTTACCATGGAACTCGGTGGTTGAAAGGGGACATAACCTACGTCAAGTTATATACACTGGCACTTGTTACCAGTATGTATATCGGAAACACCAGAGTTGATCCAAGACCAGTTAAGATGAAAACAATAAAAGAATTGGAATGGGCATTAAAAGAAACAAACAAATGCTTCTACAGGACAAATTACTTACAGGTTCAGTGCAGTTTCTTGCATAGTTAGAAGAAAGTACTTAAGACGGCAGAAAAGATCTTGAGTGATCTGAAGGACCTTTTGGGCAGGGACTTTGCCCTACCCTACGGTTGATAGGCAAGTCCCATTTGTTCATGCAGCACTGTTATTTGCTGTGAAGCAAGAACTGAGCAACCTGTTGTTCTGGAGTCCGCCTCAGCAGTTCATGCACAACTACCAGATCACTGGCAGTAGTCTTCTCCCCCTGGTACCTGTGAAGTGCACTCAGTTTCTCATACTCCATTGAATGGTACAGTGAGGGGTAGGGGATTAGCCCCCTTCCCGTTTTGGAGTAGGGAATGTCTACTAATAATAAATAACTGAATTTAACATAGTAGGTATAGAGAAATGCGACAGAATTAAACATATTGTGGACCAACTTTGCATAATAGCTTGGGCCCTGTCCTCACTATACCAGTACAATCTGTAACGTTTTGAAAGCATTACTTATTGGTAATGTTGGTGTGTCCACACTACCACTGAACAGTTTTGAAAAACGTTGCAGCCTGCCCACACTGTGGAAGGAGTCTAGGAGTGGTTTAGCCTCCTGAGAGCAGTGCACCTTGTTTACTTCCAGGTTTGCCTCCCAGCATGCATTATAGCACTGCCGCAATGCATGAAGGTATACTGGGAGATTGGAGGCTAAATGCTTACGCGTCCACACTGAGCATGGTAACGTTACAGAAATGAAAGCGTTACCAAAACCGTTGTTGAAACCACCCCACATGTGGTGTCTGTAACTGTATCGAAAACTCCTGTAACGTTACCAGTGTGAATGCAAACCGTTACAGTTTGGACCCTTTGTAATGTTGCAGAGAGATTTTTCAGGTGTAGTGTGGACAGGGCCTTAATAGCTTGCATTTGGGGGTATGTGACAGTTGATACCTAGCAGACTTTGGATTCCACAGTGGAATGCTGAACCACTCTGAGAGCAGCTTTCACAGTGCTGACAGCATCACAGAAGCCATGTGAAGCACTGAACCCAGCAGTTGAAATGAAAGGGATTTTGTTAGATCTTCATACGTACAGAAGATTCAAAACTTATAATTATATTAAACTGTTGTATAAATTGTATATGCAGTAGTCTGTCTTACAATTTTATTTATTCATTCTTGGATTACAATACCTCTGAGCACAGATCGCTCATTTACAAAGGTTCCATATCAGTGAGGAGGGGAGACAAAACGTATAAAGGAGGCAAAGTGCAATGTTTCCAAAAACAGTAAAATAAAGTGAGCAGATGTGTATAAATATGCAGTTTCTTCGCTTGTGAGGGGGCAAGACATTCATAGCACACTTGGGGTGCATCATAACTCACTTGTGGCTCTGCCATTCATGAATTATGGTCTTGCCCCCTCACTTGGAAGATAAATTGCATATTTTGAATTGGGCCATTGCTTATCCCTGATGTGATATGTAAGCAGTAGAACACAACAATGTGTGGAATTATGGGCCAGTAATCACACGCCTTGAGTGTATTGCACCTCTTGCCTTTAAACCCCCGAGAGGTGCAGTTATTAGCCATAACCGTGCATCCCAAAATGTTGTATTTGTGCTCATAAAAAAATTACAAGTTGATCCTTGCAGTTACGAGGAAAGGGTTATTCAGCTTCTTTCAGCTAAGCAGATGGCTGTATTTATACATGCCACTTTATAAATCACAGATATTTCTTACTGACAATTAGTCATTGTATAAATCCAGTACTGCGATTATTACGCAGCATAACATGGTATAACTCTCTGCTTCTTGCCTCTGCTGCTCTTGCAGTATGTTCCCACTTCAGTTTTCACCAAGGTTCCTGATTTTCTCCCCTCTGAGTTTGTCTGTTTTTCTGAAACTTACAAAAAACAAGACAGCTAGAAATTACCAAAATTACCTTAATACTCCCCCAGAATTGTAAGCAGGAGCTCTATAAGGTACTTGCCTGTTCTGAACCCTGCTCCTGTGGTGGGTGCTCCCACTCGCTTTTGCCTGTCCCTCTTAGCTACTTGACCTGGCAGTTATACCCCATCCTGATCTCCCTGAGCCGTAACCATGTATTTCCTCTGCACTTACCCCTATTTTGTATAACTGTTGAAAATGCCATGTACTGGGACTTTGTGTCTGAATTCTTTGCCTGTGCCACCACTGTACTGTGCCATGTTCCAAGCCTGATCCTGGCTTCAGTTTGTTGTTTCCTCACTATATGCTTTTGATGAACTGTGCTGCTTGTTGTCACCTGAGTTATCCTTGTATTCACAGTTTTCCCACCCATTGCAGGGGATCGAAACTGGCACCCGCCCCCTATCCTAATGCTCGTAGTTTTTGTGTTGGGCTAGCAAGATTTTCCTTTAATTAGCCCTGTGGGCTCATACTGGAGAAGGTAACATTTCAGTATATACACTGGGCCAGTGGAAATGTCTTTGGGGCTAGTGGATTTTCTCAGTCACTGGCCCTGGTAGCTAGTGGCTACAAAACTTAATTTCGACCCCTGCATTGTATGTAACCTCCCAGCTCGTGCCTGAAAATAGGCAGCCTTGATGTCTAGTGCATCTACTCGGTCAACAAAAACTAAATACACTAATATTATTTTCACAGATACAATACTCTGAACTTAATCATGGCATCCTTAGTCTGCAGTAAGCTCCTGTAAATCATGCAGCACCATGAGTTCACAATTTGGGTGGGCAGGGGTTCCCCCTTTCCATTGGCTCTGAGGTAACCATAGTAACTCGTGCACCACCGAATAATAAATAAGGTAGGTGTATAGCACTCCAGTGGTTCTGCGGTGCACCCCAGCAGTTCATACATAATTACTAGTTGCTTACAGTGAGGCATGCGGTCATCCCCAATAGCTCTGCATTGAACCCCAGTAACTTATGCATGCTGCACCGAATGCTTACAGTGTAGGGCAGGGGCTTTTAACCTTAAGTTTCACCAGGAAAGACATACTGGGCCGATAACTCATTTCCAGATGCATCCTGGAGGGAGGGGAAGGAGAAAACAATAACAAAGGCTTAGAATAAATAAAATAAAGAAGTCAGCTCAGCATTTAGATTTCCGCTTGCAAAACCGCGACCCACGTTAGAAAGGACCTGGGTCTAGGAGGGCCGGCCGGGGGAGATGGCTTGAGCATCCCACGATGGCTCGCCATCTCCCAGGGGGAAGGCGGGTGTGCATCCCAGTGTCTGCCGACCTCTGGAGGCCAGAGGTAGGGCAGTATGTTTGCTGCCTTCAAGCAGGGAGCACGATGGATGTCTGCTCTGGCTTAGACGTCCTGAACGTCACTCTCCCAAAGGGAGGAAACCAGGAAATGGCTCCCTGGCTGTCCGGATGACTGTTGCCGGTCCACCGATGCAACAGAGCCCCTGACAAGCCCGGTCCACCCTAGCAGCACCCGGGCCAGTGAGTTGCACTGGCATATTCCCACCGGCTCATTCCCCCTTGGAAGAGGTGGGCCCATCTGACGTAAGGGTCACATCGGGTTACCGGGGAGGCTGACATGTGGGGTGGTGGTTTGCAGGGGTTAGTAGTGCTGGCGGGGTCCTAGTTGACCCGAAGGAGTGGTCAGCTGAGGAGCAAAAGAAAAAAGCATAAATACAAAACACAGAATACACAGTACAGTAATGAAGGGTTGTTCATAATGGAGGGGGTGGGTGGGCTGCCCTTTCCTGTAACTTTCTAGAAACATAGAAGTTGACGGCAGATAAGGACCGCAAGGCCCATCCAGTCTGCCCATTTCTTTTTCTACCTTATAAATGTACCATCGGCCTTTGCTCTGTCAGTGACCTATCTATTCATAGTCATTTGTATTGCTCCCTTATGCCTATCCCATGCCTGTTTGAAGCCCTGCACTGTATTCATAGCCACCACTTCTTGTGGTAAGCCATTCCATGCATCTACCACCTTTTCTGTGAAAAAGAATTTCCTCACATTCCCCTTAATCGGCCTCCTCTAATCTCATGCTGTGTCCTCTTGTCCTGCTATTTTTCTTATATTTAAACATGTTAGACTCTTTCACCTTGTTTATGCCCTTAAGGTGTTTAAATGTCTCGATCATATCACCTCTCCCTCCTTTGCTCAAGGGTATACATATTGAGCTCCGTTAATCTGTCCTTATGTCTTCTGATGCAGTCCCTGCACCATTTTGGTTGCCCTTCTCTGGACTGCCTCAATTTGGTTAATGTCCTTGTGAAGGTGGGCTCCAATACTGCACGCAGTACTCCAGATGGGGCCTAACCAATGTCTTGTACAGAGGGATTATTACCTCCCTCTACGACTTCGTGATACCCCTACTAATACACCCTAACACCCCCCAGCCTTACCTACTGCTTTAGAGGTCTGCTTGGATGATTTTAGGTCATCAGTGATGATGATGCCCAAGTCTCTTTCTTCCTTTGTGACTGCTAGCAACTCCCCTCCCAGCCTATAAGTGGCTTCAGGGTTTCTCTTCCCTATGTGCATGATTTTGCACTTCTTTGCATTAAATCCCAGTTGCCACTCTTCTGACCATTCTGCTAGTTTATCCAGATCTCTTCTCATTCTGCCCACCCCATCTGGATCATCTACTCTGTTGCAGATCTTGGTGTCATCTGCAAACAGACAAGCCTTACCCTAGTCCATCTGCAGGTCACTAATGAAGATGTTGAATAGGACTGGCCCCAGGACTGATCCCTGAGGTACCCCACTTGTGACTTGCATCTCTTCTGACTGTATACCATTTACCACCACTCTGTTTTCTGCCAGTCAACCAGTTTGCCACCCAGTTGACCAACTTCTGACCCACCCGAGCCTACCTAGCTTATTTATCAATCTTCTATGTGGAACAGTGTCAAAAGCTTTGCTGAAGTCAAGGTAGGCGACATCAACTGCTCCCCTTGGTCCACCACTCTGGTTACCCAGTCAAAGAAATCTATGAGATTAGTTTGACAGGACCTTCCTTTGTAAACCCATGCTGTCTTGGATCCTGTGCCCTATGGATTCCAGGTGTTGCACTATCCTTTCCTTAAGGAGTGCCTCCATAATCTTGCCCACTACTGAGGTAAGACTGACCGGTCTGTAGTTCCCCGCCTCCTCCCTGCTACCACTCTTGTGGAGTGGATCACATGAGCCTTCTCCAGTCTTCTGGGACCTCTCCTGTGCTCAGAGACTCACTAAACAATTCTGCTAATGGCTCTGCTAGTTCCTCCTTTAGCTCCTTAAGTACCCTGGGATGTATGCCATCAGGTCCCATTGCCTTATCCACCCTGAGCTTAGCAAGCTCTTGTAGGACCCTTTCTTTGTGAAGGGAGTAGTGCTCACCTCCCTCCCCTGTGTCCATGATGCTGAGCTGTGGGCCCTGCCTACCTTCTCTTCAGTAAATACTGAGCAAAAGTATCTATTTAGGATAGATGCCTTTACAGGGTCCTCCTCCTCACATGCTCCCTTTCTCCATTAAGCTTAGCAATACCCTCTGGACTTTCTCCTTCACTAATGTATCTATAGAAAGTCTTGTCACCTTCTTTACTGTTCGTGCTAGTGTTTCCTCAGTTTGGGACTTTGCCTGCCTTACTGCCTTACCTGCTTCCCTTAGGGCAGTTTGGTATGCCTCCTATCTTCATCCCGCTGTGTTCCCTTATATTTTCTGAAGGCCAGCCTTTTGGCTCTGACCTTTCTGCTACTATATTTGAGAACCAAAGTGGTTTCCTTCTTCTTTGCACTTCCTTTTCTGTCTAACACAATGGGATGTTGCTTCAAGTATTGTATCCTTAATGCTTGCCCACTTTGCCTGTACCTCCTCACCTGTGTTTCTTTTGCCAGGGCTAGCTTAACTCTGTTGGCCATCTTATCAAAGTCAGCTCCTCTGAAGTCCCATATTTTTGCCTTGGAATGGGATGATTTAGATGTAGTAGCCAAATTGAACCATACCATGTGATGGTCACTGGCCTCCAGGTGACCTTCTACCTGGAGATCTGTGATCCCTTCTTTGTTAGTCAGTACTAGATCTAGGATAGCCCTGTCTCTTGTGGGTTGCTGTACCAGTTGTTTGAGGCCCTCCCCCTGCAGGGAATCCACTATGAGTCTAGTTCTGGCAGATGTTCCTGCTGGTATTGACCAATCTGTATCTGGCATGTTGAAGTCTCCCATTATCAGAACCTCCCTTTAGCTGTCATGTTTTGTATATCTTCTAACAGTAATGTGTCTATGTCCTCCCTCTGGTCTGGGGCCTGTAGACAACCCCAGTTCTTATGGCTGTCCCATTACCTGTTTCCAGGGTGACCCACAGTTCTTCTGGCTCCTTATGTGTATTCTGAATTTCTGTAGCTTTGATATTTTCATTAACATACAGGGCCACTCCTCCCCTTTTTGCACCTCGGCTCTTCTGAACAATACATATCCAGGTACTGAAGTCTCCCAAGTGTGGTTACTGGTAAACCACGTCTCACTAATTGCTACTATGTCCAGTTTAGCCTCTGACATTATTGCCTGCAGGTCTGGGATCTTATTTCCCAGGCTGTGAGCATTTGTGTACATGATTTTCCATTGGCCAGATTTTGGTGTGTTAGTTGTTGGGTGAAGTTTGGCATTACCCCTGTGCATCGTATGGGGAGACAAACCTTTTTTCTTACCTGGTGATGCAAATGAATGGCAAACACGCTGAATTCCTGTTTGACCACTAGCTGAGGGGGGAGGGGTGTTCTTCCCATTCGACGATGGGGTGCTGCACCTCTCCCATTTGCTAGTTTAAATATTCTGCAAAGACGCCAAACTTCTGCCCCAATGCACTGACTCTCTTTAGTCAGATGCAGTCCATCAAATTTAAAGAACTTTCGCTCCCAGAACTGTTGCCAGTTCCCTACAAATCTGTGTCCTTTTTCCTGGCACCAGTCCTTGAGCCACGTGTTTAGCTCCCCTATCTCCCTTCTCTGACCTTCCGTCCATCTGCTCCCTTCTCCCAGACTGGCAGGATCTCAGAGAAGGAGATGCCGGACGAAATAGATGATAGTTTGTCACCCAGCCTAGTCAGGTGTTCCTTGGTCTCCACAACTGACCGGCTGGCGAGATCATTAGTCCCTATGTGTACTAGGACATCAATGTTTTCTCCTGCTTTGTGAACAATTTTAGCAATGCGGTCAGTGTCTCTCCATGCTGATGTACCTGGGAGACATCTGACCATCACCCCTGGCTGGAGATGGGTATCAACTCCCCGAATCATGGAGTCTCCTATGATCAGAAGTTTTTTGGATTTCCTTTCTGCTTGTTTAGTTTTGGTTCCTGATTTGGGTGAGTATTGTTGTGTTAGCTCCTGTGCCGCAGTGTCCTGCTCTGCAGTGTCTTCTGCCTCTTTATTTGATTTCAGAGATAGAGGCAGATACCTGTTTGTAGTGTTTATATGGTTTTGGAGGTAATGTGTTGAGAGCAGAGAGTGATGGGGCACCTGATTTGCTTCCTCCTAACCACCTGCCAACCTCCTTGACCAACTACCCTCTGCGGTCGAGGTTTTTCTGTTGGATGCTGGGGAAATGGCGGTGGTTCTTATAATGTATTTCCTCTTCATATGAAATTTGAGGCGCGCAATCTTGCCCATGCTGCCCGGAGCTGAGACCCAAGATCTCCAAAGGCCCAGCATGTAGGACAGTGTCCTAAATCCTGTAAGACTGTCCTTCTGAAAATTGTTCCACAGTACCTACAGTTAATGAATCCATTCCAAATAAGTTGCTGGGTTTGTAACCTAGTCAGAGTAATTAGAAGGAAAAAAATGCAAGTAATGGTTTAATTGTGCTTTGTTTAACTTGTTATAACAAGTTAAATTACTAGTGCCCTGTAAATGAGATCACCTTGTGGAGGCCCCACTGATCCGCCCCTTCCTGCTCTGCCACAGGAAATGTTACAACTGTGGTACCCTATAAAAGGAGTGTAGTGGGTGGTTGGGGATGGGGTGGGTGGCTGGGCCTTCCCTGCCAAAAAGAAGAACCACGGACGAAAGAACAAGGAGGTAAGAGCAGAAACAATCAGTCAACAAAAATGCAGTAACCCTGAAAGCTTATCCTAATGTTAGATAAAACTGTAAAACCTGTAAAGCACCACCTGTAATAATTTCAGAGAAGATATACCCTGTAAGAAACACTTTGCTCCAGAGAAAAATAAAGCAGTAACAGAAGATATACCTTGCAAAAGACAATTTGAATCAGAAGATTACAGCAGTAATCTGTTAGCACACACCTGTAGGCACACCTTGTAATAATGCAGAAGAAGGTATACCAGCAACAACAATTTGAATCAGAGAAAAAATAAAGCAACTGCAAATGCAACTGCTTTCACTAAGCCTAGTCCCTTCTTACCCTTTACCCCCCCCTTTCTATCTCCTTTTATATGCTTTTTCTAAACTTAGCTACAATATCCCCTACAATCCATTGCCATTTCCTTTTTTATCCCCCATCTCTATTTGCTTAAGTAACTATCCAATTACAACACACCTGACCAGTTTCACAATCCCAATACCTTACAGTCACTTGAGTCAAACTGTCTGACTTATTTTGTTTTGTGGTCCAAAACCATTAGCTACCTTGCTTGTATATATGTGTTTTTTTTTTTTTTTAATTATTGTACTTGTTTATTTATATTAAAGTCTTTGTTTTTTTTCTCTGTATTTGTTTATGTATGCTACTATACTTTATTTTGATCTTGACCTGTCAGGTCCATCTTGTAAATGAGCTTCACTCAATGATGTCCGCCTGAATAAATAAAGATTTTGATTGATTGATTGATTGAAATGTCTTTGACATTTGCCTGCCTTCAGATTTATAACATTAGTATAACATGGGGGATATTGGCAGACATTGAAAAAGAAGCTTTCCCACTGACCATATAGGTGCTAAGTACAAGTAGTTGGCCCCACAACTGGGCAAACTAGAATAAGAAAATGAGGTGTTGTGTCTGCTCCTGTATACAGTCAGTTGGTATGGGCTATCTTCCCCTGTTAGCTAGGACAGATTGAAACCGTCTGAAAGAAGTCTGAGAACATGCCCCTTGCCAGACTGCTGCAGTCTGTTTCAGTCTGTCTTAGTCTGTCTTAGTTGGGAGCTGGGTCCTTGCTCTGCGAATAAGAAAATGATGTGTCACTCTTACTCGATTTTCAGTTAATTACTGATACAACTGCACTAAGACTCCTGCCGTTTTGGGACCCCACAGTACTTCATCCTGTGTGAGAGATAGTATTTTGTTTTATTTTAATTGTGTGCATTTTTATAATTTTGTTTGGGATATTTGTATTTTGTTCATATTGTTACATTGATTTTGGGGAAGGGGGAGGGTTTCTATGGTTTATTTATTCGAGTAAGTTTAGGGAAGATTATTATTTGGGATGCAAGCTCAAAATAGGGTTTTGAATTGTTTGGAATAGTACCGGAAGATGTGTCGAAGTTCTGGACCCCTCTTGGCCCCTTCGCATTGTCTACACGGTGCCCCTGCTACATGACCTCCGCTCCTTTATCGTTATAAGTAGGGAGCATAGAGGTTGGTGGCGGGGCACTGCGGGTACAGTGGAAGTGAACATGATCGGGGTGATTAGCAGCGGGAAATGCCCGGGGGTTAAAAGGAGCCAGGAGAAGAGAGGCCTGACATGCTTGGTATCCATCCCCAGGGTTCCCACTGGACCGAGTGGGCAGGTAGCCGGTGGGCCTGCAGTCTCCACTAGTCCCCTTTTGGGCAGTGCTGTGCAGTGCCAGATCGATGAGAAACAAGACCGCTATTCCTAGGAATTAGGACAAGGAGTGGGTAGTTTGTCTCTCCTTGAGAAAACTACCACTTGGTAAACTTACAGTTCTTATAGCTCCAAAGTATATCACAGGCTACTAACTGTATTCAGAAGCTACTGGACTATAAAATAAGCTTTAGACAGTCGGGGAACAACGCTTTAGTTCGTGACCTAAGTCTTCGGGTCACAAAATACTGTATTTTGTACTGGCGAGCTCGCAGCGATGCGTGCTAAGACATGCGCATCTCTGTGCATGTTTTGCATGTGACGCGGTGTCCAAACTAAACAAGCTAATACTGGGCCAGTCAGTAGGTAAAGGTAAGACCTACAACTAACAAGAACTCTACTTGTACTACTTCTAGTTTGAGCTCAGTAACTTAGAGTATAACTGTGTAGTTTAGGACCTGTAATCTTCACCAAGACTCTGAAGTAAACTAGTCCTACCATACATATTAGCACAATGAATGAAGTATTAATAACAAAGGATGGTAGCGTGGGGATGAAATGCATTCCCGTACTATGTTCTGCTTTCAAACAGTGTTACCCAGTGACACAACTTTCACATGCACAAAATGCATCCAAAACATAGATATGATGCAGGAAATGAGTCTATTTCATGCAAAACCTATACATTTAGAAGAAAGTCAGAAACGGATGGCAACTCGAATGAATAATTCCCACCAAAAGGAAAGAAATGAAACTACTGAGACTATTAATAGTATGAACCATACACCTATTCTGGCACCAACTCCTGACTACCATGAGCCCCTCTAAGTCAATCTGGACTGGGAGAACTATTTTTCAGTAATAACATCAAAAATGGTGCACGTACAAATAGGAAAAGGGCAAGAGATGAAGTTGATCCTGACCAGAATAATGAGTGGTACCAAATAAGGAGTTAAAAGATACCTTAAAAGGGGAGATGACTTGAAGGTTTTACCATCCCTATCCAGAACCGTTTCAACTTACTAAGTGATCACCCAGAAAATTTAATATCCCCCCCAAATCCCCTGGAACTGGGTCCAGTACCCTATCTGATAATATTAATATTGCACAATCACTTGAATCATCTAATGAAGGGAATATTAATCTCATGGATATAGAAACTGAAATAATTCCAGCGCCTCAACAAATTTATTTCAATCACTCAGTCTTTATTTTACCAGGTGGAACACCGTTGAGCAAGCTCATTTCCAAGGTGGGCCTGGTTGGTCATACAGAAATGCCAACGGATAAATAATACATATACAGGTACAGCATAGCTACTCCTATTATAGAGCAGCATAAATGTAACAAATAATAATGTATGCAAAGCTACATTATGAGACGGGTAATCAAGCAGGATATATAATATTCACACATCTAATGTCTGTAATGTCCATAACGTTTCTATACCATGGCAGAGTGAAGAGCAGTAAAGGTAGAGGAAAACCTGGGAAAGGCAGGAAGTAGAAGCCAGGAAAGGATAGAGGTAACGAGAGCAGTGAGATGGTAAAGGTTCATCACAGGAGGTCAGAACCAGGCAGGGCACATCAGGAGTAACACAATACTCGGGAGAAAGTTTTTGCATAAAGATTTTTTCTTTATTTACTAGGAGATTCTGTAGTGAAACATCTAGATAGGAAGATATGTAACCAGGATAATGCCAATAGGATAGTGTCGTGCTTTCGACGGGCAAAAATCAGAGACAGTACAAGAATGACCAAACTGATATTCCAGAATGGGGGACAGAAACCCTTAGTTATCATTCATGCCGATTATCAATAATATCATGTAACAAACTGCCCAGCAAGAAAAAGAATTTGTAGGATTAGCCAACACATTAATGGACATGAACTGTGAGTTTGCCTTTTTAGAAATACTCCCAGTTACTGGTACAAATAACTACTTAAACTACAAAATAAAAAATGTAGCGAATAAGAAAAGGAAAGGAGTTGTGAAGGTTAAAGAGGAAGGGGGAGGGTAGGCAGGGGAACCCGTAAGTGTCATAGCAGCAAATAGGGAGTGAGGAGAGACAGAAGGTAAGGTGAGTGCCCCAGGGTCAGGGAGGTAGGGGACATGTGAACAAGAGGTATGCTACTTTAAGACAATCAAAACCTACGCAAGGGAGCAGGCTACACAAGCAAAAAAGGAATGCTATGAAAAAGTGAGGGAGGGGAGGGGAAGGGGTCAATGAGACGGTTAGTAAATGTACTGTAATATTTCATCAGACAGGTGACCAGCAAGTCACTGAGGCAGGGAGGGGGAGATCAGGAGAAACAATTGCAGGTTTCTTTAAACGAACGAGCATAGATAGTTTTAAATGCTGATATGCTGATGCTGTGAGCCAATTTCAAGGTTTTTTGCAGTGTGTTCCAGCACACAGGTAACATATGGCTCATGGAAGCCCTACCAAAGTGTGATTTGACCTTTGGCACTGCCAGGTAGATATAGGAGGCACTTCTCGGTGTATACGTACCTAACACACTTAGGGGTTAACAATCTAAGATATATTGAGGCAGCTTCTTTGTGATGGCTCTGAAGGTCCAGAGGGAGGCGTTTCTCTTGTCTTCTGTAAGTGAGAGATGTCCATCCCACGGCATCGTATAGAGAGCAGTGGTGAGTATTGTATGGAAGATCAGTGATAAACCTTAGGGCAGTATGCTAGAGCGTGTCCAGTTTCGAGAGCGCAGCAGCTGGGCCGTGGCTGTACAGAAAGTCTTCGTAATCCAGGAGGTAGAGGAAGGTGGTTTGGGCCAGTTTTTACTTGGTATCTCTTGTAAGAAGATGCTTAATCCTATAAAACAGGCCTAACCTCTGTCTAGGCTTTTTTGACAGTTCTTTGATGTGGTTGAGAATAGAGAGAATAGAGTGTGTGGTCAGACCATACCCCCAGGTACTTAAACTTGGATACATACTCCAGAGGTTCGCCAAGAAGGATGGTGATCAGAGTCCGCGTTCCAAGTAAGGATGGATATCTTGAAGGCACAAGGGGAGAGAAGAACATTGCCTTAGTTATTGGTATCTTGGATCAGTACTGGACCTGATTTATTCAATATCATCTCTAACATGCAGACAGACAATGGTGTATGGATACAAAAGTTCGCAGATAATAGTAAATTAGGATGTATAATAGATAGTAATTTAGCTGTAGAATCCTTACAGGAATAATTTGAATAATCTTTACATACGGGATTGTGAGAACAAAATGGTATTTAGTATTGCAAAGTGCAAGGTAATGCACTTTGGGAAAAACAATAGACAAGCTAATTATACCATCAATAATATCAGTCTAAAAGTTGCTATGTCCAAAAGAGACCTTGGAGTTAAGATTACTAATAACCAAAAATTTAGTACTCGCATAAATAAAACAGCTAAAAAATGTCATGGCATACTACCGTGTATCCAAAAACATATAAAAAGTTGTGAGCCGGAGGTCATAATCCCTTTGTACAATAGACTACAGTGGCGTGAAAAAGTATTTGCCCCCTTCCTGATTTTCTCTATTATTGCATATTTGTCACACTGGATGTTTTCAGGTCTTTAGACAAAATATAATATTAGATTAAAGGAACCTGAGTGAACAAATAACACTTTTTTTTTTTACTTATTTCATTTATTTAATGAAAAAGTTAACCAACACCAACTGGCACTGTGTGAAGTAATTGCCCCTAGTTAAATCAACCCATCAAAGGGATAATTAGAGTCAGCTGATTGAACACAGCCAGGCTTGATTACAGCCAGCCCTGCTCAATATAAGCCTCACTTATTTTGACCCTTACCATCAGAGTCACATTGCCAGCACAAAGATTCAACAAGCACATTATGCCATGATCAAAGGAAGTTCCTGAAAAGATCAGAAAAAAATTTGTTGCCCTCTATCAGTCTGGAAAGGATTACAAAGCTATTTCTGAGGCTCTGGGACTCCATCGAACCACAGTGAGAGCCATAATCTCCAAATGGAGAACACTTGGAACAGTAGTGAATCTTCCCAGGAGTGGGCAGCCTGCCAAAATTACTCCAAGGGTGCAGCGTAAAATCATCCAGGAAGTCTCAAGGATCCTAAAACAACATCCAAAGAACTGCAGGCTTCTCTTGCCTCAGCTAAGGTCAGTGTTCATGACTCCACAATCAGAAAGAGACTGGGCAAAATGGGCTTCATGTGAGAGTAGCAAGGCGAAACCACTGCTAACCAAGAAGAACATAAACGCTCATCTCTCATTTGCCAAGAAGCACCTGGATGATCCACAAGCCTTTTGGGAAAATGTTCTATGGACAGATGAGTCCAAGTGGAACTTTTGGACGACATAGGATCCCATAATGTCTCAGCGAAAGCAAACACAGCATTCCACAGTAAGAACACCATACCAACAGTCAAACATGGTGGTGGTAGTGTGATGGTGTGGGGATGCTTTGCTGCCTAAGGACCTGGATGACTTGCCATAATTAAAGGAACCATGAATTCTGCTCTGTACCAGAAAATTCTTACGGAGAATGTCTGGTCATCCTTCCGTCAGCTGAAGCTGAAGCGTAGTTGGGTCATGCAGCAAGACAATGATCCAAAACACAAAAGCAAGTCCACATCAGAATGGCTAAAGAGAAGTAAAATTAAAGTTTTGGAGTGGCCTAGTCAAAGTCCAGACTTAAACCCAATAGAGATGCTGTGGCAGGACCTGAAACGAGCAGTTCATGCTCGAAAACCTACCAAATGTTACTGAATTAAAGCAGTTCTCGAGGAAGAGTGGGTTGAAATTCCTCCACAGTGATGTGAAAGACTGATATTGAATTATAGGAACTGTTTGGTTGCAGTCATTGCAGCTAAATGTGGCATAACCAGTTATTAAGTGGAAGGGGCAATTACTTTTCACACAGTGCCAGTTGGTGTTGGTTAACTTTTTTTCATTAAATAAGTGAAATTAAAAAAAAAAAAAACAAGTGTTATTTGTTCACTCAGGTTCCCTTTATCTAATATTACATTTTCTCTAAAGACCTGAAAACATCCAGTGTGACAAATATGCAATAATAGAGAAAATCAGGAAGGGGGCAAATACTTTTTCACGCCACTGTAATTAGATCTAACCTGGAATATTGTGCCCCCTTCTGTTCCCTCACACTAATCGGAGACAAGTTAACCCATGAGTAAATACAACATAAGTTAACAAAACGTCAAAAATCGAGAACTATTAAGTTACAAAGAAAGACTGAGAAATTTGGGTTTATTCTCCTTAGAATATAGAATAACTAGAGGTGAACTATGTTGGGCATATAAGGCATCAAAGAACGAGTTATTACTTGACAAAACAGATTCCACTTGGTTGTACAAGATCACACAAAGATTGTACTCGGAGATATGTAAAACCGAGTGGAGAAAAAAACCTTGTAACTCAGAGGGTACTTCATGTATGGAACACTCTACCAACTGAGGTAGTAACCTGTGGAAACCTTCAACCGTTCAAGAGAAATCTAGATCGGTACGTCGGAGATTATGTTAAAAAATTTTTTTTTTTTTTTTATTTACTTTCATTAGGTTAAATGACGGCGAGTTCAGTATGGGCATACCCTCTAACTCGTGCAGTCTATGAATCTATTATGGCGGACTTGATTTCATCTGTCGATCTGGCTTGCATTGCAGAAACCTGGTTGGGGGATGACGCTGGGCCACTTCTGGAGGCAGCCATCCCTGACGGGTATTCTGTGGTGCACTGCCAGAGGAGGGAACATGGGTGGGGAGGTGTGGCTATCTTTATTTATTTATTTTTATTTTTTTAAGATCCAGTCTGAACTTTGCCGTGCACCCAGTGGGTTCTAACTTGTTCTTCGAATGTATGGCGGTGCATGGGGGTCCAGGTGCGGGCTGAAGGATTCCCCTAGTTTACTGCCCTCTGGGGTGGGGCTTTCCTGCAGGGGGTTGCGGACTTTGACGTCGACAGGGTGTTGGAGTCCCCCAGATGGTTGATTCTGGGGGACTTCAGTGCCTGGGTGGATGACTAACCCTTACATTTTGGATGCGACCACCTCCATTTGATGACATCTCTGGGCTTGTCGAAAGCGGTTGCTTCTGCGACCCATCACCATGGCCACACCTTGGACTTGGTGTTCTCACTGGGGCTTGAGGTCATGGACCTCAGGACTGATTGGGTCGCTTGGTCCAGTCATTGCATGGTAAAGGTCTCGGTTTGGGGCCACCCCCAACCCCGATAGTCCCTCTTCTGTGGAGATGGCCAGCTATTGCCCTTTGAGGGGATTGTCCCCAGAAGGATTTTTGGCGGTAGTCTATCTATCTGGTGTGAGTACTGTTTGTGCGACTGGCATAGGTGAGGCAGTGGCCACCTATAATAGGGCAGCCTCCAGGGCTCTTGACACCATCGCACTGGTCCATACACGACCCAGTTCCTCTCGATTGAGACCCCCATGGTTTGATGGGGCTCTCGAGAGTAAGATAAAGGGTTGGAAGTTGGAGCATTGCTGGGGAGGACCCATTCTGAGGAGGACAGACTGGCCTTGCCAGCTCACTGTCGTGAGTACCAAGGGGCAGTCGACCGTAAGGAGGCAGAGTTCCTGCCTGGGGTGATTGCAGTAGGGAGGAACAGACCAGCTCAGCTCTTTCTGACTGTAGACAGACTACTTCGTCAGGACTGTCTGCAGCCGAAAAACATTTCCAATCACATTATGCGAGGATTTCGCTCAGTTCTCCTCTGACAGGGTGTCCTCTGTGTGGGCCAGGATTGCCCTGCAGTGGTCAGCCTGGTAGTGGCTCAGGCACTCCTACTGTCTGGGAGGAGTTTAGGCCAGTGGAGGTGATCTCGAAGCTATGGCCCACTTTTTGTGATCTGGACCTGGCTCTGACCCATATCCTAGTGGTATGTGCCGGGATTGTTGGTCCAGTGTTCACCAGGATAGTCTGGTGGTGTTTGCTTTTGGAGGGGATCTTCCCTGATGCCTTGAAAGAGGCGTTGGTGAGGCCCCTCCTTAAGAAACCATCTCTCTCTACCCTGACGTTCTGGAGAATTATCGACCTTTCTCCAACCTCCTATTTTTGGGAAGGTTGTTGAGAAAATAGTGGCACTGCAGCTCGAAGCACACCTCACGGCCTGTGACATCTGTGAGCCTTTCCAGTCCAGTTTCAAGGCTAGGCATAGTACGGAAATGGCTGATCAGGGTGCAGAATTACCCCCTCAGGGCGAGAGATGGAGGAGATGGGTCAATTCTTGTTCTCGTCAGCATTTGACACCGTGGACCACATTCTGCTTTTGGATTGCCTTGGAGGATGTTGTGGACTTGCCAGTACTGTCATTAACTGGTTTGAGTCTGATCTCTCGGTCAGGAAACAACAGGTAGTGATGGTGAATTTCTCCTCCTCCCCTAAGCTCCTGTCATGTGGAGTACCTCAAGGGTTGATCCTTTTGCCAGTGCTGTTCACGGTGTACATGCCACCCCTGGGAGCACTCATTAGATGGTACAGTCTGGGTTTTCACCGCTATGCAGATGGTGTCCAGCTGTATATATGTTCTTTGCATCTGGAACGAATGATGCCATGGACGTGCTTAATAGCTGCCGTGCTTAAATCTGGGAATGGATTGCCTCCCAGCAGGCTGAGGCTAAACCCTGACAAGATGGAGGTCCTGGTGATTGAGCCACCCAGGTGTGATGGGACTGCCTCTGGAGTGGCAACAGGATTGGTCTTGGGAACCACTCCGTTGAAGGCTTACCTAGGGTGAGAAATCAGGGCGTTTTCCTGGATGACAGATTGACACTTGGGTGTCATCTGTTGTTCAAAGTGGATTCTACCACTTAAGGAATATTGCCTGGATTAAACCCCTAGTTCCGCCTGAAGATCCGCGATCACTAGTACACACATTTGTCATTTCCAGGCTCAACTAGTGTAACACTCTATACTGTAAAGGGACCCTCTGCTGGCTGCAACTGGTGCACAACGCAGTGGCCAGGTTCTGACTGGCCTTTCTAGGTTATGTCATGTGACCCCGGTCCTGTGTGATCTGCACTGGCTGCCTGTCAAATGGAGGATCGTCTTCAAGGTGGGCATGCTCACCTATAAAGCCCTGTATGGATTGTGCTCTGGTTACCTGGCAGATCTCCTTACACCTGCCACTCCGGTCTGTTCTCAGCGCTTCTCCACCTAGGGGCCTCCTTGCGGTTCCGAGGGCCAGACTGAAAACCTCTGTCGATCGTGCTTTCGAGGTGGCCGGCCTGGCCCTGCCCTTTGGAACTTTCTCCCAAGAGGCGCACCGTTGGTGGAGGCATTTAAGAGGGGCCTAAAAACGCATCTATTTCAAATGGCCTTTCCGGACTACCCATAATGTTTTAACTTTGTTTTATTGTTTTAATTACTTATTGTCAGGTAACGTCTGTATTTTACAATTTTAAACAACCCTGTAAAAGCATTGTTTCATTATTACCCTGCCTGTTTTTTTTTTTTTTTTGTGTAAGGTACCCAGAGCCTCTGGGATTGGGTGCCCTATAAATAAACCAACCTTACTTATTTATTCTTTTGTCTTTTCAGTGTTGTGTTCCTTGCAAATTGTCTGGCTTACCTGACCAGTGCCATACCTGCCACACTATGTGAGTGCTTTTTCTGTCATGTTTCTGAGTTTGGGAACAGCCAGTGACCTCATGTTTGTTTTCTAGTAACATATAGTGACATAAATTAAGATAGTAGGCCATTAATAGTAGCAGTTACAATACACCTTTTTAGGAGGCAGTGTGGTCTAGTATTTGGGGCAGTATCTTGAGAACCAGGGTGATCACAGGTTCAAAACAGCTAGAAGCTTAGTGTGACCTTGGGCCACACACTTAAACTTTAGTGTTCTAGTCCACCCAGCTATGGAAATGGGGAGAAGTAAGACCCTGTGACAGGCTTGGGTAACACCCTGTCCCATATGTTATGCAGAGAAAGTTAAAAGCAAGGATCTATTTTGTCCTCTCATTCTTCTGCTTGTCTGTCCCTTTCTTGCCTGTCTGATTGCACAATCAAATTTTTCTTGTGACACCTAGAATTGGCCACTCTGGTCCCACAATTTCCCCATTATCTCCCTTCCTTCACTTGCTGTTTCAGTTCTTTATTTCTCCCTTTGCTTCTCTATGGTTAAAAATAACATGTGAATCTTTGTGAAGCTGGGGTCCTTTGGTTTGCAAATGTATATAATTATGTTATTGAAATGGTTGCAGAAAGTTATTTGGATTTAATAGATAAGATAACTTTCTGGAACACAAACTTGTTTACAGAATTGGCAACAGGAAATCGGCTCAGGGACAACATGTATTATTGTGTTGCACCTTGTTAAGACTAGATGTACTATTCAGGCCAACCTCAGGAATGAAAATGACAGTTTTGATACGTTTTGTGGAAAATGGGAGATGTAACTTAAAACAACAGGATGCAGAGTTTGAACTGATAGGCAAAAAACACATAATCAGAGCAGTGTTGTCCCAGGAAACTCGGAGGATTTGTTTGCAGTGCTGGCCCTAGTTATCCTGGGGCCCTGTGTAAACCTCCTTGCTGGGGCCTTATATCGAAAGTCGCAGTGCCCCCCCAAGGAACATCCTCATCCCTCCCATGGCCTCCTTTTATCTTCATTTTCAGCTAGTTTTGTGTCATTTTTGCACTTTACTTGAATTAGAACATAGAGATGTATTTTTGTGATTGTGATTATTCTTGTGTCGGGTCAGACTTGAAAAATGACTTGTTCTAATATCCTTACCTGGTTAACAAAATAAAAATAAATTAAAGAGCAGCTGACACCATCAGGAGAACTTTTATTTTTTTTTAATATTTTCTACCGCAGCCGACTGCCGTGCATCAGCCTGGTCATGGCGCCCCTGAGCTTCCACCTCCGAGCACCCCTTGTGATCTTTGCCCCCCCCCCCAGTACCCCTGGCTTACCCCCAGTGGGCGGGGATGCGGCACCAAATGTGCTGCATGACTAAGTGCCTGGGGGAGAGCGGGGTCCCAGAGGCTAATCGAAGCCGGGGGCAGGCTTCTCAAGCGCGGCCAGCTCAGAGAAGTTTTTTCCTTGCTTTGTCAGGGGCGGGGGTGTGCAATAACATCCAGCATCCGCCCTGCCCCTCAGATGTTGGTGCCGGTAGCTGCGCGAACCCCCAGCTTCCGCCACGGGTCCGTTGAGCGTGACCCACACCCTCCCCCCAGAGAAGGAGAGCAGTCTGTGGGACGCTCAATCATCCCCTCGGCTGGCCCTCCAGCTACCCAGGTCCGTTCCCAAACCTCGGTCGCTGGCTTTGCAAGTGGAAATCCAACCACTGCACCAGCGGGCCGGCCCCAACACTGTCAGAACTTTAACCAAACATAATATTTAGACACAATCAAGTGTGTATTTCACACTAGTTTTGTATTACTCCTCCCCATTATTTATTACTGAGGACATTTGCATGAAAACAGGATCTTTGCTCCTGAAGAGTTCTGTTCCTATTGCTTCTCCCTATTTGATGTCACAGTGCACTGCTTGTGACATCACAGTTACTCCTGTGGTAACAGATTGTGATGTCACAACACAAGATTATGACATGAAATAGAGAGTAAGTTACAGAGGTAAATGAACTCTAAAACTCCTAAGGGGTAAAGAATGTATTCATGCAAATTTCCTCTAATAAATAATGGGGAGGAGAAATATATAGAGAGAGATGTGGAATGCAAGCAGAATTGTACCCAATTATTGTGTGTTTTTTTTTTTTTTTTTTTGTTTAAGTTTTCTTTGTGGCGTTAGTAGTTTAAAAAAAAAACCAAAAAAAAAACAGGCAGATGGGAAGCCAGCCAGACACCTGAGGAATTTTTGGGGCCGTGTGTGGATCCATAGTTTGCACCATGCTTAGGCTGGCTCTGTTTGTTTGTATTGCCTTAAAGAGTTGTCCTGTACAGTTTTTTATTTTTTGTATTTTATTGTCATTGACAATAATAATAATAAAATACCACTTGTGAATGTTGTAACTTCTCTTGGGCTGCCAATGCTTCCTGACCTATGCCACTATGACAGACCACACTGGAAACTAGACTGTGCATCTTGGCTGTGCTGTCCAGGGTAAATTTATCGCTAATTATTCTTAAGTGTCCTGTATTTCATTTGAATGTTCTTGACACACGTGCTCTTTCTGGTATCTCTACTGTGTCTGTAACGGCAGCAATACATTGCATCACTGCCTGTTTTGTATTGTGAATCTGCCTGTTTTCTGATGTTTTTCTTATTGTAACCTCTTGGGTTGTGCGTCAAAATAGGTAATTTATTTTGCCTAGTGCACTTGCCTGATAACATATTTTAGTTAGTTTATCAAATAAAAAGTATAGAAATTATTTGTCAGAAGTATATTACCAGAGGGTATTAGTCTGCCTCTCACAACTCTCGAATATTTGGATTCCATACTACTGAAGTTTAAATTTAGGTACCAAACGCACTTCGGTAGAACCCTAATTCTGGCACAGTTAATAAGTTCCGGAATTGCTGTTCTTCATTGAAGTGTCTTCAGATAGTCCTTGTTATGAACCATAATTTCTGGTTTCCATACTTTCTTGGGGTTTGTGAGAAATAAACCCTAATACTCTTCCATGCTGTAGTTTTTGGCAAAGAATTGTTTGCAGTTTTTATTCTGACATTTTTGTTGTACATTTGTATTTCTGAAGGTCCTCTGGTGGAGGGATGTCCGAGGGGGAAGGGAAAACGACGTCTGTGGCTGGAACTGGGTCTGATCCCAAGCCAGAATCTGTGTTGGCGGGCCCAACAATAACCTCCATATCGCCCCCTGTGACAGCAGCAGCACCAGTGCCACCACCACAGGAAGAGGAGGAGGAGGAGGAAGAGAGTGAGGATGAGTCTGAGATTCTAGAGGAAAGCCCGTGTGGTCGCTGGCAGAAGAGGAGAGAAGAGGTAGGAATTGGCTATTTTGGTTTCTCAGATTTTTCATTGTGTCTAATCCATTGTTCGAGCCCAATGGAGAGTCACTGTTGTGAGTTATTAGGAGTTGTAGAAGAAAACTGAGGCTAGGGGTGTGTGTGTGGTGTGTGTGTGTGTGTGTGTGTGTGTGTGTGTGTGTGTGTGTGTGTGTTTTCAATAGTTTCTTTGGAGTCACAGGGTTGCATTGGAAAGATTTGACATTTGTTCTTTTATTTGAGCTCAGTTTCCAGTTGTCTTAAGTATCATAAGTTGGTTGTGATGACCCATCCGGTATTTGCAGGCCGAAAATCTATATGTAGTTGTTTTAGAGGTGTTAACATGACCTAGGAATTGTGATTAAGAATGTGGCTATGTGGTTAGAGGTGTGGGAATTGTATCATTTGGGAGTCTGAGCACATTCAATAGGTGCGGGGAGAGTGAGGGTGACGGTACAAGAAGAGATCATACTCCGATGATGTAATCTTGAAAAAACTTGTCAGAGTGGACATGATCATGGCTTCCCAGATACTAAAGGGGCTGAATAGTGTGGCATAACACAGATGTTTGACCCGGTGAGTGCCAGAAGAACTATAGGGCATACACTTGTGGGGGGATATTAGAAAGTATTACTAACATACATACATAGGTTGGTTAACATGGTGAGTAGAGTACCCGATGAAGTTGTGCAAGCTGGCATCATACAAGTTTTTAAAGCAGATTGGGCAGATCAGTCAAATTTGGTACACTTACTGGTTTGTGGCAAAAGGGCAGATAACTTGGTCCTCAAGTCTTTTCCATCCCCCCCCAATACTAGTCTTTTTTTTTTTTTTTAATCTGGACATTCCCAGTTGGCTTCAAGATTCCAGATTCTTTTTTAGTAATTTGCTGTACTTCAGGGACTAGCCCCATCGACCCTTCCCCATGCCAAGTCCCGTCATCCACCTCCCTGGGACTCACCTGACCTGGAGTTATGCCCTGGATTGCTCCCCAGGCCGGGGTTGTTCTTTCTCTCTTTCCCCCCAACCCCGGTTGGACGGCCGGATACGGCTCTGGGGATACCATGGGACAGTGGTGTGAGACCTGCCGCGCGAGGCAGGGCGGGCTCCTGCACAGCCTGTGTTTCTGTTTTCTCCCCGGGAGGTGGGACATGCAGTGATGTTAGGGGCCAATGTCTGCCCTGCCTTCAACAACTGCTGGTGCAGGCTGTTAGACCCCTGGCTCCCACCAGGGGGTTGGACAAGCACTGGGAGCTTCCCAACTGTCCCCCCTCCCCCCGGAGGCCGAGAGCAGTTTGTGGAACACTCAGTCCTCCTCCCCTTGGCTGGACCTTTGATGCCCAGGCGTGCTTTTGAACCTGGGTCATCAGCGTCACAGGCAGTAGTGTTGTGGAGATCAATTCAGTGCTTAAAATTGGGTGTGGGGGGGGGAATAGCATGTTTTGTTCTATTTTTGCTGCCCTCCCACTGTTCTGCTCACCCCCACGTGTGACGGTCCTGTGCAAACTATATTAGTGCTTCTGATTACTCTTTTGCATTTGATGCAGAAGAATACGTAAACGGCAATGGAGCACTGGACTAAAGCAGTTTTTCTTCTGTGCTTGCCAATTCACATACTCTGGGTGGACCGAACGGAAGTGGTGCTTCTGAATCTAAGGTGGGACAGAGCTGTGACACAGGCTGTGGTGCTGAGAATAGCCACATATGTCACAGACTGCAGAATGACCTGAGCGGAACGAGCCGTTGGGGCGACAGTGAGTAAACCTGGCAGACCACGAGGTGAACTGCTTTGGTGACATCTGGTCAGTGAAGGTTAGGTCTGGTGAGGAAGAAAATCCTTTAGTGACGGTCAAAAGAGGAGTGTGGCTTTTTGCAAATGGGTGGGTAGAATGAACTGGAGTAGAGAGACTGGGGGAAGGGAGAAACCAAGAAACAAGTGAGTCAAGTGATTATTATTAAATACTGTAATATAATCCCCTTCTAAATGCTAGACAGGTGTGGGTGTGGGGGAGATGTTGCCCCATTGGCAAAACCCAATTTTAAGCCCTGGATCCAATTATTTTTTTGTTTTGTTTTTTTTGTTTTTCCCCTTGTTTGTCTTAATACTGTACGTGAAATATAAATTAGAAAATTGTATGTAATGGTGAACTGGTAGTTGTAGTAATAGGCATTTTAGCATTTGACAATTTACTTCCAAGTGCAGAGTTGTTTATCTTTTAAAAAAAAAAAAAATTGCACTAGCCTACAGAAACTCTCAATGGTCTGCAGTCAGCTAACTAAGGATTTTGGTGTCAGTGGCTTAGATGGTTGCAAGAGTAGGGAATTTTTCCCCATGTCCTGGCCAACATTCTGCGTGACAGTATAACTGGCCCTTCACCTCCACCCACCCCCAGGATGCACATAGAAACGGTCATTGCTCTGTGCTTTTCTTGGTCAAAAAATGTCAAAGCCGGCACATTGGTGAAGGGGTAGCATTGCTGCTTGGAATACCAGCACCACAGTATAGCCAGTCTACACCTGGTCTCGGTGCAACGCTGAGACGTGTACGTTCCAAACTGGAGCGGGTAAACGCTCCGACTGTCCGAAACCCTGGTAGGGATGCTCCTGTGGCTGCTCCCCGCATCATATGTCATTTTGGGACGGCTGCAGAAGGTTGTGGGCATGCCGCTAGGGGCTTCTGTATTCAGAATGCCAATGGGAGGGATGCAGGATCAGCCAGATAAATTCCAGATAACTGAAGGCACTGTAAGTTAAAAACAACAAAAAAACTGTTTAGCATTTCTGCAATCAGGCCCAGCCTCACACTGAGGTGGGGACTGATTTTTAGATGGATGTTTCCCTTCAAGAAGATGGAGAAAACGATTGTGCCAAAGATGGAGCCCTGGGGAGCACCAGATATTGATGTGCAAGGGGATTGATAGGGCATCACCAACTTAGATTGACTGGAGCGGATCTGAGAGGTAGGCGAGGAACCGATCTGACTGACAGGTCATGTAGTTAAGTTTTTATTATTTTAGACTGGAAAAGCATGTGAGCAAAAATTGCTTGTTTTCATGAACATCCAGTTAAGTACAACATATTGTTTACAGTGCAGAAACATGGGTACAACAGGGAAGGACATAAAGCTATAATAAAAACAAAACCTAAGAGGTGGTACCACTGGTCAAATGATCAGAGGCTAGTGCTAAGGTCAGGCAAGGTGCAAATAAGTGCCAAGGTAGGCCAGGCAGTCATAAAACTGGTAAGTTTTCTACTGGGGAGTGAAGGCACTATCCTTTCAGAGTTAGCAGGAGAGATGGAGAAGTATTGAGGGAGTGACTGTCAAGGCTCGGGGCACTTGCATGTGAAGGCCAAGCACAGGTTCTTCCTGGTGTTACACTTCAAGGGCTGTGAAGAGGCACACAGGATGAGTGTCTGCCCTAATTCTCCAGAGTTGGCAGGAGAGAGTTGAGAGTACATGAGTAAGACAATTAGGGAAGTGTGGACACCTGCATGAGGAGGCCAGTGACATGTGCTTCCTTAGGTTATATTTAAAGGATGAGGTAGAAGGACACTGGATGAGAGCAGGTGTGAGATTGGCGAAGAGTATAGTGCCCATGTGAGAGAGGGTGTTTGGCCCTGGGTGGTGTGGCAGAACGTGACAGTGAAGGGAGAGTGTGCAGGACCTTCTTGTCCTGGAGTGGGTGGACTTGGGGAAGAAGGATCTGATGCTGTCAGGAAGGTGACCCAAGGACAGTTTGTGAAAGAAAGTGACAATTTTGCTATTGAGTCTGTCCCCAAGGGAGGGCCAGTCAGTCTGTAGAGGTCACAGTGGTGGGGTCAGTCTAGGGAGGCTGGAGGCAAAACTGATGTGTATGTGCTTCGGAATCTGTTTAAAAAGTTTTTCTGGGACGGGAGGGAAGTGAACTAGAGCACCATAGTCAAATAAAGGGAGAAGGAAGCTGTGGGCTGGGAGGGTCTTTGAATCCTTTTGTAATAAAGGTTTCACGCTGTAGAGCTTGCCAAGCCTTTGGTGGCTTTCTTTATTGTCAGATTGATGTGAGATTCAAAGTTAAGGTGGCAGTCAAGGAGCAGTCCAAGGTATTTGAATTCATAGACTCTCAGTCGGGTTGCCGTCGTTGTCATTCAAGGAGAAATCAAAGGCTAATTTTCTGGAGCTGGAGGGGAGCCCATGGCCTTTTTGTGTGGGGGTGTGTGTGTGTGTGTGTGTGTGTGTGTGTGTGTGTGTTGTGGTTAAGTACAAGTCCTTTAGAAGAGAACCAGGCGTGGAGTCTGGGAGTCGAATTGAAGCTTGTATTGAAGGAAGAGGGTTTTTTGTCCTGACAAAAGAAGGCAGCATCATCGGCACGCAGAATTAGCTCAGTATTGGAGCAGATTTCAGAGAGAAAGTTTATTACAGAGTTTAAAAAAAACAAACAAAAAAAAACAAGGATAAACCCTGTGGTACTCCATATTTAAAGGGGACAGGAAATCTGTGTTAATTGGCAGCTGTTTATAAAGTTATTATTCTCAGAAACTGTATGCATTTTGCTAAATTTATATATAACTGTAACTAAATAAAGTGATAGGTAAAACCGTACTTTGCATTGTTGTGTTTTTATGGGCAACATTCTAACATACAAACATAGAATTTGATGGCAGATAAGGACCACTTGGCCCACCTAGTCTGCCCATTTCCCTACCTGATGATTAACTAGAATCTGCAGCTTTTTCAACAGCTTACTTCCTCCTACCCCCACTAGAATTGCCTTATGCCTGTCCCACTGTTCCTGACTCCACAACCTCCTCAAGAAGGCTGTTCCATGCATTCACAACCCTCTCTGTGAAAAAATACTTTCTAACATTACCTCTGAGCCGTCACCCTCTATCTTCAAATTGTGCCCCCTTGTTCTTGCAGGTCTCTTCTTTTGAAAGATACTACCCTGTTGTACTTTAATTCCCTTGAGATACTTGAAAGTTTCTATTATGTCCCCCCCCCCCTTTCCTCAAGGGTATACATATTAAGCTGTTTTAGTCTCTCCTCGTATGTCTTCTGGTGCAGATCCTGCACCATTTTGGTTGCCCTCCTTTGAACAGCCTTCACTCTGTCTATGTCTTTGAGGAGATGGGGTCTCTAGAATTGTACGCAGTGTTACTGTTCACTTCATGGAATCATTTGTGGAGTTTTTATTATGTCACAGTTTGTGTACACAATGCTCATTGTGAGCTGCTGACCTATCAGAACCCTGTTTAGAGTTCTGTGCACAAACCATGACATAGTTAAAACTCCAAATTATTGGTTCCATGAAGAGCACTGTAACAGAATGCTGCTCATAAAACAAGACCGTGCAAAATATTGCTTTTTATATCACTTTTTATTCAGGTACAGTTAAATATGGATAATTTATGTGAATGCATATAATTTCTGAGAATAAGAACTTTATAAGCAGCTGCCAATTAAAAATGATTTCCTGTCCTCTTTAATGGGGCAGGCTGAGGTAGTTTTGAAACCAGTTTATGACGTCTGATGAGAAATGCCGAACTGCTAGGGTGGAGAGAAAGACGTTGTGGTCGACAAGGTAGACCAGCACCACCTAACTTATCCAAGAGAAGGATGTGGGCCACTGTATCAGAGGCCTTTGCTAGGTCTAGGAAATGGATGGCTGCAGTGAACAGGCCCTAATCCATCAGCACAAAGTCAATAGATCAGAGGAAGGAGGAGATGGGGAGTGGTTATTCACAAGCCAAACTGAAAAGAGAAGAGGAGTCTAGGTAGGTAGATAGCTGGGAGAGAACAAGTTTTTCCCGGCACTTTAGCCAGGGTGGGGAGGAGGGAGGTGGGCCGGTAATTACCTGGGAAAGAGGGGCCACCCCCTTTGAGGAGATGAAGTACTTTAGCCTGCTTCCAGGACTGAGGGAACGGGTCCATGTTGTAAAGAAAGATTGAAAAGCGAGGCAGAAGGGGCAGCGATGGCTGGTGCAGAGAAAAGAGGAGAAGGTTAGTATCCAGCCCATTGGGCCTACGCCCCTTAGTGGAATTAAGAGAGAGAGTAGGCAGCAAGGGTGGTCTCTGTGGAGACTGGAGAGAAGGAGGAAGATGCAGGGATTGAGGGTGTCTGAGGAGATGAAGGGCATTGGGGGAGATGCATGGCAGGTGGGGGGGGAGACGAAAGGGCACAGGAAATGAAGAAATGATTAAATGTGTTAGCATCCTCTGTTGGGTCAGAGATAGGTGAGTTTCCTAGTCTGAGAGTGGAGGAGTATGATGGAGTGTATGCCCATCACTCTTCTTTTGCAAGTAAACCACTTGATAACCCTGCAGCACAGGCAGTGCAGGTTGTTACAGGGACTGGGGTGGGATTTGTACCCAACCCATCTTGTTCTAAAATTGGCCTTTTAAGGCATCTTTGCACTGCATGTTTTGGGTGTTTGATGTATGTTAAGGGAATGGAGTGTTAAGCAATACCTGGGTCCAGTAAAGAGAGAGAAGCAGAGGAAGCGGAGATAGAGTAGGCTGAATTGTTAAAATTGAATACGAGCTGTTTGTTTTTTTTTTTTCTCTGTTCCTGAAGGTAAAGGAAATTTCATGTGATTTAAACTGGTGTCTGGAGTGTTCTCTTTGATGCTCTTCCCCGAGAGGCCGCCCAGTTCACTACCCTGTCACAGGGAGGTAGCCTGCATAGGGGGGGTCAGGTAGGGAGTGAATAACCTTGTAGAACCTATCGGGGTTGGGGGGGATTTAAGGGTGTTCCGCAGGTTGTAGGTGAAGTTAATTTATTTGGCTTCCCTGGTGGCCTTAGGACAGGTGTTTTATATTGTTGGTTGTATCTCAACAAATACTCCTGGGAGCCAGAGACTCTGTGGAGAGGCCAGGCAGAATCACAAACTTTGAGCAGGCTAGTGACCTCTGCAGAGATCCAGGGAAGGTGGGTCCCACGGACACGAGACCCGAGAGGGGCATGTTTGTCCCATGTTGCAATTAATTTGTACATGCGAGAGGTTAGAGCAACTTTTATATCGGCGGATGAACTGAGTGCTGGCCAGCCAGTGGCCTGAAGATCACCTAGTGGGGATAGGAGGTTGGGAGCTTTGAGTGACCTAGACCAGATTAATTTTGGTGAGGCTTTACTGCTGCGGATCATACATATTCAGTAAACGATGTGATGGGCACTGAAGGCATCCATTAAGGTTCCAGCAGAAATAACGCAGTAGGGGGAGGGGGTGAGGACAGGACCCAGTCAACGAGAGAATGATTAGAGGAGTTAGGGATTAACTAAACCTGGAGAGAAACAATATGGAAATAGTTTTGCTGCATTAAGATAAGTAAGCATTAAACCACGATAGAGCTTGATTCTACTGTGGAATTAATCCATGGTTTTGAGGGGAGGTGAAGGTGTGGCTGAGTGCCTTCAGCCACCCAACCATGGATTAATTCCACAGTAGATCCATGCTCTGGAGTGGTTTAATGCGCTTGTAACATGGCAAGCATTTATAGAAAGAACACATTTATGATTTAGTGTAATACGAAAAATAGACACAGACTGATTAGATTTCTCCATGTTTAGAGAGCAGCTTCCTAGTAGCTGCCAGCCAGAGTGTGGTTGACAACTGACCTGAGTCTCCATACAGAATTTGGCAGAAATCCGTCCTTGCAATAAAAAGCTATAGATAGCACTTGTAAATTCATATTTTCCCTTTAGCGATGGAAAAAAAGGACAGACTTCCCAGTCCGCAAACCACGCCAGCCCACATAGTCCCGTTTTGTGATGTCACAAAATGAAGGCTCTGTGAGCACACTCCATTCACTACTATGGGGCCGATATTTTCACACGTTTTTATACCCTTTCCTGTTGGAATTTTAATCAAAGTGATAGATCAATTAATAGGGTCCTTATTAGTTGATCGCTTTGATTTATTAAAATCCCAACAGGAAAGGATATAAAAACATGTGAAAATATCAGCCCCATAGTAGTTAATAGGGCATGCTGACACAGCTGTTTTTTGATATCACAAAACAGGGCTGTGTGTGCTGGCGTGGTTTGCGGACAGTGAAGTCTGTCCTGTTTTCTGCACTAAGGGAAAATACAGATTTGAGTGCTATAAATTTATATTGCAAGGAGGACGGCTTTCTGCCAAATTTTGTATGGAGACTTTGAGACGGGTCAGTTATCGACCACACTCGGGCTGGCAGCTATTTCTTAATTAGGAAGTTTCTCTTCTAAGACTGTATTGATAATAAACATTCTGCTGCATGCAACATTTGTAACATATATTGTGGGTGGAAGGAGGAAATAATTTGTCATCTCCATTTAACTGCATGGTGTCATTGCAAGGCATACTTTTTTTTTCTTTTTTTTTTTTTTTTTTAGCACTTACAGGGACGTTGCTGAAGTCCTCGAAACGTGTTTTAGAAGTCTCACAAATGACACAGTGCATGGTGGGATTGAAAAAACATCTAATGTTAATATGCAACTTTCTGAGACGGACCAAATGAGTCTGTGCAGTTGTAAACAATCGGACTGCTAACATTTTTAATACTTTGTTTTTAGTAGGCTACATAACTCCCTTTCTGATGCCGTGCTATTGTAAAAGTGTTAACATTTAGACAGTACGGAGAAGGGGGAAAAAATCACCGGATACGATGAATAAAAAAGGTGTGTTTTTCTAAGGGGTTCCAGCATTTTGGTAGCATTTAACATTGATGGAACGAGAAGGGGGGGAAAAGGAAAAACAATACTATTTAAAGGGAAACTCCGATTGAGTCCCTCAGTGCAGCAGCGGCTGCAGAAATGCCCAATTAGGGCTTTCAACATGAAATAATAAATTTTTTTTTTTTTTTACTTACCACCTGGTGGCCTGGAATTTTAATTAAAAAAAGATCTGCTTGCTCCATCATGGCGACAGACCCGCATGCGGACATCTCGCGCACCTCGGGTGACTTCCGCCGTGAAGGTTATGCTAGTGAGGGGCTACTAACATCTGCCATTTGTTGGTAAACCTCGCTGGCATAACCTTCGTGGCAGAAAGTCCCCAGTCGCGAATCCGCTCGTGTCTGTCACCATGATGGAGCGAGCGGATCTTTACTAAAATTCCAGGACATCAGGTAGTAAAACAATTTTCTTTCATGTTCAAAGCCCTAATCGGGCGTTTCTGTAGCCGCTGCTGCACTGAGGGACTCAACCGGACTTTCCCTGTAACAGTTTGCAAACATGTACAATTTTTCATTTTCATCGTAGGTGATGGTTTATTTACTTAGGTTTTGTTTACATTCTTATTTGAATTAGCCCTTTATACTCTGAGATCTTTCAGTACTGAATGCAATTTGCGGTCTGTAGTAAGTGGTCTGTGGGGTGGGTGGGAAGAAACTGGACGTACATAGATGCATAGCTACATAGACAGTGTTGGCAGATAAGGGCCTATGGCCCACCCAGTCTGCCCATTTGAGCTTGTAAGTTTAGTTTATGGTTTCCTAGAAGTCTGTTGCCCCTTACCCCTGACCTCCAGAATTCCTTTGTCTATCCCATGCATTCTTAAATCCTGTGATAGTTTTAGCCCCCACCACTTCCTCTGGCAGGGTGTTCTTTAAAATGCTCGCGCTCTTTAAATGTCTGTTTGGCGATTTAAGTTGTGGCTTACAACTGTGCTACAGGAGTAACCATGGATTACTTGAGAATTAATCCATGGTTACTCTATGGTCACCTGTTGCTGTTCCCCCAATCCATGCTAGTTATTCTGGTGTCTTTATTTTTTGCCATGTTACAGTATCTTTTATTTATTAGGCTAAGCTTTCAAGACCTATGGTACTTCCTCTTCTATGTTACAACGTAGGCTGATGCACCTTTTGTAGGAGTTTGGTAAAGTTTTTTTTTTCTTGCATTTCCTGACAAAGATGATGTCGCTGTCCATTTTTTTTTTTTTTTTTTTTTGTTAAAGCTTCCATGGGGTATCTTCTATTTTCCAGCTCAAGATAGGGTTGTTCTGCAGTAATATGCACTTAAAATGGAAGTCGCCTCTGTGGTCACAGGACTGTATAGCCACTGGCCTAAAAAGTTTCTGTGGCAGCCAGTAAGCTTTGCAGATTATCATGTTGCACAGGGTCATCAGTGAGACTCCCCCCAAAACACGCACGCGCACTCTGGGCCTTTCCTCCTCAGACCCTCCTTTTGGCTGGCCTCTGCACCAGACTGAGACTTGCGAAGAAGAGATCAGTCTGTCTTGCTGACCACAAATTCCATTTGACTGTCAAACACCTTTAGACTAACTTCTTCTGGTGGTGGGGTCCTGTGTCCTTGACTGACAAGGACTCCTTCGAGGCCTGCCAGTTTATTCCCAGGTTGAACCCCTAGCGATTGAGTGCGGATTGAGCAAGGAAGGTGACGAGCTAGTGATCATTGGGATGGTCTTGACTAGTGAGGATGGCTTAAGGAGGTGGCATCGGAGGTCAGGGTTGCCATGGATCAAGGTAAACTCACTGGAGCCATCTTCATTGATCTTTCTGAGGCCTTTGACCTGGTTGATCATGTGCTTCTGTGCTCGCAACTTGGGTCCCTTGGCTTGTCTGCCTCTGTCCTTGGGTGGTTTTCCAACTAATTACAAGGAAGACAGCAGTTCACAAAATTCAGTTAGGCTCTCTTGGAACTCACCCCAGTTAAATCTGGCGTTCCTCAGGGGTCTGTCCTAGGGCCCATCCTTTTCTCCCTATTTGTAAATCTCCCCACTGTGCCATCCCACTGCAGTGCCACCTTATGCGCAGACGACCTGGTCATCCTTACCCACTCCTGTGAAATTAGTGCCATTAACAGAAACCTAAATGTTGACTTTAGCAACATACAATCCTGGCTAAAAGCAAATAAACTTGTCCTCGATCTCAGGAAAAAAAAACAGGCCATGATTTTTGGATCCCAGGCAAAAATAAAAGCGTCCCCTCTGCCCCTGAGTATTACCAGCACTGATGGATCCCCTGTGATGGTTGCTGACTCTGTCAAATACCTGGGAGTTACCCTTGATCCTCAGCTTAACCTCTCCCAGCATATTCTTAATGTATGCAGGGCTGTAAACAGGAAGCTGGGCGGCGGGCCTAGCTTATAGAGCAAAGAATAGTCTCACCCATGCCGCTCGTATTGCCCTGGTGAGAGGTGTGTTACTCCCCACATTCTGTTATGGTTTCATCACATTTGCTCACGCTGCCAAAACTCGCCTCTCCAAGTGGGACGTGGCGTGCAATAATATATGCCGCTTTGTCCTTGCAGTCCCTCGTCTCACCCCCATTGTGACCTTTTACAATAAACTTTTTTCCCACCAGACCATCATTGTCCTAGGGTGTTTCACTGGCAGTGTTGTCAGAACGGGCACTCCTCCTGTCCAGGCAGGGCTCCTAAAACCTGCCCACTCCTTATTCCCTAAGGTTGCATGGTTCTGCGGTATTCCAGGTTCCCAATACCTGCACCCAAATGGGTGACACAGCATTGGCTACATGTGCTCCTAGATTATGGAATTCCCTCCTTGCCCAAGTTTTTACTACACCCTCCCATACCTATTTCCGAAACTCCCTCTGGGATCACTTGCTGCTCTCCTGGGCATGCAGTTACACTTAAGATGCTAGTGGCCCTTCTAGCAAGTGTCGCTCTCGTTACTTTGGTCATCCTTAAGGGGCACTTCCCCGAGCTCTGTCCTTGGTTGACCTCCCAGCCATACCTGCTTACATTGTTTCTTGGGTAGGTATTTTATGTTATTTTAAATTGTCTCTCTGTCTCATCTTGCAGTGCCTGTAAATTGTTTACCTGAGCTCTGTACAACCTTACCCTGTTTTGTAATTTGCTTCCTTTATTTTCCTTGTAACCTCCTGGGTTACACCTGAAAATGGGCATCTGTTTTTGTCCAGTGTGCTTACCTGGTTAACAAAAGCTAAATAAATGTGTTTATAAGATGGAACATTTTCTTCCAGGTGAGGTGTTGTGAACCTCTTCCCCCGAATGCTGTCGGCTGCACTGCTAGCTGTAGTCCCGCAGGTGGCATTAGAGCAGCGAGAGATCTAGGCCCAACTTCCTGGAACTGTGGCCTCCGGTATGTTTGATCCTCCCCTGCAGGCCTGCATCGGACCCTGCTTATGGCACGAACCTGGGTATCTGGCTACAGGGAGGTCTCTGCTGTTATTTCAGCAGGCCCTCTCTTGCTAGTTGGGACAGATTTTGGCACTCTGAGCGAAGTCTTGGGACACACCTCTTCCCAGACTCCTTCAGTCTTCACAGTTTGTTCTAACTAGTAGATGGGTCCCTCCTCTGCTGTGAGTCTTCCCACATGGACAAAGGTAGAAGAGTTTTTTTTTTTGTAATGGTTAAATTAGCCTGGTTTGGGGAACAGAAAAACAAAACAAAAACCTTTGCTTGCTGTTTTGACAGAAAAACAAACAAAAAAACCTTTGCTTGCTGTTTTGTGCGAATGCATAGAAAAATCAGATCAGTAGTCATATTTTTTTTTTTTTTTTGGAGTGCAAACTTGGCATGTCACAGGTACACAATTTTTGTTTATGGCAGAAGCGAATGCAAAAATTTTAAATAAATATTCTGATTTCTAAATTTTTAATAATCTGTTTTTGCCCCCTTAGACTCTGGCCTCCTTCCCCTTTCCACTGGCTCCCTCAGTCCCATCACCTGCCTTCTCTGGGTACTCCCCCTACCCCTGCCTCTTGGACCTTATGGTGAGGTCATCGGAGCTCCCCTTGCCTCCCTTCGAGGCTGTGTGGGGCAGAGGGAGGTGCCACAGTCTGGGCCTGCTGTCATTTTTCCTCGTTTGTGCTCCTCCAGCCCTTGGGGACCTTGTCAGCAAGGCGTTGCTATACTTCTCATCAGTGGTCCCATCGCATCCATGTAATAGAGGGTACAGCGAACCCTCCTCTGTATTTTTCAGGGGCACAGTATGAATTTAGAGGGTAGGCAGAACCCCTTGTAAAAAGTCACTGGAGGTACTTTTTTTTTTTTTTTTTAGGGGCATGTCTGCATAATTACTCAACAGCAGAACACCTGATTTTGATCGAAACAAGGCAGCAGACAATAAAAAACCAAAGCAGCAGACAGGCGGATACAATATGGGCCAATAATTAGTTTAAAAACTTTGACGTGTTCCACCAAATTTTTTTTTTTTAATGAGGGTATAGAAGTCATGCATGGGATAAAAGGAGGCATTACCCCTTCAGACAAACTGATTACTTTGTTGCACTAGAGTAATGCTGCCATGTCTGTGACTGGCAACCTCACTGTCAGATTTCCATGACAGCAAACTAATACAACAATCAGCACAGCAGGTTATGACTTCCAGTACGGAGAGTATTTTTTTTTTTTCACACAGTGATTGAGGAAGATAGGGGTGAAACTGTGTTTTTAATGTGAACAGAAAAATCAGTAGTGCACTAACTACTGTAGGTGCCTTGTACACCCCAGTCTCCTGCTTGGTCCACCACCAACTTGGCCACTACATCCATGTTTTTTATTTATTTATTTTTTTTTCTCAGCCCCATCACTTTGGTTCAAAAATGTGAGTGGATTAAAAGGTGGCTCTGCAGGGGTGGGGCTTGGGGAAGGCAAAAAACTGGCAGGACAGGGAAGGTGAGGGGGAAAAGACCAGTGTCTCAGTGAGCAGCACAGTGTTTTATTAGCCACGTTGGAGCTCGGCACTGCATGTCCGAAAGAATTGCATAGGGTGCAGTAAAGGGAGCAAAGCTCGCTTGATCCTCTCCCTGGTACTCCAGAGTGCCCACAGGCACTTACTGTTTAGCAGTCAGCAAGACCATAGTGACACTGTGTCAGGATCTCAACTGGACAAACGAGTTGATGATACCTATAGGTCAGGACTCGGGAGTCAGTCAGGATGGCGGTGGCTGGAATGGTGGTCGGGGGTTGGTGTGTCAGTCAGTACTGCACTACCTATTCAGTATCACCAAGCTGATGATCAGCGACTGCTGCTCTTTAAAGGTGGACTTGGCGATGACTGACTAGGCCAGTGGGGGGGGGGGTCGCATGTCGTCTGAAAGAAAATAATCCAATTCAGGGCGGCTCAGAATCATCAACGCTCAATAAAAGACACGCATACCTGAAGATCTTCATCAAAACAAAGCACCTGCCTACACTGTATGGGTTGGGGGTCAGGACTCTGGAGGTGATCAGGAAAACAGGCAGTTCACATGGAGGTTGGGAGGACAGATCTCGGGACTAGAGGTTTGAGCAGGTGAGCGATGACAGACTTCCCTGCTTTCACGAACACGAACTGCAAGTCTGTTTTCCTGTTCACTGCTACCAGCACACGAAGCTCATGATTCTACTCAGCACCATCCCACACAGTGCAGTCTGTCCACGTCCACTTGCTGTGACTGCTTGAAATTGATAGGGTACAAGGCAAATAACTGTGGACCAATCACACGGTGGCTCAAATCTGGGAGGAAGTAAAAGCGACTTTTTGTAAGAGTACAGGTTGCACATAAAGGAGCTCATGGGAGTGGTTTTACAAAAGTCACAATGGCTTCTTTACATGCAGTGTACCCCCTTTGCACATAGATGTGTGTGAATTTTGTATTTTTTTTTTTTTAACGTGATTCACGTACATTTATACGTAAATGGGAACACTGCTTTTCCTGCACCTTGTGTTTGCATGTGGGTGGGAACATCAGGCGCTGTCCCGGCCTACCCTAGATTGGCTCTGGCTTGCCACCACCAGTGGTCTCCCAGGAGGCAGTGATGTGGCGGGCTGAGTACCCTATGTCTGCAGAGGAGGAGAGCATCCACTGGTAAGCTCAGTTCTCCTCCCCCCCCAGCCAGCCCCGATGCCCCCAGGTGCCCTCCTGAACATGGGTTGCCGGCACTGCGAGGAGTAGCCCTACCACTGTGCTGATGGGCCAGTCCAGGTCGAAAATCTTTGCCCTTTCCAGTAAAGCTCTTCTTCATTTTGGGGAATTTTGACTTCTGTTTGGGATTGGGCCTTCAGTTTTGGGCCACAGTTTGTATTTGTGGAGAACATTGTTCGTATGTTTTTAATTGCTAAAAACAGCTATATGATACAAACATTTTTAGTTGCTTTTTTCTGGCACTCTCAGTATGTGCGTGTGTCTCTGATGATTTGTTCCCCCCACCCCTTTCTTGATTTTCCTTCCTGTTAATAACATGGTGTGAAATTAAGGTCCATTTTTCATTTGAGTCCCACTCTTAATGCACTTTGTGTTTTAGCAAGCTGTTTCCTTTTTGTGTTTCGGTGCTTTATATTCATAGTTGTGGCTCTCCAGGGGAACTTGGCATTTCCTTGTCTGTGGCAGACTAGTGTATGGACTAGAAGCCACTTGTGATGTCACATGTGTAGACAGCACTTATGTAAACTACATGTTTTTTAAAACAAGCAAAATAAACTGCCACTTTCAACTACTTTAAACTGTCGAGTCTCTGTACTCTGGTCAGAAACTATAACCAGAAGTTTTAATTTTGCAGGATTAAGTTAGCTGGAAAATGAATCTGATGCCACGGTGGGGGGTCTTTGGTTATGTAACCTTTTTTGTTAAAACATTTTATTCTCCTCAGGCCAGCTCACTGGACCTGCTTCCACCAACATCATAGGCTCTGTTTGACCAAAGAGTTCTTTTCTTGCCATCAACCCTACTGGCTCCCAACCCTACACCCCTTTGATTAACCCCCCACCCCCCGGATGGGGCCTCACCTTTTCATCACCCACCTGGTGTAATACACGTACCTGACCAGCTGTTGTGGGGTTCTAGGGAGCTGGAACAGAAGGATGGCATAGCAGTACTGGTGTTGGTTGTTGGGAGCTGGTGTGGCTTTGTTCTGTGACTAGCTGTCAGTTTTCCTCCTGTATTTCTTTGCTGTGCCTCATGGAGGGTGCATGCTGTTGGCATCGCTTGGCCTGCTCTGTGGTGGTGTGCCCAACAGCCACGTGTTCTCACCTCCCTTGTACTCAAAAGTGCACTCTAGCTGCACCACCACCTGTGATCACTCGGGTGGTTGTAAAACATTGGCATACCGAACCCAGGAGAGCATCCAGTTTGATTATCGATTCTACCTCTGTGCCGGACCTCTGATGATCCAGTCTTGTTCCCACAGTCAGGTTGCCGGCACCGCAGGCAACGGCCTTACCCCTGCGCCTACGTGACTGCTGCTTTAAAGAGCACCTTTCCCAGTCCTTTTGACTTTCGTGCATAAATTGCCCCTTCTTGCATTGATTCTGGAATTGTATTTCATTACTGTCCTCTGCAGTTAGTTTTTGCATTCTGAGCTGCTAAACACTGCAGGGTGTAGCAGAGCTTCTATAGCAAGCCTGGTGTTGCTGTGGACCCAGGGCTGTACTGCTGACATCACTATAGGGCAGAGGAGTGACTCACTGTGTAGAAGAAAGTGGGTGGGTTGCTAGGCGGTCTCTGCCTCCCTCCTGAAAAGATAATTATGTATCTTTTCACTACACAAGAGAAGTACATTCAAGAAGTTGTAGCAAAATTTCTGATAACCACACATTTATAAGACGGAATGACGTTACATCTAATGTAAGAATATATAAAAACTGTATTTGGGTAACTTCTCATTTTTCTACTCTAATTTTTGTCTTCGTCTCTCAGTACAATAAGAAATTAATCCTCTTATTGACTGCTATTTGGTATTCTGCTGATTTGGGGAAATCATATTGTATGTCTGATCATCATTAAAATGTAAAAAGATATTTTAACATAAATGTGTTTAACGTTATTGTACTTTTGTAGTGTATTGTAATGGCTTTGCTGATCAATAAACGTGTGCGTGCTTTGACACTGTGCAGTACAGTGCAGTTTCAGCAGTTCTGCAAAGGAAAACTATAGTACTCAATGTACATCCTGTTTCCCTTCCCCAAGACACCCTGTTAGCAGTGCATTAAGCCAAAATCCAAATGCCTTGTCAGTATGTTTTTGGAAAACTGTCTTCCTCCTCTGTAACAAAGCATGGGAAGTGAGAGAAGATGAAGCTGCTGGCTCCTGAGACAGCAGTCAGTTTATGCATCGGTGTGATTGGTATCTATACCTTGATCATTTGAAAGCAGTAATGCCTCCTTACCCATACCATACTGGTGCCTTCCTTGTCTTTCTGTAGTAAAGCACCCTGGCAGTCACCCCCGATCAGAAATCCCTTACCGCTCCTCTGTCCCGTGCCTCCCCGACATCAGCATGGCACCGCGGAACGCCGGTGACTAATTTTGGTACTATATAATACAGTGTGTTTAGGTGTGCTATATGCACTGTAGAGGTGGTTTTAAAAGCGGAGAGCTATGTCCAGAGAAATTCTTGTTTGAAAAATGAAACCGGGATTCCATGCATGCGCGGACTGGTGGTATGATATGGTACAAAAATTATTTGTTGGTGTTCTGCGGTACCATGATGTCAGGGAGGCACGGGACAGAGAAGCAATAAGGAATTTACGATTAGGGTGACTTCCAGGCACTTTACTACAGAAAAACTTGGAAGGAACCAGTATGGCATGGGTAAGGAGGCAATACTGCTTTCAAATGATCCAGGTATAGACACTAATCACACTGATGCATAAGGTGACGGTTGGTTGTCTGCTGACAGCAACTCTATCTTCTCTCACTCTCCATGCTTTGTTACAGAGGCTGAAGTATGTCAGTTTTACAAAAAAAATCGTACTGACAAGGCATATGGATTTTGCCACAATGCATTGCTAACAGTGTCTTGGCGAAGAGGGACCACAGTATGTACACCTAGTAATGTAGTTTTCCCTTGCAAAACTCCTGTAACTTCACTGTACTGCAGTGTGAATCACTCCTCTGCCATATAGTAATGTGAGCAGTACAGCCATGCTGGGTCCACAAACAACAGGCTTGCTACAGAAGCTCTGGTACACACTGCAGTTTTCAGCAGCAGCTCAGAATGCAAAAACTAACTGCAGAGGACAGTCATGAAATGCATTTCCAGAATCCATGCAAGAAGGGGTAATTTATGCACGAGAGTCAAGGACTGGGAAAGGTGCTGACAGCAACTCTATCTTCTCTCAATCTACATGCTTTGCTAGAGGTAGAAGTAAGTCAATTTTACAAAAACAAACAAACAAAAAAAAAACATACTGACAAGGCATTTGGATTTTGGCATAATGCATTGCTAACTGGGTGTCTTGGGAAAGGGGGAACACAGTATGTACATTGAGAACTGGTAGTTTTCCCTTGCAAAATTGCTGTGACTGCACTGTACTACACATTGCAAGTCACTTTTCTGCCCTGTAGTGATGCCATCGGAGTCTGAGTCTACCGGGATGCAGCTCGAGCCCGTATCCAAGAGGGCCAAGTATCCCCTCACGGAGATACTGGACCGAGGGGATTCTCCCATGGAGGCCTTTTTGGTGGCTGAAGCCATTGTTGGCCCAGCCTTGGAGCTTTGGCAGCGGCCGGCTTCCTGTCCTGCGCCTTCGGCCAGGGAAGTATCACAATCCCTACTGGCTCTTTGTCCGTTTTGAACACCCCTCTGGGAGGGATTGGTCACCGATAGTGTTTTCCGGCGCTTCAGGAACACTAGGGATGTGGATAAGCCCCCTGACAAAGAGTCCAAAAAGCTGGACTATGCTGAGCGCAAAGTATATGCTGCGTCCTCCCTTGGTGTCCGTCAGGCCAGTTCGGCCGTACTGATGGTGCACTTCTCCCACGTCCTTATGGGCTCCCTGGATGAGGTCATCCCTCATCTCCCGGCTGATCTGCAGACTACAGTCAAGCAGGTGCATGATCAGGGAAGGGCAGTGGTGAAACGGCAGCTCCAAACGGCTCTTGATATTGGAGACTCCTGTGCCCGGTCAGTAGCGGCCGCAGTGGCCATGCGCCGCAGAGCATGGCTGAGGATATCCACCTTCACAGCGGATACCCAGCACAGGTAGGCAGATGTCCCCTTCCTGGGTACTGACTTGTTCGGGCCTGGGGTGGAAGGCCACCTTCAGAAAATTGAAAAGTCCAATGCCACCTTGGACTCGGTCACGTCTGCTCAGAAGGACAAAGGCCGCCGACAGCAGCGTAAGTCCTTTTGCCCTTCTGCCCCTGCGGCACATCCGGCCCAGCAACACCAGCATCAGGACCAGCAGGCTCGCACTTGGCACCCCAAAGCCAAGCCTGCAGCTTCCTCTAACAGGAAGCCGGGTCCGGTCCTTTCTCCAAGCCTGCCCAGTGACGGGTTGAGGGGTGTCGCCACCAACCTCGCTGCCCCTGGTCTCCCCACCCACCCCGTGGGGATGGTTCCTCCACTTTCTTTCTGCCTGGTCCGCTATCACCACAGACCGTTGGGTGTTGGAGGTGGTAGGAAAGGGTCCACCTCTGGAGTTTGAGCAGGCCCCGCCGCCTCTCTGTCGGTCCGTCGAGCCGACATTGCCCTGCTCCTCCAAGAGGAGGTGATCAGGAAGGTGGCGGATCCTCCACCAGACCCAGGGTTTGTGTCCAGGTACTTCCTGGTCCCGAAACGGACGGGGGGCTGACGCCCCATTCTAGACCTGCACAACCTGAACAGATTCCTAAGGTCTTGAACCTTCAGGATGGTCACTCTGGCTCAGATCATTCCATCCTTGGAACGAGGCATGTGGTTCTGTTCTCTGGACCTCCAGGACTCATTCTTTCACGTCCCAATCCGTCCTTCCCACCAGCGATTCCTCTTGCTTCAGAGTGGAGGGGTCCCTTTACGAGTTCCATACCCCTACCTGGATGACTGGCTGATTGCGGCCTCCTCCAGAATGGAGGTGGAGCGGTCCAGGGATCTGGCCCTCCAAGTTTGCTCTCAAGTTGGCCTCCTTATCAATGAGGCCAAGTCGGAACTCGTGCCAAAGCAGGTGATCCAGTTCATTGGGGTAGAGCTCGACTCTCTATGAGCCAGAGCATGGCTCCCGGCGGACAGGGCTTTCCTCCTTTGCCCAGTCATTTCAGGTTGGGCAATTGCGCCCTGCCCGGGACTTCCTGCGTCTCATGGTGGCCTGCACCAGTGTGGTCCATTGGGCCCATTGGCACATGCGTCCCCTACAATGGGGACTGGCCAGCTAATGGTCACAGTGTTCCGGTCCTTTGGATCAGCCAGTGACAGTGACCCAGGAGATGTGGAATGCTTTCCAGTGGACTTCAATTCCTGCACCTGACGGCCTGGCTCCTGAGCGGCTAGAGTTCCAGGCCTTGGATCTTTCCGACGAGGTCCGAAACGTTGTTGAGGCTTCCCGTAAGGAGTCGACCAGGAAATGCTGTGCCTTTAAATGGAAGAGATTCCTCCGTTTGGTGTCAGAGCAAGGGCCTGGACCCTTCCTCCCGTTCCTTGGCAAGCATTCTGGACTACCTGTGGTCCCTTTCTCAGCTAGGGCTTCGGTCGACGACCCTTAAGGTGCACCTGGCAGCCATCTCTGCTTACCGGGCGCGGGCTGGGAAGCAGTCGGCGCAGGAGAAAGTGGTCGGGCACTTTTTCAAAGGCCTTGATCACATATCCTTTCCGGTGCGAGAACCTTCACCTCCGTGGTATCTACTGCTGGTATTGGCTAAGCTCATGGGCAAGCCATTCGAACCGATGCACAGGTGTGACATCCCTCACCTGTCATGGAAGACCGCCTTCTTGGTGGCCATTACGTCAGCCAGAAGGATGGGAGAGCTCCAGATGCTTTCCATCGAGTCTCCTTAACTGGTATTTCACAGGGACAGGGTTGTCCTGCGCCCCCAACCGAAATTCCTTCCAAAGGTGGTGTCGGAGTTTCACCTTAATCAGGTGCTGACTCTGCCGGTGTTCTACCCCAATCACACCTCTGAGGCTGAAATATAGGCTCCATACTCTGGACCCTAGAAGAGCGCTCGCTTATTATAAGGAGCGAATGGCTTAAGTTCGGGGAGAGGTTCGCCAGCTGTTTGTCACCTACGCTGAAGCCACACCTGGCAGACCTGCAGCCAAGCAGACGATAGGCAGGTGGGTCACCTCCTGCATAGATCTCTGCTATAGGTTGGTGGGCATGGAGCCTCCCAAAGGGATAAGAGCTCATTCTACCCACCATACCGCTGCATCGGTGGCTGCTTTCAGGGACGTCCCTATCCAGGAAATCTGCAGGGCTGCTACCTGGAAGTCAGCACACACCTTCATTACCCATTACCACATCGACCTTGAGTCACACCGGGATGCTGGTTTTGGGGCCTCAGTTCTCCAGTCATTATTCCCTAAGTAGGGGGTGTGCGCCTTGCCTCCCTCCTCCCAGAGAACTGCTAGGAGTCTGCCAGACAGTGTGGATGAACAACATATCCATGTCCCTAGAAATACAGGTTACTCACCTGTAACAGGAGTTCTAGGAATGGTACTTGTTCATCCACATGACCCACCCAGCCTCCCCGGCTTCGACGCACAACCTGGCTTCCAGCGGGCTAGATCTGGCATCATGGGGCGGAGCTGAGAGCTTTACCACCCGGGTGGGTGGGAGGAGCCAGCTTGAAGACCTTCCGGCAAGATTTATGGTGGCAAGGAACCTGCCAGACAGTGTGGATGAACAACATATACCATTCCTAGAACTCCTGTTACAGGTGAGTAACCTGTATTTTATGGAGAGGGATTTTGGCAGTAGAAGAAACAAGGCGATTCTGCCACTGTACAGATCCCTGGGGAGGCCTCGTAGTATTGTGCCCAGTCCCTCGCATGAGGAAAGACGTTGTACTCGAGTGGGTGCAGTGAAGGGTTACAAAGATGATCATGAGCCATCGGGGCAGATCTTATGAGAAATGGCTGGAGGCCCCAGTGGTAGTGGGGAGACTTGATTAAAACACGTGTTTCTCTGGTACATTAGCAAGGTAAATCATGAGGGCCTGTTTGTAAGAAATAAGGACGCAGTCACTCGGTGGTATGAGTGGAGTTTGGTGGGTGCAGATTCAGGAGAAAGTCTTAAGTTCTGCTTCACTGAGAGGATGGTGAAACAAACTATTGATGGAAGTGGTGGGGGCAGCTACCCATGATGGGATTCAGACACAGTTGAGATAGAGTGAGTGGACTGCAAGGGTTTGAGGGTGGAGGGATACAGCCCACCAGGTTGGTGGTGTGGGGTAGTATAGTAAGGGCAGTCTCGATGAACTGTCGGTCTAATTTTTATGACAAATTCTGTTTCTGAGTTATTGAACCCCTTTGTCCCCCCAACAAATTGATGGGTTACTTATTGTCCACCCCCAACCAGCTGGATGGCAACTTTCTCATGTCTTTGGTGTCATGTATAGCCTGTATGACCCTGTGCAAGATATTCCACAAGTCCGGCACTGTGCCCTGTGGGTTTCCTACTTCAAGCCCTGCACAAACCAAGCTACTGGTCTTGACACTGTTCCCGATGGGTTTGCTGCTGCTTTGCATCCATGGAAGGTCTGCTGCTTTGTGTACAGGTCACAGGACCCTGTGCAGAGCGAGCTACAGTGCTGTGCCAGATGGGTGTGACTCATCTGTTGCTTCTTGTAGGGCACTATGCAAAGCAAGTTCTGTCTTAGCTGCTGCCTCATGGCAGGGTGCTGTGTGAAGCAAATTATGATTGACACTGCTCTTGTCCTGTGCAACACGGGTTACAGCTCACGTACTGCGGACCCTGTGCAAAGCAAGTTGTGGGTCTGGCTCGCAAGTTATAGGTGTGGCACAATACCGTCTAAAAAAGAAAGGAAATTTTACATTACTGCATATGTTATAAAGACACACGTCAGGAAATGTGTTGTAAGGACTTTCTACCATCTCTCATGACCCAAGACCAAGTTACAGGTCCAGGGCCATACCCCACAGGTCTACTGCTTCAGGCTAAAGGGCTGGGGCCGTGCCCCTCTGGTCTACGGCTTCTTCTGTTGTGAAGCAAGCTACAGGTCTGTGGTTGTGCCCCACAGGTCTGTTGCTTCACTTCAAGCTCTGCAGGTTTGGCACTGTGCACCATTGGTCTGTTCCTTTAACCCTGCGATACAAGGCACAGGTTTGGGACCATACTCAACAAGTCTGCTTCTTTGAGCACAGCCCTGCATGAAATAAGACACCTGTGGTTCCTGCTTGGCTCGGCCCCAGACCTGTACAGTAGCAGCCATCCTAATCTTCCACTTTTCCAGAAGAAGTTTGCCCCATTAAGGCATTGCATACAGTACCCTCCTGTACCACAGTATCATTCAAAGCAACACATCAGCTTGAAGCAGCAGACCCGTGGGCACAGTCCCTGACCTGCGGCTTGATCTTGGGTCATGAGGGGAAGGGATGGGGAGGACAGTAGGAATTGGAGTCGATACCACAAACTTTCCCTCCTTTTGTGGCTTTGTAACCCTAATGTATACATCGGTGTAGATTGTTCTTAGTAAGTATGTCACAGTATCAAGTTGTGAGTATTGATTTGTGTAATAAAATAAGTTTTTATTTAATCACAATATATTATCAGGATACTTGGTAGCATTTCTGATTTTATGAAAAGGAATGAAAATCTGACTGGGGAGGTGGGATATCCAGCAACTTTTGGGGGGGGGGGCATTGCTAGAGTAGTGGAGGTGAGGAGGTACACAGTTTGTCATTGCATATTGTGATATATCTTGTCGCCAGATATCAGCAAGTGATTGTCTTCAGTTAGAAATATTGTGATGTACTGTCTTATCGAGTTATGACAACCATACTTCACAATTTCCGGAGGTCTAAAAACATCCAGTGTTATATAATGGTATATAACATAAGAAACCAAATCTTAAAATGAGTTCAGCAGTTCTAGTGAGGGTTCTCTAAACTTCGACAAGGAGAAGGGAGAAGGAAAAGGAAATTGAGAATACTGCTGATTTACACAAATCTCTTTGCCAGACCTGTGGTCAGCAAAAAGACTGGTTTCTGGTTTGGAATTTGGATCTCTGCTCCTACAAGCAGGCAGTTGATATGGGCAGTCCCTCCCCTGCTAGCTGGGACAGATTGAAACATGCGACAGAAGTCTTAGGTCACATGTAGTGAGTGGTTGAGCCTGGTGTTTCTGATGAGAACTATGACTCTCCTGCCAAAAACTAATACAGAAAACCACCTCTGATCAGGAAGGTTTGAGATGGCACATCAGTGACTGCTAGAGATTTAATTCTCAAATGTCCGGTCTTAAAAGAGGTGTACCATTTCTGTACACTCCAGTGCTGGAAGCCTGTGTACAAACACCAGCTGTGCTGCTGACTGGGCATCGTTCATCCTTGAATTCCCAGCCTGCTCGCTCCTCGCTGTTGATCACTTTCAGGGCTGAGGCCCTAGTATAGTATTTATAAGCAGTGTTTTAGTTAAGCATAATATTTTGATGGACAAGTTAGAAATGGATGTGAAAGACGGAGGTTTGTAAAAAGCACCCCCTTTTTTTGTTATATCCAGACCCCCGGGCATCCTTCAGGAGTGCCCACGCAGATGCTACCCTAAGTCTTGTCTGACCCCCCCATCCCCACTTCTCCCAGGCTCTCTTCCCCCGACCGACCTAGGTAGGCCCGACCTCGGGGCTGGTTTTGCCCTCCCCTGGCGGTCAACTCCTAAGTGAGAAGGTGCCGTACCTTCAGTCGTCTGCTCGGCCATGGAGAGAACTGGGCACACTTGGGCCTCATTGGGATGTGGGTGCTCCACTGGGGCTACCGTCATCTCCTAGATTTCTTTGAGTGGGTAACCAGAGTGGTGGACCAAGGGGGAGCAGCTGATGTCGCCTACCTTGACTTCAGCAAAGTTTTCGATACTGTTCCACATAGAAGATTGATTAATAAGCATGGTAGGCTTGGGGTGGGTCAGAAGTTGGTCAACTGGGTGGCAGACTGTTTGGCTGGCAGAAAACAGAGTGATGGTAAATTATATACAGTCAGAAGATGCAAGTCATAAGTCGGGTACCTCAGGGATCAGTCCTGGGGCCAGTCCTCTTCAGTAGCTTCATCAGTGACATTGCAGATGGACTGGAGTGTAAGGTTTGTCTGTTTGCAGATGACACCAAGCTCTGCAACAGAGTAGATGATCCAGATGGGGTGGGCAGAATGAGAAAAGATCTGGATAAACTGGCAAAATGGTCTGAAGAGTGGCAACTGGGTCGCACCTGAAATAGACATTTGGCTGTCTAGTGTACTTACCCGTTAACAAAAGCGAATAAATGCAAAGAAGTACAAGATCATGCAGATAGGGAAGAGAAACCCTGAAGCCACCTATATGGGAAGGGAGTTACTGGCAATCAGAAGGGAAAAAAGAGACTTGGGCATCATCAGATGACCTGAAATCATCCAGGCAGACCACTAAAGCAGTAGGTAAGGCTAGAGGAATGTTGGGATGTATTAGTAGGAGTATCACAAGCCGTAAGAGGGAGGTGGTAATCCCTTTTTACAAGACACTGGTTAGGCTCCATCTGGAGTACTGCGTGCAGTACTGGAAGCTGCACATGCACCTGCACAAAATGGTGCATGGACTGCATCAGAAACCATATGAGGACAGAATAACGGAGCTCAATATGTATACCCTAGAGCAAAGGAGGGAAAGAGGTGATATGATTGAAACATTCAAACACCTTAAGGGCATTAACAAGGTGAAAGAGTCTAACATGTTTCAATATAAAAAATAGCAGGGCAGGAGGACACAGCATGAGATTAGAGGGAGGCAGATTAAGGGGTAATGTGAGGAAGTTCTTTTTCACAGAAGGGGTGGTGGATACATGGAACGGCCTACCTCAGGAAGTGGTGGATATGAATACAATGCAGGCTTCAAACAGGCATGGGATAGGCATAAGAGAGCAATACAGGTGAGTACGGATAGATAGGCCATTGACTGAGTACAGGCCTATGGCACATTCATAAGGTAGAAAAAAATGGGCTGACTGGCTGGGCCTTGCAGTCCTTATCTGCTGTCAACTTCTATGTTTCTATGTAGACAGACCTTTCCTTCCACCTCTTCTGCTGTATCACTTAAGTAGACTTTTTTTTGTATAATCTTTATTAATTTCAAAAACTGTTTTAAACACACAATAACACATATCGACGACATATTAACATACAAATAACACACAGATGCACTCCATATATATTTCAGACACAGCTCTTAAGAACTTAACAATACATAAATTATAAATTAATATTGTTCATCTTATCCTTTTAGCCCAACTCAACTATCTATCAGTTCATTCATTTCCCCGGTGTGTCCCTCCTCCCATTTTCTTTCTTTACCGAATTTTGTTTTGTCCCTCCCCCTTTTATTTTTTTATTTTGTTTGTTTATTTTTTTTTTCCAATTTAGCAAGCAGACAGCAACCAGTTTCCTTTTAAGGTTCCCTGTTTACCCTACTCCTCCTAACCCAATCCCAACCTTGGTATATTTTCCTCTTCTCCACCTAATGAAGCTAGAAGGGGGCCCATTCTCTATAGAAGAATTCCCCTCTATTCTTTAGCACCAAAGTCAGCTTTTCAAGGGCTAGTGTTTGTATAACTAGTCTACGCCATTGCACATGTTACCCAGGTATTTTGTATGCAGTGCCTCGCCAATATCGGTGCTATCCTCATCCAGCGAGGTAGGGGTTCCCACACTCCTCCTTTCCCTGGATCCATGCCAAATAAACCCACAATCTGCTCTACACGCAGGGGAATACCTGCCATCTGGCTAAGTTCCCTAATAACTTCTCCCAAAAAAACCTGGAGGACTCTGCATGACCAAAAGCAATGTATATACGTCCCCCGCTCACTCCCGCATCTGCCACACAGTGGGGAAATGGCTGGGTGCGCCTTGTGTACTACCTCCGAGGGACAGTATAGTCTGTGTACAAACTTATAATAGGCCTCCTTGTATTTATTGCATATTAGAAGTCCTCCATGTCCCTCTATCAGCATTTGCCAATTCTCTTTGGATATATCACTTCCTATATCTCTTATCCACAGCATTCTTGTTTTCTGGGTATGGCCTGGACAGTCCTGCTTGATATATTACCATTTCTAACTCCCCACCCCTATCCATTTTGGACACAAAAGCCCTTAACTGGAAGTACCAAAACATCTGCTGCTTCTGTAATCCCAATTGTTGTATTATATCCCATAATGAGTTTAGAGTACCCTGCTTGACCATATCCCCTATACTCTGTACACCCTTCTTTTCCCACTCTTTAAACCCTCCATCTACTATCCCCGGGAGGAAAAAGGGATTATCCACTACCGGCAGCAACAGGGTCTCACCCCTACACATCCCCCGTTTCTTCTTAAAACAGTTCCATGCTTCCAGCACTGATTTTACCAATGGGTTACCCCCTCCCTGAGCTGAGAATGCTTGGAGCCCTCTGCTATGTAAGTATGCGGACAAACGCCCTGGGCACCCCCATTGCTCAAGATCCACCCAGCTGGCTACCGCTGGCCTATGCACCCAGTCCGCCACATACCGCTGCTGTATTGCCAGGTAGTAATTCCCAAAATCCGGGAAATGTAATCCACCTCTATCTATTGCTGCCTTGAGTCTCCACAGACTGATCCTAGGGTGCTTTCCCCGCCATATAAACTTAGTAAACACTTTCTCAATTCCCTGGAGATCCCTTCTTATTAGGCCCGACGGTAACATTCGCATGGGGTATAATATTCTTGGGAGCACATTCATCTTTATCAGATTTATGCGACCTAACCAGGATATGGGAAGTTGCATCCAATGTCTCAAATCCCCTTCCACCTTTCTAATCAAAGGCGTATAATTTAACCCATACAGTGCCCCTATCGTTCTTCCCACCGTGATACCCAGATAGGTAAAAGACTTATCCCTCACCTGTAATCCCCACCTCTCGTCCTCCGTCTCCATCTTAGGAAAGGACATCAGCTCTGATTTACCTACATTTATTTTGTACCCCGAGAACTCTGTGAAAGCATCTGTTAGTCTTAGCAAAGGTGGCATGGAGGTCTGTGGGTGTCTTAACGAACAGGAGCATATCATCCACATATAGGGCTACTTTGTGTAACGTGCCCTTAGCCCCCGTTACCCCATGGAAATCTTAACATTGACGGAGTGCAATAGCCAGTGGCTCTAATGCCAATGCAAATAATAACGGCGAGAGGGGGCAACCCTGCCTCGTACCCCACTCCAGCTCTACCATCTCTGTCAGTGCCCCGTTAACCATTATGCAGGCCTTAGGTGCCCGGTACATGCTCTTCACCCACTGTACATATGATTCACCCAGACCAAACCAGCCCAGCACCTCGAAGAGGTACTCCCACTACACTCTGTCAAACGCCTTTTCCGCATCCATAGAAATGATGTACGTCTTCTCATGTGTTCTCCCTGCTCTCCAAACCACATTAAGCAGCCTCCTCATATTGTGATACGAGAATCTCTCTTTTATGAAGCCGGTCTGGTGTGGGTGAATCGGCATAGGCAGACAGTCCTCCAGCCTCGTAGCCAACACTTTAGCCATAATCTTTAAATCACAATGTAAGAGTGATATTGACCTATAGGAGGCACATTCCATTTCATCTTTGCCTGGTTTGGGTACGAGGCAGATCAGGGCCTCAAACCACGAAGCAGGCAATACTACACCCTCCCTTTCCTCCCCCACCCATACCAATTCACACAACACCTCCGCCTCCTGACCCGCCAAAACCTTATAATATTCCACTGGGAACCCGTCTGGGCCACTTGCTTTCCCTCTCTGCAATTTCCCGATGGCTTTAATGATTTCCTCCTTCTTTATTGGCTGGTTTAGCTTCTCCCTCTGCGATGATGAAAGTCTTGGGAGCCTCGTCTTATCTAAAAAAGCTTTCGTCTCTTGGCCCTTACCTTTGCAACCTACGCTATACAGCTGCCCATAATCCCGAAAGGCTTGCCTTATTTCCCAAGGTTCCCTATATACTCCTCCTCCCTTCCCTTTTATGCCTGTTATCTTAGTGGGGCATTTACCCCCCTTCATTAACCTCACTAACAGGGGTCCAGGCTTATTAGACCACTCAAACATTTGCTGCCTACAGAAGAACAGGGATGTCACAGCCTCATTTTTCACCAAGGCATGCAGTGCCTCCCTGGTTGCATTTACCAGTTGCATCACTTCCCCTTGTTCGCCCCTCGCCACCCTTTTCTCCAATAGCTTAAGCTTCTTTTCCAATTCCTGCCTCTTTTCATCCTTGTCCTGCTTATGTTTAGCCATATACACTATAATGACCCCTCTCATGTAAGCTTTGCCCGCATCCCAATATACAGCTTTTGAGACCCCACTACTCTCATTGGTTATCTTGTATCTTTGCCATTGATCCACTAAGTATTCCCTGAACTCCTGGTTTGTAAGCATGTCACGTGGAAATCTCCATCGGGGCAGAAAACTCTATCCCTTGGAACTGGATTCTCCCATGACCATCGCATGATCGGAAATGTGTGTGTATAGGGCCATGGGTGATATCCAGCACCCTGTTATGCCACCCCGCGGCAGGAACAGATAGTCAATCCTGCTCCACGTCCCATGAGGACTAGAAAAAAAGGTATATTCCCTAGCCCCCGGATACATCATCTGCCACCCATCCACCAGATCCATATCTACCATTCCCTCCTGCCACAGACCCAGTGATTCCGTCCTCTTACCCTTGCCTTCCGAATGATCTAGTACTGGGTCCATAGTACTATTCAAATCTCCCCCCAAGAGCAGACCTGGGAATTGCTCTTTCATTAATATATCCAGCAGCCCAGGTAAAAACTCCAGGTCATATACAGCAGGGGCATAGAGAATACCAAAGGTGACTGCCTCTCCATATAACTGTCCCACCACAAAGACATTCCTCCCATTCCGGTGGTATTTCACCACCCTTGTGATCTCCAGCGGCAAATGCTTGTGCAACAGGATGGCCACACCTCTTTTACGGGAGGAGTACGAGGCAGCAAAGCATTTGCCTACCCACCCCTTCACCAGCTTGGTATGCTCTGCATCCGATTAAATGGGTTTCCTGGAGTAGAGCAACGTGCGCTCCCTTTCTTTTAAGTGCTGCTAATAATGTTGTCTGTTTAACCGGGTTATTGACCCCCCCGTACATTCCAAGAGATTACTTTCACTTCCTGCACATTAGTCATATCGCAACCTTCTACTTTCCCCATCTCTAATCGCCTCCCCTCCCATTTCCGGGTCAAGACTTTGAGCTGGTTTCCATGAAAATGTGTGTCCCATACGGAATGCATCACATAACACACATTGATAAACTACGTACAAAGAACTAGTAAGAACCCTTCCCACCTCCCCCTCATTAACCTGCAAATTAACTTTCCCTCCTTCTCCACCCCCATCCAAACCCTGAAAATGATCTATCCCTCCTTGCTCCGGCCAAATACCAGTTGCTGAAATAGCATGTGTGTTAATCCCTCCGTGGACAAAATGCCCCACTGCTCCGACAACAGTCAGCACCAACCTGCGTATTATCTGACCCACTTGCATAACGTGTCCATTATAATGAACCTCAGATATTTCTCCCGCACTCCTTCATAAACATTCCTTTCAAACTTTTCATATTTTCCTTCGCCTCCTATCTCCCCCGATTAGTCCTTCACAAATGTCCCTGGCCTCCAAGAACTATGCACAGCCAAGAGGGTGGTTAAATTCCATCTCCTGCAAGAGAGGAAGCAGGCCACGTCAATAATACAGGTCCTGAGCCCGTTCCCCCCTTGTTCATAACATGTCCAGTTCCCGGTAAGTAGCCAGGACAGTCCATCCACATGGTCAACTTAGTTTGTACTCGAATGGGAAACCCCACTGTCCTTCAGTCCACTTGGACTGTTTCTATATTGTCCTCCGCTACCATCGAGAACGTCCCCTCTCCTCCTCTCTTCAAAACCAGGGGCGAGCCTCAAACACCGAGGGGAAGAGATCCAATCTGGCAGCGCCTAATGGCAGGAAATGCACGCGAAGTCCCACTCATATAAAAATAATATGTCATAGTACCTTTGTTAATTCAGATCCAATGTCCCAATATCTCACTTTTAATCAGCTGAGAACAGAATCAGATATACCACCATGTGATTTCAATCCCCTTTCCACACTTGGCCAGCCTTTTTCTGCAGCTCCTTTACAAATTGCTCAGCCTTGGGTACCTCCCAGAAGGAAAACGTTGCACCCTCATGCTGGATTTTCAAAACCGCTGGGTATAGCAGGAAAGATTCCACTCCTAGGCCTCTCAGCTGGGCCATCAACGGGTTGAACATTTTACGTTTTTTAAGCAGATGCAGCGAGTAATCTTGTGGGAGGTAGAGTCTCGCCCCTCCATATTCCGAGGAGCCCTTTTCTCGATATTCTTTTAAAACAGCCTCTTGGTCCTGAAATGCGTGGAATCTCATGATTATTTGTCTAGGTGGTTGGTTACCAGGAGGTCGAGGCATCACGGCCTTGTGCGCCCGCTCTAGTTTCAGTTGCCCATTCTTAGGATGCAAACAAAGTAGTTCTGGCAGAGTTTGGGCACAGAACTTTAGAACATTTCCCTTTTCTGCACCCTCCGGTAGGCCCCTGATGCAAAAGTTAAGGCACCTATGATAGTTCTCTTGATAGTCGAATGATTCCTTTAGGTCTTCTAACTCTTTCTGCAGTCTTGTCACTTGCCCAGGAGCTTCCACAGTTTCGTCTTCCAGTCTGGAGATTCGGTCTTCCATCTCCAAGTCTGTTACCATGCAGCGTTTGCTGCTGCAATACCTCCTGCAATTTAAGTTCAGTTTTACTTTCTAGTTTCAACAATCTGGTTTCCATTGCCTCTATAACCTGCCCTGTTACCTCACGGCCTAGGGCGCTCACTTCCGCCATGGAAAGCGATATGATGCCCGCGCTTTCACTTGCCGCCGCAGCCGCCACTGACTTCTTTCCGGACTTCCTGGCCAAACGCTGGCTTTTTCCGGGACCTGACATGAGATACTCCTCCATGGTGTCCACTGCCGTATACGTAAACGTTCAGTTTCCGCAGAATAAACTTTTAATGTTTTTTTTTTTTTAACTTTTACCGACCATTATTACGGAGCAGTGCACAGGCACGTCTATCCAGTTAGCTACTCATCAGCGCCCCCGACCCTAATCTCGAGTAGACATTTGTAATAGTTATTTCAAAGGTTTACCAAGAAAGGCATACTGAGCTGGTATCTGCTCATTTCCGGATACGTCCCAAGGAAAGGGAAGTGAGGAAAAGATAAGAGATACAGAATATAAAATACATAGAATGGAAATAAGCATGTCAAAATAAACATGACGACAATGCTTAAAAATTAGTGGGTCTTCCTTTTTCCAATTGGGGAAACTGTTGCGTAATTTGCTGTAATAAAAGAGTTTATAATGGTGAACATATGCCCGCTTTCCCTCCATCTGTGCATGTACCTGCCGCAGCTCTACCTTCCCGACACGGGCACTTCGTCTTTCCTGGAGACTAAAGCACCAATCGTATTCGGTGTAAGTGATTTAAAAAAAAAAAATTAAAATCAACTACAGCGAATAAACTTAACTTTAGGCTGCCGACTAAAACAAACACAAAAGCTTTTAAATAAGGGTGACTGTGTGCTAAAATCTGATTGTGGCTGCACAGGAACGTCTTTTTATTTTATATAATTGCTGTGGTGAAACAGGAAAACCCTGCAGTGCTATAAAATAAAATATGGGGTGGTGTGTTTGAACTCAGTTTACACACACCTTCTGTTAGATACTTTCACAAACCCCTCGAGTTTTGCTCTAGGGGTTTATGTAGCACCTAACACTGTGTGTGTGTGTGTGTGTGTGTGTGTGTGTGTGTGTGTGTGTGTGTGTATAAACTTCTCATTACACACACCACCCCATACTTTATATATAATAAATTAATTGTAAGTTACCATGCAATAAACTGTGAAACTGAACAAAAGAACAATTAAATAGTAATAAACCTAAAATAAGAAAAGGGGAATGCCTGACTCTAGGGAAGTGCTGAAGGTCGGTAAATAAGGTGAGTTTCAGGTGAAAGAGTAAACCCAAGATCAGAAGCAGCTGCAGGAGTGAAATACATTGTATAATTTTCCTTTAACCACTGTTATTCAATGTGGTAAATCCAATGTTCCAAATCCTGTATCCTGATTGGTTGGCTGGCACAATTACCACCGTGATAAATCCTCCAGTGTACCCACTGGAAGAAGTGCCAGCCAACCTTATAGCTTGCTAATCCGGTCGCTTTCACTTCAAATGAAACTGCTGCGATTTGTCCCGTCGCCGCTTTGCTAAAGCACCGCGCTAAATTGTTTACAAAAATGACATCCTCTTTCGAAGTGTAGGGACCTCAGTGAGCTAGGAAATAGTTAAAAAACATTAAAGAAAAAACATTCGCCATTGTATAATATAAATTTATCTCTCCAGGGTGTGGGTACATGGGAGGACTTAACACGACTGGTGTGATTCGGTCACGAGGCGTGGTAAATCCTCCAGTGTACCCACACCCTGGAGGGATAAATTACTTAACTGCACCCTCATATCTTCTAAATGTCATTTGCTTCCATGACAACAGACAACTCTCTTCATGTAGCTGTTAAAGATGTATGCAATTGCTTCTGTTTTCACACTTCATACTAGGCACTGTCAATCTCCCGGGAAGGTCCATTTCATGGTTGTTGAAATCTCACTGTCCCTGAGAACTGCATTAGCATATGAGAATAATCTGTGAAGGGGAAATTAATGTAACCCATGGAATGTATATGAAAACAACTGAGTTTATTTCACTGTAGCCTGAAGCTGACTTGAAGTTTGTAACTTCATGTCTGTCTATCCGCTATAGTATGTTGGTGTCTTGTGTTCTCTGTAAACTGTAAAAGTCTCTTGAATAAAACCTTAAATTTATATAAAACAAAAAAAAAAAAAAAAAAAGCCTGCAGGAGTGAGTAGAGAACTTGCAGAGAAGAGGTTTAACAGCAGGAAATGGAGCAAATAGAAGGGGTAAGAGAATCCCATAGTTTAGGGAAACAAAATGAGAAGGCAGCTTGGCCAGCAGTAGAGTTCATTTGAGAGAGAGCAAGCATTACGAAAAGAGTAAGAGGATGAAGAGGGGAAGGAGAGAAACGAAGGGAAAGAGCCAACCCAAAATTTGGGCATAAGAGACACAGTGGGTTAAGTGCCTGTCATCAAGGGAGGGAAGATTACAAGGTACAGTGAATATGCACGGGTTAATCAAGGGCAGAGCGACAGGAGTAAGGTTGCCACCTACCCGGTTTTTGACCGGATCACCCGGTTTTTGGGACCTCCATTCGGTGATTCGGTCTTCCTGTGCAGTCATCCGGTTTTTCAGCAGTACTGCCAAAGATTTAAACTTGCAGCCGAAATTTCCGGAAAACACACACTGCCGCCGCCATTGTTCGCCATGCTAGCCAGCTCCTTATCATTTTCCCATGCTGGCTTGGTGTATGACGTGTCCCTCGGTTGAATCAGTCACTCCCTCTCTTTATTCTACTACCCCCCCCCGCGCAACAACTTCTGCTCCGTGGTACAACCCACAAGTTCTGTTGTACTCATACCAACCCTATGGTTCTCAATTCAGCAGGCAGACTGGAAGAAAGACCCTGCCTTGTTGGCTTACTGGTTGCTGGCTGTTGGAGGAAGACGTAAGTCGTAATGGAGCCCGAGTCACTCGAGCGTCGCACTGGCCAGTGACGTGCGGGACAACAGGGAGGCACATCAGAGACTCAATAAGGCGGCAACATTATATTCAGCCAGCATAGACGTGAGGGATACAGAAACAAACCAATGGGCTTCAAAGCAGGGGAGCACAAAATACCCTATCAAGAGCCACTATTTAAAGGCCAGTCAGTTTGCTAGGAATATGACCAATCAGGGCTTGTGATCAGGGCCAATCACAGGTGAAGATTAAGCAGCTAATAATAGCAGACCCCTGAAAAGAACAAAGAAAAGCTCCAGGATAAAAAGAGGAGTTTTTAGCCCTGTAGTATCCATTCAGGAGGAGGAGCTGGAGGACCCACGACGTAGTGAGCTGCAGAGGGGGAGGACAAGAGAAACTGAGAGAACTACCACCACCACCACAAGTAAGCAGCTGAATTTATTCCATGTCTGAAGTTCAGCACAGAGGACAGGAGGAGGCTCAGCAGCAGCCAACTGCCAGCATATTTCTTCTTGTTCATAGGTTCATAGACGTGTACGAGCAATGAAGGCATATGTAAGGATGCCCATTGTATGCTCACCACCCATATGTCCTATGGGTGGAAATCAAATTTTTTGTTTCCCATATGTTTATCCAATCTTTGCTTAAAGATATTTAAATTATCACTATTAACGACACTTACAGGCAAGTTATTCCACAAACCCACAACTCTCTGTGTGAAAAATAGACTCCTTCTAGTGGATATACATTTTTCTCCAATGAGTTTATAACCATCACTCCTAGTTGATTTGACGTTGGAGGCAGTAGTAAGTCCAATTGTGGTTCTTAAATCATTTTTTTTAAGGTTTGATATACCAATATTAAGTCACCACTTATTTGTCTGTATTTTACAGAAAATAGGTTGTTTTTTTAATCTATCTTTGTAACTATTACTATGTAAAGATGATACTTTTTTAGTGAATTTACGCTGAACACCCTCAGCGAGTTTTAAACCCTTATAGAAGTTAGTGCACAAAATTGAGAGCAGTATTCCAAGTGGGGACGCATCAGACTGGTGTAGAGTGGCATAATAACCTTGGAGTCTCTACTTTGATATTTCTTAAAATAGAGCCAATTATTTTATTACATTTTTAACTTTAATTATATTATTTTTTCGAAAGTTAAATTATCTGAGATTATGACACCTAAATCCTTTTCTTCCAAAATACTTTTAGATAAACATTGTTTAAGGAATAATTGAAGGATGTTATTTTGCCTAAATGTAAGACTTTATATTTGTCAACATTAAAAACATACCATACGCCTTTGCCCAGTTTGATAGGTTGTTTAAATGATTTTGTATGGAGCATTTATCATGAAAGGTGCTTACCAAACTACCCATTTTACAGTCATCAGCATATTTTGCGACCCATATCTTATCAGCAGTAGGCAGCGTAGAGACCATAATATTAAATAGTATCGGACCCAGGACGGAGCCCTGGGGAACACCACTAGTCACCACACCCGTCACAGACAGGTGACCCTTGACTGATACCTGTTGAGTTCTGTTTTCCAACCATGACTGTATCCAGTTCATAATATTAGGTTGCAACTTAATTTTGACCAATTCTTGTAGTAAGACTTTATGTGATACTTTATCAAAAGCTTTGGAAAAATCCAAAAATATTATATCTACCGGAATATTCAAGTCCAAGGCAGCGCTTACTGGTTCAAAAAATGTAGTATGTTGGTCAAAACTGATCTTTCAGTCACAAAACCGTGTTGAAAGATATCTACTATTTTATTTCTTTCTAAATGATCTATAATATGGGCTTTAAGCAATCTTTCCATAATTTTGCCTATGATGGAAGTCAGGCTTATGGGCGATAATTGTTAGGTCATGTCTGGATCCACCCTTGTATATGGGTGTAACTATAGCCTCCTCCAAGCCTGAACAACTTTACCTTCTCTGATTGATGAATTAAATAACACGACTAGAGGACCAGAAATTGAATGACTAATTTTTGTAAAAATCTGGGTGGAATACCATCAGGACCAGGAGAGCTGTTTGATTTTAAAGATTTAATTTGTTTTGCAACCTCCATTTTTGTAAAAACAGGAAAACTAGAATTATTTACTAGAAGAGGCGTATTGGCAGCTTCCTTAGTTTCAAAAACTTTTAGAAATGTCTCATTTAGAATTGTAGCAGTAGTTGTTTCATCTAAAATAGGTATATCATTGATGTTAAAGGGTCCAATTGTATGATTTCTTTCTTTCATGGAACCAATATAATTATAAAATTGTGTTTTGTTGTTTTTAACTTTAGTAACTAAGTTGAATTCAGTTTTAGATTTAGATGATTTAATCATGTGTTTTAATTTTTTGGCTGCAATTTTGTGTTTTTCCAGGAGACTGTTGGAATTAACTTTTTTATTTTCTATATAGTTTTCTTTTTTTTTTTTTTTGTAATTGTTTCTTAATTTTTGAGGACCACCAAAGAGGGACACGTTTATTGTTGCAGTACTTCATTCTATAAGGAACCCAATTTGAGAGACAAATATTGATTTTATTATTAATTAAATCCCAAATTTGTAATAAATTTAGGTTAGTTCTGTCTCCCAATTCCATTTAGATAAAAAATATTTTTTTTTTATAGTTTGCTTTATTGAAGTTTTTGATTTTTAGTAATGCCATTTGTGCTTGGAAAGTCTGCTATGTATTCATAATTGACCATGCAATGATCACTATCACCCAGAGGAGGAAGTATTTTGATGTTATCAATTTTCTCATTAACATTGGTGAGTACAATGTCAAGGATAGTGTTACCACGGGTAGGTTTATTAACTATTTGTTCTAGGTTAGATTCAAGAAAAGTATCCATAAACATCTTTTCAGTATTTGAAGCTGATGTATAATTGTCCCAGTTGACAGTTGGAAGATTGAAATCACCCATCAGTATATAGGGAGTATCAGTGTGTACCTCAGATATTTCTTCTATTAAACTTTGATTTTCATCATTAGTTAAACTAGGAGATATATATATTAGCCCAATTACTATTGGACTATGGGGGAGAAAAATTTTGACCCATAAGCTCTCATTACTTGTTTTAGTTTTAATTGTGTTTGCTTTCAAGTGTTCATCAATGTATAATACAACACCTTCTCCCTTTTTATTTTCATTTCGGTTTTTGTAAAACTTATTATATCCCTTTATGTCAGTGTTCCAGTCTTCATCCTTATACCAAGTTTCAGTAACTCCACAAATTGATATTTTTTTGTGCTTGAAGGATGTAAGTAAGTTGTTCTTTTTTGTTGCGTAGACTTCTGGCATTAGTTAATATAATATTTATATTTGGTTTAGAAATGACACCAGTAGTGTTCGTTTGGGGGAATTTACGGTTGATTATGGATGCAGGGTTTGAAGAATAGTTGAAAAACTGAGGTTCAAGAGTTGTATCTAGAACATACAACTCCCCCCTTGCTGGAAGTTTAAACAACTGTTGATAGAATGCACTATGCTTTCGCCCAATAGCCTACTACCCCTCCTGCTGAGATGGAGTCCGTCCCAACAATAGAGGTTTGATTTACCATAAAAGTCCTCCCAGTGAGTTATACATTGTATATCTTGTTTAAGACACCAACATCTCAACCAGTTATTTATTTCTCTCATTTTACATTGTTGGGAAAGATTTGCTCTTGGAATAGGCAAGATTTCAGATAGGACTACCTCTCATCCTAAATCCAATAATTTGTATGTTAATGCAACATAATCTTCTTTTAGTTTTTGAGAAGAATCCTTTAGAACATTGTTGGCTCCTATGTGAAGTGTTACCAAAGGTTTAAAACCTGAGTTTTGTAAAATGTTGCTGGACATCTCTGTGATGTCAGTAATGCCAGCACCCCTGAAGCTTGAAAGATTTCTATTTGTGTTGTCAGGGTTGCAAATGATTCTATCAATATGTTTGATGATAGTCTCCTAGCACTATAACCTGTCTTTTTGCAAACATCATCTTGATTTAGGTCCAAGTTGTCACAATTTTCTAGTGAAATCAAGGGATTTACATCAACTTGGTCATGTTTTTTTGGCCTCTCTGGTGTCAGTAACATTTTGTAGATTGCTGGGAAAAAGAGGTGAAGAATTAAACTCTTCATTTGAAAGATTCATATTTGTTATAGTAAATATTGGGTTTTCTATATTTTCAAAATTTTCAGAAATGGGGTCACTGTTTCTGGATCATGACCTGTATCCGAGATATATGTTAAGGGATCAAAGGAATTGAAAGTAGAAACCGTAAATTGGTCTGCTCTTCTGCCCTTTTTTGGATTTTTTTTAATTTGTAAAGTGTACCAATCTTCATCTGCATTATCAGATGGATCTTCTTCCCTTGTTCTCTTAACACTAACTTTTTGCTTTTCTTTTTGTGCAGGGGGTATTTCAATAGGTTCTTGACAAGTGGTGATAATTTCGTTTGCCTTCTGGTATTTTGATAATGGTCTAAGTTTTTTTTCCCTGACGTTTGGGCTTTTTGCTTACCACATGTACTTTGGTGGGTTGGGAAATATCACTAATTTGATTTTTAAATCTACTAGACATTTCCTGTTGGCTGGTCTCTAAAAAGCTTAACCTATTGTTAAACAATTCCAATTCGGCAGTGAAATCATGGTTAACTTTACATTTAACACAGGCAAAGGGCAAGGTGCAGTTGTTTATCTCAGATATTAAGGACATATTACAGGATTGACATCTGAAACCAAAGCACTCGTTGTTTATTTGGATAATATCTTCCATATTTTTATGTAGTAAGTTTAACTCCAAGATGGTATATTGCAGTTTATGAAGGTATTTAACTTCTCAAGCTGTCTGTTGAACAAAATACAGTAAAGCTTAAAACAAGCTACAGTAGAGTATAGGAATAGTATTGATTGTCTGGAAAACACAAAGTCACCTTCCACCTTCTTCCGCCTACGGACGCCGACAGACGCCGCTGGCCTCTGCCCGCGTCACCTCCGCTCTGCGCTCGACTCCGCTCGTTGGAGCTGACAGTTATGTAGTGCTATCTCTGCTAGCGTCACTAGTTGCTATGGTGATCAAAGGAGACAACAAAGCAAAACAGTGGGGCCGGGCAGGTATATAGCTCGCTTTATAAAAGCGTAGTTAGCTAACACCAAAAGCAGCTGCAAAGGGCTGCCTTTTGAGCACTGAGGAGCAATGCCTGCCCAGTTTTCCAAGCCCTCTAAAAGGGGGGTTTAAAAAAACGCCTCTACACTGATTTCCCTGTCAAAACAGTCCTTGAATTTAAACAGTAGGCAGTACCTGTTAGCAATGCAGAGAGACTAGGAGATGAGCTAAAAAGCTCTCTGGAGCCCACAGTTTTATAGCCCTATTGCGCTGACGTCACCAGTTGCTGTGGTGATCAAAGGAGACAACAAAGCAAAACAGTGGGGCTGAGGCTGGCTCGGTGACGTTGAGGGTTGAGGCGCAGGACGCCACACCTCGTGCTGCGCTAGCGACCGGGTTCGAGGCGGACTCGGGCTGGCAGGAAGGAAGAATTGGGCGTCCTGCGGCAGCTCTCCTTTCTTGAGGTGGTGAGTTGTATGTGGCGCTGCAGTGACACCAGCGGAGGCTGGGGTGCGACAGCGCCACGCATTTGACGGGGAGAAGACGACGGACGCCTAAACGTAGTGCGCTGACGCTGCTGTACCGGCTCCAGGGATACATTAAATACAAATAAGGACTCCGCCTCTATGAAGCTCTCCTGGGGTTCCTCCATGCTGATCCTCCCAACCAGTTACAGGACCCGGCGGGTTGGGATGTGGAGAGTCAGCTCTGCGGCCCCATCCTCTGGGGGGTAAGCCAGGGGTGACCGGGGGGATCGACTGGCATGGGGGACCTTAGGGGGCCGTGACTAGGGTTGATACTTGGCGGAGTATCCCAAAAAAAAAAAGTGGGGCTGGACAATGTTTATAGCTCGCCTTTATAAAGGCGAGTTAGCCAACACCAAAAGCAGCTGCAAAGGGCTGCCTTTTGAGCACTGAGGAGCAATGCCTGCGCAGTTTTCCAAGCCCTCTAAAAGGGGTTTAAAAAAAACGCCTCTACACTGATTTCCCTGTCAAAACAGTCCTTGAATTTAAACAGTAGGCAGTACCTGTTAGCAATGCAGAGAGACTAGGAGATGAGCTGTTTCAGTCTCCAACACACCACCTCCCGATAATGATTCAAAACCACACAGGAGTGTGAGTAGCTTCAGTTCTTCAGCACTTGGAAGCCTTTGGACTAGGAGAACAAGAGAGAGATCCACAGTTCCCTCTGCAGCTCCATGTGTGCTCCTGTCTGTAGCTGCTGTCAGTCTGAAGTCATTTCCTGTCTACTCTGAAATGTGTCCTCTTGTGGAGCAGCTTTGACTTCTGGAAAGCAGGCAGCAATACCAGCCCTGCATCCTAGCAGCCAGCCAACCATCCAGAATCTAAATAGCACCATTGAAGGTAAGCTGAAGCCCATTTCTCAGTCCAGGCTCACTCACTGTTGTAACTTTCAGTATATATTTGTGTATTGATTTATATGGGTCAGTATTTTTAAAATGTAGTTTAATGGTGCTGCTGCAGTGTGTGTGTGTGTGTCGGGCAGGGGGGATGGAGAGATCATAGCCACCTGTGGATGATTTCTTCGTGGGAGGGAGGGAAGGTGGGAGTAAAGATTACCGGACTTTATTATTGTTGTTATTTTTTGGTTACTTTTCTAATTTATACAGTTGGGGTGCATGGGGACTGGGTGGGAGGACATGTAGGTCCAAGGTAGGAGTTGTGTGCTGCGGACAGACAAACAGTTGAATCATGGCTGCCTATTGCCCATGGATGATTTCTGGGGAGGGTTTGGAGGACTGGGTGGGAGGGCAATAGGACATGGAGCTAGGAGTGGCTGTGCTGCTAGTGTGATTGTGAACAGAACAGGCACTGTATAGCTGTGCTGAATGATTGACAAAACGTACATGTGTTTATATGTAATATCTGTGCCAATGTTGGATTTGTGTAATTGGATATCATCTTCAGTTGGGAGGTAGCTGGGGTGTGTAAATTTTTTTTTTTTTTTTTTTTTCTTTGCAAGTTTCCTAATTGTGCTCAGTGTGTTAACCTGCATATCTGATTACCTGTGTTGCTGTCGCATGGTGTTTACAGCTGACTGAAATGTTTTACGTTGTTAGCTGGTGTGAACAGAAGAAACACAAACATAGAAATTGTCGACAGATAAGGACCACTAAGCCCATCTAGTCTGCCCGTAAGTCCTGTACTTGATTACAGCTTTTGACCCTCCTCCCATACTTGTCCCATGCATGTTTAAATCCAGCCACAGTGCTTGCTGCCACCACGTCCTCTGGCAGATCATGCATCCACCACCTTCTCCATGGAAAAAAAGTCCTCACATTCCCTCTTAACCTGCCTGTGGTGGTGGACCTCCCGCCTCAATACCATATAAGTAACACCAAGAATCTGAGGTGCAAACCTTCTCTCTCTATTACTCTGTTTTCCTCTACTTTCTTCTAAGACTGTTGCGCAACAGCATTTTTCTGTTTTCTCTGTTTAGTTCACGTTTTGACTTGTTGGCCACTTGTTATAATGGGAACTCTTAGCTGTCCCTGGTTTCCTGCTTCTGTTACCTCTAGAAACTTGGTATGCTTAAGGTTAAAAACTGATATGCCTAAAATACAAGCAATACTGGCAGAGGGATTCATCTGAATTACCCCGAAATCTGTAAGACACATGCCTGCTTGGGTTATTACAACCCTGATGCCTCACTTCCATTGGTTTTTCAAGTAAAATAGACAATAGTTTACATTCCCTGCTTTAATGTTAGAATTTGGTGTTATATGGTCTTAAGAAGCTGATTATGTATCTTCTTTTTGTTTACAGATAAGTATGTAAACAAAATATGGGACAGAATCCCTGAATGTGTAGACTTAGAAGCAATTACCTTGTCTCTCTGGAACGTGCTTCCAAACAACAAGCTTTGCTTGTTTGCAGGCTGTACACACACACACACCAAGCTTAGTAGGCGTGGTTCCTTTAGGGAATGAGTAGCATGATGTGAGCTAGCTTTATACTGTTAGCAAACCTCCTCCTCCTACTACAAAATAGGTGGAGTTTAGCCTAATGCAGCCCATATTCCTGAAATTAAGGGATACTGTTTTTATGCATCAAGACACAAAAGGAATGTTATACCATACTTTGATTATTGGTACAACTGAATAAAGAATGTTGTGAAGTATTTAGAAAGACCTGAATCTAAGGATAAAAGAAATGTATAAGACATAATTATTGGGAGGGGTTTCAGCTTGTGGGAGGGGTTTGAGACGTATAATAGACTCAAGCTGAAACACTGTGGTAGATAGTCATTGGGAGAAGACCTGTGAGGTTCTCCCAAGGGAAATCTCTGATAGAGATCAGGCACAGACCAATGTTGGCTGATAGAGCTGTTCTAGCCAAGCTGTGCATTCTGTTTTCTTTTAATGTTATGAATATGCCAAAGTTATTTGTTTGAATTATTTTCTTTTCTGAGTTTTTGTTTTCTTTAATAAAAATCGTACCTGTAAGGTATGTTGTGCCCAATTTGCTGTTTCTGGTAAAAGCAATTTCTACACCCCATGACACTGCCATCTTCCAATTTAATGTCATGCCCCCCTAATTCTTGTACTCCTGTACTTGTCTGACATGACCTAACCACTGTGAACCCATGTTGCCTAGGGTCGTCGATGTCCAAGGAGGATACAGGTCTCTTGTGTTCTTTCGCCGATGTCTGGGGAAGAGGCAGGTCTCTTGTACTCTTTCGCTGATGTCTGGGGAGGAGGCAGTTATCCTGTCTCCTACAAGGGTCTGGGGATGGCAGCATTATGGGCATCATGTCTTCATGGAAGTTGTACATGTTCACATGCCCATCATCCTGGCTAGTTCACGTCCACATATTCCTCATGTGACCATCTACGCAAAGACAAATCCTGATCTTCAAATGTGATTTGTATTCTTTTTTGCCTTTTACCTTCTGCTACAAGAGAGAAAAATTCACCACTGATCGTGACAGTGTTACAGATGCATATATTTTTGGGGCATTGCACATATTTTGCATAGTGCCTTCCTGTATGATGATGTGTGTGGTGATTTTTATTTATTTATTTATTTTTTAACATTAAATTTGTGATGTGACAAATGAGATGCTCTTGCATATATTGTAGTAGAACTGCTGAACATCAAAAGCGCACAAGGCAAAATGAAGCAGCGGAAGGAAGAGACTTTGCTGAGATGCTGTGATACTGAAGCAGGCAGCGGCTCAGAAGTTCATGCTATGAAGAAGAGTATGAGCCGTGGATTCTGCACCTACAGTAAGGCATGGGAGCAGAAGTATCCCTGGGTGCGACTGGTTCCAGGCATGGATGAATCTGCGAAATGTGCATCCTGTGGCACAGTATTTACAGTCAAATGGGATGGGGAGTGTGCCTTGAAAAACCACCTGAAGACCGAGAAGCACCAAAATACGACTCTTCAAAAAGGGAACATTTTTATGACCCAATTTGTTCAGTCAAGCAACAACCCTGAGAACCACAAAGTGACTGCAGCAGAGGTAGCAGCAATTTATCATGGAGTGCAGCACCATCACTCCTACTTTTCTATGGACTGTGGTATGAAACTAACCCATCAGATCTTTCCAGACTCTGCAATAGGTGCAAAAGTAAGCTGTGGACGTACTAAAGCTGAGTGTATTGTCACCAGTGTTTTAGCACCATATTCACAAGAACTGCTGCTACAGGAACTGGGATCCTGTTTCTTTTCCATTGCTTCTGATGCCTCCAATAAAGGAAACCAAAAGATGTTCCCTGTAGCTGTCCAGTTTTTCCCCCAAACAAGTGGCATTCAAAGAAAGCTTCTGGATTTTTAACTTTTGATACACATTTTATTTGAAAGTCTTACTTTGAATTTAAAATGCTTACATTGAATTTGACTTTTAACAACATGCTCTGAGTCTGACAGAAGTAGAGATGTGTGTATGTGTATATGTGTGTATATAATGTATAATCAGTTAAGAAAGGTGGGGTTGAATTATGGTCTGTGTGCTTTGCTTGCTTTTTATATACTGTTCATTTTATACAGTTTAATTTTTATCTGCACAATATAATTTATCAGTTAAGAAAGGTGGAGGTGGAATTGTGGTTTGTGTGCTTTTTCTTTTTACATACTGCTTACTTTATGTTTGCATTCATAATTAGTGATTCCATAATAAAAATGCTGAAATAACACTGTTGGTGCATCCCCTGCTTTTGGCTTTCATTGAAAAAATCAGAGGTTTGATTGACATGTGACATCAACCAGTAGTGGGTGGGTTAGGGGCGTGGCTTTCCAAAAAGGGGTGGGGCTTCTGTAGCTCAGTTTTGACCCGATTGAAAGGTGGCAACCCTACGGAGTGAAAGAGAGGATCCAGTCTAGCTAAAGTAGACTTTGGAGGAGCACTATAAACTGTTTCTCCATAGTCGAAAATGAGGAGAATTATCTTGGTGAGGATTTCACTGCATGCAGGAAGTGGAATGCTTCTCTTATTTTTGTATAGCACCCCAAGCTTGAGGTGGAGCTGTTTGTGGATTGCATCCACGTGAACAGAAAAATCAAGGTGGCCATCTAGCCAGGCCTCGAGATACTTGGACTGGAGAACACATCTTCAGTAGTCGCACCATCAAGGGTATGAAAGGAAGGAAACTGGAGGTCTCCAGCGAGTCTCTGCCTGCTGCCAAAAGTAAGACATAGATAAATAGACAGTGTTGGCAGATAAGGGCCTATGGCCCACCCAGTCTGCCCATTTGAGCTTGTAAGTTCAGTTTGTTTTCCTTGAAGTCTGTTTCCTCTTACTCCTGACCTCTAGAATTCCTTTATGTCTATCCCATGCATTCTTAAATCCCGTGATTGTTTCAGCCCCCACCACTTCCTCTGGCAGGGTGTTCCACTTGTCCACCACCGTTCTGTGAAGAAATTCTTTCTCATGTTTCCTCTGAATCGTCCTCCTCCAACTTCATCCCATGCCCTCTAGTCCTGGAACATCTTTTTAAGCTTAAAATAGTGTTTTCCTGCACCCTGTTCCTCCCAGTAAGATACTTGTATGTCTCTATCATATCCCCTCTCTCCTCCTCTCCTCCAGGAGTACATGTTCAGTTCCTTCAACCTGTCTTCATAGGACTTGTGATGCAATCCATGCACCATCTTTGTTGCCCTCCTCTGAACCTTCTCTACCCTGTCTATGTCCTTACGTAGGTATGGTCTCCAGAACTGTACACTGTACTCCAGGTGGGGCCTCACTAGTGTCTTGTATAGCGGAATTATGACCTCCCTTTTCCTGCTGGTGATGCCCCTGCCTATACATCCCAGCATCCTATTTGCTTTACCTGCTGCCTTGTCACACTGTTTCCCTACCTTGAGGTCATCAGAGATGACAACCCCAAGATCCCTTTCCTGCTTGGTGCATGCTATATCCTCACCCCCCAACTGATATATTGTGCCAGGGTTTTTGTGCCCATATGCATTATCTTGCACTTCTTTGCATTGAATTTCAACTGCCAAACCCCTGACCATTCTTCAAGTTTCTGCAGGTCGCTTCTCATTCTGTCTACACCCTCTGGTGTGTCTACTCTATTACAGAGCTTTGTGTCATCAGCGAACAGTGAAATTCTGCCTTCTAGATCCTCGCAATGTCACTGATGAAGATGTTGAATAGGACCGGTCCCAGCACTGATCCTGTGGTACCCCACTGGTCACTCTTCCCTCTGTGGACTGACAGCCATTTACCATCACCCTCTGTGTCCTGCCACCCAGCCAGTTACCTACCCACCACACTACTGTCCTGCCCACACCCATATTCCCCAGTTTGTGTAATAGTCTTCTATGTGGCACAGTGTCAAAGGCCTTGCTGAAGTCCAGATAGGCCATGTCCACTGCCCTCCCTGATCCACCTCCCTAGTCACCCAGTCAAAAAATTCAACGAGGTTGGTCTGACATGACCTCCCCCTGGTGAAACCATGCTGCCTTGGGTCCTGTAGTCCATTGACAACCAGATGTTCCACCAATCTCTCCTTCAGTAGTGCTTCCATGATCTTCCCCACTACCGAGGTGAGGCTGACTGGTCTGTAGTTCCCTGCTTCCTCTTTGTTCCCACTTTTGTATAAGGGGACTACATCTGCTGTCCTCAGTCTTTAGGTACCTCCCTGTTTCCAGTGATCGGCTAAACAGGATAGCCAGAGGTTCAGCCACCACCCTCTTAGTTCTTTAAGGACCCTGGGGTGCACCCGTCTGGCCCCATTGCTTTATCAACTCTTGTACTTCCAGTTCCTTCAGGACCCTTTCTCGTGTAAAGGGACTTGTGTCCATTTCTGCACCATTCTCACCCCTTGTACTCCCTTCAGACCCATTCCCCCTCTTCCTCAGTAAAGACTGAGCAGAAATACCTGTTCAATATGTCAGCTTTACTGTTGTCATCCTCCGGCTCCCATCCTCCCCTTCAGTCTCACTATCCCTCCCTTTGTCTTTCTTTTTCACTTAAAACCTTTTACAGGTACATATCCCTTTACCCACTGATTTTGCAATGTGTTCTTCTGTCTGAGCTTTGGCTTCCCTTACTGACTTCCCTGCCTCCCTTTGCTTCTCCTGGTACTTCTCCCTATCCCCTTCTGCCTGTGTCTTTTTGTATTGTCTGAATGCAATCTCTTTGGCTTTCACTTTCTTTGCTACCTCTTTGGAAAACCATAATGGTCTTCTCTTCCTTTTCCTCTTGCTAACCTGCTTAATGCATAATTCTGTTCTTATAATCCCCATTTTAAATACTGCCCACTGTTCCTCAACCCCTGATTCCTGTCCCATTCCCCTTAATGCCTCTTTCAAGTATCTCCCATTTCCCAAAGTCTGCCCCTAAAATCCAGGATACGTGTTTTTGTGTGGTTTGGTTCTGCTCTTTCTGTGATTTCAAACCACAATGACTGGTGGTCACTGTTACCCAGGTGCTCCCCCACTGTTACCCTCATCACACTGTCCCTGTTTGTGAGCACAAGGTCCAGTATTGCCTTCTGCCGAGTTGGATTCCATGACCAGTTGTTTGAGGAAGGCACCCTGAAGGGAGTCCAGGATAAATCTGCTCCTAGTTGATGCTGCTGCTGCTGGGATGCTCCAGTCCACGTCTGGAATATTGAAGTCTCCAACCAGTACTACCTCACCCTTGTCTGCCATCCTTTGGATGGCTAGCATCAACTCCTATCTGTTTCTTCCTCCGGGCTGGTGGTCTATAGACCACACCTGTGTGGATGGCTGTCCCCATTTTCCTTTCCAGCTTAACCCACAGTATCTCTCCCCCATTTTGTTCCTCCTGGATCTCTGTGGCCCTTATGTCATTTTTCACATACAGTGCCACTCCTCCTCCCTTCCTGCCTGCTCTGTCTCTTCTGAATATGTTGTAGCCAGGTATGGCCATCTCCCAGTCATGGTTATCATTACACCAGGTTTCTGTGATGGCCACAATGTCCAGGTCTGACTGTACCATGACAGCCTCCAGATCTTCCATCTTGTTGCTAAGGCTCCTGGCATTTGCACACATGGCTTTCCATGATTTGACCTCCCTAGACTGCTTCACTGTTCTACTCAGCCCTTCCTTGGTTGTCATTTATCCCTGGTTCTCCTTGCTGTCTGCCCTTCTGCTGAATTTTGCCCTTTTCTGCTTATCCACCTCTTGGGCACTAATCTCCATCTTTTGCACACTGCTTTGCAGAGATAGCCCTCCTCTGGTTCACTGGTTCCACTGCTAGCTGTGGGGTGGGAGCAAATGGGGTACCCTCCTTGCTGGCCTGCCACCCCCTTTGCTAGTTTAAATGCTTGTCAATGTAGCATTTAAACTTATCATTGAGTGCTTGGATTCCCCTCCAGGATGGATGCAGGCCGTCAGGCTTGAACAAACCTCCATCCCTCCAGGTGGGTCCCGAGTCACCAATGAATCCAAACCCTTCCTCACAGCACCAGTTCTTCAACCATGAGTTAAAGTTCCTTGTGCATGCACTCCTATGCTCTCCCTTGCCTCTCATAGGTAGTACTTCTGAGAAAGTGACAGAAGTAGCTACTTGCTTGAGACCCTCCCAGTTTCCTAAACTCTTCCTGAACTTCCTTTGGCTCCCCATTTGCAAAGTCATTGGTACCTAGGTGGATAGTGACATCCAGTTCACCCTCCGTCTTGCCTTCCCAGTGATCCCCAGTATCTTCCTTCCATCCCTCCATGCCGTGGCACCTGAGGCACCTCCTCCACCCTCCCCCCTCCTGTGTTTCCTAGCTGGATCCCTCTTACGATGGAGTCCCCCACCAGGATTCGCTTCCTCCTCCTCTGGGGTCCACTGCTTTCCCCACTGAGGTCACCTCCTTGGCTAACCTCCACATCCTTTCCTTCCACTTCTGTGGGTACCTCTGTTTGGTTGTCCTCGTTTGCCAGTGTGGCATATGAGTTCTTGAGTGGAATAGGATCTGGGATGTGTCCCTGCCTGACTGCTCTAACCCTCCCTGAGCCCACTGTCATCCAAGTGCTCCTCGTTCTCTGCATCCTTTGAGGCAGCTGCATTGAACTGGGTGGTCTCTGGATAGGGTGATGGTACTCCTGACCCAGTTTACTTCTGCTCTGAGTCTGGCTACCTCATCCTGCAGTCCAGAGATGCATGCAGATAGGGCAGCACCTCAGTGTCCAGAAGGTCTGCCTGAATATGCTGCCCACAGCCACTGCATTGCACCACTCCCACATTATACTGCAGTTCCACTACTTGTCTGCTACTGAAGCTCTCTAGTTCTCTTTTATTAATTTACTGTACTAAAAATCCTGTCACTGATCCTCAGATAATTTTTTTTTTTAAGGAAAAAGAAACCAATAAATAAATAAATGAGTCAAAACACTTGTGCTGAGGGTGGGCTTCTTCCCCTTATGCCCCTCCTACTTCACACCTCTTACTATACCCTGTGTTTAGCTCCTGTCAATCAGATTTATCAGGGCATATAATTAAGTGTTTGGGGGGGGGGGCGAAAATTTGCAGCAATTAAAGACAGCACAGAATTACACACCACTATGTTTTAAATTTTCAACAGCCCAAAACAATTTAAGTAAAGACAACAAGAAAGTATAGTGTCACTACAAGCCCACAATCTAAGTTTAAAGAAAATAGCAATTACCAGTTACTCTAAAGCACTGAATTGAATATGTTTCCTTCCTTCCCCTTCTGGCTTCTTCTGAGAAAATAAACCTCTGCTTGCTACTTTAACTCTGACTAAGCCCCACCTCCAGTTATCACGTAGCTGAGGTCTGAGGCCAGACAATTAACACCCTTCACCCAACTACAGGACAGTCAGACAAGCCAAGATAAAAGACTGTTTTCTTAGCATTGAGGGATAACAGATTATCTCTCGACCAATGCTGGATTTTGTCAAGTCAGTTCGTGAGATCAAGGGAGGAGGAGCCAGCGGAAAGAGAACTGTATCATCTGTATGCATATGTACTGACGCAGAGGAGCAGGCCTTGGGGTGGTTGTTTAGAAAAATGGAGAAAGGAATCTGGTACAAGACAGACCCTTGGGATGCCTGAGCTCATAGAAAGTAGTTTTTTTTTTGGGGGGGGGGGGAGAGTCTCCAGTATGGACAGCTTGTGACCTTAAGGTAGTAGCTGTGAAGTTTTACTTTCAGTTGCATATCTTATTTTTGAATTCAGTCACGGTACTTGTTATAGATGATATATAGACAGGTACTTTGTTGTGGCTCCCATCCAGTGATGTATTATAGAGGGAGAAGCTGTGAAGAATTCAAAGCCTTGAATATACAAACTGGGGTATGCCAGCTTGAACATGTAGTGTGTGTAATTATTCTTGTTTTTAAATCTGGATGCATTCGACCTTTGAATAAAGCAGTTAAAATAAATTGCGTCGCTTTCCCTACTGTCAAAACATGTCCCTATGCACGCCAGCATCCTTAATGCCTTATTGCATTGACTTGTTTGCTTGAGGGAGTCACAGATGATGGTGCCCCCACCCCCCCCATCTCAGTTCTTTTGAAGTGACCAGTCCCACCCCCAAATCCAGTATTCTGTGCATGGATTATGTCTCAAGTGCATTACATTGCACTCTGGTCATTGAATCCCAACTGCTAGACCTTCGACCCACCTACTAGGCATTGTAGCCATGTCACAAGCAGAGTCTCTTATCAAAAGATGCCTAGCACAAAAGACGGCAAATGCAAAGTACAGAAAAGTATAAACGTTATACAATACACTGGTTGAAAAACAAATACTACCATTAGGGAATCCTAGCAAATAGACTCTTCCTGCCCCTAGTTTTCTGCAGGCTCACTCAACTAGAGACATGGCCGCCTCTTGAGCAGTGAATTGGTATGTGTTTTGGAGCTTTGCTAGGCAGCTACCTGGGCTTTAGCACGTACGTTCATGAGACACTGCAGGTTGGTGATTTCCAGGTCGGCAGAAGTAGCTTTTGACAGGAAAGTACGTTGTGCAGCACAGGATACCACCCACATTTCTTGTGCCCCTATAGTCTTTCAGGAGATGCAGCAGAATGGCAAGTAGTTCCTTCCTTTTTTTTTTTTTTTTTTAATATACTCTTCTCTTCCCCCAAAAAAAACACTTACTGGATCTGCCGCCCCCGCCCTGTCACTGTCCTTCTTGCAACTTCTCATGTACCCAGGAACACAGTAAGGTTGGTGGCTAACATTGGTTGTGCGAGCCTGCAAAGCGGTGCTGGCATGGAATTGCCTGGCTTTTTCCGAATTTTTTTTTTTCTTTCCCCAGTGGTGCCATATGCTGTGGCAGACATACATGCCAGACGTCCAACAGCAGCCCCTCCCAACATGCACGTTCCATCTGTGCTGTGACCACCAGGTGGCAGTCCCCCAGTTGGAGACATGTCGTCTTCCCCCCCCCCCGGAAGGAGAGCAGTCCCTGGGGTGCTCAATCCTTCCTTCCTTCCTTCATGGCTGGCCCATGATGATCCCTGCTCATTCCCGAATGCAGGTCACTGGCATAACAAGTGGTAGTGCTCCCGCTATGCTACTGGGCCAGTCCCTGTTCCTTACTGTTAACTTGATTTCTCCAGATGTCCATTCATATTGAGATTACAGTCATGATTATTGAGGAGTCATTTTTTGTTCTTTTTATGTAGACTCTTAGACTGTCAGCAGAGGAGGACTGGTAGGCTCATCTAGTCTTCCCCCTTTCCATGCCTGTACCCATGCCTTTCACCCAGTTTGGTCACTGACATCCCTTCCCGTCCTCCTTCTACCCAATATGCATCTTTGCCTGTCCCACGCATGCTTGAAACTCCCCACTGTCTTTGTCGTCACTACCTCCTCTGGCAGGCTTTCCAGTTGTCCACCACCCTTTCTGTGAAGAAGTATTTTGTCACATCTCTCCTTACCCCTCAGCTTCACTGCATGCCTGCATGTTCTGGTGCCTTCTTTTCTCTGAAAGAGACACCCCATCTGCACCTTGTTCACCCTGTGAGGCACTTGTAGATCTTAATCATGTCTCCTCTCATTCCCTTCCCATTGTTCTCTTCTCCAGGGAGTACATGTTGAGTTCCTGCAGCCTTTCCTTATATTGCTTTACATGCAACTGTTGCACCATTTTGGTTGCCCACATCTGTACTACCTTCACTTTATCAGTGTCCTTGCAGAGGTGGGGTCTCCAGAACTGGATACAGTACATCAGGCGAGGCCTTACCAGTGAGCAAGACAGCGGCAGCGCCACCTCCCTCCCTCCCTACTGCTTGAGATCTCCCTCCCAGTGCACCCCAGCATCCTACAGGCCTTTCCCACTGCCTTGTCAGACTGACCAGCGTCCTTAAGGTCATCAGATATAATGACCTGAGGTCTTTTTATTGCTTGGTGACTACATGCCTCTACCTCATCTTATGTGCAGCTCCTGGGTTCCCTGCCCCAGGTGCATAACCTTGCACATTTTTGACACTGAAACCCAGGTGTCACACTCTAGACTACTCCTCTTGTTTCCCCAAATCCCTTTGCAATCTCTCCATCCTTTTCTGAATGTCTACCCTTTTGCAGATTTTTGTAGCATCCACAAAAGGCACACCTTCCCCTCCAGCTCCTCAGCAGTGTCATTTATGAAGACATTGAAGTGGACCAGTCCCAGCACAGAGTCCTGCGGCACCCTGCTAGTCACTCTTCTGTCCCCTGAAAGTCTGTCATTTACCACCACCCTATGCCTCCTGTGCTTTACCCAGTTAGATACCCAACTTACCACTTTCTCCCTCACTCCCAGTCTGCTTAGTTTCTTAACTAGCCACCTGTATGGTAGAGTGTTGAAAGCGTCACTGAAGCCCAGATAGGCCACATTTGCTTCTCTCCTTTGATCACCTCCTTAGTAACCCAGTCAGAGAAAATTGGGATTTGTTTGACATGCCCAGCCCCCATGAAACTGTGCTGCCGGTGGTCCTGCAACCCATTAGCCTCTAGCTACTCTGAGCCTCTTCTTCAGTAACGTCTCCATTAATTTCTCCATCACTGATGCGAGACTAACTGGCCTATAGTTGCTATCCTCCTCCCTGTTACCACTTTTATTTCGTTCCTTTATCTCCAGGTATTGCTTTGGCTCTCTCCCCGCCTCTTATCTTGCTTCTCTCCTCTCTCTCCCCCCCTTCTGTCTCTTACTCCCTTTGCAGTGCTTGCTGTCACAGTCTCGCTGTCCCTCAAATGGGATGTACGACTGGCCAAGCTGCTTTCTCGTTCCGCTTCTCTAAACTATGGAGCACTCTTTTTTTTCATTTCCATTTGCTCTATCCCTTCCTTTCTTTCTCGCTCTTAAAATCTTTCCTCCGTGAGTTCTTTTCACTTCTGCAGTTGTTTCTGACATTGGGATGACTCCTGTTGCACCTGTCTTCCACCCAACACTGACACCAGCACTGTCCCCCTTCCTTAGTACAAGTCATTCCTCCCATTTCTTTTGTTCTGCTGCTTACTGTTAACGTTCTTTTGCTAGTGTCCGCAGTTTGCTGTTTGGCAAATTCATTCTTTAAAATTCTTAACATTATACGTTGACTTGTGTTCTTAAAATTGTATAGTTTGATTTTATTTTATTTGTACTTTGTATATGTTCTCTTCTCCTCTTCTAACCCCAGTAATGTTCAGAATATTCCTAACTTTATGCAGTAAACCTGGAGGGTTGGATTGCCTGGAGAGATAGAACGCATGCAAATGATGGAACACTTTGCATGTGAGCATCTTTCAAACACTTCCTCTACTAACTGCCTGTGTTCTAAACCTCTTCAGATTTTTCTCTCCGCCTGAAAAGTCTGGTCGTTCGGAGTTTCATCTACTTTCTCCTGCGTGAAGAAAACTTCAAATACTACTATAAGTATATTTTGTTTTCATTTACTGCCTCTGTTGTTTGTTTTGTATTATTTATTTAGTTTTACGGTTAAATTTGTTATTTTCCCCGGTTCCTCTAGGTTCAGTATAACCGTGGGGGAACCGGGTTAGTTTCTGCTAAAATCGGGGTTCTGATTAAAGAACTGCCTTAATTATATATTTAAAACTTGTTTTATTTAATTATTTGTAACCGATAATTCTTGGTTACCTGAACCGCTGACCTGGTTCCATACCGCTACATCGGTTCCTTCTCGGTTCCGGAACAGATCATTTTAATTAAAGGAAGAGAGAAGGAGAGGGGGAAAAAAAAAAAAGCCTTTGTTAGTGGTTGCGTTTTTTTCTTTTTTTTTTTTTTTTTTTTACATCATGTCCGAGATACCCAAAAAGTGAACTGGTAAACCTGGTTTTAAGAACTGTTCCCATTGTGGAGAACTATTTGCTAAAGCAGATAAACACACTTTATGTGTGATGTTTGGGTTTTGACCACCTTAAAGAGGAATGCGAGATATGTAAAACAATCCCAGATAAAACACTGGAAAAATGCCTTGAAAGGCTCAAGAAAAAGTTTTCAAAGGGTCCCCCTGGATCTGACTAGCTGATACCCTAAGAATCTGTGGCTGAACCCACATCTGCTTGTGTGCCTGCCCCTGAGACAGGCGAAAAGGGCACAAAATGAACTAATGAACTAGCTGACTCCTTGGTTCCTTCTAAAAATAGTAAAAAGTTAAAGCGCACAGAACCCCTGCCTGCCAAACTGGGGGACTTCTGTGCCTGCTATGTCTGTACCAGCGACCTAAGAAATTGCTCAGGCCTTTGAAATCAATCATTACAGGCAATGGCTCCTCCTCAGCAGCCTCCTGTCCCTTCCCAGGGTCCCTGGGCTGGCAGCAGTGTGCATCCACCCCCTCAAGATGGTGGTGGAGGAGGAGGATCCCCTGAACAAGACTTTGGTTCACGCCTCCAAGGGTGTCTGAGGATTTTCCATCCCATTTTACTTTTATAAGGAAGATGGCAGATGCACTAGACATCTCCACTACCGAACAAGTTGAGGAGGCAGAGTATTTAGAGATGATGGTCTGACACCCACAAAGGCTCTTCTCCCAACGGTGTACAAATTCTTGAAGAAGGATGCCTTAAAGATTCTCCAAACACCGAATTCCCTTCCTCCCATAGACAGTAGGATGGACAGAAAATACCAGTTGGAGAGGGAGGGAGCTGACTTTCTCTTCTCCTATCCAAAAATTGACAGCATGGCCAAAAAAGGGTACCGGTCAGCCTCTCTGGATATGCGTTGGGCTACCTTCCAGGCATATTTATTTATTTTATTTATTTTACCAGGTAAGCACGCTAGACAGTAAAGTGCCTATTTTCAGGTACGACCTGGGAGAATTACAAACATACAGGCAATAACGGTTCGGAGGCAGGATAACAGCAATTCAACAAGGTACAGTCAGGTACAGGCAGAGAAGTCTGACTGTAACCAAGTACAGTGACAAGTTAGTGGCTATCAAACACAGTACAGACAGGTATAGGCAGAGAGCTACACTCTGGTACAGGCACAGAAGAAATACAATGCAATTACAGTGTTAAGACATGGCAACTGTAGAAGGCTACCGAGGAAGCAAAACATATCAGCTGCACAATTTTGAAGTGTGCACTAGAGAACATATGCATGCACACAGTCAAGAATGGGCACAGGCACATCACTGAGGGTAGGACGTCTAAGAGCAGAGGCAGTCTGAAGCTTGTTTTAAGTAGCCCTAGAGGGAGGACCTGAAACAGCTGTGGGAGGGGCAGCTCTTACATGAGCAGGGAGGAGTTTCCAGGCTCGGGGGGGCAACACCATGAGCTGATCCCTGCAAGGGAGCAAGTTTTGGGGACCATGGGAGTGCTTTGGAGACGATGAACCTCAGCCGATAGCCAGATGTAGCAGGCTGGAGCAGATCAGCAAGTGCCGGAGGAGTGGACGATCAGATGATATCTGTAAAGTTTCCCATTACGAAGGATAGATGATTACTAGGGGAGAGCCACCCCAGCCTTGAATAGAGCTAGCAGTGATGGGTGAAACGGGGGGTTGATGGGGTAAAGCAACACACGTTGTTGTATGCGGTGTCCCATTGAGAGCCAAGATTTGGGGGCGTTCACGAAGGAGGTGAGCCCATAGCAAAGCGTGGGGAGAGAGACCCCTTTTGCCAGGGCAAGTCTGGCAGCTGGGGTGAGGCAGCTTTTTGCTCTGCCCGCTAGTCCCAGTTTACAGTTTGTGGCCTTGCAGGAGTTACGTATGTACAGGGAGAGATCCAACTGAGGGTCATGGGTTACCCCCAGGTACTTGAGTCAGCCACCAACACAGGGATGTCATCAGTACCAACGACTTTGAGATCAGCTGGGAGCGCTCTAACCTTGGCAAGAGAGCTGAACAACATGGCCTGCGTCTTCTGGAGGTTGATGACGAGCTTATTTACCTTGAGCCAGGATTGGATGTGGTTGAAATTAGAGCTGAATCTGGTGTTTGTCACCGATTATTCTGGGAGCTAGCAAGAAGCACAAGGTCATCAGCATATAGGGAGTCATGTCCGGAGGCAAGGACCGAGGGCAGCTGATTGCTAAAAAGGGAGAACAATAAGGGGCAGAGGATAGACCCCTGAGGCACCCCACAGGTTACCGGCGCTAGCCCGGAGAGGGCTTTCTGGAACCTCATGTACTGATGCCTACCTGAGAGGTAGTTGGTAAACCAGGCTAGGATGGGGGAAAGGCCGAGGGACTGGAGGACAGAGCCCAGGAGAGTGTGATCGATCAGATCAAAGGCCTTAGGTCAATGAAGACGGCCCACATGAGTTTGCTTTGGTCGGTCGTAGTTCTGATTTCTGAGGTGACCTATGCAAGGGTAGTGGAGGTACTGTGCCCTTTGCGGAACCCATGCTGCGCAGGGGAGAGGAGGCCGTAGGTTGGGAGGAAGAGCAAGCTGGGAGGCCACTACCTTTTCAAGCAGTTTGTTTACTGCAGATAGAATTGCTATGTGGCGATAGTTTGAGTATTTTGGGATCACCACGCTTGAGGACTGGGATCACACGAGCCACCTTCCATATGGCTAGGATAGACCCAGATATGAGAGAGGAGTTGAGAATGTGGGAGATTGGCTGGGCCAAGTGGGGGGGGCCCCCAGGCTGAGTAGTTTGGGCTCGAGGTTGTCATGCCCAGTGCTAGAGTGAGGGGAGAGACCAGCTAAGAGCTTCCGTGTCTCTTTGCAGGAGAAAGACTTAAAATAGAAGAGAGGGGGAGGAGGATGGGGCACAGCACCACTAGTGGGACTCGGATCATTTGTAACTGAAGGCGTGGAGGTGAAGTCATACAGGTCAGAGAACATGCTGTTGAAAGCATTGGCTATAGTTAGGGCATTGTTGCAGCTGACTCTGTTGATTAGCAAGTCTGAGACCTGGGGGCAGGCAGGAACTTGCTGCCCAGTATCAAAAGTCACTGTGGCAGTCAGTCCTGGCTATGTCCCAGAAAGCTCCCTCACCCTTGTCAGATGACCTGGCTGAAACTGCCCGGTTTGGGTTGGAGGCAGCCAAGTACCAATTCCAAATGGCTGCTGACTCCAATGACACTGCAGCCAGATGGATGGCGAATATGGTGGCACAGAGGAGGTTTGCATGGCTCAGGGCCACAAACCTTACTCAAGATGCACAGTTTAAGGCCTTGGATTTTCCTCTAGAGGGAAATTCCCTCTTTGGGGAGTCCACTGTGGCATACATGAAGAAGGTGGATGAGTATAAGGCCACTTACAGAAGCAACACTGCCAAGGAGGAGAGCTTCACCATCCACCAGGCCTTATGGAAGGGGAGGCCGGGGCAGGTCCTTTTATTCCAAGCCCTTCTTCCAGCCAGTGGCCTTACCCCAGTACCAGCAGTATCCACAACAGGGATACTCCAGGGGCAGGGGAAGGAGGGTCTCAAGGCGAGGGTCCCAAGCTCAGCCTCAGCTGTAGTCAAAATAGACCCCCTGAGCCACAGGCCGCTTCCTCCCCACCTGTGGGAGACAGACTGTCTCACTTCCTCCATGCCTGGCTGAACATCACCACAGACAAGTGGATCCTGGAGGTAGTGGGTCAGGGTCTGTCTCTGGAATGCAAATCCCGCCCCCCCCTTCTCAGAAAATCAGGGTATTCAGCTGTCCCTCACTAGCAGAAAAAACACTGCTAGAATCAGAGGTTCAAAACCTGCTACAGCTGAAAGCAGTAGAACCAGTTCCAAAGTCTCTGAGGGGAAGGGGCTTTTATTCCAGATACTTCCTAACCACAAAGAAATGTGGGGAGTGGTGGCCTGTTCTCGATCTCTGAGCTTTAAACAAGCATCTAAAGAAACAAAAATTCAAAATGGTAACTTTAGCTGTGATTTTGTCAATGCTTCAAAAGAAAGACTGGTTGGCATCACTGGACTTAAAGGATGCCTACTTCCACATCCTCATAAGGGATTCTTACCGGAGATCTCTCCGATTCATACTCCCTTCAGGTCACTACCAGTTTTCTACCCTGCCTTTTGGCCTTTCTTCGACCCCAAGGATATTCACAAAATGTCTGGCTGCTGTAGTAGCACATCTTCAGAGACAAGGTATCACTATTTTCCCTTATCTGGACTACTGGTTAGTGGTGGGAAGATCTCTCCACTGAGTGTACAGCAGGATTTAAAAGCTACCCAGGACCTCCAAGAGTCTCTGGGTTTTCTAATCGATCACAAAAAGTCTGCCTTCACCCCTACACAGGTGTTGCAGTTCATAGGAGTGGAAGTAAATACCTTACAGGCCAGAGCCTATATGCCTCTGGAGAGACCCCACTTGCATACTGTGTGACCCTGAGCAAGTCACTTAACTTCCCTCTGCTCCCAGGTTGCACCTGTAAACAAGCTTTCAGCTTAGTGTGTCTCACCTGGTTAAACAATTAGAAAAGAGTACAAAGTCATCAGTCCATGGCAGATTCCTTCAGGTTACACAAACCAAAAACTGCAAGACAGTTTCTCCAGCTACTGGGTCTTATGGCTGCTGCCATAGGCACAGTGCTGGGTTCCAGATTCCACATGAGGGACATCCAGTTCCACCTCAGGGCTCAATGGTATCAGAAAAAAATGCTTTTTCAAAACTCATTCCAGTAACAAGGGCACTGTTACAGTCCCTCCTGTGGTGGAAAGAGGAATCAAACTTAAGACACGGAATCCCTATTCAGGAGAGTCCCTCAGTAGTTCTCACAACAGATGCATCCCTGTTGGGCTGGGGCCCCCATCTAGGGCAGCACACCACAGAGGATACCTGGTCAGCTGCAGAGTCCCTTTAGCACATAAACATGCTGGAACTCTGAGCAGTTTTTCTAGCTCTATGAGCCTTCTCTCCTCTAGTACAGAACAAGGTGGTACAGATCAGACAATACCACCACAATGTATTACATAAACAAGCAGGGAGGCACTAGGTCAGGCCTCCTTTGCACAGAAGCCATACGTATCTGGACTGTAGCCTACTCTCTGGGAATATCCCTGCAGGCAATTCATTTGCCAGGGAAAGACAGCATCCTGGCAGATGCCTTGAGTCGAATCAACCAGGCCCATCACGAATGGACCCTGAACACAAGGGTGGTACAGTTTATTTTGAGGAGGTGGGGCACTCCACAAGTGGACTTGTTCACATCCTGCCAGAACCACCACCTGCCCCGGTACTGTTGCAAACCACCAAATCAGGGCACACTTCATCTGGATGCTCTGACCTTGGATTGGTCAGGAAAGTTCCTATATGCTTTCCCTCCTTTTCCTCTGGTTCACAGGGTACTGCTCAAGCTCGGATCCCATGCAGCATCACTGATCTTGATAGCTCCAGATTGGCCAAGGCAGCCATGGTACTCTCTTCTGCTCTCCATGTCTGTCATAAAACTGATACACCTCCCATGGAGGCACAACCTACTGACTTCCAACCAGGGAACTCTGTTGTACCCGAATCTCAAGTCCCTCAACCTCAAGGCCTGGCTCTTGAGTACATAGAATATGCAAAATGGAACCTCTCTCACTCTGTCTTAAGCATTTTAAAAGCTTGCAGAAAACCTTCTACTATGAAAACCTATTCTTCTAAATGGAAAAGGTTTTCACTTTGGTGCTCTAATAGATCGCTGATACCAGGCCAGACTGGAAACTCAGTTGTCCTGGATTATCTCTCCCACTTACATTCCTCTGGTTTGCAGCCCAGCTCTCTGAAGGTTCATTTGGCAGCTGTCTCTGCTTACCTCTCTGCCCAGGGCAAGGGTAACCTTCGCTTCGGGTCCTATCTTTAAAAGACTCTTCAAAGGTCTGAATCATCTACATCCCCCTCACAGGGCACCAGTGCCAGCTTGGGATTTGAATGTGTGTATTGCTAAACTCATGGGCTCCCCCTTTGAACCCATGGCTACAGCTCATGTAAAATGTCACTTGGGAAACAGTTTTTCTTGTGGCAGTGACTTATGCAAGAAAGATTAGTGAGCTTCAGGCTCTCTGTATAGATCAGGACTATATCTCTTTTCATAGGGAAAAGGTAGTCATTAGGACAAACAGAAAATTTCTTCCCAAAGTAGTCTCTGACTTCCACTTATAGTCCATCGCTTTCCGTGTCTTTTTTACTGATCATGCTACTTCTGGTGAAAGAAGACTTCACAGTCTGGATGTGAAAAGGGTTCTGTTACTACTTGACAGCCACGAAAGACCATAGACAGGACAGCAAACATTTGTTCCTGACCTGTGGGGATGTGGTAAAAGGTAATCCAGCCTCTAAACGGTCCATTTCTCAATGGATAGTCCAGTGTATACAGTTCTGTTACACAAAAGCTGGTAAGGAGCCCCCATCAGGACTGAGGACCCATTCCACAAGAGGGACAGTTGCTACCTTAGCAGCTGCCAGAGATGCTCCATTAGTGGACATTTGTAAAGCCGCTACCTGGAAGACTACACTCCTTTACAAAGCATTACAATCTAGATATTCTGTCTAGGAGTGATGCTAGGTTTGGCACAGCAGTCCTGCAAAATCTGTTTCCAAGATAAGTTCTGTGCCCACCTCTAGTGATACTGCTTGGTAGTCTGCATAAAGTTAGGAATATTCTGAGCATTACTGGGGTTAGAAGAAAAAAATTACTTACCATAGTAATCTTCTTTCTTCCCAGTCATGCCCAGATAGTCATAACTTCCCCTACCTCCCTTTCCAGCACTTCAGCCTCTGCACTCCACATGCTGGGTGCCACCATTGTCACTATACACCCTAGGAGTGTTTTTTACCCTGCACCTCTCTCTAGTTTGGGTGAACAGGGTTCATTGTGTTTCTACCTTTTTTGGTATTTCTCTGGCATTTTGTTATAACTTTGTCGATTTCTCCAGTTGGAGTTTTTATAATTTTTTACAAATTTATATTGCGAAACCCCCAATTTTAATAAAAATTTGGTAGTACTATATTACTCTGGGCCTACTTCCTAGGCTCCTTTATAAAATCTGAAGAGGTTTAGAACACAGGCAGTTAGTAGAGGCAGTGTTTGAAAGATGCGCACATGCTAAGTGCTCCATCATTTGCATGCGTTCTGTCTCTCCTGGAAGTCCAACCCTCCAGGCTTACTGCATAAAGTTATGAATATCTGAGCATCACTGGGAAGAAAGATTACTATGGTAAGTAATTTTTTTTCTTTTCCCCCGTCCCCCAGGATGCATCGGGAAACAAGTTGATGCCAGCTCAGTATAACTTTTCCTGGTAAAACATTTGAAATACTGTACAGGACAATTAATTCACTGCCCTTAAATTTCACTGTTTTGTCGGCTCCAACATTTACACGGCAGTTTAATTTAGCTGAAGTGCAACGGCAAGCTAACTTGTCAATGGTAGTATATATTTTCACTGGCATATAATTTTCACTAGATTTTCAAACTAGTGAATATAGCAAAAATTTTGTTCCCGTGAAAAATAGGTCCTCTACAGTAGTTTTGTGTAGAGGGACCACGTTGGGCTGCCTCCAGTCCTCTGGAACTACCCTCTATCTCTACTGAGTTGCTGCATAGCATTGCCAGAGGGGCAGCTAGCAGGCACCATGCTTGGTTCTTTTAGGACCCTTGGGTATATCCTGTCCTGCCCATATTTCATGTTTTTTCTCTCTTATTTTCCTCCCCTGGTCTTGGTGGCATCCTACTCCAGACTTGTCACCGATACGTCTTTGGGACTTGCAGGTTAACCACCTATGTGTCTTGCTGGGAGGGTTTTACGGTGTCTTGAGGGGGTCACCATCCTAGAAGGACAAGAGTAGCTCTCCGTCCCCCCAGCTGCTGGAGGTCTGCCTCTGAGCAAGTAAGGGGACTACTGACAAATATTGGATCTTCTTGACTCAGAACAGGAAGATCAGGAGCTTAAAGGGCACAGAGGTACTGGGTCCAGTCCTTTTTAATGTCTTTATAAGTGACATTGCAGAGGGACTGGAAGGAAAAGTATGCCTCTTTGCAGATGAGACAAAGATCTGCAACCGGGTTGATACAAAAGGAGGTGTAGAAAAGGATGAGAAGGGACTTGGCAAGGTTGGAGGAATGGTCAGAAGTATGACAGCTTGGATTCAGTGCAAAGTGCAAATTAATGCACCTGTTAAACAGAAACCCAGGGGAAGATTACACAGTTTAGGGGGGAGTAGCAAAAACAACAAAAATGGAAAGGGACCGGGGGTAATCATATCAGATGACCTTAAGGTTTGCAAGCAATGTTAGAAGGCAGTAGGAAGGGCTGGGGGATACTGGGATGTATAGGGAGAGGCATCACCAGCAGAAAACTGGAAGTTGTTATCCCTTTGTACAGACAGTTGGTGAGACCCCATCTGGAGTACTGTGTCCAGTTCTGGAGACCCCATCTCCGCAAAGACATAGACAGAATAGAGGCAGTCGAGAGGAGAGCAACTAAAATGGTGTAGGGTCTGCAAGAGAAGCCATATGAGGAGAGATTAAAGGAGCTTAATATGTATACCCTTGAGGAAAGGAGGGAGAGGGGAAACATGATAGATGCTTTAAGTACCTCAGTGGAATCAACAAAGTCCAAGAGGGTAGCATCTTTCAGAAAAAGAGATGTGCAAGAACAAGGGACACAATTTGAAGATTGGGGGGTCGGGGCACTGTGAGAAGTATTTTTCACAGAGAGGGTGGTGTACGCATGGAACAGCCTTCCTGAGGAGGTTGTGGGGTCTAAACTGGGGGAGAATTCAAGAACACATGGGACAGACATAAGGCAATTTTTGTTGTGGGGTAGGAAGAAATAGGCTGTTGGTTAATTAGGATCTGCAGCTTATCCTATAGGTAGGGAAATGGGCAGACTAGGTGGGCCAGGCGGTCCTTATCTGCTGTCAGTCTGTTTCTATGTTCTATGATGCTGGGTGGGCTCGGGATATTTTTTGTTTGTCCTCAAGGCATTGTGCATTCAGTTACATACTTGAGGTGCTCGATGTGCTGTATCTGACAACATCCTCCCCACTCACGCTCCCCCAGTGTTGGTGGCATCCAGCCTCCGCTAGATGGTGGTCAAGTGGCAGAACCTTGGACCCCCCAACCCCGGAGTGAGGAGGGCTTTCATAGGAGCCTCAGTGCTTCCCTCTCCTGAGTAACCAGCGTGGCTGGTGGTGTGGTGTCTGGTGCTACAGCCTGCTGTGCTGGCCTGTAGTTTGAGGATATGTAATCAAACATTTGTGAACACTAGAAACGAGTCCTTCTATAAGACATTCAGTAGCAAGGTTTTTGTGTGTGTGTGTGTGTGTTAGCATTGGTTTACTAGTCTATGGTATAGTACAAATTGCCCCCTACTGTCGCAGTCCACCCTGTACTTGCCTCTGCTGGCTAGTGTGGAAAATTGCAGCGAAAGTTGCTGCTCTTCACTTCCAGGAGCAGTCTTCTTCATCGGAAGTTATACTATGTCTGCTTCTGCTGATTCAGGTCTCGTAACTGCCGTCATTGGGAACTGCCTTCTCTTGGGAGTACTGATTGGCTTCCTACTGCGTGTTGTGGGCAGGGTTTGAGGGGTGCATAAGTGGAGGTAAGGGGCTAAGCTCCCTGTGAGGAAGGGCATGGGTCACCAGACATTCATCCCCCTTCCTCAGCTGACCAAAGAAGTGTTCCTGGTTGTGGAAGCAGTCATGTGACCATGATCATCAGGGTGGAGGACAGCGTGAAGCAGAGAGGCTAAAATTAGGGAGAAATGAACACCTTTGAACTGCCGACTCAATTTAAACTGCTTGCGGGCAGAATCCATGCTAGCTTTTCTTTTTTTCTCTTTTTTTGTAAATACTTTTTCTACTAAAAATATATATGCATCATGACAAATGAACAGTACAGTGTGAAGTAGACAAAATCCCTGGTTGGCCACTACTGTGGGCTAGTAATTTTTTATTTTACTTCCTACTTTCCCCTTCAGTTTCTGTCTTTACCAGCTGAAGGAAGCAGTCATCTTTATGGTCCAGATTGCTTCTAGACTTGGCAGAAACAAACAAAAAAAAAAAAAAACAACCCAGTAAGGAACTAATTGTTAAAGCAGTTAAAAGCTATTCTTAAACTGTTTATTGTGGAGATTTTTTTTTTTTTTTTTTTTAAATATCCTCTTTATTTAGGTTTTAAAAACATATATACATACACACATGTCATCCAGATCTGGGTTTTGCATTTCATTAATACAGTACAGTAATTCAGCCTAAGTACATTATGCTATTGCTCTACATGGAGGGGAAGAAAATATGGTTTTTTAATATCATTTGTACCTTTCCAGTGGTTAGATCACCAACAATGTCGCCCGGCCATAGGATATGAGGGGGGAGGCCAGTCCATTGGCCTAAAGTCCTCCTAGGCTACTCCCAGGTGGAAAAGTTCGAGCATAATCCACAGGTGTCATATATTGTACTAGTACAACAATTCATTGTTAGTACATTCAGTTCTTCAGACAACCAGTACATGTCAGTCTTAAGGAAGACCCCTAAGCTAGTCTGGGCGCCATATTCCATGAGTAGGCTGTGGAGAGACTGTCTCGGCAAGTTGAAGCTCAGAAGGAAATATAGAAATGTCGATAGGAAAGACTCAAGTGCATTGATTGATTGATTTATTTGAAGATATTTTTTTATGGGCTGGCCTGTTACAGGTTTGTTTTGCAATAGGGTCTTCCCTAAGATGGCTAACATTCACAAAGGCAGTCAACACAGATTACAGTACAAATTCCACAAAACACACTTATACAAGGTATTTTTATTGTCTGCCATGAATCCTAGTTTAAACAGTACTAATCAAACGTTTGAGGCCTTTGTTTAATGCTGCTGTCTCTTCCCGAGTCTAAACAGATGAAATTGGCTGCTGGCAATAAATGATCTCATATCCTGAACTGCCAGCAGCAGAGTTGGAACAGTATCTCTTCTTTTTTTTTTTTTTTTTTTTTGTTAGCAGTTCTAAGGTGTTGTCTTTTAAAATCCTAGTTACGAGTTAATTGTAGTCTTGAGTAGGAAGTGATTAAAGTGAACCACTACTAAAATGAACAGGTTCAGACTAGCAGATATCTCCGTTTTGATGTTAAATTTGTTTTGTTTTTAAGTACTTTTCTTGTGAAAGGTGCCAGCTTGGTCGTACGTTTAGACTGACACGTTCCCTGTTCCTGCTTGAGAGATAAACACATGGATGGCTACAGTGCAAGCATACCCTCACTGTAGCTAATCACTGCGTGATCGAACTCTGAGTGAGGAAGTTAAGACTCCATGCTTAAGCGGTGTGTGTGTGTGTGTGTGTGTGTGTGTGTGTGTGTGTGTGTGTGTGTGTCTGTATCTGGATATACACACACAAACACACACAGTGTGGCACATGGGCACGTGGGTACAATGTGATTCATGGGGTAGTGTGGTGCATGGGCAGTGTCTCAAGCTGCTTTACAAGCCTGAACTGCTCCATCAGTCACTAGCTGCTCTCAGAAGTGAGACAGACTGAGGTGTAGATGTATGTATGGGCCCAATCCTAGTCATTGTATTATATGCTGTAGGGCTTCAGTACAGTATAGTATCTTTGTTTATCCTCCCTTTTCTTTGTGCTAGCAGTTGTCATGACCTTATTTATCTTATTTTTTCAACTGTTGATCACCTACTTGTACCCCCACGTTCTCCCTTTCCTGGGTTGCACCCTGAAATGAGCTTTGGCTGAGTGTGCCTCTGCTAGTTACCAGGTTTAAAATAACTAAAGTGTGTGTGTGTGTGTGTGTGTGTGTGTGTGTGTGTGTGTGTGTGTGTGTGTGTGTGTGTAAATATACATGATATAAAATACGGTCACACTTGTATATTAAGGTTATGTAAGCACTTCTGTGTTCAACCCACATTTTTGCACCTTAATAACTTTGTCCCTGTTCAGCTGATTAGCATGAATTTTGGAAAGTGCAGCCTCTGTGCCAGGATCTCTTGATCCTGTAAATTTCATGTAGATCGGTTCAGGGCAAGCAAAGTTAGTGTAGTAAAAAAGACGTAAAAGTCTCTTTTTGAAAATTTGAAGATTTTTTTTTGCTACCCAATAACTAAAGAAATAGGAGGCTTTGAAACCTGAAACTTTCAGGTTTGATAGAGGTTAGTCCAGGGTGTGTGGTTTTTAGATCCCACTGTTAAGTAGTTTTTAAATTATTTAATAAAAATGTTCAATTTCTGAGCATGTGCAGTTCAAAAAAATCAACGTTCTATTCATAACTGAATTTTTGTGAAAGCAGCAGTTTGCACTGTACGACACAGCTGTCTTTAGTAAATGATAGCTGTGTCATATAGTGCAACCCCTGCTGCTGTCGCCACTCACAGGTTAGGGACGGGGCTACTGTCATTGTAGCCCTGCCAGTCTGACTGCCTTCACCTGTATCTGCACACCAGGGCCCAATCCCCGGTGGCAGTGTATTTAGTTATTTGTATAATCAAACACTGTGATGCCTACCCCCCCCCCCAGTGTCTGATGCCCCCGCAACCCATTGTTTCATGTAATTCAGCCCCCCCACACACAACTGAGTGCGACACTGGAGCCACCCCAGTGTCCGAGATGGATCAATTTATATGTATACCTGCAGAAAAACCATCCCCGACACTTTAAAAAAATAATAAATAAAAAAATGTAAACCTGAAAAAAAACCAGTCCCTCATAGTCACCGCCTTCCCCCTCCCCATCGCCATCTTCCCACTGAGCGCTCATCAGTGCACACACACCCTTACCCTATACTTACCTGCTGGGGTTGTGTGCTGTCATCCTCTGTGGACCAGAATATGTCTGCACTCTTCAAAGCCAAACCGCAAACTGAGGAATAAAACTTAGTACCGTATAACCGTACCAGAGGAGGGCAACCAAAATGATTTTGGGCTTGGGGGACAGGACCTATGGGGAGAGGCTTGAAGAGCTAAATATGTACACATTGGAAGAGAGAAGGGACTGGGGGGACATGATAGAGGTCTTCAGGTACATGAAGGTAAATAGGGGAGGAGCAGTCGGGGTGCTTCGAAGGAAGGAGGAGGGGGCAACTAGAGGGCATGGGTGGAAGCTGGAGGGGGAAGATTCAGGGGAGAAAGGAGGAGGTGCTACTTCACTGAGGGTGGTGGAGCCATGGAATGCGCTGCCCAGGGGGCTGGTGGAGGCAGAGACGGTGGAGAGGTTCAAGAGGGGGTGGGACAGGTACAGGGGAAGGGTTCTGGAAGCAAAATCCAGTGCAGGGAGAATATCTGGAACTGGGAAGGGAGAAGCCAGAGAAGGCGAGGGGGGCAGCAAGGTCAGCTCCCAGGGTGGGGGCTGACCAAACGAGCAGACATGAAAGGCAATTGGGCCTATTTTGCTGGCATTTTAGTATGTTAGCATAATGTATTTGGTGGATTGGAGCCAGTTGCACTGTGCAGCACAGCTGCCGTTTACTAAAGGATAGCTGTGTCGAATAGTGCAAACTGTACAACACAGTTGTCATTTACTAACGACAGCTGTCGTATAGTTGAACTGGCTAATATCCACCAAATACATTATATGGCATAAGTTGCGGTGCTGGACCCCTTCCTCTCCCAGCCAATTGTTTTAAAGAGCAACTGTCATCATAGTTGTACCTGCTTCTTGTTTTCTTATGTGTCGCCAGCAGCATCCCCTCGCGTTTCGCTAGGTTCATGGTTTTTATTTAATCCTTTGTTTAAAATCTGCATTTTTTTTGTTTAGATCATGACCGCGCACCCTGTACAGACGTGAAGACTTGTGCATGCTTGTGCATCATGATGCAAAGTTGGGGGAAACTTCCGCACAGCGCTTCAGCAGTCTGCGCAGTACCTTTACCACTGTCCGTAAGGGCAGTACCTTAGGGAAAAGCTGTGAATTTTGACTGTCCGACTGATGGATTTAATGTAAATGCTACACTAATAGAATTATGTTTTCGTGACTTTCTGCTACATACAGTTTTTTGTTGCAATAAATAGAAAGCTCAATTTCGTGGTATTTGTTGAGGGGGAGGGGATCAACTGTGAAACTCTTTATATTCAAGGGAGGGGAAGATGTCTGAATACTGTTGAAAGAGACAGTGTCCTTCAGTAACTGGCCATCACCGAGTGTCGTGTAATGAATGAGACAACAGTACTGTCCATCTCCAGGGGTACCAGAGACGTGGGAGACACATGAGTGAGAAGTGTCTTGGTGGTGGTCTACCAGCAAATGTTCATGTAACGATAGTAAATTTGGGTTGGGGGGTGTTAAAGTGGGAAATATTTCATTAGTATTATGCTAGCCACTGTAACTTGTATGCTAGCCATTACGGTGGCATACTGAAATGGGAAGTGACTCAGTAGCATTGAGCTACTCCATTTGAAATATTGACCACATCGTGGGAGGAGTGTACATTGAAAGTTGTATTAGAACTGTTGTGCTGCTTAATGACACTGAAATGTTAGCGAGCACTTGGAGTCAGGTGTACAAAAGTGTCCTTGTTCCACAACACAGAAGTTAACTTTATTATTATTATTATTATTATTACTATTGTTATTACAGGGTTAGAACAGAGTTGATGATTACCTAACAAAACATACAGAAAGCTTTATTTAGGGCTGTGTAAATAAAGGACTACAGGAAATAAATAGTATATTACTCCACATCAGTATGACACTGGGGAGCCCCTGTTAACGTAGTACCTGCAAAAAAAAAAGAAAACCATCCTCGACATCCCCCTTCCCCATCCCTCCCACTGATCACCCACCACCCCAACCCCTTACCCTATACTTACTTCCAGAGGTCGGCCTATGTGATCTTCTGTGGACCGGGACATGTCTGCACTCTTCAAAGCCGAACCACAAACTGAGGAGTAACCGTATAACGTATTTCAATGGCATTTTGAACTTCTGCTGATATCTCTGCAATTTTTTTCACCAGATTTTCAGCATGGCCTTTTTGGGACCCCACCTCATGAAGACTGTCACTGACATTTCGTTAATTGGACCTGGAAGGGGATTTTGCAGTTGCTGCATGAAATCACTTTTTAGGACAGATTAACGAAATGACAGTGCCAGTGTTCATGAGCTAGAATCCCAAAAAGCCCATGTTGAAAATTTGGTGAAGAAATAATGGCTGTGTTACAACTGTGCATTGGTCATTTTCTTTTTTCTATATGTAGTTTTATGGTGTGTTCTATTTTTTTTTTTCTTTCTCCTCGTAACCTAGCCCCCCACCTCAGATGTGCATGCATGCGGAGGCGTACATACACCGCGTCTCGAGGTATCCGCCCGCTGTATGTTGCCCCTGCTTATGCTGACCACTGGCCTCCACTGGGTGGGAGAGCAGATTACCACCCCCGGGAAGGAGAGCTGCCTTCTGGCTGCTCAGTGCACTCAACCCCCGATGACTCAAGTCATTTCCCGAACCTGGGTTGCCAGCATGGCGTGAGGTAAGGCATCCAGCACCTCAGCGCCACCGGGCTGGCCCATTGGTCATTTTCTGTGCAGGCACATAACTTTGGTAAGTTACAATATTTTGACTCCAAATTTTCAACATAGCCATTTTTTCAGACCACCTCATGAAGAGTACAGCTGTCATTTTTCACATCATGTCCGAAATGTGCTTTCGCACTGTGGCACAGATTGGTGTTTACAGCATGGATTTGAACATTTTCAGCTATGGGGTTTACAAGGTGGGGTCATAAGACTGATGAAAGTTTTCGGGTCAAAATATTAGAAAAACTGAATTTATTAAGTAACATTGTTTGCAGGCATGTCCATTGCACCCCTTGGGAACACACTGCCTTAGTGTGCCAGTGAGCAGAGTTCAGGTGGGAACTCGGTGAGCCGATTTACTGGGACAAGGCTGATGGGGAAGGTGCTGCAGCGTACAGCACCAGTCACGGCATGGGTAGGGATGTAGCAGGGTTTTGGCGCAGATGCCACACTGTGGTGGGTCAGGGAACTTCACCTACAAGGTATTGGCATGCGTTCCGGGGTCTACTCTGTCCTTGCAGTGCATCATGACTGCCTCCAATATTGTATTTATCTCATTTTATGAGGTTACAGTTCCACTGTCACAAAAAGAAGGGAAATTCTTTGCAACAACTACATTAATACACACATTTGCATTTTACAACTCTAAGTGCACAAAGCCAGGAAATGAAAAAAACATTATGGATTTGGGTATCCGGAGTATTGGGGAATCAGTGGTGGGGCCTTACTTGGGTTGTCAACCCTAATGCCCACCCCTACCCTGGATCAGACGAGGTCAGTATGGGCCCAGTGTGGAGAGATCTCTGGCAGATTATGTTGACCATACTGTATCACAGTGAAGCACTAGGTTGGAGCTGCATCTTGTGCTTTGGACAGGAGGCTATGGGCCAGGGGTGGCATTGGTTGTATATCAAGAACCCACCACTAAATCCTGTCTCCAGTGCAAATCTGTATTCATTTTTCTGTCTTTATACGCACCGCTATAACCCTAATGTCTGCATTCATAGTTTTTGCGAAGAATATATAATTTCTCTCTATATTATGCTCATTGCAAAAAACTTAGTTAATGCACCATTAAGGTTGAAGCCTAAAAAGTAGGGAAATGTGATCTTAGGGTTCCCAAGCATAAGACTCTGCCCCTACCCTCGGCTTCCAACCTGAACACCCCACCCTCACCCTCGGCTTCCAACCCTAAGTCCCACCTCCACCCTGCATGCAGGAACAGGTGTGAGGGGTGTGCCTTGGGGTTGCTGGTTGGGTGTATCCACATAGGGACCAGAAATGCATGCAGCATTGTGGCAGTCCACTACTGCAGCTGCTCGGAATGCTCTGGGACATGCCTTGACTGATCATTTGGCAACTCGTCAGCAACTCTACCCTCGTCACAGCAGAATACTTGGAGGAAATGGGTCTTTAGACACTTCATAACATTTGGCAAGAGAATGAACACAATGCCTGGTTTATAGCATAATGAACAAATAGCACAGTTCCCCACTACTGTCTGCTACACAAGTGTTTATGTGTAGCACCCACATCACATGCTTCTGATGTCACATACTAGTGACTGTACATTTCCTTATTAAATGACAGTACTACTTTCCTACCGCTGCTCAGATTTTAGTTTTCCCCCCACAGCAGTTGATACACAAACATGTTTTAATAAAAACAAGGCACTGCGTCAGCATGTGGTCTAAAAGCAAAAAAAAAAGGTTATATTAAATGCACGCTAAAAATAGAAAATAGTTAAAAATCTATGTTTCAATCTTGGGTCTTCTTCAGGAAATATCTAAAAAAAGAAAAAACAAAACGACTAACTTTGTTGTGTTCTCTTTTAAATATTTCCTGAAGAAGACCTAAGATTGAAACATAGATTTTTAACTCTATTTTCTATTTTCAGTCTGCATTTAATGTAACCACATTTTAATAGTTTCCCTGGTTATTTAAAAAAAAAAAAAAAAAAAAAGAGATGGTGACTGAACTGCTGTACCTTTGCCTTCCGCCCACACCCCAGCAAGTAGAGCTCCGTTCCATTTCAAAGCCTACTGCAGATTGAGTTTACTAGATTAGAAGGTGTGTTCAGGGAGGGGCAACTGGGGGAAAAGTAGGTCACTGGGTCAGAGTTTAGAATGAAGCAATACGAGGGCGTTCTCTCATCACTAGTAGCATATGAAGTGAACTTCTCTCTGGGAAATGGGGAGTGCCCTTTTTTTTTTTTTTATTATAAAGCCCTTGGCTCTCGTTAGGCCAAACAGATGCCTGTTTTCAATTGAAGGAAGGAAATGTTTTTTAGTGCTTCTGAAAGAAAATGGAATGTTGTGGTTTGCTGTGGCTTTCTGTTTTCCACCCTCCATAATCTTTTAGTTTTTAAAAGTGGTTATTTAAAAACAGATTTAGAACCGTGACATGTGTTATATAAATTTGGACAAAAGGCCTGAGCCCTATCATTTTCTGCTTGTCCTTGTAAAGCCTTTGCAGAGCATAAACCTTTCATTACACAGCACATTATGTAGGTTAAGGGTGTTGGTGAGTCATCTTTCGGGTAGTATTACATAGCCTTGATCTGTGGTGCTGAATTCCGCACTTGCCCATGCAGAATAGTACTTTGAAAGGGGCTGCTCGAATTTGTATTTGTAAATGATTGCAGATGTCGTAGGGCATTTTTATTTGAAATGGTTGCGTTTCAGTAAGTTGTGGGTATTTATTTAGAGAGAAAATAACACTTTGGATTATTGAGATAGTAGGATTTTAAGGTATGGAAATGTTACCTGCATGAAATAATTTGCAGAATTCTTGATTTTTTTTTTTTAACTTTCTATTTGTTTTCATAGAGAAACAATACAGAAACCTTCCTCATCATGTAAGATATTAACCAACAGTGTAGCAGCCATTGCCGTTAAGGAAATGTAGGGAGCATACACTATATATCTTACAATCAAGTACAATGGTGGTGGTGGTGGGGGGGGGGAATCAGTCCCAAGAAGTGCAGGCTGCTTCTGCAGCAAAGGGTTACATCTAAAATGGGAGACTACTTAGGAACATATCCGCACTAACAAAAGTGCGAGTAACTAGTCCATGTTTAGTTTCAGACAAAAAAAGTACTTCTGTTCCGCACCTCACATCACAGCCTCATTATATAGGAACAAACAGATTATTACCAACAGTTTAAACCCTTATACATAATACCATATTTAATAGGTAGCATAAAACACACCCATTGGAGAATGTAGGAAAATACAGAGTACAAAGTTAGGGCAGAGGTAAACATCGGGGGGGGGGGGGCACTGCTACATAAACGTTCAAGTACTTACACTAAAATCCTGTCACTGCAGCTTACTCCAAAAAAATTCCTCTGCTATGCAGTCTAGGTACCCCAGCAGAAGTATATTATAGAATAATCTTGAAATTTTAAGGCTCAACAAAGTCTCAGCGGGTAGTTAACAAGGAAGTAAGGTCTGTAGCAGGCGTATTGCCAAGTAAAAATACTCATCCTTCATCTCACGCCAACTCTTCAGCTGTGGCCCCTGGAGCTTGTCGAGTTGAGAATTAGGCCTCTGTCTTCTCAGTCCACCTTCCAGCATCTTTCAGGTTGGAAAATTGCCAAAATTTACCACCATAAATTATTTGTAGGCTCGCAGGAAGCAAGAAATAGTGGACAATACTGAGGGATCTAAGCTTTTGCCATACGGCATCAAACTGCATTCTTTTTGCATGTGTCCAAAAGGATAAGTTCGGGAAAAACTTGGCGTCCTGATCCTGTATTGTTGTCAGGTACTACGCTCTGGCTGCAGCAAGGAGAATATCATGGACATCGCATCCTGTAGTCCGCAGTAGAATATTGCTTGGTTGGGCTTTAGAAGCCGATCTGACATGGGGATTAATTCTGTGTGCTAGATGCAGATGGGTCCAGTTGAAATCAGCCGGAACCTAAAGCATCTCCATCAACCAGTGCTTCAGAAAACTTAGGGTCTGGGTCCCCTCAACTCCTTCTGGTACCCCAACAAGACACAGATTGCCAGCCTTGATCTTGTTTTCGAGGATCTTGAGCTTCCCCGAAGTTGGTTGTTTTCTTTCATAAGCTCCGCTGCCGTAGCTTGCAGGCCTAGGGACCTAAAAAAAACAGTCACTGCACTCGCCTCTGCACCAAAGTTTAAAACAAGATGATCAAGCATAAATATAATTGAAGCAACATCTTGTTTGTTTGTGCAGCCAGCAGACAAACATACGACACAGCAGGGTCAGGGAGGAGAAAAAAATGCCCTCTGATGTCTCACCTGCAAGAGGCTTTTTTCAAAGATAGTGCCCCCCATAGTGCACTTAACATTTATATAACGCCTATCATCACATGACCATAAACATTTAAAGTGACAAGTGCAAATATACTGTGCAAAACATCTAAATTTCTAAGGAGTCTTAAATAACACACTTTCAAAATTGTGCAATAAAGTGCCAATTTATTAAAAAAAAAAAAACAAAAAAAAACTTAAACATGACAACACACATACTAGAGGATCACAAATTTAATGCTCCCTCAGAATTGCCACACTGTAAACTACGCATTAGACTAGAACAAAAGTTCTTTGCAATCTAGTTAAATGTTTCTCATTGGGCAAAAAGAGTGAAGCCAAAACAAAGGAAGGTTTGCATGGAAAATCATGAACATTACTACCTTTTAAACTCTCTTTAGAAGAGATAAGTAAGGTGGGGGGAAGGGTTGCTTGAAAAAATATTTCAAAACCCTCTAGAAACCAGGCTGCTCCGAGGGGACCAGTTATTTTTCAAAATATTTAATGAAGAAACTAAGGTGAATAAACTGGGGATCAGCCCAATGCTGTATTATTTTTATCACCAATATACTACTTACTTAACTCGTCGGGGACCTCTTGTCCGACTCCACAACTGTGTCCCTCAAGTTATTTGCAAAATTGTGCAATTCAAGTTTTGTCGGTGTTTTCAGTTTTGGCGTCCGTGGTCTTCGTAGAGTTCAGCAGGGCTTGCCATGGGGGCTCACTCGATGAACCGGCCACAGTAGCCCCCGACAAATGTTCAGGCTGTAAAACTTGCTGTGCAGGAGGCGTTGAAGCCCTCGACTGCTGCTGCACATTCCTTTTATGTCCCATTATAAATTTAGTACCGTTCGATAGCTTTCAGTACAAGGGATCCAAATACAGTATACTAATTAAAGCCCACTGTTTGATCTAGCAGCTTAAAATCAAAGTCTTTAAGAAACTGCGCTGCAGAGCTCGTAAAGAGAACATCCTGCCTGGAAGCTGGCTTTGGCGCCTCCCCCTGCAGAATTCTTTATTGCAGGGTGGCTTAATTTAAATTATGAGAATGGCAATTTCTTATTTCTCACAAGTGTATACATAATCTGATCTAACACAAGGGAAGACTAGTTTGAGTTGCTTTGCCATAAAGAGCAGGTTCTTACTAGTAGTGCTTTTGCCCCCCCCCCCCCAAAACATATAAGGCAGCTTACCTGTGCCCAAATACATTGTCATAACGTTTCTTTTATGGATGTGTGGATTTTCAGTAAAAACATTTGTAATTTTTACTCTGGAGCTGAGCAGCCAGAACAGTCCCAATTTCCTGAGTCTGAGACACGCTCATAGACTCCAATGGGGGCAGTTTAAAAAAAAAAATATTTTTTTTTTTTTTTTTTATTCAGTGTCGATTTTTCACAAATGATGGCCACTGCTCAACTAACAAAGACCCAAGTAATAATTAGCAAAAAATGATGCTAAACTGTTACAGCTGATACATAGTATAAAATATACTGAAAGCTGTTTGGAGCAATGGGTAGTCTTGGTACCCAAGGCCATCATGCAGACAGCAGCACTGAGAGCTCTGCACCAATGCTTTGTGTTATGCAACGGGGAGGGGTGTGGGGGGGGGAATTAAGGTGGTTGGGGCTGGTACTGCTTTATGTGTGATTAAACACGCACATGGCACCCCACATGCTGGTACCTTGCACTGACATTGCTGGACTGAAAAGTTCTGGTTCACAGCGGGGTTCCAGTACTTTGTCACAAACCCATTGCTGGGGTCAGGCCCTCGGCTACAACAGTGACTAACCTTTAAGTGTGATTCATGAACAGGGAACAAACGGGGACACCCTCCTGTTTGTTTTGGGTCTGAGCAAACCAGTCACGAGTCCGGGGGTCAGTTATGAACCCTTTTTAGCTAGCACACCCAGGTAACCGGTCCAAATATCACACACTCTTTGAGGAAAGCAGCACAGTATACTTGGCCCAGCGGGCATACGAAATTTGCCAGCAGATAAAGGCCTAGAGGTCTATCAAGTCTGCTGGAATGTGCAGCTAGCACCCCTTATTCTGCAGCTGCCCCTTCATTAACCCTCCCCCTTGTCCTGTCCCATCCTCGTTTGAAGCAGTCCACTGTTCTACTGCATACCACTTCAGCAGGTAACGCATTCCACTGTGACCACCCTCTCTGTAAAAAAAAAAAAAAAAAAAAAATCATCTCCATCCTGAACCTTCCTCGCTCCAGTCTCATATCATGGCCCCTGGTGGCCCTCTCCTCCTTACTTTGAACAGCCCCTCTGTACCGTCTTGTTTATTCCTTTCATGTATTTAAAGGTTTCAGTCATGTCACCCTGTCTCTCCTCTCCTCCAGTGAGTACATGTTCAACTCCTTCAACCTCCTCTCATATGATAAGTCCCCAGTCCCTTGATCATCTTTGTTGCTCTCGCTGCACCCCTCCAGTAACTTAATGTCCCTCTTCAGATACGGATGCCAGTACTGCACGCAGTACTCAGGTGTGGTCTAACTAATGACCTATACAGTGGCAGAATCACCTCCTCCCTCCTCGAGGATATACCCCTTGCAATACAACCCAGCATTTTGTTGGCCTTTGCAGCTGCCTTCCTACATTGTGCCGAGTTGTTCATTGACCCTGTAATGAGCACACCCAGATCCTTCTCCTCCTCTGTCTGGGCTAGCTGCACTCCCCCTAGCTGGTAACTCCTCCTTGGGTTCTTCATCCCAAAATGCAGCATCTTGCACTTTTTGGCATTAAAGCCCAGTTGCCAGGTGTCTGACCAGGTTTCAAGCTTTGCCAGATCATCCTGCAACCCCTGCCATCCCCTTAGGTCATCCACCACCGTGCCTACCTTGGTATCATCAGCAAACAGACTGATCTTGCTCTTGATTTCCCATGATATGTCTTCAATGAATATCCCAAACAACACTGAGCCCTGTGGAACACCGCTCGTCACTGCCCTTGGGTGTGAGAGCTCCCCACCCACCACCACCCTCTGTTGCCTTCCCTGCAGCCAGTTTCCTACCCATCTCACCAGCTTTGCACCCGCCCCTGTGCCTACTAACTTCCTTCCACGTGGCACTGAGCCGAATGCCTTACTGAAGTCCAGATACAGGACATCCACTGCATGGCCCCTGTCCAGTTGCCTAGTTACCCAGTCATAGAACTCGACCAGGTTGGTTTGGCAGGATCTGCCACGTATGAAGCCATGCTGTCTGCTGTCCTGTAGTCCTTTGGCCTCTAGGAGGGCCACCAGCCTCTCCTTCAGGATAGTCTCCATTAGCTTACCCACGATGGATGTGAGGCTCACTGGTCTGTAGTTTCCCGGTTCATCCTTGGGGCCACTCTTGTGGAGGGGCACCACATGAGCCATCCTCCAGTCCTGAGGTACACACCCCAAATGTAGTGAGGCATTAAATAGGTCTGCCAAAGGTCCTGCAAGGACCTCTGCCAGCTCCTTCAGTACCCTGGGAGGATGCCATCTGGGCCTGGCGCCTTGTCCACCCTCAGTGCCTTCAAACCCTCTCGAACTCTGCTCTCCATGATTTCCCCATCTGTCACCCTCCCCCATCTGCCATTTCTCCCATGTTGGGTGTCACCCCCTTCTCTTTAGTAAATACTGAGCAGAGTACTCATTTAGTGCTTCACGCCTTGCTCGCACCCTGCTTCCACCCACCCCCTCCTTCCTAATCCTTACTATGTGGTCCTTACAGCTCCTTTTCTCCCTGATGTACTTAAAGAAGTCCTTCTCCCCTTCTTGCCTTGTGCCAGCCTGAGTTCCGTAGATGCTTTGGCTCCCCTTACTGCCCTTGTCATCTCCTTCAATTCTGTCAAGTACTCCTCCCTGTCCTCCCCCTCCCTGTTTTCTTGTACTTCCTAAAGGCAGCTCTTTTCCTCCTTACCTTTTCCATGACCTCCTTGCTCAACCAGATCGGTTTCTTAGCCCTAGCCTTCTTGCTCTGGGCTTTGCAGCAGGTTTTGGTTGCCTCCACTATCCCCAGCTTTATGAGCTCCCACCTCTGGTTAGTGTCCATACTAGATTGAATTCTGGCCAGGTACCCTTTTACCACTTCCCCTATCCTCCCAAAGTCGGCCCTCCTGAAGTCCAGCACTATTGTGCCAGTTTCCACCCCTTCCTTGCCCATATCCAGTGTGAGCCATACTGAGCGGTGGTCACTCCCTGACAGCGGTTCCTGCACTGTAAGTTCTCTCACAAAGTCCCCATTTGCCAGCACAAGGTCAAGGGTGTTTCCTAACCTGGTCGATTCACTGACCATTTGCAGCAGGAAGCTGTCCTGGAAGGCATCCAGCAGTACCTGCTCCCTTCTGTTCCTGGTTGTTGGGGTGCTCCAGTCCACTCCTGGCATGTTGAAGTCTCCCACAATCACCACACTACCCTTCTCACAGGTCCTCCTGATCTGCCCCGCTAGTTCCCTGTCTAACTCCTCCGTCTGAGATGGTGGCCTGTACACCACTCCCATTCTAAGAATCTTATTCTTGGAATCCTGGATTTGCATTCAGAGTGACTCCATACTACCCTCCTCCCCTTCCTCCCTTACACACTTCAGTCCTTCCTTCACATATAGTGCCCCCCCCCCTCCTTTCCCAATCACCCTGTCCCTACGAAATAACCTGTACCCTGGTACAGACAGGTCCCAGTCATTGCATTGGGTGGCCCATGTTTCCGTGATGGCTGCAATGTCCACCTCTCCCTCTGCCATGAGAACCTGTAACTCTGCAGTTTTCCTCCCAAGGCTCCCTAGCATTAAGGGTAACCACCTCCACCCCCATCCTGCCCTCCTTTCCTAGCATCACCAACAGTACTTGCCATTTGTCCTTTGTCACTGTTATGGGGGTAAGCTCATATGGCTTCCCAACCAACAAGCCTGGCTCACAACCCCCTTCCAACTCAATTGAGACGCTGATATTTTTTCTTACCTTGCTGGATCTTTACCCAGATCCTTGTTGGTGTCGCTGCATGAGGTGACACAAACATTTAACAGCTGTGTTAGATTATTAAGACTGTTCCACCATTCACAAACAAAGTGAGCATGTCTTGGGCAGCGTTTTAAGGAAAAACAAAATTTACAAAAATTAAAAATAGTAAATGACATGCAGAACACAGAACATATATACATTAAGGGTACAGTCAGAAAACAAATGGACAGTTATAAATAAAGCGCCTTGCACTGAGTAACTAAGCCTACCCTAGTTCCAGTTGGTAAATAAATGGAATTGAATTACCTGTTTTGGCAGAAGTGCCTCTCTTCGAGTCCAGGAACAAAAGTGTCCCTTAGAAGCCCAGAACACAAGCGTCTCTCTCTCTTTTTTTTTTTTTTGGTAAAATTTTTTTATTGAGGATGTGAATAAGCTTACAGTACATTCAGACATCGGGCATTTAACAGATGTACAGTGTTAAAATGACCTTCATACATGCTGCATTTCAGTGGAATACAAGAAATGTTAGGAGTTAGACATTAGGATAGAGTAACAGTGATATACATATAAATCAAAATGCTTATAAATGTGCGGAGTTGGTCAGTCTGGGATAAGGTCAGCTTTCACTGCCAACAGCCAAGGGCCCCAGATATCCCAGAACTGTGACACCTTGCTCATGGCACTCATTTGCGTTCTTTCAAGCAGCATGCACGTTTTTACATTCTGCATCTCTCTAGTAACTGACGGCAGCGGGGGGGCGGGGGGTGAGAGCCATCCACATTTGTGCAATGGTTCTTCTTGCATTAATAAGTGCAATAGACCAAAGAGGGTTTGACGTCCTACGACCTGGGTGTAAAGGGTCTGCTCCAAGTAACTGCTCCAGAGGGGATTTTGAAGGGCTATAGTCATTATATTATGTATTAAGTGCCAGAGGGAGCAACTTTTGGGCATGTGAGTGCTAGGTGAATGAAATCCACCCTATCAGCCGCACACTTAGGGCAGTGATGTGATTTAGCAGAGTCCATGGTATGCAACCTCAAAGGTGTTGTATAAGCTATATGTAGAAAATATAGCTGTATTTGTCGTAGTTTACTTCGGGAACAATGTTGGTAGTGGGTGCAAGCTATGTTCCACTCCTTACGAGTTATAGGCAATTGGAGGTCTTCACTCCATGTATCCTGGCTGGGATTGGGCTTGTAAGGAAGGGCTCCATACAGCATGTTGTAGTATATGGACATGGGTTTGCTCCCAGGTTGGGGATAGAACATTTCTTCTAAGGGGGAGGGTGGAGTCCACCCATTTGCAGGGGTGAGTGTGGTTCCACACTGCTGACTAATTGTCATGTATAGAAAAAAGTCTCCCACCGGAATACTCCACTCCTGACAAATTTTGTGTGAAGGTTTTTGCAGTACCCCATCATACAACTGATTAACTATAAGAAGACCTTTCTTCCTCCATACCCATAACCTTTGAATCATCATTGTGGAACATTTTCCCCTAGATTGCATGGAATCGAGCAAACTAAGGTTTGGGGAGATCTTATCTGTGTCAGTCTTCACCATTCATCACCTTTGGGTACATGGCCAGAGGTCATGACCCCGCGGGATCCTTTTTTTTTTTTGTAAGGTAGGTGGAGCTGACGCACCATCGGCACCACCCTCGAGGCCGATGCATTGTGTGGCGCTTGCGGGTTGGCCATTAGGCGCTGTCGACTCCGCCTGCCTGCCAGGTCGTCTCCCACCATGGAGGTCACCTCATGGGAAGCCAGATCCAATCTGAGGCCTACTGCCTACGCAGTTTGTTCTCCAGCTATGTCTCGTGCCACAGTCAGGTGCCGTGTCCTGCTGGTTCTAGTTGCCTTACTCGACGTCGCTGGTAAGATCTTTCCATATATTTCATTCTTGGCGACGTAGAGTCTGTTTTGGGTTTTTTTTCTTCTTAGGTCATGTCTGGGTCGGCGGGCAAGAAGACTTTGAAGACTGGACGGCCCTCCATGCGATGGTGCCCTTGTGACTGTAAATTTTCCGTCACCGTCCAGCACGACCATTGCCTTGCGTGTCTTGGCCCGCTTCACGACATGGATTTGTGTGCCTGTTTCTCCATGGACCGGCGGGTCATTGAACAATGCACATGGAAAGTGGGGTGAGCTCCGCCGACTTTGAAGTCCGGTGCTGCACTCGTCCAGACTGGCTTCATTACTCTCTGCCTTTCCTCCAGGTCCTCTCCTGGTTCTGCATGGACCGAGGAGGAGGAAGCTTAGTTACTAGTAGCCTGGCCGTTGCGAAACTCCTTGGCGGTGGGAGGCCCGTCCGGCCTCTTCGGAGCAGGTGGGGGCGCCGCCCGCGGCATTCGCCCCTTCAGGGTGAAGGCTCTCGAGTGTCCGGACCAGCGGTTTGCAAGGCCTGGGTCGGTGCCGTCCTTGGCGCCCGTTGGTGCTGTTCGCGGCCCTGACAGAGCCATGGGCCTGACAGAGCACGTCGTCGGTGCAGGTTTGTTCGCAGCGGCACCATGGCTGCTGTTGGGCGCGAGGGGAGTTTCTACGGTGCCGTCTTTGTCTGCATCTCTCCTGGCGCGAGGTTGAGCCGCGGCACTGTGGGGCGTCTGATTCTGTTAGGCGCCGTCTCAGCTGCATTGGCACTGTGGGGCGGATGGCACGTGGCTGGTCGAACTCTGGAGCTGCTGTTCGGGCTGGGGCCGTGCCCTCTGTGGATTCCGCTCGTGGTACTGTAGGGGGCACTTGCACTGGCTCGGGCATGGTTTAGGTTTCTGGCACCCCCTTTGGCAAGGATGGCACTGGGTGCCCTCCTACGGTCGGGCACAGGGCCTCGGCCTCTACCTCTTTGGAGGCAGAGTCGTGCTCTGAGTCAGACGAACAGTCTGACTCCTTGGGGTTGACTGTTTGGGGTGGGCAGCCCTGTAGTATCCTCGACAAGCCGGAGTCAGCCCCCTTCTGAGGTGGGGTCGGTGGCTGCTGAGACTGGGGTCAGGGGTGCTGACCAGCGGGCAGTGGTGCAGGCCACCACTGCTCTGCAGCCCAGTCTTGGTGGGTTTACTGACCCCTCAGCAGTGGTACCCCCGCCTGTGGTGTGTCTGGATCGCCCAACTTTGGGGCCGATCAGAGCACCTACGGGAGGAGAGGGTACTGTGCCCTGGATAGCTCCTTCGGGTGCTGGCCAGGGCTGTCGGCTACCTAGGCTGGCCCTCTAGAGGAGAAGGGCTGTTTCGGACTCCGGGTCGAGGGGCATGAGGTCTGCACGGCGACCTTTTTCAGGGGCCCACCCGGGCTCTGGAAGAAGCCGTAGTGCAGATCTCCGCTCTTCCTCCTCGGTCTCTTTGAGGGAGCCCCATTCTTTTGAGGTAGAGGACTGTCCTTCTGGACCTATATGGCCCTGGTTGCCTCACAGGGGGGATTCATCCCAGGCACTGCCAGTGCAGTACCGAAATGGTTGTTCAGCTGTCTGCTGTGGAGTCTTCTGGAGCACCACCTTCTTAGGGTGCTCTTGGTCCGCTCCTTAGCCCAGGTGGAGGTCAGCTGATATCTCTTCTCGGCTCTGTCCCCATCCCTCTGCCACATTCTCCTGCACTCCCAGGCATCCTTGGTCCTAGCAGGCCTCTCTCCTGGGAGCAGTTCAGGGCTGTGGCTGCTCGGTTCCAAGCTTACATTAGGGCAATGGACAGAAAGGTTTTTCAACCTCCCCCTGAGCAGCCGCCCTCTGAGCAGTTGGTGCCCTCCAACTCTTCATCCCCCTCTTCTGGGGGAGAGGAGCCTTCTGTCCACATCTCTCCAGCTGCTGATCTCGCTGAGTATCAGCGTTTCCTTGTGAGGATGTTGGAGGACTTGCACCTCACCCCTGCTACTGTAAGCAATCTAGAGCACTCGGCGCACGCCTTTCTAGGCGATTTCAGCGAGACCACCCTTGTGGTGCCTCCCTGGCCTGCTCCCTTTTGGGAGGCATTGTTGCGCTTCTGGCAGAGACCCTTCTCCAGAGTTCCTGCCCCTAGGGATCTCTGCCAGTGGTGTTGTGCCCCCCCCCCGGAGTCTCCTGGTTCCTTGCCTCCTCTGCAGTCTGGATTGATGCAGTTGGACACTCCTGATGGGCTTTGCGCCCTTCACTGTGACCGGCCCCCAGATCAAGATTCCTCGGATTTTGACTTCTGGGATAGGAGGGCTTTCTACTCGGCACAGTTGTTGTTGCTTTCCATTTCTGCACATCAGGCCCACTATGCAGCCTATGACAGGTTCTTGTGGTCCAGGCTAGGTCAACTCCTAGCCTTGTTGCCTGACACGGAGCAAACCAGAGAAGCCACTGCACACTCTGCGCATGGCCTGGAGCTAGCAAGGCACCAAGCGAAGGCATCCTATGATGCCAACGAGGTAGCTACCAGGGTTGTAGGGGCATTGATCTGCACTAGGCGGACGGCATGTCTGTGTCTTTCCCAGTTGTCACCCTTGGCCCGGTGTAGGGTGATTAACTCCGATCACCAGAGAACCTATCTCTTCTCCTGTAGAGCGAGACAACATTTGTCAGGGCAACTTCCTTCCCCCTCTGGGGGGTTCCCGTCTCACTCGCCCCACTCTTTGGCCTCTCCAGGTCCTGAAGGTTCTCCCTCTTAGTGTGCCACCCACTGAGAGCGAAGGGACTTTGTCCTTTAGGGTGTATTACACTCACTGTAACTTAATATGTATTTCGCTAAAGTCCTATTGTTGTTTTTTCATCTATTGTACTGTATGTAGTCGTCGTAACTAACTCCGGGTTGCCCCTGAAAAAGAAAGGGATCTCTGGTCTCAGTGGCTTACCTGGTTACCAAAATCTAAATAAATAAAATAAAACTCCCTTCGGGGGGCTCGGTACTCACCCAAAGGTGATGAATGGTGAAGACTGACGCAGATAAGATATCAAAATTACATACCTACTGTAATTATGATCTTTCTGTGTATCTTCACCATTCATCGCAACCCCACTCTCCATTCCCCTGGGGCTTCAGTCTCTGGGTCCGCCTCCTCTCTGTGCCCAACTTCGCCCCCTCCTTTCTTTGTTAGGAGTGGGGTAAATGGGCACATAGGGGGACAATGTTCTGGGTAGAGTGGTCAGCATGGGGAGCACTCCTTCTCTAGTGTGTTTGCTCCACCCCTGTGGGGTGGGAGTTGGTAGTTGCCCTCCATTCTCTCCTCCTCCTTGTCCCGTCCATCTTATTTTTCTTTGTCCTTAGGAATATCCTTTATTACAAAAAAAAAAAAAAAAACTATTTCCTTTTTCACCAAAATCTTTCCTTGAGAGGGTGTTAATTCTCTCTGCCCTGTCCTTCTTCCAGAATAGCCGATTCTGCTCAGATGGAGTTTTTGTCAGCCATTCTGTGCCTTGACTTTTGGCAAGAAGTCTTTGGCTACTCCTTGCAGTTCCTATACAGTCTGGAGAGGAACCAGGGTCTGGGATGTGTTAACCTTCTCCCCTCTCTTCCTACCTTCTAAATTCTTAGTCCCACCCTACCTCCCTCCTCTATTTCCAGAGATTGGGGCCCCTCCCAATACCTTTAGTTTCAGACGACTTCTTTCTGTCCTCTGTCGTTATTTCTCCTTTTAGTTTTATATCTTTTGCTTTTTCCCGTCCCTTGTACTTCCTTGTCCCACCCTCCACTTCCTTCCTCTTACCTCTCCGGCGACTCAGAACTGGCAGGCAGGTGGAGGCGACAGCGCCTAACGGCCAACCCGTGAGTGCCACGCAATGCGTTGGCCTCGAGGGCAGTGTCAATGGTGCGTCAGCTTCACCTACTTTATTTATATATATATTATATATATATATATATATATATATATATATAGATATATATATATATATATATATATATATATATAGATATATAGATATATAGATATATAGATATATAGATATATAGATATATAGATATATAGATATATAGATATATAGATATATATATGATATATATAGAATATAGATATATATATATAGATATATGATATAATATATATATATAGATATATATAGATATATATATATATCTATCTCTATCTATCTATCTCCATCTCCGGGGTCATGACCTCCGGCCGTACCCAAAGGTGAGGAATGGTGAAGATGCACAAAAGATCATAATTACGGTAGGTACATAATTTTCAGTCACCACCCCAATATCCCACCTGCCTTTGTGCCCGTCTTCAAGCCCGCAAAGTTTTTGCAGTAAAAGGGTTGCTCAAACACACCCCTCTCATGTCTCGCAGGTTTCCTACTAGTGTATCATTATGAAGATGCCCCTGCAGCATGTCCTCTTCTAGACCCAGCCAGGGACAATCCAACTCCACATTCCCAGTGGGGAGGAAGGCCAACTGGGCGGCCTAGTAATAGAGCCTAAAGTTTGGTAACCCTGCACCACCTTCTCCCCGGGTTTTCTGTAGGGTGAATCTGGAAATCTTAGCTCAACCCCCCTTGCCACAAGAACTTGTGCAGAATTGCATCTAATTGCTTGAAATGGGCCTGTGGAATTTTAATTGGGAGAGCCTGATATAGATACAGTACCATCGACAGGACAGTCATCTCAATGATCTCAGTTCTCCCCAGTAAGGAGAGAGGCAAAACAGCCCATCTTTCACAGTCTTCTGTAATCCCTGCCAGCAAAGGTTTCAGACTTAGCTGGTATAACGGCCCCACGGATGTTGAGATAACCCCCTTCCCCCAAGTATTGTATTTTGTGCACCAGTTGGAGGCGACCCCCCCCGCCCCAGTTGGGATATGAATTAGCATGATTCATAGAGCCCACAGGCATCCGCTCATGTTTGGACCAATTGACCTTGTGCACTGATATGGCTCCAGATGCTTATATCAAATGGTGAACCAGAGGCAGGTCCTCGTCAGGATGCTGGAAGTAAAGCAGTTGGTCATCCGCATACATAGCGATTTTGTGTTCCCTACCCCCTCCCCAGTAGCCTCTGATGCCCACATTAGCCCTGAAGGTGGCCCCCAGGGGTTCTAAGGATAGTACATACAGCAAAGGGGAGAGAGGGCACCCCTGTTGTGTGCCCCTGCCCAGAACAAAGGGAATCGATAATTCTCTGACCAATATTTGTGCCGATGGATTATGATACAGGGCTCCAACCCAGGAGCAGAAGGTCAGGCCAATCCCTAACCTATCCAAAGTATAAAATAAGTACCCACACTCCACACGTTCGAAAGCCTTTTCTGCAACTAATGCTACCGCTGCGGCTCCATGAGATCTTTTGGTGCGGGCCCATCCAAGTATAATATTAAGCATACGCTTAATGTTATGTTCCTCCATGTGGCCTTTCACAAAACCAGATTGGTCCTGATGTACAGTGCTCGGGAGCAACACCTCCAAGCGAGATGCAAGGGCCTTCGCCACAATTTTATAGTCTGCAGTGAGCAGTAAAATTGGTCTATAGGAGGCACACTTATTAACATCTTTACCTGGCTTAGGCAAGACTGTTATTGTTGCAGACCGTGTGGATGGGGGCAACTCACCTTTTAGCAGGCCCTCAGTAATGGCATCAAAAAGGGGGTCCACAAGTTGGCTATCAAATGCTTTATAAAAATCAATAGGGGCCTTTCCACTCTTAAGCGAACGCATTGCCTCCTTAGTATCCTGCTTGGACAGGGGTGCGTCTAACTTCACTGCTTCCTCTCCACTAATCCTGTCAAGAGGTACCTCATCAAAGAACTTTTCATATTCCTCTTGAGAGGGATTGCACTCGGAGGCATATAAAGTCTATAAAAAGTGCTAAAAGCATTACCTATTTCCTTGGTGTCCCGGACAAGTGTTCCCTGCGCGTCTTGAATTTGGCTAATTGTCTTAGCAGTCTCCTTTCTTTTCAGTTGCCATGCCAAATATTTCCCTGCCCTGTCCCCATCAAAGTAGGCACTTCAGTTAGATAAAAGTGTAGTTCTCTCCAACTGCGCATTAGACAGGGTGTTAAATCTCCATTTTAACTTCTGAACAACTGCATAGAGGTTTGAGGAGGAGTTCAGCATATGTGTGCCCTTTTGCAGGCTGCAGTCTTGCCCCGAAGGAACTCTTAATTCCCTATTTGCGTTCCTCTTAATGTGTGAGGTGAAGGAGATAGATTGCCCCCTCACAAAGGCCTTTAAAGCCTCCCAGCGGGCTGAGTGAGGGATGTCCCCTCCATGATTAAAAGTTAAAAACTCTTGTAAACTTCCCCTAATGCATGTGAGAGATTCCTTGTTCCTAAGAAGGAGGGGATCAAGCCTCCAAGCTCTAGGGCCAGGCGGGGTCCCCGCACCGCAAATATTAATGTAATGCATGGCATGGTCAGATACAAGAATGGGCAAGTATCTCCCAGATGCACTACTAGAGTGCTGGAAATGAGCAGTCTGTTATTCATGCAATTGTGTGGGAATAGAAACTATATTCTTCCCAGAGGGATAAAGGTGCCGCCAGGCATCAGTGAGATCAAAGTTCAACTGCAATGCCTCTAAGGCTTTTTGCATTCTGTGGATTTTGGTGCAGGGGTCCTATTTGATCGGTCCAGCACTGTATCCAAAACACAGTTCTAATCACGCCCCACAAGTATCCAGGGACCCTACCATCTAGCCATGTCGAGAGCCAGCCTCTGGAAAAGCTTGGGCTGTCCACATTTGGAACATAAATGGAGCCAACGAGGAACACACCTTGCGGTGACATTGACCTTCGCTAGCCCATATCGGCCCTGCTGATCCACCAGACTATCTAAGAGTTGAACTGGAGACTTCCCAGGCCTTTGAGGTAAAAGTAGAAGAGACCCAATCGGCCCCCCATAACACTTGTTTTTCTGCGCCTCAACAGGAGAGAAGTACGTTTCTTAAAACAAGATCACTGTTCCTCTGTCAGTGTACCTCTGCAACAATCCTTTTACGTTTCAGAACAGATTTAAGGCCATTAACATTCCAAGATATGAATTTAAGATCATCCCCCATCATGCCACATCAGTCTCATTCCTTTTTCTAGTCTGACATGCAGCAAACTCACATTCATATTTTCTCCTCTATTGGTCCCCACCCCCCCAACTCTGAAATGTTGCCCCCCCCCCATAAACACATAACAGCAACCCCCTACACGTACTATGGACCAATCTGCTCCTAGTTGGGGCTTAGACCCAGCACACACCAGTTTCAGCAGCATAAGGTGCAGCCATCGCAGTGCCCCACCACTCCTGTTGGTCAGTCAAAGATGATCCAACAGGTGTGACTCATAACCCCACACACTCCAACACATTCCCAAAAGGGAAACAACTTCTCTGTGCTCAGGCCTCCCAGGACTGCCCTCTCAAGCGGTAGTAGAAACCGCCAGAAGACCCACTACAAACTTGAGGCAGACATAAAGCATCGTGTATGATTCGCTTGCATCAGAGTGGGGCAACAAACTAACTATAGCAGACACCCACAGCTGAAATTTATAGTGCCAGAATATAGCACAACATTTGGTATGGCTACAACTAAGGTACAATACAAGCATAACTAGACACAAGCCAGTCTCTGTAGGATGCTGGGTACACACTGAAACCCCTGAGAATGTAGTAGTTGCACTCCACAGCGTCCAGTGATGTGATTCAGGGGGACTGCCACAAAAATATAAGTCCAGCCCGCTGCTATCTGCATCCCTAGATACGGTCGGGCTGGCGGTAAGAGCTAGCATACACATACCAATAGGCCCAGCAAGCAATGTTGGTGATATTAAGATCCAGGTAGGCTGAGGACCACGCTAGCGGGTACAATAAAGCGAGAGTTAAAGGGAACCGTTGACATGCCCCTATTGCCTCCAAACAAAATGCCACATCTGCTAGGGATCATATAGCCCCCCCCTTCTCACTGGGTAGCCCAAGCACTCAAAGGCATATGAGACCTACGAGGATCCCGCACAGGTCCATGAATCTCAAGCGTGGGTATCCCAAGTTCCTGCTCATAACCATGGCAGCGGGCGTATATCCAAGCAGGAATGGGGGTCCTAGGCTTATTAAAGCCTCGGCTCCATAGATCCTAGGGTTTATCCCTGTTACTACAGAGGCCTCATCCTGCAGAAACGCCACATTACAACATCAGTATTTGATAAGGTACCTTATTTTGCATCAAGTTGTGCTCTCTCCCTCCTGGCCTCCTCCTCTTCGGTCCATTTTTCGGCCGACCTGTGGCATGTGAAAAATTTAGGGCTCTGCCCCTGTCGTTCCACCCGTAGCCGAGCCGGATAAGTGAAGGAAAATTTCCATCCCAGATTGTATAGCCTGTTCTTGGCCTGGTTGAACTTCTGGTGCTGAGCTTGCAGATCCCGGCTGAAATCCTGGAATATATGCACTTTGGTATTTTCAAAGGCCATGGGACCCTGCGTTTTGGCCTTCCGGAGTACTGTTTCTTTATCAGAATACCGCAGGTGTTTAAACAGTGGCGTGGGTGCTCTCCTGGATTTGGCTGTGGGCCTACGCGGGCTCGATGTTAGAAGCTAAACGCCCTGGGAGGCCTAGTTGTTGGATCACCGCCGATGTATTTCCACATTAGGGTTTCTGCCCTCTGTCCCCTCGGGTAAGCCAGTAATCCACAGATTTGACCATCGGGAACGATTTTCCTGGTCGTCGAGACATTCTCTGAGCTCAGCTGTGGTTGAAAGCAAGCCATTTCTCTCCGCATGCACCCCAGCATAAGAGTCTTTCATGTCGTTCACTCATTTTTCCAGCTCGCAGATTTGGGAGATATGTGTAGTGGTAGTTTAGGTGAGGCTGATATCTATTGATTGCAGGTGAGCGAATTAGTTGCTGAAGCCTGTTTTCATGTCACGCTGCATTTGGAGCAGAGTCTCAGGACCTCCTGCTAGTGACTTAGTTAGCTCCATCAGGTGGGTGTCTGGTGGTGCGCCGTCAGGGCAGGCGCCTGATGAAGCGGACCCGGGGCCATGAGGATTGCTTTCAGCTTTCTTCGAGTGTTGGCGAGCCTCAAACTGCAACTTCGCTTGTTTATTTTTAGATTTGCCAGATGCCATCAGTTCAGGGAGAGAAGAGATCATCAAATATATAGCCAAAAAACTCTTATTCAGCTGTTTAAGCAAGTTTAAAAATGTTGCCCCGAGGAGCTGCTCTAGCAAGCGTCCACTGTGCTTGCCAGTTGGCCACACCAAGTGTGTCTGTCTTGAAAGTGCAAACTTTGAAGTATGCAATGTTCCCTCAGCAACTTGACGATATCTGGGCGGGGGGGAGTGTCCCACCCAGCTTGTGAGGTCACAGCTGTGTGGTGATGCTGGCTGTGAGGTCACTCTCATTCCTGCATACTGAATTAGTCACATGCCACTGCACATGGCCAAATATTCCAATTATATATATTAAAAAAAAAAAGTGTGTTCTCCCAGCTGAATTACAGAACATGGTTTATGGCAGTTTAGAATTACCCCCATTTGTGTTTCAGAAAAACATCCTGAGAACCACCTCTCAGCATTTTGAGATTTTTGACATGGACTGATTAGGAAGCATTCTCCCTCCTGTCACCTTGTAAAAAGGCAATATTTTCTCTTCAAAGCACTGACTCTCTGAGAACATGACTTTTATGATTTCCACACAGGTTTTGATTGGCATGTGTAAGTTTCTTTGAAGTTAGCTGTTTCCTTCAACTCGGAGAGAACAGTACATTTTAAAAAATCTAATGTCCCAAGATGCCTTGTGCTGACTGCCATGTCTCACAAGCAGAAATTCAAAAACATGTATTTTATAGCAAAAATATGTAATACAAATAATAAAAAGCAGATGGCTCTTGTGATGCCTTACTCTCTGACCAAAATGTATTGTTCTGTGGTGAAGTTTGACTCTTAGAATATCATGGAGTTGGAGATCTTAGAGCCTACTCGCCTCATCGTATGCTATAGAAACTTATCAGCAATGTGTGTTACTTTGAAAAGTTTGTAACTCTACCTTTATATTCCCTTTCTGGTGTCACTTTTTCTCCAAGTGAAAATTGAGGGGCTGATCAAAAAGTTAAACTGATGCAAGGTTCATTTTGGATATTAATCTGTATGGGATGCTGACTCACTTAGTATTTTTTATTTTTTTTAAAAAAAGTTAAGGGTCAAATGTAAAAACATATGGGCAAGGCCCCGTGTTTTCTGGGATTACGTGGCCGTGGAGTTTTTAACGTAAACCACGGAATACAGTACAGCGGACCGTACATCATTGCGCAGCAGCGGTATACAGTGATAATCAGTAAAAGTTGTATACTACTACTGCACAATGACATGCGGTTGCAGTATACATGTTGTTCAATGGTTATCATGCTTACACACAGTTTAGTATGCCGCGCTACCGGGCAACCATTGCAGTTACTATTACATCGTTATTCAGTGGTACCGCACTTGCGTTAACGCTATATACTGCTGCTGTCGGTAAACTTTTGCTTGATTACCACTAATTATTTCGTAGTTTACATTGAAGAATATTTTTTCTCAGTTTATATAAACGGAGGTATACTGTTCCACAGATTACATAAACTGAGGAATATTGTTCCACAGCTTACATAAATTTGGGGTTTGCACAAGAGGGGAATATAGCAGTTCTGGGTGTAGACAAGAATGATTCAACAAAGTCGAGCAATATTTTGGGCCCAAGGTTCCTACAAGACAGACTACTCAGTGTAGTTATGCCGACTGGTTTAGATCAGCATGCATACCTGTTGCTACTCTGCCATCTCCCTGTCCTACTTGTGGTGCGATGTGCCACTGCTGTGGAATGTCAAAGAATCAGCAGTTGTTCTGCTGCAGATATGACGTCCTGCCTCAGAATGTAGGTCCACTTTGTCGCAGTGAGCATGGAACTGTGCAAATGCGATCATATTGCTTAACCGAGCCCAGATTTGGAAAACTGTTTAAAACCGTTGTAACAGTGAGCAGGTTGTCCCCAAGGGAGAAGAAAAGGTGGGTCAAAATTGAAAACTGTGTGGCAGTTGCCCCAGTCCCCCACTCTGAGATGAACACTGCCTATTGGGTAGAATGTCCTGGCAGAATTCCCTGTCCTATTTCTTGACATCAAAAGTGCATAAAATACCATGCAGTTTTCTGTAGTATCCTTTTTACAGTGGCTGTTTAGAACAAGCAGTGAAGAGGTAGAAATTCACTTTGAAAAACTAATAAGTGAGACAAAGTAATTTATTTTATTTTTGCTTTTTGTGTGCCACTTCCTGTCATCGGCTTCTGTCTCCCAACATAGGGTTGCAGGTACTTCCTTTTATTTTTAATATTTCAGGGTTCCGATTCAGATAAATCAAGGGCATCATTCAACTAACAAGGGCCTTCTTAGTTGAGTGGTGGTCTTGATGTATCCGCATTGGAACCTTGAAGTATTATACATACAACTTTAAAACCAGCCCCTGTACTCCCTCGCACTCTCCATATAGTGTACTACATACTGAAATGCCAGCAGAATGGGCCTTATGGTCCTTCGTGTCTGCTTGGTAGTCAGCACCCATACTGGGTGCTCATTTTGCTGCCCCCCACCCCCTTGGGTTTCCCCATCACCTTTCCAGGGTATATCCCTGGTATTGGACTTCCTCAGCTTCGCCCTTCCCCTATACCTGTCCCAGCCCCTCTTGAACCCCTCCATAGTATCAGCCCCCACCAGTTTTTTGGGGCAGTGCATACCATGATTCCTGACCCTCTCTCACTAAGTACTTCCTCACCCATATCCCCCAGTTTGACCCCCTTTTTTCATTTGGAACACCCCTTCAGAGCCTCCCTTATTGATCCCCTTTATGTACTTAAAGACCTTTTCTCATATCCCCCCCTGTCCCTCCTCTCCTCCAAGGTGTACATATTCAGCTCCTCAAACCTCTCCCTGTAGGTCCTGTCCCCCATGCCCCAGATCATCTTGGTTGCCCTCCTCTGGACCCTCTCCAGAAATGCAATATCTCTGTTTAGGTGCAGCCTCCAGAACTGTACACAGTACTCGAGGTGTGGCCTAACCAGGCAGTTATACAGAGGGAGGATCACGCCCCTCCTTCTGGAGGTAATCCCTCTAGCGATGCATCCCAGTGTCCTATTTGCCTTGGCTGCTGCCCTCCTACAAGTCTCGGAGTTCATTTTGGCATCCACCACCACCCCCAGATCCCTTTCCCCCTTAGAAACTTGTAGTGTCTCCCCCCAGGGTGTACACTTGGCCTGGGTTTCTACCCCCCCAGGTGCAGAACCCTGCATTTTCTGGCATTAAAGTTCAGTCCCCACTTACTCGACCACGTCTCCAGAGCCTCCAGGTCTTCATGCAGGGCCACTCTCCCTCCTCCCCATCCACCACTGCTCCCAGCTTCGAGTCATCCGCAAAGAGACTCAACTTGCTCCTGATACCCTTCCTTATGTCAGACATTGGCATTAAACAGGAGTGGCCCCAGGACCGATCCCTGGGGGACCCCACTAATGACCTTCCTTGGGGATGAGACTATCCCTCCAACCACCACTCTGAGTATGCTCCAAAAGCCAATTTCCTGGCCACCTGATCGTCTGGCCCCCCCCCCCATTTCCCCCAGCTTAGCCAGCAGCCACCGTGGGGTGCAGAATTAAATGCCTTGCTGAAGTCCAGAAAGAGGACGTCCACCGGCCTCCCCTGGTCCAGAGCCCTCGTCACCCAATCGTAGAACTCCACCAGGTGTGTCTGACACGATCTTCCCAGGACGAAGCCATGCTGCCTATCGTCTAGGTACCACTTCTGCTCCAGCTCCCCACCAAGCCTTTCCTTGATGATACCCTCCATCACCTTGCCCACTACAGAGTCGGGCTAATGGGCCTGTAATTCCCCTGTCTCCTCTCTTTATCCACCCTTGTGGATAGGCACGATATGGGCCACCCTTCAGTCATGGGATACCCATCCCGTCCACAGTGAGATGTTGAAAAGCTCCGACAGGGGGGCTACCAGGACATCCGCCAATTCCTCAGCACCCTGGGAAGCATTTTACCCAGTCCCTGATCCTTCTCTCAGTCTTAGTTAAAGGAAGCCTCAGGTCCCTAACAACCTGATTTCAACCTCCCTGCTTCCCCACCCTGTTGTACTGGCCCTCACCCGATGGTGCAGGCCCGTTCCCTCAACTCAGCTGGGCCCCAGCCTCTAAGAGCCCCTGCCTCCGCCATAGAGTTCCTCATACCTTTCGTTCAGGAGGTGCATCCCCATCCTCCCTGGTAAAAACTGAGGCAAAGTACTCGTTTAGTACCTCGGCCTGCTCGCCCGCCTCCTATACCCATCCTCATCCCTTCCCGGTCCTAATCCTGCTAATCTGCTCCCTCACTTTCCTTTTTTCCCCTTGTTCCCCCGGCCAGGTTCTGCTCCGTTCTCACCTTAGCCGATCTTACCATCCTGGTGACCCATCTGGACATCCGTTCATACGCCCTCCGATCCCTTTCTCTCCTTGAGCGCTTGAAGCGCCCAAAGGCAGCCTGATTTTCCCTCACCGCCTCTTGAACCTCCCGGGTCCACCAACACATGTTTTCTGGCCCTTCTGGATTTGCGCCTCACCCTTGCACAGGACCTGGTGGCCTCCTGTACTCCCTTGTTAATGATCTCCCGCCTGCTGTCAGCATCCATGTTCGGCCTTATCTCGTCCAAATAACCCTTAAGAATCCATCCAATGCCCCTGAAGTCTGCACCCCTAAAGTCAGTTACCACCGTCTTTGTGCGTTTTTCATCCCCCCCAGGTCCAGGGAAAACCAGACCGTGGCATGATCACTCCCAGCCAACGGGTCCCTCACCTCCAGGCCCCTAATCTGGTCACTCTTCTCCAGGACCACCTCCAGTATTCGACCCTCCCTAGTCAGCCCCCCACCTGCTGGATTAGAAATGCGTCCTGAAAAACATCCAGCAGTCTCTGCTCCCTGGCCACTGGGGATGTCATAGTCCACCAGTCCATCCCAGGCATGTCTAGGTCCCCCATCACCACTAACCTTCCCTTGCACAGTCTATAGTGGCCCATAATATTTGCTACCAGGCTCACTTCCAGGTCCTCCGCCAGTGTTGGGGGTCTGTATACCACCCCCAATTTTACTCTCTTGCCGCCCTGCATTTTCAGGGTGACCCAAATCACCTCCATGTCCCCCTCCACCCCACCAATACTGATGCTTTTTTTGACCATCAGTGCTACACCTCTTCCTGCCCCCCTGTCTTTCCTGAACATCGTGCAGCCCTCCAGGTTTAGGTCCCAGTCATGCCCTTGGGTGGCCCAGGTCTCAGTGACAGCTGCCACAGCCTCTGCTCCTTCAACTAGCATTGCCTGGAGCTCAGGCATCTTATTTCCTAAGCTCCTGGCATTGATCAGGACCACCCTCCACCCCAAGTCATAGGCTTGTCCGATTTCCAACCCTTATGCTCTTGTGTGACCGCCTGCCCTCTCTCCCCCCCCAACCCCCGTGCCCTGCCCGTTGGCCTTTCAATTGTGCCTCCATCTCCTTGGGGGAGCGGCAACAGAGTCAGTTTATCAGCCCTCCAGGAAGAGCCCCTCCTTCCGTCCCTCCATCCTTTGCAAGTTTAAACCCCATGGATGAATCCAGCTAGTTTCAGCTTTAGAATTTCCCTCCCTTCCAAATTAAGGTGGAGTCTGTCCCTAGCATACAACTCCTTGTCCTCCCAGGTTGCACCCCAGTCCCCCACAAGCCCATACCCCTAGCCTCAGACCATTCCCTGAGCCACTGGTTTACCACCCCAGTTTTTTTTTCTTGTACTCCACACTAGCCCTCTGCACTGGCAGGATTTCCGAGAAGGAGATCGAGCAACCTATGGACTGGCAAACCCTGGCTAGCTCCCGAAACCTTGCCTGTATCTCTAACTCACTATTCCCCTTGATATTGTTTGTGCCCAGGTGGATCAGGATGTCTGGGGACCCTCCACATTCCTTTGCCAGTGGGTATACCAGGAATTTGGCCTTGTGCACCATCAGGCCAGGGTAACATTTGCTCCTAACCGGACAGGTTTTACCCTCTCCCTGCCCCTCCTGCTGGATACCCCGATCATGGAATCCCCCAACAGGAGCACTTTTTCCTCCCTCTTGCCTCCATGCTCACCCCCCAGGTTACCAGTCCTTACATGCCCATCCTTGTCCATTTCTGGGCCTCTCCCCCAGCTGGCTCCTTGCTCCCCCACAATCTGAGTGTCGTGTGCAGCCCTCTCCTCTTGTCCTCGTTCCCCCAATTCGGTAGCTAGCTAACCCCCACCCGAGTATCCTTTTCTGCATCCTGTCCCCTGCCCTCCCTTAACTGGTCCCTCCGCCCTATTTGTGGCCTGGCCCTTCTGACCCGGCCCACGCTCAGTGGCCCCTGCCTGCCATGCCCCCGGTCCAAACCCTCAGCACCCCAAAGTGCCGCAGTCTCCCTTGATCCCTGATCCTCCTCTTCCCTGCCTCTCTTCTTCCCCATCCCTCAATCTGTCCAAGAAACGCTCACTGACCCCGCCACTGCACTCCATGCCCCCCGCCTGCTCTTTTTTCTGGCCCTTCCTCCTGCCCTCTTGCATGCCTTCCAATCCATATTGCTCCAGCTACCACCAGAGGGCAGTTAACGAGTGGAACGACTGAACCTCCCTCTCCTGAGAGGAAAGCAGTGCTCTGGACACTCTATATCTTTTCTCACCCTTGTTGCCACTCTTCTCCCCCGTGGCCTGGGCTTGTTCCTGAACCCAGGTTGCCAGTGTGGTGCAAGATGTAGCGACCAGCGCCTCATCCTCCAGAGCCACTGGACTACCTAGAAACCATGGATTTAGAAATTGTCACTTACATGTCCAAGAACTACAGGGGAGGGAAGGGTTCATGCTTTTATTGTAAATAAACCAGGAAAGGTGCTCTTTAAAGTTTGTGAAAGCACACAGTTGAGTAGGCACTACAGGAATGTAAGCATTTTGAGATGGAAAAAGTAAAACGGGTGAGCTTTCTAGTGAGCGTGATATTGTCTCACATCTTTACTGACTTCATTTACCACCCCACTGTCTATGGAGATGCTGTCTAAAGTTTCCCTGCATATTTTAGTGGTGATGTCAGCCTGGAGTCATGTAACGAGTACATTTGTTTAGGATGACTGCATTCACTGGTATGCACAGCTGCTGTGTTCAGTGGCAAAACAAAATTTGTACTCCCTCATTTTTCTGCAGATACCAGACTCTTTGATTGTATTGATCAACTGTAATAAAACAATTTCAGCTTTGTTTAAAGAGCTAGTAAAACCAAATATAGCAGACTAGAAGATGTTACAAATTTTGAGTAGTAGTCAATTGAAACTTTTTATTTCTGAAGTATTTTCTTTTTCTTTTGGCTCATTAGAAACTTTTCTGTGCGACAGTGTTATGTTGGATGTGTGCAGCAGCACTCTGCCTGGCAGCTGACATATTTATTTCTGTCCTGTCCCCATTACATCAGTGCCGTGACCTCACGGACACTGACATTGCAGCTGATGGACCTGGCAGCTTCTGAGTGGCTCTTCCTGAGCTGCTGTGATGTCACAGTCAGCAAGGTCACAGTGCTGTTGATGTAGTGGGGGGGGGGGGTGCAAATAGAACTAGATATGTCAGCTGCCAGGCAGAGTGCTGTTCCACAGACCACACCTGCTAACATCAGTAAAAAAAAATCTGATTACCCAAAGGGAAGAGAAAAGTCAGATATAAAGGTTGTAGTTGGTTGCTTTTTAAAAACAAATATTAGGGGGTCACGTGACCGCTTGATGACTTGAGGACGTGTCTTTGCAGAGCTCTGCTCCCCGGGCTGAGAAAAATAGACAATTCACCGGAATCTCTCGATCGAGGCAGAAATAAAGGGGCTTAAACTTAAGGTGCTCCATTACGGATGAATATATGGTACAATCGAAGTAAATCGTGCAGTGACGCGGATCAAAAATAGTAAGAAACCGCCAGTGACTGACAGACTGGTGCCAGTTCTATCTTCCCTTTGGCCGCAGAAATGGCGCGCGGTAATTCGAGGAGCCAAGGAGCAGCTGTTGGATGCCCTGTCCTCATCTTGAGAGGCTGGAAGGAAAATTGATCGCAGGTTGGCGGTGGTTGACTCGTAAATATAACAGCAGGAACGGATGGAGGAGGCGGAGGGCGCGATCTTGGCAGTGGAAGACTCTTTGGGCCCGATTCAAGCGCATGGCAACTTAAAGAGGCACAGTATTCAGGGAGGCCACCCTGACCAGGAGAATTAACATCAAGTCTAATCTGCGCCTCCGGGGCCTCCCTGAAGGCATGGAGGGCTCCGACATGCTTGATAAACTGACTCTGTTGCCGCTCCCCCAAGGAGATGGAGGCACATGCTTGAGTTTTGTGGAAGTTTTGTGGAAGGAAGTTACCAGCTCTATTGGGACGAAGCCCAAAAAGGGGACGCTACAAGTTGGAACGAGCGCATCGGGCGGTGCAGCCGAGGCCACAAGCGGGACAACTGCCGAGACGGATAATTTTTTAGATTCCACAATTTCCAGGACAGACAAGAGACGTGGAAAGCCTACAGAAATGCTGCCGAGTTAAAGTATGAGGGAGTGCGCATGTTCAGTTTGCAAGATCACTCTGTGAGAATAGGGGAAAAAGAGGCGGGAGTTCAGTGAAGTAATCTAAGTGTCAGCGCCTTAAAATAGAATGGTACATGATTTTCCCAGCTACAATAAAGATTCGCCTTGATGGTGCCACTTATAGCTTTTGGGAAGTTGACAAAACGGCGAAATTTGTGACAGAGCTGAAGAAAAAGTTGGGCTAATTGTTCCAAAGAGAGGAGAGAGGAGGAGAGGCCCAACTGTGTTTTTTTTTTTTTTTTGTTTTAAACTTACTGTTTGTCTTGGTAATGGAAGCTCGAGGGGACGTTTGGATGGTACTCTCGGTGGGGACCGTCCCCTGCTGACCACACCAATTCCCTGAAGAGTGATTAGTACTGGTTTATTCCCTGGTTAAAGAACCCAGACCGGGACTAGGGGATCGCCCCCTGTACTGTTTCAGAAGAAGTTGAAAGAAGCAAAGACTGGGGAGAGTGGGCCCTGGTGGAAGCATCGAGGGGGAGGTGGCTGGTAAGGACCCTGATGGAAGCGAGACCTAGCTGAGGAAGGTCGACAAACCTGAATCCTACCCCTGCAGCTACTACATCAAAGCTGCAAGAGACAAAGGCAATGCAATGGGGTACAGACGTGGTGTCCAGACTCACGAGGAGGGCCTACGCGTTGGAAATGATTTGTTCGCTACCTAGCCTCATCAGAGATCAGGCACGCTGAGCTTCTGTTCCTATTTGGGGAGAGGATATCTGGGGATTGATTGAATTGGGCATACAGGGTCAGAGCACTGGAGGGAAAAAAGGTAAATGCAAGCGGAGGAGGGAGGTGGATCGGAAGGATGGAAACTGACAATCATGCAGCATGCAGTAGTAGACTGGCTATGGAGGAGGGGTAGGGGAATTCAGTGGGTCCTATTGAGAGACTACATTCAAACGGGAGGAAGGAGAGAGAGAGAGATTGGTGGGAAAATAAGCAAAAAGGAGAATGCATCGGGGGGGCGGCAAGATTGATCATCTTAGAATCAAACCTTTCACTATACTTTTGTGGGAGAGAACATAACTGATACGAGAATGTTGTATGTTTTGGGGGGTGATGGGGGGGGGACTGCATTGTAAATAGTTATGAGGGGAAAGAAAATAATGTTCTTATGTTGTGTTGTTATTTTTATCTGTTTGATAGGTCCACACTGCGCCATAAGACAGGAGGTAAAATTATGCACATCTGGGTTGAAGCAGCTCAAGATTATGGTGTAAGAGGGAATGGGAAAGTGAATATATATATCTTATTATGGCTCATAAGGAGAAGGTGAATATTGTTTCATTGAATGTGAGGGGATTTTCCTCTCCAATTAAACGTACCAGCCTTTTAGCAGCTCTAAAAAGGGTGCATACCCATGTTGCCTTACTTCAGGAAACACATCTGACAACTGCGGAGCATCAAAGCTAGTACGGAATTGGCTGGGGACGTGCTATGCTGCCTCCTTCTCCTCGCGTAAGAGGGGGGTGGCGGTGCTTATACATAGGCATCTTCCCTTCAAGTTAATGAGTAGTGCATGATAAAAAGGAGGGGAAGTATGTGTTCATGGAAGGAATGCTGCATGGGACAAGGGTTACATTTGGAAGTGTATATGCACCTGCTGTCTTTGAACCCACATTCTATGGCTCCATTATGGACTTGCTTGTAAGGGAACAATTCCAAGGACTGATAATGGGAGGGGACTTCAGTTGTACCCCAGATCTGAGGGTGGACCATTCTGAGGGCAGGGAGAAGGGAGGAAGTTGCATGAAAAAGTGGAGGGAAGGCTTAGTAGATCTGGATGTCTTGGATGCCTGGAGAACGGCCAATCCCACAGCCAGGGAGTACACATTTTTCTCAACTCATCATAAGATGTGGTCCAGATTTGACCATACTTATATAGAAGGGGGATGGTATCACAAGATGATGGAGATTAAACACGGTCCCATACACATATCTGACCATGCCATGGTGATAATGGCAATAGAAGTCGAAGTACAAGGGGTGAGACCAACCTCATGGAGATTCCCATTGTATTTGATGGGGTCAGAGAAGTTTAAGACCTTTTTAAAGGAACAGCTAGTGAGATATGTGGAGCTCAATAGAGACACAGCACTGTCTAAGCAGGTATTTTGGGATGCGGAGAAGGCGTACTGAAGAGGGGCCATCATAGGGTATGTGGGGAGATACAAAAAAGAATGGCTAAGGAGACAGGAGCTTCACCTAAAGGTTCAGGAACTGGAGCGGAGGGCAACCAGGGGAGGAGGAGAAAGATGTGTCACACATGTTGGCGACAGCAAGGGAGACCCTGAATGACCTACTGGCCAAGCAGGCAAGAACTCAACTATTCCTGCTAAAACATAAATTCTATGAATGGGGTAACAAACCAGGTCCGATGCTGACGAATCTGATAAGGGGGAGTGCGAGAATTCAGGAAATACGGAAGGGAAGGGGGGCCCTGGTCAAAGAACCCCAAGCTGTTGGGAATAGATTTAATCAGTTTTCAGGCCCTTTATAAGGTAGAATGTGTAGGCTCACTAGACAAGGCAAAGGAATTTTTGGATAGGATTAAATTACCACAAATTACGGAGACGCAGAAGGAGGAGTTAAATAGGGAAATTTCTAAGGAGGAAATCGGAGTGGCCGTACAAGGCATGAAGCCTGGGAAGGCAGCTGGCCTAGATGGGTCCCAGCTGAATTTTATAAAGGAATAGGGCAAGAGGTAGTGGATCTGTTGTAGGAAATATTCCGGAAAGTTAAGGAAGGGAACACGCTTCCACCCACTATGGAGGTAGCGACAATATGCATTATCCCGAAGCGTGGGAAGAACCTGCAGGAGTGTGCCTCTTATAGGCCTATCTCCTTGTTAAATGTGGATGCTAAAATTTATGCTAAGGTTCTGGCAGCCTGACTGGATGTGCTGCTCCCAAAGCTAATACACCCAGACCAGACAGGCTTTATCCAGGGAAGGCATTCCTACCATAATATGAGGAAGGCTCTGAATGTGGTGTATTGCTCTTCTCAGTGCCCAGGTATGACAGCAGTCTTGTCCCTGACACCGAGAAGGCATTTGACCGAATTGAGTGGGGATATCTATTCGAGGTGCTGGATAGATTCGATCTGGGGGAGAAATTTATTGGTATGGTGAGGGCTTTATATGGCTCTCCACGAGCTTTGATATTGACCAACAGGGTGCTCTCAGAGGGGTTTCCGCTGTTCAGGGAAATGAGATGGGGTGTCCGCTATCCCCACTGCTTTTCGACCTGGCAATCGAGCCTCTAGCTATGGCCATTAGGCGGAACCCACATGTCAAGGGAATGGGGGGGGGGGGGCAGGGAAATGAACAACATAAAATGTCCCTGTATGCAAATGGCATGATCCTGTACCAAAGAGATCTGGAGCACTCTATACCACCTCTCCTAGAACTTATCAAGGAGGTTGCCGGTTTTTCAGGGTATAGGATAAATTTCGATAAGTCAGAGGTATTGTATCTGGGGAGGGGAGTGATACCTGGAAAGGAGAAATGGAGTTTCAAAGAGGTTCACTCCTCCCTTAGGTATCTGGGTCTAAAGGTTGGGAGGAGCATACCGGATCTCTATAGTTTGAATTATACCCCCTTGGTTAAAACTCTGATGGCAGAAATGAGAAGGTGGAGGGCACTACCTTTGTCATGGATAGGTTGGATGAACCTGATTAATTTGGTTCAAGGTTAGTTGCCATTCATCTGTATCCTCCTCCCGTGGGTCATGCCTGAAAATAGGCAGGATTTGTCTAGTGCACTTACCCGGTCAACAAAAACTAAATAAATAAATTAAAAAATGAACATCCTGCCAAGGATCCTCTACCCGATTCAGATGCTCCCTATGGGCCTCAATAAGAGGGATGCTAAGATACTGGAGAGAGGGTTCTCTGAATTTCTGTGGCAAGGGGAAAGGGCCAGAATCAGTCTGGGCAGGTTAAAGGCAAGCTCAAGGGGTGGAGGGCTAAATTCCCTTGACATTAAGAGTTATCACTTGCCCAGGGAAAGGGAGCAATAACCGAAAACTGGGGGAGGGATTACCATGGGGCGTATGAAAATCTCAATAAATGTAGGAAGTAAGGTGACAGAATGTAAATGAATTATCTGGTAGGTGTGGAACTTTGTACTGTATATAGTTGATAGATTAATAAATGAATGTAGTTTGTCTGTCTTGATTTTGTTTGTGTATGTTATGATTTTTTTTTATTTGCAAAAGCTTAATAAAAAATTTTTAAACAAAAAAAATTACTTTTGGGCAGTACACTAGCTCTTTAAAAAGGAAAACAGATCTCACTATTATCATTTTGTAGGGTAAGTGTTCTCAGTAGTAGTAGTACAGATGGGGAGTGGCAGATAACTGCTGAAGAGTTCTGGGGGGGGGGGACATCCAACCAGCACCTGAGTTTATGAAACGTTTTGCAAGTTATGTGCAGTTTTATTATGTCTTTCTGTTGGCTATAGGGGTTGAAATAAACATCTATCTGTCTGTTTTCCCGGTTCTTACTCATGCCTGTCCATGGGACTGGCACCGTGTCAAGGGCATCCTCGGGCACTAAGACCCAGGAAACATCCCCTTCATATGAGGTTGGATTGATGGGCATCTTGATGTCACATGGTGAGGTTCATCCATCATACAGTGATTCATACCCAACACAACGTGATGCACTCATTATCTGCACTTTTTGGTGGTATACATGAAGAGCTGAGCTGCCTGAAGTTATTCTCCCAGTGTCAGGGTAGGTGAGGAGAGTGAGATTACTGTAGCCAGCTGTCTGCCCCTGCAGAGGTGTGTATACACAGCTGTGGCCTTAGGTCTGTCTGTCAGAACATCGGGCATATTGTTGAGGGAGGGCAGGTTTTTTGTGGTGCATGGAAACAGCTTCCTAGACTTGAAAAGTTTTTGTAAGGGTTTCAAACAGGAATTATCTCAGAAGCTTTGTAAGGGCTGATAAACTAAGGGACCATTATATCAAAATGCCGTTTTAAAGAGCAGTTAGCATCAAAAAATTCTGACAAACTGATATTAAAGTATAAAAGTTGTCTAGTCTGCCTTTTTATTTCTCTAGTATTGTTTGTTCCTTTTGCACATTAGAAAGTTTTCTGTTCGTATTTGGTGTGATGTGCAGAGCAGTGCTTTACCTTGCAGTGGATGTACATTATCTGACTCTATTCTATTTCATACCCAGAGGTGCAGATGGTGGTGGCAGGGAAGACTGGACCCAGAGGAACTTTGTTCCAGGAGTGAAATGAAGTCCGACTTGGTTAAAGGAAAGAAATGGGAAATATCTGCTCCTCTGTAAAAATGCAACACCCCCCTGTCCCAAAAAAAAAAAGGGCAAAACAGTGATTTAATCAAGTGTAAAAATGCAACATATAATGAGGTAGCATGCTCCCAGACCCCTGTCTGGTATGTTTGGTCCTAGATCAACCACAGTGTGTTTCCCCCAGTGATTTCCTCTCCCATTTTCCCTCCTGTTCAGATCTTAACTTTGTGACCTCACTGACTGTGACATCACAAGTGACATAGTGCTGTCACAGTCGGTGAGGTCTCCCTCTCTGGCTTCTTCCTTCCCAGTCCTGGATATTCTCGCTCTATTGGATTTTGCATCCAGAACCTTTCTCCTGTATCTATCCCACCCCCTCTTGAACCCCTCCACCAGCCCCTGGGCAGCGCATTCTATGGCTCCACCACCCTCTCAGTGAAGAAGCACCTCCTCCTTTCTCCCCAGTTTCACCCATGCCCTCTAGTTGCCCTCCCCCTTCCTTGGAGCACCCCTGGCTGCTCCTCCCCTATTACCCTTCATGTACCTGAGAGCCTCTATAAGCTTCCGGTCCCTTCTCTCTTCCAATGTGTACATATTTAGCTCTTGAGCCTCCCCATAGGTCCTTTCCCCAAGCCCCCAGTCATTTTGGTTGCCCTCCTCTGGACCCTCTCCAGGAGTTCAGTGTCCCTCTTTAAATGTGGTTTCCAAAACTGCACGCAGTACTCGAGGTGCGGTCTCACCAAGCAGTTATACAGTGAGAGTATCACTTCCCTCCTTCTGGAGGTGATACTCCTAGCAAAGTATACCAGCATTGTGTTGGCCTTTGCTGCTGCCCTCCTACAAGTCTCCAAGTTGTTCATCTTGACATCCACCACCACCCCAAGTCCCTCTCGGCTGTCAAGACTTGTAGCATTCCCCCCTCCCCCGGGTGTACACTTGGCCCGGGTTTCTGGCTCCCAGGGGCAGTACCTTGCATTTCCCTGCATCGAACCTCAGCTTCCACTTTCTAGACCACCTTTCCAGAGCCTCCAGGTCCCCCTGTAGGGCCACCCTCCCCTCCTCCTCCCCATCCACCACCGCCCCCAGTTTTGAGTCATCCGAAAAGAGACATCTCTCACTCCTGATACTCTTCCTTATGTCAGAGACGTAGGCGTTGAACAGGAGGGGCCCAAGGACTGATCCCGGAGGGAACCCACTAATGATCCTCCTTGGAGATGAGACTATCCCGTCAACCACGATCCTCTGGGTCCGGCCCTGTAGCCAATTTCCTATCCATCTGATCATCTGGTTCCCCACCTCCATTTCTCCCAGCTTATCCAACAGGCCTCCATGAGGAACAGAGTCACACGCCTTCCTGAAGTTAAGAAGGACGACGTCCACTGGTCTACCCAGGTCCAAGGCACTCGTCACCCAGTCATAGAACTCCACAAGATTTGTCTGACACGATTTCCCCAGGACGAATCCATGCTGTCTATTGTCCAGGCACCCCAACTTTTCCAGGTCCCCCCCAGTTTCTCCTTGGCAATGCCCTCCATCACCTTGCCCACCACTGATGTCAGGCTGAGGGGCCTGTAGTTCACTGCCACCTTCCTTGCTCCCCCCCTTTGTGGATAGGCACTCTATGCGTCACCTTCCAGTCCTGGGGCACCCACCCTGTCCTCGGAGAGATGCTGAAGAGCTCCGCCGGGGGTTTTGCCAGGACATCCGCCAGTTCTTTCAGCACTCTGGGATATAATTTATCCGGCCCTGGTACTTTCTCCGTCTTAAGGGGCCTGAGGGCTTTCCTCGCACACTCTGCCGTGATTTCCACCTCTGCTACTTCGTCCCCCTGCTTTGCCTCCCCCACCTGCCAGTGATGCCCCTCTCTGCAGACCTGCCGATCAGTAAGGTCCCCCCAGTTTCACAGTCTTCTCCCATGTGTAATGCAGCCCTCCTATTTTCCTTGGTGAAAACTGAGGTGAAGTACTCATTTAATGCCTCAGCCTGCTCCCCTGGGTCTTGTGCCCATCCCTCCCCTGTTTTATTCCTGCTACTCTGCCCCTTCACTTTTCTCCAATGTATCTAAAGAACCCCTTGTTCACTCTCCTAATTTCCCTGGCCAGGTTCTGCTCCTTTCTTGTCTTAGCCACCCTCACCACCCTCGTAGGCCCTTCTGGCCATCAGCTCGTACTCCTCTTGATCCCTTTCACTCCTTGAGCATTTGAGTTGCCTATAGGCCGCCTTCTTTACCCATACCACCTCTTGAAACCTCCCTGGACCACCACCAGTAGGGTTTTCGGGCCCTACTGCATTTTCGTCTTACTCTTGCGCAGGTGCTGGTAGCATCCTGCACCCCCTCCTGATGATTTCCTACTTACTGTCAGCGTCCATGTTTGGCCCAATCCCATCCAAGTGCTCCTTAAGGATTCTTCCCATTTCCTTGAAATCCGCCCCACTGAAGTCGGTTACCTCCGTCTTTGTGCAGTCTTGTACCCCTCCTAGGTTCAGGTAGAACCAGACCGTGGCATGGTCACTCCCTGCCAACGGGTCCCTTACCTCCAGGCTCCCAATGTGGTCACACTCTGCCAGGACCACATCCAGTATCTGTGCCTCCCTGGTTGGTTCCACCACCTGCTGAGTTGGGAACACGCCCTGAAAGATATCCAACAACCTCTGTTCCCTGGCCACTGAGGATGTCATAGTCTCCCAGTCTGTTGCTGACATGTTTAAGTCCCCCAACACCACCACCCTTCCCCTGCCCAATCTGCAGTGTCTCCCATCTGCCACCGGACTCTCCTCCTGCTCCTCCGCCAGCGTAGGGGGTCTATACACCACTCCTATTTTTATTCTCTTGCCCCCCCCTTGTTATCAAGGTGACCCAAATCGCCTTCACAGTTCCCTCAGCCTCCTCCACTCCTCCTATGGCAGTGCAGTTTTTGACTATTATTGCTACCCCTCCTCCCCTTCCCTCCACCCTGTCCTTCCTGAACATAGTGTAACCCTCCAGGTTCAGGTCCCAGTCGTGCCCTGCGGTGGCCCAGGTCTCAGTGACCGTTGCCACATCCACCTCTCCCTCAGTTAGCATCACCTGGAGCTCATGCATTTTATTGCCCAAGCTCCTGGCATTTAGCCGGGTTACCTTCCACCCTTTCCCTATACTTCCATTTCCCCTGCTCGTGTTCCTGTGGGGATTCTGTCTTCCCCTGGTCTGCATCTTACCAGTCAGCCTTTTCCCACATTCCTCCAGCTCCCCGAGGGGGTGGGGTAGTGAAAGGGTCCCTCCTTTATCGGACCCCCCTCGCCAGCCTTTTCTCCCATCCCTCTCGCCTTCACAAGTTTAAACCGCACCTTTCACTAACGGACCCCTCTATTTTCAACTTAAGGATTTCCTTCCCCTCCAAATTGAGATGGAGCCTATCTCTTGCATACAACCCCTTATCCTCCCAGGTCTTTTCTCCCCCCCCAATCCCCCATCAACCCATACCCTCTGGCCCCACACCACTTCCTGAGCCACTGGTTTATCTCCCTAATCTTCCTTTTGTGTTCCCCACTAGCCCTTGGCACTGGCAGGATTTCCGAGAAGGAAATCGTGCATCCTCTGTCATGACAGACCCTAGCAAGCTCCCTGAACCTTGCCTGTATCTCTAGCTTGCTAATACCCTCAGTGTCATTGGTACCCAGGTGGACCAGTATGTCCAGGGAACCTCCACAATCCTTTGCCAGCTGATATACCTCGTGCTTGGCCCTGTGCACCATTCGTCCAGGGAAGCATTTTGTTCTAACCGGCCAGGCTTCCCCCTTCCCTATCCCATTTGCTACCCCTGATCATGGAATCACCCAACAGGAGCACTCCGACCACTCCTTTTCCTCCCCTTCCATGTCCCTCATCCTTTCTACTGGCCCCTCCCCCCAGCCGGCTCCTTGCTCCTCCCCCTATCTGGGTGCTACCTGCCACCCCCTCCTTACTTACCGTGACCTCCCCTCCCCTCTGATCCTATGCCTCTCCTCCTCCGAGTATCTTTCTGTACCCGCTACCCCCGTCACTGCTCACGACTGATCCTTCTCCCCCATCTGCTAAATTAGCCTGGCTCGTCCTCCCTTCCTTCCCGTCTCCATTCAGCCCCTCCATGCCTGTCGTGTTCCCTTGGCCTAAACCCACAGCTCCCTTTACTGTATCCTCCTTGTACTTCTGGTCCTTCTCCTTTTCTTTCAACTGGTCCTTCTCCTTGTGCTTTCCTCCCTCTACCCCCCCTCCTGCTCCGATCCCCTGCTCCCCCCGGTTTTCCGCATTCCAAGTCCCCCCCGTTCCTCATGCTATCCGGCCCCTAGCTGCTGCCCCCTACTCCCTTTCCATCTCTAACTACCCCTGTCATGGCTACATCACCCCCTCATCCTCAAGCAGTAGAAGAGAATTGAAGTGGTTACTGAGCTTAAGGTCCGATCCACCTCCCAATCTTGCTTCCTTCTGTCCAGCCCCAGACATCTGCCTAATTCCCTGAGAATGTCCTCCCTTTGGCCCCCCTCTGTGAGGGTCCCCGGATACTTGCCTGCTTCCTTGGTAGTGTCCTCCTTTTGGGCCCCCTCTGTCAGGGTCCCTATGCGACCCCAGAGTACTCTCCTGCACTCCTTTCCCTATGCCCTCACATTTAGTGGTTGGTAGAACCCTGTGGGAGAGCCCCTGCCCTATTCCCCAACCGTACCTCCCCCCAGCTGCCTCCTAATCCCCTCAACCTCCTCCCTGAGCTGTGCCAGCTGGTAGCACACTGGGCAACCACCGAACTTCCAAGCCCAGTCCAGTATCATGGCCGCCCCACACCCTGTGCACCCCACCACCCTCCCAAAGATGCCGGCCCTAACGACGTGTGGTCCCATCCCCCTCCAAGTAGGTTTCCTTGGGTCAGCCACCAGGTTCCCCATTAGTCCAAGATACACCCCTCCCCACTAATCTGGTTCCCTACTAATCCTAGATACAGTCCCACAGTAAATGGGTACCCCATTACTAGGTGCAGTTCTACACAGTAAACTTACAAGGGAATGGTACAACTCCCTAATCTCCTCTCGCCCAGCCTTTAAACCCAACCCCCAGTGACTAGAACTACATGAGCTGCACCTGAAGCCTTGTCCTCCAATTGCAGGGCAGGTGTTCCCCTACAACTTAGCTAAGCTCTGGGGAGTGAAGGGTGGGATTTGAGCCTCCACCTGACACTCGCGAGAGTGTATCAGCCCTGGCAACACATTCCCAGCTACAAACCATAACAACTTACAAACAAAGTTAGCTTTCCAGAACCTCACCACATCTTCCAACTTCAACATATTTTCATTATAAATACAGTGAGTGCTGTTAGTGTGTGCTCTTTGGGGAGAAGACTTGTGAAAGTCACTGGTGGCTGCCATGTTTATTGTAGAGCCACAGAAATTACAAAAGTTGTAATTAGACACGGTCTTATAAATAGCTAATTGAATTTAAAATGCTCCAGTGAAGAATATTAAGATCATCAGGAATACATTACTGCTAAAAAAAAAAAAAAAGCTAGGATGACATTTTCTACTACTTTAATATTGTGAGAACTGAATTGGACAGGCAGAAATTTAGTACAACAGATATTCTAGCCTTCCCACCTGTCTCTTGGAGAGGCAGCCCAAAAACATTATTTTGAATGTAATCGTAAACTTTAGTTAAAATGTCATGTGTTGATTCATCTCTCTCCCTCTGTTTTTTGGGGAGGTTGCCTTTAAAATCCCCTAAAAAGAAACTGTAAACTTGTTGAACTGAGTAGTTACTTCAAAGGGGGCAGTCCACTTGTGTACCTTCACTTCTTACCTGTGGAATTTCCCCTTCCTTGCAGAGTAAGTGCAACATTAAGTAAAATATTTTACTTATTTGACTCCTTGTCAGATATCTGGAGGATCCTGTGTCACGCTTCACTCCTGCGCCCCCCATCCCCGCCTTGGGGTAAGCAAAGGTCACTCCTTCTGCATCTCAGAATTTATTTGTTAAACAGGTAGGTGCACCGGACTGATTTCAGGCACGATCTGAACCATGAAGGTGGCAACACAACAGACTAGTTGGAATACCATACATACAAGACATAATAGATAGGATATTCAGACTGCACCTGGCAGTTGCACAAGCTTAGGGGCAGCTTAACTGTGATGCGCTGGGGCCAGGTCCGGGTGATAATCAACGGGGATGCACCATGGTGCAGCACTGTTGAATATGGCAGGGCCAGAGCACACACTGCGCCGGTGCAAGCCGTAGCTAGGGAGCATGGGGATGCGCCAGCGCAAAGGGCAGGGGCATGCAAATGAGGCCATAATATATGCAAGGTGCAAATGGGGCCATTTGTATGTCATTATGGCCCCATTTGCATGCCTTGCGCAGGGCAGCCCAGCGACTTGCGCCTGGCGCCCTGCACAGCATGACGTGTGCTGTGGGGATCATGGGGCATCCCCCTGCCCGCAGCCGCGATCGCGTGGTATATGTTAGAAAGGAAATCCCTGATAGTCTAGTGGGCCCCCCAGTCCCTGATATTTATTATACATGCCCATCCCTGGTGGTCCAGTGGTCCCCCCCCCGATTCCCGGTACATGTTATGATGATTGTCCCTGGTGGTCTAGTGGACCCCCTCCCGGCTTGTGTCCCTGATCGCGGTGAATAGCCCACCGTACATCCCTAGTGATCCAGTCCCCCCCCATGGCGGCGGCTGCATCCACCCGCATGCCGTCTGGTCACTGCTGAATGACAGGTACAGTATGGGCTTGCAGGGCATACTGTACTAGACAGACCGTCCCAAATAAGTGAATCATTCCCATATTTGGGACTGTCTTTATACAGTATGCCCTGCAAGCCCATTGGATCTCACAGAGGACCAATGGGCTTACAGCCCATACTGTACCTGTCATTCATAATGACTCTAGCCGCCCGCCGATTTGGGGGAGTAGGATGGGCAAGGGATCCTGTGTGAGTGGGAGGTGGGGCGTGCTACTGGATCACCAGGGACGATGTGTGGGCTATTCACCACGATCGGGACACAGGCGGAGGGGTGTCCACTAGACTAACAGGGAATGTTGTACTTTACATTTACCGTGATTGCAGCAACGGGAGTGGGGGGGGGCAGGTTCAGTGTGTGCTTGTGGATGGTGTTCTGGGTGGGCGGGTGGCCACTCAAGGTTGGGCTGCTGCTGCATTGCGCCCTGCAGTACTATAGCCCACCTTTGGGTGGCGGGTGTTGCTTCTGCTCTGCAAGGGCTCAACTTTGAGCTCCCCTATGTGGCGCAGTGCAGAGTTGCGCCAGCATATGCTCCACACATCCCGGGCTGAATATCGGGGATGTCGCATGTCATGGGCACGACCCGCATCTGCACTGCATACTACTACATTGCGCCTGTGTTGGGCAGCCTTTTCAGTATCCTCATTGGATATAATGCGGGGTTGTGCCTGGCGCAACTCTTTGGAATATCTGGGGCCAATGTGGCTACAATTAATCATTAAAGCAGCAGTAGTTGTTAGTCACCATGTAGGTTTTTTCCCCCCAGCAATTTTTTAGCAAAATATCAGGATACCCATTTTTCTTTTCGTTTTCTTTCATTCCTCAACCAAGGTACAGAATTTTGACATTTTAAGTTCTCGCTCCCATGCCATGCCTGCCATGAACAAATTAAATATCTTGGTAAAGTGCTGTGCTGTTTACTGTCAGAACTTGTGGTAACACCATCCTAGTACTGCACTCCTGCAGTATGAATCTAGAAGGTACATTCAGCAAGTCACCTCAACGGAAGAGGTTTTTAAAAAACTGAGTGGCAGCATCTTTAATTATGTGAGTTGTTAATTATAAAATTAGCTATAAATGTTGTTTCAGAATTATTGGAGAAAACAAGAAATACACTGCAGATAAATCTAAGCATGTCAGAAATACATTTTTGCTAACAAAATAAATCTACAGGATGAAAATTTACCAACTAACAAGTACTGCTGTTTTAATTAGCAAACAGAAGCCCCAGGAAAAATAAATACAATACATACAAGACATGATGAATACAAAATCAGTAATTTGTAACAGCAGAAAGTAAAATAGACAATACTTGTGTTAAATAACTGCGAGAGCAGATTTTGCATCAGTGTCAGTAATAAGATGATCAGGGAAAGCATTTGCAGGTGGAATCTGCTAGTGGTCCAGTTTTGTAGAGCGATTTTTAATTGGTAATGTGATGCCGTAAAGAGTAGGGTGCTAGGATGGCAATTCCATCGGTAGGGGGCAACTACTGAGAAGGCCTTTTGTCCCATATCTGTAGCAGCAGTGAATTTCTTCAGATAAAGGATGACCTCAGACTGTGGTGCCATAATTTAAGATTAAGATGGTTGATGTCATCAGTGGGAGTTGGTCGTCAGGGATTCATTGCACTGAAGGCGTCTCTGAGCTGTCAGATGCTCAGACATGTCAGTTGTAGCTTGAGAACTGAGGTCTTGGACTTCAGAAGGGCAGATAACTCATAGAGGGGTAGTTCGGGACAAGTTTAGACTTGGGTAGACAGTGTAGTAGGTGTTGAACAGAGATGGGGGGGGGGTAATAAAAGGGGCCATCCTTGAAGCATCGCAGCTATGCTTACGTAAAGTAAACAAAAGAAAAAAACTCAGGGCACTACTATGGTTCTCGGTGAGAGTCAGGGAAGTGGTAAGGGCCAAAAGGAAAGTCTCCCACAGGTTTAAAGAGAATCAAGGGGAAGTAGAATGGGAGGAATATGTTTAGAGAAGTAGGGAAAAAAAGAAGGTGATTAGAGAGGCAAATGCAGACACGGAGCTGCGAATAGGCGAGGGGGTCCAGCACGGAGAAAAACATTTTTTCTACAATTTAAGTGAAAAAAGAAAGTGAGGTGGAGGTGTAGTTTAGATTATTAGATTGGGGCAGGGTGGTAGAGGATGAGCAAAAAGCTTCAGTCCTGAATGGCTACTTTTGCTCCGTCTTCACCTAGGAGAATAACGGCCCCCTTCCTGAGAGGGGCATCAGAGTGGCCATGAGAGGGATCCTGGAGATGGGGGAACCAGTATTTTTACTAGGGATATGGTCTAAAATGGGCTAACATACTAACATGCCAGCAGAATAGGTCTATGGTCTCTCGAGTCTGCTCGATTTTCAGCACCCGCACTGAGGGCCGATTTTGGTGTCTCCTCCACCACCCCCCAATCCCCCTTGGGCTATACTGTCTGCAGTCCCAGATATTCCACCTGTATTGGGCTTGGTCAGATTTACCCTCCCCCTGTACCTGTCCCATCCCCTCTTAAACCCGTCCACAGTCTCCACCTCTACCAGCTCCCTGGGCAGTGCATTCTATGACTCCACCACCCTTTCAGTGAAATAACATCTCCTCCTCTTCTCCTCTGAGCCTGGCTCCTTCCACCTTACACCCGTGACCTCTTGTTGCCCCACCCTCCTTCCTTTGGAGCACCCTGACTGGGCCTCCTTTATTGATACCATTCATGTACTTGAAGACCTCTATCATGTTCCCCCTGTTCCTCCTCTCCTCCAGGGTGTACATGTCGAGCTCCTTGAGCCTCTCTTCATAGGTCCTCTCCCCCAGGCCCCAGATCATTTTGGTTGCCCTCCTTTGGACCCTCTCTAGGAGTGTAATGTCCCTCTTTAAATGTGGTGTCCAAAACTGTACACAATGCTTTGTTAGGCCACACCTCAAGTAGTTGTACAGTGGAAGGATCACTTATGCCTTTCTGGAGGTAATCCCCTCGCGATGCATCCCAGCATTCTATTTGCCCTTGCCCTCCTACAGGTCTCAGAGTTCATTTTGACATCTACCCCCAAGACCCTCTCTCTCGCCGTGACTTGAATCATGTGTCCTCCCAGGGTATACCCCTGGCCTGGATTTCTGACTCCCAGGTGGAGAACCTTGCATTTCCCCGCATTGAATTTCAGTTTCCATTTTCCCGATCACCTTTCCAGAGCCTCCAGGTCTTCCTGCAAGGCCACCCTCCCCTCCTCTCCATCCACCACTGCACCCAGCTTTGAGTCATCTGCAAAGAGGCTCATCTCACTCCTGATTGCCCTCCTGATGTCTGAGATATAGGCGTTGAACAGGAGTGGCCCCAGCACTGACCCCTGGGGAACCCCACTAGTAACCCACCTTGGGGATGAGGCTAACCCTCCAACCACCACCTTCTGAGTACGCTCAGAGCCAATTTCCTATCCATCTTAACAACCGTCTCCCTACCCCCATTTCCTTCAGCTTAGCCAGCAGGCCACTGTGGGGTACCGAATCAAACGCCTTGCTGAAGTCAAGAAAGAGGACGTCCACTGACCTACCCTGGTCCAGGGCCCTCGTCACCCAGTCATAGAACTAAACAAGATTTGTCTAGCACGATCTTCCCGTGACAAAGTCATGCTGCCTATCGTACAAGTACCCAGTTTGCTCCAGTAACCCCCCCTAGCCTTTCCTTGACAGTACCCTCCATCACCTTGCCAACCACCGATGTCAGGCTAACGGTCCTGTAATTTCCCATCTCCTCTCTTGATCCCCCTTGTGGATTGGCACAACATGGGCCACACTCCAGTCTTGGGGCACCCACCCAATCCTCAGAGAGATGTTGAAACGCTCCACTAGAGGGACTGCCAGGACATTTGCCAGTTCCCTCAGCACCCTGGGATGCATCTCATCTGGCCCAGGTGCTTTCTCCGTCCGAAGGGACCTGAGGGCTTCTCTTACTTTCTCTACTGGGATTTCAGCCTCCACGTCTTCTCCCTTTTCACCCTGCACTGCTGGGCTTCCTCCTGTCTGTGGTGGCCACTCCCTTTCCCTAGACCCATCAGGGCCCCTGGTCTCTACCAGTCCCACCCCTTGCTCCGGTTTGCCCCCGCTCCCCTTGCAAGACAAAGCCCCTCCATTCCCCCCCAGTAAAAACTGAGGCAAAGCACTCATTTAGGACTTCTGCCTGTTTCCCCACCTCCTGTGCTCAACCATCCCCTATCCTTATCTTGCTGATCTACCCCCTTGCTTTCCTTTTTTCCCTATGTATCTAAGAACCTTGCCCCCCTTTAAAGATCCCTTGTCTCCCCCGGATCCCACTGTCAAAGGACTGCTCTTTTTTTTTTTTACCTTAGCTGCTCTCACCACCCTGGTGACTCTCTTGACTGTCAGCTTATATTCCTTTTGAGCACTTGAAGTGCCTATAGGCAGCCTTCTTTTCCCTCTCCACCTCCTGTACCTCCCGGGTCCACCAGCAGGGTTTTCTGGCCTTATTGAACTTGCGCCGTTCCCTTGTGCAGGATCTGGTAACCTCCTGTATTCCCCTCCTAATGACCCCCCACCTGCTGTCAGCATCCATATCTGGCCTTATCCTGTCTAGATGATCTTTAAGGATCCTTCCCATCTCCCTGAAGTCTGCACTCCTAAAGTCGGTTACTACCGTCCTTGTTTGGCTTTCCTCCCCTTCCAGGTCCAGGAAGAACCAGACTGTGGCGTGATCACTCCCAGCCAACAGGTCCCTCACCTCTAGGCCCCTAATCTGATCACTGTCTGCCAGGACCACGTCCAGTGTCTGGGCCTCCCTAGTTGGTTCACCCGCCTGTTGTGTCAGAAACACATCCTGGAAGACATCCAGCAGCCTCTGCTTTCTGGCCACTGGTGATATCATAGTCCCCCCACTCTGTTCCTGGCATGTTGAGGTCTCCCACTACCACTACCCTTCCCTTTCCCAGTCTCCAGTGTCCCTCGAGATTTGCCACCAAACTTTCTTCCAGGACCTCCGCCAGCGCTGATGGTCTGTATACCACTCTGACCTTTACTCTCTTACCCCCTATGTCAGCAAGGTGACCCAAATAGCCTCCACATTCCCCTCTGCCTCCTCTACCCCTCCAATGCCCAAGCCATTTCTGACTGACAATGCTACACCCCCCCCCCGTCTTTTCTGAACATAGTGTAGCCCTCCAGATTTAGGTCACACTCGTGCCCTTGAGTGGCCCAGGTCTCCGTGACTGCTGCCATATCTACCGTCCCCTCAACTAGTATTGCCTGGAGTTCAGGCATTTTATTTCCTAAGCTCCTGGCATGTATCAGGACCACTCTCCACCCCTTTTCCCTCCTTTACTTTCTCCCCCTTGCGCTCCCATTTCTCAGCTCCTGCACCCTACCTGGTGACCCAGTTCCATATCTCCCTAGCCCCCTAGAGGAGTGGAGACCATGTCCCTCATTTATGGTACCTGCTGGCACTGCCCCTTTTTTGATCCCTCCCCCTTCACAAGCTTAAACCCCACCTTTCGCTGATGAACCCAGCTAGTTTGAGCTTTAGGATTTTCTTCCCCTCCAAATTAAGGTGGAGCCTGTCCTTAGCGCACAGCCCCTTATCCTCCCAGGCCTCCCCCAGTCCCCCACCAGGCCATAACCCAGTTCCCCACACTACTTCCTAAGCCACTGATTTTTCTGTCTCCTAAGCTGGTCTCTGGGCTTCCTTATGCCTGGGCTGTACCTCCTGATGCTGGCGGTAGGCAGGGCTAAAGCTCTGCAGCAGGGGGGATAGGAAGCCCTCCACATCCTGTTGTCTCCAGTTTACTTCCTGCCTTCAGTCTGGCAGGTACTCTGCAAGCAGAGCTCTGCCATGTGGCAGAGCTGAAGACAGCAGACTATAAGTCAAGCAATTTGGATTCTTGGATATTAGAATTCGCAGATGTATTTTAGAAATCCAGTGTGGGTGCCAGTCTCAGCCTTACAAGCTGCACAGTCTGGCCTCTTTTTTTTTTTCTCTCACTGTTACTCCCCCCCCCCCCACACACACTTCTGCACTCGGCCTGGAATGCTACCTCTGTGCAGTGTTAGTGTGCTTCAGGGAATTCGAAATTGGACACCGGAGTGCTCAGAGAGGCGCTACGTTTATGTCAGGGAGTCAGAATGGCACCAGAGGGCCCATAAAGGATGCATGACCCCATCTCATTGTGGTGCTGTTCTCCCGTGCTCTCTGCAGTATTGAGTCAGAATGGTGCCGTTTTCTCCCACGTTTTTTCTGCACAGACTGCAATGCTCAGCCCTATTCCTCAGTCATTGGAGATGGAGGGGGAGCGCAGAACTTGGGGAGAATAGTTCTCCCCTCAGACGGTAGCCTTGTATTCTTTCTTCCCTTCGGCGGCATTCAGTTTTGAACAAACTCAGCCGCTCGTCTATGGGGACCGACAGCATATCAGTAGCAGCTCCGCGACAGGGAGCTCTTGCCAACAAGCACTGCAGGGTGTAAGGAGCCCTTTTCTAGAGAGACCTTCAACTGGCAGGGTAAAAGTTCTATCCCAAATCAGACTTGCCGTCGACGGCTGGCATTCCATTACCTCAGCCGCTTGTCGCTGGTGGACCAGCAGCGTGGCTTAGTGTCTCATCCTGGTCGAGGGGGATTCCATTGACTAGTGATACAGCACGGGAGGAGCACCATTCTGGAGCCTTTGCTCAGTGTGCCCCCAAAAAAAATCTTCAAGAAGTAAGCCCCGAGGGTTTTCTCAGAGGCTGGATCCCTGCATAGTTTTCAAGCAGAAAAGTAAAAGTCTTTTGGATTACAATTCTGGCCCTTACAGGACTAAGACAATTCTTAAAGGGCCAGTGCATCCTGCATAGTCTACTAGAAATAAATTAACATTTTGGATCACACAAAGGTAGCTCAGCATGACCCTTACAGGTCTAACACAATTCTTAAAGGGCCAGCACACTGATCTTCGCTTCAGCAGCATGACATCGGGGGGGGGGGGTAAGCTGGATTAATTCCCCCCCCCCAATAGCTGGGTCGCTGTGCCCATAATGTCCAGAGGGCAGCGGCTGCGATGGGTTAGACGTTGGGGAAGAAGACCCTCCTCGGCCCAGTTTGATAGTTCACAGGTCAAAATAAGTGGCAGCCACCAGAAGGACCCAGCAGTCCGCAACCCTCTCTGACACAGACCTCATAAAACGGTTAATTAGAGTCTCGCTCTGGATCCAGTAGATCACCTGGGATTACCAGATATGAGACCTCCCTAGAGGGCACGAGAAACAGGACCCTCCATATTCTTACTCTCGAGAGGCAGTTGTCCTAGGGGATCAACATTCTTCACATCACAGCAGAAAGATAAGATATAGATGTTAATCTCGAGTGTTGCAGGGGGCAGGTCTTGGACTCCCAAGACTCCAGTTTATCATCTTCTGGAGCAGGAGCGAGTGGGCAAATCTCCGACCAAGGGGTCACTGTTGATATTTCCCTCTAACACCTGGCGGCTCCCATCCAACAGAAACAGGTTCTCACCTGACATCTACTTCCAAACGGGCAACAACTTTCCATATTCCTCCTGCCATTAGGGAAATGGCGGAAGGAGGAGTGACAGCTCTCTAAGCTTTCTTATCCAGTGCCCCAGCAGATCATAAGCTTTCAGTCTCTAAAAGAAGCAAATGGAAAAATGACTAAACTGCTGTGGAAGCTACCTTCTGGTTTCAAACCGAACCAGAGAGTCATTGGACAGGAGTGTAGAGACCTTGCTTACGCAGCAAACTAATCAGTCCTCTGCTCCCGGTCAGAAGAGGCTGTCCGGGGCGATACTCAAACCTCAGCTGGCCACAACACATGGCTTGGAACCTAGCAGGCAGAGACCTCTTCCAGGACAGGTTGGGCAATATGTGTCACAGGGCTACAGCAAGGGCAATTCAGGGTCCCGAGACACCAGATGCAAATTTTTGTGCCCAAGCTTATACCTGGTATCAATCTCAGCTGCTTGAGGACAGAGTATGGGTCCCCTTATGTAGCCAATATAACCCCAGAACAGCACAGGGGTCAGTAAGTACTCTCAAGCTATCTGGGCCCATCCTCGAGTAGGGGGCAGACCTTCACTTGTTCTCGAGCAATTGGTCCTAACCAAGTCGGTCAGATGGGTCCTATACATCACAAGCACCCCCCTGCTGCCTCGTGTCGTGCCCTCCCCTCTCTACAGTAAACCATCCAAAGGCACAATCTTCTGCAGTCAGAGGATATTGAGTAAAGTGCACCCACAGAGATCAGTTAAGGGGTTGCCCCCTATTCTTCATGGTGCAGAAACACACAGGAGTTTTCAGGCCCCTCCTACATCTCCCAGTCCAGAACATTTTTATCCTCCACAGACCCCTCAAGAGAAGACTGGTCATCAAAAATCAGGGAGCTACAGAACGGGGCTCTATCCAACATCCATCTATTTGCAAGAGACCCATTGACAGAGCCCTATTCAGGAACTACACAAGTACCAGCTCCAATTCAAGGTGGGTGAGCATTTCTTCTATTCAAAGCTCTGCCATTTGAGTATCCCCCCTCAGATCCATGGGCATTATTAAAGATGCCAGTAGCGGGCACAGTCCACATGAAGGCCCCACAGCTCAACCAAACAGTACATGCAGGGGCAGAGGTAGACACGGGCCCATTAGCACATGGTTTTCTCATTTATCAAAGATAGAGTTCTCCAACTCCGTGACGGACCTAAATCCTTCAGGATTTATCATTAAGCGGAGAAGGAGTACCCTAACCCCACACCAGACCTAAATCCTCCTGGAGCCAGACATCAGGACACCAAAGAGTGTTCTCCCCTGGTATCCAAGTGAAAGGATCTGCTAAAGCTCAAGGATTTCACACAGCTCCTCGGCTGCCTGCTTATGTTTTCGCGCAACTAATTGGGACAGATTAAACCCTCCCTTCAGTGACCATCTCGGAGGACAGTGGTTATGCGGGGTTGCAAGTTAGGCCATCCTCACCAACCCGAATCACTACCGATGCAAACCTCAGGAGCTGGGGAGCTCGCCGACATCAGCTGTCGGCACAGGGCAGGCGGTCGCTGTTAAATGCAAGGACAGTATAAACATCCTCATGGTGAACGCAGTATGCCTTCCTCTGAGGTACTCTGAACAGCAGTTCCTCAATCGGGACAGACTGATTTCAGCTGACAGTAGGACAAGGTTGGCATACATCACCCATCAGGGGAGTAAAAGAAGCGCATAAATGCCATGGGACTCCCTCCTGCTCCTTCAGTGGACAGAGCACTACCGAGTAATGGATATGCAAGGATGAGGAAACGCAACCTCAGACTGGCTCAGTCGCAAGGTTGTTCTGCCACGGGATTGGGAGACGAAGGACAGTGCCTTCCACACCCTAACAGAGCAGTGGGGCAATCCTCAGATAGAGCTTTTCGCCTGCAGGTGGAACTACAGGGTACAGCAATTCTGCTCTCTGGCAAAGAATGAACCAGTGGCGGCTCAGGACACCTTTTCCCGACTGGGGTGAGTTCGGTCTACTGTGTGCCTTTTCTTCTATGCCACTTCTATCAAGAGCGTTCCTCAAAGCGGCCCTGGTCAGGTCAGACATGAGTGTAGTCAGTCCCTTATGTTTTTTTTTCCACAAGTGGTCCCTGCTTATTATTCATATGTCAAGGTGACCACATCTTAACCTTCAAGTTCACCACGGACCTTATCCATCAAGGCCTGGTTTGGCATCCCGATTTGGACAACATGTCGCTCTAGGATGGGGATGGACTGGCAAAACCCTTAGGAACTAGGCTACACAGCTCTCATTATGGGAATAATGGGTAACTCTTGTAGCCTTTCTTCATCTAAGGCATATGGCGGAATCTGGAGAGGATGCCAGTTCTGGCCTCATTCCATTCTACTACAGAATCATCCAGCATAATCACCTGTACTACTGCAGATCCTTTAAGATCGGTTGGAAAAAGGACTACATTTGGACACCTTATCAGTTCAGGTTTCGGCATGAGGGGCAGTCTTGTTGGTTGCGGGAAAACCGTTCAGCTTACGTCACCATGTCTGGAGGTTTCTAGAGGAAGCAACATTAAAACACCCTCCAGTTAACCAACACTACCTCCTCGGAGTAGTAGTTTAGTTCCCAAGGCTGGGGTCAAAGCTCCTTTACCGCCTTTCTAGCAGACATCAGGCTCCTTACTGCCTTTCCAGCAGACATCCCTCAGGCACCTCAGAAGGAAGGCTGCTGTTTTCTGACAGAGGTTACTTCAGCCAGGAGATTGTGACCTAGCGGCATTGATCACCCAAGAGACTTACATGTCTTATTGTGTTCTGTTATACTCGGAACAGATCCAGATATTTTCCTTTTGCCACAAGTTAGGTCTGCCTTCCATTATAATTAAAGGTTCATTTGTTCTTCCTTCTACCCACTTCCAGGAAACTATACAAAATGAGAATTTTCAGTCTCTAGACCCGAGACGAGTGTTAAAAATGTATATTAGGAGGAAGGAGGCTCTCGCAAAACTTCAGATTGTCCATTGCCACTACTGGCCAAAATTAAGAGTAACATGGTTGCGAAGGCTCTATAGCTAAATGGATTCTGTCACCTCCCAAGGCTTATCATACTGGAATAGCCTTGCTGGACCTAGTGAGAGCCCATTACAGCTGAGCTATGACTCCTCCATGGGGATACTTCATATGAGCATCTCCAGCAGATTTATATAGCATCTCCAGAACACTTACATAGAGCAGCTGAATGTTTATTCATTCCAGTGATTACAAAATTTTATAAGCTGGAGGTGATGGCCTCAGTGGAGGCATCCTTGTGCTTCAGCCAGTGGCGGACACTTATGGTCACTCGACATTCTTCCCACCCGGGACATTTGGGGATGCACTGCTCTTGGATATCCCAGGCATAAGGAAGCCCGGAGACCAGCTTAGGAGAGAGAAATTGAAATTTAAATACCTGTAAATTTTCTTTCTCCGACTGGTCTCCGGGCTTTGGATTCCCTCCCAGAATGTATATAGTTGGCTGGCCTAATGGCCCATTATGCCGTAACTTTGTTGTGTTTTCTGTTTCCAGTTCTTGTAATATTGTCTCAGGGGGACTGCGTAGGAATGACTGGAGACAACAGGATGTGGAGGGCTTCCAATCCCCCTGCTGCAGAGCTTTAGCCCTGCCTACCGCCAGCATCAGGAGGTACAGCCCAGGCGTAAGGAAGCCCGACCAGCTGTCTGAGAAAGAAAATTTACAGGTATATAAATTTCTGTATCTCCCTAATCTTCATCTTGTTTTCCCCACTAGCCCTTGGCACTGGCAGGATTTCCAAAAAGGAGATCTTACAGCCTATGGAAAGGCATACCCTGGCCAACTCCCAGAACTTTGCCTGAATTTTTAGTTCACTATTACCATTTATGTTGTTTGTCCCCAAGTGCACTAGAATGTCTGGGGTCCCCCAGCATTCCTTTGCCAGTGAATACAACTCATTCTTGGCCTTGTGCACCATCAGGCCTGGGTGGCATTTGGTTCTGATCAGACAGGTTTTACCCTCCTCCTGCCCGCTCACTGGATGCCTCTGATCATGGAGTCCCCCAGTAGCAGTACTCTAACCTCACCCTTGCCTTCCTGTTCACCCTTCGGGTTCCCTCTCCTTCCATGCACCTCCTCATCCCTTTGTCCGGATTCTCCCCTCAGCCGGCTCCTCGCACCTCCCACAGTCTGGGTGTTGAATGTAGCCCCTTCACTATTGTCCCTGGTCACCTCTTCTACCTGTGTCCTGGCCTTCTTTATCTCCCCCCCCATCCGAGTATCTCTCTCTGGATTTCTTTCCCCACTCCTTACTAATCCATCCATCTGCCTACTTGGCTTTCTGCTCACTATCACCCCATTTATGTCCTGCGCCTTCCTGCCAGTTGTGCTCCCCTGTTCCATACCATCAGCCTCCTACTTGTTCCCTGAGCCTCCTTTTTCTTCTCCTCTCCTACCCCTCTTCCCCCATCCTGTCCGGGGCCCCCTCTGCTGCGCCCTTGCCCCTTTCACCTGTTCTGTCCGTCCCTGCCCTAGCTTCACCAGCAGCATCATCCTCCTCCTCCTCCTCCCCACACACCCCTCTTCTACCAATGGGCGTAGAGGGTTAAAACGATTTGTGAGCCTTAGCCCATCCCCCAGTGCCCCCCTGTCCCCACTGCCTCTCTGTTTCCTTTGGACACCCCCAGACTCTTGCCTACTGCTGTGGAAATTTCCACCCTTTTGGCCCCATCTGCCAGGGTCCCCTAGAGCTTCCTGTGTACCACCGTCCCTCCTCTCCTAGTGTGAGCACCTCTCTTCCTCCTCTCCCCAGCTTGGAAGGCCCCAGCACCTAGTGCTTCCATGTAGGTAACCGCTTGCCTCCTACCTCTCAACCCCCCAACCCCCCCAGCTGCCTTTGGATCCCTCCATCTCCTCCTTAAGCTATGCCAGCTGGTAGCACACTGGGCATACCCCAAACTTGCAAGCCCAGTCCAGTATCATAGCTGCACCACACCCTATGCACCCAACCACCTGCCCAAAGATGCCTGCTCTAGTGATATGCAGTCCCTGCCCCATCATCACAGCAGTCTTTTGTAGGCCAAATTACCAACTCAGTGGCTCTACAGTTTCTTGAGCTACCAGTACCTATGCCTAGGCAATTCTCTCCCCCCCCCCCCGCAGACTTTTAAACTTGCAACACTTGTGTGGCTGAATCTTTCCTCACCTGACTATTAGCCTTAAGAGTTAGCTCATAGGGGAAGTTTAGAACTTCCTAAGTTCCTCCCTTCCAGGCTTTAAACCCAACCCCCAATGGATATAACTACATGAGCTGCACCTGGCGCCTCTTCCTCCAGTTGCAGGGCAGGTGTTCCCCTATAAATGAGCTGAGCTGTGCTCGGAGGGAATGGTGGGATTTGGGCCCACACCCGACTATCACTAGAGTGTATCAGCCCTGTGTCTGCCCCTCTCTGCACCTCCAAGCACTGCAACCTCCTCCAGAAGAAGGTCCCACACAAACACTGTATTGAACAAGTCGGCACTCCTGCCCTGAAAGTCCATGGACTGATAAGAATTTAAAGCTTATCCAGCTACTAAAAACCTCTCCCCAACTACTTAGCAAAAGCAGGTTCACACAACCTCTGCCAGACCCCAACTGTTTCTGTTTGAAATTAGGAGATATAGGTCTCCAATTCAAAGAAACCGACCTAATAAAATCACACCAACTAGGTTTTTTAAATCAGAAGAAATAGGCCTCCCCAAACACAGCCTGCTACACAGTGAAACAAACAAATGAGCCCATGTATAGCCACCAAAATAGGTTTCAAAATTCCAACAGCCCCAAAACTATACCCTACTAGCCCCTTAGAATTAGTAAGAAAGAAAAGAAATAACCTTCTACCAAGTAAAATCCACAAGAACAATGTAAAATCAGTAAGAAGAAGCTACTGTACTGGAACTGATCTGATCCCTTCTCCTGGTTACTTCTGACTGAAGAGCTGGCAGCCATTAAGACAGACAAGGCCCCAGGTCCAGATAGGATACATCAAAAGGTTCTATGGGAATTGGCAGATGAACTAGGATACATCAAAAGGTTCTCTGGGAATTGGCAGATGAACTAGCTGAGCCTCTTGCAGGCCTGTTCAGTAGCTCACTTCAGGTGGGTGGGTGTGTGTGTGTGTGTGTGTGTGTGTGTGTGTGTGTGTGTGTGAGTTCCAAGGGACTGGAGGGTGGCAGACATTCCGCCCCATAAAAGGGGGGAAGGGAACAAGCAAGAAACTACAGACCTGTCAGCCTTACCAGTTTGTCATGGGGAAGCTAAAGGAGTTGGTGCTCAAAGCAGACCTTGTAAACTATCTGGAGGATAATGGTCTCCATGATGGTAGACCGCATGGCTTTGTGACTGGGAGTTCCCGTTGGACTAACCTAATAGTCTTCCTCTACTGGCTGACGAAGGAACGGGATAAAGGCCATGCCATGGATCTACTTTATACGACTTCGCAGGCTTGACTCTGCTTTCAAGACACCTGCTAAGGAAGTTGGAGGACCTGTGGGTGGCTAGGGATGTAGTTGGGTAGAAAACTGGCTAAAAGGGAGGCAGCACGAGTTGTGGTAAACTGAGCTAAATCGGAGGAGAGGGAGAGAGGAGTCATGAGTGGGGTACCACAGGGGTCTGTCCTCAGCTGAATCCTTTTTAACATATTCATCACTGACGTCCGAGAAAGGATCCAGGGTAGGATAAGCCTCTTCACAGACTATATGAAACTCTGCGAAAGGGTGGATAGCGCTGAGGGAATTGGAGAGAATTACAAGGTGACTTGCAAAGGCTAGAGAGGTGGTTAAATGTCTTGTCAGCCAAAATTTAATGCCAAAACGTGCAAGGTATGTGATGCACCTAGGGGGAAAAAGAACCAAAGGACAGAATACTGGATAGGAGGGGTTAAACCTAGCACCACAGCTGAGGAATGGGACCTCGGAGTCATTAGCGACACTCTTAAACAGGCTAGCCAATGCAGCAAGGCTTGTAGTATGGCAGATAAGATGATGGGGCGTATCGGTAGGGGTATTGATAGTAGAAAGAAAGAAGTGATACTCCCCCTATGTAGATCCTTGGTGAGGCCACTCCTGGAGTACTGTGCCTAGTTTTGGAGCTCTCACTTTGGAAAGGACAAGAATAGGTTAGAGGTGGTACAGCGTAGGGTGACGAAGATGATACAGGGCCAGCAGGGAAGTCCTATGAGGAACACCTTGGGGCATTGACTATGTACTTGCTGGAGACCAGAAAGTTGGGGAGGGGGGATATGATAGTTTTCAAATTCCTGAAAGGAATAAACAAAGTGAACTACAAGGAATTATTTAGAAGGAATACTGGTGACAACAGAAGGGCATGACTGGAAGTTGACAGGAGGAAGGTTCAGAAGGGATATGAGAAAGTATTATTTTACTGAAAGGTGGTGGAACCATGGAATAGCTTGCCTGCCGATGTGTTGGAAACTAAAAAAAAGTGGGGGGTGTCACAAACCCACTCAGCAGGTCAGGCTCTCTACTCCCAAAGTGCCAACCTCCGAGCGTAGTCTTGTGAACAGTTTAACAGAACAAGGTAACCCTCTTGTCTGTTTTGTGAGTTAGGATCAACCTTTGGTCTCAAGTCTTGGAGGGATTCAAACTGTGAACCTCTTGTTAGCTTGCCTAATGTACAGGCTCAGATAATTCTGTCTTCGGGGGGCCCGATATCTTTGCCTAGGGGCACCTAACCAGGTGTACAGAAATGAACCCTTAAAAACTTTAATAAAGACCTCAGACTTAAAACGCTTCTCTTTCCAGTTTGGTATCACCATTCAAGCTTATGCCTAGTGTCAACTATAACCATATATACTTTTCTTGGCAAATGAAAGAAAATCAGACAGACCAAGTATGCTCTAAAAAGAGTTTTACTAAAATAGATAAAAATATGTAAAACACAAAATACAGAACTACTATATCATAAGACATACAAATCTTATAAAAGAACAAGGTTTTAAACGGTGCAATTCCTGCTACAGTAATTAGATTTCTCTCTAAATACCTGCTTAAAGTGCTCCAAAGATGTTTCTTTGTCAGAGTCTAGATAGAAGTGTCTCTGAAGGAAAACAGAATAATCTTTAAAAAGCTGGTTTTCCCTACCTATTTTGCATGAAGTCACCTAGCTCCTTCCTGTCAGAACATATTAAAAAACTATATATAAAAACAGGATGTCTTTTCCAAGTATTAAATTCTGCAATCCTCAGCATGACTCATGTCCTTCAAATGACATTTATTTGATCTATTGATCAGTTTCCCCTCTCACAGAGACATCAGCATTTATGATTTCGCACCAGTTTACTAAACCTGGCTTCCTCGTCTTAAAACGTCATAAAAGGGATGCTCAACTCAGGCCTCTTCCAGCCTGTAATTAACTTTAGATAAAACAGGAGATTCAAACAACATGAAGTCTTGCTATATTATGACATATGCAGTTTGTCCCAGCCTTAGAACTGCTCCGGAGGTGAAAGAGTTAACTTCCATGCCAGGCATGGAATCTTGAGCGCGAGCTCGGTTGAAAAAACTGTCTGTTGATCTTCAAACTGAAACTGTCAGATTCTTTACTCCGCCTCACTGAACAGTCGCTCCGGAGATTCCTCCTACTGCTCGGTTCATTTGTCGGTTAAAAAAGTTATTTCTCGGTCCGCAAGTATATATTTTAACCGCAACTGGTTGGTTCAAGCTCTGTCTGTGGTATCGTAAGTAATAGACAGGTTTTACTTTTCTCTGTGTGGAACTTGCAGACGTGTTATCGGTTCGGTTTGAACCGATCAGGTTGTTGTTAAAATTCATTAAATTTCATTTAGAGTGCGGTTCCCGGTTCTTATTGGTTCGAAAAAAAACGGATTTCATTACGGTTTTTTCCACGACCCGTGACACGGTTGGGAACCGATAAGGGTGTCTTGCTTGGCGATTTGCCGGAAAAGGGCAAGTTTTTGGTTAGGCTGGCATTATGTCTGAGAAACCCAAAAGAAAAACCGGGCCCACTGGGTTTCAGCACTGTAGTGTCTGTGGGGAAGCCTTTTCCAAGGCTGACCCACACACCACATGTGTTTATTGTCTGGGGTTTGACCACCTCAATGCAGACTGCCAGATTTGCAAGAATTTCCCTGCAGCTACCCTGGATAAGAGAGTTGGTAGGCTCAGGGAACGAGAGGCCAAAAAGTCAGCTGACCCGGATGGCCAGCCCGGTTCGGTGCCAACCGAACTGGAGGGAGTGCCCTCTGACCAGGGCGATACTTCCTCGGGCAAACAAAGAGCTGACTCGGAGGAGCCAGTTCCAGCAAAGAGAACTAGAAGGTCAGCAGGTGTGGAGCCAAACTTTCCTTCTCCAACCGCTGCAGAGATGGCCAAAGCGATCCAAATTGTCCAGTCGCTTTCCCCGGTTCCGTCCGAACGACACCAGCGGAAATAGCGGTCGGTTGACGGTTCCACGATTCAAGAATATGATATAGAAAGAATTTTATGAACTGGAGGAGGGAGGAGGATTATGAAGAGAGTGAATGTAATTTTGAAAGTCTGGATGTGCCCATTGAACCGGACATCTCCCCAGACAGACCTTCAGGAGTATCCCCCAGGCTTTGAGTCCCCTTCTCATTTTCTGTTTTATAAAAAAGTTGCTGAAACCCTCCAGCTCCCTTTGGAAGAAGCTGTGGATGAACTGGAGGAGCCTGACTATGTGGAAATGATGGATATCCCAGAGTCTAGGATATTGTCTATTCCTTTACATAAATCTTTTAGGAAGCAGACAATAAAGATTTTAAAAGCTCCTAATTCTTTACCTCCTGTGGATAAAAAGATGGACAGGGGTATACATTGTCAGGCTCTGATACGGAGTTCCTTTCACAACAATGCTGCCATGTTGGGGTAGTGTAGGCTGCAGCCTGTGATAAGGCAAATATTCCCTTGGCTTCACACCCCCCTGACAAGGACTCCAGGAGGATTGATGCCATGGCAAAGAAACAATACATGGCAGCATCCTTGGGACTCAGACAGGCAAATTATATGGCCCTATGTTGCAAGATACCAGAAATCCAGATGGGATACTGTTATGGCTTTAGCGAAACAGGTCCCTGGCCAGCTGCCAAGGAGCTGGAACAAGTGGCTGCTGATGGTATTGAGGCATCCAAGGTGCAATTCCATGCTGCAGTGGACTCTAATGATGTATCTTCAAGAGTCATGGCTACATCTGTGGCTTTTAGGTAGAATGAAGCTTGACTCAGGTGTACCCAGCCTGTCTGGGATACCCAGGCTAAGGCCATGGATTTTCCTGTTGTGGGTAATTCTCTGTTTGAAGCGGACAGAGTACATGAAAAATGGATGAGTATAGGACCACCTATAGGAGTGCACAGGCCAAGGAGAGCAAGCCACTCCCTCAGAGGCAGCTTTCCAGGGGGCAGGGGCAGGCCTTTTCACAGGCCTTTAACCAAGCCCAGGCCTCCTCTTCAGCTTTTGCCCAGAGGGTTCTTCAGAGGGAGAGGCAGACTGAGTGCAGGCAGGCCTGCTCCCACCCCTCAGCCTAAAGCTCCTGCCAAACAGGCACCCTGATGGGATGCCCAGGGCGATTCTCCATTACCTGTAGGGGGCAGGCTGGCTTACTTCGTCCAGGACTGGGAGTCTTTAACATCAGACAAGTGGGTCCTGGAAGTAGTAAGCCAGGGACTGGTTCTCAGCTTCAAAAAATTTCCAAAGATGAGAACCAGATCCTTTCCACCTGCAAATCCATCAGAGGCTCTTGCTCTGGAAACAGAAGTCTCAACCCTATTGGCTCTCAGAGCTGTAGAAAGGGTTCCTCCACTACACCAGGGCAAAGGTCTGTACTCCAGGTACTTCCTTACCCAAAAAAGACAGGAGAATGGCGGCCCATCCTGGATCTAAGATACCTAAACAAACACCTTTTAAAACCAAAATTCAAAATGGTGACTCTGGGAATTATTTTACCCTCCCTAAGGCCAGGGGACTGGCTAGCGTCCCTGGACCTCCAAGGATGCCCTACTTCCATGTTCTCATCCAGAAGCTGCCACGAAAGTACCTCAGATTCGAACTGCCTCAGGCCATTACCAGTTCAGAGCAATGCCCTTTGGCCTCACCTCTGCCCCAAGGGTATTCACCAAATGCCTGGCAGTAGCAGTTGCTCACTTAAGAAGGCAAAAGATTGCCATCTTTCCTTACCTGGACGACTGGCTCATAGTGGGTCAGTCTCCAGACCAAGTCAAATCACATCTTCAGGTTACCCAGCAGCTGCTTACATCTCTAGGGTTTCTCCTCAATCTTTCAAAGTCAGTTCTAGAGCCTGTTCAGCTACTCACCTTCATAGGCGCAGAACTGGACACAAAGCAGGCCAGAGCTTTCCTTCCTCTAGAAAGAGTAGACCCTGGTGGCTCTGGCCTCCTCCTTCACTCTGCAGGTCTCTCGACCAGCAAGGCACTTTCTACAGCTCCTGGGCCACATGGCTGCTTCCACAGCTGTAGTGCAAGGAGCAAGATTTCAGATGAGGGACATCCAGTTCCATTTGAGAGCCTTCTGGTCTCAAAGGAGAGATCCTCTAACCAAATTGGTCCCAGTAACTCGAACCGTGATCCAGGCCCTGCAGTGGTGGCAGGATCAGAGCAATCTGAGGCAGGGGTTCCTTTCATCCCTCAATCTCACTCCTTGACCCTTACTACAGATCGTCCCTCTTGGGATGGGGGCTCACTTGGACACCTCACCACCCAGGATTGTGGTCCCCTCAGGAATCTCTGCTCCGCATCAATCTGTTGGAACTCAGAGCTGTTTTCTAGCACTTCAGGTTTTTCTGCATCTGTTCAGAACAAAGTGGTACAGGTCAGAACAGACAACACCACTACAATGTGGTACATCAACAAACAAGGGGCAGTTGGTCTTGACCTTGTGCAGAGCGGATGAAGTTGTGGTCTCTGGCTTATTCCTGAACACCTCTCTCATGGCAGTTCACCTCCCAGGCAAAGACAATGTCCTGGCAGATGCTCTCAGCACGATTCCCAGGGCCATCACGAATGGTCACTGGATCCCTAGTACTGGGGTTGGTATTTGCCAGGTGGGGCACCCTCAGATAGATCTTTTGCAGCCCCAGACAATCACCAACTTCGCTTTTTTGTTGCAGGCCCCAGTGTTGGGCTCAGTCCCTCTGGATGCCTTCCTTCTCGATTGGGAAGGAAGTTCCTCTATGCCTTCCCCTTCCTCTTGTTCAAGGTGCTAGTCAAATCAGATCTCAACCTTGCAAGATGATTCTGATTGCTCCAGATTGGGCCAGACAGCCTTGGTATCCGCTCCTTCTGTCTTAGCAGTCCACCTTCCCTGTGCCTTCCCAGGAATCACAATCTGTTAACCTGTGCCCAGGGGAGAGTTTGGTATCCGAATCTCAAATCCCTCAACCTCGAGGCCTGGCTCTTGAGGAGTTAGAGTTTGCTGACCTACATCTTTCTCAAGGTGTACTCGATATCTTGAAAGCTTCTAGGAAGCCTTCCACCAGGGCTACTTATAATTCTAAATGGAAAAGGTTTTCCATATGGTACTCTGCAAAGCATGTTCCCCCAGAATCTGCTGATTTGCCCACAGTCCTGGACTATATGGTCCATCTAAATACTTTGGGGCTGAGGCCAGCTACCCTGAAAGTGCATTTGGCAGCTGTCTCTGCTTTTATTTCAGCAGGAAAGCCCTCTTCTCTTTCTGCTCACCCTGTATTCTCCACGTTTTTCAGGGGATTGCGTCATACCAACCCTCCATTCAGGGACCCTGCTCCTGCCTGGGATCTTAATGTTTGCATTGCTCAGCTAATGCAAACCCCCTTTGAGCCTTTGTCTTCAGCAGAGCTTAAGTACTCGACTTGGAAAACTGTGTTTCTAGTAGCCATCACTTCTGCTAGGCGCATAAGTGAATTGCAAGCTTTGTCAGTGGAGCCTGATTTTATCTCCTTTCACAGAGATAAGGTAGTCCTCAGGACTAACAGAAAGTTCTTGCCTAAGGTGGTTTCAGATTTCCACCTTAATCAATCTATATCTCTTCCAGTGTACTTCACTGACCATTCCTCCTCTGGTGAGAGGAGGCTGCACAGTTAGATGTAAAGAGCCCTTAGTTACTACATAGGCGTACCAAGGGTCACAGGTTTGACTCCCTCCAACTGTTCCTCACTTATGGTGAGGTGGGTAAAGGGAAACCTGCCACTAAAAGATCCATTGCCAGGTGGATTGTCTCTTGTATCCAATTTTGCTATCAAAAACTGGGTAAGGTTCCCCCTTCAGGCCTGAGGGCTCACTCTACCAGAGGTACAGCTCGTCCTAGCTGCTGCCAGGGACATCCCTATCTTAGAGATATGTTAAGCAGCTACCTGGAAAACAGTACACACTTTCACCAAGCATTACTCTCTGGACATCCAGGCTAGGAGTGATGCTTTCGGTTTAACACAACCGTGCTTCGACCTATTTCTAAGTAGGTTCTGTCCCTCCTCCATGGAGGTACTGCTGTATAGTCTGCATATGTCAAAATATAGCAAGACTTCATGTTGTTTGAAGAAAAAATTACTCACCTTAGTAATGTTGTTTCTTCTAATGGAGTCTTGCTATATTATGACCTCCCCCCCGCCTGTCCCTCTCAGAACCTCTGCTCTTGGGATGTGGGTGGGCAATGCAGTGTTGGCATTTAATGATGCCCACCTTGTTGTGTTTTCACCCTTTTTTTGGGGGTGTTTGGGTGTTGTATTTTATTTTATTTTTTGGATCCCCTGACTTGAGTCTTTGTTTTGGGACCAGAAAAATGTGTTAATATTTTAGTAGCCAGTTGGCTAGGGTAGGTTTACAGCTTCCACACAGAACCTTAGTGAGTTTTGCTCATAAAGATCTGACAGTTTCAGTTTGAAGATCAACAGACAGAGTTTTTTCAACCGAGCTCGAGCTCAAGATTCCATGCCTGGCATGGAAGTTGACTCTTTCACCTCCGGAGCAATTCTAAGGCTGGGACAAACTGCATATGTCATAATATAGCAAGACTCCATTAGAAGAAACAACATTACTAAGGTGAGTAATTTTTTCTTCTTGATCAGGGTCTGTTCTACTCTGTAATTAGCTTCAGGCCTGCCATGTAACATCTTGCATTTAAAACCTGTGTATGTGATCTCACATGCTGTTTCAGCATTTTCTCATGACAGACCGTCCATAACTCATTTTGATATTACAAAAAATGATACTACAGCACTCAGAACTGGCTGTCCACATCACAGGGGGCACAAATGGGTTTGGAACAGAGCAAAAAGAACAGTGCTCCCTTGTAGAGACGAAACTGGGGAAAGGACTAGGAAGACTGATATAGAGGGTTAGAACCCTGTTATCAGTACTTGGTCGTGGGTTATGTAGGGGAGGGCCTAGCAAGCAGACTTGATGGATCTTTGGTCTTTTTCTGCCATCACTGTCTATTTCTATATTGCTGAAAGCAGCCTTATGATATATGGCTACCATTGTGTGTCTGAGACTTTAAAAAAAAAAAAAAAAAAAGTGATAGCACTAAGGGTATTAAAACACAAGTAAAATGAGACCCACTGATGTAAAATGAAAGGGTCAAAACAGGAACCTATTTGGCCAAAAAGGAATCGAAAGCAGATGATTCCTCAGAATAGTAGCTAAAAATGGTCAGCTATGAATTTGTTACAGTTCCCTTCACTTCCTTCAGATAGAGCGGGCTCACCACTCTAGACTCACTAGCAAGGGAAAGGGGATAATTTCTGTGTAGTGTGTAGCCTTTGCCATTTTGTTGCATGTTGGTGCACCAGAGTCCCAAGATGGAATTACGTGCCTTGTACCGATGCAATGCTGTCATAGCTGTTACTCTTTGTATTATATGGAACTTTCCATCACCATAATATCAGTCTGAATGTTGGAATGGAGGGGTTATCATTTTCTCATGTCACATCACAGGGTTTTATTTAACTCCAAAAATTGATTAGCGTTTTGCTCATAAAGGGCTAAAACATTGTGAAAATGCATTGCACTTGCCTCACTGTGTTGAACAAACATAACACTTCTAGAAAACCTATATAAATAACTTTCTGTACAGTTAGCATTGTCCAGAGAAAAAAACTGCTAGTCAATTATTTAAAATCCTGCATCAGTGGTGTTCCAGAATTTGGGTGTCACTCTCTCTATGACAAAGAATGTAGAGAATAAGTAACCTCTCTTCGTTAAGAACAAGCAAATTCTCAACACCTCTTTAGAGTGGTAACATCGGCAAGAGAGCACAGCTCGAGCACTTTGTCATCTACTCTGAGGTATTGAGAATCTGCGAGTGTAAGCATGTATTACAATAACAGAAAATAAAAACTCGGGGAGTGATGGACTTTAACATTCTCTATTACATCATTTTATATCTGAGGTTCAGTCAGTTCCACTTGTATGCCATTTTAGGTTGTATGCACGCTTCAGTGTGGTCTTGGTTCTTTCCCTGTTCACATAATGTTAATGCATTTGGATGTGTGCCATGCAATTTTCGGTGGTATGCCACTTTTTCAAATAAGCTGCTTTGCAGAATAGGTGCATGAGTCAGTCTGCTCATTGGTGAACTGCCAGGTGTTAACTGTTTCTGTCGTCTCTCTGCTGATTAACGAGCCTCTGATCACCCGATAAAAGCTGGATTGTCCTCAGGAAGGCAGGTAACAATACAGCTGCTAGACAAATCATCTCTCCCTGGAGGTTACATGAAAAGATTTTGCAGCTGAATTTGGGGTGGTCATTTCAAGTGTTAAAAGGGATTAAAAAAAAAAAAGATATATAAGAAGAGTAAATGCCAGAATCCTGAATGAGGCCGTAACCTAGGTAAAAGATGACATCGTCCCTCTGTTCGGTTTGCCTCAAACAGACTTTGCAGTTTACGTCTCCCTCAGTAAGGATGAACCCACAACAGAGGAGTTAGCAGTACATGGAGACCAGAGAGCAGTCAGGTTTGAAAAATGAATTGCACTTAAAGGCAGAGCCACAGGACAGATTGAGATAACTTTGTGGCAGATACAGTGCTGCTCTCATATTTTTCTGTTTTTTACTCTCACAGCTCAGTTTGCTTGTCATCCGGCCACTGTCCTCTCTCACACCATTCAACCCGACTGCTCACTCACATCTGGCTAGAACGCACGGTACCCGCTGAGGGATTCCCCTTATCTCCTCTGCCGGGTCCGGATCTAATACTGGAGTGCGATTCCTGCTGGATCCCTTGGGTGAAGAGGCACGGCCATCAAGCCGCCATGACTGACCGCCATTTTCCTCCGAGCTTTTTCTCCCCTGAAGTACGGATGTGCAGTGACGTCCAGGCACTACATGTAGATGTCCGCTGTACTTCATCCCCTGAATGCACCATACCTGCAGTGTCCCTGACTTCCATTGAGGGGCCGCCGCAGAGCAGTGTAAGCCCTAAACGCTCCCCAGGGAGAGGAGAGCAGTCCATCTGATGCTCAAGCCTTTCCCTCCCCATCCGACCCGGGCACATTCCCGAACCCAGGTCGCCAGCATAGCGCCAGATGTGGCGTCCAGTGCCTCAGCGCCTCCGGGCCAAGCACTGCTCTTTAAATTTATTAAATTGTTTTTAATTACTGTCCTTTTGAATAGATTTTTAAACAGGAAAAACATTTTAAAGTGCAGCTTTACAAATAAAGTTAATCTACTTGTCCACAGAAATGCATCTACTATATGTAGGTTAATGGCAGAATGATTCTGTCTGTAAAACCGGTAATTCTGTTTATATGCCATTCCGCTTGTATGCACAAAATTGTCAGGTCCGGAACATGTACAGTACATACTAGTGAAATTGACAGTACTGTTAAATCAACTTTTTTTTTCTTTGAAAGTTCAAGTTTATTTGGTTAAAGGACAGTGAGATACACTGCTGAATGCCCTACTGCAACACAGAGCAGCAGTATCATCAGAAACTGATGCAAAATTGCTAACCAAAAATACAACTGTAGCAACAAACGTGTAGCGCAATAAACATCTCCCCAAGTTGCACAAAACTGGTAGTCCCAATATGTGTTAGCAGCAGTAATCTCTCATTGATGTTCTTGGTAGAAACTAACAGAAAAAAACGAAATTTTTAAGAGTTTATGGCTTAATTAAAAGATGCTCATGAGTAGGTCTCCCTGTCCAAATTATCACTTTCGTAGGGATTTCAAATGCCCAGAAACCTCTGCCTAACCTGTTGTTCGTCAGCCATAATTGGTTCCATAGTCTCAGTTTCTGTAACGTTACCCATTTTAGCGTTGTACAGTTTAAGGCAGCTACCCAGAGTATATTGCACGGTTTTGGTGGGCTTTACGACCCCTCCAGCAGTGTAGGGAAGTCTAGCACCAACTTTGTAAATGTTTCTGTAATTTGTATACCTAAAATGTGTTGTAACAATTGGTGTGCTTGGTGCAGGAATGGGAGGAAGAGGAGAAGGCATGCCCCAATTATGTGGAAGTACGATCCAGTATTGCCATAATGATGCCAACAGTTAGCTGAATGTGTGGTACCAGAATGTTTAATGACTGTTTTGGGAGGGCAGGAGAGACATTTTCAGAACTTTCCTGTTGCACACTTTTCCAAGATGGAGAGGCTGTCACCCTCCATCCCCTTTTCTAAATGTCTTTACTAGTGTTTGATAGAAATTTGAGTGTCACTCTTCCTCTTCCATATTAACCAGATTTGTTCCAAATAGGGTGAGGGCAGATTTTGGTGTCTCTCCCCCACCCCACCCCTTGGGTTATACGGTCCTCAGTCACAGATGTTCCACCTGTATTGTGCCTGGTCAGATATACCCTCTCCTGTACCTGTCCCATCCCCTCTTAAACCCATCCACAGTCTCCATCTCTACTAGCTCCCTGGGCAGTGCATTCCATGGATCCACCACCCTTTCAGTGAAATAACATCTCCTCCTCTCCCCTCTGAGCCTGCCCCCTTCCAGCTTACACCCATGACCTCTTGTTGCCCCACCCTCCTTCCTTTGGAGCACCCTGACTGGGCCTCCTTTATTGATTCCTTTCACGTACTTGAAGACCTCTATCATGTCCCCCCTGTCCCTCCTCTCCTCTCCTCCAGGGTGTACATGTCGAGCTCCTTGAGCCTCTCCTCATAGGTCCTCTCCCTCAGGCCCCAGATCATTTTGGTTGCCCTCCTTTGGACCCTCTCTAGGAGTGTAATGTCCCTCTTTAAATGTGGTGTCCAAAACTGTACACAGTACTCGAGGTGTGGCCTAACCAAGCAGTTGTATAGTGGAAGGATCACTTCCGCCTTTCTGGAGGTAATCCCCCGGCGATGCATTCCAGCATCCTATTTGCCCTTGCCGCTGCCTTCCTACAGGTCTCCGCGTTGTTCATTTTGACATCTACCACTACCCCAGGGCCCTCTCACTCTCCATGACTCGAATCATGTCTTTTCCCAGGGTAGCCCCCTGGCCTGGATTTCTGACTCCCAGGTGCAGAACCTTGCACTTCCCCGCATTGAATTTTAGTTTCCATTTTCCTGACCACCTTTCCAGAGCCTCCAGGTCCTCCTGCAAGGCCACCCTCCCCTCCTTCCCATCCACCACTGCACCTAGCTTTGAGTCATCTGCAAAGAGACTCATCTCACGCCTGACCCCTCTCCTGATGTCTGAGATATAGGGATTGAACAGGAGTGGCCCCAGCACTGACCCCTGGGGAACCTCACTAGTAACCCACCTTGGGGATGAGGCTAAGCCTCCAACCACCACCTTCTGAGTACGCTCAGAGAGCCAATTTCCTATCCATCATAGCAACTGTTTTCCCTAGCCCAATTTCCTTCAGCTTAGCCAGCAGGCCTCTGTGGGGTAGCGAATCAAACGCCTTACTAAAATCCAGAAAGAGGATGTCCAGTGGCCTACCCTGGTCCAGGGCCCTCGTCACCCAGTCCTAGAACTCGACAAGATCTGTCTGGCATGATCTTCCCATGACAAAGCCATGCTGCCTATCATCCAAGCCCCCGGTTTGCTCAAGTAACCTCCCTAGCCTTTTCTTGACAGTACCCTTCATCACCTTGCCGACCACTGATGTCAGGCTAACAGGCCTGTAATTTCCTGCCTCCTCTCTTGATCCCCTCTTGTGGATCGGCATGACTTGGGCCACCCTCCAGTCTTGGGGCACCCACCCAGTCCTCAGAGAGATGTTGAAAAGCTTCGCTAGAGGCACTATCGGGGCATCTGCCAGTTCCCTCAGCACCCTGGGATGTATCTCATCTGGCCCAGGTGCTTTCTCCATCTGAAGGGACCAGAGGGCTTCCCTTACTCTCACTACTGGGATTTCAGCCTCGTCCTCCCCCTTTTCACCCTGCACTGCTGGGCCCCCACCTGTCTGTGGTGGCCACTCCCTTTCCCCAGAACCATCAGGGCCCTTGGTCTCTACTGGTCTCACCCTTTGCTCCAGTTTGCCCCGCTCCCCTCGCAAGACATAGCCCCTGCATCCCCCCACCCCCTGGTATAAACTGAGGCAAAGTACTCATTTAGGACTTCTGCCTGTTCTCCCGCCTCCTGTGCCCAACCATCCCCTACCCTTATCTTGCTGATCTGCCCCCTTGCTTTCCTTTTTTCCCTATGCATCTAAAGAACCCCTTGTCCCTCCTCCAAATCCCATTGGCCAAGGACTACTCTTTTTTTTGCCTTAGCTGCTCTCACCACCCTGGTGACTCTCTTGGCTGTCAGCTCATATTCCTCCTGATCCCTTTCACTCCTTGACCACTTGAAGCGTCTATAGGCTGCCTTCTTTTCCCTCACCACCTCCTGTATCTCACGGGTCCACCAGCCAGGTTTTCTGGTCTTACTGAACTTACTCCTTTCCCTTGTGCAGGATTTGGTGACCTCCTGTATTCCCCTTCTGATGATCCCCCACCTGCTGTCAGCATCCATATCCGGTCTTATCCTGTCTAGATGATCTTTAAGGAACCTTCCCATCTCCCAGAAGTCCGTACCCCTGAAGTTAGTTACTACCGTCCTTGTTCGGCTCCCCCAAGGTCCAGGAAGAACCAGACTGTGGCGTGATCATTCCCAGCCAGCGGGTCCCTCATCTCTAGGCCCCTAATCTGATCTGCCAAGACCATGTCCAGTGTCCGGGCCTCCCTAGTTGGCTCACCCACCTGTTGTGTCAGAAATGCATCCTGGAAGACATCAAGCAGCCTCTGCTCTCTGCCACTGCTGATGTCATAGTCCCCCCATCTGTTCCTGGCATATTGAGGTCCCCCATTACTATTACCCTTCCCTTTCCTGATCTCCAGTGTCCCTCGAGATTTGCCAGCAAACTTTCTTCCAGGACCTCCGCCAGTGCTGGTGGTTTGTATACCGCTCCGACCTTTACTCTCTTACCTCACTGCGTCAGCAAGGTGACCCAAATAGCCTCCACATTCCCCTCTGCCTCCTCCCCTCCAATACCCACGCCATTTCTGACTAACAGTACTACCACCACCTTCCTCCCCCTGTCTTTTCTGAACATAGTGTAGCCCTCCAGATTTAGGTCCCACCGTGCCATTGAGTGGCCCAGGTCTCAGTGACTGCTGCCACATCTACCTCCCCCTCAACTAGCATTGCCTGGAGCTCAGGCATTTTATTTCCTAAGCTCCTGGCATTTATCAGGACCACTCTCCACCCCTTTTCCCTCTTCTCCTTTCTCCCCCTTGTGCTCCCATCTCTCAGCTCCTGCAACCTACCTGGTGACCCAGTTCCATACCTCCCTAGCCCCCTAGAGGAGTGGAGACCATGTCCCTCATGTATCGTATCTGCTGGCACTGCCCCTTTTTTTGATCCCTCCCCCTTCACAGGTTTAAACCCCACCTTTCGCTGATGAACCCAGCTAGTTTGAGCTTTAGGATTTCCTTCCCCTTCAAGTTAAGGTGGAGCCTGTCCCTAGCGTACAGCCCCTTATCTTCCCAGGCCTCCCCCAGTCCCCCACCAGACCATACCCCAATTCCCCACACCACTCCCTAAGCCACTGATTTATCTCTCTAATCTTCATCTTGTTTTCCCCAGTAGCCAGGTTGGATTCTCCGTAACCGCAGCTATTTATTTCTATGAAGTACCTTTGAGCCAAAGGCTCTTTTTTTTTTTTTTTTTACACAGAGGTTCCACGTCATAGTAATACATGAGCATAACATCATTTACAACAGTTACAAGTACAGAAGCAGCTACAAGGAGGTTCCATGCCTTAGAAAAACATGAGTACATTAGGTTACAGAGATTACATGATTACAATAACAGATTGCACAAGTAAAAATATACAGACACATAATTTATAGCAAGCTAGGTTGACAAGAAGTTTAAGTGAACAACTTGAGAATCTACAGGATGTAGAGCAAATCTGGTAGGGAACAGAGGATGATGTAGTCTGTAAAATAATTAACCAATACTGTATGCAAGGAGGTGAGAACTTGATGGGCAGTAGTTCTTTTGTCTTGAGTGCTAAAGAGTGTGGTCATAGAGGAGGGCTAGACTCGGGGCGGGGGGGGTGGTGCTGAGGCGGACCTGGAGCCTACTAGAGGAGTGTTAGTTAGAAGAGGAGAGGAGAAGGCATGGGTGCAGGTTAGAATGAGGGTAGCAGGAAAGAGGAGGGAAGAGTGTGTGTGTGTGTGTGTGTGTGTGTGTGTGTGTGTGTGTGGTGGTGGGGGTTCAGGTCTCGGTCACAGTTACTGTTTGTGGCAAGGGCCACTCGGAGTTTGTCTTTAAAGGGGCCTATTTTTGTCCTCTTTCGTGATGTCTAGGTCAAGCGCATTAAGCCAAAGTGGCGCCGGTATTCGTAGGACCGTTGGCCTTGTGTGGTTCTACGGAAAGGGACGCAGAGGGCCGAGTTGTTTGTACCCCTACTGCATCTGATGGAATTACGTTGGCTAAGAACGGGTGGTAAGTCCTAGCATAGACTTCTTGGCGAGCATGCATACTTGATACTGGAGGCGGCTGTCAAGGTTGAGCCAGTTCGTTTGAGTGTACAACTCACAGATGTGAGTGAGATGGGGTACACCTAGGACTAAATAACATGCTTTGTTTAGTGTTGTTTTGATACGTTTCAAAGCGGTTTGGGAGGCATCCCCATATACTGCTAGACCATAGTCTATCACTGAGAGGACTGAGCTATTTACAGCAGTTTTTAGTGCCTCAGAAGTCGGGCCTTTTTGATGTCCTAGTTTTGCATTTAATGACTTCGCGACTGCGTCTATGTGTTGGTTAAACGAGAGGGTGCGGTCCAGTGTCAGTCCTAGGTATTTAAATGTTTGAACCATCTCCAGGGAAGTATTCTGATTGTTACGAATGCAAAGTTGGTGGGTGCGGTGTTTGTTATGGCTATGGCAAAGAAAAGCTGAAGTGCCCTCAACAGCTGTGAATCACTGTAAGCTTCCCCACCCCCTCCAAATTGGGGATTACCTAAGGTAATTCTTTGCTCTTGTCTCCCGATAACTTCACTCTCCAGTCCCAGAACTGCAGAAGGGGACCGGAACAGCAATCACAGAAGAGCTCCACATTTAAAATGTGTGGCCATTGCCTCTTGGCACCCGCTGACCCTGACAAAAAAAATGCTGCTCACTTCCCAGTTTCCCAGACCAACCATAAACAAATTTTTTTTAAAAGTCAGCCCGGATTCACATAACACTAACCACCAATCTGTCTTCTGTACCCTATTCACATCTCTCCTTGGGTCCCACCTTCCCTCTCTGTATCTCCCATAACGGTAAAAAAAAGTAGGAAAGAAATTGCCCCCGTCAGTGTTCCCCTGTAGTGACCGCAAACTTGAATCCTGAAGGAAACGCTCTCAGCAGCAGCACGTTCCCGCTCAGACTGCAGACATCCACATGTTCCTGGCACACTCTCTCTAAGGAAAATAAACAAACAGCCGACCACTCTCCAACAAAACCAAAAAAACAAATACAAGGTATGAAAGTTTCCATGTGAAGCTGCATTGGGATCAGTACACTGCAGCCACAGCAACACTGTAGCAACCAGCACTATTTTTTCTGGTGCAGTAACAGATGCAATGAAAATGAATAAAATGCTCCCCTAATTTTTTGCGATCTCCAAAAAAAAAGAGGGACATTGTATAATCGCAGTATCCCACTCAAGGGTGTGGATGATGCCAGAATTTACCTACTTCTGGTGTGGTTTACTCATTTGCCGTGCGGCCTCGTAATCGAACCACACCAGGCATGGGTAAATCCTGGCATCACCCACACCCTCTCATGGTATACTGCTTAAATATACCATACATCTCTGCTATATAGCGAATCTTTACTTCTCTAAGACAATGACACAATAGAAAAATTGTTCATGTTTTTCATTGAGGTCTAATTTGTTTAGATTTGTCTAGATAAAATGCCTAACATGTAGAAACTGGAAGTGATGATCTTGACGCAGGCTGAAAGATTCCCTTGAATTTGCAAGTGGAAAGTGGTGTTGATGTAGTGCATTTTGCAAAACTGGTGAGCATGTGATGCTTCCAGTAACTAACCCAATTCTAGCCGGGGGCAGGGGGATGACTCGTGGTGCCTAACTGATGACAGGGACCCCAAGATCATTGGGATTTTGTCAATTTTCTCGGCTTTATCAAGATTTTTAATGTATGCTTTGACCACGGGTTCTGTATAAAATGTCGTAATTGTGATGAGATCATAGCAGTTGAAGTGTCCATAGGGGTATAACGGAGACCTCTATTCTTCTGTCAGGTACCACCCACTTCCACCTGCAGATATGAGCTACCTGAGTGGCAAGATGGCAGTGATTGGGGGAGTGGAATAGCAGGCCCAGGCCTCCTCACTCCATGGGTAGCTGCAGTTTTCGATCTGGACCCTGATCAAATTTCGTCATTTCTTTAAGAAATGCATTCCAGAAAAATTTGAACATTTAATGAGGAGGGTTTTGGGGGAAGATAAATCGATAAAATCTGGGAAGAATATTCAGTTTTAATAAAGTGGATTCATTCTGCTAAGGAAACGGGCAACAATTGCCATCCGGTAAAGTCCACTTTAACCTCATTACAAAGAGGGTAGTAACTGTTCTGGAACAGGGCAGATGTGATGCAGACCTCTAAATATCTAAATGTATTATGATGGGCCCCCCCCCCCCCAAAAAAAAATAAATGGGAAGTTTTGCATAGATTCTATTATGGGTGCTGTACTGAGTGAGGATCATGGCCTCAGAATTGTGAAGATTATTTTATATCCTGCTATTTTTTCAAATGATATAAAGATATCTGATAAATGCTGTAGAAAGTTATCAGGGTCCTCTGGAAAGAATAAGAAATTGTTGGCATATGTTACTTCTAGGGCGTGGATATGTTGTTCATCCACACTTCTTGGCATGTCCTTTCCTCTTTAATTCTTGCTGGAAGGTCTTCAAGCTTGCCCCCACCGGGTGGTTATAATCCTCGAATCTGCCCTGTGGCGCCAGATCTTCCTTTCCGCTGGAAGATTAAGTGTTTGCTTCCTCTCCACTACCGCGTTTTGCAGGCCCTGGCTTAATTATCTTCAGATCCCTTGAAGATTAAGCTCGTTCGAGCTAGCGATTGCAACTTTTGCTATTCAGTTATGGAAGATAAATCTTCCCCTGGTTTTCGCCGGTGCCCGTGCGGCCAGAAAATGTTGCGCATAGACCTACATAGCGCGTGCATCTATTGCTTAGGTGTTGGCAGTGACACCCAGGCATGCGAGATATGTCTCACTTTTCACCCAAATGTCCTCGATGATGGTCTCGCATGGCTCAAGTTGGGCAGGCCCGAGAAACTGAATCAACCGGTGAAATCCAACTAGGCCCGGTGGGTGGTCTCCATGGCTGCGGGGTCCGCCGAGCAGTTAGAACAGATGCAGGCCTTCAAGGAAGAGGTGGCGTGGGCCGCGGAGCTCTCCTTTTGGCCAATTTTTGTTCCACTCAACGTGGGCTTCACATTCTCTGGCTCCTTTTGGGAGATGTGCCTCTCTCTCCCTACCAAGGGTGAGGGACCTTTGGGCTCTCATACCTCCTGGTCCCATAAAAAGGACAAGGAACCAAGAGATTCTTATCAAGAGTGAGCTTGGTCACAGGACTCTCCAGTCGCGACTTCGGTCGAGACTGCTTCTTTGGCTGCCGGCTTCTCATCTTTGCCAGCTGGTCAGCTGGCCGAGGTCTTGCTAGACGATGCAGTGGAGATCACTCTCGACCCTGTTGATCTTTTTTCGCCCGACAAGGCAGACAGCACGCTTAGCAGGACCCCGGTCCTGCCTTTTCCTGATGTGGAAACCCAGTCTGCTGGCATTCCCATTGAGGAACCGGTCCCCGATCTGGTAAATCACCGGTTCCCACGGCGTCCCCGGAACGACCCACTTGGCCAGTCTGATCAAGGTCGAGATCTTGGACTCCCTCGACCGACAGGCTGAGGAAGGCGCATAAACGCTCTAAAAAGAGGCAATGCCACCACTCATGTTAGTCCTCCTCCAATGAGGTGAGGTTTCGTCGGAAACTCCGTCGACGCTCTGAAGATCTGATGTGGCAACAGCTCATTCTGTCTGGGCAGAAGACTTCTTCAGTTTCCACCCTAGTCATTACGTGGCTTTCACCTCCTAGGCCGAAGCCGACTCCATTAGAACCGGTAAAATTGGTTCCTCTGCCCACCGAGCTGGTAAAACCTGCCCCAGTTTGGCCAAAACTGGTGTCTCCACCGATAGTGGTGGAGCCACCACCTAAAGAGCCCTCGGGAGGGACTCCTACGAAGGATTCTCGGATGGTTCAGAGTCGCCCTCATGTCTGACCATCCCAGGCGTGTGCAGGGGGACCTTGGTAGCTGACCGATTTTTTTAAATCTGGATTCCTCGGATTTCGATGACACAGACTTTCACTCTCATCCGCTGGATGATGAGTCGTTGGGTAGTCTGTCGACTGAGGAGGGCCCCTCATTTATAGAAATTCTCCGCTTTGTCTCAGAATCCATGGGGATGCCCTTGGAACCTGTCCAGAAACGGGCGGAGTACCCTCTTATAGATGCTCTTAAAAGAGGGGATACCCCTATGGAAGCCTTCCCAGTGGCCGAGGCCATTGCTGGCCCGGCGTTGGAGCTCTGGCAGCCTTCTGCCCAGCACTGTCTGCCTGGATGGCCCGCAGGTATGCAGTGCCCATTGGGTTCCTCTCGGGGTTCATGGAACATCCCTCGGCTGAGGGGTTAATGATTGCTTCTGTGTTCAGACGCACAAGCAGCTCTGCTGACACTGATAGACCTCCAGACAAGGAGTCCGAAAAGCGACCACTCTGCCAGGAAGGTTTATGCAGCCTCCTCTTTAGGCCTCTGTCAGGCAAGCTCGGCTGTCCTCATGGCACACTTCTCTAATGCCCTCCTGGGCTCCTGGATGAAGTTCTCCCGCACTTCCTCGCGGACCTTCAGACTACGGTCAAGCAGGTCCGGGACCAGGGCTGAGCCATTGCCAAGCAGCAACTTCAGACGGCCGTGGACCTCGGGGACTCTTGCGCCCGTTTGGTGGCAGCCACAGTTGCTGTGCGCCGCAGGGCTTGGCTGAGGCTTTCCACCGTCACGGTGGATGCCCAGCACAAACTCACTCGTGTTCCTTTCCTGGGCACTGATCTCTTGGCCCAGGTGTGAATGGTCACCATCAGTGAATCGAGCAGTCCAGTGCCACCTTGGATTCGGCTACTTCTGCCCAAAAAGACCGCCCTGGCACCAGGAAATAGCAGAAGAAGCCATTTCAGCACGCTGTTCCTGCGGCCCAGCAGCCCCCGTTTCAGGGTGGGCAGTAACAGCAGGTACAGGCTTGGCACCCTGTGCCCAAGTCTGGGCCACCAGCGGCCTTTAGACAAGGAGGTCGGGGTCCCGGCGGCTTCCAGTCTGGACCTTCTTCCTCCAAGCCTGCCCAGTGACGGGATAGGGGCTGCCACCCCTACTCCCATCACGCCAACTCTTGGTCCTCCCATGGGGGTCCGGCTCCACCATTTTGTTTCCACCTGGTCCGCTGTTATCACGGGCAGGTGGGTTCTAGAAGTGGTCTGCCAGGGTCTGCCTCTGTAATTCAAGCAGTACCCTCCCAGCCGAGCCCACGCCCCACAGGAGGAAAGAGCATCAGTCCACACTCGGTTGGCTCAGAGAGATGACACAGCCCAGCTTCTCCTCAAGGAGGTAGTGGCCTGAGTGTCGGATTCCCCGGTCAACCCAAGGTTCATTTCCAGGTACTTCCTGGTTCTGAAAGGGCGGGGGCTGGCTCCCCATTCTAGATTTGCATGACTTGTACCAGTTTCTCAGGCCACGCACCTTCACGATGGTAACTCTGTCCCAGATCATACCATTCCTGGAGCAGAATGTGTGGTTGTGCTCTTTGGATCTCCAGGACGCGTTTTTTTTTTTCACGTCCCAATCCGTCCGTCTCACCAACGGTTCCTCCGCTTCAGAGCAGAGGGAACCCTTTGAGTTCCGAGCCATGCCATTCGACCAGTCATCGGCCTCATGGGTCTTCACCAAATACATTGCACTAATGGCAGCCCACCTCAGGCATTGAGGGGTCAGAGTCTATCCCTGCCTTGATGATTGATTGACTGGCTCCTGGCAGACAGGGCGGAGGTTCTCTCCTCCTTTGCCTAATCATTTCTGGTTGGGCACTTGCGCCCTGCCCGGGACTTTCTGTGCCTTCTGGGCTACATGGCGGCCTGCACCACCGTGGTCCGACGGGCCAGGTGGGATATGTGCCCCCTTCAGTGGTAGCTGGCCGCCCAGTGGACTCAATTTGACCAGCTGATCACTGTGACCCAGAGGATGTGGGACACACTCCAGTGGTGGACCATCATAAATCATTTGCAGGAAATGATCCTGTTTGTCCGCCCCGAGCCGACGGTTGTCCTCACGACCGATGCCTCTCTCACGGGCTTGGGAGCTCACATGGGGAACCACAGGGCCCACGGGTTCTGGACCATCGAGGAATCCTGATAACCATATCAACCTGCTGGGGCTCAGAGCGGTCAGACTGGCACTGTCAGCATTCGCTCCGCAGCTCCGGGGTCAAGTGGTTCAAGTCCAGATGGACAATACCATGACCATGTACTACCTCAACAGACAGGGCGGCATGAACTCCCGGCTGCTGTGCAGGGAAGTGCTTTGTATCTGGACACTCGTGAGCAGACTGGAGGCAGATCTCCTAGCCATCCTCGTGGCAGGAGCCTCTAATCAACTGGCGGATGCACTCAGCTGTGTAGGCGAGACGTCCCACGAGTGGTCTCTCCATCCAGAGGCAGCTTACAGCCTGTTCTCCCACTGGGGCAAACAGATGGTGGACCTGTTTGCTTCCAGGGAAAACACCAAGCTGAGGCTGTTTCATGCCCACCCCCCCTCAGCAGGGCTCGCTGCAGGGGGTGCCTTCTCGAGGCCGTGGACCCAAGGCCTCTTGTACGCCTTCCTTCCATTTCCCTTGATCCACAGGGTGCTTCTCAAGGTGAGGAGGGACAAGGTGCAGGTGATCCGGGTAGTCCCAGACTGGCCCCGCCAGTTCTGGTATCCAGATTTCTTGAGCTTCAGCAACAGGCTCCTGAGGCATCTTCCAGCACGCCTGGGTGTGATCTCTGTCAATCAGGGGAAGGTATTCCATCTGGACCTTCAATCCCTGCACCTGACAGCCTGATACCTGAGCGGCTAGAGTTCCAGGCTTTCTTTCTGAGGGTGTACTCACAGTAGTGGAAGCATCTATGAAGGAGTCGACCAGAAAGTGCTACACCTTCAAATGGAAAAGGTTTTCCATTTGGTGCCAGGGCAAGAGCCTGGACCCTCTGTCCTATCCTGTGGCTAGCATTTTATACTACCTTTGGTCTCTGTTCAAAGGGGGCCTTCGGTCTTTGACCCTTAAGGTGCACCTGGCAGCCATCTCTGCTTACTGGGCGCAGGCCGGTCAGCAGAGGGTGGCACAGGAGAAGGTGGTCTGGCACTTTTTCAAGGGCCTAGATCACATATCCCCTCCGGTGCGTAACCTCCACCTCTGTGGGATTTACTGCTGGTCTTGGCAAAACTCACGGGCAAGCCATTCGAAGCAATACACAAGTGTGAGATGTCACATTTGTCGTGGAAGACCGCTTATCTGGTGGCTATCACGTCCGCCAGAAGGACTGGGGTGCTCCAGGCACTTTCGGTGGAGTCTCCTTACCTGGTCTTCCACAGGGACAAAGTTGTCCTTTGCCCCCACCAGAAATTCCTCCCAAAGGTGGTGTTAGAGTTTCATCTTAATCAGGTATTGACTCTGCCTGTGTTCTACCCGAACTACACTTTGGGTGCAGAGTACAGGCTCCATACTTTGGACCTGAGACAAGCTCTCTCCTATTACAAGGAGAGAACGGCAGAAATTTGGGGAGAGGTTCGCCAGCTGTTTGTCACCTATACAGAAGTCACACCTGGCAGACCTGCAGCAAAGTGGACGATTGGCAGATGGATTACATCATGCATTGTTCTCTGCTATAGGTTGGTGGGCAAGGAGCCTCCTAGAGAGATAAGGGCTCATTCCACCCACCATACCGCTGCATCGGTGGCTGCTTCCAGGGACATCTCTATCCAGGAAACCTGCAGGACTGCTACCTGGAAGACGGCAAACTGCTTCATCACCCGTTACCACATCGACCTTCAGTCACGCTGGGATGTTGGTTTGGGGGCCTCAGTTCTCCAGTCTCTGTTTCCCTAAGTAGGGGGTTTGCACCTTGCCTCCTTCCTCCCAGAGAACTGCTAGGAGTCTGCCAAGAAGTATGGATGAACAACATATCCACGTCCCTAGAAAAACAGGTTACTTACCTGTAACAGTAGTTCAAGGAGTGGTATATGTTGTTCATCCACACTGACCCACCTGACCTCCCCGGCTGCGATGCACAAACCTGGCTTCCAGTGGGCTAAGATCTGATGTCATGGGGCAGAGCCGAGAGTTATAACACCCGAATGGGTGGGAGGAGCCAGGTTGAAGACCTTCCGGCAAGAATTAAAGGGGAAAGAGACATGCCAAGAAGTGTGGATGAACAACATATGCCACTTCTAGAACTACTGTTAGTTGAATAACCTGTGTTTTTTTTTTTTTTGCTGCTTTGTGAAACCTGCCATTACTACCTTAATGTTTTGATTCAGGCTAACATGATGCAGGGTCTCCATGGGCTCTTGTACGAGGAACTCCTGAGGGAGCTTAACTTGTTCTAGCAGGAAACAAGGAGGGAGAGAGGGGATATGATTGAGACCTTTAAGTTCTTGAGTGACATTAATAAGGTGCCATACACAGAACTATTCCAAAGGGTCACCAGCTCGACCACCAGGGGGCCAGAATGGAAGCCATGGAGAGGGAGCTTCAGAGAGGATATAAAGAAGCATTTCTTCACATGAAGAATGGCAGAGCCTTGGAATGGCTTATTGGTGGAAGTGGTGAGTGCACGGACTGTAACAGCTTTCAAAAAGGGGTGGGATAGAGGAAGGACTCAAGGGGGAACTGTGGGACTAGGTAAGGGTAAAAATCAGAAGGGGTGCTAGATCGCGGGACCCACATAAGGTCTTGGAAACCCTTGGGCAGATTTGATGGACCAATGGTCTCCTGATGCCGTCACTTTTCTCTGTTTCGGTGTTTATAACATCAGCCACCAGAGGTTCTAGGTCAGCGGTGAACAATGACTCATTACCTCCTGGGCATCCATTTTGTGTCAGGTAAACAATGGGTAGTTCGGACTTCATATGGAGCTATTGGAAGTAATGAGATAAGGGAGGCTTTTGGCAGCCCTGACAGGTGCCACTTCCCAGTGAAATGATGACGAAGTTGTCTTAACTTGCACTGATGCTTCTGGGTCTTTAAAGAGAGAACACCGCACTCAAACTGCGGGCCTATCTGAAATTTGTGTGGTATCTGTATTAGGAAGGCCTAATTGACAGCCAGCCTGTTGGCATGGCAGGAGGACTACTGCTTGCGACGCCAGCGACTCTGGTTCAGGAATATGAGCTGGGGAGGTTGGTGGGAAGTAGGGCCAGCCGGGGGGGTGGAAGGAAGATAAAGAATTAAAAAAGGAAGGCCCATCTGACCTTGTCGAAGGCCTTCTCATCCTCCATACTAATGGCTAGCTGGAAAGCCTTCATACTCTTTTGTGCTGTAATTATATTAAGCAGCGGACGAATGTTTTCTGACAGGAAGCATCCTTTAATAAAACCTATCTGGTTGCAGTTCACTAGCCTGGTAATGCCCCCATGAAGACCGGTAAGTCCGTATTCATCGAGGAGATTGGATGGTAGGTCCCCACAGGAGCAGACAGAGCTGCTTAGGTAATTGATCTCCATCTTACTCTGCTGGACTCTTAACAGTGTTGAAATTACAAAAGGATCTGGAGTTTTTCACTCCCAACCTGGAAACTGACTTTTCATTTCTGTCTGCATACCTGTTCTGATGGGCTTTGTCAACTGGGCTTTCTACTGAGTTTGTGGGGTTGGACACTTTAAGTGTCAGTGACTGTATTATTCTATGGGGATATTTCAGAGCAGTACTGGCTGTTAGTCCTGAATGCAGGGATTGTGCTGTGTAATTAGTGTTTTGACTACCTTCAGGTGTTACTCTGGCTGTTCTTAGAGGGATTACTGCTTTGCAAGTCCTGTGCTGTTTAAAGCCTACCTGAGACCACATGGTCTGGTGTGTCTCCCTGTTTCATGCAGGCTGGATTCCACCATCTTGAAACAGGTTTCCAGTCCTTCCTGCTGGGGTATTTGTCTTCCAAGTGCTCGCCTCTTACTACCTCACCTAATCCTTCTTTTGTTCCTTCCTCTTCAGACTTTCCCTCACCACTACTTCCCCCCGGCACCCCTTTCTCTGACCTTGAGTCTCTCTCTTAACCTCGAAGAACTCCCTCCCCCTAAACAGGGAATGGATACTTCTCTGGGATTTTAACCTTAACTGGACCTCAAGCTAAGGCATGCATTTCGGGCCTCTGCTTCCATCAAGTAATCACCACCCCCACGAGGACAAACTACAAGACCAGTACACAATCCCTGATTGACTGGATTGTTGTCACAAACCCTGCCCATGTGTCTCAGGTTGGCAGTCTGCCCAACTGCCTCAGTGACCACTGTGCTATCTCCTGTCTCTGGTCTTCCAAATCCCCCCAGACCTCCCTCTAATTTCGTATCTTCCAGGCGTCTGACTGATGACATAATTGAAAGGCTAACAAGGGCCTTCTATCAGGTTCCTTGAGCGTTTAGAAATGGTCCATATGACTGTGACACCATTTACACCACTTTCACAAACATCTTCCTTGGTATCTGTGACAAAATTGCCCCATTAAAGAAAATCCAGGTCAGAGGACACAGAAATGTTTGGGTCTCTTAAGACATCATTAAACTCATGAGGGCCCGGGACAAAGCTTTGTCATGCTGCAACAAAAACTGGAATTTTTCCCTCTGTTACTTATAAAGAACTAAAACAGTGCAACTCTGCCATCAGAAAGGCTAAAATTGACCATTTCCATACCAAACAACTTGGTGAATCTAACAACCCCAGAAACTCTGGGGGACATTAAGCTTTCTTATAGGGGAAAACAGACTTTGGAACCCATTACCCTGCTTCAAGGGGATAGGCTCACAAATGACCCCAGCGAAGTGGCCAACATGTTTGTTTCTTTGGTGACCTCTAAGTTCAAACCCTCCACCCAAGACCCCTGTCTCTCAACTCCCCCACCTGCCAGTAACCATCCCTGCAGTGAGCCCCAAAACTACCCTAAATTCTGCTTCCGCTCTCTAAAGCTGTCTGATACCATCCGCCTCATCGGAAGCAACAATCCTAAGCCCTGCATTGGTGATGGCATTGATTATAAAATTCTGAAGCTCTGTATTTTGCCGCTGGCCAAACCCCTGACAAACCTCCTCAACCGCTCCCTCTTATCTAGCACCTTCCCTAGCATCTGGAAAAGAGCTACGATCAAACCCCTATACAGATTGGGGTCCAGGAGTGATATAGGGAACTATCTCCCATCTCACTTCTGGCATCTCTTTCCAAGATAATCGAGAAAGTTGTTCACTCACAGCTAACCTCTTTATGTTCTTGGGGGGAAAAAAAAAATCTGCTCACTGAAGCACAGCACGGCTTCAGAGCGGTCCACAGCATGGAAATAGCTTTAGTCAGATTCACCAGTGATGTTACTAAAGCAGGCGACAATGGTCAGTACTCGGGGTCGGTATTCATTGTTCTGACCAGTTTTCGAGTTGGTAGACCACTGCTGCCTCCTAGATTCTCTCTTTCCTGCCTTCATATATCCTGGGATATAGTTTGCTGGGTAGACAGCTACCTCTCAAATAGATTTCACAGGACAGCCATAAAAGGGGTAGTCTCAGACATCTGCCAAATTGTGGCGTCCCGTAGGGTTCTATTTTAGGTCCCCATCTTCCTGGACATAAGTCTCCACCACTCATTCACACTAGTGGGATTAGCGCCGGAGGCACTAAGACCCATCGGGAGCAAACTTTTTGCTGGAGGGTCGGCGCGAGAGACGGCGCCCGCGAGACACTGGCGCCCGCGAGCAGCTGGCTCGGACGGTAATGACCATCTCAGCGGCGACCCTCCAACCCGCCTCAGTTCCTTTTTTCCCGCCCGTGAGCGCTTTCAGTGACGACGTCATTGAGCATCGGAGTCAAACTTCAAACTAGCGCATAGTTTTCAGTTTGTTTTTTGTAACTTTATCACGATAAGTAGTATCGTAATTTTATTCTATTTTCGTTAAATTTTTCTAATATTAAATTTTACTTGAAGAAGTCTCGGCCTACTGAATGGTCGACCATGAGCAGGTCAGGTGACGATGAGGAGAGGCTTCGTGTAAGCTGTTCAGTCAGCGGGCTGGGTCGGTCACCTCCTTCTCCTCAGTGAGGGTTCCGACAGCGGTCAGTCCGATGCCGGGGGATGGCCGGTCCCCCGCCGACATCAAAATAAGCAGTCGCATTCTACCGGCACCGTTCGATATCGAGCTCTTCTTGACCCACAGGTCAAAAGAAGAAGGCATCACTCGAGGGGTGGCCCCTCTGGTATATCTCTTGGCGTCGGCTTCGGTTATCGTTGCTAGTTGCCGGTCTCCTTCTTGAATGCATAACTTCGATGATCGTGGTCCTCGACATCTGAGTCCCTCCGCCTATAGGTAGGACTCCAGATGAGCAGTTTCATCAGTGGGCGCTCTTGTGGACAATGGGCTCGGAGGTTGGTTCTTCTGCCTGGCTCGGTTGCCTCGGGCCCTCAAGCGCCCCTCGGCGATCAGGTAGGGCAGTTGCACCTTCCTAGTCGGCGTGGCGTGCCCGGTGCCAGCGACTCCGTGCTTAGGTGTTTCCCCCTCACGCTGGCTCGGCGCGGGGGCCTCACCCGATACCCTTATCTCCTGTTTTTTTTCCTTCTCTAGCTTTCCAGGTTCCTGGGGCTTTCCGGCACCTTGACAGGAGTCCTGTTGGCTATCGGCGCCGTTTTCGGTGCCGCTGGGACTTCGGCGCCCATGAGGAGTCTCATAGCGCCGCCCGGTGTCGTTGGATGAAGTGATTGTTTGCTGGCGCCGATCGTCAGCGTCGTCCGCTGGCGCGTTTCTTGATGTCAGTCCGGCGCCGTGTGCTTTCTTGTCGTCGGCAGCGCCCGTGCAGCGTGTCATCAGCAGCGCCCGGGCGCTAACGAAGAGCCGCCTGCCTCTTACGGCGCGTGCGCCTCCTCGAATGCCGTCTTCAGCCCATTTTGCCATCTCGGCGCCCGGCAGCCATAAGGGACTCTCCTTGTTTTTCTGCTGTTTCCTCCTCTCCTAATTTTCACTCCTTTCCTGTCCAAACAGTCCTTTCTGGACCATCAGGAGATGATCTTGAGCCGGCCAGACCTTGGTTTGGGTGATGAAGTGGAGAAACAGGATCTTTCTTTGCTACAGAGCCTGTGGTGAGGACCTGTCGCTTCAAGTCTCTGTTGAAGAACCTGGGATCCATCTTTCTCTCCAGACTACAGACCTTCGATCCTGGGAAGATGTTAAGACTCCAGTATCTTCATAGCTTGGAGATCCCTCGGATTTGACTCCTCCGATTCAGCCTTCCTTGACGCTATCTCAAGTGGTATGAATAATCCTGCTCTTATTCCCTCAGTGGCTAAATCCATTTGATAAGAAGTATTCAAGCTCCCAAGGATAGTCCATTTGGCATCCCAAGCTTTTGCACGGATCCAATGTAGTCCTGGCGAGGGAGCGAAATAGTCGTTCTTCCTCAAACTACAACGACCTGACCAACAAAGAGTCTACGTCGAATTGATACATTAGGTAAAGTCTTTGCTGCCTCCACTCTAAGTATGCGTATTGCCAGTTATCAAGGCTATTTTTCTCAGTATGAGGATATCCTGTGGCACTCTATGAAAAGAATGGTTGAAGCTCTTCCAGATTCAGATTCAAGTCAGAGCTGCTTCAGACCGTTATTAGAAGTATTGAGTCAATAACCAACAGGTCAAAGCAACCATGGGAACTTCGACACTACTTCTCAGCTCAACAGCCACGAAGTTTGTACTAAAGGCGCCATTTCCTGGCTGCGTACTTCACAGCTTCGAATGATGCTCAGCGGTGATGGCGCTGCTGCTGAAGTAGCTCCTTTCTTTTGGCCCTCAGGTGGAGCAAGCAAGAGGCCACTCAAGAACTAGATCGGCCATTAAGTTGGCCAGACCCTCCGCCTGCCCCTCTCGGGGCATGTAGACAAACGTCGGTTTCATGAGTAATCCAGTCGCCTTCGAGGCAGAGGCAGGGGAAGCTTCGACAAAAGCCAACCTGCCCAACCTCAGAAGAGCGCAGCAGAAGCGCCAAGGGCCTAAAGCTCCCAGCGTTACTTTAGTCGTTAGCCCAAGTTCCATCCCTCTGCCAGAGGTGGAACTTTCTCCTCCGATGGGAGGTCGTCTGATGTACTTCTACAGCCAGTGGAAGTCCCATAACCCAGGACAAATGGGTCCTTCAGATAATTCGAGAGTTATTCTCTCAATTTCTTGGAAACCCCCAAATTGTCCTCCCAGGCATTTCTCGGTATAGCGGCCTCTCAATCAGACCTCACGCGGAGATCCAGGGCCTTCTGAACAACAGGTAATAGAACTGGTGCCCCGCATCTGCGAAACACAGGGTCTACTCCCATTACTTTCTGGTTCCAAAAGAAATCTGGGGGATCTCGCCCATTCTAGACCTCAGAAAGTTAAACAAATTCCTCCCCAGGAGAAATTCAAGATGATTTCCCTAGGTACCCTATTTGCCCTTGCTGCATCAACACGACTGGCTGGCCTCTCCTGGATATGCAGGATGCTTACCAGCATATCCCCGTCCACCCGACCCACGCAGTTCCTCAGGTTTGCTTTGGGTCAATTATGTTCGAGTCCCTTTGGGCTGTCCTCGGCGCATGAGAGTTTTACAAAGTGTTGTACGATTCTATGGCACATCTCAAAAAAATCGGACTCCAGTGGTTCCCTACCTGGACAATTGGCTATAAGCCCTTCCGTCCAAGGGACTTTAGAGCCATGCAAATGACTTCGTCTTCCATCATGGGTTCTGCTGAATTTGAAAATCTCAATGCAACCTCCCAGAGCTCCTTTTCAAAGGACTTCTAGACACCACTTCAGCGAGCTTTCCTTCAGAGAACAAGAAGCTCACATCCTTGAATGGCCAGTTACATCAGGAGAACCAATCGTTACAGCTCTCTCGTTACAGCATTTGGGGCCTCATGGCGTCTCAGTCTCACTGTCCCTCTGGCCGACTGCCCCAGAACCACAATGGACTCTCCACTCAGTGGTCCCGACCTCACCCATCTTATCCCATCAGGTGGCCAGGCCCTTCAGAGGTCTCTCACCTGGGTGGTCTAGAAACAATCTCCTGGAAGGATTCCTTGCTCCCCAGATCATCAGATCTCCATCACCACAGAAGCATAGCTAATGGGATGGGGAGCTCCTGTCTCCCCCACACTCAAGGTGTATGGACTCAGTTGAAACTCATCTCCACATAAATGTCCTGGAGATGAGCGGTCTCTATGCAATCAGAGCTCTGAAGGATGTCCTTTGTCACAAGACATTCTCCTGCAAGCGGACAACAAAGCAGTGTATTACATCAACAAGCAAGGCGGTGCTCATTCTCCCTTTGCAGGAAACAATGAGGGTGTAGGAGTAGTGCACAGGCACAAGTCTCATTAAGCGGACATCTGCCAGGTATACAAGCGACCTAGCAGATCCTCAGCAGAGCAGGCAGACCCTCACGAGTGGTCTCGATCAGCAGTAGCTGGTCCCTGTTCAAAGGGGGACTCAGACCTGGACCTTTTTGCATCCCACTCAGCATAAAACCACCTCTCTTCTGCTCCAGAAATCCAGGGCCTGGCATTTCTGTCAGGATGCGTGCAGGCTGCGGTGGACAAAAACTTTACCATCTTTCACCGCTTCCTCTAATCGAGTACTCCTCAAGTTGAGTCTCAGGGGACCAAGATGATTCTCATTGTCCTTCCTGGCCTCGGTAGTTTCCTCTACTCAACAATATATTTGGACCTCTCAAGACCACTTCCTTTACCATCAGTCTTTGACTCAGGGTTAGTTGGTCCATCCAACCTCAAATCACTTCACCTTCATGCTTGGCTCCTGAGAGACCAAGTGAATCGGTTCAACGTCTCGTAGAGTCTCAACATCCTTTGGCTGCTGGAAGCCAGCCACCCAAAAACGCAGCTTCAATAGAAGCGTTTTCTCTCTAGTCAATACAAAATCCTCTTGGAATCCCTTTTACTGTCCTCCTGGCAGGTTCTGGAGTATCTTTTGGACCTGTAAACTTAGATCACCAGTACTCCAGTTAAAATTCACCTTAGTGCCATCTCGGTTCCATGACGGTTTCTTCCTAACTCTGGCTCAGTGCCTGGTGAAGAGATTTCTTAAGGGGATTCTCCTTACGGACCCCTATTCGCGACCAGGTGCAGCCTGGGACATTAACCTGGTGCTGGACATGCTCACTCGGAAGCCTTTCGAACCCTTAGCTACCTGTGAGCTAAAATTTCTTACCTGGAAGACTGCCTTCCTGGTGGCCATTACCTCAGCCACTGGGGTCTCTGAGATACATGCACTGGTTACGGACCCTCCGTATACTGTATTCCATAAAGACAAGGTAGTTCTCCGTACTCGTCCTAAATTTCTTCCCAAGGTTGTGTCAGAATTCCATCTAAACCAACCTCTGGTACTTCCGCTTACTTAGCTAATTTCCAAAATGAAGGGAGCAGGCTCTTCATTCCTTGGATGTTAAGAGAGCCTTGCGGTTCTATTTAGATAGAACCAAGGATGTTCATAAGACTCAGCAACTGTTCGTTTCTTTCAAGCGACACCCGGCTGGGTCAACCTGTCGCTATTAGATGCATCTCTTCATGGTTAGTGGCATGCCTTCGTCATTGCTATTCCATGGCTCAAGTTAAATTAGAAGGTAGAGTGTCGCTCTCCTCTACTAGGGGCGATGTGGCATCCCTAGCGGAAGTCAAATGTTCCAATTGCAGATATATGCAAGCGCCACCTGGAGCTCAGTGCATACCTTCGTTAAGCACTATGCACTGGATGTTCATGCTAGGCGACATTCCGCGTCGGCAGAACTGTCCTAATGGGCTTCTATCTTAGATCGTGAGCTCTGGCTCTCCTGCAGCCCTTTTAAGGGATTATCAACAGTACTCTCCACTAGTGTGAATGAGTGGTGGAGACTTGTCCAGGAAGATAGAAAAGTGTACGTACCTACCGTAATTCTTGATCTTCTTGGGCAGTCTCCCACTCATTCTACCCTCCCTCCATCCCCGAGCTCACGCTGTATTGGTCTTCCTCCCTCAAATCTTTAGGCCGTGAGGACTTCTTTGCTGACCCTTCTTACACGGTCATACGGACTATCTTATGTCCGTTTTTAATCTTGAGTTTACTCTTTCGTTGATTCGCTGCACCTCCTTGGTAAAAGAGGTACTGAGGCGGTTGGAGGGTCATCTGAGATGGTCATTACCCGCTCGAGCGCTGCTGCTGGCGCCGTGTCTGTCTGCGGGGCCCGTCTCTCGCCGCCGACCCTCCAGCAAAAAGTTTGCTCCGATGGGTCTTAGTGCCTCCGCGCTAATCCCACTAGTGTGAATGAGTGGTGGAGACTCGTCCAAGAAGATCAAGAATTACGGTAGGTACGTAATTTTCCTTTCTTTTCTCTCTCTCTCTCTCTCATTAATAATCTCCCAAAAATCTGTCAAAACACCAATAGTTCTCTATGCAGATGACGCAGCTCTATACTGCAGAGCTAAAAACCCCCGCTGCAAACTGACTGACTTCCTAAGGCTCCACTCTTGGTTCCTTCACAGAAACCTAGTTCTTAACTCTGAGAAAACTAAGTATATGCTCTTTGCAGGCCCCATAAAAAATGTCGAATTAAACCTCACCCTCTGTGACCTTCATGGGAACAGTATCGATAAAGTCGAAGATTTTAAATATCTGGGCTTGGTTCTTGACCCACACCTCCCTTTTCAAGTACACATTGCTAATCTCATCAAGAAAATAAACATGAGATTAGGACTGCTATTCCAGATCAGAAAATTCCTTCTTCCAGCCTTAAGATCTCTCCTTGTTCCTTTCCCTTCTTGAATATGGCTTCACAGTCTACTCCCCTCCTCCCCTCACCCCCACCCCCTATATGTCTGTTCTTTTCTGCAAACTGAGAACCTCTTACAACAACATTGAGCGTTTCGTCACTGGCCTCCCCTGGTCCACCCATCACTGTTCCCTCTACCCTTCTGTCTCGTGGCTACCCCTGGAATGAAGGTTTCAATTTAAAACCCTTCTTTTTCTACACAACGTTAATCTTAACTTATTGCCACCAAGTGTTCTGGACCTTTCCCCAAATCTGCCCCCAAGCATGGCACCAGAGGGAGCACCAGCCAAATGTTTGAGGTTCCTTTCCTTCGTACCACACATGTGCAAAACTTCATCTGCTATCAGGGTGTGAAACTTTACAACAGCCTTCCTCCTAGCACCCAGTCCTGTGGCTCCATCCCCTTATCTGTTATTGCCTCTGCCAAAAATTTGCTCTTGGAAAGTTACTCTTGTGAGTGTCTCCTGCAGTAAGTGTCACAGCAGTTTTGAGGTTCCGCTCCTCTCCCTTAAGGACATCCCTCATGGCACCTCCGTTTTCTCCATCCACCCCACCCCCCCCGGTAGCCTCTTCTCTTCCCCCCCAGCCCTCTGTTTACTGTCTCATTCTTACCTCCCCTTGCCACTGTCTACCTCCCTCATCTTTGCAGATATTTGACTGTCCTAATTTTTATTTAAATTTGTTGTAAATATGGTTATTTCTGCTCTAGTATTGTTCTTTTGTTGTATACGTTGTGATACTCTGTAACCTGGACGACTGTGAAAACGGACATGTTAGCTCGCACTCTTTCCAGTATAAAATAAACTTGAATTACAGTACACTCCAGGGGGGATTCTTTCCAGGTTTTAAAACAAAACAAAAAGCTAAAATAAAATAAAAAATAAATAAAAAGGACTGCAATCTGAGCTTGGTGCCAAGAAGTGGGTATGGGTTCTTCCCTTAACACCGCACTGCAAACCTCTGTCAACCGTGGCGTTCTCTTCACGAATTATTTATTCTAGGGACATGGATATGTTGTTCATCCACACTGTCTGGCAGGTTCCTTGCTGCTTTAAATCTTGCCGGAAGGTCTTCAAGCTGGCTCCTCCCATCCACCCGGGTGGTAAAACTCTCGGCTCCGCCCCATGACGCCAGATCTTCCTTAACACTTGGAAGCCCAGGTTCCCTCCTTAGCGCTCTGCGTTTTAGACTGGATCCTAACTCTTCGGTTCGTCCGAAATTGGTTTTGAAGTTTTCTAAACTTTGGTCTTCATTATCCCTGGCGGCTCGATGGACCATCGATTCCGGCTTTCGAGGTGCCCCTAGCGAACAGAAAATGTCCAGGACTGATCCGCACTCCACATCGTCTACTGCCTGGCCCCACAGACCACGACCCGCAGGCCTGCGAGTTGTGCTGTTCTTTTTCGGCCACTGTCCTGAAGGACCGCGCTGCCCGGTTGAAGCTCGGGCGCCCTGAGAAGCGTTACCCGCCGATAAAATTCAAAGAGGCTCATTGGGCGGTGTCCGCAGCAGCTGGCTTAGCTGAGCAGCTCGAGCAGATGATCGCCCTCGAGGAGGAGGCGGCCCAAGCCGCATCTTCCTCCTCCTCGGCCGCGGCATTTATCCCGCTCTCTCTGAGTTCCTCGTACACGGCATCGTTCAAGGAGCTTTGTCAGTCCCTTTCCACGAAGGAGGAGCGGCCTGGGACATTCTTCGGCCAGAAGAAGGAGTCAAAGGTTAACGATCCCACTGTAGGCGTTAGGTAGGCGGGAGAGGTCTCCTTCCCGGACAGCACGACAGTCTGCTGCCGATCGAGGTTGCAGCTCAGGCCGCTGGCTTCCGGTGTCCCCGACAGGCCAGCCAGCCGAGACTCCCGTCGATGCAGTCGAGATTTTTCTCGACCCGTCGAATGGGCTGTCGACTGGTGAAGCAGACAACCCTCCTTCACTGGTTCCCCGGTGGAGACCAAGGATCTGCCGCCGCCGGGGCGCAGTCCCGGATAAAGTTCGAGCGAGGGAAGAGAGTGTCCCGCCCTTCTCAGTCCGCCCTCTGTCCCCCCAGGGTCTCGGTCTCGGACTTCATCTCGGTCAAGCCGTTCCCGCTGACATCGGCTGTCTCGGTACCAAAGTAAGCGGCGACACCGTTCCTCCTCATCCTCTTCCTCGGATGAGGAGAGGCTTGGACGTAAATTACGTCGACGTTATGAGGAGCTTATGTGGCAGTAGTTACTGTTGTCCGGGACTAAACCGACTCCGGTTCAGCCACCGGCCATCAAGTGGCTGTCGCCCGAACGACCAAAGCAACTGCTCGCCCCAGTCGAGATGCCCGTTCCAGGGCCGGTTGTTCGACCGAAACCGGCTGCTCTACTGATTTGTGGTGGAACTTCTGCCTCCACAACCGAAGTCTGGGGCACCGACCAAGGATTCTCGATCGGGTCACGGCCTGCCCCACAGGTTGTCGGTTACCCTCACTCCCGACCGTCCTCGGCAGGTGGAGGGTGGCTCCGGGCCGAGGCAGCTCTTCACAAACTCTTTGGAATCTGATGACGATTCCTCCCTGTTCTCCAGGCAGGTCGACCTGGAGTCCTCCGGGAGCCAGTCGTTGGACGATAGCTCATCGTCCTTCTTGGGTCTGCTTCGACTCATCTCGGAGTCCACCGGGATGCAGCTCGAGCCCGTGTCCAAACGGGCCAAGTATCCCCTGATGGAGATACTGGACCGAGGGGATTCCCCCACGGAGGCCTTTCCGGTGGCTGAGGCCATTGTCAGCCCAGCCTTGGAGCTTTGGCAGCGGCCTGCTTCCTGTCCTGCGCCCTCGGCCAGGATGGCCAGGAAATATCACGGTCCCTACGACTCTTTGCCCGGTTTGGCGAACACCCTCTGCCGAGGTTAGTCACCGACAAGCGTCTTCGGCGTTCGAGCGCTGGGGCGTCAGATAAACCCCTGACAAAGTCTAAAAGCTGGACTTTGCTGGGGCGCAAGGTGCACTCGTCCTCCTCGGCCTCCAACAGGCCAGCTTGGCTGTTCTGATGGCACACTTCTCCCACGCCCTCATGGGCTCCCTGGATGAGGTCGTCCCTCATCTCCCGGCCGACCTGCAGACCACGGTCCGTCAGGTCCGGGACCAGGGTAGGGAGGTGGCGCAGCAGCAGCTTCAGACTGCTCTGGACATAGGTGATTCCTGTTCCAGGTCAGTAGCAGCCGTGGTGGCTATGCGTCGCTGGGCGTGGCTGAGGATATTCACCTTCACGGCGGATACCCAGCACAGGTTGGCGGACTACCCCTTCTTGGGGACTGACCTCTTCGGCCCTGGAGTGGAGGGACACCTCCAGCGGATCGAAAAGTCCAGTGCCGCTCTGGACTCTGTCACCTCCGCCCAGAGGGACAAAGGCCGCCGTCAACAACAGCATAAGTCCTTTTGTCCTTCGGCCCCTGCAGCACGACCGGCCCAACAGGGCCAGCAGGCTGGCAGCATCTCCCAAACCCAAGCCATGGCTTCCTCAACAGGAAGCAGGAGGTAAGGCAGGGTCCCTCGGCGGTCCCTCTTCCAAGCCTGCCCAGTGGCCGGGTTGAGGGGTGCCGCCCCAGCCTCGCCACTCCCCTGGGTTCCCCGAGGGGGTACTGCGCCACTACTTCCTTTCCGCCTGGTCCGCTATCGCCACGGACGCTGGAGATGGTAAGAAAGGTCTGCCTCTGGAGTTTGAGCAGGCCCCACCCTTTCGAGCCGTAGCGCCCTTGAACCGCAGGGTCGCCCTGGCTGCTCCGCCCTTGAGCCGATATGCCCTGCTCCTCGAAAAAGAGGTGATCGGGAGGTGGCGGATCCTCCTCCAGACCGGGGTTTGTGTCCAGGTATTTCCTGGTCCAAAGCGGATGGGCTGGCGCCCCATCCTCGATCTCCCGACCTGAACAGGTTCACAAGGTCTTGGACGCTTCAGGATGGTCACTCTGGCTCAGATAATCCCATCCTTGGAACAAGGCGGTAGTCTGTTCCATGGACCTCCAGGGACAGCGTTCTTTCACTTCCCATCTGTCCGTCTCATCAGAGATTCCTCCGCTTCAGAGCAGAGGGATCCCTTTACGAGTTCCGGGCCATGCCCTTCGGCCTCTCTCCAGCTCCCAGAGTCTTCACCAAATGCATGGCAGTGGTGACAGCATTCCTGCGGAGCCGAAGGATCCGGGTGTACCCCTACCTGGATGACTGGCTGATTGCAGCCCCCTCCAGAGTGGAGGTGGAGTGGTTCAGAGATCTGGCCCTCCAGGTTTGCTCCCAGATTGGCCTCCTCATCAACGAGGCCAAGTCGGAACTCGTGCCGAAGCAGGTGATACTCTTCGTCGGGGCAGAGCTCGGCTCCTGGCGGACAGGGCCGAGGTTCTTTCCTCCTTTGCCCAGTCATTTCTGGTTGGGCAATCGCACCCTGCCCTGGACTTCCTGCACCTCCTGGGCCTCATGGCCTGCATCATTGTAGTCCGTTGGGCCCATTGGTACATCGTCCCTTCAATGGAACTTGGCCAGCCAGTGGTCCTGGCAGCCTGCGATCCGTTGGACCAAGCCGTGACAGTGACCCAGGAGATGTGGAATGCTCTCAGTGGTGGACCATTCTGGCACATCTGCAGGAGGGCATCCGTTAGTCTGCCCAGACCGACGGTCTCTCTATCGACCGATCATCTCTGATGGGTTGGGGTGCCATCTGGGTGAGCACAGGCGCATGGCCTCTGGTCCCCTCGGGAGTGCGATGCCATATCAACCTGCTGGTGCTGGCCGGTTCGTCTAGCCCTCACTGCCTTAGCTCCGTTTCTACGGGGTCAAGTGGTTCAGGTCCAGACGGACAATACCACGACCATGTCTATCTAAACCGCCCAGGGTGGGGCCGCGCTCCATGCCTCTGTGCAGGAAAGCTCTCGCATTTGGTCACTCGTCGCAACCTGGGGCGGATCTCCTAGCCATTCACGTGGCAGGGCCTCCAACACCCTGGCCAATACTGAGCGGATAGGGGCTGCGTCTCACGGTGGTCTTTCCTGCGGAGGTGGTACAAGACCTGTTCTCCCACTGGAGCCACGCCTCAGGCGGACCTGTTTGCCTCCAGGGAGAATGCGAGCTGAGACTGTTCCATGCCCGCCCCCCTCAGCAGGGCTCGCTGCAGGGGATGCCTTCTCGAGGCTGTGGACCCGAGCCTCTTCTGCACACTCCCCATTTCCCTTGATCCACAGGTGCTTCTCAAGGTGAGGAGGACAAGGCGCGGAGTGATTCTGGTAGTCCTAGATTGGCCCGCCAGTTACAGGTATCCAGATCTCCTCAGTCTCAGCTCAGGCTCGGCGGCTTCAGCCCGCCCGGACCTGATCTCAGTCAACCAGTGGAAGGTATTCCATCCAGACCTTCAATCCCTGCACCTGGCGGCCTGGTTCTGAGCAGCTAGAGTTCCAGGCCTTGGGTCTTCCGGCCGAGGTCCTCACGTCATTGTTGCGTCCGTGAGAGTCAACCAGGAAATACTATGCCTTCAAATGGAAGAGATTTTCCATTTGGTGTCAGGGAAGGAGCTTAGACCCTTCCGCCTGTCTCTTGGCAAGCATTCTGGACTACCTGTGGTCCCTTTCTCAGCAAGGGCTTCGGTCGACGACCTTTAAGGTGCACCTGGCAGCTATCTCTGCTTACCGGGCGTGGGCTGGAAAGCAGTCGGTGGCGCAGGAGAAGGTGGTCTGGCGCTTTTTCAAAGGCCTTGATCACATTTCCCCTCCGGTGCGAAAACCTCCACCTCTGTGGGAACTACTGCTGGTATTGGCCAAGCTCATGGGCAAGCCATTCGAACCGATGCACAGGTGCGATATTTCCCACCTGTCGTGGAGGACTGCCTTCTTGGTGGCTATCACGTCAGCCAGAAGGATGGGAGAGCTCCAGGCGCTTTCCATAGAGTCTCCTTACCTGGTCTCCCACAGGGACAAGGTTGTCCGCGCCCCACCGAAGTTCCTTCGAAGGTGGTGTCGGGTTTCCTGTAACCAGGTGTTGACTCTGCGGTGTTCTACCTAATCACACCTTGGAGGCGAATATAGGCTCCATACTTTGGACCCTAGAAGAGTGCTCACTTATAAGGAGTGGACGGCTGAAGTTCGGGGAGAGGTTCGCCAGCTGTTTGTCACCTGTGCTGAAGCCACACCTGGCAGACCTGCAGCCAAGCGGACGATAAGCAGGTGGGTCACCTCCTGCATAGATCTCTGCTATAGGTTGGCAGGCATTGAGCCTCCCAGAGGGATAAGAGCTCATTCTACCCGCCATACCACTGCATCGGTAGCTGCTTCCAGGGAAGTCCCTATCCAGTATATCTGCAGGGCTGCTGCCTGGAGTCGGCACATACCATTGTACCCACCACCACATCGACCTTGAGTCACGCCCGGGATGTTAGTTTGGGGCCTCGGATTCTGCATCTCTCTTTCCTAAGTAGAGGGTGTGCTTGCCTCCCTCCTCCGGGAGAACTGCTAGGAGTCTGCAGACAGTGTGGATGAACAACATATCCATGTCCCTAGAAATACAGGTTACTCACCTGTAACAGGAGTTCTAGGAATGGTATATTGTTCATCCTACACGACTAACCTCCCGGCCCGGCCTTTGGCCTGGCTTCAGCGGCTAGATCTGGCGTCATGGGCGGAGCCGAGTTTACCACCCGGGTGGGTGGGAAGAGCCAGCTTGAAGACCTTCCGGCAAGATTTAAAGCGGCAAGGAACCTGCCAGACAGTGTGGATGAACAACATATACCATTCCTAGAACTCCTGTTACAGGTGAGTAACCTGTATTTATTTTCTGTAGGGTAACCATCTAACCCAGGAGCTTTATTACTAAGAGCTTTAATTTTCTCAGTTACTTCCTGCTATATTATCAATGCATTCTGTTTTTTTTTTTTTTTTTTTTTCTGGGGGACATAAGCATCTAACTGGGGGAGGGGCAGTTTGTTTTAAATAAGCTGTAATGTCTGCATAACGTGATAGCCCTCTTTTAGCTGTATGTAAGGTGTTACAAAAATCAGCAGATATTTCGTGTGGTGCGCCACTACACTCCTAATCTTGTGGATTATGTAGGCCTAGTACTGCCCTGTTCACTGCTTCTTTTCGATGTCCCACTAACAACCTCGCCACCCTGTTGCTGTGTTCTTAAAATCACTGTCTGGAGTGTCTTAGTGCCCCCTCTAATTTACTTTCTAGCAGCTGTCAGTTCCCCTTTCCTCTGGTCAAGTCCATGTTAAACAGTTTGATCCAGAGCGATTTATGCTCAAATTCTAAACCAGCAATGTAGCATTCTCAAGCTAACTTTCGAACTACCCGTTTTTGTTTTTTTTTTTGTTTTGTTTTGTTTTTTTATGCCCCCTCTCCCAGCTTAGCTTTTAAAGTGTCCCATTGAATTGGGGTGTGGTGTCTTCCTTATTACGTAGTAGGTCATATAATCTCTCGTCTTTCATCGTATCAATTCGTTAACTCCTCTGCATTGTTAAACTGTTGTTCAGTCTCCATGTGGTCTGTTATGGAATCTGAACTTCTGACATTTGTAAGGTTACAGGAGCGTGGTTTGAAGCAGTCAGATTTTTGATGTCACATGCCAATGCCAGATGCACCCATGGGAAAAATATCAGAAGCCTATGTATTCTAGAATATTGGTTATGCCAAGGAGTATAAAAAGTATAGTCTGTGACCCGTGGGTGCATAAAACACCAGATATCTACCAGATCAAACTCTGAAGTGAGTCTGTTAATAAGCCACCTACATGAGATGGTGATGGCTCTTCCCTACTCAGCCCATCTAACTGGGAATTTAGAACCGTATTAAAAAGCCTCTGATAATGAATCTGTTGGTATCTAATATTTCTCCCAGGACATTTTTCAAGAACTGCCCTCTAGTGACTGCTTCATTAGGGGCATACAAATTTAGCAGTGTACAAGGTTGGCCATGATAAGAGCCAGTTAAATGAACATATCTGCCCTCTGGGTCAATGTCCACCCTAGCTACTTCTAAAACTGTTCTTCCTCCTCACCAGGGCAACCGTGCCCCTCCTATGAGTATAGTTCATATGTGGGGAAATGAACTTCCCCTACCCATGCCCATTTAACACAGAAACATAGACAGTGATGGCAGTAAAAGACCAATGGTCCGTTCAGTGCTGCTAATGGTTCCCTAGCTAACCTCGTGACCTATTATTCCTCCAGGGTTCTAGCCCTCTCCATCCACTCCCCATTTTCTTCCCAGGTAACCACTATACCTGTCACTCTGTCCCTACTGTGATTGAAACTATTTATGGTTTTGGTATCCATAACCTTGGTTGAAACTTTTGGACCGTTCAGTCACCCTTTCTGTAAAATACTTCCTCATGATCCTCCCGAACCTCCCTTTGTTAGTTTTCCCTCGTGCCCTCGTGCCCTTGAACTGTTAATCATGCTAAATAATTTCCCATAGTTCACCTTGTTCATTCCTTTCAGGAATGTGTAGGTCTCTAGCATAACTCCCCCCTCCTTTCTGGTCTCCAGTTTGTACATGTTCAGTGCCTTGAGGTGCCAGAAGATATGCCCTGTTGGCCCTTGTAACCCTTCACTGCACAGTCTCCAGCTTGTCCTCATCTTTCCTGAGAAGTTGAGCCCAGAACTGGGCACAGTACTCCAGGTGTGGTCTAACCAAAATTCATTAAAGGGGTAGTAATGCCTGTTTCCTTCTGCTGTCAGTACCCCTCCTGATAACACCCCAGCATCCTATTTGCCTTTCTATATAGGTCTTATTGCACCAGCTTGATTGTTGAGGGTGTCCCTGATGATAACTTCTAGGTCCCATTTATCAGCCATAGTGCTTAATCTTACCCCGCCTATCCAGTACTCGGTCCTGAGATTCTTGTTCCCTAGGTGCATCACCTTGTACTTTTTGGCATTGCATTTCAACTGTCAAATCTTAGACCACCTCTCTAGCTTTTGCTGGTCATGCTGCATTTCCCTGATTCCCTCATTGCTGTCCATTATCCCACAGAGCTTAGTGTCATCGGTGAAGAGAAGCAAGCTTGCCCAGGAGTCCTTAACAATGTCAGTGATGAACATATTGAAGAGGACCAGGCCTCAGACAGAACCCTGTTGTATCCTGTTCATGGCCTTCTCTCTTCTGATCTGACCTCATTAACCACAACCGTCTACTGCCCCCCACTTAGCCAGTTACCTACCCATTGTACTGTCTCTAGCCTCACCCAGGTCCTCCATGTTCTTCAGCAAGCTCCTGTGAAGCACAGAGTCAAAAACCTTGCTCAGATTGTAATATAGTAGGTCTGTGGTCCTCATCAGCCAGTCAGAGAAGACTATATTGGGTTAGTGTGGCAAAACTTTAATGCCACAAACCCATGCTTTTTTACTGTCCTGGAGACCATTGCTCTCCAGGTAGTCCACGAGGTTGTTTGACCAGCGAGTCCATCAGCTTCCTGTAACTGAGGTAAGATTGACAGTTCTGTGGTTCCTAATGTCCCCACCATGGAGTGGAACTATGTCTGCTACCCTCCAGTCCTTCGTCCCTACCCCCGTCTGTAATGAAGTATTTAATAGTCCTACCAGGGGTTCAGCCAGTTCCCTGGGCACCCTTGGATGCACCCCATCCAGTTCCAGTGCCTTATGTGTCTTGAGGCAGGTAGTCCTTTTTGGATCCTTTCACTTGTAAATACTAGCTGCCTCCTCTCTGGGACCCCTTTTGTATTCTCTTTGACGCCACTGTCTGGCAGGGGCCCACCGTCCTCCCTAGTGAAGACAGAGCAGAAGTAATCATTAAGGATGGCAGCCATTTGCACATCCTCCTCTATCACCCAACCTCCTCAGATAGCCTAAAGATCCCCCCTTCCTTTTCTCCCTAATTCACACGAAGACATGTTTTTCTCCACTCTTGACCCTCTGTAGTATGCAGCTCTGTGTATCCTTTCGCCTTCCTAACCACCCTCGTTGCCTCCTTATTTCTTCGTAAATATTCTCCTCATTCCTCCCCATCTTGCTTTTCTTTGTACTTGTAGGCGGCCTATTTTTGGCCCTCACCACTTTTCTGACCTTTGCCGAGAACCATAATGGTCTCTTGAACTTGTTAATTTTGGTTACTGTTCTCATGCATAACTTAGATGCTTCAGTCTCCTGTTGTGAGATGAGTCTTCTGTACGAATGTGACCATTGTGCTTTTTTTTTTTTAATTCTTTCAGTACTCTTGTATGTTAGGTATGGTTTTTAATGCCTTTTACCATTGTAAGATATAATGATTAAATCAGCCATTTGGGTAATGAGAACTTAATGTACCATTACATACATTGAGAGATAGAAGTGCTACATTCAGAATAAGTCCTTGGGTCTGTAGCAGGCAGTAACCATTTAAACAAACAAAAAAAATACATACAAACTAGCATAACAGTACCAGCAATCAATAACATTCTAAAGACTTCAAGGTGCTGCACCCAGACCACCTCCACGAATACTACGCAATGTCGGGTGGTAGTTAGAGCTGCCAGAATTGGGAAGCTCCAATTCAGTGATGTCTCAGCAAGTGGGTATCTCTGACCACCTTATGGGTAAGGTGTAAAGTATGTGATGTTTGCATCAGGACCTCCAAGGTGGGTTTTTCCAGAAACTAATGTGGCCCAGGTGAGCCGAACATAGCTGCCGCAACCTCAAGATCAGGGGGAGCCAGAACAAAACAAAAAAGGTAGCAGGAAGTCCTGAAGGATGTTGCTGGGATCCCCCCTCCCCCAGTGGCTGAAACTGCTGCTGCAAAAGTGGGCAGCCCAGCTGAGGCAGAAGAGGCAGGCCCATAGAAAATTGTGTCCATGTGCCACTCACTCGGGTAGCGAGTGCAAACTTCTGATATCTGTGAGGAAGGGGGACAGATAGACCTAGAACCATATGTTACATGGGCAAGAGCTGAGTATTATCCGGAGTCAATGTGCACAACCCTATTAAACAGAGAGGGTAAATCTATTCTCGCACCATCGTGGTGGTGGTGGTGGGGGGTGAGATACTGCCTCTCCTTCTCCTCCTCCTCTTAGGCCACAAAAAAAATAGTTGATTGAAAACCCGCAACACAGCAGGTGTTAATACAACTCTGTCAGCAGCCCTTATATTATCCATTGCCTTCCACAGAATCTGTGGTCTTATTTAACACCACTGCTCCACCTCCTAGGCCTCTGGTTTACCTTAATGTCCCAGAGGGCCGAGAGTAGTAGGGATTGCTGTGCTCGAGCCTCGCAATATGGAAACAGTGTGCCATCATTTTCATCCCTCATCTACTTCCCCTCACAGCAGCGATGGTAATATACTTGAGCTGACAATGGCTGAAACGCTTCGGTAGTAAAGGGCAAGGCCCTCTTGCCCTGTTAGCCAGTCTCCACAGCAGCAAATCTTCCAAGGCCCCCTCCCCCATCGTCTGTAGTATGCTTACCTCCATTCTCACAAAGATATTAGGAGCAGTCCAATAGGGAATTGTTCTGTAAATAGAGCCAAGGTAACTGCCCCCAGCCAGTCCAGAGCATACCATCCATAAACTCGAGAGTTCTCAGGCAGTGGCATGGTTTAAGAATCCAGTATAGTCAGCCCTTGGGTGGGGAGGTTGACTGATTGGGTAGGCAAGATAGATACAGTGCTTCTTGTTGGTTCCTGAGTGCTCCTCCGAGGTGTGCTCAAGTGTTTTTTTTTTTTTTTTTTCCATTATATTTTTTTATTTTCTGCCGCCAGATTTCAGCCTCACGGACGCCGTCCCCACCACCACGGGACTTGCTGACAGGCGATACCCCCTGGATTGCCCCCGAGGGCAGGACCACCTCACCAGCTCGATCTGTGATGACAGGAGAAGGGTCCCAACAGGGCGCCAATGGGCATTGCCTCCCTGGCTTGCCCCCCCAGGGCTGGGCGTGGAATTGGTGGGATATGGCAGACAGTGGGATAGGTTATCTGGTTAGGAGTGCCAGGGCTGAAGACAGGGGCTGGGAGAACTGGTGAGTGTCATAGAGGTGGCTACCAGTATTTCTCCCCTTACAAGGAGGAGGCGAGACATGCAATAACACCACATCCACATGCCTCCTATGATGTCTAGGTGCCGGTAGCTGCAATACCCCCTGCCTCTGCTAGGAGTCTGACTTGCACCAGACATGCAACCCGCCCTTCCCATGGAGAAGAACTGTCCATGGGATGCTTGGTTCTTCTCCCCCTGGCCAGAACTCCGATTTCCCGGGTCCGTTCCCGAACCCGGCATGTCATTATCTAACTGACACCTTGCCACTGTGCCAGTGGGCCGGCCTGTGAGCTGAAGGTTTGTGCCATAGCTTGCTTGGGTCTTTTTTTTAATATCTCATTGTGAGAATCATAATACATCTTACATCTTAAGGCATATTAATTCTACATTATAGAAATCAATTTACAGGGTATACATTCATCACTCTTTCTGTATACATCATTGGATTATAAGCCTTCTCATACATATTTTAATAAAATTCTTATACTTCCCCATTTGCATAATATAATTTTAATCCTGTGTACCTTCTACCCTGAATTCTCATTGATTACAAGAAGATATATTCTCCACTCCCAGTGTAATGCATTCTAGCTAACTTACTATATTACCATTCTAGCAAAAAGCATGTGCACAGCTGTTTATTGTACTGCGAGACATTAATAATATTGGGCTAAATTTGACTTCAGTAAACCTTTATTTAAAGTGTTGTAATTTTAGTAAGGGGGAAGATTCTCCTCTCTTTCTCTCCATGAAGACCCATATATATCCTCCACTGTGTCAGTTGCCTGCTAGGTCATTCCTGTCTCTATTGACATTTTTAAAATGACAGTCTCCCTTAGAATATTCCACCTTTTTTTTTTTTTTTTGATTTTGGGTGTTAAATACTGAGCATTTCCCTTCTAGCAGACACCTTTCCATAGCCATTGTTCCTTATTTATTTATTATGAGATTGGAATTACAACCTTTAGGCTAAAAACTCATTTACAAGGATGCTCATCAATCGGGGAAAACATCAAGTATATGAGTCGGGGAAACAGTAGCAGCTTACAGGCATTGTCTGTAAAACATTGTGTAAAGGACATAGAGTATTCAAATAAGAACAAACCGTATCCTTGCATTATCCAGTATTTAAATAAGAACAAACAGTAACATTGCATTATCCATAACATAGGTACTACATACACAGTGGGAAACAGTCCCCAGAGTGGGAAAAGGAAATTAAAGTGGCAGAGAAAATTACAGTACAATAAAGGATATCTCTGTACAAGTTTAGTTGACACATCAATGTAGCAGCTATATAGCATTGTCGGTTTCCAGGAGGGTACAAAGTGCAGATGCATCCATCAAAGTCTGTGCAGTCGTTGGGGTAGAAGTAGGCTACAGGCTAAGAGGGTGCGGAGGGAGAATCAGCAACAGGTAGCCAGAAGAAAATAGGGTACAGAGAAGTAATGCAGTGGGGACGCATCTAGGGGAGTTTGGGGGGGGGGGGCATGGGTCAGTAGATAGGTGGGGAAAAATGGGGCGTTGTGGGAGCATCTAATGACAAACTGGTCCTAGTGAAACTATCCTCTTCTGGGATAGAAATATAGAAGTTGACTGCAGGGCCCATCCAGTCTGCCAATTTCTTTTTCTACCTTATAAATGTGCCATTGACCTTTGCTCTGTCAATGGCCTATCTATTCATACTCATCTGTATTGCTCCCTTATGCCTATCCCATGCCTGTTTGAAGCCCTGCGCTGTATTCATATCCACCACTTCCTGAGGTAGGCTGTTCCATGCATCCACCACCTTTTCTGTGAAAAAGAACTTCTTCACATTACCCTTAATCGGCCTCCTCTAATCTCATGCTGTGTCCTCTTGTCCTGCTATTTTTCTTACATTGAAACATGTTAGACTCTTTCACCTTGTTAATGCCCTTAAGGTGTTTGAATGTTTCGATCATTTCACCTCTCTCCCTCCTTTGCTCTAGGGTATGCATATTGAGCTCCGTTAATCTGTCCTCGTATGTTTTCTGATGCAGTCCCTGCACCATTTTGGTTGCCCTTCTCTGGACTGCCTCAGTTTGGGTAATGTCCTTGTGAAGGTGTGGTCTCCAGTAGTGCACACAGTACTCCAGATGGGGCCTAACCAGTGTCTTGTAAAGAGGGATTATTACCCCCCTCTTCCGACTTGTGATACCCCTACCAATACACCCCAACATCCCCCTAGCCTTACCTACTGCTTTAGTGGTCTGCTTGGATGATTTCAGGTTATCGGTGACGATGATGCCAAAATCTCTTTCTTGCCTTGTGATTGCCAGCAACTCCCCTCCCAGCCTATAGGTGGCTTCAGGGTTTCTCTTCCCTATGTGCATGATCTTATCTGTGTCAGTCTTCACCATTCATCACATTTGGGTTACTGGCCAGAGGTCGTGACCCCTCGGGACCTTCTCTTTTTTTTTGGATGGGCGGAGTTGACGCAGCATCGGCACCGTCCTCTGGGCAGACGCACTGCGTGGCACTCGTGGGTTGCCCGTTATGTGCAGTTGACTCCGCCCTTACATCAGTTCTTCGTCTCCCACCATCGAGGTCACCTCGTGAGAGCTTCGAGAGAAGAAACTGAGGCCTGCCTGCTTCGCAACAAATTTTTCCATTGACTCTGTATCGTTTCCTCTGTGCCGTAGTCCGTAGGCTCCCTCCTGCCGGTTCTGTTTGCCACACTCTACGTCGCCCGGTAACATCTTTCCATTACTTTTATTATACTGCGACGTCGAGTCTTCTTTGGTGTTTTTTTCTCCGTAGGTGACATCTCTGTCGGAGGGCAAGAAAACTTCAAAGACGGGACGGCCCCCCATGCGATGGTGCCTATGCGGCCAAAAATAATCCGTCACCGACCAGCATGACCGTTGGCTTACGTGTCTTGGCCCGCTTCATGACATGGATTCGTACCACAACATGGATTCTTGCGACGCCTGTTTCTCTATGGACCGCCAGGTCATCGAGCAACGTGCATGGAAAGTGGAGCGAGCTCCGCCGACTTTCGGGGGGTCGGGCGCACACTCGTTGGGCGAAGCCACGTTCTGTCGGCCTTTTCTCCAGGTCCATTCCTGGTTCTGTACGGGCCAAGGAAGAGGGAGCCCGGCCCCTCGTAGCCTAGCTGTGTCCGAGGCTTCTCCCGTGGTGCAGGAGGCCCAGTCCGTTTCCTCCGGGAGACTGACTGGAGGCATCGCATTGGCAGTCGCCCCTTCGGGGGTGAAGGCTCCCCCCGTTGTCGGACCCGTGGCCCGGAAGGCCTGGGTTGGCGCTGTCTTTGACGCCGTCTGTCAGCGCCATTTTGGGCCTTGGCACCATCTGCGGCGCCATGGGCCCTGACTGAGTCGGCGGCGGCAACGGTCCGTCGCTCAGCACTGTTCAGAGCTGATAGTGCTAGTGGCACCGTGGGAGGTTCTATGGTGCAGTCTCTGACTATTTCTCACCTCGGCGCTGCGAGCATGGCGCCATGTCCAGTTCCGGGGCTGTTCACAGTTATGGGCTTGGGCATGGCACCATGGGGGTTTCAGATCTCGGCACAGTTTGCGGCGCTGAGAGTGCTGTCGGAGCCGTCGGCAGCAGCGTCTCTGTTCTCGACGCCGCTTGCGGTGCCGTGGGGGTTTCTGGCCTCGTCGCCGAGACCGCTGTTGGAGGAGTCTGTGCCGTCTCTATCCTTGGCGCCGTTCGTGGTGCCGTGGGACGCGACGGCGCCATGTGGGCTTCTGGCTTGGAGACTGCTGCCCTGGTTGGAGCCATGTCTTCTTCTGCCACCGTTCGTGGTGATGCAGAGGACACTGGTACCGACTCGGGTACAGTCTCTGTTTCTGGTGCCCTATCTGGTCGAGATGGCAGCAGGCACCCGCCAACTGTTTGGCACAGGGCTTCGATCTCCACGCCTTCGGAGGAGGAGTCGGACTCTGAGTCAGATGGGCAGTCTGGCTCCTTGGAGTTAGCTGCTGGCGTGGGCACCCTCGTAGTGTCTTCGACAGGCCAGAGTCAGCCCCCCTCTGAGGAGCGGGCTGGGGTCGGGGGTTCTGACCAGCAGGCAGTGGTGCAGGCCACCATTGCATTGCAGCCTGACCTCGGAGGGTTCTCTGACCCCTCAGCAGTGGTACCCCCTCAGGTGGTGTGCCTAGATCACTCAACTTTGGGGTCGATCAGAGCACCCACGGGAGGGGAAGGTGCTGCACCCTGGATAGCTCCTTCGGGGGCCGACCAGGGCTGTCAGTTGCCTAGGGTGGCTCTCTCTCGAGGAGGATGCTTTTGGATTCCGAGGGGTCAAGGGGCATGGGCTCTGTGCAGCGACCTTTTTCTGGAGTCCACCTGGGCTATGGGAGAAGCCGTAGCACGGATTTCCGCTCTTCACCTTCAGTTCCTTTGAGAGGGTCCCATTCTTTGGAGGTAGGGGACCGTCCTTCTGGACCTACACGGCCCTGTTCACCTCACAGGGGGGATTCTTCTGGGTGCAGCCAAGGTAGTTCCGAAATGGTTGTTCAGCTGTTGGCTGTGGGGTCTTCCGGAGCACCTTCTTCTGCTGGTGCTCCTGGTGTGCTCCCTAGCCCAGGCGGAGGTCAGTCAATTTCTCTTGTCGGCCCTGCCACATTCTCTGGCGCTCCCAGGCATCCTTGGTCCTAGTGGGCCTCTCTCTTGGGAGCAGTTTAGGGCTGTGGCTGCTAGATTCCCTGCTTATGTCAGGGCAATGGACAAACAGGTTTTTCAGCCTCCCCCCCCGAGCAGCCACCCTCTAGCAGTTGAGGTCCTCTAACTCCTCATCCCCCTCTTCTGGGGGAGAGGAGCTTTCTGTCCACATCTCTCCAGCTGCTGATCTCGCTGAGTATCAGCGATTCCTCGTGAGGATGCTGGAGGACCTGCACATCACCCCTCCCACTCAAACCAATCCAGAGCACTCGGCGCACGCCTTTCTAGGCGACTTCAGCGAGGACACCCTTGTGGTGCCCCCCTGGCCTGCTCCCTTTCAGGAGGCATCGTTGCGTTCCTGGCAGTGACCCTTCTTCAGAGTTCCCTCCCCTAGGGATCTCTGCCAGTGGTATTGCACCCCCGGCCCCGGAGTCTCCAGGTTCCATGCCTCATCCTCAGTCAGGATTGGCGCGGCTGGACACTCCTGATGGGCTTCACGCCCTCACTGTGACCGGCCCCCAGATCAAGATTCCTTGGATTTTGACTTCTGGGGAGGAGGACATTCTATCTCTGCACGGTTGCTGCTTTCCAGCGCAGCACATCAGGCCCACTGCGCATCCTATGATAGGTTCTTGTGGTCCAGGCTGGGTCAGCTCCTAGCCTCTTTGCCTGACACGGAGCAAACCAGACAAGCCATCGCGCTCTCTGCACGTGGCCAGGAGCTAGCAAAGCACCTAGCGAGGGCATCGGACGATGCCAACAAGGTAGCTACCAGGGTCGTAGGGACAGCGATCTGCGCTAGGCGGGCAGCATGGCTAAGTCATTCCTGGTTGTCACCCTTGGCCCGGCGTAGGGTGATTAACTCCACTCACTAGAGAACCTATCTCTTCTCCCGTAGAGCGAGATGGTGTTTGTTGGGGCAGCTTCTTTCCCCCACACTCTACCCTCCCCAGGCCCTGAAGGTTCTCCTTCTTAGTGTATCACCCACTGAGAGCTAAGGGACTCTGTCCTTTAGGGTTAAAACCCCCTTCGGGGGGCTCGGCACTCACCCAAATGTGATGAATGGTGAAGATTGACACAGATAAGATATGAAAATTACGTAACTACCGTAATTATGATCTTTCTGTGTATCTTCACTAGTCATCACAATCCCGCCGCCATCCCCCTGGGGCCTCAGTCTCTGGCTCACCCTCCCTGTCTGTGCCCCCCTCCTTTTTTTTGTCAGGAGTGGGATAAACAGGGGCACATAGGGGGATGATATTTCTATGGAGAGAGTGGTCAGCGTGGCGGGCATTCCTTCTCCAGTGCTTTGGCTCCACCCCTGTGGTGTGGGAGTTGGCAGTTGCCCTCCATTCTCTACTCTTCCTTTGTTCTCGTCAATCCTTAATTTTCTTTGTCCGTTGGACATATCCTTCCTTATAAAAAAAAACAAAAAAAAAAAAACTAATTTTTCTTATACCAAAAATCCTTTCCCTGAGGGGGGAGAATCCCTGTGTCCTGTCTTTCTTCCAGAATAACCGTTTTCTGCCTTTTGGAGTTATTGCCAGTAATTCCGTGCCTTGAATTCTGTCACTAAGCCTTTTGGCTGCTCCTTGCAGTTCCTATACAATCTGGAGACCAGTCAATGTCCAGGGTATGGTTGCTACCTTATCCCCCCTCTCAAACTTACCCTAAATTCCTCCTCTCTCCTTTTGCCTATTTCCAGAGATTGGGGCCCCTACCCAATCCCCTTAGTTTCCTCCTCCTTCTTCTGTCCTCTTAGTCGTTTATTTCTCCTTTTGGTTTATATATCTTTTCCTTTGTCTGTCCCTTGACCGTCCTTGTCCCACCCTCCCATCCCTTTTCTTCACCTCTCCGGCGACTCAACTGGCAGGAGGACAGGGTAGAATTACGTAACGGCCAATCCCACGAGCACCACGCAGTCTGCCTGCCTCGAGCAGCGCTGATACCGCGCCTGCTCCACCCATCCAAAAAAAATTCCTGTGGGGTCATGACCTCCGGCCAGTAACCCAAATGTGATGAATGGTGAAGATGCACAGAAAGATCGTAATTACGGTAGGTACTTAATTTTTGTATCTTGCACTTTGCATTAAATTCCAGTTGCCACTCTTCCGACCATTTTGCTAGTTGATCCACATCTCTTCTCATTCTGCCCACCCCACCTGGATCATCTACTCTGTTGCAGATCTTGGTGTCATCTGCAAACAGACAAACCTTACCCTCCAGTCCATCTGCAATGTCACTGAAGATATTGAAGAGGACTGGCCCCAGGACTGATCCCTGAGGTACCCCACTTGTGACTTGCATCTCTTCTGACTGTATACCATTTACCACCACTCTCTGTTTTCTGCCCGTCAACCAGTTTGCCACCCAGTTGACCAACTTCTGACCCACCCTGAGCCTACCCAGCTTATTAATCAATCTTCTATGTGGAAGAGTATTGAAAGCTTTGCTGAAGTCAAGGTAGGTGACATCAGCTGCTCCCCCTTTGTCCACCACTCTGGTTACCCAGTCAAAGAAATCTGAGATTAATTTGACAGGACCTTCCTTTTGTAAACCCATGCTGTCTTTGATCCTGTGCTCCTATGGATTCCAGGTGTTGCACTATCCTTTCCTTAAGGAGTGCCTCCATAATCTTGCCCACTACTGAGGGAAGACTGACTGGTCTGTAGTTCGCTGCCTCCTCCCTGCTACCTCTTGTGGAGCGGGATCACATGAGCCCTTCTCCAGTCTTCTGGGACCTCTCCTGTGCTCAGAGACTCACTAAACAGTTCTGATAATGGCTCTGCTAGTTCCACCCTTATCTCCTTTAGTACCCTGGGATTTATGCCATCAGGTCCCATTGCCTTGTTCACCCTGAGCTTATTGAGCTCTTGTAGGACCCTTTCTTTTGTGAAAGAACTAGTGCACACCTCCTGCCCCCCTCTGTGTCCATGGTGCTGAGCTGTGGGCCCTGCCCTACCGTCTCTTCAGTAAATACTAAGCAGAAGTATATATTTAGAATAGATGCTTTTACATAGTCCTCCTCCTCACACACACCCTTATCTCCTTTGATCTTAGCAATACCCCCTCTGGACTTTCTCCTTTCACTAATGTATCTATAGAAAGTCTTGTCATCTGCTTTTTCTGTTTGTGCTAGTGTTTCCTTGGTTTGGGTCTTTGGCTGCCTTACTGCCTTCCCTGCTTCCCTTAGGGAAGTTTGGTATGCCTCTCTATCTTCATCTCGCTGTGTCCCCTTATATTTCCTGAAGGCCAGCCTTTTGGCTCTGACCTTTTCTGCTACTGTTTTTAAGAACCAAAGCGGTTTCCTCCTTTAGCACTTCCTTTCTAACACAACGGGATGTTGCTTCAAGTATTGCATCCGTAATGCTTACCCACTTTGCCTGTACCCCCTCAGGTGACCTTCTGCCTGGAGATACTAACATACTAAAAGCCAGCAGAATAGGCCAAATGATCTGTCTTGTCTGCTCGAAAGCCAGCAACGTAGTGGCTGCTCGCCTTACCACAACCTCCCAGCCCCCAAGAGGGTCTTCCTTTTTTTTTTCTTTTTTCCAGTTTTCCCTTATACCTGTCCCACCCCTTCTTGAAGCCCCCACTGTGTCCTCTTCCACCAGCCTCCCAGGCAGCGCATTCCCGGCTCCACCACCTCTCAGATAAAAATGCCTCCCTCGCTCCCCCCTGTAATCCCCCCAGCTTCCACTCATTACCCTGGTAGTTTCCATCTTTAACCTAAATAGCTCTTTGGTTCCACTCCTGGTTATTCCTTTATATACTTGAAAACCTCTTATCATGTCTCCCCTATCCCTTCTCTCCTCCAGTGAGTGAAGCCCAAGCTCTCTCAATCTCTCCTCATAAGGCCTCCCCTCCATGCCCTGAATCATCCTGGTCACTCTCCTGATCCTTTCCAGTTAGTCAGTACTAGATCTAGGATAACCCTGTGTCTTGTGGGTTGTTGTACCAGTTGTTTGAGGCCCTACCCATGCAGGGAATCCACCATGTGTCTAGTTCTGGCAGATGTTCCTGCTGGTATTGACCAATCTGTATATGGCATGTTGAAGTCTCCCATTATCAGAACCTCCCCTTTATCTGTCATGTTTTGTATATCTTCTACTAGTAATGTGTCTATGTCCTCCCCCTGGTCTGGGGGCCTGTAGACAACTCCCGTTCGTATGGCTGTCCCATTTCCTGTTTCCAGAGTGACCTCAGTTCTTCTGGCTCCTAATGTGTATTCTGAATATCTGTAGCTTTAATATTTTCATTGACATACAGGGCCACTCCACCCCCCCCCCTTTTTTTGCACCTTGGTCTCTTCTGAACAGTACATAGCCAGGTACTGAAGTCTCCCAAGTGTGGTTGCTGGTAAACCACATGTCACTAATTGCTGCTATGTCCAGTTTAACCTCTGTCATTATTGCCTGTATCTCTGGGATCTTGTTTCCCAGACTGCGAGCATTTGTGTACATGTTTTCCCATTGGCCAGATTTCGGTGTGTTCGTTGTTGGGTGAGGTCTGGCGTTTCCCATGTGTGTCGTATGGGGGAGCCAGATCTTTTCCGTACCTGGTGATGCAAATGAACTGCAAACATGCTGAACTCCTGTTTGACCACTAACTGAGGGGGGAGGGGTGTTCTTCCTATTGACGTATGGGGTGCTGCACCCCTCTCCCCATTTGCTAGTTTAAATATTCTGCAAAGACGTAAAACTTCTGCCCCAATGCACCGACTCCCTCCTTAGTCAGATGCAGTCCATCAAATTTAAAGAATTTTCACTCCCAAAACCGTTACCAGTTGCCTACAAATTTGTGTCCTTTCTCCTGGCACCAGCCCTTGAGCCACATGTTTAGCTCCCCTTCTCTGACCTTCCATTCATCTGCCCCCCGACTGACAGGATCTCAGAGAATGAGATGCCATACGAAATGGATGATAGTTTGTCACCCAGCCTGGTCAGGTGTTCCTTGGTCTCCACAACTGACCTGCTGGTGAGATCAGTCGTCCCTATGTGTACCAGGACATCAATGTTTTCTCCTGCTTCCTGATCACTTTTAGCAGTGCGGTCAGTGTCTCTCCACGCTGATGTACCTGGGAGACATCTGACCATTACCTCTGGCTGGAGATGGGTATCAACTCCCTGAATCATGGAGTCTCCTATGATAAGTTTTTGGGATTTCCTTTTTGCTTTTTTTTTGGTTCCTGTTTTGGGCAAGTTTTGTTGTGCTAGCTCCTGTGCTGCAGTGTCCTGCTCTGCAGTGTCCTCTGCCCTTTGTTTGATTTTGGAGATAGGTAGATACCTGTTAGTTTTTATATGGTGTTTGGAGGTAATATGTTGGAGAGCACAGAGTGATGGGGCACCTGATTTGCCCCTCCTAACCACCTGCCAACCTCCTGGACCAACTACCCTCTGCGGTCGAGGTGCTTCTGTTGGATGTTGGGGAAGTGGCGGTTGGTTCTTATAATATATTTCCTCTTGAATATGCAATTTGAGGTGCGCAGTCTCTGCCCATGCTGCCTAGAGCTGAGCCCTTAGATCTCCAGTGGCCCAGCATGTAGGACAGTGTCCTAAATCCTGTAAAACTGCCCTTCTGAAAAGTGTTCCGTAGTACCTGCAGTTAATGATATCCATTCCAGATAAGTTACGGGGTTTATAACCTGGTCAGAGTAATTGGAAGGAAGAAAATGAAAGCAAAAGTTTGAATTTGTGTGGTGTTTGTTTTTGTATAACTTGTTATAACAAGTTAAATTACAAGTGCCCCTGTAAATGAGGTCACCGTGTGGATACCCCACTGATCCACCCCTTCCTGGTTTGCCACAGGAAATGTCACGTCTATGCTACCCTATAAAAGGAGTGTAGTGTGGGGTGGTTTTGGATGGGGGTTGGTGGCTGGGCCCTTTCCCTGCCGACAAAGAACCACGGATGAAAGAAACAAGGAGGTAAGAGCAGAAACACTCAGCCAGCAACAAATGCAGTAGCCCTGAAAGCTTATCCTAATGATAGATAAAACTGTAAAAATACTGTAAAGCATCACCTGTAATAATTTCACAGAAGATATACCCTGTAAGAAACACTTTGCTACTGAGAAAAATAAAGCAGTAACAGAAGATGTACCTTGCAAAAGACAATTTGAATCAGAAGATTACAGCAGTAATCTGTTAGCACACACCTATAGGCACACCCTGTAATAATGCAGCAGAAGGTATACCTAGCAAAAACAGTTTGAATCAGAGAAAAATATAGTAATAAAATGTTAGCAACAAACAGTAACAATCCCTGGGAGTAACAAAATTAAAAATAACACTCAGTAAATCTGCCTAGCCAAAAGAAGCCTTAATCCTTTCCCTTGCTCTGGTAAGGTTCTTTGCTCTGTCCTTTCAAGCAACCTAGAAGGAAAGAGCTCAGGTGAAGCTAGGTGCCTTGGCCAGCAAACCAAGTCTTGGTTTCAGTATTAAGCAATTGATGTTTAAAATAAATAGGCCTAAATTTAAGGGGAGTACTGCAGCCAGTATATTTTCTAGTATATTTCCTTACCTCATCCCACTACTTCGCAATTTGGGGACAGTTTCAAACAGTGAGATATGGTTCCTTGCTGACTGCACTGATAACAGCATGTCTCATCTGATTTAGTTTTGCTGTTTGAACGGTGGGTGAAGTAAGCTTTCTGTTAGTTTCCTTAGTATTTTTATTTTTTTGCAGATACATTGTCTTTGACTAGTTTTCATTCTTAAACTTACCTGCTGTTTAAGATATTGGCTTCTGAATTACATTTTATGTTGGTTTTAGTCCTATGATCTTTTTTCCCTATATTATAATGTTATACATTTTTGCTAATTTTTTCTTCCCTTCACTTAACATTTCTTCCTATCTTTTTTAAACTCCGCTTTATTAAATTTCAGAAACTTGTAAGTACACATGTACAGTAAAGCTTAGCGTCAATTAACAGTAGATTTCTGTCAATATGTTATTAGGATATCCCCTATAATCTCTTCAGGTTCATGGTTTAGACAAAGTTGTGTTTTACTACAGAGTCACTGGAAAAGTAAAATTGTTCAGTAACAAGCAACTAACTTTTATTGCAACCGATTTAAACCTAATAGGATGTGACCGCTGCCCCCCCCCAAAACACACACACACACACTGCCTTTTAAGTGCATTTATGCTTACATTTCTTTCTAAGATAAATAGGAACAAAGGCGAGAGAGAGAACGAACAAGGGGCTCCCTGTGCCATATGGAAATCCTTTACTAGAGAGCCCTGCCTGTCCACGACTGAAACCCAAGCATGCCATATTGACAGTCCGTGCGGCAAAACACAGAGCAGCCCATTTAGAGTTTCAGCCAGACTAGGAGGTGCAGCATTTGTCCGGTTGGAGAGGCGTCCAGACTGCTTACTTCCTGTCTTTTTTTTTTTTTTTGTAGTGTCGTAAAGTGTCTAACAGGTTCTGTGAAGATTTTTCAACATTTGCTAAATTTCTTTTTAACTACTTTAATAAGTAAAGTAGTTTATTGAATGCATTCCTTCCATTTTTGTTTTTAACTCGTATGTGGGAAATTTTCAGTTGCCTGCTAGGTCATTCCATGTGTGTATATTACTTTCCGTAAAGATTTGTATTTTTCTTTCCCCATAATTCTTTGTTACTCCAAATATTCAAATGTAGGTATGGTAGATCCAAATATTGTATCACTCCCAAATTGAGACTCTTTGAGAATCCAGCGAGAGCAGTGAATATAAGAATAATTGGGATGCCGGAGGGGTCTGAGGGTGCCCAATTGTTGCTTTTGTTTTGGGAATGGCTGGAATAGCGGTTCGGTGAGGAAGTGCACAGTAGGCAGTTTGTGCTGCAAAAGCATATCGAGTTGCCCCTCGAGGCGGGCCTGAGAACCCGGACACTCTATGTTCGATGGTTATTATCACGGATGGAGTTGGTACCAGAGACTTCCTTCTGGTGCTTGCTAGACAAAAGAAAACTCTATTGCAGGACTGGCAACAGGTTCGTCTTTATCCAGACCTCAGTTTTGCTATGAGAAAGAAGAAGCATTTTGATGGGGTTTGTGCCATCTTAAAGGGAATTGACCATACTGCATGGACTGGTGTTCCCAGCCTGGCTTCATATCATGCACCAAGGCAAAGTTTTCCTTTTTGTGGATCCGGCAGATGCCCTGAACTGGGCTTAAAAACATGCCTGTAGCACACCTGTCCAAGTGGAGCTGGAGAATTTCTCTCTGGAAGGCGCCACGTCAGCTGTAAAGGCTACAGACGTCGTTCTCCAGCTAAGTATTCCCCTTCGCTAAGGACTGAGATGATTGGGTAAACTTTGTCTTTTTCCCATAGTTTGCCTTCTTTGGAATTGGATTTTGTATTACAACAGCCTCCTAGACTTTGTATTAGAAATACTGTTTGGACTTTATTTTAATTTTTATTAAATAGCTTTGCCATTTTTCCTTTTCCTGTTTTTTTTTTTTTTGGGAGGGGGGGCCTTTTGTAGCTTGCTGTTCAGCAATCCCCATGTAATTACTGTTTCGATCTGTGTATTAGCGGATCAGATTAGTTGCATGTTTTTAAAGTGCCTCATCTGTCTTGTTTTTTAATTGCTCACTGTTCTGTAGAGATTAATCTATATTGATTTTACACTATATGTATACAGTTACGATATAGCAGAATGGCTTTCTCCTCCTGGAATTCGGAAGAAATAGACTTTGAACACTTTGGTTTAATACACTGAATCTCTGCCATGCAGCTCTTGGACTCGTTTTACGTAGCTTGACATGATTGCACTGTTACTGTTTCAGTTTCCTTTTTATTTTCACCATTTTCCCTTCTGTGACATATCTGACAGATGTCATACTATTGATTGTATTAATTCTGGACTGTTAACCTGTAATTGCTGTCTCTCCAATGTTATGTCTCCGTTTTAACCACTGTATTATCGTCCACTGTATGTAACCTCTGCTGCCTGTATCTAATCCCGGGTCGCCCCTGAAAAAGGGACCTCTGGTCTCAGTGGGCTTACCCGGTTACCAAAATCTAAATAAATAGAGGAGTGACACCCTCAATGCTTTTTCCATTATTTAATATGCTCTTTGTCTGAAATTTATACTATATGTGTATTGAAACTTCAGTAAACATAAAGTGTGTGTTAGCAATTAATTTATTTTAACACTTGTACTAGTACTGCTTATCAGATATAATAGTGGCAGTCTTTTGTTTGAAAGAGAGGGGATTAAATTTCCTCATGGACATAGTCTGTTTAGTTTTGGCTGTTGATGGTGAGTTCTTCAATTTTTTTTTTTTTTGGCGTCATACCTAATTGCAGCAAAAATCTAGCATCTTTTTCTAATTCTTTCTTGAGAGTTAAAGAGTCAGTGACTCAACTTGCGTTATTTTACATAGTTCAGCGGTTTGCAAGCAAAAATAAAGTTCTTATTAATTTGTGTGGTTTCTTACTTCTGTAATGGTCTTTTTTTTTCGTCATTTTTGCAGTTGCTGTTCCCATGCGTGTCCCCGCAGATCTTGAGCTGCCTCTCAGCATTCCAACACTCGATGACGTTAGGTTTGGAAGTCCGACCATGTTAGAGTGCGAGCGGCGCCGTTCTCGGCTGGAGTCCCGAGATCTCTGTGGCATTCCTTGCAATATCAGAATAGCAGCCAGATAATGATCCTGATGATTCTTTATCTCAGGAGTCATGACATACTTCATATGGCTGGCAGTATAGCCTAGCGGTTACAGTAACGAGCTGTGAATGAGCTTGGTACATCCAGCAGACCAGACCTTGGTTTGATACTCACAGCCTCCACTTGCAGGCTGATGCGAGCTCCTGAGCCGGTCACTTTACCGTGTGGTGCTCCCTGGTCGCCCCTGAAAACAGGCACTTGTGCCTAGTGGGCCTTACCCAGTTACCAAAGACTGGAGGGGAAAAAAAAAAAAATGTCCAAGTTTCTGTTCCTGTTCTTACACATATCGGTTCACTCTGTTCTTCCTGTCCCCCTACAGCGATAGAAACCCTGACTAACAGTACCCTGACCCTGTTTGTCATATATGTGGCCAGTAGTACTACAGTCGTTCACATCACCGCCTTCACACTACTTCCTTCCATCACCCCCTTAATGACCCCAGACCCACACATCTTGTCCACAAGTATTACTAATATTTTTTGTCTGTGGTTATGCTGTTGGTTACGTGTCTTCCCAGACTCCGTCCCCAGTACATTGCCATTTTACATCTGCTGGACCCTGCTACAGCATTGCTACTGCATTTTCTGACATCTTGCAAAGCTCATTGCCATTGGTCCACTATCAGCAAGTGGCACAACACACAGTGGGCACAAGCAGGGGCATCGGGAAAGATTGCAGGTGTGAAATCTGGAATGTAGTGTATTGCAAACACCATCCCCAGTACATTGCTATTTTACATCTGTTGGACCCTGGAACAAGATACAGCATTGCAGCTGCACTAGGAGAGCAATTTTAACCACTAATGCTCACCTTTTAGTTTTCAATCTTTTTTGGGGGGTGGGGGTAACTGTGCATGTACATTGCTTCATTCTCACATAGTCTGCTCCCTTCCATGTCATGCACCAGTTTTGGTGAGGGATACAAAGAATGCAGTTTCCGACATCTTGCAGAGCTCATTGCCATTGGTCCACTGTCAGCAACTGGCACAACACACAGTGGGCACAAGCAGGGACATCGGGAATGATTGCAGGTGTTTTATGTAGTGTATTACAAACACTGTCCCCAGTACATTACCATTGTACATCTGCTGGGCCCTGGCACAAGCTACAGCATTGCTACTGCTCTAAGAAAAGCAATTTCAACCAACACTCTCCTTTTACTTTTCAGTCTTTTTTTTTTTTTTTTTCGGGGGGGGGGAGACTGTGCACATAAATTGCTTCATTTTCACATAATTTGCCCCCTTCCATGCTCCAATTTTGGTGATGGATACAAAGAATGCATTTTCCGACATCTTGCGGAGCTCATTGTCATCGATCCACTGTCAACAACTGGCACGATACACGGTGGGCACAAGCAGGGACATTGGGAAAGATTGCAGGTGTGGAATGTAGCATATTACAAACACATAACAGCTATGTTGCTCAGTCTGATTAGTAGTGGTGGCAAGTGGTTTACTTCATGTCCCACAGTAGATCAAGCAAGCAAGCAAACCCACCCACCGGTCCTCTCTTACTCTGTAGCCCACTTTTTTCTTTTATGGCTGGCCCTAATGTTGTGTGCTTGTACTTAGTAATGTTGTGGGGGCCTGGTTTCCAGGTTGTGTTCCCTCTTTGTGACTTGACACTCTACCCATTATCTGATAGCATCATGCACACTGTTCAGCAATAGTATTTTTGTTGTAACAGCGCATCGCTTACAAGCATATTGTTCCAAGCTAATTTCTCTAAAGCATTTTTGAACATTCATTATTTTGGGAACTTTTCTGGTGTTGTGGGCACTAGCGGCAAACACTTCAATATGTGAATCATGCAGGCAGGTTTCCTGACAGCCACAAAGTAACAGACAGACTGTTTGCCTATGTGGACTGGGGCACACTCCTTTTGTATGGGCTCATGGTGTTGCCACTTACAACTGGGCTATGCATTGCCCTCTTTCTCTCCATACATACATACACACACACTGTTTCCGTCAGCAGTCGGCAATGATATTATACTGCCAGTCTGACCATCTCTTCACATAAACTCCACTCACCAGTAATCTGAAGCACACACATTGGTGCTGGCAATACCAACCAGGTAGCTGACTCGGTGTAGCATCGACCTTATGTGTTGACCGTTGGTGGTGGTGATGAGTTAGCGTTGGTGTTTTGGTGGTGGTCATGTTTGCGTGGGGATCGTGCTTTGTAGACACCAGCAGTAATAGTTGAATAGAACCACAGGAGGGGACTGACTAAGGGTGCAGCATTCCTTCACTGAGATGTCTGTGAGTTGGTGGAACAGTCCTCAAGATGTGACAGTCAACTTACAGTGTCAGGGTTTTAAATAATTGATTAGCAGTTTTTTTCTTGGGACAATACTAACTGTACAGAAAGCATTTATATAGGTTTTCTAGAAATGTTATGTTTGTTAAACACAGTAAGGCAACTGCTATGCATTTTCACAATATTTTAGAACTTTTATGAGCAAAACGCTAATCAATTTTTAGAGTTAAATAAAACCCTGTGTGTACCGACTTTTAGTATTCAGTTTTTTTTTTTTTTAATAGCCGCTGTACACATGCATTGCTTTATGACTGCATAGTCCATAGATGGAAAAAGGAATGCGTTTTCCAACTCTTATTGGTACTGGTCTACTGTCAGCACCAGGCACAATACAAGCTCGCATATCCCAGTTAATTGTTTTGAATACTCATGTTTGTTGCTGTCTAGTGTCAGCACCAGGCACAATACAAGCTCACATATCCCAATTAATTGTTTTGAATACTCACGTTTGTTGCTGTCCAGTGTCAGCAACAGACACAATACAAGCTAGCATATCCCAATTAATTGTTTTGAATACTCATGTTTGTTGCTGTCCAGTGTCAGCAACAGGCACAATACAAGCTAGCATATCCCAATTAATTGTTTTGAATAAATGTTTGTTGCTGTCCAGTGTCAGCAACAGGCACAGTACACAGCACAAGCAAGGACAGTACAGCAATAGTATTTGTGGTGTCACAGTGCATCACGTACAAAACAGATGATCCCAATTTAATTTTTTTTAAATTTGTTTTGCCATTCATTATTTTGGGAACCCTTTAATGCAAAAAAAAGTATTAATTATTGTCTGGACAGCCACAAAGTATCACGCAGAATGTTTGCTTATGTGGACTGGGGCACACTACCTCTTCTGTGCTCATGCCAGGTCTTCGATAGCAGCGTTTCATCATGACAGCCACCTTTCCCTACCAACTCTACAAACCACATATACAGTATGTACTGGGCAATGGGAATACATAACTGTGTATATACATACAGTATGTCAAGGAATCCTGCAAGGCCATTGCTTGAGCACAATTTATTGTTGACCTCAAAGATCTATTTCTCTGTATATTAATTTTGGTTTAGTCACTGCCATCAGCTCGGAGTGTGTTCCCTTGTCACATTCACACAATCTTCTATGGTTAACCATTTCAAATGAATCTGTCAAGCATCCTGTCTGAGTGTGCTGCAATATATTTGCACTTCCTTTGCACCTTCTCTTACTGTGCTGCAAAAAGATATTATCGCATCCTTTGCACCATGCACACCTTTACTACTGAGTCTATTCATTCTGTTAATTATTAACCCATGCCAACCATCTGCTCTTCTCACCTTCCATCAGAGGGTATGTATCCCTTACACCGCATGTGTTCTATCTGGTGATCAAGTAAAGTTTTTGTTCATTTCAGGAAACATGAAATCATCAATTCTACTATTCCACGCCTCAACTCCTATGCACATCTACTTTACTTTTGAGCCTGAATCCTTATTAAAATATTAACACACAGTTGACTCAAGGTCTATATAACTGTCACAGAACAGAATGACATAACTGATTAGATGAAGCTAACATGCACAGAGAGATACACTCAGGACAAGAGGGTGTATTGAAATGTTGTTTTAATATGCATTCAAGGTTGCAGTTACACATGCTTTTGGCAAAGCAATACAGTACAGGTTGATACTGTTATATGAGAGTCAGTCATCCAACTCTGGGTACTTGAATCTGCAGTATTCAGCTGTCGGAAAGGCAGTTCTTATATGGGCAACCACACAGGCCGGAATGGGAACCCTTATATGTCTTCTGAGATAGCCCCAGCACCACCGAACAAACTGTCTAAATGCAGTGTACGTGTAACGCCCAAGGAGAGTAAAACAGTGTTTAGGATAACAATTCTGTTGACGCAGCTGAATAAATACACAAATAACAATAGTTTGGCATGTGTACAGTGGCAGACTGTAGTGAATTTCATTGAAAGACTGACTGTGGATGAAGACATGGGGGAATTAGGTGGATGTGACCTCGATGTGGCCTACAGAGACCTCAGTAAGGCCCTCTAGTCCTTTTCCTTAGTGAAGATGGTAAAATTGCTTTCTAAGTGGTTCAGTGATGCAAGACAGAGGATAGTGGTACATGGGGCCTGATTCCAAGATGGGTTACACCGGCATAAGGTGAGATATGCCAAACTTCATGGCATATCTCGCGACCTATTCCAAGTTGTGACTTGCGCCATGGCGGCTGTGGGCTATGACTTCGTGGGTTACGCCACCCCTCGCTGCAGCCTGCAGTGCCTGCGAAGTCACGCAGATTCTGACCATAGCCCCAGCCCAATTCTAGGAGCGGCTGTCATCAACCTGCAAGTGCCATTCCAGAAGGGGCACTGATGGAGCTAACCTAGGATAGCCCGGATCTGCTCAAAGTGGCAGCCGACGGTGCTGTTGGCTGCCCGCCCCATGGTGTCTCATCACCAGCGCAGCAGTGTTCCCCATGCCCCCACAGGTGTACCTCAGCCCCCTGTTGCCCTAAATGTCGGACCATTTTGGGTGCGCCCCCTGCTGATGCCTGTGCCCTCTGTCCTGCCCCCCCCATGCCCCCTGGTGTGTGCTGTGGTAGTCTGGGAGGGGCTTCCTGCCGTCGGCCGCGATTTGAGACATGCGGGGCATGTACGCCATGCACATGACATTAGCCTACGCGTGGCGTATCCCGCATGTCGCAAGTGCCGGGTCCCTGCCGCTCTTAGAATGCAGCGTACGGTTCCTGGTGTAACTCGCAGCCGCCTGCAAGTTATGCCATTTCTCTTGGAATCTTCCCCCATAGTGCTCATTGAGTAAGGATGGGTGAACAGAATAGAAACATAAACTTTGACAACAGATACGGACCACTTGGCCCACCTAGTCTGCCCATTTGCCTACCGATTTGGATAAGCAGCAGATCATAGTTAAACCCCCCCCCCCCAAAAAAAAATCAGGACAAGGGACAAGTGTAACCTGCTTTGTCCTAGAAAACACACAGTAGGAGATGGTTCATTTATGGCGGTAATTACATTTTTTTTATTGCATTGCTGGAGACAGATGGGGGCTGCCTAACAACTGTATGGAAAACCAACCGTCCGCACCAGTTCCGAGCCCCACAGGCTGCCTATTCACTGTCCTTGGTCACTTCTGACTGTGGTAACTCTGCATTACAAAACTGTTGTTTTTGAACATGTATACTGCTGCAGAGTTACTCCAATAAAAGCAGGGAGAACACTGGAGGTACCAGCACAGGAATCGTATAGAGACTAACTGTAACAGCGAGTGTGTTCGTTCAGCACAGCTGTATTTTATTCCAGCAGTGCCACCCAATGCAAAATATTAGACTGAAAAAAAACACAAATTTGGTTATTGAAATGTACCTTTATTAGTCCGATAAGAGAGGGACGAAGAAATACAGAGCTCGGTATTCCACGATCATCCACAGGAACAATGGCTAGGAGTGGAGCAACACAGTTTGTATTCCCAGACCTGACGTCGCTGCATACCAATGCAGTTTAGCCAATCGAGTGTCAAGTGCGTTCACGAGTGCCAGGAAAATTAATAATTTCACATTGATTGTGGATATCTACAGGCATGAAAAGTTGAGCAGCAACCTTTAAATGCACTCACAGGACTACAGTAAGGAGTTGGCAGATGGAAGGTAATTTGTGTCAGTGGCTCTTTTTTTTTTTTTTTGCATTATCTCTTTATCCCTCCTACGTGCTCCATCTCAGCTACTCCTTCAAGCATGAGCCAAGGCTGAATCATACGAACATACGAAATTTGCCAGCAGATAAAGGCCTAGAGGTCTATCAAGTCTGCTCGAATGTGCAGCTAGCACCCCTTATTCTGCAGCTGCCCCCTCCCTTCCACCCTTCCCGTTCCTTAACCCTCCCTCTTGTCCTGCCCCATCCTCATTTGTAGCAGTCCACTGTTCTACTGCATACCACTTCAGCAGGTAACGCATTCCACCCAGCCACCACCCTCTCTGTAAAAAAACTGTCTCCTCATCTCCCTCTTGAACCTTCCTCGCTCCAGTCTCATATCTTATCATCTGACCCATCTCACTCCCCGAGCCACCATTCCATATAGCGGCCGACCCCAGGGTAATCCCAGTGTAACCCTTCGCAGGGCAGGCCACCTCCTCGGAGGGTAAAGGCACCAGCCGAGGGGACAGACCAGCACAGTGCTTGGCCCCAGGGTGCTGCTCGAACAGATGGCTCTGTGGGACTTCGATGGCCTCAGATAGCCAGGCAGCCGTCATCCAGCTGAACATGGAGCCGGTAGTTCCACTTTTCCAGTGGCATTCCCTCCTATGTTGCGTCTGCAGTGCCTCCAGTTTCCAACGGGTGCCTCTGCAGAGCGCCAACCCCTGTACCCACCCCAGGAAAGGAGAGCAGTCCTACGGATGCTCAGTCCTCTCCTTCCCCTGCCAGCCCCTAGCATCCAGAGTCCATTCCCAAACCTGGGTCGCCAGCATGGCTTGCGGTAAGGTGCCAGCGCCTCCACCCTCTGCGCCACTGGGCCAGCTGTCAGTGGCTCTTTAACTGGAATACTTTAGTTATGGTTGTCTCCTATCATGGGACTGGTAGCGGTGCCGAGATACGAGTCTTCTCATATTAGGGGAGCTTTCAGAGCTGCAGCTCAGTTACTTAACCATTACTTTCGCCATCTTGAGTCCTTAGCTTGCTTGCGTCTTTAGAGGTTTGGGAGGAACTAGAGTTTTGCAGATCATTGCAGGTCCGACTTTAGAGTTCCCTCAGTTTAAACATTTCAAAATGGCCTCCGTGTTGGTGACCTGGGTTGTGAGAAAATATTTAGCATCTTTCAGTCTGAAAAGTGGCAGATGCCAGCAGCAGTGGTAACCTTAAGATGAGTCAAGTATTCCATCGAGGCCCGCATGCCATTTTGCTTCAGAGCCTGTTGCACTAAGAGGACCTGTCGTCGACATTGCTCAGTGGCTGCCGGTGCAGAATCCTGATAGCGATATAATTGATGGTCTCTGAAAAATGTCTCTTTCACCCATGCAACTCTTAGAGCTTCCTCTTTGACTCTGTAATCCAAAAAAAAAAAGCCATTATTAGGGAATAAGGGAAGACATTAGGATCCTTCGGGGGAGCCATTAAGGCCTGATTGGGCCTGGATGATATTGAGTTCTTTGGTAGGGGGGATAGCTAGGATTTATTTCAGTGGGTTCTCTGTGAAAGTCATATCCCCCCCCCCCCATTCTGCTTTTTTCTGGGAGGCCGTGCAGGTGGATATTTCACCTGTTGTGGTTCTCCATATCTTTTAAGTGCTGTTCCAAGTGTAAGGAGAGCAAGGCAGAGTTACGGATGTCTGTAGTTCTATGTATTACGTGAGGCTGGACTCGACTGTGCCACTTCACTGCTCTAAAATCCAAGTCCCTGAGATCATCAGCAACCATCGATTTGAGTCTGTTTAAAATGTAATTTATGCAGAGTATACTGTTTCTTTGACGCAATTGTAAATTCTTCCCCTTAGACTTGCTGGCGGGAGGGTGAGAAGATGGCCACAACGACAGTGAGAGCTGCTCCAGCTGTTGGCCTGATTGGCTGATGCTTTTGTTTGGAAGTTGCAGTTGCTGGTGTTTCTTGTAAATAATGCTTGGTAGTCATCTAATCGTCTGAAGACCGTTGTAGACTCAGTATGGTGCTTTAACATAAGTGGCGTGATCTGGATTGTAGTTACCCACATGGAGCTCTGGGAGTTAGGCTTCTATGCGGGCAATGACGTCACCAGGCACTCCTGTTACTTATTATTGGGGGAGCATGAATCATAGAAACATAGAAGTTGACAGCAGATAAGGACCGCAAGGCCCATCCAGTCTGCCCATTTCTTTTTCTACCTTATAAATGTGCCATCGGCCTTTGCTCTGTCAGTGACCTATCTATTCATAGTCATTTGTATTGCTCCCTTATGCCTATCCCATGCCTGTTTGAAGCCCTGCACTGTATTCATAGCCACCACTTCTTGTGGTAAGCCATTCCATGCATCTACCACCTTTCTGTGAAAAAGAATTTCCTCACATTCCCCTTAATCGGCCTCCCTCTAATCTCATGCTGTCTCTTGTCCTGCTATTTTTCTTATATTTAAACATGTTAGACTCTTTCACCTTGTTTATGCCCTTAAGGTGTTTAAATGTCTCGATCATATCACCTCTCTCCTCCTCCTTTGCTCAAGGGTATACATATTGAGCTCCGTTAATCTGTCCTCATATGTCTTCTGATGCAGTCCCTGCACCATTTTGGTTGCCCTTCTCTGGACTGCCTCAATTTGGTTAATGTCCTTGTGAAGGTGTGGCCTCCAATACTGCACGCAGTACTCCAGATGGGGCCTAACAATGTCTTGTACAGAGGATTATTACCTCCTCTTACGACTTGTGATACCCTACTAATACACCCTAACACCCCCTAGCCTTACCTACTGCTTTAGAGGTCTGCTTGGATGATTTTAGGTCATCAGTGATGATGATGCCCAAGTCTCTTTCTTCCTTTGTGACTGCTAGCAACTCCTCCCAGCCTATAAGTGGCTTCAGGGTTTCTCTTCCCTATGTGCATGATTTTGCACTTTTTGCATTAAATCCCAGTTGCCACTCTTCTGACCATTCTGCTAGTTTATCCAGATCGCTTCTCATTCTGCCCACACCATCTGGATCATCTACTCTGTTGCAGATCTTGGTGTCATCTGCAAAGAGACAAGCCTTACCCTCTAGTCCATCTCGAGGTCACTAATGAAGATGTTGAATAGGACTGGCCCCAGGACTGATCCCTGAGGTACCCACTTGTGACTTGCATCTCTTCTGACTGTATACCATTTACTACCACTCTCTGTTTTCTGCCAGTCAACCAGTTTGCCACCCAGTTGACCAACTTCTGACCCACCCGAGCCTACCTAGCTTATTTATCAATCTTCTATGTGGAACAGTGTCAAAGCTTTGCTGAAGTCAAGGTGGCGACATCAACTGCTCCCCCTTGGTCCACCACTCTGGTTACCCAGTCAAAGAAATCTATGAGATTAGTTTGACAGGACCTTCCTTTGTAAACCCATGCTGTCTTGGATCCTGTGCCCCTATGGATTCCAGGTGTTGCACTATCCTTTCCTTAAGGAGTGCCTCCATAATCTTGCCCACTACTGAGGTAAGACTGACTGGTCTGTAGTTCCCCGCCTCCTCCCTGCTACCTCTCTTGTGGAGTGGGATCACATGAGCCCTTCTCCAGTCTTCTGGGACCTCTCCTGTGCTCAGAGACTCACTAAACAATTCTGCTAATGGCTCTGCTAGTTCCTCCTTTAGCTCCTTAAGTACCCTGGGATGTATGCCATCAGGTCCCATTGCCTTATCCACCCTGAGCTTAGAGCTCTTGTGGGACCCTTTCTTTTGTGAAGGAGTAGTGCTCACCTCCCTCCCCTGTGTCCATGATGCTGGCTGTGGGCCCTGCCCTACCTTCTCTTCAGTAAACACTGAGCAAAAGTATCTATTTAGGATAGATGCCTTACAGGGTCTTCCTCCTCCACATGCTCCCTTTTCTCCATTAAGCTTAGCAATACCCCTCTGGACTTTCTCCTTTCACTAATGTATCTATAGAAAGTCTTGTCACCTTCTTTACTGTTCGTGCTAGTGTTTCCTCAGTTTGGGACTTTGCCTGCCTTACTGCCTTACCTGCTTCCCTTAGGGCAGTTTGGTATGCCTCCTATCTTCATCCGCTGTGTTCCTTATATTTTCTGAAGGCCAGCCTTTTGGCTCTGACCTTTTCTACTACTGTATTTGAGAACCAAAGTGGTTTCCGTCTTCTTTGCACTTAGTTTTCTGTCTAACACAATGGGATGTTGCTTCAGTATTGTATCCTTAATGCTTGCCCACTTTGCCTGTACCTCCTCACCTGTGTTTCTTTTTGCCAGGGCCAAGCTTAACTCTGTTGGCCATCTTATCAAAGTCAGCTCCTCTGAAGTCCCATATTTTTGCCTTGGAATGGGATGATTTAGATGTAGTAGCCAAATTGAACCATACCATGTGATGGTCACTGGCCCCAGGTGACCTTCTACCTGGAGATCTGTGATCCTTCTTTGTTAGTCAGTACTAGATCTAGGATAGCCCTGTCTCTTGTGGGTTGCTGTTACCAGTTGTTTGAGGCCCTCCCCGCAGGGAATCCACTATGAGTCTAGTTCTGGCAGATGTTCCTGCTGGTATTGACCAATCTGTATCTGGCATGTTGAAGTCTCCCATTATCAGAACCTCCTTTAGCTGTCATGTTTTGTATCTTCTAACAGTAATGTGTCTTATGTCCTCCTCTGGTCTGGGGGCCTGTAGACAACCCCAGTTCTTATGGCTGTCCCATTTCCTGTTTCCAGGGTGACCCACAGTTCTTCTGGCTCCTTATGTGTATTCTGAATTTCTGTGGCTTTGATATTTTCATTAACATACAGGGCCACTCCTCCCCCCCTTTTTGCACCTCGGTCTCTTCTGAACAATACATAGCCAGGTACTGAAGTCTCCCAAGTGTGGTTACTGGTAAACCACGTCTCACTAATTGCTACTATGTCCAGTTTAGCCTCTGACATTATTGCCTGCAGGTCTGGGATCTTATTTCCCAGGCTGTGAGCATTTGTGTACATGAATCTGCTGAAAGCACCTGTATGAAGTTGTTCATGTTCTAGCATTAAGAATAACTGAGTTCTGATTGATTCAGCTGTGTAATGTTGATCTCAACACTCTAAAACAAGAAGAATACGTTTTAAAAAACACTAGTAAAACCTGCTTACAGTGTATTATAATACTGGAGAGAGAAATGCAGCCTTCTTTTTGGCTGGTATTTACATACTGTAGGTTGCATGCACGCTGTTATGTGATGACAAGGTGTGTGCAATGTAAAGGTACATGCACTGAAGCCATCGATAAGCCTTTTCAATAAGCCTTTTAATTAAAAAGGCTGCGGAAATGCGTTTCATAACTGGCTGGCAGTATAGCCTAGAGGTTAGAGGAACGAGGTGTGAACGAGCTTGGTACATCCAGCAGACTAGACCCGAGTTTGATTCTCGCAACCTCCACTTGCATACTGTGTAACTCTGAGCAAGTTACTTAACCGCCCAGTGCTCCCAGGTCACCCCTGAAAACAGGCACTTGTGCCTAGTGGGCCTTACCCGGTTACCAAAGACTAAAATAAAAATAAATAAAAGCAGTAAAGCAACTTTGAGGAGTGGGTTTCTGATCAGTAAGTTACTTGCACAACAATCTTCACAGTCCTTTGGCTCATGTTGTTTGGCGCATAGGTGATGGGATTTACCTTACAGTACATAGAAACATAGACTTTGACGGCAGATAAGAACTGCTTGGCCCACCTAGTCTGCCTGTTTCCCTACCTATTGGATAAGCTGCAGATCCTAGCTGACCAACAGCCTACTTCCTACCCCCACCACCAGAATTGCCTTATGTCTGTCCCATGCATTCTTGAATTCCCCCACTGTTTTTGACCCCACAACCTCCTCAGGAAGGCCGTTCCATGCGTCCACCACCCTTTCTGTGAACAAATACTGCCTCACATTACCCTTGAGCCGCCCCCCTTTATGTTCAAATTGTGTCCTCTTGTTTTTGCACATCTTTTTCTGAAAGATACTACCCTCTTGGACTTTGTTGATTCCCTTGAGGTACTTGAAAGTTTCTGTCATGGCCCCCCCCTCACTGCTTTCCTCAAGGGTATACACATTTAGCTCCTTTAATCTCCCTTCGTATGGCTTCTGTTGCAGACCGTGCGTCATTTTAGTTGCCCTCCTCTGGACTGCCTTCATCCTCTCTATATCCTTGCAGATCTCCAGAACTGCACGTAGTACTCCAGATGGGGTCTCACCAACCATCTGTATAGAGGGATAATAACTTCCTGTTTTTCTACTGGTGATACCTCTCCTTGTACATCTCTGTACTTTGCACTTCTTTGCATTGAATCTAAGCTGCCGTACTTTTGACCCTTCCTCCAACCTTGCCAAGTCCCCTTTTCATCCTTTCCACCCCTCCTTGTGTATCAACCCTGTTGCAGATCTTTGTGTCATCTGCAAAGAGGCATACTTTTCCTTCTGGTCCCTCTGCAGTGTCACTTTGAAAGACATTAAAAAGTACTGGACCCAATACTGAACCCTGTGGTACCCCACTTGTAACCCCTCTTTCTTCAGAGTGGACTCCATTTACAGTTACCTTCTGTGTCCTGTTGTCCAGCCAATGTTTTACCCAAACTACCACCCTGGGACCCCTCCCATGCTGGTTAATTTGATTATTAATCTTTTGTGTGGGACTGTGTCAGATGCCTTGCTAAAGTCTAGGGAGACCATGTCCACAGCCCCTTCCTGATCTACTATTTTGGTCACCCAGTCAAAGAAATCTATCAGATTTGTCTGGCATGACCTTCCCGCTGTGAATCCATGCTGTCTTGGGTTCTGTGCCCCTCTGGCCTCTAGATACTCGACAATTCTTTCCTTCAGAAGTGATTCCATCATTTTCCCTACCACTGAGGTTAAACTAACAGGTCTGTAGTTTCCTGCCTCTGTCTTGCTCCCACTTTTGTGAAGCCTGAAGGGGAACCACATCCGCCTTCCTCCAGTCCTCTGGTACCACACCATCCTCCCTTGATTTGTTAAAAAGGGTAGTCAGTGGTGTCACTAATTCTCCTCTTAAGTATTTTAGAATTCTCAAGCCCTATTGCTTTGTCCACCTTCAGTTTTAGGAGTTCTTTTAGAATCCTTTCTTCTGTGAAAGGACTGGGATCGACACCTCCACCATCCAGAGTGCTTTTGTTAATTGGATTAGGCACCTCCCCCTCCTCCTCTTTTGTGAATACTGAGCAGAAGTATTCGTTCAGTATCCTGCTTTTTCATTGTCCCTCTGCCCATCCACCATCCATTCTGTTCAGTCTCATTATCCCTCCCTTTGTCTTTCTTCGCTCCCTGATGTACCTATACAATATTTTATCCCCCTTCTTAACCGAGTTGGCTATCTTTTCCTCAGTTTGGGCCTTTGCTATTTTGACTTCTCTTCCTGCTTCCTTCTGCCTTAACTGGTAGAGTTCTCTGTCATGAGCCTTCTGTGTTTCCTTGTACTTCCTAAATGCCATCTTTTTCTCCCTAACCTTCCCCACCACCTCTTTTGAGAACCATAGTGGCTTTTTCTTTCATTTTGATTTATTTGCCTCACACAAAGGCTTGTTGTCTCTGTGATGGCAGTTTTGATGTTTTCTCCATTGTTCTTCCACCCCTCCTCCTAGCTTGTTTGCTAGTGCTTTTCTAAGGCACTCTCCCATCTTGCCAAAGTCAGCCCTCCTGAAGACCAGTACCCTCACTTTTGTATGGCTTGACTCTGTAGCAGAGTTTATCACAAACCACAGTGTTTGGTGGTCACTTGTTCCCAGATGGCTACCTACTTCTATATCTGAGATCCTCTCGCTGTCCCCATTTGAGAGTACGAGGTCTAAGGTTGCTCCCTCACGAGTGGGTTCCAGAACTAGCTGTCTGAGGCATGCCACCTGTAGAGCATCAAGAATGGCTCTGCTCTTGGATGTGGCTGCAGCAAAGGTGCTCCAATTAACATCTGGCATATTCAGGTCCCCTTTCTCTGCCACCCTAAGGATGCCTTCTATCATATCCTTGTCCATTCCCTTCCCCTGACATGGGAGTCTGTATACAACCCCTGTGCGGATTGTGGTGCCATTTCCAGTCTCTAAGGTGATCCACAGTGCCTCCTTTCCTCCCTGTTTACTCTCTTGTTCAGTTGCTTTTATCCCTTCCTCTTACATAGAGAGCTACTTCTCCCCCTCTTCTTCCCTCCCTGTTTCTCTTGTAGGTTGTGTACCCTGGTATGTTAATATCCCAGTCTTGGGTTCTCTGTGTACCATGTTTCTTTGACTGCTACGATATCCAGGCATCCCTCTTCCATCAAGGCCACCAGTTCAGGGAGCTTGTTGCCCTGACTACAGGCATTGGCACTCATTACCCTCCATTTCTTTATGGCCTTACCCCTTTTTGCTCCATGCCTGTCCTTTTTGCCTTTGTCATTTTCTCAATTTACCCCTGCCCTTCTCCCTATCGACATATCTATCTTGGTGTTTACCTCACTTACTACCCTGATTTTTTTTTTTTTTTTTTTCTTTTGAGGGGGGCTAGGATTTCCCTGCTCCTTTCCAGTGCCTCCCCCCTTGGCTAGTTTAAATGCTTGCCAGTGAAGCATTTAAACCCATCACCTAGGATCCTGGTTCTCCTCCTAGACAGATGCAGACCATCATGCCAGTATAGGCCTGCATCACTCCAGGTGACTCCCCAGTCCCCAATGAAACCAAATCCCTGGACTCCTCTCCAGTTTTTTCAACCACTGATTTAATCCTATGGTGTGGAGCACCCTAGCCTCACCCATGCCATAGACAGGCAGCACCTCAGAGAAGGTTACCGTGAGTGCTGCTTGTCTAAAGGCCCATCCCCAACTCCACAAACTCTTATTGCACTGCTCTGATCCCTTTCTCAGCCAGGCCATTTGTCCCTAGGTGGACAGCGACATCCAGCTTCCTCCCCCGTGCAGCTGCTCCGGCGATCCTGAGGATTCACTCCCTGTCCCTCCAAGCCGTGGCACCAGGCAGGCACCTTACCTCCCTCTCCCCTTCCTCCCCCAGTTCTACCCCCCCCAACAATGGAGTCCCCCTACCAGGAGTTGTTTCCTTCCTCTGTGGGGTCCCATGCCACCCTCCTGTGGGCCTCCTCTGTGGAGGTTCCCAGCATCCTTCTTGATCTCCACTCCAGGGTGCCTTCATAGAGGAACCACACTTTGCCAGAACGGCATATGACTTGCGGAGAGGTACAACTGGAGGGATGCTCCTCTTGTTTCACCACCCTCATCCTCCCTGAGCCCAGTGTGGTCCAACCGCTTCTCTTTCTTGGCAACCTCTGAGGCAATGGCAGTGGCCCTGGTGGTCCCTGGGTGGGAGAGGAGGCCCCCCAAATTCTGGCCAACTCGGCCTGGAGATAAGCAACCTCCTCCCTCAGCCCAGAGAGGTGCCTTCAGATAGGACAACACCGCATCCTCCAGAACGTCTCCCGGAAGACTGCTGCTCCACAGCCACTGCACTGCACCACTCCCATAATGTCTTATTTCTGGCTCCTTAACTGTTTGGAATATTTACTCTTTCCTCTATTTTTTTTTTTTCCCTGTTTACTTACTGCCACTGTGCAGGTTGCCCTTGTGACATGCCGTGGGCGTTTCTAACAAAAGTTTCTCACTTGCAGCTTATACTCCCATCTCCACCAGAGGGAGTTTGTACACTTCTCCCTAAACTGCTATCTACTCCTATAAGTTGCTGGATCACACTTTACAGTGTCCCTACCGAGACCTCTTGACTAACCTCATATCTTACACCTAAGGATTTAGCCCATACCTATCTTATACAAATGGCCCCCACACAGATCATCCCGGCCATCAGTCTACATGTGGTACTCAATCTCTGCCTTGTTCTAGCTACTCTCACAGGGCTCTTTTTATGCTGCCCACTTTCTCTGTATCTTTGCCACCCATTTCCCAAGGATTTTTCCCACTCTAGTATAGATATGAAACCTTACTTTCACTTAGCAGTCTCACCACTCTTTGTCCCTAATAGGCTCATCTACCATGTAGCCTTCTCTCCGCATAAACCCCTGGCCCACACTCCCACCTTGCCTGCCCCTTTTGTCCATAGAAAGCTGTGGTATCTGCTTCTATTAGCACCAATGTTAGCAGGGGATATTGAATTAAATCCGGGACCCGTCGGAAACCCAAGAAAATCTGATGCAACATGGAATGACTCCAAGGGCCTCCGCATTGCTCACCTCAACATCAGGAGCTTGCCTCACAATCCTACTGAACTAGAGGCATGGGTTGCCCTGTATAACCCGGACATTCTCTGTCTATCCGAAACCTGGTTGAAACCGTCCACCTATCCCCCTATGCTCATTACCTAATTATAAGCTCATAAGGCAAGATAGACCCCTGTCAAAGCGTGGTGGTGGTGTTGCTATCTTCTACAAATCTTGTCTATCTCTATCACGGAATGACCTGTCCCCTCTCTCCCACTGTGAATCGATTCATGCAATCTTAAAACTTGGCTCTAAGAAGCTGCATGTAGTGTGTGCCTATAACCCTCCTGGCGGTGGTATCACTGGTCTTAAGGAACTCCTCTCCCAGGTGGACTCAACGATCGGACGAAATGAGGTTCTTATACTAGGGGATTTCAACTTGAACTGGGAAGTAAAACTAACCAGCCCTTCCATATCTTGGTACAGGGCCACAACCTCCACCAACTCATCACAGACCTGACTAGGATCATGGCTCCCCCCCTGGTCCAGCTCACTCATTGACTGGGTCCTCTCAAATCGTCCTGACAGTATAACCTCTGTAGGTATCCTCGCAGATGCAATAAGCGATCACTCCCCAATTTTCTGCATCTGGCGCTCCCCCAGTCGTCCATCTCCTCCTCCAAAGCTGATAACCTTCCGCAACCTGGGTAACTTTAATCAAGCACAGTTTATGCATGAGCTCTCTATGATTGACTGGTCACCCATCTTCTCCTCCTCTAATGCTCAGACAGCCTTTGACTACTTCTTAGTCAGTTTTGGACTTCTCCAGGATATCCACGCTCCCCGTGTCACACGGCGTATATGCGGAAGGAACCCAAACAAAGTGGCTAACGAAGGACCTTCTCTCTCAAATAGACTAGGGACAAAAGCTGGTGGTATTACAAAGCCGTGAGACTGCAATCTGATTACAGCGTTTATAGGTCGCTGAGAAATGCATTCAAACGGGACATCCGACTAACAAAAAGCTCTTTTTGCAAGGAGCTATTAAAAAAAGCCGCTGGTGTCTCAAAGAAATTATGGTCTATCATAAAAACGCTTCTGGGATCTGACCACACGACCACTTCAAATGACACGCTGCTGAATGGCATTCATTGTAATAACCCAGTGACCATTGCCAATTCCTTCAATCTTCACTTCCTGTGACTTCCCAAGTTATGTGGCCCACCTTCCCCTCATAGCACCATGCCCCCAAATTAACACTGAAGCCCTGCCCACCCAACCACCATTTTCATTTTAGGACTGTTACTAGAGCTGAAGTTCTAAAGTCACTACTTGCTATCCCAGACAGCACTAGCCTTCGGTCCGTTGGCTTGGAACCCAGGCTCACAAAAGCAACTGCCCTCTCATTGCCTCCCCCTTAACCAAAGTCTTTAATCTGTCACTGTGCCATGGCATAGTTCCTAATATCTGGAAAATAGCCATAATAACACCAATTTTTAAAAAAGGTGATCCTAAAGAAATTGTAAATTATCGACCCATAGCCATTCTCTTCTACTGGCAATCCTTGAAAATATTAGTGGCCACCCAAACCACAGAATATCTTCAGATGTACAATCTCCTCTCTTGTACACAGCATGGCTCCATAGAAAAGACAGTACCTCCACTGCCCTACTACTAAAAGGCTCACAAGGACATCCTATGCTGCCATGGATACTGGCCTCTTGATGATGCGATTTTCATCGACTTGACCAAGGCGTTTGACCTAGTCAACCACACCCTGCTCCTCTCAAAACTACGCTCCCTTGGTTTCTCTGCTGATGTGGTGACATGGTTTAACATCTACTTGTCAAATAGGGAACGGGCTGTAGTTTTCAATTCATCAATGTCTGATCTCTGCTCTATCCAGGTTGGCGTCCCCCCAGGGCTCTGTTCTGGGCCACCTGCGTTTCTCTGTCTTCATTAACAACCTTCTGCTGCTTGCTCCTACCTGCTCATCTCTCCTCTATGCGGACAACCTCATCATCTACTACAGTGCCAAAAATATCTAACACATAAACCACTCTCAACTCTGACTTCCTAAGCATACTAATCCTGGCTGACAGTTAACAACCTGGTTCTCAATATCAACAAAACACACTCTATGCTCTTTGGTTCGTCTGCCAAACTTAAAGCAAATCATGACTCCCTTAAAATCTTGGGTACAGATGGCTCCCCACTGGTCAGCACCAGCTACTTCAAATACTTGGATGTTCTTCTAGATGAAACCCTCAATTCTGATCTTCACATTACCGCCGCCTGTAAATCGGTAAATAGTAAAATTGGTGGGGCCTACCGCACTAGCTGTGCCCTTACCCCATCCGCTAGACTTGCCGTTGCACAAGGCCTTCTGCTTCGGCCCTGACCTATATGCGGTCACCTACCTTGGTGCCACCAAGTCCTCCCTCCACAAATGGGACACCACTTACAATAACATCTATCGCTACGCCTCTACATCACCTCTGTATAAACACCACTGCCTGCTCTATGCGGACTTACACTGGCCCTTTCCCACAGCTCATCGCAACCAGTCTTACGATTCCCTAATTGACAGGATAGTCAGGTCAGGTCTCCCACAATCCCTTGCCTCCTTGCTGTACTCCCAACTCCCCTCTTATGGGCTCCAATCTTCAGACCAAGCCCCACTTTACGTCTCAAAATACAAAACCTTGATGGGTGCACAAGCTTTCTCCCACACTGCTCCTAAGTATTGGAACTCCATACCCCAATCTATCTGCCAAGCTCCCACCCATGCTGGTTTCAAGAAACTTCATCGTGACCACCTACGTGCCTCCAACCCTTGCACTTGTTTCAGCCCACCTTAGATCCTTTGTTCCCCATCCCTCCTTACCACTCTGCACTTATTTCTCCTCCAGCCTCTTCCTCCCCTCTTTCCCATGACCCTGCTATAATTCTTTCTCTTTCATCTATTCCCTCTTTCTCCTCTACTCTTGCCACCCCTCCTCCCTAGCTTACTACCTCTAAGGGCACTTATTATAGACTGTTTAACATGTCCACTTATCCACTTGTTCATTGTATACATTTACTTTGCACATGTCCATACTTTTGACTTTGTTTATTTACTGTATTGCCTGTATTCTGACCATCCGTAAACTGCAATTCTCCCTATACCTGTGTTGATTGTATTTGACACCTTCTCGCTGTTAGTGTCTTTCATGTGCCGCGTCACATGGTGTGATTTATGTATTTCAACTTGTATTCTCCCGGATCGTGCCTGAAAACAGGCAGAGAACACCAAGAGGAAGGAGCTGCTGTTTCTATTTCTGTACTATCCCACCCTAAGCCACTTCTTCTTTTATAGGCCTAGGATTTGATGACAACAGGAACTTCCTGTTTGGGAGCAGGAACTGAGTGATCACAGAGCCGCAAAAGGCTTGCCATCCTAGAAGGAAAGGAGTAGCTCTCCATCCCCCCGTCTCCCCTCCACTGCTGGAGGTCTGACTGAGCAAGTAAGGAGACGACTGAGAACTATAGGAACTTCTTGTCTCAGAACAGGAAGATCAGGAGCTTAAATTTTATTATTTATCTATTTATTTGCTTTTGAGAACCAGGTGAGTGCACTAGGCATATAAATGCCTATTCTCTGGCAGAAGCTATCTAGGGAAGTTTTTAAATCTGGCTTCAGCCTGGCTTCCTTCTAGCTAAGCCACACTTCCCCTACTTTACAGCTGTTTCTACACTTGGTTAATTATTGCACAGATAACAATTCACTTCAGCCAACTCAGACAAACGCACTTTATTTTGTTTTTACCCTAAATTGAAGGTCCCAGTAGTAGAGTTCTAGTTCTTTAGTCCCAGTAGAGAAGTATAGTTATAACAGCAGCTTCTTCCTCTTGGTGTTCTCTGCCTGTCATCTTCACAACATCTAGTATAAAAGAGGAAAACAGAAATTGACTGAACTGGAGTCGGTGATTAACCTGGACAGACCATGTTGCTGTATACCTTACTTAGCTCTTGAAGGGTCCCTTTCCATTAAGGGGAAGCTTGTTGCCACTGTTCCTAGCCATTTGTAGTAGTTATGAAGTGTTCGGGCTCACCCCTTGTGCAGCTTTCGTTTACCCTGATCCTCTCTAGCTTCTCCCCGGTCCCCCACCTGGTCCAGAAAGGCTAAGCCTTCCCACCTCCACCATAGCTCCTCATGTTTCAAACAACGTGAAGTCTTGCTGTATTCAGACATAATGCAGTTAGCCCCAGCACTTGAACTGCCCCGGAGAGGAAGGAGTTAACTCTATGCAGAAGCATAGAACGTTGAGCTCGAGCTCGGTTTTCAAACCTCTGTCTGTGGTACTTCCCAGTGTGACCGTCAGATTCTTTACTCCGCCTAACAGTGAAGTCGCTCCGGAGATTTCCTCTGCTCAGTTCGGTAAAAGTAAAGTGTTCGGTTTAAACCGTATAATTTTTTGTTTTCGGATTTCCAGCCTCTGTCTATGGTACAGGTAGTGTGTAGATAGGTAGTGACTGGGTTTTTTTTATTCTGTGAAAAAGTTGGAAATTGTTCCTTTCTTCGGTTTCTTTCCGGTCAGTCTGATTTGGAACCAACCCATTCTGTTTAAATTTATTTCTGGGATTAGAGTGGTGTTCCGGTACCGATCAGTTTCAGAAGATCCGAGGTTTTTTTCCGGTTCTTTTAAAAAGCCCGCGACAGGGTTTGTAACCGATCGGTTATTGTATTACCTGGCTTGAAAGCTGCAATAGGGTAATTTGTTAGGTTGGCCATGTCTGAGAAACCCAAGAAGAAAACTGGTCCCACTGGGTTTCAACACTCTACTGAGTGTGAGGAGGCCTTTGCTAAGGCTGACCCCCAGCTCATCTGTGTTTATTGTCTGTGGTTTGACCACCTCAAGTCAGACTGCCAAATCTGTAAAAACTTTCCTAAATCCACTCTAGACAAAAGACTGAGTAGGCTGAAGGAAAGGGAGGCCAAGGAGTCCATAGATCCGGATGGCCAGCCCGGTTCGGTTGCGGCCGAACCTGAGGAGGTGCCTACTGACCTAGGCGATACCTCCTCGGGCAAAAGGAGAGCCGACCCCAAGGGGTCGGTTCCATCAAAAAAGAAGTGTAAGTCTGTCGGTTCGGATCCAGTATCGTACTCTCCAACCGCGGACGAAATAGCCATAGCAATTAGCATTGTTCAGTCGCTTAGACCAGTTCCATCCGAACCGGTACCGCCGGTTAGGCGGTCGGTTTGGTCGGATCCGTCTCCTCCAGATTATGATCCAGACACTTTTTATGAGGGGTGGGAGGGAGAAGACTATCCGGAGGAGGGGAGGGAGCCCATTGAACTGGACATCTCCCAGACAGGCCCTCAGGTGTCTCTCCTCCCAGGCTCTTGAGTCCTCTTCACATTTTTTGTCCTACAAAAAAGTGGCAGAAACCCTGCAGCTTCCCTTGGTTGAAGCTGCAGAGGAGGATGAAGAGCCTGATTTTGTGGAAATGGACATCCCAGAGTCCAAAAGACTGTCTATCCCTCTTCATAAATCTTTGGGGAAACAGACACACAAAATTTTACAAACCCCTAATTCAGTACCTCCTGTGGATAAGAGAATGGACAGGAGGTATTTATCGGGCTCAGTTGCGGAGTTCCTTTATATTCATTGCAGCCATGTTGGAGTAGTGCAGGCTGCAGCCTGTGACGGGGCTAACATTCCTTTGGCTTCATACACCCCCGGATAAAGACTCCAGGAAAGTGGATGCCATGGCCAAAAACAGTATTTGGCATCCTCTTTGGGACTCAGGCAGGCTACTTGTATGGCCTACACAGCCAGGTACCAGAAATCTAGATGGGATACGATTCTGGAACTGACTAAACAGGCCTCTCCCCAGCTAGTCAAGGAGCTGGAGGAGGTGGCTGCTGATGGAATTGAGGCATCCAAAATGCAGTTTCATGCTGCTGTGGACTCCAATGATGTGGCATCTAGAGTCATGTTTACATCTGTGTCTCTCAGAAGACCTGCTTGGCTCAGATGTACTAGCCTTTCACGGGATACCCAGACTAAGGCTATGGATTTTCCTGTAGTAGGTAACTCTGTGTTTGGTGAGCAGGCAGAGGCTTACATGAAGAAAATGGATGAATACAAGCCCACTTACAGGAGTACATAGGTGAAAGAAAGGCAAGCCACTCTGCACAAGCAGCAGTCTAGGGGCATGGGCAGGCCCTTTCAAATGCCTTTTTACCAAGCCCAGGCCCCCTCTCCCTTCCCACAGAGGGGGTTCTTCAGAGGGAGGGGCAGGAGGGGGATGAACAGAGCTGCTCCCTCCTCCTCTCGGTCTAAGGCTCCTGCCAAGCAGACACCCTGATGTGTCAGCCCAGGTCGACACTCCAGTATGAGGCAGAGTGGCTTACTACTTCCAGGCCTGGAAGTCTGTGACCTCAGACAAGTGGGTCCTGGAAGTAGTAAGCCATGGACTGGCCCTCAGCTTCAAACAATTTCCAAAAAAGAGGGCCAAGTCTTTTCCACCTGCATCACTCTCAGAAACCATTGCCCTAGAGGCAGAGTCTTCCTCTCTTCTAGCTCTCAGAGCTATAGAGAAGGTTCCTACTCAGCAAAGGGGAAAAGGACTGTACCCCAGGTACTTCCTTACCCCCAAAGAAAAGAGGGGAGTGGTGACCCATCCTAGACCTAAGCTATTTGAACAAACACATTTCAAAGCACAAATTCAAAATGGTAGCTCTGGGAATAATCCTTCCCTCTCTAAGGCCAGGGGATTGGCTAGCATCTCTGGACCTCAAGGATGCCTACTTCCATATTCCTATCAGGTGCTCCCACAAAAAATACGTCTGGTTCGAGTTGTCTTCAGGCCATTACCAATTCAGAGCTATGCCATTTTGGCCTAACATCAGCTCCAAGGGTGTTCACAAAGTGCCTTGCAGTAGTGGTGGCTTACCTCAGAAGACAGGGTATCACCATCTTTCCGTATCTGGACGACTGGCTCTTAGTGGGTCAGTCACCTTCACAGGTCAAGTCAGCTCTTCAAACTACCCAGGACCTACTCAGCTCCTTGGGGTTTCTTTTTAGTCTTCCAAAGTCTGTCCTCGAACCAGTTCAACTTCTCACCTTTATAGGCATAGAGTTGGACACTGTACAAGCAAAAGCCTTCCTTCCCCTGGCAAGGGTGAAGGCCCTAGTGGATCTCGCTTCCTCCTTTCGACCTCGGGTCTCCCGCCCAGCAAGACAGTTCCTCCAGCTCCTGGGCCACATGGCAGCTTCCACGGCAGTGGTGCAGGGAGCAAGGTTCCAGATGAGGGACATTCAGTTTCATCTAAGGTCTTTTTGGTCTCAAAAGAAGGATTCACTTACCAAACTGATCCCAGTGACTCGGACTCTGGTCCAAGCTCTCCAGTAGTGGCTGGACCAGGACAACCTCAGACAAGGGGTTCCATTTCTCCCTCAAGCCCCATCAGTAGTTCTAACTATAGATGCTTCTCTCCTAGGGTGGGGAGCCCTGACAGCTCAAGGGGTCTGGTCCTCACAAGAGTCTCTCCTTTATATCAATCTCCTGGAACTCAGAGCAGTTTTCCTAGCCCAGCAAAGCTTCTCGGATTCAGTCAAGGGCAAGGTGGTCCAGGTCAGGACAAACAACACCACCAAAATGTGGTACATCAGCAAACAGGGAGGCACTCAGTCCTCGGCCTTGTGCACAGAGGCCATGAAGCTGTGGTCTCTGGCCTATTCTCTTCAGACTTCTCTGGTAGCAGTTCATCTTTCAGGGAAGGACAACGTACTAGCAGATGCTCTGAGCAGAATTTCACAGGGACATCACGAATGGTCCCTGAATCCTCGCATCCTGAAGGTCATCTTCTCCTGGTGGGGCACTCCAGAGATGGATCTATTTGCAGCACTGGACAATCATCATCTTCCTCTGTTTTGTTGCAGACCTCCAGTCCTGGGGACAGTTCCCCAGGATGCTCTCTTTTTGGACTGGAAGGGCAGGTTTCTCTCTGCCTTCCCTCTGCTGTTGAGAGTTCTGATCGAGATCAGGACTCGGCCCTGCACAGTGATACTGGTGGCTCCAGATTGGGCCAGATAGCCGTGGTATCCTCTACTGCTGTCCTTGTCAGTGTCGCGTCCCCTGTCTCTGCCCAGGACATGCAATCTCCTGTCCTTCTCCCAGGGGCGGATCTGGTACCCAAATCTCCAGTCTCTCAATCTCAAGGCCTGGCTCTTGAAGAGTTAGAATATGCAGCACTACATCTTTCTCATGGAGTTCTGGATATTCTGAGGGTCTCCAGGAAGCCTTCCACTAGAAAAACTTACAACTCCAAATGGAAAAGGTTCAGTATTTGGTGCTCTCAGAAAGGCATCCTGCCTGATTCTGCAGACATTTCCACAACCTTAGACTATCTAGTTCATCTGAATGGTCTAAGCCTTGGGCCTGCCACTCTGAAGGTTCATCTAACAGCTGTCTCTGCATTCCTCTCGGCAGGAAGGCTCTTCCGCATCTCATCCTGTTTTCAGAAAGTTTTCAAAGGTCTGGTTCACATTAACCCCCCTTAGGAGCCCTCTCACACTTGGGATCTTAATGTCTGCATAGCTCAGCTTATGCAGCCATCTTTGAACCTCTGGCTTTGGCCGAATTGAAATACTTGACCTGGAAAACTGTGTTCCTGGTAGCTATTACTTCTGCCAGGTGGATTAGTGAGTTACAGGCTCTGTCAGTTGAACCTGACTTCATCTCCTTCCATAGGGACAAAGTGGTTCTAAGAACCAATAGGAGGTTCTTGCCCAATGTGGTATCAGATTTTCATCTGAACCAGTCTATATCTCTCCCTGTGTTTTTCACTGATCATTCTTCTTCAGGTGAAAGAAGGTTACACAGTCTGGATGTTAAGAGGGCCCTTAGCTACTACATTGAGCATACTAAGGCACATAGGAATGACTGTCTTCAATTGTTTCTCACTTATGGTGAAGTGGGGAAAGGTAAGCCTGCCACTAAAAGAACTGTTGCCAGATGGATTGTTTCTTGTATACAATTCTGTTATGACAAGTTGGGTAGAATGCCCCCTTCAGGCCTGAGGGCTCATGCGACTAGAGGTACAGCTGCTTCTCTAGCTAGGCCAGAGATATACCTTTGTTAGAGATCTGTAAAGCAGTCACCTGGAAAACAGTACATACTTTTTACCAACATTACTCCCTGGACATCCAGGCTAGGGAGTGATCTGGGTTTATGCTTTCCAGTACTGCAGCACCTCTTCCGAAAGTAGGTTCTGCATTCCCTCCTCCATAGGGAACTGCTTTGTAGTCTGCATTATGTCTGAATACAGCAAGACTTCATGTTTGAAGAAAAAATTACTCACCATAGTAATGTTGTTTCTTCTAATGGAGTCTTGCTGTATTCAGACCCCCCCCCCCTCAACCTGGTTTTTGGGAAGTAGGCTGGCAGGTACAGTGTAGCACCTCAGAGGTGTACCTTGTACCCTCCCTCTTGGGTGGGGTGGATGTTGTTATTTTTCTGGTGTTTTATACTTAAATATTGTCACTACCTTTCCTTCTTGGGTTCTTGACTTGAGTCTTTTGGGCCCAAAAATAATTTTTTGCCCTTTGACTATATGTTGAACAATTTCCATACTATAGTATGTTAGTGTGCTCGTAAGAATCTGACGGGTACGCTGGGAAGTACCACAGACAGAGGTTTGAAAACCGAGCTCGAGCTCAACGTTCTATGCTTCTGCATAGAGTTAACTCTTTCCTCTCCAGGGCAGTTTAAGTGCTGGGGCTAACTGCATTATGTCTGAATACAGCAAGACTCCATTAGAAGAAACAACATTACTATGGTGAGTAATTTTTTCTTGTCTGCGTTGAGCCTAAGCTTAGCGGTCAGCCCCTTCATTCATCTTGTGCTTTCTACCCTGGCCATCCAGAAAACGGTAGATGGTGGGGAGGGATTAGCCAGTTAGTGGTTATCTCTTTCTGAGCCACCGGGCACAGAGCTTGGAACCTAACAGACACCTTTAAACCCAGGACCAGGGTAATGAAGTTAAAAGTCCTCCACATTTGGTTAAGAGCATGGTGGGTTGCCGACCAAAACTCCACTGTTTTTGGGCATGCTTAGAATATATGGCAGTGGGTTCCCACCTGTCCGCAGCCCCTCCCAGCATAGCTCTGAGTCATTCCTATGGAAGTGCTTAGTAATTGAGGGTGTGTGGAAAAACTGGGACAAGCTCTTCTGGCAGAATTCCCTTCAGCCGGGGGACGCCGTGGTCTTCCATTCCCTCTCTCAGATTAACCTCCATTTCTCCGTGGGGATTGGGGATTCTACCTCCTCCTCCCACTTCACTCTTAAGCTCACCAACGGGGTGCAGTATTCTCCCTGGAGGACTTTGTAGGCTCCAGGGATCAGTTTACTCGTTCTGGCAAGTCGGACCAGCCAATAAATGAAGTTTTCCAACCCCATAAGATCCCTCTTTATTTTAGGGATGAGTTGTTTTGATGTCAGGTAGTGCCTCACCTGTAGAAACCTATGGAAATCAGCCCTAGTCAAGTAGTATTTGTCTGAAGTACCGCAAATAACATTACCGCATCCCCTTGAATCAGATTCTGGAATCTCACCAGGGAAAGTGCATTCCATCCTCGAAATCTTGGGTCATTGCGAAGTGGGGCAAAATGGGGATCTCCAGTTCTCCAGTGAGCGAGTTGAGGGGGCCATTTCCCTCCGTGGTTTGCGTATGTTTCCTGGCTCTCACCAGGACCCTTAGTATATGTTTGGTCCATGGGTTCTGCAGGCTCTTTTCAGACTGCTGGGGTAAGTTTTGCATGGGGGAGTGAAGGGAGGGTGATCATCTGAGCCTAGTGTGCCTCGATCTCTAGCCAGCCCATGTCCCATTTTTATTCTGTTTCTGTAAAGCATTTAGTCCCTCAGGGTGTGGTGGGCAGGCTTTCAGCCCTGTCTCTGCTCCTCACAACTGGTGTCTGCCTCCCCCAGTCCACTATGGTGAAATCCCCCATGGATTTCTCCTTCGGTGAGGCCAGAGGAGAAAGGGCTATCCACACACACACAATCCTTCAGAAGTGTGCGGGGACAGATGATGGAATGGGCTGAGAGGGAGTGAGCGGGTGGAGTTTCATTAAACTTGCCTGGCTCCATTTTCCATTTCTTTCCTAATCACTTTTGCGACGGCGGCATGTAAATGTATGCGTGTGGAGGCACGCATGCACTACAGAACTGTGACCCCTCCCTTCAAGTGGCTATCTACTTGCACTACCATTGGGCTTCAATCTGGTGGCAGTCAGACAGCTTACTGCCCCTCCCTGGGAGAGCAGAGCAGTCCCTAGGATGTTAAATCCCCCACTGACTCCCAGCAACTAGAGACTGTTCCCGAACCTGAGTTGCCGGTGTGGCAGGAGGTGGGACACAACTGTCTCAGCCCTCCACACCACAGGGTTGACTACCAGTTTATTTTTTAAAGGTACAACTTTCAAATTTGCTTCTTGAATCCAGTACGGTGATTGCTGGCTGGTTCAGCACTGCTTCACTACAGATGCTACAGCAGCTCGACACTCTTACATCCTTTGGCTGCCAGAACCACTAACCTCATGATCCTCTCAGTCGATAAACACGTGAGGTGACATTCTTGAGAATAGAGATGCCTTATGCCCTTTTTGAGGCAGTATTGCCTCAGTTAAACCCATTCTGTATTATAGAAGGTGCCGAGAGGTGAAGGGCAGGACCTGAAAGTAAAGTTTGCTTATGTGGGTACAGGGACATTTCTCTAAACATAACTGTTTGATACAGTCTGCAGGGTAGGATTGGCTTTGAAGGCCTATGCAATTGAGAATACAGTGAGTAATCTAACTTCGCAATGTACCTGCCAGCCCCGACATAAAATAGTGGTTGACCCTATGTGTGGGTAGTTGCACAGGTGTGCATTCATCTTTATCCATTCATATTGTAAAATCAAAGTGTAGTCTTCCAGCTGTAGATAGCATCAAAAAACAGTGCAAATGAGGCCTTGCGGCAGGTGCATGATTGAAGTAAGCTTTTTTTTTTTTTTTGCATACATATTTTGTGGTCTTGCACACCGTTTCCTGAAAGGGCCAGGTGCTGTCAGAATAGGTTTCTGTGCTGCAGTCCATGTGATATTGTCCTATAACTCACCAGACTTTCTAGTATCCATTTAAAGCTGTGGGTTGAGAAGCAGCTGAGGGAAGGTACACAGATAAATGTAGTTGGAAGAATGGAGGGCCAGTGGAATTTTCCATTTCCTTTTGCCTCAGCAGTAATCTTATTTGTACGTTCACGTGGAGCCCTGCGCTGCATCAGTGTCGGCACTGGGACTTTCAAGTGCTGTCAACTCCTGCTAGTGAGGCTGTCATCCTGAGGACAATTGTAGCTGATCAGTCATTTCAGAACAAAACCGAGCAGTAAATCAAGGTTTGTACATGGCCACGGGCTGATTAAGTTGTCTCTGAAGAGAAGTACTGCAATAGCTGGCATTGGTTTTGAGCACAGTTCGTCCCACCCCCCCCACAGCATGCACTTATCTGTAGCAGTGCAGAAAACTTTTCCTTTTGAGTTGTCAGATTTCCTCATACGCAGATATGGAATGAAAGCAACATTACCTTAACCTGTAGAACTGTGTTGGCGATCGTGGTCTAGCCAGAGTGCTTGCTTACAAGTTGGGGTTATCATAGCTAATTTCAAGGTGGCAGGGCAGTGCAGCAAGACAGTAGGCAGGGCTAGTGGGATTCTGGGTTGCATAGGGAGGGGACTTACCAGCAGAAGGAGAGAGAAGTGGTTTTGTCTCTGTGTCAGTAGTTGGTGAGACCCCACCTAGAATACTGTATCCAGTTTTGGAGACCACATCTCAGAAAGGACATAGATAGGATAGAGGCTGTCCAGAGGAGGGTGACTAAAATGGTGCGGGGGTTGCAATTCGAGTCCTGTGAGGAAAGACTAAGGGATCTCGGTGTACATACACCCTGGAAGGGGGAAGGAGAGACATGACTGAGACCAGTAAGTACTTCATGGGGGTAAACAAAGGTACAAGAGGGGACTATTTTTCAGAGGAGAAGGGGCTCCAGGACAAGAGGGCATACAGTGACTCTGGAAGGGAGGGTGGAAATAGGAGCGATGTGAGGAAGTACTTCATTGGAAGAGTGGTAGACACCTGGAACAGTCTACCAGCAGAGGTGGTGGGAGTGAAAACAATGGTGGGCTTCAAGCATGCATAGAATGGGGGGGAGCTGGAGATCAGGTAGTTCCTGTGACGACAGTGTAGCAGGCACAAACTGGGCAGACTCTGTGGGCCAGGTGGTCTTTGTCTGCTGGCAGAGTCTATGAACTACATCTTTAATGCAGATTTTAGCTGCCCAAAATTCAATAGAAGGAAATTCTTTTCTTGGTTTTTGACAAAAAGAGTTCCAATAAGATCTCCTTGCCCTCCTCTGTTTTTTGAGATATTTGTGTGTGCCCGCGCTTGTTTGTATCTGTCCGTTTCCATCAGTCTTTGTGTCTCACTGTCTGGGTGCTGTAATAAGCAGGAGAAAGGTCACCAGTGTGTGTTTGGATTTTACAGGCCTTGCAAAGTGCTCTCTGGGCTATCTTTTCAGTGGCTGCTCCTGTGCCAAGCATCTCCAAACTGTGCCACACTGCAGCTTCACATATATGGATATGAGCCCAAGTTGCAAGTGTGTGACTTGAATCCATAACTTTGTGGTCTGGAGGTGCAAGGGCTACCAAACTGGGAAGCATATCAGCTCCCCGTGGACCCACAGAAGGAGGGGAGGGTCAGCCACTGGTGAACATACTCCACCCCTTGCTTTCCCACAAGGAGGTCCCTAGGCTAATGTAACACCCCAGTAGCTTACCCTGGTGCAAAACTGACAGTGGATATGATGGCCTCTCAGGACCTCAAACCCCAGAAAAAAAGCACCAACTCAAAGAATCACACTCAAGGTTACTATGTGTTAGTTTTTTTTTTTTATTACTAACTATGCTGGGATATCATTACAACCTGGCACAGGCATTGGGTAAATGTTTCAGTTACAGTAGCTCTATGTCAGGCTTGCTTCAAAGAACTACACCAGTTTTTAGAAATTGTCAAACTGGCTCTGTAGTATGCCACATGTAAAGCTTGTGCACTGGATGAATGATGCATTGTATATCCACAGGAGTCGGAAACATTCTGTAAGAACTAAAAATTTGGAGTTACAGAAAAGAAAGGGCTACCAAGTAAGTCATTGCTGTTACTGGCAGTAATGTCACCTACTGTTTGCAAGGCTCAGAAAATTCTTCCTGGGCAATTCAGATTGACAGAAGTGGGAGGAATTTTTGACCCAAGTGGAATGGAAAGCACCTTCTAGGACAAGATGTCCTGTTTCCAGAGAGGAGAAGTGAGCATTAATCCACGATGAAGGTGGCATCTATTGGGAAATGGATGCATGGTTGGGGCCGTGTGCCTACAACGACCAACCATGCATTAACTCCCTATTAGATGCCACCTTCGGAGTGGATTAATGCGCTTGTAACATGGCTTCTGCCACACTGTGTGTGTAGTGTTTTTCTTATTTTGATACTGTGAATAAGAGAACATAGACACATTGTGCACCATTAACTTTTCTATGTGGCACTTTGTGAACACTGAAGACACATGTATTTCTATACTGATGTTGTGAAAACTTCAGCAAACATAAGTGTCAGGAAACTATCTGTCACCATATCTTTCACCATATTTCTCACATCTGAGCAGCTTTTATTTTCATTGCAATGGTAGGAGGTCTAATAAATAAAAAACAAACAAAAAAACACCTTGATTTCTCTGTCTCGCTATGTCCCTGTCAGTCTGCTTAGCATACCATCTAACCTGCTGTGTGTGTATCTTTCCCTGTGGCTCCAATCTCGCAACATTCGCGCTTTTCTGTCTGCTGCGTTTTGCCTTTTTCACCGCTTTCCTCATTGCCTTGCACATCTTTACACTGCCCTACATGCGTTTCCCACACCACCCATTTCAGTTCCGTTTCGCCTGCACTATCCACGACGGAACATCTACAGTTCTCTGTCTTTCCCTTCTGGTGCCTGTCACGGCACGTTGCGCTCTGGATATTCCTCCCTGTTGCTTCACTCTCCTTGTCACTGTCAGTGCTGCCTCCCGCTCTACCTTCCCACATATTGCGACTCCCTCTTCTGGAGACTCTGTATTTTAGCACACTGCTGCTGTCTCCTCCGTGGTTGTAGCAGATACTTCAATAGCAACACGGCATTATCATGCCATAATGCCGTGTTGCTCCTGTATCACCTGACGCTGTTAGTCCTATCCGCTTTCTGGATTCCACTACTACTATTTTGCCATGTTACAATATGTAATAGCACAGTGTACAGTTAGTTACAGATCATAACATTTGCATTTGTAACATGAGGATTAATAGTAGAATATTGTAAGGTAAGCAGTTGGTCCGATGTACATGTAATGTATTTCCAGCGGGTTTAATGCCCAAGTAATGCCCGCTGGTGTAGTACCTCCAGTTGCCACATGTAATACGCCTGTCGACACAGTGATTCGAAAGTGCCTGTTGGTTTCCCACCCACCTGCCCAGGCTGACTTAATTCTCGATGCATAGTTGTTGGTCGTCGCAAACAGTTAAAACAATGTACGTTTTTCAAAGTCCAATGATCCCTTTCAATCATTTGAACATGTCCCGTTTTACTATAAATGGACCTTTGAAGTATTACTCTGCGAAGGAAAGTCGCGAATGAAGTTGAATGTTTAGTGATATTGTTAAATTTTTTGAAGTCAGCCATATGTGCATGAAAAGTTCAATTCTGCGTTTATGAAAAATGTGTTAGTAATGTTTAGCAATACAAAGAAATGTTAGTTTACTGTATAAAAGAATGTGAGCGCCACATGCAAATGAGCACGGGGCATAGCCCATACTTCGTGGCATGCAGTTAATCCACAGCATTAGCGAGTGAAATAAATGTTTTCTGAGATAGTGTCAAATATTTAAATATGGTATTGCAGTATAATGTCTTGCCTTACATTGCAAGGCATTAATCAAACATCAGAAGCCACCATATAAATAAATGTTGCTGGATTGAAAACCAAGTTTTCTTCTGTTTTTAAAAATCTGATCTGCATATGCAGATAAGCAAGGGGCATGTTCCTAGTGACAACTGAATCCAGCACATTTGCGGGTTAAATAAGTTTTCTCACAATGCGGTAAATAATTGAATATGTTTTAGTACTATTACATTTGCTGTTATTACATTGCAACACAGTTATGAAACATTGGAACCCACCATATAAATGAAAGTGGCTGTAGTGAAAACCACCTTTTGTTACATTTTTATATAAAATAGTTCAAATATCAACATTTCTCAGTGTTTGTTGTCAACGTAAGAAATGCAAGATAAAACCATATAATTGCCCATGTTACAAGTGCATTAAGCCCCTCGAAAGGAGGCTTTTACTAGGGAATTAATGCCATGTTTGGGTGGTTGTAGGCACTCTGCCTTCAGCCTCATGCCGCAGCCCCCCCCCCAAACCAAGAATTAATTCCCTAGTAGAAGCCTCCTTTCGAGGGGCTTAATGCTTATTTATAGCTCCTATACAGCAAATGTCAATCTGCCATACAGTGACGGATCATCAGTGTGGTTGGTTGCTCCCGTGGTTAGAGTAGTACAGTCTGGATTTGCAAACAGTTTTTGTTGTGCAGAGTGTTTGTGTGTTTGTGTCCTTCCCTTTGTCTTAGTTTTTTTCTGAAATGAGACTGCTAATTTTTATGGCCTTGGGGGAATCTCAATCTTAGCATGGTTTATTGCTCTGCTTGTTCCTACAGTGCTTCCTGTTCTATGTGGCAGTGATGTATCTGGGACCATGGATTCAGCAAGCACTGGTTTAGAGTTAATTTACAACAGCAGAGCTGTGATATTAAGTAACTTTCCGTATATAGTGTATGTAGGGATTCCATTACTTAAATGCAAGTTCTAGGGATGTAGATATGATGTACAACTCCACTTCGGGGTTGAAATTGGCACCTGCCTGCTAGCCAAATGCTGATAGATTTTTGTATCGGGCTAGTAATTTCATTTAACTAGCCCTGCGGGCTTATACTGGAGAAGGCAACACTTCAGTATGGATACCATCTGGGCCAGTGGAAACGTCTGTGGGGCTGGAGGATTTTCGCAGTCACTAACCCTGCTGGCTAGTGGCTGCAAAAGTTAATTTTGACCCCTGACTTCTGGCAGTGTTCCTTTCCATTTAATTCCTGCTGGAACATCATAAAGCTAGCTCTTCCCACCCACCCGGGTGGTAACTCCTCCCCTGAATTTAGAATCAGTTGGAAACTATCGCCATGGACGCGTCGAAGTCGGCACCCGGTTTTAAAAAAATGCGATTGCTGGCGGCAGATGTCCCAGACGGACCCGCACACTTGGTGAGTCTATGGCCTAGGCCATGATCTCGATCCCCAGGCGTGTGACCTATATTGCACCTTGCATCTCAGTACTCTGGAGGACTGGCACGGCACACTCGATGAGTTTAGGGCGACTGGATGAACGGGGGCCCTCCCATTCAGTGACGCCTGTCGGACTATCTCCGTGGCTGCGCGATCCACAGAACTAGTGGCTTTTGAAAAGGCAGCGGCTCAGGCCTAAAGCATGCCTCTTCGGATTCCGCCTTTGTACTGCTTTTCTTTGGTGCCACGTGCCACCTTCACGGGGGCGGTTAGGGATTTGTGCCAGTTCCATCTCACCCTTGGACAGAACCCCTCTAAGGGCACTAAATACTCAAAATCTTCAGATAAAGAGACTAGGAAGTCTTGTCAGCAATCGTGGGATTGCGAGTGCTCTCTGGCTTCAGACTCCTGCGCTTCCCTGGAGGTTTTGACTACAGTTGATCCTTCCGTCAAGGCCGCTGGCTCCATGGTCTCCCATTTGGGCCAGTTGGTCGAGACACCCATTGACCAACCTGTCGAGATATATTTCTTGAGCTGGTTGACATGCTATCACCGGACACGGTGGATACCTCACTTTCCAGGACTCTGGTCCTACCTGTTACCCCTCAGGGTGGGTCAGAGAGCATGCTGATCCGGTCAGTAACCCTGGGGATCCATTACCTCAGAGGATTCTTTACTTTCGCTGGTTCCCTCCATTTCTCGCTGTCTGGTTCCCCAGCGGTCGAGGTTGCAATCCTGTAGTCTGGAGTTGAGCAGCCCGCGTGGACATTGGCGTTCCCGCGCTCGGCACTTGGGCAAGCGGTGCCACTGCTATTTTTCTTCTTCCTCCTTGGATACTAACATACTAAAATGCCAGCAGAGTAGGCCTAATGGTCTTTCGTGTCTGCTCATTTGATCAGCCCCCAACCTGGGAGCTGACTTTGCTGTCTCTTCCCCACCCCCACCCCCTCTGGCTTCTCCATTCCCAGTCAGAGATATTCCCTCTGTATTGGACTTGCCAGCACATCCCTACCCCTGTACCTGTCCCAACCCCTCTTGAACCCCCTCCACAGTCTCTGCCTCCACTAGTCCTCTGGGCAGGCGCATATTATGGTTCCACCACCCTCTCAGTGAGTAGCATCTCCTCCTTTCCCCCTGAGATTCCCCCTCTAGCTTCCACCCTTGCCTCTAGTTGCCCCTTTCCTTAGAGCACCCGACAGGCCTCCCTGCTCAGCCCCTTCACGTGCTGAAGACCTTGATCATGCAGCCTCTGTCACTTCTCTCCTTCAGCATGTACATGTTGAGCTCCTTGAGCCTCTCCTCATAGGTCCTTTCCCCAAAGCCCCAGATCATTTTGGTTGCCCTCCTCTGGACCCTTTCCAGGAGTGCAGTGTCCCTTTTTAAGTGCGGCCTCTGCTCCAATGCAAGATGTGCTGGTGCTATGAAAAGCTAATATGGCAGCAGCTCATGTTTTCTGGAGTTATGCTGATTCTGGGCCTCACCCCAGCTCCTCCAGCCCCAGCCTACTCCAGCTTCGCTGGTTCCAGTTCGGCCTATTCCTGCCTGTCTGCCCATCCAGGTGGAGCGGCCTCCTAAGCAGCCAAGGACGATGCCCCTACTGCTCCCGGGCTTCCTCGTCGGCTGTATGTCACCATGACTATTGACAGACCCCGTAGGCTCAGCGGGGACACATGTAGTCGGCTGCATTTTGGCAAATCCTTGGAGTCTGAGGGCTCCTCTTTGCATTCACGTTTGTTGGACGCTGAATCGGGGGAGGATTTGTCTAAGGAGCACAGTCCCACTTCTTTCGGGGGCTTGCTCCATTTGAATTTGGAGTCAACCGGGATCCAGATGGAGCCCCTTCAAAAAACAGGCCAAGTATCCCTTAATCAAAATTCTCTACTGAGGGGACTCCCCTGGTTGCTTTCCTGGTCGCTGACAGCATTCTTGGCTCAGCTCTGGAGCTTTGGCAGCACCCCGCCTCCTGCCCTACGCCATCGGCCCATATGGGCTGAAAGTTTGCGGTCCCAATGGGTTCCCTGTCAAGTTTCACCAAGCACCCCTGGGCTGAAGGTTTGGTGGCCTTCTTGGTCTTTCAGCTTACCAGCAATGTCGGATGTGGACAAGCCTCCCGACAAGGAATCTTAAGAAATTGAATCACATGGCCAAAAAGGTCTACGCGGACCCTTCACTCAGCCTTTGGCAGGTGAGTTTGGCCCTTTTGATGGCCCATTTCACTCATGCCCTTCTTGGCACACTCTATGACGTGCTTCCCCAGCCCCCGGCAGACTTACAGACCACTGTCAAGCAAGTCTGGGACCAGGGCCGAGCAGTGGCAAAACAGCATCTCCAGGTGGCCATGGACATTGGCTATTTCTGTGCCCGGTCCGTGGCTGCTGTGCTGGCCATGTGCATAGGGCTTGGCTGTGGATCTTTACCTTTACGGCAGATAAATAGCACAAGCTGGCAGATATTCCCTTCTTGGGCACCGACCTGTTCGGGCTGGGGGTGTAAGGACAGTGCTACCCTGGACTCTGTCACCTCGGCCCAGAGGTTTTCCAAGGGCTTAAAGCATCAAAGGAAGAAGCCCTTTTGGCCCCGCACTGCCCCTGTGGCCAAGCCGTCCCAGCCCCCAGCTGGGCAGCAGGCACAGACTTGGCATCCTCGACCGAACTCTGTTGCTTCTGTTGTCCGAAACTGGGTGGACGATGTCCCGCTGCTTCCTCAGCCAGTCCCTCCAAGCCTGCCTAGTGACAGGATGGGGGGGGTGCCTCCCCCATACCCATCCCGTCTCTCCTCTGTCCTCCCATGGGGGGCCAGATCCACCACTACCTTTCCGCCTAGTCCGCTATCACCATAGACAGGTGGGTCCTCCAGGTGGTCGTCCAGGGTCTGCCTCTTGAATGAGAGACTTACCTGTCTTGCCCCACGGGAGGACATGGTGTCTGCTGACCTGCTGTCAGCCCTTCAGGAAGATTATTATCCAGCTTCTCCAGAAGGAGGTAGTGGCTCAAGTCCTGAACCCCCCCTCCCCACAGTAAGCCCAGGGTCTGTCTCCAGGTACATTCTGATTCCAAAATGGACGGGGGGAAGGGGCTGGCACCCCATCTTAGATCTGCATGACCTGAACAAATTCCTTTGGTCATGCTGCTTCAGGATGGTCACTCTGTCTCAGATCTTTCCATCACCCCCTAAGGGGTGGACGATGTGCAGTCTACTTAAAAGCCTCCCTCCTAGGGCACATCATTCCCAAAATAGCTACTGGTAGCGGTACCAAAGCCCTTGCAATTAAGCTGGTTCACCTCAGTCCTTGAAAACTTCTCCACCCTACCCCACTTCACTGAGGTGGTACTTCTCGGGCACTTCAATGTAAATTGACTTGTCCCCGAAGCTGACACATACAAAGATGCTACTGCAGTTATTTACCTTGCTTGGGTAGTAACCACCTCCACAAAAATCAATCACAAGACTGGAAACAGTACCTTGCTTGACCTCATTTTAGCAACTGGCCAGAAAGGATCACTGACACTGAGGTTCTCACGGACTCCCTCAGTGACCACTTTCTTGTCATCTGGCTTTGGTCCAACAAGACCCCAAACTACCATGCAAATCATCCTACCAACGTGTTTTCAAGAAAGGGCAGCTTAATCAATTCCAGGCACATCTCCATAACCTTGATTGGTTATCACTGGACTCTGCAACAAATGTTGATCGTGCTGTTGATTATTTCATTACTCAGTTCAATGCAGCCTGTGGCACCTTTGCCCCCCTTTAGAAAGTGGAAGGTAAAAGCTGATAACAACCCTTGGATCTCAACCTCCCTTCTAACCCTTATGGTAAACAGAGACCACCTTGTGGCACAGAGCTTGGGCCATGGGCAAACAAGCAGTATATCAACAGGACAAAATGGCCAGAATCGCTTGCACCTGAGCCATCGGACAAGCCAAATCGTCACAGTACAAGGGTATACTCTCAAACTCCTGGGATGACCTCAAAGAACTGACTGAAAAGCCCAGCAGATCCCCTCCCACCGAGCTCAGCGTTGATGGTGTAGTCATCCAGGACCCACTGTGAATAGCTGACACTTTCAACTCCACATTCACAGACCTTAGCGGCGTACTCCCCCCTGACTTCTTTGACGCACCGACTACCCCTACTGTCCCAGAGGACTCACGACTGTCTTTGAACAACCCCCTCTTCTACCTTAAAATAGTCTCATTTAAAGAGCCCAAAAAAACACCTATCAGAGGTGCTTGGCAAATCCTGTTTTAGCAGTGACGCACTTGATTTAGAGCTACTACACCTGTCACTGGACGCTGCCCTGGTGCCCCTGACAAAAATCCTGAACATGTCACTCTGTCTTGGGCAGTTCCCCTCAGGGTGGAAAGCAGCAGTGGTGACCCCAATCCACAAGAGTGGAAACGGGGCCCTTCATTCCAACTACTGTCCAATTTCCATTCTCCCTCCTTCCCTCTCCTCCCCCAAGCCCTAGAACGTATAGTTTCTGACCAGCTCACTGATTACCTGGCCAAATATAACATCCAGTGCCCTGAGCAGCACGGTTTCAGGAAGGGACATGGCACCGCATCTGCTCTCCTAGAGTGTACCAGCTTTATCCATAATGCTCTGGCCCGTGGTCACTTAGTGGGATCAATGTACATTGATCTCGCGAAGGCTTTCCACATGGTCACTCGCACTCTCCTTGTCGAGTCTCTCCGTGCCATAGGTATCTCTTCCAGTACAGTTGTGTTGTTTAAAAGCTGCCTAGTGGATAGATATCAGTGAGTTAAAATCTGTGACGCTCTATCTTCCAGCCAACCTGTCTGTTCAGGAGTTCCACAAGGCTGCATTTTGGGCCCACTACTCTTCAGCCTATTTCTTAACTCCCTCCCCACAAGTCGGCTCCAATAATCTCCTACTCTATGCGGATGATGTGATATTATTCTCCAGTCAGTCGGATCCACTCTCACTAGCCAGTTGCATACAAGATAACTTCAAAGCTGTAGAAACCTGGTTCGCCCAGCATAAACTGATTTATGAATTACAGAAAAATGAAGACCATGCTGTATGCAAGCCCCCATAACAAGCTAAAATCAGCCCCACTAACCATCTTCAGCAACTTCAGTATCCCTATAGATCAGGTACACACCTTTAAATATCTCGGTATAACTCTAGATAGCGCTCTCTTTCACAGAACATGTCATCCAAGGTGATCAACTTCAAAATAGGAATCCTGTACAGGCATAGGTGCAGTATGCCCCCAAAACTCTCCAAACAGCTGTCACCAACTCGATACTCTCAATAGTCAACTATGGCTTGGTCATCTGTGGCTCTGCCTCTGACACAACCCTTAAGAGAGTACGTACTGCTCTCAGTGAATCTTGTCGCCTGGTTATCGGTGCCCACAGACACACCCACACTTGCATCTTATACGCAGTGACCAAGTGGTTGAACTTCAGGGGCAGAATTATGTATCGCACCTGTCTTCTTATGAAAAAAAAAATTGGCTTGGGACTAACTCAGCCTACCTCCCAACACTTTCTGAAGTTATCGCCCAACTTGCATTGGACCAGGAATGCATCAAGACAAGCATACAAGGTCCCTTTCTGCTGTACCTCGAAGTCCAATGATCTTTTAGTTTCCATGCCCGCAGCTGGTTAAGAGGTCTCTCATTAGACGTGCCCAAGCTTGGCCTGTTCAAATATCTACTCCGACACCTGATTGCACTTAGAAGCTGTGATAGTCCAGCATAGCCACCCACCTTTACTGTCATACCCCTCTCTGTCGCTAGCAGCGTGGTGCCCTCTTAACCAACTGTCCCTCCTACATCCCTTACCCCATCTTCTTTCTATCCCTCCCACCCACACCACTGCCTGCACCTTATCTCTATCTCCCCATCACGGTCTTTCTTCCCTTTCTCTCATCCGCCTTTTCAGCTCCCCTCATTCACCTCTCCACCCCTGCACACCTCTTACACCTTCCCTCCGTAGCGGGTACCCTACAGTTGTCCATTGTTTACAGCTATACATCCATTCTCTCCAGTCCAATACCTCAAGGATGTCACTGCCATCACCTCTACCACCTTTACCTGTAACCCATTTCACCTACTCTGGGGCACTAGTAATTGATACCAAGCCATCTGTGATCACATTTTCTATCCCCTGGTTCACGAGGTACCTACTGACCAATTACAGTAATGCATCTCATTGAATATTCATTTTATTGCCTGATATGTGGTATTTGTGACTACTTCCATTTACTCTGTATGACACGGTCCCAATTTGATCGCTCTTTCCAGCCCTTGAATCGCATGTGTGTGTGTGTACGTCTGCAGGCACCCATTGGTCGTGCCTTCATAGACTGTCTTTTATATTATTAATCTTTGTAACTACAACATGTGTGCTTTGTAGCTATGTTAATGTATTTCCTGTTTGTGTTGTACTAGTCATTCTGACGTGGAACCTATGTAAAAGTTTGACTCATAGGTATTGTAAATCCGAGAATTTAATAATTAAATAAATATCTATAGCAGAACATGTGATCTGTCTTCGAGGGTGGAGCTCTTGCTGCAGGTAATACCATTAGGACTGAAGCCGGCAGGCGTCAGGACCCCACAGAAAGCTTGTAGCTAGCAGTCTGAGGCAGGGGATCACCCCGACGTCCGCTGCGCCCAACGTCCTACATGGTATAAAGGGGTGGTCCCCTGGCGCCACCCCAGTTCTTTTCCCACCATCGACCCCCGTAGTTCGGCTCCATGGACGCCTCTTTCTGCAGTCAACAGCTTCGAACACCAGATAAGTAATTTCTATTCTTGTTTAGTCTAAATCTTAACCTAATGCCTCGTTTGTCGTCGCCCTCACCACCACGGCGAAAATATGTGTGCCTCCGGGAAGCAGATCCCGGCGAAAGACGGCCATGCGGCCTGCCTCATTTGCCTAGGCCCGGATCATCAGCTTGACTCCTGCGGCCACTGCCAGAAGTTCAGTCAGAAGACGCGCGCCAGGAGAGCTCATGCCTTGGAAGACCTTTCTCTTAGAAAGAAGCTTGCGGCCTGCAGCAAAGTTTGGGAGCCAGCTCTTCCTCTCCGCTAGAGATTCCCCTTCCAAAGAAAAGCCCTTTTGGGGGGGGGGGGGATCATCACAAGGAGAAGGATCGGGCCAGGTCTGAATCCCGCCATCCGTCGCCAGCTAAACAGGCATCATCGTAGTCTTCCACCAAAAGGTCGGGTTCTGTTCCAGCAACCAACTCTTTTAAGTCCACTCCTCCCCCTCCTCAGGGCCGCGATTGGGAGTTGGCATCAGCAGGACATCGCTCTTCTTACCTGGCTTATCGACCTTATAAACCCACAGGGTCGACCCAGGAAAGCTTGCCCAGGGCTCTGGACAGGCCTGGTTCCTCGGAAAAGAGGAAACGTTCTGAGGAACATTCTGGTAGGCAAGGGGACGTCTAGGCTTGGATGCCTCCCAGGCTAAGGTGTGCCTACCGAGGCGTCATACGGCTGCTACCCTGGCGTAAGCGAGGCGGTGGCGGATGAGGATCAGCCGTCGACCCCTCCTCCTACAGGCCCAATGCCAGCTGACACTGGACGCCAGCCTTCGGATGCCGGCCTACCGGACCAGACACCTGCCACACCAACAGAGGTGTCTGACCCCAAGACGCCCGTCCCCAAGGACCCGATGCCCGGTCCGTCTGACCCGACGCCGGCTCCAGCGTTTTGTCCCAGTGGCGGACATAGGGAATTTATTTACTACCTGGTGGAATACCATCAAGGGGGACCTGCTAGACAGGCCACCGGACAAGGTCCCTTCTCCACCTCCTATGGCAGGGCCTCGATTTTTCATGCACTTGGAGCAAAGTTCTGCGTAGAAGAGTCTTACTTGCCGCAGGAACTTAAGTATGGTGGATTTACTATTTCATGGGCAATTCTAGGCACAAATCTGTTGCACTATTCCCTTTATTTTTATACTTTGTTGTTTTTCTTCATATTTTACATTTTCTTAGTAAAGTGCTTATATTGTAACATTCACCCTTAACATTCAGTACATAAACACATGAGCCCAAAGGAGTGGTGTTACATGTGCTGTGAAAGTAAAATTTGTTATTTTTTGGGTGTCATGTGACATACTTTGGAGTCAGATCACAGTTATGAAAAAAATAAAATAAAGATGTGTAACTGATTACTTCCCCATGTGCACGAACACCTACACTAAATCTTTTATTTGTTGTTTTACTTTCATTTACAGGAATGACAAAATGTTTTCAGCTGCTAATAAATCCTTTTCACAACTATGTGTGTTTGCTTTATTTATACTGTGAGAGTCACTGTACATCACCTTCACATATCTTCATGAGAGTCATGATGTTTCATGCATGCCAGAAAAAACGTAATATTTTACTGCATTGCTTAGAACAACAGACAAGCCTTACACACAGCTAGAATTTGACACACACACACTGAGAATATTCATTTTGTATGTTTCATAGATACATCGTACTATGCGTGGTACTCTAGGTGAGGCCTTACCATTGTTTTATACAATGGCATCAACACTCCCGTCTCCTGCTAGTAATTTTTACTTTTTATCACAATAGGTGTTCAGTTGGTTCCTTTGGAATGGTTTCACATCAGGATAGATTTACTGTAGCCTGATGTGTAGTGGGTTGGAGCCAAGAGAGGCACAGAGCTTTGGTTAAAATTTAAATCCCAGTTCGAGCAGGAGGACTCAACTCAAAGGGCATAAAATCCTTGCTTCCAGTAGGACTTGGCTCAGCCCTGGGTCCCAGCAGCAAGGGGCGGGCAGTTTACTGTGGCATGGTGCCAGCCAGGAGAGGGAGACACCAAATATTCATGCTGTCTGTATAACTAAAATTAATTCAGGAAAAACAAGTGTTAGAAAACTCATTTTGGTTACACAGACAGTGTGCACATTTCTTGTGTCCCTAACCTGGTTGGCACATGGCCACAGTACCTCCTCAATACTGGGAATAGGGCTGAGCAGAGTCCTACTGGGAGTGGTGATTTTCACAATAGCAATGCCCTCCATGGCTGAGCCGGGATTTAGACTGTGACTGAAGCTTTTATTTTTTGCTCTTGGACCAAGGAGAGCAAAGAGTGTTGACCCAATTCTCTTCAAATAATTTCCACTGGAACCGATTTGGATATCCATAAAATTGACCTATACACTTTAAGTTGTGTTTCTAGTGATTTAACTGATTTTTTGAGCCCAGATTTCAGCATCATACAAAATGCTTCTTTGTATTTTGGTATTAATAACTCTCAGCATGCCTTTGATAGAAGCATTCCCAAGTCGGTTAGCAAACCGAGACGCTGAATCATATGGACACACAAATAAATAAAACAAGCTGCTTGCAGAATACATGCTCGCTGATAAGTTAGAGTTTCAGCAATAAGCACTAAGTCAAAGCAAAAGCGATCCCTTTTTTGTCATGCCTTACAAATCCTTATAATCTTTTTAAGACAGATAAGAAGAAACAGTGAGCATGGTAAACTAGATAGGAACAACTACCACCAAACTGGGATCTACGGATCTGGCTAATGTGCAGCCCTGCTTCCTGCGAGACAGCAAATGTTTGCGATCAATAGTAAATCTGTATTCCATCCAGAACAGGGAAACCTAAACTGAACAAACACATTTAATCCAACAGAAAATCTAGGCCAGTAACTCACGAATCCTGGATTTATGCAGAAGAAGATACAGTTAGCATTGTTTAAGCAGATGCATGCAGGCATCTGGTGCAGTCAGACTTGAACGCTGACAGACAACACGCAGCCCTTATCTCCCCCCATGCACAGCCCTTAATTTAACAACTTCCTGGAACCCAGTCCCTCCCCTCCCAGGTGTCAGCTACCTGCCGTCACCCCACAGCACTGTTGGATCAATGATTTGTCATAGACAGTACACCCCATGAGATTGAACCCCTCACCTGCTGCAGAGATACGGATCCGGTGTCGTAGGAAGATGTCTGGGCTGTCTGCGGTCAAGCGATCTATCTGTCGTGATGGGAAAAGATCAGTGCCTGCTCCTGGAGTGCAGTTAAATTAAAGCATCTCTGACTACCCCTTGGGCTGAGCTGCTCTAATTCTGCCACCTGCTCTTGGAACAAGGCAGCACTGAGGTAAAGCTAAACTAAAGCACTGCAGCTGGGTGGCTCTGGGTGGGCAGCTAAGGGAGCGAGACAGTAGTACGCTTTGGCCCGAGGAGCAGCTTTACATTTAAAAAATAACTAGCAAGATCTGTGGTCCAACTGTCAAGTCCAGGTAGTCGGTGGTACTACTAGGCAGGGAACAACACTTACTCCTCTGTAGCTCAGCTGCTCCAGTGATCCGATGATGCATTTAATAACTCGGGTGTTGCGGTGGCACCGGTGAGACCCACTCTCAGCTGGATGGAGAGTGGTGAAGATGACCCGACCATTTTTGTTGTCAAATCCGACCGGACAGCACAGTGGTGTGGTTACCATGGGCACTGGGACACTCCCTGCCTCGGACTGTGCCAGCTGGGCTCGGCTCGACAAGCGAGTTATTTCAGGGAAAAACAAAAATTGAGAAGACACGAGGCGGCAAATTCGGTGCTGTACGATCTTTGCAGGATCCGGTACCAGATGACAAAATACGGTGTTGTGCGGCAAAAGCGGTACAGTTGGAGGGTAAACCTTGACACAGCAAAAACTGTCTCGGTCACTGAATGTTTCTACAAGAGATTACCTGAATGCTTGGCAGAGACAATTTGTAGGCGAGTTCCATGATCAGCTGTAACTTCCGCGGTGGTCGGCTGCAAATTCCATGATCAGCCGCGAATTCCGCTGGCAGCCACAATTTCCGCGGATGGGCACAAATTCTGTGGTTAATTCCACGATCGACCACGGAATCGCGGAAAACTCTGGGCCATGCCTATGGGTCCTCCTCCTACCTCAGATAAAGGCCAACTGGATGAGCAGACGTCGACTCTGACACCTCAGAGGACCGGTTTCTTCACCCTTCGCCAGGACCCAGGGACTCTCCACGGTCCCCTCCAGATGATCCCTTACTCCTTGACATCATGAAAAACATCCAGACTATTTACGAATGGGATACTGAGGCCCTAGACCCAGAGCGGAAACGTCTAGCTAAGTTACTGTGAGAAAGGAACCAAGCTACTGGTCATCTCACCATTCGTAGAACCTTTCCAGGATATCACTCACCTTACCTGGCATACACCATCATCTATCCCGGCAGTTCTGAGGAAGGCCGACAGACTTTACAAGCCTCCCAAATCGGAACCATTCCTGGCGGAACAACCTAAGGCTAATTCTTTAGTCCTTACAGCTGCTCACAGTTGGGGGGGGCCCAACCAAAGCATTTAAGCTCCCAGCCCCCAGATCCCGTCTCGAAGAAACTGGACAGCTGGTGCTGAAAGGCTTTTTCCTCTGCTACAGGGTCCATCAGGTCCTTGAATTTCATGGCCCACATGATCTCCTACCAACAATCCCTGTGGAGAAAAACCATGGATTTGGTACAAACTCTCCCTGACTCCGATTCAAAACGGGAGATTTTGGCCTGTGCTCAGTTGGGCCTGGACGTGGACAAGCATGCCCTCCAGTGTTCTTATGACACCGTTGATATGGCCTCCAGGGCCGCCGCATCAGGCATATGCATGAGAAGGCAGTCCTGGCTCAGGCTTACTGGTTTCCAGCAAGATCTTCAGGACTCTTGGATTCCCCCTTTTAGGGCCTGGTCTTGTTCGGGCCAGAGGTGGAGCAGATGGTGAAACAGCTGCAAGAATCTGGGAACGCGGTTGCAGATGTATACAGGATGTACAAGTCTCAGCCCCATTCTACCCACCGACGTCCTTTTAGTCAGCGTCGGACCCAAGGACATACTGACAGACAGTCCCAGGGAAAGGGATTTAAGAGACTGGGTCACCCTGCCCCTCAAGGTTCCCAGGGCCCTAAACAGCCTAAAGCTCCCAGGGCCCAGGGACATGCAGAACGAGCAGGTAGGAGGGCAGTTTGTGCTTTACCCACTCAAATGGTCCAGTATCACAACCGACCAATGGGTACTGGATACCATTTGGATAGGGTATTTGATAGAATTCACCTCTATCCCACCAGACAACCCTCCCTCCATGTCCCGTTGTCCACCGCAGCACGATCTCCTCTTGGAAGGAGAGATACAGCAGCTCTTAGACAAAAGAGCGATTCAAAGGGTCCCTCTGGCCCAGAGAGGGAAAGGTTTCTATTCCCGCTTCTTCCTCATCCTGAAGAAGATGGGAGACCTTCATTCCATTCTGGACCTCAGCCAGCTCAACCTCTCAGTGAAATATCAGAGGTTACGCATGGTCACCCTGGGGTCCCTCTTCCCCTTACTCCAACAAGGAGACTGGCTATGCTCTCTGGATATGCAGGATGCCTACCTGCACATCACGCTCCTGAAGACCCACAGACGATTTCTGCGGTTCTGCTTCAGAGATGAGCATTACCAATTCAGGGTTCTGCCCTTCAGCCTCTCATCAGCACCCAGGGTATTCACCAAGGGCCTGGCGGTGGTTGCAGCAGCCCTCCGCAGGAGAGGCCTCTTTGTCTACCCCTACCTGGACGATTGGCTCCTCTCCGCTCAGTCAGAGGAGGAGCTTCTAATTGCCCTAACAAACATGGGCTCTGTTGTTGTCCCTGGGCATCACAGTCAACTGGCCAAAGTCGCACCCTTGGCCGACACAGCTGCTGCAGTTTATAGGAGCCATCCTAGATACTGAGCAGGGGAGGGCTTTTCTGCCGTCAGAAAGAGCAGAATGCCTTCAGGGGTTAGCCAGAAGCCTTCAGCAAAACCCCTCCTCCCCTGCATGGGTGGTTCTACAGCTGCTAGATCATATGGCGGCGGCCATCGCCATGGTTTCCTTATCCAGACTCCACATGAGGGCATTGCAGTGGCACCTCAGGTACAATGGAATCAGTCGGTTGATGATCTGGTTCTCCAAATCCGGATATCTTGAGCAATTCTTTGTTCTCTGGAATGGTGGCTCTGCATGGACAATCTGAGCGATGGCGTTCCTTCCCGTAGTCCTCGACTGCTTCAGACCCTGACCACAGACGCGGCTCTGTGAGGTTGGGGGGCCCATCTAGGGGATTACAGGACCCGGGGGTCCTGGTCCGTCACCGAGCACACACTCTTCATATCAATGTCGTGGAAATGAGAGCGGTGCCGAATGCACTCTTGGCATTTGGAGACCAGCTTCTACCGGGTCCTTTTCTGGTGCAGACAGACAACACACCAGTCGTCTTCTACATCAACAAACAAGGGGGAACTCAGTGTTACCCCCTTTGCAGAGAAGCCATGAGAGTGTGGGATTGGGCAGTAGTACAGTCTCAACCTCACAGCAGTTCACGTGCCAGGGGTCCAGAACTTTCTCGCCGACTGTTTCAGTCGCTCTTCCTCTCAGAATCACGAGAGGGAATTGCTCCAAGATGTTGCAGACGACCTCTTCGACATATGGGGCCAGCCAGAGTTGGACCTCTTTGCGTCCCCGTGCAACTCCAAACTGTACAATTTCTGCTTGCTCGCTCCCGGGCCTAGTGTTTTCTGGTGAGACACATTGTCCCTCTCCTGGACAGGGAAGTTCCTTTATGTCTTCCCTTCTTTTCCCCTCATTCAGAGTGTACTGCTCAAATTGCAGTCAGAGGCAGCCAGAATGATTCTGGTGGCTCCTCTGTGGCCTCGTCAAATTTGGTATCCGCTTCTCCAGCAACCGTCTCTGGAACCTCCAGTTCAGTTGCCACTCTCCACTCACTTGCTCTCTCAAGAACAGGGGACTGTCGTCCATCCTGCTCTTCACTCTCTTCACTTGCATGCTTGGCTCCTGCAGTCCTAGTGGAAGAGAGATTAGGAGTGTCAAGCAGAGTGGCTGAAATTCTGGTGGCAGCCAGGAAGCCTTCTACCAGAGCTACGTACGCTCTGAAATGGAAACGCTTCTGTTTTTGGGCGTCTGCCCATTCTCTAGATCCCTTTGGTTGTCCAGTCTGGCACGTGCCTGAGTCTCTCCGTCACCTTTTGGATTTAGGGTTGAGTTACCCCTCAGTCAAGGTGCATAGGTGTGTGGTCTCCACATATCATAACCCAGTCGGAGACAAAACTCTGACTCAATTGAATGCCCGCAAGACTTTTCTTCGATGGGTATTACACGTCAGACCTTCCAAGAGGGACATCGTTCCTCCTTGGGACCTCCTCTTCGTTCTGGAGAAACTAACACTTTCTCCCTTCGAACTGGCAGCCTCTTGTGAGCTGCGCTCCCTCTCTTGGAAGACTTTACTCTTGGTGGCCATCACCTCCGCTCGACGGGTTTCGGAACTCCAGGCTCTGATGTGTAAAGAACCGTACATAGTTTTTCACGGGGACAGGGAAAATCTCCATACGAACCCCAAATTCATGCCAAAGGTGGTATCCGTACTGACTCTGAACCAGGATATTAACCTTCTTGTATATTACCCTAACTCTTCCAACCAGGTGAAGCACTGTTGCACACCCTTGATGTTCATCACATTTTGTGATATTCTCTCCACAGGACTTCCTCCTCCAGGAAATCAGACCAGTTGTTCATTTCTTTCGCGAAGCGAATGTTAGGAGCTCCTGTAACTAAGCAGACATTAGCCCGTTGGCTAGTGCATTGCATTATGTTCTGTTATCGGCTACACAACAGACTTCTCCCGGGTGCTGTTAGGGGTAATTCCACTAGAGCGGTGGCTTCACTTCCAGAAGGAGAGCAGGTTTCAGACTAGCAGTCCCGAAAGGCCTTCTCTCGTAGATGTCCGCTCCATCTTCTTGTATGTCTCCATTCGCCCTATCAGACCTGGGCCTATCCTTGGGTACTGCTTGGCACTCAGTCCTAATGGTATTACCTGCTGCTAGAGCTCCACCCTTGAAGACGGACAGTACAATTACGTAACAATTTCCTGCAACAGTAGATCTTTGAGAGGAGCTCTTGCAGCAGGTGGCTTTCCCACCCTCCTTCCCCCTGGATAGCTTAGGGGATTATAATTAGTATTATTACTTTGGGTTTCCATCCAACCAGAATGCAGAATTTTTTGCTACCTGGTTCTCCAAATTGTATCTAGCCGGGTCTCCGACAGGAGAACTGGGGTGGCGCCAGGAGACCGCCCCCTTTATACCACGTTCGACATTGGGCAGAGCCGACATCGGGGGCGGTCACCTACCTCAGACTGCTAGCTACAAGTTTTCTGTGGGGTCCTGACGCCTGCCGGCTTCAGTCCTAATGGTATTTCCTGCTGCAAGAGCTCCTCTCGAAGATCTACTGTTAGGGTAAGTTCTTACGTAACTGTACTATTCTGCTCTTCAGATCTTGGGTACACGTTCTTCCTTATTCCCGTCCATCCATCCCACCATCGGTTCCTGCGGTTCCTTGCAGAAGGGAATCTCCGAGTTCCAGACCATGCCCTTCGGCCTCTCCTCTGCTCCCAGGGTCTTCACCAAGTGCATTGCAGTAGTGGCAGTCTACCCGAGATGTTGAGGGGTCCAAGTGTATCGCTACCTAGATGACTGGTTGATAGCAGGTCCCTCCAGGGAGGAGGTGGAGCGGTCCTGGGACCTGCCCTCCAGACCTGCTTGTCCCTTGGCCTCCTGGTTAACGAGGCCAAGTCGGAGTTCGTACCTTTGCCAGGTGATGCATTTCATCAGGCTGGAACTCGACTCTTGCAGAGCCAGGGTTCGGCTCCCGGCAGACTGGGTGGAGGTTCTCATCTCCTTTGCCCGATCATTTTGGGTTGGGCAGTTACGCCCTGCTTGGGATTTCCTGCACCTCCAGGGATTCATGGTGGCATGCACCAGCATGGTCTGTGGGGCCCAGTGGAGAATGTACTGTCTGCAGTGGGAGCTGTCCTGTCAATGGTCTCTGCGCCAGGCCCACATCAACCAGCTAGTCACTGACCCAGCTGATGTGGGTCGCCCTCCAGTGATAGTTAGTCCCAGAACATCTACAGGAAGGAATCCCATTTGTCCGCCTGGAGCCGACGGTCACCATCACGACTGATGTCTCCATGATGGGCTGGGGTGCCCACCTGGGGGAGCACAGTGTCCACGGACTCTGGACCCCCGGGGAATCCTGATGCCATATCAGCCTGCTGGTGCTGACAGCCTTTGCTCCACACTTTCAGTGAGGTTGTAGAGGTCCAGACAGACAACACCACAACCATGTACTACCTCAACAAACGGGGCGGGATGCACTCCCTTCCCCTGTGCAGGGAAGCCCTCCACATCTGGACCCTTGTGCTTAGCCTGGATGCCGATCTCCAGGCCATCCATGTGGCTGACATAGCCAACCAGCTGGCGGACACCCTCCACCGAGTGGGCAAGGTGTCTCACAGGTGGTTTCTTCAGCAAGAGGTAGTACACAGTCTGTTCTCCCAGTGGGGCACCCCTCTGCTAGACCTGTTTGCCTCCATGGAGAACGCAAAGCTGAGGCTGTATTGTGCCCACCATCCTCAGCAGGGAACGCTGTAGGGAGACGCTTCTCGAGGCTCTGGACCCTGGGCCTCATATATGCTTTCCCTTCATTTCCGTTGCTCCACAAGGTGCTGCTCTAGTCCAGGAGTGACAAGGCAAGAATGATCCTGATGGTTCCGGACTGACTCCGTTAGTCTGAGTACCCCGATCTCCTGAGCCTCAGTTGCAGGCTCTCGTGGTATCTTCCCTCTATGCCTGGACCAGCCGTGTAGACTAGCTGCACCACCTGCTCTGGTGTACAGAGCAGGCTCCCAGCATGTTGTCTTACCTCCCATAAGTCTCTGTGCTGGAACCAGGAAGTGCTGCGGCAAGTACCGGTGTCCTGTAGGATTGTGCACCATGATTGTGGTCCCAGGTAGTCGGATTAAACGTTATGGTTTTATGTTTAATGACCTGTTTCACAAAGTAGCATGACCATGCTTGTGGCAGCAGCAGTAAGAACGCTGGGCGGACTCAAGGAAAGAAACAAAGGTAATTACCGGCACTTCCTGTATTTATGGAGGTCATGGCAGTGGCAGGAAGGAATGACTGCAGCAAGTGCATCATCATCTGTGTTGCCGCTTGTCTGAAAGTAGCCACCCGACCCCCAGGGCTTGTAGCAGTGCAAATGGGAGTCATGGAGACAAGCAGGTGTCTTCGTTGCGGGTGGTTGGGACCTCACTATTGCAGTCGGAATTTTAAAATGCTACAGCCGTGTAAACGTGGCTAAAGAAGCAGAACCCCCCCCCCCCCAAAAAAAAATCTCCCATATATTGTCCCTGGCCTACATGTCCCACCTTGCCTCTTGTTCAGTGAGTTTAAACTAAAAAAGCAAGTGAGCAGTAGCGTTGTGAAATTTGCTTCCGAGATTTGTGGTTTAAGTACTTTTAATGCTTTTAAAAAATCACGTACTAAATTCATTTTCAGATAAGTTGGTTTGTAATGGTAAATGAAATTTTCATTGCATGGTTTTGGACTGTTTGCACAGTTTTTCTGTACATGACATGGATACCTTTTGAAAAAGGACCGTTTTAGCTCAAAGGTTTTGTAATAAACTTATAAAAATAAAAAAAAATAAATAAAAAAATTGGTCCCATCATGATGCTTCTTGTCAGGATGGTCTTCTGAAAGAGGTTTTTGTCTTGGGTCCCGATATTGATTTGATCTTAAGTTAGAAGGTTTCATCATGAAATTAAATCTCATTTTTAGAGTGTAATGGTAGTAATGATGATAATGGCATCTACCTGCCATTCTAAGCTTGATACAGGATTGTTTGACCACTCAGCAGTTGTCATTGTGCTGTTTGCCCTTCTGCTCTGAAAACCAGTTTCTTTCAGCTGAATGGAGGTGATTATAATACTTGTGTAATCAGGAAAAACAGCCATTCTATTCACCAGAAAAAACGCTTTACTCTACTTTTTAAATGATTTAAATTTATCTTATTTGTTTTTATTAATTGGGTTGGGTGCACTAGACAAAATTTGCCTATTTTCTACAACTCATCCCCAGTGCTCCACATAACTTCGGCATTCAAGAGTAGTGTACTCACCATTTTAACATTAGATGAGTAAAATGTTATTTTGATGAATAAAAGTGCTTCAAACTTTGGGGGACAAGCTCAGTTTGAAGCACCTATAAAGCATTTCCAAGTTGGAATGAACACGGTACTCATCAGAGTTTTTTTTTTTTTTTTAATTATTTTACAAAATGGGGTGTAAGGCCAGTCAGTACTCGTCTTGTCTGGAGCACTGCTCATCCCTGTCCCCCTCTTATCACCTAATACTGACTGTCTTATTCCATTTATGTTCACAGTCACATGGGTGGGCTGACAAGCCCCTCCTCTGGAAAATCTAAGTTGCTGTACCTCTTGATGGTCCCCCTGTAAGTTTAAGTTTAAATTATTGTTAATGTAGTCTCCAGTTCTGCCACTAAGCAGTCTACTTCCCTCCTTGCTTAACTGTAACCTGTCCATTGACTAGACTAGAGCATCTTAGTGTCTGATTTCCTCCCAGTTCCCTATAACCTCGAAGTCCTCCTCCCAGCACCAGACCCTAACTCACTTTTTAAACTCCTCTATTCTACCCTTTCTTGCTGTACTGGCTCTGGGAACTGGCAGCACTTTAGAGAATGCTACAGTTTTGGCTTCTCCATTGCAAATCTGCATTATTTCCCTGAATCTTTCCTTAACCACTAATACTTCCCCACCAGCTAAATAATTAGTCCTCAGGTGAATGACCACATGTGGGCTCTCATCCACCCCCCTGCATCAGTGAGTACAGCGAGTGATTATTGATGTTGACTTCTATAGTTTTATGTTTCTAATGGTTTGTACTGTAAAGCACTATAATAATTTTGAATGGCACTATATAAATAAAGTTATTATCATTGGATGAATCTGGTCATTGGGTGCATCGTGTCCTGCTTGTTTCGTGCACAGCTCCATTCTGGGCTTTGTGATGTGCTCCTCAGCCCCAAAGGGTGTTTAGTAAGGAGGGTTCATGCTATTCGCTGTTAACAAAAGATAAAAATGAAGCCGGCCTGGTGGCGCAGAGGGTTGAGGCACTGGATGCCTTACCTCGCTCGCCCAGTGACCCAGGTTAGGGAACAACCTCAGGTCTTGGGGTGGGGTGGGGGGCAGAGCAGGATTGATCATGCTGGTGGGCAGCTCTCCCTCCCGAGGGTGGTGAGTAGGTTGCCACCCCCAGTAGTTCTGCTCCCACTGGGCGGAGGTCCGTGGGTAGCGGAGAGGGGTGACAGAGTATCAGGAGGTGGAAGAGGCTGAGCTGGCGCCACGGGGTGAAGTGTTCCTTCACACGCTCACACGGCTGTGTACTGGGGCCTTAGGGGGGAAGGGGTTAGGGGAAAAATACATTAAAAAACAAAAATATGTGCCCCAGTTGGCGGGAGGAAGTGACAGTGACCAAAAAAGCTCAATTAAAAAAAAAAAAAAAAAGAAAATGAGTGTCACTATTTGTTTTCTTGGAAACTTACATTACACAGAGATTTTTCCCCGAATGCTGCTGTGGGATTTCTTGTGTTTGCCTTCTAGTGCTACAGTAAGAGTTTTTGTACCTCCTACACCAGATACTTCCTGGTGCCCAAGGAAACAAAACTTTTACTACCCCTTTCTGGACCTGAGATACTTGAGCGATTTATGTACCTTAAAAACATCTGTCATGCTGTCTCTTGATTCCCTCTTCCCTCTCTTGTCACAGGGAGATTAGCTCTGTACCCTGGATGTGAAGGAGGCTTACCTGCACATCATAATCGGGCAGTACCTTCACTTCTGTCTGAAAGGGCAGTCCTGCCACTTTTGGGTCTTGTCATTTGGATTGTGTTCAGCGCTGCCTGTGTTTACTAAATGCTTTGCAGTGGTAATGATAGCATTGCACCAGGAGAAACTTTATCTTTTCCCATACTTGGACTGTTGGCTTCTGAAGGGGGCATTGGCTGCACGGCTGGAGTAAGCCCTACACTGCGTCAGAGAGCTGCTGGATAGTTTAGGAGTACTGGTGAACGTGGAAACGTTTGTCTTGGTCCCTTGACAAGACTTCTGTACAATGGGGCAGTTCTTTTCTCTCTGTTTGTTTTTAGTGTTTGCTCCATCTGCTGTTAATTCTTCAGAAATCCCTGCGTAAAATCCCCGCAAATTTTCAGCAAGGGAGGACTGTGTGCTAGGAAGCCTTCCGGTTCTGACCCACCCTACACTTCTTACTGGGGGCTGCAGATACCATGGTATTGTGGCGTTGAACCTATGTCCCCCCACCAGGTCCAGCCTTCTCCTGCTGTCTGATTGCAATTGGAAGGCCCAGAAGTAAGTGCTTCTTCGGGGGTGATATGATCATTCTTGACTCCTTCAGAGCTAGCGACTTCTCAGCCCAGCACATTGCAGAGGTTGAGAGCAGCAAATTTTCCTCTAGAAAGGCAACTTTCAGTCCAGCTGGGGGGAATTAACAGGAGTTAGCAGGCTGCACCTCATTGAGTACTTGGGGAGGACAAACGTTAGTCTGACTGGGGGAGAGGTTGTTCATGTAGCGGTGCACTGACCTCCTCGTTCCATGTGCCTTCTTGGATAAATTGTTCAAAATAAACAATTTAACAGTAGTATTGCAATCTCCCAAGGTGCTAAGCAGGCAACAGAACACAGCTGCATTTTTTTTTTTGGGGGCTTCAATCAAGTTTCAAAAAAAATATATGTTTTTTTTTCTTACATTTGTTTATTAATTTTCTGTGTAAGCAGACAATTAACATCCACAATCTCGTACAAGTTTAAAAAATACTGAGCTTAATAAAACCTGGGAGGGAGTTCACCAACCTGAGGACATAACATGAAAAAGTTCTGGCAATAGTTGTCTTTAATATAGAGCTGGGAACTGAAAACAGCCTTGTACCAAAGGAGTGAAAATGGTGAGACAGGGATGTTTGAGTTTTGGAGTTCAGTAAGTAGGAGGCCCCAAACCATGCAAAGCCTCTTATGTCAGTAGTGAAGTTATTAGAACTGCTCTGCTTTCTCTCTTGGAGACAGTGCAGTGCCTGGAGCACAGGACTGACATGATCCGTCATGTGGGTGCTAGAAGTCTGTCTGGCAGATTCACTTAAAAATGCAGTAAATCTCCAGGCATGTTCAGCTATTCTGACATCCATCCAGAAGAGTTTTACAATAAAATTTAAGACATGGTGACAAGGTGAGTGGACAAGAGTAATGTTGCCTCAGGAGAGGATCGTCCTGTCTCAAGGTGGTGTAGCTTGAGGTCAAAGCGGATGGTTATAGTGGTGTGATGACACCCCCCCCCCCACACTTGGTATTTTGAGGAGAAAACTTGGGTAGACTCGTGCCATTTAACAGTATTGGGAGGTGGACAAACCTGAGATAAAGTGTAATGCTCACATGTAAGCTTTCTGTTGTATTAGAACTGGGGCATTGCCAACATGGGGGTGGTGGGGGTGATGAGCGTTCTGAAATTTTTTTCGGGGGGGGGCACTGGGACAGCATCATTGGGAAACTGAAGTTCTCACAGGCAGCTATGTGCAGCAGTAGTGGATAAGGCAAATTAAGCACTGGGCTCCATTAAAGGAAAACTGAAGTCAAAATTTACAAACACACAAATGTGCAGAGTGTTTTGATTTGTAGGTTAACTTCTTAGTAAGGTGTGTGTTTTTTTTTTTATTTGCTGAAAGGAGTTTTTTCCCCTAAATTTGCTTGCTGGTGTTATGCCCCTGGTGATTTCCTTGTTGGCATGTGTTATGGTTCTTCTTGTTCCCCCAGTGCCTCCTGTCCCATGTGACTGTGAAGCATCCAGGACCATTGATTCAGAGAGTAATAACTCATGCAGCAGCAATACTGTTAGGAGCCTGATATTCTGGCTTCAACGAAATAGCTGTCTAATCCAAACCTTGTTTTCTAGGTATGTGTCTAGGTCTAGCCAGCAGAAGTGAATGTATTTTGTTTTTAAAGCATTTAATTTAATCAGTCTATACACACACACACACACACACACACACACACACAATCCCGCACAAATCACCCAAGGTCACAAATGCGTTAATTATGGAAGACTTTAGCTGTTTGCTTACAAAGTAGCCCACCCAGTTATTCCTCCGGAATTTGATATCTATAAATCCTCTTCAACCTGAGCCGCTGTGACTTTTAACCCCAATTGCTTCTCTTTGGCCACCCCTCCCTCCTGTCCTCTTTCTACCTTCCTCCTCTCACCCTCCAATCCCCCCCCCCACACACACATACCAATGTTGCCTAATCTCCACATCATTTCATTCATTCCTTATCTTCTAAGATGCACTTATTCCTACCTCCACTTCCCTATTCACACCTCCCCCCTTTGTAACCATGACAAAGAAAAAATGTTTTCTGCTTGCTCCTCTACATGATTGGAACTTTGTATCTTAAATGTACATGTAAGGATTAAGCCACGAGAAAGCATGGGTCTACTGTGGTATTAATCCATGGTTGGGGGGGTTGGACCACGAGGCCGAAGGCCGAGTGGGTCCAACCAACCAACCATGGATTAATTCCACTGTACACCCATCCTTTCGAGTGGCTTAATTCCGCTTGTAACATGGCAATGAGTGTATGGCTAATAGTCTTTGAATAAATGAGTACAATCACACTGATTTACTTTCAGAATACTATAAATTGAGCTATTAAACTTGATGTACATGTACTTGAAAACAGTTGGAACACACCTATTGGAAATATTGTTGCTACTATTTCACTTTTGTTAAAATAACTTTCATTACAAGCTTTAAGCTTTCTAACATCAAAACATATTTTACAACTTTTCAAAACCCTGCAATTCACTTTCGATTCTAGGTGCTTTGATTTTCCTCTCTGTGTATCAGAAGATATGGGCTGCACTGCATGATGGGAGTGTGCTATGGTACATTTTAGTTTTCTTTCTCCAGTTCCTGTGCAGACCAACAGGTGGCTATCACACAATCCTAGAAGCACAAGCACCTTTTCTCCAAATGTACTGAATTAAGCCACTCTGAAAAACACTTTCAAACAACATGAAGTCTTGCTATATTATGACATATGCAGTATAACCCCAGGTTAGAACTGCTCCGGAGGTGAAAGAGTTAACTTTCCATGCAGGGCATGGAATCTTGATCGCGGGCTCGGTTGAACACTCTGTCTGTTGAAGCTCAAACTTAAACTGTCAGATTCTTTACTCCGCCTCACTGAACAGTTGCTCCGGAGATTCCTCCTGCTACTCGGTTCGTTTGTCTGTTTTAAAGTGTAATTCTCGGTTTATTTTACCGAAATTTAACCACAATCGTCGGTTCAAGCTCTGTCTGTGGTATTGTAAGTAATAGATAGGCTTATTTATTATTTTTTCTTCTGTGTGGAATTTGTAAATGTCTTTTTCGGTTCGGTTTGAACCGATCAGATGGGTTATTAAAATTACCTTCTAGCCCTTTAGAGTGCGGTTCCCGGTTCTTACCGGTTCTAAAAAAAAATGGATTTTGTTACGGTTTTTCCACGACCGTGACACGGTTGGGAACCGATAAGAGAGTCTTGCTTGGTGGATTGCCATTAACGGGCAAGTTTGGTTAGGCTGGCACTATGTCTGAGAAACCCAAAAGAAAACCGACCCACTGGGTTTCAGCACTGTGGCCTCTGTGGGGAAGCCTTTGTTAAGGCTGACCCACACACCATTTGTGTGTATTGTCTGGAGTTTGACCACCTCAATGCAGACTGCCAGATTTGTAAGAATTTTCCTGCTGCCACCGTGGAAAAAAGAGTTGGTAAGCTCAGGGAAAGGGAGGCCAAAAAGTCCGCTGACCCGGATGGCCAGCCTGGTTCGGTTCCAGCCAAACCTGAGGGAGTGCCCTCTGACCAGGGCGATACTTCCTCGGGCAAACGAAGAGCCACCTCTGAGGAACCGGTTCCAACTAAAAGGACTAGAGGGTCAGCTAGTTTGGGTCCAAAAGTTCTTTCTCCAACCGCTGAGGAAATAGCCAAAGCTATTCAAATTGTTCAGTCTCTTTCCCCAGTTCCGTCCGAACCGGCACCATTAGGGAAGCGGTCGGTTCCCCCGGTTCAAGATTATGATTTTGAGGATTTTTATGAACCAGGGGAAGGGGAAGAGGGGTACGAGGAGAGTGAGTGTGATTTTGAAAGTCTGGATGTGCCCATTGAACCGGACATCTCTCCAGACAGACCCTCAGGAGTGTCCCCTCCCAGGCTATCTGAGTCCCCTTCTCATTTTTTGTTTTACAAGAAAGTTGCTGAGACTCTGCAACTCCCTGTTGAGGAAGCTGTTGATGATCAAGAAGAGCCTGATTTTGTGGAAATGATGGATATTCCAGAGTCTAGGAGACTGTCTATTCCCTTGCATAAATCTTTTAGGAAACAGACAGTAAAAATTCTGAAAACTCCTCATTCTATCCTCCCTGTGGATAAAAGGATGGACAAGAGGTATGCTTTATCAGGCTCTGATATGGAGTTCCTATCCCAGCAGTGCAGCCATGTGGGGGTAGTGCAGGTTGCAGCCTGTGACAAGGCTAATATTTCTCTAGCCTCTCACCCTCCTGAAAAGGATTCCAGGAGGATGGATGCCATGGCAAAAAAGCAGTACATGGCAGCATCTTTGGGACTCAGACAGGCAAATTATATGGCTTACGCAGCTAGGTACCAGAAATCCAGGTGGGATACTGTCCTGGCCAGTAGCAAAACAGGCCCCTGACCAGCTTGCCAGGAGCTGGAGCAGGTGGCTGCGGATGGTATTGAGGCATCCAAGGTGCAGTTTCATGCTGCAGTAGACTCTAATGATGTTTCATCAATAGTCATGGCTACATCTGTGTCTCTTCGCAGAATGGCCTGGCTCAGATGTACTGCCCTGTCACAGGATACCCAGTCTAAGGCTATGGATTTTCCTGTTGTGGGAAATTCTCTGTTTGGAGAGCAGACAGAGAATTATATGAAGAAAATGGATGAGTATAGGACCACCTATAGGAGTGCACAGGCCAAAGAAAGGCAAGTCACTCCTCAAAGGCAGCATATCGGGGCGGGCAGGCCTTTTCATAGGCCGTTTTACCAAGCCCAGGCCTCCTCTTCTGCTTATGCCCAGAGAGGGTTCTTTAGAGGAAGGGGCAGAAGGGGTTCTAGTAAGCCTGCTTCTACCCCTCAACCCAAAGCCCCTGCAAAACAGGCTCCCTGATGGGGTAGCCAGGGCCGATTCTCCACTACCGGTAGGGGGCAGGCTGGCTTACTTTGTCCAGGACTGGAAGTCTTTAACATCAGACAAGTGGGTCCTGGAAGTAGTAAGCCAGGGACTGGTTCTCAGCTTCAAAAAATTTCCGAAGATGAGAGCCAGGTCTTTTCCACCTGCAAACCCTTCAGAGGCACTTGCCCTGGAAGCAGAAGTTTCTTCCCTCCTGGCTCTCAGAGCCGTGGAAAAGGTTCCACCCATACACCAGGGCAAAGGGTTGTACTCCAGGTACTTCCTTACCCCAAAAAAGACAGGAGAATGGTGGCCCATCCTGGATCTCGGGTATCTAAACAAGCACCTTTTAAAACCAAAGTTCAAAATGGTGACCCTGGGGATTATTTTACCCTCTCTAAGGCCAGGGGACTGGCTAGCCTCCCTGGACCTCAAGGATGCCTACTTCAATGTTCTCATCAGAAGCTCCCATCAAAAGTACCTCAGATTCGAACTGCCCTCAGGCCATTACCAGTTCAGAGCAATGCCCTTCGGCCTCACCTTGGCCCCAAGGGTGTTCACAAAATGCCTGGCAGTAGCAGTTGCTCATTTAAGAAGGTAAAAGATTGCCATCTTTCCTTATCTGGACGACTGGCTCATTGTAGGCCAGTCTCCAGAACAGGTCAAACTACATTTACAAGTAACCCAGCAACTGCTTACATCTCTAGGTTTCCTTCTCAGTCTTCCAAAGTCAGTTCTGGAGCCTGTCCAGCTTCTCACCTTCATAGGTGCAGAACTGAACACAAAAGAAGCCAGAGCCTTCCTTCCTCTGGAAAGAGCAAGGACCCTGGTGTCTCTGGCCTCCTCTTTCACCCTGCAGGTCTCTCAACCAGCAAGGTATTTTCTACAGCTCCTGGGGCACATGGCTGCTTCTACAGCAGTCTCGCAGGGAGCGAGACTTCAGATGAGGGACATTCAGTTCCATTTGAGAGCCTTTTGGTCTCAAAGGACAGATCCCCCTAACCAAATTGATTCCAGTGACTCGAACCCTGATCCAGGCCCTTCAGTGGTGGCAGGATCAGAACAATCTGAGACAGGGGGTTCCCTTCTCTCCCCAGTCTCATTCCTTGACCCTTACTACAGATGCATCCCTCTTGGGGTTGGGAGCTCACATGGGCGACCTTTCCACCCAAGGGCTATGGTCCCCTCAGGAATCCCTGCTCCACATCAATTTGCTGGAACTCAGAGCAGTTTTTCTAGCACTCCAGGTTTTCTCCACATCTGTCCAGAACAAGGTGGTTCAGGTCAGAACAGACAATACCACTACAATGTGGTACATCAGCAAAAGGGGCACTCGGTCCTACGGCCTTGTGCACTGAAGCAATGAAGTTGTGGTCTCTGGCTTATTCTCTGAGACGCCTCCCTTACGGCAGTTCACCTCCCAGGCAAGGACAATGTCTAGCGGATGCTCTCAGCAGGATTTCCCAGGGCCATCACCGAATGGGCACTGGATCCCCTAGTACTGGAGGTAGTATTTGCCAGATGGGGCACCCGCCAAATAGATCTCTTTGCAGCCCCAGACAATCACCAACTTCCCCTTTTTTGCTGCAGGCCCCCAGTGTTGGGCTCAGTCCCCCTGGATGCCTTCCTCCTCAGTTGGGAAGGGAAGTTTCTTTATGCTTTTCCCCCCTTCCCCCTTCTTTTCAAAGTGCTAGTCAGAATCAGATCTCAATCCTGCAGGATGATCCTGATTGCTCCAGATTGGGCCAGGCAGCCCTGGTACCCACTCCTCATGTCCTTAGCAGTCCACTCTCCCCTATGTCTTCCCAGGAATCACAACCTGTTAACCTGTGCCCAGGGAGAGTTTGGTATCGAACCTCAAATCTCTCAATCTCAAAGCTTGGCTCTTGAAGAGTTAGAGTTTGCTGACCTACACCTGTCTCGAGGTGTATTGGATATTTTGAAGGCCTCTAGGAAGCCTTCCCCAGGGTTACCTATAATTCAAAATGGAAGAGATTTTCCATATGGTGTGCTGGAAAGCATATTTCCCCAGAATCTGCTGGCGTGCCCACGATCCTGGATTATTTGGTGCATTTGAATTCCTTGGGGCTGAGATCAGCTACCCTAAAAGTGCACTTGGCAGCTGTGTCTGTCTTCTTATCAGCAGGTAAACCCTCTTCTTTATCAGCTCACCCTGTGTTCTCCAAGTTTTTTAAAGGGTTGCTTCACACCAACCCTCCATTCAGGGACCCTGCCCCTGCCTGGGATCTTAATATTTGCATCGCTCAGCTTATGCAACCCCCTTTTGAGCCATTGTCTTCAGCAGAGCTTAAGTACTTGACTTGGAAAACTGTGTTTCTGGTAGCCATCACCTGTGCCAGGCGCATAAGTGAGCTACAAGCCTTGTCAGTGGAGCCTGATTTTATCTCCTTTCATAGAGATAAGGTGGTCCTTAGGACTAACAGGAAGTTTTTACCTAAGGTGGTTTCAGACTTTCACCTTAATCAATCCATGTCTCTTCCTGTGTACTTCACTGACCATTCCTCCTCTGATGAGAGGAGATTACACAGTTTAGATGTCAAAAGAGCCCTTAGTTACTATATAGAACGTACCAAGGGTCACAGGTTCGAATCCCTCCAATTGCTCCTCACTTATGGTGAGGTTGGTAAGAAAACCCTGCCACTAAAGATCCATTGCCAGGTGGATTGTCTCTTGTATCCAATTCTGTTATGAAAAACTGGGTAGGGTTCCTCCCTCAGGCCTGAGGCTCACTCTACCAGAGGTACAGCTGCGTCTCTGGCTGCTGCCAGGGACATTCCTATCCTAGAGATATGTCAAGCAGCTACCTGGAAAACAGTTCACACTTTTACTAAGCATTACTCTTTGGATATCCAGGCTAGGAGTGATGCTCGATTTGGCACAGCTGTGCTTCAGAGCCTATTTCCCAAGTAGGTTCTGTCCCTCCTCCATGGAGGTACTGCTGTGTAGTCTGCATATGTCATAATATAGCAAGACTTCATGTTGTTTGAAGAAAAAATTACTCACCTTAGTAATGTTGTTTCTTCTAATGGAGTCTTGCTATATTATGACCTCCCAGCTTGCCCCTCTCAAAACCTCTGTTGTTTGGGATGTGGGTGGGCAGTGCAATGTTGGCACTTCACTGATGCCCACTTTATTTTCACCCTTCTGGGTGCTTAGGTGTTATACTTAATTTTCTTTCTTGAATCCCCCGACTTGAGTCTTTGCTTTGGGATCAAGAACAAAAAGGTGTTTTTGTAGTTAGTAGCCAGTGGCTAGTGTAGGTTTACGGCTTCCACACAGAACCTTAGTGAGTTTTTGCTCGTAAAGATCTGACAGTTTAAGTTTGAGCTTCAACAGACAGAGTGTTCAACTGAGCTCGCGCTCAAGATTCCATGCCCTGCATGGAAAGTTAACTCTTTCACCTCCGGAGCAGTTCTAACCTGGGGTTATACTGCATATGTCATAATATAGCAAGACTCCATTAGAAGAAACATTACTAAGGTGAGTAATTTTTTCTTATTGAACAACTACTATTTTGCGGAATATTATTTTCACACTTTTTCCCTCTAAGTTACCTAACTCAGCAGGACATAGAACAACATAACGTTCACTGCTTTCATCTTTCAAATACTTGTTTTGACTACTACTGTTAGTCTGTTTCTTTGATTTCTTTTTCTCTCAATTTATTTTTCTTTTCACCCACAGAAGTATCCTCTCTCTTTAATTTTGCTTTGTTTATCTCAGTGTCTGTTACTTTTGCTTTCGGTTATAGAAGCTGCATGCTCATCTTTACCCCTGTGTATTCACCAAGAAAAGACTAGGCCAGGTAATGTTATTCAGTCATCCACAATGCATTGCACCCACAGTTGCTTAGAAAGCAGTAGATCAGAAAGGATGGTAACAGTATGTAACTGTTCACTTCTACAGAAATATTGTTGCAGCATAATTAACAGTATATGTGGAGTTTAAATGTACAATCTTTAGTAACTCATGAACGTCTGTTGTAGTCACAATATAGAGCAATCTTGAAAAAGTCAAAAACCCTGTGCCAGGAAAATTCTTACTAAATACAACTTGGGACAATTGTACACAGCAAGCTATTTGCATATTGCTTTCACTTGTATACTGCTTCTTACCTGTAGTGGATTGCCAAGGTATTACAATACAAACCATGATCTACTATGGTATTAGACCATGATTTCTACTGTACCACATGGTGTGTTTCCACCTATCTCACTGCTTCATTTCGTTTTTCTTTTTTATGCCATGTTACAAAACTATGTATTCACTTGTATTGTTAAATATACCTTGTAATAATGCACTTTACTGTTTTACAATTTACCATTATGAAATATATTGTCTTTTGTTTGATGTGGAACCTTTGTAAAAAAGCTTCCAACTCAGAGGTGCCCCCCCGACTGTAATAAACAAGTAAATACCTGAATAAAATATAGCCTTCATTTGAGCTCCCTGGACAGGGACAGTTAATTAACATCACAGCTGAACTACTATAAACACTCTTGTTGAATTAGTGGTCCTGGATGCATTACTGTCACATGGGACAGGAGGCACTTTATGAACAAGTGCCCACCTTATAAATGCTAAGGTGGATATCCTCAGGGGCCAGAAAACCAGCCAGCAATTTTAGAAAAAACATTTGCAGCAAATAAAGGGAAAGACCTGCTAGGAATACACCTTCAAATCAAAACAGTGCACAATTTTTTTTTTTTTTTGTAAATTATGACTTTAGTTTTCCTTTAAAGGGCATAAATTACAAGAGCTGTGGTTCTGCCATTTTATAAAACACCGTCAAGTCTGCATTTGGAGTACTGTGCAGTGTTCTGATCACTGCAATGTAAAAAAGATACCATGGCAGTTGAAAGGGTGCAGCATTGAGTAGCAGGTATAGTAAGGTGACTGGACTACTTACATTGACAAAGGTTCTTTTTCACTTCCATATTCAAACTATTTTAATTTAAAGGAAGGCTGTCATAAACTCTTGTGCCAATCACTATGACTGCAGAAACGCCAGATTAGCACAACCTTTTTTTTTTTCCTTCATTTTGCAGCTTGCATATGGTATGCAGTTGTAGTCATTTGTTGCCTTGATGGAGGTTGCTAGTGCTGTCCTGGAAAGCGCCATTCTGACAGTGCTGCCGCACCGGAAGACCGAGCTTGACCTTGTGGGCTACTTGGTGAGCTTGGTTATCTTCCTGTTGTGTGCGGATCACCGCTTCATGACGATTGGGGCATGTTTTCACAAAGTAAAAAGAAATGTTGTGCCTGGTAGTATTGGTTACGCTCTACCTCTAGAAACAAACTCTGTTGGAAACGGAGCAGTCTAACCTATTTAATTCTGTTGATGAAATTTGCAGCCCGCGCTACCGCGCATGCCCGAACTCAAAACTGCAAATTTCATTAACAGAGTTAAATAGCTTAGACTGCTCCGTTTTTTGACTGGGTTTGTTTCTAGAGGTAGAGCTCAACTAATACTACCAGACACAACGTTTTTTTTTACTTTGTGAAAACATGCCCCGATCGTCATGAAGCGGTGTTACGCACACAACAGGAAACCAAGGAATCGAATTTGCATGCAGGTTGCGGCTCTTGCCGCTACAGTCCAGGACATGGCGCCTCTCACTTCAGGACATAAAATGCATATTTTAAGTGAAAGACATCTACTACAACAGACATGAACCTCTCTCACTGTAAGTTGGCAGGTGAGTAGTGGCTGGCAGGAAAATAGGGTTTATGACAGCCTTCCTTTAACAAGTGATGCCTAAATTCAAAGCATTCAAACTACTTCAGTAAATAAAAACCTCTGGAATCATTTTCAGCACCCCCTCAGCTGCCATGCGCTTTAGTTGGATTTTCAGAGGCCCCTTCTGCCCACTGCCAGGTGCAGTTTTCAGCCAATGGATGATGGAGGGCCCCTGGATATTATATGTGCTAGATCTGCAGCGTGAATCATCTTCTACTACTACTACTATCCTACAGCATGCTGTCATCGAGGCACAGGTCAGGAAGTATATGGAGACTAAGAACAGTTTCAAAATTTCACAAAGAGCATTTTATTTTTCTCAACAGCAAAAGAAAAAATTAAAATTTGTTCAGTATAACTATTTACAAAAGCAGTACAAACGGAGAAAACTAGGTTCTCCTCCTGAGTGTTTCTTCTCCGTGTCAAATCTGTCTCTGTCTAGCAAAAGCATTGCTGTTCTTTCTAGAAGTATTTGTTTGGGAACTTTTTAAGAGAGCCTGTTTCTCACAGAATGTTCCTTAAGTTTACAGAATGTTCTTTTTGTTGCACCTGCAAGAACATAATGACCCAGAACTAACCTCTTGTTTACAGTTCTGCAAAAGGCTTCAAAGCTGCATCTCAGGTTAACCCCTTGAGTTCCAAATTGCTTTGCAGTCATTTCAACAGTATAACTATATACAGTTTTAAACAAAGAATCCCAGTATCGGTAGCATTTCCACATACAGATTCGCATATATTTTTATACCTTCAGATAAGCAAAGGGGAAAAAAAGACAGGAATAGCAAGGGAAGGCAGAGAGATGGCGAGAGACAGAGAATTGCAAAACCATCAGAGTGATCAGTTCCTAGGTCTCACAAGAACATTTTGTTGCTGAACCAGACAGATAAGAGGCAGAAAAGGAGCGGAAAGAACAGATCCTTGTGTTTACTCTTTCTACATAACAAATGGGCAGGGCCTTATTCAACCCAGTCCCACATGCCAGCCTACATACGAACATGCCAGCAGAAGAAGGCCCAAAAGATCACTCAAGTCTGCTAGTTGTGGAGCTCATGCAAGTTTGCTACATGTTGCTCTGCCCCTCCCAGTCGCCCTCACCTTCCACCTGACTTAATCCCTTCCCCTTTTAAAACCCCAACTGATTGGTGATTGACTGCCCCCTCTGGTATTCCATTACATCCTTTCACCACTATGAAGTATCTTCTGGCCTCCTTCCTACAGCTACCCCCTTCTAATTTGTAGCTGTGCCAGCTGGTGTTTTTGCGTTTGCTTATGATATAAAGGATGCCCTTGTTTGTGTCTTTAAGGTATTTGAAGGTCTCGATCATGTTTACCCTCTCTTCTCTCCTCCAGTAAATACTTGTTCAAGTTTGCCAGTCTCTTTTCATACATGACGTCCTGCTGCCCTTGGATCATCCTGGTAGCCCTTCTCTGTACTGCTTGCAGCTAATTATGTCCTTCATGAGGTAGGGGCTCCAGTTTTGCACACAGTATTCCAGACCAGGAGGGTCGTCAGTGGGGTCCCCCAGGTTTCGGTCCTGGGGCCACTCCTGTTCAATTCCTATGTCTTGGACATAGGGAGTGGTGTTAGGAGTAGGCTGAGTCTCTTTGCAGTTGACTCAAAAGTGGGAGCACTGGTGGACGGGCAGGAGGGGAGAAAGGCCTTTACAGGGTGATCTGGATACCCTGAGAGGGTGGGCAGGGAAATGTAGGGTGCTGCATCTGGGGTCAGAAACCCTGCCAGGCATACGCCCTAGAGGGGACCACACTGCAAGTCGCATCGGGCGAGAGGGACCTAGGGATAGTGGTGGACAGCAAAACGAGTAACACTGAGAATTGTTGAAGAGCTGCAGCAAAAGCAAACAATACTGGGCTGCATAACCAAGGGGATTACCTCCAGGAGGACGGCGGTGATCCTCCCTCTGTATAATGCCCTGGTTAGGCCGCATCTTGAGTACTGTGTGCAGTTCTGGAGACCCCATCTTAAGAGGGACATACCACTGCTGGAGAGGGTCCAGAGGAGGGTGACCAGGATGATTCAGGGCATGGAGGGTAGGCCCTATGAGGAGAGACTGGAAGAACTCAATCTGTACATATTGGAAGAGAGGAAGTACGGGGGACATGATCGAGGTTTTCAAGTATATAAGGGGATAAATAAGAGTGGAGCCAGGAAGTGTTCAGGCTTAGAAGGGGGAACTACCAGGGGCACAGTGGAAGCTGGAAGGGGGTAGGGGGCGCAGGAGACACTTCTGCTCCGAGGAGGTGGTGGAACCATGGAACGCAATGCCCAGGAGTCTGGTGGAAGAGAACACAGTGGAAGGATTCAAGAAGGGTTGGGACAGGTACAGGGGGAAAGTGAAGCCAGGGAAGGCCACCTCTGGGGCTGGGGTGGTGGAGGAGCGAGCTCCTAGTAGGGGTCTACTTCCGAGCAGACACAATAGACCATGGGGCCTGTTCTGCTGGCTTTTACTATGATACCATGGACCTGTATAAGGGCAGAATTACCTCCTCCCTTTTACTGGTGAAATCCCTTGATATGCAACCCAGCCTACTGATCACCTTCACCTTTTTTGCAGTGCATTTTTGGCTTCCAGTTGCTTATGATTTCTGTCCCCAGCTCTGCTACCATTGAGGGTGTGACCGTCACCCCCCCCACCAAGTCTGTACTCATCTCGGGGGTTCTTGCACCCTATGTGCATTACCTTGCACTACATTGCATGGAATCCCAGTTGCCAGATTCCAGACCACCTTTACCAGCTTGGCAGATCCTGCCTCAGATCACTGATGCCCTCCCCAGTGTCCACCCTCCCACAGAACTGGAGTCTGCAAATAGGCATAGTTTGCCTTTGATGCTGTCCCCAGTGTTGGTAATGAACACATTGAACAGCACAGGACAAAGCACTGACCTCTGTGGAACCTTGCTAGTAACATTCCTCGTCCCTGAATGCTCTCCTACTGCCAGCTGTTGCATTTTCCCTCCTAGCCAGTTTGCCAAATACCTGATCAGTTTCTCCCGTAACCATGTTTGCCAGCTTTTTGATCAGCCTCTTGTGGGGGACTGCGTCAAAGACCTTGCTGAAGTCCATGTACAATATGTCTACTGCCTGATCCTTGCCTACCACCTTAAGAACCCATTCGAAGAAGCTAATCAAATTAGTGTTGCAAGATCTCCTTTCCATCAACACATGCTGCCTGCTGTCCTGAGTCTGGTTGAGGAACTCAACCAGCCTTTCCTTTAGGATGGTTTCCATGAGCTTGCCAACAGTTGATGTCAAGCTGGCTGGTCTGTAGTTCCTGGTTCATCCTGGACCACACTTTTACGTGGGACACCACATCAGCTGTCCTCCATTTGTGCGGTACCACGCCTGTGTCCAGAGAGCAGTTGAATAGGTTGGCCAAGGGCGCATGCCACCCTGAGGGTCTTGAGCCCTGTGAGGACTCTGTACTCCATAATTGCTTCCTCATTCACCCCCACTACCTCTCCAGTTCCTGTTGTCCCCTGTGCAGTTGGCGTGTTCTCCTTCATGAAGACTGAGCAAAAGTACTTTCACTTTCTCTCTGTTCCGCACTCTACTCAGCTTCATTATGCCTTCCTTTGTTGATCTGATCTCCCTTCTTGATTCCCTTCAGCTATCTGCAGCTTCGTCCCTGCCTTGGCCTGCCTTACCACCCTACTAGTTGACTTCAGCTTCCTGAAATATTCAACAACTTTTTCCCCTCTGGGTCTTCTGTCATCAGGGCAGTCGGACAATCTGTTTTTGTGAGGCTTAAAATGCTTTTCTGCAGAAATGTAGAAAATCAATAAATGTGAACCTTTCAGGAATAAAATAACCAGGGGTTAAATTGGGCAGGAACCAACAACAGACTTCATACAAATTTACACGAGTTTCTGCACCTCCTAGAGATTGACGGTCTCCCCCATCCTATATAAATCCTGGGCAGTCTCTTCCCCCAACTAATCATTTCCAGTTCAACTAATAAAGTAATTAAAGGGAACATAGAGGTTAAAGCAGTTTTGGAATTCGAGGGGGCTGCTTGAGGCTCAGCCCCCAGTTCTGAAGATAGCCCCAGTAGCTCACAAATCTGCCCTTGACTTCTAAGGGAGGCTCAGTTTAAAGATGTGGCCCTTATGGCCCCCACCCCAAACCCTAAAGCTCATGAAGTTTAATGCCAACACTGGGTTAAGGTGTGCAGAACATCTCTTCTCCCCCCCCCCAACCTTATTTCCCTTCTAGTTATCACTGTGATCTTGCCAAACTGTGGTCTCTGCTAAAGCTCAGTTTGTGACGCAGTTCTCTATCCTCTTAAATCTTTTCATGCTATATCTTAGGTAGGGGTCCTCCAGTGGCCTAGTGGATAAAGGCATTTCCTTGTTAACCAGAGGTTGTGGTGTCAAATCCTCTGTGGGGTAAAAGCACTGGGTGTTTCAATGCATCAGTTTTGACAGACGGTTGGTGAGACCCCATCTGGAGTACTGCGTGCAGTTTTGGAGACCCTGTCTCCGCAAGGGCATAGGCAGGATGGAGGCAGTCCAGAGGAGGGCAACTAAAATGGTGTAGGGTCTGCATCACAAACTATATGAAGAGACAGAGAGTTTAGGAGGGACAGGAGGGGACATGATAGAAACTTTCAAGACCTCAAGGGAATCAACAAAGTCCAGGAGGGTAGAATCTTTCAGAAAAAGAGATGTGAAAGAAGAAGGGGGCACAATTCAAAGATGGAGGGGGGATGGCTCAGGGGCAACATGAGTAAGTATTTTTTTCACGGAGAGTGGTGGACGCATGGAACTGCCTTCCTGAGGAGGTTGTGGGGTCTAAAACAGTAGGGGAATTCAAGAATGCATTGGACAGACATAAGGCAGTTATAGTGAGGGGTAGGGGGAAGTAGGCTTTTGGTAAACTTGAATCTTCAGCTTATCCAATAGGTAAGGAAATGGGCAGACTGGGTGGGTCAGGTGGTCCTCATCTGTCATCAAAGTCTGTGTTTCTATGTTTGTAGAGTATCAGCTTGGAACCTAATGATCATGGATGCAACCCCCCCCCCATGAGCCACATTCATTGTGACCTTGGACTGGTAACTTGCCTCGCTGTGCTCCAGTCAGTCCAGCAGTGAAAATGGGTAGAAGCAGAACCCCACTGAAAAATGAGGTGTTGCATTTCAGCTGGACAGTCCTACATAGAAACATAGATGGTGACTGCAGATAAGGACCACGTGGCCCACCTAGTGTGTGCCCCTTTTGACCTCCTGGTCAAATAGCTGTACGTTGTCAAGTCCCGCTGTGATGCCATTTCCAGATTGGAGACTGAGAGTACTGCCAGCCATATTCATAGGGATATGAACTGAGCACTAAGGTATGACCAGGGGTTATAATAACCATCTGTTAATCACATAATCCCCGGGAGTACCTTATTGCTTTTATAGCAGTGAATAGTCACTTCCAGGATTTTGTTGCTTTTCCTTTTTTCCTTTTTCTCATTACCTTGCATTTCAAGTAAAACAGTCCGTGCCATTTGCAAATACAGTCCACAAGACCATTGCTGTGACACAAGTTGAATTAAAGAAAAAAAATTAATGGCAGACTTAGGACACCCTGGCACTTTGAGCAGCTCTCATTGTTTGTCAGATGTGCAAGTTTCCCAATAAATAGTATTTTTATTTTATTTTTTTGGAAATTAAACTGTCGTCTTACAACTGTTCTTTGGTCTGAGTACTACACTATTGTTCTGAAGTGAAAAGATCCTGTTCATGACTTGCATAGATTATATAGATATTGTCTGCAGATAAGGATCGTTTGGCCCACCTAGTCTGCCCATTTTCTCTACCTACTGTAGACCCTGCTTGGTCTCCAGCTTTTGCCCTCCCCACTCAAACTAACAAAATACCCTTGTATCTATCCCGTGCATTCTTGAATCCCGTTACAGTTTTTGCTTCTTCTGTTGGGAGGCTGTTCCAAGCATCCACTACCCTTTTTGTGAAGTAGTATTTTCTAATATTTGACTTGAGCCAGTTAGCTCTGAGTGATAAGGCAGTGGAGTGGGATTCCTGGAAACAAGACTGGGAGGAGCTGAGAAGGGAGGAGAGCTTGAAGAGATCTGGTCCATCCAGCACTTTGGCCAGAGCAGGGAGATGAGGCAGTTGTTTCCTGGGGAAGATGGGTTACCCCCTTTCTGGATGGGAAGATGTTGGAGCGCTTCCATGCCACATAAGCTTTTCCAAAATTGAAGGAGAGGTTTAGAAGGTAAGAGAGATGCCCAGCAGTTGCAGAAGTGGAGATGGAGGAGTTTGGTGCCAAGACCATCAAGGTTGCTGCTCTTGGAGCAGCCAGGAAGATTGGGGGGAGGAGGAGGCATGGTGCGAGGAGCAGAGTGGAAATAAAAGCATATGGAAGATAAAGTACTGATTGAAGGGGGAGTTGCCCTCGGCTCTGGGATGGGAGAGCCTGCTGGTTTAAGGACAGGAGTAGTAATCTGGGAGAGGATCACAAACTGAGTGAATAACCTTACAGAGAATTCAAGATTCTTCTGGAGGTTGGTGACAAAAAATCGCTGGGTTTGGCTTCCCTGTGTATTCATACCATGCAGTGAAAAGCCAGCCTAGTGGTTCAACAGTAGTGTTCCTACGCACCACAAGTGAACTTAAATTGCTGAGATTCAGCTGGGGTGGGGGTGGGTGAGTAGGATCAGTGTCCCAAGGACTACTGTTCTCTCTCAGGGAGGAGGCATGCTGTCCTGGCTTTGGCTGCCACCACGTGGGGCCTGGGTGGAAGTGCAGGTTTTGGGGGGGCACGTTTAAAGTGGTGCACGTGTATGTCTACACGCACATGCCTGCATGCCATGGCAGCATGGGAACCATAGTAGGAAAGCGGGAAAGAGCCCATGCAGGATTTGTGAAGCACTGTCTGTAGCGTCGCACATTCACCTCGAGTAACTAGATTATGAGTACTGGGTTGGGGGAGGACAGTCCTCCTCTCATAGCCCTGCCATGGTGGCAGTCTGTGGGGAACTGTTTCAGGTATGTACCAGGGGAGGCAGTTACCAGTTGGGAGTATCGAGGACAGGGCTGATAGCCTGCTTGCATGGCCCAGGGAGAAAAACCTTAAAAGGAAAAAAAACTTACACGAATAGAAAATAGTGTGGGTACTAGAGAGCCATCTTTGAGGCAGGACTTCACAGGCTCTGCATCTAAGCTGTTCAGTTTCACAAATAATTTAAAAACATTTTACAAAACAACCCCTTCATTGACGGTCTGCTTCCTAATGAGTTGTGGAGTCCACTAATCAATCAATTTTATTTTATGTTATACTTGAGAGTATGTGAGCAGAAATGCCCATTTTCATAAATGTCCAGTTGTACATGAAATGACAAAAGATGCAGAGAAACAATTTGCAATATACATCGTACATGCAGGCCGAGGTAATATTGAACTAATACTGAACTTCACTTTGAGAAAAGATCGGCAGCAGTCGGAAGCACAGAAGCAAGCTCTGCAGAACACTGGCAAGGCTGGAGAATTCCAGAGTAGTGTGGGAGCCAGTAATCCAAGATCCTTCAACCTAACCAATGTGGCACAGACTACTTGAGTCCATAAAAAGCCATGGACTCGAAAACCAAGTGTACTTTGTAAAACCTGAAGATCACGATGCTGCTATAAAAGTGTTGACTGGGACTGTAGAGGAGGCTGATGAACTATCCATGGCCACCCATGCTGCTGTAGCAACACTTAACCCATTAAAACTTGCAGCTGTGAGGGTGACTTGAAACCCTAGAAAATGAGATTGGGTCCTGCAACCTCTGACTAGTGGGGATCCTGAAGAGTGCAGAAGGCACCTGTGTGTTGGAGTTCCTGAGGACGTGGCAGCAGGAGTTGCCAGGGGGTTTGGAGGACTTTGACTGGGCATGGTTGAAAAGAGCCTGTCGAATCAACCCACGTGTGAGGCCTTAGACTCCTGATCAGCCATGCACAGTATTGCTGTGCCCTGGGGGAGTTGATATCTGAGACAGCCCAACAGCAATCCCACTTAACTATTAATAATTGGACATAAAAGTATTTTTGAAATTGCTATCCCAGTCCAGAGCCTAGAGGGAAAAGTTCACTGCAGTGCCCAAATGTTCCAAGCCCTGGGCATTGTGCATTTCTTTTCCCAGCTTGGCCTCTCAGTGTCAGTGGCTCAGCAGGTAGCACACTTGCCTCTGAGGCCGGGAGATCAAAAGGCTGTGGGTCTATCCTCACACCAGGCACTTGGGTTGAGTCCCAGTAGTGATACTGTAGTGCAGCATGAGGGGGTGCTGCACTCCTGAGGTGCTGTCTTTCGGATAAGACGCATTAAACCGAGGTCCCATGTGCCTGTTCTGGTGGTAGTTCAGGTGAATGTTAAAGATCCCATGGCACTGCTCGAAAAGGGGTGGTGAATTTCCCTGGTGCCCTGGCCAAATTTCCCCCCATTCACTAAAAATACCACCAACAGTTTAATCTGATTCAGAGTCATCTGGCATTCATCTGTATCCCCCTCCCCCTGGCCGTACCTTCAAATAGGCAGAATTTGTCTAGTGCACTTAACCCGGTGAACAAAAACTAAATAAATAAAATAAACAAACATAATGATGGCAAAAGATGGCAGTTTTCCAACCTGAAAGATGCAGGTCAGTAGACTTAGAAGACCGGAGCAAAGTTTTGGGCAAAGGCTATTACTGATCCGTGATTTTTCTGGTTGGCGACTCTTATTTGGGATCATGTGTAGGTTGGCTTCCCCCTTTTTCCTGCTGTTAGGGAGGAGGGAGTACTTGTATGTTATGGATGGTTTAGACACTGTTACTGTATATAATAAAGTACAGGGATATTTGGGGCTTATATAGTAAAGGCCAGGGCGCGCTGGCCACATGGCTTGTCTGAATACCCATTTTGGAAGTGTGTCCTGTTACTGTGTTATGTATTTGCAGTTTACTAATGTCCCTAAGTACTTATAGTGCCAGTGTGGGGGTTCATAGTTTTTTCTGACCCTCTTGTTGTTACCTATACTATGTAATTGGTACAGTTTTCAAATTTTGAGATGTTCTGACAGAGCTGGGATGGGACTCGGTGGTAGGAGCCCATTCTTCCTTCTTCATTCTATTAGTACTGGTTAACAGCAATTCATGTTAATTGAACATGTGTCTCATATATCCTTCCTACCAGATTTAACCACAGTGACTAAAGAGGCTAGCATTTTCTGCATAGTTTTATTTTATATCTTGGATTACAATACCTTTGTGACAGAGGCTCTCTTACAAAGGTTCCACATTGGAAAAACATATCAATACAATGGCATATAAAAACAATAATTCTAGGGACATGGATATGTTGTTCATCCACACTCTCTGCCAGGTATCCTTGCCACTTTAATTCTTGCCGGAAGGTCTTCAAGCTGGCTCCTCCCACCCACCCGGGTGGTAAAACTCTTGGCTCCGCCCCATGACGCCAGATCTTCCTTACCGCTTGGAAGCTCAGGTTCCCTCCTTTGCGCTCTGCGTTTGAGACTGGATCCTAATTCTTCAGTTCGTCCGAAATTGATTTTGAAGTTTTTCAAACTTCGGTCTTCTTTTTCCCTCGCGGCTGCGATGGAAAAATCTGTTCCCGGCTTTCGGAGGTGCCCTTGCGGGCAGAAAATGTCCAGGACGGATCTGCACTCCACGTGCGTCTATTGCTTAGGCCTAGACCACGACCGCGAAACTTCGAGTTGTGCCGTTCTTTTTGGCCAATGTTCTGGACAGTCGCGCTGCCCGCTAAAAGCTCGGGCGCCCCGAGAAATGTTTTCTGCCGGTGAAATCCAAAGAGGCTCGTTGGGCAGTTTCCACAGCGGCTGGCTCGGCTGAGCAGCTCGAGCAGATGATCGCCCTCGAGGAGGAAGCGGCCCAGGCCGCATCTTCTTCTTCCTCGGCCGCAGCATTTATCCTGCTCTCTCTGAGTTCCTCTTATATAGCTTCGTTCAAGGAGCTTTGTCAGTCCCTTTCCATGAAGGGAGAGGGGCCTTCAGGACACTCTTCTCGGCCCAAGAAAAGAGAGTCGAAGGGTAAGTCCCACTGTCGGCGTTCCTGGGCGCGGGAGAGGTCCCCCTCCCCGGGTAGCCGACCGTCCACTCCGGTCAAGGTTGTGGCTGAGGCCGCTGGCTTCATGGTGCCCCCGTCAGGCCAGCCTGCCGAGACTCCCGTCGATGAAGTCGAGATTTTTCTCGATCTGTTAGACGGGCTGTCGACTGGAGAAGCCGACAACCCTACTTCACGGTTCCCCGGTGGATGCCGAAAATCTGCCTGCTCGCCGGGACCACAGTCTCCGGTTAAAGTTCGAGCGGAGGAAGCGGGTGTCCCCCGGCCCTTCCCATACCCACCCTTGGTCCCCCCCGGGGGTCTCGGTCGCGGACCTCTTCTCGGTCCAGCCGTTCCCGCCGACATCTGCGGTCTCGGTCTCATTACCGAAGCAAGTGGCGACGCCGCTCTTCCTCGTCCTCCTCCTCCTCGGAGAGGCTTCGACGCGAGTTGCGCCAGCGCTGCGAGGAGTTGATGTGGCAGCAGTTGCTGCTATCCGGGCCTAACCCGACCCGGCTATCAAGTGGCTGTGCTTGGGCAGCTTCGAGAAGCAACCACTTATTTCAGTCGAGTTGCCCTCTGGGAGCCCAGTTGCTAAGCGAAACCAGCTGGTCACGATTGTGGTGGAACCTCCGCCTTCAACCGAAGTCCGGGGCTCCAACCAAGAGTTCTCGGTCGGGTCATGGCCTGCCCCACAGGTTGTCTGTCACCCTCACTCCCGACCGTCCTCGGCAGGTGGAGGGTGGCTCAGGGCCGAGGCAGCTCTTCGCAGACTCTTCGGAATCCGTCTATGATTCCTCCCTGTTCTCCAGGCAGTGCGATCTGGAGTCCTCTGGGGGCCAGTCAGTGGACGGTAGCCCATCGTCCTTCTTGGGTCTGCTTCGACTGATCTCTGAGTCCACCGGGATGCAGCTCGAGCCCGTGTCCAAACGGGCCAAGTATCTCCTGACGGAGATTCTGGACCGAGGGGACTCTCCTACGGAGGCCTTTCTGGTATCTGAGGCCATTGTCGGCCCAGCCTTGGAGCTTTGGCAGCGGCCTGCTTCCTGTCCAGCGCCTTCGGCCAGGATGGCCAGGAAGTATGCGGTCCCTACTGGCTCTTTGCCTGGTTTCTCGGAACACCCCTCCCTGGAGGGGTTAGTCACCGACAGCGTCTTCCGGCGTTCCGGTAACGCTCGGGACGTGGACAAGACCCCCGACAAAGAATCCAAAAAGCTGGACTTTGCCGGGCGCAAGGTGTACGCTGCATCCTCCCTCGGCCTCCGACAGGCCAGCTCGACCGTGCTGATGGCACACTTCTCTCACGCCCTCATGGGCTCCCTGGATGAGGTTGTTCCTCATCTCCCGCCTGACCTGCAGACCACGGTCCGCCAGGTGCGGGACCGGGGCAGGGCAGTGGCGAAGCAGCAGCTCCAGACTGCTCTGGACATAGGTGATTCCTGTGCCAGGTCAGTAGTGGCCGCAGTGGCCATGCGACGCAGGGCGTGGCTGAGGATATCCACCTTCACGGCGGATACCCAGCACAAGTTGGCGGACGTCCCCTTCTTGGGGACTGACCTCTTTGGCCCTGGAGTGGAGGGACACCTCCAGCAGATCGAAAAGTCCAATGCCACTCTGGACTCTGTGACCTCCGCCCAGAGGGACAAAGGCCGCCGTCAGCAGCATAAGTCCTTTTGTCCTTCAGTCCCTGCTCCTCGACCAGCCCAGCAGCACCAGCAACAGGGCCAGCAGACTCGCAGTTGGCGTCCCAAACCCAAGCCAACGACTTCCTCCAACAGGAAGCAAGGAGGTAAAGGCCCGGGAGTTCCCTCGGCTGGTCCTTCCTCCAAGTCTGCCCAGTGACGGGTTGAGGGGTGCAGCCCCCAACCTCGTCACTCCCCCCTAGGTTCCCCCCCATGGAGGGACGGCTCCGCCACTTCCTTTCCGCCTGGTCCGCTATCACCACGGACCGCTGGGTGTTGGAGGTGGTAGGAAAAGGTCTGCCTTTGGAGTTCGAGCAGGTTCTGCCTTTTCGAGCCGTCACCCCTCGGGGGGGCCACTGGGTCCGCAGCCTCGCTGTTGGCACGCCAGGGGCCGACATTGCCCTGCTCCTCGAAAAAGAGGTAATCAGGAAGGTGGCAGATCCTCCTTCAGACCCAGGGTTTGTGTCCAGGTACTTTCTGGTCCCAAAACGGATGGGGGGCTGGCGCCCCATTCTCGACCTGCATGACCTGAACAAGTTCCTAAGGTCTCGAACTTTCAGGATGGTTACTCTGGCTCAGATAATCCCATCCTTGGAACGAGGTGTGTGGTTCTGCTCCCTGGACCTTCAGGACGCTTTCTTTCACGTCCCAATCCGTCCGTCCCATCAGAGATTCCTCCGCTTCAGAGCGGAGGGATCCCTTTACGAGTTCAGAGCCATGCCCTTCGGCCTCCCCCTAGCTCCCAGAGTCTTCACCAAATGCATGGCAGTGGTGACAGCATTCCTGCGGCGCCGAGGGGTCGGGGTGTACCCCTACCTGGACGACTGGCTGTTAGCAGCCTCCTTCAGACAGGAGGTGGAGCGGTCCAGAGATCTGGCCCTCTAGGTTTGCTCTCAGGTTGGCCTCCTCATCAACGAGGCCAGGTCGGAACTCGTGCCAAAGCAGGTGATTATGTTCATCGGGGCAGAGCTCGACTCTCTGCGAGCCAGAGCACGGCTCCCGGCGGACAGGGCCGAGGTTCTTTCCTCCTTTGCCCAATCATTTCTGGTTGGGCAATTGCACCCTGCCTGGGACTGCCTGCACCAGCGTGGTCCGTTGGTACATGCATCCCCTTCAGTGGGGACTGGCCAGCCAGTGGTCACAACGCCACGATCCGTTGGACCGGCCCTTGACAGTGACCCAGGAGATGTGGAACACTCTCCAATGGTGGATCGTTCCAGCTCATCTGCAGGAGGGTATCCCGTTCGTCCGCCCCGAGCCGACTGTCTCTCTCTCGACCGACGCATCTCTGATGGGTTGGGGTGCCCATCTGGGGGAACATCGAGCGCACGGCCTCTGGTCCCCTCGGGAGTCCCGATGCCACATCAACCTGCTGGAGCTCTGAGCGGTCCGTCTAGCTCTCACCGCCTTCACTCCGTTTCTACGGGGTCAAGTGGTTCAGGTCCAGACGGACAACACCACGACCATGTACTTGTCTGAACCACCAGGGCGGGACGCGCTCCCTGTTGCTATGCAAGGAAGCTCTCCGCATTTGGTCCCTAGTGCGCAGCCTGGAGGCGGATGGTATTGACTGCCCTTGTATAACTGACCTAACCTGGTATTGACTGCCCTTGTATAGCTGACCTAACCTGGTATTGACTACACTTGTATAGCAGACCTAACCTGGTATTGACTGCCCTAGTATAACTGACCTAACCTGGTATTGACTGCCCTTGCAACAAGGTTAGCGTGAGTACCAAATGTATGTTTGGACTTCCCTTTCCTATGTACAAGAGTGTTTGTAATCTGTTTATCTGTATCAGATTGCCGGGTTTTAGCATGTATGATGCTTTTCTGATCCCCCATATGAGTATGTGCGTTGTCCTTCTTGTGCATCGCTTGAAAATAATAGTTTAAAAACCTGAATAGAAAACAGTGCAGGAAACAAATGTGCGCTCCATTAAAGCTTTCTTCCCCATTCTTTATGAAACAGATTCCAAGCTGAAGGTTCAGCAAAGCCTGAGGAAGAGCCTCGCTTAATAATGCAGATCACCAGGGGAAAGTGGGGAACAAGCAACACTTGAATAGCCCGGTTCATTGAGAGGATCAGATAGCTAAGTGGGTGCTGCATTATTTAAGCCCTCCATTTACCGCTGCACTGAGTACAGCCCTTTATCCTTTTTACTTTGAACTGCTTGGAAAGTTAAGCTCATTGTTGGCTGGCCTTGTGCGGATGATGTGGTCTCCTTGGATTTCTTCTTGCTGAGCATTAACTTCTTCCCTTTGCATTCTTTGCATGATGAAAATGGGCTCATTTAAATGGGCAGCATCTTTAATTGCTGTGGTAACCAAGGAAGGATGAATGAAAGCCATTTCTTGCTTCTCAGACTTCATTAATATCTTCTGGTGGAAAAAAAGGATACAAACAATAGAGGTTCAGTGCCACTGATGACAATGCAGTTTTCAGCTCCAGTTTTATAAAATATGTAATGGTATACAGGAGGGAAAGAAAAGTTTTAATGGTTTGAATCCTGAAGATGTGAAGGTGAATTTGAATTGATTTATAAAATACTACAGATAAATTCTGTGCTGTGATTGTTAGAATCTGATCACATGACTGAGGGGTCAGTTCAACACGCAACATGGCTGTCTAAAATAACGTCTGTGTCTTAGACATTTATTCTATATTTCCATTGCTAAATGTGGTGTACATATGGAAATAATACCAACAGGATAACAAGATCATAAAGCCACAAGCCCAAAGGGCGAGTAGCCGTTATGAGCTCATTAGGCTCGTAGATTGTATTATTTCAGGAATGCGGCACATTGGACTCTGCCATCATTTGTTTTACATAATACATTAGGGTGGCAGGAAGTTGTGCAAAGTGTGAAATTAGATCACAGTTGTGATCTTTTGCATTAAATGCATATGCAGGCTTGTGGGCATACACGTTCTGAATGTTGAGGTGTCTGTGTCATGTGTTAACATGTTAATAAAATGGCTGCTCAGCAACCCCCTACCGATGAGGTTAAATAAGAGCTACAGAGACATTCCAGTCTTTCCACTCCCCTAGTGGTGCTTACTAGGTGCTTGATGCTGCATACACCTCAGGATCTGAAGTCCATACAAGGATCCAGTGACACGCCCCTCCTCCCTTCCCCTTTCTTTTGTTCTTGCGCTGCTCAGGGTTACAAAAGGTACTGGGCAAGAGAGCAGCTATAGCTTAATAAATATGGACGCACTGCATAGAGAAAGAGTGTCTGCTAGCAAGTTGCAAGTTGGTCTTTTTATTGCAAAGAGTACAAGTGTGTACATGGTTTCCTTACAGATTTAGTTGGACAACAATTTGATAAATGTCTAAAGGATTACACAGGTTTGCTTGTTACAGAAGAGTCTGCTGTAGTATTTGATAGCGGAAAAAAACATTTCATCATAACTTTTTTTTTTTTTTTAGGAATGCATTTCTGGCAACTACCTCAATATATCCATTTTTCATGTCCTTGTATTTCACTCCTAAAAAGAGAGATGGGGTTTTACAACTTTTAAAACTCTCAGCTCTCTGGCCATGCCCGATATGAATAAATTAAATATGTTGATGTGGTGCTGTTAACCATCAGAAGTGTGTGCTAGTAGCATCCTACTAATACATTCAGAGTATAAATAGAGTATGAAAAGTCAAAATTAGGCCAGCCCGGTGGTGTGGAGTGCGGAAGCGCTGGGTGCCTTACCTCTTGCCACATCAGCGACCTGGGGTCAGGAATGGACTCAGGTTGTCGGGGAGGGGGATTAGTGTGGCACGCTGCTTGGCTTGGGTGGTGGCACATGCACCACCATGTAGGTAAGGGATCCCACATTCAGGATGCGGGGGCCATCTCTTTGGAAGCAGAGCTCTGACATTGCGTCCATTGCACGTTCGTGGGCTCAGGGAGAAAATTTGGAGCAAAACCACCCCAGGCAGCAGGATGATGACTGCCCCACCCCCGCAGGCCCCACATCGACTCCACCCCATGACATTAGATCTTTTCCGCTGGAAGAACAGGTTACCTCTTTAGCTTCCACTTAGGCTATCTGTGCCATAGGCAAACATTAATAAAGTCAAAGGTTTTGGTATTTCTCTGTGCTTGTTTTGCAGTTCCATCAACTCTGTCTCCGGACCAGCGATGGATCGGTGTGGTTCCCTGGGGCTAGTGTCGGCAGGTGTTTCTCAGAAATTCCATAAAATATGTTTGGCCCTCCAGACCTTGGGAGAGCCCTGCCCCCGCTGCCCCGTGGTGCTTAAAAGCAAGTGCTACTGGTACTGGCCATGGGACTGAGAGCAGTCGAGGTCTTCCGGGTCCCTCGACTGGCCCGACTGTGCAACAGATGTCAAGCACCCTTCGGCTTGGGGAAGGAAGGCAGGTCAGGCAGGATAAGAGTCTTTTTTTTTTTTTTTTTTTGTAAATCATTTATTTCTCACTCTGCATTGCCGGGCATCCTTCCAGAGTACCCACTCTGCTAAGTGTCTACTCCCATCCTGAACCCCCACTTGCCAGTGTCCTCCCTCGACTAACCAGGCAAGCCCAGGCCCCCGGATCACCTACTGGGGCAGGCCCTCCCTCGGTGGCCTTTTTATATAATTAGAGGGGACTACCTGGCGTCGAGTTTGGCCATGGAGTTCACTGGTGCGCTGCGTCGGCGGTGGGATGTGGACTTACCCCTTGAGTCTCCTTCATCTCTCTGCTCTGTAGAGGGTCTCTCAATCCCTTCCCTCCCCTGCCGACCCTGGCTCATTCCCGAATCCAGGTCGTCGGTGTGGTGCAAGGTGTGGCGTCCAGCGCTTCAACGCTTAGCGCCACCGAGCCGTCAGGACAAGAGTTTTTGGTTCCCCGGTTGTGCAGGCTGAATATATGGGTAAAATCCTTTATTCACAGCTGAACCTTGTATACCTACAGTATGTAATATGCTACAAAGGTCTCATTATGCGCAGCTGCATCTTGTGCAATGCTTGCTGATATTTTTATTTTTTGTTTTTGTAACTCTTTCTGTTCCCTTGCCCAAATATGCACCTGGAAGCAAGGTTCGGGTCAGTGTGCCTTTCCTGGCCACCACATTTTAAATAAATAAGTGCGAGCAGTTTGCAGGAATGGGGCACAATTAGCAGGCAAATATTTCAGTGCTCTCAGTTTTGAAGTTATTAGTGTAGAAATGGTAGTTTTGATTTTTGTAGTGGATATTGTGGAACATTTGTGTGTACTTTCATAAACCCGTTTCACTTGGATTTTTTTTTTTTTTTCATTTTCAGTTTTCCATTTCAGGGAAAAAACATTTTTGTTGCCAATCCAAAAAGTCTGAAATGAAACATTTTTTGACTTTTCCCCAAATGACCTCAGTGCTTTCTTCATATTAGTGTCGCTTGAATTCTGAGTTATGGAACAGAAATTGTTGGATTCTGACCCGATTTAGGAATTTTGGAATTGCAGTCTAAAAATCTGGTTCCAAAATTTAAGGTGAAAGCACATTCTTACGTAGGACTATAGGGTTTTGAAGTTAGACTGTTTTAATGGCCTTTTCAGAATTGGGAATAGATTCAGAATTAGAAATTCCTAAACAGTCTAGGGGGATTGGAATTGGCCAGTTGCATGCATCCCTACTTCAATATTGCTGTCCATAACAATGGACTGTTGTCAGCCATTGCAGTTCATTGGAAATGCATGTCATTTCGGGCCATTATGATGTGTTTTGAAAGACACAGTAGCCAAAGTATTGCATCATCTGAAATATTTTGTAAACTAATAACAGACAGTAAAAGAAACCTAGCAAATGTTAGTTGTACATGATTATTGTAAATCAGATCAGATAAGCTGGCCCAGTTGAGCAGAGGGCTAAGATACCTTGCGCCTTACCTGTCAGCATGCCAGCAACCCTGGGTTCAGGAAGAAACTGGAGTTGGTGGGGGGTCGGCTGGGGTGGGAGAAGATTGAGTGTCTCAAGGACTGCCATCCTCTCCTGGGAGGGGTGGCCAGTCGTCTCTGCCTTTGCCACCGGGTGTAGCCCACTGGTAGCGCAGGCTTCAGGCAGCTTGAAGGGTGGATCTGCCAGGTTTGCGTGCCTCTGTGCGCATGTCCTGATGTGATGCTGCTGTGTAAGGGATGGGAGAAAATGGAAAAGTGGGGAAGATGGGTTTCAAGATACTCTGCCTGCTGGCCTCGCCATGGAGGGGAATTCACTGGGGACTGGGCTCTGCAGGTCGGGGGAGGTGGATGTCTGTTGAGGGGAACGGGACAGGGCTGAGCACCTGCCCCAGGCAGAGAAACATAGTATGGAAAAGAAGACAGAAAATGAATTATTGTATTTCAATAATTACATGTTTTAACATGAAGATTCACTGTTACAGGTAAACCAGCGCAATGTTCCAGGAATTGACAGTGCATACCTGGCAATGGACACAGAGGAGGGGGTGGAGGTTGTGTGGAATGAAGTCCAGTTCTCAGAGCGCAAGAACTTCAAATTACAAGAGGTAAGTGCAGTCACTTTATCTAAAATCCTAAATCGCATTTAGTATCTAAATAGATCATCTTCTGTATTATTAAGTACTGTGTGGATCAGATCAGTTTTTTACAGCTGTGCATGTTGGACCCCCCTCTCCTAGAGCATAAGTTGAAACACCTTATCTGAAAAAAAAACTTAAAAAACAAAAAAATTATGTGCGAGTGTAGTGGTGCGATGTGTCACAGCACTGGTGCTTTATGGTTCCACATAGTAGTCTCTAGGTTGATGAGTAGATGGTCACCACTGTCTCCATATCTCTCCATCTGGAAGTCTGCCAACCACCTTGGACCTGGAGGACACAACCGAAAGACCACGTTTTGTCTCTAGTTTCCTATTCCTACCTTCTGCCTCGGTTGTTTTGCCTCCGGAACAACAGGTAGATCTCTCTTCAAATAGGCTCTTGAATGTACCTTGTCAGAACTCATAGGAACATTGAATTTGTTGGCAGAAAACTGCTTGGCCTACCTTATCTGCCTACATGTCTCCATTGACCCTAGCTGGGTCCGGCAGTGCTAACTGGTCTCCAGCAACCTTCCTCCCTCCCTTCTTTTTTCTAATATACGGCTATGTTTATCCCACACATGCTTGAAGACCCCCACTGTTTCCACCTCCACCACTTTACCTGGCAGTCTGTCACCCTTTCAGTAAAACAGTATTTCCTCATATCTCTCTCAGAACCTCCCAGCTTCAGCTTCATTGCATTTCCCCGATCCTGGTGCTCTTTCTCATTTGAAAAAGACTCCACTCGTGTTCCCTGTTCAACCCTGTGAGGTACTTGTAGGTCTCAGTCATGGACCCATTCGCTCTCCTCACTTCCAGGGTGTATAAGTTGAGATCACTTCGTCTCTGCTTATAGGGCTTCTTGTGCAACCCCTGTACCATTTTATTTGCCCTCCTCTGAACCGTCTCCATGCTGTGTATATCCCTTCTGAGGTGCGGCCTCCAAAACTGTACTCCGTACTCCAGGTAGGGGTCTTACCAGCGAGCAATACGTGGCAACACCATTTTCCTGCTGGAGATACCCCTCCATATGCACTTCAGCACCTCACTAGCCCTACCCATTGCTTTGTCGCCCTGCCCAAACACGTTAAGGTTGTCAGATTTGATAACCCGAGGTCCTGTTCTTGTTTTGTGACTCAGTACTCCCTCACCATCATGTACTCTGCTTCTGGGTTCCTTTACCGTAGCTGCAGGAATTTGCACTTTTTGACATTGAAACTCAACTGCCATGCTCTTGACCATTCCTTGAGTTTCCCAAGATTCCTGCATATTCTCTCCACCCTCCTGAATGTCTACCCTATTGATATTTGATAGCATCTGCAAAAAGGTATACCTTCCCTTCCAGTTCTTCTGCAGTGTCACTTAAGATATTGAGGACTGTCTCAGTTCTGAGCCTTGTGGTACCCTGTTGATCACTCTGTCTTTAGAGTGAGTGCTGTTAACAACCTCCCTCAGTCTCCTGTCAGTTAACCACTTTCTAACCCAGTTCACCACTTTGGATCCCACCCCATGGCTGCTCATTGTCTTTACTGGTCTTCTGTGCGCACAGTGTTGAATGTCTTGCTTTATAAAATGGGTAGGATAAACCAGCCAATTGGAGACTGAGCTCGCCATGCATGAAATCTGTTTTGATTGAGCTTACAGTGCATAGTGTACATTTTTTATTAGAATTTTGGCTAAAAAATTACTGTTGGTCATCTTGACTGAAATACTGGGTCCCGCTCCTTACCGCACATCCCCAACACTGAGACAGCAGTGAATGATGCAGACTTGTGCATGGACGAGGTCGGCAATTCTGGAGCGGTGTAAAAAAAAAAAAATGCTTTATACTAGTGAATAATACTGACTTGTACAATGATATTCTTTTATAAAACTGAGGGCTGATTTATGTAATTGATATTTGAAAATGTGGCAACTGCGTGCATGCGCGGAGTACTGGTTTCACTTTTCAAATATCAATTATGTAGAAATTAGCCCTCCATTTTATGAAAGAATAACATTGTAGAAGTCAATATAGTCACTACTATTAAACATTCATTTTCTTTTATACCCCTTCTGAGTCACTTACCTCGTCCATGCACAAGCCTGTGTCATTCAGCCATCTCGGCATCGGGGACGCACAGTAAGGAGCAGAACCCAGTGTTCAAACAACATGAAGTCTTGCTGTATTCTGACAATAGCAGTGAGTCCCAACCTTCAAACTGCCCCGGAGATGAAAGAGTTAACTTTCCATGCCAGGCATGGAACGCTGAGCTTGAGCTTGGTTGAGACTCTGTCTGTTGTTCTTCAAACTCAAACCTTCAGATTCTTTACTCCGCCTCACTGAACAGTCGCTTTGGAGATTTCTCCTTCTGCTCGGTTCAATTTGTCGGTTAAAGTAACGTTTTTCTCGGTTTTTGACCGAATTTAAACCGTAACCTGTTGGTTCAGTCTCTGTCTGTGGTATTCGTGAGTACTAGATAGGTTATATTGTTTTTCTATTTTGTCTGGAACTTGTAAATGGTTCATCGGTTCGGTTTGAACTGATAAAGTTGTTGTAAAATCTTTATTTGTACTTTTAGAGTGTGGTTATCGGTTCAAAAAAAAAAAAAAAAAAAGGATTTTATTACGGTTTTTTCCCCGACCATTGACACGGTCAGGAACCGATAAGTGTCTTGCTCATGGATTGCCATTAAAAGGGTAAGTTTGGTTAGGACTGGCACAATGTCTGAGAAACCCAAAAGAAAAAACTGGGCCCACTGGGTTTCAACACTGCAGTGTGTGTGGGGAAGTCTTTGCCAAGGCTGATCCCCACACCACCTATGTTTATTGTCTGGGGTTTGACCACCTCAATGCAGACTGCCAGATTTGTAAAAATTTTCCTGCAGCTACCCTAGAGAAGAGAGTTGGTAGGCTCAGGGAAAGGGAGGCCAAAAAGTCCACTGAACCGGATGGCCAACCCGGTTCGGTTCAGACCGAACCAGAAGGAATGCCCTCTGACCAGGGCGAGACTTCTTTGGGCAAAAGGAGAACCGATTCTGAGGAGTCGGTTCCGGCTAAGAGAACAAGAAAGGAAAAATCAGCTGGTGTGGACCCAAAAGTTTCTTCTCCAACCGCTGAGGAAATAGCCAAAGCGATAAAAATTGTGCAGTCTCTTTCTCCGGTTCCGACCGAACCGGCACCATCAGGAAGGCGCTCGGTTCGGCCAGTTCCACCGGTTCAAGATTATGATTTAGAGGAATATTATGAACCGGAGGAAGAGGAGTATGAGGAAAGTGAATGTGGTTTTGAAAGTCTGGATGTACCCATTGACCCGGACATCTCCTCAGACAGACCTTCAGGAGTGTCTCCTCCTAGGCTTTGAGTCCCCCTCCCATTTTATGTTTTATAAGACAGTGACTGAAACTCTTCAGCTTCCTATGGAAGAAGCTGTGGATGACCAGGAAGAGCCTGACTATGTGGAAATGATGGATATCCCAGAGTCTAGGAGGCTGTCTGTTCCCTTACATAAATCTTTTGGAAAACAGACATTTAAGATTTTAAAGACTCCTAATACTATACCTCCTGTGGATAAAAGAATGGACAAGAGGTATACTCTGTCAGGGTCAGATACGGAGTTCCTTACACAACAATGCAGCCATGTTGGGGTAGTGCAGGCTGCAGCCTGTGATAAGGCTAATATTCCCTTGGCTTCACACCCCCCCAGACAAAGACTCCAGGAGGACTGATGCCATGGCAAAGAAACAGTACATGGCAGCATCCTTGGGACTCAGGCAAGCAAATTATATGGCTTATGTAGCAAGGTATCAGAAATCTAGATGGGATACTGTTATGGATTTAGCTAAACAAGCCCCTGGCCAGCTTGCTAGTGAGCTGGAGCAGGTGGCTGCCGATGGCATTGAGGCTTCTAAGGTGCAGTTTCATGCTGCTGTGGATTTTAATGATGTTTCCTCTAGAGTCATGGCCACATCTGTAGCTTTTCGTAGGTTGGCCTGGCTCAGGTGTACTAGCTTGTCACAGGATACCCAGTCTAAGGCTATGGATTTTCCTGTGGTGGGAAATTCTCTGTTTGGGGAGCAGACAGAGAATTATATGAAGAAGATGGATGAATATAGGACTACCTATAAAGTGCCCAAGCCAAGGAGAGGCAAGCCACTCCTCAGAGGCACACCCCAGGGGTAGGGGTGGAAGGCCTTTCCACAAGCCTTTTACCAAACCCAGGCCTCCCTCTGCTTATGCTCAGAGGGGTTCTTCAGAGGCAGAGGCAGGCAGGCGCGGGCAGGCTGCCCCCACCCCCCGCCTAAAGCACCTGCCAAGCAGGCACCCTGATGGGGTGCCCAGGGCCATTCTCCTTTACCAGTAGGGGCAGGTTGGCTTACTTCAGTCAGAACTGGGTGTCTTTTAACTTCAGACAAGTGGGTTCTGGAAGTAGTAAGCCAGGGTCTGGTTCTCAGCTTCCAAAAGTTCCCAAAGATGAGAATCAGGTCTTTTCCACCTGCAAGCTCTTTAGAGACCTTTACTCTAGAAGCAGAGGTCTCAACCCTGTTAGCTCTCAGAGGCGGTGAAAGGTTCCTCCCTACACCAGGACAAGGGTCTGTACTCCAGATACTTCCTTACCCCAAAAAAGACAGGAGAATGGCGGCCCATTTTAGACCTCAGATATCTGAACAAGCATCTTTTGAAACCAAAGTTCAGAATGGTAACTCTGGCAATGATTTTACCCTCTCTAAGGCCAGGGGACTGGCTAGCTTCCCTGGACCTCAAGGATGCCTATTTTCACGTCCTAATCAGAAGCTCCCACCGAAAGTACCTCAGATTCGAACTGCTCTCAGGTCACTACCAGTTCAGAGCAATGCCCTTCGGCCTTACCTCTGCCCCAAGGGTATTCACAAAATGTCTGGCAGTAGCAGTGGCTCACTTAAGGAGGCAAAGGATTGCTGTTTTTCCCTGTCTGGACGACTGGCTCATTGTAGGCCAGTCCCCAGAACAGGTAAAATCTCACCTGCAAGTCAACCAGCAGCTTCTCACCTCCCTGGGCTTCCTGCTAAATATACCAAAGTCTGTTCTGGAACCAGTTCAGGTACTACCTTCATAGGTGCAGAATTGGACAAAATCTGGCCAGAGCTTTTCTTCCTTAGAAAGGTAAGGAACTTGGTGGCTCTGGCCTCCTCCTTCACTCTGCAGGTCTCTCGACCAGCAAGACACTTTTGCAGCTCCTGGGGCACATGGCTGCGTCCACAGCTGTAGTGCAGGGAGCAAGATTTCAGATGAGAGACATTCAGTTTCACTTGAGAGCCTATGGTCTCAGAGAAGAGACCCTTTCAAGTTGGTCCCAGTGACCCGAACCTTGATCCAGGCCTCCAGTGGTGGCAGGATCAGAGCAATTTAAGACTGGGGGTCCCTTCATTCCCCTTTCTCACACTTTGACCCTCACTACGGATGCTTCCCTCCCGGGTGGGGGAGCCCACATAGGCGATCTCTCCACTCCAGGGAGTGTGGTCCCCAGGAATCTCTGCTCCACATCAATTTGCTGGAACTTGGAGCTGTCTTTTAGCACTTCAAGCGTTTTCTGCTTCTGTCCAGAACAAAGTGGTACAAGTCAGAACAGACAATACCACAACAATGTGGTACATCAACAAACAAGGGCACTCTGTCTTCGGCCCTTGTGCACCGAGGCAATGAAGTTGTGGTCTCTGGCCTATTCCCTGAACACTTCACTCATAGCAGTTCACCTTCCAGGAAAGGACAATGTCCTAGCAGATGCTCTCAGCAAGATTTCTCAGGGCCATCACGAATGGTCTCTGGATCCTCAAGTACTGAGGGTAGTCTTTGCCAGATGGGGCACCCCTCAGATAGATCTTTTTGCAGCCCCAGACAATCACCAACTTCCACTGTTCTGTTGCAGGCCCCCAGTGTTGGGCTCAGTCCCCCGGGACGCCCTTCTCCTGGATTGGGAAGGGAAGTTTCTTTATGCTTTCCCTCCTTCCCTCTCCTATTCAAGGTGTTAGTAAAAATCAGATCCCAGCCTTGCAGGGTGATTCTGATTGCCCCAGATTGGGCCCGCAGCCCTGGTACCCTCTCCTTCTGTCCCTGACAGTCCATCTCCCCTGTGTCTCCCCAGGAATCACAACCTATTAACCTGTGCCCAGGGAGAGTTTGGTATCGAACCTCAAATCCCTCAACCTCAAGGCCTGGCTTTTGAGGAGTTAGAATTCTGCTGACCTACACCTCTCTCATGGTGTTCTTGAAATCCTAAAGGCTTCTAGGAAGCCTTCCACTAGGCTACTTATAATTCTAAGTGGAAAGGTTCTCCATTTGGTGTCTGGGAAACATATTTCTCCAGAATCTGCTGATTTGCCCATTGTGTTAGATTACATGGTCCATCTTAATTCTTTGGGCCTGAGACCAGCTACCCTGAGAGTTCATTTGGCAGCTGTCTCTGCTTTTGTTTCAGCAGGAAAGCCATCCTCTCTTTCCGCTCACCCTGTATTTTCCAAGTTTTTTAAAGGATTACTTCATACTAATCCACCTTTTCGGGATCTGGCCCCTGCCTGGGACCTTAATGTTTGCATTGCCCAGTTAATGCAACCCCCTTTTGAACCTCTGTTTTCTGCAGAGCTAAGTATCTAACTTAGAAAACTGTTTTTAGTGGCTATCACTTGCCAGACGACAAGTGAGTTGCAAGCCTTGTCAGTAGAAACTGACTTATTTCTTTCCACAGGGATAAGGTAGTCTTCAGGACCAACAGGAAGTTTTGCCTAAGGTGGTTTCAGATTTCCATCTTAACCAATCTATCTCCTCCCAGTGTTTTTCACTGAACAGTCCTCTTCTGGTGAGAGGAGATTGCACAGTTTGACTTAAGAGGGCCCTTGTTACTATATAGAAGCATACCAAGGGTCACAGGTTCAATCCCTCCAACTTTTTCTCACTTATGGTGAGGTTGGGAAAGGAAACCTGCCACTAAGAGATCAGTTGCCAGGTGGATTGTCTCTTGTATCCAATTTTGTTATCCGAAACTGGGCAGAGATCCCCTCTGGCTTGAGGGGCTCATTCTACCAGAGGTACAGCCCATCTCTAGCTGCTGCCAGAGACATCCCTATATTGGAGATATGTCAAGCTGCTACTTGGAAAGCGGTACACACTTTCACCAAGCATTACTCCTGGATGCCAGGCTGGGAGAGATGCTCGGTTTAGCACAGCTGTGCTTCAGAGCCTATTCCCTAAGTAGGTTCTGTCCCTCCTCCATGGAGGTACTGCTGTATAGTCTGCAATTGTCATAATATAGCAAAGACTTCATGTTGTTTGAAGAAAAATTACTCACCTTAGTAATGTTGTTTCTTCTAATGGAGTCTCTATATGCTCCTCCCAGCCTGCCCCTCTCAGAACTTCTACTTGGGTATGGGGTGGGCAGCCTAGTGTGGGCACTATTTTATGCCCTTTTGTATGTTTTTTCACCCCTTCTTGGGGTTTGGGGTGTGGTGTTTTTCATTTGTTCCTTATATTTCTCTCATATTGTTAAATTATACTATTAGTTCTGGTCCCCTGACTTGAGTCTTTTAGTGTTGGGACCAGCAATAGGTGATAATATTTAGGTAGCCAGTTGGCTAGTGTGAGTTACAGCTTCCACACAGACCTTAGTGAGTTTTTGCTCGTAAAGATCTGACAGTTCAGGTTTGAAATTACACAGACAGAGCTTCTCTTTAGAGCTCGTGCTCTAAGTTCCATTCATGGAATGGAGTTAACTCTTTCACCTCCGGAGCAGTTCTAATGGTGGGACAAACTGCAATTGTCATAATATAGCAAGACTCCATTAGAAGAAACAACATTACTAAGGTGAGTAATTTTTTTCTTTTACTTCTACTTTTTTTCACTTCTTAACCCTTGCATTGCTGAGGACTGATATCGGTCCCAAATCCCTATATGTTCTAATTCTGTCTGCAGCCTAAGGATTAATTCAGAGATTAGTTGCTTTAATTATGCCTTCCCTTACTTATCTCCACTGTGTCTCTACCTCTCCCTGGCAACCCCCCACCCCCGAGGCAATTTCTGAGGCAGTCTTCCCATTTCTTTTAAATCCACTGGCCTAAAGTCCAGGACCCTCCTCATCCTCATTGCCTCCTGTTCCTGTGTTTACAATAAACCACACTCTACAGTAATCACTGGTACCCATGGGACTGCCCACTGTGATGTCTGCAATGCTGTCTCTGTAAGCACCAGATCCAGCACTGCCCTGCCCCTAATAGGTTCTTTGACTATTTGCCTGAGAAGTCCTTTGTAGGGAGTCGAGGATGGCCCTGATTCTTGCAGAAACTGCCACTGGAAGACTCCATTCTACGTCTGGCAGATGGAAGTCACCAAGTAGCAGCACCTCCCCGTTACTTGCCGGTCTGATGATGGCTTCTCCAAGTGCCTTATCTGCATTGTCTCCCTGTGCCAGAGTAGGTCTGGATACCACTCCTGTATGGATAGCAGTCCTAGAGCCTGTCGGCAGGATGACCCACAGCACCTCTGCCCTTCCTTTTCCTCTGGGTGCCCCTTGTACCTCCCATGGCCTTGATTCCCTCCTTCACATATAATCAAGTGGGTCCCAGGGTGGTAGCCTGGGTAGCAAACTGGCTGCTCAACAGGACACAGAAAGTAATAGTGAATGGAACACATTCTGAAGAAAGGGGGGTTACTAGTGGAGTACCTCAGGGCTCAGTACTGGGTCCAGTCCTCTTAAACATCTTTATAGGTGACATTGCAGAGGGTCTGGAAGGAAAGGTAGCCTCTTGCAGATGACCCAAAGATCTGTACAGAGTTGATACACAAGAGGGGTAGAAAAGATGAGAAGGAACTTGGCAAGGTTGGAGGAATGGTCAGACATATGGCAACTTAGATTCAATGCAAAGAAGTGCAAAGTAATGCACCTGGAAACAAAACCCAGGAGAAGAGTACACAATAGCAGGGGAGGTACTAACAACAACAGAAATGGAAAGGGACCTGGGGGTAGTCATATCAGATGACCTAAAGGTGGGTAAGCAATGTGAAAAGTCGGTAAGGAGAGCCAGGGGGATACTGGGATGCATAGGAAGGGGCATCACAAGTAGAAAAAGGGAAGTGGTTATCCCTCTATACAGACAGTTGGTGAGACCCCATCTGGAGTACTGTGTGAAGTTTTGGAGATCTCATCTACGCAAGGACATAGACAGGATGGTAGCAGTCCAGAGGAGGGCAACTAAAATGGTGCAGGGTCTGCATCAGAAACCATATGAAGAGAGACTGAGGGAGCTTAATATGTATACCCTTGATGAAAGGAGGGACCGGGGGCATGATAGAAACGTTCAAGTACCTGAAGGGAATCAACAAAGTCCGGGAGGGTAGCATCTTTCAGAAAGAATGTGTAAGAACAAGAGGCACAATTTAAAGGGGGACAGCTCAGGGGTAATGTGAGAATTTTTTTTTTTTCACGGAGAGTGATGGATACATGGAACAGCCTTCCTGAGGAGGTCGTTGGGTCTAAAACAGTGGGGGAATTCAAACATGCATGGGACAGACACAAGGCAATTATAGTGGGGGGGGTTGCAGGAAGTAGGCTGTTGGTTAGCCAGAATCAGCGGCGTATCCAGTAGGTAGGGAAGTGGGCAGACTGGGTGGGCCAAGTGGTCCTTATCTGCTGTCAAAGTCTATGTTTCTATGTTTCCTGTCCTCCCCTGCCCTGTCTGTCCTCAATAGAGTAGCCTGACATGGCCATGTCCCAGTTGTGGTGCTTGGTGCACCACGCTCAGTTGTGGCCATCTACATCCAGGTCAGTTTCTGCCACGATGGCTTCCGTGTCTGGAATTTTGTTCCAAGACTCCAAGCACTGGTATACATGGCCCTCCACAATTGTACTTCCCCATCCCCCTGCTTTTCCCCTTCCTGCCAGTGTTGTTCCATGAAGTCCTTTTGAGCCACGTCTTCCCTTTTCACCTCGACTATTGCCTGTCTCCTTCAATCCTTTCTCTCTTAGCTGACTTATAATTCCCTTTTCCTCTGTCTTCTGTCCACCCCAGCACTCTTGCACCCCTGCCCTAGGGAAGTTTACTCCCCAGGGCCCGCCTTCCCAACTGCTCCATTATTTTGGGGGGGGGGATTTTTGGCTCCCTTGGTTTTACTGTCCCCTACTGGCCAGTTGAAATGCTCATCCAAGTAACATTTAAACCTCCCACTGAGAACTGCAGTCCCCTTCCTGGAAGGATGCAGGTTGTACTCCCTTATAGAGGCCTATATTTTCCAGGCTGGCCTCCAGCCCCAATATAGCTGAAGCCGTCCTTCATGCACCATGTCTTCAGCCAGTTGTTCAATGCTCTGATGTTGAGTACCTTTGCATCTGCGTTGCTGTTCACAGGTAGCATCTCTGCAAAAGTCGCTGTGTGTGCAGCCTGCTTGAGGCCCCTCCCCAGCTCCCTTAAAGAGCCGGTGGAACCAAAAGTAGCAGACGGGAAAATGTTACAACTGACTACTTATTAAAATGTGTAACTTTTTTTTATTTCTGAACTATTCTTCTTCATTTTGCCCATTAGAAACGTTTCTATGTGATAGTATTATGCTGGATGTGTGGAATAGCACTTTGCCTGGCAGCTGGCATAGTTAGTTCTATTGCCTCCACTAAATCATCAGTACTGTGACCTCACAGGTGACTGACCTGGCAGTTACTGAGTGACTCTTCCCAAGTAGCTGTGATGCCAGTTGATGAGGTCACAATAGAGATGATGTAGTGGGAGAAAAGAACTATGTATGTCAGCTGCCAGGCAGAGTGCATTTCCACTCATCAAACGTGTTAACATCAGGTAAAAAAAAAATTTTCTGTTTAATCGGATTGAAAAGAAAAAGTAACTCTGATAGAAAAGGTAATAGCGGACAGCTTTTAAAAATGAATATTAGTTTTAGGCAGTACACTCACTAACTCATTAAATTACCCTGCACTCTTCCTACCTTGTCCCCTGCCAGGTAATTTGTCCCCAGATGGACAGTGACATGTGGCTTACTCCCATCTCCTGCTGCCCTGGGAAGGGTATGACTAGAGTAATTGTCCTGTGAAGCTGAGTTTCCCATTTTGTCTCCACCTCCCCTTTTTGGTTTTGTTTTTCTCTCTGACCAGTCCCATACCCATTTCTGGTCCTCTGGTAACAGCAAGGCCCTATCCCCCAGTGACCTAAGTGCTATTGTTCCCCCCCCCAGGTAATTCCCCATTATTTTGGAATCCCCTCTGTTTTAGAATCTGGCAGGCAGTGGGCTTTATGAGGTGGGACAGAGTACACCAGCTACTGGCATTATTCTGACAGAGACTAGCTGTTTTTCTTCTCTGGTAGTTCTGCCTCGTACCACCCCGTGGTGTGTGGCAGAACCAGATGGGGGCCTCCCCAGCATACAGATTCCTCTGCATCTCTTAGGTGAATCTTCCAGGGCCCTACCGCAGGGGTCACTGATACTGTAAAAGCGCTGTGCTAGCCCACCTGACTGCAGACATGTTGCCATCAGCTGCGCTTCTTTTGATCTCCAGCTACCCGTTTTACAGCACTTCAGGCTTGTTTTTAGGCTGCTGGCATGTGAATGTGATGCACTGCCCACTGGACTATCGTGAGGCTGAATCTACCATATTAGTTGCATCTTAAAAGCAAAATCTGATAACATTAAAATGACACAGTCCACTAGTATTTGTTAATCAAGTGATCTAGAAGAGTTCAAGCAAGTGATAGTATTTTGTAAATTTAGTAAAAGGGAAAGAAAGCTAGGGGCATCGCCACAGTTTAGCATGCATTTTCATTGAGCTCCGTGTGCATGGCACTAATATAAGTATTTTAACTATAAAATATGGATGAAATTTCAATAAAAGCGTAGTAGGCGACACCTGGAAGTTGACGGCATTGAAGGTTGGTGATTTTCAGCATGGGGAGACCATGGAACACTGGTAAATGTTTGTGGCTGCTTATCCCTCCCACCCTCAGTGTTTTTCTTGTTATTTTAACTTGTACCTGTGTTTTGAGTTATTATATAAGTTCTGAATCCAAGCTGTATCGTTCATTGTGATGTACCTTTGCTTTCTCCTATTGTACTTTGCACGTAACAGATTACAAAACAATCTTTTGTAAAAGAGCCTGCACTCAAAGGTCTTTTCCGAATCACTAAATACATAAAATCGGAGGCGTGGAGTTTGGGCAAAAGGCCTGCTAAGCAGCCTCAGGAAAACATGTCTGATCAGCTGGCCACATGGGAATCATTTCAGCGTGTTTACGATGTTTACACCAATAGGAAAATAGATAAAAACTTGATCAGCAGACAGACAGAACGCCTGGTGGTCATTGAACAGAGGGTCGACGGCATGGCAGGCTCAGTGGAGTCTAGTAAGGTGGCGGCAATTGCTGCTTCAGTCAGGGAGCAGGGGACAGTAAAAGGGCTGACTGGAGCAACTAGTAAATTATTAGATAATAGTAATAAATAATAGATAATTAGAAAACCAAGCCAAATCAGCTAAGATTTGAGTCTTGGGCATCCCAGAGGGCACAGAAGATGAGGACTTAACTACCGTCCTTGAATGCTGGTTACTGGAGGCAGTAGGCCTTGAGTATGTCATCCCCATTATACGAGCATACCATATAATCCCACGCTGTGCCTTACCATTGAAAGAGGGACCCCGCGAGACTTCCAGTGACGTCACAGCTCCAGCAAAAGCTTGGGAGTTAAGCTCCCTCCCTGTGAAGAACTGCAAAACCTCCTAATTATTGAATTTCTATCTAAACTTCAGAAATATGCCACCTGGAGGTGTCAAACAAGACAAAGGAGACAAGAATCGCCAAAAAACAGCAGCTAGGAAGCCCGATTGCAGCGGATTGCCAGAGAACCGTCAGGTCCGTAGTCGGAACTCTTCCCTCACCAGCCATCATGGCTTGGGATACGATACTGAAGGAGCAACTGAGGTGTTGTCAGGATCACTCTTTGAAAAGCTTTTGCACGAAATTCAGGACTCTCGAATTGAAAATAAGAGAATTTCAAAATCTAAATGATAAACTAAACAAAATGGAACACTGAATAGAGGGAGCTGAACAAAGGATTGCTGATGCGGAGGGCACCGAAGAAATCTTAACTCAGGTCGTGGGTTCGCTCCTTCAACATACTCTGGCACTGCAAGGAAAATGCACTTATTTAGAGGGTAGGTCCAGAAGGGATAATCTTCGTTTGTATGGTCTTGTGGAGGGAGCTGAGATACAACAGATGTCTTTGTTTATTGAAGACTTGCTAAAGGATGTACTGGGCCTACCGCAGGACTATCAGCTTCGGGTGGAGAGAGCGCACAGGTCATTAGTCCTTAAACCCACGGATCCCACTGCTAGGCCACGCTCAGTAATAAAGTTTTCAAGTTATCGCACCAAGGAAGACATCCTAAAACGAGCATGGCAAAAGAAAGAGCTTAAATATCTGGATTCTCGACTGACCTTAGACCAGGACTTTCCACCTGAAATTCAACAGGCTAGACAGCGTTGGGTGCCATATTTCAAGATTTGTAGAGAGCAGCAACTCTGGTTTCAGACATCATATCCTGCAAGATTGAGTCTTTTGGACAGATGGCATGAAACTCTACAATAGTATAGAGGAATTAAATAAAACATTGGCTAACAAGGGTATCTCTCCTCCACATCCTGATCAGGAACATCCTAAACGGAAGCTGGTGGAGCAGTCGGAGCGGCACCTGGTTGCAGGACGGAAGAAATTCGGAACAGTGCTGGATGCGATTTGGGTGACCCTGGAGAAAGTGGCTGGGAAGAAGCCGAAGAACAAAACAGACCTGGACCCGTATCAGGAGGCATCGACAGCTTTTGGCTGATTCTCTTTGGGGAAAAGGTACTGGTGAACATCATCAGCCTGGTTTGGAGGGTGGGGGGGACCTAGCGATGTATGCTGCAATACGGAAGCTGGTCGATCAGGTATAATTAAGAACTTGAGACTGAACGGGCTGCAAAAACTGGTCCACCTGCGCTTCTGCTATTCTTGTTTGGGTTGCTAGCGTTCGATGTTGGGCCTGCCTAGCATTTCTTGTTGGTAGGCTGAGCATTGGGGAATTGTTTTCTCTTTTTTGCGTTTCCATTTTACTGGGTCTCCCGCCTCGCTTCAACCATTTGCTCCAAGCTGTTATGAAGGGAGAGGAAAGCAACTGATAATCTATGGTTGTGGCTCCCCTCAACCATACAAGGAGAGATTGCTAGTAATAAAAAACATAATATAGGGTTATTAGTGGGCTGTATTACAAAAATTCTTAATTGTCATCTTTGTTCTATGAAGAATCAAAAGGGTTTGCAACATAAACAAGTCTGGGGGGGAGGGAGGGTTCTGTGCTGTCTGGAGCCAGTTTGAAAGATGAGGAATGCTATGACGTATCAGTCCATTTTCAAGAGGTGCCATGATATCGTTACACGACCCCAGGGGAGGGCCCCATCCAATTGGGGCATTCGAAATCCTCCTCATCTCCAATTCCCGCCAAAAGGACAGGGGAAGGAGTAAAGAAACCTGAAATATCAGGTTTCCTACCTAGGAAGTTCAAATGTTGTTGTGGTTGTGTGGTTTTAATTGCTGCCCTGTTGGCAGACAGTTCTGTAATTTTCAAGGGTCTCACATTAAAAGAAGATGATGCACACTGGCTGCTGTGTGTGTGGGGGGGGGCGTGGATGGGTGGGGTTGAGGGGAACAGATCTACATAGAAACATAGAATTTGACGGCAGATAAGGACCGCTTGGCCCACCCAGTCTGCCCATTTCCCTACCTAATGGATAAGCTGCAGATCCTAGTTAACCAGCAGCCTACTTCTTCCTACCCCCCCCTAGAATTGCCTTATGACTGTCCCATGCATGCTTGAATTCCACCACTGTTTTTGACTCCACAACCTCCTCCGGAAGGCCGTTCCATGCATCCACAACCCTCTCTGTGGAAAAAATACTTCCTTAAATTACCTCTGAGGTAAACTAAGGCACTGTAATGGCTAGAGATAGGAAGTCTTGTTCATACAATGTACACAGCCTTTCCAGTCCAGTTAAATGTGCTAAAATTTTGAGTTATATGAGGAAGATGGAGGTAGATTTTAATTTTTTACAGGAGATGCACCTATCCCACAGGAGCACTCTAAGTTATGCACTATGGGTTTTGATAGTAGTGCAGCTGCCTCATATGGGAGGGGGCAGAGGAGGGGGGTAGCAATTTTGATTCTCAAGCATACTCCCTTTATAAAACAGGATGAGCTAGCGGACAAGGAGGGAAGGTACGTTTTGATGCGTGGGTCTTTTCAGGGCAAGCCACTTACATTGGCGTCGGTGTACTGTTCCCCCGGGTTCGCACTTTGCACTGTACTTGAAGTTTCTTACCACACTACAAGAATGGGCTCGTGGAGAGGTGGTATGGGGAGGAGACGTGAATCTAATCTTTAACCCCACATTGGATTCCACCACCCAGACCCTGCGAAAAGATCATGGGACAGCCGAAAGAGTAAAAAAGCTGTTGAATGAGCTAGGCTATGTAGATGTTTGGTGCCATCTTGAAGGGAAAAAGAGGGAGTACACCTTCTATTCAGCAGTGCACCAAGTGTACACTAGATTAGATTACTTCTTGGTTCCTCAGGAACTGGTGGGTCAGGTTCAGAAGGTCTCGATTGGAGAGTTTTTGCTCTCAGATCATGCTCCGATTTTTTTTTTCCAGAGCTTTCGTTTGAGAGGTGAGAAGGAATACCTTTTGGAGATTCTATCTCTACTCCCAAGACAAGGAGGTGGTGGTGGATTCAGTCACACAGACTGTAGAACAAACTTTAAAGGAGAATGACCGGCCAGAGGCCTTACCTGCCATTCTTTGGGATACCCTAAAGGCAGTCCTTAGGGGGAAATTTATTTAATGGTCAAATAGGAGAAAAAAGGAAAGGGGCCAAAAAAATTGAATTAATAACTCAGAATAAACAACTCGAAGTACAACAACAAATTAAAGTGGATAAGGAAAGGACCGGGATATTAAAAAAAACTAAAAGCAAGTCTCTCAAATATTCTTGATTATGCAATAGAACAGAATTTATTATTTTTGAGGCAGAGGTATTATGAGAGTGGACCTAGGGCCTTAAGACTTTTAGCTGGGAGACTAAGGGCCCAGCAGAGCAGGGCAACAATACAGGCAGTACTACACCCCGCCACAAGTAAAGTAGAAAAAGAAATAGGCGGTATAGCAAATTATTTTCGGTATTATTATTCTACATTATATAAATAGGGTACTCAACCATCCTGTGCCCAGATCAGGGAATTCTTGCGGGGTTTAGACCTACCCTCAATTTTTCAGGAGCAGGCTGTTCAGTTGAACAGACCGATTGGGGACGCAGAGGTGGATGCGGTAATTAGGAACTTAAAATCTTTAAAATGTCCAGGGACAGATGGTCTACCTGGGGAATTTTATAAGTTGTTTAGAGGTAATGTTGCCCCCATTTTAGGCAGACTCTTTCGTTATATACAGGGTGACAATGGGAAGATACCCCCTTCCTGGTCGGTCACATAATTTCTGTGATCCCCAAGCTGGGCAAAGACCCTTTACTATGCTCTTCATACCGTCCTATTTCAATTTTAAATATTGATTACAAACTCTTGGCTTTGGCCATGACTAGGAGGCTTCAGATATTGATCCCTCAGATAATTAATCAGGATCAGACTGGCTTTATTCTGGGGCGTCAGGCCCAGGACAACCTTGGAAAGACTGTTCACATAATTGATTATCTAAATAACACTAAAAGGACTGCTCTTTTGGTTAGTGTTGATGCTGAAAAAGCATTTGACAAAGTGTCATGGAGGTTTTTGGAGGAATCCTTGGCCTGTTTTGGATTGGGGAAGTCTTTTCAAACTTTGATTTCAAGAATTTATAACACACAAACAGCCTATATCAGGGTGAATGGTCACCATGCACCAAGGTTTCGGTTGGAAAGGGGGACCAGACGGGGATGTCCACTGTCCCCCCTTCTATTTGCATTATATATTGAGCCTCTGGCGCAGTGTATAAGAAGGGATGAGGAGATTAAGGGGGTTCAGATGGCCGGTCGTCAGCTTAAGATTTCTCTATATGCCGACGACGTGCTTTTGTATATGGAGAGCCTGGAGAGTTCCCTGAGAAAGGTAATGGAAAGATTGGCACAGTTTTCCGAACTGGCTGGCTATTCTTTGAATACTTCCAAGACAGAAGTTCTAAAGTTTGGCTACAACCCTTCTACGGAATTGAGAGACCTATCCTATGAGATGGGATTTGGTACAAATGAGGTAATCTGGGGATAAATATAAGTAACTCCTCTTCGCAATTTTATCACTTGAACTATGTACCAATGGTACAACAATTAAGGAGAGATCTCAATAAATGGAATGTATTGGCACTCTCGCTACATAGTCGAATACAAGCAGTAAAAATGAACGCTCTTCCCCTGATTTCTATATCTTTTCCAGGGTACTCCATGTGTGGTCTGTAGGAAAGACTTGGGGACTTGGAAGGGAATGCTTCTGAAATTTATTTGGGCAAACAAAAGGCCTAGAGTAAGGAAACCGACCCTGTTTTTACCCAAAGAACAGGGTGGGCTTGGGGTACCACGGCTTGAGGGTTATTGGGTGGCTTCCCAGATGAGAATAGGTCTGTTCTGGGGGCACTCTATGTACAAGGCCACTTGGAAGGAAATTGAGATGGGAAGTTGCCCATCCCCGGCCCGTTGTCAGCGATATTGTTTGACAATAGATCAATCTGGAACTTTAGGAAGATTCTCTCCACAACTCGCACTACTTTAGTGGGGTGGAGATGGGGGACACTGAGGGAGATGAGGCACAGGGGATACTGGAGATATGGTTGGTGGGCTTTTGACCCTACTTTTGACCTGGCTTTATGGGACAAATGGTTCCTGGTAAGAGCTCACGAAGGGCTGCAGGCACCTTGGCAACTATTGGGGGAGGGAGGATTGTTGTCTTTTGAGGCGGACCAGAGGTATTTCCGTCTTTCCCCAGCGGATAGAATGTGATATATACAAATTTGTAGCTTCATCAATAAAAAAAAATTAAACAGGAACAGTGTTCAGGGCTATGGGGGGTTATAGAGCAGACAGTTAAACAAATTTGGAATTTGGAGAAAGCACAAGGTGCTATATCCCAGTTGTATAAGAGAAGTCTGCAGCAGATCACTTCAAATCTGCAGTATGTTAAACATGCCTGGGAGCAAGAGTTGACACATTATCATATCAGATGGGGAATGGGTAAAGGGTTGGAGTAGTATTTGGAGGGTGTCCTTTTCCCTTCCTGGAGGGAATTTTTATGGAAAATTTGGATTAGATATTTTAGAGTACCATTGGTAGTCTCCAAGCAACAAATAGGTGCATCCTTTGGCTGTTGGAGAAACTGTAGAGAAGGTATTGCCACGCATGCACATATATTTTGGACATGCCCAAGTATTTCAGACTTTTGGACTGAAGTGGTTGCTTCTCTGAAGCAGGTATTTCAGCTCCAAAATCAACCTGGACCAGAATTTTTGGTTCTGGGGGGAGAGCTGGGGAGATCTGGGGGCGGGAAGCTATATATCTTTGGCAAATCCTGCTTGCAGCAGCTTTCAAAACAATAACCAGAAGATGGTTACAACCAACTACTCCAATAAAGTGGGATTGGTTAGAAGCGGTGGCACAGATTCGACAACTAGAGGAACTAACATTTAGATTACAGCAGAGATCCCCGGCCTACCTGAACCGATGGACTAGATGGACAGACTGGTTGGGACAAGAGGACTGAGTTTGTGCCCCCACTTCTCCCCATGGTGACCTCCCTTGACCTCTGCCCCACAAAATAATATCACATAATAAAAAAATGGGTTATGGGGCACCCCCCCCCCCCGAGTTTGGCAGTGCTGAGAGCTGGACTCTGGGGGGGGGAGGTCCCAGGTGTTCTGCATAAATTAAAGAATGATGGTGACCCAGCCATAGTCAGTGTGCAGATTCTGTACTTCTTATATAAGGGAATCATTTTCTTAATAGCTATATAACTTTAATATACCTAGAGGTTTCAGGATAGGAGCAAATAACAGGACTTTGAGACCCTGATTTTTATTCCACTCTTAAATTTGAATTTTGTTCGTTTTTTTACTATAAAACTGTAGTTCTCCCAATGTGAGTTAAAAGTTGTTTTAAGGTCTCTAGTACCTATAGAAAAATCTGGAATACTTAGAGTTCAATGGAGTGTTTTGGACAGAGAGACCTTCTAGATCGTTTTCATCTATATGAATATTAGAATAATGATAGAATAAGTACATTTTAAATTTAAGCTGTTATTTCTACATGCTTTGCATAATGTCATATAATTCTGACACTTCTGCAAGATGTAATTTGTTGGATTGACATGGAACCAATAAAGAAGTATTAAAAAAAAAAAAAAAGAGGGAGTCCGCACTGTTCTAGTAACCACCACCACCTCAATAATAGCGCTCCTTCGATCTGTAATATGTGTTAATATGTCCCCCAGAGCCACTCGTTGCTGAAAATGAGTGGTTTCACATGCCTTCAGCCGAGCGAGAACAGCAAAGCTGAGCTGTTCTGGCTCAAGCTGAAGGCAAATGAAACCACTTGTTTTCAGCAGTGAACGGCGACTGGGGGCATATTAATATATTATTGATTGAGAGCGATCAGTAATATATTTAAAAAAAAAAAAAAATTGTTCCCAGAACGTGCCTGTATCCAGGGCATCTGCGTGTGAGACGTTCTTCACAGAATAAGAGTGCCTCATGCGCAGGGGGAAGGAGCGCTCCGATTAGTCGGAAATGCTCCCTCAACCTATAGTGAGAGACCAAATTCTTTATGCTTCACAGGAACAGTCACTGGTGGTCATGTTCTGAGAGGACAAAATTCTGTTTATTTTTTTTCCCCCTGACTATTCCTGTGCCACTAGACTTTGATGGAGAGCATACGAGGGGGTCACGGCTAAATTAAAAGTAGTAGAAATTATATTGTGTTTCTGTTTCCCAAAGACAAAATGTGCAGTTTTTCAGATCCAACGGCTGCTGTGAAATTTGCTGCTAAACTCCAAAAGTAAAACTTAAATGTGACTCGGGGAGGCTCAGCCAGAGGGAGAAGGTGCTCATTTGACTACAACTATGCAGCTCAGTTCTAACTTGAACATTTATTGACTATTGCCGTTTTGGTGAGTTGGACACTAAGGACTCTGAACTTTGGGGCATGACGGCACAAGTCGTGGGTGCTCTGAATCAAGTACAATTCGAATATTTACTTTATACCCATGTGCATTGTGTGGGTGACTCCGGTACTGCATTCGATTGTGAGTTGTACACCCCACTTCCTCTTATAGTTTGCTGGCTGAGTGATGGCTTGGTAACCCGTTATCTCACTTTAGTGAGCAGGTAGTATATTTGTGCTCTGACAGTATGGTTTGCATGCATGGTAAGTTGACGTAAGATGCCAACAACCTATATCTGTAGAGAGCCCCCACATGTATGATGCGAGATGGTGAAGCCCTCGTCTTAACCGTGGAATCCTGGGATACTGGCTCAGCTGGGCAGACTCCTCTCTACTGTTCGCTCCATTTTATATACTCTGATTGATTTTAACCGCCCGATCATAGCTTCCCTTATGTAAGATTTAAAATGAATCCTTTTCCAACAGTTATATTTTTCAACATTTGTTCATTTAGATATGGTATGACAAGCTGGGGTTTTAGGTCATTCTAATTAACTGATAGAACTCCTGAGTTTTAATGTTTAGGGCTGCTCATATGAGAGGCTTAAAGAAATGCTAATTACACAGTGCATTTTATTCATACAGGACAGGAATTGCTTAGTAGCCAAGGGGCATGAACACTGTTGTGAATTTTATAACAAATCCTGTATTCCTAAAGGGCATTAACTGCATTACAGAGACCGATCTGATACTTTATTGGTGTATTTTGTGTATTCCCTCTGTGTATAGCAATACGAAATGTGATAACAGTCCTGTATTTTCTGTGTGAATTTATTACTGTCATACTACTATTTTTGGTAGCAGTTACACATTTTGCCAAGGAAATAAAATTAAAAAGAAAGTTTAAAGGGGGAAAGAGAGCTATACTTTGGTAGGCTGCTCGGTAGCTGGTATTTAACTTCATGAATATTAGACACATTTTTTTATAGCATTGTATCTGGTACTGGATAGGCTTTTCTTCTGATGAAATGTGTTATGGCGAGGAGGAAAATTGTTTCCGCTTGGTAGTCTCTGGGTTTACGAGTAGACTGGTTTCCATCATTTCCATATCTCTCCATCTCGAAACCAGACAAGCAGCTTATCTGCCATAAATCTTTGACCTAGAGGACACGCCCATCCTCCCACTGTTTCAGTCAGTCATTCTTGAGGAGACTGTCTGATCATCTTCAGGGGTATCTCTGTCATCAGGTCATACCTCTGGATCTTAGCCATCGGGCAGTAGAATCCCATGGAAGCTTTTCTACAGCAGTCTACTAGGGGCTGCCCATGCCGATATCCGGCTCGGACATCACTCACTCTGTAAAGCATGAGTGGCCTCGCTCCCTCCTCTGTTCTTTCCTGCCGTGGACCATTCGTGCACGGACTCCGCGGAATCTTCTTCACTCAGTTCGACTGCCAGTCTTTCTCACCTTTTATTTTTGTTTGTCATCTAATCACTTTTATTTAAAAGTGATTCCTTTCTTATTTGTATGTTGAACTACTCTGGCATTTTTCCCCTCACTGTCACTGCAGAAAGAAGCTCTCGTCCACCGATTTTCACCGGTGAACACCAGCTCTGCATCTGCGGTCTTGGGCCTAGCCATAATGTCCTTGTCTGCAAGTTCTGCCAGAAATTCAACCTCCCCACCCAGTGCCGATGAAGGAAAGCCCTGTAGAAGTTCCTCATGGAGCAGCAGTAGCCAGTGGAGAGCAGGGATCTTCTGTGGGTCCTGCCCAGTCACCGGCATCTTCCATGGGCTCACAGGCTGTCAAGGCCCCCGGACAAATTCCCAGGAAAGCACTTTCGATGGGATAAGGAATGGCATAAGGACTGCTGTCCCAGTCTGCGATCCTGGTCCCAGCTGGATTCTTCCTCCTCCTCCTCCTGTTGGTATTGCACCGTCAACCGCTTCAGCATTGGCGCCTCACCCCATGCAGGCCTCTGCTGCTTCCAGGCCTCCCACGTTGGATTCCTTTCTTGCCCATTATAGGGCTGTGGAAGGTCCGTCGGCCCCTGCCCTGTTATTGACCTCTTGAGCCTCGAGGTCCATCGGTGCCGGGCCCTACCCACTGTCTCATCAGTTGGCAGTTCATCATCCGACTAGGTTCTCGTGCCTTATCTGACGCCAGTGTAGACAACAGTTCCTTTACCTGTCGTCTACCTCAATACCATTCTTTTTGTATTTTATTTTTTATTGCATTTCATACAAAGCACAGAGTACAATGCAATAAGCCTAGTAAACAGATGAGTACAAACGTGTCATAACATTGTTTGAAATAAACATTTCTATAGGATACAGCAGCACCTGCCCATAGATGTTACTATCACAGGGGCGCGTCATCTCTTATCCATCATAACGCTCTCGGTTCAAAGACACCTATGGCTGCTCATTGCGGTGGACACCCTGTTCGAAACAAAAAAAGTGTCCCACATAAGTTCCAACCAGACTAGCTGGTACAGTATCCAAAGGTTCCTGGAAAAAAAATGCAATCATTAATACATCAAAAGCGTGTCAGAGTCCAAAGAAATAACATTTAGAGATGCAGCGAAATTCAGTTTCGCTCTCAATTCCAGCGAAATTGGGAATTTCGCATCATGAAATATTTTCAAATTTTGTGTATTTGCGGGTGTGAAATGCAGAATTTCACCTGTGAATGGCGGAATTTCACCCGTGAGTGGCGAAATTCTGTGTTTTGCAGGAGGAATTTTGCAAAATATTTAGTGGAGTAAAATTTGTGGATTTCGCCCCTCTCTAGTATCATTCATGTAACCAGTATAAGGGACTCCCCTCGATAATAAACAATTACAGTAATGGTCATATGGTAACACAGCTTTAAAGAGAACAGCAGTTTGATTAAACAGTCGCATAAGCAATTTAAACACTGGTTATAATCCAAACAACCATCCCAAACTGAATTGCCTTGCAAGTCGAAGCAGAAAACAATACAAGTTTATAACGAAGTCTGCAAAATTAGTTAGCAAAACATAGACTAACATAGTATTTATCTAAACTGCGACTCTGGTACTGAATATATTAAAATGAGTAGTGCACTGAGTATGATGAGTAGTGTGTACTGAATACAATAAAATGAGTAGTTGTTAAAGAAAAGGTGGTGTGTCCTCTGCTCCAAAAAAAAAAAGGGGGGGGGAAGGGCTCATTTTAAGTCATGCTAACATGACGCTGTGGCACCATCCAGACTCAGCGTACCCAAACAAGAAACAAACTGTAAATAAATGGAATAAAATTCCCTATACCGCCATCAAGAGCCCCAACCCACCATCCACAGAGCACAACCCGAACCCACTGTGAAGAAAAGAACATCCCATGAACCTTACAGAACAACTTATTATATCTGACAGGAATTGCCAGACAATCCTAGTATAACACACAAGGTATAAGGAAACACAGTTGGGAAATTGCAGAGTCCGTTAAAATGTTTAAGTCCAACTTTCATCCTATGGAGTCACTGTCTGAGTCTTCAAGTTCCTGCTGGGAGCCGAATTCCTGTCTGATCTTGTTCACTAGTTTACCTGTATCACTTGGGTTGGAGAAAAGAAACGTCTTGCCTTCATGCTGGATTTTAAGATGAGCAGGAAGCAGCACGGTGCATACCCCATCGAACCCCTTTCTCCGGTGGTGGGTACTAGACTGAGATCGGGGGAAAATGCGGACATCCGAACTAAGCCATTTTAGCCCTCCTTGTTGCGTCACTGCCAATAACACTCTGTCCCTGTTCTCGCTGCACCCCAGTACAGCCAGAACAGTTTGCACGTAGTCCTCTTGGTCAGGCCTTGTCCTTGGGTTGATGCGATATACCCTTAGTCTGCCGCCGACAAGATAGCTTGTCCTAAAAACCTATGCGTTCTAAATCTTCCGGCAGCCTAAGGGTTAATAGTGATAGGATGCTGCAATTGCAGCACCTCTGAAAACCAAGTATACAAAAGGGTCTGCAGGTTTGATCCCTCTGCCTGCTCTAGTAAGTCTAAAATTCTGATATTTGCAGAGCAGTCGAAGTTTTCTAAATGCTCTAGCCTGGCTTGTAGCACACTATTTTCTTTTACCAGTCCCGTTGCAGTAACCAGTGCCTTCTCAGTGGTCTCGTTCGTCAACATGGTCTCTTTCTGAGCAGATTCAGCTTTCTTTTCAGTAAGGACTGTTCGCTGAGTAAAGTCCTTCATTTTTTGATTCAGCTTTTGAATAGCTGCCAGCAAGGAACTAAGTCTGTTTGCTAGAGGCAGTAGAAGTCGTAGGCAGCAACTCGTTCAACCTCGTGGGCAGGCTGCTAGTTTGCTTGGCAGCCCCAGGAGTGTTCTTTGACTTCTTAGTTGGCAGAAATGCAAAAAAAGATGAAAATCTTCGGAATAATGTAGGAGTGCCAAACAAGTTGAAAAGGATAGCAGACTGGCAACAATTTGTGATATTTAAAGGCAATGTAAGTTTATCAAAAATGGAGTGCTGTAAATTCGCCTTGGATCCACTAGACAGCCAAGCCACGCCCCCCTCAATACCATTCTAACTTCTTACCCAGCAGCTAGTGCCATTATCTGGGCTGTCATCACCCGTACGTTGTCTGCTGTTTGTGTCTACACCTGATAGGCCTGCACCCCCTATAGAGTCTTTGGTGCAGCATTCTTTGGTCCCTGCTCCAGAGCAGACCGTTGAACTGGAGTACCATCCTGATCTTTATCCTCCTGAGGAAGAGGAGGATGAGGAAGAGATTGATGTGGAAACCTCTGAACAGGTCCACTGTTGACTCAGGGTGAGGCATCTGTAAAGTACACCCCAGGTCTCCCCCGGGACCCATCCTTTTTCAGTATCATTAATTTAATTTATTTATTGAAAATGTTTCACCTGGAAAGGCACACTGAGCAAAAGATGCTCGTCTCACGGTGCGACGGGGGTGTACAAGGGATGAGGGTATACATACAACAATCAATAGGTTGAACTTGGAGTAGAGCAATACAAAAAATTGTTGCATAATTGAGTGAGATTAATTACAAACTTGTTACATAAGGAGACAGTACATACATGTGCCTTAAGGAGGGTGGCATACATATTTGAATACACCTCTAGAACTATACGTGATTACATAAGTGCCTGTAGCAGAGATTGGATTGAAGCATGAAGCACCAAGTTGGCAGAGAGAAATGGAAGTCTGAGATTGGGGCCAGGGAGAGGTGACAGGACTGTATAGTAAACACTGGGGTATATAGGGGGTTGACTTAGGGAAGGTGTTGGGGGGGAATAAGAAGGGAGATGGCAGAAGTGAATGAGACAGTACTTGCATTGGTTGTTTAGGGCAATGTATAAGCCAGTCAGTTTGGCGAAGGCAGAGCCACTGGTCAGGCGCATAAGGAGGGGGGGATCAAGGAGGGGAGCAGAGAATCAAACAGCTCTCCTCCCCAGTGGGTTTCCAAACAGAGGAGAGGTGGAAACTAGTCTCCACCTAAACTTATTCCTGCTGTGGTGCCAGCCTTAAATGAATGCAGCCATGTGAGCTACATCAGGCGCCTCAAGGGTTTCCCTACTATGTGTCCCAGCCTGAGACTGACTCTGGTCATTAAAGCTGCTTATGACAGGAGCAAGTCCCCTAAGCACCTTAGTTCCCTGCCCTCCGATCGGGAGTCTAGAAGGTTTGAACTTTGGGGCAAAAGGACTTTCGCCTCCACCACCCTTGGCCTTCGGATTGCTAGTTATTTTGCTCATCTTAAAGTACCAAAATACCTTTTGGAGGAAGGGCAAAGCGGCTGCTCAGACCCTTCCTGAGTGAGGGTTCTCACAAGCAGGAGCTTCTTAAGGTACTCTAGGCCTCGGAGGATGTTAACAAACACTTCCTCAGAGCCACCTATGATATGGCTGACACTACAGCCATGGCAGCTGCCTCTGGCATTTTCCTCAGACGGCACTCCTGGCTACGGGTCTCTGGCTTTGCCAGTGATGTTCAACAAAAGATCTTGAATGCCTCTTTCATGGGTCTCAAACTTTTTGGTCCAGATGTGCAGGACATTCTTAACGAGCTGCAAACTTCTGGTAGGGTAATTTGGTCTGTCCACTCCTTGTATCATACCCAGCCCTGGAGGGCCTGCTCCCTTTTCCTCTGCCCCCTTGGCCAAGCAATCCAAAGGCAGGAGCACAGCCCCAGTCACTGGTTCGCCGTCTGCCTGACTCCTTGCTGGACCACCCTCCTCCTTCTCCAAGCCATGAGATGGTGGTCGAAGGCTGGTTCTCCATTCATTTGTCTGAGTGGAGAACCATCACAACAGATGCTTGGATCCTGCAGTTAATCGAACAAGGCAGTGCTCTTGAGCTTCTAGAGCAGCCTCCAGATGTTTCCCTAGTCCTCCTGTTTTACACTCCAGACCACACAGAGTTCACCACCTTGCTTTGCAAACAGGCCACAGAACCAGTGCCCAGGCGGCAAAGGAACAAAGGATTCTACTTCAGGTTCTTTCTGGTTCCCAAGAGAACAGGGGACTTGAGGCCCATCCTAGCTCTCAAGGAGCTGAACCTTTTTTATCGGTACAGAAAGTTCCAAATGGATGTGTTACATGGCCTTCTTCCTCTGCTCAATCAGGGTGACTGGCTCTGCTCTCTTGATATCGGGATGCCAGCAACCCTGCCAGGATTAGACACGCTGTAATGTGCTGCCTGCTTCTCGGCACCCCAGTCTCCACCAGGGCCACTCCGGACGTCCCAGTGCCTCTCTTCCCCAGGACAGGAGAGCAGCCGCTGGGCACTCGATCCGATCCCTCCCCTGCCAACCCCCGGCACTCAAGCTCGCTCCCGGACTCATGTCGCCAGCATGGTGCAAGGTGTGGCATCCAGCGCCTCAACCCTCAGCGCCACAGGGCTGGCTGACCCTTTCTTGACGGCCGTGGGCTGCCCCCTGCAGGTCGTCTGTGCCTCACATATTGGACCTGGATCTGGAAGAGGTCGACATAAAGGAGTACCACCCTGACCTTATTCTTTCTGATGAAGATGAGGACGTTCCTCTCACCTCAGACAGATCCACTCCTTCCTCAATTAACGAGGGTTCTGTCAAACATGCTCATAGGTCTCCTCCAAAGAACCCAACCTTTTTCAATATCATTAAGCAATTCTCCTCAGCCTTACAGTTCCATACTGAGGAGGAGGAGGATGCCACTAGAAAGGATTTGGTGGATTTCTTAGAGATTCGAGATTCTCCTCCCAAGACCATTCCTCCTATTTTGCCTGCTTAACTGAATGCTACTGCTGCAGCCTGACACAGACCTGACGTGCCAGCTATACCCCATCAGGAGTGCCCAGTTGCATCAGTCTTGACTGAGGATGAGGCAAACTACCGGGGGGGGGGGGCACAGTACCTCTGGCTGAGATCCCTAGAGGCTGGGACTTCGGAAAAGGGTCTTTGCCAGAAATGCAGTGATGCCTCCTGGAAGGGAGCAGGACAGGGGGCACCACAAGAGTGTCCGCACTAAAATAGCCTGGTGCGCGTCAAATGCTCTGGATTGTACTGACTGGGTGGGGTGACATGGAGGTCCTCCATTATCCTCACAAGGAAACGCTGATGCTCTGTGAGATCAGCAGCAGGGGAGATGTGGACAGAGGGCTCCTCTCTCCCTGAAGAGGGGGATGAGGAAGCGGAGGACCTCTGAGATCCATGGATTGGCTGCTCGGTGATGGTGAAACACCTGTCTGTCCATGGCCCTGACATATGAAGGGGAGTGGGCAGCCATTGCTCCCAGGAGAGAGAGGTCCCCTAGGACCAAGAATGCCTGGGAGCGCAGGAGAAGGTGACAGAGGAGTGGGGACCAGGCCAACGACAGAAGGTGACAGTCCTCTGTCTGGGCAACAGAGAGCACCAGTGGCCCCAAGGGTAGAAGGGGCTCCGGAAAACCGTACAACCGACAGCTGATCAACCATACTGCCTAGGCTGTGCCCTGATGATCCCCCAACCCCACCCCCATGAGGAAACTGGGACCGAGGAACTCCAAAAGGACGGTCCCTACCCTTCAAAGACCAGGGTCCTCTCGAGGAGACAGTGAGAGAAGGATGGGGGGGGCACACTACGACTCCTTCCTGAACCCGGGTGGGTCCCAGAAAAGGTCTGCACATCGAACACTGACCCCTCAGTCTGAAAGAGCCCTCCTCCCTGCACAGACAAGCCTAGGCAGTTGACAACCCTGGCCAGTCCCCGAACCGACCACTCAGGGAGTAGCACACTCCCCTCCTGTGGGTGCTCCATTCAGCCCTAAAGTTGGTGATCTAGGCACACCACCTGAGGGGGTACCACAACTAAGGGGGCAGAAAACCCTCCGAGCCCAGGCTGCAGAGCAATAGTGGCCTGCACCACTGCCTGCTGATCAGCACCCCTGACCCTGGACACTGAGGCAACTGCCTGACCCTCCGAGGGGGGCTGGCTCCGATCAGCTGAGGAAACTACCAGGGTGTCCACATGGGCCGCCAACTCCAGAGTCGGACAGCCTGTCCAAATCAGACTCCGACTCCAAGGAAGTAGAGGCCGAAGTCCGATGCCAGACAGTACGCGGATGCCCGCTGCCATCCCGACCGAAGGGGATACCAGTCCGGGTGTCTGCACCAGAGCCGTCGCCAATGTCTCGAGCTGCACCGCGAACAGTACCCGAAGAAGACACGGTGCCGAGAGCGGTAACAGAAGCGGAATCTATGTCTGCCACAGTGCCAGAGTCAGGGGCGACACCAGCGACGCCACCGAAAGCTCCCTTGGCATTTTGAGGACGACACCCTCCACTGTTCTGTTTCCTCGCTCAGTGGCACAAGCGGCACCAGAGCTAGACATGCCACCGTCCCCAGCCTCGTCGCTGTGCACGGCACTGAGGCGAAGTGGTCAAGAGCGGTGCCGCCAGAACCTCCCCACGGTGCGTCCAGCATCATCTGTGCGTGAATGGTGTCGACAGCGGAGAAGGTTCGCACATCAGACCCGGCGCCGACCATGGCGCCATCAGGGCGGCGGCACTGCAGATAGCCGTGGCTTCAAAGGAACAACGCCTGGGCCGGCGTCAAGGACAGTGCCGACCCAGGCTTCCTAGCCTGAGAAGCGACACGTGGAGCCTTCGTCTCTGAAGGGGTGACTGTCAGAGTGGTGCCTCCCCAGAGGGGACGGACTGGGCCTCCTGCACAACGGAAGGGGCTTCTTCAATGGCGAGGCTACTAGGAGCAGAAGCCCTCCTCCTCCACCACGGTCTGTATAGAACCGGGAGGGGACCCAGAGGAAAGGCCGAAAGACCGCAGCTTGGCCAGAGTGCATGCCTCGTCCCCTGAAAGTCGGCAGAGCTCGTCCAACTTTTCACGCGCATTGCTCAGTGACACGATGGTCCATTGAGAAGCAGGCGTCGCACGAATTCACATGGTAAGAGTGGGCCAAGACACGCATGAAACAGCGGTCGCTGGTCGGTGACTGAGTACTAACGACGCATGAGCACCGTCGCATAGGGGGCCACCCCGTCTTCAACGATTTCTGGCCCCCGACTGAGACATGATCCACAGCAAAACAAGCTAAACAAAAGACTTGACGTCGCTGACAAATAAAGAAACAGTCTTACCACAGCGCCGTAGAGTGGTGGCGAAAACTGAACTGGCAGAAAGAATTACGCGGCATCGGAGAGTCTTTCGGCGTTGATACGGTAGTAGAAACACTGGGCCTCTTGACAGTAGCTCCTCACGAGGTCGACTCTGATTGGGAGATGAAGAACTGGCGAAGAGCAGGGTGACGACACCCTAGCAGCCAAACCCGCGTACGCGGTTCATTGGGCTGGAGGATGACGACGCATCGACCGCCCATCAAAAAAAAAAAAAAAAAAGCTCCCACGGGGTCGTGATCTCCGGCCACATTACCCAAAGATGATGAATGGTAGATTCACACACAGATCTGATCTGTCGTTTTGTCCTTCAAGCTCCCTACCATTCCCATCACTGCATACTGTACGAGTCCCTAGGATGCTCCCTCTACAAGGTCATTTTGATTATGCAATGGGTAGCCTGGTGGAAAACGCACTCTGTAACCAACACCTGTCCCCCTACTCATCCCTCCTGACTGATAGTGGTCGCTAGGAACCTTGGAGCATCCTCAGCCCCCCCCCCCACTAGAAGTACCCTGCATCACCACAGCCATAGGAAATTGAGCTCTCTCAATTTCAGCACCCTCCCTATGAAACATGCTCCCACTATCCGTCCGCTCGTCCCCCACGCACCAAGCTTTTAAGCTAAACTGTGTGCAGTTCTGGAGACCCAATCTCCGCAAAGACATAGACAGGATGGAAGCTGTCCAGAGGAGGGCAACTAAAATGATGCAGGGTCTGCACCGGAAGACATATGAAGAGAGATGAAAGGAGCTTAATATGTATAGCCTCGAGGAAAGGAGGGAGAGGGGGGCATGATAGAAACGTTCAAGTACCCCAAGGGAATCAACAAAGTCCAAGAGGGTAGCATCTTTCAAAAAAAGAGGTGTGCAAGAACCAGAGGGCACAATTTGAAGCTAGAGGGGGGGCGGCTCAGAGGTAATTTAAGGAAGTATTTTTTCACAGAGAGGGTTGTGGATGCATGGAACTGCCTTCCGGAGGAGTTGTGGAAGTCAAAATCAGTGGTGGAATTCAAGCATGCATGGGACAGTCATAAGGCCATTCTAGGGGTGGGGTAGGAAGAAGTAGGCTGCTGGTTAACTAGGATCTGCAGCTTATCCAGTAGGTGAGAAATGGGCAGACTGGGTGGGCCAGCCGGTTCTTATCTGCCGTCAAATTCTATATTATGTTTCTATGTAAACTTGAAAACCTGGCTGCCACATCTACCAAACTGTCACGTACAAAGAGCGTAAGTCCTACAAACTGCCCATGCTCTAACATGTAGGTATCATTTACAGCCTCTCCTTTGCCTGCCCCTCCTTTCTCACCTCTGCCTTTTCCCCTCCTCAAACCCTCCCCCACACCCCTAACCTACCGCTGACCCTCCTTGATCCTCTATTGTATTTCCCAAATGAACAAAGAAAATGTTGCTTTTCTGAAACTGCACAGTTATTGTTGCTGCACCTGTTGGACCATGTAATTGTACACTGCTATTGTAAGAACTTTTGCACTCTCATTAGTGCTCATCTTCGCTTATGTACACTGTCGTAGTATTGTCTAGATTACCCACTATATATTTTCTTTCCTCACCACCGCATGTTGGGGTGTGCATTCACTGTGCCCTATATGTACTATTGTTTCTGTGTTTGCCACCTTGTGGCCTGGATCGTGATTGAAAACGGTCCTCTGGAACAGTGCAGCTACCCAGTTACCAAAGACATACATACATACATGAATAAAGGAGTGCCTACAGAGACAAATGCCGGTGGCAGCAGCCCTTGCAGTAGTGTCCGAAATATCAGAGGGCCCACAGAAGGCGCTTGCTAACATCTTCAGCGGTCTGCAAGCATTTGAGAATCTCCCACTTCTTTGTACCTTCTGGGAAGTCCTGGGCAGCGGCCTTGCCCCTTTTCCAGTTGGTATTCTGGTTCTTTACCATATGGGACAGGTAACTGGAAATCCTCAGCCCAAGGGTGGAGGAGGCATAAACCCTCCTGCTCCAAAGATTAGTTCTGCGAGACTGTCTGGGGGAATTGAGCTAAGGTGCTTGGACACCTTAGATCCATCATGAGCTGCCTTTATAACCATTGAGTCTGTCTCAGGCTGGGCAGCATACTGAGGAAACCCCTAGGGGGCATGGTAAAGCTCGTCTGTTGTCCAGGCTAGGTCAACTCCTAGCCTCTATGCTTGATTCGGAGGTAACCAGACAAGCCATTGCACTCTCTGCATGTGGACTGGCGCTAGCAAGGCACCAACCAAGCGAGGGCATCTTACGATGCCAGTGAGGTAGCTTCCAGGGTCATAGGGACAGCGATCTGCACAAGGCAGACGGCATGGCTGCGTCTTTCCCGGTCATCACCCTTGGCCTGGCGTAGGGTGATTTCCTCTGTGTACCGGAGAATCCATCTTTTCTCCCATAGGGTGAGGTGGCATCCATCAGGGTAACCTCCTGCCCCCTCCGGGGGGTCCCCGTCTCACTGTCCCCAGTCTCGAGGCCTTTCCAGACCCATGAAGGTTCTCCCTCCAGTGCGTCACCCACTGAGAGCTAAGGGACTCAATCCTTTGGGGTCTAGGGCCCCCTTCGGGGGGGGGGGCTCGGTACTCACCCAAAGGTGATGAATGGTGAAGATTGATGCAGATAAGATAAGAAAATTAGGTACCTACTATAATTCCTGATCTTTCTGTGCATCTTCACCATTCATCACAATCCCACCCACCATCCCCATGGGGCCTCAGTCTCTGGGTCCGCCTCCCTCTGTGTGCTCCCCCCCTCCCCCTTTCCTTTCCGATGGTCGGGAGCGAGGTGACCTTGGGCACACTTGGGATTTTGACTTCCTGACAAGCGGGGAGAAGGGATCGGGGGAGGGGGCGCTTCTCAATGCTTCAGCTCCACCCCTTTGGGGTGGGAGTTTGGTGGTTGCCCTTGCTTTCTTTCTCTCTCTCTTCCTTTCTTTCTTTCTTTCTTTCTTTCTTTCTCTCTTCCTCTATCCTACTCTGTTCTTGTCCTTAGGGTCTCATCCCTCAAATTAATTTAAGAAACTTTTGTTTCTTATCTCCATATATTGGTTTCAGTGGGAGTACAGCCCTGTATCTTGTCTTTTCTTCCAAAATAGCCTCTTGTCCTTAAGTCGGAGTTAATTGCCAGTGATTCTGTGCCTTGAATTCTGACAGTGCAGCCTTCTGGGCTACTCCTTTGCAGTTCCTATACAATCTGGAGGCAGGTCAGAGGTTCAGGGTATGTCCTTCCTCTCTCTATTTCTAATTTTTCCCTTCCTCCCTTTTCCTTCTACTTCCAGAGATTGGGGCCCCTTCCCAATCCTGTTAGATTTCTAACTCTCCTTCTGTCCTCTCCGTCGTTTATTTCTCCTTTTAGTATGTATATCTTTTCCTTTGTCTGTCCCTTGGACTTCCTTGTCCCTCCCTCCAACCCTTTCTTACTCTCAGGTGACTCAGAACTGGCAGGAGGAGGATGGAGTACACCTAGTAACCCAGCAGTGCAATGTACAGTGGAGCTCTTGAGGTGGCACGTGTGTCTACTTCCACCCATCCAAAAAGCTCCCGCGGGGTCGTGACCTCCGGCCACATCACTCAAAGGTGATGAAAGGTAAAGATGCACAGAAAGATCAGGAATTACGGCAGGTAGGTAATTTTCATTGACCTGTAGTATCTAACCGTGAGTATAGGGTGGAGGATATGTGGGAGTAGACAGAGGAGCAATAGTCAAGGAGAGGTAGTAGGTTTTTACGTGTGATGGTACGGCATACTTCATCAGATAATGTATTTGCCAGTTTGCAGTGCCTAACTTCTGGTGGTTCCTCCGAACAATATTGTTGACATGTTCAAAGAAAGGAAGGGAAGGGTCAGGGGTAACACAAGTGCTTGAAAGATAGGGTGTTTTCAAGGGGAGGGCCTGCTAGGGGTGAGTACATGGAGGGAGGAGTTGGTTTTGGTGGCTTTGGTAAGGAAGGGTTTTGAGCCAGAGAGCATGGATTTAGTCTTTTTTTTTCATTGACTATGAGCTTTTTGGAAAGGAACCATTGTTGAGCGGAGCCGTAGTTCCGTGTGAGGGAGGGAGGTGGAGATGGATTCAATTGATTTGTCGCTATGGTAGATGACTAGATTGTTGGCATAGAGAAGTACTTTACAGCCAAAGCTATCCCTGGGGAGTTTATTAATGAACATGGAAAATAGCAGGGGCCCGAGTATGGAATCCAGTGTGTACAGGAAGAGGAGCAGAGGATGCTTTACCAATGATAACAGACTGAGATCTGTTTGATAGATAGCGGTGGAACCAAGCAGCAGCTCCAGGGGAGCAGCCAAAAGAAGCAGGCTTGAGTGGAGGAGGTCGTGGTGGTCAACAAGGTCAAATGATTTTGACAGAGCAACGAAGCCAGCACCTGTGGGTTTGTCTTGGCTAAAGGTCTCTGGCTTCGCTGCTGATGTTCAGCAGAAGGTGTGTAATGCCCCCTTAAACAGCTCTAAGCTTTTTGGCCCAGATGTCCAGGACATCATTAATGACCTGCGGGCATCTGGCAGGGCTATTGCATCTGTCCGCTCCCTCTGCCATATTCAACTGAAGAGCATACATCACCCTCACTTTTGTAAGGCATCCAACAGGCCAGGATCAGCCTCTCGACCCCAAGGCAAAAACAGAGCCTCTGTCTTCTTGCCTGCCCCCTTCAATGCTGGAGCCATGGCCAAGCGTCCCAGAGGTGATGGACCAGCCCTAGCGACTGGATTTGCCTCCTCTTGACTCCTTGGCAGACCCCCCCCCCCCCTTTTCCAATCCTTTTTCCACCAAGAGGTGGTGGTCGGAGGTCGGTTCTCCCTCCTTCTCAGTTAATGGAGAATATAACTTTCGATGCCTGGTTTCTTCAAATTATAGAAAAGGGTCACACTCTGGAGCTTATCAAGCAACCCCCAGAGACTCCTCCTCTACCTTCAACCCCCTAGCCCACCTGTCTCTTCTCCGGGAGGAGATGCAGTTCCTTCTGCGTAAGCAGGCCATTGAACCAGTGCCCAGGTGCCCAAGAAACGAGGGGTTTTATTCCTTTCCTTCTGGTCCCCAAAAAGACAAGAGATATGAAGCTCTTCTTAGACCTAAAGGACCTCCATCTGTATGTCCAGTACAAAAAGTTCCGAATGGTAATCTTGCCAGGTCTGATGTCCCTTCTCAAGCAAGGTGACTGGCTGTGTTCTCTGGACATGCAGGATGCGTACCTGCACATCTCTGCGATCTTACCCAAATTAATCTTCACCATTCATTACTAATGGGTCCAACTGGAGGTCGGGACCCTGCACGGTGTGGGGGGGACATGGTCTCTTAAAAAAAGAAAAAAAAAGTTGTGTGGGTGGGGACGATTTCGGGATGGTGCCGCCCTCGAGGCCAGCATACTATGTGGCACTCGCGGGTTGGCCAACGCCGACTCCTCCCAGCCCTCAGTTCTGTTTTTTCCACCATCAAGAAAGGATCTTGCGCGGGAATCTCTGCAAGCAACTGCATCACTGTCTAGGCCTCAGTTTCTGCGGTGTCATGAGTACCAGTGCTGTTTTTGTGCCAGAGGGTTTTCTTGTTTATTTCGGTGCTGGGTGTACCCTTTTATTTTATTTGTTTTCAAGCTGGTATGTCGAAGTCAGGACGTCATTCTAAGTCGAAGCGGTCTGGAGTTGCTCCAATGCATCGGTGCCCATGTGGGCAACTCCGTTACGATCATAGACCCCCACAATCTTTTTTTCTTGCCTTGGTCCCCGCCATCCGATGGATGAGTGTGACGCCTGTTTTTCTGTGGACTTCCGTACCTTGGTGGTTCAAGTGGTGCCCTGGGGTAGGGAACCCCTGACTTTGGGCAAGCGTCAGCGGACCGTGGACACAAAGCGAGAACTGGGCTCACCTAAGGCCCCGTTCTGTGTGACCCAGCGGGCAGGGACCTCCTCTGCTGCTCTTGTTGGGGCACATGGTTCCATGAGAGGTTGGTGGGGAGGTAGTCTTCCTCAGAGGCGACTGGTCACCCCTTGCAGTCCTCCTCCTCCTTGGAGCATCGGATGACCCCCAAGGTGGAGTCAGAGCTGTACCCGGGGTCCTCTCGAAACCACGCTCCTCACCGGCTTCGGCCCTTGGCGCCATCTCTGGGGCAGAGGAGTGGTATGGCTAGTGTGTCCGAGCTTTCCCCCGATGCCCCTCGGGGCGCTGGGGGGTGCAGGGTTTCGGGTGTGGCCAGGTTGGAAGTGGCTCTTGTCTCCTCCCGTCTCGGGAGATGGTGATGGGAGCAACCTCAATTGGGCCTCTGGCTCTTCGGACTCTGCTTGGACGTCTCCGGGGCCTCTGGAGTTCTTGGCGCTGACTTCCCATCCGGAGGGCAGTGCTGTTGGCGTTGTCGCTGTCCTGGACCTTTCCAGAACCTTCTCTGGTTCTTTGGTTCCAGAGTGTGGTGACGCCATGTCCGGGCACGATGCCAGGGTCAGAGCTGGGTCAGTGCCGCCTCTTGACAGCGCCGAGGTCGGCGTAGACTCTTCCTCAGCTACTACTGGGCTGTCCCCCTCTCTTGGCTCTACCTTGTTGGTCGATTCTGGTCTTTCAGCGACCGGGGTCCAGACAATGAGCAGGAACTTTAGGAGATCCTGTAACCTCTTGAGGGTGGGGTGGGTTCTCTTTCCCTTGTGGGGGCAAGCCCAGATTCCTCCACTGGGTCGCCTAAGAGGGATAGATTTTCATCGCAGGAGAAGGGGGCTGGTGGACTGGTCTGTAAGCGACTACCTGCCCATCCTAGGGCTGCTGGGGGTCGGTGAGGACTGTCCAGTTAGGTGTCTCTCCCGGGAGGGAGTTCTGCAGTGGGTGAGGGCAGGAGTCTCCCGAGTGGCACTGCATGGCTCCGGCCTCACCTTCCCAGGGGATCATCCCCAAGGGCATTTCAGGTTTTCCCAGTTATTCCCCTAATCTGGGTACATCTGGACAAACCCAGTGCTTTGGCAAAGGTACTCCTTGGTCTATCCAGGCTATCCCTCCTCCTCTATTTCTGCCTCCCCTACCCCCTTTTCCAGGGTTTCTTACTCCTAAAGGCCCCCTTTTTTGGGAACAATTCAGGGTGGTGGCGGCACTGTTTCCCTGTTACTTCAGGGCAGTTTCTGAGGTCATTTTCAGACCGCCCACTTCAGCGCCGCGTAGCTCTGAATCGGACTCCCCCCTCTTCTCCGGCTTCCTCAGTGCAGGAGGAGGACGCTTCACGCTATTTTTCCACTGTGGGGGACTATTCATCCTACTAGCGTTTCCTGTTGGACATGATGAGGGAGCTCCATATCTCCCACCCTGTTGGATGGAACCTCGACCGTGCAACGCTGTCATCCCTAGGGAGTACAGCGTGGACACTTTAGTTGTCCCTCCTTGGCCAGGTCCATTACAGAGGCATCACACGCTGTCTGGTTTCGACCCTCTGCCCCTTGGGACTGTTTGCACAGATACTGCGCAGCAGTGGGGTCTCTGGGTGCCATTCCTCAGCCTCCTTCTGGCCTAGGGTTCCTGGACTCCTCTGGGTGTCAACGCCTTAGTCGAGATCACCCCCCCCCGACTCTGACTCAGCCAAGTTCGATCGATGAGGGAGGAAGGTGTTTTTTTTCAGCATGTCTCCTTTTGCAAATATTGGCTCATCAGGCGCACCAGGTGGCCTATACTAGGCTTATCTATTCCTAGCTAGGCCAGTCCTTGCAGTGCTGCCTGATGGTGAGGGGAACCAGGCAAGCTATTCACCTAACTGCTCAAGGCCTGGATCTTGCAAGAAATCTCTCTAGGGCTGTCTGTGATGCTAACGAGGTGGCTTCCGGGCTGGTAGAATACTTGGTATGCATTAGGTGGGCTGCGTGAATGTGCCTATTCAGGTTGTCACCGCTGGCGTGGCGTAGGGTAGGGTGGCGTAGGGCCACCTTTCCGGGGGCCCCACTTCTTTTCCCACAGGGCATAGCCGGTTCTTCAGGGGAACCCTCCACCTCCCGGGAGCGTTCGCCAGCCCTGTCAAGCACTTGGGCCTAACCGTGCCCAGGTCGGCCCCCTCCTTCTGTGTAATTTTCTCCCCAACGGGAGGCTGGGGGAATATCTTTCCCCCAGGGTTCGATTTCTTGGTACTCAGACCCATTAGTAATGAATGATGAAGATTAATTTGGGTAAGATATAGAAATTACGTACTTACCGTAATTGTGATCTTCCCAGATATCTTCACCATTCATTACGCCCACCCTGTAATCAGACATTGGGCGGCCCAGCTCCCTTTTTTCCCTCCCCTTCCCGTCGTCCTGGCTGGAAGGGATTGGGACATCTGGGCTCGGTCCTGGGCGAACCTGGTGTCAGTCTGGATACTTCCATCACTGGTGGTCGGCGAGGTTGCTTCACTTTTATGTGATACCTCTAGGGTTGACTCCCTTAAGGGCTTTACCAGTTGAGCAGTCCTCCAGTGCTTAGGATCTGCTTCCTAGAGTGATCCTCTTCAGGTACTTAATTATTATTATTATTCTGGCAAATTTTAGGAGAATGTACACTCAGACTAGGAGGGAAGGTATGAATGAAAACAGAAGGTAAGGAATAAGTGTGTCAATATGAGAGATGAGATTCTCTCTCTGTATGTGTGTATATATATATATATATAAAAAATTCTCCCAGTATGGTCAGATCCCCAGGCCTATGGCTCTTCCACCCCTACAACCCCGTTCCCTTTTCATCCAGTTTGGATGCTTGAGTCCTAGTTTAATCCTTTTCCACTTTTCAAATCTAGTTCTGCAGGCTGTGGGGCTGGGGAGTGTTTGGGAGAGCTGAGCCAGTTTCTCTTCCTCCATCTGTCTTCCTTTCTTTTCTTCTGTCTTAGTTGTTTTTACCTTGCCCAAGGCTGCCCAGTTTTCTAGTCATCCCTGTCTGTCCTCCTTAGTTTTCCTTCTGACCGAACCCTAGTTAATCTCAGGATTTGTTATTTTTTTCTTTACCCTTACGTATCTTTCGGGCACAGGCCCTTTACCCCCCCCCCTTTTTCCTTACCTGGCGGACAGAACTGAGGGCTGGGAGGAGTCAGCGTCAGTTACTTGCCAACCCGCGAGCGTCATGTAGATGCTGGCCTTGAGGGTGGCACCGTCCCGACGTCGTCTCCACTCGCACTAAATTTTTTTTGAAGTCCATGCTCTTTTTTTATTTCCATGCAGGGTCCTGACCTCCAGTAGGATCCATTAGTAATGAATGGTGAAGATGTTTGGGAAGATCATAATTATGGTAAGTACGTCATTTCTGTTTCCCTTCTCACAAGAGGCTCCTCCAGTTTCTTTTCCAGGATATGCATTATGAGTTCTAAGTGCTGCCCTTTGGCTTGTCGTCCTGCGCTGTGGATCTTTACCAAGTACTTTCCAGCAGTAGCTGTGGCCCTCAGAAAGGAGGAAATGTACGTTTTCCCTTATCTGGACAATTGGCTCCTAAAGGCCCTGTCCAGGGAACAGCTCCTGAGAACCCTAGAGAAAAGTCTACAGTAGTTACTCTGCCTGGGCATCACTGTCAACCTGCCCAAGTCTGTCCTGGTCCCATCCCAAAGGCTGCAATACATAGGGGCGGTTCTTGACTTGGAGCAAGGGAAGGCCTTTCTGGCTCAAAACTGGGTGGAGTGCCTTATTGTACAGGCTCAGGAGATGGCCCAGAGCCGTTATATTTCAGCCAGGTGTACTTGTGGCTGTTGGGACTGATGGCGGCTATCATCCCCACCATTCCCCTGGCCAGGCTCCACATGCGCATCCTCCAGTGGACCGTCGAGGTGCAGTGGGACCAGCGAATGGACGAATTAGATCAGTTAGTGCTGGTCTCTTCCCCAGTCCGTAAAGTGCTCCAGTGGTGGATGGACCCCAGAAACCTGTCGAAAGGGGTTCCATTCCAGATTTCCTCTCCTCAGCAAATTCTTACCACAGATGTCTCCCGTTTGATCTGGGGGACTCACCTGGGTTGTTTTCAAACTTGGGGTCTTGGTCCCTAGTTGAAATCTCCCTGCATAGCGATGTCTTGGAGATGCAGGTGGCTCAGTATGCCATGCAGGCCTTTCAGAACCATCTTCTTCCAGGCCAGTTGCTGATCCAGTCAGACAACCTGAGTGTTGTGTACATCAGCGTGGGGAGACTCACATTCGTACCTTCTGTTCAGGGAGGCCATGAGTGTAGTATTGGGCACTGGACCATGGCATGACTCTCTCAGCAGTCCACGTCCCAGGAGCAAGGGTGAAACTGACACTAGCCAAATGTTGGTAGATTTTTTTTTTTACTTTTAAATTTGATTTACAATAAACATACAGTGATGCTTTCGGAGACAGTACATAAGGATTAAAATTAATATATCAGTTGAGGGCACCATCCCTCTTAATACACATGGGTTAAAAATGATCCCACTGTTTCAATAAGATACGTCTTTGGGAGGGATTCAGTAAATACAATCTAACCCAAGGAAAAAAAATATAAACAGATTCATAGCTGTTGAAATTAGCCCATGAGCTGCATGATATGAAAGCATACAGTATAACATTAGAAATACGATCTGTTTCCTTTTTAAAGGAAGTGAGGAAATCATGCATATCTTCTTTTTTAGGTGCCATACTGGTATCTTTTAAGAAAAAGCCTAAAACACCGCATTTTTATAGCTATGTATCGAGTAACATGGCAGAGAACATTATACATTTGTGAACAATCCTAGAGGGGCAAAATTGGGACTACAAAACCTTCGACCCCAACCCCAGATAGTTATCTATAGAATATTAGATGATTCAAACTGTAAACTGAGAAAAGAAAAACACTGTAAACATTTTAAACACTTTGGTGTCGGTCCTCAGCAGAACGCTCCCTACATGCAGAAAAGAATTGGACAGGAACCCATAGAGCTCACCATTCCACTTAAGCTTTGAGCTAATGTTCAGTTTTAACTAACACTAGAGATTTAGCTGCAGGATTGGTTTATAGAGAGTCAAACCTGAAACCCGGCCCTGTGAAGCAAAAGTCAAGTCTCCCCCATGCTCTGCGTCTTCCAGGTCTGACTGATCCAATGTCTCTCCTTCGTGACGGCAGAGCATTTCGCTGGGCCCATTTCAAGGCCTCTGTCGGTTCTGAGAAAATAAACACCTTCCTATTTTGGAGAATCTGTAGGCATGCAGGGAAAAGCATATTATGAGAGATGTCTGCCTCTCGCTGGATAGCTCGGACCCCATCGAACCTCTTCTTCTTCTGCCTGGCGGCATAGCGCAGGTCGAGATAGAGCCGGACCTGCACACTGTCTTGGAAACCATGTTTGTTTCTGTTGTGCAAGTGCCAGAATTAAATCTCTTGAGCCAACTCCGTCCAGAACTGCGACTATGGTTCTTGGGACCTCTGGATTGACTGGTCGGCCCCTCAAAGCCACCCGATAGGCCTTTTGGATGGTATTGTGACAAGTCAGTGAAGGCTTGCCCCAATTGTTCCAGCCACTTATATAAAAATAATCCCAGATGATTTCCCTCACTGTGTTTGGGCATGCCCACGATTCTTAGGTTTGCAGCACGGGCCTGGTTCTCCAGGGCTTCAAGCTGGCATCGAAGATGCATGTTTTCTTTGACCAGCGTGACAGAAGTACCTAGGGCTGCCTGTGAACATTTACGGGTCTCTGTTGCTATGGATTTTATAGATACCACCTCTGTTTCCAAAGTACTGACACCGTTTGTCAAAGAATCAAATTTTTCTGTAAGTCCAGGCACCGTTGCTATAAAACGGTTGATTTTAATACATGCATTCTGTAGGGTTTCCTCCCCTACAGCAGTGCCCTCAGGAATGGGACGGCCTTGGGCAGACCTTGTGATGGGGTCTGGAAGCGTTTTTGCTTTTTGCTCCTTCTTGCTGTGTCCTATTTTTCTTCGGATTGCCCATTTTAGTTCATCTGTTCCGATTGAGAAATGTAGTGATTTAATCTGCTTAAGTTCCCAGTAAAATAAGTAAATTAAGCTTACTATAGCTTTGATATAGGGAGATTTGGTTCTAATCCACCATTTTGCTTGGGCTCAACAGCAACCCCCGGTAGAATTATTTATTTATTTATTTTTTAAATGGGCTAGCAAGACTTTCTTCTTAGCAGCCCTGCAGGCTTGTACTGGAGAAGGTGACATTTCAGTAAGTAAACCAGCTGGGCTAGTAGATTTTGCCAGTCATTAGCCCTGCTGGCTAGTGACTGCAGAACTTAATTTTGACCCCTGAGGAGTGCTGCACACTCTGGCGGACAGCCTCAGCCGAACGCAGTCCAGCATGCACAAGTGGGAGCATCTCCCGTCGCAGAAGATTAGTTTGTCAGATGGGGTCATCCAGAGTTGGACCTTTTTGCATCCCCACTCAACAGAAAACTATCTAGTTTTCATTTGCTTGGTCCAGGGCTTGGAGTTTTCTGGCGAGACGCAATGTCCCTCTCCTGGAGCTGGAAGTTCCTTTACGCCTTCCCTCTATTTCCTCTGATTCAGAGGGTGCTCATCAAACTGCAGATGGCGGATGCCACCATGATTCCGGTAGCTCCATTCTGGTCTCACCAGATATGGTTATCTCTGTTACAGCAGCTGGCGGGGGAGCCTCCGATCCCTCTCCCTCTCCCTCTCTGCAGAAATCTGATGACCCAGTATCAAGGGACCCTGGTCCATCCCAACCTCAGGTCCCTCTGTCTGCACTCTTGGCTCCTGAGGACGTAGTCAGCATCAGATTTGGGGTTTCTAATAGAGTGGCAGATGTCCTAGTGGCCGGCAGAAAGCCCTCCACCCAACACACTTATGCCACTGGGTGGAAGCGGTTTGCCAAGCATAATCTTTGCCCTGTCACCTGTCTGGTGAACCTGATCCTTGACTGCCTGATCACTCTGTTTGACTCCGTGGGTGACCATACCGTAGCTCAGCTGGATGTTTCCTGCATCTGAATCCTCCAGTCAGTTTCCCTTTTCCGGCTTGGAATTTTAATTTTGTTTTGGGAAGTTGACCCTGTCTCCTTTTGAGCTAGCAGCAACTTGTGAGCTACGCTTTCTTTCCTGGAAAGTGCTATTTTTGGTTGCTATTACTTCTGTTGGAAGAATGTCAGAGCTTCTGACCCTCTGGTGCAAGGAGCCTTATTTCACAAAGACTGGGTGTCTTGGCGCATAAATCCTAAGTTTCTTCCTAAGGTGGTCTCTGAGTTCACACTGAATCAATCTGTCCACCTTCCTGTGTTTTCCAGTGCGTGACAATCCAGGGGAAGCACTGCTCCATACGTTAAATGTGTACAGAACTTTGAAATATTACCTGCTCTGAACCAAGGAATGTAGACAGTCAATGCAGTTTGTTTGTTCGCCCCAGGTTGAGAGGGTGTTCAGGTTTCTAAACAATGTTTGTCCAAATGGTTGGCTAAATGCATTGTGTTCTGCTAGAACAAGTACGGCAAAGAATTGCCCGAAGCGGTCAAAGCTCATTCTACAAGAGGCATGGCTACCTCTGTGGCTTGTTTCCCAGGGGTATCCATTGCTGACATTTATGTGGCTGCCATCTGGAGTACTGTCCATACTTTTACCAAGCATTACAGTCTGGACGTTGCCTCTAGAGCCTGTGCAGGATTTGGCAGGGCTGTGCTGCAGGGCCTCCCGTGTTAAACTTAAGGTTGGCCTTCCTCCCAGACTGTTTGCACCCGTAACTGCTTGGGACTCGTTCCTACGGTGTGACCTGATGTTTGGGATACCCCCGAGGAAGATAGAACAGTTATGCAAGAACTTATCACAGCAGATCTTTGAGGGGATCTCAGTTATCAGGTTGTCTTCCCTTCCACCATCCCCCTTTTGGGGGGTTCTTTACTGGAACTGGCTGTCTGGTGTATCCAGCCTTTCTTATAGGCCTAGGCACCTCTCTCTCCCTCTCCTCGGTCCCCCATGGCTACAGCTATGCTCCCTTTGTCTCTGGGGGGAAGAACTGAGGAAGGAACGGGGCCGCTCACACTTTTGTAGGGTTGGTGACGTTGTTACATGATGTGGGCGGCCCCAGTTGTATTGCCGAAAATCTTCCATGTGGATCCTGCTTCACTGATGGCGAAGTTTCTACAGTGTGACCTGATGACTGAGATCCCCTCGAAGATCTACTGTTACGGTAAGTTCTTGCATAACTGTTCTTTTCTGCTTGTATGAACTGCTTTCTCCCTTCTGTTACTACCTTACCATCTTCCGGTACTCCCTTAAACAGGTACTTTCGCTTAAGTGAACTGGTGGAGTTCCCTGAATTCTTGCTGTTGCTTGCAGATGCCTGTGATGCCACTTCTGTTCCACTCCGGCTCTGTTCCACTGACACTCTGGGACATGAATGCAAATGGGACACGTTAGGATGGTCCTTTTTATCCTTTCTTTGGGACCTAGTATAGGAGGGACTTCCTGCTGGATTCCACTTGGTCCGTGCTCCTCATGCGACCCTACTCTGCATTTCTGGGTCCCTGACCTGACACTGCTGTCCTCTGGAAGAAAACAACAAAAAGCCCCCAGCAGGTTAGATTGGTATTAGTTCACCAAAGGATGCCATAGGCTTCCTTACATGTGCTTTATTCCCCACCCGATTACCTCTTTAGTTTACCTCCTTCCTGATTCCTGTACTGTACTTCCAGCACTTGGTTTTAACAAACAAAATGTGTGCCAAAGCAAAGGGTATTTTCTTTATTTTTTTTTAATTTTGTTTATTTATTCGTTTTCAAAGTGCAAATACTTAAGTAATTTTATCACTTGGTTTAGAGCATAGCAATAGGTAATAGTAGTACAATGATAGTATATAGTGTCCATCGTCCTGTGTTACAGATGGTAGGAGACTAGTGAGAATATTTTAGGAAGGAATGTCTGGTAGTATAGCTGATGCAGCATGCCCATAGAGAAAAGCGGTAAGAGTCTGTTAAATGGTCATCCAGTTGTCAAGCACCCACTAGTGCCAACCAGTGGCATTTTATCTTCCATGCTGAGCTGAAATTAGGTGGTTAGATCTGAAAAAATTCTGGGATGTGCTAAGAGGATATCCTGTAGAAGGAAAGAAAGAAAAACCCTGTCCCCTTTACCAGACTGATAGCTATTTGCTGTTGAACTGTTGCACTAGAAATAAACATCTAAGACGAGATGGTGGAGGCAGAGACAGTGGTGGGGTTCAAGAGGGGGTGGGACAGGTACAGGGGAAGGGTTCTGGAAGCAAAATCCAATGCAGCAAGAATATCCGGAACTGGGAAGGGAGAAGCCAGAGAAGGCGAGGGGGACAGCAAGGTCAGCACCCAGGTTGGGGACTGACCAAACGAGCAGACACGAAAGACCGTTAGGCCTATTCTGCTGGTATGTTAGTATGAGATTGGTCATAAGTAAACATCTGCCTGGTAAATGGTTAACAAATTATGTAGTCCAGTAAATACACCAGACGCTACTATCAGCAATTCTCTCTCTTTTTGTTACCATCAACCGTGAATTAATACCTGAACTAAATCACAATTAGACTTGGTAAATCTCAGATTATTTGTAGCAGTAGGCCGAACACAATAAAAATGATATGCCAAATTGGGCAACTTTAATTTTACTGCTATGTGCCATGGCCAGGATTGTGTAGTGCATATATCACTATTCACCATGACATGGCGTCTGCCATCTTGGGTCCAAGTGGCTCTCCTCCAATACCTGAGACTGTCCCAGTGAGAGACTCCACTAATAATAGTAGACAAAAAATTAAACATATAACATGATCTGGCCCTGGCATCAGTTCTCCATTGGAGACATGTACCCATTTAATTGTTGTACACAGAAACCCATATTCACCCATTATAAGCAGATCATGTGCATTAGATGTTACTCAGCATTACATGTAAAGGCATATCAATAAGAGTTTGAACAGTGTAACAGTCATCGTCACCTGAGTCCACGGAGGCCAGTGGCTTTTGGGCAGAGTCTTTTTTTTATTAGTTCACATCTGTTACCAGCCTCATATGGGTCAGAGTACTTGCTTAGTGGATACATGGGCATGCAGGCTGCTGCAAGGCATGTGAAATGCTAAGAGTATGAAGGCTGACCTGGACAGCATCAAATCCCTTTCAGTGCTGTCGATTCACAAAGCTGAGATCCGAGAAAAGAAAGGAGGGAGTACCATCTTTCAACTTCTTTGTGCCCTTTATCTTCGCTGTTAGGAGCACTTTGTCCTGCCTTTCGGGACCGCTGATATTCACTGTGATTGTGCGATATTGATTGCCGTGTTGCCTTTTCCATGGGGTGAATCTGTATGCCTTCTAAAGGAGACCTTGTAGTTCCAGCCTCAGATGCGTTGCAAGTCAGTCAACCACAGATGCGTGCAGGTCTGATCCTTCTGTCTCCTCAGGCACCCTCAGTACATGGATATTATTCACCTGGGCACCATTCTTCTCCAGATGCTGCAAGCAAAGAGTCAGGAGCTTGTTTTCAGTAATAACACCCGCTGCCACAGATTTATTTGCAGATTCGTTTCTGATTTTGTGCCCATGGTAGGAAGCTCTGTTTTAGACTCCACAGCGGTAAAATTGTTGTTCAGATTGTCTACTTTCCTGTCCACGTTTCTAATAGCATTTAGTAGGGCAACATTTGAAGGTTTAGACTGCTTGGCTTCCACCTAGCTTGCTTCCCCACCATGTGCTTGATCTTGTTGCTGGAGTCTGGTGGCGCAAATTGCTTAGGATTGACCATTCTGCTTGATAGAAAACGCCACACCACAAATGCTGAGACTCTCCAAAGGGCTAGAGTAAACTAGATCAAGTTTTCAATGTTATATTTTTAGACGATTTTTCTCTTGTTTTGCCGGAGCACTTGTAAAGCATGTCTGATTGTGTGGACTGCTGGCTACGTCCCCCCAGTTTTATTTTTATAATAGGTTTCCTTAGATGTGTTTTATTTCCCAACCAATTTCCTCTTCAGTTTGCCTTCCTTCCAGTTACTGTACTATACTCCTGGTGCATAGTTTTAACAAAGAGAAAATGAACCAAAGACCTCCAACCTTGGTGTACTGTCCCCTGAACTCCCTCCTCAGCTATAACTCCTTACTCAATTTCCTGATCAGCTCTGGTACTGCAAGCAATTCTATATTTTTTAAATCTAATTCCCCTTCTGATCACTGCTCTCCAAGGTTGGTCTGGACCTTGCAGTCAGTGTTTTCTACTCCCCAAGCTCCTCTCCTGGTCACTGCCCTGCTCATTAACTCGGCACTAGCAGGAATGAAGAGGAAATGCTGTTTAAGTGAGAGTGATGGACAAGGTTCCAGACGGCCTGGAGCACTGACATTGGTTTCCTTCCCAGCGCTGCAGCCAGTGCTGAAATCATTGGACTAGGGCATAAGACTGCAGAGGAACACTGATCTTTGATGTTTCTTCCTTTAGCAGCTATGTAGCGAAGTCCTGATCTTTTTGCTTGCCAGTTCACTCAGTTGCACACTTCTTGGACCAGTTCAGTGCAGAGCAGCATTTACATAACCTGGACTGGCCTGTCAGTGATTTGTTGCCCCCTTTTTTTTTTTTTTTTTTTGTTGTCTACTTTTCCAGTTGCAAATTATAAAGCCACTAGAGGGCAACAACATGTATAGATTGCAATCCTCTACCCACTGCTCTCCCCTAAAACTTCTAGTCCTGGGTCATTTATACCTAAAGCAAATTATCAACATCCTAACATTCAGTGGTGTGATCTGAATCTGTAAGCCTGTACAAAGCCTCTACTACCCTACCCAGAATGTTTTCCACCTCCCTCCTATTTACACCCTTCCTGGTTCTTACCCTCTATACCTATTGCCACTTCTCTCTCCCCTTCCAGATGCCTCCTTCATTCTGTCAGTCACCCCCACAGCTCCCCTTGTAAGCAGACTCCACTTTCCCTACTGCCCTTCAGCATCTGTTTTCCCCTTCCTTGTCACTTTGCCTTTCTTTGTTTCTTTATCTCCTTCTCTCCACCCCTCTTCCCCTTCCTCACGTATGTCCTACTCCGTTTACAAAAGTTCTAAACTTCACTATTTCATCCTTGCTTTCCTTCTCCTTTCATCAGGGAACATCCACCCCAGCCCTGGCCCTGTTTCTTCTCCTACCCTGGCTCCTTACCAAAATAACATGTCTCCAAACTACAACCCTCCCTAACGGGTTGAAGCTCCTCCACCTGAACATCTGCAGCCTGCTACCTAAAATTGACCTCCTGCAAACTCTTACGATTTCACACACCCCTGACATCCTAATTATTACCGAGACATGGCTCCAAAAAAGCATCCCTGACAGTGCCATTGCTGTCCTTGGGTATTCTATCTCCAGACAAGATCGGTCGGATCATGGAGGGGGAGTGGCCATGTATGTCCTTTCCTCACTGCAGTTTACTACCACCCTATCTACCTCCATCCCAGCTACCTATGAAGCCCTTATCACCTGCATTACCCTACCTGTCTCAATCCCAGTCTTTGTGGTTGGCATCTTTTGCCACCCAGGCATTCAACCCTCTGTCATGACTGAACTCTTAGCCAATATCACCTTCCTCTCTCAATCTGGTGAACTTTTCATAATGGGCGACATGAATCTAAGTTTGTTGTCTCCAAAGTTAAACAAGCTACGCAGTGATGTCGCTGCTCTAAACCTCACTCAACTTATACTTGAGCCCACACGCCCTAATCCCAAAACATAAAACCACACCCTGCTTGACTGGGCACTCACAACCCACCTGCACCGTGTCATAAAATCTGGTCCCCTCCCCAATGCCCTTGGTGACCACAACCCCAGTTTCATTGTACGTTAGGTTCTTCACCCCAAACCTCCCCCTAAAATCATACAGCTCCTGTCCTTTAAATCCTCAGACCTTACCCCAGTCAGCTCTGCACTCGCTTCCACCGACTGCACCCCCCCACTGCCATTTCTGTCGACCAAGCACGTGACTATTTTAAGGATAAATTCATTGCCACCTAGAATGCCTTTGCTCCTTTCAGACGGACCAGAGTCGCGGCTTCCACCTCCCTGTATCACCCCAGACAACTAGCCTACTGCAGAGAGCATGATCGGGCCTGGAGAAAACACAAATCTGCTAAACATCCAAACGACTACGCCAAGTACAGAATGCTACGCAATACATGTACTAAAGCTACTAGACTGGCTAAGCCTGATTATTTCAACTCCTCATTCCTGACTAACACTAACTCCCCATCTAAATTCTAGAGGGTAGTTCGTGCTTTATTCTCTCCCCCCTCCCCCTCCAGCTCTCAAAATAAATAACTCGCTAGTTTCCAACCCTGGCTGCGTGGCCAATGAATTTAATGCCTACTACACCTCGTGCGCCACGTCTCTTCTAAATTCCCACTGCTTCCAAATTCCATTGCCACCTACTAACTTCAGCCCTTCGCCTCAGCCAGTGCCTACCCCTTCCCCATTTTCCTTTTCTACTAGCTCTTCTGATGAAGCTCTTAATGCTGTCCCATCCCTCAACCCCTCTAAAGGCTCCTCGCCAGATGAGCTCGATCCTAAACTTCTCTAACTTTCTGCTCCTGCAATTGCTAATCAGATCTCACTAATCCTTAACCTGTCCTTTATTTCTGCCCAAGTACCCTCATCCTGAAAACACACTGTAGTCCTTCCTTTCCGCAAGGGTGGTGACACATCCACTCCTGGCAACTATCACCCCATTTCCCCTCCTTCCTACCCTTGCCAAACTTCAAGAACATTTAGTTCTCTCTCAACTATCACCCTTCCTCTCTGATTCCTCTTTCTACCCCTTCCAATCTGGTTTTCGGAAGAACCACTTAACCACCACCTCCCTCCTCAGGCTTACTGACTCCATCCTTTCAGGGATGGATGATGGCCTGATCACCTCGGCCATCTTTGTTGACCTAGCCAAAGCTTCCAACACTGTTTTCCATCTCCTGCTTCTTGATTCACTCTTCTCAGCTGGCCTTGCTCAGTCAGCCACCAACCGGTTTAAATCCTACCTCATTGGCAGGACCCAATCGGTGAGAATCCTTGATTCCATCTCCCCTTCACTCCCCATCAATACTGTTGTCCCTCAGGGCTCCGTGCATGGTCCCCTACTCTTCATTTTCCTTAATGATCTTCCCACAGCCTGCTCATCCTCTTCTGTCCACCTGTATGCTGACGATACTCTTTTGTACAGTTCCGGCAAAAACCCTGCTGCTGTGCAAACTAGCTTGCAGCATGACTTCAACCAAGTTCAGCTCTGGTTTGCGTCTCACCAGCTTTTTCTAAACGCCAAGAAGACCGTCTCAGTGACCTTTGGCACCAGCAGAGACTCTCTAGGCTCCCCGCCCTACCCACCTTCTACATCCTTGATGGGGCCATCTTGGAGGACACCTCATTTAGATATCTGGGAGTTTGGCTGGATCAGCACCTCAACTTCTCTGTCCATATCGATGCTATCCTGAAGAAACTGCACCCCAAGCTTGGTGCTCTGTACAGGAATCGTAGTTGCATCCCACTGACTGCGAGGCGTGAAATTGTCCAGAAGATGATACTCCCCATTTTTGACTACTGTGACGCAGTCTGTGGTGCTGCTCCCAAATCTTCCCTGACCAAGTTGGACCCTCTCTTCAACTCCTTCTGCAGCTTTGCCACAGACTCCCCTTTCTGCTCCCACCACTGTGAACTCTGTCGCTCTCTAACCTTCCTTCCACTATCTCACAGACGCATCTCTCATTGTGCCAAACTAACCTCCAAATTCTGGTTCGGGGGCTCCTTGGATCCTATCTGTGATCCTCTCTCTCCACTCCACCTCCCTCCCACCCACTCTAGCAGGTCAAATGACGCCCACATCTTGATGGTCCCTCGCCGCTCCACCCTCATCGGTGAGACTGGTTTTACACATCATTTCCCTAAAATCTGAAATTCCCTCTCCCTTGAAATATGACACTCCTCCTCCAACTACTCCCTTACCTGTGCCCTACACAATTACCTTTCCCTGCTTTAACCCACCTTAATACCTATCCCCAATTTCTGCCTTCCTACCATGACACCCCCCACAGCAGGGTTCCCAGCATCCTGAAGGGGGAAATCAGAAATGGCCACCCCTTCTCATATTCAGTTCTGCGTCTCCCCCCTCTCTTCTCCACCTGCCCTTGTGGGTCACCAGTGTGCATGACCTAACCCCATCCTTTTTACTCCAGCAGCACTTGCATACTATCTCGAGCCTGCTCCTGGTACACTCATGCAGTATAAATGGCTTTATTGCATTATTACTGTTTTGTACGTTTATATGTTCTTTGGTATGATTTTGGACATGTAACCTCTCCCCCAGGTCACACCGTGAGACGAGCAACTTGTTGTTCAGTGTGCCCTCCTGGTGAAACATTTCAATAAATAAAAACACCTGGAACCATCTTTCAGTGGAGGTGGTGGGGGTGAAAACAGTGACTGGCCTTTTGTAGGTATGGGATAAACCCAAAGGAATCTTGGTAGGAAGGGGGGGGGGGTTGTAGCCAGGGTCTTTGGTGACAGTGTATGCAGGGACAAAATGGGCCGACTGGGTGGCCAAGTGGTCCTTATCTGCCAACAGATTCTATAGTTCTTTGTACAGCAGCCAGGAACTTTGTCAGTGCTTTAAATGGCAAGCAGTACATGGTAACCAGTGCCACTCTCTGAACCCCCCAACCCCACCCCTTTGATAAGCAGTCCCTGCTATGCAGTGGTAACCTCATCCCACACCCTGCTCCACTGCAGCACTTCTGTCGCCCTGCCCTAAACTATCAGTATCTGGTGTCCAATGGTAACCCTCTACCTCACCAATCCTTTTCCTAACCATACCTTAAACAGTTAGTTCATGACTTCCACTGTTGTATCCACTCCCTCACTCTGTCCCACACTTATCAGTCCCTTGGCATCCAGTGGTACCCTGCCCCAAACATCTGCTGCAGGTGTCCAGTGGTACCATTCAACCCCCCAACAGAATCCAACAATAATCATCTTATCTGTCTGAACTGTTTATTAAACTTAACAGAATGGGGCATACTTGCTCACTGCATTGTTTCTGGCCAAGGAGGTGGAAGGAGAGTCGCTCAATCAGGGGTGTCTGTGCGAGGCTCTTTCTCTGGACTTTTAGGGATGGGGTTGTGGTGTTGCAAAAACATGCACACACCAGTACTGACACTGGGTATGAGCCCTCAGTGTCGGGGGGCTTGGACTAGTACATCTGTTAACACTGGTGATGGGCTTCCAGTGTCTGCAGTAGTAGAAATGTAGTGGGCCAAAAGCGGAGATGGACTAATGGTGTCCACGAATGAAATCAAGCCAGTATCACAGAAGTAGTCTCATGGCCATCAACAATTGGGGGCACTTGGAAAAACCTTAAAAATCACGCCAAGTGCTCTTATGTATGTGTGGCCAACACGACTGAGGTCATCAAAATCTTTGCTGTTATTAAACATTTCATTGTAGAAGCAACAAGCAGTACTTCTTTGCCACAGGCTGTAATTAACCTGAAAGTTTCTACTGCAACTATTTCTTAAATTTACATTTTACCTCCTCGCTGTGAGGCTTCCCACCCCCCGGGTTAGACCCAGCTTATCCCTCCTGGTCTCCAGCACTTACCTCTGCACTATGCCCTACGTCTTACTCCCTGTGGTGGGGCCTGGCTGCGGCCAAGCATCATCTCCCACCATTCCAGCTGACACAGTGGGAGACTCCCTCTGCAGGGTTGGAGTGGCTGGTAGAGGAGAGTGGGAATGGAACACACAGGCTATTATACTGCTCAACGAGAGGATTTTCTGTTATTGGGGCTCCCACCTCCCTGGCATCCAGCCAGTGAGCACCAGCAGCACCATCCTGAAGCAGGGGAGCAGCTGGCATTGCATGGTCGCCCACAGCGCCAAGCCAGTCCCATTTCCCGCCTGCAGGTGGTGCTTGGAGAGCAGAACTGTCCACGTATTCCCCCCGGTCAGTGCTCCAGACCCTGCCAGCTCGGCCGAAGATGTTGTGACCGAGGTCTCCCAGTGAATGGAACAGTGCTCTACTAGGTAGCAACACTGGGCCAGGCTTATCTGATGTGATTAACAGCTAACTGACACATTTTTACCAAACTTACTAGGTGTTAGAGCCTGGCTCAGAGGGTGCGCATACCAGTTTCAGGTCCCTAGGTAAGACGGCTGAGCTATACGCAGTCGAAAATAGGGTTTAATCCAGAATTGCCAATTCAACCCTTACAAAATGAATTACATGTCTTCTTATAACCTGCAGATTGCTTATCTATTGCATTACCTGCTGTGCTTTATTTGCTACCTTGATTAATGCATTGTGTTGCTACCGCTTCTTGTAGCAGATTCACTCTATTTTATCTAATCCCCATTATGTCCATCCGTGATTTGTACTCTCCTGGGTCGTGCCTGAAAATAGGCATTTTATTGTCTAGGGCTCCTACACACACACAAACCAAATAAATTAATAAAAATTATATAACTTGCAAGTGCTGTTACTTTGGTGTTGCTTTTGGAAGTAAAGATCAAATGGTAATGTTTTTTAGAATTTCGTTTTGTAGTGAATCAAGTCAGTGTTCAACTAGTCTGTTTTTTTTTTTTTTTTTAATCAGGAAAAAGTCAGAGCTGTCTTTGACAATCTAATCCAACTTGAACATCTGAATATTGTGAAATTCCACAAGTACTGGGCTGATGTCAAGGAGAACAAAGCTAGGGTAAGTAAAATGAATCTGCTTCAGGGATACAGGGAAAAAAAACAAGAATAGATAAAACATAAGTGTTTTATTTTGGGGTTCAGAAATACTGTCGACACTAACCCTGCTTGAAACATTTTTAATTATGCTGTAAGACAGATTTTAAAACGTGTTTAAAAGTATGTCTTTGCAGTGAAAATCTTTGAAGGTGCAGATAACAATTGCATTAAAGCCATGGTTGGAAGTCGAGCCGTCAGAGCAGTGGTAGCACTATCGTCCGCGATGCTGATAAACCACGTTTGAGTGCCAGCCGGGGAGGAAGAATTGAGCATCCCAAGGACAGTTCTGCTTCCTCAGGGAGGTTGCCCCTGCAGCATGACTGCGAACTGGTGGAGACTAGTTGGCAACACCAGCGTGGGGTAAGCTCACTGCCAGATGCCTGTCACAGATGGGTGCCAGTGAACGCTCGTGTGGCCGGGCTGTTACACATTGGTATCCCTGGGAGAAAACCAGGCGTCCAGGAGGAAAATCCTGGCTGTACAAGACTGCAGCGCTCTCACGACTGACACAGCAGGAAGGCCGAGGGGGCGGTGGTGGTGCCACAGGATGTGGCTGTAGCAGGAAAAAGATCTATAGAAAAATGCAGAAAAAAATAGGCCAGGGTTGGAGTTTGATGGCTGGCCTGAAATGTTCAGCTGGTATATGAAAAATGTTCTCGAGCAATAGACTGGTGAACTGTTTGTACTGTAAATCAGAAAGGTAAGGCTTTAATTCCAGTGCATTGTGATCCTTGTCCACTAGTGAAGATAAATGAGCAGTTGGAAACTTGAAGCATGTTTCTCGTTGAAGGTGCAAGTCGATAAGACATAAAGCAGCAGTGCAACGAAACCCGGTTTTCCCAGAAAGTTGGTTTCGGCTACAGTTAAGAAACATATTAGCATTCTTGTCAGATGTACTTGTCCAGGTACCGCCCATGCTGTGCATCATGAGTTTTTTTTTTTTTTTTTTTTTTGATCCTAGCCCTTGTCAGGTCTACAGTGCTATTTCTATGCAAAATGTGGTGCCCATTGTTTTTTTTTCTTGAGAAAAAACTCAAAACTTTGATAAAATACTCAAATGTTGGTGGAATTAGAACATTTTACCACCAAATAAAACTGAAAGATGCCTGGAATCTTTTATAGTGGAAAAAAAAAAGGTAGGGTCAAATTTTTGCCCAGTGTTCGTTGTTGCACTGCTGCTTTAAATGGGAAGGTTTATCTACACACAAGTTTAAATTTCCCGCAGATTAGTAAAGATAATGGCTTTTGCCAGTTTTTCTCTGAGATTAACTCCACATGTGTGGAGATGGTCTGCTTATCCTACGCCACCTCAGGACTGCTAGTACTTTACTGTTTCCTTCACAGTGACATCATCATAATGAGACAGTTCATATTCTTCTAATGCATGTAGTCGAACCTTAAAGGAAAGTATTTTTTTTTTTAATTATTGAAATGTTTCACCAGGAGGGCACACTGAACAACAAGTTGCTCGTCTCACGGTGTGCCCTGGGGAGAAGGGGTTACATAAGGTTGTGAAGGATGATCAGTAACAATAGTATGTGGGTAGTACAAACAATACTGCATTGTAAGATTATGTACTAAGATAATTGGCTTTGTCATTTTTTTTTTTTTGCGCTGCTCAAGCCCCCGTGGTCTCCGGACAGGCTTTGAACAGTCCTCCACCCCACTGCCACCGACCCGCCACAACAAAGCTGCGGTTTACCCTCTGGGCAGGGGCAAGGGGCTGCCAGCTACACCCCATCAGCTCATTGGGCAGGCCAGTGGGCTGCGGTGGCACGGAGACTGGTCAGGGCTGTGTAATTTTTTTAACTGTTTAGTGATTGGGAGGTGTGGCATGCAATGGCAGAGCCCTGCCTAGTGTCCACACACCTCCCAGCTGCGATTATGGGCCCCCGGTAAGCCACCCACCGTGGTCACCCAGTGGCACTACACCAGGAGGCATGGCTCCTCCCTCCCTCCCTTGGAGATGGAGAGTGCACAGTTGCCGCTCAGTCTACTCCCTCCCTCCCCAGCTGACCCTGCAGCCTCCCAGGCACGTTCCTGAACCTGGGTCGCTGGCACTGCAAGTGGTGACTCCACCGAGGCTCTGATGAGCCAGCCGGCTTTGTCACAGTTGTAAATTTTAAACAAGAATGCCATTGCCTGGCCGCCGGCACCCCTCCCCCAAACACATGAGGTGCTTTACGCAATATTAATTACTTTTACTGGTGTGTCTGTCCAGGAGAGAAAGGATCAGAAATTTGGCCACAGAGTTGGCCAGCGGATCCCTTCCACTTCCCAATGTGCCTGCCCTTCCCCCGCACACAGACATTTTGTGACATCAAACAAAGAAGTGCAGGGCGTATGCCCCATTCAAGTCTTTGGGTTTGGGCTGGCGCAGAAGCAGTATGTCCATCTGTGTCGTTGATGACCTGGGTTCGGAAACTGGCTTGGGATGTTGGAGGATCGACTGGGGGGAGAAGGATTGAACGTCCTAGGGACTACTCTCCTTCTCCAGGGGTGGTGTCTGGTATGTCACAGACCCTGGTGAGGCTTTTTGGGGGGTCTGTCAGTTGATGCCATTACCTGCGGGGGCGCCACGGTAGTCATTAAATGTGTCCGCCCCCAGGTACAGCTGCACACAAAATCCCAGCCCTGTGCATGAAGCCCTGCCCACTGCCAACAGTATCTGCTGGGTGGGGGTCCGGCCTTATGGCCCCACCCTGGGCGGTAAGCCAGGGCACGCTACCATGGACTGTGGGGAGGGGGCACCTGCCCGGGGGGGGGGGTAGACTTGGGCATGGTGGGGCAGTGAGCAGGCGGGGGCTGAGCTCCCTTTGGGTAGTGGGAGAGCCGGACCCAAAAAAAAGACTCTGGGTTTGTTTTTGCCTGCAAGTTTATAAATTGCACTGTAACTTTTAATATAGCTCAAACCCACCACTCTTCTAACAGTGGTGCTCTTCCTTGTTAGATGTCACAGAATGTCAGAGTACAGAGGTGGGGCCAGCACACCGGGAAGTGGAAGGGATTGGCAGGGCATTTCTTTGGCCAAATCTTTGATCCCTTCCCTCCCATCAGAAACACCAGTATAAACTGGGAATATTGCACAAAGAATGTCACGCAGAGCCCAAGTAATGTAATTACGTTTGAAAATGAAAACTGACACAAAGCTAATTAACTTAGCAATTCACTTTAATTGTGACACTACAGAGGGACCAGGAAGGTAATGGCAGTGTCCTGGTGGAGCAGTATGAGCAGACAGTTTCCAGTGCTGAGCAGCGCATAGCTGACAAACTAGCGAGATGTTATCTGTGGTCCGCTGAGGAGACATTTTGTGTGTGTGTGTGTGTGTGTGTGTGTGTGTGTGTGTGTGTGTGTGTGTAGATGATCTTTCCCAATTAGATCTAAGATATGTGGCCATAGTTTTTGCTTCAGGAAAAAGCAGTACTTTTTGGGATATGTTGGATGACTGTCAAGAGAGTCCAACATTGTGCATAGAGTCCTGTAATCAGTCTGCAGCTGAATTGGATGTGCAAGAAGTTATATTATACAGCCTCTTCATGCCAGAATCCTAGTTGTCTTGTTGGCACCAGAGTTGTTTTTTTTTTTTTTCCACCTTCAAAGTAGTAAGACTGTTCATCTTGGCGTTGCACTTATTTAATTACAGAACTGTTAAATTATCTTTAAATATTTTTGTCTCGTTGACAACTTACTGATTTGTTGCCTTATAGGACCATCGTACTTCAGTCCGTCTCCGTCAGTTGGCACAGCAGGAATTGCTTCTCTACCAAGAGAACTCAAGCAGGGAGTCTAGGCATAAACTCTTTCTGGTTCTCATAGAGATGATGGGATAAGGACTCTTTTTTTTTTGCTGATCTAAAATTGATCTCCTCCATAAAGCACTGATCTGTGGTCTGTCAGGAGAAGGCACTAGAAACCTGTGGGAACCAGAACATTTGGGTCCGGTGGCATCTGTGCAAGACACCGATATACGGAACCATGTGTATACCATCTGCATATAAAGCAGTGCTGGCCCCATCTACCACCCCTTCTGACTTTACCCTTACCTAGTCCCTCAGTTTCCCCTTGAGTCCTTGCTTTATCCCACCCCTTTTTTGAAAGCTGATCTGGCCCTTGCACTTACCACTTCCGCCAGTAAGCCATTCCAAGGCTCCTTCACTCTTTCTGTGAAGAAATGCTTCCTTATATCCCTTCCGAAGCTCCCTCCCCATAGCTTCCATTCCTGCCCCCCGGTGGTCGACCCTTTGGAATAGTTCTGTGTATGGCACCTTATTAATGTCACTCAAGAACTTGAAGGTCTCAATCGTATCCAGTCTCTCCCTCCTTGTTTCCAGCTAGAACAAGTTAAGCTCCCTCAGGAGTTCCTCGTACGAGAGACCATGGAGGCCCTGTATCATGTTAGGCTGAATCAGAACATCAAAGGAGTAAAGGCAGGTGGCACAAAGCAAAACTAGCATAATATGCTAACCGTTTCTTACTCTTTCCAGGGGTCTCTGATGACTCGCTACAGCATTTAGCAGATACCTTTAAATCTTTTGAAAAAAAAAAAAAACAGGATATAAAATAATCTACAGCAATCTGAGGTCATGATCTTCGCTCAGTATGGCACCCACAATGGAATTTATGCAAAGCTTTCCATTTATGGTGGGGCCCATCAAAATACATTGAGGTCTACATCACCTGTGCCCTGTTTCAGAACAGTTACTACCCTCTTTGTAGTGAGGTTAAAGTGGACTTTGCCAGATATCAGTTGCCTGTTTTCTTAATGGGACAAATCCACATTATTAAACTGAATCTTCTTCCCAGATTTTATATAGTTACCTCTCCCCCACTTCTATTTCTTCCCCAAACCCTCCTTGTTAAATGCTTGAATTCTTTCTGGAATGCAGAAATTATGAAATTTGTTTGGGGAAGGAGTCGAGAGCATGAACAGTTTGTGGTCAGGTCGTTGAGTAGAGCTGAACTGAGGGAGCTCAGAGGGAGAGCATTCCACAGTTTTAGTAGATAGTGCAAAAAAGCTTTTTGGCCAGAGGATGTAGATCTGTTGGGGATCTGTCAGATCTGAGAGAGTAGTGGGTGGGAGGAGGAGTGGTAGGAGGGGAGAGAACCAAGCCAGAATTTAGAGATGGACTTAATACATGGTAGCATACGACGATTGTGGAGCATGAGGAGGTTTAGAGACCAGTAGAGGTCACAGTGATGGATGAGGTGGGGGGCATCTAGAGCAAAGCCACAGAAGGAATTGTAGAGAGAGTCCAGTTTGGCTAGGGAGGACTGCGGGGCAGCACCATGGACAGTGTCGCAGTAGTCAAATATAGGCAAGATCATCTTAAGTACTAGCTTGCACCTGACTGCGAGTGGGATGCAGCTGCTATTTCTGTATAGGGCACCAAGCTTGGGCTTAAGTTTTTCCTTAATGGCCTCAATGTGTACTGAGAAGTTTAGGTGTCTATCCAGCCAGACACAGAGTTACCTGAATGAGGAGGAGTCATCGAGTACAGTCCCATCCAGGGTGTGGAATGTGGGTAGGGAACTTTGCCTAGCAAGTCTCTGCCTAGTTCCAAATGACATGGAGACAGTTTTCTTGGAATTTAGAGAGAGCAGATGAGAATTAAACCAGTGTTGGACTTCAGTGAAGTCAGACTGGAGCCTGATAGTGACATCGGAGACAGATTTGCCAGATGTAAATAGAACAGTGTCATCAGCATACATGTGAATGCTGGAAGTGGAGCAGACCTGGGGGAGATGGTTTAAAAAGATGGAAAACAGAATGGGGCCAAGTACCGAACCTTGGGGAACACCGGTGGTTATAGGCATGGAGGAAGAGGTCACATCAGCAATTTTAACTGACTGCGACCTGGCGGACAGATAGGCACTGAACCAACCTGTGGCAGAAGGGGAGAGACTAGCAGCTGAGAGGCAGTTCAGGAGGAGATGGTGTGAGACTGTGTCAAAGGCTTTTGCCAGATCAACAAAGATGGCTGAGGTAATGTGACCTTTGTCAAAGCCAGAGTGGATGGTCTCTGTTAGTCTCAGCAGAGAAGTGGCAGTAGAATGTGATTTCTGAAATCCAGACTGGAATGGTGTGAAGAACCCAGAGTCAGATAGGAAGGAGGAGAGCTGGTTGATGACTATGTGCTCTTGTAGTTTAGCTAGGGTAGGTAGGAGAGAGAGAGAGATCAATAATTGCCAGGTGTGGAGGAGTCACCCCCCCCCCCCCTTAAGGAGCGGGAGTACAACTGCATGTTTCCATACAAGGGAACAGTAGCTGTCAGGAAAGAGAGGTTTAGTATGAGAGAGAGCTGGTAGGCAACAGCAGGAGCAGAGAGGGAGAGGAGTCTAGGATCCAGACCAACCCGGAGAGGAGCCTTAAGAGGGGTTAAGAGCAAGAAGTGCCTGGAGGGTGGTATCAGGGGAGACGGGAGAAAAGGAGAACTGGGAGGGACTGGAAGAGGTAGGGCGGGACTGGAAGAGGTTTAAGCAGTATACCCCAAGAAGGTGTGGGTGATGCATTGCATGGATCCACCCATGGCCTTATTCCCCCCACCTAGCCTTTGAGCTACGATCACATTGGGAACCAGGTCCTCTCATTGCTCTGAATAGCTTTCTTATCTAGTTCGCGTTTACTTCTTGCATTTAGCTGTACTTCATAGTTCATCAGCATTACTAATTTAAACCATTTTACACCGTGACAAGTGGCTGATTGGCTCTGCGGCTGCAACAGTCACATCACAAATATATATATATTTTTTTTGTTGTTGCTCTCTTTAGTCTCCTTCCGTAACAGGCTGCTTTCTAAGAACAGAAGATGTTACTTTGAGAGGGCTCTTGCAGTAGGTAATTACATATAGAACTGATGCCGGCAGGTGTCAGGACCCCACGGAAAAATTTCTAGTTAGTCTCTGGCGGGGGACTGCACCCACGTTAGGTGACCGACGTCAAGCGACGTCAGTATAAAGGGACAGTACCCCACGCCCGCCTTCCAGTTCTGTCCTGCCGTTGACTCGTGTCAGTGCCTCGCGGTAAAGTTCAACGCTCGTCAGCTCTGTCGTCTGTAGTTTTTACAGTCTCTTCACTCGATTCATTCGACAGATTTGTTTGATTTTTTCGGTGGTGTAGGTCATCCCCTACACCCTCCGAGAACAAGAACAAGTGCAACTTGTGCGGTGCCCAACTCCTGCACAAGGACGGCCATTCCCAATGCATCTTCTGTCTGGGCCCGGATCATCAGATGGAGACGTGCCAGCACTGCCTCAAATTCAACGCCGCCACCCGCAGACGGAGGCAGCAGTCCCTGGAGGCCCACATCCTTAGGAAGAAAATATTCTCCATGGAGAAGGAGTTGAACAAGCTCCGGCAGGCTTCCACTTCCCCCAAAAGCCATCGGAAGAAGAAGGATAAGGAGAAGCACCGGAACGGACCTCTTCGTCCGAATCGCCATCACTACAAGTAATGTCCCCAGGACTGCTTCATAACTGCCATCTTGGAGGCTTCCAAGACGGCGTTGGCCCACCCATCTGGCTCGGGCCTTTTGGGTGCCTGTGGGTTATTGGAAGCCACCATTCCCGGTAAAGGGCCGCTGCTGTGCAGTCTACTGGTCTGAGTGGCTCCGGTAAGCCAGACGTCGGCTCCTCTGATGCCCGCCCGGAGACGGCTGCTAAGTCACTCGACCCTTCGGGGCAGCGCACAGCCTCTGTTCCGTCCGACCAGGCTGCTCCTCCTTCATGGTCTGCCTCGGGTGATGGGTCCGTTAAGTCGGACGTCGGCTCCTCCGTCTGCCCGGACTCCACCGATAAGTCTGGGTGCCTGACGCCCGCATGGCAGCTGAGCCAATGCCAGACCCCCTCTTGTCCGCCGTTCCCGGCTCCCTGCAGCTTCCGCTGCCCTCCGGGGACCCTGGGTCTCCTCAGCCTGAGCCCGGGGATTTTTCCCCTCCTTCCCCGGGCGATGCTGAGGATCATGCTGCGCCCCCCGTCGGGTCCCCCCTACCGCTGGGCCAGATGATCTGACTTCGGTTCCCTGGACGCCGGCCCAGACGCCGGTTTTGCCTACGGCGGGCGACATTCCTGTCCCAGATGCTGCCCCAATGCCAGGCCCACCGGGCCTCCTGCTGGGCTGTCTGTCCCGTCAGACCTCCCAGTTCCTGGGTATCCGACCCCGTAGTATCAGACGCCTTCGCACCCGGGACCGCAGTATCCGGTGCCCCAGTACCCGACGCCAGCCTCTCCAACGCCACAGTACACAGTGCCTCATTACCTGATGCCAACTTATCCACCGTCAGGTTACGGATATGCGCCATTCGGATGCACTCTGTATCTGTATTCCTCCCCCTCCTCCTCCTCCTCCACTGCCCCCTCAGCCGCCGGTGGATTTGAAGGAGGCTCTGGGCTCCTGGTGGGCTGAGGCCAAGGCTTGGCTCACCAGAGAGGTGGAGTCGTCTCCCAGCGATGGTGCCGACCCCGATTCCCGTACGCCGGACTCCCTCCCCACCTCCGGATACCAGAGGTGAGCCCTCCGGTTCCAGAGCGGTGCAGATACGCTTCCCCAAGGACTTCCCAAGGGGTCTGTTCCTCCCCCACCATGGGAGGGGGAGTCTTCCCTCTTCTTCCTCCTCCTTGGATGACTCCGATGGTTGCTCCGGCCCGGCTGACGAGCCTTGCTCTTTGGGTAAACCCAGGCCTAGGACTCCTCTGAAGTCTCCTCCGGAAGATCCTTCCTTCACAGAGTTGCTGTGCAAAATCCCGGAGGTTCATCAGTGGTGCTCCTTGGAGCCGGATCCACAGCGTAAAAAGCTAGCTGCGCACCTGGATCTGCCCAAGACTGCTCTGACCTTGGTGCCACCCTGGATTGAGCCTCATGCCAATCTTGTCTCCACTATTTGGAAGTAACCATTGGCAATAGCCCCTCTTCCCCAGAAGTCGAACAGGCTATATCAGGCTCCCGAGAGTGTTGACTCCCTTAATTCTCACCCTGGAGCTGACTTGGTCGTGATCAGCGCCACTTATGGTTGGTCAGCTAACCCAAAGCATTTGAGGTCGTCTCCACCTGACAAAGAATCCAGTCTTCTGGACCAGTATGGCAAGAAGGTCTTGGCTTCTTCCACTTTGGGTAGTAGGGCCCTGAATTGTGTCGGTCATATAGGGGATTACCAGAAAACGATTCTTAGCGAGGTGGAATCCAAGTTGGACTCCCTTCCCGATTCGCAGGTGATACAGGAAGTGGTTAGTCTTGTCTGCTCTGCACGTTCGGCCAGTCGGCACATTCTTCGTGCCATGTACGATGAAGTGGACGCTGCTGGTAGGAGCTTGGCTTTCGCTGTGGGTTTACGGTGACATGCCTGGCTTTTATTTATTTATTTTTTTTCCTTTGATAAAGGACTGGGGGAGCAGTCCGAAACATGTTAGGAGTTTTGTAAAATAAAGCTTTTTATACTACGTGTTTCTCTTATGAGCTGTATGTGCTCGAAGCCTTTTCTACAAGTATTTCATTGTTGGTTTCTGGAGCACTGCGTCCCAGTGCGCACTCAGTTGGTTTGTAAACTTTGGTCCCGGAAGTGCAGTCTGCTATCTAGGACGCACCCTTCCGGGGTTCGATGCTGTTCGGGGGTGATGTCAAGGACATTATCAGCAATCTGCAGGAGTAGGGGACTGCATTGAAGTCTGTGGACTCCATGTGCAAGCCCCTCAGATGCAGCGTCGTCCCCTTTCGCCAGCAAGGAATCGGCCAGCGAAACCTCGGGAAGCAGGCCAATAAACGCGGGCTCCTCCGGGCCAAGCCCCCCAACTCAAAAAAGCATCAGGGCTTCAGCCGCGACACTGCCTCACATCACCTGACTCCTTTCCTCTCCCACAGCCTCTGGGGTCTCCAGAGGAACCGGTAGGTGGGAGGTTCTCCCTCCATCTTCCAGGTTGGGAGAGGATAACTTCAGACACCTGGGTGCTCCAGCTGATCGCAGAAGGACACTCAATAGAGTTTCTTCGGAAACCTCCTCGGACCCCGGGTCCTCATACTCTCAGGAGCATCTTCTTCTGGTTTGGGAAGAAATCTCTGGACTTCTTTTGAAGGCAATAGAACCTGTCTCCCCCTCTTCTTCAGGGGGCTGGGTACTATTTTCATTTCTTCCTGGTCCCGAAGAAGTCCGGGGACATGAGGCCGATTCTCGACCTCAGCTCACTGAACTTGTTCGTAGAGTACAAGAGGTTCAGGATGCTCTCTCTGCAGAGTCTCCTGCTCCTTCTTCGGCTGGGACAGTGGCTGTGCACTCTGGATATGCAGGATGCTTATCTGCGTATCCCTATCCATGCGTCCCACCGCAAATACCTGCGTTTTGAGTTTCAGGGGGACCACTACCGGTTCAAGGCCCTTCCATTTAGTCTTTCCTCGGCACCCTGAGTGTTCACCAAATTCCTTTCGGTGGTAGCGGCCTACCTGTGTACCCAGGGGGTGCAGGTTTTCCAGTACCTGGACGATTGGCTCCTGCTGGCCCCATCCAGTGAGGAACTCCTGTGTTCCCTTTCCCTTACCAGGCAGGTTTTCACCTGCCTGGGTATTACCATCAGCCACTCCAAGTCCCACTTGTTCCCATCCCAGAGGCTTCAGTTTATCGAGGCGATCCTGGACACTACCTCGGGCATAGCCTTCTTGCCATCAGACAGAGCGGCCACACTCCAGGCCCAGGTCAACCTGTTGTCCAGCCGCAGGCCGGTCAATGCCAGGTTGGTCTTTCGCCTCCTCGGCTCATGGCGGCTGCGATTCCGACAGTCTCTCGCCCTCGGCTCCACATGAGAATTTCTCAGTGGACACTTCGGTCTCAGTGGAATCAGTTGGTGGACAACCTAGATCAACTTGTTCTGGTCTCCACTCCATGGCTTGGGACTTGCAGTGGTGGATAGTTCAGGAGAACCTTTGCTGGGGAGTTCCCTTCTGTCTCTTCCCCCCCCTCCCAGATGCTGACTGTGGATGCCTTGGGCAAGGGTTGGGGAGCCCATCTCGGGCCTCACAGGACCTAGGGCTCCTGGTCCAAGCTCGAGAAGTCTCTTCACATCAGTGTGCTTGAGCTTCGGGCAGTGCTGTACGCTCTTCAGGCTCTGCATCTACATCTGCTTCCCGGTCACTTTGCTGTATAGCCGGACAATATGAGTGTGGTCTGGTACATCAACAAACAGGGAGGAACTTGTTCCTACCCGCTTTGCAGGGAGGCGATGCGAGTTTGGTTTTGGGCAATGCAGCACAACCTTCACCTCCTGGCCATTCACATCTCGGGGGTCAAGAATACCTTGACAGACACTCAGTCGGTTGTCTGCTCAAGCTTCCAAGTGGGAACTGGATCAGAGGGTCGCAGACAGTATCTTCCTACATTGGGGAACACCACAGGTAGACCTGTTCGCTTCCCCTCAAAACGCAAAACTTCCAGACTTCTGCTTGCTCGTTCCAGGGCACGGCATTTTTGGAAGAGACACTCTGTCTCTAGACTGGAAGGGCAGATTCGTCTGCCCCGATCCCATTGATTCTGTGGGTCTTACAGAAACTCAGTTCAGTAGATCTTCGAGAGAGGCTCTTGCATTAGGTAATACCTTCCCGCCCTCCATCCCCATAAGCTTTTTCAGCTCCTTTTCCAGGATGAAATACCCCCTCTCTTCTCTCGCTTTTGGCCTTTGGTAGGGAAAGAACTGGAAGGTGGCAGGAAGAACTGGAAAGGCGGGTGTGAGACCGCCCTTTATACTGACGTTGCTTGACATCGGTCACCTGACGTGGGGGCAGTCCCCTGCCAGAGACTGCTAGCTAGAAATTTTTCCGTAGGGTCCTGACGCCTGCTGGTATCAGTCCTATATGTAATTACCTACTGCAAGAGCCTCTCTAGAAGATCTACTGTTACGGTAAGTTGTTGCATAACTGTACTACCACTAGTGATGCCATAGAAGTCTGCAGTCATCCCGTCCCCGAGTGGGTGCTGCAGAAACAGAATTTGGAATCATAAGTAACTTCAAACTCTGCGCTGTAGTTATGCTCCTGCTAGAGTTCCATTGGCAGAATTGTTTTCTCCACGGAACAGTTCAGACACCCCAGAATTCTGTTCTAGTCCTGAACGGATAGGTTGTTTTTCTAAAAGTTTTAAGTGTTTTTGAACTTTTCATTAGGGCTTAGTTTGTACATATTTTACTAACTCATGTTTTTCCTGGCCCCTTATCTGTTCCAGGAATGGGGGAGATAATGGTTCAGCAAGGGTCTCGCCTAGCGATCAGGAAACCACTAAACTGATTTAAAAAGTATTTTTGAAGTATTTATTGACCATATTTTCTTAGTGGTTTACTGCATATTTATTAGAAAAAATGTATATTGCCAATGAGGGAGGGTTAGTCAAATTGGCCTAACTAATGCACAAAGAAAACTGGTCCTGCAGGGTTTAAAAACTGCAGGTCCAGCACTAAACTTCAGGCAAAGGCAGACCACCATGAGCTTTGCTTAAAGTGTTTGGGTCTAGACCATGATTTTGAAAATTGTGATCTCTGAAAAGGTTTTGACGCAATATCCTTAACTCAGGCGGTGAGATTTAACCCAGTTTCTTACACATTGCACAGTGATGTGAGTCTCTTGGCCACTTATTGATTTTTTTTGCTATACTTTTTTCTCCCCTGTCCTGGTTAGCCCTTACTCATCCTGCCATCCTCCCAGCCCCATTCCCCTATGGCTTACCCTCTGTGGCAGGGAGCCCCCAACTCAACCCTCCAGGTCTGGATCCAGCATCGGGGGGGTCGTCTTTCTCATAGCCAGTGCCTGCAGAGGAGCGTATTCATGCCGCATAACTGGGACCAATTTCACCCCCCCTCCACAGAGGAGTGTGCAGTGCTGACAGTGGCTGAGCTGTGCATGCATATGCACGACAGCAGCTGGTCAGCTGCTGCTCCTCTGTCCCCATTGTACAGGATCTCGGCATGCCAGCGCTGGTCTCCATGGGTGTCAGGCGGGTGCAGTCTCTGTTCCCACCCTCCTGGGACAGGAGGCTGTCTCAGATACCGACTCTCCTTCTGGCCATCCCCTGACCTAACCGCTCATCACTGCAAACAGGGGTTGCCAAGATGGTGGTGGTAAGGCATAATGCCTCAGCCCTTCACATCACTTGGCTGACCCCTCTTGGCCACTTACAGGGATTGAAATTAAGTTTTGCAGCCATTAGCCAGTAGGACTAGTAACTGGAAAAATCACTAGCCCCACAGACTTTTCCACTAGCCTAGCTGATGTACTTATTGAAATGTTACCTTCTCCAGTACAAGCGTGCAGGACTAGTTAAAGAAAAATCTTAGTAGCCTGACACAAAATGTGCCGGCATTTGGCTAGTGGGCCGGTGACAATTTCGACCTCTGCACTTATGCATAATCCATGATTGGTTAACACCTGAGTCTGGAAAATGTTTAATTTAACATCTGGTCCTAAACAGTCTCAATGTCTGTACATTAAACCCACTTTTGTTGCCTTTTTTTTTTTTTGCTAGTTTTCCTACAAGAATATTTCCTGCCCCAAGGGCTCTATCCAGTAGCCAAGGTATTCCAACTTATGCCGGGGTAATCCGTTAATAATAAACAAGCACAACAAAACCAACCTGATGGTATTTGGTCATAAAAGAAGCTAGCAGTCATTTACATAGACAGTCAAAATTGTAACTGTTAATTGTACATATCTGGGTGTTTGCTTTTCTTCTAATTTAGCATGGAATGAACATTTAAGAATGATAAATCGGAGAGCAAAAACTTCATTTAATGCTTTTAAAAGGTTCTCTAATAAGTTGGGAAATGGATCTGTAATTGGACTATTAAAGACAGTAGATACAAAAATTAGGGCAAGTCTGTTATATAGAAACATAGACTTTGACGGCAGATAAAGACCACTTGGCCCACCCAGTCTGCCCATTTCCCTACCTACTGGATAAGCTGCAGATTCTGGTTAACCAACAGCCTACTTCCTGCAACCCCCCACTATAATTGCCTTGTGTCTGTCCCAAGCATGTTTGAATTCCACCACTGTTTTAGACCCAACGACCTCCGCAGGAAGGCGGTTCCATGTATCCACCACTCTCTCCGTGAAAAAATGTCCTCACATTACCCCTGAGCCGTCCCACCTCTATCTTTAAACTGTGCCCCCTTGTTCTTACACATCTCCTTTTCTGAAAGATGCTACCCTCCTGGACTTTGATTCCTTTGAGGTACTTGAAAGTTTCTATCATGGCCCCCCGTCCCTCCTTTCAAGAGTATACATATTAAGCTCTCTGTCTCTCTTCATATGGTTTCTGCTGCAGACCCTTCACCATTTTAGTTGCCCTCCTCTGGACTGCTTCCATCCTGTCTATGTCCTTGCGTAGATGGGGTCTCCAAAACTGCACACAGTATTCCAGATGGGGTCTCACCAACTGTCTGTACAGAGGGATAACCACTTCCCTTTTTCTACTTGTGGTGCCCCTTCCTATGCATCCCAGTATCCTCCTGGCTCTCCTTACTGACTTTTCACATTGCTTACCCACCTTTAGGTCATCTGATATGACTACCCCCAGGTCCCTTTCCATTTTTGTTGTTGTTAGTACCTCCCCTGCTATTGTGTACTCTTCTCCTGGGTTTTTGTTTCCCAGGTGCATTACTTTGCACTTCTTTGTATTGAATCTAAGTTGCCATATGTCTGACCATTTTGCTGCAGAAGTGTGGGCAACTAAACCACCGAAACAGAAACGCAGCTCAACAAAATTTACACACATATATATGTGTGTGTGTGTGTGTATGTGTATATATGTGTGTGTGTGTAGCTGTATCTGTATATACACACAGAGAGTTTCTCAGTCTACTCCTGCATCTATTATAAGAGCAGAGCTGGGACAGCTTCCACTGTCTGCGTATGTAACAGAAAGAAATATAAATCATTTTTTGAGGCTCTTTTTGCTCTTTGAATGTAGACTGCCCAGACACTGTACTGATGAAGAGCTTGAGTATAACAATAGGGGCTTCTCATCTGTATCCATGGATATTATTCAACAAAAATTAAAGAAATTATTAAAAATTACATTATGAAATGTGGTATAACAGATATTCTAGGAGCATGGATATGTTGTTCATCCACACTTCTTGGCGTGTCCCCTTCCACTTTAAATCTTGCCGGAAGTCTTCAAGCTGGCTCCTCCCACCCGGGTGGTATATACCTCGGCTCCGCCCCATGATGCCAGATTTCCTTTCCGCTGGACGATACAGGTTCGCTTGTGCTCTCAGCATAGCGTAGGCCCTGGATTTCAAATTGTCGTTTTTACTGAAAATTAAACTCTTTAGAGTTGGCGATCGCACTTTCGCTGTCTCGACTATGGAGGAAAAATTATCCCCCAGATTTCGCCGGTGCCCTTGCGACCAAAAGATGTCACGCACTGATCCACACCTCACGTGCATTTACTGCTTAGGTCTCTGCCATGACACCTCGTCATGCAGTTTTTGCTTGGCTGTCCATCCCAACATCCTGGACGACGGCATGGCACGCCTGAAGCTGGGGAGACCGGAGAAAAGAAACCCGCCAGTGAAATAGGAGGCTAGGTGAGCAGTTTCCGCGGCTGCGGGCTCCGCCGAACAGCTGGAACAGATGAAGGCATTCGAGGAGGAGGCATCTCTTGCTTCGGCCAGTCGAAGCTTCTTTGTTCCACTTAACCTAGGCTCCACCTTTATGGTTTTTTTCGGGGAGATGTGCCAGTCTCTTCCCCACTCGGGGTGAGGCGCCCTCGGGCTTGCACTCCTCCCGCTCTCGCAAGAGGGAGAAGGACCTGGTGTCTTCGTCCCGACGGAGATGACCTTGGGACCAGGAGAGGTCTGAGTCCCAAGAACATGCAGTCTCGACCTTGGTCGAGATCGCATCCTTGGCCGATGGCTTTTCAGACCCTCCGTCTGGCCAAGGGACCGAGGAAGTGGCCGACGAGGTTGAAATTATCCTCGACCCCATTGACTCCTTGTCGCCGGCTGTGCCAGATAACTTGTTGGAAAAGACTCCGGTCCTGGTATTTCTGGATGAGGAGACCCAGCCTGCTGGTGTCCCCATCAAGGAACTGGTCTCACCAATTCCGGTGTCTTCCGATCAACCGAGTCAGCCTCCCCGATCTCGGTCCAGGACCCCCTCGGATGATCGACCGAGGAAGAGCCATAAGCGCTCAAAGAAGAGGCGACGCCACAGGTCCTCGTCCTCCTCTAACGAGGAGAGGCTCCAACAGAAACTCCGGCACTATGAAGACCTTATGTGGCAGCAGCTTATTTTGACCGGGCAAACGCCAGCTCCGCTGACTACCCCGGCCATCATTTGGCTTTCACCTCCTAGGCCAAAGCCGACTCCTCCAGAACCGAAGCCCTTGGTTCCTCCACCTTTGGGGCTGGCCCGTCTCTCGGTTAGGCCTATCCCGGTCGCTCCACTGATTCAGGTGGAACTACCACCATAGCAGCCTGAGGGAGGCGTGCTCTGGAAAGGGGACCAACAGGACACTGGGCTTCCCCGATGTTTGTCAATAAGTCACTCCAGACGGCCCTCGGCAGATTGAAGGTGACTTAGGCGGTAGACTGCTCTTTCACGACTCTTCGGACGTCACCGGCTTGCACTCACATCCTGGGGATGATGAGTCGTCATTCAGCACAGGGATGGAGGAAGGCCCTTCCTCCTTCTAGGACATTTTCCGCCTAATCTCAGATTCAACCGGAATGCCCCTGTAGCCCATCCTGAAAAAGGCAGAGTACCCTCTCACCAACATTCTTAAGAGAGGGGGATAACCCGACTGAGGCCTTTCCAGTGGCTGAGGCCATTGTTGGCCCGGCCTTTGAACTTTGGCAGCGTCCTGCCTCCTGCCCAGCACCATCTGCCTTCATGGCCCGCAGGTACGCTGTGCCCATGGGGTCCCTAGCAGGGTTCACAGAGCACCCTTCAGCCGAGAGTCTGGTTGACTGCCTCTGTGTTCAGGCGTACTGGTAGTTCGGCTGACACTGACCAACCCCTGAACAAGGAGTCCAAAAATATGGACCACTCTGCCTGCAAGGTCTGTGCGGCCTCTTCTCTGGACCTTCGTCAGGCCAGCTCGGCTGTTATTATGGCACACTTCTCTCACACCCTTCTCGGGTCACTGGACGAGGTCCTCCCTCATCTCCCACTGGACATGCAGACCATGGTCAAGCAGGTCCATGACCAGGGCCGTGCTGTTGTAAAACAGCAGCTCCATACTGCCTTGGATATCTGAGATTCTTGTGCCCGCTTGCTGGCAGCCACAGTGGCCTCTCGCCGCAGGTCTTGGCTGAAGCTTTCCTCCTTCCCGGCAGATACTCGGCATAAGCTTGCTGATGTGCCTTTCCTGGGCACCAACTTGTTTGGTTCAGGAGTTGACCGGTCACCTTCAGCATATAGAGCAGTCCATTGCCACCTTGGATGCCACTTCTGCTAAGGGTTCTTCGGGCAAGAACAAGCAGAAGAGAAAGAAGCCATTTCAGCATTCTTCCCCTGCGTTCAGGTAGCCCTCCTATCAAGGAGGTCAGCAGCAACAGCAGCAGCAGGTTCAAACTTGGCGCTTACGGCCCAAGCAGGATCCTCAACAGCCCCATAAAGGGGGCAGAGGCACAGGTCCCGGAGCTGCCTCCTCCTCTAAGCCTGCTCAGTGATGTGTTGGGAGTCGCCACCCCTATACCCATAACGCCAGTTCTGTGTCCTCCCGTTGGGGGTCGGCTCTACCACTTCCTTTCCGCCTAGTCCGCTATCACTTCGGACAGGTATGTCCTCGAAGTGGTCTGTCAGGGACTGCCTCTGGAATTTGAGCAGTACCCTCCCAGCCGAGCCCGTGACCCTCGAGAGGAATGGATCTCCACATGCACCTAGTCGGCTCTTCGAGACGACGTGACTCAACTCCTCCACAAGGAGGCAGTAGCTCCAGTGCCAGATCCTCCAACAGACCCAGGTTTTGTTTCCAGGTACTTCTTGGTGGTCAAGCGGACGGGGGTTGGTGCCCCATCCTAGATCTCCACGACCTGAATTAATATCTCAGGTCCCGCACCTTTCGGATGGTAACTCGGGACGCGTTCTTTCACATCCCAATCTGTCCGTCCCATTAGCAGTTCCTCTGCTTCAGGGTCGAAGGGACCATTTACGAGTTCCAAACCATGCCATTCGGCTTGTCATCAGCCCCTCAGGTCTTCTCCAAATACATTGCAGTGGTGGCGGCCCACCTTCGTCATCGAGGAGTCAGAATCTACCCTTATCTCGACGACTGGCTCTTGGCAGGTTCTTCCCTTCAGGAAGTGGAGAGGTCCAGGGATCTGGCCCTCCAAACCTGCTCCCAACTCATCTTCCTGATCAACGAGGCCAAGTCGGAACTCTTGCCCTCTCAAGTGATGGGCTTCATCAGGGCAGAGCTCGACTCTTGTCAAGCCAGAGTGGAGATTCTCTCCTCCTTTGCCCAATCATTTCTGGTTGGGCACTTGCGCCCTGACCGGGACTTTCTGCGCCTTCTGGGTTACATGGTGGCGTGCACCTCAGTGGTTCGTTGGGCCCAGTGGCACATGCACCCCCTCCAGTGGGAGATGGCCGCCCAGTGGACTCAGCGATATGGTCACTTCGAACAGGTGATCACTGTAACCGAGAAGATGCGGGACGCTCTCCAGTGGTGGACTGCCCCAGACCGGTTGCAGGAAGGGATCCCGTTTGTCTGCCCCGAGCCAACGGTTGTCCATACGACTGATGCCTCTCTCGTGGGCTGTGAGCCCACATGGGGGACAGCAGGGCCCACGGGTTCTGGACCCCCTGAGGAGTCCCAATACCACATCAACCTGTTGGAGCTCAGAGCAGTCAGACTGGCGCTGTCAGCTTTCGCTTCTCAGCTCCAGGATCAAGTGGTTCAAGTCCAGACGGGTAATACCACGGCCATGTACTATCTCAACAAACAAGGCGGCACGCACTCCCGTCTGCTGTGCAAGGACGTGCTCCTCATCTGGACCCTCGTAAGCTGGTTGGAGGCGGATCTCCTAGCCATCCATGTGGCAGGAGCCTCAAACCAGCTGGTGGATGCTCTCAGCCGCATAGGCCAGACATCCCATGAGTGGCTTCTCCATCCAGAGGTAGCTTACAGTCTGTTCTCCTGTTGGGGCCAGCCGATGGTAGACCTGTTTGCCTCCAGGGAAAACACCAAGCTGAGGCTGTTTCGTGCCCGCCCCCCTCAGCAGGGCTCGCTGCAGGGAGATGCCTTCTCGAGGCCATGGACCCCAGGCCTCCTCTGCGCCTTCCCTCCATTTCCCTTGATCCACAAGGTGTTACTCAAGGTGAGGAGGGACAAGGCAAAGTTGATCCTGGTAGCTCCTGATTGGCCGTGCCAGTTCTGGTACCCAGATCTCCTCAGTCTCAGCTGCAGGCCCCTGGAGCGACGTTGTACACGTCCGGACCTGATATCTCTGAACCAGGGGAAGGTATTCTATCCGGACCTTCAATCCCTGCACCTCACAGTCTGGTACCTGAGCGGCTAGAGTTCCAGGCTCTGGGTCTTTTTGAAGATGTCTATACTGTGGTGGAGGCATCCAGAAAGGAATTGACCAGGAAATGTTATGCCTTCAAATGGAAATGTTTTTACATTGGTGTCAGGGTAAGGGTCTGGACTCCTTATCCTGTTCTTCGGCTAACATTCTCTACTACCTTTGGTCTCTCTCCAAAGGGGGTCTACGGTCATCGACCCTTAGGGTGCACCTGGCAGCCATTTCTGCTTACTAGGCGCAGGCTGGTGAGATGACATTGGTGCAGGAGACTGTGGTCAGGCACTTTTTCAAAGGCCTGGATTACATTTCCCTTCCTGTGCGTGAACCTCCAACTACGTGGGATCTGTTGCTGGTTTTGGCAAAGTTCATGGGCAAGCCATTCGAACCCATGCACAAATGTGAGTTTTCACACTTGTCGTGGAAGACTGCCTTCCTGGTGGCTATCACATCTGCCAGAAGGACAGGGGAGCTCCAGGCGCTTTCAGTGAACTCCCCTTATCTGGTCTTTGACGGGGACAGAGTTGTCCGGCACCCCCACTCGAAATTCCTTCTGAAGGTGGTGTCAGAGTTTCACCCTAACCATGTGTTGACTCAGCCGGTTTACTACCCTAATTACACCTCGGATGCAGAGTACAGGCTCCATACCTTGGACCTGAGATGTACTCTCTCCTATTATAAGGAGAGGATGACGAAAATTTGGGTAAAGGTTCGCCAGCTGTTTGTCACCTACGCTGAAGCCGCTTCTGGCAGACCTGCAGGCAAACGGACTATTGCAAGGTGGATTACATCATGCATAGGTCTGTGCTCTGAGTTGGCGGGCAAGGAGCCTCCCAGAGGCTCATTCTACCCTTCATATTGCTGCATCGGTGGCTGCTTCCAGGGACATCCCTATCCAGGAAATCTGCTGGACTGCTACCTGGAAGTCAGGCACCTTCATTACCCACTACCACATCGACATTGAGTCACCCCGGGATGCTGGTTTTGGGGCTTCGGTTCTCCAGTCTTTATTTCCTAAGTAGGGGGTGTGCGCCTTGCCTTCTCCCGGAGAACTGCTTGGAGTCTGTCAAGAAGTGTGGATGAACAACATATCCACGCTCCTAGAAGAACATGTTACTCACCTGTAATAGTAATTCTAGGAGTGGTATAAATTGTTCATCCACACCCACCCACCCGACCTCCCCGACTTCGGGCACACAACCTTGCCTCCAGCAGGCTAAGATCTGGTGTCATGGGGTGGAGCCGAGGCATATACCACCCAGGTGGGTGGGAGGACCAGCCTGAAGACTTCCGGCAAGATTTAAAGTGGAAGGGGACATGCCAAGAAGTGTGGATGAACAACATATACCACTCCTACAACTACTGTTACAGGTGAGTAACCTGTTCTTCTCTAACAAATACATAAATGACCATTTGGACAAATAAAACTCGAGATTAAAAATAGAATGAGATCCATTTTGCTTCAGATATGGAACAGATATAGAAATACAAGAATTATTTTTGGTATAAGCAAATTAAAACTGACCATAACTATGAATCTCTCCTATGCACATTTAATGACATCAACAAAAGAAGATTAATGACAAGATTTAGACTGGAGTTATTTAAAGTAACTACTATCACAGCTGACACGTTGGCGACCTGGGTTTGCACCCAAGCCCAGGACGTTGGGAGCGGAGGCTGACAGGGAGGCTCAAGAGCGTCCTTTGGACGCTCTCCTCCTGGAGGGAGGGTTATGGATGCACCGCACTTCAGTGGCTCCTCTTGGACGGATTTGGCCTTGTACTTTGTGGTGTGGGTGACCACACACCGCATGAGCGGGCATCTTAGATGTCGCAGTGTGCATCCAGCAGGGGCGTGAAATTAGAACAAGGAAAATGGCCACCCATGCCGGCCGGATGATGACAACCTGCCTCCCCTAGCCGGGAAGCCCTTGAGTTGCATCCCGCTGCCTGTCCAAGATGTGAGGGGGTACTGAAGTGTGCCTCGATCTCCCCTCTCAGATTCCTCATATGGGTAGGGGGGCCCCTCCAGCGAAGGGATACGCCGGGACAGTGGGGCGGGCAGAGGCAACAGACAACAAAATGGGGGCGCGGCGGAGGGTGAGACTTGGCCACCTGAAGGAGTGGATGGCTGGGTTGGAAGGGGCATAAACAGAATATGCAAAAAAAAAAAAAGTAACACTTGTTCAAACAAAATCAGAATGGTAATAACACAGAATACTGCAGGTGTAACCTGCAAGCACATAATGACTTGACACATGCAAGTCTTATTTGTCCTTTGCTAGAGAAAAGTAGGAAAAAATTGTTGGGGTCCATTCTGGGGAATTTCAGTTTTCATCCAAACCAGATTGTTTAATTTTAAGGACTGTGAAATACAAATAATTTGATTAGTTGCATGTACTCTAAAGAAAGAGATTTGTCCAGTTCAGCCCCAAATCCTCAAATGTTTTAAAAAGTTTCTTACAAACGCTGGGTGGACCTAAATCCAGTAAATAGGTGACGCCATATAATAAGAAAAGACAATACTGGATATAATGAAGCCCACTCTCCCTTGTAATCACAATAACCAAGTCTTGTGCAAATAGTGTCCAAATTTTTATTCAAATATCCTCCAGGCTAATATTCAAGCGTTTTGGGATATACCCTTCATCAGGACACTGGTCAAATTTCTAAAGCATAAACACACATAAAAACTATATATATTAATTTTCATAAATTCATATTACTATGTGAATATCCAATATGATTATACATCAAAAAACATCAAAAAACGTCCTTACATGTCAAAATTTGAATGTCTGATTTCTTCTAATATTATGACATCAGGTACTTTGTTTGACTCCCCCTTACAGCCACTGAAAAACGCCAGTCTGTCCAACATAAAAATATAACATAAAAAACTCAACACATATAATAGATCTTCTTGGTTACTAATATTTTTATATTAATTAACATTGACTTGTTCTCATAAAATATATATATGTATATCTATTTTTTAAATTCTGTCTAAACAGTTAATAAACTTGTATGTCTTTCACACCAGCGTTGATCTTAAAGTTACTATAATTTCTTTGAACCAGTCTTCTCAATGCATGGGAAAAGCAAAACTAGCTTTTAAAACTTAACACATGAAAAAATATGAAAAACCTAATAGATACAAAGATAAACTTCTGACCTATAACATTGAAACTTTAAGTTTACAAATGGTCTCTACTCAAAGCCGTAAAGAACGACTATATTCTTTATTCAATTCTCCTGCTACTTGAAAGATTCTTACTACAAAAATATAATGCAAATAAGGATGAACGCTAACCAGCTTTCATAAATTTTCGTCTTCTAAATTCTTTTAGCTGTCGCCATGTTCAGGTCATATTACTTGTGAGAAGAGAACAAAGAACAATGCTCTATTAGAGCACTGCTACAAAATAACATTACGTTGCTTTCATTAAATTTAATCACTAAAGCGCTGCACTTCTCAAAGATATATTTATTGGCAATAGAAGACTTACTTTTTCCAGTGATTCAAAAGATAAATCTGGCATCTAATCTGCGGGAGTAGAGCACGGGGAAAGAATAACTCACTTTTAAACAGGTAGAGAAGCAACGCCTCTGAATCCAGCAGCCAACGAAAAATGTTGATGTAAGCACTGACATGCTCACCTGTGTGCTGGACCCGCCTCTATGCGGCACCGAGTACCTTAATTCTCGGTGTCAGAGGTTATAGTCAATTTTTCTTAATCTCAAAACATATTTCACACTATTTTATTAAAAACTTGATAACTAGAGGTTGCTTTGTTGGACCTACAAGTTCTTCAGATATCTGTTCCTTTATTCATATTTAAACATTTCTTATATATTATTTTATTGGGGGTAAACTATCGGCAGAAATGTCTATGTGAACCAAAACAAACATATATCCTGCTCTTAACATAGCTCTCTAAATAGTATAGAAAATACCTAAGTAAAATCTGATTAAAGCTTCACGAGTATCTTTAATAATGTAACAAGGATTTCTCTTCCCCAATAGCTAGACACTTTATTGAAAGGAATCATTCTGTTGCCACCTTAAGATTTTTTGGCATTGAAAAAGTTTACAAAAACAATAGAGGTGGTAATTATAACACAAAATTGTTATTAAGGGAAGCAAGGCTTATTAATTATTTTCAAACTACAAATCCCAAATTCGGGTTAAATGAACTGATAGAGTGGCAACCGATTTTATAAATGATTCTGAAAAGTGGTATGTTATACAATAGTTTAATAAATTCAACATTAGTATATCTCATAGAGAACCTAGCTTTAACAAGATTCTTTCGAATAAGTGGCTAGTAAGGGGAGTTGAACCTGTAATCATAAGCAAAAGTTTATTGCACCTGTTTATTACTATTGGGTTGTTACATTATTAAAGATACTCGTGAAGCTTTAACTAATCAGATTTTACTTAAGTATTTTCTATACTATTTAGAGAGCTATGTTAAGAGCAGGATATATGTTTGTTTTGGTTCACATAGACATTTCTGCCGATAGTTTACCCCTGATAAAATAATATATAAGAAATGTTTAAGTATGAATAAAGGAACGGATATCTGAAGAACTTGTAGGTCCAACAAAGCAACCTCTAGTTATCAAGTTTTTAATAAAATAGTGTTAAATATGTTTTGAGATTAAGAAAAATTGACTATAACCTCTGACACCGAGAATTAAGGTACTCGGTGCCGCATAGAGGTGGGTCCAGCACACAGGTGAGCATGTCAGTGCTTACATCAACGTTTTTCGTTGGCTGCTGGATTCAGAGGCATTGCTTCTCTACCTGTTTAAAAGCGAGTTATTCTTTCCCCGCTCTCTACTCCCGTAGATTAGATGCCAGATTTATCTTTTGAATCACTGGAAAAAGTAAGTCTTCTATTGTCAATAAATATATGTTTGAGAAGTGCAGAGCTTTAGTGATTAAATTTAATGAAAGCAACATAATGTTATTTTGTAGCAGTGCTCTAATAGAGCATTGTTCTTTGTTCTCTTCTCACAAGTTATATGACCGGAACATGGCGACGGCTAAAAGAATTTAGAAGATGAAAATTTATGAAAGCAGGTTAGTGTTCATCCTTATTTGCATTATATTTTTGTAGTGAGAACCTTTCAAGTAGCAGGAGAATTGAATAAAGAATATAGTCGTTCTTTACGGCATTGAGTAGAGACCATTTGTAAACTTAAAGTTTCAATGTTATAGGTCAGAAGTTTAATTTTGTATCTATTAGGTTTTTCATATTTTTTCATGTGTTTAAGTTTTAAAAGCTAGCTTTGCTTTTCCCATGCATTGAGAAGATTGGTTCAAAGAAATTATAGTAACTTTAAGATCAATGCTGGTGTGAAAGACATACAAGTTTATTAATTGTTTAGATAGACAGAATTTGAAAAAATAGATATTCATATATATATTTTATGAGAACAAGTCAATGTTAATTAATATAAAAATATTAGTAACCGAGAAAATCTATTATGTGTTGAGTTTTTTATGTTATATTTTTATGTTGGTTAGACTGGCGTTTTTCAGTGGCTGTAAGGGGGAGTCAAACAAAGTACCTGATGTCATAATATTAGAAGAAATCAGACATTCAAATTTTGACATGTAAGGACGTTTTTTGATGTATAATCACATTGGATATTCACATAGTAATATGAATTTATGAAAATTAATATATATTTTTTTATGTGTGTTTATGCTTTAGAAATTTGACCAGTGTCCTGATGAAGGGTATATCCCGAAATGTTGAATATTAGCCTGGAGGATATTTGAATAAAATTTGGACACTATTTGCACAAGACTTGGTTATTGTGATTACAAGGGAGAGTGGGCTTCATTATATCCAGTATTGTCTTTTCTTATTGCATATACTCTATTAAATTGTAACCTTAAGCATAGTTGGATATATATTAGACATAATCATATCGCTAATCATGCTGTTATATTATTGTGAATGTCATATTTATTAGCACTAAACTTATGTTTAAAGATTTTAAAATCTGCTACTTCTGAATGTTTTAGTGGATGTGATCTTGTATGTTATTTGTAAAAGCAATAGCTGAACAATGAAATATTTATTGATTAAAAAATAAATAAATAAAAAGCCAAGGTACTCGTATTCTTGTACCCATGTTATCTGATTCCCTTCCATAGTACTCCAAGCCACTGGTGAAACTCGATTTTCTGATTTAGACTGCAAGCCACACAACATAATATCTTTTTTCCAGCATTCAGCTTTATCAGAATGGGCTGAGTTTTCATTGTTACGGTGACGATGCTCAGCTTTACCTGTCTTTCACACCTGGTAGACCTGACACTGTTGATGTGCTGAATAAATGCTTGGCTGAGATCCAGGCTTGGACAGCGTTGAACTGGCTGGGACTAAACCGTGGGAACTGTGAGGTGCTGGTGGTAGAGCCGGGTTGGAGGGTTGGGCTTAGAGCCTCTGGTGACAGGTTGGACCTTTATATAGGCCCAACAGAACTGGAGGTTTCATCAAGGGGGAATAATCTTGGCATTGTTTGACAGTGAGCTGACATTTGATGCTCAGGTGTCTGTTGTCTGGACTGGATTTTACCATCTCCGGAACATCGCCAGATCGAGCCCTTTGTCCTGCCTGAAGACCTGGCCACACTGATCCTTGCTTTCGTGACCTCGAAACTCGACTAATGTAATGCCCTATACCTCTGGGTTGGAGGTGGTATGCTGTGGCACCTGCAGCTGTTGCAGAACACAGCGGCACAGGTGTTGACTGGTCATTCTAGATTCAGTCATCACTAAAGTGCTGTGCGAATTGCACTGGCTGCCAATGTGCTGGTGCATCACCGTCAGGGTAAGCCTTTTGACCTACAAGGTTTGGGTCCGCGCTACCTGAAGGATCTCCTGTACTCCTATGTTCCATCTCGCCCCCTCAGATCAGCTGCTGGTGCTCTCCTGGAGATCTCCAGAGCAAGGTTAAAGAGCTGTAGAGACTGAGCATTTGAGGTAGCTGCCTCTGCGTTGTGGCATTCATTGCTGGGGCAACTCTGGGAGGCACCGTCTGCTGAAATTTTTAAACTACAACTGAAAACATTCTTGTTTTCACAAGCTTTTGGGGTCTGAGGTGGGCCGTTTAAGAATTTAAATGGGTTCAGCTGTTTTATGTATGTCTGAGATTGTATATGTCTATCCTTTTATTACTGCTCCTGTTCTGTTATTTATGCATGTATTTGTAATCCTGTTGTAAGGGCGCCCTAAACAAATAAAATCTACTACTACTTAACATTGATGCATTGAAAAATGACTGCAGGCCATCAAAGATCCTTTGTAGCCTAGATTGCACTAGGTCGAGGGAGGCATCGGAGGCATAGACAAGAGTTGTCATTTGTCACACTGGTAGGGACTCATTCCAAACCAGTCCTATGGTGCACAAGATGAAGATTATTGATGGACTCACTGACAATCCCTTGGGGAGTCTGTTTTTTAGCATTCCGTCCTTGTGAGGGAAGAATTTAGCCTACTTCAAGGACTGGGGGATGGACCCAGGTTGAATGGAAAGATTGAAAGGAAGGCAAGAAGGACAGTGATGGCCAACGCAAAGTGATGAAAGTGATTAATATCTAGCTCATCTGGACTGCACCCCTTAGAAAGAATTGAGAAAGGGAGTAAGGCAGCAAGGGTGATCTGAGGAGACCAGGGAGAGAGAAAGAGAGACTGAGGTAGTCTGGGATGCAGTAGGGACACTGAGGAGTGGAGAGAGTAGTGTCAGAGTTTCAGTTGAACTAAATTATAACATCTGTTTATTTCCATAAACTAGCTTCCAGCAAGATAGAGGAGAAACTCTTATTGTTAGATGTTAAAAGGTGTGTTAGTTTTACAAGAGTAGAGCAAAACAGATGAGTCAATAACCCATTTTCTTTTATGGTGAGGTGTCAGAAGGATACCCTGCATCATAAGAATCCATCTCAAGCTGGATTGTGTCCCATGTTGAGTTTTGTTACCGTAAGGCAGGTCATATACCCCCGATGGAATAATTCCACAAGGGTGACAGCAACCTTGGTGGCAGCATCTCCTAGAGATATGCCAAGCTGCTACCTGAATATCTGCAAATTCCATATCACACTATTGCTTGGACGTTCAGTCAGAAATAGGAAGCTAAATTTAGGATATCTGCACTTGAATCTTTTTTCCAAAATAGGTAGCCTAGTACTCCCAGGTACTGCTATCAAACTGCAGTAGTTTGACAGCCAGCGTCAGTCACATTCATGTTCGAAGAAAGGTTTACTCACTGTGGTAACTGTTTCTTCTAAAGGATGTGGTTAGTGGTCAAACCAACCCTTCCCTTACTATGACTTAAATGGCTTTGTAGTCAGTTGTTGTGTGCTTAAGCATTTAGGGGGACAGTCCCCTCAGGCTTTTATTCTGTTTCTCTGTGTAGTTTGCAGGCATGCACGATTGCCTCTGCTGCACCCTGCTAATTTCATCAGAGTTTAAATGTAAATGAAGGTACGCAAGTCTGGTGTGAAAAGCTGCTCGACTCCCTTGCAGAGGTCATGACCTGACTCGTGTAAGGCATCTTGGAATATTTTGTTGTTTTGGTGCTAAAGCCTGTAGTAGTTGCACTGTATTAGTCAGTGCTGTTGCTGTCCTCGGCAGTCCCTGTGGTCTTCTCTTACGTTGGCTATAAAACTATTCATGGCATAGTAAGGGCACTGCTGTTTTCTGTAGTTTAAAGTGTGTCTGAGTTAGGAAAAAATGCTTTTAAAAAATGCAGGGACTTCACAAGACATGTAACCGAACTGAGTGAGAGTATAACTTCTGCTGGCTTGTGCATGTACGCATCATCAGCTCCCATAATGCCTTGAATGAGTGGAGTCATGACCTTTGGAATAGACAAACAGGTTATCACACCAGGGCAAAACTGCGAAGCAGCCTCATCTATATTTAAATTAGGATGACATTAGGGGAAGGCAAGAAGAGGGAATCATTGCAAACTGCACAAGTATATAGAAAACAGGCTGAGGGGACTTTTACTTTAAATTATTTCTTCTCCTTCACTTGAGTGACCAGTTTTGGGAAGTTAAATGAAAATGTTTGAATATGTTTGTAAATTATGGTCATTTGTTATCCTGGTCTCTTCAGCTAAAAGATTTCCTGTTGTACTGCTGGGAGCTTGTGACTGGCACAGTGCATAGGTCATGCTTGATATTACACTAAAGTTCTGGGGCATCAAGCAGGCACAGCTTTGATGCAGTAATTTGACCATCCATTTAAGAAACTCCATTACTATGGTGTGTAACTTTTCCATCCTGCCCACCCACCTACCTCAGGAGCGAGCCGGTCTGTGGTTCAGGTAAGGAAGTACTTCCTTCTGTTGGTCCCATGGGCTAAGTGTTTCTCGTAGTGGACCACCCACGAGGCCCAGTTGAGGCAAGCCATGGATGGTAAAGAAACTAGTGACCCCACTAAAGGGTGCAGTTACACTAACTTCTGGGATCGTCAGGGGTGTGGCAGAGATTGAGGGAGCACCTGGATAGGGCTGCATGTAACAACATGGAGAACATCTGTTATCCCATCCTAAGCCATTGGTGGCATTTCTGATCTTTGAAAAAGTATATCCATGGTTCAGTTCACTTTTTACAACTGTGGAGTGCACCAGGAAGCCTTGAGGCACCATTGCTCTCCGCATGCCCCGAGGCACTGGTGTTTGACACCAGTCTTCAAAATACTACATAGGCTTTTTCTGCTGCTACGCAAATTACATTGTATATCACAGCAGTTGTTGTACAGACATTTTTAAATACGATTTTACTTGGTCAAGGGCTAAAGCTTTGAGTGGGCTCAGTTCACAGTTTGAAAAGCACCAGAAATAGATTCCAAATGTATTGAAACTGGCAAGCTCTCTTTCATGTTAATTTAAATAAGTTTGATGTGTCACTGCCATGTACTGGAAGGAAGTAACTATCCATTATTTTTTTAGGTTATATTTATTACAGAATACATGTCATCTGGCAGCTTAAAACAGTTCTTAAAGAAAACTAAGAAGAACCATAAAACAATGAATGAAAAGGTGAGCCTCCACTTAAGAGATTTGAGTAATTTTATTCCCCTTCAGTTCTAGATGTACTCTGGCATATCTTCAGGGATGTACCCCTTATTCACCACTGATCCCACATACTCCTCTCCCACTTGACATCCCCCTGATCGCCTGAATGGGAAGGCCTGTGATTTGCCCTTCATGGCAGGGCTCCACGGGGGGGGGGGACTGGGTGAAAGTCCGTTATCTGCCCGAAATCCCACAAGCCTTACATCAGGCATCATGCGCGTGGAGGAGGCCGTGGGTCTCCAGGTGTCATAAAACACAAACTCCGGAGGGTTTTCTTGCGTAGTGTGTTACCCCTGGTGGCACAAACTTGATGACATCAGCTCACATGGGATGCATTCTTGCTTCCGACATGCAGATGTCTGTCATGTCACCAATCCCGACTGACATATTGGTTCCAGGCGCACCTGCCCCTAGCCTCCCCTAAGGGTCAGGATATTGCTGGGTGCCAGATCCCTCCCTCCCCGGAGAGCAGTCCATTGGATGCTCATCTTCTGAATCTCTGCCATTGTCACAAATGAACACCACCACTGTGCTGTCTGGCCAACTTTCTGTGATCTTTGTGAAGAAAATGTAACTGTTTTTGTAGATGGATATAAATACATTTACAACAGGGTCGCCAGTAATAAAGCGAACTCTCCTCTTCCCAGTTCCCCACAGACACATTCAAGTAGCCAAACCAGACTTGCCAAACAGATTATGAATATTATATCAACAAAAAAGTTTTCACTGTACTGTAATTCTATATCAGTGTGTGTGGCTACCTTGTAAACTGTAGTGGTTAATATCCTTGTACTGTTGCCATGGTTATACAATCATTTCCACCCACCACTCTTTTCCTGTCATAATGAAACAGTGTGACAACTTCACCTTTCACTTGGAACCCTGCACTTCCTTAAATAACAAAAAAGTTTTATTTCGATGCAGCGTCCCTCTGTAGAATGTCTTTTTTAATACTCTTATTCCTGTAGTTCTCCATTTTCAGTTTTTCTGTACTGCTTTACCCTTCGATTCATAATGCATGTTTCTCGGATTATAGCCCTTTTATTGCAGTAAGCAGTGTTTTTGGATAAGATATTGAGCTACTTGTTAAGGATAACCGATGCTTGTCTCGGACACTTTTCTTTCTTTTTTGTTGCAGGCTTGGAAACGATGGTGTACCCAGATCCTCTCAGCTCTCAGGTAACCTCAAAAAGAAAATTATCTCCTCAGATGCTGGCCTGACAGAGTAGCAGCAGGGTTACAACATTCTTGGTTTGGGTGTGGACTCGGACTCCACCTCTGGATCAGTTGAGGCTAGGGTGTGTTGAGATGACATGCTCGGGGGTTGGGGGATGATGGAATGAGGATATTGGAGCTATATGTCCACCTGACCCACTGCTCGGTGTAGTAGGACATGGGGAAGGGCTTGGCAGTATTGGAGACAGACATCCATGTGGCATATCCCTCAGAGTAATGACCCATCGGTATTTTTCTTTTGGGGGTGGGGGTCTCTCTTCAGGTGTGAACAGGTTCTGTTTGGAACTCCATTTTTTCATAAACGGTTAATAACTCTACGGTACTGAGCAGCTAAGTCTGGGTTGTAAGTTACAGTGCATATGCATCCTGTGGACATGTAGACTGAACAGCACACTTCAGGTAAATTCTTTTATTGACAAGAATTCTCCACACTAGGTCAAAAGCACAGAAAATAGACACTTTACCAGTTCATATTTGGAGTTGATGTTCAATTCTTAGTTTTTGGGGGGGGGGGGGGTCTTTGGCCCAAAGTTCTGTTTTAGACAAAAAGCCCACAGTGACCAGCTGTTGCCTAAAAATAAGTACTAGCTACTCAAATAGTTTTGGTGGCCAGCTGTCCACAAAGACTGGCTGGCAGCGTAGCCTAAAGGTTAGAGTAACGAGCTGTGAATGAGCTTGGTACATCCAGCAGACAGACCTGGGTTTGATTCCCGCAACCTCCACTTGCTTACTGTGCGACTCTGAGCAAGTCACTTAACCTCTTGGGTCGCCCCTGAAAAACAGGCATAGTGGGCCTTACCCGGTTACCGAAAAATATATAAAAAAAAAAAAAAAAAAAAAAAAGTGAGTGGATACTGTATGGCCCATTTCTTAATATACCCATGACTATTTGGTCACAGGCGGTTTTGCGCTGATGCCTATTTGGTCATAAAGCAAGAATTTATTTTTTTTGTGGCTCCCTCAAGTATTTACCACCTTCTCTTGCCCTAGGAACAGAGGTCGAGCGACCCCCACCTTATCCTGCAGCCAAGAAGATGGCCTTGCAAGACTTTAATAGCTAATGCTACTCTGTATAATTAGCAGTCTGTGTATGAATGCTGAACAGCCTGCCACCTCACCTTGAAAATGTCACCAGCCTCCTACCTGTCCAAGTGTGAGGGAACCAGAGCTTCTTTTTTCTTTCCTTGAAAAAAATAAATAAATGGGCGGCATGGGAAACTAGTGCACTCTGATAACAGTAAACTGGGGAGAGACATCCGAGCACTCGCCATCAGTCAGGAAATAAGCACTCAGAGCAAACATAGATACATAGATAGTGACGGCAGATGAGGACTGCCAGGCCCATCCAGTCTGCCCTTAAATGCTACCTGAGTCAGCGACCTACAACCCTACTTGGTCACTGGCTGAAGCTTTTTCCTTCCCATCTCTAGGATTCCCTTATTCCAGTCCCATGCATGCCTGAATCCCGTTACAGTACTTGCCACCTGCGACCGGGTTGTGTGGGTGGCGTAAATGAGACACATGACCTCGGTTTAAGGTTAACACACCTTTGCTCAGGCCTCAGTGTGATGTTTATTAGTCCTAAGGACTGCTTTTTTGTAAAAGATGTATACAAAAATAAAAGAACATCCTTAAACAACCTTAGATAAGTCTTAAACTTCAGACAATAAAATAAGAAGAAAATAAATAACAAAAGGAAATGGCTCCTCCTCGCGCTCCAGAACTACCGTGCCTTGGTAGTCCTGCCACAGAGTAGTTAATTTTTTAAACACAATTTACTGCGATCTTCTGTGCTATGAGACAACCCCTCCCTTCTCACTCCAAGGTTGATCTGCCATTTCTGAGCACTAGGGCAGCTTTTAAACTCTTCCCTATAGTGTCATCAGGTCAGCCGATCCATCGCTTACCTGAATTGCCATCATTATCATACTGGTATCGTTATAAATGCTTTTTGTCCTCCTTTTGGCAGTACAGGACAAGACATAAACAAATGCATACTAATTGTCCTGCAGTTGAGACAATGACAGTAAGGACCCCCCCTTCCCGCCCGGCGGTAATGCTGGGGCACATAAGCAGAAGAGCCCCTGCAAAACTAAAGTCTCACTAGTCCTGCAGCCGAGACAAGCAATGGTAACAGTCGTCCCTGTCTGCCCCCAGGGAGGTAACGCTGGGGCACATAAGCAGAAGAGCCTTCTGCAAAACCAAAGTCTCACCAGGTATGAAATATTGGGGCTTCACAGCTGCTACTCCTGTCTGAAACTTAGAGTGCTCCATGGCTGGTTTGGTTCTCCTGCTCCTGAGCCTGTGAATCTGCACCGGAGAATCCCTACCAAAGCTCTGCATCCGCTGCCCCACCGCCCCCACCACCACCCTTGGCGGGCTGTTCCTTTTATAGGCTCAGTGAGCCAATCACCCTACTTCTCCACCTGCAGATTATCAGAAGCTGCCACTAGAGGTTGCACTGATATTGCTCAAACTAATCTCAGGTACTGAGCTCCAGTCATTGAGTTTTGGCCTAGCTTTAGTCAAACGTGGTAACACAAAAAGAATAAAAGAGGAATTCCCACTTCCTTATTTTTTCACGTCTGAGCTGCTCCTCTTTTTCACCAAAATGACGTCCCCTTGTCCTGTGTACCCCCGCACTCACCCTGCCCACTTCCATATGCCCAAACTGAAGGTCCACTCCAGGCTACCTTACATAGCCTCTATCCTGGTTTCTTTGTACATCCTGTCTCTTGTATGGGCTAACAGGCTTATGTGCCTTCCCTGGACAGGGTATCCTGATCAGAGGCACCACAATCACTCCCCTCCCATCCTTTCGAGTTATCCAGCTGAACAGAGGGTACAACTACTCTTTGCATTCCATATAATTACTAAAAAGGGTGCCTGCTACCTGGCTCTCCACTAACTTGAAAGGTACCACAGAGGGGGTCGGCTCCCCCTATCCCTTAAAGCCCTACTGTTTCTCTCTTTCCTCTTGCTTCTGGCAGGTGACATCAAGCCAAACTCTTGCCCTCCAAAAGCCAACATCACTCTCTTCTCCCCCCACGACACACATTGGGCTTCTTCCCAAGGGCAAAAAAATTGCCCACATGAATGTCTGCAGCCTTCTTCCAAAAATACAGGCGGTTCAGGGTTGGATGTCCCTCTACAACCCCAATGTACTGGCTGTGTCTGAAACATGGTTAAAGCCCCACACCCAACCTCATGAGGTGGCAGTGTCTGGTTACACCTCTTTCCGTAAGGACCGGGTGGGCAAAAAAGGGGGTGGGGTCCTCTTCTATACAAGGGACTCCCTTGATGCAACCCTTGCCCACCTACATGGCACTGATCACTCTGTCTGTGAATCAGTCTTCATTAAAATTACCCTTGGCAACACAAAATACCTCTACCACCCTCTGAAGGTGGCCCTACAAGCCTTGGAATCTATCACCAAGGCCCTTACTGACATGATATCCACTAAACTCCTGATCCTGGGGGGACTTCAGTATCAACTCCGGGGTACACAGTGTACAGAAGGGACAGGGAGGGTAAAAGAGGAGGTGGTGTAGCTCTAAAGGATCAAAGCTACAGAACTAAAAAGTAAAGGGGGAGGACAAGAGGCACTCTGGGTCACCTTGGAGACAGGGAATGGCATCACAATCCGCACAGGGGTTGTATACAGACCCCCGTCTCGAGGGGAGGAAACGGACAAGAAAATGATGGAGGACATTCTCAAAATGGCTGAAAAGGGGGAGATACTGTTGATGGGAGACCTGAATATGCCAGATCTTAACTGGGTGACAAGTACTGCAGCCACATCCAAGAGCAGGGTCATTCTCGATGCCCTGCAGGGGGCAGGCCTTAGACAGCTAGTGTTGGAACCCACTCGGCGGGAGGGAGCAATACTGGACGTGGTACTCTAAAATGAAGAGAGGATCACAAATTTAGAAGTCAGTAGACATCTGGGAACAAGTGACCACTGCACGGTGTGCTTCACAATAAGCACAACCATGGAGACAAGCCATACAAAAACAAGGATATTGGACTTTAGAAGGACCGACTTTGGCAAAATGGGTGAATACCTGAGGAATGCACTAGCAAAAGGCCAAAAAGGAAGGGTGGAAGAACAATGGAGAAAATTCAAAACTACTATCATAGAGGCAACAAGCCTTTGTGTAAAACAAATAAAACAAAGCGGAGTAAAAAACCACTATGGTTCTCAAAAGAAGTGGCAGGCAAGGTTAAGGAGAAAAAGACTGCATTCAAAAAGTATAAGGAATCACAGAAGGAGCACGACAGGGAACTGTATCAATTAAAGCAGAAAGAAGTGGGGAAGGCATTCAGAATAGCAAAGGCCCAAACCGAGGGAAAAATAGCCAACTCAGTTAAGAAGGGGGATAAAACCTTCTATAGCTACATTAGGAAGCATAGAAAGGTTAAGGGAAGAATAGTGAAGATTAATAAAGGAGAGGGGAGGTGGGCAGAGGGAGACAGTGAAAAGGCAGAGATACTGAATGAATACTTTTGCTCGGTATTCACAAAAGAAGATGAGGAGGAGTTACCTAAACCAGACAACAGAAGCACTCTGGGTAGGGGGGGTTGACACCAGTCCATTTACAGAAGAAAGAGTCCTGAAAGAACTCCTAAAACTCAAGGTGGACAAAGCAATGGGACCTGATGGGATTCACCCCAGAATCCTAAAAGAACTAAGGGAGGACCTAGTGACACCACTGACCACACTTTTTAACAAATCATGGGAGGATGGGGTGGTACCTGAGGACTGGAGGAGGGCAGATGTGATTCCTCTTCACAAAAGTGGGAGCAAGGCAGAAGCAGGAAACTACAGATCAGTAAGTTTGACCTCACTGGTAGGGAAAATGAAGGAGTCACTTCTGAAAGAAAGAATTGTTGAGTACCTAGAGGCCAGTGGGGCACAGGACCCAAAGCAGCATGGATTTACAGCAGGAAGGTCATGTCAGACGAATCTAATCGATTTCTTTGACTGGGTGACCAAAGTAATAGACCAGGGAGGGGCTGTGGATATGGCCTACCTAGACTTTAGCAAGGCATTTGACACAGTCCCGCACAAAAGACTAATAATCAAGTTAGCCTGCCTGGGAGTGGGTTCCAGGGTGGTAGCCTGGGTAGCAAACTGGCTGCACAACAGGACACAGAAGGTAATAGTGAATGGAACACATTCCGAAGAAAGGGGGTTTACTAGTGGAGTACCTCAGGGCTCAGTACTGGGTCCAGTCCTCTTTAACATCTTTATAGGTGACATTGCAGAGGGTCTGAGGAAAGGTATGCCTCTTTGCAGATGACACAAAGATCTGTAACAGAGTTGATATACAAGGGGGGTAGAAAGGATGAGAAGGGACTTGGCAAGGTTGGAGGAATGGGCAGACATATGGCAACTTAGATTCAGTGCAAAGAAGTGCAAAGTAATGCACCTGGGAAACAAAAACCCAGGAGAAGAGTACACAATAGCAGGGGAGGTACTAACAACAACAGAAATGGAAAGGGACTTGGGGGTAGTCATATCAGATGACCTAAAGGTGGGTAAGCAATGTGAGAAGTCAGTAAGGAGAGCCAGGGGGATACTGGGATGCATAGGACGGGGCATCGCAAGTAGAAAAAGGGAAGTGGTTATCCCTCTGTACAGACAGTTGGTGAGACCCCATCTGGAATACTGTGTGCAGTTTTGGAGACCCCATCTACGCAAGGACATAGGATGGAAGCAGTCCAGAGGAGGGCAACTAAAATGGTGCAGGGTCTGCATCAGAAACCATATGAAGAGAGACTGAGAGAGCTTAATATGTATACCCTTGATGAAAGGAGGGACGGGGACATGATAGAAACTTTTAAGTACCTCAAGGGAATCAACAAAGTCCAGGAGGGTAGCATCTTGCATAAAGAGATGTGTAAGAACAGGGGGGCACAATTTAAAGATAGAAGGGGGACGGCTCAGGGGTAATGTGAGGAATTTTTTTCACGGAGAGAGTGGTGGATGCATGGAACCACCTTCCTGGGGAAGTTGTTGGGTCTAAAACAGTGGGGGAATTCAAACATGCATGGGACAGACATAAGGCAGTTGTAGTGGGGGGTTGCAGGAAGTAGGCTGTTGGTTAGCTAGAGTCTGCGGCTTATCCAGTAGGAAGGGAAATGGGCAGACTGGGTGGGCCAAGTGGTCTTTCTCTGCCGTCAAAGTCTATGTTTCTATGTCTATGTAACTGGGGCCAAGAAACAGAGCAGTCCCTCAGTGCCTTATTACTGGATACTAACCTGGAGCAAATAATCTCTGAAGAGACAAGGGCCAACTACAAAATGGGGAACCACACAACCCTCGACTGGGCTCTGGTGTCTCACCCCTCTAACATTCAGATTTCTGGTGTTATGGCTGATGCTCTCAGTGACCACTCGCCTATCTTCTGCATCTTGAAAAATCGTTCTCCCAGGGTCCCTCCTAGGATACTCCCTACCCAAGACTATTCAAAATTCTCTGAGGATGCCTTCAGTGCATACCTTGGCAACCTCGACTGGTCACCGATACGGGACCTCCCTACTCTTGATGAAGTCCTGGAATTCTTCCAGTACTCCTTCACCTCTGCAGCTAACCTATTCACACCACTTAAGAAGTTCCGTGCAAAAGGCAGCTGCCACAAATGGATCACCACACAACTCAAATGTCTGATGGTGTACCGGGACAAGGCTTGGAAGCGGTACAAAATCTCTGCCCTGCCTGCAGACCTCATTGCCTATAAAAAACTAAGGAATGAGTGTAAAGCGTACCTCTAAGATGGGAAAGAGAGAGTTTGTCAAGCTTCTCCAGCAAATCACTCTTGCCAGCCCTCTGTCATTCTGGTCCCAAATCAGTGATCTCCTAAAAGGGACCAAGCATCCCACCCTGGGTCCAATTGAGATCAATGGCCTTATGTCAAATGACTGCCATGAAATTGCTGCCGCCTTTAACAATTACTTCACCAACCTGGATGGGTACAAGACCAACCTTACATCTTCCTCAACTTTGCCCCCCCGTTCTGAGTCACCTTGCCCCACACGGCCTGTCTTCCACCTGCGATTAGTCAGAGAGGTCTTCACACTCTTAAAGTCCAAAGTCAAAGGCTCTGGAGGACCTGATGGCATCTGCCCAAAATTACTAAAGGCGGCTGCACTTACCATTGCTCTACCTATCACATGGCTAATCAATAGATCCCTGCTTGATGGCATAGTACCCAATAACTGGAAACAGGCTGTTGTTACTCCTATCCCTAAAGGAGGTTCTAGGGAATCCATTGGTAACTATAGGCCGATCTCACTTCTCTGCACCCTGGCCAAAATTCAGGAAAGGCTAGTGTACTGTCAACTCCGTGACTACCTTGAGGCCAACCAATTACTTGCCCCCACCCAACATGGCTTTAGGCAAAACCATGATACTGATACAGCTCTTATAAAATTCACAGTTGACATACTGGGGCCATGGACGAAGGAATTCCTACAGGTGCAGTCTTTATTGATCTTACAGAGGCCTTTGACCTAGTTAACCACAAACTCCTGCTATCCAAACTCGCTTCCTTTGGCCTGGATCAACATTCCTTTTCTTGGTTTACCTGCTACCTGTCTGGTCGCTCCCAGCAGGTCAGATGGAGGAGAGCAACCTCAGATTCACTCCCCCTAAATGAGGGTGTGCTTCAGGGTTCCATCCTTGGCCCCCTCCTCTTCTCGCTATTCATCAACAACCTTAATTCTCACTGTGGCGGCAGCTCGGTCGTTCAATATGCAGATGATGCAGTAATCTACCGGTCTTCGAGTAATCCATCTGCTCGAGGACCTCTTCTGCTAACTGACTTCACCAATTTAGAGTCCTGGCTAACAGAAAATAAACTGGTCTTTTAAACACCACTAAAACCAAGGCAATGCTGCTGGGACACAGAATCCTTGGCCCAGATAGAAGTGCCTTACTCCCACTGACCTCTACGTCAAGCTGCTGCATTGAGGTAGTGAGTTCCCTCAAATCCTTGGGTTTAACCCTGGATCAGGGGTTCACCCTCAAGTCCCATATTCACCAAGTAACTAAAACTGTGCACTGCAAACGAGGTCTCCTGTACTGCCTGAGTGACCAGCTCATCCCAACTCTAGAATCACCATTGCCAACAATCTCCTCCTTCCTACACTTACCTTTCCTGCCCCTGTAGTCCAGGGACTGGCTAAACAGGAGAAACAGTCTGCAAGTTGTCTGCAACAGAGTCACTTGGTTTGTGTCTCAGTCTCACAATAGATGGCACCACTGTGACGCCCTTGCTTTCCTACAGTGGCCCTTCCTTGATGGTCGCCTTCAGTACCCCTTGCTTTGCCAAGCCTACAAACTTCTACACTGCAAATCTCCAGATAGCCTGTCCAGTATCCTAGTTCCCAAGCGCTCAGTCCGTACCCTAAGAACCTCTGGGTGTAACCTCCTAGACAAAACTTGGGTTTGAACCACAGCTGGCAGCAAGTCCTTTGCCATTTCTACCCCTGCCCTTTGGAATAAGCTTCCTCCCCTTCTTCAAGAAGCCCCCTCCTTTGGAACTTTCTGCAAGGGACTCCGTGCTCACCTACTAGATGTTAGCCTCTGCTCCAGTCAATGAATTGGAATAACCAACCTCAAATACTTGACCTATCTTATCTGAGCTACTCACTGCTGTATTACTGTCTTACCTGCACTGTTACCAGTGACTCTCAGGCAATTCATTCTCTCCTGAGCGTAAGCACTGCTACCCCTGACTGTATTGTAATTGTCATCACCTGTAACTAACTTTGGCACTGTGTTAGCACTGTTTTTGAACTCTCCCTATTGTTATGATGTACTGTGTCCATGCTCCACTATTGTACTTGTATCCCTTTCATGTACTGTGTCCTTGCTCCATTGTTTGTACTCGTTTCCTTCTGTAACTAATTCTGGGTCGCCCCTGAAAAAGGGACCATCGGAGCTCTGTGGGCCTACCTGGTTACCAAAATTGAATAAATAAATTGCGTCACCCAACTCAAATGGAGTGACAGCTGTCATTTCTTATATAATAGCCTCATCATGGGGCTGCTGGCTCCTAAGGCTCATTATTTCCAAACTCCCAGCACTCGGGTAGGAACTCACTTTATTTCTTCAAACAGAAAGCAAACATGTATTTAGTTCATACGGCCAATGATTCTTCTGTGCACACATACAATAGTAATACCCTTAACACCTTACAGCAACTTCGAAACCTAGCGGCTGAAAAGGTAAGCCATCGGTAAAACATTTCAATTCTGCCATTTTTTCTGTGTCTATTTCACAAGGGGTTCCTTTTATTTAGCACGAATAAATTGTTTCTTTAAGGCATGCATCAAGGAAAGTGACAGCCTTGTACTTTCAGGGCACTGAGGCACTGTGAGCAATCTCCTGGACTGTTTAAACACAATCTCTCACTGTTTTACAGCGGGGAAGCCTTACTATGCTACGGGCTTATGTCCCGTGGCAGATCTCACTTCTCTGAGATCCTATTCAGCTCCTTTCCCCTCCGTAACCAGTGGCAGCCGTTTCTTTCTCACAGTGAAGCTAAACACAGCTTCTTTTCAAGGAACAGATGTCCCTGTCTTTACCAGATCCCCACAGGGGCTGGACTATAGCGCAAACACGCATCGGGGCATAATATGTAAAGAAAAATATCACACTCTGTTTTCCCAACTGGAACTTATACTTTCCACAGAGCATATTCAATAACCAGCTCTTTCTTACTGGTTCCTTAGTTTTTAAATTTGCAGGCCTAAGGCAGGGATAAACAAGAATATATAGAGGGAACAGCCAAGTGAGTTTGATACTATAATGGGTGGCCTACCCATAATAGTAGAAAAAGATATAGCCAGAAAAATCGAATAGAAAGAAGTGATACCGCAGTAGACTTTAGGGGGAAAAGAAATGCCATAGCCTGCTTTCGGATGGGGAGGGGGTGTCAAACTACCACACTGCCACCTCCTGGGGCAGGCTATTCCATGCCTCTACCACCCTCTCTGTGAAAAAGTACTTCCTTACATATCCCCTGATACGGCCTCCTCCAGTCTCATGTCATGACCCCTTGTTCTGGCGCACTGTTTGAACTGGAACAACTCTTCACCATTCACCTTATTTATACACTTGACGTATTTGAATTTTTCTATCATATCACCTTGCTTCTTCCTCTGTTCCAGAGTGTACATATTGAGGTCTCTCTCTTTCTCTCCTCATATGTATGCTGTAAACCCCCCGCCATCCTGGCTGCTCTCTGCTGCACCACTTCAATCTTGTCGATGTCTTTGAGAAGGTGTGGCCTCCAGAACAGCACACAGTATTCCAGATGAGGCCTCACCAGAGTTTTGTGTAGTGGAACTATTACCACCCTTCTTTGACTAGTGATACCCCTTCCAAAACATCCCGCTGGCCTTCCCCACTGCCTGCCTGCTGGCCTTTAAGTCCTCTGTGATAGTGACACCCAAGTCCCTCTCCTCTCTTGTGACTGACCAGTCCCCCCCCCCCCAAATTCTGTAGCTCACTCTGGGGTTCCTCTTCCCCACGTGCATGACTTTGTATTTCCTGATGTTAAACCTCAGCAGACCACCTCTCCAGCTTCTCTAGGTCCATTTTCATCCTGTCCACCCCCTCTGGAGTATCTACCCTATTTTAGATCTTAGTGTCGTCGGCAAATAGGCATACCTTCCCCTCCAGTCCCTCCGCAATGTCACCAGTGAAGACATTGAACAGGACTGGACCCAGGACTGACACCCTCCTTTCCTTTGACTGGATCCCATTTACCACTATCCTCTTCTTTCTGTCCTGTAGTCAGTTTCTAAGCCAGTTTGTCTCCTAATTTCTCATCCCTTTGCTGGCCATCTTATTTACCAGCCTCTTGTGTGGTACGGTGTCGAAGGCCTTGATGAAGTCCAGGTAAGCAATGTTTACTGCTTTTCCCTGGTCCACAGCCTTGGTCACCCAGTCAAAGAAATCTATTAGATTTGTTTGACACTACCTGCGTGCCGAGAAGCCGTGCTGCCTAGGATCTTGCTCCCCCCTTGATAGCCAAGTGCTGTACAATCCTTTCCTTCAGCAGCGTCGCCATGATCTTACCCACCACTGGGGTGAGGCTGACTGAACTATAAATCTTACTTCGAGAGGGCTCTTGCAGTAGGTAATTACATATAGGACTGAAGCCGGCAGGCATCAGGACCCCACAGAAAAATTTTTAGCTAGCGGTCTCTGGCGAGGGACCACCCCCATGTCAGGTGACCGACGTCTGTATAAAGGGGCGGTCCCTCATGCTCGCCTTCTAGTTCTTTCCTGCCGTTTGCTTTCGACGGTGCCTCGCAGTTAAGTTCCACTGCTTTTATTTTGTCTTTCTATGACAAGACTCCATCATTGATCAGCCCTGGTCACTGCCCCTGGAAGCCTCCACCACCATCTATGGCTGCCGAGGTTCCCCAGTCACCCCTGGCTTGCCCCCCGGAGGACGGGGCTGTGGCCACGATTTTCCGTGACCATGGAGCCAGTATCTAATCGGGGGACCTGCAGCGACGGTGGTGAACCGAGGTCTTCCGGGAGGGCTTCATGGAGACACGGTCCTTGCCATGTAGTTTTCTGCTGTTTTCCTTACGGAGTGAGGGGCGTTACCAATGGCGTAGCGTCGCCCCGCCTCGGAACTGTACGTGTTGGTAACCTGAGTTCCCGGCCTCTGTCAGGAGTCCTCAGTGCACCGATCGCCTCCCCACCCTTCCCGGAGAGGAGAGCAGTCTGTGGGACGCTCAATCCTTCTCACCCCAGCTAAGCCCTCGACGACCCGGGTCCATTCCGAACCGGGTCACCCGGCGTTCTGTGAAATCCACAACTGCTCTAATGGGCCGGCTTTTTTTGATTTTTTATAATATATTCATCAGGCTTCTCTTACTTGCCGTGTATAATGAGTCCCTACCATGTCCGAGCACAAAACAAGTGTGGCTCGTGCGGCGTAACTCCCTCACAAGGACGGCCATTCTCGGTGTCTCATCTGCCTAGGCCCCGACCACCCCGTGGATTCCTGTCAGCACTGCCAGAAGTTCAGCGTGGCTACCCGCAGAAGAAGGCAGCAGTCCCTGTAGGCTCGCATACTAAAGATGATGTCCTCCATGGAAAAGGAGCTGAAAAAGCTCAGACAGGCTTCCACCTCTCCCGAGGGCCTTAAGAAGAAGGAGAAGCAGTGGGACCGGGACTCCTCATCCACGGCTGTGGCGACTTCGGCTGGGGTTGCTGCCCTTCAGGTAATGTTCCCTCACGGCCGTCTTGGTGGTGTCTGAGGCCAGGCGTCTGTCTCCCGGCTGCTGCGCACTCTGGTCAGTCGGGGAGCCTCCGGGACAAAGGAGGCATCCGCTCTCCCAGTAAGAGCTGCCCCTGCGCCTTAGTTCAGCCACTTCCAGTAAATCTGGCATCTACTCCTCCGATGTCCACCGGTCGACCGCTAAGTAAGCTTGACCCGCTGAGGGCAGCGCGCGGGTCATCAAGCTGCCGTCAATTAGCCTCCCCTCGCTGACCTTCTTTGGGCGGCTGAGTCAATCAGTCGGACTTTGGCTTCTCCGGCCCACCCGGATCCCGCCGGTCAGACACCCTGCCGGCCCATCCGGCGATCGCTTAGCTATGGAGCCTACGCCGAATCCTTTTACCTTATCTGGCGTTGCTGGCTTCCTGCAGCTTTCGCCGCTGCAGTCCGAGGCCCCTGCCTCTCCTCAGCTGTACCCGGAGGATCCCTCTAGCCGTCCCCCGGATGTTGCTGGGGACTGTTCAGCGCCTCCGTCACACCTCCCTCCCGTAGGTCTGGATGGCCTGATGTCGGATCCTCTGACGCCGGCCCCGTCGCCGGCCGACGTCCCCTTGCTGGCTGTCACCACAATGCCAGACCTGACGCCCACCGGGCCACCTGTCCCTGGTCCGCCTGCAGGGCCTCTTCCAGGACCTTCTACCCCAGTAGAGCCCCTGGTGCCGGATCTTATGCCATCTTATCCGGCGCCACAGTACCAGACGTCTGGCTACGAGTACTCGCCCTACGGATACCTCCAGTATCCGTATTCCCCTCCTCCACTGCCCCCTCAGCTGCTGGTGGATCTGAGGAAGACTCTGGCCTCTTGGTGGGCTGAGGCCAAGGCTCAGCTCACCAGGGAGGTAGAGAGCCGCCTCCTGACGACAGACCCGGTCCTGGATCCCAGTCACGGGGTGAGAGACCTCCCACACCAACCCCAGAGACACTGCTATGGGGTCCTAAGGCTCAGGGTGGCACCTTGCCCCCTAGGGGCCATGTTCCTTCCCCGAGTGTGGGGGGGTCTTTGTCTCCTCCTTCTTTGGACTCATCGGAGGACTCCGATGACTGCTTCGATCAGGATGAGCCTCGCACTCCTGACAAGCCCAGGCCCAGATCTCCTCCGAAGTCCCCTCTGGAGGATCCCTCATTTACGGAGTTGCTAAGAAAAATGCAGGCTCTGCATCAGTGGAAATCTCTGGAGCCAGATCCACAGAGGCAGAAGCTAGCTGCCCATTTGGATTTGCCAGAGGTCGCTCCCACGTTAGTTCCACCCTGGATTGAACCTCATGCCGACCTCATCTCCACTATCTGGAAACAACAGTTGGCTTTAGCCCCCTTCCTCGGAAGGCGGGTAGGCTGTATTAGGCTCCCAAGGGGATTGACTTTCTTTCATCACACCCCAAGGCTGATTCAGTCGTGATCAGCGCCGCACATGGCCCTTCAGCTAACCCGAAACACCTGAGCTCGTCCCCACTCGATTAGGAATCCCGCCTTCTGGACCAGTATGGCAAGAAGGTCTTTTCTTCCTCCACTCTGGGTATCAGAGCCTTGAACTATGTGGCTTACATGGTGAATTACCAGAAGGCTATCCTTAGCGAGGTAGAAGCCAAATTGGACACCCTTCCTCAGTCCCAGACTAAACAGGAAGTGGCAGACCTAGTCCGCTCTGCACGTTCGGCCAGTAGGCACGTGTTGCACACTACTTATGATGTGATGGATGCTTCTGGATGAAGTTCGGCATTCGCCGTGAGTCTGCGGCGACATGCCTGGCTTCGGGTGTCTGGTTTGGCCTCGGAAGTAGAATCCGCCATCCAGGACGTCCCCTTCCAAGGTTTGGTGTTGTTCGGTGGTGATGTCAAGGACATCATTACCGGACTGAGAGAAGAACACTGCTCTCAAGGAGGTTGACTCCATGTACAGAGCCCCTCAAGTACAGCGTCATTCCTTTCACCATCGTGCATGGCCTAAGGCGAAACCACAAGGAAAGCTGGCCAACAAGCGCCAGGCCCCTCCGGCTGAGGACCCCCACCCACCCACCCAAACCGGTGATGGGAGCTCCAGCTGCAGCGCTGCCCCACACCTCCTGACTCCCTCCCTCTCCCACAGCCTCTGGTTGATCCAGAGGAACCGGTAGGCAGGAGATTCTCCCTTCATATGCGGGGTTGAGAGAGGATAACTACCAACTCTTGGGTCCTTCAGCTCATAGCAGAGGGCCACACCATAGAGTTTCTTCAGAAACCACCCAGAAACCCACCCCCACCCCCAAGGTCGTCTTACTCCCCCGAACATCTTCTCAGGGTTCAGGAAGAAATCTCCTCCCTTCTATTGAAGGAGGCAATAGAACCTGTCCCTCCTCCTCTTCGGGGGACTGGCTTCTACTCCCATTTCTTTCTGGTTCCCAAGAAGATAGGAGACGTGAGGCCCATTCTGGACCTCAGCTCTCTAAATCTATTCATGGAGTACAAAATGTTCAGGATGCTCTCCCTACAGTCTCTCCTGCCCCTCCTTCGGCCGGGACTATGGCTGTGTGCTCTGGACACGCAGGACGCGTACCTACATATCCTTATCCGCCCTTCCCACTGCAAAGACCTCTGGTTTGCTTTCCAGGGGGACCACTACCAGTTCAAGGCCCTCCCATTTGGTCTTTCCTTGGTCCCCTGAGTATTCACCAAATGCTTGTCTGTGGTGGCGGCCCACCTGCATACTCAAGGAGTGCAGGTTTTCCCGTACCTGGATGATTGGCTCCTGGCAGCCCCATTCAGGGAGGAGCTCCTGCATTCCCTTTGCCTTACAGGCAGGTTTTTACCAGCCTGGGTATTACCATCAACCAGGCCAAATCCCATTTGATCCCATCGCAATGCCTCCAGTTCATTGGGGTGATTCTGGACACGACCACCAGTATGGCCTTTCTGCCCCCAGACAGTGTGGCCGCACTCGCTTCTTGTCCTCTCACAGGCGGATTCCCGCCAGGTCGGTCCTTCGCCTCCTGGGGCTCATGGTGGCTGCATTTCCGACAGTTCCACATGCTCAGCTCCACATGAGAATCTCTCAGTGGACTCTTCGGTCTCAGTGGGATCAATTGGTTGACGACTTGGACCAAGAGGTGCTAGTCTGGACCCCAGTGCTTCGGGATTGCACTGGTGGTTGGTTCAGGAGAACCTTGGTCAGGGAGGTCCCTTCTGCCTTCCTCCGCCCTCCCAAACACTGACAACGGATGCCTCTGGCGAAGGTTGGGGAACTCAATTGGGATCTCAGTGCACCCAGGGCTCGTGGTCCATACTCAAGCAGATGCTGCACATCAGCGTGCTCGAGCTCAGAGCGGTGTTGTATGCTCTTCAAGCACTACACCCTTTCTGCTTCGGTCACCTGGCTGTCCAGACTGACAACATGAGTATAATCTAGTACCTCAACAAGCGGGGGACTCGTTCCTACCTCTGTCGGGAGGCCATGCAGGTCTGGGAATGAGCAACCCTACACAACCTTCATTTCACGGCGGTCCACGTCCCGGGAGTAGAGAATTCATTGACAGATCACTTGAACCGATCCTCTGCAAAACCTCATGAGTGTGAATTGAACCAGGAAATAGCAGACGGCATCTTCCTACATTGGGAAACCCCTCAGGTCGACCTGTTCGCGTCCCCACTAAAAGCAAAACTGCCCACCTTTTGCTCGTTTGCTTCAGGGCACGGGCGACTCTGGAGAGATGCCCTCTCTCGACAGGAAGGGCAGATTCGTTTATGCCCCCCGCCCCAATTCCGTTGATTCCAAGGATCCTGCACAAGCTCGGCTCAGAAGGGGCCCGTATGATTCTCATTGCTCCCTTTTGGCCCAGGCAAGTTTGGTTCTCTTCTGCAACAGTACTCAGAGGAACCTCCGATTCCTCTTCCTCTTTCCCGACTACTGTTGACCCAGGATCGGGGAAACCCTGGTCCATCGGGGCCTCAAGTCCCTTCAGCTGCATGCTTGGCTCATACAGATGTAGCACAAGCCCGTTTTGGGGTTTCTCCTCAAGTGGCAGAGATCTTGGTGGAGGCCAGGAAGCCGTCCACTCGCTCCACCTATGCCATGAAATGGAAACGGTTTTCCATTTGGGCTTCGTCCAAAGACTTGGAGCTTTTCTCCTGTCCTGTTGGGCGGCAACTAGACTACATGCGTTATCTCTTCGACCTGGGTCTCAGTCATTCCTCTTTGAAAGTTCACATGGCGGCTCTGGCTGCTCATCATGTTCCCTTTGGGGACAGAACTTTCGCTCCACTGGAGGTTGCAAAGACCTTTCTACGAGGGGGTTCTTCATGTGAGACCCCCCATTCGGGTTCCTGTTCCTCCTTGGGATTTGAATTTCATTCTCGAGAAGCTTACGCTGCCTCCCTTTGAGCCCGGCAGCCTCAGCAGAACTTAAGTTCCTTTTGTGGAAGGCTCTCTTCCTAGTGGCCATTACTTCCACTCGAAGAATTTCTGAGCTTCAGGCCTTGATGTGCAAAATTCCATATCTGATTTTCCATAAGGAACGTGTGGCTCTGCACACCAATCCTAAGTTTCTCCCTAAGGTGGTAGCAGAATCTATGTTGAACCAGTGCATTGACCTGCCTGCCTTTTTCACACAGCACTCCAGTCATGGGGAGTATCTTTTACATACCCTGGACGTTCACCGGATTCTGAGATACTACACCAACAGGACGAAACACCAACTATTTGTTTCTTTTGCCAGCAAAAGAGAGAGCAACGTTGTTTCCAAACAATGTTTGTCCAAATGGTTGGCTCACTGTATCACTTTCTGCTGCGACAAGTATCACAAGACCTTGCCAGGTCAGGTCAGGGGTCACTCGGCCAGGGGTGTCGCGGCCTCTGCTGCCTGTTTCAAGAATGTGTCAGTGGCTGATATTTGCGCCACCGCAACTTGGACCTCTGTCTGTACCTTTACGAAACACTACAGTTTGGACGTTGCCTCTCGCCATAGAGCCGGCTTCGGGTTGGCTGTTCAGCAAGGACTTCTTAAGTCCTCTTCAGGCAGAGGATCTCTTATGAGTAGTTTCCTCCTCCCGTGTGCTTCTCTTTGTTCCAGACTGCTTGGGATTCAGTCCTATATGTAATTACCTACTGCAAGAGCCCTCTCGAAGTAAGATAGTACAGTTACGTAAGAACTTACCGTAACAGTAGATCTTCGAGAGAGGCTCTTGCAGTAAATAACTCTACTTCCTACCCCCGCCCTAAGTTTTTTCATCTCCTTTTCCAGGAAGGGAAATCTCCTCTTCTCTCTTGTCTTGCCTTTTGGGCCTTTGGCGGGAAAGAACTGGAAGGCGGGTGTGACAGACCGCCCCTTTATACCGACGTTGCCTGATGCCGGTCACCTGACGTGGGGGCAGTCCCTCGCCAGAGACTGCTAGCTAAAAAAATGTCCGTGGGGTCCTGACGCCTGCTGGCTTCAGTCCTGTATGTAATTACCTACTGCAAGAGCCTATCTCGAAGATATACTGTTAAGGTACGTTCTTACATAACTGTACTTTCCCTTTATCCTCCCTAATCCCACTTTTGTGTAGTGGAACTACATGAGCCTTCCTCCAGTCTTCTGGAACCACCCCTGTTCGGAGTGACTCGGTGAAGAGGTCTACCAGTGGGGTTGCTAGTTCATACCTCAGTTATTTCAGTATCCTGGGATGTATACCATCCGGACCCATAGCCTTGTCTACTCTTAGTTTAGTGAGCTCCTCTAGTACCCTCGCCTCTGGAAATGGGTTGGTGTCTACTTCCTCATGCCCTTCATATTTGTTATCCAGTTGTGGCCCCTGATCTTCCACCTCCACTGTGAAAACTGAACAAAAGTATTTATTTCAGTAGCACTTCCTTTTCCTGGTAGTCTTCCACACACTCACCCTGTCTCTTCTCAGCTTTACAATTCCCTCCCTTGATTTTCTTCTCTTACCAATATATCTATAAAAGCCCTTGTCCCCTTTTCGCTCTGTCTGAGCTAATCTCTCCTCCGTTTGTGCTTTTGCCCTCCTAACCGCTTTACTTGCTTGCCTTTGGCTCTCTAGATACGCCTCTCTGGCCTCCTCTCTCTGGTTGTACTTATTTCCTGAAGCTTTTGCCTTTTGCTCTGACCTTCTCTGCTACCTCTTTTGAGAACCATAACGGTTTTCTCCTTCTTTTACCCTTGCTCCTCGGCTTGATGCATTGACCTGTTACTCCCACTATGGCAACTTGTATGTGTTCCCACTGCTGCTTTATCCCCTTCCCTGCTTTAGCCCTTGTGAGTGCTTCCCTGGTGCTTTCTGTCATCCAGTTGAAATACGTCCCTCTGAAGTCCAAGATTCTTGCCCTAATGTGGCCTGCGTCTGACTCCTTGCTTAAAGTGAACCACACCAAGCGGTGGTCACTTGCCCCTAGGTGACCCTCCGCTCTTACGTCAGCATTCCTGCCCCCATTTGTCAGAATCTGATCCAAGATCAACCTTCCCCTAGTGGGTTCACTCACCAGTTGCTTGAGGCCAGTAACTTGCAGTGAATCCTGGATGTCTCAGCTCTGTACTGAGGCTGCTGCCGTAATAACCCACTCCACATCCGGCATGTTGGAAGTCTCCTAGGAGCAAGACCTCCCCTTGGATGCCATATGATGCATCTCCTCCACTAGCTCTTTGTCTCCCCCCTTCTCCTGGGCTGGAGGCCTGTAGATCACCCCTGTGTGTATAGTGGAGCCCCTCTCCGTTTCGAGTGTGACACAGTGCCTCCAAGGCATTCTGCCTTTTCTATACCACTGTACCAAACGTGTACCTTTAGTGTCTATGAAAATATCACAGAAAAGTGCAAAAACATTCTGAATATAGGATTATAAAACAGAGTAGACCCCCCCCCCCCAAATGGTCTGCCTGCTGCGTTCACATAGGAATTGCGCTTTTTCAGTGGAATGTTTTTCCCCTATAGGGGCAGGTGTGGCAAGTTGAACCAAGTGATTTGCCTGTTTTTTGGAGACCCCAAAAATCTGTTGCTACTGCTCCACAATTCCATATCTAAGCAGTAGTGCCAGGAATCTTATTAAATAGCTCTGTGGGGGTAGAAGGCTGCAAGCTGCCGGTCTACCAAGCAAAATGATGAGTTCTGTTAGAAACAAAGTTTAAAACCTCAACTTTCTGAAGCTTTCTAGTGATTGTGGTATATTTATGGTCTGTTTGTTCCTAGTTACCTCCATTCCTGTGATCCTGCTATTATTCATGGAAACCTGACCTGTGATACCATCTTCATTCAGCACAATGGGCTGATTAAAATTGGATCAGGTAAGACATCCTTCATGGTCTGTGGTGTTTGAGCCATCCATTTTATCTTTCGTTATGAAGAAGACTGCATGCATTGGTTCTTCCAAATTGAGATTAGCAGGAAAGAAAGGAATTTCATTTGGAAAGGTGGAACATAGGAATGCAGTAGTAGAAATCTGCACAAAAGAAATGAAAAAAGCGATTGCAGGACCACTGCCACCACTGATGTTTGCTGTTCAAAGGGGAACTAAAGTCAGAATTTGCAGAAAAATATGTTGTGCAGAGTGTTTTGATTTGTAGGTGTACTTTTATTTATTGTTTGTATATTCTATTTATATCCCCCATCGTACTCTGGAGCTGCCTCTCCTTCGGGCTGCCGTGACCCTCAGACATCCTCCTACTATCCAGGGTTTTAAATAATTGATTAGCATTTTTTTTTCTTGGGACAATGCTAATTGTACAGAAAGTATTTATATAGGTTTTCTAGAAGTGTTATGTTTGTTAAACACAGTGAGGCAAGAGCTCTGCATTTTCACAATGTTTTAGCACTTTTATGAGCAAAACGCTAATCAATTTTTGGAGTTAAATAAAACCCTGCTATCTCCCCCAAGCCACCTTACCTCAGATCTGCAGCCATCCTTTGCATAGCCTGGTGTAACCCTATACTGGGTGGGTCCCTCTCTTCCGAGGGGGAAGGCACTGGTGGGGAGAAGGCCGGCACACTATTTTTTCCTCGGTCCCAGGCACTGCCGAGGCCTTCCGTGACTTTGTGGAAGTCTTGTGTCCGGGGCCGGCAGCCATCATCCGGCCAGTCCCCAGTGCGGTGTTTCCGTTTTTCTGGTGTTCCCCTTAGTGCGATCCCTCTGCTGTACTTCCGGTCTCCACCGGGGGCCGCTGCAGAGCGACCATGCATCCCCAACCCACCCCAGGGGAAGAGAGCAGTCCTGTGGATGCTCAATCCTACCCCTTCCCCTGCCGACCCCTGGCACCCAAGTCTGTTCCCAAACCCGGGTCACCGGTGTGGTTCGAGGTGTGGCGTTTAGCGCCTCAACCCTCTGCGCCACCGGGCCGACTAGTAGGTGTACTTCTAGTAAGTCCTTGTCTTTGTTTAGAAAAAATGCTTTCAGCGAATTTGCTTGCTGGTTTTATGGCCCCTGAGGATCTCCCCATTGGCATTTTTTTTTTTTTGGCTGTTTCTATAATGCCTTCCGACTCATGTGACAGTGATGTGTCCAGGACTATTGATTCAGAGTAATAACTTTTCCCATTGTGCCTTTTTTTTTTTTTTTTTTTTTTTTTAAATTTGGTTTCGCACCTTCCCTCCTATCTTCTTTCCCCTCCTCCTCCTCCTTCCTCATTGCAATAACACTTTACATGCTTTCACTGCTCCTTCTAGAAAGTATGTTGTTGGCCAGTCTGCTTTCTCTTATTGCTTTTTTAAACTCTGGTCCTCCCTCCCCCTTTCTATTCGTTCTGCCTCTTCTCCTTCCTCCATAAAGACTCTTCTTTCTGATTTTTGTCATCCTTCCTGCAACTGCCCTTGACCAGTCCTCTTCCTTTGTTTATACTTAATGTATTTTATTTGACATATTCCCTTTATTTGCTATTCTACCTAATGTTTGTGTATTTGTTAACCGGGTGGGTACCCTGGTCCCAAGGACCGTTTTCAGGCACGACCCAGGTCATAGAGATGGCACATAAACACAGATACAAAAGTTATAGATTGTAGTTGTCATGTATTTATGATTCTGTGTGTAATTGCAATATGTATTTTATTTTACTTTTTATAGTTGGATAATTCTCTCCTCTCCCCCAGGACACTTCCGGAAACTAGATGTTTTCAGCTCAGTATGTACTTCCTGGTTTATCTTTTAAATAAATACTTGCTGCAGCAGCAGCCTGCTGTTAGGATCCTGATATTCTGGCTTTAACTAGATAACTGTTTAATCCAGGCGTTCTGTTTTCTAGGTATGTGTCTAGGTCTAACCAGCAGAAGTGAATGTTTTGTTTTTAAAGCTACACACAAAAAGCACACAAATAACCCAAGGTCACAAATGCTATAAATAGTGAAGACTTTAGCTGTTTCCTTACAGAGTAGCCTACTCCCGTTATCCTTCAGGTGTCTGCCATCTGTAAATGTAACCTCATTAGAGCTCCCTGGACAAGGAGAATTGCTTAGAATGTCACAGCTCACTATAAACTTGCAGAAAAACGGGTATTGTTGAATTAATGGTCCTGGATGCATCACTGTCACGTGGGACAGGAGGGAGGGAAGAGGCATTGTAGAACAAAGAGCCATAAAAATGCTGACATGGCGATCACCAGGGGGCCATAAAACGAGCAAGCAAATTTGGGGGGGGGGGGACCCTAATTTCATCAGAGAATGACCGACTTACTTGGAGTACACCTACAAATCAAAACACACTGCACAGCATTTTTTTGTTGTTGTAAATTTTAACTTTAGTTTTCAGGTTGATTTAAAGAGATACTGTCAATACTGCTTAGAAGTTGTTTTTATACATGTATCTAGTTGTATGTTTCCTTTTTCTTTATACTACTGTGTGAAGTTTTGGTCTCCTCAGTACCAAAAAAGACATTGAGGCAGTTTGAGAGTACAGTGGCGGTCCCCAAAGTGCTTAATGGCATGGGGACAGAATGACGTGAGGAGGGCTATAGCTCCTTAAAGGGGCACTGTCAGCTTTCTCTCTTTGTTTGTGGGCATACATATACAATGTAAGTTCTGGCACAGACCCATTCTACATGTGTTGTACAATACATCTAGCGATATAAAAAATGCAGTTTTGTACCAGTCAGCATTCCCTCGGCCCAGTCAGAAAGTACCCACCACCGGAGGGCTAGGTTCAGAACGTGCATCAGGCACGAGCGCAGTCATGAGGCACAATTTTTTTACCATGCCACTTGTAATTAGAGAATTCATCAGTGAATGATTAAATGCTGAATTGTTTGTGGTACCTAAAAACAAAAACCGAGCACTGAGAGCATCGCGTTTTAAATTTTTAATACTGACCGAAATCCCACGCATGCATGAGAGAGGCACATACAAAATCCTGTGCATGTGCAAGACGTATGCCTCTCTCATGCATGCATGGGATTTCGGTCAGATAAAAATGTAACTGCGCTTGTGCCTGATGCGCATTCTGAACCTGGCGATGCTTCTGGAGGTGGGTACTTTCAGATCGGGCGGAGGGACTGTTGGATTTTGTGAAAAATAAGCAAAACGGGTACAAAACTGCGTTTTTTTTTTTTTTGTTTGTTTGTTTTATCACTAGGTGTATTTTACAAAACATGTAGAATGGGTCTGTGCCAGAACTTACATTGTATATGTATGCCCACAAACTAAGGGACAAAGCCGACAGTGCCCCTTTAACATATCCTGTGACATGACAGGATCTCAGTCTATCACACACTAAAGGGTATTGAAAAGATCAAACGTTGACAAGATTGAACAGTTGGTGATGTTTGATCTGGTGTCATGCAGCAGGCTGTGGAGACATGTCCTGGGGGAAGGGGTAATGTTAGGAGGTACTTTTTCTTCTGGAGGGTAGAGAACCAATGGAGCAACCTACCAACAGAGGCATTGGGCATGAAAACAGTACAAGCCTTTGAGGTAAGCCTGGACACATTTCTGCTCACCAAGCAAATTGAATGGTACTCTAGGTAGTAGAGTGGGTAGAGAATTGCTATAAATTAGTACGTGTTTGCACAGCATACTTACTTCATCCCTGCTTGTGAGGGAGGGGGAGGCATGACTGACCCAGAATCCCTTTTGACCATTACTATGTATGCGTATTTCACAAACCTGAAAAACTGGTTGTCCACCACATTTGTGTTACTGTGCACAAAACTTGCTTGTTTGCAATTCTTGCTTTTCTCCCACTACATCCTTCCTAAAATTGAGGAACCACCTGTTCATAGTTTAGCCACTCATGGTGCATCATAAGGGTCTGGACTGTGTGAGTGCATGCATTCCTAAAGTTCAGGAAGGCTACAGTGAGATGAGATAAAGGAGTTGAAACAGAACTCGTTTTGATGTGGCCATTACACCAGTAGCCAGTTTTTCACTTTTACTAAGAAAAAGAAAGCAGATTTAAGAGAAAAAAAGCTATATCAACAAATTGTGTGCAATTAAAATGCATTTTTTTTAAACTAGAAATGGTAAGTTGTAGAAGGCTGAACATGTTGCTTCAAGGGGATGGGACAAGGTGAGGGGGAGTAACTGGGAAGGGGGGGGCAGGTGCAGCTGTAAGGTGAGGGTGCTAGCTGCACACTCACGCAGACTTGATAGACCAGGTGGCCTATTTCTGCTGGCAAATTTGTATGTTCAAGTGGGTTCACACAGCAAAACAGACAGCTTGCTTTACCAGTTACTGGTGAAAATGGCAGTTCTCACTTTAAAGGTACAGGAATTATCTCTGAGATTGGAGTGGTGGCTAAGTAGCCCCTCTGGTGGTGTGAAAAGCGCCCAGAGTATGAACCCCAGTACTGCAGGCCAGAATGGAGGTGGTACTCACAAACTTTAAAGAAAGTTTCCTGACAGGCATGCAACATAGTCATTCACTGTTGGAGGAACAACTCTCTACCATTGGGCCAAGGCATGCCTGGCATGGCATTAGTAGCGCATCAGCTGTTGTTGTATGCAGTTTTAACCAGGAAAGGCACACTAAGCATTGATAGCTCATTTCCCGGTGTGTATCGTGAGGTTGATTTCCTGAACATGTTTTTGTTCACAGGTGATATTGGCAAGGACACTGGTGAAATCATCTGCTCTTACAGTAAGAGCCATGGAATTTTTAACTTCCACCTTGACGGCTGTATGGGATGGCCAGTAGGGACCATAGTTTATTTAATGTCTCATCTCAACAGTAGTACCACAGTAGTGCAATCCCCCCACCGTGCTATGGCTATGTGTAAGTTCACTCCGATCAGTGTGCTCCGCAACAAGTCGCACCTAACTGTTGGCTCCAGTGTTAATCAGACCCCTATACAAGCCATTCTTGGACAGTTACCACGTATATTTAATAAAATAAACTCCGGGGGTGCTATTTTGGGTACAAATTGTGCAGGAGCCAATTGACCACGAAAACTCATAGCAAGGGTGCGAGAGTTATGCTTGGGGCTTTTATAGACGGAACTGACGTGTCATTCTGTACTACTGTGTCAGTGTTTGGTATTAGCCTATGTTCAAAGTGTGAGTTTAGAACCTATGACCTTCAGATCTTGTGTGCCGAGAGTTGGGCATGCAACTTCCTGAGCCATTGACACTCTGCTACTAAGGATCACTGCTCTGGGCATTGGGACAAAGTGTTCTTTTGGAGGTGGCATTCAGAGAAGAAAAATGATCATCTTTGAGCCCCTCCAGGCAGTGTGTATGTGCTACAGCAAAGAATTTTGGTGCGTGTGTGTGTGTGTGTGTGTGTGTGTGTGTGTGTGTGTGTGTGTGTGTAGTCCTGTGACTTATCTGAGGAGAGATTGCTTCAACTTTCTTTTCAAGATTTGTATGGGTTGTGGTCACTGGACCCAGAAGCCCTTTGTGTGTGTTGTATTTATTGGTTAGTTACAGACAGCAGGTGATGCCAGGGTTTCTGGCACTGCACTGCCGTTACCCCTCTGCCTCGTTCCAGATGGACCAGCCTCTCATGTGGTAAGCGGGTACTTCCGTTGAGGCCTTCAGATCTGCCTTGAAAACATTTTGAGTTGGCATATGTTGATATTTAAATTCTTGCTATGTTTTAGAAACTTGGCTGTGTGTTTTTAAAAGCACTAATTATACTGTGTAAAATGCTAGGATCTATGCTTGAATAGCATTCTAGAAATAAAGTTTGGTTGGTTGGTTCCTGTGCTGTTTCAGTGCTTGGCATCTCTTTTTAGCAGAGAATGCTAGATGTACTGAAGTATGTGATGTTGCCAGACATTAGTCTCTGTAGGTCCCCTCTACTTTCTCGCGTCTGCTCTTGATTGCAGTTGCAGGTCATCAGAGGGGGGTTTTATTTGGAGCTCTCATTCAAGAAGATTTCCTCTACATTTAGCCCCCCCCGTTTTTTCCCCCTAGACATCTTGGTGACTAGGATAGCTGCCCGTGTCATGAAACCAAATGAATAATTCCTTGATTTCCAGAACATTGTGCACATGTTTTATTTCAGACTTGGTATCCTGTATGTGCATCTTCAGGAATTCTGCACAAGATATCACAAAACCATGGTCCCAAAGTCTAAATACTCCTCCTTTTATCAAACATTACATACCAACTTCCTGACAAATTTGTCCTAACACCAAATAGTTGTTTCAGCAAATTACTTTGGAACTTGTTTTAGCACCAGGATGTCTATGGGCATATTATCCCTGAGAAGGATAATCTCTCAAGAACTTGTCCACAAAGTAGACACAAATGAGTAGCACTCCAAATGCTTTTCTAACATATGATAAGCAGTTAATAGAGAGGTCACAGTGGCTGAACCTAGTGCTTTTGTTTTTCCAAATTGTATTTTTCTCCTTCCCTTCTTTAATCCCACTGAACTCTCTTGGCGACCACCCTTCCAGGACTCTACCTCCCCGTGTGACCCTGACTGAACTCCTCTCCTCCCCCAGCACCGGGAATCCCCTGGGTCTACCCTCCAGGGAAGGGCCGCCCCAGCCCAGGGCGTCCTTTCTTATAGGGTTGAGACCGGGCCGTGTGGGTGAGACAGGAAAGAGACAGCCGTGCCCATCTACGGGAGTGTGGTCCTTGGGTGGGAGGCGCTATCGGTGGGAGGTGGGAGGTATTTTTTTCTTAGTTTACGCCCCTGTGGAGCCCGGCTGCCAAGGCAGTACACTTGTGGCTCCACCCCCTGACATAAGCCACAACACTTTCGGCTACCCCCAGCCTCCGGCCAGAGGTCGCTCATTGAGCGGTCGCTCCACCAGCCCTCCGGATGCTCAGTCTCCCCCGACATCAACCGCCCAGGTCTGTCACGAACCCGGTCGCCGACATGGCGCGAGGTGTGGCGTCCAGCACCTCAACTCTCCGCACCTCCGGGCCAGTCGAACCTAGTGCTTTCTACCCTTTATAATGTTGTTTTATCTATAGTCCTTTTCTCCCGTAGAGCAGAACTCTTGGTCTTTTTATATTGCAAACTAGAATGAATTGGTTTTTTTTGCCTGCTGTGTTTCTTCACTTATGTGCCCAGTGGCACTCCACTCCTTCGGGCCCCAGTGCCACTCAGTACCTGCCAGATTTGCTCCTTGCTGCCACCTCAGGCATCCTTCCAGTTATCAACCAAACATCTGGGGGGTGGGGGGGAGGCTGGCTTGTTCCTACTGGATAACTCCTCCAGTCATTGTGGGGGAGAGGTTCCTGAAACCTCCTTACTTCCTTTCCCATCTGCTGGCTTGTCCCTTCCAGGAGTCTTCCATGTCCTGGAGAAGGAACTAGACATCACGGATACTTGCTCAACTAGTCCCATAGTAGTGGTGTGCAGGGGGTCTAGTGGTATGGGGGACTGTGAGGCTGTCATCCGGTATACCAGTGCAGTATTTTTGCCAGTTTTTCTCTCTGTCCTTCCTGGGCTCTTGTGCATGTGGCAGCTGGACTGGGGGCATGTGACCACCCATGCCATCAAAGGCATCTCGGTCACACCAGCACCAAGAGCTGCTGAAGAGTGACATGGCAAGCAGCCCTCCTCCCAGGAGGAGATCCTCCCTTCTGGCCTCTGCTGCTGACTTTCTTGGTCTTGGAGCTTGAACCTGGATAGGCAGAGCAATCCTCCATCAGTTGGTGACGTAAAGCTGGTTACCAAACTGTATTTATTAGTACAAAACTTCATTCACTCAGACAGCAGTTCATTGACTTTTGGATTAGGTTTGACTTTGTCACTTACCAGTCTTTACAGTAGAAATTTAAATACAGCCACATGTCTGTTCTAATCATTTAGAAGAAAAGATGTTACTACTGTAAGTAATGTTTCCTTGTCCCTTAAAGAGGAACAATCCACCCCAAGGGCTCCACACTCAAGTCAGGGGCTAGTCCCAATATGCATTTTGTGTATAAAAACAATTTGGTTTGCTTACTGTTTATTATACTATAGTAGATTGTATTAGACTAATTTTGCTTAGTTCTAGACTGATATTTTCTTTTACTAGAAGTCCCAGATTCAGATTCTGCATTCAGCACTGGCAGAATATCTTGGTCAACCGACCCACACGACATATGCTTGTACTACCTGGGTAGGCAGCACAATGTGGCCGTGTGTGACCTTTGCAACAGCATGCTTCCAAAGTCCCTTGAAGACAAGGAACTCTGGCTCTCACTGGGTTGGCCTTTGTAATGAGATCCAAAGGACTGCTCTAAGGGCCACAAGAAGGACATTGCTGCGGCCAGGTAAGCTGAGCAACTTGTGGACTTTGAGACAGAAGCGGAAGCAGCTGTGGTGGTCACCTTCAAGGTCTCAGTACTTTTCCCTGGGTCCACTGTTGGAGGATCATTCATTGGAGGATTCCAGACATGTGTTTGGCTCTCCAGACCCTGGGGGGAGAACCCTGCCCAACATGGTAGTAAGAATCACAAGTGCCACCGGCACCAGTTATGGGACCAGAAGAGATCGCCTTCCTCACAGTCCCTTGACTGTGCTGGCTGTTGAGTGCCCCTTGGCCAAGGGGCATTTCGGGCAGGTTGAGGGCTCTTCGGTTCCTCCATTGAGTCAGTAACTTCAGCTCCAGTCAGGCAGGCTGCCAAGATGATTCTTGAGCCCATCGACCCATTGTTGGACGAAGTTGAGGATTTGATTTCGCAGACCTTGATGCTCCTGGTCCTCACCCAGGAGGATGTTGTCCGGTCCATGTTCCATTCTGGTTCTCAGCAGGTGCTGCCTCCACCAGCAGTTGAGCCTTTCACACCTATACTGCTTAATGTGGTCCGGCATGTGGTTTACCATGATCAGCCAGGAGGCTCCCTTTGCTGTCGACTGGCGGGTCGACAGTGGAGGTTGTGGTCGAGATCTCGATCGTGGTGATCCTGCTTGACTGGGAGGCATCACCACCTAAGTTTCTCAACCTCCGGTGAGGAGAGGCGCTGTCAAACTGCGACAGTACTGTGAAGAGATTCTCTGACAACAGCAGGCATCACGGGGCTCTACGCTCTGGACTTTTGGTCACCTGGCCAATGCCATTGGCCACACCAGGTTGACACCCCCCACATCAAGCTTTTCCACCTATTAGGGTAGAAGCGCCCCCACCACTGCCGATGGTGGGCACTCTGTCCAAAGAGGTCCGTCTGGCTATTGGCTTGCCAGACTCATTTGTCAGAGAGGATACTCTGGAGGTCTGTGGCAAAAACAACTGAATACTGCTTTTGACAAGTCCTCAGTCATCTCGGATCTTGAGTCCATGGCCTCCTGTGGGACTCTCTTCTTCAACCAAGGATTGGTTGAGGAGCTGAACACTGAGCATGTCCCTCAGTCCTTCAGGGTGTTTCTCTGACTGAACTCGGAGTCCATGTCTGTCCTGTCTGAGACATCCAGAAGAGGACCAAGTATCCCCTTATGGACATTTTGGACTGCGATGAATTCCTGGGGTGATCTTTCCTGTGGTTGAGGCCATTATGGGGCCAGCCCTGGAGCTTTGGCAACATCCAGCATCCTGTCTCGCACCCTTCGCCCATATGGTCCACAAGTACGCATTCCCTACAGGATCCCTCTCTGGGTTTTCTGACCACCCCTCCATGGAGGGGTTGGTCACGGATTCTGTGTTCAACAGGTCCGGATACCAGGGGGATGTGGACAAGCTGTCCTGCAAGATTGACCATGCCACTAAAAAGGTGTATCCTGCGACACCCCTGGGTCTCAGTCAGGCTAGTTATGCCTTGATGATGACCAGCTTAGGTCACTCCCTGATGGGGGTGTTTGATGCAGTCCTCCCTCACCTTTCTGCTGAGCAACAAATGGCAGTTATGGCCATCAGAGACTAATCGTGTGGCCAAACACCAGCCCCAGACAGCCTTGGACATAGGGGACTAATGCATCCATGCCGTGGCAGCAGTCATCTCCATGTGTCTCAGGGCCTCGCTACATTTGTTTACCTTCATGGGGGACACCCAGCATAACCAGGCTGATGTCCCTTTCTTGGCCACTGACCTGTTTGGCCCTGGGGTAGAGGGACAGCTCATCAGGATTGAGAAGTCCAGTGCTACCCTAGATTCTGTGGCATTGTGCCAGAAAGACGTGAAGCCACCTAAGAAGCAGGGTTTTCAGTCTTTCAGTCACAGCTTCTTTGGTAGCGGCCCCAGCAGGGGCAGTACCAGTGCTAGAGCCACAAAAGGCGGCACTCAGAAGTTGTGAAAGTAAAAAATAAAAAGGAAAAACACTTACATCAAGCCATCCACTTACAAAAGTTTTTTTCAATAGATCTGCAACACTAAACCTCGCTTCTTCATGTCGTCAACGTGACGCTTCGTTGGGGGTGGTGCTGTGGTGATCGGCCCCACAATTTATTCACGAAATCTTAAGACAAATGTATGATTTAAAGACACAGTACAACATAACATTATCAAACAAACACCAAAAATAAATATGCTTCAAAAGTAACCCAGATCATGCTCCTCATATTTCAGAATAACCCCAGATTACGTGTACACTAAAGAGGCACCAGGAAACTCAGCTGATTATAATGAATCCGAAACGTACAGTAAATAAGTCACTTGAGTGCAGAACAAAAATGCCTACAATTAATAAGGGAAACTGCCCTGTAGCAAACCATGGGAAAGACAGCATTACAAAAAAGGAGAAATGTCAGTGCTGTCATTCAGTCCATATACAGAGGCGGCCCTCTGTGTGTAGATCCATTTGGATTCACATTGCAGTGGGCATCCCACCCGTCACCCCCTCATTGATTGGGCAGAACATGTTCAGTACCAGTGAACCCAAACGCAGATAGATCGCGACTTTGGCAAGTAACAAAATGCAAGTCTATAGGTGTGTCCAATTCTGCTTTGGAAATGAAGCCATATGTGTTCCTGATTTCTTTCTTTTAACATGCGCGTAGTACGTCCCACACAAAGCATTGGACAAGTACAAATCAAAACATAAAACAACAAAAGTAGTTGAACAGTGAATTCTTTTAAACAGTTCTGTCCAGAAAAGGATGCTTAAAAATATTTTCTTAGATGCAGTACGGACATGCGCTGCACTTCCACAACACAAACAGCCAGCTGGTTTCGGTGGCATCCACTCAGGGTGGAGATCCAGATGTGGCTTAATGTACAAACAGTTGATAAGCACGTTACCCAGATTTTCCCCCCTCCTGAAAGTGATTCTGGGTTGGTCTCCTGTTGCTTCTATAAGCTCTGAAATCCCATTTAAAACATGACAGAACTGATTTATAATCTTAACATACTATAGTATATGGTTATGGCTTATTGTGACTAGAAAGCAGTGGCTTTCAAAATCTTGTTGTAGGACAGTTCAAAGGTCAAAAAAGTTGTACTATCGTTCTGACATCACATCAGTAGTACAACTTTTCTGACTTGCTCTACCACCTGATTGGCTGATTCACACTGGGGAGTCAAAAAACGCTGGAGAAAATGGCAGCGTCGCTTAGCGAGCGGTCAGGCGAGCAGCTCATAAGTACAGTTGGACACGGACATGGTATTGGCTCCATGTGGCCAAACTGTCAGTTTCGTATTTTTAATTTTTTTAAATCTACTGGCACAGTTACCGATGCCAAAGCAGAGTGGGATTTTCAGCAAGGAGTTGGGAGAACCGGTAACTTCTGGGGCAGGACCGCATCGCGGAGGACTGCAATCTTTAGGTAGGGAACTGCAAAGAATGACAAAATTCCGAGGTTTTATGTGGGAATATGAGCACACGGTATGAACCTTGTTAAATGTTGAGGAACCATATACTATATAAAATAGTGGATGGTTAACCATCTACAACGAAAGCTGTGTTTCCATCTCAGGAGTCAATGGCATCGTAGAAACCTCTCGAGCTTCGCTTTCGAGGTTTCTGTGACACCATCGACTCCCTCGATGGAAACACAGCTTGCTGTGGATGGTCAACCATCCACTATTCTATATAAAATGCCAGCAGCATAGGCCTAACGGTCTTTTGTGTCTGCTCGTTTGGTCAGCCCCCACACTGGGAGCTGACCTTGCTGCCCCCCTCTCCCTCTCTGGCTTTTCCCTTCCCAGTCCCAGATATTCTCGCTGCACTGGTGTTTGCTTCCAGAACCCTTCCCCTGTACCTGTCCCACCCCCTCTTGAACCCCTCCACTGTCTCTGCCTCCACCAGCTCCCTGGGCAGCGCATTCCATGGCTCCACCATCCTCTTAGTGAAGTAGCACCTCCTCCTTTCTCCCCTGAATCTCCCCTTCCAGCTTCCACCCATGACCTCTAATTCCCCCCCTTCCTTCGGAGCACCCTAACTGCTTCTCCCCTTTTTACCCCCTTCATGTACCTGAAGACCTCTCATGTCCCCCGTCCCTTCTCATCTTCATAACTTTTGGAGCTAAACTGTTAAATTCAGTAACAAAGGTGACTGGTTGAGAAACCAAATCCATTTTGGGTTTGGGACTTGGCAATTCCAACCTGTTGGGTAATCTTGCTTTATTGAAAGCCTCATCTAACACAGCCTCAGTATATCCTCGCTTGAAAAATCGAGCTTTGAATTCCTGGGCTTGTCTGTCAAATTCTAACAGATCTGAACAGTTACGATGAATATAGACAAACTAACCATATGGAATGACCTCTTTTTTTTTTTTTTTTTTTTTGATTTTATTTAAGCGGTGTGGGGGGGCACTACTGACATGCAATAAAATATTTCCTGAAGTAGGCTTCCTGTACAGTTCTGATTTCACCACATGTACTTCCACACTGCTCAATTTAAGGTCCATAAAAGGGTCTGGTATGATTGCCCGACAACAAAGTAACTGACGCATAAAATCCTGACTCCTATTTCCCGACTGACATCTACCTGACAGGTACGTTTTACTACCGTTCATCCGCCCATTATAATCCCGTTCAGCCCTGCTCGACTAGAGCACCTCTTGCAAGACCACAGCAGTGTTACTGCACAGAATACTATTGTCTGACAAGCTGAGAAAATAATTTAAATAACCGGGCGATGTCTGCTGAAACTAATTCAAATGGAAGTCTAGTCCACAGATCCACCCCTGCTTTCTGGAAAATGTATTGCTGGTCCAGGGTATGACTTCGGTAGTAATGTTTAGCCAGCTTAGTGGGGTAATGGGTTGATTGGTCAGATCAGTGGTTAGGAGGAAGGAACAGAGTAGGATCATAATGGAGTAAGTAGGGGAGTACTGTACATGTGTGAATGCTTGTGCAATGTAGATTTGGTAAACCCTCTCTCTGTCCTGCCACATGGACTAACACCCTTTTGGGGGTGCCGTGAAGACATAGGAACCCTCTTGAGGGGTGCTGCCCCCCCCCTTAGAGGAACCCGGAGGATGAAGTTACAGCAAAGGTGCTTTAAGGAAGAAGGCCCAGGAGTGTCATGGGAGGTGGGGAGATGCCGCAAGGAGGGGAGGATGGTGGAGCAGTAAAACAAGTGTACAAGTAACATTTCATTGGGGGGGGGCGCATGTTAAGTGTCACCTGCTACCCCAACAAACCAAAGGCGCAAGCCTTTATTTTATTTTAAAGTCAACTTTATTGAGGTTGAAAAGAAGTTACAAATCCATACATCAGGCAATAAACATTCATCATAAATAACATTGCCAGTTTGTTATACTTTTGTTTTAATCAGGTAATATCCCATCTCAATTCTTTCTACTTTGAGAACATATTGTAACTTATTTTATTCACACTGAAACAGTAGCAGCTGTTCCCATGTGTGTTTAGCTGTTAGTGTTTCTCAAAAGAGAAGTTCTCAGAACTGTAGAATAGTTCCAGTTGATGCAAGATGTAGATTTTAAATGAAAGTAGCAGTACTTTATTTAGTCGGGCGCATTACTGTCGGGATTTATGTTGCCGGGATATAGTACTAAACGGGAAAAGGGTGTCTGGGAAAATAATTGTTGGTGAATGTCATGTCGGGAAATTGTACAGATTCTCCCAGAAAATTAGTGGAGTACATTTTGGCTGTACAGGTAAAGCGAAGAGCCAAATGATTCAGATTCACAAAATCAAAAAATTATGTTGCAGATGCCAAGTCTCCTTTCCAGATAATCAATATATCATCTATAAACCTCCCCCCAAAATAAATGTGGGACAAAAAGGGGTTTCTGTTGTGGCTGAACACAGCCACCCCCTCCCATCATGCCAGAAAGAAATTGGCATAGGAAGGGGCCACCATGGTCCTCATGGCAGTGCCCCTCGTCTGTAGATAGTACGTTTTGTCAAAGATGAAGTAAGTACTTGTAAATAGAAGGCTCATAGCTTGTAAAATGAAATCCTTAGGAAAATTCTGGGCTATAGGATTTTGATTAAGATGGTATTCAGTAGCTTGAAGTCACAGATTGTAACATAGGATAGTATATAAACTAATTACATCGATGAGCACCCAGTAAAATTTGAGGACCAGACCAACCTCTTTAATTTTGGCAAAACATCCATTGAGTCAGATATGTATAAAGGCTGTATTTGAACCAGTTGTTTTAGAAAATGATCATAAAATTGACTTTTTTTCCCCAGTTGGTGACCCCTTTCCTGAAATTATAGGTCTAACGGGGTGCTGGGTCTCACGGATTTTGGTACAATGTATAATGGTGGGTAATTGTGACATTCAGCCTGCATGAACAATTTTTCAGATTGTGTAATAGACCATTCAGTCACTGAATACTCTAAAAATAAATCTGTTCTCATTTTGAGACTCCCAAGTGCGATCTATTTGGAGCCTCCTATAATTAGCCACATCACCGGTTGGTGATAAATTTAATCTTCATATTGTTGTTTTCATTAATACAACATTTTTACTGCCCTTATCAGCCCCTTTAAAGCAGCAGTGGAACGAAAAAAGTTATTCCAAAAAACTAATTTTCTGCTATGGTTATGAAAAATATTGGCAGAAGTGTTGATTTGGGTTTTCTGGATGCTTTCTCAACTATGTACTGTACATTTGCATTTTTGTCTGGGTTCTTATCCTCCTCAGATCTTCAATATGATTTCTGTACAAAAATGAGGCGGCCATCTTTTTTTCTTGAGAAATAATTATCTTAACTTTCATAAAATTCTTAAATGATAATGGAAACTGAAAATTTCACCATCAAAATAAATTGAAAGACATATGGCATTGATTAGGAAGAAAAAAAGTTGGGGTCAAATTTTAGCCCACTTTCGTTGCACTGCTGCTTTAATTTCAGTATCCTTCGTTTGTTGCAATTACTGAATTGCCCACATTTCATCACTTGATAAATTGGGGTTATGAAAGTCCCTTGGGAGAAAAGTCTATTAATCTCTTAACACAAAGTTTTATTAAGTTATGAAGGCTGGAGGCGTGTGATCTGGGGGGTTAAAAGTGGACTTGGGTTTAAAACTAGTCACTCTAGATGGAATAGAAATCTGGGATTCCAACCATTTTTCTTCTGTTGTATCCACCAAATTGGCAAGCTTGGAAATGGTGTCTCCCCCCACCACCACCCCAAATGAGATGAATTACAGACCTGACAGTCTGATTCCAAAGACAGTATTAAGTGCCTGGAGATCAGAATCCATATTAAAGGTGGAGTTGTTGAAAATCCTTCTTGCTTTTTCAGAAAAAAAAAACGTTCTGAAAGACTTTAGATCAATAAACAAATCAGTTTCATTAACCTTTGTGTCAGGAACAAAACTAAGGCCATGGTTCCAACACATGTATTTGGGTGGACACCAGTTCAACTTTAGAAAGATTGGTCACTTTTGAGCATGGCTTCTCAGATTCTCAAGGAGGTATTTTGGCATTTACTGCTTCCACTCCTTCCCTGTCTTGTTTTGCACCATTTTTGTTTGTAGTTGCCTTGACTTGTGGTGCTTCTTTCTGCTCTTTATAAAAAAAAAAAAGGAACCTGTCAGCTGTTGGTTTCCTTTGATTGTAAATTAGTTTGGGCAGTGTAATTTACAAGGCTATTAGTACAGTTATGGTTTCTGGATTTTGATTTGGTTCTTGATCTCCCTCGACTACTTGGAACGGCTAGGTCTTTGCAATACAAAAATCTGTTTTGACTCTGTCTCTCAATTCTCTTGCTGATTTATTTTACTTGCGGTCTGAAACCTTTATCTCGTAAGCAGTCAACTTTTTCTGGAGATTTCCCGTCAAAGTTTTATAAACAGAGCGTGATCTTTTAAGGAAATAATTTTATCTTTCAGATCATCAGTTTGCTTTGATAACATATTATATATACTCATCTTGATCTATAAGGATATTAAAGAGCTACTGATGCCTCAAAGAAAACTTTGAAAAACATAATTGGATATAATTCAGCTTGCATTCCATATATATTCTGTATATTTCTCTTCCTCATTATTACTGAGAAAATTTGCATGAATATATTATCTTTATCCTTTTGAGCTGCCTTACAGTTCATCTGCCTCTATAGCATACTCCCTGCTTAAAGTCGTCATCCTCTCTATCGTCGAGGCACAGGTCAGGTAGCATAGGAAAACCAGGAGCAGTTTCAAGATTTGCAAATAGTGTTTTGTTAATAACAGCAAAATAAATAAAAATTGTTTGGTATAACTATTTACAATGGCAGTACAAACATAGAAAGCAGAATCTTCTTTCAAGTTTCAGCCTCTGTCTCTTGCGCAAACATTGCTGCTCGTTTTAAAAGTCTGTGCCTGGGAAACTCATTAAGAAAACAGCATGCTTCTCACACAGTGTTCTTGTAAGTTTCAAATGTACTTGCAGGTGCAGCAAAAAAGAAAACACTAACTCAGAACTGGCCTCTTGTTTACAGCATCTTGGAGAGTTTGCAAACCTGCTCCTCTGGTTAATCCCTTAGAGTTCCAGATAGCTTTTTTGCAATCTTTTTAACAGCATAACTATATATACAGTTTTAAACAAAGGGGTCCCAGTATCAGTGACATTTCCTCATAAAGATTTGCATATATTTTCATAACTGCCGATATGCGAGGGGGAAGAAAAGACAAATAGCAAGGGAAGGCAGAGAGATGGCGAGAGGCAGAGAATTGCAAAACCATCAGAGTGATCAATTCCTAGGTCTTACAGGAATATTTGGTTGTGCAGCCAGACAGACAAGAGACAGAAAAGGAGAGGATAGAACATTTAACACTTGCATTTAAACTGTTTCTGCATAACAAATGGGGGCAGGGCCTTATTCAGCCCTGTCACACTCAGATGTGACATCACAATCTGTTAGCATGAGAGGAATTGTGATGTCACAAGCAGGGCATTTTGACCTCAGGTAGAGAGAAAGCAACAGGAATAGCTGAACTCTTTAGGAACAAAGGTTTTGTTGTAATGCAGATGACCTCAGTAGCAAATAATGTGGAGGAGGAATATAGAACTAACGTGACATACGAGCTGAACTGTGACTAAACGTTGTTTTGTTAAAGTTGTCCTGAAGGTGTCAGTTGCTCTTTAACTAATGTCACGGAACAAATGTTCAAAGCCTCTTTTCATCTTTGCTGATAAATATCTTTAATAAAGCCTCCTGTGGTGTTTTTTATTTTTCCCAATTCTGAGGCCTCTGGCAGCCCACCCCCTATTTTTATATTCAGTCAAATTGGTTTTGTTGTAATAAATAGTAATTTTTTTGAACTTCAGTTTTTCATACCGTTGGAATGGCTATTTAAGTGTGGAATCCGAGTCGGGTACAGAACTGCACTGGTCGCAGTTTCCAAAGACAAATGGCATCTGACTGATACTGGTGTGGATTCAAAGCAGGGAGAATTCAGAGTCTTTAGTGGTTGTCTGAATTTGCAGTACTTGCAGAGTTTGCTGAGCTAGTAGAGCGTGCGGTTTGTTGCATACTCATGATAGCAGCCCTCCATCGCTCTTGCCGAAAAACGGTCATTAACAATCACTGAAATAGATGAAAACCATGCCAGCAAACCAGCATACAAATAATTCCTGCAAAAAGTAAAAAAATGGCAAACTGGACAGCAGAACTAACTCTCAGTGCCACAAAGGTTCAGCCCGTGCAAAGTGTTCAAATTAGCAAACTAGGGCTGTGCACAGAAACACTGAACAGGCGCTCACAGAAATGAGTGGATGCAAGCCGGAAAAACAGGAACGGTGCTACAGTCACAAAAGGCAGCACTCAGAATTTGTAATAGACCCATGAATTACTGAATCCTATAAAAACAAATCAATTTTCATTTTGAGATTCCTAGTGGGATGATCTTGGAGTCTCTTATAAGCAGCCACATCATCCAGTTGGCGATACATTTCAGCTTCATATTGCGGTTTGCTACAGGACAGTTTCCATTTTTGTTAGTTGCAGGCAGTTTTGTTTTGCACATTAATAACTTATTTACTGTACTTTTCTGATTCATTATAACGTTTTATTTATTCTTTATTGCTCTGCCGCAGAGCCGACGGGTAGCTCCGGCCCTCCTTTGGAGGGTCTCATTCTCCAACCCGAACATGTCGGGTCGTCATGGACCCTATCGGCTCCTGGCTTTTTTCCACTTTTCTCCCCTGGGCACCTGAATTGTGCAATGGGCGGGGCAGCTACCTCCGTGGAAGCTGCCATACACCCTGGATGTGTGCCCTCCTCGGGGCGTGGTGTGGCTACCAGACAAGATGTGGTCTTGCAAAGTTTCACACTGCTCATTTTTTAAAAATCCAATTATAGCTATAAATGCTGTGGTTTATCAATTTCTTTACTAACCTCAAATTTTACGATCTTTGGAGCCTGTGTGAGAGATTTTGACCGTCTGGAGATGGGAAGCTGAAACAGCCACAGACACCAGACTATAGTAGATTGGAGAAGGAGAACCACCTAATAGTGCTGTTTTGAAGGTGGTCAGAGACCTGTATGCCTTTGTAAAGATGCTGGACAAAAAGGTGGACGACTTTAATTCTCGTGTTGCTGTGGTTGAAAGAACGCTGGACCTGGTAGTAGCGGAGGCCAAGCAAGCAGCAGTGATGGCTGAGAAATCGACGGTCATGGCATCTGGAGTGATGCATAAGAACAAGATTCTCAACATGAGGCTTGAACAGTTATAAAATGGTGCACGATCTGTGAATAAGACAAAGAACCTCTGTGTGCAAACACTGAGGCAAGGGTTACCCCAAAGGGCATTTGGCTGGGAAGCCAAGTTTCAAGAAAATACAAAATCACACATGCCCGCACAATGCAAAGCATCATGGGCTGCATATGCAAATCACCACAGAATGTTATGCTGGTCCAACTTTAAGCAAAATTGCATGGTGCCGGAAGGCCTCTCACACAGTTTCCAAAGAGTGCTAACAGAAGACAGACACATGTTTCGTCCTACCAGGACTCATCAGTATGCCTCGTCTGCTTGACACCCCAGTGGACTGGACCAGCTACCCTAAGACAGTGCATCTTGGATATGTTGTGGTGAACCCATTAAAATAAAAAACTATTTAAAAGACAAAGAACCTTTGTGTGCAAACACTGAGGCAAGGGTTACCCCAATCACAATCTGTGAATGTTCACCATTTGTGGATCCTGGAGGGCTGTAAGAGACAGGACATAGTGACCTTTATTTTGGACTTGTTAAAAAAGTTGTTAGATCTTGACCTGCAAGGGCTACTCTGTAAGGCCCACTGGATTAACAGTCAGTGAGACTCACTGAAGAGGACACACCTAGGACCATAGTAATCTCCACAGTGGGCCCACATATCTGTGATCAGCTTCTTCAAAATGCAAAAACATGGGGGTTATATACTGGTGGACAACACCATGAGATGTTTTGTCATCTTGGATTTGTTACATGGCAGTGCTGCAGGTCATTTGATCCAGTGCAGTCAGAATATAAGCAACATGGAATTGCTCACTCACTGCTTTTACCTGTGAGACAAATGAATATCCTATGCTAGAAAGACATGCCTTTTTAATGACCTGAGTGAGGCTGGGAAACCACTTTTAAAAATCAAGAGAGGACTCACTCTGTGACTAGGAGGAAGGATCATGACTTTTCTGTTTATGCTGTATTATTTGTATCTGCTGCATAAGCAGGGGTGGCAGTCAGAGAAGCTGAAGCAGAAGCCCCTGGCTGAATCCGATCCACCGGCACAGAGGTATAAGCAGGGAAGCCACAGTCCCCGGGTCAGACTGGAAAGATTGCTGCTGTTGGACTGTGGAATGGGCAGTGGAGTCCCGAAAATGTTCTGTGTGTGGTGGCCCACAAGAGTTAGTTCAGTAGGTTGGCATAAGAGCCAGGTCTGGGATCCAGGAATGTCCATCAGACCCAATAATCCAGCCTGCTTTTTTGGAGGGTCTTTCCTGGGCTCCAACCTGGTTTGAAGCATGCGGGCTGTGCATCAGGGTATTGAGGAGGGGTGGCCTGGCATGACCCCACTAAAAGAGTTGTTGGAGTCGAGTCACTTTGAGGTGGAGAAACAAACGGGAGCTGATAAAAGGGGTACTGAGGGCACCCTTTGTCTATAGGAAATCCCAGCGCTTTGCATAGGAAGAGGTATTGCCACTGTAATAGGTTGAGTGAAGACAGCTTCTGGAAGCCCCAGACTGTCTTGAGGGTTCTCTGCGTCACCTAGCATAACCAGCAAAGTGGGGGGGGTGAGAAACTAGACAAAGACGAGGGGGAAGGAAGGGTACACAGCAGGTTTGGTGATTATCCTCTAAGTTATGTTCACAGTTCCTAGCTGTATACTTAACACATGTTTAAATTTATTGTAGTAATGCTGAGGTTAGATGCCAGAAGGTTGCGGTAAGGGTGAACTTATACACTGCTTATTTTATCATGTTCGGCGGAGGGGTAAGTTGTGGGCCTTGGTGCACTTTGCTGTTTTGGGAGACTTGGGGGAGGTGATCTCAAAATGGCCACAACTGCACGGTCAACTTTGTCAGCGCATTACTTAACGCACTTTTTTCCCTCTCGACATTCAACGCTACTGCCCTTTCCACAGTAAACCCAAGGCTTATGTGAGAAGTACCAACTTGGAGTGCATGCAAGCTGTGAGACTGATAATTTGTATTTTTTTTTTTTTTTTAATTCTTTCAGGAATAGTTTGTATTATCTTTATTGTACTCTTCATAGTCCTGTTGCTGTGTTGTTCGGCATGTTGGTCTTTGATGGAGCCATGGACTGGAAGTTTCTGCATTAGTCTGTCTGACTTGATCTTATCTGTGTTAATCTTCACCATTCATCACTAGTGGTACAGTGCCAGGCTGGGACCCCAAGGAGACTTTTTTTTCCCCTGTGGGGCGGAGATCGGCGCGGGGCGGCACCTTCTCGGGGCCGATGTTCGTGGCGCTCGCCGGTTGGCCGTTATCTGTCATGAACTCCAGCCCCAGTTCTTCTTCCCGCTGTCAGTGAAGACCTCGTGTGGAGACTCCGCTCTATCAAGATCTCGTGACCCTGGTTCGTCCAGCCTTCTGTGTGTGTGTGCGGTAAGATTGTTTCATTACTTTTAGAGGTGTCAAATACTGTGTTTGCTATTGTTTGCCGTGACAGTCGCCATCTGGCTCGTCGGGGCAAGAACCCGTCTAGTGGAGCCTCTATGCATCACTGCCCCGTTGCCGCCTTTATTCTGTGATGGACCAGCATGACCGCTGTCTCTCCTGCCTCGGCCTGACCCACGATATGGACAACTGTGGCTCCTGCTTCTCCATGGAATGCCGAATTGTTGAAATCCGTGCGTTTAAAGTCAGACGGGTTTGCAGTCGACTGGCCAAGGTGAGGATTCTCTGCCCTTCCAGGTCCTATATGGCCCGTGGAGGAGGGGGCCTCCACCTCTCTTAGCCTTGCCACGGTGGGGGCTCCTTCCGCGGTGCAGGAGGCCCAGTCTGTCCCTCTCGGGGGACAATCAGGAGGCACCGCTTTGGCAGTTGCCGCTTCGGAAGTGAAGGCTCCCTCAGTGTCATGTTCTGGGCCCTTCGGGTCTGGACTGGCACCGTCCTCTGCATGATCTAGCAGTGTCGCTCTTGGTCCCGGTGCCGTTGTCGGCACCGGGCCGTCGTTCGGTGCCGCTGTTGCTCCTGGCACTGTTCGCGGCATCTGGGATGTCAGCGGCACCGGCGGTAGTGATTCGGTGGTTTCTGGGCCTTTCTGCATGGCGCCGGGACTGAAACCGGCGCCGCCTCTGACTACGGCGCCGTTTGCGGTGCTGAGGATGGGGTGCGGTGCCACGGTCGGCGTCTACCTTGGTTCAAGCGGCGCTGGTGGGGGAACATGGCGACATGCTCAGTGTCGCGCCCAACTCTGCCATTTCACCGTGCCGGGGAAGGTGGCGGTGTTGGGTGTGGTGCCGTGCTTGACTCTGGTGACACTTGCGGTGCTGGGGAGAGAGCGGCGTCGTGCTCAGTGCCGCACCAGTCTCTGGTGCTGTTCGCGGCGCAGTGCCGGTTGACTCCGGTGCTGTCTGCAGTGCCAGTGTGGAAGGTGGTCCAACTCCTGGTCCAGGAACTACGGGGGATCGAGAGGTCATCTGGCATCTGACCTCAGAGTCGGACTCTGGGTCTGATCCAGATTGGCTTCCAGATTCTTTGGAATCCTCTGATCCCTTCCATTTCCAGCACCTCGGCTTCCCTCTGGGGGTCAGTTGTTGTCGGTAGGCCCTAGGGTCAGTGGTACTGACCAGCCAGCAGTGGTCCCCATGGCCACTGCTGTGCAACCTGGGGCCACTGGCAGTTCTGCTTCTCCAGTTGGGGCACCCCCTTCCCTGGTGTGTTTGGACAGTCCAAGTTTGGGACGGCCCGGGGCATGCTAGGAAGGGGAGGGTACTGTCCCCTGGGTGGACTCATCGGAGGCTGCCCAGAGTTGTCAGCTGCCTAGGCTGGTGGCTATGAGGACGAGGTCCCTGTCCGACTCTGAAGGGTTGAGGAGAAGGGTGTGGCACAGCATGCCGTCACCTGACCCCGGCCAGGTTCTGGGAGGAGCCGCAGTGCAGACCCTCACTCTTCCCTGGATAGGTCCTCGAGAGGGACTTCAACTTCTGAGGTCAGGGCCATCATCCTGGACTCGCACGGTCCCGGTCACCTCACGGGGGCATTTCTTTCCATGGGCACAGCTCTGACAGTTCCGATCTGGTTGAATGGCTGTTAGCTGCTGGGACCTTTGGATCTCCCTCATTGCGGGGAGTTTTCTCTTGGTCCCGCTGCCCTGACGGAGACCATTCTTCTGTTGCTAGGAGCTTGTCCCCTGAGCCTCTGTCTCTATCCCCGGCTATCCCAGGTATTTCTGGTCCTAGGGGACCTCTTACCTTGGAACAGTTCAGAGGTTCTGCTGCACATTTCCCTACCTGTCTCCATGCCCTGGACCAGCAGGTGTTCCACCATGCTCCTGTGGAGCCGGACCCTGAACCTCGGAGCTCACCTGCATCATCTTGCTCCTCCTCGGAGGGAGAGGAATTATCTGTCCAAATCTCCCCAGCGTTTGATCTCTCTTCCTATCAGCGCTTCCTCGCGAGGATGTTGGACGAGTTCCATATTACCCCAGTCCCTGTCAGCAATCCTGAGCATGTGACGCATACCTTCCTAGCGAGTACAGTGCAGCCAACCTCGTGGTTCCTGCCTGTTCCTTTCCAGGAAGCGTCACATCGGCTTTGGCTATGTCCCTTCTCCACTGTTCCAGCCCCAAGGGACCTCGCCAGTAGTATTGCCCCCAGGTCTCAGGTTCTCTGCCTCGTCCCTCTTCGGTAGCGACCTCCTGGACACCCCTCTAGGCCTTGCGCCCACTGTGACACCCGCCCCGGACTCTGACTCTGCAGACTTAGATTTCTGGGGGAGAAGAGTTTTCTGTTTGGCACGGATCCTCCTTTCTTTTGCTTCTCATCAGGCCCACTTTGCAGCCTACGATAGGTTCTTGTGGTCCAGGCAAGGACAGCTTCTAGCCTCAATGTCTGATATGGAGGAAACCAGGCAAGCCATTGCCCACTCTGCTCAGGGCCTGGAGCTAGCAAGGCACCAAGCAAGGGCATCTTATGATGCCAATGAGGTGGCTTCCAGAGTGATAGGGACAGCTATCTGCATTAGGCGGACGGCATGGCTTCGCTTATCCCAGTTGTCACACCTGACCCAGCGTAGGGTGATCTCCGCATACTGGAGAACCCACCTTTTCTCCCGCAGGGTGAGACGGTGACTTTCGGCGCACCTTCCCTCCCCCACTGGGGGCTCCCCGTCTCACCCGGACCAGTCTCGGGCCTCCCCAGGCCTGTAGGGGTTCTCTCCTCCAGTGTCTCACCCACTGGAGGCTAAGGGACTTAGTCCCTTGGGGTAGTTTAGGGCCCCCTTCAGGGGGCTCGGTACTCACCCACTAGTGATGAATGGTGAAGATTGACACAGATAAGATATGAAAATTACGTACCTACTGTAATTGTTGATCTTTCTATGTATTTTCACCATTCATCACTAAATCCCGCCGTCTTTCCCCCGGGGCCTCAGTCTCTGGGCTCCCTCCTCCCCCCGTGTGAGTCTGTTATTTTTCTCCTCGCTCTTCTCTCCCTCGTGGTTAGGAGGAAGAGGACCCTGGAGACACACAGGGATGAATTTTCTCCTTGGGGGCATTATTGGGGTGTATGGGGGGGGGGCCTCTGTCCCCTGTCTCTATTTCTTCCCTCACTTCTTCAGGAGTGAGCTGAGGGTTGCCCCCCCCCCATTTTTCTTTGAACTCAAAGCTTTTGAGTTCATTTCCTTTATACCCTCCTGGCAGTTTGTTTTTCCCCTATTTTGGGAGGAAGAGGGAGGAGTACGAGACACACCCCCATCCCCCCTTAAAGGAGAAAACTCCTGTATATTTATGATTTGGATATGTCTGATGTATTTATTATACATTACATCAAGTACTATACATATGTCAATAAGAGATCAGCCATTTCTTCTGTTGCAACACATATCTAGAGTTTGAGGCTCTGACACAAGGTAGTAAAATGTCAAGCAAGCCTCCATTTACATGCAAATGAGTTACTTGTAATACAGCCCCTCCCATTCCTTGATGTCACTGCAGCAACAGTGCAGAACAAACCATAAGGGTCTCAATGCTGTCTAGCCTGATTTTAGTTTAAGTTTGCAATGGCTTAAGGCAGTTCTGTCATGCAACTCACACAGGGACAGTACTTGTAGCTTGTATGTGTAGAGCAAATAATACATCTAATAGTATTTCATTCACTGGAAACAAAAGCTGTTCCTGTGTACTGCTCATTTCTGTGAGACAGTTGTAACATGTTGTGGAAAGCAGTAGACTGAATCAATCAACCAATCAATCAATCGAGCAGTCAATCAGTCACTCTGTATTGAACCAGGTGAACACTCTTGAGAAGATTCGTTACAAGATGAACCTGGGCAGTTTACCAAAGGATCACACAAGACTGACTTATACACATCCCCTTTCAGCAGCCTGAAAGTGGAGAGCTACATCATTTACTTTATAAAGTGTATTGTTTTACATTTCAGATGCTCCTTAAATCTGAGTTTCTGACTGGAAATACCAAGACACAGAATGCATATGACATGGGAGGAGTGAGCTAAGCCAAGTACAGAGCACTACAAACAGAGACTGATTAGTTTCTTTACCTACAACAGCTGAGGTGTAGCATCTGATTTGTGAGGGACTTCCTACTTCAAGTGCTGGCATTGCGGGGGGGGGGGCTGCCACAGCTTATCCTTAGTACCTTGAAAGTGAAGTGCTGTAGCTCTCACATAGCTGCTAATGATTTATAATGGGAATTGGGGCACTTTTAAAGTTATGGACCTGAGGGGCCATCACAGTTTATAAGGAGGTTAGGGGAACTTCTTAAGGGTTAGAGAGTAAGGGACTCTAGTAGGATTTGAACCAGAGTTCCCCCAGTGCTTGTGCCTGTGCTTTCCTGGTAACCTATTCCTTGTCATAGCTGAATTATTTATTGCCTTACAGCAGCCATCCAATCACTGACTGCCTAGTTACAAAGGGAAAGGGACCTATTTGGAAGATTGTTTCTCACTGCTGGTGTCAATCAAAACAGAGAATGTTACACACACACCATAATACAACAGCTGCATAATACCACTTAAAACTCTTGTTGTACCCAGAGTCATTTATTGGGTAAACTGTTTTTGCTAACAGAAACAGTAACACAACACATACAGGCACCTCCTTATATGAATACTGTATATACTGTATCTCAAATCAGTGCTGCATCACACTCACATGGTCCTAGTCCTTATTAGACCTGCACTTCAGGATGTGCACAACACTTAAGGGTTCTTCAATTACTCAAGTGGGGAACCAAACATTGTGGTCTATCGGTGGAACTGTATTTAGTGCAGCACCATTATCTGTTGCCCTGATGACATCATCCTCCAGCAACATTGATGGCAAAATGGAGGACAAACACATTAATAACTTTTGGGGGCTGTATATTTTTATTTATAATCTAGATCTGGACAGCAGTAGGACTGCTGGCAACTGGAGGAGGCACACAACAGTTACACATAAGGAGTTGGGAAAATATTGGTATGGAACTATGGGAGACTTCCCCTTTAAGATTGGCCCTTCTGGGTGAATGCTGCTTAATAGCTCAGGCTTTGCCTCCTGGCAGCTTAAACCTTGGTATTCCAGATTATGGGCTATCGTTATTGTCAGAATTCTAGGATGCAGGATCGTGTCTGGGGGTGTGGTCCTCTTCTTCCCCCCCCATTCCTCCCTTCTTTCTCTTTCCAGAGATTGGTGCCCCTTCCCTTTTCTCAGTTTCCTATATCTGGTTTCTCTCTCCTGTCTCCTCTGTCGTTTATTTTTCCTTTTAGTTTATTATATCCTTTCCTTTTATCTATCCCTTGGGCTCTCCTGCCCCACCCCACCTCCCTTTCCTTACACACTCCGGCGTTTCAGGACTGTGGCTGGGGTGGAGTAGACGACAGATAACAGCCAACCCGCAAGTGCCACATAGAACGTCTGCCTCGAGGGTGGCGCCGGCCCTGCGTCGACACCGCCTATAGAAAAAAAGTCTCCCGCAGGGTCCTAGCTCTGGTGCAGTACCCACTAGTGATGAATGGTGAAGATACACAGAAAGATCAACAATGACAGTAGGTATGTAATTTTCATTGATTGACTGTTCTTATTCCTTTATTAAACCACAATATACCTGATTGGCCCACCCGGTGAAGCACTCCATGCTGATTGACTTGCCTTCTCTGCCAGCTCCTCGGCGCTCTCCAGACCGAAGTAAATAATTTCAAACCAGTATTTTTCTCCAACCCACCCGCCCCGAACCCGGCCTCTATTAAATACTCTCCAAACCCCATCTCCCATCTGAAACCAGCCCACCTTTCACACAACCACTGCCTGGACATCAACCATTAAAATTGCAACGCCACTGACTTTGTCATCTCCTCCTGGTGTGCTTGTTAGACCACCCACGTGCCACCACCTCTACTTTACCATGGATTACTCCATCCTCCTAGTTCTTCTATTCGCTGTGGGTGCTACAGGCCCAAGATGCCAAGCTGGACCACTACCACTCCTGCGAGAAACTCTTGACAACAATGTACTCTATGGCACCCCCATGCCAGCTATGTCGAGGGAGCTCCAGCTTTCCACTAACTGCATCCCACCCGCTAGCCATGGGCCCCTGTCACCTGCCACGGTTATCAACATTACCATTTTCATGCCCATAAAGATCACCCTGGTGAACGCTCGCCTCTCCCACTCCAAGAGCAGAGGTGCAAGATGCGCTGCACCTTTAGCATAAACCTCCCAGCCAGGAAAATAATATTCATGCTTCTTCTTCTATCGGGTAATGTCCATGCCAATCCAGGCCCACCACCAGTGTGTAACGCTGGGGGAAACACAAGTAAAGGCCTAAAGGTAGCTGCACCGAACATCTGCAGCCTCGCAGCAAAGTTTGACCTACTCGAAGCGTGGATGTCCCACTATGCACCTGACATTCTCTGTCTGACCGAGACCTGGCCGTCAAGCAAGATAAGACAATGAAGTGATGCTACCGGGATTGCAAACATTCAGGAAAGACAGGCGTGGCAAGAGAGTCGGAGGAGTCCTCCTCTATGCCAGGGATTATCTATGCTGCTCAGTCCTTCCTGTTACCATGGTCGAGGATGATCATGAACTACTAGCAATAAAAGTGCAGGTCGGACCCACTAAAGCCAGGGATGGCCTCCCAAAAATACTGGATACAATTGCTACCCTTCCTAAGGGCACAGAGCTTCTCATAACAGGTGACTTTAACATCAACTGGGAGGGCAAGGAATAAGTGCTTTTCAAGGACATGGTTGCTACTTCCAACCTGACCCAACTCATAGACAGCCCAACAAGGCGGAACCACAAAACAGGAAAAGACACCCTCCTCGACTGGCTTCTCTCGCGTTCCCCTTCTTGGATCTCCAATCGTAAGGTCCTGCCAGACACCTCAAGTGATCACTCCCCAGTCACTTTCACGTGGTCAAACAAATTGAGCAAGCCCCCGCCTATCATAATCAAAAGTAGGGTTTTGGGGAAGGGCAAGCTTGGAGCCCTCTTCTCTGCCCTCTCCCAGCATGACTGGTCGCCCCCCCATCAATCATGCACCTATTATTGACCAGGCCCTAACTTATTTTATAGAGGACTTCAACAACATTTGCAATACCTTTGCACCGCTGAGGAAAAGAAAAATTCGGGGGCAAGTTAATGGCTGGATCACAGGGGATCTCCTCACCCAGATGAAGGAGAGAGACAACCTCTGGGGAAAAAGCCAGGTCTTCTCGCAGCAAACATAACTTCCAATGCTATAGAGCTGCAAGAAACCACTGCACCAACCTTATCCGCCAAGCAAAGGCCAAGTTCCACAAGGAGCAGCTTAATAAAACTTGGGGTAATGGGAAGAGTTTTTGGAAGAACGTCAGAAACCTTCCTGGGAAGGATGAGAAGATCATCTCTCCCCCCCTCACTCATCAACAACGCCGCAATTACTGACCCACAGCACATAGCGGATTCTCTAAACACAGCTTTTACTGACCTGACTGGAGTGCTACCCCCCCCCCCCAGACTACCTGCACCCTGCTGGGGAACAAACCAACTGCACACCTCGAGGGGCTCAACCCCTGTTTTCTACTTCAAAAAAGTGTCAGTGAAAGAGGCTTACAAACACACAAAAAAAATACTAGGCAAGACCAGAATGGGCAGTGACGGAGTCGATATGAAACTCCTATCCCTAACACTGGATGTCATCATCGTGCCAGTTACAAAACTATTTAACAAATCGCTGGCTCTTGCACAATTCCCCAGGATCTGGAAACAGGCTCTCATGACGCCAGTGCACAAGAACAGTGATATGACATGCACTGCCAATTATAGGCCAATATCTAGCCTCTCGCCCTTATCTAAAGTCCTAGAAAAGATTGTGGCTGCCCAACTCACAGATTACCTCAACAGATACAACCTATTATGTCCCAGCCAGCATGGCTTAAGGCAGAATCATAGCACCTCCACTGCCTTGCTGGATTACACTGACTACTCGTACAAGGGACTAGACGAAGGAAAACTGGTGGGGTCAGTCTTCATAGACCTCACCAAAGCCTTCGACACCGTCAGTCACTCTCTCCTCCTGACTCAACTACAGAACCTGGGGGTTGCAACCACTGCCGTCTGCTGGTTCAAGGACTACCTGACATACAGAAGTCAATGTGTAAAAATTGGACACACAGTATCTAGCTCAGAGGCATCTTTAGGGGCTCCACAGGGGTCAATACTGGGGCCCTTACTGTTCAGCCTCTTCCTAAATAATCTTCCTGAAGCCTTTGACACTAAACTGATACTTTACGCAGACTACACTGTACTTCTCACCAGCAGTTCATAAATAGTTGCCCTCCATTCTGAGCTGAAGGCATCCTTCTACAAGCTGGAAGACTGGTTCTGCAGCCATAAACTTTTGTTAAATTACAAAAAGACCAAGGTGATGCCCACAGCACAAAAAGAAGCTCCCTCCACATACCATCTCCAATAAAGTCAGTGAGCTGCTAGAACAAGTTCACTCCTTCAAGAACCTGGGGATTATCGTTGAAGACTCCCTCACCTTCACCCAACACATCGACACAGTGGTAAAGGCACAGTGAACACCAAGCTGGGTGTACTCTATAGGCATAAAAAGTATCTCACACCAGCCCTCCGTGTCTATCTCCAGCTCCATCCTTTCTACCATCGATTATGGATTGGTAGTCTACGGTGCAACAACAGACACAGCACTAAAAAGGATTCACATTGCCCTCAACAAGGCATGTAGGCTCACAGTGGCTGCAGAACGAAATACCCACATCTGCTCCTTATATGAACAGACAAATTGGGTGCCACTAAAGAACAGGATTATATTCCAAACATGTCTCCTTGGAAAAAAGGGGCTAATGGGTAAAACCCCCCCATGAATTTCTAGCATCCTAACACCAACTGCTACTAGTTGTACCACTAGAGGTAGGATGAGGGGGGCCCTGTCAACACCTTTCCGTCGAACTGTGTGCAGGGACAGCGTGCTTTCAGCTATAGGGCCTCCCAATGGCTCAGTGAAATCCCAGTGCACATTCTAAACTCCCAGTGCATCTTGCAATTCAAAAATGGCCTAAGGCAGCACCTTCTTACTAGAACAGTTTGTGACTGCCACTAGGACTCTTAACACCCATAATGCCCACTCACCCACTCTCCTTCCCTATCCCTGTGTCTCCCGGTGTCTCCCCATTGAACAACCTTACAACCAGCACCTTCCAACCTCCTAGACAAAGCCACTTCTTTGGCCACCAACTCCCCACCCCCGACTCCTCCTCGACTATCACACTAGGTGTCGCACCTTTTTATCTCCTTTACTACATATAAACAGTCTTACCCTAGTTGAATGCTCTTGACCCTGTACTATTACCATTGGTACTATGAATGACATTGTAACCTTATTGTATACTAGCAACTTACTATTTGTGTATTGTATATAAACTGTTCTTTATTGTTGTCATTATTTGACGTGGAACCTTTGTAAAAGAGCTCTGAGCTCAAAGGTATGATCCGAACCCCTAAATAAATACATTTTATTGCTTAAATGGTTCAGAGTGGCTGGGACTTTTGAGAGTACATATATTATGCTTGGCAGCAATTCATGAATGTTGATCATGTGACTACATGGACTTCAGAGGACAGATTTTCCTGACACTTCAAGACTGCTTTGTGCTCAGGGACTTATTGGGACTACTCATCGGTTCATAGTCCATGGTCTTGGTAGCAGGTGTCATTTGATTACATTTCCTAAGATACATTTCATTTTAGATGTACCTGCTCTGTCTTGTATCGAAGGATGACAAGAAGATAATCCTAAATGTATTCTTTTCCTACTCCCAGTATTATTGTGCCTTGGAACCAAGGAATTATACATTGTACTGTATATCCTTTTGATAAAATGAATAAAAAGAAAAGTAGGACACCACTGAAAATGAGATATTGAATCTCAGCTGGGTTGTCCAGGGCAAATAAATTGTAAGATCACCTAGCACTTCTAGAAACAATGTAGACTGTTTTGTTCACCTGATCTGTGTGACTGAGTTTTTTCAGTAGTCCATGCTGAATACATCGCGTTGAATTTTGGGTTCTAGGTGTTAAACCTTTTGACTGTAAATTGGGTTCTTGGAGTGCAGTACCCAGGGTTGGGGGCGGGGGTAGATGAGTTTTGCACACAGTGGTGCCCAGGTAAGCTTTGCATAGTACCGGCACCTGGAGATATGAGTTTGTACTGTTTCAGATGAAAAGATGGGACAAACTTTGCACAGTTGCTGTTGCATGCACTAATATATTGGTTGTCCATTGGAAAAGTGCTGACCTTCCTCTGGGACCGGCATCTGGGGTATTTTGTAGTAGTCTTGTGGACATCAAATGCCGTGAATTTGAATTGTCATGTGAATAAACTTGGTCATTTAATCAGAGGTGTCACAGACCTACTCAGCAGGTCAGGCCCTCTTCTCCCACAGTGCCAGCCTCCAAACGCAGTCTTGTGAACAGGTAACAGAAACAGGCTAACCTATCTGTCTGTTTTGTGAGTTCGAATCAACCTTTGGTCTCAAGTTCTGGAGGGATTCAAACTGAACTTCTTGCTAGCGTACCCAATGTACAGACTCAGATAATTCTGCTCTTCGGGGAAATGCCAGATATCTTTCGCCTATGGGCACCTAACCAGGTGTACAAAATGAACCCTTAAAAACTGTAAAGACCTCAGATAAACTTACCTTTTCCCAGTTTGGTATATCATTAAGCTTATGCACAGTGTCAGCTTTAACCGTATATGCTTCATTTGTCAAAGAAAGAATTTTGAAGGCACACCAAGCACTCTCTTTAAAATAGAGGTTTACTTAAAAATAGGTAAAAATTAAAATGTAAACACAGAACAATATATCACAAAACATGCAGTCACTTAAAAGAACAAAGTTAAAGTGCAAGCTCCTACCAACAATACACTTGGACTTGTCTGTTTAATGTATTATCTTCTTACAGTGCTTATAGATGTTGCTTCAGAGAGTCCAAACAGGAATGTCTCTAAGTGGAAATACAGAATACTGTTTAAACCCTGGGTCTCCACCCTTCTATGATGCCACCTAGCTCCTCCTTTTAAAATATTAAAAATTATACAACCGGGCTGTCCTATCACTCAGAAGGTAAATTAAATAAGGTGACATCAGCTAAAAACTTGTTTCCCCATATAACCCTTTGATCTAGTGCGTCTTCCTGCCCTTCACAGGCATCACAGAACTTACAACTCTGCAGTTTTCTCACCTAGCTATAACATAGTTTTTCCAGCACCAGTTGAAATTAACTGCCCTTCCTGAGGACGTCATAAAATGGATATTTTAGTTCCTGGCCTTCAAAGAAGCACAGTTCAGCAACACCATAAAATGCAAGTTTTTGGAAGTTAATCACATTACAGAGATCTCTTGTTTAACATATCCTGTCCTTTGAAGTGATACGGGGAGTCATCCAGGAGCACAGGATTTCTCATGAGACAATTGCACTACATTTCTTTTTATATTACAAAAATCATAGAGCGATCAGAACCAGCTGTCCAAGTGTCACGAGGTATTTCACTTTATTCCTGTTAGTGTGCCAAGTATGTGCGATTTTGTTTTGTTAATATGGGGAGGCTAACGATCCTTTTTGTAGCTAAGAAGAGGTTTACTGTGGGAAAGCACTGTGGGTAATGTATGCAGGCACTAAGAAGGAATTAAAATGGAATCCACCTTGGTTATAATTTATTTAGCTGTCTTTAAATTTTTTTTTTTTTTTTTTTTTAATTAACTCATCCTCTTCCCCCATACCTCCTTTCTGGACATACTTTTCCCGCTAATGCCCACTGTTCCTGTCCCAGTACCTGCCGTTCCAGACCTAACTGCTACCTTCCAGGCGACCCTGCAAGCCTACCCACTTGTAGCAAGGCCTAAACCTAGACCTGGGAATGTGTCACCAGGAGTTGGGGAAGAGAGGACGGTGCCATGGCTTGTCGGTGTGGGAGCAAGGCGTCAACTGTCATTGTGTGCTTGGGGATTATTTTCCATATTCACTCGCCCACTTTTTGTGATGCAGTTGGATCTGACTATCACTTGAGCACCCACAGTGTCAAGACCACCTCATATTAAAGAAGTAGGACCCCACTGAAAATGAGATACTGAATCTCAGCCTCACAACACTGGAGGAGCAACTGCAGCAGGTGGACTCTGCTGTCCCTCAAGGATCTTGATCAGCTTGCTTACGCAGCAGGCTCCCAGCCCCACTCATTTGGGGCGGTGGAGTCCCATGCTTGGTAGTGTACAGTTTATAATGTCATTGAATTCAGTGTTGTTTGTGGAACTAAGCAGCTGTCTGCGCCCCCCTCCCTGATCCCCTTATAAACTGTGTGTTGCACCTGAATGAAAATATCATGGTGTGAAAAAATTTACATAAAATCTATTGCCCATGATGCATTGCGCAGAGTGATGATGTAATTGTGTGCTTTGAATACCAGTAGGCTTTTTGCATATCCCTCGCACCAGTGCTGTGCATTGAGGTCCTCTTCTTGTAATGTGATATTTTGAGAGCTACTATATTAGTCAGTAAAATGTTATAAAAGCTTTCACCTTGGAAAGATCTGAGGAGCCATCAACAGATAGTGCATTGTTTGGAGGTAGATGTTTATTAGATCAGCTGACAGAGGTTTACACAAGTTTGTTTACAGTCATCCCCATCTAGGTTCAGCTGAGTGGTTGCAACTAGTCCCTCCCTAGGGTCAGCTTTCTAAGCGAGTTAGCGGACAAGGAACACCGAAGGGGTGCAGCTAGTTACTATCTGGGGTCAGCTTTTAGCTAACAGGGCAAACAAGGGTTGCAGTTTACAGCCACCCCCATCTAGGTTCAGCTACAGTTAGTTCCTCTCCAGGGTTAAGGGATTGGGTAACTAGGGGTGCAGCTTTGTAGCTATCCCTGTCTAAGTTACACTACGGTTCCTATGTAGAGGAGGTCAGCAGGCCTGGCTTCAGGTAACGTGTTGGAGGTTCAACTGCAGTTCCTATCTAGGGGAGGTGAGTGGGAGTGGATTCAGGCAGTGTGAGAGAATAAGAGTATGTACTGGCAACAAGCAGACAATGTGTTTGGGGGGGGGGGATATGTGACGACAGAGTTCCTTGGGACACTGGTGGGGTGGAGTTCTGTGTGTAGAAACCTGAATCGCTTCGTGCAGAAGTTGGGCAGCTCAGATAGGAGTTAGGAAGGCCAGCGAGGAATGGAGGAGAGAGGATAGGGTTGGGGGAGGGAGAGAAGGAAGGTGAGAGAAAGGCCGATGGGGAGGGTTGAGGAGCAGACCACCCAGTTTCCATGGATGCCTCTTTCTCAGAGTGAAAGGACACAGGGAAGATTGATGGACAGTGGTGTGGGGTAGAGGTGGTGTCATGAGAGGTGGGACGGGTGGAAGCACCTAGAGGGTGCCACTGTGGAATAGATTTCCACCCACTGACTAGAGTTGGAGAGGGGGGGCAAAGGGAGTGGAGAGGTGAGATATGGGTATTGGGTATTTGGGGGGGTTAGGCAAGACAAGGGGGATGGAAAGGTACGTAGCAGTAGTGGAGGAAAGGGAAGGGTCCATTGTGAGTGGAGTAGATACTTGGGAGTGGGAGGGGCATTGGGTGAGGAGGCTGGATGTTTAGGTGGTGAAAGTGGGCAGTTAAGACCAGGGGGAGGGAAGGCAAAAGACGGGGCTGAAGGGAGCAGGGAGGGTCAGTCAGACCGGGAATGGAGAAGGAAGTTATAGTCTTATCCGAAGTGGTGGAGGGGATCAGATAGGCAAGGGAGGAGCCCAGTGGATACTTGGGTGGGGGGAAGGAACCAGGAAAAGGGAGAAGGCAGACATTGCACTGGCTACTAGTTTTTGAAAGTTACCAGCCAACTGGCTACCAACCCACAAATTAATTGATTGTATTTTTTTTTTTTTTTTGAAGCCCCTTAAAAGGATAGCCACTACAAATTTTGATTTGGCTACCAGATTTTGAAAGCTAGTGGCCTAACTAACTACCAGCTTCAAACTGATTTGTCCCACCCTTGGGGAAGGGTAGTAATCCTGGGGGACTTGATAGTAAAGGGTATTAATTTGGGAAAGAAGGGGACCCATGTATGGGGAAGAAAGTGATATGTATGGCGGGGATGATGATGGTGGAGAGGGTGTGCCCAAAGACTGATCAGCTGGTGCGTCCTCATGTAGTTATATATCTAGTTTGAAGGAACTAGTTGGGGAAGAGGTGGAAGTAGTGCAGGAAAGATTCAGGGTAGTGGGGAGGATCTGCAGAGGGGAAGCCAGGTCAGTGGCATTCTTGGAGGTGTGCCAGTATCAAGAGTCAGCACGGTCCGAAAGATAGAGGAGTTTAATGCATGGTTGCAGGAATGGTGCAAAATAAAAGGGTATGGCTACATTCGGGGCTGGGAGAGACCTGGTCAGATAAATCCCTATATACACGCCAGACAGGCTGCACTTCAGTAGAGGGGCTCCAAGTCCTCAAGGATAAGCTGGGGGTAACATGGGGGCGTTAATTAATTTCTTTTTTTTTTATATGTAGTTTTTGCGGATTTTCTCCCCTCCCCTACACCCACGTGTCTCCAATGTAGCGCCTGCATGTGGAGGCATGCGCTCTCCGTTCAGGATGCCCTTCCCTTTCAGTCATGCTGTTAACTGCCTGCACCAGCACCAAACCGTCATTCGGTGATGGGCCTACGGGTGAGCGACCCCAACCCTTACCCAGGAGAGGAGAGCCAACACTTGATCCTGCTCCCACCCCCACCCCTCATGCCGGCGACTTGAGGTCGTTCCCGACCCTGGATTACCAGCGTAGCGCGAAGTGTGGCGATCAACGCCACTGGGCTGGCATTGGGTACCTTAATTTAAACTGTTAAGGGGTGAAAGAGTAGGCCGGCAGCCCTAGAGTCTCTGGGAGGATTAGGTTGGTAGATACCCCTCCAAATACCTGTCATGGAGAATTGGAGGTTAGATTGGGAGGGGAGAAGGTGAGGGGAAGAAACAGACAAAAGGAAGCAGGAGGAAGGTTGAAGGACTGGAGGGGGGTGGTTTAGATTCTAGATGGATGATGGTGTCCCTGAACGCAAGAAGTCTCAAACAAGATGAATGACCTGCAGGCAATGTTGGCAGAGAGGAGCGGGGACATTGCAGCTGTCACTGAGACATGGGCCATCACTAACCACAACAGGGGACCTTTCAGTCCCTGGGTTCAAACTATAAAGGAGGGACTGGTGGGTGGAAAGGTGTGTGTGTGTGTGTGTGTGTGTGTGTGTGTTTCAGTTGTTTAACCAGGAGGCTAAGCTGAAAGCTTGTTTACAGGAGCGACCTGGAAGCACAGGGAAGTTAAGTGACTTGCTCAGGGTCACACAGTATGCAAGTGGGGGCTATTGGATTCAAACCCAGGTCTCCAGATTTACAGCTCAGAGCCTTAAACCACTGCAGTATACTGCCTCTGTGTGTGGAGGGGTGCGGTTTACATAGGGGGAAGGTATAACTTGTACAAAGGAAGAGTTGGAAGAGGGGAAGGCAGAGGTGATGTGGGTATAGCTACAGTCCAGTAGAGGGAGTAAGGTGAGACTAGATTTGGTTTGCAGACCACCCAGCCAGGAGGAGGAAAGGGACAGGTAACTGGACTCACTGAGAAAGGCAGCTGCAGGGAAGGGAGAGGTAGTAATTGTGAGGTACTTGAACCCACCTGAGGTGGCTTGGAAGATCCCAGACGGAACCTGCGCCAGGAGTCTGGTGATCCTGGATGTGGTGCAGAGTGGATTCCTGACCCAAGGTGTCACAGTACCCACCAGGAAGAAGAAAATCCTCAATCCGGTATTGACAGATGAGGACCACATCCAGGACATCCAGGTTGAGGAGCCCCTGGCTGGGAGTGACCATTGCACACAGCTTGGTTTTGTTGGGACATGGGCAGGAAAAAGGCACCCACCAAGACCAAAGTCTTGGATTTCAGAAATGCGGACTTCAGAAGGATGGGTTAGATGCTAAGGGGGCACCTGGAAGGCATCATTGTAGAGATGGGGTGAACCAAAAGTGATGCATCATCAAGGAGGGAATCGCAGCAGCCACAAATTAGTGTGGTAGGCTCAAAGGGAAGCGCTTGAATACCAAAGCACCCAGCTGGCTTAGTAAAATGGTCGACCAGGTAGTTAAGGATAAGAGGACCACCTCTTTGGAGTTTCAGGAAGACCCAGAGGGAGGAGGACAAGGACTGTTTGAAGGCTGCTGAAGCAGGAAAGGTAGTCTGCCAGGTTAAAGCTTAGATAGAACGGCAGTTAGCGGGGGAAAGAAATGTATTGGGCATATAAGTGAAAAAAGGGGTAAAAAGGATAGAATAGTATGACTCACAGAGGGAAGGATGGGTGGAGGCAAATGTGGACAAGGCAGAGGTACTGAATGAGTACTTCTGTTTGGTCTTCACTAGGGGGAGAGAGATGGCACAGTGCTGCAAGGGGGGAGCACAGATGGTTTGATAGAGGTGGATGGGATAAGAAGGGGTTGTTGGCTCTGATGGTGGACAGATCCCCAGGCCCTGATGGCACCCATGCAAGGGTGCTGAGGGGGCTAAAAGAAGAACTTCTAGGGACATGGATATGTTGTTCATCCACACTCATTGGCAGTATCCTTGCCGCTTTAAATCTTGCCGGAAGGTCTTCAAGCTTGCTCCTCCCACCCACCCGGGTGGTATAACTCTCGGCTCGCCCCCATGACGCCAGATCTTCCTTACCGCTTGAAGCTCAGGTTCCTCCTTAACGCCTCGCGCTATGACGTAGTTCCTATTTCTCCGCTTATGGATTTAAAATAAAAAATTTTGCAAAAAGACTTCAGTCTTCGATCCCCTCGCGCCGCGATGGACAAATCGACTCCCGGATTTCGGAGATGCCCATGCGGGTGAAGATGTCTCGGACGGATCCACACTCCACGGGTGTCTACTGTTTAGGCCTTGAGCACACCCGCAGGCTTGCACTGTGCTCATCTTTTCTCTCGGTCCACGCCCCTCAAGACCGTATGCCCGCATTGCAACGCCGCCCCGAGAAGCGCTTCTCCGTGAAGTCCAAGGAGGACCGTTGGCGTGTCCTCACAAGCGGCAGCGCGGGCGGATCAGCTCGAGCGGATGGTCGCCCTCAAGAGGAGGAGGCGCGGGTCAGAGTCTTCCTCGGCCGCCGCATTTATCCCCGCTTCTCTGGGTTCTTCCTACACGGCTTCTTTTGCGAGCTTTTGTCTGTCCCTCTCCACCAAAGGAGAAGGGCCTGCGCCTGCTGGACCTTTTCTCGGTCCAAAAGAGGGACAGGTAAGTCCCTCCGTCGACGCTCTTGGGAGCGGGAAAGGTCCCTTCCCCGGCCGCCGTCTCGCTTCGCTGGCCGATCGGGCTCGCTTCGCCACTGGCCTCGACGGTGTCCCCGCCAGGTCAGTTGACCGAGACTGCCTCGATGAAGTCGAGATTTTTCTCGACTCCATTGGACGGGCTGTCGCCTTTAGCAGCCGAGATTCCTCCCCGGTTCCCCGGAGGAGTTGAGGATCCCGTGGGCTCGCCGTGCCTCCGGTTCCGGAGCCTCGGATGGACCTCTTCCGAGCGAAGGGAGTGCTGGTTCCGCCGATACCTCCTCAAGACCGACTCCCCGGAAATTCCGGGACTCTCGTCTCGGTTCGGATCTTTCGCGTCCAGCTGCTCCACCGCCATAGGCGGCCCCGGTCTCGGCACGCGAGCAAGCGGGCGGCGCCGCCGGGGCCGCCCCGCCTCCTCGGATGAGGGAGGCTTCGCGTAAATGCCGACGGTACGAGACCTATGTTGCAACAGCCTCCTGGCCGGAACAAGCCGACCCGCGCCTTCCCCGCCATTAAGTGGCTGTCACCGAACTGCCGGCACACCCCCCGACTCGTCCGAGGGAGTCATACCCAGGCCGGGTTGTTCGCCAAACCAGCTGCTCCACCGATTCGTGGAACCTCCGCCTCCACAGCCACAAATTGGGGCTCCGACCAAGGATTCTCGGTCGGCTAAGGGTTTAACCCCATCGGTTGTCAGTTACCCCACTCCCCACCGACCCTCGCAGGTGAAGGGGTGGCTCAGGCCAGAGGCAGCTCTTCGAGGACTCTTCCGAGTCCGAAGATGATTCCTCCTTCTTCCAAGCGACTGGACTTGGAGTCTTCAGGAGGTCAGTCAATGGACGATAGCCCGTCGTCCTTCCTAGGACTGCTTCGGCTCATCTCGGAGTCTACCGGGATGGAGCTCGAACCCGTTTCCAAACGGGCCAGGTATCCCCTCACGGAGATTCTGGACCGGGGGGATTCTCCGACGGAGGCCTTTCCCGTGGCCGAGGCCATAGTGGGTCCGGCACTGGAACTTGGCAGCGCCCTGCTTCCTGCCCTGCGCCTTGGCCAGGATGGCCAGGAAGCATGCGGTCCCTACCGTTCTTTATCCGTTTTGAACACCCCTCTGCTGAGGGGTTGGTTACCGACAAACGCTTTCGAGCCCCGTGGCAACGCCAAGGATGTGGACAAACCTCCTGACAAGGAGTCCAAGAAATGGACTATGTCGGGCTAAAAGTTCACGCTATGGCCTCTCTCGGCCTCACAGGCCAGTTCACGCCCTCATGGCACATTTTTCTCATGCCCTGTTAGGCTCCTGGATGAGGTCATCCCTCATCTTCCCGGCCGATCTGCAGACTACGGTTAAGCAGGTGCGGACCAGGGCAGGGCAGTGGCCAAACAGCAGCTCCAGACTGCTTTGGATGGGGACTCATGTGCCAGATCGGTGGCGTCGCAGTGGCTATAGGTCGGAGGGCTTGGCTGAGGATATCCACCTTTACTTCGGATACCCAGCACAAGTTGGCGGATGTTCCCTTTTTGGGGACTGACCTCTTCGGCCCTGGGGTGGAAGGTCACCTGCAGAGGATCGAGAAGTCCAATGCCACCTTGGACTCGGTCTCTTCCGCTCAGAAGGACAAAGGCCGCAAACCACAGCCTAAGTCCTTTCGTCCTTCTGTGCCCCCGGCGCGCCCGGCCCAGCAACGTCAGGGCCAGCAGGCTCGGCCTTGGCATCCCAAACCCAAGCCGCCGGCTTCCTCTAACAGGAGGCAGGGAGGAAAGGGCCCAGGAGGTCCCTCGGCCGGTCCCTCCTCCAAGCCTGCCCAGTGACGGGCTGAGGGGTGTCGCCCCCATCCCCGTCACCTTACCCCTGGGTCCCCCCGTGGGGGGACGGCTCCGGCACTTCCGTTCCGCCTGGTCCGCTGTTACCACGGACAGGTGGGGTCTTGGAGGTGGTGGGAAGAGGCCTGCCTCTGGAATCCGAGCAGGCACCACCCTTCAGAGCCGCCGCCTCGGGGCTTCGGGATCCCCAGCTCACTGGCGGCTCGTCGAGCCGACATCACCTCCTCCTCCAGAAGGAGGTGGTAAGAGGTGGTGGACCTCCTTCAGACCCAGGGTTTGTGTCCAGGTACCTGGTTCCGAACGGGACGGGGCTGGCGCCCCATTCTCGACCCACACCTAAACAGTTCCTAAGGTCTCAACCTTCAGGATGGTCACTCTGGCTCAGATAATACCATCCTTGGAACGCGGGCGCAGGGGTTCTGCTTCCTGGACTTGCAGGACGCCGTTTTTCAACGTCCCCTATCCGTCCGCCTCACCAGAGATTCCTTCGCCCGAAGCGGAAGGATCTCTTGAGTTCAAGCCATGCCCTTCGGCTTGTCTCCAGCTCCCAGGGTCTTCACCAAATGCATGGCAGTGGTGACAGCATTCCTGCGGCGCGAGGGTCCGGGTATACCCTTACCTGGACGACTGGCTGATAGCAGCTCCTCCAGGAAGGAAGGCGGAGGTCCAGGAGATCTGGCCCTCCAGGTCTGTCCTCTCAACTGGGCCTCCTTATCAACGAGGCCAAGTCGAACTCGAGCCAAGCAGGTGATTTTATTCATCGGGCGCAGCTCGGCTCTCTTCGAGCCAGAGCTGCTCCCGGCGGACAGGGCCGAGGTTCTTTCCTCCTTTGCCTGATCATTTCTGGTTGGGCACTGCGCCTCTGCCCGGGACTTCCTGCGCCTGGGTCTCATGGCGGCCTGTGCCAGCGTGGTCCGCTGGGCCCGCTGGAACATGCGCCCCTTCAGTGGGACTGGCCAGCCAGTGGTCACAACGCTGCGATCCCTTGACCAGCTTAGGTCGGTGACACAGGGATGTGGAATGCTCTCCAGTGGTGGACCGTTCCAGATCATTTGCAGGAGGGCATCCGTTGTCCGCCCGAGCCGACGGTCTCTCTGTCGACCGATGCCTCTCTGATGGGTTGGGGTGCCCATCTGGGAACACGGGCTCGGCCTCTGGTCCCCACGGGAGTCCCGACATATCAACCTGCTGGAGCTCCGAGCGGTCCGCCTAGCTCTCACCGCCTTTGCTCCGTTCCTCCGGGGTCAAGTGGTCCGAGTCCAGACGGACAATACCACGACCATGTACTATCTAAACCGCCAGGGCGGGACGCGCTCCATGCTTCTATGCAAGGAAGCTCTCCGCATTTGGTCACTCGTGCGCAGCCTGGAGGCGGATCTCCTAGCCATTCACGTGGCAGGAGCCTCCAACACCCTGGCCGATGCCCTGAGCCGGATAGGGGCTGCATCCCACGAGTGGTCTCTCCTGCCGGAGGTAGTACAGCATCTGTTCTCCCTTTGGGGCACACCTCAGGTGGACCTGTTTGCCTCCATGGAGAACGCGAAGCTGAGTCTGTTCCATGCCCGCCCCCCTCAGCAGGGCTCGCTGCAGGGGGATGCCTTCTCGAGGCAATGGACCCCGGGCCTCTTTTACGCCTTTCCCCCATTTCCCTTGATCCACAAGGTGCTTCTCAAGCAGGAGGGACAAGGCGCAGGTGATTCTGATAGCCCCAGACTGGCCTCGCCAGTTCTGGTACCCAGATCTCCTCAGTCTCAGCTCCAGGACTCCGTGGCAGCTTCCAGCTCGCCTCGACCTGCTCTCAGTCAATCAGGGAAGGTGTTCCATCCGGACCTTCAATCCTGCACCCACTGACCCTGGTTCCTGAGCGGCTAGAGTTCCAGGCTTTGGGTCTTTCCGACGAGGTCCTCAATGTAGTTGAGGCGTCCCGTGAGAGTCGACCAGAAAATGCTATGCCTTCAAATGGAAAAGGTTTTCCATTTGGTGTCAGGGCAAGGCTTGGACCCTTCCTCCTGTTCCTTGGCAAGCATCTTGGACTATTTATGGTCCCTTTCTAGTCAAGGGGCTTAGGTCGACGACCCTAAGGTGCACCTGGCAGCCATCTCTGCTTACCGGCGCGGGCGGGAAGCAGTCGGTGGCGCAGGAGAAGGTGGTCTGGCGCTTTTCAAAGGCCTTGATCACATTTCCTCCAGTCGAGAACCCCACCTCGTGGGATCTACTGCTGGTACTGGCAGAGCTCATGGGCAAGCCATTCGAACCTATGCACAGGTGTGCTCTCTCTCACCTGTCGTGGAAGACCGCCTTCTTGGTGGCTATCACGCCAGCCAGAAGGATGGGAGAGCTCCAGGCGCTTTCCATCGAGTCTCCTTACCTGGTCTTCCACAGGACAAGGTTGTCCTCGCCCCCCACCGAAATTCCTTCCGGAGGTGGTGTCGGAGTTTCACCTTAACCAGGTGTTGACTCTGCCGGTGTTCTACCCCATTCACACTCGAGGTCGAATATAGGCTCCATACTCTGACCCTAGAAGGCGCCGCTTATTATAAGAGCGCACGGCTGAAATTGGGAGAGGTTCGCCAGCTGTGTGTCACTCTACGCTGAAGCCGTGATCTGGCAGACCTGCAGCCAGCGGACGATAAGCAGATGGGTAACCTCCTGCATAGATCTCTGCTATAAGGTTAGCGGGCATGGAGCCTCCAGAGGGATAAGAGCTCATTCTACCCGCCATGCAAGCTCAACGTGGCTGCTTCCAGGGACGTCCCTATCCAGGAAATCTGCAGGGCTGCTACCTGGAAGTCAGCAAACACCTTCATCACCCACTACCACATCGACCTTGACACGCCTGGATGCTGGTTTTGGGGCCTCGGCCTCCAGTCTCTCTTTCCCAAGTAAGTATATGGGTGTGCTGCCTTTGCCTCCCTCCTCCCGGAGAACTGCTAGGAGTCTGCCAACAGTGTGGATGAACAACATATCCATGTCCCTAGAAATACAGGTTACTCACCTGTAACAGGAGTTCTAGGAATGGTATATGTTGTTCATCCACACGACCCACCCGACCTCCCCGGCTTCGACGCACAACCTGAGCTTCCAGCGGGCCAGATCTGGCGTCATGGGGCGGAGCCGAGAGTTATACCACCCGGGTGGGTGGGAGGAGCAAGCTTGAAGACCTTCCGGCAAGATTTAAAGCGGCAAGGATACTGCCAATGAGTGTGGATGAACAACATATACCATTCCTAGAACTCCTGTTACAGGTGAGTAACCTGTATTTCAGACCACCTAGCTGACCTGTTCAGTAGATCTTACTTGAGAGGGCTCTTGCAGTAGGTAATTACATATAGGACTGACGCCGGCAGGCGCAGGGCTGAAAAATTTCTGGCTAGCGGTCCCTGGCGAGGACCGCCCCACGTCAGGTGACTGGCATCAAGAGGTGTCGGTATAAAGGCGGGTCCTGGCGCCCACCTTCGATTCTTTCCGCGTTAGCTGTGCAGCGCTCGCTCAGGAAAAGTTTGTGCAAGCCAGCCCCTATCTTCGCCGTTTTTACCAAAATAATAGCTTTTTTCGCTAACGCCAGTACCGCCGGAATGTCATCCCCTGCACCCTCCAAACACAAAAATAAGTGCAGTTCGTGCGGCGCCCAACTACCGCACAAGGACTGCCATTCCCTGTGCCTATTCTGCCTAGGCCCCGATCACCGGGTCGAGAAGTGCCAGCACTGCCTCAGTTTCAACGTGGCTACCCGGAAAAGGTGGCAGCAATCCCTGGAAGCCCATATTCTGAAGAAGAAAATGAGTTCAATGGAAAAGGAGCTCAAAAAACTGAGGCAGGCGTCCACTTCCCCCGAAGGCCATCGGAAGACGTAGTAGAAGCCCCGGACAAGGGCTCCTCTACCGCGTCTCCCTCTGGAGTCGCTGGGACATAGGTAACGTCCCCCGGGATTGCTCGACGCCGCCTGGAGGTTTCCGAGGGGTGTCGGCCCGCCTGCCTGGCTTGGCGCTCGGGCCTTGCTGGCGCCTCCTGGCAATTGGAGGCCTCCGCCCCTGGTTCGGCCGCAGGCTTGTGACCTACCACTGCGGGCGACTCAGGTAAGTCGGGCGTTGGCTCCTCCGACGTCCGCCTGGAGAGGGCCGGTAAGACGCCCGACCTTTCAGGGCGGCGCACAGCCTCCACTCCACCGGACAAGGTCGATTCCTCTACTCGGCCTACCTCCGGTGACGGCTCTCATAAGTCGGACGACGGCTCCTCTGGCGCCCGCCGGGAGCTTGCCCGACATCCAGCTGGTGAAGGAACAGATGACGGACCCTCCTACGTCCGTCGTACCCAGTTCCCCGCAGCCTTCGCTGCCGTCTGGGGACCCAGAGTCTCCCCAACACGACCCTGGGGATTTCTCCCCTCCATCCCCAGGCGAAGCTGAGGATCTTCCTCCTCCGTCAGTCCTTCCGCCACGTGGTGCGCCGGACCGGACTTCAGCTCCCCAGACGCCGGCCCCTCAGACATTGGTACCTCCGACGTCGGCCCTACCAGACATCCAGACATCCCGCTCCCATCGGGCCCTCCACCCCCTGGGCCCTCCAGTGTGGACCCGCCCGTGAGGCCACTGGCCGGGTCGTCTACTCCGGCAGCCCCCCTGGTTCCCGGGTACCCTCCGTCTTATCCGACGCCGGCGTAACCAGGACCGCAGTATCTGGCGCCACAGTACCCGACGCCGGGCTACCCGCAGCCGGGTTTTGGATATGCTCCATACGGTTATAACCCGTATCCTTATCCCCCACCTCCTCCTCCACCGCCCTCGCGGCCGCTGGTGGACCTGCAGGAGACTCTGGCCTCCTGGTGGGCTGAGGCCAAGGCTCAGCTCACCAAAGATGTCGAGAGCCGCCTTCCAACGACGGTGCCGTCCCAGGTTCCCGTACGTCCGAGGCGGCACACTCCCTCACCGCCTCCGGATTCCAGGGTTCTTCCATCTGGATCCAGAGAAGGGCAGGACTCGCTTCCCCGGGGACTTCCCAAGGGGTCCGTTCCTCCCCCGGGTCGGGAAAGGGAGTCTTTTTCCTCTTCATCCTCCTCTTCACCCTCTGACTCCTCGGAGTCTTCCGACGGTTGCTCCGAGAGAGACGACGAGCCATGCTCTCCGTCGAAGCCCAGGCCAAGGACTCCTCCGAAGTCTCATCCAGAGAATCCTTCTTTTATGGAGTTGCTTAGGAAAATCCAGGAGGTTCATCTGTGGCACTCCCTGGAACCAGATCCTCAGCGTCTGAAACTCGCTGAACATCTGGATCTGCCCGTGACAGCTCCTACCTTGGTGCCACCCTGGATAGAGCCTCACGCCGACCTCGTTACCACAGTATGGAAACAGCAGTCGGCTTTAGCCCCACTTCATAGGAAGTCAAACAGGCTATATCAGGCTCCAGAGGGTGTTGATTTCCTGGATTCTCACCCTCGTGCCGACTCGGTCGTGATTAGCACCGCTCATGGCCGGTCGGCAAACCCCAAACATCTTAGCTCATCACCTCCTGATAAGGAATCACGCCTTCTGGACCAGTATGGGAGAAAGATTTACGCCTCCTGCACGTTGGGGATCAGGGCCCTGAATTATGTCGGCCATATGAGGGACTACCAGAAGGCCATTCTGACTCGGGTGGAAACCAAACTGGGCTCCTTGCCTGACCCCCAAGTCAAGCAGGAGTTGGCTGATCTTGTCCGCTCTGCTCGTTCGGCCAGTCGACACATGCTTCATGCGACATACGATGCAGTGGGCGGAGCTCAGCTTTCGCTATAGGCCTACGGTATCATGCTTGGCTCCGTGTGTCAGGGTTGGTCCCGGAGGTGCAATCTGCTATCCAGGAAGCACCCTTCCGGGGGTCTGTGCTTTTCGGGGGTGATATCAAGGACATAATCACCGATTTGCAAGAGAAGGGGACGGCACTGAAGTCATTTGATTCTATGTACCGTCCCCACCAGCAGCAGCGCCGTCCCTTTTGCAGACTGAATTGGCCAAAGGCGGAAACCCAGGGAAGGCGGCCCACAAAGCCGGACACACACAGCTGCTAAGCCCCCCAAGAAAGCAGTGGGTGCTTTAGCAGCTGCCGCACACACCACTGACTCCTTTCCTCTCCCACTGCCTCCGGACTCCCTGGAGGAACCGGTAGGCGGGAGGTTTTCCCCTCCGCCTTCCAGGATGGGAGAGGATAACTACAGATTCTTGGGTGCTTCAGCTCATAGCAGAAGGACACTCAATAGAGTTTCTTCAGAAACCACCGGGCCACCTCCACTCTGAAGTCTTCATATTCACGGGAACATCTTTTGGTTGTCCTGCTGAAACAAGCAATAGAACCCGTCCCCCTTCATCTGCGAGGGACGGGTTACTATTCCCATTTCTTCCTGGTCCCAAAGAAGACATGAGATCTCAGACCAATTTTGGATCTCAGTTCCCTGAATCTTCGTAGAATACAAAAGGTTCAGGATGCTCTCTTTGCAGAGCTTTCTGCCCCTCCTCTGGCCGGGTCAATGGCTGTGTGCTCTGGATATGCAGTATGCTTATCTGCACATTCCCATTCGCCCATCTTATCACCGATACCTTTGTTTTGCGTTCCAGGGGGACCACTGCCAGTTCAAGGCGCTCCCGTTTGGTCTATCCTTGGCCCCCCGAGTGTTTACCAAATGCCTGGAAGTGGTGGCGGCCCACTTGCGTACCAGGGGAGTGCAGGTTTTCCTGTACCTGGACGATTGGCTCCTGGTGGCCTCATCCAGGGAGGAACTCCTGCGTTGCCTCTCCCTCACCCAGCAGGTTTTTGCCTGCCTGGGTATGACCATCAAGCATCCCAAGTCTCATCTGGACCCATCCCAGAGACTATAGTTTATTGGGGCGATTCTTGATACCACCGCGGGCAAGGCCTTCCTGCCTCTGGACAGGGTGTCCACCCTCCAGACCCAAATAAGTCTGCTATCCGACTGCAGGACGGTCTTTGCGAGGTCGGTCCTTCGCCTTCTCGGGCTCATGGCGGCTGCTATCCCGACGGTCCCTCGCTAGACTCCACATGAGGATTTCTCAGTGGACTGTACGTTCTCAGTGGGATCAGCTAGTGGACGACTCAGATCACCCAGTTCTGGTCTCCTCGCCGATGATTTGAGAGAAACTGTTTCGGGGAGTTCCTTTCTTTCATCCTCCCCACTCCCAGACTGTAAACACAGACGCCTCGGGCGAAGGTTGGGGAGCCCATCTAGGCCCTCATCGGACCCAGGGCTCCTGGTCCAAGCTAGAACCAGCTCTCCACATCAGTGTGCTCGAGCTTCGGGCAGTGTTGTACGCTCTCCAAGCCCTTCACCAGTATATCCCTCCCGGCCACCTAGCCATCCAGACGGACAACATGTGCGTGATGTGGTACATCAACAAACAGGGAGGGACTCGGTCCTACCCTCTTTGCAGGGAGGCAGTGAGGGTTTGGGATTGGGCAACACAACACGACCTTCACCTCGCGGCAATTCACGTTCCGGGAGTCAACAACACCCTGGCAGACAAGCTGAGTCACTCTTCTGCTCTGACTTACTAATGGGAACTGGACCAAGGGGTCCTAGACAATATCTTTCAACTTTGGGGAACACCACAGGTCGACCTGTTCGCATCCCCTCTAAATGCAAAACTTCCCATCTTCTGCTCAGTCACTTCAGAGCGAGGCACTTTTTGAAATGATGCTTTGTCTAGACTGGAAGGGCAGATTCGTCTATGCCTTTCCCCCGAGTTCCACTTATCCCACGAGTCTTGCAGAAACTAGCTTCAGAAGGAGCACGAATGATACTGATCGCTCCTTTCTGGCCCAGGCAAGTTTGGTTCTCTCTCTTCTACAACTATATTCAGAGGATCCTCCTCTTCCTCTTCCTCTATCTCGAGGTTTACTGACCCAGGATCAGGGGACCCTGGTCCATCCAGGCCTCAAATCCCTTCAACTGCATGCATGGCTCCTGCAGACTTAGCCCAGTCCTATTTTGGAGTGTCTCCCAAGGTGGCGGAGATTTTGGTGGAGGCTAGAAAACCCTCTACCAGATCCACTTATACCATGAAGTGGAAAAGATTCACTATCTGGGTTGCTTCCAAGAACGCGGAACCCTTCTCATGTTCAGCGGGGCTTCTGTTGGCGTATCTACGTCATCTGTTTGACCTGGGTCTCTGTCATTCTTCTCTGAAGGTACACATGGTGGCCATTTCGGTCTATCATGTTCCCTTTGCAGACAAAACTTTCGCTCAATTGGAGGTCTCTAAGACCTTCCTCAGAGGGGTCCTCCACCTGAGACCCCCCCATCCATACTCCTGCCCCCCCTTGGGACTTGAACTTTGTTCTCGAGAAACTTACTCTCCCTCCCTTCGAACCTGCAGCTTCTGCGGATTTGAAGTTCCTTTCGTGGAAGACTATCTTCAAACAACATGAAGTCTTGCTATATTATGACTAATGCAGTTTGTCCCACCATTAGAACTGCTCCGGAGGTGAAAGAGTTAACTTCCATGCAGTGCATGGAACTTAGAGTGCGAGCTCGGTTAAGAAAGCTCTGTCAGGGTTATTTCAAACCGAAACCATCAGATTCTTTACTCCGCCTCACTGAACAGTCGCTCCGGAGATTCCTCCTGCTGCTCTGTTCATTTTCTCGGTTTAAAGAGTTTTTTCTCGGTTAAATTCAACCGCGATTTTCATTATTTTAACCACAAACCGATCGGTTCAAGCTCTGTCTATGGTATTGTAAGTAATAGATAGATTTTCTGTGTGGAACTTGTAAATGTTTATCAGTTCGGTTTGAACCGATCAGATTGTATTTAAACTTCATTCTCAAAGCGTTTAAGGCTTGTTAGAGTGCGGTTCCGGTTCTTATCGGTTCTAAAAACGGATTTCATTACGTTTTTCCGACCCGTGACACGGTTGGAACCAATAAGGTGTCTTGCCTGGCACTGCCAACAAAAGGACAAGTTTTGGTTAGGCTGGCATTATGTCTGAGAACCCAAAAGAAAAACGGGCCCACTGGGTTTCAACACTGTAGTGTCTGTGGGGAAGCTTTGCCCAAGGCTGACCCACACACCACATGTGTTTATTGTCTGGGGTTTGACCACCTCAATGCAGACTGCCAGATTTGCAAGAATTTCCTGCAGCTACCCTGTAGATAAGAGAGTTGGTAGGCTCAGGAACCAGAGACCAAAAGTCCGCTGACCCAGATGGCCAGCCCGGTTCGGTGCCAGCCGAACTGGAGGGAGTGCCTCTGACCAGGGCCAGACTTCTCGGCAAACGAAGCTGATTCTGAGGAGCCAGTTCCAGCAAAGAGAACTAGAAAGTCAGCAGGTGTGGAGTCAAAATCCTTCTCCAACTGCTGCAGAGATAGCCAGGGCAATACAGATTGTCCAGTCACTTTCCCCGGTTCCCTCTGAACCGCCACTATCTGGCAAAAGGTCGGTTCGGTCGGTTCCACCGGTTCAAGAATATGATATAGAAGAGTTTTATGAACCAGAGGAGGGGGAGGATGATTATGATCAGTGTGAATGTGACTTTGAAAGTCTGGATGTGCCCATTGAACCGGACATCTCCCCAGACAGACCTCTAGGAGAATCTCCCCCTAGGCTTGCTGAGTCCCCTTCTCATTTTCTGTTTTACAAAAAAGTTGCTGAAACCCTCCAGCTTCCTTTAGAGGAGGCTTTGGATGAGCAAGAGGAGCCTGACTTTGTAGAGATGATGGATATCCCAGAGTCCAGGAGATTGTTTATTCCTTTACATAAATCTTTTAGGAAACAAACAATAAAAATTTTAAAAGCTCCTAATTCTGTGCCTCCTGTGGATAAAAGATGGACAGGAGGTACACTTTGTCAGGTTCTGATACAGAATTTCTTTCACAGCAATGCAGTCATGTTGGGGTAGTTCAGGCTGCAGCCTGTGATAAAGCTAATATTCCCCTGGCTTCACATCCTCCTGACAAGGACTCCAGGAAGATTGATGCCATGGCCAAAAAACAATACATGGCAGCGTCTTTGGGACTCAGACAAGCAAACTATATGGCTTATGTTGCAAGATACCAAAATCTAGATGGGATACTGTCATGGCCTTAGCTAAACAGGCCCTGGCCAGCTTGCCAGGAGCTGGAGCAGGTGGCTGCTGATGACATTGAGGCATCTAGGTGCAGTTTCATGCTGCAGTGGATTCTAATGATGTATCCTCTAGAGTCATGGCTACATCTGTGGCTTTTAGTAGATTGGCTTGGCTCAGGTGTACTACTTTGTCACAGGATACCCAGTCTAAGGCTATGGATTTTCCTGTGGTGGGAAATTCTCTGTTTGGGGAGCAGACAGAGAATTATATGAAGAAAATGGATGAATATAGAACCACTTACAGGAGTGCACAAGCCAAGGAACGGCAAGCCACTCCTCAGAGGCAGCCCTCCAGGGGTAGGGGCAGGCCTTTTCACAGGCCTTTTTACTAGACCCAGGCCTTCTCTTCAGCCTATGTTCAGAGGGGTTCTTCAGAGGGAGGCAGGCGGGTACAAGCAGGCCTGCTCCCACCCCTCAGCCTAAAGCCCCTGCCAAACAGGCACCCTGATGGGATGCCCAGGGCCGGCTCTCCATTACCTGTAGGGGGCAGGCTGGCTTACTTCGTCCAGGACTGGGAGTCTTTAACATCAGACAAGTGGGTCCTGGAAGTAGTGAGCCAGGGTCTGGTTCTCAGCTTCAAAAAATTTCCAAAGATGAGAATCAGATCCTTTCCACCTGCAAACCCTTTAGAGACTCTTGCCTTGGAAACAGAAGTCTCAACCCTTCTGGCTCTCAGAGCTGTAGAAAGGGTTTCTCCCCTACACCAGGGCAAGGGTCTGTACTCCAGGTACTTCCTTACCCCAAAAAAGACAGGAGAGTGGCGGCCCATCCTGGACCTAAGATATCTGAACAAGCACCTTTTAAAACCAGAATTCAAAATGGTGACTCTGAGAATGATTTTACCCTCCCTAAGGCCAGGGGACTGGCTAGCTTCCCTGGACCTCAAGGATGCCTACTTCCATGTTCTTATCAGAAGCTCCCGAAGAGTACCTCAGATTGAACTGCCCTCAGGCCATTATCAGTTCAGAGCAATGCCATTCGGCCTTACCTCTGCCCCAAGGGTATTCACAAAATGTCTGGCAGTAGCAGTTGCTCATTTAAGAAGGCAAAAGATTGCCATCTTTCCCTACCTGGGCGACTGGCTCATTGTGGGTCAGTCTCCAGACCAGGTCAAATCACACCTGACAAGTTACCCAGCAGCTGCTTACCTCTCTGGGCTTTCTTCTCAATCTTCCAAAGTCAGTTCTGGAACCTGTCCAGGTACTCACCTTTATAGGTGCAGAACTGGACACAAAGCAGGCCAGAGCCTTCCTTCCCTAGAAAGGTAAGGACCTGGTGGCCCTGGCCTCGTCCTTCACTCTGCAGGTCTCCGACCAGCAAGGCATTTCTTGCAGCTCCTAGACACATGGCTGCTTCCACAGCTGTAGTGCAAGGAGCAAGATTTCAGATGAGGGACATTCAGTTCCATTTGAGAGCCTTCTGGTCTCAAAGAAGAGATTCCCTATCCAAGTTAATCCCAGTGACTCGAACCCTGATCCAGGCCCTTCAGTGGTGGCAGGATCAGAGCAATCTGAGACAAGGGGTGCCCTTCATCCCTCTATTCCCACTCCTTGATCCTTACTACAGATGCGTCCCTCTTGGGATGGGGAGCTCACATGGGTGACCTCTCCACCCAGGGGTTATGGTCCCCTCAGGAATCTCTGCTCCACATCAATCTGTTGGAACTCAGAGCTGTTTTTCTAGCACTTCAGGTTTTTTCTGCATCTGTTCAGAACAAGGTGGTACAGGTCAGAACAGACAACACCAAGCTACAATGTGGTACATCAACAAACAAGGGGGCACTCGGTCTTCGGCCTTGTGCATTGAGGCAATGAAGTTGTGGTCTCTGGCTTATTCCCTGAACACTTCCCTCATACCAGTTCACCTCCCAGGCAAGGACAATGTCTGGCAGATGCTCTCAGCAAGTTTCCCAGGGCCATCACGAATGGTCACTGGATCCTAGTACTGGGGATAGTGTTTGCCAGATGGGGCACCCTCAGATAGATCTTTTGCAGCCCCAGACAATCAACTTCCACTTTTTGTTGCAGCCCCCAGTGTTGGGCTCAGTCCCCCTGGATGCCTTTCTCCTCGATTGGGAAGGGAAGTTTCTCTATGCCTTCCCCCCTTCCCTCTCCTGTTCAAGGTGCTAGTCAAAATCAGGTCTCAGCCCTGCAAGATGATCCTGATTGCTCCAGACTGGGCCAGGCAGCCCTGGTACCCACTCCTTCTGTCCTTAGCAGTCCATCTTCCCCTGTGTCTCCCCAGGAACCACAATCTGTTAACCTGTGCTCAGGGGAGAGTCTGGTATCCGAATCTCAAATCCCTCAACCTCAAGGCCTGCCTCTTGAGGAGTTAGAGTTTGCTGATCTACAACTTTCTCAGGGTGTTCTCGAAATCTTGAAAGCTTCTAGGAAGCCTTCCACCAGGGAGCTACCTATAACTCCAAGTGGAAAAGGTTTGCATATGGTGTTCTGGGAGCATATTTCCCCGGAATCTGCTGATTTACCCACTGTTTTGGACTATGGTCCATCTTAATTCTTTGGGACTGAGACCAGCTACCCTGAAAGTGCATTTGGCAGCTGTCTCTGCTTTCATTTCAGCAGGAAGCCCTCTTCTCTTTCTGCTCACCCTGTATTTTCCAAGTTTTTAGGGATTGCTTCATACCAATCCTCCATTCAGGGACCCTGCCCCTGCCTGGGATCTTAATGTTTCCATTGCTCGATGATGCAACCCCCTTTGAACCTCTGTCTTGACAGAGCTTAAGTATTGACTTGGAAAACTGTATTTCTGGTAGCCATCACTTCTGCCAGGCGTATAAGTGAGTTACAGGCTTTATCAGTGGAGACTGACTTTATTTCCTTTCACAGGGATAGGTGGTCCTCAGGACTAACAGGAAGTTTTGCCTAAGGTGGTTTGGATTCCACCTTAACCAATCTATTTCACTTCCAGTGTTCTTCACTGACCATTCCTCCTCTGGTGAGAGAGGCTGCACAACAGATGTTAAAGGGCCCTAGTTACTACATAGGCGTACTAAGGGTCTCAGGTTTGACTCCTCCTATTTCTCACTTATGGTGAGGTTGGGAAAGGAGACCTGGCACTAGAGATCCATTGCCAGGTGGATTGTCTCTTGTATCCAATTTTGCTATCAAAAACTGGGTAGGGTTCCCCTTCAGGCCTGAGGGCTCACTCTACCAGAGGTACAGCTCGTCTCTAGCTGCTGCCAGAGACATCCTATCTTAGAGATATGTCAAGCAGCTACTTGGAAAACAGTACACACTTTCACAAGCATTACTCCCTGGATATCCAGGCCAGGAGGGATGCTCGGTTTAACACAACCGTGCTTCAGAGCCTATTCCTAAGTAGGTTCTGTCCTCCTCATGGAGGTACTGCTGTGTAGTCTGCATTAGTCATAATATAGCAAGACTTCATGTTTGAAGAAAAATTACTCACCTTAGTAATGTTGTTTCTTCTAATGGAGTCTTGCTATATATGACCTCCCCAACCTGCCCTCTCAGAACTTCTACTTTGGGTATGGGGTGGGCAGTCCACTGTTAGCACTATTTGATGCCCCTTTATGTTTTCCACCCTTCTTGTTGGGGTGTTTGGGTGTTGTGTTTTATTTATTTTATCTTATTTTTCTGGTCCCCTGACTTGAGTCTTGGTGTTGGGACCAGAAAAATGTAATATATTTTAGTAGCCAGTTGGCTAGTGTAGGTTACAGCTTCCACACAGAGCCTTAGTGAGTTTTGCTCGTAAAGATCTGATGGTTTCGGTTTGAAATAACCCTGACAGAGCTTTCTTAACCGAGCTCGCGCTCTAAGTTCCATGCACTGCATGGAACTTAACTCTTTCACCTCCGGAGCAGTTCTAATGGTGGGACAAACTGCATTAGTCATAATATAGCAAGACTCCATTAGAAGAAACAACATTACTAAGGTGAGTAATTTTTTCTTCCTGGTGGCCATTACTTCTGCTCGGAGGATTTCCGAGCTCCAGGCCCTGATGTGCAAAATCCCATACTTGATTTTTCACAAGAAACGGGTTGCTCTTCGCACGAATCCTAAGTTCTAGGGACATGGATATGTTGTTCATCCACACTGTCTGGCAGGTTTTCTTGCCGCTTTAAATCTTGCAGGAAGGTTTTCAAGCTGGCTCCTCCCACCCACCCGGGTGGTAAAACTCTCGGCTCCGCCCCATGACTCCAGATCTTCCTTACCGCTTGGAAGCTCAGGTTCCCTCCTTAACGCTCTGCGTATAAGACTGGTTCCTAATTCTTGGTTTTCCAAATTTAAAAGTTTTTGCATTATAGACTTCGGTCTTCTATCCCTCGCGGCTGCAATGGACAAATCGACGCCCGGTTTTCGGAGATGCCCTTGTGGGCAGAAGATGTCTCGGACGGATCCGCACTCCACGTGTGTCTACTGTTTAGGCCTTAAGCACGACCTGCAAGCTTGCGACCTGTGCTCTTCCTTCTCAGCCTACATCCTCGAAGACCGTGCTGCCTGTTTACAACTGGGGCGCCCTGAGAAACGTTTTCCTCCGGTGAAGTCAAAAGAGGCCCGGTCGGTGGTTTCCTCGGCCCAGCGGGCTCGTGATCCAGCTAGAGCAGATGATCGCCCTCGTAGAAGGCGGGCACATCTTCACCAGCTATGACATTTATCCCGCTCTCCCTGGGTTCCTCTTACACAGCTTCCTTTAAGGAGCTTTGTCTGTCCCTCTCCACTGAGAGAGGGGACCAACGTCTGCTGGACCTTCTTCTCGGTCCAAGAAGAAAGACAAGAGTAAGTCCCTCCATCGACGCTCTTGGGAGCGGGAAAGGTCCCTCTCCCCGAGTTGTCGGCCATCGACTTCAGTCGATCGTTCGGCATCGGCCACTGGTATCACGGTGTCCCCGTCAGGTCAGTTGACCGAGACTCCCGTCGACGCAGTCGAGATCTTTCTTGACCCGTTGGACGGGTTGTCGACCGGCGAAGCTGAAAATCCTCTCTCAACGGTTCCCCCAGTGGGAGTTGAGGATCCCGTGGGCTTGCCAGTGCCTCCGGTTCCGGAGCCCTCGGTTGAACCCTCCGAGCCAAGGGGGGAGCTGGTTCCACCCGTCCCCTTCCCGCACCGTCCTCGGTCTCGGACTTCTTTGCGGTCCAGCCGATCCCGCTGTCATAGGCAGTCTTGGCGCACCCCTTGATGGCGCCCGTCGCCTTCCCGGCCATTAAGTGGCTGTCACCGGGCGGCCGAAACAACACCTCATCTTACCGAGGGCCTGTTCCCAGGCGGTTGTTGAGGCCAAAACCAGCTGCTCCACCGATTCCGGTGGAACCTCCGCCTCCACAGCCGCTGTTTGGGGCTCCGACCAAGAACTCTCGGTCGGCTCAGGGTCTGCCCCATAGGCTCTCGGTCACCCTCACTCCCGATCGCCCTCGGCAGGTGGAGGGTGGCTCAGGCCGAGGCAGCTCTTTGTGGACTCTTCTGAGTCAGACGATTCCTCCCTTTTCTCCAGGCGAGTGGACTTGGAGTCCTCTGGAGGTCAGTCGCTGGACAACAGCCCTTTGTCCTTCCTGGGTTTGCTCAGGCTCATCTTGGAGTCCAACGGGATGCAGCTCGAGCCCCGTATCCAGCGGGCCAATGTCCTCCTCACGAGATATTGGACCCGGGGATTCCTCTGGAGGCCTTTCCTGTGGCGAGGCCATTGTGAGCCTGGCCTTGGAGCTCTCGGCGCCCTGCTTCCTGCCCTCGCCTTCGGCCAGGATGGCCAGGAAGTATCACGGTCCTACTGGTTCCCTGTCCGGTTTCTTGGAACATCCCTCAGCCGAGGGATTAGTTACCGACAGCGTTTTCCGGCGTGCTGGAAACGCTAGGGACGTGGACAAACCTCCCGACAAGGAGTCCAAGAAACTGGACTATGCCGGGCGAAAAGTCTATGCTGCGTCCTCCTTTGGCCTTCGTCAGGCCAGCTCGGCCATGCTTATGGCACATTTCTCCAATGCCCTGTTGGGCTCCCTGGACGGGTATTCCTCATCTCGGCTGACCTGCAGACCACGGTTAGGCAGGTGCGGGACCAGGGCAGGGCAGTGCCAAGCAGCAACTTCGAGACTGCTCTGGACATTGGAGACTCATCGCCAGGTCAGTCGCGCCGCAGTGGCTATGCTCGTCGGGCATGGCTGAGGATATCCACCTTCACAGCGGATACCCAGCACAAATTGGTGGATGTCTCCTTCCTGGGACCAACCTCTTCAGCCCCTGGTGGAAGGCCACCTCCAGAGGATCGAAAAGTCCAATGCCACTTTGGACTCAGTCTCCTCGCTCAGAGGACAGGGCCGCGAACCGCAGCCCAAGCCCCTTTAGATCCGTCTGCGCCAGCAGCGCGTCCAGCCCAGCAGCATCAGGGCCAGCAGGCTTGCGCTTGGCGTCCAAACCAAAGCCAGCGGACTTCCTCCTCCAGGAAGCAGGGAGGTAAAGGCCCTGGAGGTCCCTCGGCGGTCCTTCCTCCAAGCCTGCCCAGTGACTGGTTGAGGGTGTCGCCCCCAACCCGTCGCCTCACCCAAGTGCCCCTTGAGGCGGCTCCACCACTTTCTTTCCGCCTGGTCCGTTATCACCACAGACCGGTGGGTGTTGGAGGTGGTGGGAAAGGGCCTGCCTCTGGAGTTCGAGCAGGCCCCACCCTTCAGAGCCGTCGCACCTCGGGGGGCCTCGGGGTCCAAAGCCTCGCTGTCAGCTTGCCGAGCTGACACCGCTCTCCTCCTCGAGAAGGAGGTGATAAGAGAGGTGGCGGACCCTCTCTCAAACCCGGGGTTCGTGTCCAGGTACTTCCTGGTTCCGAAACGGACGGGGGGCTGGCACCCATTCTCGACCTACACGACCTAAACAAGTTCCTACGGTCTCGAACCTTCAGGATGGTCACTCTGGCTCAGATAATACCATCCTTGGAACACAGCGTGTGGTTCTGCTCTCTGGACCTGCAGGGCAGCGTTCTTTCACGTCCCTGTCCGTCCGTCACATCAGAGTTCCCTTCGCTTTCAGCGGAGGATCCCTTCGAGGTTCAAGCCATGGCCTTGACTTATCTCCAGCTCCCAGGGTCTTCACCAAATGCATGGCAGTGGTGACAGCATTCCTCTTGGCGAAGGGGTCGGGTTTACCCTTACCTGGGCGATTGGCTGATAGCAGCCCCTCAGACAGGAGGTGGAGGCGGTCCAGAGATCTGGCCCTCAGGTTTGCTCTCCAGGTCAGCCTCCTCCAGGAGCGAGGCCAAGTCAGACTCGAGCCGAAGCAGGTGATTCTTTTCATCGGGGCAAAGCTCGACTCTCTTCGAGCCAGGGCACGGCTCCTGGTGGACAGGGTCGAGGTTCTTTCCTCCTTTGCCCAGTCATTTCTGGTTGGGCAATTGCGGCCTGCCCGGGACTTCCTGCGCTTCCTGGGTCTCATGGCGGCCTATACCAGCGTGGTCCGTTGGGCCTGCTGGCCAGCCAGTGGTCCCAATGCTGCGATCCATTGAACCAGCTAGTGACGATGACCCAGGGGATGTGGAGCGCTCTCCAGTGGTGGACTGTTCCAGTTCATCTGCAGGAGGGCGTCCCGTTTGTCCGCCCCGAGCCGACGGTCTCTCTATCGACCGATGCCTCTCTGATGGCTTGGGGTGCCCATCTGGGGGAACACCGAGCGCACGGCCTCTGGTCCTCGCGGGAGTCCCGTTGCCACATCAACCTGCTGGATCTCCGGGCGGTCCACCTAGCTCTCACTGCCTTTGCTCCGTTTCTTCGGGGTCAAGTGGTCCGGGTCCAGACGGACAACACCACGACTGTGTACTATCTAAACTGCCAGGGCGGGACGCGTTCCATGCTTCTATGCAAGGAAGCTCTCCGCATCTGGTCACTCGTGCGCAGCCTGGAGGCGGATCTCCTAGCCATTCATGTGGCAGGAGCCTCCAACACCCTGGCCGATGCCCTAAGCCGGATAGGGTCTGCGTCCCACGAGTGGTCTCTCCTGCCGGAGGTAGTACAAGATCTATTCTCCCATTGGGGCACACCTCAGGTGGACCTGTTTGCCTCCAGGGAGAATGCGAAGCTGAGGCTGTTCCATGCCTGCCCCCCTCAGCAGGGATCGCTGCAGGGATGCCTTCTCGAGGCCGTGGACCCGGGCCTCTCTCCCCTTCCCCCATTCCCCTTGATGCACAAGGTGCTTCTCAAAGCAAGGAGGGACAAGGCGCAGATGATTCTGATAGCCCCAGACTGGCCCCGCCAGAACTGGTACCCAGATCTCCTCAGCCTCAGCGCCAGGCTCCCGAAGCAGCTTCCAGCTCGCCCGGACCTGCTCTCAGTCAATTAGGGGAAGGTATTATATCCGGACCTTCAATCCCTGCACCTGACGGCCTGGTTCCTGAGCGGCTAGAGTTCCAGGCCTTGGGTCTTTCCGACGAGGTCCTCAACGTAGTTGAGGCGTCCCGTAAGGAGTCGACCAGAAAATGCTATGCCTTCAAATGGAAGAGATTTTCCATTTGGTGCCAGGGCAAGGGCCTGGACCCTTCTTCTTGTTCCTTGGCGAGCATATTGGACTACCTTTGGTCCCTTTCTCAGCAAGGGCTTAGGTTGACGACCCTTAAGGTGCACCTGGCAGCCATCTCTGCTTACCGGGTGCAGGCCGGGAAGCAGTCGGTGGCGCAGGAGAAGGTGGTCTGGCGCTTTTTCAAAGGCCTTGATCACATTTCCCCTCCGGTGAGAACCTCCACCTCCGTGGGATCTACTGCTGGTACTGGCAAAGCTCATGGGCAAGCCATTCGAACCAATGCACAGGTGTGAACTCTCACCTGTCGTGGAAGACCGCCTTCTTGGTGGCTATCACGTCAGCCAGAAGGATGGGAGAGCTCCAGGCGCTCTGCATCGAGTCTCCTTACCTGGTCTTCCACAGGGACAAGGTTGTCCTGCGCCCCCACCTGAAATTCCTTCCGAAGGTGGTGTCGGAGTTTCACCTTAACCAGGTGTTGACTCTGCCGGTGTTCTACACCAGTCACACCTCGGAGGCCGAATATAGGCTCCATACTCTGGACCCTAGAAGGGCGCTCGCTTACTATAAGGAGCGCACGGCTGAAATTCGGGGAGAGGTTCGCCAGCTGTTTGTCACCTACGCTGAAGCCGCACCTGGCAGACCTGCAGCCAAGCGGACGATAGGCAGGTGGGTCACCTCCTGCATAGATCTCTGCTATAAGTTGGCGGGCATGGAGCCTCCCAGAGGGATAAGAGCTCATTCTACCCGCCATACTGCTGCATCGGTGGCTGCTTCCAGGGACGTCCCTATCCAGGAAATCTGCAGGGCTGCTACCTGGAAGTCAGCACACACCTTCATCACCCATTACCACATCGACCTTGAGTCATGCCGGGATGCTGGTTTTGGGGCCTCGGTTCTACAGTCTCTATTCCCTAAGTAGGGGGTGTGCGCCTTGCCTCCCTCCTCCCGGAGAACTGCTAGGAGTCTGCCAGACAGTGTGGATGAACAACATATCCATGTCCCTAGAAATGCAGGTTACTCACCTGTGACAGGAGTTCTAGGAATAGTATATGTTGTTCATCCACACGACCCACTCGACCTCCCCGGCTTCGACGCACAACCTGAGCTTCTAGCGGGCCAGATCTGGCGTCATGGGGTGGAGCCGAGAGTTTTACCACCCGGGTGGGTGGGAGGAGCCAGCTTGAAGACCTTCCGGCAAGATTTAAAGCGGCAAGGATACCTGCCAGACAGTGTGGATGAACAACATATAGCATTCCTAGAACTCCTGTTACAGGTGAGTAACCTGTATTTTCTTGCTAAAGTAGTAGCTGAGTCTACTCTAAATCAGTCCATAGTGTTACCTGCCTTTTTTACGCAGTACTCTAATCAAGGAGAATATTTACTCCATACTATGGATGTTCACCGGATTCTGAGATACTACACCAACAGGACGAAGGATCTCAGAAAGACTGATCAATTGTTCGTGTCTTTTGCTCATAAAAGGGAAGGCAGTGCTGTTTCCAAGCAGTGCCTATCTAAGTGGTTGGCTCATTGCATCACTTTCTGTTATGACAAATACAACAAGACCCTCCCAGGTCAAGTAAGAGGCCACTCCACTAGAGGAGTAGCTGCCTCAGCGGCTTGCTTCAAGAATGTGTCTGCGGTGGACATCTGCGCTGCTGCCACGTGGACTTCCGTCCATACCTTTACTAAACACTTCAGTTAGGATGTTGCCTCTCACTGTAGAGCAGGCTTTGGGCTGGCTGTTTTGCAAGGCCTCCTATCTTGAGGGTTGCACAGCTAGAACTGCTTTTTGGAGTAGCTTCCTCCTCCTGGTGCCTCTCTTTGTTCCAGACTGCGCAGGATTCAGTCATATATGTAATTACCTGCAAGAGCCCCTCGGTAAGATAATTACAATTACGTAAGAACTTCCGTAATGATAGATCTTCGAGAGAGAGCTTTTACAGTAAATATCTCCCCTCCATCCCCTAGGCTTTTTAGCTCCTCTTCCAGTGAGGGAAATATCCGCCCTCCTCTCGTCCGCCATTCTGGCCCATGGCGAGAAAAAGAACTGGAAAGGCGGGCATCAGGGACCGCTCCTTTATACCGACGTCTCCGACTCCGGTCACCTGACGTGGGGGTGGTCCCTCGCCAGGGACTGCTAGCTAGAAATTTTTCCGTGGGGTCCTGCCGCCTGCTGGTGTCAATCCTATATGTAATTACCTACTGCAAGAGCCTCTCTTGAAGATCTGTTATGGTAAGTTCTTACGTAACTGTGCTTTTCCTGGAAATGGGGTGGTACTGTAGGACTGGGGAACGGCACATATAGTGCTGCTCCATAAGAGTGATCCAAAAAGATGACCCTGGGAATTATGTCATTCTGACCTCAGTTGTGTACAAGCTCATGGAGGCCGTACTTAAAGGCTAGTAGGATACCTGGAAGAGAGGCCTCCTGAATGAGGGGCAAGAAGGATTTATGGCCTGAAAATTGTGCCAGACAAACTTGATAAATTTCTTTGACTGAATCACTACAGTGGTGGACAGGATCGTGCGGTGGACATCCTGTACTTGGACTTCAGTAAGGCCTTTGATTCTGTGCCCCAAAAGAGGTTGATCAATAAGTTTGCGGATCTGAGGGTAGGAGAGAAATTGGGTACATAGCTAGCTGACTGAAAGGCAGGACCCAGAACATGGTGGGGAGAATAAAATGTTAATGTCTTTGGTGATGATCAGACCCTTTTGCTGCTACCTCTGTTGCCAGTGATACAGTATCCCAGTTGAAAATGGGACTTCTGCTGTCAGTACGGTTCGTTTGGTACTCTGCAAACGGGAGTCCTTCAGTTTTGTGGTACTAGTAGTACTTTTATTTTATCAGGGAAATAAAAAGAAACGGGCAAGCAGACAACTCTGACAGATCTTCCTGGACATAAGTCTCCACCACTCATTCACACTATTGGGTATAGCGCCGGAGGCACTAGGACCCATCGGGAGCAAACTTTTTGCTGGAGGGTCGGCGCCATCGGTGCCGCGAGCCCTATTTCAGCGTGGCAATATTTCCTGGCGTCGACCCTCCAACACGCCTCGGTTCCTTTTTTCCACGAAAAGCTTCAGTGACGACCCGCTTGTCGGGAGTCAAACTTCAAACTGCAGCATAGTTTTCAGTTTTATTATTTTTATAGTATTATCACGATACAGTATCGCTTAAGTTATTTTTATTTTTAAATTAAAACGATAAAGAAGTCTCGGCCTACTTTGACGGGAGTCGACCGTGAGCAGGTCAGGTGACGGTAGGGAGACTTCGTATGAAAGCTGTTCAGTCAGTCGGGCTGGGTCCGGTCCGCCGCCTTCTCCAGAAGGGGTCTGACAACGGGCAGTCCAATGCCGGGGGATGGAGCGGTCCCGTGGAAGCTATAAAGCCAAGCGCCGCATTCGGCACCGTTCGACCTCGAGCTCTTCTTCTACCTCGGGTCTAAAAGAGGCATCACTAGAGTGGCCCTCTGATACGTCTGCGGCGTGGGTGTTCGGTTATCGGGGCTGTTGCCGGTCTCCTTCGAGTCGCCGGCAGCGCTTCTGATGGCAGACGCCGACATCGGAGTCCTACCCCGACCGCAGGTAGGTCTTCAGATGAGCAGTTTCATCAGTGGGCCTCCCTTTTGGAGCAGTGGGCTCGGAGGTTGGTTCGGCTACCTGGCTCGGTCGCTCGTGGGCTCTCAGGCTCTCTGGGCAACGGGGTAGGGCGGTTGGACATTCCTGGTCGCGCGGCACCTTTGGTGCCGTCGACTCCATGCTTAGGTGTTCCCCCCCTCACATGGCTATGGCGCAGGGGGCCACACCGATGCCCTTATCTCCTGTCTCCTTTCCTTCAAAGCCTGTTTTTGGTCTCTGGGGTTCCTTGACGCCCGTCTGGCCTCGCGGCATCGCCTGCTGCGCCGTGCGACGGCGCCGCGCGGCTTCTCGGCGCCATTTTCGGTGCTGTGCGGTTCCTCAGCGTCATTCTCGGCGCCGTGCGCCTCCTCGGTGCCGGGGGCTCTCAGGGACTTCCCTTTTGTCTCTTTTCCTCCTTCCTCTTCTAGCTTTCATCCCTTTCCTGTCCATACAGTCCCTCCTGGACTGTCAGGAGATGACGTTGAGCCTGACCCAGACCTTCGGCTGGGTGATGAAGTGGACGAAACACGATCTTTTATTGCTATAGAGCCTGTGGTCGAGGACCTATCCTTTAAGTCTCTGTTGAAGAATCTGAGCTCCACTCTTTCTTTCCAGACTACAGACATCGATCCTGGGAAGCTGTTAAGACTCCAATATCTTCATGCTTCGGAGATCCCTACGGATTTGACTCCTCTGATTCAGCCTTCCTTCGAGACGCTGTGTCAAATGGTATGGAATAATCCTGCTCTTACCCCTTCGATGGTTAAATCCATTGATAGGAAATACTCGGCTCCCAAGGATCGTCCTATCTTGGCATCCCAAGCCTTTGCGGATCCTATTGTAGTCCTGGCAGAAAATGACAAGGTAGTTCTTCCCCAAACTACTACAGCTCGACCTATCAACAAAGAGTCTCGTTAGATAGATACATTAGGTAAGAGAGTCTTTGCTGCGTCCACTCTTAAGTATGCGTATTGCCAGTACCAGGGTTATTTTTCCCAGTATGAGTATATCCTGTGGCATTCTATCAAGCAAATGGTTGAAGCTCTTACGGACTCTGACTCAAAGCCAGAGCTTCTTCAAACCATTACCAGAGGTATTGAATCTAATAACCAGCAGGTCAAAGCAGCCATGGATGCTTTCGACACTGCTTCTCGTTCCGTAGCTGCTGGTATTTGTACTCGGTGTCACTCCTGGCTGCGTACTTCGGGTTTCACGAATGGTGCGCAACAGCAGGTGATGGCGTTGCCCTTTGACGGCTGTTATCTTTTCGGTCCTCAGGTAGAGCAAGCTCTAGAAGCTACACAAAAGACTAGGTCAGCCATTAAGCTGGCTCGACCCTCTCCTGCCCCTTCTTGAGGGCATGTCGGTAGACGGCAATTTCATAATTGTCAGTCCTTTCGGGCAGAGGCAGAGGAAGTTTCCATAAGAACCAACCTGCCCAACCTCAAAAGAAGGCGCAACAGAAAGCGCAAGGGCCCAAAGCGCCCAGCGCTACCTTATGAGTTGCCGGCCCAAGTCCCATCTCAACTGCCCAAGGTGGACTTTTCCTCTCCGGTGGGAGGTCGTCTGATGCACTTCTACAGCCAGTGGAAGTCCATAACCTCAGACAAATGGGTCCTTCGGATAATTCGCGAGGGGTATTCTCTCAATTTTCTGGAGACCCCTTCGGATTGTCCTCCCAAACGACAGCTCAGGCTGTCAACCCTTCAGTCAGACCTACTCACCGCAGAGATTCTGGGCCTTCTAAACAACAGGGCAGTAGAAGTGGTGCCTCTGCATCAGCGAAACACGGGGTTCTTCTCCCACTACTTTCTGGTTCCAAAGAAGTCCGGGGGAATGCGCCCTATTCTAGACCTTAGAAAGCTAAACAAATTTCTCCCCAAGGAGAAATTCAAAATGATTTCTCTGGGAACCCTGTTACCCTTGCTTCATCAACATGACTGGCTAGCCTCCCTGGACATGCAGGATGCTTACCAGCACATTCCTATTCACCCGAGGCATCACAAATTCCTGAGGTTTGTGGCTCTGGGTCAACACTATCAGTTCAGAGTCCTGCCCTTTGGGCTATCCTCGGCGCCACGAGTCTTTACAAAGTGTTGTGCAGTTTTCACAGCGCATCTCAGGAAACTCGGTATCCAGGTGTTTCCCTACCTGGACGACTGGCTCCTAGCAAGCCCTTCCAGACAAGGGACTCTGGACGCCATACAGACGGCCTCTCACCTTCTTACGTCCATGGGAGTTCTGCTGAACCTCAAAAAAGTCTCAGTTGCAGCCCTCCCAGAGACTCCTTTTCATAGGGACTCTTCTGGACACCTCCTGTGCGAAAGCTTTCCTTCCAGAGGACAGAAGGAACGATATCCTTCAGATGGCTCGTTACATTGGAGAGAACAGATCAGTTACAGCTCTCGCGATGCAACGTATGTTAGGCCTCATGGCATCCTCAGTGTTCACTGTACCCCTAGCACGGCTGCACATGAGAACCACTCAATGGATGCTCAGTGGTCTCCAACCACTCACCCGCAGTCTTATCCCATCAAGGTGACAGAACCCTTACAGAGGTCCCTCACCTGGTGGTCTCAGGAGAGCAATCTCCTGGAGGGATTTCCCCTTTGCTCCTCTGGATCATCAGATCTCCATTACCACGGACACATCGCTAATGGGGTGGGGAGCTCACTGTTGCGCTCTCCACACTCAAGGGGTGTGGACTCAACTTGAGTCCCAGCTTCACATAAATGTCCTAGAGATGAGAGCCGTCCTTTATGCAGTCCGAGCGTTGAAGGACATTCTCTGTCACATGACCATTCTCCTTCAAATGGACAACAAAGCAGTGATGTACTACATCAACAAGCAGGGCGGTGCTTACTCTTACCCCTTATGCAGGGAAGCGATGAGGGTGTGGGAATGGTGCTTGGAACACAAAAGCTCTAATTCCAGCGGTTTACCTGCCAGGTGTACAAAACAACTTGGCAGACCGTCTCAGCAGAACAGAAGCAGATCCTCATGAGTGGTCTCTCGACTCAACCATAGTTCAGTCACTATTCGAAGAGTGGAGAACTCCAGACCTGGACCTTTTTGCATCCCCACTCAACGCAAAACTGCCTCTCTTCTGCTCCAGAATTCCAGGGCCTGGCATTTTCTGTCAGGATGCGTTCAGGCTGCAGTGGACAAAAGCCTTTCTATCGCCTTTCCGCCCTTCCTCTAATTCAGAGTACTCCTCAACTCGAGTCTCAGGGGACCAAGATGATTCGCATTGCTCCCTTTTGGCCTAGACATCTCTGGTTTCCACTACTCAACAATATGTTGGCAGTTCCTCCGAGACCACTCCCCTTGCAGGTGAACCTGTTGACTCAGGGTCCGTGTTCCATCCCAACCTGAGATCGCTTCACCTTCACGCTTGGCTCCTGAAGAGGTAAAGTGAACCGGTTCAATGTCTCGAAGAGTTTCAGACATTCTTCTGGCTGCTCGAGCCAGCCACTGGAAAACTTACATATCTAAGTGGGCGTTTTGTAGCTCTGGTGTGCAAAGTCCTCTTGGAATCCCTTTTCCTGTCCACCAGACAAGGTTTTAGAGTACCTTTTGGACCTCTCAAATTCAGGTCTTCAGTACTCTACAGTCAAAGTTCACCTTAGTGCCATTTCAGCGTATCATGAGCCGGTCTCTTCTTTGTCTCTGGCTCAGTTACCTATGGTTAAGAGATTTCTTAAAGGAATTCTGCATACCAGACCTCCTATAAGACGTCCAGTTGCAGCCTGGGACATTAACCTTGTGCTGGACATGCTCACTCGGAAACCTTTCGAACCTCTGGCTACCTGTGAGCTAAAATTTCTCACCTGGAAGACTGCCTTCCTAGTGGCCATTACCTCAGCCAGTAGGGTCTCTGAGATGCATGCCCTGGTCACAGACCCTCCGTATACTGTGTTCCATAAGGACAAAGTAGTTCTTCGTACTCATCCTAAATTTCTTCCCAAGGTTGTGTCAGAATTCCATCTAAACCAACCTTTGGTCCTTCCCTCTTACTTTGCGAACTTCCAAAATGAAGGAGAACGTTCTCTTCATTCTTTGGATGTTAAGAGGGCTTTGCGTTTCTATCTCAATAGAACCAAGAATTTTCGCAAGGCCCAACAACTTTTCGTTTCCTTCAGTGAGACCCGGCTGGGTCAACCTGTCGCTATCAGATGTATCTCATCATGGCTAATGGCATGTCTTCGACACTGCTATTCCATGGCACAGGTTAAATTGGAAGGTAGGGTTTACGCTCACTCTACCAGAGCGGTCGCGGCATCCCTAGCGGAAATTCACAACGTGCCTATTGCAGACATCTGCAATGCCGCCACCTGGAGCTCAGTGCATACTTTCGTTAAGCATTATGCACTGGATGTTCATGCCAGGCGACATTCCGCCTTTGGCAGAACTATCCTTAATGGACTCCTGTCCTAGAAATGTGAACTCTTGGTCTATCCTGCTGCCCTCTCGGGGGATTATTAGCTCAGTACTCTCCCAATAGTGTGAGTGAGTGGTGGAGACTTATGTCCAGGAAGATATGAAAATTACGTACCTACCGTAATTCTTGATCTTCTTGGACGAGTCTCCACCACTCATTCACACGCCCACCCTCCATCCCCCGAGCTCACCACTGTGTTGGTCTTCACTCCCTCAAATCTTTAGGCTGTGAAGACTTCTTTGTTGACCCTTCTTACACGGGTCGCCCGGACTATCTTATGTCCGGGCCTAAAGTTAGGTTATCTTTAGTTTAGTTGCGCTGCACCTCCTTGGTAAAAAAGGTACTGAGGCGGTTGGAGGGTCGACACCGAGAGAGTCATTGCTCGCGTGGCGCCATCTCTGGCGCCGACCCTCCAGCAAAAAGTTTGCTCCCGATGGGTCCTAGTGCCTCCGGCGCTATACCCAATAGTGTGAGTGAGTGGTGGAGACTCGTCCAAGAAGATCAAGAATTACAGTAGGTGCGTAATTTTCATTTCAAACAACATGAAGTCTTGCTATATTATGACTATTGCAGTTTGCCCCAGCCTTAGAACTGCTCCGGAGGTGAAAGAGTTAACTTCCATGCAGAGCATGGAGTTTAGACATAAGCTCGGTTCAAACTCTGTTTGGCTGGTTTCAAACTGAAACCGTCAGATTCTTTACTCCGCCTCACTGAACAGTCGCTCCGGAGATTCCTCCTGTTGCTCGGTTCATTTCTTGAGTTTAAAGCGCTTTTCTCGGTTTAATTTAACGCGATTTCATTATTTTAACACGCAAAACCGATCGGTTCAGGCTCTGTCTATAGTAATCGTAAGTAATAGATAGGGTTTTTCTGTGTGGAACTTGTAAAGTATTATCGGTTCGGTTGAACCGATCGGGTTATGTTAAATATAAATTTAAAAGCCTTTTAAGGCTTTTTAGAGTCACGGTTCCCGGTTCTTATCGGTTCTAAAAAAACAGTTTCATTACGGTTTTTTCCACGACCCGTGACACGGTTTGGAACCGATAAGGGTGTCTTGCCTGGCACTGCCATCAAAAGGGCAAGTTGGTTGGTTAGGCTGACATCATGTCTGAGAAACCCAAAAGAGAAACTGGGCCCACTGGGTTTCAACACTGTAGTGTCTGTGGGGAAGCCTTTGCCAAGGCTGACCCACACACTACATGTGTCTATTGTCTGGGGTTTGACCACCTCAGTTCAGACTGCCAGATTTGTAAAACTTTCCCTGCAGCCACCCTGGACAAGAGAGTGGGCAGGCTCAGGGAACGAGAGGCCAAAAAGTCTGCTGACTCGGATGGCCAGCCCGGGTCGGTGCCAACCGAACCGGAGGGAGTGCCCTCTGACCAGGGCGAGACTTTCTCAGGCAAACGAAAAGCTGGCTCTGAGGAGCCAGTTCCAGCAAAGAAATCTAAAGAATCAGCAGGTTTGGAGTCCAAAATTCCTTCTCCAACTGCTGCTGAGATAGCCAGGGCAATACAGATTGTACAGTCCCTGTCCCCGGTTCCCTCCGAACCGCCACTGTCTGGCAAAAGGTCGGTTCGGTCGGTTCCAGTGGTTCAGGATTATGATATAGAAGAGTTCTATGAACCAGAGGAGGGGGATGAGGATTATGATCAGTGTGAATGTGACTCTGAAAGTCTGGATGTGCCCATTGAACGGACATCTCTCCAGACAGACCTTCAGGTGAGTCTCCCCTAGGCTTTCTGAGTCCCTTCTCATTTTTGTTTTATAAAAAAGTTGCTGAGACCCTCCAGCTTCCCTTAGAGGAGGCTTTGGATGAGCAAGAGGAGCCTGACTATGTGGAGATGATGGATATCCCAGAGTCCAGGAGGTTGTCCATCCCTTTACATAAATCTTTTAGAAAACAAACAATAAAACTTTTAAAAGCTCCTAATTCTGTGCCTCCTGTGGATAAAAAAGATGGACAGGAGGTACACTTTGTCAGGTCCTGATACAGACTTTCTTTCACAGCAATGCAGTCATGTTGGGGGTAGTTCAGGCTGCAGCCTGTGATAAAGCTAATATTCCACTGGCTTCACATCCTCCTGACAAGGATTCCAAGAAGATTGATGCCATGGCCAAAAAACAATACATGGCAGCATCCTTGGGACTCAGACAAGCTAACTATATGGCTTATGTTGCAAGATACCAGAAATCGAGATGGGATACTGTCATGGCCTTAGCCAAACAGGTCCCTGGCCAGCTCGCAAAGGAGCTGGAGCAGGTGGCTCTTGATGGTATTGAGGCATCTAAGGTGCAATTCCATGCTGCAGTGGATTCTAACGATGTATCCTCTAGAGTCATGGCTACATCTGTGGCTTTTCGCAGATTGGCCTGGCTCAGGTGTACTACTTTGTCACAGGATACCCAGTCTAAGGCTATGGATTTTCCTGTGGTGGGAAATTCTCTGTTTGGGGAGCAGACAGAGAATTATATGAAGAAAATGGATGAATATAGAACCACTTACAGGAGTGCACAAGCCAAGGAGCGACAAGCCACTCCTCAGAGGCAGCCCCAGGGGTAGGGGTGAGCCTTTTCACAGGCCTTTTACCAGACTCAGGCCCCTCCTCTTCAGCCTATGTACAGAGGGGGTTCTTCAGAGGGAGAGGCAGACGGGGTTCGAGCAGGCCTGCTCCCACCCCTCAGCCTAAAGCCCCTGCCAAACAGGCACCTTGATGGGATGCCCAGGGTCGGCTCTCCACTACCTGTAGGGGCAGGTTGGCTCACTCCGTCCAGGACTGGCAGTCTTTAACTTCAGACAGGTGGGTCCTGGAAGTAGTGAACCAGGGTCTAGTTCTCAGCTCAAGAAATTTCCAAGATGAGAGCCAGATCTTTTCCACCTGCAAACCCTTTAGAGACTCTTGCTTTGGAAGCGGAAGTCTCAACCCTCCTGGCTCTCAGAGCTGTAGAAAAGGTTTCTCCCTTCACCAGGGCAAGGGTCTGTACTCCAGGTACTTCCTTACCCCAAAAAGACAGGAGAGTGGCGGCTATCCTGGATCTAAGATATCTAAACAAAGCGCCTTTAAAGCCAAAGTTCAAAATGGTGACACTGGGAATGATTTTACCTCCCTAAGGCCAGGGACTGGCTAGCCTCCCTGGACCTCAAAGATGCCTACTTCCATGTTCTTATCAAGCCCCCATCGAAAGTACCTCAGATTCGAACTGCCTCAGGCCATTATCAGTTCAGAGCAATGCCCTTGACCTCACTTCTGCCCCAAGGGTGTTCACAAAGTGTCTGGCAGTAGCATCGCTCATCTAAGAAGGCAAAGTTGCTATTTTTCCCTACCTGGACGACTGGCTCATTGTGGGTCAGTCTCAGACCAGGTCAAATCACACCTGCTGGTGCCCAGCAGCTGCTTACCTCTCTGGGATTTCTTCTCAATCTTCCAAAGTCAGTTTTGGAATCTGTCCAGGTACTCACTTTTATAGGCGCGGAACTGGATACCAAGCAGGCCAGAGCCTTCCTTCCCTTGGAAAGGGTAAGGACCTTAGTGGCCCTGGCCGCCTCCTTCACTCTGCAGGTCTCTCGACCAGGAAGGCGTTTCCTGCAGCTCCTAGGGCACATGGCTGCCTCCACAGCTGTGGTGCAAGGAGCAAGATTTCAGATGAGGGACATTCAGTTCCATTTGAGAGCTTTCTGGTCTCAAAGAAGAGATCCTCTATCCAAGTTAATCCCAGTGACTCGAACCCTGATCCAGGCCCTTCAGTGGTGGCAGGATCAGAGCAGTCTGAGACAGGGGATGCCTTTCATCCCTCTGTCCCATTCCTTGACCCTTACTACAGATGCATCCCTCTTGGGATGGGGAGCTCACATGGGCGACCTCTCCACCCAGGGATTATGGTCCCCTCAGGAATCTCTGGTCCACATCAATCTGTTGGAACTCAGAGCTGTTTTCTAGCACTTCAGGTTTCTCTGCATCTGTTCAGAACAAGGTGGTACAGGTCAGAACAGACAACACCACTACAATGTGGTACATCAGCAAACAGGGGCACTCGGTCTTGGCCTTGTGCAGGCGATGAAGTTGTGGTCTCTGGCTTACTCCTGAACACTTCCCTCATAGCAGTTCACCTCCCAGGCAAGGACAATGTCCTGGCAGATGCCCTCAGCAGGATTTCCCAGGGCCATCCGCAATGGTCACTGGATCCCCTAGTACTGAGGATAGTGTTTGCCAGATGGGGCACTCCTCAGATAGATCTTTTCACAGCCCCAGACAATTATCAACTTCCACTGTTTTGTTGCAGGCCCCAGTGTTGGGCTCAGTTCACCTGGATGCCTTTCTCCTCGATTGGGAAGGAAGTTTCTTTATGCCTTTCCCCTTCCTCTCCTGTTCAAAGTACTAGTCAAAATCAGGTCTCAGCCCTGCAAAATGATCCTGATTGCTCCAGACTGGGCCAAACAGCCCTGGTACCCATCCTTCTGTCCTTAGCAGTCCATCTTCCTGTGTCTCCCAGGAACCACAATCTGTTAACCTGTGCTCAGGGAGAGTTTGGTATCTGAATCTCAAATCCCTCAACCTCAAGGCTTGGCTCTTGAGCGGTTAGAGTTGCTGGTGCAACTTTCTCAAAGTGTTCTCGAAATCCTGAAGGCTGCTGGAAGCCTTCCACCAGGGCTACCTATAACTCCAAGTGAAAAAGGTTTTCCATATGGTGTTCTGGGAAGCATGTTTCCCCAGAATCTGCTGATCTACCCACTGTATTGGACTACATGGTCCATCTTAATTCTTTGGGACTGAGACCAGCCACCCTGAAAGTTCACTTGGCTGCTGTCTCTGCCTTCATTTCAGCAGGGAAGCCCTCTTCTCTTTCTGCTCATCCTGTGTTTTCCAAGTTTTTTAAAGGATTGCTTCACACCAATTCTCCATTCAGGGACCCTGCCCGGCTTGGGATCTTAATGTATGCATTGCTCCGCTAATGCAACCTTCCTGAGCCTCTGTCTTGGCAGAGCTTAAGTATTGACTTGGAAAACTGTATTTCTGGTAGCCATCACTTCTGCCAGGCAATATAAGTGAGTTACAGGCTTTATCAGTAGAAACTGACTTTATTTCCTTTCACAGGGAAAAGTGGTCCTCAGGACTAACAGGAAGTTTTGCCTAAGGTGGTTTCAGATTTCCACCTTAACCAATCTGTTTCACTTCAGTGTTCTTCACTGACCATTCCTCCTCTGGTGAGAGGAGGCTGCACAGCTAGATGTTAAGAGGGCCCTAAGTTACTACATAGAGCGTACCAAGGGTCACAGGTTTGACTCCTCCAACTGTTTCTCACTTATGGTGAGGTTGGGAAAGGAGACCTGCCACTAAAGATCCATTGCCAGGTGGATTGTTTCTTGTATCAATTTTGCTATCAAAAGCTGGTAAGGTTCCCCCTCAGGCCTGAGGGCTCACTCTACCAGAGGTACCCTGCATCTCTAGCTGCTGCTAGAGACATCCCTATCTTGGAGATATGTCAGGCAGCTACTTGGAAGACAGTACACACTTTCACCAAGCATTACTCCCTGGATATTCAGTCCAGGAGGGATGCTCAGTTTAACACAACCGTGCTTCCAAACCTATTCCTAAGTAGGTTCTGTCCCTCCTCCATGGAGAGTACTGCTGTGTAGTCTGCAATAGTCATAATATAGCAAGACTTCATGTTGTTTGAAGAAAAATTACTCACCTTAGTAATGTTGCTTCTTCTAATGGAGTCTTGCTATATTATAACCTCCCCAACCTGCCCCTCTCAGAACTCCTACTTTGGGGTATGGGGTGGGTAGTCCTCTGTTGGCATTTATTGATGCCCTCTTTCATGTTTGGGTGTTGTGTTTATTTAGTTATTTTATCTTAATTTTCTGGTCCACTGACTTGAGTCTTTGTGTTGGGACCTGCAAAATGTTAATATATTAGTAGCCAGTTGGCTAGTGTAGGTTACAGCTTCCACAGAACCTTAGTGAGTTTTGCTCGTAAAGATCTGGCCGGTTTCGGTTTGAAACCAGCCAAACAGAGCTTCTGAACCGAGCTCGCGCTCTAAACTCCATGCTCTGCATGGAAGTTAACTCTTTCACCTCCGGAGCAGTTCTAAGGCTGGGGCAAACTGCAATAGTCATAATATAGCAAGACTCCATTAGAAGAAACAACATTACTAAGGTGAGTAATTTTTTTTTCTGCTTGCTGCTGGCACTCCACACTGCGATTCTCCCCTTTTTGTCTGCACCACTGCACTTCATCCTTCTAATGCTAAAAAAATGGAGCCATCCGTCGATGATTAGGCTTCTGGGGCAAATCATAGGAGGACAGATGTATCTTGAATGGGCGTTAAAAAAAACAAAACAAAATGAGAGCCAACATTCTGATTTGCAGAGAAACAAACTAAGAACACTTCTTCTGCATAACCTATTACCATTTCTCTGCAGGCAGAAACTAGCCATGCCTTCGGTCACCAGCAGCAGGTAGCAGTTCATCAGCCTTTGTCACCCACAGCAAGTAGTCAACTCTTGGGTCATCACCAAATCTTGCCGGCACTTCAGAGCCTACCCCCGCCACTTTAATCTCGACCATTGCCTGCTTTTGTGATGCGACAGTGGGTACTTTTATTTACTGAGCACTCCCCAATTAAACAGCCAGTGCTGAGCAGCTCACCCTCTTTCACCCACCTCATAGTCAGCCCCCAGGACACATCGACATGACTTGATTGTTTTGCCCCTGGCCACCTTACTTACGTTCATGCTGGCTTTTACCTTCATCTGTCTGTCCTGTCCTGGCTTCGTCTCAGTAACTTTGCAGGACTTTTGGGAATCCTCCCTTGCCTTCGTCATTCATTCTCTGCTGACATGCAGTTCTCTAATTATTACAATAAAATGATCCCTGGTTCAAAAGAGAAGGCAGTGGCCATATAAAGAAGAGGGAGGCCCTGTAAATATAGTCATGCTGGCCATCATAACTCCGCCCTCTGCTTCCTCATTAGCAAATCACTGCCCATGCTGAGTCCTTGTCCCCTCCTGCACAGCTGGGCCACCCCCCCTTCCCCAAGTCCTTAATCTCTAGTCCTCGCACTCCGATCGGGGGGGGGGCCACGATCCCTGCCCCCGTCAGATTCGGCCATCCCACGTAGAAACCCAAGGTCCGGCTGAAACTACGCTTCTTGTGGTGGTATGTAAAACTGCAAGCCCTGTTGGAAATGCATGCTGGCAGCTGTCAGAAATGAGTGGGAGCAGCAGGAGAAACAAAACACTGAGTTAAAAATGTATGTTTTCCAGCTGACCCGGTGGTGCTGAGGGTTGAGATGCTGGACGCCACACCTCGTGCTACGCCAGTGACTTTGGTTTGGGAACGGACTCTGGTTGCAAGGGGTTCAGCTGGGGGAGGCAGGATTGAGCATCCCCACGGATGCTGTCCGGGGGGGGGGAGGGGCAGGTTACAGGGCAGCGATGTCCTCATGCATTGCCGCCGGTGGAAGCTTGAGTGGTGAGGTGTAACTGCTCTCTACAGGGGAGACGGGGGTGGGGAGGGTGCTGCGGATGCTTGACAGCAACATGCATAAGCCTGTCTGGACTTAAATCCTCTGTGTCGGCGCCCTCAGGGGGATGGGACCGGGAGAAAACCAAAGGCTAAAAAATCTCCCAGTCCTGCATGAAATAACACTGGGTCCACGCTACGTTGGGGCCCAGCTGAGAAGACCCAAGGAAAGGATTCCTCTGGCAGGGACCAGGAGAAAGGATAAAAAAAAAAAAAGTACGTTTTTCCCCGATGAGCACGTCAATAATGTGTTGATGCGAGCCCTGTGTAAGTAAGTAAATGGAGTGCCTATCTGATACCATCTTTTATAAGTGTTCTTTCATGCTATTTTGTCAAACCACAAAGTTGAGCAGTTTTGTGAGCTCAAACATCATGCTTGGACAACTCCAGCTCAGTAAGAGATATCTCACAGGCATTCCATAAATATGAATAACTTGCATTTCCTTGCGTGATGTATGTTTTACTATTTTTAAAAATTATTGTAACACTACTCCCTCGCATTGCAAAGTGGGAATGCCCACTTCAAGGCCTCTGCATGAGACACCAATTGTAAGCAAACTGAGGTCCTGAGGTTCTCTGAGCTGATTGGCTGAAGCATGCAAATAATTTATGATGGTGCTTTTGTGGGGGGGTGAGGGGATGCTGTGCATTAGACCAACCAGCCAGCAGGAGCTTCCACCTGCTGAAGTTGACTTTGTACGTTTCAAATTTTTGTTTTGTCAAATAAGTTATTTACACACACTTTTTTTTTTTTTGAAAATCAGCTTTATTGAAGCATTCAGATAATGATATACAGAGTATCAAGCACCTCTTGTTTTCTAACATTTATGCATTGCAGGATAGGGTATCAGTGTGCATTCCACCTAATACAATTGTATGAGTGTCCCACTTTACAGGGTAATGATCTCTTTTAAATTGCCCTTTTCCCATTGTAGTCCATTAAAGTGTCCTTTATAAATCAACTTAAGTTACATGCATAAATAATAACAATAAAAAAAAAAGAAAGGAACAAGGTATAGAAGAGGAGTTAATCTCACAAGTTGGAAAATAAGATTCCATTCTATGTAAAAGGCTGTTGGGAAAGGAAGGTTTATGACCCCCAAACCTAAGATCAAGAAGTAATAAACCTTACTTTAAATATGGGCCTTACCAACTCGGCCCCCGGTTGAGCTGCATCAAAATTCCTCCCCTGCCCCCCCCAAAAAAAAATCTCCACATCCCATCCATAACCATAAGGAAGGGGCCAGCCCAGCTGGCTGCAATTGTCCCATTAACAGAATTCTCTCATGCGCTTTAAATTGTTACTTATCCAAAGTTTTGGGACCAGAGTTCCCACTCCTGCCATCTAGTAAGATGTTTTTCAAAGCTAAGACATAGTTTAGCTGTGATGGATTCCATCAAAACTACCTCTCTCATCCTCCTAACCCACTCCACAATACCTGGGGGTTTATCTGAAAGCCAGTTGCTTGTAATACACTTTAATGCGACTGAGATCAAAATCAAAGTTACCTTTCTGGCCTCCCCTCTAAGATGTGACACTGTAGGTATGCCCAAAATCCACTCTTCCCCACTCAAGGGAAAATCTACCCCAGTAATAGACTGTGCTGCTTGTTTAATGGTTTTCCAAAACTGAGCCAGGACTGGGCACTCCCATAAGACATGCCAGTGGATACCCCCCTGTCCACACCTCCTCCAGCAAAGGTCTGAAGCCCCCTCGGCGAAGTGCTTGGTAACCACAGGGACTCTAAAGAACTGGACCATTACTTTCCAGTAGTGTTCCCGCCAATTTGGGGACGAGGACACCTTCCATCCCCATTTTAATCCATGATGCCAATTTAATTCGGTAATCTGAATATTTGCCTCCTTTTCCCAGGACCTTTGGTGCGCTGCAAGTGGATCCTGTAGCTGCCAAGACAAAAGTCTGTATAAAGGGGAAATGCATTTACCCAAACCTTCTATGGTCACTACCCCATACAGATAGTCCTCCCACTCTGAGTAAGGACGGACAAATGGAGGAGGTGATCTCCTGAATTTATAAAATGTCTTATTTGTAGATAGCGAAAAAATTCTTTGTTAGACCAACAAAATTTTTTTTTTGCTCTTTGAAATGAAATGCAAATCCCACCTTCTAAAAACTGTGTGAACCTATTGATCCCCTTGGTCGCCCATACTGCATAACCCAAATCCAATGAAGGAGGCAAAAATGTGGGTTCAAACCTTGTGATGGATAAGGGGCCCAGTCCCTGTTACAAGCCTAAAAGTCTACCTATCTTTTTAAGAATGTTGAGGCCATGTCGTACCCATTTGTTATGAATCAAATGCTGGAGCTCTCTAGGGTAGTCTGTCAGAACAACTGAAAATAGTGGCCTGTCCACAACTGCCACATCCTCTAAATAATACCATTGGGAAGTTATTCTCTGCTTTGCTCATGTCATTAAACCAGCCCCTTGAGCCACTAAATACTAGAGATGCATATTTGGCAATGAAAGGCCCCCCTCCTCCTTTGGGGATTGCAATATTTTTTTTTGGTTTTCTGAAGTTCTAGGTTTTTTTTTTTATGGTTCCAGATGAAGAGGGAAATATCACTATCCATCCTAGACCAGAACCTCCTTGGAAGGTGAAGTGGGAGACACTGAAATAAAAAAAGAACACAGGGCAGAACATTCATCTTTATTACCTCTACATGACCCATCAGCATCAGCGGTAGGAGGCGCCAGTGAGCCAGGTCTTGTTCGGTCAACTTCTAGTGTCTCTCATAGTTCGCCGGAAAAAGCTCCTTGCCCTGACACCAAATGGAAAATGTCTTTCATTTAAAGGCATAGCATTTGCGAGTCGAGACTGTTTGGGAGCCCTCCACAACATGGGAGCACATCATCTGGTAGACCCAAGGCCTGGAACCGTAGCTGTTCAGGAACCAGATGGGGAATGTGCAGGGACTGCAGATGTGGCCGCAGGACTACCTCAGATTTCTATTCAGTAGATCCTAGTAAGAGGCAGTTGCCCTAGAGGTCTACTGCTGAGGCTGAGGAGATCCAGTTACCAGAACTACTGTGGCCAGTCTGGAGCTGTCAAGATTATCTGTGGCTTTTCCTTCCGGGCTTTGATCATTACCTTGTGGATCAAAGGGAACAGAGGGAAGGCATACTCGAGGCCTGGGGTCCAGTGCCTTGTGAAGGCATCCCCTACTAGGTCTCAGATGGGGAAAGAGCACAAAACAGCCTCAATTTGGCATTCTGCCAGGCGGTAAACAGGTCCACCAGAAGAGTGCCCCACTGGGAGCACTGGTGGTTCACTACCTCCTGATTCAGGGACCACTCATACAGCGTCTCTTCTCCCAGCTGTTTGTTCTCGCCTGTGACATGAATGGCCAGGATATCTGCACATGTGGGTCCAGGTGTGGAGGGCCTCCTAACAGATGGTGATTGAGTTCCAACCTGCACAACCTGACCCCTGGCTAGAGGAACTGATTCTGTCAGCGCAAGTCACACCGCATGGAGCTCCAGCAGGTCCGTTGGTTGATGGGACTCCGGGTGATAAGCACTCATGAGCTCTTTGGCCTTCCAGGTGTGCTCCCCACCCCATCAGAGAAGCATTTATCATGAGCATGATGGTCAGATCTGGGTGAACAAGTGGGATGCCTTCCTTCAGGTGTTCTGGGATCAGTCACCACTGGATGGCATCCCACATTAGCTGAGTCACTGACTGGCTGGTCCACGTGGCCTAGGTGCTGAAACCATTGACTGCCCAACTCCCACTGGAGGTTGTACTTTCACCAGCATGCCTAACGGACCACACTGGTGCAGGACGCCATCTGTCCCAGTAGCCTCTGGAAATCCCAGGCGGGGTGTGAAAGCCCAACCTGAAATGATCTGACAAAGTAAGCAAGATCCAGTGGTTGGTCCGAAGAGAGGTGGGCCTTGGACCACAGAGAGTCAAGTTCTGCCCCAGTCAACTTGATCACCTGCGTGGGTAGCGGTTCAGACTTGCCCAGGCTGACCAGTAGCCCAGGTCTTGGCAGATCTGGAGAGCCAGATTTCTGGACCTCTCCATGGTCTCTTTGGATGGTCTGGCTAACAGCCATTCACCCAGGTAGGGGTACACCCTGACACCTAGGCGCTGCGGATATGTTCCCACCACTGCCATGCACTTCCTGAAGACTGGGCACTGAGGAGAGGCCGAAGGGTATGAACTGGTACAGGGCCCCTTCCGCTCAGAACTGGAGGTACTGGTGGTGGGACTGATGGGTTGGGATGTCAAAAAACTTATCCTGGAAGGTCTAGGGAGAAAAAGCACATGTTCTGCTTCAGCGATTGAATAATCTGATTCAGAGTGACCTTCTGGAACTTGTGATCTTACTTCGAGTTGGAGCTCTTACAGCAGGCTATACCATAAGGACTATGCTGCCAGGCATTAGGACTCCAGGGAAAAAATCTTAGTCAGCAGGGACCGCCCCCTGACATCGGACCGCCTCTGTCCACCAGTGGTATAAGGCGGTCCTGACTACCTCACCATCGTCCCATGGCCCATCAGCTCCACGGCACCTCTTGCTACCAGTCTACCATCATTTTCGACCCTTGCATGTTTTCAATTTTCCAGTATAAAGCTGCTTCTTAGTGCATGTCTTCTCCGTCTCCCACCTCTCCGTGATGGAAGTCCAAGTTCACATGCGGGAAGAAAAAATTACTCACCTTAGTAATTGTGTTTCTTCTAATGGAGTCTTGTTGTATTCTGACATTATGCAGTTAGCAGCAGCAGCAGCACTTGAACTGCTCCGGACAGTAAAGAGTTAACTCTATGCCAAAGCATACAGTGTTGAGCTCGAGCTTGGTTCAGACTTCTGTCTGCTGCACTTTGAATTGTAACCATCAGATTCTTACGAGCTAACACTAACTAACTACCCCCACTGTGGAAATTGTAAAATTTACTAGCCAAAAGGCAGCCAAATATTTTGGATCCCCAAATGACTCAAGTCGAGAAATCCAAAACAAAAAACTAGGTAGTGAACAAAAATAAATGTCAAAACATATAAATAACCCACTTCCCTTGTCTAAAAAGGGGAGAGTGCCAAGTACACCCCTGAGGTGCAATACTGCGCCTGCCAGCCCACTTCCCAAAAACCAGGTTCTTAGAGGTGAGGCAGGCAGGCAGGGAGGGAGGTCAGAATACAGCAAGACTCCATTAGAAGAAACAAAGTTACTAAGGTGAGTAATTTTTTCTTAAAACAACATGAAATCTTGCTGTATTCTGACATTATGTAGCCAACCAGGCAGTACCTCCCTGGAGGAGGGTACCGAACCTATTTTGGGAATAGGCTGTGCAGTACTGTTGTACCAAACTTAGCATCACTCCTAGCCTGTATATCCAGAGAGTAATGCTTGGTGAATGTATGGACAGTTTTCCAGGTGGCTGCTTTGCATATCTATAATATGGGTATATCTCTGGCAGCAGCCAGAGAAGCAGCTGTACCTCTAGTCGAATGAGCCCTCAGGCCTGAGGGGGGTACTTTGCCTAGCTTTTCATAGCAGAATTGTATACAAGAGACAATCCACCTGGCAATAGTTCTCTTAGTAGTAGGTTTACCCTTCCCCACTTAACCATAAGTGAGGAACAACTAGAGGGAGTCAAACCTAAGTGCCTTAGTACTCTGTGTAGTAGCTAAGAGCCCTTTTACTATCCAAACTGTGTAATCTTCTCTCTCCTGAAAAAGAATGATCAGTGAAGAACACAGGAAGAGACATGGATTGGTTCAGATGAAAATCTGAAAACACTTTGGTAAGCACTTCTTGTTGGTTCTAAGGACCACCTTTTCTCTATGGAATGAGATAAAATAAGGCTACACTGACAGAGCTTACAATTCACTGATACGCCTGGCAGAGGTAATAGCTACCAGGAACACAGTTATCCAAGTCAAGTACTTAAGTTCTGATGTGGCCAAATGCTCAAAAGTGGGTTGCATAAGCTAAGCGATGCAAACATTAAGATCCCAAGCAGGAGTGGGATCCCTAAAGGGGGGGGGATTGGTATGAAGCAATCCTTTGAAGAATTTACAGAAAATAGGGTGAGATGCCAGTGAGGAGGGCTTTCTCACTGACAGAAATGCAGAAACAGCAGACAAGTGTACCCTGAGGGTAGCTGGTCTGAGGCCTAAGCCATTAAGATGAACCATGTAATACAGAACTGTAGACAAGTCAGCAGTATCCGGGGGGATATGTGCTTATTGGAACACCAAATGCTGAATCTTTTCCATTTGGAGTTAGAAGTTTTTCTCGTGGCACGTATTTGAGAGGCTTTGAGAATGTACAGAACTCCTTGAGACACATGCAAATTTGCATATTCTAGCTCTTCAAGAGCCATGCCTTGAGATTAAGAGACCGAAGGTTGGAGTACCATATCCTCCCCTGAGAGGAGGTTAACAGGTTGTGATTCCTGGGGAGAAATGGGGGAAGGTGGGCCGCTAGGGTCAGCAACAGGGGATACCAAGGCTTTGCTCCCTAGACATGCAAGGTGCCTGCCTCCACATCCTGGTGCTTCCAGCCCACAGGAGGTTCCTGAGGTTCACCTTTCAGGGGCAGCATTACCAGTTTTGGGCCCTGCCCTTCAGCCTTTCCTCGGCCCTGCGAGTATTCACAAAGTGTCTCGCGGTGGTGGCTGCAGTACTTTGGAGGCAGGGGCACTCCGTTTACCCCTACCTCGATGATTGGGTCCTGACAGCAGCCACAGGAGATCGGCTCCTGGCTACTCTGGATACCTTTCGTCTGTTCAGATCTCTAGGGGTTACTCTAAACATACCAAAGTTGTCCCCTCGGCCATGCCAGAAATTGCAGTACATAGGAACGATTCTGGGCATGGTGCAGGGAAAGGCTGTCTTCCCACAAGACAGGGCAGCGTGCCTTCAGTCCTTGGCCCACAGAGTCTGTTTCGCACCAGGTACCAGCTTGGACTATGCTGCAGCTCTTAGGTCACATGCCAGCCACCGTTGTGATAGTTACCTCAGCACGCCTCTTTATGAGGGTTCCCCATGGATCCTTAGGGTGCAGTGGGATCAAAGGATGGACGATCTCGACCAGCTGGTCCTGATCTCCAGAGCTGTGGTCCAAACCCTCTTGTGGTGGCTCTCATCCCAATATCTGGAGCTGGGAACCCTCTTTTTGGAGAGATTCCTCTCCCTTCCCAAACCCTGATGACTGATGCCTCAGGCATGGAATGGGGAGCCCACTTCAGAGATCGACAGACACAAGCTGCATGGTTGCTGTTAGAACGGTCTCTCCACATCAGTGTCCTAGAAATGAGAGCAGTTCTGTACATTTTACAAGCGTTCCAGCCATACCTCCGAACGGGCCCCCCTGTTGATTCAGACAGACAGCATGTCGGTTGTCTTATACATCAACAAGCAAGGGGGGGGGGGCCCCACTCTTTTTTTTCCTTTCTGTCGAGAGGCCATGAGTGTGTGGTTATGGACCTTAGAACGTGGCTTGTCCCTCACTGTGATCCATGTTCCAGGAGTCCAAAACACCTTGGCCGATGTCCTAAGCAGGTCGCTGTCAAGGGCCCATGAGTGGGAACTCCTTCAGTCCATGGTGGAGGGCCTCTTCCAACAATGTTGTCGTCAAGAGTTGGACCTCTTCGTGTCCTTGTGCAATGCAGAACTGCCCAGTTTTTGTTCACTCGTTCTAGGGCCAGGTGTTTTTTGGTGCAACGCATTGTCCCTCTGTTGGACAGGGAGGTTTCTGTACACCTTTCCTCTCCTTCAGAGGCTCCTGCTCAAGCTCCAAGCTGAGGGTGCAGAAATGATCCTTGTAGCCTTGCTTTGGTCTCACCAGATCTAGGTCTCCCTGTTGCAGCAGCTAGTGGTGGAACCTCTGATTCCCCTGCCCTCCCACTTACTGTCGCAAGAGCAGGCCACTGTGGTTCACCAGGACCTTCAGTCTCTGCATTTGCATGCATAGCTCCTGCAGACATAGCCATGTCCCAATTCTTAGTTTCTCCTAGGGTCGGCGAGGTCTTGGTGGCAGCCAGTAAACCATCCACCTGAGCTACTTGCGCCATGAAATGGAAACGGTTTGGCTTGTGGGCTGCTAACCATGGTCTGGACCCATTCCACTGCCCTGAGAATGCTGTCCTAGAGTATCTCCTCTCCCTTTCGGACTCGGGTGTCCTGTATTCCTCCATTAAGGTGCTTCGCTCTGTGATTTCAGCCTATCATGCACCAGTGGAAAGCGGATACAGTTGGACCTGTTCCATACGTTTTTACAAGGCATGTTGCATCTGAAGCCTCACACCAGGGACCCTGTTCCCCCATGGGATCTTTTAGTTCTGTTAGAGAAGCTTACATTGCCTCCCTTCGAACCAGCCGCTGATTGCGAACTGTGTTTTCTGTTGAAGAAAGCGTTGTTTTTAGTTGCAGTTACTTCTGCCCGGAGAATTTCCGAGCTCCAGGCCCTGATGTCTAATGAACCTTATTTAGTGTTCCACAGGGACAGGGTGTCCTTGAGAACTAATCCGAAGTTTCTTCCAAAGGTTGTCAGAGTTCACTCTTAATTAGGACATTCACGTACCTGTTTATTACTCAGAGTATTCTAATCGAGGGGCTTTTTCATATTCTGGATATGCCTCAGGTGCATCTTCCTTGTCAGTCTTCATTCACGGTTGGGTACAAGATGGGCGGCGCACTTGCTGTGGGAGCTTTTAATTTTTTTTTGGGGAGGGGGGTCTGCGCCGACCGCATTGCCCACGTGGCTGACGCACAAGCGCAGAGCATGCAGATTGGGCATTAGGCGCCGCTGACTCCTTCTCCATCCCAGTTCTGTTTCTCCCGCTGTAGAGGTTGCACTTGCTGCATGAGTCAGAGCTTCAAAAACTGCGTCATTTGGTCTTCATCTTCAGTTGACGCCTATGGTAAAACCTTCCTTCATCCCGGTTCTCATCCCGACACTGTTGAATCTGGTAAGACCGTTCCTCTTTTTTGTCAGCGGCGCTGGGATCTTTGCTTAAGTCATGTTTTATTTCGCATCATGTCAGGTTCTGGGGCGAAATGTAAGTCCAAAGCAGGCTGTGCCCCCATGCATCGGTGCTCCTGTGGCTGGCACTTTTCTGTTATGGGACGGCATGATGTTTGTTTGCGGTGCCTGGGATCTAACCACAATATGGACCACTGCGACATCTGCTTCTCCATGGACCGCCGTGTTCTGGAAATCCATGCGTTCAAAGTCGTCCGGGCCCCACCGACTTTCGGAGGGCAACGTCGCTTGTGGGTCGCCAAGGCCAGGACTCTTGACCCTTCCTCTTTGTTCCCTCCCGGGTCTTTATGGTCCAGCGAGGAGGAGGCCTCCTCCAGTTCTAGCCTTGCCGAAGAGGAGGAGGCCTCTTTTACAGTGCTGGAGGAGCAGCGCGGTTCCCTGTGGAGCTGCGTTGCTGGCACTGCCCTGGCGGTCAGCTCCACAGAGGTACAGGCTTCCCCCAGTGTTGCGGCCCATGGCTGCTGGGCCCGGCAGTGGAGGACCCCCCGTGCCGCTGGCACCGCTGCCAGTGGCTCCCCTTGGGTCGCTAGCCTGGAGGTCTGCCTCATTGCCCCCTTTCTGGAGGGGGATGACTCAGAGGTGGATCAGGACTGAAGACCGCACTCTTCGGAGTTGGGGAGCCCCTTGGGACGCGGCACCAGGCAGCCCTATCCTTGAGTTCCCAGAGCCCGCTGCCCTCGAGGATCTTGTGGTTGGGGGCGGCCGTGGATCCGTCGGGGATGGTGGCTTGGGGTGGGTGTCCTCCACTGGGAGGCTCAGGCAACTGCCGTTCCTGGTGCTGCCATGGCCCTTGGGGGGAGGGGGACAGAGAACCCCTCTTCTGCGGCCTCCTTTGGGTTTCCTATGGGATTGGGGGACCCCACTGTGCTGGGGTTGAGGAAGAGGGCTGCCTTTGAGTCAGGCGGGTTGAGGGGCTGGGGTGAGGTGCGGCTGACCCTTTCCACTACCCTGCGGGGAGTTGGGCGGGTGGGAAGGAGTTGCAGCACTGTACCCCGCCTTCCCCTCAAGGTCTCAGAGGAACCCTTGGTTGACGGTGCGTAGGGTTGCTCTTCTGGACACACACAACCCCAGGCACATCACAGGGGAGACTTTTCCTAAGGGCTCTTCTAGAGTTTGCCATCCCAAGTTCAACCTTCGCAACCTGGTATGGCCTCAGGACCCCCTTCCCACCCCTAGTTCGGCCGAACCAGTCTTTGGGTCTCGGAGCCCTGGCAGAGGTTGGACACTCTCATTTCGGTGCCCATCTCCCATCCCATTGCAGATAGCTCCTCCTCTCCCAGGCCATGTTGGGTCCCACAGGGCCCGTAACCTAGATGACGTTCAGAACTACTGCAGCAGCCTTTCCCACTTGAGTTCGGGCCATGGACGAATGGGTCTTTCGCCTCTCTCCCTCGCCGCAGCAATCCTCTGGACACTCGAGCTCCTCTTCCTCCTTATCTCCCTCTTCTGAGGGAGAGAAACACTCTGTCCACCTGTCCTCCAACGCTGATTTCACTGAATATCAGCAGTTCCCTTCGAGGCTGGTACAGGAGCTTCGCATCTCCCATGTTTTGAGGCGCAGTACTGAGCAGGAGATGTGCTCGTTTCTCAGTGAGTTCAGCGCTTCTAATTATTTATTGTTTTTAGCTGTTCTATAAAAGCGCTTTATTTTTTGAATTGCGCTTCAAACAAAGAAAGTTATTATTATTATCTGAAACTTTTGCCATCAGTCTGAAACCATCTAGTTCACTCAAGATGGGCGAGATCAAAAGATGTAAAGAACTTTCACTTTAAGATTGGTAGGAAGTGAACAAGGCTGATATCTTGGAGAGTAATCCCAAAGGCAGGGCTAACCCAGCGACTGCAGAGGCCCTGTCGCCAGCTGATTTTTAGAGTGTTAGGGATTAGAATTACGTATGACCAGTATGGGAGAAAGAAAAAAGGCAAGCTAGAAAAGATAAAATAATAGTTCCATTATGACCTGCAGCCTGTGAACAGTATTATTGGTAGCTAAGCTAAATACAGTACATAAATGCTTAAAAAAAACATTGTTTGGCTAATAGAAGCTTATACACTGCAGTTAATGTTTTGGCTGCCATTTTAGCCTAGAGGTAAGTAGAGAAACTGGTTTCTGATTTAGCCCAAGCAGCTGCTGATCTTCAAAGAATCAGTCTTCACCATTGATTCCCACTTGCAAATCTGGGCCGGAGGTACTAGGACTTTGCAAGAGCAAAGCTTTTGTCAGGGGGCTAGCTGCAGCTACTGAGCATGGTGCCTGCACACCTCCCACATGGTGCTGTACACCAGCCAATAACCGTTGTTGGCTCACTCATTGACCTCTGTTCTGTTCTTCCCACCGTCGAGTGTACACCGTGGGAGCGCAGTGCCTCAGTTTGAACCCTTTGCCACTTTTCTATTAGCGTCACTGCTGTTTTTTTTTCCTTACTGTGGTGTTCTTGGTGTTTATTTTATCATGATGCTGAAATCCTATAATGTGGCAGAATCATCAAAAGGAAGTCCGACAGCCACCTATTATGTGTCATTGTCCCAGTGGCAGACCGATGACTTTTCTGGACCCTTAGCAGACCTGTGTGGTCTGTCTTGGACATGAGTGTGACATGGATATATGCAATGCCTGCTTCTCAATGAATCGCTGTACCCTCAAACTGCACGTTGAGGTGGGGTTGCCTGACCCCCACCTTCAGAGGCAGGCATTGCACGCACGCATCCTACCACAGGTGAACCCTTCCCTCGGGCCTCTTTCCTGGGACCTCCAGTTCTATGGAAGTACAGAGTTTTCCTCTGCCTCATTGTGCTGAGGTATCAGATTCTGGTGGATGGGTCTGGTGGACGGTCTACTCCTTCTGGGTAGTTAACCGTGAACCCTTCAGTCTGCCTTCCCTGAGCAGCAGACTTCCCTGGTGAGAAGGTCACAGCTGCATGATCCTGCTACACTGGTGGATGTAACGCTAACATTTTTATCATGTCATGCCTCTTGTACATTCTTGCACATATTTAAGTTGACCTGTTTTATTTATTGAGTAATTTCTGATTCCGTGTTTTAATGTGTTGTTTTATTGTACAGCGCTCTGAGCCTCTGGGAATGGGCATGTAATAAATAAATCTTTACTTACCTCGACGTCCTGTGGTGTTGCTCATGCTGTTGCCACTGTTCACAGTCACGACGCAACTGGTGGCACCAAGGACAACGCTGGGCCCCCTTCAGACACCGTTTGTGATGTCAAGAGAGTGACTGGTGCCGAGGCTGTTGTCCACACTGTTGCCAGCTCGGATACTGTCACCGTCCATTGTGCCACTAATGACGACTCTAGACACGGTGACAGAGGCGGCAGCAGCCATGGTGTTGGTCTTGGGTCAGATTCCAGGCGAGGTACTGATGAGTGTCATCCAGGAGGTCGTGCCTGACTTTGGTGTCATCCACGACACTGACTGTGGTGGCGGCGACTCCAGAACCAGGGTTGAAGTTTGTGCCGATTTATAGTGTTGAGGTTGGTGATGGCCATGGTGATGGGGATGACCCTATCCCTGAGGCTATCGCTGATCCTAAGCCTCGTGGCTGCCAGAGGTGGTACTGACTCAGGGTCAGATAGAGGCCCAGAGATGGAGTTTTCTCTGGACCACTGGACGTCACTGCCACCAGTGAGGACCCGGGTTGCCCTGAGGGACCTGTACGGCTCCACTGTCTTCACCTGAGGGTTCCCCCACAGGCACTGATTGGGCCACTCCTTAGATATAGGAGGACACCCTTCTGGCAAACCTGCTAGGGTCCCTCTTGGGCAAGACCCCCTTTGTAGTTCAGTCCAGGTCTAGGCCCCCGAGACCAGGAATCTAGCAGGTTTTCACAGTTTCCTGGAGAGGTTACACTCATTCATAGGCCCTGATGGGCTGTAGATGTGGGAACAACACTGGGATTTCATAGGTGTCTTAGACAGCTGGCATAGGCCCTGTACAGGCCCTTCTTCCAGCACCAATGGTTCCCGGAGTCAGTATCTCGTCTACATTCACGTCCTCCTCCAAGGACAATGAATCATCTGTCCACATTCTTTCAGCTACTGCATACGCTCTGTACCAGTGGTTCTTGTTGGAGATGCTTCATGTGCTTTACTTTCATGCTTTTACAAGCTGTGATTCGGCAGCCCTACCATTGTGACTCTTCAGAGTTCCCAATTGTGATACTTCTGTCATTCCTTCATGGCCTAGAGCCTTTGAGGAGGCATCTGGGGCAATGTGGAGACATTTCTTCTCCAACCCAGCCTTCCGCAGGGATCTCCTCATGCGGTATCGCACACTCTTAGGGTCTGCAGGTGAGATACTTCACCCCTCCTTGGGGTTTGAAATATTGCAGACCCTTTGGGGGCCATGATGCCTCGCTTCTGACCAGCCTCCAAAGGCAGACTCTGCTCAGGTGTATGCCCTGGGCAGGAAGGCTTTTTCCTCTACATGAGTGCGCATTTCTGCACACAAGGCACATACAGTGACCTATAACTGTCTCCTGTAGTTGCAGCTAAGCACACTCTTGGCTACACTGCCACAGAGTGAGACAGTAAGGCCACTGATCTTTCTGAATGGAGGTAGTTCTGTGCCTTTTAAGGGCATCATGCAGTTCCACCAAGGTGCCTTCCAGGTTAGCAGGAACTGCAGTCTGCATTGAGCAGATGGTGTGGCTTCATCTGTCCTAATTGGCATTACCAGGGGGCTGATTTCTTCTCCCTTAGGGTCAGGTGAGAACTGTCAGGGAACCCTCCTGTTCTTGTGCCAGAGCAGCCCCCGCTCTGACCAGTCTCTGGTCTCGTCAGACTTGTAAGGAACCCCTGTCCTCAAATATTCTTCCCCCACACAGAGGGCTGAGGTTATTTGTTACTCTTGGGGTGAGCCAGCTTCTCCTTCTGAAAAGAAAGGAAAGCTTGGTACTAGGACCCATAAGTGAGAATCAATGGTGAAGATAGATTTTTGGAAGACATGAAAGTTACTTACTTACTTAAACTGTTGATCTTCCAGAATACCTTTAACGTTAATTATCATGCCCACCCACCATCCCCCACTTTATAGCAGCGCTAGGGCCTCTGGGCAGCTCAACATGTTAGTGCTGGCTGGCACCATCTAGTGCCATCTCCCCTGTTTTGTTCTTGTATCTATAAATGGTGCGGGTCCCACTGCTGGGTACAGACACACACACACACACACACACACACACACACACACACTCACTCACTCACTCACTCACTCACTCACTCAAACTGGGGTGAGTGTTCCTTTTAGGGCCTTCATACCAATCCAAAAAAAAAAACCTGATAAGGTAGCTCACTTCCTCCTTTTTCTCTCTTGTTCTCCTTCTCTATGCCCTTCTTGGAGTACTGTATATCCAAGGTCCTCAGTGGCACAGTGGATCCAGGTTCTGCAGCAGGGATTTCACACTTCTTCAGCACCATTAGGCCTGCTTCCCCGGCAGTGGGAAAAGTTCTGCAGCACATAAAGTGACGATCCAGGCTCATTCCCAAACCCAGGTTGTTGGGGTCGCGAGTAGTAACACTGCTGCTGTGCAGCCAACAGAACAGTGTAGATATTGCAAGTCTCATTTTTTTATGCCAGCCCACTTCCGACACAGAATGTGGCCCTGTTAAGCCTTGATATGCATGTCAACCCCTTATGAGGAAAGGCTCCCTAGCCTGCCGTAAGTTGTCACCAGTGCAGCCAAACACTGCACAGTACCTTCCCAGGCTAGGAGTGGTGGCGCACGACTGCACAGGTCCCATCCTCATGCTGCCCAGCTGGCTCCTTGAACTCTAGTCACTGTCAGGGGAACACAGCGTGCTACCTGGTGGGCCAGCGGCCAGCTCTACACATTTGTTTTGTTTTACATTGTGACCCCAGATTTTCAGCATAGACGTTTATGCCCCCCCCCCCAACCACATGGCAGGTGTCATTTATAAAATGTTTGCTGAAATGTCATTTCGCACCACAAGTGTGAAAACACGTTTTGGGTAGGATTTGAAAATCCACACCTATCCTGTTCATGAGTAGATGTGAAACATTGAGTATATTGAAAATTTGGGGTTCCAACTGTTAAAATAACCAAGTTATGAGTGAACATTGCGATATTACATAGCTACATAGATACTGTCAGCAGATAAGGACCTGTGGCCCACCCAGTCTGCCTATATGAGCTCTTAAGTTCCCCTTACATTTTTCTAGAAGTTTGTTGCCCCTTACCCTGACCTCCAGGATTGCCTTATGTGTATCCCATGCATTCTTAAATCCCGTGATTGTTTCAGCCCCCACCACTTCCTCTGGCAGGATGTTCCACTTTTCCACCACCATTTCTATGAAGAAAGCCTTCCTCACGTTTCCTCTGAATCAGGGCGATTCAGCTTCATCCCATGCCCACTAGCCCTGGAATATCTTTTTCGTTGGACAGTTTCCTGCACCCTGTTCTTCCCTGTAAGGTACTTGTATGTCTCTGTCATATTCCCTCTTTCCTGCCTCTCCTCCAGGGAGTACATATTTGTCCTTCAGCCTGTCCTCATAGGACTTGCGATGCAGTCCCTGTACTATCTTTGTTGCCCCCTTTGAACCTTTTCCACCCTCTGTCCTTTCTTAGGTAAGGTCTCCAGAACTGTTTCAATGTTCACTCTTAACAGTGCTATTTTTCCACCAAATTTTCAACATGGCCTTTTGGGACCCCACCTTATGAACAAGGTAGATGACCTTTTTCGAATCTGACTGAAAAGGGGATTTCACAGAGTGATTGTGAAATCACCTTTTTAGGCGGATTTGAGACATGTCATACTGCCATATTTATAGGTAGAATCAAAACATGAAGTGATAAAATATTGAAAAATAACAAAGTTATAAATGAAGATAGAAATATTTCAGCGTTCACTCATAACTTAAACATTTTACCATATTTTTCCACCAAATTTTCAAGTTTTTTTTACATTCTGTTTTTGCCTCCTCCCCTGCACCAGAACCCTGCTCCGTCGGGAGATGCTCAAGTGCCACCCTGCTTCATCTCCTTACCTGGTTCTGCGGCGGACCCCCATGGAGCTGTGGCTATACCCCACCAGGCAGGTACAAGGTGGGGCCAGAACACCCCGATGCTTCTTGTTTCGTTGGGTCCCCGTCAGTCCAGGTAGGAGGGAGCCATTAGGGTCTGCAGTGGTGCTTCTTCCCCTTGGTGTTCCGGTGCTATTTTTCCGGTGTTCTGTGGGTGTCGCGTGAGCCCCTGACATCAAGGCGCATAGCACCGACGTCCGCGATGCCCTCCACTTTCTTGTCTCTGCGCATGCTGTGCTCCAGACCTCCGCCTGGGGCCAGTCTTGCGCCGGGACCTTATCCCCCCTCCCTCCCTGGAGAGGGCGAGCTGTCCTGAGGATGCTTAAGCCTTCTCCCCTGGCTGGCCCTCAGCTCTTGGGCTCATTCCCAAACCCGGATCGCTGGTGTCACAAGCTGAAATCAACGCTGCACCAGCAGGCTGTCAACAGTCTTCTTGTGACACCACCTCCTTGAACCCAGTAGGTGAAAATTCTCAGATCCTGCCCAAAAGTGATTTTGTGGGGCAACTGCAAAATAACCTTTTGGTCTGGCTTTGAATAATATTACCTACCTTGTTCATGAGGAGGTGTCCAAAAAATGCCATGTTAAAAATTTGGTGAAAAAATATTTAAAAAATAACCAAGTTATGAGTAAAAGTTCAGAATGCATTGGTGATGCATTGCCCACATTTACCTCGTTTCCTCAGTTCGCAGTCGCTGTTCCTTGAGGAGGATGTGTTTTCATCACAGAGTGGATCTACAGGATTGGACAGGTTTTAGGTGAGTGAGGGTGGTGTTGAGGCACAGACCAGGAGGAGCAGTTGTAAAATTCACAGGTAACTTGTACCAATAACAGCAAAATAAAAATTAAATTGTTTAGTATAACTATTTACAAAGGCAGCACAAGCGGAGAAAACAAGTCCTTCATCTGAGGGTATCTCTAATTCCAAGTTTGTTTCTCTCCCTTTCCCTCTAGCAAAAGCATGGCTGCTCTAAGTCTCTGCCTGGGAACTCGTTAAGAGACATCCTGTTTCTCACAAAATGTTGTTTTCAGTTTCTTTGCAGTGTAGGCTTGCAACTAGAACAGGGTCCCAAGCTGGCCTCCTGCTGACAGCACTGCAAAAAAGTTTGCAGTCAAGCCTGAGAGGAGCTTAAACTGCATCTCAAGTTAACCCCCTAAATTCCAAATAGCTTTTTGCAGTCATTTCAGCAGTGTAACTAAAGACATTTCAAACCAAGGGATCCCAGTTTCACATTTAGATTCACATACAGTATGTTTTATGACCACAGATATGCAAGGGGGAAGAAAAAACAAACAGTAGGCGAAGGCAGAGAGATCGTGAGAGGAGGAGAATCGCAAGACCGTCTGAGTGATTTGTTCCTAGGTCTCATGGAAATTTGGTTGCTAACCAGATAGACAAGAGACAGAAAAGGAAGGATAGAACAGATCTTTGCATTTGACTTTCTGCTTAACAAATGGGACAGGGTCTTAGTCACTCCTGTCACAGAAGGGTATGGGGAGGTGGGTCATAAGTGGGGGGAGACCTGGGGCAGGCTGCAAAAGACATGGACGTTTTTCTGATTTTCAGGTAAAACCAAAAAAAAAAAAAGGCTTTCACGATGGCTTCTGGGGACAGGCTGGTTTTCCACAGGGAGGGATGAACACCAGGTAAGTCTTTGTCAGACAAGAGTGCACTGTCAAATTTATACTCCTCCATGGTCTATCCTTGCAGTGCCAGGCACTGTCCTTGTCTCTTATGCGAGTTCAAGAGATGGTTATTAACGGTTGGGGTAGGACACAGAAAAGTCCAGCTACAGAGACTGATTGATCCTGCATGGCTAAAATCCCTTCCCCGTCCTTACAGACCCATTGGTGCTAATGGTGGATTTACTGGTTTACTGAGACACATCCTAGTAGGTGACTGGTTGTAGAGGAAGAGACAGGGTTACTGGAAATGGAAACCTTGGTGTGATTTCCAGACTTGCAACTTCTGTGGTCAGCCATGTGTTCTGCAGTCTGCTGTAAATTTTGCATCATTTTTCTAGGTCCATGTAACTGCAGTAAACTGAGGGCCTTGGGTATGTTCTTGATCTTCTTCGAGGAAAATTTCTTGCAGCAGGTCATAGCATATGGTATATCCAGCCGCAGGCATCATTTCCTCTGGATGATTTCTCAGCAGTCGACCCTGGGACCTCCCCCTAACATTATCATGTGGTGTCAGTCTGGTATGTATAAAAGGGGGAGGTCCCAGATACTCCTCAGTTCTTTTCAAATGCGACCGTGCATGCAACATGTTCTCCTTAGGAGTCCTGCTTCCAGTTGTTGAAGAGTTCTAACTACCATTCCTAGCAGTGTTCACCATTTCATCGGGTGCATCTACTGATGCCTTCGGATCCCTTATTCTGAAAGAGCTCTAGTGGTAAACTCATCGCTACAGAGGATCTCCATGACATGTGTTCAGTGCCTAGGTCCTGAACACGGTACCCATGTTTGTATCCTGTGCCAGCAGTTCAACAAGGCCACCAAACGTCGAAGGCTTCAACAACTTTGAGAAGTCCTAATGGAGCAGAAGGTTGCTCTTCTTGAAGAGAAGCAATGCTCGAAGCCCAGGTACCTTCAGCACCCTCCTTGAGTCTCACCGTTCTACCGTTGAGCCCTCCTTGTTGACTGTGCAAGGATCGGGTAAGAAAAATTCTAGTAAAATGAAGCATGTTTCTCCTGCGCCCTCGTCAAGTGTCCCGGGCGCTACCAAAAGGGTAGCATAAAGATGCCGTTTCTCAGTTGTCTTGTACTCCATCGATGACTTCTGGTTCTTCTGTTGCCTTATCGACAGCTCCTCTGACGACCGCTCAAGAGGTTCGGTTGCAGATCCCACTGCTGTTGCCCCCTTCACAGATACCAAGCCATCGTCGGTCGACATTGACTTCGGGTCCGTCGACAATTCTCTTAGACGGCTGGTCATGTTACACTGAACTCAGTGTCCGCTCCCTCATTGACTGTTTTGGGGTCATATACACACACCCCTCGTCGATGATTGGCCATTTGACACCATTACCAACGTCCGTTACTTCGGTGGTCCCTATACAATCCATACATGCTGTACGTACTATGATCTCAGCACGGTTGGCCATGGTTGATGTCCAGGCACTGGTGCGCACTATCATGGACCTTACTAAATCCACCCCTTGCCATACTGGTGAGGTGGTGGTCCCGGTTTCTGCCCCCTCCAGACACTCTTCTGCCTTGAGGATAGCCATCTCTTCATCCACTTCCCCCAGTTACCAACTGAGGGATGTGGAAATGGAGGACCCCTTCCTGCAGGAATGAGATCTTGCTGATCGGGATGACGACGACGATATGGGCCAAGACCCTGAGTCTTCTCTGTCCTTTTTCTTCAGCTGCTTCTGTGCAGTAAGAACCTGCTCCAAAACTGCCATGTTCCCCTCCTGATGACCCCACATTTTCTGACATTATGATTCACCTCCAGAAAACTTTAGTTTTTTTAGGAAACTGAGCAAGATGCCTCATGAAAGAAATTGGCACAGTACTTGGGCATACCAGAAAGCCTCACCCTGGTCATCCTGCCCTTGGTGGAGGCTTTTGAAGAGGCTGCTTGGCAGTAACCCTTTAAGATTCCCTCAAATCCCCGAAAAGCTGATAAGATTTATCAGGCTCCTGTGGATCACCCACACTTTTCATCTCCACCTGAAGCTGATTTAGTGGTTATCAGTGCCGCTCATGACAGGTCAGCCAGACCGAAGCATATGAGTGCTCAGTCCCCAGACTGGGAATCCAGGAAATTGGATATCATGGGAAAAAGAGTGTATTCATCTTCCACGATGACACTGCGCATTCTGAACTACATGGGTCACTTCCTTAAATACCAGGAGGAAATTCTCAAGGCTTCCTAAGCCACGGTTAAGAATCTTACTGCTAGTGCTCCTCAGGAGGATCTCACTGCTAAACTGTCCACTGCGGCTACAGTATGCCACCACCTAAGACGTTGTAGATTATTCGGCAAGGGCTTCCTCAGCAGGGATTTGCCTTAGATGCCATGCTTGGTAAGAGTTTCTGGCTTTTCCCAGGATGTACAGCATTCCATTCTAAATGCGCTATTTAAGGGCAATAAGCTGTTGAAGCCCTAGACCCAAGACATTTTGAAGGATTCACAGGACTCTGGTCGTACCCTTCAGTCAGTCCATATCATGCATCATACACAGGCAAAACTGGCCTATTGGGGTCCTTTCAGGGTCGCTCTATCAGGACTAGGCCTTATGCCCAGAGGCAGCCTGCTAATAAGAGGAAGGATCCTGAAATGTCCCTAAGACATCCCGCTACATCCCTGCTGTCACCCAGCAGGGTCAGACTGAAGTCCTTTGTCCGGTTGTGGGACCAGAGGCCCTTCCCATGGCCGGGGGCAGGTTCTCCCTGCATCTCCCAGGGTGGCAAGCGATAACCTCAGATCTGTGAATCCTCCAACTGATCCAGTCTGGTCACACATTGGATTTTATGGAATTACCACTCTGTTGCCACCAAGGGCCTCTCATTACCCCACAGACCAAGCACTGGTGTTACAAACCAAAATAGATGTTCTGCTCACGAAACAAGGCATCGAACCAGTTCCCCTTCTTCAGAAAGGCAAGGGATTTTATTCCCATTGTTTCCTGGCTTCAAAATGGACAGGTGCCTTGCGTGCCATATTGGATCGGATTCATCAGTCTATACAGAAAATACCAAAAGGTCAGGATGACGTCGCTCCTGACCCTTCTCCCCTTGCTGAACAAAGGAGACTGGCTCTGTTCCCTGGATATGAAGGATGCTTACCTCCATATCCTGATGCACCCTGCTCACAGAAGGTTCCTTCATTTCCGGTTTCAGTGTTGCCATTATCAGTTCAGAGCCCTCCCCTTTGGCCTATCATCAGCCCAGAGGGTATTCACAAATGCCTGGTGGCTGTGCCACTTCAGCCCTCCCAGGAGGGGCCTTGTGTTCCATGCACCTGGGCGATTGGCTACTGAAGAAGTCATCCTGCCATTTACTTGAAGTCACTCTTGTGTCGTACTCTCCAGATGTTCTCCTTGGTGGGAATCACTATCAACCATCTGAAGTCCTTGTTGGATCCCTTCCAGTGCCTCCTTTACATAGGGGCTGTTCTCGACACCTCTCAAGGCATGGCATTCCTTCCCAAAGCTTGTGCGGATGCCCTCATTGCTTTGGCTCTTTGGTTGGGATCCAGCCTGTATGTCTTGGCTCGAGACTATCTTTGCCTTCTGGGAAATATGGCAGTTACTATCCCCATGGTCTCACATGCCTGACTTCACTTGAGGATTCTGCAATGGTCTCTGAGGGTCCAATGGGACCGAAAGGAGGACGATTTCGATGCCCAGGTCCTGGTGTCCTCTCTGGCTCTTCAAGCTCTGCAGTGGTGGACATCTTTGGACAATCTGATGCGTGGCATGCCATTCCAATCTCCCATCCAGTGTCTATCATTTTGACCATGGACGCCTCCTCTCTAGGTTGGGATACTCATCTACTGGATGTTCGATCCCAGGGATCATGGATGAGCACAGAAGCCCGCCTTCATATCAACATCTGGAGATGAGGGTTGTCCTATACGCCCTGCAGGCATTGAGACCCTCCTTCCCCCAGGTTGCCTTCAAGTGCAGTCAGACAGCTTCACGGCAGTCCACTACTTGAATAAACAAGGGGGAACCCATTCCTATCCCCTATGCAGGGAAGGTTTGGTATTGGGCAATCCAGAAAAGCAACCATCTTCTGGCGGTCCATATCCCCGGTGTGTTCAACACCCTGGCAGATGCCTCAAGCAGAACCACTGCCCAGGCCCATGAGTAGGAACCTCTCCAGAATGTTCTGGAAAATGTCTTCCACTGCTGGGGCTGCCCGGAGAGTTGGACCCATTTGCCTCTCCACAAAACTGCCTCTCTACCACTCCCTTGAGCCTGGAACTTCATGGCTGGATGTGTTATCTCATTCCTGGACAGGAAGATATCTTTACGCTTTCCCACCCTTCCCTCTCAATTGGAGGGTTCTACTCTAACTGGTCAGGGACCGGGCAACTATGATTCTAACAGTGCCATTATGGCTGAGAGAGATCTGCTTCCCAATACTTCTCCAAGTCTTGGTCTTGGAACTCCTACCCCTACCGATTTGCCAGACTCTATTGTCCCAGATGACTGGTTCATTGCTTCATCCAGACGTTCACTCCCTGTACTTGCATGCATCGTTTCTGAGGACGTAGTCCTCTCTCACTTCTGGGTGTTGCCTAAAGTGGCTGAAGTCCTACAGGCTGCTAGAAAACCGTCCACGCAGTCTTCTTATTCCATGAAGTGGAAACATTTTTCCATTTGGGCTTTGCCTCATGGTTTGGACCCATATGATTGTTCCCCTCAGAGCATCTTGGATTATTTGCTCTCGCTGTTGGAAGGTGGACTGAAATATTCCTCTGTAAAAGTTACCCTTTTTGGCAATTTCAGCTTTTTATTTGCCTGTGGATGACAAACTGTTGACACTTAGAAGGACCTTCTTAAAAGGTATCCTTCAACTTCATTCCCCTGTTCGGGATCCAGTCCCTGCTTGGGATTTGAATTTTATCCTCGAAAAGCTGACATTAAGTCCTTTCGAGCCTGCCACTGTGCAAGCTACGATATCTTTCTTGGAAAACTATATTCCTGGTTGCCATTACGTCTGGAAGTGTTTCAGAGTTACATGCACTGATGTGCAAACCTCCCTAACTGCAGTTTCATAAGGATAGGGTTTCCTTATGTACTAATCCGATTTTTTCTTCCTAAAGTGGTCTCAGAATTTGCCTTACATCAGACTATCAACTTAACCAGTGTACTGTGCAGAGCCAGCAAATCCAGGGGAATCCCTGCTTCATACTCTTGATGTGCATAGAACATTTAGGTATGATCTTCTCCGTACCACACAGTTGCGAAAAACTGGGCAACTTTTTGTCTTTCGCCCCTGTGAAACTAGAGTTCAGGTTTCAAAGCAGTGCTTGTCCACTTAGGTGGCCAACTACATTACGTTTATCTATACCAAATACGACAAACCTCTCACTGGAGTTGTCAAACCCCACTCTACCATAGGTATGGCTGCCTCAACACCGTGCTTGAGGGGTGTTTCTGCCTTGGAAATTTGTGAAGCTGCCACTTGGTCTACTATGCGTAACATTCACAAAACATTACAGTCTAGACATTGCTTCCAAGAAGTGAACCAATTTTGGACGCGCCATTCTCCTGGGCCTGCTGTTCTAATTCTATAATGTTCACTTCCTCCTCCCTTGGGCATAACAACTGCTTGGGACTCTTCCCATGTGTTATGGCCTGCTGCAAGAGATTTTTCTCGAAGATAGTACAGTTGCGTAAGAACTTACCGTAAAGGTAGATCTTAGAATCTCTTGCAGCAGGTCATGCTGCCCTTCCAGCCTTCCCCCTTGCTTACTACTTCAGAATGGTAACCTGCTCCAGTTTTTTATGGTAATCTCAAGCTGCTGCCCTTGTGTTATTTCCTTGGTTCCCATCAGAAACCAGAATATATTCTCATTTCAGTCAGATGGAAAAGAACTAAGGAGTATCTGGGACCTCCCCCTTTTATACGTACCAGACTGACACCATGTGGTGACATTAGGGGGAGGTCCCAGGGTCGACTGCTGAGAAATCATCTGGAGGAAATGACGCCTGCAGCTGGATATCCCATATGTTATGACCTGCTGCAAGAGATTCTCTCGAAGATCTACTGCTACAGTAAGTTCTTGCACAATGAATGCACTCTGTGGCTCTGGGCCCTGTCCAGTCTACTCCATTTGACTGTTGACTGTAGAACAGTGCCATGCACTGGATTGGATTATGTACACTACTTCTTACACAGGGTAATAACTGTAGTAAACTGAGGGCCTTGGGTTTATCCCTGTTAGTTGCTGAATGCATTCTGTGCCTCTGGGTACTGTCCAATCTAACTCCATTTGGTAGTTGACTGTAGAACAGTGTCATGCACTGGATTGGATCATGTACACTACCTCTTACACAGGGTACATCCCTGTTGCTGCAGGAGAAGCAGGTCCTTTTTTTCTGTTTTTTCTTCTAGTTATGCCAGACTGTCCTTTTGGTTGGTATGCTCTTCTTCTGTTAAGCCAGGTAGGCTATTAGCCCACTGCTGTAAGAGGTGCCTGGGGAGATGCACACATCTGGACTCCTTTGGGCTGCTTTGGCCTTATAGCTCCACATGCACCTGAGATTCCTTCCTTTTTCTGTGATGATAAAAAGGGAACACATTTTGACTAGCTGTTCAGTCAGTCCTCCGTCAGGTACTGTAGCATGGGGTTTGGTTTTTCCATGAGTCTGCGTGAGTTCATTCCTATTTTGGTACATTTCTGGGCATGCCCCCTTTGCTTTACTGCCAGAGCCAAGTGCCTCAGGGCTGCTGCCTTCTAAGGTCACTATCCATCTTCTGGTTGGCTAATCCTGTGAGGCGCTGGTTCCATAACCAACTGACCTTTAGGCCACCTAGTGTGCTCTTTCTCCTTTATTCAAAGGTTGGTGTTCTGGTTTTATTGTTTATTTACATTTCTTTTATCCTTTTCCTATTTCTAGTCATGATTTATATTTTCCTCACTTTGTTTCTCCACTGGTGAGCAGAAGTGAGGTTAGTAAGAGAGCTGGCACTGGTTATTGGCTGGCACGCAGCTCCTCGTGGGGGGAAGGGGGTGCGCAGGTGCTGTGCCTGGTAGCCGTGGCTGGTTCCCTGGCAAAAGCTTTGCTCCTGAGGGATCCTACTGCCTCTGTTCCAGACCCATAAGTGGTAATCAATGGAGAAGATATTCTGAAGATCAACAGTTATGGTAAGTACGTAACTTTTGTTTCTGGGATCAGTGTTGGCCTTGGATGTATATCTGGTCGAGCAAGGTTATTAAAGCAACATAGGAGCACTAGGATATGAACACCTAACCTCAAATCAATGTCTTGTTCCAGCTTTTTTTCTTGTGGTTTTGACCCAGCTGTCTGTATTATTGTGAATGCTTGCTCTTCCATCAACTCATCGATTCTTATCTTGTTTTATTTCCCGCTTACGGCTGCTCTGTTACCAACAGTCTTTCATAGGATTTTTGCTAATGGTGAGCAAACTTCTTAGCTCCTGTGATGTGACTGTGTGATTTTGTTTATTTATTTTTGTTTGGCGGTGAGGGTGGGGTTATCTGAATTTTTAAATGTGACTGTGTACCTTGTGTTTAGATTGCGCTGTTATGTGAATCCCTTTGCATGATCCTCTGCATGTAGATTTAGTAAAATGTCATTTTTGAAAATGCATTAGGCTGCGATACCCCCCCCCCCTTGTTTTTATTAGCAAACTGCCTGTTGGTGTTGCTGCTTTAGAGTCCGACTCATCAATACCAGATACCAGAACTGGTGGTACTAGATTACTTGTAGTCCAATTTAGTATCCTCACACACAGCACTATATAAAAAATATCAAACCACACATCCTGGGATTAAGCTGATGTAAGTGGGAATTTCATAAAATGAAGAGAAGGGCTCAGTTGTCTTTTTTGATGTTGCGGGGGAGGGGGGGAACGTTAATTCTGTTTCTAGCAGCATAAGTATTTTCATCTGCTAACCACTTGTAAGCAGATAGCCTGCATGTGCTCTGTGCCCCAGAACGCTTGGTTTAAACCAATCCAAACACTTGATTGCGTGACCCCTGAACCTACACTGCCAGATAATTTTCAGCTGCAATAAAGACTTGACGCTGACTTCACACTACTGCAAATCCTTGGTTTTATGAGTAACAGTGGATCTTACCTGTATGTATCTTCACCATTCATCACTAGTGGGTATATGCTGGAGGTGCTAGGACCCTTCGGAGCTTATTAGCTTAGAATTTTTCTCTGGGGGAGCTGGCACTGGGGCGCTGCTCTGCGGTGCAGCGCGTTATGTAACGCAGGGGTAGGCCAGTAACCAAGCGCCAACTCCTCCTCCATCACAGTTTTGCATTTCCCATTGTCGAGAGTGCATCTCCTCATGGAAGCTGCAGAGCCGTTACTGCTACGCAGTTGATAAAGTTCTGTATCGCCGTTATTGGACACCGTAGACTTTTTTCTTTTATTGTATCATTTCTACGGCACCGAGTCTTTCTCTGTATTTTTGTGTTATTGGGGCCTAAATCTAGGCAGGGGCGTGCCCCGATGTATCAGTGCCCTGCGGCAAGTCCGCAGCCGTAACAGATCAAGCGTGACCCTTTTCTTACCTACCTGGGCCCTCAGCACGACATGGACAGTTACGACACTTGTTTTTCCATGGACTGCTGGGTCTTAGAAACGCGCGTGTTGAAGGTGGGTTGGGATCCTCCCACCTTCGGAGGATGCGTCGGTCCATGGATTCCAAAGCAAGGACATTGGACCCTTCCCCTGGGTACTATATGTACGGGGAGGGAGCAGGCCTCGGCTGGTTCTGGTCTCGCTGAGACCGCAGGCCTGCCAGAGGGGTCAGGCGGACAGTCTGCCTCCTCCAGGGGGTCGATTGAGCACCCCTTTCGGTCCGTGACTTCTTTGGAAGCACGACCACCCCTGGTGTTGCAGTCGCAGCTATACACTGGGCTCGTACTGGAGAGGTCCTCAACACCACCTGTGGATTCTGCTCCGGCTCCTGATTCCACCCCGGAATCGGTGGCCGGTGGTGTTACAATCTGCAGGCAGCGGCAGGAGTTAGAGGGGTGGCCTCTTTGCGGCTTCCTGATCTCTTCCTTTTGGAGAAGGATGATCGGGATGACCCAGAGTGGCTGCCCGTCTCCCTGCTAGGCCCAGCCACGTGGTTCCCTTGGTAACATCTCCGTCCATTCCTTCGAAGGGCCTCGGGGGACAGCGCCGCGATCGAAGCCTGATTAGACTCTGGCGCCGTTTCCAGCGCCGGGTCTGGTGGCAGCACCATGGGTGATGCCGGATTAGACTAGAGTATAGGGTTGGGGTCTGGGATGGTCTCAGTTGACCCTTCGGGTGCTGGGACCATCTCAAAGTCCTCCATTCCGTGTCCTGTGGAACAGCTGAGGAGCAGGTCCCTTTCTCAGGGGGGAGGGCTTTAGGGGGTCTCGGGTGGCACGTAGACCCTCTTCCAGAACTGCCCGTGTCTCGGGAAGGAGTCGTAGTGCTGACCCCTCACTCCTTTGCTCTTCTCAGCAGGTGGGGCTATGGACCATTCACAAGGGTCAGACTGGCTCTGATCGCCTCATCATGGGGTCCTTTCTCTAGAGCACCACTTTGGGCATCCTGTATGGATAGGCAACCTACAGTGGGCATTTTCATGAACCCCGGGAGAAGTCCCTGTTGCTCCCATAACCCTAGCAGGGATCCTGCTCTGGTGTCAGCCCCCCTCGGATCCTCTGCCTCCCTCTTCTGCTCTCCCAGGCATCTTGGTCCCTTCTGGACCTCTGACCTGGAATCAGTTAAGGTCTTTTTCAGTTGCGTTTCCTTACTATTTAAGAGCCCTGCACCAGGTTATCTTCCAGCTGGAACCCCTGCAGCCCCAGAGCCTGAACCGAGCTTCTCTGCCTCCTCGTCTTCCTCTCCAGAGGAAGAGGATTTCTCTGTCTATTTGTCCTCAGATGCTGATATCACCAGCTATCAGCGATTCCTGTTGAGGCTGTTGGAGGAGCTCCATGTCATTCGTTTTGCTAGTTGCAACCATGCCCATCGCGACGCGTGGTCTCCTTGGAGAGTTCAGCGGAGAACATTGTTATCCCTCCGTGCCCAGTTCCATTCTCAGAAGCATCACATCGGGTCTGGCAGACCCCTTTGCCCTTCCCAGCCTCGGGGACTGCCAAGCGCCCAGGTGCTGCATACCTCAGGAGATCGCAGTTCCATGCCTCACCCTTTGTACAAGGATGCAGCTCTGGACACCTTCTGGGCATAGTCACCCAGGAACACGACCCAGCCCCCAGTCGGACTCTGCCGAGTCTGACTGCTGAGGGAGGAGAGTCTTCTCCGCTGCACATTTTGTGTGTCTCCGCTCATCAGGCACATATGGCCGCCTATGCGAGGCACCTATGGATGGTGCTCCTAGCAACCTTGCCTGACATGGAGGCAACCTTTACCTTTCTGCAAGGGGCCTAGGGCTAGTGAGGCACCAGGCAGGGGTGTCTTATGATGCTAGAGAGGTAGCTTCTAGGCTGGCAGGAATTGCAGTCTTCATTAGGCAGACGGCGTGGCTTCGCTTCTCCTAGTTGTTGCCCTTGGCCCGGTGTAGGGTGATTGCCCCACATTTCCAAGGAGCCCACTTTTGCTCCCGCAGGGTGAGACGGGAGTTAGCGGGGTGCCTTCCCTCTCCCAGGCATCGGGAGTCTCCGTCTCGCCTTGACCGCTCACAGGATTAAACAGGCCTGTAAGGGGCTTCTTTCTCCTGTGTTTTGCCCGACAGGAGGCTGAGGGAAGTTACATCCCTTAGGGAGGTGCCAGTGCCTAAGATGCTTGGTACTTGCCCACCAGTGATGAATGGTGAAGATACATGCAGGTAAGATATGAAAATTAAATACCAACCATAATTCTCGATCTTCCTGTATATCTTCACCATTCATCACTGCTTCCTGCCCACCATCCCCTCTTGGGCCTCAGCCTCTGGGCAGTGCCGCCTGCCTGCTTGCCACCCCCCCCAAAATTGAGGCCAGTTGTGGGCAGAGTCCTGCTGGCACCTCCGGGTCCACTGATCTTTTCTTAAGCAACAGGGACCCACCTGTGATGGGAGGGCAACTAGGGCGCTTGCCCTCCTCTGATAGTGGCTCCTTGGAGCTTCTCCTTTGCGATCCTGATGGGAACCCCTTTTGGTCTGTTTGCTCCCTCTTCTAAAGGTGCACGGGTTCAGATACTGAGTTGACCCCAGGGACCCTCATCTGGGTTGTTGAAGGGTAGAGGGGCTCCAGGGACCTCCATCCCCCCTTTCTTCCTGGAGCCTTGGCTCCTGCAGTTCTGGTTGACCTGTCTGGGTTAACCTGGGGCAGGGGATCCCCCCCATTTTATCCTTGAGAGGTACTTCTCTCGGACACCTTTTTCTCGTCCTACCGTTCCTGGCTCGGAGTGGAAGATGTCTTTCCTCTGAAAGTTTAAGCCCCTTCTGTGGAAGAGGCTTAAATCGGGGGGGGGGGTCATCCTGTTCCCTCTCCTGTCTTATTTTTGGGACAAGGAGAGACCTGTGGCCCCCTTCCATCTCCATGGACCAGAGTCTACACCTTCAAGGTTAATGCTCTGCCTTTTACTGTTGTGCTGGATTTACGTGTTCTTGTCTTGCCTCGAACTCTGTCCAGCCAGGAGGCTCCTGTGCACTCTTCCCCCATTGTGGTTGTGCAGGAGTGGAGTTAAGCAGTAGGTTCCCTTCTGGTCCCCAGAGAGTCCCTTGGCATATCTGCTGGGGTACCATTCTGTCTCTCTCTCTCTCTCTCTCTCTCTTTTCCTATTCTTCTGTCCCTCCCTTGACCTTCCCAGTGGTTGGATGGGGCCTCTGTCCCACACCATTAGATAACTTCCCCTCCTCTTGTGCTGGCTTTATTCCTTTTTCTGTTCATATCCTTACCTTTTACTGTCACTCTGGCTCCCTTGCCCCGCCCTCTTTCTCTCTCTCTCATTGTCCACTCTCCGGTGTGCAGAACTGAGGCAGAGGAGGAGTCTGCGTCTGTTATGGGCAGTGCCGTCCCGGCGCCGGCTCCTGCCCCTAGAAAAAAATCTCTAAACTAATAAGCTCCCACTGGGTCCTAGCACCTCCAGCGTATACCCACCAGGGATGAATGGTGAACATGTACAGGAAGATGAAGAATTACGGTAGGTACGTAATTTTCATTTTTAGTCAATTTTTGGACATTTACTGTGTTCTGATTCAGGTGCTGATTGGTTTAGGCTATTGCGATTCCGGGGACCTGATTACGATCAGTTTCATGTTCATTTTTCTTGGTTTCACTATTTAGGGAACCAACATTTTTTCTGTGTTTGTATTTTGAAGTATCTCTGTTCCGAACCATATTTGGTGGATGGGGGACGTTCTAAAACTATTTTTGTCTGTAACCCATTCTCTCATGGAAAACAAAAACACACTGGCCCACCAGGATTTAATAAGTGTGTGGGCTGTTGTAGTAAGATCCCTAAGGCTATTGGCAACAATTTGTGTTTGTGTATGGGACCTGAGCATTTTAGAAAAGATTGTGAATCCTGTCTTAGATTCTGTCCTAAAACTGTCAAAAGGAGAGGCTATAAAAGGCAGTCACTTTCGGTACCTAGTTCTGCACAGTACTCCCCAGTAAAGAAAAAAAAATAATATGGAGGAAACCAGCAATGGTAATGTCTCTCCACAGGATTTGGCTAAACCCTCCTCCAGTGGCAGTACTTTTAAGGCCAAGAGACCGGCAGAGGAGTGCGATTTGTCTTAGTGTGCAAAATGACGGTCATCCACGCGGTGGGAGTGAACTGTTGAAAGATGATGTAGTAAACCCACTTTAGAGGCTCCAGTCGGACTGACATGTCCCTCAATTGGACAGATGACATTCCTGGAAGATTTCATGAAAATGTGGCAAAAGTTTCAGTTCATGCAGGAAGTACAGGGTCCTTCTGTACCTCCACCCTCCTTACCTGAAGAAGGGGAAGAATTTGTTGAATATGGCAAAAGACAAAGAATTGGGGCATCATTTCCAACTATAAAGGAGATGAAGAATTTGGTTCTCTTCCACCTACCCCTGTGGGAGACTATTATTCTTAAAATACAGTATTTTGATAAAGAATGTCTGACCAGTTAGCTGTGGAAGGTGCATTTTGTGAGCAACCGCTTCCATGAGCAAAATTTCTGGAAACCCAGGCCTGATCCGCCTCTAAAAGGGTATCTCTCCCTATCAGTGAAGTACTAAAAGTTTTGTCTGTAATAATGTTTTAAACAGCATGCTTCACAGGCATTTATCAAAAATTGGAGAAAAGATCAAATGTAGTACCTATAGTAGAGTGCCGAAGTTTTACGGGAACATGCTTCTTGTAAAGTATTTGTTCAAACAGCTGCATGTGACAAAACCAGGACTTACCCCTTCTGACAGAGATTCCAAGTAAACTATTTTCTTGAAAAAAGAGCCATTTAGCTGGAGCCCTGGCACTCTGGCAGGCTTCCTGTGTTGACTCCTCTTCAGATTACTAGATCTTACTTGAGTGGGTTCCTGCGTAGGTCTTCACATGTAGGATTCTAGCCCCTAGTGGTCGAGCAGCAAACATGTAGATAGCAATCAGCAGTGGAGACCACCCCTAATGTCAGGTGGCGTGGCGTCAGCCTGACTATAAAAGGGTCAGTCCTGCGCCCGCCCACCAGTTCTTTCCCGCCGTCGCCTCAGTAACGTTCGGCACGAGATAGAACAGCGATCAAACGTCCACGTTTTTCGTTAAAGTTTTCTTCGCCTCATAAATATTTTTATCTTCAAATTGTCTTCGATTGATGTCTTCTAGACAGAAGAAGTGCTCAAAGTGCCGCGCCCAAATCCCGCACAGGGACTACCATTCCAGCTGTCTCCTCTGCCTTGGTTCCAAGCACAACAGCGAGGAGTGCTCCATTTGCCAAGCCTTCAACCAGGCAACTTGAACCAGGCGCAAGCGGACCTTCGAGGCCCACCTCCTGACCCAACGACTGGCATCGATGGAAAAGGAGCTCTAGGAACTTAGGGACAGGTCGTCGCGCTGGCCCCAAAAAAGAAGCATCTGGACAGGAGTCCGTCACCATGCGGGAGGCCTACCAAAACCGTGAGTATGTTTCTGGTACCCTGTATGCCTCTTTGGGCGAGCATCTCCCCCGCCAGGTGGCGGGCACCCAGGAGTAGCCTCTTTGGAGTCTGTTATAAATCGCCTTGCCTTCCAGCAGGATCACTAACCGACCTGTCGTTGGGGTCCCTCCTGGATCTTCCCTCCTCGCCAGGTCTGCCGCCGTCACCGGACAGGAGTCCCCATGATCAGGGGATCCCTCCATGGAGCCTCCTCCCTCAGGACCTTCGGGGGCCCTCCCGAATCCCTTGCCACCTAGTGGCACTATGGCACATCCCCCAGTAGGACCAGATCAGCCTGGTGGGTTCCCGGGTCTGGAACCCCACGTCCCGCCTCCGGGCAACCCACCTTTGGCTCTGCAGTACCCAACGTCAGGCCATGTGCCCCTGATGCCTGGGTATCCTGGGTACCCTTATCCGCAGGCATTGCCAGGCTATCAATATTCACCTTGGCAATACCCTCAGTACCCAGGCTACCCTAACTTCCAGCCTCCTCCTCCGCCACCCCCGGTGCTGGACCACGAGTCTGCTCCCCAGTGGTGGCTGGATGCCAGAACCCAGCTCCTTACGGAGATCAGGCAGTCGGTGGGGAATATTCCCCCTCCCAGGGACCCCCGCCTCCTTCCAGAAGAGCTTCGGGTGATTTGGTAGTGGGATCTGCTGGGGTGGATCCGTCCATCCCCAGTGGCTCTGAGCCCTCCGACTCGGAGCCTGACTCTGAACCTTTAGACCACAGATCCCCTGTGGATGTCCCTCCTAAGGAGTCCCTAAAATCCCTCCAGAGGACCCCTCCTTCGGAGATTTCTTACGAACAATCCAGGCAGCTGGAGGGTGGCCTTCCAAAGAGGTGGACCTGCAATGAAAAAGACTGGCAGAACACCTGGATCTTACTACTTTGGATCCCATCCCCATGCCACCATGAATGGGCCCTCATAAGAACTTGGTGACCATGATATGGCAGCAGCCGTTCTCCATCCCAGCAGTCTCTAGAAAGGCAGATCGCACTTATTATCCCCCGGAAGGGATCCAGCATCTCAACACCCATCCAAAGGCTGGCTCCATGGTTATCACTGCCGCTCACGATCAGACAGCCCAACCGAAACACCTGAGCTCCTCACCTCCGGACAAGGACTCTCGTCAATTGGACCAGTTTGTGCGGAAGATCTATTCTTCTTCTTGCGCCATTCGGTCCCTCGACTGTCTATCACATGGTTGCTTTCCAGAAGGCTTCTCTTTCGGAACTGGAAAGGGACCTCGTGGAGGTCCAGGATGAAACCATAGGAACAAACTCCTGGACAAGGTTAGGATGGGTAAGTCCTCAAGTCGTCATGTACTCCGCGCTACGTACGACTCTGTGGACTCAGTGGCTAGAGCGGCAACCACGGGGATCTGTCTCCGCTGCCTTTCCCGTCTTGGGTTAGCAGTGCTGGCAGAGGATGTACAGACCTCCCTTTTGAATGCCCCTTTTAGGGGTTCCGTCCTCTTTGGTGGCGATGCCAAAGATGATATTACAGGACTGCAGGAGAGTGGACGCTCCTTAAGAGACATAAGCTCCATGTGCCGGATGGGTCAGAAAAAGCAGCCTTTTCGCCGCCAAAGAAGGTGGAATGAGAACCAGGGTAAGCATCAGGGAAAAAGACCGGCTCCTGGCTCAGCACAAACCCCCCCCCAAAGCTAAGTTCCCCTAACAGGCCTCTGGGGCAAAGGCTGCCCTCCCCTCGGCATCCTGACTACTTTCCCCTCCTTCCGCTCCCTCCCTTAAGTCAGGAGGAACCGGTTGGAGGGAGGTTTGGCCTCCAGCTGGACGGTTGGAAGTTAGTCACTGCAGAGTCTTGGGTGCTTAAGCTCATCCAGCGGGGTCACTTGATAGTTCTCCAAGATCCCAGCCCCTCTTCCGATGGGACGGTCTTTCTATCTATGGGATCAGGTCCCCATAGTATTCCAAGAGATCCAGGTGCTCCTACTAAAGAAGGCCATAGAACCCGTCCCTCTAAATCAGATAGGAAGGGGATTTTACTCCCACTTCTTCCTAGTCCCAAAGAAAACGGGCGACCTAAGACCGATCCTGGACTTCAGCACGTTAAACATCTTCGTCGAGTACAAGAAGTTTCGCATGTTGACTCTTCAGGGGCTCCTCCCCCTGCTCCATCCAAACACCTGGCTGTGCTCCCTGGATATGCAGGATGCTTACCTGCACATCCCTATCCTTCCGGCCCACCGCCGCTTTCTCAGTCTTGTCTTTATGGAGAACCACTTCCAGTTTTGTGCTCTCCCATTTGGCCTTTCTTTGGCCCCTCGAGTGTTCACAAAATGTTTAGCGGTGGTGGTGGTGTTCCTACGCCGCCAGGGTATCTGCGTCTTCCCGTACCTGGACGACTGGCTCCTCGCAGCACCCTCTCCTTCCAGCCTGAAAGTCCCTCTCTTTCACTCTGAACTTGTTCTCTCTCCTAGGTATTACAGTCAGTTTCCCCAAATCCTCAACATCTCCAGTTCATTGCAGCAGTACTAGATACAGTTCAGAGCAGGGTTTTTCTGCCATCTGATCAAGCCGAGACCCTGGTTGCTCAAGCCACTCTCGTGGCCCAGGCTCAATGGATCCCAGCATACTCTGTGCCTCGTCTGTTGGGACTGATGGCAGCGGCCATTTCAACAGTGCCCCTGGCCAGACTTCACATGAGGGTCACCCAATGGTCTCTGAGTCCAATGGGATCAGAGGACGGACGACGTGAGCCAAAAAGTCATGATCTCCAACAGCCCTCAAAGAGATCTTCACTGGTGGCAGGATCTCTCCAACCTTTCCAGGGGGACACCCTTTCACTCCCCTGTCCCGACCCAAATCCTCACCACGGACGCCTCAGATTCGGGCTGGGGAGCCCATCTGGGGATTCACAAGACAAAGGGGTCTTGGTCCGATCAGGAGCTTATGCTCCACATCAACGTTCTGGAGACCAGGGTGGTTCTTTACACCCTCCAGGCATTCCAGTCACTTCTGGTACCGGGGCCACTCCTAGTCCAGATAGACAACATGTCCACTGTCTGATACATCAACAAACGGAGGAATTTGCTCATACCCTCTCTGCAGAGAAGCAATGAGGGTCTGGTACTGGGCGATTCAGCACAGCCTTTTCCTGACAGCAGTCCACGTCCCAGGCATAAGCAACGTCCTGGCGGACAGTCTCAGTCGATCAGTAGCCAGGGCTCATGAGTGGGAACTAAAGTCAGAGGTGGTCTAAGAACTCTTTCTTCGATGGGGCTGACCAGAGATAGATCTGTTCACCTCCCCATTCAACGTAAAACTACCCAGCTTCTGCTCGCTCGTTCCAGGGCCTTGTGATTTTTGGCGAGAGGCACTGTCTCTCTCCTGGACAGGGAGGTTTCTCTGTGCCTTTCCTCCCTTTCCTCTTATTCAGAAACTTCAGCAGGAAGAATCACGCATGATTCTCATAGCTCCCCTCTGGCCACACCAGATTTGGTGTCCGCTCTTACAACTGGCATCGGAACCTCTGGTCGCCTTGCCACTTTCACACGACCTTCTGACTCAGGAGCAGGGAACACTGGTGCACCTGAGCCTTCAGTCTCTCCATCTCCATGCATGGCACCTGTGGACATAGCGGTCTCCCGCTATGGTGTCTCTTCACAGGTGGTACAGATCTTTAGTAGAAGTCAGAAAACCCTCTGCTAGATCAACATACGCCATGAAGTGGAAAAGATTTTGATTTGGGCCTTGGCAAGGAACTGGGATCCCTTTTCATGCTCGGTGGCCCAGGTGTTAGAGTACCTTGCATAGTTGTCTGAGACGGGCCTTAGCTACTCCTCCATTAAGGTCCATCTCTCTGCGGTGTCAGCTTACCACCTCCTGGTGGAGGGCAAAACCTTGGCTCAGCTGGAGGTTGCCAAAACATTTCTGAAAGGCATCCTTCACTTGAAACCTCCGATACGGAATCCCTGTCCCCTCCTGGGACCTGAATTTCATGCTCGAGAAGCTGACTTTAACCCCGTTTAAACCATCTTCTACTTGCAACTTACGCTTCCTTTCGTGGAAGACTTTGTTTTAGTCGTCGTCACTTCCGCCAGAAGGGTCTCTGAGCTTCAAGCCTTTGTCTGTAAGGAGCCCTGTTTAATTTTTCATAGGGACAGAGTAGTCCTTGGGACTAATCCTTCATTTCTCCCCAAGGTGGTTTCAGAAACCACATTGAATCAGAGCGTGGAATTATCAGTTTATTACTCTCAACATTCCAACAGGGGGTACTACTTGCTGCACACCTTGGTTGTACACCAGATTCTGAGGCATTACACAAACCGAACTAAAGATGTTTGTAAATCCAACCAACTCTTTGTGGCCTTTGCTCCCCAGTGTCGGGGCAAGGCTATCTCCAAACAGACCATCTGCAGACGGTTAGCCAGTTGCATCCGCTTTTCTTACAAGAAATATGAGAAGTCCCTTTCGGGGGGCAGTCAGAGGTCACTCCACCCGCAGTGTGGCTACCTCTGCTGCCTTTTTCGGGAATGTGTCTACTGCAGAGATCTGTGCAGCGGCCACGTGGTCGTCTGTTCACACCTTCACTAAGCATTACAGTCTGGACATTGCCTCTAGGCGCAGAACCGGCTTTGGTCTTGCAGTTTTGCAAGGCCTCCTGTTGTGATTCCTAAGGCGACTTCTCCTCCTCCCGGATGCACCTCAGTATTGGTTATTTTGGGGACTGCTTGGTATTCAATCCTATATGTGAAGACCTACTGCAGGAACCATCTCGAAGTAAGATATTGCAGTTACGTAAGAACTTACCATAACAGTAGATCTTCGAGAGAGGTTCCTGCAGTAGGTCTAGTTTCCCTCCCACCTTCTGGATGTTATTTCCTTTATTTTTCATCCTGCCTAGTCCTTGGGCCTAGAGAGGAAGCAGGGTCCTAGGAGTCCTTACTCCTTCTTTACTCTTACCTTTTCATAGGTCTCCGGTGGAAAAGAACTGAAGGGCAGGTGCGGGACTGCCCCTTTTATAGTCAGGCTGACGTCATGTCACCGGACGGCGGGGCGATCTCGCTGATGATTGCTGCTGTCTACAAGTTTGCCATTCGGACCTGATGCCAGTGGGCGCAGTCCTATATGTGAAGACCTACTGCGGGAACCTCTCTCAAAGAGCTACTGTTACGGTAAGTTCTTACGTAACTGCAGTTTCTCCCTCTGATCTTCCATACTGTCTCTGTGTGAGACTGTGCCACAAGAAGACAAAGTACCAATCGCTCCTGTTGTGAAGGCTGGCCTAGATGCTTCCTAGCAGCTGCTTCAGATGTCTGTTGACTTGAATGGCACTGCCAGTGGTTCAGCAGGTTGCACACTCACCTCTGAGGCTGGAAGATCGGAAGGTTGTTTGGATTGTAACTCCACACCAGGAATTTGGGCTGAATCCCAATACTGACACTAATGCACCGCTTTGGGGCTGCACTCATGAGGTGCTGTCTTACAGATCAGATGCCAAGGTCCTGTCCTGGATGTTAAAGATCCCATGGCACTTCTTGTAAAGAATAAAGGAATTTCCTAGTGACACCTCATTCACTAAAAATACCACGAGTAGCTCAGCCTGACTCGATATGTCATTTTGAGTCTATACCCCCCTTCCCCACCACCACCCCTGGACGATCCTGAAAATAGGCAGAATTTCCCAGCCCTCCTTTCTCGTCAACAAAAATGAAATAACCAGAATTATGAGTAATACAGTAGTCACAAAAAGATTTGCTTGGCTCAGGATAGCTTGCCTGTCTACTGCCCTAAAGCAAAAAGCTTCTGATTTTCCCTTTGATGGCATCTCTCTGTTTGGAGACAGAACAGATATCGACATGGAGAAGGTCAGTGAACAAAAGACCACATACTGTACGTGACCCTAACAAAACAGGATAGCAGAGGGCGTAGCTATTTTAGACCTTACTCCAGGGGAGGTTATGGAAGAGATGCCAAAGTGACCCTACTTACAAACCAGTTATTCTAAAGGCATGGATACAGTTCATTAACCACACAATGCAGTTTTTGTGGAGATGGTTCAGTCATTGGAATGTCTTTAAGCTAAGCTTCTCCCATCATCTGGATATATCCTCCAGCTCTGCCCCATGATGTCAGAGCATTCTTTTCACTGGAAAGGACAGATGTCCTCCTCCTTGGCTCTGCAAGTGTAGCAGGATTTAAGTGTTTCGAGTGCTTTGCTTTAATGACTCTTGGACTTTTCAGTTCCTGACCAGTATTAGTTTCTCCTGTTGCTGGTCTGTCGGCACAGCGGTTGGATTTCCGCTTGCGACACTGGCGACCTGGGTTCGAGAACAGACTTGGGTCACTGGAGGGCCAGCTGGAGGGAGAAGGCTTGAGCGTCCAACGACTGCTCTCCTCCTCCAGGAGGGAGGGTGGGGATGCAGTCCGGCACCTGCTGACTCACGGTGGAGATCAGGGGTACAGCAGGCATGCCGACCGACTGACTAGCGGACGTCAACATGCACCTAGACATCCTGGCATACCACGCCTCTGGAAGAAAAGAGGAAACGACTCTCCTCTGCTGGACTGGATGATTGCTATCCATCCCCCCCGCCGCCACGAAATGCCCTATTCGGGCCCCAGAGACCATCTCAGCAGCACCCGAGGGGCCAAGTAGTTGGGCTGGATGGCCCCTACCGGCACCTTTCTCTGTGGAGGACCCATCTGGTGAAGGGCTACACCAGGCTACCCCGAAGATGGCTGCCATCTGAGGTGGTGGGTGGTGGCAGTGAGCGGGCAAGGAGGGACCATAGATGGCCCGAAGGAGAGGCCGACGGGGAGAGCCGGGAGGTAGCAAAAAAAAAAAAGTTTATCCTGCGTCTTTTGACTCCGCTTCACGATCGATGAAGGCAAGAAACTGGGTTTCAAATTCTGCATCTGGTATAGCATAGCAGTGGTGGCGGCCCATCTTCGAGGGGTCAGGGTGTACCCCTATCACAACGATGGTCTCATAGCGGGTCCCTCCAGACTGGAGGTAGAAAGATCCAGGGATCTGGCCCTTCAAACCTGCCTCAGCCTCCTGATCAACGAGGCCAAGTCAGAACTCGTGCCCTTGCAGGTGATTTGCTTCATCAGGGCAGAGCTCAACTCTTACCGAGCCAGAGCCAGGCTCCCGGCAGACAGAGTGGAGGTTCTCTCCTCCTTTGCCCGATTATTGCTGATTGGGTAATTGTGCCCTGCCTGGGACTTCCTGCGACTTCGGGGTTACATGGCGGCTTGCACGTCCGTGGCCTGATGGGCCCGGTGGCATATGCGCCCCCTTCAATGGGAGCTGGCCAGCCAGTGGTCTCAGCATCTAGGCCACTTTGGCCGTCTGGTCACAGTAACCCGGAAGATGTCGGACACTCTCCAGTGGTGAACTGTCCTAGAACATCTGCAGGTAGAGATCCTGTTTGTCTGCCCCAAGCCAATGGTCGTCCTGACAACAGACGCCTCTCACGGGCTGGGTGACCACATGGGGAGTCGGAGTCCATGGGTTCTGGACCCCCGAGGAATCCAGATGCCATATCAACCTGCTGAAGCTCCGAGCAGTTCGGCTGGCGCTGGCTGCATTCACTCCGTTCCTTCAGGGTCAAGTGGTTCAAGTCCAGACAGACAACACCACGACCATGTACTACCTCAACAAATAGGTTGGCACACCCTCCCAGCCTCTGCGCAGGGAAGCGCTCCACATCTGTACCCTCGTGAGCCGACAGGAGGCAGATCTCCTAGCCATCTATGTGGCTGGAGCCTCAAATCAGTTGGCGGACGCCCTCAGCCGTGTGACCAAGGTGTCCCATGAGTGGTTTCTTCATCCAGAGGTAGTGCACAGCATGTTCTCCCCGTGAGGCACCCTTCAGGTGGACCTTTTCGCCTCCAGGGAGAACACAAAGCTGAGGCTGTTCCATGCCCGCCGCCCTCAGCAGGGTTCGCTGCAGGAGGATGCCTTATCTAGGCCACGGACCCTAGGCCTCTTCTGTGCCTTCCCTCGGTCCACAGGGTTTTCCTCAAGGTCAGGAGGGACAAGGCACAGGTGATCCTGGTCACCCCAGACTGGTCCCGGCAGTTCTGGTATGCAGAGCTCCTCAGCATCAGGCTCCCGAAGCATGTTCCAGCATGGCCGGACCTGCTCTCGATCAATCAGGGGTAGGTACTCCATCCGAACCTTCAGTCCCTGCACCTGACAGCCTGGTTCCTGAGCGGCAAGAGTTCCAGGCTTTGGGTCTCTCAGATGATGTATTCAGTGTAGTTGAGGCATCTAGGAAGGAGTCGACCAGGAGATGCTATGCTTTTAAATGGAAGAGATTCTCCATTTGGTGTCAGGGCAAGGGTCTGGACCCTTCGCCCTGTCTGGTGGCTAGTATCCTCTACTACCTTGCCCTCTCCAAAGGAGGTCTTGGTCTACACTGGGCGGTATCTGGCAGCCATCTTTGCATATCGGGCGCGAGCTGGTCAGCAGATGATGGCAGAGAGAAGGTGGTCTGATGCTTCTTTAAAGGCTTTGACAATATTTCCTCACCAGTGCGTGAACCACTGCCACTGTGGGATCTAGTGCTGGTACTAACAGAGCTCATGGGCAAGCCATTCAAACCGATGCACACGTGTGAGATGTCACATCTGTCGTGGATGATTGCTTTATTGGTGGCTGTCACATCAGCCAGAAGGATTGGGGAGCTACAGGCACTCTCTGTCGAGTGTCTCTAACTGGTCTTCCACAGGGACAAGGTTGTCCTATGCCCCAACCCGAAATTCCTTCTGAAGGTTGTGTCCGAGTTTCACCTGAACCAGGTGATGACTCTGCCGGTGTACTACCCCAGTTACACTTCGGAGGCAGAGTACAGGCTCTGTACTTTGGACTTGAGACAAACGCTGTCTTATTACAAGGAGTTTACAGCTGAAGTTCGGGGAGAGGTTCGCCAGCTGTTTGTCACCAACGCAGAAGCCGCACCTGGCAAACCTGCAGCAAAGTGGATGATTGGCAGATGGATTATATCTTGCATTGATCTCTGCTATTGGTTGGCGGGCAAGGAGCCTCCCATAGGACTAAGAGCTCATTCCACCCGCCATACTTCTGCATCGGTGGCTGCTTCTAGGGATGTCCCTATCCATGATATCTGCAGGGCTGCTACTTGGAAGTCAACAAACACCTTCATTTCCCATTACCACATCAAGCTAGTCATGCCGGGTTGCTGGTTTTGGGGCCTCAGTTCTCCAGTTTCTGTTCTCTAAGTAGGGTGTGTGTGTCTTTCTCCTACCAGAGAACAGCTAGGAGTCTGCCAACCAGTGTGGATAGAACAACATATCCACGATCCTGTAAAAACAGATTACTCACCTGTAACAGTAGTTCTAGGAGTGTTCTGTGTTCATCCACACGAACCCACTCGACCGCCCCGGTTTGGACGCACAACCCTCTGCTTCCAGCAGGCAAGATCTGGAGTCAAGGGGGCAGAGCCGAGGCATATACCACCCAGGTGGGTGGGAGGAACCAGCTTTTACACCATCTGGCAAGATTTAAAGGGGAAAGGGACATGCCAACCAGTTTGGATGAACATATACCACTCCTAGAACTGCAACATATACCACTCCTTTTATCTGTTAACAGCAAACATTCTCGGCACAAGACAGAAGCCACCCTCCCACACACTCCTTGACAGTGCCTCTGAATCACTGTAAGGGGCTGCTCCTGTCCACCCCTCTCCCCCGTCTCCATGCTAGGATGAGTCTCTGCCTCCTTGACCACTTTTACTAGCGGCCCCTCCTCCTCGCCTGCCAAAATCCTGTCCTTACTGACCCTCTGTGCAACCTAACCTAACCCCTAGTGCCTCTGCACCTTACCTGCACTTATAATCAACTAAAGGTGATGTCCATATGCTGTATAGTGTTTTAAATGTCTTAAGAACTCTGTAACCTTTATTGATTGTTGTGCTGTTTGGTGTTTGGAATGTCCTAAAACTCTGACCTTCTTGATTGAATGTCTTTACTCCGTTCACATGACGTGGAACCTTTGTAAAAGAGCCTCGACTCAAAGGTTATTTTCCGAATACCACATAAATAAAAAAAAATATATATATATATTTCTCTACCAGAATCCACAGGTGCCACAGACAGTTCATGTTGTGCCCTTTGGTTTGTCCTCAGCGCCCTGGGTATTCACCAGATGCCTAGCAGTGGAAGTGGTGGTGCTCAGAGGGAAGGTCTTTGTCTTCCCTTATCTGGACGATTAGCTCCTGAAGGCTATCCAAGGAGGCCATTGTTCACATTCTGATGACGATGCAGTTGTTAGAAGAACTGGGTGTCAGTCAGTGAGCCCAAATCAGTCTGCATCCCATGTCAGCATCTCCAGCACATAGGAAGAGTTCTGGACACTGCAGTGGGTAGCTCTTTTCTGCCAGAGATGGGGTTGATGCCTTAATTGCTCAGGCTTGCTTGGTGTACAACAGCCATTATGTATCTGTAAGATCTGTACTTCAACTTCTTGGTCTGTTGGCTGCTGCCATCATCACTGTCCCTTATGCCTGTCTCCATGTCTGCATACCACACTGGTCACTTCGGGTACAGTGGGATCAGTTGACAGATGACCTGGAACAAATGGTATTGGTCAAGTCCCCTCTCAGACGTGCCCTGCTGTGGTGAATGGATCACCCCGATATGATGCTGGGCGTTCCCTTCAGTCATCCTTCACCTCTGCAGATATTAAACACAGACATGTCTGGTTCCGGTTTGGGTGCTCATCTGGGCACACTTCAGACTAGGGCCTTCGGTGTCAAATGGACAGTGCTCTCTCCACATCAGTATTCTGGAGATGACTGTTGTTCCACTTGGCCTACAAGCCTTTCCGGTGCATATCAGTGCAGGCCCCATTCTGAGTCACACATGGTGCAAGTGTGATGCACTACATAAACAAGATGGTAATGGAGCTTACAGTCACCAAGCAAGAAAGACTTTGGGGTCATCATATCTGATGACTTCAGGGTAGCTGGGCAGTGTGACAAAGCAGTGGGAAAGGCTGGCAGGATGCTGGGGTGTGTTGGGAAGAGGATTTCTAGCAGGAGGAGGGAGGTGGTGCTGCCATTGTAGTGCTCTCTGGCGAGGCCTCACCTGGAGTACTGTGTCCAGTTCTAGAGGCTGCACCTCTGCAAGGACATTGAAAGGGTGGAAGCAGTACAGAGGAGAGCAGCCAAAATGGTGGTTGGGGGGGCGGAGTTACACAAGAAGCTATACGAGAAAAGGCTGCAGGAACTCAGCATGTACTCCCTGGAAGTGAGGAGAGCGAGAGGGGACATGATTGAAATCTGCAAGTTACCTCATAAGAGTGAACAAGGTACAAATGGAGTGTTTATTTCAGAGAAAGGAGAGCACTAGAACAAGGGGGGCATGCAGTGCAGCTAAGAGGGGGGAAGTTTAGGCGACATGTGCGGACATGTTTCTTAACAGAAAAGGTGGTGGATGACTGGAAGAGCCTGCTGGAGGAGGTATTGGGGGCAGAGACTATGGGTAGTTTGAAGCATGTGTGGGATAGGCACAGGGGCATATTAGGGGAGGGAGTGACACCTATGACAAACTAGGGTCAGTGGTGGTGGAATAGGCAGGGAGGGGCAGACTGGATGGGCCTAAGGGTCCTTTTCTGCCAACAGAATCTGTGTTTCTAAGGGAGTACGCACTCGTACCTCTGTGCAGAGAAGCAGTGAGAGTGTTGTACTGGGCCATGTCTCACGGCATACAACTGTCTGCCAGGTGCCCAAAACATCTTAGCAGACATATCCTAGGCCCTGACTTTAAAATGGGAACTCCTGACTTCGGTGGCAGATTACCTCTTCGCAGGCTGGGGTTGTCCAGAGTTGGACCTTTTTTTGCATTCTCACACAATGTAAAAATCCAGCATTTCTGCTTGTTTGCTCCAGGGCCTGGAGTTTTTTTTTTTAGATGAGTTGTCCGTCTCCTGGTAAGGAAGGTTCCTTTACACCATTTCTCCAGTACTCTTCGGGCAGAGAGTATTGCTCAAGCTGTGGGCAGAACATGTCATTCTGATACTAGAGGCATGTTACTGACCCTGTCCGAATTAGTTTCCACTTCTGCAGCATCTGGCAGTGGAATCCCCTGCTCTGCTTCTGCCATATCGAGGGCTTCTGTTACAGGAGCAAGGATCTGTGACCCATCTGGATTTGAAGTCCCTGCATCTAAATGCATAACTCCTGAGAACATAGCTATAGCATGCTTTGGGTTTCCCCTAAGGTGGTTGATGTCCTACTTGTGACTGGAAAGCTGTCTACCAGACATAATTATTCCTTTAAATGGAAGTGATTTCTTCTCTGGTGCTTCACATTCTGTGGATCCTTAACATGTATCCTGCGAATTCTGTACTAGATTACCTGTTGTCCTCATCTGACTCTGGTCTCCATTACTCCTCTATTAAGGTGCATTTAGTGATCATTTTGGCTTTTCATGCCCTTCTTGTTGGGAAAACAGTGGCACAATTAGAAGTGCCCTGATGGGAATGGAGCTAGAGAGCAGCATCTGAGCAGGATAATTTTCAGGAATGCTCTAACTTTGTGTCCTGCTAAAGCAATAAAATGAGACTCACTCCAGCTAGAATTAGAGAAAGAGCTACAGAATATTTTAATACCTTTTTTGATGATGGGACCCCCCCAAAAAAAAACTAGTCCAGGAAGCGGTTCGAAGCAGACCCAGCCAAACCAACAGCAGTCCTTGGGAGTCATGTGTAGCATCAGGGCTGGCAGGCCTGAGGGGATCAACAAAGAGCCACCATGGAAGGCCATGGTAGAATCCATCTGAGCCATGGATGGGAAAATGGAACAGACTTTGGGGTGCTTAGAAGCCCAGGACGTGCAAATGAAAGCCTGCAAACTACTGTTACAAAGGTCGTCAAGCACTCTACTGCCACAGTTGCAGCAAAGCTGGACTGCTCAGGTGGCCAGGTCCGGGAACATTTGGATGTGCTTGAAAATTCGCCTCCAATCCGTGAAACCTTAGGTCAGTAGGACTTCTGAAAGGTGAGGAGGGAGCAGATATGCTAATGTACCTGAAAACATGGATTGCGGGGGCACTACCTTTACTGGAGGATTTCACAGTTGCCACTCTAAAGAAGGCACTGTGTAAGTCCACAAACAGCCCAGGCAGCCTTCGGTCAACCGTGGACAGTGCTTTTGAAAATGGACCGCACAGAGATGAAGGACTTACTGTTGCATCTTGCCCGTTCATCATATCTAGGGCTATAATAAATTAATGGTAATTTGTATTGTTTTTCACGGCTACTGCATGGGTTCACTAAGCAGATTTTACGGAATGCGCTCAGACTATTTAAAAATGCAGTATGCTTTAATAATAAATATGTGCAAACACTAGAATCAATGACAGGGACATACAAGCTTTAAAAATCATAAAAACATTATAAGGATTCTTAAAAAAAACTACTAAAGGTTCAATGTTTTAGCATAAATTATTTTTTTGCAGCATGGAGTACACTATTTAGTTTGAGAAGGCTTAGGTTTAAAAGACATTGCGGTATTCAGACACGGAGCTGCTTCTCATACAGGAACACAGTAGCTACACAGTCAGCCCATTTATCGAGTCTGTAAACTTTTCAGTTGAATAAAGGCAGCATTTATCAGGTAATTGAGGCACTCAAGAGTAATTAATGGTATCACCCATTCTGCAACATTCACATTGTGTGGCTTAAGTGAACACATTTAACTGCAGCTTGATGTGTGAAAAAAAATGTTTTCAATTTTCATTAATTTGTTTTTAAATAGTCTTTGATGCTGGCGAAAATTTAGATTTTTGTGAGGTGTGGGATTAAAAAGGAGGACTCTCGCCAGACGTTGAAGTCAAAATAAACAAAAGTTTATTGTAGCAGGAATAACTTCTCCGCAGACTAATATAACTTAACCAAAAACAAAAGAAAATAACAGCAGCAAAAGAACACTAGGAGAAACTAGTGTACCACTGAGGACAGAGTACGTCTGCACCTCACCAAGCTATCTGTCTAAATGAGAAGGAGCATGCCTTATATACCTGCAGTATCATGTGACAAGCATAACTCCTCCCCTTTTACTTTAATTCTCATTCTTTTGATAGAAATTAGATTATTCTTTATACAGTATATTCAGAAATCCTTTTGCACACCATTCTAATACATTATACACTTCGATTAGGAAATAATAATGCAGGAAAACCAAACATTTGTAAGAACTACAGAATTGGCTCTGCCCCCTCTGGGCTGTCCCTTTAAATATAGAAGAGAAACTGCCGGCCAGCACAGAGCAACAGGAGCCAAGCTGCAGTTTAGATAAAATAATACAAACAGGTATGGTCACCGTGATAGGTCCTTTGATATTCTGTCCAATAATTTTAAATATTTAGTCTATTTTATTTAAGGACAGAAAGCCAAAAGAAGAAGTAACAAAGGTGTGGCTTACTGAATATTCAAGTTTTGCCCTGTACCATGTAACTTAGCGTTTCATGTATTTTAGCCATATTACATAACTTGTGTTACAAAAGGAAACCAAAACAGAGCAAGTAACAATGTATATGTTTAGCCTAGGCCAAGAAATATACAAAGGTGGTTGTTTGAAATTTAGAACACTATTTGCTTGCTTTAATTGCTCAGAATATGCGTTTGAGACTTGGGGAAATGAGAGAGGGGACCTACGCTTATTAGTGCTACGAATGTGCTGCTCACAGGTGCTTTTATACATTTATTTATTTTTCTTCCCTATTTCTAGGTACAGGGGGTTAAAAGCGTTTCAAGGAGACTAAAATTCTTTAAATTTGAAGTCCATGTTGGGCGAAAACACAAACCCGGAAATATTCAGTCATTTTGCAGACCTTCAGCCGGACAGTCGGCTCGCACAATCGAGGAGCTTGTTTTAAAGTTTTAGCCGAGCTGTCGGCTCACATTACCGAGGCATTAGCAAAAATCTGAGCCATACAAACGGCTGGTACTATCGGGGGAGGAATAAGGGAAGCTGCTTGCCATGCGTTTCCAACACTCAACCCATAAGAACAATATCGTTAACATTTTACAACAACGTGATTAGCGCAAAACAAGTGCTTATATGATTATTTAAACGTATGAGCAACAGCACGGAAGACATCTAAAACCACCCTCTCTCACAAAAGACTTTTAATGACTGAAACGAAATATACTTTCTTTTTATGGAGAACAACCGGGGGACATAAATATGACTGGCTAAAACAAACGAATGCAAGAATGGGATTATATACCAGACAAAGAATAATATAGAGATAGTAAGAACATTATATAGGTGGCCTACCTATATATGTTGAGATTTACAGGAGGAAACGAGGGGTATAAGAAAGAAAGATAAAGGTTGTTGCAACAGACTTAAAAAAAAAAAAAAAAAGTCTGATATAATATGCCATCCAGCACAGTTTTGACTTACCGAAATCAGCCACGTGTATGTACTTATCAGCGAAACACTGCATACTGCTGACTGCAGAACAAAAACACAAACTGGAAAAAGAGCAAAACTGCTGTTTTCACGGCGGGTAATTGGATTCACAGAGAATGATCGATTACACACTATCCGTGAACAAAGTGCACTCCGTGAAAAACTTACAGCCCTACTCATATCCGATCTCTTCTGGTGGCATGTACATCAACATTTACCCTGCCTTCTCCTTCCAAACAAGATCATGCTGCAAACAATTTGATACAGTGAGACAGTGTTTACGAACATTAGGCACTGTGCACTCCTTTTTGATGCCAGCACACCTCCACAACATTTATGGGGGTAAAACATTCCAATTCACCAACCCACAAGATGCACAATGCTGAACAGAGGAGTTCTAAATCAGACTACAGCATTGGGGGGGGGGGGGGATGAATGACTTTTCTGAGTGACTATTAACTTTACTCTTTCCAGCTGTAAATTGTTAATGCTCTGCTTCCTTGCTGGCGTTCCCTTTGGCTTGGATACAGCCTTTTGTTGGTGCTTTGTGTCTGATTTTTGTCCCCATATTTGGGAACATTGTTCAACCAGGAGTAGCACACTAAGCCAAAGCTTGTTTCCAGATGCGACCTGGGAGCACAAGGAAGTTAAGTGACTTGCTCAGGATCACACGGTATGCACCTAGGCGGCTGTGGGATTCAAACCTAGGTCTCCAGATCTGCAGCTCAGAGCCTTAACTCACTGCGCTATAATGCCTCCATTGTTCATTGGACTTGGTGAATTTTTATGGTTCTGTTTCTGATTGGGTGTGACATGGGGGTTCTTACAGATCTTACTCTGAAAGGTGGAAAATGGTTGCCGTATAAGTACGCAGGTATCTGTCTCATGGGGCTTTGCCACTGGCCAGTGAATCCCCTCATGAGACTGGAAAACGGACCTTGGTTAAGGTAGGCAGGCAGAACAGAGCATAGGAGCAGTCTCTCTGCCTTGCAAGTTTAAATTTCAGGCAGTTAGTTTGGGTGTAGTTTGTTCAGTCTTTTTCTATTGCCTGCTTAAGTTTTTTTTTTTTTTTTCTTGTAACTGTAAAGCAAGAGTATGAGCGTTCTTCTGGGGCCAGGCGGTGAGGTTAGGAGGTGGGGTCTAGCTTATACGAATTTCACAGATTGTTCTCAATATGTACGTAGTTTAAAAAAATCTAGTTCTAGTTTGATAGAAAAACGCAACTGTTAAAGGTTACCATTTCCTGTATGTTCTACCTTGTTGATCACACCAGTGCCATTGACACTGCTGGCACTAAGGGTTATTGTAGCGTTATGTATTAGTTACGATGGGACTTACTCCTCCCATCCTTGTCTGTCAGATCAGGCAACTAATATTGTATCAACTTGTTGTTTTATGAGAGGCGCATATGTGATGCACTTGTATTTTGTGTCCCCTATGAGGAAGGCTGTATTTGCTGTTCAATTGAAACAATAAAATATAGTTTAATAAAAAAAAAAAAGGTGCTCTGTAGATTTCTTAGAGGCATAATGTATCTGTATCCCCCATTCGTAAACCGGTTCTGCCATGGGACCTTGATTTTTGCTTTGGAAAAACTGGCTGGCTCCATTTGAGCTCACTGCTACTTGTGAAATGTGTTTCCTGTCCTGGAAACCCCATTTCTTATTGAAATTACTTGGGCGCAAAGTATTTCAGAGCTGCAGACTTGGTTTCTGAGTTTCCCTAATTTACCAGGATAAAGTGTTTTTTTTTTTTGTTTTTTTTTTAAGAACCAGTCCTAGCTTTTTTCCTAAGCGATCTCTGATTTCACTTTGAATGAAACTATACACCTCCCTACGTACTATGCTGAGCATGCTAACAAAGATGAAGCATTGCTACATACTGTACTTTCGATGTTCATAGAACCCTGTGTTTCTGCCTAGCTTGCACCAAGGACCGTAGAATGTCCACTCAGCTTTTTATTTCGTTCGCCCCCCCAATAAGGACACTCTCCTGTGTTTATACGGTACTTTTCCAAATAGCCAGCTGTATTACATTATATTATAGGCAGCATGGTGAGGAGCTTCCGGGCCCTGTTCGTGGTCACTCCACCCGTGGCAAGGACAGTTCAGTGGTGTGCTTCTGCAGTGTGTATGCATCTGACATAAGCTGCTGCTACATGGAGCACTGTTCATACTTTCACTGAACATTATAGTCTGGACATCGTCTCTCACAGATGTGCCCGCTTTGGCCTTTCCACAGCCTCCAGTCATGATATCTTGATTAACTTGACCACCTTCCTGGGTACCTTTTTTTACTGCTTGGGAACCATTCTGAAATTGTGGTCAAATGGAAATGTCCTCAATGAAGATTGAACAGTTACTTAACAGTAGATCTTCGAGAGAATCTCCTTCATTGGGCCACAGCACACCCACCTTCCTTGCTCTGTTGTGTCAGTGCTGCCTGCTGTCTTATGTGGGGTGTCCATACAGTGCCTCTCAACTCTTTTTCAGTTCATTGCCTCTCCAGTGTACATAGTTCTGTAATTCTCCTGGTTGGTGCCAGTCATGCATCCCCTGAGCTTGTCTCAGGCAGAGAACTGAGGACTGGTGGCACCATTCATGTTATATAGTCTGCTACTGAGTGCATCGTTGTGGGTGGCCCCCAGCTAACAGAAGTTTCCAAGTGATTCTGAGGCCGATGACTTACAGTTCCAAAGGTGTGGTTGATTGGAGGAGATACTTTCCAAGACCTCCTGTTACTGATAAGCAACTGTTCTTTATCCTACTTCCTGCCCCCTTCCATTGACTATGGAGATATCACATACTGCTGTGCATGCAAAACCACTCTGCTGCCTCTGGATCATTTTGTACAACTAGTAGTGCAGGTTCATCTTCTCCTGAGGATTGTTTTGTGTGCTGTATGACCGGCATAACTGGCCAAGTCCCTCAAGCAGAGGTGACTACCACACTCTGTGTTCTACAACTATGCACAAGGAAATGCCCTGATCTTCTCGTCTACCTCATGCCATCAAGCAGTGCCTGCTTACTCAGTTCAGTAGTAGCACTTTCTCAGTTCCCAGGATAAAGCGTGAATTTGGTACAGAAGCCTTGGCATTTGCAGCACTAGCCACCTGGAACAAACTCCTTGCAAATGCGCAAGACCAGTCTTTCCAGCAACCTGTGTTTGTCCATTATCCTCCTCTCCCCAACCATGACTGTGTTAAATGACAATGCTCTTGGCTCTTATTTGCTACCACACTACTTTGTAAGCTTGTTTTGATACCTGTTGGCTGTACTTAAGGTTGCATTTTGTTTTTATGTGCGTGTGTGTTAGCCTGTATGCAGCTATTTTTGCTGAACTGTGTTATAGTAGATGCCACTTAGAGCGGACTAGATTCTTAGGACACTTCATCTGTTATAAACCGTGTCCGTGTAAACCAAAAATCCAAATTTGGCAGTAGAATACATAATACAACCTGTAGAGGAGAAAAAGGTGTTAGAAGCCATGTTGGACAAGTGATTACAGCCCCTCTGGTGAAGAGGTTTGGTGGTTGTGTGCTCAGTACAGTTCAGACATTAAAACTTAGCTTTTATTTTCTGCATTTTTAAAAATTTTGGACTTACGTGCTGCAGGACTCTGGGACTGAGGATCCTCCTGGTTCGCCTTTGGCTCTTGGCTAAGTGTATAAAAATCCATGATCTTCCTCTCGTCATTGGCGCTCTCTGTACCCCATAGTGCAGGACAGCATTGCCCAATCCGGCTCTGTCGTTCTGCTGCTCATCATGCTGAAGGGTCATCAGTGCAGCATAGGCATCACTGGCAGTTCAGGAACTTTTCCTCTTTATCGTCAAGCGACTCCTGTTCTGGGTCTTCTCTCAATCCACGGACCGCCTCCTCAATGTTGTCTGCTTCAGTCTGGGGATCCTCATCACCCCCTAGCCTGCAGATGTCCTCAAACGCTTCCTGGGACAGACCTGGTGGAGCAGTGTTTTCTTCTGGGTTATGGTCTGTGTTCCCTTCCGCCATGTCATCCACGGCGTCGACAGTACCCCGCACTGAGAATCCACCCTTCCGGAAACAGGGAACGATGGTTTCCACAGAGACGCAGTGCCAGGCATGGCTCATCATTCGTACAACATCCACGAGATGAATCTTTTTTATGCATGCTGCAGCAATTAAGTTCTTGATCAGAATAAAGCGGATCAAGCATACACTGCCTCATATGCCACACATAATGCTGCGTGAAACTGTAGATTATTCCCTGGTCCACTGGTTGGACAATGCAGGTGGTGTTGGGAGGGGCAAGAAAATCAGTTTGATGTTGCAGAGCCCTGGCACCTGGTGGTGACCAATAAAATTGTCAAGCATCAGGGCAATTTTTCTGCGTCGCAGCTTGCGGTCCTAGTTGTGGAGCCAGTCTGTAAAGATGTCCCCGGTCATCCAGGCTGTACGATTGAATCGGTACAGCACTGGAAGGTTACCAACCCCACAAAAACACCGTGGTTGGGTGAATTTGCCTATCACGACAAGCTCACATTTGTCGGTTCCTGCCATGTTGCAGGTTAGGAGAATTGACACCCTCTCTTTAGTCCCATTGATGTGCCTGCTTTGAAAGCTAGGGTTCCGTATCCGACACACCTAAATAAACAACCCAGTCTTGTCAGTGTTGTAAATGTCCTGGGGTGAGTAGCCACGGAGGATTTCTGGAAGTACATCTCGCAACCAGGCAGTGGCCCCTTCTCCATCAGCATTTTGTTAAATCCAGTGTTGTGCCTATGCTTCCATCTGGTAAGCCAGCCATCAGAGGGCTTAAATTCTGGCTTCCCAAGGGCAATGGCCAGCTGCTGTGCTTTTTGATGGAGAAGGGGTCCAGTGATGAGGGCTTCTCGTCCTCTGGCATTTGCAAACCATCTAAGGGGTGCTTCCTTCGCATCACTGTCCTTACCATCCCGTTTGCTTTTACAGTCAGGATTTTGGTTTGAATGACAATCTGCCAAGAGCTGCTCCTTTGCCTTCATCAAATCGCAAAGTGTGGACTTCGCTGTGCCAAAGTGCACAGATAGATCGTGCAGGCTCGGCTTCGGCATTTTGGCAATCTCCTCCAGAATCTCGATTTTGCATACCAAGGTAAGGCCACTCCTTTTGATCACAGACATTCTGTTGCTGCCTCTGTTGCAATATCCCACACACACAACCACCGTACTGTGCAGGAATAACTGCCATTGACTTGCTACTGAGTTTATGTGAGCTGCTAATGAGCAATTAACAGGAAAGCTATTTTCAGCCGCAGCAATCGGGTACTGTTAGTTGCTGTTTTGCGGCTCATTAACGGAGCTCTGGCAGATGGATTATGCGGCAGCCAAGGTTCGCTATAAAGCACATTTTTATCGTTGAGCCACTGAAAAAAGGCATTTGGCTAACGAAATGTCCATATAAAGCAGCTGTCTGTATTAAGCATGGATGGCTAAAGTGGCCTATACTGTAACTTGTTGACTGCTGCTTCCTCCCCCAGTGACTCCCATAAAAATGAGATGCTGCATCCCTCAGGGTTATCCTGGTTGGAGTAATTTCAGATAAAAAAAAAAAAAATGAATACATTTACTACTAGATTATCTGGCAGTTGAGGCGCAGAAATCGTGATCTGTGCTTTGATTGGTTCAAAGTACTGTGAGTTCATGGATGGTGTGTACTTGCAGGCTGTCTGCTTGAAGTGGTAATCGGAAGCTTCCTCATAAGCCCTTATTTGTTTCTAAAGCCTTGCTGTCATATCCTGCTGGTTTATGGCAGTATCACAGATACTCCCACGTAAAACCATATATATTGCTGGAGTAAAAAACAAATTGACACTGGCTATTATGACTAAATTATTGACCACAAGAACTTCTTGCTAAGTTCAGTTTCAAAATATTTATAATAAATAGATTTAAAATAGCAGCAGTTGCTCCCAAACAAACACCAATGTTTCACATTGTACTTGACGCTTTATCAAGGTGTGGCCTAAGTACCAACCTCACTTCATTTATATTAAGACCTTCGCATGGTTCAAATCCACCAATCCTCTGTCGGCACTGGACATCCGACAGAGTTGCTGCAGCAGCAGCCAACGGACTTCCACAAGGCCCCTCAGTAACCCCCCCCCCCAACTCAACTCTGCATCGGATGCCAGACAGAGTTGCTGCAACAGGAGCCAGCAGACTTCCACAAGGTACCTGAAAGGGTCTCGGCTCCCCTCAGAAGGCGCAGCCTTCTTGCAATACTTGAACTGGGTTAGCCCATTGACTGCCCAACCCCAACCCTGGTCCGCCCCCAGATAAATACCTGCTGAGGGTCACGTGACCTTGGTGTTGTAATAATTTTAGCAGTCAACTTTCCCATTTGCATCTTATACTAAATGCCCACTAGATGTCACTGTGGTGCCTGTAATCTTCCTCACCCAGCTGTCGCTTTATACTCCTCTCGTCCTGTCTCTCTCTCTCTCTCTCTCCACCCCCTTCCAACACATCTGTATCCTGCTCTCATCCCCTCATCTCCTGGTCAGCTGCCCAGGGATCCGAACCCCTGGCCTTCACCACCAAAGGCAGCAACCTTAACCACTGCATCAGCGAAGCTGCCTACCCTCACTCTGCCTTTGGGCTAACTTAACCCGTGTATTATCACACCCTCAGTGGACACAGCACCACTCCCAATCCTCACTTTAATCTCGGTCACCGGTGCTGGCCATTATGCCATCCCCCGTCAGGTTGCTCTCCCAGGCCCTTTTCACCATTGTCTTAGTTCTGCTGTCTCTCCACACATAGAAACGTAGAAGTTGATGGCAGATAAGGACCGCAAGGCCCATCCAGTCTGCCCATTTTTTTTCTACCTCATGAATGTGCCATTGGCCTTTACTCTGTCAATGGCCTATCCAGTGTTCCCAATTACCCCCAACAGTACGTGATTCAAGTATAAATTATGAAATTCAAGTACATTTTTGTGTGATGGGTACACTGTACCCCCATAATTCTGTTTGCAGTATATGTACACCACAAAAATGTTGTACAAATGGTAGAAAGAACCCTTATAATTTAATTTGTACCCCCTGAAAATGTTTGGAGAGGGTACAGTGCACCACCAGATGTGCAGCCTTAATGGGAACACTGGGCCTATCTCTTCATACTCCTGTGTAGTGCTCCCATATGCCTATCCCATGCCTGTTTGAAGCCCTGCACTGTATTCATATCCACCACTTCCTGAGATAGGCTGTTCCATGCATCCACCACCCCTTCTGTGAAAAAGAACTTCCTCACATTACCCCTCAATTGGCCTCCCTCTAATCTCATGCTGTATCCTCTTGTCCTGCTATTTTTCTTATTGAAACACGTTAGACTCTTTTCACCTTATTAATGCCCTTAAGGTGTTTGAATGTTTTGATCATATCACCTTTCTCCCTTCTTTGCTCTAGGGTATACTTATTGAGCTCCATTAACCTGTCGTCATGTGTTTTGTGATGCAGCCCTTGCACCACTTTGGTTACCCTTCTCTGGACTGCCTCCATTTTGTTAGTGTCCTTGTGCGGGTGCGGCCTCCAGTACTGCTCGCAGTACTCCAGATGGGGCCTAACCAGTGTCTTGTAAAGAGGGATTATTACCTCCCTCTTACGACTTGTGATACCCTTACTAATACACCCCAGCATCCCTCTAGTCATACCTACTGCTTTCGTTGTCTGCTTGGATGATTTCAGGTCATCTTTGATGATGATGCCCAAATCTTTCTTCCCTTGTGATTGCCAGCAATTCCCCTCCCAACCTATAGGTGGCTTCAGGGTTCTCTTCCCTGTGTGCATGATCTTGCACTTCTTTGCGTTAAACCCCAGTTGCCACTCTTCCGACCATTTTGTCAGTTTTTCTAGATCTCTTCCCATTCTGCCCACCCCATCTGGATCATCTATTCTGTTGCAGAACTTGTTGTCATCTGTAAACAGGCAAACCTTACCCTCCAGTCCATCTGCAATGTCACTGATGAAGATATTGAAGTGGACTGACCCCAGGACTGATCCCTGAGGTACCCCACTTGTGACTTGCATCTGTTCTGACAGTATACTGTTTACCACAACACTGTTTTCTGCCCGTCAACCAGTTTGCCACCCAGTTGACCAACTTCAGACCCACCCCAAGCCTACCCAGCTTATTAATCGATCTTCTGTGTGGAACAGTATCAAAAGCTTTGCTGAAGTCAAGGTAGGTGACATCAACTGCTCCCCCTTGGTCCACCACCCTGGTTACCCAGTCAGAGAAATCTGAGATTAGTTTGACAGGACCTTCCTGTTGTAAACCCATGCTGTCTTGGGTCCTATGCTCCTGTGGATTCTAGGTGTTGTACTGTCCTTTCCTTAAGGAGTACCTCCATAATCTTGCCCGCTATTGAGGTAAGACTGACCAGTCTGTAGTTCCCTGCCTCTTCCCTGCTGCCACTCTTGTGGAGCAAGATCACATAAGCCTTTCTTCAGTCTTCTGGGACCTCTCCTATGCTCAGAGACTCACTAAACAGTTCTGATAATGGCTCTGCTAGTTTCACCCTTAAGCTCTTTAGTACCCTGGGATGTGTGCCATCAGGTCCCTGCCTTGTCCACCTGAGCTTAGCGAGCTCTTGTAGGACCCTTTCTTTGTGGAGGGACAGTGCACCTCCCCCCCACCCCGTGTCCATGGTGCTGAGCTGTGGGCCCTTCTCTATCTTCTTCTCAGTAAATACTGAGCAGAAGTATCTATTTAGGTTAGATGCTTTTCCTTGGTCCTCCACACACTCCCCCTTACCCCCTTTGATCTTAGCAATACCCCCTTTGAACTTTCTCCTTTCGCTAACGTATCTATAGAAAGTCTTGTCCCCTTCTTCTACTGCTTGTGCTAGTGTTTCCTTGGTTTGGGCCTTTGCCTGCCTTACTGCCTTCCCTACTTCCCTTAGGGAAGTTTCGTATGCCTCCCTATCTTCGTCCCGCTGCATTCCCTTGTATTTCCTGATGGCCAACCTTTTGGCGCTGATCTTTTCTGCTACTGTTTTTGAGAACCAAAGTGGGTTCCTCCTTCTTTTGCACTTGTTTTTCTCCCTAACACAGTGGGATGTTGCTTCAAGTATTGCATCCTTAATGCTTGCCCACTTTGCTTGTACCCCCTCGCCTGTATTTCTTCTTGCCAGGGCTATTTTATCTCTGTTGGCCATCTTGTCAAAGTCAGCTCCTCTGAAGTCCCATATTTATGCCTTGGAATGGGATGATTTAGTTCTAGTGGCCAAATTGAACCACACCATGTGATGGTCACTGGCCGCCAGGTGACCTTGTACTTAGAGAGCTGTGATCCTTTCCACGTTAGTCAGTACTAGATCCAGGATAGCCATGTCTCTTGTGGGTTGTTGTACCAATTGTTTGAGGCCCTCCCCCTGCAAGGAATCCACTATATGTCTAGTTCTGGCGGATGTTCTTGCTGGTATTGACCAATCTCCTTACTCAGCTATGTGATTCCCTCTACCTTCTTTCCCTGTTGAACCCACAGTCACGGCTGTATTTGTTGCACTACCGCACCCCGTATCATTATCTTACCTGGCTCTGCCTTTCAGCTGTTTTACCTCTCATTGTAATTATACACTTGTACCCTGTACTGTGTTGAACCGTGCTATTATATTGCTTGTTCATATTATCTCACCTTGTTCTAATGTATGCCTCTTGTTGTTATATTGCATTGTCCCCAGGATGCATTTGGAATCGGGCGGTACTCCGTTCAGTAAGCCTTCCTGGTAAAACTCTTATAAATGTTGAAGTCTCCCATTATCAGAACCTCCCCTTCAGCTATCATGTTTTGTGTATCTTCCAACAGTAACGTGTCTTAAGTCCTCCCCCTGGTCTGGAGGCCTGTAGACAACCCCAGTTTGTATGGCTGTCCCATTTCCTGTTTCCAGGGTGACCCACAGTTCTTCTGGCTCCTTGTGTGCATTCTGAATTTCTGTAGTTTTGATATTTTCATTGACGTACAGGGCCCCCCCTTTTTTTTTACCTTGGTCTCTTCTGAACAGTACATGGCTGGGTACTGAAGTCTCCCAAGTGTGGTTACTGGTGAACCATGTCTCGCTAATGGCTACTATGTCCAGTTTAGCCTCTTGTCGCTGTTGCCTTCAGGTCTAGGATCTTGTTTCCCAGACTGCAAGCATTTGTGTACATGATTTTCCATTGGCCAGATTTTTGTCTTAGTTGTGGGGTGAGGTCCGACTTTTCCCCTGCATGTCGTATGGGGAGCCGGACCCTTTTCCATACCTGGTAATGCAAATGAACTACAAACATGCTGAACTCCTGTTTGATTACTAGCTGAGGGGGGAGGGGTGTTCTTCCCATTCGATGTATCAGGTGCTGCACCCCCTTCCCATTTGCTAGTTTAAATATTCTGCAAAGACAAACTTCTGCCCCAATGTACAGACTCCCTCCTTAGTCAGATGCAGTCCATTAAATTTAAAGAACTTTCACTCCTAAAACTGTTGCCAGTTACCTACAAATTTGTGTCCGTTTTCCTGGCACCAGCCCTTGATCCACATGTTTAGCTCCCCTATCCTCCTTTTCTGACCTTCTGTCCGTCTGCCCCTCCCAGATCGGCAGGATCCAGAGAAGAGATGCGGACAAAATGGATGACAGGTGTCTCACCCTCTTCCACCATGTACAGCCCTCACCCTTGTTCGGCCTCCCCGTTGGCATATCAGTCCCTGTCTCCTCCTCCACCCTCCCTGCCCCCAACAGCTCTCTGGCTCTCCTCCTCCCAGTCCCCCACCCTCTCTGCCTCCTCCACCTCCTGGCCTCAGCCCAGGCCCCACCCCAGGCTCCCTAAGGCCTGCTGCCTAAGTTAGACCATATCAAGGCCTGGGTAACACAATGCTCTCCCGATATCCTCTGCATCACTGAGACATGGCTATCTGCCAAAGTCCCTGACTCCCTAGTTGCCATTCCAGGTTATTCCATTTTCCACCAGGACATTAGCAAATGCGGAAGTGGTGTTGCCACATATGTCCATGAGTTCCTTCAGGCCTCCATGATCCTCCAGGAAGCCATCCCAAAATCGCACAAACTGCTCCTCCAGTGCTTACATTCCCTTCTTCCTCACCTCTCTTTGTTGTCTTTGTTGCAACCTGCTATTTGTCCCCCAATCCATCCCCTGCTTCCTTGGTCTCCAAACTTGCTTCCCTCATTTTTCTCTCTACTTCCAGTGAGCTCCTCTTACTGGGCGATTTTCATCCTGAACTGGGCTTCCTCACAAGCCCAGCCAACCACCCAGGAGATGGAAGCTCTCAACCTAACACAACTCGTATCCAACCCCACCAGGCTCAACCCCCGCACCAGCAGCCATTCACTAGTTGACTGGCTTCTTATAACTCACCCTCACAAATATTCCCCAGCTGACACCCTCCCCGATCCCTTCAGTGACCACTGTGTCACCCATTTATCCCGCTGATTAGTCTGGAGTCTTCACCGCATCAGCCATAGACTCTGCTCTGGCTGCCTTCAGTTCTACTTTCCTGAATATTTGGAATTCCCATGCCCCCCTCAAGAGGCTAAGGCACAGGCACCTTCTCTGGATCTCTTCCCCACCTGATGAAACAATTCAAGGAAAGAGATCGAGCTTGGAAAATCTGCAAGGCCTCCTCTGATGCCTCAGACCTCCAGAAATATAGAACTCTAAGAAACGCCTGCACTAAAGCAGTCTGTTCAGCCAAAACAAACTTCTTCAAAGCCCAGCTTGATGACTCTTGTCCTACCCGCCACCTTCTGAAGTCTCTCCTCTCCCTGTTAGGTCCTCCTCCCAAACCCCTGCTTCACAGCCCCTGACTATGCCGGTAATGCCACCTCCAGCACTAATCGCTACTTCACCACTTGTTCCTCACCCTAGGGAATCCTCAGACTCCCCGATCTGTACCCCCATGCACCTTACCACTTGCCCTCCTCCTCCACCCCATCCGTCCATACATCCCCCAAATTACCCCACTAGAGATGCTCTGCTCACTTAAATCACTAAACTCCTCCAGACAGAGCCCAGATGGAATTAATCCTGTTCTCCTCAAAAATCACAACCCTAGCCATTGTCCACCCGCTCACCCATCTGTTCTGTCTCTCCCTTTCATCTGGTTCCTTATCTAAAGCCTAGAAGTTGGCTAAGGTCATTCCCCTGCATAAAGGGGGAGACCCCTCGTTCCCTGTAAACTATGGGCCATCTCCCTCCTCCCTTCCCTCTCTAAGTTTCTAGAGGCCCTCGTCTCTAAAAGACTAAACTCCTTCCTGGCCTCTAACGACATTCTTACCCATATCATTCTGGCTTTCAGCCTTTCCCTCCATTTCTTCTTCCTTCTCCATCTCACTAACCACATTCACTCTGCTATGGACAAAGGTCACCTGACATTTGCCATCTTCATAGATTTAGCCAAAGTGTTTGACTCTGTAGCACACAAAATTCTAATAGGTGATCTAGTATCCATAGGCCTCTCTTCCCCACTATGAATTGCTGCATTGGCTTGATGCTAAATCTCTTAAATGTAACACCAAAAAAACTGTTGCCATGGCATTTGGCACTGCCCAGAAGCTGGCCAAGCTATCCTTCTCTCCCTCCTTCTTTGCCCTAGATGGGTCCAAAATCTCAGCAGTTGACTCCTACAAATATCTGGGAGTATGGCTTGACCCCAGGCTGGATTTCTGCCTTCACCTTGACTCCGTTCACAACAAGCTCCGACCTAAACTCTGCATGCTGTATAGGCACAGGACCAGTCTCTCCTTACCCATCAGGAACAAAACTATTACAAAACTCATCCTTCCCTCCTTTGACTACGCTGATATGGTCTACAATTCAGCACCGCAATCCTCCCTAGCTAAGCTTGATCCACTGTTCCATGCATTCTGCCGCTTCGCCACAAACCTACTGCACCATACGCATCACTGCCTCCTATACCAACTATCTCACTCCTCTCCCTAGCAAATCGTCGGCTGGCACGTTGAGCAACATTCATCTCCAGGTCGTGGTTCAACACTCTCCCCTCCTATCTCTTCTCCCTCTTAGTCCCCACCCCTTGGTCTGGCTATGCTCTGCGCTCCTGCGACCCATGTTCCTTCTCCTTAGCAACTCCTCACTCCTTGGCTGGGAGGCACCAGCTCCCCTTCCTGTGGCACTCACTACCCCTCGCTGTTCGCAGCTTGCCAGTAGCTGTGTCAGTCCAAAACTTCTTCAGTGCCTCCCCGTCTGTCATCCCCCAATCACAAGTCCCTCAGCTTCCCCTGCCCTCGCACCCACCCTCACCCATCGTTGACCTCTCACCAAATTAGCACCTACCTCACGCCCACAAATTTTAACGTGTGCTAACCCCAAATCTCAATTGTACTACCTGCACTGCTCACACTTTCTAGCCTCCATGCCTATTTTTACCCATGCTGCATTGTCACAGTACTGTCATTCCCTAAGACCTGTACCCTTACCAGTGTTTTTCCGTTGTCAGATTTCCCGCAGTTCTACTGCCAATCTAGTGTAAACTCCAGTGTATAATTTGTAACTGCTCAAACTGGTAACTGTTGCGAACCATACTGTATACTTGTTATTCTGTTATCTGTATATTGTAGAGATCTATACTGTACTTGTGTTAATGTATTTATTTGTATATTATACCTTTACCCTTGCCCTGGGTCACTCTTGGAATCGAGCATTGGCTCAGTGTTCCTTTCCCAGTTTATTAACTTTAAAATAAATATATTTTTAACTAGTGTGATATAAACTGAGTTTGTTAGTGCTCAGACCTGAAAAATACACAGCACAGCAATCCTGCTATATAAAAAATATACATAAACATTAATCTCTTATATCATTCATATATGTGTGTGTGTGTGTGTGTGTGTGTGTGTGTGTGTGTGTGTGTGTATATATATATATATATATATAAATGAGTTATACAAGTTAAAAAAAAAATGGTGATAGTTTCTCTGCATGAATTATATCTGATGCAGAAATATTTTATCTTAATTTGAATCTGAAGTTATACATGGGAAACTATTAAGTTAAAAAATACATTATCTACTCTGTTTTAAGAATGGCACCAGATTAAAACTTTCATTGGAACCCTCACTCGAATTGACTCTTAAAATATATTGCCATTTACTTTTGTTTTGTAAGAGTTTTATTATCCCAGTCACCCCCAACCCTGACCAATAGTAACTTTCTCCAGTCCTTGGAATTTACACATATGTTCCCTCCCTTTCTGCGTAGTGTGCACAGCCAGTGTTTTTGTCATCATTTTTACCTATGCTTCTTAAATGTTCTGCTATTCTGTTCTTGAAACACAGTTTCATCTTTCTGACATTAAACTTTTACACTTCTTTCAATATGCCACATATACCACATTATTAGTAGTACAATTAATTAAAGTCCCAAAGTTCATGTATTTTTCCTGTAATCACATATAAGGTTAAGTTTATACTGTTGGTCCTTGTTTTGTTTAAGCAAGGTCTCTCTTGATATTGCCTCAACCTGATTATGTGCCATTTTCAAACAGTTATCACTATAACCTCTCTTTTTGAAAAGCGCTTTTGTAATCCATTTACTTTTTTCATAGTTCTCACTACTACTACACATATTCGTTTTAACCTCATGAACTGCTCTTTTGGGATACTGTTCATCAGAGATCTTGGATGGCAACTGTCAAATCTGGGGGCGTTTCTATCTATAGCTTTCCTGACTAAATCTGTTTGTTTTCCTGAATTGCCCTTCATGATATACAGATCTAAAAGTTAATCTTCTAAGATCGTGGATATGTTGTTCATCCACACTTATTGGCATGTCCCTTTCCTTTAACTCTTGCGGAAGTCTTCAAGCTGGCTCCTCCCACCCACCGGTGGTGTATACCTCTCCTCGCCCATGATGCCAGATCTTCCTTTCCGCTGGGAGATGCAGGTTGCCTCCCTTGTGCTCACGCATTTCGTTGGCCCTGGCTTTCAAAACTTAGGTTTTACCGAAATTAAAAATTGTTCGAGTTAGCGATCGCATTTTCCCGTCCTTGGTCATGGAAGGGAAATCTTCCCCTGGATTTCGCCGGTGTCCTTGCGGCCAAAAAATGTTTCACACCGATCCCCACCTCACGTGCATCTACTGGCTCGGTGTCGGCGAAGACACCTCGTCCTGCAGCTTCTGTTTGGCCTTCCATCCCAACATCCTGGATGACCGCCTTGCACGTCTCAAACTGGGGAGACCGGAGAAAAGGAACCCTCTGAAGTCCAAGGAGGCTAGGTGGCGGTTTCTCGCGGCTCGCGGGTTCCGCCGAGCAGCTGGAACGCATGCAGGCGTTTGAGGAAGAAGCCGCTCACGCTCCGGACACTCAAAGCTTCTTTGTTTCGCTCCACCTGGGCTCCACATTCTTGGGCTCCTTCAGGGATTTGTGCCAGTCTCTCCCTACCTGGAGAGAGGCGCCCACGGGCTCGCACTCCTCCCGATCCCACAAGCGGGAGAAGGAACCGAGCAAGCCTTCATCTTGGCGAAGGCGCTCTTGGGACCGAGAGAGGTATCAGTCCCAGGAGCATACGGTCTTGATCTCGGTCGAGATCGCTTCCTCGGCCACAGGCGTCACGCATCTTCCGTTGGGCCAGCCGACTGAGGATATGGCCAGTGAGGTTGAGATTGTTCTCCATCCAGTCGACCTGCCGTCACCGGCCCTGCTTGACTCCTTGGAAAGGACTCCGGTCCTTGTCTTCCCCGATGAGGAGACCCAGCCCACTGGTGTCCCCGTCGAGGAACTGGTACTGGACGCCTCTCCCCCTCGAGTATCACTGGTCCCGCTGGTGTCTCCCAAGCGACCAAGTCGGCCTGCCCGATCTCGGTCGAGGTCTAGAACCTCCTCGTCAGGATGGCCAAGGAAGAGCCATAAGCCCTCCAAAAAGAGGCAACGTCATTGGTCGTTCTTGTTCTCCTCTGATGAGGAGAGGCTTCGACAGAAACTCCGGCGCTATGACGACCTCATTTGACAACAGCTGATATTTTCCGGGCACAAGCCGACTCCGACTCTTACCCCGGCCATTACTTGGCTTATGCCTCCTAGGCTGAAGCCGACCCCCTCAGAACCGAAACCTTCAGTTCCCCCACCCGCGGGGCTGGCGCCACTGCCGGTTAGGCCTAAGCCGGTCTCCCCACCAGTAGTGGAGGAACCGCCGCCTAAGCAGCCTGTGGAGGGGCTCCTTCAAAAGGACTGACCAGACACTGGGTTCCTCTGACATCTGTCGGTCATGGTCACCCGGACCACCCTCGGTGGGTCGAGGTGATTAAGTGACAGACTGCTACCCGACTCTCCGGACTCTGTCACGGGCTTCACTCTCATCCTGGGGATGATGGTGAGTCCATTGCCTAGGGATGGAGGAAGGTCCTTCCTCCTTCCAAGGGATTCTTCACCTCATCTCTTGAGTCCACTGGGATGCCCTGGAACCCATCCAGAAAAAGGCGGCTTACCCTCTCACGGACATCCTCAAGGAGGGATACCCCAACTGAGCCTTTCCTGTGGCCGAGGCCATTGTTCAGTCCGGCACTCAAACTGTGGCTGTGTCTGCCTCATGTCCAGCACCGTCTGCCCATATGACCCACAAGTGTCGCGGTTCCCTATGGGTCCCTTGCAGGGTTCACAGGCACCCTTCGGCCGAGCCTGGTGACCCGCCTCTGTGTTCCAGGCGTACTGGCAGTGATGCCGACCTGGTGACCTCCCGATAGAGTCAAGCGTTTGGACCACTCTTCGCGGAAGGTCCGTGCGGCTTCCTCCTTGGGCCTTTGTCAAGCAACTCCGGCCATCATTATGGCACACTTCTCTCATGCCCTTCTCAGGTCATTAGACGAAGTCTTCCCACATCTCCTCATGGACATGAAGACCACGGTTAAGCAGGTCCGAGACCAGGGCCGTGCTGTTGCCAAACAGCAGCTCCAGGCAGCCCTGGACTTTGGGGACTCTTGTGGCCGCTCGATGGCCGCCGCAGTTGCCTCTCGCCACAGGGCTTGACTGAGGCTCTCCTCCTTTCCGGCGGATACTCAGCACAAGTTAGCTGATGTGGCCTTCCTTGGGACCGACTTGTTCAGCCCAGGAGTGGCCGGTCACCTCAGCGAATAGAGCAGTCCAGTGCCACCTTGGACACCACTTCTGCTAAGAGTTCTTCGGGCAAGAACCAGCAGAAGCTTAAGAAGAAGCCTTTTCGGCACTCTTCTCCTGCGGTTAGACAGCCCTCCTTCCAGGGAGGTCAGCAGCAACAGCAGGCTCAAGCTTGGCGCCCTAGGCCCAAGCAAGTTCCCCAACAGCCCCGCAAAGGAGGTAGAGGTGCCGGTCCAGGAGCCGCCTCCTCCAAGCCTGCTCAGTGACGGGTCTGGGTGGCCACCCCTACACCCGTCACGCCAGTTCTGGGTCCTCCTGTGGGGGGCCGGCTCCACCACTTTCTTTCCGCCTGGTCCGGTATCACTTCGGGCAGGTGGGTCCTGGAAGTGGTCGGTCTGGGACTGCCTCTAGAATTCGAGCAGCACCCTCCCTGCCGAGCCCGTGCCCCTCGGGAGGAAAGGATCTCAGTTTGCACTCAGTCGGCCCTTTGGGACGACATTGCTCAGCTCCTCTGCAAGGAGGCAGTAGCTCCAGTGCTGGATCCTCCTACAGATCCAGGCTTCGTGTCCAGGTACTTCCTGGTGCCCAAGCGGATGGGGGGTTGGCGTCCCATCCTAGATCTCCATGACCTGAATCAATATCTCAGGTCTTGCACCTTCGGATGGTAACTCTGAATCAGATCATACCATCTCTGGGCGCGAAACATGTGGTTCTGTTCACTGAGATCACAGGGACAGCGTTTTCCACGTCCCAATCTGTCCGTCCCACCAGCGGTTTCCCTTCAGGGTGGAAGGGACCCTGTCTGAAGTTCAAGCCAGTACGTTCGGCCTGTCATAGGCCCCTTGGGTCTTTACCAAGTGCAAAGCAGTGGTGGTGGCCCATCTACGGCGTCAAGGGGTTCGGATATGCCCCTGCCTCGACTATTGGCTCCTGGCAGGATCCTCCCTGCTGGAGGTGGAGAGGTCCAGGGCCCTGTTCCCAATTAGGCCTCCTGATCAATGAGGCCAAGTCTGAACTCGTGCCCTCTCAGGTGATGGGCTTTATCGGGGCAGAGCGTGACTCTCATCAAGCCAGAGCTCTGCTCCTGGTGGACAGGGCGGAGGTTCTTTCCTCCTTTGCCCAATCATTTCTGGTTGGGCACTTGCGCCCTGCCCGGGACTTCCTGCACCTTCTGGGTTACACGGCGGTGTGCACCTCAGTGGTCCGTTGGGCCAGATTGCACATGTGCCCCCTCCAGTGGGAGCTGGCCGCTCAGTGGACTCAGCATCAGTGTCATTTCAACCAGCTGGTCACTGTCACCCAGAAGCTGTGGGATGCTCTCCAGTGGTGGACTGTCCCAGGTCGTGTGCAGGAAGGGATCCCGTTTGTCTGCCCTGAGCCGACTGTCGTTCTCACGACCGATGCCTCTCTCGTGGGCTGGGGAGCCCACATGGGGGACAATAGAGCCCACAGGTTCTGGCCCCCGAGTCACGATGCCACATCAACCTGTTGGAGCTCAGAGTAGTCAAATTGGCAATGTTAGCTTTCGCTCCTCAGCTCCGGGTCAAGTGGTTTAAGTCCAGGCGGACAGTACCAAGACCATATACTCCCTGTCTGCTGTGCAGGAGGCACTCCACATCTGGACCCTTGTGAGGCGGTTGGAGGCAGATCTCCTAGCCATCCATGTGACAGGAGCCTCGAACCAGCTGGTGGATGCTCTTAGCGCATAGGTCAGACATCCCAAAGTGTCTCTCTGTCCAGAGGTAGCTTACAGCCTGTTCTCCCGTTGGGGCAAACCCGATGGTGGACCTGTTTGCCTCCAGGGAAAACACCAAGCTGAGGCTGTTTCATGCCCGCCCTCCTCAGCGGGGCTCGCTGCAGAGGAATACCTTCTCGGTCGTGGACCCCAGGCCTCCTCGCCTTCCTCCATTTCCCTTGATCCTCAAGGTGAAGAGGACAAGGCAGAAGGTGATCCTAGTAGCCCCAGACTGGCAGCCAGTTCTAGTATCAGATCTCCTAGCCTCAGCTGCAGGCCCCAGGCGTTGTACACCCCCGGACCTGATATCTCTAAATCAGGGGAAGGTATTCCATCCGGACCTTCAATCCCTGCACCTCACATCCTGGTACCTGAGCGGCTAGAGTTCCAGGCTTTGGGTCTTTCCGAAGATGTCTACACCGTGGTGGAGGCATTTAGAAAGGAATCGACCAGGAATTGTTATGCCTTCAAATGGAAAAGGTTTTCCATTTGGTGTCAGAGTCTGGACCCTTTATCCTGTTCTTTGGCTGACATTCTAGACTACCTCTGGTCTCTCTCCAAAGGGGGTCTGCGGTCATCGTCCCTTAGGGTACACCTGGAAGCCATTTCTGCTTACCAGGCGCTGGCCAGTCAGCCGACACTGGCGCAGGAGACAGTGGTCAGGTGCTTTTTCAAAGGCCTGGACCACATATCCCTTGATTGCATGAACCTCCACCTCCGTGGGATCTACTGCTGGTGACCATAAGCTCATGGACAAGCCATTCGAACCAGTGCACAAGTGTGACCTGTCACACTTGTGGAAGACTGCCTTCCTGGTGGCTGTCACATCTGCCAGAAGGACAGGAGAGCTCCAGGCACTCTCGGTGGACTCCCCTTATCTGGCCTTCCACAGGGACAAAGTTGTCCTGTGCCCTCACCCGAAATTCCTTCCGAAGGTGGTGTCAGAGTTTCACCTTAACCAGGTGTTGACTGTACCAGTATACTACCCTAATTACACCTCGGAGGCTGAGTACAGGCTCCATACTTTGGACCTGAGACGTGCTTTCTCCTATTATAAGGAGAGGATGGCAGAAATTCGTGTAGAGGTTCGCCAGCTGTTTGTCACCTACCCTGAAGCCGCTTCTGGCAGACCTGCAGCCAAATGGACCATTGCAAGATTGATTACATCATGCATAGGTCTGTGCTATGAGTTGGCGGGCAAAGAAACTCCCAGAGGGATAAGAGCTCATTCTACCCGCCATACTGCTGCATCGTTGGCCGCTTCCAGGGGCATCCCTATCCAGGAAATCTGCCAGGCTGCTACCTGGAAGTCAGCAAACACCTTCATCACCCACTACCGCATTGACCTTAAGTCACGCCGGGATGCTGGTTTTGGGACCTCAGTTCTCCAATCTCTGTTCCCTAAATAGGGGGTGAGCGCCTTGCCTCTCTCCTCCCGGAGAACTGCTAGGGGTCTGCCAATAAGTGTGGATAAACAACATATCCACAATCAGTAGTTCTAGGAGTGGTATATGTTGTTCATCCACACGGACCCACCCGACCTCCCCGGCTGCAGATGCACACAACCTGGCTTCCAGCGGGCTAAGATCTGGCGTCATGGGGTGGAGCCGAGGTATATACCACCCGAGTGGGTGGGAGGAACCAGCTTGAAGTCTTCCGGCAAAATTTAAAGGGGAAAGGGACATGCCAATAAGTGTGGATTAACATATACCACTCCTAGAACTACTGTTACAGGTGAGTAACCTGTTCTTATGCGCCATAGTGAACTTGAAATTGGCATTTGTTGATTTCCAGATATGTTACAAAACAAAGATGTTTTCCCTCCCCAAAATCATCAGATGGTCTGTGTGTACCGTTTATATAAGTCTTTTTAAAAGCATTCTTTTCACAGGTAGCATGTCACAACAGTGAGTAAATATTGTGGATTCCAAAGCGTCGAGGTAAAGCGGCAACAGTGATAGCGGCAACCCTGTATGAACAGCGATGGGGATTACATTGGCAACCCCAGGGTGCTAACCTGCCCCTGTGTCCAGGTGCACCTCGGTGTAATAATCCTAGAGTTTGGGGGCAGAAACCCCACTAGCATAAAAGCCACCAGGTTTATTGTACACTTTATTGCATTTCACCAAAATCCATGTCGCTGAAATTTCAGTGCGCTGTTAATGTATGCGCTGTTTGGAATTCACGGTTTAGAATTTTGACTATATTTAATCACCGTTCTGACATGGAGCCCTTTTCACACAGTACATTCGCTGTCTCCCATTTTGCCAAGTAGATGTTCATGTAGTTGGGGGCAAATGCTGCCTCCATTACCATCCCCATTACCTGTAAATAATATTGCTCATCAAACATAAACATGTTAGATTTTAATACCTTCTCTATTATTGCAAGTAAAAATTCAATGAGGCTGTTGGAATACTTTGATTTTTGATACAGGGTCTCCCCCAGTGCTGCAACTCCACCCTTGTTCAGGATATTAGTATAGACGGATGTTATGTCAGGCGTTACCCAGACATCATTTGGCTCTGTTTATCCCATTCAAAATGTCCGAGATGTGTGGTGTCCTTAATGGGCCCATCACTACAGATTCCTTCTATATGTTGATCTGTAAACTGTGCCACCGGTTCCGAATCAACAAATGTTAATTTGAAGTTCACTGTGGTGCATGACATGTTTAAGATTAACTTTTAGATTTATGTATCATGAAAGGCAATTTAGGGAAAATTGAAGCAGATTTAATCAAGAAAGCTACAGATGGCTCGGAGGCAGTATAGCGCAGTGGTCTAAGGCTCTGAGCTGCAAATTTAGTGACATCCAGCAGACCAGACCTGGGTTTGAATCCCACAACTTCCACTTGCATACTGTGTGACCCTGAGCAAGTCACTTAACTCCTTGGCCTTTAGGTCGCTCCTGTAAAAAGCTTTCAGCATTGTGTGCTATACCTGGTTAAACAACTAAAAATAAATAAATAAAGATGGAAGTGCTCTCCTCAGATTTGACAGTTGCCATCCGAGACCTCTGATGAACAGTATCCCAAAGGGCAGTTCATGAGGTTAAAGCGAAATATGAGTAGTAGACAGAACTATGAAAAAATGTAAATGAGTTACAAAAGTGTTTCAGGAGAGATGTTATAGTAATAATTGTTTGAGAACAGCACATAATCATGTTGAGGCAATATCGGAGACCTTGTTTAAACAAAAGAACAAGGACCAACAGTACACATTAACTTTGTATGTGATTTTCCTCCACAAAGCAATAAACTAAAGGCTATTCTGTATAAAATTGGCACATTCTAAAGATGGAACCGAGTTGGCGGAAATCACCAGTACACCCCTAAGATTGTGCACAGATGAGAGAAGAACATCAGAAATTTGCTAACACAGATTTGTTTACAGACAAAGCAAAGGTCTCAAGAATCCCTTTCCAGTGGGACTTTTGCTGTGGAAACTGTTCCTTCCGTTCAAAAATTGTCTGGTAATAATTTTAAACATCTGATTACTGGAAAATATATGAACTATGGGACTTCATTAATTGTAATACCACTCACGTGGTGTATGTGTATAGTTGAGAAATGCAAAAGTTTTATGTTGGGAAGACAAATTGTGTTTCAAGAACAGAACAGCAGAACATTTAAGAAGCATAGGTAAAGATAACAAAAACACACTGGCTGTCACACTATGCAAAAGGACCGGACCATATGTTTTAAATTCCAAGGATTGGAGAAAGTTACTATAGGTCCAGCGGGGTGGGGTGGGAGATCAACTCTTACAAAGCAAAGTAAATGGCAATATATTTTAAGAGGTAATCTGAGTGAGGGTTTGAATGAAGGTTTTAGTCTGGTGCCATTCTTAAAACAGAGGAGATAATATTTATATTTTGACTTTACATAGTTTGCCTTATTTAAATTCAGATTGAAATTGATATTTCTGCATCAGATAGTTTCTCTGCATGAATTATATCAACATTTTTTAACTTATATAACTCGTATGTATTTTTATATGATGATATTCTAAGATAGTTTAATATTATGTATAATTATATAGAAGGATTGGCTGTGCTGTGTATTTTGAGGTCTGAGCACTAACAAACTAATTTTATATCACACTGGTTAAAAAGAGATATGATTGGTGGATTTGAAACATCATGTGATGGATTTATTACTATAAATGAAGTGAGATCGGTACTTAGGCCACACCTTGATAAAGCATCAAGTACGATGTGAAACGGTGGTGTTTGGGAACAACTGCTACTATTTTAAAACTATTTATAATAAATATTTTGAAACGGAACTTAGCAAGAAGTTATTGATGTCCATTTACTGTGATGCTGGACTACTTGCTCTTTTCTTTTAAAACTTTTATGTCTGGGCTCCAGTTTAGTCCTATAGTAGCTGCCTAGTTGGGAGCAATTTACTAAATTATTCAACGGTCAGGGAATATGTCAGGTACATATGTTACGTATGGAACACAGTGATCTTGAGGATATCGCCATCTATCCACACATTTGGAACTGTTGTGTTGTCTGTGTCAGAACCACTCAAACTTTTTGCCAGCTGGGATCACCCATGTTGATGGATGTTGGCGTAGCCTATATGATGTGGAACCCCCTCCTCTCCTCAGTTCTTTCTCTGTCATCTACCTCTGATTTCACAAACCTACACGTTTTCAAACATTATTTGCCTTTTTATTTTATTGTGTCAGGAATTGTTGCATGCTGCGTTTGAGTGTGACGAGAGGTAAGAGTCGCATTTTCGCCTATGTGGCACAGTACAAAGGCTGTGCTCACTCTATATATGTTTGCTTTTGGGCCTTGCACATAACATGAAGCAGTGTCCAATGTGCCAGAGTTTCAGCCTGGCCATGCATAGAGGCACTCCGAAAGTTCTTGAGGCTGTTCTTCAATAGGTGGAGGCTTTTCACGCGTGACATGGCATTTGGTCCAGTTTCGCGTCCTTGTTCTTCACTATCGGCCATATCCCATAGTTTTTCACGCTAACTGGAAATTTCTTCACTGTCCCTCACTATGTCGTTGAACTTAAAAAGAAAAACACCATAATGTGTTGATGTCGGAACAGCATCAAAAAGAGAAGTACTACTTCTACTTCCCGTTCCTGGTGTTTGCGCTGTTTGGATGCTGGAGGTAAGTGGGTGGCCACTTTGGTCCCCCTCACTCCTCCTTGACCATCTTTATGATATCACCGTCAGTCTGTGGCTCACCTGCCAATAATGGTGTGCAGAAAATATTGTCCTGTCACCGCCTTTGCCATCAGTGCCTCTGAGGGGTGCCGTTGACACTCAGGCTATAATGGCTACTGTCACTGACACAGGATGTTGGGAGTGAGGATATAGAGTATCACTTAGTCCTCTTGTATTGAAGACTGTATTCTCTACACGCCTAGGTCTCCTCCAGAGAATGCAGCTTTTCAGTCTTTAGGCAGATGCAGGATGCTTTGGGCTTTGTGGTGGAAGAGGAGGAATCCTGTTCAGTTGGGCATTAAAGATCCCAGGGCACTTCTGGAAAAGAGTGGGAGAATATTCCTATTATCCTGACCAAATTTCTGCATTCACTACACCAACAGCTTAACCTGGTTTAATTTCAGTTGGTTTACATCTGTATTCTCCCTCCCTCTCCCTAGGACAGTGTGGAAAACCAGCAGGATTGTCTAGCCCTCCTTCCCAGTCAACAAAAACTTAATAAATCCTCCAAGAAGGCTCTGAATTTCTAGAGATGCCTTCTAGCCCTTCTCTGGTGGTTCCTCCCATCGGTCCTGCTTTGGAGGATTCCACTGTGGCAGCCTGGTATAGACCTGGAAACTTGCCTGTTGTGTCTTGTAAAGCTGACAAAATGTATACTCCTTCCACCAAGCCATATTATGCTTCACAACCTGAGACTGATTCAGTGATGATGATGATGATGGCTGCCCACGGCCACTTGAAGGCTCCTAGTCACGAGGTCTTTACCACCTGACAAGGAGTCTCAGTGTTTGGAAGTTATGTGCAAGAAGGACATGTCTCTCTCTCTCTCTTTCTTTATATACTGCCAGTTATCCGGTGTACATGATTGAGTACCAAAATATTATGGAAATCCCTCTCTGCTGTGGCTAAGTAGCCAGATTATCCACTGAAGGAGGGTGTTCAGAACTACGCCTGCTGGCCTAGATGCTAGAAAGCGCTTCTCTGCTCAGTTTATGATACCTCCTATGCTTCTGCCTGTGCTGCAGCTTCAGGCATTTCCCTAGAAAATACTCCTGGCTGTACAACAGGACTCGGAAGGTAATAGTGAATGGAACACATTCAAGAAAGGGGATCACTAGTGGAGTACCTCAGGGCTCAGTACTAGGTCCAGTCCTCTTTAACATCTTTATAGGTGACATTGCAGAGGGTCTGGAGGGAAAGGTATGCCTCTTTGCAGATGACACAAAGATCTGTAACAGAGTTGATACGGGGGGGTAGAAAGGATGAGAAGGGACTTGGCAAGGTTGGAGGAATGGTCAGACATATGGCAACTTAGATTCAATGCAAAGAAGTGCAAATAATGCACCTGGAAACAAAACCCAGGAGAAGAGTACACAATAGCAGGGAGGTACTAACAACAACAAAATGGAAAGGGACCTGGGGTAGTCATATCAGATGATCTAAAGGTGGGTAAGCAATGTGAAAAGTCAGTAAGGAGAGCCAGGGGGATACTGGGATGCATAGGAAGGGGCATCACAAGTAGAAAAAGGGAAATGGTTATCCCTCTGTACAGACAGTTGGTGAGACCCTATCTGGAGTACTGTGTGCAGTTTTGGAGACCTCATCTACGCAAGGACATAGACAGGATGGAAGCAGTCCAGAGGAGGGCAACTAAAATGGTACAGGGTCTGCATCAGAAACCATATGAAGAGAGACTGAGAGGGCTTATGTATACCCTTGATGAAAGGAGGGACGGGGGACATGATAGAAGCGTTCAAGTACCTCAAGGAATCAACAAAGTCCAGGAGGGTAGCATCTTTCAGAAAAAGATGTGTAAGAACAAAGGGTCACAATTTAAAGATAGAGGGGAGACGGTTCAGGGGTATTGTGAGGAAATTTTTTTTCACGGAGAGAGTGGTGGACGCATGGAACCGCCTTCCTGGAGAGGCTGTGCTGTCTAAAACAGTGGAGGAATTCAAACATGCATGGGACAGACATAGGGCAATTATAGTGGGGGGTGGCAGGAAGTAGGCTGTTGGTTTACTAAAATCTGCAGCTTATGCAGTAGGTAGGGAAATGAGCAGACTGGGTGGGCCAAGTGGTCCTTATCTGCCGTCAGTCTGTTTCAGGATATCAGCATTTGACCCTGATGTACAGCAGTCTATTCTGAGTTCCTCGTTTAGGGATCAGAAGTTGTTTGGACGTTATTACTCTACATGACCTTCACTCATTCCATATAATTCTTTGCTCTTGGACATCTGTCCTCCTGTGACCCCAGAGAGTCATGGATGTCCTTGCCTTTAGAAGGGTGCACCCCGTGCTTTTGAGGGTCCCTTTAGGGCTGCGGTCTCTGTTCCTCCTTGCTTCTGGCGCTCCAGGTTTCTCATCCTCCAGCCCTAGGAATGTTGGGGCTAAAGGGTCTAGCCCTCTTAAAATGACTACTGTGATGGGCATGGTAAAATGTAATCCTGCTTGACTACACCATGCTTTCATGAAATGTTTCCTGTACCCAGGTTATTAATGACCTTGAATTAAAAAAAAAAAAAAAAAGGGTAGATACACACCAGGTGATATAATAACCCTAGTTTTGGTTTGGTTTTTGAATTTGGGGGAGTTTCTTCCCCTGGCTTTTATGTTGTCTCTTTTAATTTTGGGTTGATCCACCCCTGGATAGTGGGTGTCTGCCCTCCTACCCCCTTAATCAGGTTGTTAGCTGAAGTAGGTTGGCACTTTCTGGCCTGTGTCTTTGGGTTCTACAGCCTGGTTTTGTGTTTCTTTCCCTTTATCACTGGCCACCCGAGATGTGCCATAGTTGCTGTTTATTTTATGTCCTGTCCCACTTATGGATTCTGGGCTTCTGGGTGTCATTTAGCATGCCTGTCACTGATTCAGAATACTGCTTGCTATTAGTTCTGAAGGTGTGGCTCAGTTTAAGGTGATATCCTTTAAGAAGATAGATCAGATACTTAATGTAATAGTTAATTTCCGATGAATTTCCTCCACTTGAGCCACAGTTCACCCTCCTGTCTGTCCTCTCTTGCAGGTATTCCTTCATAAGGCTCAGCTGGAGCTGGCCTGCTTGGCTGTTTGCGTGTGTACGGCACTCCATGTTTCTTATAATTATGTATTTCATCTCTAGTATGCTTGGTTTGTAAACCTGGCTCCTTGGTCTTTACCACCATGCCATATCAGAAGAGATTGTCTCCGTCAGGAAATAACTCAGGAGAGCAGGGGCTGCCCACTTTATATAGGTGGCACCAACATCTGTTGACGTGGGCAGCCCTAGCTGGCGAAAGGTATTGAGCGGTCCTGATGAAGACTGCTTAACAGTTGAAAAGGTGTGGTTAAGTGGAGGAGAGTCTCGAAGATGTACTGGTGGGGTAAGTAAATGATCTTTAGGGGGAAAATACTAATACGATGGCCTCTCTATAGAACCCTAGATTTTAGTATATCTGAACATCTTGGGGAACAGGAAGCAAAACTATATTTCCCATCTTTTTCATCCTTACGTTTTTGGCCTTTCATACTCCGACTTTACATTAAATAAAAACTTCTCTATACAAAAGCAGCAGCACTTTTCACCTGCTGTTGTATGCACCAGATTGAAATAGGGTACATCGGTGCCTGTGGAATATGGTTCTGGTATCTTGACTATCCTGATAAAACTTGCTTCTGTGGTATTGAGCTCCCAGTTCATCAGCATGTTATGTTGTGCGGCCTCCTTCAACAGCCTCTGAAGATTGTGCTCAGTTAAAGCAGCAGTGCTGTGAAAATGGGCTACAATTGGCCCCCACCTTTTTTCTTCCTAATCGATGCCAGATGTCTTCCAATTTATTTTGGTGGTAACATTGTCAGTTTCCGTTATCCATGAACTTTATGAAAGTTTTAAAGTAATTTCTCAAAAAAAAGATGGCCGCCTCATTTTTGCATAGAAATAATATTGACCTGAGGAGGGTAATAATCCAGATGAAAATGCAAATGTACAGTACACAGCATAGGAAGCATCAGAAAACCCAAATCAACAGTTCTGCCAATATTTTCATAACCATAGCAGAAATTTATCTTTTTGAAATAACATTTTCATTGCACTGCTGCTTTAACACACGTTCTATAAGATGCAGTATCCTTTACCATATGGAAGCAAGCCCGATTTTTAGTTTTAATAAGCCCATTTGGGCAAGTAGGCTTTTGATCTTAAGATGCCAGGTAAGAGGTAGAGGGTGAAGTTTATTTTGAAGGTCACATCAGTGCATAAAAAGGAGAAGACGACTTAAAATGAGCCACTAGTGACATGTGGTCAGCTTTAAGGGGAGTGCGAGCAGTAGAAAAAAAGAAAACTGATGTTTCGAGACGAGACTAAGAAAAAAAAAAAATGTTGAGCCTCAGTAGTCTTGAAACTTTTTTTTTCCCCCTCCTTTTTTCTGATGCTTGTAGTCTCCCTACAAATTGATCTTATGTCACCTGTGGGTCCTTTCTATTATCTGGTACTAAAAGGCCTTCCAAGCTTTGTGGATTTTGCAAAGTTTATATAAAAGAGGAAACAAACTGGTGTTTGGGGGAGGGGGGTGGAGAGTGTGAATATGTGTGTGTGTGTGTGTGTGTGTGTGTGTGTGTGTGTGTGTGTGTGTTTAATGTAACAGGAAACAAACGTGTTTATGCAGCACCAGTGGTGATAAATTTTCCCTGATAAATATGGTGCATGCCATGGGCTGCCTCAGAATAAATTGTTTATATTAAAGTTGAGGTCTATAGGTGTGAAACCCAGAAACGAAAGTTTTTTGAGCCGCGCATGGCAGATGTCGCCTGTACATTGACCTTGCCTGGCTAGGATGGTAAGGTGGCTGAAATACTGAAACATGCTGCATAATTCCAGAAGGAGGCTAATACAGCTTGAGCGAAATGATCATTATTGAGTGTGCTGGTTTGAAAATACATTTGTCTCCACACCAGCTTTGAATGCTATAAAAATAAATGATTACACAATGTGTATTGTTACTGTTATTCTATGAATAAAATATATAAAATGGGTTGCAGTGGAATAACATGTTGATATCCATATGAGTGGTAAGACCTTTGTCACTCATAACTCACCAGTGGCGAAGCCATGAGTCCTGCCACTTACTAGTAGAGATAGCTTGTTTTTCTAATTTTATGTCCACACATATGTGTCCGCACATACACCAGTAGTAAATAAAGTGGGTAAATAAATATTTTTTTATCTTCTTAGAATTAATCTTCTCCATAGAATCCCACCCTTTGGTCTGAGTGCCACAGATGCTAGGACCCAGCAGGAACCAATACGTTTGGAGCCAGTGGCATCCATTCCTAGCACCAACGCATGTCATGCACCTGTTGCATATATAGTAGTGCTGGCCCCAACCACCTCATTTCCCTTTTCCTCACCATTGAGTGCAACACTCTTGTTGTCCTCATCAGTGACTAGAACACCAGATCTTATCTGTCAGTCTTCACCATTCATCATCTCTGGGTATGTGGCGGAGGTCATGACCCTGGCCACATACTCACAGGTGACCATTGTGTCATCGGCGTGGAAAGTTGGATGAGCTCTGCCGACTTTGGGGGCAGACTGCGCACTTTCGTCGGGCCAAAGCCACAGACTCTCTGCCTTTCCTCCGGGTTCCCTCCCGGTTCTGTACGGATCGAGGAGGAGGGGGCTTCTGCTCCTAATAGTCTCGCTGTTGCAGAAGCCCTTTCCACAGTGCAGGAGGCCCAGTCCATCACCCCTGGGGGGTGGGCAGGAGGCACTGCTCTAGCAGTCGTCCCTTCTGGGATGAAGGCTCCCCCGTTGTTTTCCTCTGACTGGGAAGCCTGGGTCGGCACCGTCCCCGCACTGTCCGTCGGTGCCATCTTGGGCCTTGACGCCATGCGAGGCTGGGGATGGCACCGTGCCTAGCTCTGGTGCCGCTTGCGGCATCGAGCAAGCTACACAGCGCCCGTGGAGGTGTTTTCCTTAGTGCCGTCGTCATCCCTGACGCTTCAATGTGCCACTCATGGCGCCGTGGGTCGGGGCGGCGCCGTGGCGAGCATTGACTCCCGCCTGCTACCGCTCTCGGTGCCGTCTCTTCAGGCACCGTTCAGCGGTCTGATGGGAGGATTGAGCGCCGGCTCTTGTACAGACATTTGACTGGTACCCCTTCGGTCGGGATGGCAGCGGGTCACGCATAGTCTGGCACCGACTTCAGTCGCTGCCTCCTCGGAGACGGAGTCAGAGTCTGGTTTGGACCAGCTGTCCGACTCTTTGGAGTTGGCAGCCCATGGACACCCTGGTAGTTTCCTCAGCTGACCGGAGCCAACCTCCCTCCGGGGGGGGGGGAGGCGGTTGCCCCCATGTCCAGGGTCAGGGGTGCTGACCAGCAGGCAGTTATGCAGGCCACTATTGCTCTGCAGCCTAGGCTCGGAGGGTTTTCTGCCCCCTAAATTGCGGTACCCCCTCAGGCGGTGTGCCTGGATCGCCCAACTTTATGGCTGATTGCACCCATAAAGGGAGGGGAGGGTGCTACTTGCCTGGGTGGTCCCCCTCAGGGACTGACCAGGGTTGTCGGCTACCTAGGCTGGTGTGTGTGAGGAGGAGGAGGCTATTTCAGACTCCGAGGGTTGAGAGTCAGGGTTCGATGTGGTGACCCTTTCCGGGACCCACCTGGGCTCGGAAAGGAGTCGATACACAGACCTTACTCTCGGTCTCAAGTGGGCCCTGGTCTTTGGAGGTGGGGACCGTCCTTTTGGAGTTCCACAGTCCCGGTCACCTCACGGGGGGAATCTTCAGGGCACAGCCTAGGCAGTTCCAGTATGGTTGATCAGCTATCAGCTGTAGGGTTTTCCGGAGCCTCCTCTTCTCCTCTTGAGGCTCCCTGTGCGCACTCTTTCCCAGACAGAGGATTGTCTCCTTCTGCCACTGACCTTGCCCCCACTCCTCTGTCATTTTCTCCTGCGCTCCCAAGCATTCTTGGTCCTAGTATGGCTGCTCACTTCACTTCATATGTCAGGGCCATAAACAGACAGGTGTTTCACCATCACCCTGAGCAGCCAACCTCTGGATCTCCAAGGTCCTCAGCTTAGTCATCCCCCTCTTCAGGGAGAGAGGAGTCCTCTGTCCACATCTCTCCTGCTGCTGATCTCAGAGTATCAGTATTTCCTCGTAAGGATGATGGAGGACCTGCATGTCACCCCACCCACTCAGCACAATCCAGAGCATTGACGTCGCCTTCCTAGAAGTGATTTCAGTGCAGACACCCTTGTGGTGCCCTCCTGGCCTGCCCTTTCCAGGAAGCATTGTTGCGATTCTGGCAAAGGCCCTTTCCAGAATCCCAGCCCCTAGGGATCTGAGGCGGAGGTATTGTCGCCCCAGTGTCTCCCAGGTTGTTTGCCTCATTCTCAGTCAGGACTGACACAGCTGGACACTCGATGGGCTTCATGCCCTCCACGTGACCAGCCCTGATCAAGATTCCATGGATTTTGACTTCTGGGGAGGAGGACTTTCTACGGCATGGTTGCTTCTTTCAATTTCTGCACATCAGGCCCACTATGCTACCTGTGATAGGTTTCTGTGGTCCAGGCTAGGTCAACTCCTAGCCTCTATGCCTGATCGGAGGTAACCAGACAAGCCATTGCACTCTCTGCCGTTTCCTGGAGCTAACAAGGCACCAAGTAGGGGCATCTTCACGATGCCAGCGAGATAGCTTCCAGGGTCGTAGGGACAGCAATCTGCACTAGGTGGATGGCATGGCTGCGTCTTTCCCGGTTGTCACCTTTGGCCCGGCGTAGGGTGATTTCCTCTGTGTACCGGAGAACCCATCTTTTCTCCCGTAGGGTGAGGCGGCCTCTGTCGGGGCAGCCTCCTACCCCCTCCGGGGATCCCCGTCTCACTCTCCCCACTCTCAGGCCTCGCCAGGCCTGTACAGGTTCTCCCTCTGTGTCTCACCCACTGAGAACTAAGGGACTTTGTCCTTTAGGGTTTAGGGCCCCCTTTGGGGGGGCTCGGTACTCACTCACAGTTGATGAATGGTGAAGATTGACATAGATAAGATATGAAAATTACGTACCTACCGTAATTCCTGATCTTTCTGTGCATCTTCACCATTCATCACAATCCCACCCTCCATCCCCCTGGGGCTTCAGTCTCTGGGTCCCCCTCCCTCTGTGTGCCCCCCCACTTCCTTTCCGCTGGTCAGGATCGGGGTGACCTTGGGCGCACAGAGGGAATTTTACTTCCTGTCAGGAGGGGAGAGGGATCGGGGGAGGGAGCACTTTATCCTCAATGCTTCAGCTCCACCCCTTTGGGGTGGGAGTTGGTGGTTGCCCTCTCTTCTTTCAGTTCCTCCAGCAATGAGGTTATGTCTGACCACCATTCCTTTCTAGGCCAGTGTTCTGGAACTGGGCAATCTTGTGACCAGGAAGGAAAGCGGTCCTCAAAGAACTGAAAAAGAAACAGTCTGTGGCCCTACTCATCATGGGGTTCTGCACTTATATAGGTTTTCAACTGTCAGTTGGTCTGTACCTAACAAATGTCTGGGAAGGCTTACATAGAGTGTGTGAACACACATTACAGTACAGAAACTGGTACAACCAAAGCTTCAGACATTTGTTAGGTACAGACCAATTGAAGATGAATCAGAGGCAGAACAGTCCCTAGAATTTATTTATTTAAATTTTGGTAACTGGGTAGGCCCAATGGAACCTTGTGGTCCGTTCCCTGTACGTGTAACTAAACCTGGGTCGCCCCTGAAAAAGGGACCACAAGGTTCCAGTGGGCCTACCAGTTACCAAAATTTAAATAAATAAATTCTAGGTACTGTTCCCTCTGATTCATCTTCATGTAGGAAATCTAAAGAGAAGTGAAGACATAGGTCTGGGACACATTCTCACCACTCTGCCCGTGGCATTAGTCTCCTGTGAATGTAGAAATTCCAATATCTCTTGTCTCCTTTAGAGCAGTCCGCCCCAGTACTCCCTCCTGCTTTCTGGGGAGCCAGTAGATAAGCAGTTTGGCCGATGGACAGCTCTTATGGAGCAGTAAATATTGTCAGTGCTGGTACCACCTTTGGGACTGGTGTCTGTGCTGAGTTTGGTGTCTGTCACTGCAAAATGCAAATGAGCCCTTTGGGCATATGAGATGATAAGATGCAGTTTACATGCCCATAGTGGGCTCATTTGCATTGGAAGCAGTGACCCAGTTGCGCATTCTGACTTCACCCTGGTGGCTAGCAGTGCCCCACCCTGAAGATCTGTTTGTGTTGTGTGACAATGTTTCCTAGTGTTTAGTGGCACCCCACCCTGATTCCCCCCTTCTGGTTCGTGTCCATGATTCCATGGTGTTTTGTAGCACCCTCCACCCTCAGATTGTCCTGGTGCAGATAATGTCTGCTCTGGTGTCCAGTGGCACCCCTCACCCTCCAGTCACCTGTCCCAGTAGATCTCAAGTATACCCTGGTGTCCAGTGGCTCCCCCACCTTCCAGTCACCCATCCCAGTCGTCTAAGTATTTCCTGGTGGATAGTGGCATCCCCACCTCGCCAGACATCCATACTGTAATTCTGAAGATTTCCTGGTGGCTAACTGAGCCCCCCATTCCACCATCCCATGTAACCTAGACTCCCCTGGCGACCATTGGTACCCTGTTTCCCCCTCCCCAAACTGCCAGTCGCCAAATGGGCCGACAAACATTGGCGGTACAACAGCCCCCTTTACCACTGATGCCAGGGTTGTGCAGTGAGCCCAATATGACGACCTGCAGAACCCTGCCCTCACTTCCTCGGCAGGCCGCCTTATATGTTGACAGTCAGCATGCATATGAGAGGGCTGTGTCTGTCATCATATTAAGCTCACTGCATGGCCCAGCCATCACTGGTGGTGGTTGTGGTGGTGGGGCGGCATGGCGGGGGGGTGGTTGGGGGCCTGAACTGTCAGTGTTTGTTGGTCTGTTTAACGACTGGCAGTTGGGGAGCTGGGGGCTAGCCCTAGATTATGGGCGAGGGGACACTGGACACCAGAGATCTTTGGACTCACCAAGGTGGGTAATTGGCTGGGGAGGGGCCACTAGACACCAAGGAATACTTTAGACATACTGGGATGGATGATTGAAAGGTGGGGGAGCCACTGGATACCAAGGTATACTAGAGAAGTACTGGGATATGTGATCGGAAGGTGAGGAGGGGGGTGTCACTAGACATTAGGGACTATACTGTATTACTGGGAGGGGTGATCGGAGCATGGGGGGGAGGTGCCACTGAACACCAGTGAGCATTCTGCATATCATGGGATGGGCAGCTGCAGTGCAGCCATTCTGCCATCGATGGGATGGGCGGGCTTTGAACCCAGTTAAGACCCGGTTTAGGGAGGCAGTGGATAGTGCCACTTTGGGTGCCATTTACCGCTGATGTAAACGTTTGAAATTGCTGTTGCGCCTGTATGCGGGGGGGGGGGGGGCTCATTTACATGTGCTCAGCATTATGTTAGTGCTCGGGCATTAAAGGGTCTCTGAATATAGATTCCACCCCAAAACTTGGTGCAAAACCCAGTTAGCATGTGCAAATGCCTTTTAGCACCAGTGCTAACATTTCAGTACATGGCCCCATGTGTCGGTGCTGTGCTGACACTGCCATTCCCCAAAAGTTCTGGTTCCTGTGCGATCTTACTGCCTCTGGCAGTAAGACCAAAGAGTGGGACTCTATGGAGAAAATATTCTTTAAGAGCTACCATTACGGTAAGTAATTACCCTTTCTCAAACAGTAGGGATAACATTTATTTCCACTTAGAACATATTTCAACTTTGAATATGTTGGTTTAGCAGCAGTACCTGATGGTGTGAATATTATAGGATAATGCCACACCTTGGGTGCCTTGTAGCTGAAATGTAGCCAGGTGCCTTCAACCATATGTGAAGTGGCATTAGCCAAAATTGTAGCACATATTGTGGGGAGTATTCTTGCTATTATTTAATGAATTACAAGTGGTTAAAAAAAAAAAGTTGGCAGGAACTTCATCCAGTCTGTGGTGTACCACGTCATAGAATGCTCTTTAGTCAGGTTTGAGGAAATCTCTTTACCTGTTTAACAACCCACTTGGAACATGTTACTGCCACTTACAATCTGGGATCAAAACACAGAACTGGTCACATGGTGTTTACAGTTGATAGGCAGTTTTAAAGTAAAGGTAAAACTGTAATCAGAACCTCAAATATAGTGCAGTATACACAAAATAGATAAGGACTTGTAGTGGAATTCCACATTCATCCCTGAAATCCTACATGAGTGGTAAAACCTTCATAACTGACTTGTAGCTTTTCCACTTGTAAGTTAATGCGTCTTACCACTCACTGAGATACTTATTCTACTATAATCCATTGTGTCCCATGCATGCATATCTATTCATCTATATATAATATGTACAACCCGTGTATGTATATATGGGGAATACATAATGAGTTGCAGTGATAACACATTTTTCTCCACTGGTGAGTGATAAGACCCACTACTCACAAGGTAGTTATGAAGGTCTTACCACTCAGCGGAGATAAATGTTATTTTACTGCTAACCATTATGTATTGATATATACTACACCATTTGTTACTGGTGCCCACCTTATTTTAGCTTAAAACTGCCTTCCTGTTGTAAATTCTCTGTCTGGCCCATTGTCCTTTTGTATTTCTGTCTCCATATTCTAAGTGAAAATAATGTTCTAAGTTAAATAAATTGTGTTCTAAGTGAAAATAAATAATTAATGGCTATGATTTTTTTCCATTGGAAACCCGTGGCATAATTTGCCGTTATAAAGGAGCGTTTATAACGGCAAACACGCACCGGGTTTCCCTACCGCTGTACATGTGCCTGGGGCCGCTCTGCCCTTCCTGGTAGTCCGAGACCGTGGCTTACCACCGGAGATCACACAGTAAACGCTGACTGGGCGGTAAGTCCAAAAATAAATACAAGAACTCTGGGCTAAAAGTAGGCTACTGTTTAAGAAAAATGTGTCTTCAGCAGCCGCTTCTGCCCGGAACCCAGTCGGGATTGGGCGCAGCTGCACAGGGATATTTTATTTTATTTAATTGCTCTGGCAAAAAATCATTGCCATCAATTATATAAAATAAAACATGGGGTAGTGTAAACTTCGAGGATTTACACATACCCATGAGGTTAGATGCGGCATAGCCCCTCAGCTTAAGCTCTAAGGGTTTTATGAGCATCTAACCTCGGGTGTGTGTAAACTTGTTACACACACCACCCCATACTCTTATTCTATGTTTAATTCTAAAATAACATGATCTGTTTGCCCAGTTTGTTCACCACTGGTGTGGTGTGTGTGTACTCACATACACAGGCATTTTAGAATCATCAGTGCCCTGGTCCTCTGTTAATACCGATGGTCAGTGTCATGCACTACGTAAACTAGGAGGGGCACTCACTCCTATCCCTATGCAGGGAAGCAATGAGTGTGTTACTGGGCAATATCTAATGACCTTCAGCTGTTGGTCATGTTTCTCCCAGGTGTCCAGAACATTTTGGCAGACAGGCTAAGCAGGTCTCAGTTCCTGGTTAATGAATGGGAACTGCTGACCTCTGTGGTGAACAACCTCGTCGCAAGATGACGTAATCCTGAGTTGACCTTCTGGCATCCCCACACGACAAGTATGGCCACTGTGGCTGAAAAATTGCCTGAGGGCCAGGACAAAATATTGGCTCGGCAAACAATTACTGATGGTGAAGAAGCCGGTAATTGTCTCCTCAGATCAGCCTATGATGTATTAGATGCTGCTGCCGGGTTGCTGCCTCTGGTATTTGCATTAGATGTCACTCCTGGCTTAGAGTGGCTGTTTTTTCCCCTGATGTACAATAATCTGTAATGAATGCTCCTTTCAGGCAAAGCATCTGCTTGGTAGTGACATTAAAAATATTTTGAGGGATCTGTAGAAGTCCAGAATGACTCTCCGATCCCTGCATATGATTAACTGCAAACCCAGAGGAAGGGGTCATTGTTCATTTTGTAGGCCCTGTGCCCATCCTAACTGAGATAACTTCAGAGACCCCTCACTGTGGATCACAGATTCCTTAGCCTTCTACCTCCCAAGCCACAAACTTTCCCCCGGTGCCAGGCTAGATTTACAAAAGGTTAGTCCATTACCGGCACCTTCTGACTCTCCTCCAGCCTCACTGTCTCAAGAGGTTTTGGTGTGAGGCAGCATCTTCCTCTTTCCAGAAAAATAGAGGAAGATCACTACTGATGCTCTAGTTCTGGAGGTGGTTCAGCACAGACATGCCCTATAGCCCCTTACTGTTCCAGTTACTTCTCCATTTCCAAACCAGTACCTTCCGGGACATCTTGCTCTGCTGGAGGAAGTTCAATCCCTCCTCGCAAAAGTGCCTTGTAATTAGTCCCAGCAGTGAAAATAAATCAAGGTTTTTATTCCCGGTACTTTCAGGTTCCAGAGTGCACTGGGGCTTTACAGCCTATACTAGATCTATGTGACCTAGACGTATACGTAGAATACAAGAGGTTTAAAAAGGCATTCCTTACAGTAACTGTTGCCTCTGCTATTAAAAGGGGACTGGATGGTCATACTGAACGTGAAGGATGCTTATACCCTCACGTCAGAATCAGGAAATCTCTCAGAACATATTCGAGATTAAGGCTTCAGGGCTCTCACTACCAATTAAGTTTTTTTGTTCTGTGGCTTATGCTTTGCACGGTATGTATTTACCAAAGTATTTGCAGTGGTAGCAGTGACCCTCTGCAGGGAGGGTGTGTGTCTTCCCTTATATAGACGATTGGCTAGTAAAAGTCCCATCATGGGACGCGATAGTGTACACAATCTTTTGGACCAGGCAACTGTTCGACCAACTGGTCATATTGGTCAGTAGTCCGAAGTCGGTCCTTGCGCTCTGCCAGTGGCTCCAGTACATTGGATCCATTCTAGACATGGCCTTGGTCAGGCATTTCTGCCCTCGGACCATGCCACGGCACTAGTGGCATAAGCACAGCTGGTGACTTCCAACAATTGTGTCAGCCCACTGTCTCTTAAGACTGAATGGTCTGACGGCCACTGCCTTCTTGACAGTTTCGCTGGCCCACCTCCATAAGAAAATACCTTAGTGGTCTCTCAATACACAGTGGGCTCAGCACTTAGACAAGTTGGAGCACCTCATACAGGTTGCTGTCCTCTACATCTTTGTTTATTCTGGTGGCTGGACAGATACAACCTGGAAAAAGGGTCACCATCCCTGTGGCTGTTCCCCCTGTTGATTATGGCCACAGATGCCTTAGGGATGGATAGAGGGCTCATCTGGGCCCCTTAAGGGCCAGTGAGGCCCTCTAGATATGGTGATTCACAACACCAATCTGGAAAAGGGCTGTTGTATGTGGCTTACAGGCCTTTGCCGCCCTCCTTCTAGGGAATCGGCTGATGATTGGCACAGACAGTATGTTAGTGATGTACTACATCATTTGACAAAGAGTGCATTCATATGCTCTCTGCAGAGAAGCAATGAGTTTGGCACTGGGTGGTGGAATAAGACCCATTTCTCAATGGTTCTCCCCAAGACCATGAACACACTTATTTGGACTGATTCATAGATGGCCTAGTTGAAAAATGGGTCAGTCTGGGCATAGACCCGTTTGTGTCTCCATACAGTGCAAACTGCTGCCTTTCTGCTCGCTCACTTTAGGGCCTGGAGTTTTGGAAAGAGATCTTCAGGATATCTTCGTCATCGGGTCACGTATGGAACTTGGCCATCCGGCATCAGGATCCCACAGAAGCTTTTTCCTGCAGCAGTCTACTAAGGGCCATCTGCTGGCGTTGGGCTCCAATGTTGCACACTTTATATTTGGCGGGCAATCGCCTCCTTCCTCAGTTCTTCCCCATTGACCATTCACGCACAGACTCCACCGGTTTACCTGGCTGCCTGACCGCCACTTCTACGCATTCCTTTTTTCTTTACTTAACTTTGAATCACTTTAGTTTAAGTGATTCCTTTGTTCTTTGTATGTCTGAACTACTCCTTCATCGGCTCTCTTCTGTCACTGTTGCTGTGAAAGATTTTCTCCAACAACAAGCCGCGAACTCTGTGTCTGCTGTCTTGGGCCTAGCAACAGTGTCCTTGCCTGAGTCCTGCCAAGTTCAGCCTAGAACCTGGTGCAGGCGCAAGAAAAGCCCTGCAGAAGTTCCTCATGGAGCAGCAGAGAGCAGGGGTCGCTCTGAGCACCCCCGGCCAGTCGCCACGCCGTTTTGGGCTCAGGCCAACAAGGCCTGGGACAAATTCTCCCCTGCTAGCAATCCCAGCCTCGCTTGATTCTTCTTTATCTCCTGGGATCGCCCCTTTGACTGCTCCGGCATTGGCGTCTCGCCTCTTGCAGGCCTCTGCTCCTGCCAGACCCCCCACAGTGGATTCATCTCCCAGTCATCATAGGGCTGTGAAACAGCCATTGGCCTCTGGGCTGTCAGCCCCTGCCATGCCATCGAGACCTCTTGAGCCTCTAGGTCCACCAGCACTGGGCTCCAGCTGCTATCCTGCTGTTAGCGGTTCGTTGCTTGAACCCGACTCTGGCGCCTCCTCAGTTGATGCCCGTGTCAGCGACCATTCCTATTCCTACCATCGACCTTAATTCCATTCTTACCTCTTACCACGTCTCTCATTTCAGCAGCTAGTTCCCATAGCGGGCGGTCATGCCTGTGCTGGAGACGGGTGCTTTCATGTCGACGCCAATTTGACCCGCGTGCCCTGTACCCCCCAGAGACCCGTTAGTACTATGTTTGTCAGTTCCTGCTTCAGAGAAGACTAGCGTCGAAGAGGAATACCATCCTGATTTCATCCTCCCTGAGGAAGAGAATTGGGGGGAAGATGTTAATGTGGAATCCTCAGACAGGTCCACTGTCTCCTCCAGGAGTGAGGAGTCTGTCAAGCACACTGTCAGACCCCCCACCCCCACCGGAGGACCTTTCCTTTACAACATTGTGAAGCAGCTCTCCTTCACCATGGGATTCCACACTGAGGGGGAGGATGAGACTAGGAGGAATCTGGTGGATTTCCTGGAGATCCCGGAGTCCCCACCCACCCAAGGTTATTTTTTCCCTACTGCCATCCCTGAATGATGCTGCCACAGCGGCCTGGCGCAGGCCCAGCATGGTACCAGCCATGCCCACAAAGGCCGACAAGCTCTGTCAGGCACCTCGGGTTGCCCTTCTGTGCAGCCCAGCCTGAAACCAACTCTGGTTATCAAGGCCACTCGTGATGACAGAACCAAGGCCTCTAAGCACCTTAGTTCTCTGCCTCCTGACCTTGAGTCTTAAGAGATTGGACCTCTGGGGCAAGAGGACTCTTGCCTCTGCCACCCTCGGCCTTTGGATTGTCAATTATTTGGCCCATCTTAAGTACCAGAATATCCTAAGGTGGAAGGGCAAGCCGGCTGTACAGGCTCTCCCTGAAGGTTCCCAGAAACAGGAGCTTCTTAAAGGTGCTTCAGGCCACGGAAGGTGTCATTAAGCATCTTCTCAGAGCCACCTATGATATGGTTGATACTACAGCCAGGGCTACTGCACCTGGCATTTGCCCCAGAAGGCTCTCTGGCTTTGCAGATGATGTCCAGCAAAAGGTGCTGAATGCTACTTTTGTGGGTCACAGACTTTTTTGACCAGACGTGCAGGATATTATCAATGAACTGCAGGCCTCTGGTAGGGCTGTTTGATCTGTCCACTCCCAGTACCATTCTCGGCCCAGGAGTAGGCAGAGGTCCACCTTTCGTAAGGTCTCTCACAAGTCTGGTCCAGGAGCCAAGCTTCAGGGTAAGCACAGAGCCAGCACCGCTCTGCCTGCCGCCTCTTCCAACTCTGGTCTCTCTGTCAAGCAATCCAGAGGAGGAGGTGCGGCTTCAGCCACAGGTTCAGCCTCCGCCTGACTCCTTGATAGACCTCCTTCTCCTTTCCAAAGCCAGGAGGTGGTGGTCGAAGTTCGGTTCTCTCTCCATCTGTCCCAATGGAGAACCATCACAACAGATGCTTGGATCATGCAGATAATCCAACAGGGCCATGTTCTAGAGCAGCTTCCAGATGTTCCCTCTGTCCCCATGTTTTACGCTCCAGATCACGCAGAGGTACTTAGGGAAGTGGTCCTCACCTTGCTGCACAAACAGGCCATAGAACCAGTGTCCAGGCAGCAGAGGAACGGGATTCTACTCTAGGTTCTTTCTGGTTCCCAAAAGAATGGAGGACTTGAGGCCCATTCAAGACCTCAAGGAGCTGAACCTTTTTATCCAGTACAAAAAATTCTGGATTGTCACTTTGTACGGCCTTCTTCCTCTGCTCAAGCAGGCAGCTGGCTGTGTTCCCTTGATGTATAAGATGCCTACCTGCATATCATAGCTCTGCCCCCACAGGCGGTACCTGCAGATCATCTACGGACTGGTCTCTTGCAGTAGTTATTACACTTGGGAGTTCCACCAGGTGGTTCTATCACCGCGGCTGCTTCTTCCAGCAGTCTTCCGCCTACATGGCATCCACTTCCTCAGCCTCGTAGAAGTGTGGGTGGCACCAAGTAGCTTCTGTTAATTTTCCCACCGGCTTCAGCCCGACAGGCAGCTAGCTCAGTCTTCTGTGTTGCAGTCTTCGACGTGAACTTGAACCCACTTTTCCTTACACGTTTCTGGGCCTGTGAAGCACTCACAGCTCCCCCGGCCCTCCTTGTTCTGCAGCGGGCTTGTGAACCACTCACAGCAACCCCGCTGCTGCTTGGCCCAGCTCTCCTGCTGGGTCAGGGCTTTTCTATGGCTGACAAGGCAGCCCTGCGGAGGCAGCTGGGAACCCATGCTAGGGTTCCCCAGCTCAGAACTTCGTTCCCAGCATAAGAGAGAGGACTCTCACTCCCTCCAGCATAGGCCCGTCGGGTGGCTTCTCCTGCTTTTCCAGTCGACGGAGCGTTCCTCGTCGACAGGGCTGTTCTCACCATCAACTGAGCCTGGCGTTGCTTCTTCCTCGTCGACTGGCCATACCCAGTCGATGGAGCACTCTAGGACATGTTTCCCATAAATAGGCATTGTTCCCCCATCAACGGAGCATGTTGATCTCTCTCCTTCATCGGCGGGGCGCTTTCCTGTCAATGGGACAGCTTCCCCATCGACAAAGCTTCTACATTGCATTTCCCATCTCTGGGAGGCTATTCCCCATCGTGGGCACTCCTCATCGTCGAATGTCCCCTTCTGCACTTTCGTCTTTGACTGGATGGGTTCCCTATTGTTGGCAGGGGCTCCGCGCCTGGGGCATCCCCAGTTGGGGTCCTTCTGTGTCCCCATCCTGGCACGGCACACTATTCCTCTGTCGAGGTTTCCCCTCCATCGCCATTCTTGTGCCCCTCTGGTGCCCCATCTTTTGTGCTCTTGGGCGGGGTTCTTGGGTCTTATCCCACGATCCTCGCCCCTCCTCGGGTGCCGTCCCGCAGGGGTCAGGATGCCCCCCCACCAGCTTTCCGGGACTGCAGTCCCCGAGGTGCCTGGCATTGCCCTTGAGGTTCTGCAATGTTTGGGACACAGCCCATCTCAGGACCCACCATTGGGTCCTGTGCTGCAGCATTCCCCCTCTTCCCCGCCTAAGTGGCTTTGCCCAGATCTGGCCATCCTTGCCTGCCCTCCCTTCCCCCATTTCTGAGGAGTCCATATATGGGGATCCGGATGTGGAGGATGCCCTCTGGTGTGGGCTTTCAGATTATGGGAACCGAGTTCCACATTGTCTGTGTCTCTATTCTGGGACTGCCCCGCAGCCTCCACTTCCCTGACCCTTCCTTTGCGGATCTGATGTTGCAGATCCAGGAGTGTTAGCTTCCTCTGCGGTGCAGTATTGTCTTCGGCGGGACATGGCTGCCTACCTCGACTTGCCGTAGAGCCTGTCCTGGGCATCCCTCCCTTGATTTCTGCATACTTTGGAACACCATGTCTACATTTGGCATCACCCTCTTCCACTCACCGCCCCGTGTGAAGCCTGACCCGACCATACAGGGCCCCGTCGGACCATCCCTATTTGTCCGCTGCTCCTGCAGCTGACTCGGGGTCATTACAGCGCTCATGACCAGACCGCTCGGCCCCACCACACCAGTTCCGTGCCGCCAGATAAGGAACCCCAGCCCTTGATTTCCTTGGCAGAGAAGGTTTATCTCTAGTACCTTGTTGCTTTGAATTCTCAACTATATGGGCCACATGGTCCTCTCACTTTCACACTTTGAGCGGTCCACCTGTTCTTCCTCCCAGGGGTCAGACCAGCTGGCACAGCCCTTGTCCACCATTTCTTCTCTGTCCCATCACCTGCTTTGGTGAGACTCAGATGCAGTTAGCGCCTCTGGCCGCCTTTCTGCCACTGAGCGTCACCTTGCGGCATCATGCCTGGCTTCGGGTGTCTGGTTTGGCTCCCAACGTCCAATTGTCTGTTGCTGATACCCCTTTCTGTGGGGGCCAGTTGTTTTGTCCTGGTACCCAGGCCATTCTGGATTCTCTCCAGGCTTCGGGATATACTCTGCAGTCACTCCAGGATCTCTAACGGGCCCCATCCTCCACTTCTGCTGGCAGGACGTCCTGTTCCCTGCCCCCTTCCGGGGGTGCTGTTTAGGACAGTGATAGGGCTTCCAGAAGGGTTGCCCTGTGCCCGTCCCTCGGGGGCAGGCCTGCCACTGCACATTAAACTGCACCTCAGGGCTCCCCCCCACCTCCTCTTGCAGGCCTCTGAGGCGCTCGGGGGTCTATCTGCCCTTTCTTTAGAGGCTTGCTTCCCGATCACAGACGCTTCGCTCCTCCTTGCGGATCATTTGGAACTTCTGTTATCCTCCCTGATGGAGCCCTTCTGTTCCTTGTTGTGGGATTCCTGGTGCGACTTGCTCCAGTACACTCTTCCACCTCCTACGGTACTCACGCTTTATAAGATCTCTGCTTGGACTACTGTACGCCATGGCTTCTCTATCCCTGCTCATCAGGTTGAATCATTGGCATGGCCCATCTCCTTCTCTCCTTTGTGGAGTATTCATTCGTCTCCACCCTGGCTTGTCTGTCCTCCCGGGTGTGTGCGAGATGACCTGACTGTGACTCCACTCGGCCGCGTCCCTTTTCGGGCTCACGTGGCTGTCTCTTGGCTTTTCTCGGCTCCTCCATGGCTTCCGCCTGGATGTTACTGCCACTCCTTTTCCGTTTCTCCGAATGGTCCTCCTTGCTTTGCTTGTCGCAACGGCTCCTCGCCCGGCTTCCTGCTTTGCCTGTCCTCCCTTTGGATCTAACTGCTTGGTACTATCCCAAGTGTAATAACCTATTGCAAGAGACAAGTCCATAGAAGATAGTTTGTTACGTAAGAACTTACCATAACAGTAGATCTTCCAGGAACTCTGTCTTGCAGTAGGTACCATCCTGCCCTCCATCCCCCTGCCTTTTGCTCAGGGTCCCAGGATCTCGGGACATTGGGTTCGGTCTCCCTGATCCGCGGTTTCCCTCGGTCTTTGCCGTTGCATGCCAAAGCTGGCGGGGAACAGAGGCTTCTTGGGACCGCCCACACTTACACTGAGGCTGTGGCAGTGATGTCATGTTGGCGGCCCCTACAGAATACTGCTGGAAGAAGCTGCCGCGTGATAGCGCCACCTGGTGGCACTCCCAAGTGTAATAATGCACTGCAAGAAACAGTTCCTGGAAGATCTTCTGTTACGGTAAGTTCTTGCGTAACAGACTTTCCTTATCCAGAGGGAGCATTACCAGTACAGTGCATCGCCCTTTGGCTTATCCTCTGCGCTACAGGTATTTACTGAGTGCTTAACAGCTGTGGCACCCGCCCTTCAACATGAAGACTTCTATGTGTTCCCATATCTGGATGACTGGTTACTGAAAGGCCCAGTCCAGGGAGCTCCTGGTGTGGACTCTAGAATGCACCCTGCAGTTATTCCAGTCCTTTGGCATCACTGTCAATCAGCCCAAGTCTGTGCTGACTCCTTTTCAGTAGTTGCATATGTAGGGGCAGTCCTGAACTCTACTCAGGGCAAAGCCTTCCTTCCTCAAGACAGGGCAGTCCATCTTATTGCCCAGGAGGTGTTTCAGAGCTAGCATGTCCCAGCCAGAACATTCCTCTGGCTCCTAGGCCTCATGACCACAGCCATTGTTACCGTTCCTCTGCCAGGTTGCACATGAGGATTCCACAGTGGACAGATGATGTTGATCAGCTGGTCCTTGTCTCCTCACTAGTGTGCAGAATGCTTCACTGGTGGAAGGACCCGGCCAACCTTTTAAAGGGGGTTCCCTTTCTTATCCTCACTCCTCACCACAGATGCCTCAGGTCTGCTTTCAGGAGCCCACCTGGGTCCTTATTAGACCCAGGGTGTCTGGTCCCACTGGGAGACTCCCCTCCACGTAAACGTCTTAGAAATGAGGGCAGGTCTGTATGCTTTCCAGAACCATCTTTCTTCAGGCCCTCTGCTGGTGCAGTTGGACAGTCTCAGTATGTATTATTACATCAACAAGCAAGGGGGGACCCATTTCTACCCTCTGTGCCAAGAAGTAGTGAGGGTCTGGTACTGGGCTCTAGATCACAGTCTAGAGATGTCAGTCGTCCATGTGCTCAAAAACGCCTTGGTGGACAGCCTCAACAGGTCCACAGTCTAGAATGTACGAGTGGGGGCTGCTGACCCTGGTCACAGAAGTCCTGTTCGACAGGTGGGGTCATCCAGAGTTGGACCTTTTTGCGTCCTCACTCAGCGCAAAACTGCCACGTTTCTGCTTGCTAGATACAGGACCTTGAGCTTTCTGGCAAGACATGTTGTCCCGCTCCTGGAAAGGGAGGTTTCTTTGCGCATTCTCATCAAGCTACAGATGGAGAATGCCACCCTAATTCTGGTGGACCTGTTTTGGCCTCAGCAGATATGGTTTCCATTACTGCAGCAATTGGCTGTGGAACCTCGAGATCTTCTTCGAGGGTATTTCAGTCATCCGGTTACACCATAGGAACGTCACAGTCAGTGAAGCAAGATCCACACAGAAGATTTTCAGCAGTATAATGGGGTCCGCCCACACTGTCTACGTCAGTCGACATCACCAACCCTATAAAGGCATCAGCGGCCCCGCTTCCTCCTCGGTTCTTTCCCATCGTCGACTTGTTCACATGGGTCTCCGCAGAAGCTCCAGTGCAGTTTTGTGCCTTTTTTTGTTGCCTACGGCTTTTTTTCAATTTACTATTTTAGAATCTCTTTTTTTTTTTAAAAGAGATTCCTTTATTTGTTTAAGAGTCAGTCCTTCGACTTCTCTCTTCCATCGCTGCTGCAGGAGAAAGAAGATTGCCTCCACAGACAAACACTCTCTGTGTGTCTGCTGTCTTGAGCCTGACCATGAAATCTCTGACTGTAAGCTCTGCCAGGAGTTTAATCAGGTAATTCTCAGGCAATGCAAGAAGGCTTTTAAAATTTCCTGATGGAACAACAAGTAGCCAGTTCCAGGCAGGGGTCCTCCAGGGTCCTAGACTCCCAATCGCCAGCAGGGTCATCGAATTCCAGGCCGAGACAAGTCCTCGGGGATGTCATAAAGTCACTGATTGTGACCGCTCCCTCTGGCAGCAGTCCTGCTCCTCGATGACAGCTCCTTCTTCCAGGGGTTCTTAGTTTGCTGCACTGACACACAAAACAGCTGTCCAGGTCTTTCTGCCTACCAGACCCATACCGACAGCACCTCCGCCTGATAATCAGGGTGGTCGGTCGTCGACCTCCGAGCTGTTGGCCCCTTTGGTGTCGACAGGATTGTCATCGACGGCCCTCCTGCAGAGGCCTTATTCTGTCTCCAGGCCCACAGCCTTCAGGTTCTTCGGGGTTCCAGGGTCCTTCTGGCAGGTCATCGCTCCCTATGCCTTGGCGCCCCGGACAGTCTTCTATGCTCATCGACCTCAGTGAGATCCTTACAAAATTTACTTTGCTGATTGTTCACCAGCTAGGCACATACAGGCCCATTTTGTCTGCACAGACTCCCCCTTGACTGCTGCATGAATGTGCCATAGGCCTTTACTCTGTCAATGGCCTATCTATTCGTACTCATCTGTATTGCTCCCTTGTGCCTATCCCATGCCTGTTTGAAGCCCTGCGCTGTATTCATATCAACCACTTCCTGAGGTAGGCCGTTCCATGCATCCACCACCCTTTCTGTGAAAAAAAAGTCCTCACATTACCCCTTAATCGGCCTCCCTCTAATCTCATGCTGTATCTTCTTGTCCTGCTATTTTCTTAAATTGAAACTTGTTACTCTTTCATTTTAATGCCCTTAAGATGTTTGAATGTTTCGATCATATCACCTCTCTCTCTCCTTTGTCCTAGGGTATACTTATTGAGCTTCGTTAATCTGTCCTCATATGTTTTCTGATGCAGTCCCTGCACCATTTTGGTTGCCCTTTTATGGACTGCCTCCATTTTGTTAATGTCCTTGTGCAGGTACGGCCTCCAGTCCTGCTCGCAGTACTCCAGATGGGGCCTAACCAGTGTCTTGTAAAGAGGGATTATTACCTCACTCTTATGACTTGTGATACCCCTACTAATGCACCCCAACATCCCTCTAGCCTTACCTACTGCTTTAGTGGTCTGCTTGGATGATTTCAAATCTGTGATGATGATGATGCCCAAGTCTCTTTCTTCCCTTGTGATTGCCAGCAACTCCCCTCCCAACCTGTAGGTAGCTTCAGGGTTTTTCTTCGCTGTGTGCATGATCTAGCACTTCTTTGTGTTAAACCCCAGTTGCCACTCATCCAACCATTTTGCCAGTTTATTCAGATCTCGTCTCATTCTGCCCACCCCATCTGGATCATCTACTTTGTTGCAGATCTTGGTGTCATCTGCAGACAGACCAACCTTACCCTACAGTCCATCAGCAGTGTCACTGATGAAGATGTTGAAGAGGACCAGTCCCAAGACTGATCCCTGAGGTACCCCACTTGTGACTTACATCTCTTGTGACTATATACGGTTTACTACCACTCTTGTTTTCTGCCCGCCAACCAGTTTGCCACCCAGTTGACCAACCTCTGACCCACTCCGAGCCTACCCAGCTTATTAATCAATCTTTTATGTGGAACAGTATCGAAAGCTTTGCTGAAGTCAAGGTAGGCGACAACAACTGCACCCCCTTGGTCCACCACTCTGGTTACCCAGTCAAAGAAATCTATGAGATTAGTTTGACAGGACCTTCCTATTGTAAACCCATGCTGTCTTGGATCCTGTGCTCTTATGGATTCCAGGTGTTGCACTGTCTTTTCCTTAAGGAGTGCCTCCATAATCTTGCTTACTACTGAGGTAAGACTGACTTGTCTGTAGTTCTCTGCCTCCTCCTTTGTGGAGCGGGATCATATGAGCCCTTCCCCAGTCTTCTGGAACCTCTCCTGTGCTCAGAGACTCACTAAACAGTTCTGATAATGGCTCTGCTAGTTTCACCTTTAGCTCCTTTAGTACCCTGGGATGTATGACATCAGGTCCTATTGCCTTGTCCATCCTGAGCTTAGCGAGCTGTTGTAGGACCCTTTCTTTTGTGAAGGGACTTGTGCACACTTCCCTCCTGTGTCCATGGTGCTAAGCTGTGGGTCCTATCCTACCTTCTCCTCTGTAAATACAGTTGTGGCCAAAAATATTGGCGACCTTGCAGTTTTTTCTAATAATGCACCATTCCTTCCAGAAAATTGTTGAAATTAAAAAAATATTTTGGTATCCACATATGTATTTCTTTGGTTTGCAGTGGAATAAAACACAAAAAGCAGAAAAATTTACTAAGTCTTAGCTTATTCCACACAGAAATACTTAAATGGCTCGGACAGAGTTATTGGCACCTTTTAGAAGTAGTTAGAAATAATTAGATTTCAAGCAGGTGATTCTCCTTCACTTTGGAATTAAACTCACCTGTGGTGAGTTGCAGGTGCCTGCAATATAAAAATCACTCATTCAGCCAGTTTGAATGAGAAAAGGACTCATTCTCCTGTTTTGTGTCACTGTGTGCCGCAATGAGCATGGAGAAAGAAAGAAAGCCAGAGAATTGTCTGAGGAGGTCAGACAGAAGATTGTAGCAAGCATGGACAATCTCAAGGCTACAAATCAATCTCCAGAGACCTTGATGTTCCTGTTTCCACCGTCGTAATGTTATCAGGAAGTTTAAGGCTCATAGCACTGTAGCCAACCTCCCTGGCGTGGCTGCAGAGAAAAACTTGATCGAGATTGCAGCGCAGGATTGTCTGGAATGGTGGAAAAAGCACCTCGATCAACTGCCAAACAGATTCAAGCTGACCTTCAGACACAAGGTACGACAGTTTCAACTCGCACCATCCGTTGCCAACTCAATGAAAGGGGGTTATATGGTAGGAGGCCCAGGAGGACCCCACTGCTGAGAGAGAGACGTAAGAAAGCCCGACTGGAGTTTGCCAAAACACACCTGAACAAGCCAAAATCCTTCTGGGAGAATGTCCTGTGGACAGATAAGACCAAATTAGAAATTTTTGGTAAAGCACATCATCTCTGTTTACAGAAAACAAAATGAAGCCTTCAAAGAAAAGAACACCTTCCCTACAGTCAAACATGGAGGAGGTTCAGTGATGTTTTAGGGTTGCTATGCTGCCTCTGGCACTGGGTGCCTTGAACGTGTGCATGGCATCATGATATCTGGAGATTACCAGGCCATTTTGGAGCGCAATGTTGAACCCAGTGTCAGAAAGCTGGGTCTCCGTCAAAGGTCATGGGTCTTCCAACAGGACAATGACCCCAAACACACTTAAAAAGCACACAGGAATGGTTCAAGACAAGGAGGCTGGACTGTTCTAAGTGGCCAAGCAATGAGTCAGATCTAAATCCCATTAAAAACCTGTGGAGAGATCTGAAAACAGCAGTTGGGAGAAGGCACCCTTCAAATCTGGGAGAACTGGAGCAATTTGCACAAGAAGAGTGGGCCAAACTGCCAGTAGAGAGATGCAGGAAGCTCATCGATGGCTATAGGAAGCGGTTGATTGCAGTTATTTTGACCAAAGGCTGTGCTATCAAATATTAAGTCTATGGTGTCAATAATTCTGTCAATGCCATTTCTTTTCATTTTCTGATTTAAAAGGATATTTTAACTTCTGAATCAAAAAACAAAGGTTCTGTAATATTAACAGAGAAATAAAGAATTGTGGAGAGCAAATACTGTTGTTAATTTCAACTTATGTTTAGAGGAAATTTTGAGTTATTTGGAAAAAAGTGCAAGGGCACCAATATTTTTGGCCACGACTGTACTGAGCAAAACTATCTATTTAGGATAGATGCTTTTCCTTGGTCCTCATCCACACACTCCCTCTTCTCCCCTTTGATCTTAGTAATACCCCATCTGGACTTTCTCCTTTCAGTAATGTATCTATAGAAAGTCTTGTACCCTTCTTTTACTGTTTGTGCTAGTGTTTCCTCAGTTCGGGCCTTTGTCTGCCTTACTGCCGTCCCTGCTTCCCTTAGGGAAGTTTGGTATGCCTCCCTATCTTCGTCCTGCTGCGTTCTCTTATATTTACTGATGGCCAGCCTTTTAGCTCTGATCTTTTCTGCTAGTGTTTTTGAGAACCAAAATGGTTTCCTCCTTCTCTTGCTTTTCTCCCTAGCACAATGGGATGTTACTTCAAGTATTGCATCCTTAATGCTTGCCCACTTTGCCTGTACCCCCTCACCTGTATTTCTTCTTGCCCAGGGCTAGCTTAACTCTGTTTGCCATCTTATCAAAGTCAGCTCCTCTGAAGTCCCATATTTTTGCCTAGGAATGGGATGATTTAGTTCTAGTGGCCAAATTGAACCATACTATGTGATGGTCACTGGCCCCCAGGTGACCTTCTGCCTGGAGATCTGTGATCCTTTCCCTGTTAGTCAGTACTAGATCCGGGATAGCCCTGTCTCTTGTGGATTGTTGTACCAGTTGTTTAAGGCCCTCCCCCTGCAGGAAATCCACTATGTGTCTCGTTCTGGCGGATGTTCCTGCTGGTATTGACCAGTCTGTATCTGGCATGTTGAAGTCTCCCATTATCAGGACCTCCCCTTTAGCTGTCACGTTTTGTGCATCTTCTAACAGTAGTGTGTCTGTGTCCTCCCCCTGGTCTGGAGGCCTGTAGACAACCCCAGTTCTTATGGCTGTCCTATTTGCAGCGTGACAAACTGCTTTTCTGGCTCTATATGCATTCTGAATTTCTGTAGCTTTGATATTTTCATTGACATTAAGGGGCCAATCCCCTTCCCCTTTTTGCACCTCGGTCTCTTCTGAACAATACATAGCCAGGTACAGAAGTCTCCCAATTGTGGTTACCGGAGAACCATGGCTTGCTAATGGCTACTATGTCCAGTTTAGCCTCTGTCATTGTTGCCTCCATGTCTGGGATCTTGTTTCCCAGACTGCAGGTATTTGTGTACATGATTTTCCATTGGCCAGATTTCGTCGTTAGTTGTTGAAGCGAGTCGATTTCCACCTGCAGGTTGTATGAGCCAGAACTTTTTCCTTACCTGGTGATGCAAATTAATTACAAACATGTTGAACTCCTGTTTGATCACTAGCTGAGGGGGGGTTCTTCCCGTTCAGTGTATCGGCTGCTGCACGCCTCTCCCCATTTGCTAGTTTTAAATATTCTGCAAAGACATCAAACTTCTGCCCCAATGCACTGACTCCCTCCTTACTCAGGTGCAGTCCATCGAATTTAAAGAACTGTCGCTCCCAAAACTGTTGTCAGTTACCTACAAATTGGTGTCCTTTTTCCTGGCACCAGCCCTTGAGCCACATGTTTAGCTCCCCTATGTCCCCTTCTCTGACCTTCCGTCCGTCTGTGCCGCCCCTCCAAGACCGGCAGGATCTCATAGAAGGAGATGCCGGATGAAATGGGTGACAGTTTGTCACTCAGCCTGGTCAGGTGTCCCTTGGTCTCTACAACTGACTGGCTGGCAAGATCGTTAGTCCCTATGTGTACCAGGACATCTATGTTTTCTCCTGCTTCCTGCATGATTTTAGCAATGCGGTCAGTGTCTCGCCTTGCTGATGTACCTGGGAGACATCTGATCATTACCTCCAGCCAAAGGTAGGTACCAACTTTCCGAATCATGGAGTCTCGTATAATCAAAAGGTTTTTGGATTTCCTTTTTGTCTGTTTTGTTTTGGGCGAGTTTTGTAGTGTTAGCTCCTGTGCTGAAGTGTCCTCTGTCCTTTGTTTGATTTCGGAGATAGAGGCAGATACCCGTTGTAGTTTTATATGGTTTGTGGAGGTGATACTTTGGTGAGCATTGAGTGATGGGGCACCAGTTGCCCCTCCTAACCACCTGCCAACCTCCGGACCAACTACCCTCTGCGATTGTGGTACTTCAGTTGGATGTTGGGGAAATGGCGGGAAGATCTTATAATATATTTCCTCCTGAATATGCGATTAGAGGCTGCACATCCTGCCCATACTGCCCGGAGCTGAGCCCTTTAGATCTCCGGGATGGTCCAGCATGTAGACAGTGTCCTAAATCCTGTATAACTCCCTTTTGAAAATGTTCCACAGTACCTGCAGTGAATGATATCCATTCCAGTTAAGTTGCTGAGTTTATAACCTGGCCAGAGTAATTAGAAGGAAAATGAAAGCAAAAGTTTTTGTGTGTGTGTGTATATAGATACATAGATACATAGACAGTGTCAGCAGATAAGGGCCTATGGCCCACCCAGTCTGCCATTTGAGCTTGTAAGTTCAGTTTGTTTTCCTAGAAGTCTGTTGCCCCATACCCTGACCTCCAAAATTCCTTTGTCTATCCATGCATTCTTAAATCCGTTGATTGTTTCAGCCCCCACCACTTCCTCTGCAGGGTGTTCCACTTGTCCACCACCCGTTCTCTGAAGAAATTCCTTCTCATGTTTCCTCTGAATCGTCCTCCCTCCAACTTCATCCCATGCCCTCTAGTCCTGGAACATCTTTTTCGCTTAAAAATAGTGTTTTCCTGCACCCTGTTCCTCCCTGTAAGATACTTGTATGTCTCTATCTAGTGTGTGTGTGTGTGTGTGTGTGTGTGTGTGTGTGTGTGTGTGTGTGTGTGTGTGTGTATGTATATATGTGTGTGTGTATATATATATGTATATATATGTATGTGTGTGTGTGTGTGTGTGTGTGTGTGTGTGTGTGTTATATATATATATATATATATATATATGTATTTGTGTGTGTGTGTGTGTACAGTATATGTTTTGTTTGGTTTTGTATAACGTTTTATAACAAGTTAAATTAATTGTGCCCCTGTAAGTGAGGTCACTGTGTGGATACCCTCTGATCCTCCCCTTCCTGCTTTCCTACAGGAAATGTCACAACTGTGGTACTCTATAGAAGGAGTGTAGCATGGGGTGGTTGGGGATGGGGGTGAGTGGTTGGACTCTTCCCTTGCCAAAAAAGAACAACCACGGACGAAAGAAACAGTGAGGTAATAGCAGAAACAAACAACCAACAAAAAAGGCAGCAGCCCTGAAAGCTTAGACTGATAGATAAAACTGTAAAACCTGTAAGCACCACCTGTAGCAAATTCACAGAAGATATACCCTGCAAAAAACACTTGCTACAGAGAAAAATAAAGCAGTAACAGAAGATATACCTTGCAAAAAATAATTTGAAGCAGAAAAGATTATAGGTAGGCACACCCTGTAATAATGCAGTAGAAAGTTTACCCTGCAACAGCAATTTGAATCGGGAGAACAATAAAACAGTACAGTTTAAGCAAAAAAGTGACAAAATGTGTGAGCACAAAAGAAAATAGTTTCACATAGTAATTCTTCCTAGCCAAAAGAACCTTAATCTTTTCCTTGCTCTGATAATGTTCCTTGTTCTGTCCTTGCAAGCAAACCTAGTGCTTCCTGCACTGAGGAATTCTGCCACTGCAGCCCGGCTGGGCCAGACATGGTGTCAGCTATGTTCCACAGGGCAGATGAACTTTATCATATATCTCTCCCCTCCCGTTTTCCTTACTATGCTGTCCAGTCAGAGACTGATTCAGTGGCCATCAAGGCAGCTCATGACAGGTCTAAGGCACCTGGGCACCTTGTTCTCTTCCCCAGTCAGTCTCTCATAGGATAGACCTGTGGGGCAAGAGGGTTTATGCCTCCTCCACCCTTGGACTGAAGATTGCCAATTACCTGTTTTATGTGGTAAAATACCAGAACACCAACTGGAAGAAGGGCAAAGCTGCTGCTCAGGCCCTCCCAGGCGACACACAGAAGCAGGAGGTTCTCAAGTTCTTGCAAACCGCAGAGGACGTTAGCAAGCACCTCCTTGGGGCCCTTTGATATCTTGAACGCTATTGCCAGGGCTGCTGCCACCAGCATCTACCTACGTAGGCACTTCTGGCAGAGGGTCTCCAGCTTCCCTACTGATATTCGGCAGAAGGTGCTTAATGCCTCCTTCAGTGGCACAAAGCTCTTTGGGGCTGATGTCCAGAACATCATTATTGATTTGCAGGCATCTGGCAGGGCTACAAAGTCTATGCACTCCCTCTACCATACTCTGCTTAAGGGTAGACAGTGCCCTCCTTTTCAGAAGGCATCCAACAGGCCTGGAGCAACCTCTCAGCCCCAGGGCAAACAGAGAGTCTCCACTGCCTTGCTCCCTCCAATGTAGGAGCCACTGCCAGGCTTCCACGAAATGACGAATCGGCCCCTGCATCTGAATCCGCCTCTTCTTGACTCCTTGCCAGACCCCCCTCTTCTGGTCCCTGACCAAGAGGTGATGGTCGGAGGTCTGTTCTCCCTCCATCTGAATCAATGGAGAACCATAAGTCTGGATGCTGCAAATCATTGAATGAGTCACACACTGGAGCTCATCAAGCAGCCCCTAGAAACCCCTCCCTGCCCTCCACTTAACCCCGGCTCACTTGTCTGTTCTACATGAGGAGGTACAGTCTCTTCTGTGCAAGCAGGCCATCGAGCCAGTACCCAGGCACCAGAAAAACAAGGGTTCTATTCCAGGTTTTCCTGGTCCCTAAAAAGACTGAAGATTTGAAGCCCATTTTAGATCTAAAGGACCTCAATCTGCAAGTCCAGTACCGAAAGTTCCGGATGGTATCTTTGTCAGGCCTGATGCCTCTTGTCAAAACAGGTGACTGGCTCTGTTCACTGGACATGCAGGATGCCTACCTGCACATCTCGGTCTTTCCCCTTCAAAGGAGGTTTCTCCATTTTCTTTCAGAGCAAGCATTGCTTATTCAAGGTACTGCCCTTTGGCTTGTCCTCTGCACATGGTCTTTACCAAGTGCTTAGCAGCAGTTGCTGCAGCCCACAGAAGGGAAGGGACGGTACGTTTTTCCCCACCTACTGGAACAATTGGCTCTTAAAGGCCCTGTCCAGGGAGCAGCTTCTGCAGACTCTGGAGAGAACACTCCAGTTGTTCCACTCCTTGGGCGTTATGATCAATTTGCCCAGGTCCGTTCTGGTACCATCCCAGAGACTGCAGTACATTCTGGACTCAGCGCAGCAGAAGGCTTTCCAGCCTTAAAACAGGGTGGAGTATCCTAAAGCCAAGGCTCAAGAGGTGGCCCAGTGCTGTTTCGTTCCAGCTAGGGTGTACCTGAGGCTGTTGGGTCTAATGGCAGCTGCCATTCCCACCGGCTAAATGCCATATGCACATCCTCCACTGGACTCTCCAAGTGCAATGGGACCAACTCACAGATGAGTTGGATCAGTTGGTGCTGGTCTCCTCCCCAGTCCATAGAGTGCTCCAGCGGTGGATGGACCCCTTGAACCTGCTGCAAGGAGTCCCCTTCTAGATCTTGTCTCCACAGCAGATCCTCAACACGGATGCTTCTGGGTCATTCTGGGGAGCTAACCTGTGTCCCTTTCAAACCCAGGGCTCCTGGGCTCCGGTCGAAACCTCCCTGCATGTCAGTGTCCTGGAGATGCGGGCGGTGCTCTATGCCATGCAGGCCTTTCAGGACCACCTTGCTTCGGGTCAGCTGCTGGTATAGTCAGACAATCTAAGCATAGTGTCCTATATCAACAAGCAGAGGGGGACTCATTGTTACCCCCTATGCAGGGAGGCCATTAGAGTATGGTACTGGGTGTTGTATCATGGTCTGACACACTCAGTGGTCCACGTCTCAGGCATGCTAAACACTCTAGCAGACAGCCTCAGCCGGACTCAGTCCAGCATGCCTGAGAGGAGCATCTCTCCGTCGCAGAAGAAGAGTTCGACAGATTGGGTCAAGAGTTGGACCTTTTTGCGTCCTCACTCAGTGCAAAATTGCCCAATTTTTGCTCGCTCAATCTAGGGCCTGTGTTTTTTTTGGCGAGATGCATTTTCCCTCTCCTGGAGCAGGAGGTTTCTTTACACATTTCCTCTGTTCCCTCTGATTCAGATGGTCCTCATCAAGTTGCAGATGGAGGGGCCAACATGATTCTGATAGTTCCATTCTGGCCCTGCCAGATATGGTTCCCCTTGCTACAGAAGCTGGCAGAGGAACCTCTGGTTCCACTCCCCCTTTGCAGGAACCTGCTGACTCAGGCTTCTGGGACCCTCGTCCATCCTAACCTCTGGTACCTCTGTTTGCATACTTGGCTCCTGACGACATAGCCATCGCCAGATTAGGGCTCACCAACACAGTGGCGGATGTCCTGGTAGCCGTTCGGAAGCCTTCCACTCGAGCCACGAATACCATGAAGTGGAAGTGGTTTGCCATCTGGGCTGCCAGACATAATCTGGACCCTTTCACCTGTCCAGTGAGTCAGATCTTGGACTACCTGATCTCGTTGTCTGACTCTGGTCTCCACTAATCTTCCCTCAAGGTGCACCTTTCGCTATTTTGGCCTTTCATGAACCGGATGCCTCCCATACCTTTTTAAGGGGCATCCTGCATCTGAAACCCCAATCTGTTTCTCCGCCCGGCTTGGGATTTGAATTTTGTTTTGGGGAAGTTGACCCTGTCTCCTTTTGAGGCTACGCCGCAACTTGCTAGATACGCTCTTGAAAAGTGTTCCTTTAGTTGCCATTACTTATGCTTGAAGAATTTCTGGCGCTTCAGGCCCTCTGCGCGAGGGAACCTTACTTGATTTTTCACACAGACAGGGTGTTTTACACAAATCCTACATTTCTCCCTTAAGGTGATCTATGAGTTTACGCTCAACCAATCTACCCACCTTCCTGTTTACTTTCCTGAGCATACCAGACCAGGGAAGCACTGCTTCATAGATTAGATGTGCAGAACCTTGAAGTACTGCCTGCACTGAACCAAGGAACACAGAAATTCAAAGCTGTTGTTTGTTTCCTTCACCCCAGGAAAAAGAGCTTCAAGTTTCTAAACAATGTTTATCCAAAGCGGTTGGCAAATTGTATTGTGTTCTGCTTCAAATACTAAAGAATTGCCTGGAGCAGTTAAAGCTCATTCCACAGGAGGCATGGCTACCTCTGTGGCTTGTTTCGAAGGGTCTCGCCGCTGACATCTCAGCGGCTGCCACCTGGAGTACTGTCCATACTTTCACAAAGAACTTCAGTGTGGGACTCAGAGCCCATTCAGGTTTTTGTGGGGCTGTGCTGCAGGGTCTCCTGTCTTAACTTTATGGTTGACCTTCCTCCCAGACTGTCTGTTTGCACCTGTAACTTCTTGGGACTTGTTCCTGCGGTTTGACCTGAAGACTGAGATACGCCCAAAGAAGATAAACTTATGTAAGAACTTACCATAACAATGCGTCTTGAGGAATCTGTCATCAGGTCTGCTTTCTCTCCAACCATCCCCTTCTTGGGGCTCCTTACTGGAACTGGCTGTCTGGTGTATCCAGCCTTTCATATAGGCTTGGTCACCTCTCTCCTCTCCCTCAGTCCCTCATGGCTAGAGCTGTGCTCTCTTTGTCCTGGAGGGAAAGAACTGAGGAGGGAGTAGGGCCGCTCATGCCTTTTATAGGGTTGATTACGTTGACAGATGTTGACGGTGTGGGTGGCCCTGTTGTACTGCTGAAAATGTTCTGTGTGGATCCTGCTTCACTGACGGTGAAGTTCCTGTGGTGTGACCTTATAACTGAGATCCTCTCAAAGATCTGTTGCGTTAAGTTCTTGCATAACTGTTCTTTCTTACCCCCAGGAGTCCTTTGGCATCAGTAACTATAGCAGTTAACTGGCTAGGTGCAACTGCCCCAGAGGTATGCCTTTAAGATAATTAGCATAATGAGCTTGGGCATTAGCCAATCAAAAAAGAGGGGAGTGTGCTGAGAGGGAGCAGCCTGAGGGGCTTCAGAATTTGTTCTTGGCTGACTGAGCAACATTGCCTCAGAGGTGTTTCTCAGCTTTTCTTGTTGACAGCCTTTTTCCACTTATCTTGGTAATGTTTTCCTCAGAAACTTAATTTTTTAGTGTGCTGAGTGTAATTTTACTATTTTTTAGCGCCACGCATCTATGTATATTTTTACCACAACTGCATATATTTATATACGTTTTTACTGCATCTGCGTATTTTATATACATTTTATACCGCAAATGCATATTTTCAATGGTTATTTACTATTTTGACACTTTTCTTGAAGGAACCGTCTAATTTTAGCATCTTTCTTTACTTGTTACCTCAGAAATCGCGGGTCCCTACCATGAGGTAACAGATTGGATTTTCAAACTTTTACAGTTACTGCTGGGTTCTCTGTGGATTGGCATGTCAGAGATTCCCAGAACTGAAAAAGAAATGACCTACAGGATTTTAAAAGTATGTTATCTGTCACAGGATTTGGCTTAACAGCTTTTCAACAACCTGTGCTTTAGGTGTTTTGGTCCAGATCTGCTGGTTCTCTTTACACAAATTTGGTGAGAAACAGAGCAGAGACCTAAAAAAAAATATGGCTGAGGAAAAATCAAAGGCTACCAATGAGGGGCCATCTAAAATTAATAACAAAACTTCAAGCAGGGGTGCTGACGAAGCTTCCAAGTGCCAGCCAGAACATAAAGCTTCCAAAGGAGCTGATGAAGTTTCTACAAGTTTAAAAATAATAAAGGCACAGATGAGGAGTTGGTACAACAAATCAAACGTGATCAAGCTGCTGATGAAGTGGCTAAAAAGATGGTCTGTAAAGACAAACACTCCTGTTCCTCCTGGGAAAGCCAATAGTGAAACAACAGGCAGCTTAAAACAAAGCATACACAGCCACAGCCTGTGCAGGAACTTCATCTGTGCAAGACATGGCAAAAGCATGGCACGTCTTTCAGACCCTACAAAAGATGGGGTCTGTATTTACTGGGGCTGGTAAGCACTCTTTCATAGCTCTTTCTCCTGCGGACTGTGAGGGTGATACAGATGAAGATGAACATTTTTATGATGCCCCTGACACAAATTTGGAGGACCTAGAACCCTGTTTGTCCCCTGACCCTCTCTTTCGGGCTTCCTCCGCTGACCAGGATCTGTGCTTATATTTATCCAAAATAGGCTAGACACCCTGGACCTCCCTACTCGGGAGCCCATCCAGGATGAGGCGAGGATAAAGATTATAGGGAGATGAAAGGTCTTCTACTCTCTAAGAGACTAGTCTTGCCTGTTTATAATGCTTTCAGAAAAATACCATGAAACTACTTCAGACCCCCACTTATGTGGCAGGGGTTGACAAGTGGGCTGAGGAAAATACCAATGGTCTAAAAACAATACTGAGTTCCTGTCTACATCCCAGCCATGAGACTGTAGTACAGCAGGCAGCTTGTGAGAAAGATGGGATTTCCTTGTCCTCCTTATCCCTGGACAAGGACTCCAGAAAAATAATTTCATAGCACAGAAAATGTATACCACAGCTTCCCTGCTGGTCAGGCTTTCTTCCTACATGGCTTTCACTGCCAATATCAGAAAGCACTGTGGAATTCTGTCCTGGCCATTACCCGCAATGGGTCAGATACAGTGGTACAGGTGCTAGTGAATATGGCAAAACTGCTCTGGAAGCTATGAAATACCAATTCCACATGGCAGATGACAACAGTGATGCCCTTCAGAGCCAATGGCCCTACCATCTCTCTGAGGCGCTTTGCCTGGCTTAGAACTACCAGTCTGATCCCAGACACCCAGTCTAAGGCCATGGACTTTCCTGTGATCAAAACATATTGTCTCGATTCCAGAACAACTGACTACATGGAAAAGGTCGTGAGTACAAGGCCTCTTGGCAGAGTCACTTCTCTAAACCTAAGCCTCCTACCCCGCAGAAATCCCACCCGAGGGGCAATGGGGCAGAGGTTATTTTCCCAGGCCTTACATTCCCTATCCCCAGTCTGATTTCTCTCAGTACAGGGTTGCCTTCAGAGGGAGGGACAGTAGGGACAGTCTAAGCCCTGATGTGAGTGTCCAGATCACCTCTCCTTTGCCAGTAGGAGGTAGACTCTCCCATTATCTTCAGAACTGGTCCCTCATTACCTCGAACAAGTGGGTTCTGGAGATGGTGGAAAAGGGTCTGCCACTACAGTTCAAGCAGATGCCACACCTCAAGCGTACTCAGGTGTCAAACCTCTCTGCACCAACACAGGTACTACTGTTGGAATTGGAGGTGTGTGGAAAAAAAAAAAAGACCTAGCTCTAGTGAGCAGTGGGAGGGTTCCGGCCCACAAAAAGGGCAAGGGCCTGTACTCCAGGTACTTTCTGACACAAAAGAAAACTGGGGTGTGTCGACCTATCTTGGATCCCAGATATTTAAACAAACATCTGTTAAAACCTAAATTCAGGATGGTCTCTGTCACTAGTCATACAGTCCTTACAGCAGGGAGACTGGCTAGCCTCCCTGGACCTAAAGGATGCTTACTTCCATATACCCATAAGGAAGGTCTCACAGGAAGTTTCTCAGATTGACTCCCTTCAGGCCACTATCACTTCTCTGCAATGCCCTTTGGCCTGTCTTCGGCCCCAAGAGTCTTTACCAAGTGCCTGGCAGTGGTAGCAGCACACCTCTGGAAGCTGGGTGTCTCTGTCTACCCCTGTTTAGATGATTGGCTCATAGTAACGAAGTCGCCTTGTCAGGCTAAGGAGTCCCTCTCCCTTATAGAGCACACTCTGGAGTCACTGGGATTCCTTGTAAATCTAAAGAAGTCTCACTTGGAACACACCCAGCTACTCTGCTTCAAAGGAGCTCAGCTGGACACCTGGAAAGGATATGCCTCCCTCCCACAGGAGAGAATTCAGAGTTTCCTTTCAGTGGCAGATTCTTTCGTCCAGGGACAGGCAAGACCAGCCAGACATTTCCTCAGGCTCTTGAGACACATGGCTTCGATGACTGCAGTGGTCCCAGGAGTCGGGTGCAGGATGCGTCACCTGCAAGCTTGTCTCAGAGCTCGCTGGTCTCAAAAAAGCAACAATTTTTCAAAGCTGATACCCGTTGTAGGCAGTTCCTTCCAGGCTCTGCTTTGGTGGAAGAACCCTGCAAATCTGACAGTAGGGATACCCTTCCAAGCTCCGCTTCCCACAAAGGTGATCACCACAGACTCCTCCCTCCTGGGGTGGGGAGCTCATCTGGACAATGCCTCAGTAAGTGGCACCTAGACTTTCCAAAAGTCAGTTACACACATACCTTCTGGAATTCAGAGCAATCTTTCTAGCTCTCAAAGCATTTGCTCCTGTCATAAAAGGACAGACTGTACAAATTCAGACAGACAGCACCACTGCAGTGTTATACATAAACAAGCAGGGTGGTACAGATCAGAATACTCTGTTCGGAGGCTCTGAAAATCTGGTCTCGCCCTTCTCCTGGGAGTTAGCCTCTCAGCTGTTCACCTCCCAGGCAAGCACAATACCCAGTAGATGCTCTGTCGCATCAGTCGAGGCCAGAGCTAATTGACTCTGAACAAGCAAGTACTAGCTGACGTGCAGCAGGCTGGGGCACCCAGAAGTGGATCTGTTTGCCTCTTCCCTCAACTTCCAGATTCCTCAGTACTGTTGCAGGCCCCCAGTCTTGGGAACACTTTCCTTGGATGCCTTGATCCTGGACTGGTCAAGGAGGTTTCTATATGAATCTCTTCCCCCAAAGATACTCGGGGTATTGCTGAAACTCTGACAACAGCCTGCATCAATGATTCTGGTGGCTTCAGATTAGCCCAGGCAAGCCTGGTACCCTCTCCTTCTCTTACTATCCTGCAGCATGCCCATTCGCCTGCCACCAACTCACTCTCTGCTGACCCTTCCCCAGACAGGAGTGCATTATCCAGACATACACTGTCTTCACTGTAAAGGCCTGGTTCTTGAGGAGTTGGAGTTTCCATCCTCACAGTGCTCTGAGCAGGTCCTTGAGATCCTGCGAATGTCTAAAAAACCTAACACAAATACTTATGCAGCCAAATGGAAACTGTTCTCCTCTGGTGCAAGAGCAAAAAGTCAATCCTCTTACAGTTTCAGATCCTCAGCTGCTGGATTACCTGGTATATCTGCAGGTGTCGGGCTTAAAACTCTCCCTCAAGCTTCACCTGGCTGCATTTTCGGCCGATCTTTCCGTGGGGAAGAAAGTCAGGTTTTTTCCACACCATATTCAAACAGTGTTTCAAAGGCCTCTTGCACCTCCAGCCTCCAGTCAGGGAGCTGGTCCCTCCTTGGAGCCCGAATCTCTGCATAGCCAGGCCCATGAAACCACCCTTTGAGCTTGTGGCCACTGCACATATCAAGTTTGTGACCTGGAAGTCGACTCCTGGTGAGCAAAAGTTCTACAGTTTGGATGTCAGAAGAGCTCTCTTTTACTACCTAGATTATACTAGGCAGTCCAGAGGCTCTTCCACTCAGTTATTCCTCACCTGCGGGGATGTAGGCAGAGGAAGACCAGCTACCAAGAGAATTGTTTCCTGCTGGTTGGTCTTTTGTATTAGATTCTGCTATGAAACAGCTGGTCATCAACCTCCTGTGGGGCTCAGGGCCCTCTCCACTAGGGGCACTGCAACCATTGTGGTAGCAGCAAGGGACATACCCCTTCTGGATGTCTGCAAAGCAGCTAACTGGAACTATGTGCACACTTTCATTAAGCACTACAGTTTAGATGTGCAGTCCAGATCTGATGCCAAATTTGGTATGGCGGTTCTGCAGAGCCTCTTTCTTAAGTAGGTTCTCTGCCCACCTCACTTGGTACTGCTTCAGTGGTCTGCTAGTTACTGATGCTAAAGGACTCCTGGGGTTAGAAGAAAAAATTACTCACCGTAATAATCTTTCTTCCAAGGGGTCCTTTAGCATCAGTAAGCTCCCACCCGTCCTCCCCGGTTCACCTGTTAGGAGAAGGGCTCTGTTCTCCGTTTTATTACCAAATTGTTTTTTTTATTAGAGTTTTCATGCTCAGGTTATCTGTTTTCAGATTTTGGACATTTGCTTGTTTTTTGGTTCACTTTTCGGCTCATGTACCCATTATCTTCGAAAAATTTCTGAAGCCCTTCAGGCTGCCCCCTCTCGGCACACTCCCCCCTTTTTTTTTTTTTTGATTGGCCGATGCCCAGGCTCATTATGCTAATTATCTTAAAGGTATACCTCCGGGTCAGTTGTACCTAGCTAGCTAACTGCTATAGTTACTGATGCTAAAGGACCCCTTGGAAGAAATAAGATTACTACGGTAAGTAAATTTTTCTTCCCTCCCCCCCAGACAGTCACGCAAAATTGATCTTTGGGGCAAGAGGGTTTATGCTTCCTCTACTCTCTGGCTGAGAATTGCCAGTCATCTGTCCCACAAGTTAAAGTACCAGATTATCAACTGGAAGAAGGCAAGGCTGCTGCTCAGGCCCTTCCAAACAGTACACAGAAGCAGGAAGTGCTTCAGTGTTTGCAGACTGCTGAGGATGTCAGCAAACATCTCCTGCAGGCCTTCTATGACATCTCAGACACTATTGCCAGGGCTGCTGCCACCGGCATCTGCCTTCGTAGTCACTCCTTGCTAAGGGTCTCTGGCTTTGCTGCTGATGTGCAGCAGAAGGTGCTTAATGCCCCCTTCAAAGGCTGTAAGCATTTTGGACCAGATGTCAAAGATATCGTTAGACTTACAGACATTAGGCAAGGCTGTTTAATCTGTCCACTCCCTTTACCACACACAACCTGAGGGAAGACAGCGTCCTTCTTTTTGTAGATCATCGCATATGCTAGCGACAACCCCTAGGTCCCAGGGCAAAAGAGCCTCCGCTGCCTTGCCTGCCCCCTTCAGTGCTGGAGCTGTGGCCACGTGTCCTAGCGGTGACGGACCAGCCCCTGTGACTGGATTTGCCTTGGCTTGACTTCTTGCCAGACCCCCCTCTTCTGGTCCCTGACCAAGAGGTGGTGGTCGGAGGTTGGTTCTACCTCCATCTCAATCAGTGCAGAACCATAACATCAGATGCCTGGATTCTTCAAATCATGGAACGGGGTCACACTCTGGAGCTCGAGTCACCCCCAGAGATTCCCCTTCTGCCCTCCAACTACTCCCCACCACCACCTTTCTGTGCTCCGGGAGGAGGTACAGGCCCTTTTGTGAAAACAGGCTATTGAGACTGTTCCCAGGTGCCAGAGAAAAAAGGGATTTTATTCCAGGTTCTTCCTGTTCCCCAAAAAGACCAGAGATCTGAGGCCCATCTTAGATCTAAAGGATCTCATCTGTATGTCCAGTACAAAAAGTTCCGAGTGGTAGCTTTATCTGACTTAATGACCCTTCTGAAGAAAGGAGACTGGCTGTGGTCTCTGGACATGCAGGATGCTTACCTGCACATCTGCGTTTCCTCCCCACAAGAGGTTCCTCTAGTTTCTGTTCCAGGGCGAGCATTATCAGTTCAAAGTGCTGCCCTTAGGCTTGTCCTCTGTGCCACGGGTCTTTACTAAGTGCTTAGCAGCGGTAGCTATGGCCCTCACAAGGGAGGGAATATACGTCTCCCCTTACCTGAGCAATTGGCTTCTCAAGGCCCCGTCCCAGGAGCAGCTCCTGGGGAGTTTGGACAGAACTCTTCAGTTGTTCAGTGCTCCATGCTCATCCCCCTTCCCCACTGCTCTCACTCACCAGCAGCTCCATGCTTCTCCCCCCTCCACTGCCCTGTGCCCCCACTGCTCGAGCCACCGATGTCGCCGTGCATGTCTGCTGATGATTTTCTTTTTTGCGTTACATCTTCTAACCTGGGCTAACATCTTCGCGCCTTTAAGCTTGCGGCGCTATGAGAGGGTTGTCTCATGCACAGTGTTCAGCTAGTGATCACGAGAACAAGCTGGAAGAGGAGCACCAGGGACAATACAGCAAGATCGAGGAGCCCTCCCCAGCACTGCGGAAGGTGGTGTGTGGCTCAAGGCAATGCAGTCCTGTCATCATGTTGTAAGCCCTGTAGGGATCCAGCATCATCTGAGAGCCACATTAGCCCTGGTAACTTGTCATTCTGCAGTCTGTGGCTCTCAGTCTGTGATTGAACTGTCTCTGGTGGCAGTCGTTAGGCGGGGGGACGTTACTCTGCTTGAACATGTACTTTTTGAGAACTGATTAAAAAAAATACTCAGGACATTTAAACCTAAAAAAAAAAAGAAATTTATGACTGCAGGCAGGCTGTGTGATAGGAGTCTGCGCAGGTAAGCAGGCCTTAGACACTTGGTCCAAGTGTTTGACTGGCAGACCACAGGGGAAAAAGTTTGACTCATATCAGTTTAAATTTATCCAAATTGGACACTTTGTGAGAGGGAATTAGCTAGCAGAAGTGAGATCAAATCAGACAGCGAGGCTGCTTGAGTGTCTGAGTCACCAGTGTGGTTATGCCAAGCTCCAGTGGGTCACACTTACGAACATGCAAGAAGCCAGCAGAAGGCCATTTGGTCTATCAAGTCTGTTTCAGACGCAGGGTCCATAGCTTGAGCTAATGTCCTGCCTCCCTCCCACTCCTCCCATCCTTACCATGTATCCATGATCCTTACCTTCCCCCATGCCTATCCCATCCTCTCTTAAAGCTGCTCACTGTCGTCAACAAGATGACCTCTTCCGGCAGCGCATTCCAAGTGTCCACCACCCTCTCTGTAAAGAAGTGCTTCCTGACCTCCTTCCTAAACCTCCCACCCTCTAGCTTAAGACTCTTCCCCCTTGTGTTATGGTTGCCACTCTGCTTAAAGAGGCTCTCCTTATCAACCTTATTTATCCCTTTCAAGTACCTGAACATCCCAGTCATGTCCCCTCTCTCTCTTTCTCCCCTGTCTTCCAGGGAGTACATGTTCAGTGCCCTCAATCTTCCTCATAAGCCTTACTCGCTGACCAGCTACCATCTTTGTAGCCCTCCTCTGGACTTTCTCCAGCAGGTGATTGTCCTTTTGAGGTGTGGGCACCAGTACTGAACTACATACCCAGATGTGGCCTACCAGTGACCTGTACAAAGGCAGTATAACCAACTCTCTCCTACTGCTGATCCCTTTAGATATGCATCCCAGCATCTTGTTTGCCTTTGCTGCTGCTTTCTTGCACTGTGTGGAGTGCTTCAGGTCACTAGTGATCATCACTCCCAGGTCCTTCTCTGTTGCTGATATTCAGACTCCACCCAGGTAGTACTCTGTCCTGGGATTCCTGGCTCCAGTATGCATAACTTTGCATTTCTTGACATTGTAGCCAAGCTGCCAGATCCTGGACTACCTCTCTAGCTTGTCCAGATCTCCCTGTAGGTCCTGTATCCCTTCAGCTGTGTCCACTGTCCAACAGATCTTAGTGTCATCCGTGAATAGGCACATTTTGCCCTTAATGCCATCTCCAGTGTCACTGATGACATTTAACAACACCGACCTCAGCACTGAGCCCTCAGGGACCCCACTGGTTACCTCTCTGGTGCCAGATAACGCTCCCCCCCACAACCACCTCTGGGTTCTGTCCTTCAGACAGTTTTCCACCCATCTGGCCATCTTTTCCCCAACCCTGAGATCCAGCAACTTCCTGATCAACCTTTTGTGGCTCACAGTCAAAGGCCTTGCTGAAATCAAGATAGAGGATATCTACCGCTTGGCCCGGTCTGCTGTCTTAGAGACACAAAGTAGTCAGTCAGATTTGTTTGACATGATCTCCCGCCCCATGAACCTATGCTGCCTCTCAACCTGGAGACCGTGCTCCTCTAGATATTCCACCAACCTTTCCTTCAGTATTGTCACTATACCGGTCACTTACTTAAATTGCAGATATAAAAATACAGGGAAGGATCTGCTGTAAATGATGGTTTTAATTGCTCAGTCTGAGTATTTCACCCTCTGGACCTTGATCTCTATACCTGCATGTGCTGTAACAAAACAAAAAGACATGTAGAGCTGTGCAGATTAACTCTTATGTTATGTGCATAGCACAGCTCGGACATACAGACAGCATTCACCCTTTGGTAAAAGTCAAGTGAAAAAAACGTGACTTACCACTGCCTGTCATGGACTTATGTAACCAGAGGAACACAAGTCCTGAATTTACAGCCTCCCCAACATTTTTTTAACCCCTGATTACTTCTGCTCATAGAATGTCAGAGCTTCAGGCTCTGATGGCTGAGCCTCATTCTTTGATTTTTCACAAAGATGGGGTTTCCTTATGGACCAGTCCTAGATTTCTGCCAAAGGTGGCATGCGACCACACACTAAATCGGACCGTTCGCCTTTCTGTATATTATGCTGAGCATGCTAACAAAGGGGAAGCATTACTACATAAACTTTATGTACACGGAACACTTTTTTTTCCCTGTCTTGATCGCACTAAGGACTGCAGAATGTTCCCTCAGGTTTTTGTTTTCTTCACCTCTGGTAAGGAGGGCACCCCTGTGACTAATAAGTTTGAAGTTTTATTTATATTTAAACATAATAAGGCACTAGGCAAAGTCGTCCTGTAAAATTGCACAAGGTCACATAAAATACATATAGTAAGCATAAAAACACTTAACATACAGTGCATTTAAAAATCATGACAAGAAAATGAGTTCCAAACAGAAAAAGCAGCCTTAAAACTGTGAGGTGTAGGAAAGTTTCACAATTTGGCGGGGAATTCCAAATAAAAGCAGTAATGTGAGCAGAAGTCATTTGTCCATATTTTGTTCTAAGCTGAGGGATTTGTAAGCCTCTTCCTATAATTTCCCATAAGGAGTAGTTGGGTGATACCGGTGTAAATTTTTCCAGACGGTACCATGGAGCAAGACCCTTCATACATTTAAAAACAAAATTAGAGAAGCCTCCAATGTCCAAGGATGTCCAGTTCAACTGAAGCAATAATGAACACTGATGAAACAATGAAGGTGGTCCCACTAAGCAGATCCTGTTCAAAAGACTGGGCAGCTGTATTGTTTTCTGTTATAGGAAGCACGATAAGGAGCTTCCTGGTTCTGTTCGTGGCTACTCTGCCCATGGTATGGCCATGTTGTTGTCTGTTTCCAAAAATGTTTCTGCAGCTGACTTGTGTGCTGCTACCACATGGATTACTGTGCACACTTTTACTAAGCATTACAGTCTGGACATTGTTTTCTTGCAGATGTGCCGGCTTTGGACTTTCTTTTCTACAGGTCCTCCTTTCATGATCTCATATCAGACACTGACCTCCTCCCTGGGTACTTTGTATTTTGCTTGGGAATCGTTCCAAAGGTGTGGTCCAATTGAGAAGATCTTTTCGACGAAGATAGAACTGTTACATACCGTAATGGTAAATCTTCAAGAGAATCTCCTCCACTGTGCCACAGCACACCCATCCCACCTCTCTGTTATTTGCACTACCAATGGTGCAGTTGCGGGCTGCAATATCTGCAGATTTATTAGGGTGTCCATAAATGCCTAATGTTTATATTTCTGTTTCCAGTTCCATACCTCTCCGTGTGTGTCTGGTCCTAGTTTAGTCTCCTGGCTCCTCCTGGTCAGATATCCTCCAAGCTTGTTTCTGGTGGGGAACTGAAGAGTGATGGGGCTGCCCATGTTTTATAGGGGTCGAGGTTGTACGTCATTGTGAATGGCCCACTGGCTTTGCAAAAGTGTGAGTGGTCCTGATGCTGACAGTTTGGGTTCCTAAGGTATGGCCTAATGCAGGAGACTCTCTGGAAGAGCTTCTCTTAGAGTAAGTGTCTTTACTTGGAGTGTTGCTTCCCATTTCCTTTGGGTTCTTGAAGTGATCGCCCAGCAGGCAGTATGGACTAGTGCTTACAGCGGAGACTTGTAAATCTGAACACTGGTTTGATTCCACCAGTCTCACTGACTCACCGTTTGACATTTCTTACCTCTTAGATTTTGTGTTGGAAAAGACAGGAGTAAGTGCACAATGACAAATCATGGTAGAAACAACAAAATACGGTGTTATAGTCACCCCTGTATCAGGGTAGGAAGCAAATGTAGGGGGAACATTCAAGTAGAGAGAAAACAGGAGCAGGCGGCAATATGTTTCAGCTGATACCTGAGGAAGCCAAGGGAGGCAGTGAAGTGGATGGAAGAGTAGTCATTTCAAAGTGATGAGAGATGATAGGAAAAGGCTGATTGCCCAGCAGAATAGTGGTGATGTGGAATGGCAAGGTGCAAGGATTCCCTAGAATGGAGGGAGTATGAGGTGGAAGGATGAGGAGAGGTGTGATCAGAGGTAAGAGGAAGGGACCCAAACCAGTATTTGATATGAATGAGACACATTGGATCTTGAAGCATGAGGGTAGAGGGAGAACTGCTGAGGAGGAATAAAATGAGCAGTAATGAGTACATGTGGGGAGTTGCTCACAAAGAGGCAGAAGGAGTTGCAGAGGGTGTTTAGTCTGTCCATGGAGTTTGAGGGAGCAGTACCATAGACCACGTCTGCAAAGTCAAACACTGGGAGCACCATTTTCGTGTCAAGCTCACGGTGAACCTGCAGAGACTGACCACTTTATTGCAGTACCAGGCACCAAGTTTAGGGCAGAGCGTGGCATGGATGGCATTTGTGGACAGAGTAGTAAAGTTCTCTGTCTAAACACACACTGAGGTACTTGGAAGGATTGAACCACCTTTAGAAGAGTGCCAACCAAGGTGTTGAAGATGGGCAGAATTGGGAGTCTAGCCAGATCTTACTTCGAGGGGGAGCTCTTGCAGCAGGTATTACCCAATAGGTCTAAGGCCGCTAGGCGTTAGAACCCCATGGAAAAATCTTCCAGCCAGCAGTCTGTGGTAGGACCGCCCCTGATGGGAAGCGGCGTCAGGCAATAGTATAAAGGGAAACCCAGCGCCATCTCGGTTCTTTTCCGCCGCCGACCCTCTTAGTTCGGCTCCACGCTTCTTCCTTTCACAGTCGATCGTTGCGTTTTTCAGATTGGAGTTCTGTGCTCTGTCGGCCTGCCAAGCACCTATGAATGGAAGGACTCTGGCACAACTTGACATGTGTAAGACCTTCTTAAGGGAATCTTGCATATCAGACCCCACGGAAGGAGCTTGTCCTCTATGGGATCTTTTATTTTAGAGAAGCTCACCTCCCCACTTTGAGCCAGCCGGATCATGCAAACTTTGCTTTCTCTCTTGGAAAGTGTTACTGTTAGTTTCCCTTACCTGTGCTCGGAGAGTTTCTGAGCTGCAGGCTCTGATGTGTAAAGAGTCTTACCTTGGTTTTCATCGGGACAGGGTGGCACCGTGTAATAACCCTAAGTTTTGCCGAAGGTAGTGTCTGAAATAACACTGAATCAGGACATCCAGCTTCTGGTTTACTATCCAGAGTACTCTAACAAGGGGGAGGCCCTGTTGCATACTCTGGATGTACATAGGATACTTCGGTATTACCTTAGCAGAACCAGTTCTGTCCAGCAAATGGATCAACTTTTTGTTACATTTGCTCACAGGAATACAGGGTCTTCTGTCACTAAGCAGACACTAACTAGATGGTTGGTGTACTGTATCACATTTTGCTATCAGCACCACAACAAATCCTTACCGGGATCGGTGAAAGGTAATTCCACCAGAGCTGTGGCAACTTCATTTGCCTCTCTGCTGAACGTTTCTTTGGCAGACCTTTGTGCTGCCGCCACCTGGAGCTCAGTCCATACTTTCATCAAGCATTACAGTTTGGATGTTGCCTCTAAGAGGAGAGCAGGAGTCTGACTAGCAGTCCTTCAGGACCTTCTCTCCTGAACCACATCTATCCAGATCATCAGTTATCTGTTTTGTCCCCCCTCCCATCTGACCTGGGCCTATCTTTCAAACAACATGAAGTCTTGCTATATTATGACTATTGCAGTTTGTCCCAGCCTTAGAACTGCTCCAGAGGTGAAAGAGTTAACTTCCATGCAGAGCATGGAGCTTAGAGCGCGAGCTCGGTTCAGAAGCTCTGTTAGGTTGGTTTCAAACCGAAACTGTCAGATTCTTTACTCCGCCTCACTGAACAGTCGCTCCAGAGATTCCTCCTGTTGCTCGGTTGATTTCTTCGGTTTAAAGCGCTATTTCTCGGTTTAATTTAACCGCGATTTAATTATTTTAACCACAAAACCAATCGGTTCAAGCTCTGTCTATGGTAATCGTAAGTAATAGATAGGTTTTTCTGTGTGGAGCTTGTAGTGTTATCGGTTCGGTTGAACCGATCGAATTGTATAAAAATGGAAGTTTAAAGCCTTTTAAGGCTTCTTAGAGTGCGGTTCCCGGTTCTTATCGGTTCTAAAAAAAACGGATTTCATTACGGTTTTTTCCACGACCCGTGACACAGTTTGGAACCGATAAGGGTGTCTTGCCTGGCACTGCCATTAAAAGGGCAAGTTTGTTGGTTAGGCTGGCATCATGTCTGAGAAACCCAAAAGAAAAACCGGGCCCACTGGGTTTCAACACTGTAGTGTCTGTGAGGAAGCCTTTGCCAAGGCTGACCTACACACTACATGTGTCTATTGTCTGGGGTTTGACCACCTCAATTCAGACTGCCAGATTTGTAAAAATTTCCCTGCAGCCACCCTGGACAAGAGAGTGGGCAGGCTCAGGGAACGAGAGGCCAGAAAGTCCGCTGACCAGGATGGCCAGCCCGGTTCGGTGCCAACCGAACCGGAGGGAGTGCCCTCTGACCAGGGCGAGACTTCCTCAGGCAAACGAAAAGCTGGCTCTGAGGAGCCAGTTCCAGCAAAGAAAACTAAAAAATCAGCAGGTTTGGAGTCCAAAATTCCTTTTCCAACTGCTGCAGAGATAGCCAGGGCAATACAGATTGTCCAGTCCCTGTCCCCGGTTCCCTTCGAACCGCCACTGTCTGGCAAAAGGTCGGTTCGGTCGGTTCCAATGGTTCAGGATTATGATATAGAAGAGTTCTATGAACCAGAGGAGGGGGATGAGGATTATGATCAGTGTGAATGTGACTTTGAGAGTCTGGATGTGCCCATTGAACCGGACATCTCCCCAGACAGACCTTCAGGTGAGTCTCCCCCTAGGCTTTCTGAGTCCCCTTCTTATTTTTTGTTTTATAAAAAAGTTGCTGAGACCCTCCAGCTTCCCTAAGAGGAGGCTTTGGATGAACAAGAGGAGCCTGACTATGTGGAGATGATGGATATCCCAGAGTCCAGGAGATTGTCCATCCCTTTACATAAATCTTTTAGAAAACAAACAAATAAATAAAATTTTAAATGCTCCTAATTCTGTGCCTCCTGTGGATAAAAAGATGGACAGGAGGTACACTTTGTCAGGTCCTGATACAGATTTTCTTTCACAGCAATGCAGTCATGTTGAGTAGTTCAGGCTGCAGCCTGTGATAAAGCTAATATTCCACTGGCTTCACATCCTCCTGACAAGGATTCCAGGAAGATTGATGCCATGGCCAAAACAATACATGGCAGCATCCTTGGGACTCAGACAAGCAAACTATATGGCTTATGTTGATAGATACCAGAAATCGAGATGGGATACTGTCATGGCCTTAGCTAAACAGGTCCCTGGCCAGCTTGCAAAGGAGCTGGAACAGGTGGCTCTTGATGGTATTGAGGCATCTAAGGTGCAATTCCATGCTGCAGTGGATTTTAACGATGTATCCTCTAGAGTCTTGGCTACATCTGTGGCTTTTAGGAGATTGGCCTGGCTCAGGTGCACTACTTTGTCACAGGATACCCAGTCTAAGGCTATGGATTTTCCTGTGGTGGGAAATTCTCTGTTTGGGGAGCAGACAGAGAATTATATGAAGAAAATGGATGAATATAGAACCACTTACAGGAGTGCACAAGCCAAGGAACAGCAAGCCACTCCTCAGAGGCAGCCCCCCAAGGGTAGGGGTAGGCCTTTTCACAGGCCTTTTTACCAGACCCAGGCCTCCTCCTCCTCCTCAGCCTGTGTACAGAGGGGGGTTCTTCAGAGGGAGAGGCAGACTGGGTTCGAGCAGGCCTGCTCCCACCCCTCAGCCTAAAGCCCCTGCCAAACAGGCACCCTGATGGGATGCCCAGGGTCAGCTCTCCACTACCTGTAGGGGCAGGTTGGCTCACTTCGTCCCAGGACTGGCAGTCTTTAACTTCAGACAGGTGGGTCCTGGAAGTAGTGAGCCAGGGTCTGTTCTCAGCTTCAAGAAATTTCAAAGATGAGAGACAGATCTTTCTACTCTACAAACCCTTTAGAGACTCTTGCTTTGAAACAGAAGTCTCAACCTCTTGACTCTCAGAGCTGTAGAAAGGGTTTCTCCCTTCACCAGGGCAAGGGTCTGTACTCCAGGTACTTCCTACCCCAAAAAGACAGGAGAGTGGCGGCCTATCCTGGATCTAAGATATCTAAACAAGCACCTTTTAAAGCCAAAGTTCAAAATGGTGACACTGGGAATGTTTTTACCCTCCCTAAGGCCAGGGACTGGCTAGCCTCCCTGGACCTCAAGGATGCGTCTTCCATGTCTTATCGAAGTTCCCATCGAAAGTACCTCAGATTCGAACTGCCCTCGGGCCATTATCAGTTCAGAGCAGTGCCCTTCGCTCACTTCTGCCCAAGGGTGTTCACAAAATGTCTGGCAGTAGCAGTCGGCTCATCTAAGAAGGCAAAGATTGCCATTTTTCCTACCTGGACGACTGGCTCATTGTGGGTCAGTCTCCAGACCAGATCAAATCACACCTGCTAGTTACCCAGCAGCTGCTTGCCTCTCTGGGATTTCTTCTCAGTCTTCCAAAGTCAGTTTTGGAACCTGTCCAGGTACTCACCTTTATAGGTGCAGAACTGGACACAAAGCAGGCAGAGCCTTCCTTCCCTTGGAAAGGGTAAGGACCTTAGTGGCCCTGGCTGCCTCCTTCACTCTGCAGGTCTCTCGACCAGCAAGGCATTTCCTGCAGCTCCTAGGGCACATGGCTGCCTCCACAGCTGTGGTGCAAGGAGCAAGATTTCAGATGAGGGCATTCAGTTCCATTTGAGAGCTTTCTGGTCTCAAAGAAGAGATCCTCTATCCAAGTTAATCCCAGTGACTCGAACTCTGATCCAGGCCCTTCAGTGGTGGCAGGATCAGAGCAACCTGAGACAGGGGGTGCCTTTTATCCCTCTGTCCCATTCCTTGACCCTTACTACAGATGCATCCCTCCTGGGATGGGGAGCTCACATGGGCGACCTTTCCACCCAGGGGTTATGGTCCCCTCAGGAATCTCTGCTCCACATCAATCTGTTGGAACTCAAGCTGTTTTTCTAGCACTTCAGGTTTTCTCTGCATCTGTTCAGAACAAGGTGGTACAGGTCAGAACAGACAACACCACTACAATGTGGTACATCAACAAACAAGGGCACTCGGTCTTGACCTTTGCACTGAGGCGATAAGTTGTGGTCTCTGGCTTATTCCTAGAACACTTCCCTCATAGCAGTTCACCTCCCAGGCAAGGACAATGTCCTGGCAGATGCTCTCAGCAGGATTTCCCAGGGCCATCACGAATGGTCACTGGATCCCCTAGTACTGGGGATAGTGTTTGCCAGATGGGGCACTCCTCAGATAGATCTTTTCGCAGCCCCAGACAATCAACTTCCACTGTTTTGTTGCAGGCCCCCAGTGTTGGGCTCAGTTCCCCTGGTTGCCTTTCTCCTCGATTGGAAAGGAAGTTTCTTTATGCCTTTCCCCCCTTCCCTCTCCTGTTCAAAGTACTAGTCAAAATCAGGTCTCAGCCCTGCAAAATGATCCTGATTGCTCCAGACTGGGCCAGGCAGTCCTGGTACCCACTCCTTCTGTCCTTAGCAGTCCATCTTCCCCTGTGTCTCCCCAGGAACCTGATCTGTTAACCTGTGCTCAGAGGGAGAGTTTGGTATCGAATCTCAAATCTCTCAACCTCAAGGCTTGGCTCTTGAGCAGTTAGAGTTGCTGATTTACAACTTTCTCAAAGTGTTCTCAAAATCCTGAAGGCTGCTAGGAAGCCTTCCACCAGAGCTACCTATAACTCCAAGTGGAAAGGTTTTCCATATGGTGTTCTGGGAAGCATGTTTCCCCGGAATCTGCTGATCTACCCACTGTATTGGACTACATGGTCCATCTTAATTCTTTAGGCGAGTGACCAGCTACCTGAAAGTGCACTTGGCTGCTGTCTCTGCCTTCATTTCAGCAGGAAGCCCTCTTCTCTTTCTGCTCATCCTGTATTTTCCAAGTTTTTTAAAGATTGCTTCACACCAATCTTCCATTCAGGGACCCTGCTGACTTGGGATCTTAATGTATGCATTGCTCAGCTAATGCAACCCCCCTTTGAGCCTCTGTCTTCGGCAGAGCTTAAGTATTTGACTTGGAAAACTGTATTTCTGGTAGCCATCACTTCTGCCAGGCGTATAAGTGAGTTACAGGCTTTATCAGTAGAGACTGACTTTATTTCCTTTCACAGGAATAAAGTAGTCCTCAGGACTAACAGGAAGTTCTAGGGACATGGATATGTTGTTCATCCACACTCATTGGCAGTATCCTTGCCGCTTTAAATCTTGCCGGAAGGTCTTCAAGCTTGCTCCTCCACCCACCGGGTGGTATAACTCGGCTCCGCCCCATGGCTCAGATCTTCCTTACGCTTGGAGCTCAGGTTCCCTCCTTAACGCTCTGCGTTTGTGACTGAGTTCCCTATTTCTCCGTTTGCGGTTTAAAATAATATTTGCAAAGACTTCAGTCTTGATCCCTCAGGCTGCGATGGACCATCGACTCCCAGTTTGAATGATGCCATGCGGGCTGAAGATGTCTCGAGACGGATCCACACATCCGTGTGTCTACCTTAGGCCTTGAAACGCCCACGACCACAGGCCTGCGACCATCGTGCTCAGCTTACTCGGCCCTCGACAACCGTGCGTGCCCGAGTGCAACTGGAGGCCCGTCCCGAGAGCGTTTCCCTCGGTGAAGTCCAAGGAGGCCGGTTGGCGGTGTCAGCGGCGGGCTGTCGGCGGATCAGCTTCGGCGGATGGTAAGCCCTCGAAGGAAGCGGCGACGTATCTTCCTCGGCAGCATTTATCGCTCTCTCTGGGTTCTTCCTACGGCTTCCTTGCAGGCATCTGTCCCTCCACTAAAGGAAGAGCCTGCGTCTGCTGGACCTTTTCTCGGTCAAAAGAGGGACAAAGGTAAGTCCCTCCGTCGGCGGCTCTTGGGAGAGGGAAGGTCCCTCTCCCGGACCGTCGAGCCGTCGGCTTGATCGACCGCTAAACCCGGCCACTGGCCTCACGGTGTCCCCCGTCAGGGTCAGTTGACGAGACGCTCCCACTGATGAAGTCGAGATTTTTCTCGACCCATTGAGACGAGCTGTAGCCTTTAGCAGCGAGATTCCCTCTCCCGGTTCCCGGAGGAGTTGAGGATCCGATGGGCTCGCCTGTGCCTCCGGTTCCAGAGCCCTCGGATGGACCTTCCGAGCGAAGGAGTGTCGGTTCCGGCGACACCTCCCTACCGACCCGGAGAATTCCGGGACTCTCGTCTCGATCTCCGGACCTCTTAGCGGTCAACCCGTTCCCACCGTGCATAGGCGGTCTCGGTCTCGGCACCCGCGGTAAGCGCGTCGCCGCTCGTCCTCGTCCTCCTCCTCGGATGAGGAGGCTTGGCAGTAAGTCGTCGGCCAGTCACGAGACCTTATGTTCACAACAACTCCTCCTGGCGGGGAATAAGCGACTCGGCGCCTTCCCTGACCATTAAGTAGCTGTCACGGGCGACGACTGGCCTCGACTTGCCGAGGCCTATACCCAGGCGGTTGTTCGGCCAACCACCTGCTCCACCGATTGCGGTGAACCTCCGCCTCACAGCCATAATTGGGAGCTCCGACCAGGATTCACGGTCGGCTGAGGTTACCCACCGGCTGTCAATTCCCCTCACTCCCGACCGACCTCGGCAGGTGAAGGGTGGCTCAGAGCCAGAGCAGCTCTTCGAGGACTCTTCCGAGGTCCGAAGATGATTCCTCCTTCTTCTCCAAGCGATTGGACTTGGAGTCTTCAGGAGGTCAGCCAATGGGCCGATAGCCCGTCGTCCTTCCTAGGACTGCCTCGGCTCATCTCGAGTCTACCGGGATGGAGCTCGAACCCATTTCAAGCAGACAGGTATCCCCTCACGGAGATTCTGGACGAGGATTCTCCGGCGGAGGCCTTTCCGGTGGCGGCGAGGCCATAGATGGGTCCAACACTGGAACTTTGGCAGCGCCCTGGCGCGCTTCCTGCCCTGCGCCTTGACCAGGATAGCTAAGGAAGTAACGGTCCCGGTTCCTTATCCGGTTTTAGAACCCCTCTGCTGAGGGGTTGGCGGTTACCGACAAGCGGTTTTCGGCGGCAGCGCGCGCGCCAGGGATATGGACAAACACTCACGGCAAGGTCCAGAAATTGGACATAGCCGATGAAAAATCTCGTACGTCCTCTCGGCCTTAAATCAGGCCAGTTCGGCCGTCCTCATGGCACATTTTTCTCATGCCCTGTTGGGCTCCTGGATGAGGTCATCCTCATCTTCCCCCCGATCTGCAGACTACGGTTAAGCAGAGTGCGGGACCAGGGCAGAAGCAGTGGCCAAACAGCAGCTCCAGACTGCACTTTGGATGTAGGGGACTCATGTGCCAGATCGGTGGCGGCCCGCGGTGGCTACGTCGGCGGGCTTGGCTGAGGATATCCACCTTTGCCGGATACAGCACAAGTTGGCGGATGTTCCCTTTGAGGACTGACCTCTTCGACCCTGGGGTGGAAGGTCACCTGCAGAGGATCGAGAAGTCAATGCCACCTTGGACTGGGTCTCTTCCGCTCAGAAGGACAAAGGCCATAAACCACAGCTAAGCCCTAATAGTCTTCTGTGCCCCAGCAGGCCCTGACCCAACCAACGTCAGGGCCAGCAGGCTCGGCCTTAGCATCCCAAACCCAACCGCCCGGCTTCCTCTAACAGGAGGCAGGGAGGAGAAAGGGCCAAGGAGTCCCTCGGCAGGTCCTCCAAGCCTGCCCAGTGACGGGCTGAGGGTGTCGCCCCCATCACGTACCCCTAGGTCCCCAAGCTCAAGCGCCAAGTGACTTCTTCACGCCTGGTCGCTGTACCACGGACAGGTGGGTCTTGAAGTGGTGGGGAAGAGGCCTGCCTCTGGAGATTCGAGCAGGCACCACCCTTCAGAGCACGTACGCCCTCGAGAGCTTGGGATCCCCAGCCTCACTGGCGGCTCGTCGAGCCGACATCGCTCTCCTCCTCCAGAAGGAGGTGGTAAGAGAGGTGGTGGACCCTCTTTCAGACCCAGGGTTTGTGTCCAGGTACTTCCTGGTTCCGAAGCGGACGGGGGGCTGGCGCCCATTCTACCGACCTACGACCTAAACAAGTTCCTAAGGTCTCGAACCTTCAGGATGGTCACTCTGGCTCAGATAATACCATCCTTGGAGCAGCGGCGTGGTTCTGCTCTCTGGACTTGAGGGCCGTTTTCCGTCCCTATCGTCCAAATCTCCTGAGATTCCTTAGCTTCCAGCGGAAGGATCTCTCTTAATTCAAGCCATGCCCTTGGCTTGTCTCCAGCTCCCAGGGTCTTCACCAAATGCATGGCAGTGGTGACAGCATTCCTCTTGGCGCCCGAGGTCGGGTGTACCCTTACCTGGACGACTGGCTGATAGCAGCTCCCTCCAGGAAGGAGGCGGAGTGGTCAGAGATCTGGCCCTCCAGGTCTGCTCTCAACTGGGCCTCCTTATCAGCGAGGCCAAGTGGAACTCGAGCGAAGCAGGTGATTTTATTCATCGGGAGCAGCTCGACTCTCTTGAGCCAAGCGCGGCTCGGCGGACAGGGCCGAGGTTCTTTCCTCCTTTGCCCGATCATTTCTGGTTGGGCAATTCGCCCTGCCGGGACTTCCTGCGCCTCCTGGGTCTCATGGCGGCCTGTACCAGCGTGGTCCGTTGGGCCGGCTGGAACATGCGTCCCCTTCAGTGAGGACTGGCCAGCCAGTGGTCACAACGCTACGATCCTTGGACCAGCTTGTGTGTCGGTGACACAGGGGATGTGGGCAGCTCTCCAGTGGTGGACCGTTCCAGATCATTTGCAGGAGGGCATCCCGTTCGTCCGCCCGAGCCGGCAGTCTCTCTGTCAACCCGATGCCTCTCTGATGGGTTGAGGTGCCCATCTCGGGAACACAGGCTCATGGCCTCTGGTCCCCAGCAGAGTCGATGCCACATCAACCTGCTGGAGCTCGAGGCGGTCCGCCCTAGCTCTCACGCCTTTTGCCCGTTCCTCCGGGGTCAAGTGGTCCGAGTCCCAGGCGGACAATACCACCATGTACTATCTAAACCGCCAAGGCGGGACGCTCCATGCTTCTATGCAAGGAAGCTCTCGCATTTGGTCACTCGTGCGCAGCCTGGAGGCGATCTCCTAGCCATTCACGTGGCAGGAGCCTCCAACACCCTGGCCGATGCCCTGAGCGGATGGGGCTGCATCCCACAGTGGTCTCTCCTGCAGGTAGTACAGCATCTGTTCTCCCTTTGGGGCACACCTCAGGTGGACCTGTTTGCCTCCATGGAAGCAGCTGAGCTGAGTCTGTTTCATGCCCGCCCCCTCAGCAGGGCTCGCTGCAGGGGATGCCTTCTCGAGGCAATGGACCCCGGGCCTCTTTCGCCTTTCCCCATTTCCCTTGATCCCAAGGTTGCTTCTCAAGCGAGGAGGGACAAGGCGCAGGTGATTCTGATAGCCCCAGACTGGCCTCATGGTTCTGGGTACCCAGATCTCCTCAGTCTCAGCTCCAGGACTCAGCGGCAGCTTCCAGCTCGCCGGACCTGCTCTCAGTCAATCAGGGGAAGGTGTTCCATCCGGACCTTCAATCCCTGCACCTGACGGCCTGGTTCCTGGTGACTGGAGTTCCAGGCTTTGGGTCTTTCGACAGGGTCCTCAATGTAGTTGGGCGTCCCGTGAAAGTCGACCAGAAAATGCTATGCCTTCAAATGGAAAGGTTTTCCATTTGGTGTCAGAACAAGGAGCTTGGACCCTTCCTCGTTCCTTGGCAAGCATCTTGGACTATTTATGGTCCCTTTCTAGTCAAGGGCTTAGGTCGCGACCCTAAGGGTGCACCTGGCAGCCATCTCTGCTTACCGGAGCGGGCAGGGAAGCAGTCGATGGCGCAGAGAGGAAGGTGGTCTGGCGCTTTTCAAAGGCCTTGATCACATTTCCTCAGTCAGGAACCCCCCACCTCCGTGGGATCTACTGCTGGTACTGGCAAAGCTCATGGGCAAGCCATTCGAACCTATGCACAGTGTGCTCTCTCTCACCTGTCGTGGAAGACCGCCTTCTTGGTGGCTATCACGTCAGCCAGAAGGATGGGAGAGCTCCAGGCGCTTTCCATCAGTCTCCTTACCTGGTCTTCCACAGGGACAAAGGTTGTCCTTCCCCACCCGAAATCCTTCCGAAGGTGGTGTCGGAGTTTCACCTTAACCAGGTGTTGACTCTGCGGTGTTCTACCCAATCACACCTCGGAGGCAGATATAGGCTCCATACTCTGGACCCTAGAAGGCGCTCGCTTATTATAAGGAGCTGCAGCTGAAGTGCGGGAGAGGTTGCCAGCTGTTTGTCACCCTGCATTGAAGCATCTGGCAGACCTGCAGCCAGGGCGATAAGCAGGTGGGTAACCTCCCATAGATCTCTGCTATAAGTTGGCGGGCATGGAGCCTCCCAGAGGATAGAGCTCATTCTACCCAGCCATACTGCACCTGTGATGGCTGCTTCCAGGGGCGTCCCTATCCAGGAAATCTGCAGGGCTGCTACCTGAAGTCAGCAAACACCTTCATTACACCACTACATCGACCTTGAGTCACGCCCGGGATGCTGGTTTGGGACCTCGTTCTCAGTCTCTCTCCCAGAAGTAGTATATGTGGGGTGTCGTCTTGCCTCCTCCTCCGGAGAACTGCTAGGGGTCTGCCAAGGTGTGGATGAACAACATATCCATGTCCTAGAAATACAGGTTACTCACCTGTAACAGGAGTTCTAGAATGGTATATTGTTCATCCACCACGATACCTACCTCGGCTTGACGCGACTGACCTGAGCTTCCAGCGGGCCAGATCTGGCGTCATGGGGCGGAGCCGGGAGTTATACCACCCGGGTGGGTGGGAGGAGCAAGCTTGAAGACCTTCCGGCAAGATTTAAAGCGGCAAGGATACTGCCAATGAGTGTGGATGAACAACATATACCATTCCTAGAACTCCTGTTACAGGTGAGTAACCTGTATTTTTTGCCTAAGGTGGTTTCAGATTTCCACCTTAACCAATCTATTCACTTCCAGTGTTCTTCACTGACCATTCCTCCTCTGGTGAGAGGAGGCTGCACAGCTTAGATGTTAAGAGGGCCCTAAGTTACTACATAGAGCGTACCAAGGGTCACAGGTTTGACTCCCTCCAACTGTTTCTCACTTATGGTGAGGTTGGGAAAGGAGACCTGCCACTAAGAGATCCATTGCCAGGTGGATGCGTTTCTTGTATCAATTTTGCTATCAAAACCTGGGTAAGGGTTCCCCCTCAGGCCTGAGGGCTCACTCTACCAGAGGTACAGCTGCATCTCTAGCTGCTGCTAGAGACATCCCTATCTTGGAGATATGTCAGGCAGCTACTTGGAAGACAATACACACTTTCACCAAGCATTACTCCCTGGATATTCAGGCCAGGAGGGATGCTCGGTTTGGCACAGCCGTGCCTCAGAGCCTATTCCCTAAGTAGGTTCTGTCCCTCCTCCATGGAGGTACTGCTGTGTAGTCTGCAATAGTCATAATAGCAAGACTTCATGTTTTTGAAGAAAAATTACTCACAGTAGTAATGTTGTTTCTTCTAATGGAGTCTTTATATTATGTCCTCCCCCCCCAGCCTGCCCCTCTCAGAACTCCTACTTTGGGTGTGGGGTGGGTAGTCCTCTGTTGGCATTTATTGATGCCCTCTTTCATGTTTGGGTGTTGTGTTTATTTAGTTATTTTATCTTATTTTTCTGGTCCACTGACTTGAGTCTTTGTGTTGGGACCAGGAAAATGTGTTAATATATTAGTGGCCAGTTGGCTAGTGTAGGTTACAGCTTCCACACAGAACCTTAGTGAGTTTTTGCTCGTAAAGATCTGACGGTTTCGGTTTGAAACCAACCTAACAGAGTTTGGAACCGAGTCATGCTGAAGCTCCATGCCTGCATGGAAGTTAATCCTTTCACCTCCGGAACAGTTCTAAGGCTGGGACAAACTGCAATAGTCATAATATAGCAAGACTCCATTAGAAGAAACAACATTACTAAGGTGAGTAATTTTTTCTTGGGTACTGCTTGGGACTCTGTCATAATGGTAATACCTGCTGCAAGAACTCCCCTCAAAGTGAGATAGTACAGTTACGCAGAAGAACTTGCCGTAACAGTAGATCATCAAGAGGAGCTCTTGCAGCAGGTCACTTTGCAGACCCCAGGGACAAGTATTTTTATTTGTCTTTGGGTTGGGGAGACCCGCCTCGATTCTCCATTCCTTTTGTTAGTCGGCTCTCCACCGGGAGAACTGCGATGGCACTGGGGGACTGCCCCTTTTTACTGTGTCTGAGTCGGGTGGAGCCGACGTAGGGCGGTCCCCACCACAGACTGCTAGCTGAAAGATTTTTCCGTGGGGTCTTAACGTCTGGCGGCCTTAGTCCTATTGGTAATACCTGCTGCAAGAGCTCCTCTCGAAGATCTCCTGTTACGCTAGGTTCTTATGTAACTGTTCTTTTCTTGCTGGTGCCAAAGGTCATAGACAGGTGTGTGTGTGTGTGTGTGTGTGTGTGTGTGTGTGTGTGTGTGTGTGTGTGTGACCTGGAGTTGGTTTGATTGATTGGAACCAGCATAAGACATTGTGAAAGTAATGCCGGAGAAGATCTTCCATGGTTGTAATAGAGGAGGTTTAGAGATGACTGTCATCTACATACATGTGTATGTGTGAGTTGGCATGAACCCAGGGGAGGTTGTAAAGGAAGATGTAGAACAGGATGGGCCTCACGATGGAGCCCTATGGGACCCCCACCTGGATGAGAAGTGGAGGTGACAGGGTGCCACCAACTTGTACTGCCTATAGACGGCTCAAGAAATGGAACCAGTCAGCAACAGGGGCTGAGGGACCAGTAGACCTCAGCTTAACCAGGAGGAATGGGTGGGACACAGAGTCAAAGGCCTTTGCCAAATTGATGAAAGTGGCTGCTGTGATATTCCCTTGATCAGCCCCTGAGAAGATAGGTACATGTAACTGGGAAGAGGCAGTGGAGTGAGGCTTCTGGAAGCCAGACTGGAACGGGGTGAGGACGTCAGTGGAGGGTAGGAAATTGGAGAGTCTGGCATAGACAGCCTTTTATTGCAGCTTGGGGATGGAGGAGGGAGATTGGCCAGAAGTTACCCTGGGGAGGAAGGCCCCCCCAACCGTGTGAAGGAGAAGATATCTGACCAGTTTCCAGGACTGAGAACAGCACTAAGCAAGAGGGGATGAGCAGGTAGTCGGAGCAGATGCTATGGCAGGAGCAGAGATATGGGTAACTTAGGATCAGCCCATTAAGGTTGGATTTGTGCAGGTTAAGGGACTAAAGGTGGTCCAGGTTTCTTGGGTAATGTGGGAAAGAGAAACCCTTGTAGGAGAGAGGAAAGGAGAGGAATGTGTGGTGGAGCAGCGGAGGTTGGAGGGTGAGTGGAGGGATAGCTACAAGTGATGAACACAATGAAATGAGCAGCAACAGAGGATGTTTCAGACACCGGTAAACCATTTACCAGAAGGACCAGAGAGGTGAACTTGGTCATCGGGTTGAAGAGGGAGTGAATTGCCTTTCAGAACTGTGAGGGGGCATTAAGGTTATTTTGAAGGTTGGCCTTGAAATATTGTAATTTCACAGCCCTGATAGCATTTATACAGGAGTTCCAGATAGTGCATTATAAGAGGAAGTCATGAAGGGATTGAGATAATTTGTAACATGCTCAAGCGAGATCACGGGACTTGCATTGGTCAGTTATTTCAGGGGTAGTCCAGGTAATGGTGAGTTTTGACTATGGATTTTCTGAGCAGGTGTGCCTGTGCCAAACTGAGGATAATTTGTAGTGAGACAAGGAGAGGGCAATGTCAGTATCAGCGGCAGAGGGTATGGCTGTCCAGTCTGCAGCAGCAAGGGCATTTAAGAGAGCAGAGGTGTCAGGTGACCAGAGGGATCTGGTCCCGATGCATTTGGGGGGGGGGTGAAAATGGATGCTGGGTCTTCCTGACTCAGACGTCATGCAGTTGTTGCTGAAAACGTCCGGCAAGATACCAGCTGCAAGTGTGCAGAGGGAGGAGAGAACCTGTCCAGGAGGGAATGGTTGGAGTGTGGGTGTTGAACCGGGTGTTTTCGGTGATGATCTTTGTGAGATTTAGGGACTCAACCTTGTGGGTGGTCGGCCTTGAGGCCTGGGAGAGCCAAGTGACATGGAAGTCCCCTAGCAGGATGAGTTCACAAGCGAAGGCATGAGAAGTGGTGGTTGAAAGGGATTCAACCAAGGAGGAGGATAGTCTTGGTGGAGCTTAGAAAACCCCTGTAAAGATTGGTACAGAGGAGAGGGATAACAGTGAGGAATTCATGGGAGAAAGATGAGACCTCTCTGAAGGCTGTGGTGCAGGAGAGGCTTTGGCAGTCATAGGCGGCAACACCACCCCCACATTTTCTCCCTATCCTTCCTGAAAATAGGATGGTCAGGAAGGAACAGACTGGAGTCTGGGATCCTGGAAGAGAGCCAGGACTCTGAGATACAGAGGATGTCGGAGGAATCTTGTGAAACCCAGAAAGACAGGAGATAGAGTTTTGGAAGAAGGTTCCAAGCACTGAGGTGAAATATGCTCAGGCCTTTAGCCCTTTAGCAGTTGGAGGCTGGGGAAAAGAGGTGAGGGTCAGGAGTTGGACTCCACATCGCCAGACAGAAGGAGTGAACAGGGGATGGAGAGAATTCTGCCCCTTAGAATGGGGCAGAGAACTAGGAGTAGGTGGGGAAGGAGGAGGACACGGTGGAGAAGCTCTAGGATAAGGGAGGGGGAAGAGGGAAAACTAGGGTGGATAGGAAGGGAAGAAGGTAAAGGGGAGTGAAGAGGGATGGATGGGTGGAGGGGGAAGGGAAAAGGAGTGGAGGTGTATAGGAGGGGGTAGGAGCAAGGGAGGTGAGGAAATCAGATAGAGGAGGGTTCAGATGCATTAAGAACAGGAGGCGAGATGCAATAGCCTTCAGTTATGCAGTACCATAGCTGATAGAATGAATGAACGTTTGGTGAAAACACAGAATTTCAGTCACCTGCTAATTGACCTAGGCTGTAACTAGACTTTGGTATAACAGGGAGGTGAGAGCTTCAGCACAGATGTACACAACAGATTTCTGGTGAAACTGAACAAGTGCATATAGCTGGGAGGCTCTAATGGATGTACGTAACACAGACACGCTATAAAATCTAGAAAAAAAAAATTGGCAAAGTAGCATATAAGCTAAGCAAGTTAGACTAGGCACAAAAACAGGGCAAGGAAGGGCTAACTACAGTTCAGCAGTAAACATTGTTTAGAGAATGAGATAAAATGAATGCCAAAATGAGTAGGCAGATGAAACAAGACCAGTAAACTAGAAACATCTTTTATCTGGCCAGGTAAAACAAATGCTGAGTCTTGGTTGAAGGCTGTAATACCTGGTGAAAGAGATGGCACAAGTCCTAATTTTACCATCTGAGGAATATCTCCATGATTGCACCTGGTTTCCATCGGCGACCTTCCTACTTTGATTCACGCCTTTGTGACCTCGCATTCGGACTACTGCAACTCCCTGTACCTAGTCCTACCTGGGGTGGAAATCCGTTGCTTGCAGCTAGTGCAGAACGCTGCAGCATGGCTTTTGACGGGATCCTCTCGGTCCTGTCATGGTTCACCTGTGCTGCGTGGACTGCCTGGCTGCCGGTTCAGTGGCGGATTACCTTTAAAGTCGGTCTTCTTACTTTTAAAGCCCTGCATGGATAGGTCCCAGACTACCTGAAAAGCTCCTGGTCCCTCTCTGCCTAGGCGTCGCTCCGCTCAGCTGACGAGGGTTGCTAGAGATTCCAAGGGTATGTTTGAAATCTTCTGGAGGCGAGAACATTTATGTATACTGCCCCTACCCTTTGGGAATTCTCTACCCTCCGGTTACGTGAGTATTCGACCATACAGGGCTTTAAACAAGCATTAAAAAACCTACTTGTGGAACAAGCTTTTGGTGATTGATTAAAGTCTGCTATCATTACTATCATTTTGTTTTATGCTGAGATGTTTGTTTATGTATTGCGATTTGCACCTTGGTTTTGAAGGCGCCATACAAATAAAATGTATTATTATTTATTATTAAGTCTTTGTGGTGGTTGATAAGTCACATAGGGGTGGAAGAAGCTTACAGGTCAATGATAGCTGTGTGGTTACCTCAGTTCAGAGTGCTAGAGTCAAGCAGGGGTAAGCTTGTAGAGTCTTGGAGGCAGGCAGTGGAGAGCTTGCAAACCAATGATACTGGTATGTGTCCTACAGATCTGAGTCTAACTGGTGTAGCACACGAGTTCCAGTGCTAGAGGCAGAACAGGGGTCTAGTTGGGACACAGACACAAGATTTAAAGTCAGGCTTATGAGTTGACACTGAGGTTGGAAACCAGATAACAAGTAAAGGATCTGCAGACCAGTCTTAAGGCACTTTTATACAACACTTACTTGCATCGCTGGTTTTAGGGACGTGGATATGTTGTTCAATCCACACTGTCTGGCAGGTTTCTTGCCGCTTTAATTCTTGCCGGAAGGTCTTAAAGCTGACTCCTCCCACCCACCCGGGTGGTAAAAGTCTCTGCTCCGCCCCGTGACGCCAGATCTTCCTTACCGCTTGGAAGCTCATTTTCCCTCCTTAGCGCTCTGCGTTTTAGGCCTGGATCCAAACTCTTCAGGTTTTCCGAAAATTATTTTAAAGTTTTCAAGACTACGGTCTTCATATTCCCTCGAGGCTGCGATGGACAAATCCACTCCTGGCTTCCGTCGTTGCCCTTGCGGGCAGAAGATGTCCCAGACCGATCCGCACTCCACATGCGTTTAATGCGTGGGCCTTGCCCACGATCCGCCAAACCTGCAATCTGTCGTGTCTTTCTTGGCCGGTCTTAGAGGACCGCATTGCCAGACTACAACCTGGGCGCCCCGAGAAACGTGTACCCGCCGTGCAGAAACGAGTCTGTTGGTGGTGTCCCATGCTGGCTCCACTGAGCAGCTGGAGCAGTTGATCGCCTCGGGAGGAGGCGGCCAAGCCGCTTCATCTTCCTCCTCGGCTGCGGCGTTATCCCTCTCTCCTTGGGCTCCTCCTACACTGCTTCTTTAAGGAGCTTTGTCAGTCCCTCTCCACCAAGGGAGAAGGGCTATCGGGACATACCAGTCGGTCGAAGAAAAAAGAACCAAAAGGTAAGTCCCACTGTCGACGTTCGTGGGAGCGGGAGAGATTCCCTTCACCGGACTGTCTGCTCTCGACTTTGGTCGAGGTTGTGGCTAAGGCTGCTGGCTTCACGGTGTCCCCGTCAGGTCAGCCGGCCAAGACATCCGTCGACGCAGTCGAGATTTTTCTAGACCCGTTGGACGGTTTGTCGACTGGAGAGCTTGGCTGTGGATCTCCACCTTCACGGCGGACACCCAGCACAAGCTGGCAGACGTTCCATTCCTGGGCACCAACTTGTTCGGGCTAGGGGTGGAAGACCATCTCCAGAGGATCGAGCAGTCCAGTGCCATCTTGGACTCGGTCTTGTATGCCCAGAAGGACAAAGGCCGCCAGCAGCAGCGTAAGCCCTTTCGCCCTTCCGCTTCTGTGGCATGTCCAGCCCAGCAACACCAGCAACAGGGCCAGCAGGCTCACACTTGGCACCCTGAGGCCAAGTCTGCCACTTCCTCCAGTAGGAAGCCTGGAGGGAAGGGTCCAGGAGGTCCCTCGGCCAGCCCTTCCTCCAAGCCTGCCCAGTGCCGGGTTGAGGGGTGTTGCCCCCAGCCTCGTCACTCCTCCTCGGGTTCCCCCTGTGGGGGGACAGCTCCGCCACTTCCTTTCCACCTGGTCCGCTATCACCACGGACCGCTGGGTGCTAGAAGTGATCGACAGGGGTCTGCCTCTCGAGTTCAAGCAGTTCCCTCCCTATTGAGCCGTCACCCCATGGGGGGCAATGGGGTCCGGAGCCTCTCTGTTCGCTCGTCGAGCCAACATTGCCCTGCTCCTCCAGGAGGAGGTGATCAGCGAAGTGGCGGACTGTCCTCCAGACCCAGGGTTTGTGTCCAGGTACTTCCTGGTCCCAAAACAGACGGGGGGCTGATGCCCCATTCTCGACCTGCACAACCTGAACAAGTTCCTAAGGCCGCGCAAATTCAGGATGGTTACTCTGGCTCAGATCATTCCATCCTTGGAACTAGGCATGTGGTTCTGCTCTCTGGATCTCCAGGCCGCGTTCTTTCATGTCCCAATCCGTCCGTCTCATCAACGATTCCTCCACTTCAGAGCAGAGGGATCCCTTTGCAAGTTCCGAGCCATGCCCTTCGGCCTCTCTCCAGCTCCCAGGGTCTTCACCAAATCCTTCGGCCTCTCTCCAGCTCCCAGGGTCTTCACCAAATGCTTGGCAGTGGTGACAGCATTCCTGTGGCGCCGAGGGGTTCGGCTGTACCCTTACCTGGATGACTGGCTGATTGCAGCTCCCTCCAGGTTGGAGGTGGTGCAGTCCAGGATCTGGCCCTCCAGGTCTGCTCTCAAGTTGGCCTCCTCATCAGCGAGGCCAAATCGAACTCGTGCATCATGCAGGTGATTCAGTTCATCGGGCAGGTCCTTTCCTCCTTTGCCCAATCATTTCTGGTTGGGCAATTGCGCCTGCCGGGACTTCTCGCCTTCTGGGCCTCATGGCGGCCTGCTGCAGGCGTGGTCCATTGGGCCTGCTGATATATGCGCCCCCCCCTGCAATGGGGGCTGGCTAGCCAGTGGTCATAGCGCTCCGGTCCTCGGGATCAACCGGTGACAGTGACCCAGGAGATGTGGGATGGCCTGCAGTGGTGGCTCGTCCCAGCTGATCTGCAGGAGGGCATCCCATTTGTCTGCACCGAGCAGACGGTCACACTAACGACCGATGCCTCTCTGGGTTGGGGTGCCCATTTGGGGCCTCGGGAGTCTCGATGCCACATCAACCTGCTGGCGCTTCGAGCTGTTCGACTAGCCCTCACCGCCTTCACTCCGTTTGTCTGGGATCAGGTGGTTCAGGTCCAGACGGACAGCAGCACGACCATGTACTACCTCAACCATCAGGGCGGGACGCACTTCTTGCCTCTCTGCAAGGAGGCTCTCTGCATCTGGTCTCTCGTGATCAGCCTGGAGGCGGCTCTGCTAGCCATCCATGTGGCAGGAGCCTCCAACAGTCTGGCCGATGCCCTCAGCCGGATAGGCACTGCATCTCACAAGTGGTCACTCCTGCCGGAGGTAGTGCAAGAACTGTTCTCCCATTGGGGCACCCCACTCAGGTGGACCTGTTCGTCTCCAGGGAGAATGCGAAGCTGAGGCTGTTTTCATGCCCACCCCCCTCAGCATGGCTCACTGCAGGGGGATGCCTTCTCGAGGCCGTGGACCCCAGGCCTCTTCTACGCCTTCCCTCCATTTCCCGTGATCCACAAGTTGCTTCTGAAGGCGAAGAGAGACAAGGCGCAGGTGATTCTGGTAGCCCCAGATTGGCCTCACCAGTTCTGGTACCCATATCTCCTCAGCCTCAGCTCCAGGCGCCAGGCGGCTTCCAGCCCGCCGGACCTGATCTCGGTAGACAAGGGAAGGTTCTCCATCCGGACCTTCAATCCCTGCACCTGACAGCCTGGTTCCTGAGCGGCTAGAGTTCCAGGCCTTGGGTCTTTCCGACAAAGGTCCTCAGCGTCGTTGAGGTGTCCCGTAAAGTCGACCAGAAAATGCTAAGCCTTCAAATGGAAGAGATTCTCCATTTGGTGTCAGGATAAGGGTTGGACCCTCTTCCTGTTTCTTGGCTAGTATTTTGGCTACCTGTGGTCCCTTTCTCAGCTAGGGCTTGGTCGGCGACCCTCAAGGTGCACTTGGCAGCCATCTCTGCTTGCAGGCGTGGCGAGGCAAGCAGTCGGTGGGTGGGAGAAGGTGGTGGGTGCTTTTCAAGGTCTTGATCACATATCCCTCTGGTGCGAGAACCTCCACCTCCGTGGTATCTACTGCTGGTATTGGCTAAGCTCATGGGCAAGCCATTCGAACCGATGCACAGGTGTGATATCTCCCACCTGTCGTGGAAGACTGCCTTCTTGGTGGCTGTAACATCAGCCAGAAGGATGGGAGAGCTCCAGGCACTTTCCATTGAGTCTCCTTATCTGGTCTTCCACAGGGACAAAGTTGTTCTTCGCCCGCACCCGAAATTCCTTCCGAAGGTGGTGTCGGAGTTTCACCTGAATCAGGTGTTGACTCTGCCGGTGTTCTACCCCAATCACACTTGGAGGCGAATATAGAGCTCCATACTTTGGACCCTAGAAGAGAGCTCGCTTATTATAAGGAGTGAACGGCTGAAGTTCGGGGAGAGGTTCACCAGCTGTTTGTCACCCTACGCTGAAGCCGCACCTGGCAGACCTGCAGCTAAGCGAACAGTAAGCAGGTGGGTCACCTCCTGCATAGATCTCTGCTATAGGTTGGCGGGCATGGAGCCACCCAGAGGATAAGAGCTCATTCAACCACCATACCGCTGCTTGGTGGCTGCTTCTAGGGGCGTCCCTATCCAGGAAATCTGCAGAGCTGCTACCTGAAGTCAGCACACACTTTATTTCCCATTACCACATTGACCTAGAGTTCGCCAGGATGCTGATTTTGGGACCTCGGTTCTCCAGTCCTTATTCCTAAGTAGGTGGTGCGCCTTGCCTCCCTTCTCCCGGAGAACTGCTAGGAGTCTGCCAGACAGTGTGGATTGAACAACATATCCACGTCCCTAGAAATACAGGTTACTCACCTGTAACAGGAGTTCTAGGAGTGGTATATGTTGTTCATCACAAGACCCTACAACCTCCTGGCTTCAGCGCAAATCTGGCTTCCAGCGGGCTAGATCCGGTGTCATGGAATGGAGCTGAGGGTTTTACCACCTGGGTGGGTGGGAGGAGCCAGCTGAAGACAGTCCGGCAAGAACTAAAGAGGCAAGGAACCTGCCAGACAGTGTGGATGAACAACATATACCACTCCTAGAACTCCTGTTACAGGTGAGTAACCTGTATTTCTGTGACAGGCTTTGCTCTACTCCATGTGCTTACGGTCTCTCTGCTCCCTTGTGAACACGCTTTGTATCACTTTCTTGGCCCTTCCCGAGTTTTAACAGTCTTTCCAGGCAGCCAAGAGAGCATGAGAATTGGCTATCACGGGCCAGAAATGAGTGGAACAGCGGAAGTATATGGCAGGACAACATGGAACAATTGTTGGCAAACCCAAGCAAGCAGGGAATGCGCAATCAGTGAATGCTCACTTTTGTTGCAGAGTGGATCGCCTGTACACGCCACACAAGGTAATGTTGCAGTTGATCGTAAAGCTCATTCTGATACAGAACACTGCGAGTAAAGGCACCTTTAAATTAAAGTTGAGGGTCCAGCAAGTCTGACTTGAACAAAGATACTAAATTCCATTCCATCAGGCTGTAATCCTCCAGCTATAAATCTTTTCAGTTCTGCGCCAACCATAGTTGTGTCATCACAACACCAATTTACTTGGTTCGAGATGAGAAGGCATGGTAAGTTACAGCTTGGGTCACTTAATGTAGTCCAAGGTGAAACGAGATACACAGATGTAAACAATAAGGTTTCTGGAATGTCTCACAGCTATGCATGGTTTCTGATCCTTTGGAGAATGTACTGATCATAAACAGCAGGCAGATAACCGGTATCTTGTTTCTGGAAACAGAATGAGTGGCTGAAGCCTGTAGAATCTTGCAGAAATCTTTGTTGGAGCAGATCTTTAAAAGTTAATTCTGAGGAAAGTACACGTAGCCAGTACTGAATTGTTCAAGATGATGACTCAGTTGATGTTCACTGAAGATGTGGTAAAAACTAATAGTTATTCCAAGTTTGGGACACGACAAAAGACTAAGCCGCAGACATAGCTTCAGCTCATTAACAGGTAATTTTGCTTACCAAGGATCCCCACGCTTTCCCCTTAGCCTTCAGGATCCCCCCGCCCACTCCATAGTAAGGCCGCCAGTCTCCCGTTGTGACTGAGAATAAGTACCTGAGAGAGAGAAGGATCTGCAGTGTAGAAAATGTGATGGCCCTGGTTGACATGGCAGCAAAGCTGCTTGCTGCTTCTCAGTCTCTCCCCCTCACTGGCAGAGTTTGGATATGCCACCACTCACAACCACCAGTTTCCTCTGGCTCTGTCAGCTCTGCTCCCCTGGTTTACCGTAGGGTAGTGCTGCAGTCTGTTTCAGCGCACTCCGCCTGGAGGAAGCACTCTTTTGGGATGCTAGTTGCCCTTCTGTCAAACCGGATGGCTGGCTGCTGCTGAACTCTCAAGCCAATCTCGGTGCAGTCTTGAGCAAGTTGTTAACCTCCATCCATCCCTCCGTAAGCTTTCCATCACTTTGCCTCCAGCCTAGTTCACCTCCCCTCGTGCCTAATAGCTACTGCAACTGCACTTGGATTGCAAAGAGATACAGTCAATTCCGCTTGTGTGCACAAGGTTGGGACTTGCAAAGTTGTACACAACCGAAATACACTAAACTGAATTTACCGTATTACAGATGCAGTTGCGGTTAAATCATGCAAGCCCTTTATTATACACCCCAAAACACTGTATAAACAGGTTACTTCAGTTAAAATGTTAGAAATATTGCAGCATAGTTAGTTTTATTGAATATTTATTAACAGAAGTACTGACAAAAGTTTTTGGTCCTGAGCAGCATATGTTGTAGAAGCATTAGAAAGAGTCTTCCCACAGGTACCGAGCTGCATAAGCAAATGAAGCAATAGAGTTCAGTAACACTACTGCTAAACCACAAAAAAATCTTAAAATGCTGAGCGTGCATTACCACTATTAGCCCAGTTACAGTCCAGGTGTGTCATAAAAAATCGGGGATGTGGGCTTGCCTGGCAGTTCATTTTCCTTATGATCTCGACTTTATTTTGAATGAGCTGTGAACTTTTACCCCCCCACCACCACTAATTGTGCCTGATAGAGATTAGAAAGGTGATTCCCATGTTATTGAAGTGACGGCAGCTCAGGGCACCCAAGCTCTTAACAAAAGAATGCGTCTAATCACAGTCAGAAGCATTTAACAACTTGTACAAATGCTGTTACTGACAGCTAAATGCTGTAAGAATTGTGCACACAACCGAAATATTAGGTGCACACAACCAATTTTTTTTTTAACAGTAATCTGATGCAAATTGAATCGGATCAGAGGAATGTGTGCACAACCGAATGTGCACACATCCGAATGACACTAAGTGGAATCGACTGTATATAAAACTAAATTCCTTTCACCTTTTGCATTTTTAAATGTGGACTTTTTCGCTGGGACTGGCACACTGGGCCAAAGCTTGTTTCCAGGCGTCATCCAGTAACACAGGGAGGTTAAGTGACTTGCTTGAGCCACTGAGTAAACTGATGGCCATTGTAGGATGGCAACCCATGTCTGCTGTTGGGTCTTCAGGTTCATAACTTAGTGCTCTAACCTCGTCTAGGCTGTATTTTCACTCTTAAAACTCTGGATACAATGCTCTCACAAGGTTGAGATGCCTCTACCTCTTCCTTTTAATATTTAGGTTGGCAAACTGACATCCTGGGTAGTGAGATCAACATATTGCAGAGGTATGACTGGAGATATGTGCAGTAACTTTAGGTAAAGTGCAGTTTCACAAAAGAGAGCCTGTGCAAACAAGTGGAACATTATCAAGTTAGGTGTTAACTCCCCCCAAATGCCCTAAATGTTTTGTTCAAACCAGGGTAAAGAAAGTTGCTTCCATGTTTTTGTTTACTCGCTGTTCACCTCTAATTTACATCCTGTATGCTCCATCTTATTGTATTGCACTGTGCCAACCTGTTCTAGAGCTAGCCTTGAAATGCCTGTTATTCCTATGTATTTTTCTCGATTCCTCAATTGTTCATGTATGAATTTTACATGTAACTCTCCTGAGTCGCACCTGAAAATAGGCACTTGGCTGTCTAGTGTGCTTACCCGGTTAACAAAAGCAAATAAATAAATAAATCCTCCTCATCAAAGCTGCTTAAACCTTTAAAGAGCAGGTAGTTACTTAAATTATGGTGTTCTCTATTTTACTTTCTACCCTGTGTTAATGACCCTTATTGCTGAAAACTGTGTCTTGTGTTGTTGTAAACATCTGCTGCATTGGTGGTCTGTCTGAAATGCTCATCACACATGGAAGCAGGATAGAGATTAGAAAAAAAACACTGCTCAGATGCTCTGTGAGGCCAAGATCTCGTTGATGTCTCTTACAGTAAGTAGATTCAGGCTTCATGTGCTAGATACCATTGCAGTTGCCCACCTTTAGCTTACGCCTGTACAGCGTGCATTCACGCTGCAGCCCCAGCATCAGCTGTTCTCGGTCAGCGGTGTCTACCATCCAGCTCATGAAAGTGCCGTTGACTGAAAAACTGATCCCTGACAGCCTTGGTCACAGTCATGGAGTACACTGTACAATTCCAGGCGACGTTATGTAGAACTTCTATACCAAAAAAAAAACATATCTGAAGGTAGCATGTTGTGGTTGGTATTGCAGTCCATTGATTTACTTACTTGAATGACTTGTGGCTCGAGTGGTTTGATTTCGATCCTGTAACTTGGTATTTTCTTCAAGGATCTCTTTCATCAGGCCATACCTACGGACCTGTAGCCACAGGCACTAGGACCACATGGAAACTTTTTGTAAGCAGTCCAGTAGGGGTCACCCACGACGGTGTCCCTTGTTGGCACTTCCTGTATAAATGTGGGCAGAATGCCTTGGAGACCCACCTACTTAAACAGCAGGTAACCAGAATGGAGAAAGAACTCCACCACATCACCAGACAACTCCTCGGGCTTTCACTCCTCAAAGTCCCAAGAGAAGACTTGGGGAGAGCACAAACATTGGTACCGGCAGAGAGTATACAGTAAGGATAAAATTCTGTCTGGTTCACTCACGGTTGCTCCTTCACTCCAGCTCAGCCACTACTGTGCTGTTGACAGCCACAGTGGTGCCGCCAGCCACCCAGACTGACAACCCGCCCAGGCTGGGACAGGCTGCAAGCACCACCAGACCTAGCATGGCTGGTGTGTTGTCATCAACGTCGGGGATGATGTCTCCCCTGTTGACATCACCCGGCCTTCCCGCTGACCACGTGGGCACCGGTGTCCTGGCCGTACTTTCGTCCTTCGCGGACGTGTTAAAACACCCGCTACCTACTCATGAAACAGAAGATACGTCAGCGGGGCACCTTCGGTGAGCTGGTGCCTTTGCGGGCAGAAGATGTCTTGAACCGACCTGCACGTCACATGTGTCTACTGCCTGGGGCACGAGCACGATCCCCAGGCCTGCGACTCTTGTCGCTCATTTCACCTGACCGTTCTAGAGGACTGTCTGGCCCGACTTAAACTGGGCAGTTAAGCGCAACAGAACCTGCCGGTCAAATTAAGGATGTCCATTGGTTGGTCTCTGCAGCCGCTGGGTCCGCTGAACAGCTTGCACCCTTTGAAGAGGAGGTGGCCTACACCACATACCTCTCCTCTCTGGCTTCTTCCTTTGTGCTGCTTACAGCTGGGATTAACTTTTACGGGATCCTTCAAAGAATTGTCTCACCAGTCTCTGACGATCCTTGGTCAGGGACACTCTGGGCACAAGTCTAAATCCAAGAAAGAGTTCAAAAAAGAGAGAGGACTCGTCATCGTTCGTGGGATCGGGATCGCTCTGGGTCAGGAGTTTCTGATTCCCACGTTTCTCTGAATCCGACTTCAGTCAAATCCTCAGCCTTGGCCGCCGGCTCCAAGGTAACCCCATCGGACCAGTTGGCCAAGATGCTGGTTGAAGTCCCGGACGAGATTTTTCTCGAGCCGACCAACCAGATGTCGACTGAAGAGGTCCCAACACTTCCTTGTCCAGAACATCGATCCTAACTCAGACTGTTGGAGGCGGGATCAGTCGCTGACCGCCATCTCTGGTCCCAGACCCTAACCCGTAGGAGCCTCTGCATTCACAGACTCCCTCAGAGACCCGCTGCCAGTCTCACCGGCAATCGGGGTCTCAGTCTTCCTCCTGTGGGTTGAATGGCTCCCACCGACATCGGCACTCCTGCTCTCTGCACCACAGGAAGCAGCGCCGCTGCTGCTCTTCTTCCTTGTCCTCGGGTGAGGAGAGGCTTCGGCGCAAACTGTGTCGATGCTATGAGGCTCTTATGTGGCAACAGCTGGTGCTTACGGTGTTAGGCAGACTCCGGCTCCCACGGCCTATCACCTGGCTGTCACCCAAAAGACAGACACCTTGCCCATCAGTGGAGATGACCAAATGGTCCTGGCTCGCCGACCCTCGCGTCTCCACTGGTGCGTGGTGGAACCGCCACCAGCTGGCACTCCGACTCACGGAGTCTTGGAGCGTCTAAGGGGCTTCCCTATTGGCCGTCGGTCACAGTCGCCCTAACTGTCCGCGGAGGGTCAGCGGGACTCGGGCGATCGACCACTTTTTAACGATGACTGAGTCAGAGGGTTCCTCCTGCACTCCTGTCTGGTCGGCGTGGAATCTTTGGGGATCTCTTGACGGACGAAGGACCATCTTCCTTCATGGGCCTTATCTGCCTGATTTCCGAGTTGATGGGCATGAAAATGAAGCCCGTCCAGAAGTGGGCTCCTTACCCGTTGACAGAGATTCTCGACCAGGGAGACACTCCTACAGAGACTTTCCTTGTGGTAGAGGCCATTCTTGGCCCTGCCCTGGAGCTTTGGCAGCATGCCACTTCCTGCCCTGTGCCTTCTGCCTGGATGGCCCACAAGTACATGGTACCTATAGGTTCCCTCTCGAGATTCACAGAGCACTCCTCGGCCAAGGGATTGGTCGCAGATTCTATGTTTAGGTGCTCTGGCAACACAGGGGATGTTGACAAGCCACCCGACAAGGACTCCTAGAAGTTGGACTATGCGGCTAAAAAAGTCGATGCTGCTGCCTCCCTTAGTCTCTGCCAGGGGCTCGGCCCTCCTCATTACCCACTTCTCCCATGCCCTGCTGGGCACGCTGGATGCGTGCTTCCTCATCTGTCGTGCGACCTTAAGACCTTAGTAAAGGAGGTCTGGGACCAGGTCCAGGCTGTAGCCAAACAGCTCAGACAGCTATGGACATTGGGGACTCCTGTGCCCGCTCCATGTCTGCCTCAGTGGCCATCGCCATAGGGCTTGGCTGAGGATCTCTACCTTTACGGCGGACATTCAGCATAAGCTGGCAGATGTCTCTTTCCTGGGCATGGGGTTGAGGGTCACCTCACCCATATTGAAGTCCAGTGCCACCTTGGACTCTGTGACATCTGCACAGAAGGACCCTAAGGGCTCCAAGTAGCAGCAGAAGAGGAAGTCCTTCGGTCCACCTCCACTTGTGCAGCCACACCCACCCACCCACCCCAAGGCTGGTCAGCAGGCTCAGGTCTGGCGACCTTGGCGGCCTCAGTCGTCCGCAGGCCTGGAGGGAGAGGCTCCAGTGGCGCCTCAACCGGGCCCTCCTCCAAGCCTGCCCAGTGATGGGATGAGTGGTGCCTCCCTCATGCCTGTCACACCTCCCCTGGGTGGGTACTTCAGTGGTGGATGGAACCCAGCCATTTATTGGAGGAGGTTCCCTTCCCTCACCAGATTCTCACTACAGATGCCATGGAGACAGGCTGGGGGGTACATCTGGGGCTCATCAGATATAAGTTACATGGACCAAAGTGGAGAGCACCCTCCACAGAAACGTCTCGGAAATAAGAGCTGTGCTGCACGGCCTATAGGACTTCCAGACTCGTCTATCCCTGGGTCCTCTGTTAATACAAACTGACAACATAAGCGTGATGCACTACATCAACAAGCAAGGGGGAACTCATTCCTACCCCCTTTGCAGGGAGACAATGATAGTCTCTTATTGAGCTCTGGAACATGGTTTAAAACTCAGCAGTACATAGTCCAGGGGTCCAAAACAGCCTGGCAGACAGATTAAGCTGGTCACAGTCCAGGATGCATGAGTGGGAATTGCTGACTTCTGTCACAGAAGACCTGTTTGATAGGTGGGGTCATCCAGAGTTGGACCTTTTTGCATTTCCACTCAATGCAAAAGTGCCACTTTTCTGTTTGCTCTCTCCAGGGCCTGGAGTTTTCTGGCAAGACACATTGTCCCTCTCTTGGAAGTGGTGGTTCTTGTATGCCTTTCCTCCCTGCCTTCTGATTCAGTGTGTGTTAATCAAGCTCCAAATGGAGGTGCAACTCAGATAGTCTTTGTCCCACTGTGGCCTTGTCAGATTTGGTTCCCTACTGCAGCAATTGGCAGTGGAACCACTAGTACCTCTGCCATTATGCTGGACCTACTGTCACAGGAACGGGAATCCTGGTCCATCCGGACCTCTAGTCCTCCACCTTCTTGCATGGCCCCTGAAGACAGACATTGCTCGGTTTGGGGTGTCACAAAGGTGGCTGATGTCTTGGTGACTGCCAGAAAACCACCTACCAAGGTCACTTATTCCAAGAAGTGGAAGCGGTTTATTTGATTTTTCATGAAGACAGGGTGTCTTTGCACACCAATCTTAAGTTTTTGCCAAAAGTGGTGTTTGAGTTTACTTTGAATCAAACCATCCACCTGACAGTTTATTTTCCTGAGCATGCCAGTCCAGGAAAAGCATTTCTCCGTACTTTAAATGTACATAGAGTACTCTGATACTATATACACCATAGGAAGGACTGTAGGAAGTCCTCATAGCTCTTTGTTTCATACACCCCGGGAAAGAGGGTGCCCCTGTGTCTAAACGGTGCCTGTCCAAGTGGCTGGCTAATTGTATTACTTTCTGTTACAGGAAGTATGGTGAGGAACTTCCTGGGGTTGTGCATGGCCATTCAGCTAAAGCAGTGGTGGGCAACCTGCAGGCCACACGCGGCCCCCACAGCCATCCCATAACATAACTTTTAATGCTTTTAAGAACGTTTTATGCTGTTTCCAGTCCTTTAAATAAAGTTTATTGCATTTTTTTTCCAGTTCTTTGTATCATTTCTCTGGATCCACTAACCTCTCTCTGGTGTGGTCACTCAGCAGAGGCTCTGCCTGCCTGCCTGAAGCCCCAGATGCACTCCTCTGGTGCCAGCTTCCTCCCTTCCACAGCGCCACCGTACCCTCCCGGCTCTGAGTCCCCTGAGGAGGGACCGCCACTTCTCTGGCGCTCTATCTAGAATGCTGGTGGGTGATGCTTTTTCTGTGGAGGACCCTGGGAGTGCCTCCTGAAGGCGCGGCATTGTGCGTGAGGCCGCTGCTCCTGGACCCGCCTTCGCCTGTCAGTGGGATGGGGGTTTCCATCTTTGTTTTACTTCCTTCTCCTCCCCCACTGCAGAGCTTGGACGTTCAGTGACGGCCAGTGTCTGCCGAGCTCTGCCCCCTGGTGCCATACGGCTGTGACGCAAGTGCCAGACTGCCTCTGACTGCCGCCAGACATCGCTCTGGAGCGATACAATGCCCTACACCCTCCCCAGGGAGGGAGAGCTGTCCAGATGCTCAATCTCTCCCCGCCCCTGCTGACCCCTGGTGGCCCGGGCTCATTCCCGAACCCGGGTAGCCAGCATGGGGCGAGGTGAGGCATCTAGTACCTTTACCCTCAGCACCACCAGGCCGGCCAAGTTTATTGTATTCTGATATATAATTTCTGCTTGATACTAAGGTAAAGGGGGTCTTGTGGTGTCTTGTAGGCCTCGGGGTGTTTGAGGACTACATCTCAAGCCCTCTGGTTATCTCAGGTTGCCCAACACTGAGCTACAGGCATGGCAGCTTTGGTTGCTGTTTTAAGAATGTGTCTGCTGCAGAGATCTGTGCAGCTGCCACCTGGAGTATTGTCCACATCATCACTAAACACTACAGTCTGGACATTGCCTCCCGAGAAAGGGCTGGCTTTGGGCTATCTGTGCTTCAAGGCCTCCTTTCTTAGGCCCATCAGTTCCAGCCACACAGACTATTTTATTGTGAGTACTGCTTGGTACTTTTCCATAGGTGTCGCCTGATGAAAGCGATATCCTCTAAGAAGATAGAACAGTTACATACTTAACCATAAAGAAGATCTTAGAATCTCTCATCAGGCCATGCCCTCCATTCCCCTGAGGACTTAAAGCTCTAACTCCTCTCTCTTTCTCTGGGAAGATTTACCTGTTGTTTCCTGCCTCATCTGGCAGGCAGGCTATGAGTTCTCTTCTGGTTCCTTGGAGGAGGTCTTCTGAATGATCTCTGGCGGGGAACTGAGGAAGGAAGGGGCTGCCTACATTTTTACGGGACGTGCCAACGTAGGACATCATTGTTGGTGTCCCCTAGTGGACTGTTTGCAAAATGTTTCCGCGTGGTCCTAGTGCCTGGCGGCTGTGGTTCCATAGATGTGTCCTGATGAGAGATTCTCTCAAAAGATCTACTGTTACGGGTAAGTACATAACTGTTCTTTTTAAACTCTGGATCACTATGCCCCATTTTCACAGGAGAAACGGCAATGAATGTTGCCATGTATGGTAAATGCTGCCTTCAGATAAAATCGTTACTATTTTTGTTTTTTTGGTATAGAAGTTCTACCTAACATGCCTGAAATTGTATAGTGTACTCTCCACAACTGTGACTAAGGCTGTCAGAGATCAGCTTTTCAATCAACGGCACTTTGACAAGCTGGATAGTAGGCACCACCAATTAAGAACAGCTGATGTTGGGACTGCAGCATTAAGGCATATACTGTACAGACGCAGCTAAAGGTGTGCAGCTACAGTGGTATCTGGCACGTGAAGCCCTAGTTTGCTTACTGTAAGAGACATCGAGACTCAAGCTTCAAAGGACGTCTGAACAGTTTTTTTTCTAGTCTCTGTTCTGCTTCCGTGTGTGCTGAATGTTTCAGACAGATCATTAGTGTAGGAGATGAGTACAATAATAACACAAAACACAGTGTTGAGCAATAAGTTTCATTTACACTGGGTAGAAAGTGAAACAGAAAACACTATAATTTAAGCAACTACCTGCTCTTCAACTAGGCATAAAACTGAGTCAAGCAGTTATATACTGCAGGGATAATGGCCATGATTCTGTTAAAATGACCAGAGATAACATCTGTTATTAGGACAGTTAGAATAACTTTGGTAATGGGTCAGTGGACTCTGATATTCCTCTCCCAGGTATTTGGGTGTAATATACTGTAGCCAAGGTCACTATCTGAGAAGCATGTGAACATACCATTGGGTTTAATTTTATACTTCATTTGTAGTTTTTGACAAAGGCACACTAGGCTGTGACTCTCGTTTCCAGGTGCATCCTGGGGACTGCCATGGGCCTGTTGATTGTGGGGGAAGAAAGGCAGTGGCCTCAGAATTAAAGGATACCTGTAACCGATTTTAATCCCTTCCCCAGCCTTCTCCGCTCCCGTGCTTCCTCTTACTACCTGCCATTTTGAACTTGTACTAAGTGTTATTACCTTCTGATTGTTGGACTGTTTTTTCAGGACCCTAGTCATGTTAATACATTATGTTGTATCTATATGTATTGTTTATTTTGCTTGTAAATGTGCCCCAGGACCTCCTTGTGAATGAGCTTGCTCAATGGAGTTTTCCTGTAATAAACTTGAACTTGAGTAACCTTGGTAGGAACTTCCGCCTGGATAGTGACCAGAGATAGACAGATGGGACCTCGGTTTAATGTCTCATCTGAAGGATACGACCTCAGCAGTATAGCGTCCCCTTTATCCTGCACTGCAGTGTCCGTTATGGGTATTACCCAAAGTACCTGGTGTGGGCTTGAACTCAACCTTCCAGTCCCAGAGGGTTATACACAGCAGCACATTCATCTTTCAGCTTAAAATTTAACAAATGATTTTTTGAAGTATGTTTGTTAAGCAAAACAAACATTCATGAACTAGTAGTCCTATGCCAGACTAGTGAAGGGCACTTATTTTTCATTCAACGAACAAAATAGATTCACAGGTATATCCAGGGTGCTGTCCTAAGTGGGGCGCTTTTAGCAGTCTGAAATATAGATGGAAAGGCACACACCAGAGTTTGTTCAGAATGTACTTGGTGACGGATGAAATGCAGAAATAAAAGGTTTGGTCAGCAGTGGAGAAGACTTCGTAGTGTTTTGCAGGTGTCTTACTGCTTCATTGGGGGGCTTCATGCTGACTGGACAGTTTGGCTGCCAGCAGCCCCCATGATTTTTATTCTATGCTGATTAGTGGATTAATACTGATACTGAAGTAGAGATTTGTATTCAGTTAACAGCCCATCTAAGGAGTTTTGGGGCATGTTTTTACATGCTGTAGTTCCATGGAATTTGTTGGCTACATGAAGGTGGACCCAGGTACAGCAGCACTAACATACTCCAAAAGGGCAAAAGTTGCATCCTGCTAAGAAATGACCCCCTTCCTTTGCCAATGAGTCCAAATTGATGCACCTACTCTATAATGATATCTAAAAAGGGAATGTGAACTGTTCAAAATCTGCCATTGATTAAGTTTTGAACCCAGTAGGTTCCTCTTTAGACCCACATTTGTTCATACCAGTGGGTCCTATAAATATGTTTAAAACAACCCAGTGCTGTCACTGGGTGGACCCTACTAGAAGGACTGAGATAAAGCAAATTATCTAGTATTTGCACTTTACAGTATGTATTTGTGTTTCTCAGGATATTCAGTATATGTGATGTGATCTAGTGCATCAAATTGATGACAACAAATGAAACATTTTATGCTTCACTTTCTATAATCCAGTCTCTTCTGTTGTGTTTTTTTTTTTTGTTGTTTCTTTTGATAACTTGGTAAGGCTCACTAGGCACAGTGCCTTTTTCAGGGGCAACTTGGGAGCCCTGGGGAGGTTTAAGTGATTGGTCAGAGTCTCATAGTATGCAAGTGGAGGTTGCAGGAATCAAACTCAGATCAGCTGGATGTGCAGGCTCTATCACAGCTCATTACTCTGTCCTCTAGGCTATACTACCAGCCCAGGGAGTTACTTTTAACTCCTTTTTCAAATTCTGTTAAATTGAGCAACACTGATGTAATTGTCCAGTGAATTCAGTTTCCAAAATCCAAATGCAGCGCTGATCTTCTTGGACATAAAGTCTCACTACTATTTCACACTAATGGGGATCTGTGCCAGAGATGCTGGGACCCAATGCGAGCAAACTTTTAGGAGGGTCTCGCCAGAGATGGAGCCTTAAGAAAGCAGCACGCAAGCGTGGGTGGAGTGCAGTAAAGACTACCTCGGCGTCGACCCAACTGCCTCTGTTCCTTTTTCCCGCCGTTGAGTGTGCTTCACTAACTTCGTTGCTTGCCGCAGAGAGTCAAACTTCAAACTAGCAGCATAGTTCATAGTTTGTTTGTAATCTATCTTACGTAACAAAAGTACAAGTAGATTTAATTTAATGATTTAATAAAGAAGTCTTCAGCCCTCCATTGTGGTCGACGAAGCGGGTCAGGTGACTGTAGGAGACTTACGTGAAAGCTATTCAGTCAGCGGGTTGGGTCCGGTCCGCACCCTCCCCAGAGACAACGGACGGTCCAGTGCTCGGGTAGATGGGCGGGTCACGCCTCTCGAAGCATAAAAAGGAAACTGTCCCATTTATTGCACTGTTCGGACTCCGTTCTTTCGGTGCACAAAGAGAAGGCATCACTTGAGGTCACCTTCTGGTATGTCTGCACATCGACGGTTTGTCATTGGGGCTAGGCACTGGTCTCCTCCTCTCTTGGAGTCACCGGTTTCTGGCTCCATTGCCCGACCTCTTCGACAGCGGAGTCCGTCCCTGCCTATTGGAAGGACCTCCAATGAGCAGTTTCACCAGTGGGCTACCCTTTTTGAGCAGTGGGCTCAGAGGTTGGTCCAGCTGCCTGACCCGGTCACTCTGGGACATTCGAGGGACCGGGTAGGGCGGTTAGACCTCCCTAGTCATGCGGCACCTTCTTCGGTGCCGTCGACTCCGTGTTCGGTGTTTCCCCCCGCCCATGGCTGCGGTAGCAGGGTCCACACGATGCCTTTATCTTCTGTTAATTTTCCTTCAAATTGCAGTTTTGGAACCTTAGGACACTCTGAAGCTGTCCGTGGCGCCAGAGGCTTTGTCGGCGTTGTCTGCTACTGAGGGGCTCTGTCAGGCGCCGTGTGCTGAGCTGTTCCTGTCGCGCTGACTTCTTGGGTTCGGTGCTGTGTTCTTTGTCGGCGCCCGATGCTTGTGCGGCGCCGTCAGCCTCCAGGGCTTTTGACTCCGATTCTTTCCTCTTCTAATTTCCATTCTGATTTTCCTCCTTTCGTACATACAGTCCCTCCTGGTCTGTCGGATGATTTTGAGCCTGCCCAGATCTTCATCTGGTGATGATGTTAAAGGAGCAGATTAATCCTGCTGCAGAGCCTGTGGTCGAAGACCTTTCCTTTAAGTCTCTGCTGAAAATGTTAATTCCTCTCTCTCCAGACTACAGAAATCGATCCTGGGAAGCTTTTAAGACTCCAGTACCTACATGTCCGGAGATCCCTATGGTTCGCCTCTGGTACAACCATCTTTCGAGAACCTTTCTCAGATGGTATGGAACAATCCTGCTCTTATCCCTTCCATGGCTAAGTCCATAGATAGGAAGTATGCTGCTCCCAAGGATTGACTCATATTGGCCTCACAAGCTTTTGCTGATCCCATTGTAGTCTTGGCAGAGAATGACAAGGCCATCCTCCATCAGGCATCTACAGCCGGGCTATAAATAAAGAATCTCATAAGATAGACACCTTAGGTAAGAGAGTCTTTGCTGCCTCCACCCTGGGTATGCTTATTGCCAGCTACCAGGGCTATTTTTCTCAGTATGAGTATGTCCTTTAGCATTCGCTCAAGCAAACGGTTGAAGCACTGCCTGATTCGGAAACAAATTCATACCATAACCAGGGGCATCGAGTCCAATAACCAACAGGTTAAAGCTGCAATGGACGCTTTCTATACTGCTTCTTAAGCGGCGGCGGGCATTTGTACCCGTCGCCACTCTTGGCTATGTACTTCAGGCTTCACGAATGATGCCCAGCAGCAGATCGTGGCCTTACCCTTCAGTATGTATCTGTTCGGACCCCAGGTGGAACAAGCTCTGGAGGCCACAGACTATCAGCCATTAAGGCGGCTCGACCGCTGCCCGGCCCCTCTCATGGGGGGTGCCAGCAAGCGTCAGTTTCACAACAGTCAGTTCTTTTCGGGCAAAGGCGGGGTTAACAAAACCACACCGTAGTAACAAAAGAAAACGCAGCTGAAGGCACAAGGTCCCAAGCACCCAGTGTCACCTTCTGAGTTCTTGGCCCAGGTCCCACCTCAACTGCCCTAGGGAGACTCTTTCTCAGCGATGGGAAGGCGGCTGACCCAGTTCTATGACGGTGGAAGTCTGTAACTTCAGACAAATGGGTCCTCCGGATAATTCCACGAGGATATTAGCTCAATCTTTCGAAATCAACCCCGATCATCCCCAGACGACAGCCCAGGGCTGTCGGCAGTACAGTCAGACCTTCTCGCTTCCAAGGTACAAGGCCTTCTGAACAACAGGGCAGTAGAAGTAGGTCCGCCGGACGAACGAAGCACAGGTTTATCCTTTCATTACTTTCTAGTTCCGAAGAAAACTGGCGGCATGCACCCCGTTCTGGGTCTCAGAAAGTTAAACAAATTCCTTCACAAGGAAAAGTTCAAGAGTGTATCTCTAGGTACCCTCCTACCTTTGATTCATCAACACGATTGGCTAGCCTCTCTGGACATGCAGGATGCCTACCAACACATTCTTATACAGCCGAAGCACCACAAATTCCTAAGGTTTGTGGCATTGAGTCAATGTTATCAGTTCAGAGTCCTGCCCTTTGGGCTATCCTCGGTGCGCATTGTTTTTACAAAATGTTGTGCAATTCGTTAGCATATCTCAGGAAAATCAAATTCAAGTGTTTCCATATCTGAAGGACTGGCTTCTAGCAAGCACCTCAGACAGGGAACTCTGGGCGCTATGTAAGGCTTCAGACTTTCTCACGTCCATGGGAGTTCTGCCAAATCACAACAAATCGCAGTTACAGCCCTCCAGAAACTCCTTTTCATAGAACTCTTCTGGATACCTCAGTCAAAGCTTTCTCCAGAGGACAGAAGAGCGATATCCTACAGATGGCCCAATACATCAGAGAAAACAGCTCGTTTCGAGCTATCTCGATGCAACAGATGCTGGGTCTCATGGCATCCTCGGTGTTCACTGTACCCCTAGTTCATCTCCACATGAGAACCTCTCAGTGGATGCTCAGTACTCAGTGGTCCCCAACCACTCACCCTCAGTCCTTTCCCATCAAGGTGACAGAACCTCTAAAGAGGTACTCACCTGGTGGTCGCAGAAGGACAACCTTCTGGATGGATATCCCTTTGCTCCTCTGGATCATCCGATCTCCATTACCACAGACGCATCCCAGATGGGGTGGGGAGCTCATTGCCAGAATCTCCACACCCAAGGTACGTGAACTCGGGACGAGTCCCAGCTTCATATAAACGTCCTGGAAATGAGGGCCGTCTTATGCAGTCCAGGCCTTGAAGGACATACTCTGTCACAAGAACTTTCTCCTTCAAACGGACAACAAAGCAGTGATGTATTACATCAACAAGCAGGGCGGTGCACACTCTTACCCATTATGCAGGGAAACTATGAGAGTGTGGGAATGGTGCCTGGAGCACAAGGCTCTAATCCATGCGGTTTACCTGCCAGGCATGCAGAACAGAACTGGCAGACCGTCTCAGCAGAACGGAGATAGATCCTCACGAGTGGTCTCGACTCAACGCCCCTCAGTCACTCTTCAAAGAGTGGGAACTCCAAACCTGGACCTTTTGCATCCCCTCAGCATAAAACTGCCTGTCTTCTGCTCTAGGAATCCAGGACCTGGCATTTTCTGTCAGGATCGTTCAGGCTGCAGTGGACAAAAGCTTTCTATCGCCTTTCCTCCTCTTCCTCTAATTCAGAGGTACTTCTCAGATTTGAGTCTCAGGAGACAGAATGATTCTCATTGCTCCTTCTGGCCTCGACAAATATGGTTCCTCTGCTCAACAGTCTGCGGGAACCCTCCCAAGGCACTTCCCTTCAGATGAACCTGCTGACCCAGGGGCCCGTGGTCCATCCCAGTCTGAAGGCTCTTCACCTTCATGCCTGGCTCCTGAAGAGATAGAGGTGAATAGGTTCAGTGTTTCCCGTAGGGTTTCAGATATTCTTTTGGCTGCATGTAAACCAGTCACTGGAAAGACCTACACAGCCCAATGGGCGTTTCTCTCTGGTGTGCAAAATCCTCTTCAGACCCTTTCTCCTCCACCAAATAAAGTCTTGGAGTACCTTTTAGACCTCTCAAATTCAGGTCTGCAGTACTCTACTGTCAAAGTTCATCTCTGTGCCATTTAAGCTTATCATGAGCCGGTACATTCCTTGTCTCTGGCTCAGTTACCTGTAGTTAAGAGGTTTCTTAAGGGTATTCTACATACCAGACCTCCTATCAGACGTCCAGTCACAGCCTGGGACATTAACCTTGTGTTAGACATGCTCACTTGCAGACCTTTCGAGCCTCTAGCTACCTGCGAGTTGAAGTTCCTCACTTGGAAACGGCCTTCCTGGTGGCCATCACTTCAGCCCGTAGAGTTTCTGAAATACATGCTCTGGTCACAGTGCCCCCATACACTGTATTTCACAAAGACAGAGTAGTTCTTGGGACTCGCCCTAAGTTTCTTCCTAAGGTTGTCTCAGAATTTCATCTAAACCAACATTTAGTTCTACCTACCTACTTTGCTAACTTTCAAAATTCTTTGGATGTTAAAAGAGCGAGGCGCTCGATTCTATCTGGATAGAACAAAAGAAATTTGCATGGTTCAACAACTGTTTGTTTCCTTCAGCGAGACCCAGCTGGGTCAACCTGTTGCTACTGGGTGCACTTTAGCATGGCTGATAGCATGTCTCCGCCACTGCTGTTCTATGGGCGCAGGTTAAGCTGGAAGGCAGAGTATACGCTCACTCTACTAGAGCAGTTGCGGCATCTCTGGCTGAAATCCGTAACATGCCCATTGCAGATATTTGCAGTGCGGCTACATGGAGCTCGGTGCATACTTTTGTTAAGCACTATGCTTTGGATGTCCATGCCAGATGACATCTGTCGTTTGGTAGGACTGTTCTTAACGGACTTCTGTCCTAAGTATGTGAGCTCTTAGTTTCTCCTGCTGCCCGTCTTGGGGGGGGGGGGTTATTAGCTGGGTACTCTCCCATAAGTGTGAATGAGTGGTGGAGACTTTATGTCCAGGAAGATATGGAAATTGTGTACCTACCGTAATTCTTGATCTTCTTGGATGAAGTCTCCACCACTCATTCACACGCCCACCCACCATCCCCCGAGCTCTCATCTCTGTTTTTGGTCTTCACTCCCTCAATGGCTGGGCTGTGAAGACTCTTTTGTTGACCCTTCTTACACGGGTCATTCGGAGTATCTTATGTTCGATTTTGTTAGGTTAATCCCTCTAGGTTAGTTACGCTGCACCTCTTCGGAAAAAAAGCTACTGAGGCGGTTGGAGGGTCGACGCCAAGGTAGTCTTTACTGCACAAGCCATGGTTCGCAGTGCCGCTTCCTCACAGCTCCGTCTCTGGCACTGTCCCTATCGAAAAGTTTGCTCCCGCTGGGTTCTAGCGCCCGGTGTAGATCCCCTTTAGTGTGAATGAGTGGTGGAGACTTCGTCCAAGATCATCAAGAATTCGGTAGGTACTTAATTTCCATTTTTCCTCTGGATACTTAAAACCTTTGTTCATGTTATAGGCGAAAATGTTAGACCTACTGTATCGTTTTATTTTGCCCTCTTTTTACTGTGTTGTAAGATGCCCTTTCCTGTTTTGAATCTGCTTTAATATTTTAGATTTAAAATAGATGAACCCTATAAATATGTCCCTAGGTTTTCATCTGTATTCACAACAGTTTTTTAATACCTGTAGTTTAACATCATTTTTCTTGTGACTAAGACAGACTGACATGCACCAGACACTACTTTCTGACTGCATGGTATACTGTGGAAATCGGGGATAACCTTAGGCCACAAAAGCTAAGCTCTAACATGGTGAAAATATAGTGAAATGTGGCACTATATAAATGGATTTGGAAACAAATAATGAACTGAAGGGATCCACATGGGGGTTAGAAAGATGTGCCTAAATGGCCAGGTGTCCTCACTCATATCTGCAACCACCTAGCCCCATTAACTGATTCTACGAGCCACATGGGCTTCTCCCCCCCCCCACCCAATGGCAAGGCCAATGTAGGGGTTTCACTTCCTTTACAGATAATCTGCCGTGTGTCTTGCCAGAGTGCTGATGCCATCCTCTGTGGCGACTGCCATTTTCTCCCTTCTCCAAGCCCATTAAGTGACATCAGCTAGGCTCTTCAAGCATCTGTACACCTCAAGATGTGCCAACCCAGGGATGATGCCCCAAACTCGGGTAGTGTGCCATGCTCACACTTTAAACTGGGCACACTAAGGGGGAGGGGGGAGTAGCAGAGTGGGTGCATCTCCCTCCCACCTCTATAGGCTGGAGGCGTCTGAGCAGATGCCTTACTGCCTTCCTGCTGGCTCTTTGGGATGACCCAGGCTCGCAGCGCGAACCCATGTTACTGTCATAGCAAGAGGTTCCCTAATGATTGCACCATCAGGCCAGCCCATGTGTACCACGAACTGCAGCGTTAAGGACTTTTACAGTTCTGCCTGTGTGCTTCTAGAGAGTGTTCTTGGGAGATTGGGGGGGATGGCTTGGCCATGATTGAGACACTGCTGAAAACCCATTCTACAACTATCCAAATTACCTACAGCAGGGTAAAGTTTTGTTTGCAGATGTTAACCCAGAACTGTAAAATGTGTGCAAATCTAAAGATGGCACTGGGGCTTGTTAAATCACGTCTTCAGTCCTTGGTAGCTTCAGTAAGAAGTTAGTGGTTGCTGCTTTAATTGCCTTTTGTTATTAATGTGCTGTAGGTTAAACCCCAGTAATACATGCTGCTTGAATGTAGAGCAAAACAGTTTTTGGTTTTTTTTTTTGGTGGGTCGGGAGATGCAGACAGCGAAAGTGTAAGCAATCAACCATTTGTACAGTAAGATCTTGGACAGGCAAGAGAAACTAATCTGATTAATTCACATGGTGGCAACATTTTTCTGTCTGAACAGAGTTTTCATTTCTTCAGCGCATGTTGCAGTACAGTGAGCATTAAACAAAGTTGCCACTGTCTCACCTTTCCATGCCCTTGGTTTTAACTGTACTTGTCGACTAGATTTCCAGCATCAGTTCTTGAAGACTAGGGATCTGGGTGGTTGTGGGGGAGTGTTGAACAAGGTGTACAAATGACTGTAACAAGTGAATTCCAGAGTCTGTGCCTTTATTGTTGAGAATCGCAGCGTAGTGCCTCTTATCTAGTTTAGGGTCAATAACTATGTGTTCAGAGTCATTCAAATGGGCTAGCAGTTTTTGTGCTGTATTAATGTGAAGCTTAGTGGGTGAGACAGATGCACAAACCCGGGTAAAATGTGTAGAATGACTTTGCAATATTTATTTTCCAAACTAAAATAATAAACATACAGATAGGAAATAAGTGATTAGTGCTTCAGTTCTGCAAAAACAGTGAACAACTTCCAGGCTTAGTTCCAGACAAATAGATTCCTAGCACATGAAAACTTGCATGTACTATGAGATGCTTCCTCCACGGCAGTCAGGTATCCACTGACTGACTCATCTGGAGGTAGACTTTTATACCTGCCTACTGATGATATCAGCACCATGTGACCTGTCTGACTCAGTTCTCAGACAGGCTGACTCATCTGACATGAGATCATAATATTTCTTTAGAAAATAGGGTATAGCATGTTTACACGCCTAGATTATTACAGCTTCTCTCTTCATTTTCCTTAAAATCAATTTTACCCTCTAAACTGACACAAGCCCCTCGTATTCAAATGACATCACATTTTATGGTAACAGTATAAAAGAACTGGCTTTTCATTCAACCAAGCGGTTGACTCCTCAGCTTGGGGACAGCTACAATATCTCTGTGCTAACTTTATTTTCATTGCCACCAACTCAGAAAAGGGAATAAAGCAACCAAAAAAAAAAAAATGGCGCATTCCGTTCAGCTACACTATGATGGGCAATTCAACAGTGCAGCATCTTTCTGTAAAGGAAAACTGTGCTTTGCAGGGGCTCCTGCCCATACAACTTACCCTCAATTTAGCTTTTGTAGAAAAGCGGCTTTTCTCATGCCCATAAAGTTGTTTAATTTTAATTATCAAAAGTCCGCTACCCGGAAGTATGGTGGATGCTGGAGTGGTTCCATTAACTGTAAAGGTGCGGCGCTGCACCATGTGCTTCAGTACAAATGCATTGAAGTGCACGGTACAGTGCTGCACCTTTACAGTTGATGGAGCCACTCCAGTGTCCACCATATTTCCGGGTAGCGGACTTTTGATAAATTAAACAACTTTGTCGCGTGAGGAAAAAGCTGCTTTTCTTACAAAAGCTAAATGGAGGGTAAGCTTTGCAGAGGCAGGAGCTCCTGTAAAGCACAGTTTTCCTTTAAACAGACTGCTTCTTTGACAGACTACACTGTCAGTCTGTATTTACATCATGTTGTATTTTAAAGGAATAATGCCTCACAGGGTGGGTGTTATGCTAGGATAACATCCCACCTCAGGTGGTTGGGCCTGAGGCCACTGGCCGAGGGCGTCCAACGCTCGAGAAGGGATGTTATCCCTGCATAACACCCAACCTGGAGGGCATTATTCCTATTATACAATGGCTTGTTGTTTTATAATAGAAAAAAATAATAATTGTAAAGAATGGTTTTGTTAGTGTGTAAAAATATTTTTGTTTTTTAAGAGAAGATGCTAACAAAGCTAATGCTCAGCAATCAGCAGGGATGTTATGCCAGGATAACATACCTGCTGTGATGACCAACTGACCAATCAGAAGCCAGGATTCTTTCTTGCCATTGTATAATATTACATTATACAGCTACCTGCTGGACCATAAAAATGGGAGGGGAAGAAAAGAAATAGAAAAATAAATAGATTTAAGGAAGTCAAAATGGTATGTACTGCAGGTGACCAACGTGACAGTAGAAATAAAGATTTAGAGATGAAAGTAGAGAAAGAGGTGCTGTTGCAACAGGCTTAGAGAGGGGGTAAAATATCAAGCAAAAAAAAAAAAGGTGATGGTCCTGAATTCATCAGATAGGGCCTCCAAATTACAATTAACTGCAAAACAGTCAAGAAAGTTTGTTTAACCAGTAGGTGGTTTGGTTCAGAAGGCTGTTTTCCACCAGGCCTGGGGTACTAGAGGTACAAAATATACATTCTTGACTGTGTAAAAACACCCATAAAGGCTGGAAAAACTATATAGCCACTGTCCGTGGTGTCTTATATAGTTATCTTTGAGCATAGTGCTGGGGTACATGTCTGAGATCTGAATTAGGTACCCCAGAGGAAACTTAAGCAGTAAAGTCTGTTTATTGTTTTCTAGTTGCACCCGATACCATCAACAACCATGTGAAGACCTGTCGAGAGGAACAGAAGAATCTGCACTTTTTCGCTCCTGAATATGGAGGTAAGCTAGACTTGGTTGAAGTATTTTTTTTTTTAATCTTTTCCTTTGTTCAATCCACCTGCCCGCACAGTCGTTAAGTGTACAAACTACAGCAGCGTGTCAGATTGTGTCCCTGTTACAGCTGCTGGTCATTCTGCCACATGTGGCTAAGTAACAAAAAAAAAGGGGGGGGGCCACCACTGTATTTGTGGTGGTGGTTGACCACTTTACAATCATTTGGGAAGTCAGTTGCCTCTTAAAATGCCTGAATACAGGCATAGATGGCAAGTTACATGAAACCTCCACTATTGAAAGGCACTGCAAGTTAATTTGAAACTGCCTGTCAGCTGCAGGAAGACATCCTGTAGTAATTAATGGGGCCTTTGAAACCCCAGACCCTGTGTGAATATTTATTTAGTTTAGAAATGAATTGTGTATTCAGAAATACCTTTGAACACGTGTTTTTTTTTTTTTCCAAAGGTTCCATGTTAAATTTGGCAAACAAAACCGTGCAGAGTTGGTGGCACAGGAAATATACAGACATTTAATCTACCAGGAAAGATAAAATGGTGTGTATGGCAGAGACCGAGTACACACACAGAGTTGTGGATAGAGCACATTTTAACAATTAAAACAGTGAGCCATACAATGGAACCCAGTTAAAACGATCATAAAACAACTTTTTATATAATGAGGGCGAGGTTCATTTTCTCCGTGTTTAGCAGACTTAAGTTAGACAGTTACAGTGGTTTGGGTGAAAGGGCAGTGTGGTCTCAGATTAATAGTGCCATTACTGGGCAGTTAAAGAGATGAATCATACTGGGCCCACTGTTGTGCCCCAAAAGTCAAAACAGAAACTTTCCGAATCTGACATTAACTGAAAGCTGCATTTATACATTTCAGTTTTCCTCATTTCAGATACTACTACAAAGCATATGCATCCTCTGAACCCCCACCCCACCCACTGGAAAAGTGAAGGAAGTCCTGTCTGGAAAGGTTGCAGCAGTTGCCCTTTTGCTGCATGTTAGCACTGTCCTTGGGTGAAACACAAAGCCACTCCCTGTAATGCATCCAAATACAGTATTGTCATCCCCCAACCCAATGTAGAAATATAACTTTCAGGTGCTGACAGTCTGATGATGGGATGTAGTTGCACAGTTCAGATGTATAAAGGAGCAGTCGGCAACAAAAGAATTCCCTGTTTTTATAGAGCTGTTCAGGAAGGCTACAGGTACCTCTGGCATGGCTCCCTCCCTCTCGTTCCCTTCACTTCTCGACCAGTTTTGCCCCTGCCCTCCCCCACTCTCGCAGATGCTGTTGCCCTGCCCCTTGCAGGACTCTGTTGCTGGGCGGGGCCTTGGATTCCCTGGGCCCTAACGTATATTCCTCTCCCCACTCCTCCCCAGAACCGGCTCTACTGTTGTCTTGCCCTACCCCCGGCAACTTACAAACAGCTTGTAACTAGACACTTAAATATTCTTGTTGACCTCCCTCTCCCTACTACCCCCTTCTCCCAATTCTACCTGTCATTATTCAACCCCTACTACCAGCTACTCCTTCTGTACTAATTACGTTCCTGTCTGTGGTGGTCTTCTGCTTTTCCCCTTCCTTGTCATAAAATTCACAAACTGCCATTGCTAAATATTGTCCTGTAATGTTTGTGCACTCCTTGTCATGATTTCACAGCTGTAATCCCTAAATGCCACACTTCAGTGTTACCATCCATTGCCATGACTTACCAAAGCGTATAGCTAAATGCTTTGCTCCATTATGTGTCATTTTTGTTTTGTAATTCTCAATATACTCTGCTTATATCCGTGAATAGCTAATGTTTTGATCCAATGTATGTCATTTGTATTGTAATCTCAATGTGTTTGTTCAGATCCTATATTTTGATGCGCACGGAGGAGATGACAACTTGTTGCTCAGCGTTACTACCTAATTGAAACAGTTCAATAAATAAAAATAAAAGGCTGTTGAGCTACTACCAGTGTTGGGAGGAACATCTCTGTCAGGGCTGTAGTACTGCTTAGTGGTGAGAGGGGCATCTCACACTCCAGGTTGTTGAATTACTTCTCTGCAGTAAGAAAGCATCTCTCGCTGGCACTCACAGCTGTTGATCTGCTGCTCAGCAGTGAGCATAGTGGCTCTGTCAGGGCTATAGAACTGCAGCTAAAGAAGAGCTCTCCCACTCAGATCTGCTGATGTACTACTCTGGTGAGAGGAGCACCCACACTCAGATCTGCTGAACAGCTGTTCGACAGTGACATCTAAGTCTGAACTACTGCTGAGCTCTGTGAAGTGTCTCCCAGTCAAGGCTGTAGAACTACAGCTTTGTTTTTTTGTTAAACCATATAGATCTTAACATAGAAACAGACTTTGATGGACAATAAGGACCGCTTGGCCCACCCAGTCTGCCCATTTCCCTACCTATTGGATAAGCTGCAGAGTCTAGTTAACCAACAGCCTACTTCCTCCTGTCCACCACTATAATTGCCTTATGGCTGTCCCATGCATCCTTGAATTCCCCAACTGTTTTTGACCCCACAACCTCCTCAGGAAGGCGGTTCCATGCGTCCACCACTCTCTCCGTAAAAACATATTTCCTCATGTTACCCCTGAGCCTTCCCCTTCTATCTTTAAATTGTGCCCCCTTGTTCCTGCAAATTTTTTTCTGAAAGGTGCTCCCCTCTTGGACTTTGCTTATTCCCTTGAAGTACTTGAAAGTTTCTGTCATGTCCCCCCTTTTCCTCAAGGGTATACATATTAAGCTGTCTTAGTCTGTCTTCATATGGCTTCTGTTGCAGTCCCATGCACCATTTTAGTTGCCCTCCTCTGGACCACCTCCTTCCTGTCTATGTCCTTCTTGAGATTGGGTCTCAGAACTGCATGCAGTACTCCAGATGGGGTCTCACCAACTGTCTGTACAGAGGATGACAACTTCCTATTTTCTACTGGTGATACCTCTCCCTATGCATCCCAGTATCCACCTAGCTTCCTTTCTGCCTTCTCCACATTGCTTGCCTTCCTTAAGGTCGTCTTATATGGCTTTCCCCCAGGTCCCTTTTGTTGTTAGTACCCCCCTCCCCATTGTGTACTCTTACGCCTGGGTCTTTGCTACCAGGTGCATTTACATTGAATCTAAGCTGCCATACTTTTGACCATTCCTCCAACCTTGCCAAGTCCTTTCTCGCCCTTTCCACCCCTCCTTTGTGAATCAACCCTGTTGCAGATCTTTGTCCCATCTGCAAAGAGGCATCTTTTCTTCCAGAACCTCTGCAGTGTCTCCTATAAAGACATTAGAGGACTGGTCCCAGTACTGAACCTACGGTATCCCACTAGTAACCCACCTTTCTAACCCCATGTATTCTTCTATATTCATAACTGTATGCAGTCTGCCTCCTAAGTAGAACTGCCCAGAGAGAATGGAACTATATGCAAATGATAGAACCTATCATTGCTGAGACACATATTCAAACTGCTGCCCTCATCTACTGTAACGTTCGTCAGCGTCTCAGATTTCTCACTCCGCCTGACAAGTCAGACACCTGGAGATCTTCCTCTCCACTTTTCGTGCTGATTCCAAAGTTTAAATAAGTATAATTTATGTCTATATTTGAGCTACTTCTCAGAGTTAAGTTTATTTAGTTTAGCGGTAAATTATATATTTCTCTGTTCCTCACGGTTCCAGGATAACGCTGCGAGAACGGGGCTTTCTTAGTACTTCCGGTGCTTTTTGCGTAGTTTTGTGTTATTTTATATATATATTCTAAATATATTTTTCTGCTGTGTTTAAAACTTCTGTTTTGAAACTGGCGGTCGGTTCTTCTGAACCGATACTCTGAGTTTCCTGTGGAACCGCTGACCCGCCCGATTAAAAAATTATCGTTCTTTTCTCGGATCCTTAACCGGTTCCTGAACCCAAAAAAAAAAAAAAATTAGTTTGAGTACTATGGTTACTGGTTTTTCTCCTGGAAATGGAATTACAAGAAAAAGAAAAAGACTGGTCCCTGGGTTTTAAAAATTGTACTAGGTGTGGGGAAGTGTTTGCGAAAGTCGGCAAACAGGATCTCTGTTTAGTCTGCTTGGGACCTGATCATTTTTCAGCAGACTGTGCCATTTGTAAGTCCTTTCCTCCTAAAACTATTGAGAAAAGGATGGAAAGGTTGAAGGAAAAAAGTGGACAGTGGTCCCTCAGGCTTTAACCAGCCATCAAAAACTGCAGGTGAAACCGCTTTATCCACTGATCTTACTTCGGGTGGGAGCTCTTGCAGGAGGCTATAACCATTAGGACTAATGCCGCAAGCCTTAGGACCCACTGGAAAAATTCTTAGCTAGCAGTACCCAGCAGGGACCGCCCCTTGGCGTCGGCTCCACCCCGACATTGGTGAGTACATAAGGCGAACCCGGCTCCCACCCAGTTCTTTTCCGCTCGACCGCTCACGTGGGGAAGTTCATTGCTGACAGAGCAGTTTCCATCAAAAATTGGATTTTCTGTGTATTATTGGCGTTTCTTCTTTCCTTGTCAGCTTCAGTGCGTATGTCGTCTCCGTCCTTAAGTTATCCTCCTCCAGTCAAAGAGGAACAAGTGTAATTCTGACCCAGGTACCATCAAAGACTGCCACTCCAAATGCATTTTCTGCCTGGGTCCAGACCACGACAGCGCAGCCTGCAGCACCTGTAGAGGCTTCACCAGCAGGACAAGGATTCGACGCCTGAAGGTCTTGAAAGCCTACCTCCTAGAAAGGAAGATGGATGTCCTGCACACTTGGGGGGACAAGGGTAAACACTGGGACAAGCCCATAAGCGTTCCTGGGACAAGGACCGTGGCGGTCCATCACCGTCCTATTCCCCAAAGAAAAGCCTCTTCATCCTCTGGCAGGGAGAACATCGCAAGGACCTTTAGAAGCAGAGTCCTCCCGCCAAAAAAAAATGACACCGGTCAAGGTGGGACCATCCGGCAACAAACAAGCGAAGCCTAAGGTGGTGCCGCTTAGAGTGACCAAGGCCTATTTGGCACAAGCCTCAGCCCTGCCCAAGAAGGCCTCAACTATGCAGGCTTCAGACAAGCCGCTGGGTAGTACAGACACCCAGACACTGCCTCCGGTAAAACCGGCGCCGGTCCCAGCACAAACGCCAGTGGAGGTTCCTCCAGTGGAGGATGCTCCAGGGAAGGGGTTCCCGCTAATGTCCTGGTGACCCCCAGATCTTCCACTCTGCTGGGCTCTTCAGGGGACTCCCCACTCATGCCCTCCCGGATCCTCCGGCTTCCCCGGGTCCCTTCCCGGGAACAGCAGATGCTGTTTTCAGTAAAAAAGAGCTGCAAGAGCTCTTCTCCTTTAGGTGGAGTCAGGTGAAGAAAGAGGAGACTGTACCGAACCCGGACCCGACACCGGTTCCTGACCAGCTGGACAACCTTGAACTCGAGGGCCTTCCCGCTCCTTCTCCGAAGAAGACCCCCGGGCGGTCGCTACCTCGCCTGCTCTCAAAGGTTCGCTCCCAGTCTGTGGACCGTCGTCAGCACCCTTCTCGATTGGGCAGCCGTCATCGGTCCCGGTCTCCCAGGCAGGCCCGCTCCCACTCTTGACGCCGGTCCCAGGCCAACGTCCATCGTTGCTCCGTCGTCAGTCCCGCAGCTGTCGCCAGTCCTCGGACCGACGTCTGTCTGATAGCTACCGACACTCAAGCGGAGGAGTCCTTGACACAGCTCAGGCCGTTCTAGGCCCAGTAGCAGGTCGTTTTCTCTTTCTGCTTCCTCATCCCTCTTGGGATTTCCCCAGAGGAGGACGACCAACCCCACTCACCTCCTGACGATCTGACCTTTATGGATGTCATGAGGCACATCCAGGCCTCCAATGAATGAGAGACTGAGGACCTGGATCAGGAACGCCGTCAACTGGCCCGTTAACTGAGGCAAAAGGAGCCCAAGCCTCTAGTGGTGCCTCCTTTAGTGGATACCTTCCAAGATCTTATCAGGATAACTTGGAAACATCCAGCCTCAGTCCTGGCTGTACCAAAAAAGTCAGATAGGCTGTATAGAGCCCCGAGGGATGAGCCTTCCCTGGCGGAACCCCCTCAGGCGGACTCATTGGTCATTACGGCCAGCCACGACAAGTCTAAGCAGCCTAAGCACCTCAGCTCCCAGCCTCCTGACCCAGAATCCCACTACTTGGACCAGGTGGACAAGAAGGTCTACTCTGCCTCCACCTGCTCCATTAGATCCCTCAGCTTCCTCACGCATATGGTCCAGTACCAGAATGCATTGTGGGAGAGAGGGCAGGAGCTAGCCAATACCTTGCCAGACTCCACACAAAAGATGGAGCTTCTGGACATACTAAAATCGGGCTCGGACATAGGCATGTATGTTCTCTGTGCCTCATACAACACTGCAGATATGGCGGCCAGAGCGGCAGTGGCAGGTGTCTGTCTCCGGCGCCATTCCTGGTTGAGAGTCTCAGGTTTTCACCATGATTTGCCGCCTGAATCGGGACCTCCCATTCCAGGGTTCCGTCCTTTTTGGGCAGGAGATGGAGTCTCTTATCTCTTGTCTCCAGGAGTCTGGCAAATCTGTCTGGTCTGTCATGCAAATGTACAGCGGGGACTAGAAACGAGCGAGATGATGGCCATTTCGTAAGCCCTCAAGCCCGTGGAAACCAACAGGGCCAGGGAGGTGGCTTCAAAAGGAAAGCTGGCAACCAGCAACCTGGAGGCGCTCCTTTTCAAGGCCGCAAGTCCTCTCAAGCCTCTCTGTCACTCCCGGCTCGCCCAGTGACTCCCGGACCCCGTCCTCCGGAGGAGGTACCAGGGAGGCAGTAGGGGTCGCTTCCTCTCACCTGAAGGTTGGAGCTCTATTACAGCGGACCAGTGGATCCTAGACATTATAAGGAGGGAACATATGCTGTAGTTCACAAATTTCCCCCAGACACCCCACCAAGGTCCTCAAGATATCCTCCTTCTCACATACCTCTCATAGAAGGAGAGATTCAGGCCCTCTTGCGAAAAAGGGTGTTAGAGCCAGTTCCTCTGCAACAGTAGGGAAAGGGATATTCTAGGAGCATGGATATGTTGTTCATCCACACTGTTTGGCATTGTCCCTTTCCTTTAAATCTGCCGGAAGTCTTCAAGCTGGCTCCTCCTCCCACCGAGTTGGTATACCCGGCTCTGCCCGTGGCCTTGAATCTTCCTTTCCGCTGGAAGATACAGGTTGCCTCCCTCGTGCTCTGCATTGTAGGCCCTGACTTTCAAATTGTTGGTTTACGAAGCTCAACTCGTTCGAGTTAGCGATCGCACTTCGCAGCATCGATCATGGAGAAAAAATCTTCCCGGGATATCGCCGGTGTCCCTCTTGACCAAAAAGATGTCCATACCGATCCCCACCCTCACATGTCCTGCTGCCCAGGTGTGCCTGGCCATGACACCCTCTTCATGCAGCTTTGTCGCCCTTCCATCCCAACGTCCTGGATGACCACATGCGCGCCTGAAGCTGGGGAACCAGAAGAAGGAACCCTCGGTGAAGGCAGAAGGAGGCTCAGGTGGGCCGGTTTCGCAACCATGAGCCTGCGCTGCGCCAGCTGAAACAGATGAAGGTGTGCGAGAAAGAAGCCATCGTGCTTCCGGGCCAGTCGCTTCTTTGTTCCTCTGAACCTAGGCTCCACCTTGGGATCTTTAAGGAGTTGTGCCAGTCCCTCCTCACCCGGGGTGAGGCGCCCTCGGGCTCGCACTCCTCCCACTCTCGAAAGAGAGATAAAGACCCATCATCTTCATCTTAGTGAAGACATTCTTGGGACCGAGAAAGGTTAGAGTCCCAGGAACACGTGGTCTCGACCTCAGTTGAGATCGTATCCTCGGCCGCCGGCTTCACAGATCTTCCATCTGGCCAGGGGACCAAGGAAGTGACAGACGAGGTTGAAATTATCCTCGACCTGATCAACACTTTGTCGCCGGCCGTGGCCGATGACTCTTTACTAACATACTAAAATGCCAGCAGAATAGGCCTAACGGTCTTTCGTGTCTGCTCGTTGGTCAGTCCCCAACCTGGTGCTGACCTTGCTGTCCCCTCGCCTTCTCTGGCTTCTCCTTCCCAGTTCTGGATATTCTTGCTGCATTGGATTTTGCTTCCAGAACCCTTCCTGTACCTGTCCCACCCCTCTTGAACCCCTCCACTGTCTCTGCCTCCACCAGCCCCTAGGCAGTGCATTCCATGGCTCCACCACCCTCTCAGTGAAGTAGCACCTCCTCCTTTCTCCCTGAATCTTCCCCCTCCAGCTTCCAGCCATGCCCTCTAGTGGCCCCTTCCTCCTTCCTTGAAGCACCCCGACTGTTCCTCCCTATTTACCCTCTTCATGTACCTAAAGACCTCTATCATGTCCCGCGGTCCCTTCTCTTCCAATGTGTACATATTTAGCTCTTCAAGCCTCTCCTCATAGGTCCTGTCCCCAAGCCCCAAATCATTTTGGTTGCCTCCTCTGGACCCTCTCCAGGAGGTTAATGTCCCGCTTAAGTGTGACCTCCAAAACTGCACGCAGTACTCAAGCTGCGGCCTCACCAAGCAGTTATACAGAGGGAGTATCACTTCCCTCCTTCTGGGTGATCCCCTAGTGATGCATCCCAGCATCCTGTTGGCCTTGCTGCTGCCCTCCAAGAGTCTCAGAGTTGTTCATCTTGACATCCACCACCACCCCAGGTCCTCTCAGCCATCAAGACTTGTAGCATCCCCCAGGGTGTACACTTGACCTGGGTTTCCTTGCCCCAGGTGGAGTACCTTGCATTTCCCTGCATTTAACCTCAGCTTCCACTTTCTAGACCATCTTTCTAGACCTCCAGGTCCCCTGTAGGGCCACCTCCTCCTCCCCATCCACCACCGCCCCAGTTTGAGTCATCTGCAAAGAGACTCATCTCACTCCTGATTCCTGTCCTTATGTCCGATATGTAGGCGTTGAACAGAAGGGGCCCAAGGACTGATCCCTGTGGGACCCCACTAATGACCCTCCTTGGGGATGAGACTATTCCCCCAACTACGACCCTCTGGGTCCGGTCCTGGAGCCAATTGCCTATCCATCTGATCATCTGGTTCCCCACCCCCATTTCTCCCAGCTTATCCAACAGGCCCACGTGAGGAACAGAGTCAAATGCCTTGCTGAAGTCTAGAAGAGGACATCCACTGGTCTACCCAGGTCCAAGGCACTTGTCACCCAGTCATAGAACTCCACCAGGTTTGTCTGACACGATTTCCCCGGGATGAATCCATGCTGTCTATCGTCTAGGCACCCTGACTTATCCAGGTCCCCCCCCCCAGCCTCTCCTTGACAATGCCCTCCATCACCTTGCCCACCACCGAGGTCAGGCTGACAGGCCTGTAGTTCCCTGCCACCTCCCTTGATCCCCCCTTGTGGATAGGCACTATATGCACCACTTCCAGTCTTGGGGCACCCACCCTGTCCTCAGAGAGATGGTGAAAAGCTCTGCCAGGGGTTTTGCCAGGACATCTGCAAGTTCCTTTAGCACTCTGGGATGTAATTTATCCAGCCCGGTGCTTTCTCCGTCTTAAAGGAGGCTGAGGCTTCCTCATCTCTCTGCTGTGATTTCCACTTCCGGTGCCCTTCTCTCTGCTTAGCCTCCCCCACCTGCCAGTGATGCCTCCCCTCTCCCCAGACCTGCCAATCGGTAAGGGTCCCCCCTCTCCTCAGTATCTCTGTCTCCTCCCATGTATGATGCAGCACCCCCAATTTCCCTGGTGAAAACTGAGGTGAAGCACTCATTTAGTACCTCAGCCTGCTCCCCCGGGTCTTGTGCCCATCTCTCCCCTGATTTAATCCTGCTAATCTGCCCCTTCACCCTTCGTTTTCCCCAATGTATCTAAGAACCCTTGTTCCTCTCCTAATTTCCCTGGCCAGGTTCTGCTCCTTCCTTGCCTTAGCCGCCCTCACCACTCTAGTGGCCCTTCTAGCCATCAGCTCGTACTCCCTCGATCCCTTTCCTCCTTGAGCACTTGGAATTGCTTATAGGCTGCTTTCTTTCCCCGAGACCACCTCCTGGACCTCCCTGGTCCACCAACAGGGTTTTGGGCCCTCACCGTGATTAGCCTTTACTCTTGCACAGGTGCTGGTAGCATCCTGCACCCCTCTCCTGATGATTTCCACCTACTATCAGCGCTCCATGTCTGACCCAGTCCCATCCAAATGCTCCTTAAGGATCCTTCCCATTTCCTTAAAATCCGCCCCTGAAGTCGGTTACTTCCGTCTTTGTGCAGCCTTCTACCCTCCTAGGTCAGACAGAACCAGACCGTGGCATGGTCACTCCCGTAATGGGTCCCTTACCTCCAGGCCCCAATCTGGTCACTGTCTGCCAGGACCACATCCAGCACCCGTGCCCTCCTGGTCTGTTCCCTCACCTGCTGAGTTAGGAACGTCTTGAAAGACATCCAACAACCTCTGTTCCTGGTCACAGAGGATGTCATAGTCTCCCAGTCTGTTCCTGGCATGTTTAGTCCCCAACACCACCGCCCGTTCCTCTGCCCAGTCTGCAGTGTCTCTAACATCTGCCACAGACTGTCCTCCAGCTCTCCGCCAGGGCAGGGTCTATACACCACTCTATTTTTACCCTCTTGCCCCCCTTGTTATCAAGGTGACCCAAATCGCCTCACGGTTTCCTCCACCTCCTCTACTCCCCTATGCCAAAGCAGTTTTGACTATCATTGCTACCCCTCCTCCCTTCCCTCCCCTGTCCTTCCTGAACATAGTGTATCCTCAGGTTCCAGGTCCTAGTCGTGTCCTGCAGTGGCCCAAGTCTCAGTGACCGCTGCCACATCCACTGCTCCCTCAGTTAGCATTGCCTGGAGCTCAGGCATTTTATTCCCAAGCTCCTGGCATTTGCAGACTACCTCCACCCTTTCCTATAGTTCCATTTCCCTTCTCGTGTTCCATGGGATTCTGTTTTCCCCTGGTCTGCACTTTGCCAGTTGGCCTTTTCCTGCAATCCTCCTGGTCCTCAGGGGTGGAGACAGAGTCCCTCCTTTATCGGCACCCCTTGACAGCCTTTTCTCCCATCCCTCCCCTTCACAAGTTTAAACCCACTTTCACCAATGAACCCCTCTATTTTCAACTTAGAGATTCCCCTCCCCTCCAAATTGAGATGTAGTCTATCTCTAGCATACAGCTCCTTATCCTCCCAGGTCTCCCCCCAATCCCCCATCAACCCATACCCTCTGGCCTCACACCACCCCCTGAGCCACTGGTTTATCTCCCTAATTTTCCTTTTGTGTTCCCCACTAGCCCTTGGCACTGGCAGGATTTCTGAGAAGGAAACTGTGCATCCTATGTCATGACAGACCCTGGCGAGCTCCTGAATCTTGCCTGTATCTCTAGCTGCCATTTCCCTCAGTGTCATTTGTACCCAGGTGGACCAGTATGTCTGGGGAACCCCACAATCCTTTGCCAGCTGATATACCTCGTGCTTGGCCCTGTGCACCGTTAGTCCAGGAAGCATCTTGTTCTAACTGCCGAGGCTCTCCTCCCTATCCCATTTGATACCCTGATCATAGAATCCCCAGCAGGAACACTCTGACCACTCCTTTTCCTCCATTCCCCCCCTTCCATGTCCCTCATCCTTTCTACAGGCCCTCCACCCAGCCGGCTCCGTGTTCCTCCCCTTTCTGGGTGCATGCCACCCCTCCTTATTTACCATGGCCACCCCTCCCTCCAATCCTATGCCTCTCCCTCCTGAGTATCCTTCTGTACCTTGTTAATTCCCCTACTGCTCGCGACTGATCCTTCTCCCCATCTGCTAAACTAGCCTGGCTCATCCTCCTTCCTTCCTGTCTCCATTTAGTTCCTCCTTGCTAGTCGGTTCTCCTGGCCTAAACCCTCAGCTCCCTTTACTGAATTCTCCTTGTACTTCTGGTCATTCTCCTTTACCTTTCCTCCCAACTGGTCCTTCTCCTTGCGCTTTCCTCCCTCTTCCCCTGCCCTCCTGCTCTGATTCACTGCTCCCCATTCTCCTGCATTCCAGGTCGCCCCGTTCTTCCTGCTATCTGGCCCCTGCCTCCTGCCTCCCACTCCTTTCCATCTCTAACTACCCCTGTCATGGCTACATCACCCCCCTCATCCTTGAGCAGAAGAAGAGAATTGAGCGGTTACTGGTGTAAGGTCTGATCCCTCCCCGCCTTGCCTTCTTCTGTCCAGCCCTGGCCATCTGCCTACTTCCCTGAGAATGTTGTCCTCCGTCCCCCTTTGTGAGGGCCCCAGTTACCTGCCTGCTTCCTTGGTAGTGTCCTTTTGGACCCCTCTGCCAGGTTCCCTATGTGACCCCTGAGTAATCTCCTGCCTCTTTCCCTATGCCCCCACCCCGCAGCTTGGTGCAACCCTGTGGAGATTCCCACCCCTTCCCCAACCATGCCCATCCTCCTTCCCCCAGCTTTCTCCTAACTCTCGCAACCTCCTCCCTAAGCTGTGCTAGCTGGTAGCACACTGGGCAACCACCGAACTCCAAGCCCAGTCAGTATCATGGCTGCTCCACACCCTGTGCATCCCACCACCCTCCCAAAGATGCCGGCCCTAATGATGTGTGGTTCCATCCCCTTCCAAATAGGTTTCCTTGGGTGAGCCACCAGGTTCCCCCTAGTCCAAGATACCCCTACTGCCTAATCAGGTCACCCACTAATCTTACAGACAGTCCACTGTACACCAGTAATCCTGTTACTAGGTGCAGATACAACATTAAACTTATAAGGAAATGAACAACTCTGAACGCCTCTCTCCCAGCCTTTAAATCCTACCCCCAGTGGCTAGAACTCACATGAGCTGCACCTGCAGCCTTTTCCTCCAATTGCAGGGCAGGTGTTCCCTATAAATTTGCAGACTTCTGGGAGGGAGGGGTGTGGGGAGGCGGGTCCTGGGCAGACACCTGACTCGAGAGAGAGAGTATCAGCCTGTGTCTCCCTCCAAGCCCAGCAGCCAAAGAACCAGGCCCAAGCAAATCCCACCAAATAGGTTTTAAATCAGAAGAAACAGGCCTCTACCAGCGCAGCCTGTTACACAGTGAAACCTCCACAAAATGAGCCCCCCTTACAGCCACCAAATCAGTTTACAAACATCCAGCAGCACCCCAAACAATACCCTGCTAGCCCCTTAGAAGTAAGAAAGAAAAGAACTAACCTACCAAGTAAAATCCATAAGAACCCTGTGAAAACAACAGCAGCAGCTACTGTCCTGAACACAACTGATCCTGTCCCTTCCAGTTCTTTCTGAGAGACAAAGCAGCTAACACCTTAATCTGATTCAGCTCTGCCTCCAGTCAATTGGCTGAGTGAGACCTGGCCATACCATTAACACCCTCCCACTATGCAGTAACCTTTACAGCTAATGGAGTCAGCACAAGGAATCAAAATTTAAGTCAAAGCCCCAAAATATGTTTGCTGCCAAAGGAAACAGGACTCAATTTAAATCAGCTTCACTAACAACACATCAAAATAGGCTTGAAATTAACAGATATGGGTCTACAATTCAAATAACCATCTCCAAGCAAATCCCACCAAATAGGTTTTAAATCAGAAGAAATGGGCCTCTACCAGCGCAGCCTGTTACACAGTGAAACCTCCACAAAATGAGCCCCCTTACAGCCACCAAATCAGTTTACAAACATCCAGCAGCACCCCAAACAATACCCTGCTAGCCCCTTAGAAGTAAGAAAGAAAAGAACTAACCTACCAAGTAAAATCCATAAGAACCATGTGAAAACAACAGCAGCAGCTACTGTCCTGGAACACAACTGATCCTGTCCCCTTTCAGTTCTTTCTCTTTAGAATGGACTCTGGTCCTAGTATTTCCTGGTGAGGAGACCCAGCCTGTTGGTGTCCCCATCAAGGTCCCGGTTCTGGACCCTCGGGTTTCACCGATCCCTCCAGTGTCTCCCGATCGACCGAGTCGGCCTCCCAGATCTCGCCATATCTGGGACCCCTCGGCTGAACGACGAGGAAGAGCCATCGCGCTCCAAGAGGAGCGCCACAGGTCGTCGTCATCCTCCTCGGATGAGAGAGGCTCCAGCGGAAACTCTTCGGCACTGTAGGACTTTATGTGGCAGCAGCTCAGTTTGACCAGGCGAAGCCGGCTCTACCGCCTACCCCTGCCATTACTTGGCGCTCTCCTCCTAGGCCGAAGTCGACCCATCAGGATCCGAAGCCTCGGTTCCTCTGCCCGTGGGGCGCCCGTCCCCGGTTCCGGCCTATTCGGTCTCTCCACCCGTCGGGTGGAACCGCCACCTAAGCAACCTGCGGGAGGGGCTCCCTCGAAAGAGGACTGACTGGATGCCAGGCTTCCCCGACATCTGTCGGTTACTGTCACCCCTGACTGCACTCGGCGGATCGAGGGTGATTTTGGCGGTAGACCACTGTATCCCGATTCCTCGGATTCGGATGTCACCGGGCTGCACTCTCATCCTTGGGATGATGAGTCGTCTGTTGGCACAGGGATGGAGGAAGGCCCTTCCTCCTTCCAAGGGATTCTCTGTCTCATTTCCAACTCTACTGGAATGCCCCTGGAGCCCATCCAGAAAAAGGCTGAGTACCCTCTCTCAGATATTCTAAAGAGGGGATACCCTGACGGAGGCCTTTCCAGTGGCCGAGGCCATAGTTGGCCCGGTCCTTGAACTCTGTCAGTGCCCTGCTTCATGCCCAGCACAGTCTGCCCGCATGGCCCGCAAGTATGCGGTGCTCATGGGGTCCCTTGCGGGGTTCACAGAGCACCCTTCGGCCGAGAGCCTAGTGACTGCCTCTCTGTTCAGGCATACTGGCAGTTCGGCCGACCCTGACCGACCTCCGGATAAGGAGTCCAAAATATGGACCACACTGCCCGAAAGGTCTGTGTGGTCTCTTCCTTGAGCCTTCGTCAGGCCAGCTCAGCTGTCATTATGGCACACTTCTCTCATGCCCTCCTCGGGTCATTAGATGAAGTCCTCCCTCATCTCCCCGCGGACATGCAGACCTCGGTCAAGTAGGTCCGTGACCAGGGCAGTGCTGTCGCAAAACAGCAGCTCCAGATGGCCTTGGACATTGGGGATTCTTGTGCCTGCTCGATGGCCGGCGCATTGGCCTCTCGCCACAGGGCTTGGCTGAGGCTTTCCTCCTTTCCGGTGGATACTCAGCATAAACTTGCTGACGTGCCCTTCCTGGGGACCGACTTGTTCGGTCCGGGAGTGACCAGTCGCCTTCAGCGTATAGAGCAGTCCAGTGCCACCTTGGATGCTACTTCTGCCAAGAGTTCTTCGGGCAGAACCAGCAGAAAAACAAGCCCTTCGGCACTCTTCCCTGTGGTTCAGCAGCCTCCTACCAAGGAGGACAGCAACATCAGCAACAGCAGGCTCAAGCTTGGCGCCCTCGGCCCAAGCCTGGGCTCCATCAGGCCCACAAAGGTCGAGGCTCGGGTCTGGAGCCTCCTCCTCCTCCTCTAAACCTGCCCAGTGGCCGGGTGGGGTTGCCACCTATCTCCATCACACCAGCTCTGGGTCCTCCATGAGGCCGGCTCTGCCCACTTCCTTTCTGCCTGGTCTGCTATCACTACGGACAGGTGGGTTCTCTAAGTGGTCGGTCAGGGACTGCCTCTAGAATTCGAGCAGTACCCTCCCAGCCAAGCCCGCGCCCCTCGGGAAGAATGGATTTCCGCATGCACCCAGTCAGCTCTTCGAGACGACATTGCTCAGCTCCTCCTCGAGGCAGTAGCTATCGTGACGGATCCATCTGCAGACCCAGGCTTTGTTTCCAGGTACTTCCTGGTGCCTAAGCGGATGGGGGGCTGTCGCCCCATTCTAGATCTCCACGACCTGAATCAGTTTCTCAGGTCACGCACCTTTCGGATGGTCACTCTGTCCCAGATCGTACCATCCTTGGAGCGAAACATGTGGTTCTGTTCACTGGATTTGCAGGATGCGTTCTTTCACGTCCCAATCTGTCTGTCCCATCAGCGGTTCCTCCGCTTCAGGGTCGAAGGGACCCTGTACGACTTCCGAGCCATGCTGGTTGGCCTGTCATTGGCCCCTCGAGTCTTCACCAAATGCATTGCAGTGGTGGCAGCCCATCTCCAGCATCGGGAGTCAGCCCCTACCTCGACGATTGGCTCCTGGCAGGTTCCACCCAACAGGAGGTGGAAGGTCCAGGGATCTGGCCCTACAGACTGCTCCCAAGCTCGCCTCCTGATCAACGAGGCCAAGTCAGACTCCATGCCTTCCCAGGTGATGGGCTTCATCGGGGCAGAGCTCAACTCTTGTCAAGCCAGGCTAGTCTCCCGGTGTACAGGGCAGAGGTTCTCTTCTCCTTTGCCCAGTAATTTCTGGTTGGGCACTTGCGCCCTGCCGGGACTTTCTCGCCTTCTGGGTTGCATGGCGGTGTGCACCTCAGTGTTCCGATGGGCCTGGTTGCACATCGCCCCTCTAATGGTAGCTGGCCGTCCAGTGGACTCGGCGCCACTGTCACGTCGACCAGCTGATCACTGTAACCCAGAAGATGGGGCGGCTCTCCAGTGGCGGACCACCCCAAACCAGTTTCAGAAAGGGATCCGTTTGTCCGCCCTGAGCCGATGGTCGTCCTCACGATCGATGCCTCTCTCCTGGGCTGGGAGCCCACATAGGGGACAACAGGGCCCATGGGTTCTGGACCCTGAGGATCCCAATGCCACATCAACCTGTTGGAGCTCAGAGCAGTCAGGTTGGTGGTGTCAGCTTCGCTCCTCAGCTCCAGGGTCAAGTGGTTCAAGTCCAGACGGACAATACCACGACTGTACTGCTTCAACAAACAGGGCATACGCTCTCCATCTGCTGTGCAAGGGCTCCGTATCTGGACCCTCGTAAGCGGTTGGGCAGATCTCCTAGCCATCCATGTGGCAAGGCCTCGAACCAACTGGTGGATGCTCTCAGCCGCATAGGCCAGACATCCCACGAGTGATCTCTCCATCCAGAGGTAGCTTACAGCCTGTTCTCCCATTGGGGTAAACCAATGGTGGACCTGTTTGCCTCCAGGGAAAACATGAAGCCAAGGCTGTATCATGCCTGCCCCCCTCAGCAGGGCTCGCTGCAAGGGGATGCCTTCTCGAGGCCATGGACCGCATGCCTCTTCTACACCTTCCCTCCATTTCCCTTGATCCACAAGGTGTTACTCAAGAGTAAGGAGAGGCGAGGAGTGATTCTGGTAGCCACAGACTGGCCGCCAGTTCTGGTATAGATCTCCTCATCCTCAGCTGCAGGCCGGGCGGCTTTGTACCGTCCAGACCTGATATCTCTGAACCAGGGAAATGTCTTCCATCCGGACCTTCAATCCCTGCATCTCACAGCCTGGTACCTGAGCGGCTAGAGTTCCAGGCTTTGGGTCTTTCCGACGATGTCTACACCGTGGTGGAGGCATCTCGAAAGGAATCGACCAGGAAATGTTATGCCTTCAAATGTAAAAGGTTCTCCATTTGGTGTCAGGGTAAGAGTTTGGACCCCTTATCCTATTCTGTGGCTAACATTCTCGACTACCTTTGATCTCTCTCCAAAGGGGGTCTCCGGTCATCGACCCTTAGGGTGCACCTGGCAGCCATTTCTGCTTACCGGGCGCGGGCCGGTCAGCTGACATTGGTGCAGGAGACAGTGGTCGGGCGCTTCTTCAAAGACCTGGATCACATATCCCGTCAGGTGCGTGAACCTGCACCTCCGTGGGATCTACTGCTGGTTTTGACAAAGCTCATGGGCAAGCCATTCAAACCCATGCACAAGTGTGAGCTGTCACACTTGTGGAAGACAGCCTTCCTGGTGGCTATCTCATCTGCCAAGAGGACAGGGGAGCTCCAGGTGCTTTCGGTGGACTCCGCTTATCAGGTCTTTCACGGGGACAAAGTTGTCCTGCGCCCCCACCCGAAATTCCTTCCGAAGGTGGTGTCAGAGTTTCACCTTAATTAGGTGTTAACTCTGCCGGTATACTACTGTAACTACACCTCGGAGGCAGAGTACAGGCGTCATACTTTGGACCTGAGAAGTGCTCTCTCCTAATTATAAGGAGAGGACAGTGGAAATTCGTGGAGAGGTTCGCCAGCTTTTTGTCACCTACGCTGAAGCCACTTCTGGCAGACCTGCAGCGAAACAGAGCATAGCAAGGTAGATTACATCATGCATAGGTCTGTGCTATGAGTTGGCGGGCATGGAGCCTCCCAGAGGGATAAGAGCTCATTCTACCCGCCATACTGCTGCATCGGTGGCTGCTTCCAGGGACGTCCCTATCCAGGAAATCTGTCTGACTGCTAGCTGGAAGTCAGCAAACACCTTCATTACCCACTACCAGATCGACCTTGAGTCACACCGCGATGCTGGTTTTGGGACCTCAGTTCTCCAATCTCTGTTTCCTAAGTAGGGGGTGTGTGCCTTGCCTCTCTGCTCCCGGAAAACTGCTAGGAGTCTGCCAAACAGTGTGTATGAACAACATATCCACGCTCCTAGAAGAACAGGTTACTCACCTGTAACAGTAGTTCTAGGAGTGGTATATGTTCATCCACACAGACCCACCCGACCTCCTCGGCTGCGGACGCACAACACCTGGCTTCCAGTGGGCTAAGATCTGGCGTCATCTGTGGAGCCGAGGTATATACCACCCGGGTGGGTGGGAGGAGCCAGCTTGAAGACTTCCGGCAGATTTAAAGGGAAAGGACAATGCCACAGTGTGGATGAACAACATATACCACTTCTAGAACTACTGTTACAAGTGAGTAACCTGTTCTTCTCCCCGCTCCCGCCCCCAAATATGTAATGGTACTTGCACTTAACCCCTCTGTTTTCTCCTCTCACCTTCCTCACCCCTTTGCCCTCTCAGGCTGTCCTTTCCCTCAGCCATAATTAACCCCCTCACTTCTTCACACCCTCCGCTCCCCTTACCCCTTCCTTCCTCTTTTCTCCTCCCCACCCTTACTCTGTAAATCTCTCCTACTCTCAAGCGTGCATATACTAGTCTGTACTGTGACCCTGTCACAGGCGTTTGCCTCTAAGAACAACTTACCTTGCGCTGCACTAGGGTCCTTCACCCTTATGGACCCCTCACTGCCCTGTGCGTAAGCCTCTAATTGAACATATTACTGTTGCAGTATTTGGGTTTCTGCACCATCATGGACTGTCGCTGCAAGCCTCTGGACCCCTCACTGCCTATTCTGGAACCATCACCCGACAATGGAAGAAACTGACATTCTAGGGACGTGGATATGTTCAATCCACACTTACTGGCAGGTTCCTTGCTGCTTTAAATCTTGCCGGAAGGTCTTCAAGCTGGCTCCTCCCACCCACCCGGGTAGTAAAGCTCTCGGCTCCGCCCATGACGCCAGATCTTTCTTACGCTTGGAAGCTCAGGTTCCTCCTTAGAGGCGCTGCGTTAGGCCTGGATCCACACTCTTCGGTTAAACCAAACTCATTCTCAAGTTTAAAAGACTTTGGTCTTCTTTTCCCTCGCGGCTGCGATGGCGTACAAATCGACTCCCGGATTTTGTCGGTGCCCTGTGGGTAGATGTCCCGGACCAATCTGACTCCACGTATGCTTATTGCCTTGACTCGCCATGACTCACAGGCTTGTGAGTTATGCAGATCCTTTTCGGCTTCAGTCTTGGAGGACCGCGCTGCCCGATTGCTCTTGGGGCGACCTGAAAAACGTTATCCTCCTGTCAAGTCGAAGGAGGCCCGTTGGGCGGTGTCCGGCTGCGGGCTTGGCAGAACAGCTAGAGCAGATGATCGCCCTCGAAGAGGAGGCGGCCCAGGCACATCATCATCATCCTCGGTCGCGGCATTTATCCCGCTGTCCTTGGGCTCTTCCTATACAGCTTCTTTTAAGGAGCTTTGCCAGTCTCTCTCCACCAAGGGAGAAGGGCCATTGGGACATACCTTTGGAGTCCTCCTTTTTGGACCAAGAGGAAAGTCCCAATCCGACGCTCGTGGGAGCGGGAGAGTCCCCTTCCCCGGATAGTCGACACTCTACTTCGGTCGAGGTTGCAGCTAAGGCCACTGGCTTCACGGTGTCCCTGTCAGGTCAGCTGGCTGAGACAACCATTGACGCGGTCGAGATTTTTCTCAACCCGTCGGATGGTTTGTCGACTGGAGAAGCCGACAACCCTTTTTCACCGGTTCCCCGGTGGAAACAGAGGACTTGCCTGTGCCTCCTGTGCCGGAGTCCCTGGTTAAGGTTCCTGAACTGAGGGAGGAGTGGGTTACTCCCGGCCCCTCTCTGACCCACCTCGGAATCCCGAGGTCTCTGTCTCGGACCTCTTCCAGGTCCAGCCCGGTCCCTTGACGTCGGTGGTCTCGTTCTGGCACCATGGAAGCGGCAGCGCCGCTCATCCTCGTCATCCTCTTTGGAGGATAGGCTCCGCGCAAGTTGCGTCGGCGCTCTGAGATCTAATGTGGCAGCAGCTCTTGTTGTCCGGGAATAAGCTGACTCAGTCGCCTTCCCCGGCTATTAAGTGGCTGTCACCGGAGTGGCCGAAACAACCCCTCGTAGTGGTCGAGGAGCCGAAGCCGGCACCGGTTGTTCAGCCGAAACCGGCTGTGCCACCCATTGTGGTGGAACCTTCACAACCGAAGATTGGGGCCCCGACCAAGGATTCTCAGTCGGGTCAGGGTTTACCCCATAGGTTGTCGGTCACCCTCACTCCTGATTGGCCTCGGCAGGTGGAGGGTGGCTCAGGCGCTCGGCAGCTGTTTGCAGACTCCTCGGAGTCTGACGACGACTCCTCCTTGTTCTCCAGGCCGCTTGACGTGGAGTCCACTGGGGCTCAGTCGGTGGATGAGAGCCCATTCTCGTTCCTTGGAATGCTTCGACTCATCTCGGAGTCCACTGGGATGGCTCGAGACCCATTTCAAAGCGAACCCCAATATCCCCTCGGAGATACTGGACCGAGGGATTCCCCAGAGGCCTTCCGGTGGCGAGTCATTGTTAACCCGGCCGTGGAGCTGTGGCAGTGGCCAGCTTCTTGTCCAGCACCTTCGCCAGGATGGCTCGGAAGTATGCTGTCCCTACTGGTTCACTCTCCGGTTTCTCGGAGCACCCCTCTGCGGAGGGGTTAGTGACAGACAGTGTTTTCCAGCGTTCCGGGAACGCTCAGATGTGGATAAGCCACCCGATAAGGAGTCCAAGAAATTGGACTACTCTGGGCAGAAAGTCTGTGCTGCTTCTTCCCTAGGCCTTCGTCAGGCTAGCTCGGCCGTCCTGATGGCACACTTTTCACACGTCCTTTTGGGCTCCCTGGATGATATGATTCCTCATCTCCCAGCTGACCTTCAAACAACGGTCAAGCAGGTGCGGGATCAGGGAAGGGCGGTGGCCAAACAGCAGCTCCAAACTTCCTTGGACAGCGCTGACTTGTGTGCCCGGTCAGTAGCAGCCGCAGAGCTTGGCTGCGGATCTCCACTTTTACGGTGGATACCCAGCACAAGCTGGCAGACATTCCCTTCCTGGGTACCGACTTGTTCAGTCCCGGGGTGGAGGTCATCTTCAAAGGATCGAGAAATCCAGCATGCCACCTTGGACTCTGTCACGTCTGCCCAGAAGGACAAAGGCCACCAGCAGCAACGTAAGCCCTTTCGTCCTTCAGCCGCTGCGGCACATCTGGCCCAGCAACACCAGCATCAGGGCCAGCAGGCTCGCACTTGGCACCCCAAAACCAAGCCTGCTGATTCCTCCAACGGGAAGCCAGGAGGGAAAGGTCCAGGCGGCTCATCGGCGGCCCTTCCTCCAAGCCTGCCCAGTGATGGGTTGAGGTGTGTCGCCTCCAACCTCGTCACTCCTCCTCAGGTTCCCCCCATGGAGGGACAACTCTGCCACTTCCTTTCCACCTGGTCTGTTATCACCATGGACGCTGGGTGTTGGAAGTGGTAGGCGAGAGTCTGCCTCTGGAATTGAGCAGTCCCACCCTGTCGAACCATCGCCTGCAGAGCTACAGTTCCACAGTCTCAGTGTCGGTTCGTCAAGCCGACATTGCCCTGCTCCTCCAGAAGGAGGTGATCAGGGAGGTGGTGGACCCTCCTCCAGACACAGGGTTTGTGTCCAGGTACTTCCTGGTCCCAAAATGGACGGGGGGCTGGCGCCCCATTCTCGACCTACACAACCTAAACAAGTTCCCAAGGTCTCGCACCTTCAGGATGGTCACTCTAGCTCAGATCATTCCATCCTTGGAACGAGGCATGTGGTTCTGTTCCCTGGACCTTCAGGAAGCATTCTTTCATGTTCCAAGCCATCCGTCTCACCAGCGATTCCTCCACTTCAGGGCAGCGGGATCCCTTTACGAGTTCCAGGCCATGCCCTTCGGCCTTTCTCCAGCTCCCAGGGTCTTCATCAAATGCATGGCAGTGGTGACAGCATTCCTGTGGCGCTGAAGGGTCCGGGTGTACCCTTACCTGGACGACTGACTGATTGCAGCCCCCTCCAGGTTGAAGGTGGAGTGGTCCAGGGATCTGGCCCTCCAGTTCTGCTCTCAGATTGGCCTCCTCATCAATGAGGCCAAATCGGAACTCATGCCATCGCTGGTGATTCAGTTCATCGGGGCAGAGCTCGACTCTCTTCGAGCCAGAGCACGGCTCCCGGCAGTCAGGGCCGAGGTCCTTTCCTCCTTTGCCCAGTCATTTCTGGTTGGGCAGTTGTGCCCTGCCCGGGACTTCCTGCGCCTTCTGGGCTTCATGGCATCCTGCACCAGCGTGGTCTGTTGGGCCCGCTGGCATATGCGTCCCCTGCAATGGGGGCTGGCCCGCCAGTGGTCACAGCGCTCCGGTCCTCTGGACCAGCCAGTGACAGTGACTCAGGAGATGTGGAACGGCCTCCAGTGGTGGCTCGTTCCAGCTCATTGCAGGAGGGTATCCCAGTTGTCCGCCCGAGCCAACAGTCACTCTGGCGACCAACGCCTCTCTGATGGGTTGGGGTGCCCATCTGGGGAGCTCAAGCTCACGGTCTCTGGTCACCTCAGAGTCTCGATGCCACATCAACCTGCTGGAGCTTTGTGCCGTCCAACAAGCCCTCACCGCCTCGGCCTGCTTTGTACGGGTCAGTGGTCCAGGTCCAGACAGACAACACCATGACCATGTACTGTCTAAACCCGTCAGGGCAGGATGCACTTCTTGCCTCTGTGCAAGGAGGCTTTCCGCACTTGGTCTCTCGTGATCAGCCTGGAGGTGGATCTCCTAGCCATCCATGTGGCAGGAGCCTCCAACACTCTGGCCGATGTCCTCAGTCGGATAGGTGCTGCATCTCACGAGTGGTCTCTCCTGCCAGAGGTAGTACAAGATCTGTTCTCCCACTGGGGCACCCCTCAGGTGGACCTGTTTGCCTCCAGGGAGAATGTGAAGCTGAGGCTGTTTCATGCCCGCCCCCCTCAGCAGGGTTCGTTGCAGGGGGATGCCTTCTCGAGGCCGTGGACCCCGGGCCTCTTCTACGCCTTCCCTCCAGTTCCCTTGATCCACAAGGTGCTTCTCAAGGCGAAGAGGGACAAGGCACAGGTGATTCTGTAGTCCCAGACTGGCCCGTCAGTACTGGTATCCAGATCTCCTCCGCCTCGGCTCCAGGCTCGAGGCGGCTTCCAGCCCGCCGGACCTGATCTCAGTCAACAGGGGGAAGGTACTCCACCGGACCTTCAATCCCTGCACCTGACGGCCTGGTTCCTGGTGGCTAGAGTTCCAGGTCTTGGGTCTTTCGGCGAGGTCCTCAGCGTTGTTGGGGCATCCCGTAAGTCGACCAGAAAATGCTATGCCTTCAAATGGAAGAGATTCTCCATTTGGTGTCAGGATAAGGGTTGGACCCTTCCTCCTGTTCTTTGGCTAGCATTCTGGACTACCTGTGGTCCTTTCTCAGCTAGGGCTTGATCGTGACCCTTAAGGTGCACCTGGCAGCCATTTCTGCTTACGAGGCGGGCCGGAGAAGCAGTCGTGTAAGCGCAGGAGAAGGTGGTCGGGCACTTTTCAAGGCCTTGGTCACATACCCTCCAGTCGAGAGCCTCCACCTTTGTGGGATATACTGCTGGTATTGGCTAAGCTCATGGGCAAGCCAGTCGAACCGATGCACAGGTGTGACATCTCTCACCTGTCGTGGAAAACACCTTCTTGGTGGCTATCACGTCAGCCAGAAGGATGGGGCGCTCCAGACGCTTTCCATCGAGTCTCCTTACGTGGTCTTCCATAGGGATAAAGTTGTCCTGTGCCCCCACCCGAAATTCCTTCCGAAGGTGGTGTCGGAGTTTTACTTTAACCAGGTGTTGACTCTGCCAGTGTTCTACCCCAATCACACCTCGGAGGCCGAATATAGGCTCCATACTCTGGACCCTAGAAGAGCGCTTTCTTATTATAAGGAGCAGACGGCTGAAGTTCGGGGAGAGGTTCGCTAGCTGTTTGTCACCTACGCTGAAGCCACACCTGGCAGACCTGCAGCCAAGCGGACGATAGGCAGGTGGGTCACCTCCTGCATTGATCTCAGCTATAGGTTGGTGGGCATGGAGCCTCCCAAAGGGATAAGAGCTCATTCTGCCCGCCATACCGCTGCTTCGGTGGCTGCTTCCAGGGACATCCCTATTCAGGAAATCTGCAGGGCTGCTACCTGGAAGTCAGCACACACCTTCATTACCCACTACCACATCGACCTTGAGTCACGCCAGGATGCTGGTTTTGGGACCTCGGTTCTCCAGTCCTTATTTCCCAAGTAGGGGTGCGCGCCTTGCCTCCCTCCTCCCGGAGAACTGCTAGGAGTCTGCCAGTAAATGTGGATTGAACAACATATTCACGTCCCTAGAAATACAGGTTACTCACCTGTAACAGGAGTTCTAGGAGTGGTGTATGTTCATCCACACAACCCACCCGACCTCCCCGGCTTCGACGCGCAACCTGGTTTCCAGCAGGCTAGATCTGGCGTCATGGGGCGGAGCCGAGAGTTTTACCACCCGGGTGGGTGGGAGGAGCCAGCTTGAAGACCTTCCGGCAAGATTTAAAGCGGCAAGGAACCTGCCAGTAAGTGTGGATGAACAACATATACCACTCCTAGAACTCCTGTTACAGGTGAGTAACCCATATTTCCTCTCTGCTTACCTTCAACTACTTACTGTTTTTATAATGTCATTGTGATCTCATGTCTCCTTATGTTATTCTTTTGCAATGTATACCATTTTTTGTGTTGTAATCTACTCGTGGAATTGCTTCCTCGGGTTGCCCCTGCGAAAAGGACTTTTCTGTCTCAGTGGGCCTACCCAGTTATCGAAATTCAAATAAAATAAATAATACTGCTGCGTAGTCTGCAGTTTCTTCTAATGGGTTGAATAGTAAGCCAATTTAATCCCATTTCTGCTTCCCCTTCTAGAACCTAAGTAAAAAGTTCACTATTGAATATGTTTTGTAAATACTCTTTTATGCCTGAGAATTAAAATGTTTTACTCGGTTCATATTTGAATAATGGTTTAGAAATTTTGTTTCTTAAAATACTACATTTATTATGTTTGCTTAGTAGATATTTAAGAAATAAGGCACAACAGAGTGCATTACTGTGTAATAATGTCACTCCTTGGGTGGGTTGAAGCACGAGGCGAAACAGAGTGCTTCCACCACCCCAGCAGTGATGTTATTACACAATAATACACACCCTGGAGTGCCTTATCGCTATTATACAATGGCTCATTTTAAAATAATAATAGAAAGTTTAAAACAAATTGTTTCATGACATTTTTGTTTTTGTGTGTGTGGAAGTATGAAGAAAAAGTAGTCCAGTAGGTGGTGCTGTTGCTTCATGCTCCACCCCCTCCCCTCTTTCTGTGTCTTGTCTATTTGTGTTATCCCCTCCCCATCTCAGACACACACAGAAATGTACAATTCTAGGAATATGGATATGTTCTCATCTACACTTGTTGGCATGTCCCTTTCCCTTTAAATCTTGCTGAAAGGTCTAAAAGCTGGCTCCTACCACCCACCTATGTGGCATATGCCTCAGCTCCGCCCCATGATGCCAGATCTTCCTTTCCGCTTAGAAGATTCAGGTTTCCTCCTTACCGCTCCGTGTTGAGTAGGCCTGGCGCTTAATACTTCAGCTACTTTACCGAAATTAAAACTAATTTGTTTCTCGTAGAATTTTGTGATTGCGACCATGATGGAGGACAAGTCCTTGCCGGGTTCCACCGGTGTCCTTGTAGGTAGAAAATGTCCCGTACTGATCCGCATTCCACGTGCATCTACTGCCTGAGCCATGCGCATGACCCTCAGGCCTGCGATCGCAATTGCGCCTTCCATCTGCAGTTTTTGGATAATTACCTTGCACAATTACAGCTCGGACGACCAGAAAAACTGCACTCGCCAGTCAAATCCAAAAATGCCTTTCGTGTGGTCTCTGCGGCTGCAGGATCCACGGACCGACTGGAGCAGATGAAAGCCTCCGAGGAAGAGGTGGCTCGTGCCGCCAAACAATCCTCTTCCTTATTGGTTTTTGTTCCACTCAAACTGGGCACTTTCTTCTCCAGATCCTTAAGAGATGTGCCAGTCTCTCCTTGCGAAAGGGGAGGGCCCATCCGGTTTGCACACTTCCCAGTCCCGTAAAAAAGGAAGGTCCAAGAGAAGAGTCTTCACAATGTCGACGCTCTTGGGACAGAGAGACCTCTGTCACAGGAGTCTCCTATCTTGACTTCTGTCGAAATTGTGACCTCGGCCACTGGCTTCACAGTACCCCCCCGTCAGGCCAGACAGCTCAGACGCGAGGCGACGACTAGGTTGAAATTATCGAGCCCGTCGACCCGTTGTCGACTGATGAGGCCGACAATTCCTTATTTAGGACTCCGATCCTACCGACCAAGGAGGAGACCCAGCCAGCTGGTGCTTCACCCTTGGTCACGGTCCCCGATCTGGAGTAGCCACTGTTCTCCCCGGCTCCTTCTGAGAAGCCCCGTCAGTCGTCTTCTAGATCTCGGACCCCTCGACCGATAGGCCGAGGAAGTCTCACAAGCGGCACTCCAAGAAGCGGCGACGCCACCATTCGTCCTCAAGTGAGGAGAGGCTTCGACACAAATTATGTCGTTATGAGGACCTCATGTGGCAACATCTAATGACCGCCAGTCCGAAGCTGACCCTGGCTTCCACTCTGGCCATCACCTGGCTGTTGCCCTCTAGGCCGACGCCTACTCTTCCAGAGCTGTTTGACACAGTTTCTCCACCCGCAGAGCCGGTGACTACCCTCCCAGCTCGGACGAAGCTGGCCTCGCCACCTGTTTTGGTGGAGCCGCCACCTAAGCAGCCTCCCTCTGGGGCTTCTGCCTAGGAGTCTCAACCCGATCAGGATCTTCCGCATAGGCTGTCACCCTTACTCCTGACTGCCCACGGTGGGTCAAGAGTGACTGGTGGTCGGCCACTTTATTCAGACTCGGGGTCTGAGGATTCGGACCTTCATTCGCGTCCATGTGATGAAGATTCCATGAGTATGTCGACGGAGGAGGATCCCTCGTCCTTCATGGGCATGGTCCGTCTCATCTCTGAATCAATGGGGATGCCTTTAGAGCCCATCAAAAAAAGGGTCGAATACCCCTTGACTGATATCCTCAGAAAAGGGGATTCTCCGTCTGAGGCCTTCCCAGTGGCTGAGGCCATAGTTGGTCCGGTTTTGGAGTTTTGGCAGCATCCAGCTTCCTGCCCTGCACCCTCCGCTTGTATGGCCCTAAGTATGCAGTTCCCTTCGGCTCCACTTCAGGGTTTACACAGCATCCCCGGCTGAGGGTTTGGTGACTGAGTCTGCGTTCCGTGCTCGGGCAACTCAGGAGAAATGGTTAGACCTCCGGATGAAGAGTCCAAGTGTGGACCATACAGCCAGGAAGGTCTATGCCACCTCCTCGCTCAGTCTCTGACAGGCGAGCTTGGCTGTCATTATGGCACACTTCTCCCGTGTCCTCTTGGGCTGTCTGTATGAGGTGCGCCCCTCATCTCCCCCATGGACCTTCAGACCATGGTCAAGCAGGTCGTGATCAGGGCCTGGCCATTGCAAAAGAGCAACTCCAGATGGCCCTGGACATTGGGAATTCTTGTGCCCATTCAGTGGCAGCTGCAGTCGCCATGCGCTGCAGGGCCTGGCTGAGGCTCTCGACCTTTACGGCAGACACCCAGCACAAACTGGCAGATGTTCCCTTCCTGTGTACTGACTTGTTAGGTCCAGGAGTCTGTGGTCACCTCCAGCATATCGAGAAGTCCAGTACCACCTTGGACTCTGTTACCTCCGCCCAGAAAGAACCCCAAGGTTCTAAGAAATTGCAGAAGAAGAAGCCCTTTCCGCCTTCTGCCCCTGCAGCCAAGCAGCCCCAGTACCAAACTGGGCAGAACCCATTGGCTCGATCTTGGTGGCCTTGGCCTAAGTCCGGGGCTTTGGTGAACTGTAAGCCCGGAGGGAGAGGTTCCGGCAGCCCCACTGCCAGCTCTTCATCCTCCAAGCCTGCACTGTGACTGGATGGGGCAGCCACCCCCATACCCGTCACGACCACTCTGTGTCCACCCGTGGGGGGCCAACTCTGACACCTCCTTTCTGCCTGGTCCGCTGTCACAATGGACAGGTGGGTTTTGGAGGTGGTCGGCCAGGGTCTACCTCTGGAATTTGAGCAGCACCCTCCAAGCCGAGCCTGCGCCCCACGGGAGAAAAAGGTATCCGCCCATACTCAGTCGGCTGTCAGAGACATCATTGCCCAACTCCTCTGCAAGGAGGTAATGGTCAGAGTCGCAGACACCACACACACCCCCCAGTCAACCCAGGGTTCGTTTCCAGGTACTTCCTGGTCCCGAAGCGGATGGGAGTCTTGCGCCCCATTGCAGAGCTGCACGACCTGAATCAGTTTCTCAGATTGTGCGCTTTTCGGATGGTAACTCTGTCCCAGATCTTACCATCTCTCGAACAGAACATGTTGTTCTGCTCACTGGATCTACAGGACGCGTTCTTCCATGTCCTGATCCGTCCATCCCACCGAAGTTTCCTCCGCCTCATGGTGGAGGGAACCCTCTACGAGTTACAAGCCATGCTATTCGGCCTGTTATCGGCCCCTGTGGTCTTCACCAAATGCATAGCAGTGGTGGCAGCCCATCTTCAGCATCGAGGGGTCAGGGTGTACCCCTACCTCAGCAATTGGCTAATAGCGGGTTCCTCCAGATTGGAGATGGAGAGGTCCAGGGATGTGGCCCTCCACACCTGCCTCAGCCTTGGCCTTCTGGTCAACGAGGCCAAGTTGGAACTCATGCCCTCGCAGGTGATTTGCTTCATCGGGACAGATATCGACTCTTGCCAAGCCAGAGCCAGGCTCCTGGTGGACAGGATGGAGGTTCTCTCCTCCCTTGCCCAATCATTTCTGGTTGGGCAGTTGTGCCCTGCCCGGGACTTCCTGTGACTTCTGGGTTACATGGCATCCTGCATTACCGTGGTCCGATGGTCCCGGTGGCATATGCGCGCCCCCTTCAATGGGAGCTGGCCAGCCAGTGGTCTCAGCAAAACGGTAATTTCGACCAGCTGGTCACTGTGACCCAGAAGATGTTGGACGCCCTCCAGTGCTTGACTGTCCTGGAACATCTGCAGGGAGGGATCCCGTTTGTCCGCCCCGAGCAGATGGTTGTCCTGACGACCGCGCCTCTCACAGGCTGGGGTGCCCACATGGGGAACCACAGAGTCAACGGACTCTGGACCCCAGAGGAATCCTGATGCCACATCAACCTGCTGGAGCTCCGAGCAGTCCGGCTCGTGCTGGCTGCGTTCGCTCCATTTCTTCGTGGTCAAGTGGTCCAAATCCAGATGGACAATACCACGCTACCTCAACAAACAGGGTGGGACGCTCCGCATCTGGACTCTCGTGAGCCGACTGGAGGCAGATCTCCTAGCCAGTCATGTGGCAGGAGCCTCAAATCAGTTGAACACCCTCAGCCATCTAGGCAAGGCATCCCATGAGTGGTCTGTCCATCCAGAGGTAGCTTACAGCCTGTTCTGTCAGTGGGACACCCTCAGGTGGACCTGTTCACCTCCAGGGAAAACAAGGCTGAGTCTGTTTCATGCCCGCCCCCAAACAGGGCTTGCTGCGGGGATTCCTTCTCGAGGCCATGGACCCCAGACCTCTTCAGTGCCTTCCCTCCACTTCCCTTGGTCACAAAGTGCTCCTCAAGGTCAGGAGGGACAAGGCAAGGATGATCCTGGTAGCCCCAGATTGGCCCCACCAGTTCTGGTACCCAGATCTCCTCCTCAGCACCAGGCTCTTGAGGCATCTTCCAGCATGCCCAGACCTGCTCTCTGGCAATCAGGACAGTATTCCAGCCAGACCTTCAATCCCTGCACCAGACAGCCTGGTTCTTGAGCAGCTAGAGTTCCAGGCTTTTGGTATCTCCGATGATGTCCTCACTGTAGTTGAGGCATCTAGGAAGGAGACGACCAGGAGATGCTATGCCTTCAAATGGAAGAGATTCTCCATTTAGTGTCGGGCAAGGGCCTGGACCCTTCATCCTGTCTGGTGGCTAGCATCCTCGACTCTTTGGTCTCTCTCCAAAGGAGGTCTTCGGTCTACGACCCTTAAAGTGCACGTGGCAGCCATCTCTGCTTACCGAGCATGGGCCGATCAGCAGATGTTGGCACAGGAGAAGGTGGTCTGACATTTTTTTAAAGACCTCGACCACATTTCCCCTCCGGTGCGTGAACCATCACCACCGTGGGATCTGCTGCTGGTACTGGCAAAGCTCATGGGCAGGCCATTCGAACCGATGCACAGGTGTGAGGTGTCACACCTGTCGTGGAAGACTGCCTTGGTCTTCAGTCAGCCAGAAGGACTGAGGAACTACAGGCACTCTCTGAGTCTCCCTATCTGATCTTCCACAGGGACAAGGTTGTCCTGCGCCCCCACCCGAAATTCCTTCCAAAGGTGGTGTCTGAGTTTCACCTTAACCAGGTGTTGACTGTGCCGGTGTATTACCCTAATTGCACTTCTGAGGCCGGGTACAGGCTCCATACTTTGGACCCGAGATGAGCACTCTCTTATTATAAGGAACGAACAGCTGAAGTTCTGGGAGAGGTTCTCCAGCTGTTTTTCACCTACGCTGAAGCTGCACATGGCAGACCTGCAGCAAAGTGGATGATTGGCAGATGGATAACATCCTGCATTGATCTCTGCTACCGGTTGGCGGGCAAGGAGCCTCCCAGGGGGATAAGAGCTCATTCTGCGAGCCATACCGCTGCATCGGTGGCTGCTTCTAGGGATGTCCCTGTCTAGGATATCTGCAGTGCTGCTACCTGAAGTCAGCAAACACCTTCATTGCCCACTATCACATCGACCTTGAGTCAAGCCAGGATGCTGGTTTTGGGGCCTCAGTTCTCCAATCTCTGTTCCCTAGGTTGGGGGTGTGCACCTTGCCTCCATCCTCCCTGAGAATTGCTAGGAGTCTGTCAACAAGTGTGGGATAAGAACAACATATCCACATCCCTAGAAACACAGGTTACCCACCTGTAACAGTAGTTCTAGGAGTGGTATATGTTGTTCATCTACACTTGTTAGCATGTCCTTCCCTTTAAATCTTGCGGAAGGTCTAAAGCTGGCTTCTCCCACCCACCCGGGTGGTATATACATGGCTCCACCCCATGATGCCAGATCTTGCCCGCTGGAAGCAGAGGTGTGTCTTAAGCCGGGAGATCGGGTGGGTCAGTGTGGATGAACAACATATACTACTCCTAGAACTACTGTTACAGGTGAGTAACCTGTGTTTGTAGGTTACCACGTAGTTTAATTGAGCTGGTTTTGCTGCTTGCTTTTAATGGGTTTTAATGACGATATGTGGGGAATGAGGCGCACTCTTAACACAAATTCACTTACAGTACAAAGTCTGAAAGATGCGTTGTTGTGTGTCCTGCTTCTCTGTCTTCTAGGACAGAAAGTGACTTTAGTGTTCTTGTTAGCATTTTCTGCTGTTTCGGCACTGATGTTGAAGTGGACGACAGGCTATGGGCATTTGAACTGAGCGGCTTCAGTAAACTGCGTGACTGGCAGTTATGATCTGCATGGTTGTGAAGCCGCTCACTTCAGGAGGAAAAAAAGAAACTGGCATGGAAATTGAATCAGTTTTATATGGTGCACTATTATGTTTGTTGTGACCTCCTCGATTGTCTATTGAATTTCTGTTTTGGGGTAGTGAGATCCTGGGGGTGAAGCCATGATGACTTAACAGTGTGATGTCTGCTTGTGTGGACATGAAGGGCAGTTCCTGTTATGGTCATAAAGTCATTTTGCTGCTGCCCTGAATACAGTGATGTTATTGTGAAATAACATCACAGTGTGTGGGGGCTCATTAATCCGCTTTCTACATTATTTCTTGCCATTGTATAATTGGCTTTTAATTTAAGCATTGCTATAGAATAGCTCATGCTACTTCCTTCCTTGGCACAGATCTGACATTAGAACACTAGAAACAGCATCAGCACACAGCAACTTTTAAAAGGAGTTCTGAATCTTTCCTTACCATTCAAAATTCTCCATGACATCTCAGGCTGGAGATGAAGCAGTTTTGTATTGGCTCACTATTGAACACATTAGAAGAAACATAATCAGTGACAGCAGAAAAAGACCAGAGGTCCATCCAGTCTGCCCAAGTTCCCTAGAATCCCTGGAACCTACTGTTCCTCTAGGGTACTAACCCTCCCCATCCTCACTCTGTTCTCCTCCTAGGTCCCGTCAGGCCCAGTCCCTTCATTATGTCCCAACCCTGCTTAAATCCTCTGTTTTCGCCCTCACTACTTCAGCCGACAGGACTGTTCCAAGGTTTCACCACCCTTTCCATGAAGTAGTACTTTCTCACATCTCTCCTGAACCTACCTCCTGTTAATTTCCATTCGTTACAACAAATTGGTATTCAGGCTGAATAGTTCCCCGCAGTTCACTTTAATTCCTTTAAGGAACTTGAAGGTCTCTGTCATATCTCCCCTCTCCGTTCTGGTCTCCAGTGAGTACATATTTAGTACCTTGAGATGCTCCTCATAGGATCAGCCCTGCTGGCCCCGAATAATTTTTGTTACTGTGTACTGCACTGTCTCCAGCCTACCCTTATCCTTACTGAGGTGAGGACTCCAAAAAAGCTGTTACTATTGTGAGTAATTTTTCCAACTGTCCCCTGCCTTCCCTTTTTAGGATAGGGAAATTTAAGAATACCTCAGATGTTTGACACAGCAAAATTAAAGCAATTTTTCTAATGGTTATTTTGGGGATATTTTTCAAGTTAGGTCTCAAGTTCTCTTGATCTCTCTTTAGCTTAGAGATCTGGAGTTGGAATGCTGGAAGCTTGAGACTAGTACAGGGCATAGAGCATCCTTTGAAAAACATTCTGAGTTTTGGGGCACCCTGCACATTGTGGAGGCGATGCACATGTTTGGCTATTCTAATCCATTAGAAGAAAAGATAGTAGGGTAAGTAATTTTTCCTTATATTGAGTTAAGAGATTAATGCCCTACAAGATGCTGCCTGTCCATCTGTAGTGCTGTGACCTTTAGAAATGTATTCCTGTCACAGCCTGGTGGTGGATTTTGGTTTTACAGCAGTATATTTATTTATTTATATATATATATATTTTTGCAGCTGTGACAGATGTGACTACAGCTGTTGACATTTACTCATTTGGAATGTGTGCACTGGAGGTAAGGATCACTGTGTTGCCATTTTAAAGTAGTTGTTTTTCTTTCTGCATTGTTCCGCCTGAGATGTGGGTAGTCTTGTTTGAAATTCTGAAGTTATTGTATGAATAAATTATACAGAGGCTGTACGAGATAATTGCATTGGATTGTCTGGGACCCTCATAAGATTTTCCTGGGTCCCATGAATTGAAAATTACATACTTGTATAAAAATAACACAGACTACCTGCTACCCGGAGACCTGGGTTCAGGAAGGGACCAAGGTTACGCTGGGACTGGCCAAGGGAAGAAGGAGTGAGCAGTTACAGACAGCTGTTAGGGCAGGAAAGGAAGACTAGAGACTTTGAGTGATAGAAGAAAGCTCAGGAGCTTCAGCAGGGGGAGGAGGGGGTGTTGTGCAAAGTCCCATACTAAGTGATAATGGTGCTGGGATTCAATCCAAGGTACCATTTTCACAGCTCTGTGTTGTGCTTACTGTACTAGGTTACTTGTTTACTGGAAAAATGAACAGAAAAGAAAATAAAAAAGGCTCAATCGCTGGAGAAATGGAAACTTCTTCTTTCATTATAATTGGGAATTGAGAAAATATTGGTGGTAAAAATACCAGAGTCCCAGGTTTTTGAAAACAGAATTTTCCAAAGTCATAAATCCAAGTCCCTAGTCAAGAATAGTATGGACAGCAAGCTGCATGACCCAGAGTAGTACTGAACTGCTCAGGTGATTTCCAGTTCAACACACAATATCATAAGTAGAGGCCAGCAGGAAAGGTGGGTTGTGATCAAGGCCCTGGAATTCTCGGTTCTTGAATTTGCCGCAGAAGTTGCATCATGCCGTAGAATATATATATAGTGCCGCAAAGTCATTGTTTTTGGTGAATTTTCATATAAATATACTGTTTTTCCATACTGTCAGGCTTTCTTTCCCATCTCGTTTATCCTGAAGCCCCCCTCTATGCTCAGCATATGATGTCATCACATCATATTTGGCCAATGACAGGACTGCATTCTGTCAGAGAAATGAATAAATCATGCACGTAGAAATCAGAAAATTCTGCACTTGAAGTCAAGAAGCCCTGCCCAAAAGTCAGAAAATTCTGCCGCAGAACACCAGGGCCCTGGTTGTGATGCACCACCACAACAGCGACTCCTAGGCATGGCATAGTGGAAACATCCTTGGCAGCGTAGATAACAATGTGCTGTTGGAATCTCTCTCTTCCCCAAATTGCTGATGTGTGTGTGTACACATACAGAAGGTGGGGGCCAATCGGAACAGGGGACATGTGCCCCTAATGCACTAAATGACAACTCCCTGGTGCTCCTTCCTTGACAGCTGGCCTTGCAGTGCACTGGCTTCACCATGCTCAGTCACTTGGCTCTGCTTCTGCATTCACTTCTCCCTAGTAGTACCAGGGACCCACCAGGCAGAGTAGTGCCAGGCTGGAGGAAGGGACACAGGAAGGAACAGAGGGTGCGTGTCTGCAGCTCCAGTAGGAGGCAGTGAGTTCCATGTGTAGCGGAGGCGGCATCCTTGGGATGGCCCCTATGAGGAAAGGGTGTCAGGGAGGCCAGGTGAGGAGCATGAGAGCTTAATCATTTCCATAGAAACAGATTGTAGTGTCACCAACAGAGTATTATAAAGGAAGAGCCAGGCGGATGCTGGGCTTGCTTTGACTTGTTTTTTGCGCCAGTACCATCCCAAAATATATTATGTTGCCTCATATGGAAGGCAGGCCATATATGACACAACATACTATAGGAGGCGGACCTACTTTTCAGCTCTATTTAGTGGTGCCACATAGTTTTAGAAATCACCATTTTACAAAAGAAATATTTTTGACACCAGTGGCGAGTGGCAGAGGCTGCTCGGAGGATGAGGTGAAATGTGAGGGATTAAGGACAATCCCTGGGGTTTCTGCAACTCCATGTCAAATCCCATTATATTGTGCCCTGAACATGATGGTCATCTATCGATGGTAGTCTAACCTTTTAAAGTCCACAGTTAAAAACATGTGTTGCCATGCTTGTTTTTAAGTTACATGGTGAGACTTAAACCCTCATTATGGAAAAAGTCCATAAGGGGTCAAATTGTTCTTTGTAGTTATAAAATCAATGGTTTAGGTGTCAGCATGAGTGTGAAAGAAAAAGTGAAACAAGGACACATCATTTGTCATGATGTTTGCTTCATTTTTTCCCCAAATGCAAAAAGAGTGAGAAAGTTGTGATACCCTTTTCAACAAACATTCCCAAAAGGCAAAATAATTGTATGTTTTATGCAAAAACATTTCAAACCCATTCTATTTTCATAAAACTTCTTTGATAGATGTAGAACATGGTTATGAATATAGAAACGAAAACTATATGGGTTGCCATGCTTCTTTGGTTATATCTGCTTTCAGAGTTGCAGTTTCACAAGCATGGGAGTGTATTATTGCGGTTATAAACTGGATTTGGTGTGAAAACCATTTTGAGGACATTGAAAGGCAATCTGACACTTGACCATGCATCAGTAGTAGTTCATTGAACAGTTAGGTGACATGTCCTGACCAGTAAGGTTACTGTTATTTGTTCCTGCCATGAGGCTGAAGGGGACGTGCATTGAGGAAGAGCTTGTGGAAGGTTAGAGGACAGTTCTGGGACAGGAGACTTTTTAGATGAGATAGCCTGCATCTCACAAAAGAAGGGGAAAATGCTGTAGGGCATAAATTTGATGTTTACATCACTAGCTATTGAGCTGTTTAAACTAAGTAGAGAGAGGCTGGGGCTGGCACACGTGTATTGACTACCCTGGCGGCCACGCTGGCTGACTATCGCTTGCTCTTAGAAAACTCCACATTTTAGTCCTTTGCATTGTTTTATTATTGCTTAAATTGATTTCATTTCAGTTTGTTTCTGGTCCATGGTTGCATATTATTTTATATTATTTTATTTAAGTCTGTGAGGAAAATAAAAATAAGCTTTTGCTTGTTTGCGAGGAGCTCTACCGTGTAGTTCTACTGTGCAGAAGGCTGGTGGTTCTATCTTCTGTCGGGGTGCTCCGACTTGGAGAACGGAGCTGTGCTGGAATTGTTGCTGTTGAGTTGGAAGAGGAGTCGGGTTTGTTTGACCTGCCTGTTCTCACTGTCTTTTTATCTGTCTGGGTTTCTGCTGTGCTGCTTGCAGTGGGCTAGCTGGACTGGCTGAACTAGCTGAGCATGGAAGTGTTTCGAGGATTGCTGGAGGTGAGCCACTTGTAGTGAACTGGCTAAACTGACTGGGAGCAGAGGTGATTTGAGGATTGTTGGAGCTGTTCGTTTGATGGAAAGTTAAGTGGCGTTAAACAAGAAGTCTTGTGGTGAGATGGGTCTGGTCAGGACCTGACGCCAGGGCTGGCAAACTCTCTTCCTGGGGGTTAGTGAGTTACGGAGGGTGACTGCTTTTCTCCCGAGAGGCAGGTGTATCTGCAAGTGGCTGCTGGAGGGTGGCTGCTATGTCAGCTAAGGCTGAGGATTGCTATCCCGAGGCAAGCCTGATCCCAGCGTTGGGTTCTGCTTAAACCGTGCAACTGGCCGGCCCGAGGAGGATGTAATTTCTTCCTTCGAGAGAATTTTCAGTTTCTTTATCAGAACTGGCCTGAGGAGGACATATTTTCTTCTTCTGAGATAACTTTTGGTCCTGCTGTTATCCACATCCGAACTGGAGGACTGCTTCGGCGGTAAACTAAACAGATTTGGGTTTGGGCTGGTGTGGCTTTTCTGACACTCTTTTCAGTTTCTGACTTGCTTTTCATATTAAAACTGGACCAGGTAGTGAGAGTACCCTTTAAATACCAACCACAATCTGTTTTAGTTTGGGCTACTTGAGTATGTGGTTGGTTAGAAGCATTCCGTCAAGCAAAAACTTTGGTCATGGCTCTGGGGTGTGAGAGACCCTAAAGCTTAAATTTGAAAGATCATTGGGGTTTTTGGAAGCTTTAACTGTTTACTGGAAGATTCCTTTGTAGTTTTGAACTCTGTTGGACTTTTGAAACTTTTTATACCCTCTGTAGTTTTGGACCAGTTAGATATTTGAAGTTATTATACATTGGGCCTCCTTTAGGAGTTGTTTGATTTTATGCATTTTAATAGTTTAAGACAAAATTATATTTTAATGCATTGACTTTGGGGATAATTGGATTTTGTTGTTTTAGTTATTGTTTTAGTTCTTGTACATGTTATTGAATTGAGTTTGTCTTTCTTTTCTTTTTTTTATTTCAGTAATATAATGTGCTGGGAGGAGAAAACGGTCAGGCATTATTCCCCACCAGGCTCAGGAAGCGTGGCATTGGACCTCTTCACACAGGCTTTCAACAAGGCATGTGATCTCTAAGCTCCACTCACCAGGCACTGCTCAAAAAAACAAACTGCACCATGGGTCACCCCATCCTTGCTTCAAAAACTCCGGATGAGGGATAACCTCTGGCACATTGCTACGGAGTCAGGCAAAGTGTCGGATAGGCAAGCCTACAATGCTGCGCGCAACCAGTGCACACGGGCTATCCGCAAGGCCAAAGTCAGTCACTACCAGGCCACCCTCACCTCATCATGGGGCTCAGCCCGGACCTTCTGGGATAACATAAAAGAGCTGAATGGAAAACACATTCCCTCCCCATCCCAGCTATCTGTTGACTGCTCTATCACACGGGCCCCCTCAACATAGCTAACTGCCTTGACACCACCTTCACTGATCTAAGCTTTGTCCTCCCAACTAGTTTCTTCAACCCGTGCCAGAATCTCAAACCACCAGTCCTACAACGCCCTTTCTTCCACTTACACAAGATTTCCACCCAGGAGGCCAAACCGTACCTGCAAAAAGCCCTGGGCAACAATAGCCCCAGCAACAACACTCTGGACACCAGGATCCTGTGCCTAGTCCTCGATGTTGTCCTTGTCCTGCTGACTAACTTACTGAATCGATCCCTCTATCTAGGTCAGTATCCCAATGTCTGGAAAACGGCTGTCCTCACACCCATGTACAAAAGTGGTGATAGATCCTCCCCAAACAACTATAGGCCAATATCCATACTCCCCTCTCTCTCCAAAGCCATCGAAAAAGTGGTGGCCACTCAGCTCACTGAGTACCTGACCAAATATGACATTCTGTGCGCTGTGCAGTATGATTTCCGCTCAGGACATAGCACTACCACAGCCCTCCTTGAATTCTCCCAACTATCTGCACTCCTCCTTAGACTCTGGCAAGCTTGCTGGTGCTGTGTTCATAGACCTTTCCAAGGCCTTTGACACTGTCTGCCATCCCCTTCAGCTAAACTTCCTCCACCAACTCTGTTTCTCCACTGGTCCTCTTGCCTGGTGCTCCAGCTACCTCCCAGCTCGCTCCCAGTGCATAAAAATTAATGGAACCTTATTCTGCACCTGACCTGTTCGCTCCGGGGTCCCCCAGGGCTCTATCCTGGGGCCCTTACTGTTCAGTCTCTACCTCAACACCCTGCCCAGTGCCAGCTCTGGCAAAATTCTACTATATGCAGGTGATGCTGTTCTCTTTGCTTCTCATCATAAACCTGCCTCACTCCAGGACTCTCTCCAGCTCACCTTTAACCAAACTGAAAAATGGTTCAAGGATCATAGACTTGTCAACCTAAAAAAGACCAAGTCAATGCTTTTCACCCACCACCAAAACAAATCCAGAAATGTACCCCTCCTAATCCTCCCCAGCGCATAGCAGCCCTTAGAGCAAGTGTCCACCTAGAAATACCAAGGGATTACCTTTGACTCTGCTCTCACCTTCCACCACCACATAAATGCCCTCTCAGCAGCCATCTGCTCTTGGCTAGGCCTTTTGTACCAGCACAAGGACTGCCTACCTCCCCATGCGCTCAGACTGACCATCACATCCTCTGTCCTGTCCTTAGTGGATTACGACCCGCCTATACATGGTGCAGATATTAACACTGCTATCAGTAAATCCAATTCTCTGTAAACAAGGCCTGCAGGCTTCTGACCGAGGCACCCAGACTCACCCATACCTGCCTACTCTATGCCACTGCAAACCTCCTTAACCTAGAAGAAAGACTCTACTACAAACCTGCCTACTATCCAAGAAAATCTTCTCAGGCTCTCCCCAGGGTGACTGCATCCCTCAACTCGCCTCCCCAACTGTGACCACCAGAGCATGGATAAGGCTACCCTACTGGTGCCCAAGACCAGGACCTCCCTAGCCTAGCGATCCTTCTGCTTCAGGGTTCCTGCCTGGTTCAACTCCCTCCCAGTTAACGTCCTAACATTCTCAAAATTGGTCCCTTTAAAATCGCTCTTAGCCACCTTTTCAACATGTATTGCTGTAAATGTAACTAACTAAATCCCTACCCCTCTCCTTGAGGCCTCTGAAAACTCATGCCAACTAGCACAATCCAACCTCAACAAAATCCTCTGGACTGCCCCAGCCCTACCTGAAATTATTGTCTGTCTACCCTCATTGTAGTTGCACTGCATGAGGCTTATTTCTCCATTTCTATTGCATGTTACCTATGTAAATTGACTATACATATGCTCTGTATCACTGTAATAATGCTTTCATCACAGGAACCTATGTATTTTCTGTATCACCGTCTGTATTTAGAACGTTGTATTATTGTTTTGTCCTCATTGTGACGAGGTGCCTTTGTAAACGAGTCTCTGACTCAAAGGTTGAAAATCCGACTCTACTAATAAATAAATAAATAAATGCACCCTTTTGAATATCAGATACCTATTTAAGGTGTCAAGTTTTGGGGATAGCTAGGTGAAGGAAAGGGGAGAACTGAGCCTGGTGGGGGAATGGAAAGGAGGGGACGGATTGAGGTGGTGGGGACCAAGAGACACCCTGAAATGGAGACAGGACAGAGGTATCTCTTGTCTCGTCCCCATACCCAGGGGCTCCATAATAAATGGGCAAGAGCTGAGGTCTTCCTTGACACCTCATCCTACTCGGCAGTGTTATGTAATGCCAGATCTATTAAAAACAAGGCAGCTATTATAGCTGGTCTTGGTGAAACAGTAGATCTGGCTTGCATCACCGACACCTGGCTCGACGATGGTGCAGGCCCTATATTGGCCTCTGCTGTTCCGGTTGGGCACTCAGTGATGCACCGCCCGATGCTGGATCGTAGGGGTGGGGGTGTTGTCTTCATATTTAGGACGGAACTGGGCATTGTGGATATGCCAGTGGGGTCCACCAGATCCTTCGAGTGTATCCTAGGTAAGGGTGTAGGGTGCGGGATATTCCTCGTTTACCATCCACCTGGTGATGGTGGAGAATTCCTGCAGGAGATAGCGGACTTCATCGTCGACGTGGCACTGGAGTCCACCAGATGGTTGATTCTGGGGGACTTCAGTGCCTGGGTTGACGATGAACTCTCGCAATTCAGTCAGTGTCTCCTCCAGCTAATGACTGCGCTGGGCCTTACACAGGTAGTTACGCCCTCGACCCATATAGGGGTCGTTCGCTGGATCTGGTGTTCTTCCTGGGGATGGAGATAACTGATTTGGGGTGGAACTAGTTAGTCTGACCATCACACCAGAAGCTCAGTTTCAAGGCCTCCCCAAGCGGACCTGCCTCTACGGAGATGGTCCAGTACCGCCTTAAGGGCCTGTTACCCTAGAAGGTCTGTCCAAAGTGCTGGACCTATCGGTGTGTTGGGTGAATCGTGAGTCCAAGGGATCTTATACCTGCCTATAACAGAGCGGTGGGAGATGTCCTGGACAATCAATCAATCAATCAAATCTTTATTTATTCAGGCGAACATCATTGAGCACAGCTCATTTGCAAGATGGACCTGATAAGGTCAAGGTTCAATAATTGGTACATGTATAGGAAGATTTAAAACACGTATATACTTATATACAGTAATCAAGGTTCAATAATTGGTATATGGACAAGATTGCTCCAGTTCGAGTTCGATTTCTCACTCTTCGCCCAAGGACCCCTTGGTTTGATGGTTCCTTGAAGGAGTTGAGGATAGTTGGTCAAAGGCTAGAGAGAGCATGGCGGAGGTTTGGCCTGGATGCTGACAGGCTTAGATTGACAGCCTATTATATTATAAGGACTATCAATCAGAAATCACCTGTAAGAAGGCAGAATTTCTGTCCAGGGAGATTTCTGTTGCATGGAATCGACCGGCTCAGCTCTTCTGCACTGTGGACAGACTGTGCAGTCCAATTTGTCTCCAGCCGAGAGGGACATTTTCTCAGGCTAAATGCGAGGAGTTCGCTCCATTCTTTGCGGATAAAGTTGCCAACATCTGGTCTTGCATCGGCCCTACTCTCCTTATGAGGGACTGCAGAGGGCGGCAAGAGGTGCTGTACACTCTATCTGTCTGGGCGGAATTCATGGACCTTGTGCAGATCGTCCAAACATTGCGCCCAACCAGTTGTAGTTTGGATCCAGGCCCTACACCCCTATTAGTGGGTTGTGTAGATGTCATCTGCCCAATCCTTGATAAAGTTGTCTGGGGATCCTTGGAGAGGGGTGTTTTTCCAGATCCCCTTAAGGAGGCGGTCGTACGACCACTCCTTAAAAATAAAAAATCATCCTTGGATCCTAGCTAACTACAGGCCTGTCTCTGACCTTACTTTTGCCGGGAAGGTTATTGAGAAGGTGGTTGCACTGCAATTGGATGATCACCTTGTGACCCACAACGTCTATGATGCTCTCCAGTCTGGATTTCAAAAGAGACACAGTACCCATACTGCACTTGTTCGAGTATTGAATGACCTAATAGCGAGGGATCGAAAGGCACATACCATCTTGGTCTCTCTGCAGCATTTGACACTGTGGACCATGGTGTGCTATTGGAGTGCCTGCGGTGTCTCTGTGGACTGTCTGGGACAGTCCTAGAAGGGTTTTGATCTTTCCTCATGGGCAGGACTCGGAGGGTGATCACTGGAATTTATTCCTCTGAAGCCCTCCCCCTGTCCTGTGGGGGTCCCGCAGGGATCCATATTGGCACCCATGCTGTTCGCAGTGTACATGCTACCATTAGGAGATATCATTGGGTGACACGGTTTGAGTTTTCACTGCTATGCAGATGATACTCAACTGTATCTGTCCTTTCTACCCAAACAGGGGGATGCAGTCTCTTTTCAGCAACTGTCTCACTGTGCTTAAGGACTGGATGAGCACCAGCTGGCTGAGACTGAACCCTAAGAAGACCGAAATGTTGGTCGTGGACCCTGAGTCGCCGGGGCAGGTTTGGGGCTGGGCAAGCATTTGGCATAAAGCTTGATGGCATCCAGCTCACTGTCTTCGACCAGGTGCATAACTGGGTGTTATTTTTGATGATGGATTGACCTGAAATCTCAGGTGTCTACCATTGTCAAATCCTCTCTTCATCTGAGGAATATCACCTGAGTGAAACATCCGGTTCCTGTGTATGATCTTCCAACAGTCTAGTGTGCTTACCTGTTAAACAAAAGCTAAGTAAATAACTGGTCCTTGCCTTAATGCCTCCGCCTTGACTACTGCAATGCCCTCTACCTAGGGCTTCCTAGGCGATATCCGCCGCTTGCAGCTAGTGCAGAGCATGCAGCCAGGCTGCTGACTGGTACATCTCGGACCAGCCATATTACTCCTGTGCGACCGCGCTTGGCTGCCTATTCAGTGGCGGATCACCTTTAAGGTCGGTCTTCTGACTTTTAAAGCCCTATGCAAACTGGGACCCAACTACCTGCAAGATCTTTTGGCTCTGTACTGCCCCTCTGCCCTCTCAATCCGCTGGAAGGATTGCTAGAGATTCCCAGGACACTTGATGACATCTGGTGCTCGTTCCTTTTCTTTCGGCCCCTACCCTGTGGAATTCTCTGCCTTGTCGGTTGAGAGAATGCCTGACTGTAGAGAAATTTAAGTCAGAATCTACAATGTATTTGTTTCAGATGGCCTTCCAGTTGATTTTAACTAACTTAAATAACTGTATTTTATCAAATTTATATGTTTTATGGTTTTACTTGTAAAGCCTTAGTTTAAGAAAGGCGCTATAGAAATAAAGATTGCTTTGCTAAGGATATCCTCAATGTCCTGCTAAAATCTATGCAATTTAGGTTATGAAACCATCATATGCACTAGATCCCCTATAGAATGCCAACATTTAGGGCTCATATATGCGGGCAAAAACTTAGCTAGCCTGTCCGGGATGCAGCAGACCTGTTGTATCGTGAAAAATTGTATTTGTTTGAAGTAACACTGAATACAGATACTCCAACCATCTGTTATATCTGCCCAATCCTCTTCAGTGTATTCAGTTGTTAAAACGTCCTGCGGCTTGCCTCAGATATCAGCCCACATCCCCCTGATGCCTCTTAGGATACATTTGTACCATCTGAAGAACAGCCCCCTAGTATCTTGGTACCATGGAGAATTAATACTGTGCCTGAAGGCCCTTGCAGCTGGCTTGCTGTTCCCAGTACAGAGCTGACGTGTAATGCTGGATCTATGTGTATCTGAAAGCATGGCTCTCCTGAAGGTCATATTTAGATGCTAGAATCTCAGACATAATTTTCCACCCTCATAAACATGCCCTAATAATGCTATGCCCTTTTGTCACCAACTTTTGAACCCAGGTACTCCTAGAAATTCGGAAACATTGCCTTATACAACAGGGAGTCAAACTAGTATGGTATGATTCTACCCCTAGGAGGCAGGCACTCCATGCCAAATTGTAAGTAGATGAGTGATGACTGGATTGCCCTTAGCCATTTTCAAGTTTGTGATAGTGGAGGAGTGTAACAGGTCTGTCAGTCTCACCTTCCTAAAACTGCTTTTTGTAGTAAAGATGCCTTTGCTCTGACTTTCCACGTCAGTACCACCTTCTCAAGTCTGTCAACTGTCCTGCTAAGTAGTATTTTTCAAAATGTGGAACTCCTATATCCCCTCCCTCCGGGGCAGAGAGTTGCTCATCACTAACCCTGAGATTTTGTTAGCTCACAGCCACTCCATACAATAGGTATTAAATTGTTTGGAAAAAGCTAGAAGGTATTGGTATTACTTGGTGTCCAAGACAGAAGGCACTTGGCCCATCTGGAGTGTCTCCCACTCCGTGTGGGTGTATTTGATTACTGGATCAGGGGATAGGGGGTACCTCTAACAGGTACAGAAATCTGGGTAATATTGTCATTTTCAGTATGTTAGCTCTCCGAATCTGAGATGACGGGAGATTCTTCCATTTTGTAAACAATGCTTTAACACCGTCTCAGAGAGGAGGATAATTGGCCTCATATTGGCCTCTTACAATTGTGGTACGTTTTCTTAATTTGAACTACTTATTTAAAACCCTCTTCTGTCCTTTGGAAGGGCAGCGAGGCCTTCAATTCCTGGTTGTCAAACCTACACAGACGCAACATCTGAGGTTTTGTTAAATCAAATTTATACCCAGCCCTTACGTAAAACGCCTCTGTTACCTCCATTAACTCTGGTGAGGATAAGTCTGGGAGAGCAACACAAACCAGAAAGTCATCTGCTTATAGGGTTACTGGGGTGGATATTGTACTATTATACTAATACCTACTCCTGTGATGTCAGGATGTGCTTTTATTGCTAGGGATAGGTGTTCCAATGCAGTATGAAAAAGGAGTGGCAAGTGGTCCCACTTGAATCCAGTCAAAGGCCTTCTTGGCATCAAGCAAAACCACCACTGCATAGTTGGATCCATCCTGCTGACCCTTAGCTAAAATTTGTAACAGTGTCTTTAAGATTCATGTGAGTACCCTGCCTTGAACAAATCCTGATTGGTACACTGAGACTATCTTAGGTAATATATCCTCCAGTCCAGTGGCAAGCATCTTAGTATAAATTTTAAATTCTGCATTGCGCTGTGAAATAGGACAGTAAGATGCCACCAGATCCCACGGAATAAGGGGTTTGGGCCACACTATGACTCTGGCTTCTGTAAAGTATGTGGAAGTGTCGCGTCTCGATAAGCCTCCTGCAAGGTGTCAAGCAAAGGGCCCAGTATATCCTCAGCCAGTTTTTTGTACGGATCTGTGGGTAATCCATCTGGCCCGAATGCTTTATCCAAGGTCAGTGATCCTATGGCTGCCAAGAGTTCTTGCTTTGAAAAAGGGGCCTCTAAACATTCCCTATCCTGTTCTTCTAACTGCTGCAGAGAACTGTAAAAATCCTACTGAGGGGTAGAGGGACTGCAAACAGAATTACCTTACCCAATGTATACAGTGTAGTTTAAAACTTGACAAACTCTTGGTTAATCTCTGCCTGTTTAATAATCAACTTCCCTGACTCCACTTTAAGAGAATCTATTTGCCAAAGGACCGCTTTGGTTTTTTAAGTTGGTAAATGAGCAATTTACTGCATTTATTATGTTTGCTTTACATGCTAAGAAACATTATGCAGCAGCTTAGGAGAGAAGCGGCTGTGGAGGTGCGGCACTGTGGCAGCCAACGTGGGCACTGCATTTGGGGCTTGGCACTGGTGGATCATTGCAGGCACACTGTGCTGATGACATTGGTTTCCAAAAGTTGAAACGATTTCGGCGCTGCAATGAGGGGCCACCTCATCATTGCAGCATCAGCCATTCCACTGCAATGAGGGAGCAACCAGTCATTGCAGGGTGGTACCTTGCCTAGTGTAACATTCTTCTGTAAACATGGCAGTGGCTTGCCGCCACCTCACAGCCCCATGAAAGTCGACGGGGATGGCCAATCCCCCTATCTGCATGCCCCCGACCCAGTTCATTTGCTGACGGGGGAGCCCACTTGCCATCGGCATAATGTAACCCCCTCCCCCACTTGTGTGTCGAGGGGGTGCCCAATCCCCCTCAGCATCATGCCCCCCAAACAGTCGTTCTTTGCCAATTGGGGGCCCAATCTCTGTCTGCTTAAGTCCCCCACCCCAAAAAAAGGCAGGTGGCACACTGGGAGCCCAACTCAGTGTGCTGAAAGCAAGCCTGAAAAAAAAAAAAACTTCCTAGCTACTTTTTTTTTTTTTTTTCTCCTGAAAGAAAGGAAACGGTCCCTCCCCAACCCACACCCACCCACTATGCAGTCTACCTCCCCACACCCCATACTTGCCTCCGGAGCTCTGGCACGACGATCTTCGTGGGACCGGAACACATCCGCACTCTTCAAAGCAGACTGCAAACTGAAGAAATGTCGGTAAGCTGTATAATGGCATAAATGGTTTTTTCAACTTAGGTGCATATCTCAGGCATTTTGGGGAATTTTGCAAATTTTCAACATGGGGTTGTGAGACCCCTCTCTGAATTCAGCCACTGTCATGGCGTTATTCCGTCCGAAAGGTGATTTAGCAGTCACTGTGCGGAATCACCTTTCAAGACCAGTAAAGAAACAGTGCCAGTGTTCATGGGTGGCCTCTCAAAATCTGTTGCAAATTTGGTGGAAAAAAAATCCAAAATGATTTTTACGAGCGTGCGTTGCACAGTTTCCACGCACGCTCGTAACTTCACGTTCATATTTTCACTCCAGATTTTCAACATTGGCATTTTTCCACACCTCCTTATGAACAGTACAGCTGTCATTTTTCATATACTGTCCGAAATATGCATTTACACATCTGGCGCAGAATAGCGCGGTCACTGTGGGAAATCATTGTTCAGGACAGATTAGGAAAATCATAGTGACACTGTTCATGAACAGAGGTCACAAAATGCCTACGTTGAAAATTTGGTGAAAAAATTCCACTAAATGACTGTTGCACGCATGCGTTGGCCAGTTTCCACGAAGCCCGGAAGTTTGAGTATTTTTAATATTTTCACTACAGATTTTCAACATTGCCATCTCTTCATACCTCCCTATGAATGGTACAGCTGTCATGCTTCACATCCTGCCCAATCTGTGTTTTCCTACATCTGGTGCGGAATGGCACGGTCTCTGTGGGAACTCAAAGTTCAGGACACATTAACAAAATCACAGTGCCACTGTTCATGAGAAGAGGTCCCAAATGCTTACATGAGGTGGGGGTCACAAAAAGGCCATATTGAAAATTTGCAGTGCAAATACCAACAAATGCCCGGGGCGTTAGGGTTTCTAACCATAACGTCCCACCCTGTACAGACCAACAGGCATCAGGGGTGTGCCTTTGGATTGCCGACTGTAATGCTCATACCATTCCACCCCCAACCCACCACCTGCAGCCAGTGACAGGCATCGAGGTGTGCCTTGGACTCTTTGGCCCCAGAGTTCACCCCATTCTCCTATACTGCACCCATTTCAGCGTATGTCCTTATGGAATGGGGTTACTGTAAAGCCGAACACCCCAAGGCACACTTCAACACATGTCGCTGTCTGCAGTATAGGGTGAAGTGAAATGGCATGAACGTTATGGGCGATGACCCAAACGCATACGCCAATGCCTGTCTGTCGCTGCAGGGTGGAGGTGGGGTTGGCGTGAAGTTCAATATTTCACTGCCATTCCTATTCTGCATCTCTCCAACTCCTGCATTTCCAATGCTGATACCAGAAGTAAACATTTGGGATTAACAAATGTTTGTTACTAGAGTCATAGTACTTATTTCTGAAAAATAAAAGCTCAGTCAGCTGACCAGATATGGATTCATTATATTCCATTTTAAGCTTAGTTAACACACAGTACTTTTTGCCATTATACATTTTTGTAGCTCTGTCTCTAATCACGCAGTTGTTTCCTCCAGCTTTAACGTTTTTGCCATTTTCACTGCAAAGCCTATTGCCCTCCACTGTATAAAAGCTTAGAGAGTGTCCCATTCTGTTCCAGTGTGCACCACCGAACCCTTGTTGGCAGTTCAGAATTCTTTCATTTCTCTTAATAAATTGTTTGGGAAAGTCCTCTTGATGAAGCAGAGTCAATTCTTTATACCAGAGTCCCCTGATCCCTCTCCTCCCCATCAGAATCTCCAACTTTAGTGGAGAATGAGCTGAGATAAGAATTAGCAAATAGCCACACTTAAACACATTCCCAAAAAGTGGGTTTGATAAAACTATGTAATCTGTTCTAGTGTAAGTTATATGAAGATGGGAATAAACTGAGTTGTCCTTAGTAGCGGGGTGTAAAGCCTGCAAGATTTCTCTTCAAGTCATGTGTTAACTGCAGGACTATTTTAACAGCTTTTGAAGTACTGATGCCTGTGAAAAGCTGCTGAGTATGTGATTTGTAATCGATGCTCCTTCTTTCCTTGCTTTTCAGAGAATCCCTCTTTTTCTGAGTACTTCATAGCTTCACTAGGAGTTGCGTCTTCATCAGGTGCGGGGCATGCTTTCAGGCCCGGTGCACTCAATTGACTTCAGCCTTGCCTTTATACCACTCAGGCTTTAGAAGCTCTGTGAAGAGCCTGGATTAAAATTCTCTGGGTGATCACCTTCTAGGCCCTCTGGGAGCCCTGTAATTTTTATATTCTCTTGCCAACTGTGGTTCTCCAGTCATCCGTTTTCATCTGCAAGATCGGCTGTGGTTTTCTTGTGCCTGGTAGCCAAGATCTCCAAAGGGACAGTACTGTCTTAGTTTCCGCACGTTCTGTTTTCTGTGCGCACCATTCTCTCATCTAAGTCCATACGTCTTTTGGAGGGTTGATCAACCAGCTGTTGTGTGGTACTCAATTTTTCATGTATGGAAGCAAAGCCATGTTGCATCTCTTGTAGTGTAGAGCTATGTTGAGAGTCAGCGGAGGCTCCACCCAACTTACTTGCCTTGGCTGCTTCTCCGTTTACTGTCACACCAGGATGGGTGGCCTGTGCCACTGGTGTCTTCGACAGCATCTCCTCCAGATATCTGCAAGAAGAGGCTATACTCTTTGTACTTTCTGCAGTATTGATGCGGTTCTTCATTTTTTACCTCCCCTCTTAGATTTGCTTGCTAAGATGACGGTGGATGTGCTGGATGAGTGGAAACAGAGCTGCAGATTTGGAGCAAGTGCCACTCCATGGTTACTGGTTGGTGGCCATCTTGGAATGTCCTGGGACACTTCTTTGAACCTTCCCGCTCCTTGCTCCACATCCAGTCGGGAGCGAGAGTTTAGTGCAGTGGTGGTGGTGAAGCAGCCCTCTAACTTCCCTTTTTTTTTTTTTTTTTTTAACTTTTATTTTCACTTTGGATTATTTCAACATTTGAACTTAGACATGACAGATTATTACAGTCTAAAGATTTTTCTCATTTTGTTAAATAGAAAACCTTATCTTGATAGTAAAATACTATTAAAATTAAAGAGATTAAAATAAGCTTTAAAATTTGTAATATAAACTGTAAATTAAAAAGAATATAGCCCCCTTCTTGCCCTCACCCACCCCTAGGTTTTACATTACTTTTCTGGTGCAGAATTCTATGTCCAACTCTCTGCCCTACTTTAAGTTCAGTCATTTAACTTTCTAAGTTATTAATTTATCTCTTAAGTCTCACCTTAGGCACCTTTAGTTAATTCCTTGGCCTGGAGAGGAAGGGTCTGTTGTTTTCATCCTACTTCTATGTTAGTAACATAAAGTTCCCGTCTGGTCCACCTATTAATAAATTGATCCTACCTGTGTTGAATTGCAAAGGTCAGTCTCTCCATCTCCTGCATTATGATTTTATTTTGACCCAGTCTTTTACTGTAGGGCTGTCTTTCTGTAGCCAGCACTTTGTGAGTGCCTTTAAAGCTGCTGCTCGGAGGATGCGCCAGAGGTATTTACCATCCTTACCCTTTAAATGAACCGAGTCAACACCAGTATCCCATGTATGGTGCCCAAACCTTCTTCACCACCAAAAATGGCCCTCAGGTGCTCTTGAATCTCTTCCCAGTAAGCCTTTATTTTAGGGCACTGCCATAACATGTGGAAGTGTCCTGCCATGGTATCCCCGCATCCCTTCCAACAACTTGAGTCACCCCCCCCTTCCTGAACTTAGTCAGTATTTAGAATGGAAATAGGCCTATACGAGGCACACAGTAGAGGGTCCCTGGCGGGCTTGGGCAACACCGCAACCACCGCATAGCTCCATGATGGAGGAACTACACCTCCCTCAGACATCAGGAAGTTGTAAACTCTGTTTAGGACTGGTGAAACCTGGCTCCTAAAAAGCTTATAAAATTCAGCTGGATATCCATCTATACCAGGGCATTTCCCTGTTTTAATTCTGGTTATTTCGGCTATGATTTCAGAGTCCCTTATTGGAGCCACCAGGGAGGCAGCATCAGATTCCCCAATTTGACACAGTTGTAGCTTCTCTAAAAAAAACTTTCTAGTTTATCTGTTTCAGGCGTAGTCTCCGCCTTGTATAACTCCCTATAGTAGTCTGTGAAGGCTTCCGCCATATCTACTGTGTTTACCAACTGCTGTTTAGTAAATGGATGTGTAATCCTACTGATGGTGGCTCTAGCCTTTCTTTGCCTTAGTCTGCTAGCTAACAGCGTAGCCCTGGGTCCCCCCTCACCAATATTTCTGCCTCAAGTACAACATGTTTTGCTCCACATTGTAGTCAGGATGACATTAAGGGCACGCCAATGTTTCTGGACTTCTCTTTCTGGTGGTGTCATATTAATCTTTTAAAGATTGTTCCAGTTCCCATATCTTCTGTTGTAAAATTGCCTTTTGGGCCTCTCTATCCCTTTTATGTTTAGCAGCTTTCGCTATCAGTTTGCCCTGTACTACTGCTTTTACTGTATCCCAAAGGATGGATGGGGAGATATCTGGGGTATCATTCGTGCTAAGTGCTTCCTTAATCATCTCTCGGACCTGTTCTGATTTTCTTTTCCCTGAATAAGGGATAAGTTAAGACGCCATATGGTCTCTTTCTTACTTTGCCCCAGATGCAGCTGCAACCACATGGGAGCGTGATCAGAAAGACAGATTTCCCCTATTTCTACATTCTGCATTTGATATACTATCTCTTTTGGTACAAAGAAATAATCTATTCTAGTATGTACCTTGTGTACCTGGGAAAATAAAGTATAGTTCCGTTTCTGGCCATGAAAAGCTCTCCAAGCATCTATGTAGCCTACTTTGGATAAGAGTTTATTAACTTTTAGGGCCACTCTCCTGTCCGACCTCTCAACTCTAGAAGTGGAGTCAAGATGGTCATTTAGAGTGAGGTTCAGGTCCCCTCCCATAATCAATGACCCCTCTGCCCATTCTGTGAGTCTCATATATAACTGCCTGTGGAAGTTATAGTCTTAGCCGGGGGGGGGCATAGATCGATGCTATTGTGATGAGTTCTCTATTATAATAGCCCTTCAGGGCAGCCAAACATCCCTCCAAGTCTATCAGGGTATCTCTGGCTTCAAAGGCAACCCAACCCCTCTTCCCACCATGACCATCACGCCCCTTCGACTGCCCCTTCTGTATGAGGACGCTACCACCATTGAGAAACCAAATTTGTTCATTTTTTCATGCTCTTGTTGTGAAAGGTGAGTCTCTTGAAGCATACAGAAGTCCACCTTCCTTTTCTTAATATAGGAGATGATTTTACTACGTTTTACAGGGTTCGTTAACCCATTAACATTAAAAGAGAGGAAATTGGTACGTATCGTAGCCATTTTTATATATTGTATTTGCTTTCTTGTAATTTTTTCCCTACTTCTCTTGACTCACCATCTGCAGACATGGCCCTAAAATAGGGAGGGCGGTGGCAATAAGACCACAAAAATAAACATAATAAATATAGAACAGTTAACTACCTTAACATGAACTTTACATGAACAATAAACCAACATCCTTTTTTGGAGACGGTGGGAACATTACCACCCACTCAAAAACTGACTTCCAAGGTAGAAGGCCGCTTTGCCCTTCCCTATTGGGAGTGGGCAGAAAGGGGTTGGAAAAGACTTCCCTCTCTAGAGGGACCCCCTTCTCGAGTTCTCACCTGTATTGTGGAGCTCGATGTAAAAGCGCCAACAGACCAGGGCAGTCCAAAGAATTAAATACTGGTCTGTAGCATTCACCCCGTACTCCTGCTCCCACCTGCTTTAATTTTATAGCCAGACTTCCCTTAGGAGCTCACTACAGTAGTGTGAATGTTTCCTCTCTCAATTACCATAGTGCCTGGGAGTCCATATTAATCCCACAATTTTAGTGGATGTATTCTCTTCCCCAAAGCCAAACCTTAGTCGATCAGCTGGGAGAAATTCCATTAAATTGATGCAGTACTTCTTATTTTAACCCAGCGTTCTCACCCAGCTTTGTGCGGGTTTCAATATTTCTACGTGTTACAAAGTGAGCAGTTCTCCTCCCCAGCATCTTCACCATTAAACTTGCATTCCTAATTTTCGGAGGCCAAAGAATCGGGCCCCCTTCCTCCCTTCCTGCTGCTTCCCCTTTGACACTGTTCAAATCACAAGTTGTTACAGAACAATATTGGGAAACAATTTAGTCCTTATCCAGCTGGTAGGAAAAGAAGTGTCAAGAGGACCCACAATCCGTTACAAAAATGGTGCCGCCAGTTACATGGAGGTGTCCTGCATATTGTCCCTTCCCCCCATAGTAATGGGGAGTACACTCGGCCCCCAAGGGAATTACTGTACCTCAAATTTCACAAATTTTTCAGTCCTCTCCCAGATCTTCAAAATCGCCTTCTTCTACTCCCGGTAGCTTCTTCACCAGATCTTGTAGTAAGGATGCTGATCGCGATACACCTTGATGCGCTGAGCTGCCATCCCGAACCTCGCTCTCTCCTTCTCTGCGGTGCCTGCACACAAAGCTCTGGTGTGGGTAGGCCACGTTTCAGCATGGCCTCTCCAGCTTCCTGTGGGGAGTCGTATACTTCTGGGCCCTCTTCCCAGTGTACCCTGATGCGGGCGGGGTAAGGCGTTTGAATTTTAAGACGTTTTTCTTTTATATCTCTTATTAGGGGGCCATCCATCAACCGCTGCTGTTGAATCATTGTTGGGTAATCCTGGTGAAAAACAGAGCGAGTCCAAATATTTAACTTCTTTTTCTGCCACGCCTGTCTTAAAATATCCTCTTTAGTGCGATAGCTGCTGAATTTATAATAATGGAATGGGGTCTGGCTGTCTCCTCTTTCGGAACGACAGCAAAGCCCTATGCCCTCTCGATCCTCAGTTCGTATAAGAAGGCCAAGGACATCTTTAAGTAAGTCATTCCATAAATTCTACCATTGCTCCCGATTCAGCTCCCTCTTTTAGGCCGTATATCCGAAGATTGTCGCAGAGGGCTCGACTTTACAAATCTACACATTTTTCCTCCAAGTCCATTGTATGATAGCAGAGGGCCTGCACTGTTCTTCCCAAATGCAGCAAATCGTCTTCTGTCTGAGATACTCAGTCCTCTGTCTCTTATACTCGGCGCTCCATATGATTTAGTTTTTGGGTCAGGTTTCCGAACTCCGTTTTGTTCTCGGTCCGCATTTTCTTCAGTTCTTTTAAGATCAGGTCAGACCGGCACCGGGAAAGCCTATCTGCCTCCTCATCTGTATCATAGGCCACTGCAGATTCAGCCACTCGATTTTGCATTGCCATGCAGGTGGGGGAGCCGCTGCGGTGTCCCGCAGCCTCCTTGTCTCCTTTAGGTTGCTGCAATCGAGATCTGGGATTTTTATCCTTTTGTGTACCCCCTCCGGACATTTTGCTGACTGTTATTGTTCGATTTGTTATTTTCCAGGGTTTTTAGCAGGTCGTCGAGGGAGCTCGCTCTCTAGTTGCTATCCTGAGCCGTGGCGGAACCGGAAGTCAGCCCTCTAACTTCTAGCCACATGGTAACTCTCTTGTTCTTCAGTTGAAGGGCATTTTACCATCAGGAGCAGCTGGGACGTAAGGGTAAGATATTGCCATCTAATCTCCTACCCTCCCCCCTCTGCTCAGCCGGATTACAAGCCAGCCAGCTCTCGGAGACATCCTTGAGCCTTCCTCCTCCTTGCTTCACAGCCGATCAGGAGCAGGAGATCCTACCTGTGTCAGTCTTCACCATTCATCACTGTTGGGTGTCTGCTGGAGACGGGCACCCTGCAGGAGACTTTTCTTTTTTTGAGAAGGAGGAGCCACGAGGCCGACTCATTGCATGGCGCTCGTGGGTTGGCCAGAAATGGCCATTGGGTCCTCCTCCTCCACCTCAGTTCCGCCTCTCCCACCGTCAAGACAGCACCCCTACTCCAGACTACTCTGTGTGGCCTAGTGTTCATCAATGCCTCAAAGCCTTCAGCACCATTCCCTTCTCTATCGACTCCGCCTTGGTTCTGCTACCTACTCGACGCCATTCGAAATCCCGGTAAGATCTTTACTTTTTTTTGCGGGGTTGAGTCTTTGCTTGATTTTGTTTTCAGTTACCGTACGCATCATGTCTGGTCGTATGGGCAAAAAACAGTCATTAAACGGGTCAGTCCAGAATGCGATGATGTCCCTATGGCCGACAGATATCCATTACCGACCGGCATGACGTTTGCCTTTTCTGCCTTGGACCGCACCACGACATGGATTCCTGCGATGCCTGCTTCTCAGTGGACTGCAGAGTTCTGGAGCACCGCATGTTGAAGGTCAGCAGGGCTCTGCCGACTTTCGGGGGTGACGTCAGTCCAAATGCAGGGCACTTTGCCCTCCCTCTGGGTACCTTCCCGGGCCTATACGGTCCAGTGAAGAGAGGGCCTCCTCTTCTTCATGCCTTGCCATAGAGGAAGTTCTTACCTGCTAGAGGGCCATTCCGGCTCCGTTCAGGGCTAGGCCAGGAGCACCGCTCTGGCAGTTATCTCCTCAGGGGTGCAGGCTCCCCTGTTGCATGAGCCACGGCTGTGGGTCTTGGTGCGGGCATTTCTCGGTAGCTGTCCGAGGCACCACTTTGGATTCAGGTCATTCACAACTCCGGCAATGGGGCGCCCGCGAGAGTGCGAGTTGGGTCACGTGCACCATGACTGGGGAACCTCGGGCTGCCATGTCGAGCCCTCTTGATAATCTCCTCTTTGGATGACATTTCTGAAGTGGATCAGGACTGGAGGCCTGATTTTTCAAATTGGAGGGTTCCCCGGCCTAGCACCGTTGCACCTCCCCGTGTTCCTTCCAGTTACTGTGGCCCATGCTGACTCTGGGCTGAGGGCGGTTTGGGAGTCGGCTGCGACCGCGGTCCTACTGCTGCGGGGTGGTGATCAGGTTTCTGAGTGAGGGGTGGCTGCCGTCCCAGTGCCATCCCTCCTTTTAGAATCAAGATTGAGTTCCCCCCTTCTGCGGCCACCCTCGGTGTCGTCTGAGTTGAGGGCTCTTTATGTGGGTTGAGGAAGAGAGCTCTCTGAGTCCACGGGTTGAGGGAACAGGGTGATGGACCTGGCACACTTCCGTGGGCCTCCGGGTCGGGGAAGGAGCCGTAGTGCTGAGCCCAGTCTCCTCTCGTCTTCTCCTAAGGAGGTCTCTTTGGGTGGGGCTGGGGTCCGCCCTTCTGGATTCATGTGGCCCCGGTCCCCTCATAGGGTAGCTCACCCTACAGGGTTAAGTCGCCACTGTTTTAATTTTCAGGACAGGACAGTGAATCTACAGACCTGCAGTTTTCCGCTTATGCCAGGTTCTCCTGTGGATTCTTCTAGCCCTGGCAGAGAGACGTCACTTCAGGTGACATGTTCACCCGTGCCTCTGCGTCCAGCTCCCCTTCTCCCAGGCCACATTGGTCCGCTGGGACCTTTGACCTTGGACCAGTTCAGATCTCAGGCTGCGGCTTTTCCACAATATGTTAGGGCTATGGATGAGCAGGTATTCCGACAGGTTCCCCCGCCGCAGCCAGAATCCGAGTTGTCGAGTTCCTCGACATCCTCGTCTACCTCTAGGGGGAAGAGGAGCCTAATGTCCATCTGTTCAGATGCTGATCAGGCCCAGTATCAGCACTTCCTGTCAAGGCTGGTCAGGGACTTGCACATCTCCCGTTGTGCAAGAGACAATACCGAGTGTGCGACGCAAGCCTTTTTAGGCGAATATGGGGTGCACCATTTGGTGTTTCAGTCCTGGCTGGTTCCCTTCTAGCAGGCGTCGTACAGCGCCTGGCAGCGTCCATACTCCCTGGAACCAGCCCCTGTGGACTGCTGGAACCGGTATTGTGCGACCCGCGGGTCTCCAGGTGCTTTGCCTCATCCACCTTCTGGACTGACGTGACTGGACAACCCTTCTGGACATAGACGCCCGGTCCATGACCAGCACCCTGATTCTGACTCTCGTGAGTTTTATCAGCTGGGGTGGAAGATTTTCTCCTCTGCGCAGAGTCTGCTGGCAATTATCTCATATTAGGCGCACCACGCTGCATATAACAGGCATTTGTGGGCAATGCTAGGTCAGGCTTTAGCATCCCTGCCTGATTCGGAGGCTACCCGGCAAGGCATAGCCCTCTCTGCTATAGGCCTGCAGTTGGCAAGGCACCAGTCAAGGGCATCGTACGACACCAGTGAGATTACTTCACGGCTTGTGGGGACAGCTATCTGCATTAGGCGGATGTAATTGCTTCACCTTTCAAAGTTGTCACCTTTGGCCTGGTGCAGGTTACTGGCCTCCTCCTTCCAGGGGACCTTCAGGGGTGTCTTCCTTCCCCTAGGTTTCAGGGGAACCCACCTCGTCCTGACCAGTCCAAGCCCTAACCGGCTAGCAGAGGGTCCCCTTCCCCCCTCCCGGGGGAAGGGGGACTGAGCGATGTTATTCCTTCAGGGTTTCTTGGGCCCCCTTTGGGGGTGCTCAGTACTCGCCCAACATTGATGAATGGTGAAGATTGACACAGGTAAGATACGAAAATTATGTACCTACCGTAATTCTTGACCTTCCTGTGCATCTTCACCATTCATCACTGAATCCCTCCCACCTTCCCCTCACTAGGCCTTAGTCCCTGTGTGTCATACTGCCTCCCTACTCGACTCCCTCCCTTGGGTTATTTCTTCCTCTCTGGCATACCACCAGGAGGCCTTCAGGTGGGCTTTGGAAATGGGCGAGCGGGGCCCCTTAGGTTTTTTTTCCTTAGGGTCTTCTGGTGGGCCCCTCCTCAATCCTGGTCCTTCCATGGGATGCCTCCATCCCATGAAGTCCAGTGTCAGTTCTAGGATGAGTGATTTTGGGCTGTCCATAATTCCCTTGCCCTCGTTACCTTCTCTTACCCTGCCCGATGGGGATGGTGCGTTTTTGGAGGTCCTTCTCTTTCCTTTCTCAAAACCTGTTTTCTCCTTTGGGGGGAGTGAGGTAGTTCCCCCACCCCCAGGGAGTTAGGATCGGAGCTGGGGTGGCCCTACCATCTGGAATTCCAAAATTTGGAATCTCTTTGAACATCTCCTGGCAATCTTCTGATCGATCTTGCCCTCTTGGGTCCTGGCCTCCCCCCTCCCTCATCCTGTGCTCCCTAAACCTTCTCTCTCTATTTCCTACCTGTCTTTCTTCTTTCTGCATTAGTTGTTCAGGGACTGGGGCCTCCTGGCCCATAACCCTTAGGCCCCCGTTTTTTCTCATCTGTCCTCTCATCGGCTTATTCTTTTTCACTTGCTCCTTTTCCTTTTGTTGTACCTTGGGCTCCCTTCCCCCACCCTTCTTTCTCTATACTTGTTTTCCTTCTGTCTCTCCGACAAGCAGAACTGATGTGGAGGAGGACCCAACATCCGTTCTGGTCAACCCCGCGGCGCCCGCCATAATCACGTCAACGTAGGCGCTTTTCAACGGCGCCTGCTCCTCCTTCCAAGAAAGTCTCCCACCGGTGCCTGTCTGAAGATCAAGAATTATGGTAGGTACATCATTTTCATGCAGTAGGGAGGTCCAACAGCCCTCAAACCTCAAGCTACACACCGGCTCCTTTGTTCTTTAGTTAAAGGGCATTTTACCATCGAGAGCAGCTTGGGGACACTAGGATGTAATGTATTTCCATCTAATCTCTTACTACCCCCCTCCCACCCCCACCGGATCAGCTCGACTGCAAGCCATCCAGCCCTGGGACACTTATTTGAGCTTTCCCCTTCTAGCTCCACAGCCAGTTGGGAGCGAGTGTTTTGTGCAGTGGGTGGATGAGAGATCAAACGATTCTTCCGTGCTGCGGTCCTTGCGTGAAGGACTGAGCATTAAGGACATAGTGGAGTGTGCTTGTAGTCAGCCTAAGGTCGACTGTCGGCCAGCCATACTGCTCCACTGACATTGTAGCCTCCATTCACTTTCTGCTGTTCTAAGGACTGTGGATGATACTCTACATTACATTTCCAAAGGTGTCTGTTGTTACTTCCTGCCTGTGTTTTTGCACCCTCATCTTCACCTTATCTGGGAATACCCCTCATACATATTCTTTGCTTTCCATATTGTGTCTGCTTATTTATCAACAGGCTGTTTGTTGCATTATTGACAATTTGTTTCATTACATTGTTTTATCTGTTCATTAGTGGATAATTCTGGTGACTGTTTTTCTTCAAACTACCAGTACCCTTGCTTATCTTTTTTGTACTTGCCCAGGTTTTGCGCTCACATATTGAGTATTTGTAATTACTATTAACTTGCCTTAAAGAGCTGCTGACACCTAAAAAAAAGTTGAAAAACATAATAGTTGGGTACAATTTAGCTTCCATTCCATATATATTCTAAAGATTCCTCCTCCCTAGTATTTATTACTAAAGACATTTGCATGAATGCATGATCTTTATCCCTCAGGGTTCATATACCTGTACAGCTGACTCCCTGCTTCAACTCATAATCTTCTGTTGTGACATCACAGTTTGTTGCCATGGGAGTAACTGTGATGTCACAAGCAGTGCATTATGACCCCAAGTATAGAGAAAGCAACAGGAAAGTGATGAACTGTTCAGGAGGAAAGATTTTGATCTTACTTCGAGTTGGAGCTCTTGCAGCAGGCTACACAATAAGGACTATGCTGCCAGGCAGGCGCTAGGACCCCCATGGAAAACTTCTAGCTAGCAGTCCACAGCAGGGACCGCCCCCAACGTCATACCACCTGACGTCAACCAGTGGTATAAAGGGGGCAGTCACCAGCCCTACCTCAGTTCTTTCCCCACCGTCAACCCGTACATTTCGGCTCCACAGGCGACACCTGCTACCTGTCAACCGCCATTTTTTTTTTTTTTTGCAAGTTTCGCGTGTTTCTTTCCGAATTTCTACCCATGCATGTCTTCTCCGTCCTCCACAGAGCGGCGAAAATCGAAGTGTGCCTGCGGGAAACAGATTTCAGTGAAAGACGGCCATTCGGGCTGCCTGATCTGTCTCAGCCCATCGCACAACTCCGAGACCTGCCCGCACTGTAGTTTGTCGACGCACTCTCATTCATCATCTGAAGGCTCTGAAAACCCATCTCCTTGAACTGACCGCCATGCAGAGGACCTCCTCCAGCCACAGCTCTTTTTCCTCTGTCCCTGGGTCCTCAGCCTCTTCCCACAAGAAGGCCAGCGGGAAGCACAACCATAAGAAAAAAGAGAGACACAGGTCAGACTCCCACTCCAGGTCTCCGCATCGCAAGACAGCCTCTTTGAGTCCCCACTCCCGTGGGAGAGTGGACTCTGCCCCCTTAAGCAACCCTTCTTCCTTCTGGGCTGCCGTCAGTGAAGCCCCCCTGCCCTTATCCAGACGTCTGGCGCGGGGGCTTCAGGGCATGGTTCTTACACCGTTCCAGCATCTGCCTGGTTCTAAGCCAGGGGTCCATCCGGCTCCTCGTCAGACGGCAGGCAGGGGCCTGTCGTCTGCCTGGCTGGAGTGTCCTCCACCTCGGGCCATTTGTCTGGGTCCAACGATCGGAAGAGACGCCAGGAGCAGGCACTCCAGGCCAGAGTACGCTCCCCTAAGTCCAAGACAATGGACACCTGTCGTCCGACCCAGACATCATCTTCCTCTGACTCCCCAGGGTCTGTTGGCTTCCCCTAAGCCATCATCTGGGGTCCCACCATCAGCCAAAATGGCACTCCCGCCTCTGATGCCAGACCAATGGTCGTCCGACAACCTGACACCTCCTGACCAAACGGATGACCGGGTGTCACCTCCCTGCTGCCTGAGGGACCAACGGCAGAAGCTCCAGCATTCCCAGACCTGACGGCCAGGCCCTCTGCACCTTCTGGACCGACGCCGGGTATACCTGACGTCCCTCCTCTGGTGCCAGATGTTCCAGGGCCTCCCCTAGTATCACTAACGGACATGGGGACCCTGTTTACATTGTGCTGGAACACCATTTAAGGGGACCTCCTCCCCAAGGAGCCCCCGACGCCCTTAAATGTCCCACAGGGGCATCCAAGGTCACAGACTCCACCACCCAGGAGATCATCGCCTCCACCCAAAAAGGGGACACTTCCTCTGGACCGTTCGGATGAAGGGTCCCCCAGGCGCCACGGATGGAGGCACCACTCATCATCGCAGTCCTCCTCCAGACACCAGCGCTGCTCTCGTGGTCGTCGGCCCCAGCGATCATACACTAGGTGGTCTTTGGATTCATCTGGCAGGAGTTCGTCTCTGTCCTCCCAATCTTCAGAGGGATTGGCCTCTCCTCCTCTTCCTCGGCCAGACACCCATGGTGACTCCCCTCGGTCGCCCCCTTACGACCCTACATTCATGGACATGATGCCTCGTATTCAATTCTTAAACCACTGGGACACCGAGGACTTGGACCTGGAGAGGCGATGATTGGCTCATTTTTTTAGGCATGAGTGATCCAAAGCCACTGATAGTGCTGCACTTGGTGGCTCCATTTCAAGATGTTACCAAGCTAGCCTGGAGACACCCTTCCTATACTTCAGTCCCTAAAAAGGCAGACAGACTGTATTGGACCCCCAAAAACTAGCTGCTTTTGGGGGAACATCTGAAAGCGGACTCTGGTCCTCATGGCTGCCCATGGCAGGACCAAGCTCCCTTGCCACATGAGTTCATAGCCACCGGTAAATGAATCCAAGAAAGTGGATCAGTTTGGCCGAAAAATGTATTCCTCAGCCGCCTGCACCATATGTCCACTAAATCTTTTAGCACATGTGCAGTATCAAAAATCTTTGTGGCAGAAAGTCCTGGAGTTGGCTCAGAAGTAACCTGATTCTCCAGAAAAATCAGAGCTCTTGGATGTTCCCCAGTCTGGCCTTGACGTGGGAAAACACATTTTGAGGTCGTCTTACGACTCTGCGGACATGGCAGCTAGAGCAGCAGCCACTGGGGTCTGCCTCAGAAAATACTCTTGGCTCACAGTCTCTGGATTTAGGCAGGATCTCCAGGACGCTATTTTGGATGCCCCCTTCCACAGATCCAGTTTATTCGGCGAGGACTCCGAGAAAATAATTACAGGCCTTCAGGATTCGGGCAAAGCCGTCCAATCTGTATACATAATATAAAAGTCCGACCCGCATGCAGCACAACGTAAGCCTTTTCGTTACCCTGCAGATCAGAGATCCAAAAGGCAACAAGCAAGAGGGCCCTTTAACTCATTCAGGCCAGGATACGCCTGTAGGTGGCGTCTGAAAGCATACCCACTCAGGCCAATAACGACTATAGAGGTACTCAGCTGACTTTCACTCAGTCCTGGAAATGTCTGAGGAAGTCAGCAGTTTTTACCTAAATATTAAACAAATGGAATTGCTTAGAATTGATTGCATAGCACCGTTAGAAAGGTAATTTTGTGCCGGCCCGGTGGCACTGAGGGTTGAGGTGCTGGACGCCACACCGGCGACCCGAGTTCGGGAATGAGCCTGGGCCGTCTGGTCGGCAGGGGAGGGAGAGAATTGAGCGTCTGAGGACAGCTCTCCTCTCCTGGGAGGGAGGAGGATACATGCTCGGTGCTTGACTGGCGTCTGGCGGAAGCCGGAGGCATAGCAGGCACATGAGTGTACAGAGGGTTGGGAAGTGGCAGGCGTCGGGCGGGGCACCTTGACGTAAGGCGTAGGCCACTCCCAGAACATTGGAAAAACACCCACGGCACTCCCGGGCAGGCGGAGCGCGGGGCCTGATCCCAATACCCCTACACTGCCCTGGTGACTGGTGTCCTGAAGAGACTCAGGGTCGGGTGCCCTCCCCTGCCGGGGGTGTAAGCCAAGGCTCGTGGAGGGTGGACTGCCACGGGATACAGGTAGGAGGTGGGGACTAGAACGGCTATAGGACTCTCCCGAAGGAGTGGAGTGCTCGGGAGGGGAGGAGTACAAACAGAAAGTAAAAAAAAAAAAAAAAGTAATATTATACTGAACAACTTTGCCACTGATACTTTGGGTATACTTTCAGAGTTATCCGCATTTGTTTAAGGTATGGTGTGCATGGCTGATATTTGTCTCTCAAGCCTCACTTAAGCAGCTTTTTTTTATGGGAATAAATCTGGGGGAAAAAACAGTTTTTTGGTATTTCAGCTAGTATAAAATAAAAACCAAATTGATTACAGTTGATTGCATAGCACCATTAGAAAGGTAATTTTGTGGTGAACAACATTGCCACTGATACTTTGTATATCACGTATACTTTGAGTTCTTCACATTTGTTTATGATATGGTGTGCATGGCTGACATTTGTCTCTCAAGCCTCACCTAAGCACCTTGAATAAATCTGGAAAAAAAAAGTTTGGTATTTCAGCTAGTATAAGATACAAACCGAATTGATTACAACTGATTGCATAGCTCCATTGGAAAGGTAATTTTGTGCTGAACAACTTTGCCACTCGTACTTTGTGTGTAGCACTTACAGTTCAAGAGGTATTTGCATTTATTTGTGGCATGCAAATTATGGCTTCATTTTGCTTCGGAAGGCCCAGGATGCAATACTAAGAGTATACAGGGCACAAGTGTCAAAGAGCTCTTGTGGTGTGAATGAGTTGAGCACAAAATCCCCTCTCAACCCTAATGTGCCTCGGAAAGCGAAGTCCTCCCAGGTCTCCCCTGCCCACTCCCAGAACCTCTGCCTGACTTTTTGCCTGACCCCCTCTCCCAGTGGAATCCTTGGGGGAAGCGGTAGGGGGTTGGATCTCCCTCTGTCTAGAGGGGTGGACTAAAGTAACTTCCGACACCTGGGTCCTCCAGTTGATCGAAAGGGATCGAGCGCTGGAATTCATGCAGATTTCTCCAGACAATCCCTTGGTCCCTTCTGTCTACTCCCCATCCCACACCATCCTCATTCAAGAGAAGACTGAGACCTTCCTGGACAAGTAGGCTATAGAGCCCTTTCCCCCATCCCAACTCGGGAAAGGGTTCTACTCCCACTTCTTCTTGGTTCCCAAGAAGACGGGGATCTCTCTCCCATCCTAGACCTAAGCCTTCTGAACAATTACATGAATACAAGAGGTTCAGGATGGTAACCCTGCAGGGCCTCCTCCTTATGCTCCATCAAGGGGACTGGTTCTGTTCCCTCGATATGCAAGACACTTACCTCCATATCTTGGTACTTCCAGCCCACAGGTGGTTCCTGCAGTTCTCCTTTCAAGGGGAACATTACCAATTCCGAGCCCTGCCCCTCAGCCTTTCTTCGGCACCACTGGTCTTCGCCAAGAGCCTCGCAGTAGTGGCTGCAGCTCTGAGGCGCCGAGGCCAGTATGTCTACCCCTATCTGGACGATTGGCTCCTACACCGGTTGCTCCTCCGGTTCCTGCGCCCCCTTCTCCGTCTGGGTCTGCAGGCCGGTTACCTCCTCCCCGGGAGACCAAGACCCCTCCTAGGGGGAGACTAGATAAAAGGAGACCTCCGTCCAGATCCTCTTCTAGGTCACCCAGTCCCAAGAGACCCAGAAGACCGCGCCGTTCGCCTTCAACGGAGGACACGGGATCAGAGTTTTCAACATCCAGATCCTCATCTCCCCTCTCCATCCCTTCTCCGGACCCACGTGAGCTGCCAAAGTCTCCTCTGGATGACCCTTCGTTCTCGGATATCATGAGACACATCCAAGAGAACATGGGATGGGATGTGGAAGAGTTAGACCCGAAGGCTCGCCTTGCAGTATCTTCGGCAGAAGGACCCCAAGCCTGTGGTGGTGCCATCCTTGGTAGACACTTCGTGGGCGTCACCAAGGCAGTGTGGAGCGTCCCATTCGCTCCTGGCGATGCCGAAAGCTGACCGGCTTGTACAAGGCTCCAAGGAAGACCAGTACTTGACCCAGCATCCTCAGGCCGACTCTCTGGTCATAACAGCCTCTCATGACCGGTCCCAGAGACACGCAACATTTGAGCACCCTGCCACCAGACCCAGAGTCAAGCAGCTGGACTCCATGGGTAGGGCATGTATGCTTCCGCTACCTCGCCATCAGATCCTGAATTATTTGACCCACATGGTGCAGTTCCAAAATGCCCTGTGGGAGCAGGGTCTGGATGCGGCTGAGAAATTGCCGGAAGGTGAGCAGAAGGAGGAGATGTTGCAGCTCCTCCGTGCAAGGTTGGGACGTGGGAACCCTGGTGCTACGAGCCGCGTACGACTCCGCGGACTCCTCAGCCCGAGCAGCAACTTCAGGCGTATGCCTCCGGAGGCACTCTTGGCTCCGTGTCTCCGGTTTTACCACGGACGTCCAGAAAAACATCATGGATGCCCCATTCGAGGGAGAAGTTTTGTTTGGTAAACCCTCGGAGAAGATAATTACCAAACTCCAAGAGGCGGGGAAGGCGGTGAGGTCGGTTCAGGCCATGTACTGGCCCAAGCTTAGTTCCTTTCGTAGGAACCAAAGCCGATTTCATGGACGGACGCAGAGACAACTGTCCGCCCCTGTTCCACAACAGAGGGCTCCGGTTTCATGAGGCAGGAAAACAACCCGCGAGGTCAAAGCCAGCGCACTCCTAAGCCGGTCCAGCCAGCGGGACCCTCAGCCGCCACAGCCTGACTCCTTCCGGCCCCGCCCCTCAGGATCAATGGGGCGTCGTGGTGAAGTGCGCGTGCAATTTCCTGCCGGGATGGCAGACCTGTTCACCAACAGGTGGGTTCTACAGTTGGTCGGAAGAGGCCACTTTATAGAATTAGCAGAAAAGCCACCCTCGGGCCTCCGTTGCTCTCGGTACCGGGTCAGCACAAGTCATTGATCAGGCAAGAAGTATTCGCCTCCTGCAAAGGGAGTGATAAAGTGCGTCCTAGAAGAACCAGAGGACACGGATACTATTCCCACTTCTTCCTGGTTCCAAAGAAGACAGGGACCTCCGTCCGATTCTGGACCTCAGCGACCTCAATTTGTCTGTCACCTACAAAAGATTCCATGGTAACTCTTCGGGTCTTATTCCCATGCTGAAGCAGGGCGCCTTTTAGTGTCTCTAGATATGCAGGGCGCTTACCTGCACATCCCTATAGCTCAAGCGCACAAGAGGTTCCTGCGCTTGAGTTTCTCGGCCATCATCTTCAGTTCCGAGCCCTTCGATTAGGGCTGTCGCCGGCACCAGGGTCTTTACCAAATGCATGGCAGTTGTGGCAGCGTCTCTAAGGAGACAGGGCCATTATGTGTTCCCGTACCTGGGCGATTGGCTTCTCATGGCCGCCTCAGGAGCGTTATTCAGGCGATCAGAGCACCCAGGCCCTGTTCCCGATCTCTGGGTATCCTAATCAACCAAAGTCTCTCCTGGTACCGTCAGAAACTGCAGTTCATAGGCGCAGTACTGGACACCGTTCAGGGAAGAGCATTTCTTCCAGGCGACAGAGCGGGCGCATCAGATCCCTCATCAGGGGCTAAGTCGAACAAGACCGCCCGGTCAGGTCGGTCCTTCCAACCCCTTTCGGACACATGGCTGCGGCCATTCCTACTGTTCCCTTCCCAGAGGCTCCACATGCAGGTAACTCAGTGGATGCTCAAGGTGCAATGGGACCAAAGGCAAGACCACATGCAGCATCCAGTCAGAATCACGAATACCGCGATTCGAGACTGGCAGTGGTGGCTAGACCCAGGGACACTCTCTATGGGCGTCCTGTTCATAGCGCCGTCCCCGGAGGTAATCCTCACCACAGACGCCTCAGGTCTAGGGTGGGGAGCACACCTGGACAGGGTGAAGTCCCAGGGTATTTGGACCCCTCTGGAGGCCCACCTCCATATCAACGTCCTAGAGATGAGGGCGGTCCTTTATGCCCTGCAGGCATTTCAGTCAGAGATCCCGCCGGGTATTCTCCTGCTTCAGACAGACAACACGGCGGTGATGTATTACCTCAACAGACAAGGAGGCGCACACTCTTACCCCCTTTGCAGGGAGGCCATGAGGGTGTGGGATTGGGTAATCCGACATGGCGTGAACCTGATCACAGTACACGTTCCCGGGGTGGACAACACAATTGCAGGCGCCTGAGTCGCTCCCAGGCCAGAGTCCAGTGGGAACTTCTCCAGGAGGTAGCAGAGGATCTGTTTCTTGATAGGGAACTCCAGAATTGGACTTGTTAGCTTCCCATCCAGCATAGAACTGCCCAATTTTTGCTCGCTAGATCCAGGGCCTGGTGTTTTCTGGCGAGACCGTTGTCCCTCTCCTGGGCGGACAGATTCCTCTCGCATTCCTCTCCTTCCCGTTGATCCAGAGTTCTTCTCAAACTGCGCGGGGAGCATGCAACAATGATCCTGGTGGCCTTTCTGGCCCAGGCAGATCTGGTTCCTTTGCTAATTCAGCTATCCGAGGAACCTCCATCACGTTGCCATTCAGCTCCACCTCTTGTCTCAGGAGAAGGGTTCACTGGTCCACCGGACTACGCTCACTGAACCTGCATGCATGGCTCCTAGAGACATAGCCATCTTAGCGTCACAGGGTCTTGCAAGAGGTTGCGGAAGTTCTTTCAGCCAGAAAGCCAACAGCGCATGCGCGAAATAGGCGCCGTTTTTGTCTATGGTGCATAGCTTGCGGCCTTTCCCTTTAGGTTGTACGGTGAAAGCGGTGTTAGAGTACCTGCTCTCCCTTTTCGTTCGGGTCGCCTACTCCTCTATTAAAGTGCACCTCTGTACCATTTCAGCTTATCACCTCCCGGTGGGACAGCGCTGATGGCACAATTAGATGCCTGTCGAGGAATTCTTGAGGTGTTGCACCTTAGGCCACCCATTAAGGACCCAGTGCCTCCATGGGACTTGCTCTTTGTCCTGGAGCAACTCACGCTCCCCCCTTTGAACCTGCAGCGGATTGCGAGCTCGTTTTCTGTCGTGGAAAGCGTTGTTTTAGTTGCTGTTCGTCAGCAGTTTCTGAGCTTCAGGCTCTCATGTGCAAAGAGCCTTATTTAATTTTCCACCGGGACAGAGTATCCCTGAGGACGAATTCTAAATTCTTGCCTAAGGTGGTTTCCACACTCACTCTCAATCAGGATATTGACCTGCCGGTCTGCTTCCCTAATTACTCTAACAGAGGAGAGGTGCTGCTTCACACCCTGGATGTTCACCGCAGCTTAAGGTACTACCTGAACAGAACTAAGCAGCTTCGTACCTCGGAGCAACTTTTCGTCTCCTTTACTGAAAGGATGATGGGCCAACCAGTATCCAAACAGTCCCTGTCTCGCTGGCTTGTCCAGTGCATCTCTTACTGTTATGATATCAAACGAAAGCCCCTCCCAGGAGCAGTCCGGGGCCATTCCACTAGGGCCGTGGCCACATCCTTTGCAGCACTTCGAAACATCTCTACCTCTGCCATTTGTGCTGCAGCCACTTGGAGCTCTGTTCATACCTTTATCAGGCATTATAGCCTGGACATCGCTTCACGGCAAAGAGCAGGCTCCGGCCTGGCAGTGCTACAGGGTCTCCTGTCCTAGATTCAGGACCTGGAGCGTTCTTTCTAATTTCCTCCTCCGAGTGTTTGCAAGCGCTACTGCTTGGGAATCAGTCTAATGGTGTAACCTGCTGCAAGACCTGTGTCTCAGTAAGATAGTACAGTGCGTGAGAACTTACCGTAACAGTAGATGTTGAGAACAGCTCTTGCAAAAGCCCTATCCACCCACCTTCCCCTTGGAGGCATGGCTTAAGCCTTTGTTAACAGGGATTTTCCCATTTGTCTTCTGGCCAGTGGATCCTCGGTCTCCCATTTCTAGGTCAGCCTCGGCGGAAGTCTCAGCGGAGAACTACAGAATCTGGCGGGACCGCCCCTGTGCCTGGCCTGGCGTGGAGGCGGGACCGGCGTCGAGGCGGTCCCCGCTGAAGATAGCTAGCTAGAATTTTTCCGTGGGGTCCTGACGCCTGCCGGCTTCAGTTCTTAATGGTGTAACCTGCTGCAAAAGCTGTTCTCGAAGATCTACTGTTACAGTAAGTTCTTACGTAACTGTACTGCATAATACAAGCGGTAGTGATTGGGGGGGGGAGAGACAGGGCAAGGGAGGGAAGGAGACAGGAAGAGAGGCAAGCCAGGAACTATACTCCTTCAGGATGCTGAGAACCCTGCAAGGGGACAGGACCCGGTAGATAGGAGGTGGGGGGGGGAATAGGGACATGGGGTGATGGAGGCAACTGCTGAGGTAGTGTAGAACTGGAGATTACAGTTGTAGGAGGGAAAGAGGGTATCAATGGGAAATTAGTAGGCATATGAGGGTATTGGGTGCATTTACAGCAATGAACAGTGTGCTTACGGAGGTGGAGTGAGAGAGAGTGGCAGGATTGAGCAGAGCGAATTTCTAATGGGTGGGAGTTCCAGATATCAGGGAACTTGTATGAGAAGGCAGCACAGCCAGAAGTGCGCTTTGGTGGGAGGGCACGAGTTCTATGTGTGGAGGTGAAGATAGTATAGCAGGAGGGGATGGTGGTCGATAAGAGGGAGGACAAATAGGGCGGCAGAGAGCCATGCCAGAACTTCCCAACTAAATTAGCGATGTGAGACAGGCGCCTGGCATGGAGTTCAGAGAAGGAGAGCGAGGAATAAAGGTCACGATAAGTACGTGGGGGGCAGCCAAGTATGTATCGGCACAAGGAATTGAAGAGAATGTCCAGTCTGGATAGGGTGGTTTTGGGGGCAGAGCTGTAGACAGTATCCCCGAAGTCGAGGACAGGGAGAATAATCTTTTGGATGATTTCTCTGGCTTGCTGTGGCAGGCAGCTGTGGTGTCTGTACAGAGCACCGAGTCTAGGGAGTAATTTTTTGTGGATGGTGTCAATATGTACCTCGAAGCCTAGGCTCTTGTCTAGCCATAGGCCAAGGTGTAAACCCTTCCAAATCTATCCCAAGATGGTTTGAACCGTAAACTTTATCTGTCATCTCCAGCCATCCCCTCCCCCTTCACTCATCTCTTAAACCCCTCCTTCGCACATTGCACTGTCCCTCACTCTTGGAAGTTTGCCAGGTTCTCCCCTCCACAAAAGGGGCGATCCATCCACTGCTGGCAAGTTCAGTCGTATCTCCCTCCACCCTTCTCTTTTGAAATTGCAAGAGAAACTTTTCTACTCACCGACTGCAGAATTCTCCATTCCACCAACTTCCTCTTCCCTTTCCAGTTTGGTTTTAGGTAGTATCACTCCATCATCACTTCCCTTCTTAGGGTCACTTATTCTGTCCTCTTGGGAATGGGTCAGGGCACATCTCTGTGGCCAGTTTCATTGACCTGGCCAAAGCTTTTGACTCAGTGTCCCAGTCTCTGCAGGACAAGCTGAGAGCTGCGGGCTTCTGAGCCCCGCTATCAACTGGTTCCGTTCCTGTCTCACGGGCCATCAGCAGTCCGTACAGGTAGGAGGCACACACTCCCCATGTCGTTGAGGCACAGGTCAGGAAGCATAGGAAAACCAGGAGCAGTTGTAAAATTCACAGGTAACCTTTTACTATTACCAATAACAGTAAAAAAAAAAAAAAAAAAAATTTAGTGTAACTATTTACAAAGGCAGTACGAACCGAGAAAACAAAGTCCTTTATCTGACGGTAGCTCTAATTCCAAGTTTGTCTGTTTCTCACCCTCTAGCAGAAGTATTGCTGCTCTTTTTACAAGTCTTTGCCTGGGAACTTGTTAAGGAGACTTCCTGTTTCTCACAAAAATGTCAGTTTCTTTGCAGTTGCAACAGATAGAACAAGGCTCCAAACTGGTCTCCTGGTGACAGCTCTGCAAAAGTTTGTGCTGCATGGCAAGTTTAATCCCTTGCGTTCCAAATAGCTTTTTGCTATCATTTCAACCATATAATGATATACATTTTCACACCAAGGGATCCCAGTATCAGTTTCACACAAATATTCACATATATTTTTATAACCGCAGATACGCAAGGGAGAATAAAAGACCAACAGCAAGTGAAGGTAGAGAGATAGTGAGAGATGGAGAATCGCGAGACCGTCAAAATGATCAGTTCCTAGGCCTTGCAAGAACATTTGGTTGCGCAACCAGACAGGCAAGAGACAGAAAAGGAGAGGATAGAACAGTGTCTTGCGTTTAATTCTTTCTGCATAACAAATGGGACAGGGCCTCGTTCAACCCTGTCACATAACAGCAGCTCCAGACAGCCTTGGATGTAGGAGATTCTGGTGCCCGTTCATTAGCAGCCTCAGTGGCCACTCGCCACAGGGCGTGGCTGAGGCTTTCCTCCTTCCTGGCGGATACCCAGCACAAGATTGCTGATGTGCCCTTCCTAGGAACCGACTTTTTCAGTCCAGGAGTGGCCGGTCACCTTCAGCATGTAGAGCAATCCGATGCTACTTCTGCTAAGGGTTCTTCAGGCAAGAACCAGTAGAAGAAAAAGAAGCCATTTCGGCATTTTTCCCCTGCGGTCAGGCAGCAGTCCTACCAAGGAGGTCAACAGCAACAACAGCAGGCTCAAGCTTGGCGCCCCCGGCCCAAGCAGGGCCCTCAACAGTCCTGTAAGGGAGGCCGAGATGTGGGAGCCTTCTCCTCCTCTTCCAAGCCAGCTCAGTGATGGGTCGGGGGTTGCTACCCCCATTCCTGTCATGCCAGCTCTGGGTCCTCCCATGGGGGGCCGGCTTCGCCACTTCCTTTCCCCCTGGTCCGTTGTCACTCCGGACAGGTGGGTTCTCTAAGTGGTCAGTCAGGGACTGCCTCTAGAGTTCGAGCAGTACCCTCCCAGCCAAGCCCATGCCCCTCGGGAGGAAAGGATCTTAGCTTGCACCCAGTCGGCGCTCCGAGATGACGTAGCTCAGCTCCTCCTCGAGGAGGCAATAGCTGTAGTGCCGGATCCTCTAACAGACCCAGGCTTTGTTTCCAGGTACTTCCTGGTGCCCAAGCGGACGGGGGGCTGGTGCCCCATCTTAGATCTTCACCTGAATCAGTATCTCAGGTCCCGCACCTTCTGGATGGTAACTCTGAACAAGATCATACCATCCCTGGAGCGCAACATGTGGTTCTGTTCTCTGGATCTATAAGATGTGTTCTTTCATGTCCCTATCCGTCAGTCCCATCAGCGGTTTCTCCACTTCAGGGTTGAAGGGACCCTGTACGAGTTCCGAGCCATGCCGTTTGGAGTGTCATCAGCCCCTCTGGTCTTTACCAAATGCATAGCAGTGGTGGTGGCTCACCTTTGGCGTCGAGGAGTCCGAATTTAGCCTTATCTCGACGGCTGGCTCTTGGTAGGTTCCTCCCTTGAGGAGGTGGAGAGGTCCAGGGATCTGGCCCTTCGAACCTGCTCCCAACTAGGCCTCCTGATCAACGAGGCCAAGTCGGAACTCGTGCCTTCTCAGGTGATGGGCTTCATCGGGCAGAGCTAGACTCTTGTCAAGCCAGAGTTGCTCCCAGCAGACAGAGGTTCTCTCCTCCTTTGCCCGATCATTTCTGGTTGAGCAGTTGCACCCTGCCTGGGACTTTCTCGCCTTCTGGGTTACGTGGCGGCGTGCACCTCAGTGGTCCATTGGGCCAGGTGGCATCGCCCCCTCCAGTGGGAGCTGGCCGCCCAGTGGACTCAGTGCCACGGTCATTTTGACCAGCTGATCACTAACCCAGAAGATGTGGGACGCTCTCCAATGGTGGACCACCCCAGAACAGTTGCAGGAAAAGATCCCGTTTGTCCACCCCGAGCCGACGGTCGTCCTTACGACTGATGCCTCTCTCATGGGCTGGGGAGCCAACGTGGGGGATAACAGAGCCTATGGGTTCTGGACCCCTCAGGAGTCCTGATGCCACATCAACCTGTTGGAGCTCGGAGCAAGCAGACTGGCGCTGTCAGCTTTCGTTCCTCAGCTCCGGGGTCAAGTGGTTCAAGTCCAGACAGACAATACCACAACCATGTACTACCTCAACAAACTGGGTGGCACGCACTCCTATCTGCTGTGCAAGGAGGCGCTCCGCATCTGGACCCTCGTAAGCCGGTTGGAGGTGGATCTCCTAGCCATCCATGTGGCAGGAGCCTCGAACCAGCTGGCAGATGCTCTCAGCCACATAGACCAGACATCCCACAAATGGTCTCTCCATCCAGAGGTAGCTTACAACCTGTTCTCCCGTTGGGGCAAACCGATGGTGGACCCGTTTGCCTCCAGGGAAAACACCAAGCTGAGGCTGTTTCATGCCCACCCTCCTCAGCAGGGCTCGCTGCGGGAGGGATGTCTTCTCGAGGCTGTGGACTCCAGGCCTCCTCTATGCCTTCCCTCCATTTCCCTTGATCTACAGGGTGTTACTCAGGGTGAAGAGGGACAAGGTGAAGGTGATTCTGGTGGCCCCAGACTGGCCACGCCTGTTCTGGTATCCAGATGTCCTCCGCCTCAGCTGCAGGCCCCCGGAGCGGCTTTGTACACACCCGGACCTGATATCTCTCAATCAGGGGAAGGTCCTTCATCTGGACCTTCAATCCCTGCATCTCACAGCCTGGGACCTGGCGGCTAGAGTTCCAGGCTTTGAGTCTTCCGGCGATGTCTACACCGTGGTGGAGGCATCTCGTAAGAATCTATCAGAATTGTTATGCCTTCAAATGGAAAAGGTTTTCCATTTGGTGCTAGAATAAAGTCTGGACCCTTATTCTGCTCTGTAGCTAACATTCTCGACTACCTTTGGTCTCTCTCCAAAGGGGGTCTAAGGTCATCGACCCTTAGGGTGCACCTGGCAGCCGTCTCTGCTTACCAGGCGTGGGCCAGTAGCCGACGTTGGCGCAGGAGACAGTGGTTGGGCGCTTTTTCAAAGGCCTAATTCACATATCCCCTCGGTGCATGAACCTCCACCTCCGTGGGATCTGCTGCTGGTTTTGGCAAAGCTCATGGGCATGCCATTCAAACCCATGCACAAGTGTGAGCTCTCACACTTACCGTGGAAGACTGCCTTCCTGGTGGCTATCATGTCAGCCAGAAGGACGGGAGATCCAGGCGCTTTCGGTGGACTCCCCTTATCTGGCCTTTCACAGGGACAAAGTTGTCCTGTGCCCCCAACCGAAATTCCTTCTGAAGGTGGTGTCAGAGTTTCACCCTAACCAGGTGTTGATTCTGCCAGTATACTACCCTAATTACACCTCAGACGCTGAGTTCAGGCTCCATACTTTGGACCCAAGACGTGCTTTCTCCTATTGTAAGGAAAGAATGGCAGAAATTTGTGGAGAGGTTCGCCAGCTGTTTGTCACCTACGCTGAAGCCGCTTCTGGCAGACCTGCAGCCAAACGGACCATAGCAAGATAGATTACATCATGCATAGGTCTGTGCTATGAGTTGGGCAAGGAGCCTCCCAGAGGGATAAGAGCTCATTCTTCCCGCCATACTGCTGCATCAGTGGCTGCTTCCAGAGACATCCCTTTCCAGGAAATCTGCTGGACTGCTATCTGGAAGTCAGCAAACACCTTCATTACCCACTACCGCATCGACCTTGAGTCTCGCCGGGATGCTGGTTTTGGGGCCTCGGTTCTCCAATCTTTATTTCCCAAGTAGGGGGTGTGCGCCTTGCCTCCCTCCTCCCGGAAAACTGTTTGGAATCTTCCAAGAAGTGTGAATGAACAACATATCCACACTCCTAGAAGAACAGATTACTCACCTGTAACAGTAGTTCTAGGAGTGGTATATGTTGTTCATCCATCCACACACACCCCCACCCAACCTCAACGGCTTCGGGGCGCAACCTTGCTTCCAGTTGGCTAAGATCTGGCGTCATGGGGTGAAGCCAAGGTATATACCACCCGGGTGGGTGGGAGGAGCCAGCTTGAAGACTTCCGGCAAGATTTAAAGGGGAAAGGGACATGCCAATAAGTGTGGAGGAACAACATATACCACTCCTAGAACTACTGTTACAGGTGAGTAACCTGTTCTTATATAACAGTTAGACTGTCAGAGATAGCAAACAGATAATAAAACAAGAACAGACTTAGTACATTGCTGCCAGATAGTTATTTCACATATCCTCTGGTGCGCACCCTAGTGAAAAACATGTAACAGCCACAATCCAAAAAATTCAGATACCCCGTACAGAAGTAGTCGAAGGAAGGAAATAGGAGGAGTATAGGGGATAGCACCCATAGCCTAAAGAGGAAGAAGGTAAACGGAGGACGAAAACAGAAAGGAGTTGTAGTTAGAGAAAGGTGCTATGGAGTAATAGGCAAGGTTAAAAGTTTGAAGAAAAAAAAAAAGGTTTCCAAAACTTTCTTTTAATTCTTTTCTAACATTAGCTTATGACCTTTACATTTCTGTGCTTATGCATTATAGCAAACAGAGAAGTTTAAATTCACACATTTTTTTTTTTCAACCTTCGGAATTCTCAGTTCTAGGGACATGGATATGTTGTTCATCCACACTTTCTGGCAGGTATCCTTGCCGCTTTAAATCTTGCCTGAAGGTCTTCAAGCTGGCTTCTCCCACCCACCCGGGTGGTAAAACTCTCGGCTTCGCCCCATGACGCCAGCTCTTCCTTACCGCTTGGAAGCTCAGGTTCCCTCCTTAACGCTCTGCGTATAAGACTGGTTCCTATTTCTTCGGTTTACCCAAAATTACTTTTAAGGTTTTCAAGACTTCGGTCATTTATTTCCCTCGCGGCTGCGATGGACAAATCGACTCCGGTTTGGAGGTGCCCATGCGGGGCGAAGGCGTCTCGGGCGGATCCGCGCACTCACGTGCGCCTACTGCTTGGGCCTTGAGCACGACCGCGGAGCTTGGAGCCTGTGCTCTTCTTTTCGTATCGTCACGGAAGACTGCGCCCGTTTGCTACCAGGCGCCCCGCGTTACCCTCTGGTCGAAGGCCCGTTTGGCGGTTTCAGCGGCGGCGGGCTGGAACAGCTGAGCAGATGATCGCCCTCGAGGAGGAGGCGGCGCGGCGCATCTTCGTCTTCCTCGACGCGGCCTTTATCCCGCTCTCCCTGGGATCCTCCTATTCAGCTTCTTTTAGGAGCTCGGTCTGTTCCTCTCCACTAGGAAGAGGGACCAACATCTTCAGGGCCTTCCTCTCGGTCCAAGAAGAAGGACCACAAGGTAGAATCCCTCCGTCGGCGCTCTTGGGAGGCGGGAGAGGTCCCTCTCACAGTAGTGAGCCACGACTTGGTCGATCCTTCGGCTTCAGCCACTGGCCTCACAGCATCCCGTCAGGTCAGTTGACCGAGACTCCAGTCGGCCTTGATCGAGATTTTCTTGACCCGTCGGACGGGCTGTCGACCGGTGAAGCGAAAACCCTCACTTCCGGTTCCCCGGCGGAGATTGAGGTTTCCGTGGACTTGCCCATGCCTCGGTTCGGAGTCACGGTTGAACCCTCCGAGCCGAGGAAGGCGGGTTTCCCGCCCTGCCCAGAACCCTCCTCGGAAAAGCCGAGGTTCGTGGTCTCTGTCTCGGACTTTCTCGGTCAGCCGATCCGCCGTCATAGGCGGTCTCGATGCCGTGTGGCGTCGCTTCTCCAGATGAGGAAGCTTCGGCGCCAAGTTGCGTCGGGCGCTACGAGGACCTCATGTGGCAACAGCTTCTTCTGTCCGGGAGCAAGCCGACGCCGTCGCCTTCCGGCTTATCAAGTGGCGCTGTCACGGGCGGCGAAGCAACCCTCGCTGTAGCCGGCGCCTGCTCCCAGGCCTGTTGCTCGACCAAACCGGCTGCCCACCGATTCTGGTGGAACCTCCACCTCCACAGCCGTTGTTTGGGGCCCCGACCAAGAATTCTCAGTCAGCCCAGGGTCTGCCCCATAGGCTGTCTGTCGCCCTCACTCCCAATCACCCTCGGCAGGTGGAGGGTGGCTCAGGCCCAAGGCAGCTCTTTGCGGACTCCTCCGAGTCTGATGACGATTCTTCCCTGTTCTCCAAGCGGGTCGACTTGGAGTCCTCAGGAGGTCAGTCGCTGGACAGTAGCCCTTCGTCCTTCATGGGTTTGCTTAGGCTCATCTCGGAGTCCACCGGGATGCAGCTAAACCTGTATCCAAGCGGGCCAGTATCCCTCACGGAGATATTGGACCGAGGATTCTCTCGGAGGCCTTTCCGGTGGCGAGGCCATTGTAAACCCGGCCTTGACGCTCTGGCAGCGTCCTGCTTCCTGCCCTGCGCCTTCGGCCAGGATGCCGAGGAAGTATGCAGTCCCTACCGGTTCCCTGTCCGGTTTCTGGGAACACCCCTCAGCCGGGGGGTTGGTTACCGACAGCGTCTTCCGGTGTGCCGGAAGCGCCAGGGGCGTGACAAGCCTCCCAAGGTCAAGAAGTTGGACTACACCGGGCGCAAAGTCTACACTGCGTCCTCCCTTGGCCTTCGTCAGGCCAGCTCGGCCGTGCTGATGGCACACTTCTCTCATGCCCTGTTGGGCTCCCTGAACGACCTGCAGACCACGGTCAAGCAGGCGCGGGACCAGGGCAGGGCATTGGCCAAGCAGCAACTTCAGACTGCTTTGGACATAGGTGACTCATGCGCCAGGTCAGTCGCGGCCGCAGTGGCTATGCGCCGTCGAGCATGGCTGAGGATATCCACCTTCACAGCGGTTACCCAGCACAAGTTGGCGGATGTCCCCTTCCTGGGGCGACCTCTTGACCCTGGGTGGAAGGTCACCTCCAGAGGATCGAAAAGTCCAGTGCCACTCTGGACTTGGTCTCATCCGCCCAGAGGGACAAGGCATGAACCGCCTTAAGCCCTTTCGTCTGTCTGCACCATGCCGTCGGCCCAGCAGCATCAGGGCCAGCAGGCTCGCGCGCATCCCAAACCCAAGCCCGCGGCTTCCTCCTCCAGGAAGCAGGGAGGTAAAGGCCCAGGTGGTCCCTCAGCCGGTCCCTCCTCCAAGCCTGCTCAGTGACGGGTTCAGGGGTGCCACCCCCAACCTCGTCACCCCACCCCAGGTTCCCCCTGTGGGGGGACGGCTTCTCCACTTCCTTTCTGCCTGGTCCGCTATTACCACAGACCGGTGGGTGTTGGAAGTGGTGGGGAAGGGCCTGCATCTGGAGTTCGAGCAGGCCTCGCCCTTCCGAGCCGTCGCCCCCCAAGGGGCCTCGGGGTCCGCAGCCTCGCTGTTGGCTCGCCGAGCCGACATCGCTCTGCTCCTCGAGAAGGAGGTGATCATAGAGGTGGCAGACCCTCCCTCAGACCGGGGTTTGTGTCCAGGTACTTCCTGGTCCCAAAACAGGCAGGGGACTGGCGCCCATTCTCGACCTGCCGGACCTAAACAAGTTCCTAAGGTCTTGGACCTTCAGGATGTCACTCTGGCTCAGATAATACCATCCCTGGGCAGTGTGCGTGTGGTTCTGCTTCTCTGGACCTACAGGACACGTTTTTCCACGTCCTATTAGTCCGTCACACCAGAGATTCCTTAGCCTTCACAGTTCCAAGCCATGCCCTTGACCTGTCTCTTGCTCCCAGGGTCTTCACCAAATACATGGCAGTGGTGACAGCATTCCTCTGGCGCCGAGGGTCCAGGTGTACCCTTACCTGGACGATTGGCTGATAGCAGCCCCTCAGACAGGAGGTGGAGCGGTCCAGAGATCTAGCCCTCCAGGTTTGCTCTCAGATCGGCCTCCTCATCAAGCGAGGCCAAGTCGAGACTCAAGCAAGCAGGTGATTCTTTTCATCGGGCAGAGCTCGACTCTCTTCGAGCCAGAGCACGGCTCCCGGCGGACAGGGCCAAGGTTCTTTCCTCCTTTGCCCAATCATTTCTGGTTGAGCAATCGCGCCCTGCCCGGGACTTCCTGCGCCTCCTGGGTCTCATGGCGGCCTGCACCAGCGTGGTCCATTGGGCCCGCTGGAACATGCATCCCCTTCAATGGGGGTTGGCCAGCCAGTGGTCTCAACGCTGCGATCCATTGGACCAGCTAGTGACAGTGACCCAGGGGATGTGGAGACACTCTCCAGTGGTGGATCATTCCAGCTCATCTGCAGGAGGACGTCCCTTTTGTCCGCCCCGAGCCGATGGTCTCTCTGTCGAGCGACGTCTCTCTGATGGGTTGGGGTGCCCATCTGGGGGAGCACAGAGCGCACGGCCTCTGGTCCCCTCGAGAGTCCCGATGCCATATCAACCTGCTGGAGCTTCAGGCGGTCCGTCTAGCTCTCACCGCCTTTGCTCCGTTCCTGCGGGGTCAAGTGGTTCAGGTCCAGACGGACAATACCACGACCATGTATTACCTAAACCGCCAGGGCAGGATGCGCTCCATGCCTCTGTGCAAGGAAGCTCTCCGCATTTGGTCACTCGTGCGCAGCCTGGAGGTGGATCTCCTAGCCATTCATGTGGCGGGGCCTCCAACACCCTGGCCGATGCCCTAAGCGGATGAGGGCTGTGTCTCATGAGTGGTCTCTCCTGCGGAGGTAGTACAAGATCTGTTCTCCCATTGGGGCACACTTCAGGTGGACCTGTTTGCCTCAGGAGGCAGAAGCTGAGGCTGTTCCATGCCGCCCCCTCAGCAGGGCTTGCTGCAGGGATGCCTTCTCGAGGCCGTGGACCCGGGCCTCTTCTACCCTTTCCCCATTCCCTTGATCCACAAGGTGCTTCTCAAAGGCGAGGAGGGACAAGGCGCAGGTGATTCTGGTAGCCCCAGACTGGCCTTGCCAATGCTGGTATCCAGATCTCCTCAGCCTCAGCTCCAGGCTCCGAGGCAGCTTCAAGCTCGCCGGACCTACTTTCAGTCAGTCAGGGAAGGTGTTCCATCCGGACCTTCAATCCCTGCACCTGTGGCCTGGTTCCTAATGACTAGAGTTCCAGGCTGAGTTCTTTCCAATGAGGTCCTCAGTGTAGTTGAGGCGTCCCGTAAGGAGTCGACCAGGAAATGCTATGCCTTCAAATGGAAGAGGTTTTCAGTTTGGTGTCAGGGCAAGGGCCTGGACCCTTCCTCCTGTTCCTTGGCAAGCATCTTGGACTATCTATGGTCCCTTTCTCAGCAAGGGCTTAGGTCGGCGACCCTAAAGGTGCACCTGGCAGCCATCTCTGCTTACCGGGCGCGGGCGGAAGCAGTCGATGGCGAGGAGAGAAGGTGGTCTGGCGCTTTTCAAGGCCTTGATCACATTCCCCTCGATCGAGAACCTCCACCTCCGTGGGATCTACTGCTGGTACTGGCAAAGCTCATGGGCAAGCCATTCGAACCAATGCACAGGTGTGATCTCTCTCACCTGTCGTGGAAGACCACCTTCTTGGTGGCTATTACGTCAGCCAGAAGGATGGGAGAGCTCCAGGCGCTTTCCACCGAGTCTCCTTATCTGGTCTTCCACAGGGACAAGGTTGTCCTGCGCCCCCACCCGGAATTTCTTCCGAAGGTGGTGTCGGAGTTTCACCTTAACCAGGTGTTGACTCTGCCGGTATTCTACCTCACTCTCACCTCGGAGGCCGAATATAGGCTTCATACTCTGGACCCTAGAAGGGCGCTCGCTTACTATAAGGAGCGCACTGCTGAAATTCAGGGAGAGGTTTGCTAGCTGTTTGTCACCTACGCTGAAGCCGCACCTGGCAGACCTGCAGCCAGCGGACGATAAGCAGGTGGGTCACCTCCTGCATAGATCTCCGCTATAGGTTGGCGGGCATGGAGCCTCCCAGAGGGATAAGAGCTCATTCTACCCGCCATACAGCTGCATCGATGGCTGCTTCCAGGGGCGTCCCTATCAGGAAATCTGCAGGGCTGCTACCTGAAGTCAGCACACACCTTCATCACCCACTACCACATGACCTTGAGTCACGCCGGGATGCTGGTTTTGGGGCCTCGGTTCTCAGTCTCTATTCCCTAAGTAGGGGTGCCTTGCCTCCCTCCTCCCGGAGAACTGCTAGGAGTCTGCCAGAGTGTGGATGAACAACATATCCATGTCCCTAGAAATACAGGTTACTCACCTGTAACAGGAGTTCTAGGAATGGTATATGTTGCTCATCCCACGACCCACCGACCTCCCCGGCTTCGACGCACTACCTGAGCTTCCAGCGGGCCAGATCTGGTGTCATGGGGCGGAGCCGAGAGTTTTACCATCCGGGTGGGTGGGAGGAGCCAGCTTGAAGACCTTCCGGCAAAATTTAAAGCGGGTAAGGATACCTGCCAGACAGTGTGGATGAACAACATATACCATTCCTAGAACTCCTGTTACAGGCGAGTAACCTCTATTTCCTGATCCATGTCTTGACAGAAAATCAGCATTGGCATTCTCTTTCCCAGATTTGTGCATCACTCTAAATTTAAATGGCTGTAGTGATTGTGATCTGTTATAAGTATGAAGTCCGCTCCTAGCAAATAAAACTTGAGACTCCATGGCCTACTTTGCTGCAAGGCATTCCTTTTCAGTGGTGGTGTACTACCTCTTCTCTCTGTCATGCAGCTTCCTACTGATATATAGAATGGGATGTTCTTCCCCTCTTTAAGCTGACTCGAGACAGTACCTAGGCCTACATCTGATGCATCTGTCTAACAAAAATTGTTTCCCAAAATCTATCTCTGCACTATTTATTTAGATGTTATGTTGGCAGTTTTTGGCTTTGCTGTTTGTATTGTACATCGATTTATACACATTTTGTCATTGTTTTGTATTGATCATTATCAGCCTAGTTTGTATTGCTGTAATTTCCCCTTCCCTTTCCCTCTGGTCACACCTGAAGCCAAGGCTTGGCTCATTGTGCCTCTGCTGCTCACCAATTTTCAAATAAAAAATAATCAAGCCTTGTCTCCCCTGCCAGTCACCGCTCACTTGTGGTCACTGCAGGATCTTGGCATTCCCCCTGCAGCACTCTGGTTTCTTATTTCACTCTCCACGGCAGCTTCCTCCTGAATGTCTGCAATTCTGCTCGCAGTCTTCATTGCCCCCTTCACGTGACCACATCTTCCAGCAACAGACTAATAAAGCACAGTGCCTTCTCCCTGCCAGATAGAAGCAGGTGCAATTTGCAAACCAGAAAGTCGTAATTCACAGATACTGATTTCAGATACAGTGCGGTATGGTACAACGCCGCATAATAGTATTCAAACAGTGGCAGAGGGAGCATGCCAATTTAGATACTGCACAACGCTGCACAGTACAAACAGTGGCTGGGGAGAGCAACAGTTTCAACCTGAGTAATTCAGACAGTGGTTGGTTTGAACGCAGTACAGACAGTGTGGGGGGTACAAATGGGTAGCACAATATAAACAGCGGGGGATAAGCAGTACAAACAGGGGAGAGAGAACTAAGGTGTAGTAACCTTAGGAAAGCTGCAGTACTGAGCACATTTGTACTAAGCGCACTCTAGTGGCAGCCCAAGGCTCCTGTGAGGAAATATTTACCAAGGAAGCTGAAATTACCATATTTTTAAAATATTTATTACTTTTATTTTGTTCATTAATTTTCCTCTTTTCAGAATTTACTGTGGGACCCAGGCAAGCGCCTTGTGCCTCATTACGCACCTGGGACGTGCTCTTCTCAGGCCATAACCCACACCTCCTCTTGTCTTATTGCTTACTTGTTGCAGTTTTCCTCTAGCGTCATAGTGCTCATGTTGTGTGTTCTAATTTACAACTCCTCAGCTGGAGAGAACAGAACATTTACAAAGAAAAGAATATCTGCTATTACAATATTCTCCTTCATACATTACATATTATAAAAGGGATCTGAGAAATGGAGCTTTCTGATTGGGTATAAGCATTCTATCAGTCTTATGTTAATATTTTATTAACATACATGTAGAACATAATCATATGCTGAGCAAGGTTTAACACTGTTTAAATAAATGTTTTTTATAATAGCAATAAGGCACTCCCAGGGGGCTATGTTAATGGTCAGTTATTCGCCCTCTAAGGGCTTGTGGCACTCGGCTACATCTCGTGCAACATTACACCCCTAGAGGGTGATTAACACACCATTAACATAACCTCTGATGTATTGCTTAATAACGACAGAATGGTGCTTGCCGCAGGTTTTTGTGAAATGGCTGCCAAGATGACCTTCTCCAGCTTTACTCTCGAGGGTTCCTGTGGCAACAATTTCTCGTGAACCTCCAACAGCACCATTCTGTACTCCTCACCATCTCTTATCATTGGGGCTGTGCCTTTGTCACTGAAGTTGTGAACTATGTTCCCCCTAAGGTGTGCGCATGTGCACCCGTACAGCAGTCAGAAATAACCCGCACACAGCTTTAGTAGTAGCGCACAAAGCAGCTGACAGGGATCCTCATGTTCATGAAGTAGTGACTACAGTCATCACTCAGATTTAAGACTCAGACAGCAGGACATGAAAGTGAGTGGGAAAGAAACATTGTATGCTCACCTCTGAGGCCACAACTCATTAACTTTAACAAGCCAGTAGTTAACAAGCAAGACATCTTGCTCTTGTTCCACTTATTGAACAATGGAACTGCTCCGCAAAATTCCAACCAATTGGATTTGCAGTTACAGCAATGTTTTTGGCTTGACACCTCTTTTCAGTAAGACAGCACTTGATAATGAACAGTACTCCCCTGCTGTTCACAGAAATGGCATGTTTTATTTGTTTGGTAGATTCCCCCCAACAAAGCAATGCGAGAGATTCTCTGACATAGGGTGTATATTATATTATTTCAGTTTTAAAGTTGCACAACTTCAGTGTAATCTGCCTCCTCCCCAAGCAGCGTCTCACATACAAAATGTGTTTATAATGGATTTAAAGCCTCACCATTGAAAGAGTGTTCATTTTTTTTTCAGTACAAGATTGTACATATGTTTAGAGAGATGAGATTGCGCTTCTCTTTAAAACAGGGTCTCACATTATACACACATTTGAGATTCAATGAATCAGTGCTTGTAAAAAATTGCCCATGTTGGCTACATGGGGATAGTAATTCTAAAATGGACAACAAGAAATAGCAGTGCAACAAATGTCCTTTTCATTTAATTTCATAAATTCAGACTGCTCTTAGTGTGAATCCAGAATGGAAGAAATTACAGTCTCCTAAATGCATCTCCTCTCATATCACACTGACTCACTCACTACATTGCAAAATACATTTTAAAACCCCACTGGAGCTTGATGATACCTAGCATAGTTATTGTAAACCATACCTAGGGTATATGACATCACAAACAATTTTGCATGCATCCATCAAAGATCCCATTGCTAAGTACTGCTTTAGAAGCTGTCCAACCCTGAATACCACATTGCCATAACAGTATTAAATGATGTACTTTTGGAGTTGGCAGAGTTGTCCAAGATGTTTCAGAAAGTGGTCTAACAAGTTGAAGCTGTACAGATTGCTAGGGCAAAAATAAAAAAAAGTTCAGAAGCCAGTACCTGGGTGAAACTGTCTACTGGAGCCCACCAGTAAAACTGCTTTTGGCTAATTGCACAGCTGAAGTAAGCACAACAGCAATTTTGCAATTCATTGGCCTGTTATGTGACCATCTGGACAGCTGATTTCCTGCAGGTGAACTTTCTGACTGATCTGTCTTTGATTTTGCAACAATGCCACATTGCAGCTTTGATTTTGGCTTATCAAATATTGAGAGACTGTGCAGCAAATATCAGGACTATTTATTTTCATCAATGGACCAGGCAGAAATTGTTAGCCAGTACAATGACTTCAGATTTACAGTTCCTGAAAAAATAAAGGCACGATCATTAAAATCCTTTACTGACATGATCCACTTTTCTTTGACTAATGTACAGTACAGCATAGTGGTTAAACTTATTGATGTATGTGCTACATTCAAGCTAAACATGAAGCTATCATGTATAAAAGGTTCCTACACAGTCTTATCCTTCCCCAGAAGAGATTCTCCATAGGGAGGTGCACAGTGAGAAGGCTCACGATAGCACAGAGAAATTATTGGGAGTGATAGAGGATCACGTACTGAAGCAGAGAGAAGTATGGCTGAGTAAGACCATAACTATCTTTGGGTGGAAGGTTTCACTCAAGGATTCTCATAGAAAAGTTAGGGAAGATGTGTTGCTGCTCTTGGAAAGAGCATTAGGATTTTATATCTCCAGAAACATAGTGGAGTCCATGAAGTTATATGGAGACCCTGAGCCCACAACACAGATTGATATTACATTTAAAAATCCTCATAAAGCTAGCAGCTTGCTTTCTCTGGCCAGCAAGCTGGATTGTTTGGAAATACATTTAGTTTACATGTTAGACTTGGGTGAAGGCTTTTCATGGTTTAAACAGACTAAGGATAGTTGAGAATCAATCTTAGAGGCAGATAACCCCCGATTGACTTTGGAAACCTAATTGACTCTAATACCTACTCACGATGACAGTTATTGATTCAGTCTGGCAAATGCAGCCTGTAGATAATATCAAACAAATGAACTCTGAATGCCAGCTAGATTTGGATGAGGGAGCTGGGGATTGAGATGTGGATGCCCTTTCTATACTTTCATGGAATATTGAGGGCATCCATCTTAAAATAATTGACCCTGAAGTAGTGAGATTTCTGGATAATTTTTATATTATTGGACTGCAATAAAGGTGGTGTAGAGAAAATGTTAACTCCCAGATTGGCTGGATATTCTGTCTTTACTCTGCCAGCAACTAAAGATAAAAAGTTTGGACGATTGAAAGGGGGTATTTCCTTTTTTATCAAAACTTTGCTAAATTTTCAGATCACTAGCATTTCTACTAAGTCAGAGGTATTTTGGCTGTAATGATTAGCAAGGGACAAGAGAAGATCATTCTCTGCAATATATACTTGCCCCTCACAATAGAGCTACTGATCCATACGACCTTTTCATACAGGATATGAAAATGGCACTTGATGAATTGTCAGATAAGAGTACACTTCATCTTATAATTATTTTGGGAGACTTTAATCCCAGAATTCCTTCTCATTTCTTGGAGGATGTATATTCAGATATGATCCATACAATATCTATAATTAATCCAAATATCTCATATACTAGGAATGCTGAGGATCTAAACTCTAACCTCAGAGGTAAGGAATTGCTAGTGGGCTTAGCCAGTAGAACTTTCTGTATTTTAAATGGTAGAACTCAGGTCAATCTAGTCAGATCCTTCACTGTAGAGGACCTACTGGCTCTTCAACCACTGATTAGGTTTGGACCAATTTGAAAGCAGTAAAGCTGATCTAAAGTTAGAGGTCATTGATAAATTGGAATCAGCACACTGTGCCATTGTAATTAACATCAAATGCCCTTTTGGAACTTTAGGGAGTGAGCGCAACAGGAAGAAAGTCGAGAAGTCATAAATAAGAGAAGGATTGGATGGGGGCCGATTCATCAAGCTAGTTTCAAAGAAATTGTTAGTACAGGAGTCTTAGGTAATATTCATGAGTTGGTCCTGGACAAAAGTAAAGCCTTTAATAATTTGGAGAATTGGGAAACTATTCATTCTTCACTTGGACTTAGATGTAAAACAATGTACCATCCTAGGTCCCTTTATAAAAGTTTTAGTTTAATTCGGTATCCCTACAGGCAAAGAAAGTTTGGAGGAAAATTAAGATAGCATAAGAAGAAAAGAAATAAGTCTGCAGCATATTTTAAATTGCTAAAGACTGAAGAGAAAAATATAGGAAAATTCTTGAATGGGAAAGACATAAACATACTCAGGGACTTTGGGAAAAACTGAGGCAGGCTGTTTTGGTTAGGGATGGAAGGCGATTTTGGAATATTGTTGTCCAGGGATATGCTAGATATGCCAATAGGATTGAAGCCTATATTACACCTGAAGTCTGGGCATCTGATTTCTCCAAGCTCTATTATTCTCAAGAAGAGCAGGAGACACCTGATGCTTTCAAAATACGGGAGGATGAAATTTTCCAAGACCTATCTTGATCACAGATGACTGAAATCCGGATGGCACTGATTGGCCTTAAGGCAAATAAAGCACCAGGGCAAGATGGGGTCCTAGGTGATCTCTATAAGGTTTTGCCAACTGATGGATTCCTTTTCTTCTTTACTGTTTAATGGCCTGGTTCAGAGTACTCTTACCCTGCAAGTTGGGCAGGTAGTGTTATCTTCCCAATTTTTTAAAAAGAGGATCCGAATGACACAAGGATGTATAGGCCTATTACTTTGATAGATGTTTCACAGAAGATTTTGTCTAGGATAATTTTGAGCAGATTACTGTCATGGGTCAAGGAAAACTCAGTATTGAATGATGCACAGAACGGTCTCTGGAAGGACTGCTCTTCAGTACAACACTATTATGTGCTTCAGCACCTGATCTGGAAATATATTAAAGTGAGAAAAACAAATTATATATTGCTGTTTTGTGGACTTCTCCTCGCCTTCGACAGCATTAGTAGAAAAATCCTTTGGGCTACATTAAGGAATCTGAAGTTGGAGGCCTCACTTCTTGATATCATTAATAGACTCTATGAAAATATGTGGGCAAGGGTCCAGTATAATCAATATGGTCATCTAACTGATAGATTTGAGACAAATATGGGGACAGACAGGGGTGCATTTGGCCCCCACTCTATTTAACATCTACATCAATACAGTCTTGGATCAGCTAGGTAACCCAGATTTCCATACTGCAAAATTAATGATCAAAGATTTAATGTTTAGCATATGCAGATGATTTAGTCTTGCTCTCTACTTCAATCTTACGTCTTAAAAGAAAACTGGCTCACTTTGAATCTCTCTGTTCTCAAAGGAAACTAAACGTTAATCTCGGCAAGACCAACATTGTAGTTTTTGGCTCTCAAACCAAGAATACAGTAGGTTTAGGCTAAACGGTAACCATATAGATACTGTTAAGTGTTTGACTATTTAGGTGCCCATTTGCCTATAGCCTATCTTTGGACCAAACATTTGGAGGCTATTCAATTTAAAATGGGATCTTCTGTAAATGCCCTAAACATATTTAACAGCAAGATGGGAAGTCATCGGTGAGCTGGGTATTAAGAGTTGTTAATGCCAAAATAAGAACAATCATGTTATATGCCTCTGAAATCTGTGGTTATACTAAGGTTAGAGAATTAGAAATAATTCTGAATAAACTCTATAGATACATCTTAATATTTTTAAATGGAACTCCAAGCTGTATTCTTGCCTTGGAGGTAGGACAACGTTCCTTGACTTCTCTCATCTGTGAACGACAGATTTTCTGTCTGTTGAAACTTTTTTCTTTTGCCCCTACAAAGATATCCCAGAATGTGTGTGGTGGAAGCCATCAAATTGGCCAGCATTGGGATATGTACATTCCTTTATTCATCTTATTAAGGAAACAATAATGGCGGTCGGATTGTGCCACCTCTTATATCAAACTTACACAAGACCATTTGAGGAGATTAGGCAGGATGTCAAATTGAGGCTTATTGACTTAAGACATAAATTATTTCTGTGTTCAACTCTCCAAGCTTAAGCTATATGGGTTTTATAAAAAAAAAAAGTAAAGATTTCATGGGGATATGAGCCATATCTCTATTTTTTTTAACCTGTCCTAAACAAAGAAGAATCTATACAAGATTTGGAACTGAAAACTAGAATGCTCAATGCATTCATTTCAGACAAAAGAGAGGGGGTACTTTCTCCATATTGTAAATGTGGAGTGTGGACTACAGATGATCTCAAACATGTGGTACTCTTGTGACCTAGGTATGAATCAACTAGGAAAAACTGCTGGGGATCTTGGCCTCCCCTGGAGGATCTTTGGAATATTTGTTTACTATAAAGAGAAGAACATGGAAGAGATCTTTGCAAGATTTCTCATCTCAACTCATTTGAAAAGTATTTTAGGGGACATGAAGTTCTATGTAGGTTTTTATTTGAAAAGATACTCTGTTAAACTGAATTGCACTGTAAAGATATTTAAGTTCCTTGTTGATTTATTTATTGTCTATTTATATTTACTATGTATTTTGTCCTGATTTTAGTATACCATAACTGCTTTATGCGGAACAATAAATTATACTACTTCTACCACATTCCAAGCTTCTAGTGCTGACCGTGAAAGAGGCTTCAGCTTCATGAACTGCATTAAAAACAAACAAAGAAACAGCTTGGAAGAAAGCCATTTAGATATGCTGATGCGAACAAAATAGTTTTTAACATCTGGTGGAAAAATGGATCTTAATAAAATATAAGCCCACTGGAAGAATGGGAAAGACAGGAGAGAAAAACAGCAAATGTTGATTTCTTAGCAATGCATCATCAGCAGCACCCCTTTTAGATGCATGCAAGACTCTTTAAAATGTACATAGTTTGCACATGTTTCCAGTTCATACTGTTATGGTGCACAGTGCACATCCAAGCTTCGGACTGTGTCAGAATGTATATTTATGCTTTGCATTGAGTATTTGAGTGTTTGGTTATATTTTCTACTGTTTACTGGCAATAAAATGTATCACTTGTTTGGGCCTTCCAATTTGAGCACATGAATCAATTTTTTGCACAAAGTGCCACACACACATATCAGTCACCCACCCAAACAGACTAAAAATTAGAGGGAACATTGGTTGTGAATATCATGATTGTCCCATTTTTATGAGAAAACTATGATTTCTTGGCATTTTCCATAACAACATGTTTAACACTTTCATTGACAACACTGTAGTTTTTTTTTTTGTTGTTTTTTTTTTGCAAATGCTTTACCCATACTTTTGTGCCTTGGCCCTGCAGTGTTTTTAGTCCCCAGTGTGGGGTTCTGGGGCTTGGTCTCCAAGGTAGCAGCACAGTGCGCTCCCTCCCTCCAGGTGCTGGACCAGCCTAACAGTATCTTTGTATCATGCTCACTTACCCACAGCAGCAAATTTACAGCCGTTTCAGTAACCCTTGGTCCCAGATGTTCAGATTTGTATTGAGCGCAAGTGAATCCTTTGGACCAAACACTGATGAACTTTGTCTTTTTGATTTTCAGTTATTTAGTCTGTGAATCATAGAACATCATTGAGCATAATTGTTTTTAGGAATACAAATGCTTGCATTTTCATAATGTGTTCTGTATACTGTTCATATGTTGCACCCAGGCGTGGCTGAAAATGGGCTTGCCCAAGTATATGTTCCTGGTAAAACAATTAACTGAAACCTGTATAGTCTATCTCAACCCCTTGTGATACTCTTTTCAGATGGCTGTGTTGGAAATCCAGGGCAATGGAGAATCATCTTATGTGTCTCAGGAAGCAATTAACAATGCCATTCAGTCACTAGAGGACCCCTTGCAAAGAGTAAGTACTACAGAGGCAGAAGAGGGGTATTCTTAAATGCATGGCACTTATTGTAAAACTGCAAGGGGAGCCATCAGCACTTGTATTTCCTGAGAAAGATGATCAGTTATCAGCCAGTTTATATTTGTTAACGAGCAGAATATAATGTGCAAACCTCCAGCAATAGCCCCTTTGTTGGTCATGTCACTCAGTGCATGTCTGGAACTGTGCATTCGAGTGGCACAGTGGTCTGATTGATGAAGTCATTTTCGCAGCTCTGATGACCTCATTTGGTGTATGACCTCAGTGTGTCTCAAGTGTGACGAAGCATTACACCTGCCTGCAGGGTACACCCTTCATTTTTTTTTTTTTTTTTTTTGCTTGCCATGTTAAGTAGTAATTGAAAAACATTACATGAGCAATAAACTTATTCATTTATCTGCATTGCTTCTTGCTGCAGCTAACCTAAAATGACTCATAAGGCACTGCACCAGCTCACAGGGTTAGTCAGAGTCTGGCTCATCCAGTTATAAATGGCTTTCATGGGCCGGTTTTAAAGTAAGTGGTTACTGGTTCCCTTAGCTGTAAGAAGTTCACTAGCCCAGGATTTTTCTTCCTGAATCAGTCATTGACATGAAGGCCATAGTATACTAGTGTACCCAGGAACTACAGGGCCAGCATACTGTACCTGCTGAGTGTAAGAACACCCAGATCTTTCTTCGAGAGGGCTCTTGCAGTAGGTACTCACATATAGGACTAAGCCACCAGGCTCTAGGACCACACACAAAACTTCTAGCTAGCAGTGTCTGACAGGGGACTGCCCCCAACGTCACGTGACCGACATCAGCGTGGCACTATATAGGGAGCGGTCCCCACACCCGCCTTCCATTTCGTTCCTGCCATCGACCTGCGCACGTCAGACCTCGCAGAAGAACGCTGCTACTGTCGACGCCATCTTTGGATGAACATAGTCGTTTAAACTTAGTGTTTAAATTACTGTTTTCTTGTCGATTTCTTGTTTAAAGTGTTTTTATTTTTTTTTTGTACTTCAGTATTACTTTCTTCAACTGTGGATAATCATACATTTCATCTCCATAAGACATATACATTTTGATATTTCCACATTTTCAACACTCCATCATTAATTTGTCTTGTACAGCAACCTTTTCAATACAATAACTATAGCCTAAGTTCCATTTACTTAATATCTCTTATCTTGTTTGTATTTACTCATCTTTAAAATCAGAATGCATTATACTTTTATCTATACCATATTTATTTCTCTTGTATTCTGCTACCTTTAACCTATCATTCATCTCTTTCTTACAGGTATTAATACAGCTACTGATAGAAGAAAGAAAGAAAAAAAAAAGGGGGGGGAAGGGAGCATCTCATCGCCTCTCTATCTCATTCCCTATTTCTTATTTCTTATTTATCTATACTTAGTCTCCTGAGTCCCCTTTTGATGTAAATAAAGCAATCATTATATTCCGTTCTCTGTGTTTCTGGTTTTTATTCCCATCTTCTTTGTTTTTTATTTGCTTATATCCAGTCCTGTCTAATTGTATAGGAGGGAAGAGAAGCAGAGGTATCATCTCGATTACTCCTACTAGGCCCATCACTATTCCACATTGACTTTTCTTATATGCCCTCAGGTCAGTTTTTGTTTTCCTCTTTATATTTTAAGTTCCTACTGTTTAGTTTTTTAAGTCCCCTCCCATTCTCCAGTTCCAAACAATTCCCACCTTGTCCATCTGTTTTGATACTGTGGTTGATTTTACCTCGGGGAGTAGGTGATTCTTTCAAATGTTTTTATCCTTTCTACCAACTCACTCCACTCTGCTACTGTAGGGGCAGTTGGAGTGAGCCATTTTCTAGTGATTGCTTTGCCAGCTGCAGCTATCAATATATTCCAAAGGTACCTTGCCTCCCTCCCCTCTGAGCTCCGCTGGACATAACCCTAATATCATATGTTCTGGCCCTAATGGTGTCATTATACTAAATATTTCCTTCAGACATCTCTGTATTCCCCCTCCCCCAAAGTGTTTTTATCAACTATCATGCATGTCGTCTCCAACGCCTTCAGAATCGCATAAGAACAAGTGCGACTCCTGTGGAACTCCGCTCCCTCACAAGGACGGCCATTCTATTTGTCTTCTTTGCCTGGGCCCAGGCAGTAAGATCAAGGGGTGTGAGCATTGCCAGAAATTTAATCCGGCCACACGTAAACGCTGTCAGCAGCCCCTGGAAACTCATCTTTTGAAGCAAAAGATGGCCAAGTATGAAAAAGGAGCTGAAGAAACTCGGGCACTCATCTTTCTCTTTGGAGGGCCATCACGAGAAGAAGGACAAGGAGAGGCATCGGGACCGGGAAGGGTCCCCATTGAACCCTCCGCCTCTAGCCGGAGTCGCAACTTTGAAGGTAACTTCCCCTCTGGGGAAACCATCTTTGACAACCATGTTAGTAGCTACCAAGCAACCATCAGCCCGGGCCAGACGGGAGCCGCCAGGGATCAGGAGGCACCGGTCTCCTCTAAGGCTGCAAAGATTGAGGCTTAGCGGTACAAGTGGTACGTATAACCCGGCGTCAGGAGCCCAAAAGGGTTGCCAGACGGTCCTGGCATAGGACCCGGCGTCTGTCCTGACGGTGTGATTGAAGGGTCTGGAAAACGCCCTGACGGGGGTGCAGAGGGCCCCGATGGGGCTCTGGAAGCAGGGTAGGATGCCCTGGGGGTCCTGATGGTCCAGGCGTAAGTAGAGTTCCGGCTTCTCTGGGTCTCGCACAGCTATGGCTGCTAAGTTGCCCGCCGGCTCCTCAGACTGCCGCACAGCCCCGGATCCTCCACCAGGCCTCGATAACAGGCCTGACGATGGAGTGACGGACCAGCTGACACTGGATATGCAGCTGACTGAGATTTCTTCGACTTCTCCTTCACCGCCAATTGAGACGGTACCTCCAGATCCACCCCACAGGGGAACGGGCCGGAGATTGCCTGCCATCGGGGCCTTGCCACCCCCTATGCCAGAACCTCAAATGCCTGAGACGCCGTCGGACCAGATGACGGCCCTTTCAGCTCCCCCAGGCCTGTTGGTTCCTCAAGGACCGTCGTCGGGCCCAGCGCTGGGACTGTCAGGACCCCCAGGGTATCCTACTCCGCTTCCAGATCCCATTTGGGGCCCTCTGCTCCCCCGTCAGGGCGTCTTCCGGACCCTTCAATCACACCGTCAGGACAGACGCCAGGGCCCTTGGCCCCTCCAGGTCCTATGCCAGGACCATCTGGCAACCCTTTGGGCTCTTGACGCTGGGTTATCTGATGCAGATTACCCCACGCCAGGTTACCCTCCACGGATTTAATTATCTCTTACATGGCCACCCGAGTTATGGATTATAACCCACCGCCCCACTACCGCTGGTGGGTTTGGTATGTCCTTAAATCTTGGTGGACAGAAGCCAAGTCACAGTTCACTTGGGAGCTCAAGAAACCTCCTACGCCGGCTCCCAGGCCTCTTTCTCCATCGCCACTTCCGCCATTGAGCCCTCGGATCCCAACGTCAGACAGAAGAATGGAGTTGTTGCCGCCTAATCTGCGGCCTCTGGAAATTTCCCGGCCATCTGACTTCTCAAGACCGATAGACATTGCACTTCCTACGATCAGCTCACCCGACGAAAGCTGATCGTCTGACTCTGACAGTGATTCAGTTCACTCCGGCTCTGACTTTGAGTCCCCCAGGCCGGAGGACTCCAGACCTAAAGAGTCTCCTAAATCCCCACCTGAGGACCCTTCTTTTTTGGAGCTTCTCAAGAAGATCTAAGTGGCATACGACTGGCATACGGTCAACCAGGATCCGAAGAGACAGAGATTGGCTATACACCTGGATTTGTCAGATACCTCCCCAACCTTCATTCCGCCCTGGATAGAGCCACATGAAGATTTGGTCACAATAATTTGGAAGCAACCTTCTTCCCTGGCTCTGGTGGCCAGGAAGGCAGATAGGCTTTACCAGACCCCAGAGGGCAAGAACCACCTTAGCTTCCATCCAAAGGCTGATTCAGTGGTCATCAGCACAGCCCATAATAGGTCCACAAAACCGAAACACCTTAAAGCTTCTCCTCCCAACAAAGAGTATTAAAGTTCTTGACCAGTATGGAAAAAAGATCTACTCTTCTTCCACCCTGGGAATTAGGGCATTAAATTATGTCGCCCACATGGGGGACTACCAAAAATCAGTCTTCGGACAGCTGGAGTCCAAAGTAGACTCTCTCCAAGACTCAACCCTGACAGGAGAAATGACAGAGCTAGTCAGGTCTGCTAGACCTGCGTGCAGACGTATGTTAAGAGCTACCTGTGATGTGGTAGATGCTGCTGGTAGAGGCTCAGCGACAGCTATTAGCCTCAGATGCTAGGCATGGCTTTGGATCTCAGGATTGGCGCCTGAAGTCCAGACAGCCATACAGGATGCCCCTTTTTAGGGGTTCATTTGTGTTTGGTGGAGATGTCAAGGACATCATTACAGACTTCCAGGACAAGGGCAAAGCCTTGCGCTCTGTCCAATTCATGTACAAGCCACCCCAAAAACAAAAGCAGCTATTTGGAGACAACATCATCAACAAAGACAACCTCAAAACCAACGTCAGAACAAACGTCTGGCCCCTTCGGCTGATAGAGCTCCCCCGGCCAAATCCCAAAAGACCTCAGGCGCTGTAGCCTCCTCCCTGCCCACCGCCTCCTGACACTGTTAACTCTCCCACCTCCACTGAATTGCATTCCAGAGGAACCGGTAGGGGGAAGATTCTCCCACCACCTGCCGGAGTGGGAGAAGATGGAAACAGACTCATGGGTACTACAGTTGACAAAAGGCCACATAATAGAATTCACAGAGAGACCACCAAAAAATCCTCCAGGTCACTCATTCTACCCACCTCACCACATACCCTTGGTAAGAGAAGAAATAAACTCCCTGTTGGCAAAGGTAGCAATAGAGCCAGTTCTAAAACAACATCCCGGGACACGGTACTACTCGCACTTCTTCCTGGTACCCAAGAAGACAGGCGATCTCAGACCCATTCTCGATCTGAGCACTGTGAACCTCTTCATGGAGTACAAGTGGTTCAGAATGTTGTCTCTTCCCAGCCTACTTCCTGTATTACAGAAGAGTCATTGGCTCTGTGCTCTGGACATGCAGGATGCCTACCTGCATATCCCGATTTTTTCCACCACACCGCAAATTCCTCAGGTTTTGTTTTCAGGGAGAACATTTTCAGTTCAAAGCTCTTCTCTTTGGCCTTTCATCTGCACCCAGAGTGTTCACAAAGTGCCTAGCGGTGGTGACAGCTTTTCTATGCAGATGGGGTACAAGTTTTCCCATACCTCGACGATTGGCTGATTTTTAGCTCTGTCAAGAGACACTCTGGCCAGTTCTTTGGCCCTTAACCTGGATATTTTTCAACAGGTGGGCATTACAGTAAACCATGCCAAATCCCACCTTTTCCCTACCCAACAGCTCCAATTTATTGGAGCAGTGTTGGACGCAGTCCAGTGCAAGGCCTTCCTGCCGCCAGACAGGATGGCAACATTGCAGCAGCTGGCTCGCCTGGTGGCCTCGCAGAGAAGGATACCAGCCAGGTCAATCCTTCGCCTGCTCGGTATCATGGCTGCAGCCATCCCTTCGGTCCCCTTAGCCAGGTTGCATATGAGAGTCACCCTGTGGACCCTCAGAGTACAGTGGGACCAGAGATCCTACGATTTGTACTAAGAGATCCTGGTCTCAGACCCAATGGCTCAGGACCTTTTGTGGTGGCAGAACCAAGACGACCTCTCCGGAGGTGTCCCATTCCACACAGACATTCCCTCCCAGACCCTGACGACAGATGCCTCGGTCCTGGGGTGGGGAGCGCACCTGGGAACCCACAGGACAAAGGGTCCTTGGTCCCACAACAAACTGTCCCTTCATATCAGTGTACTAGAGACAAAGGCAGTGTTGTATGCCCTGAAAGCTTTCCAACACCTCATCCAACCGGGACAGCTAATGATTCAGACAGACGTGCGCGTAGTCTGGTACACGAACAAACAAGGTGGAACCCTCTCTTATCCCCTTTGTCAGGAGGCAGTGAGAGTGTGGTACTGGGCAGCCAATCCGAGCCTTCATTTGTCAGCAGTCCACATGCCAGGCGTTCAAAACGTCCTGGCAGACACACTCAGTCGCACACAAGCCAGTGCACATGTGTGGGAACTCACAGTCTATGGTAGAAAACAACATCGAAAGGTGGGGAAGACCACAACTAGACCTGTTTGCCTCCCCACTCAGCACAAAACTACCAGCTTTGTGCTCACTCGCTCCAGGGCATGGTGTTTTCTGGCGAGACGCACTGTTTCTGTGTTGGAAGGGGAGGTTCATGTACGCCTTCCCTCCACTTCCATTGATTCAGAGTACACTAATGAAGCTCCAAACAGAAGGAGCACAAATTATACTTATTGCTCCCTTCTGGCCGAGACAAATGCTATTCTCTCTGCTGCAACAGCTATCAGTGGATCCTTCAATTCCACTGCCAGTCTCCCAAGATCTCTTGACACAGGAACAGGGAACCCTGGTACATCCAGGTCTTGGGTCCCTTCATCTACATGTGTGGCACCTATTGACATAGCTGCCGCACATTTCAGGATTTCTCCAAGGGTAGTACAGATTCTAGTGGAGGCCAGAAAGCCTTCCACTAGAGCCACGTATGTATGAAATGGAAAAGGTTTTTCATACGGGCAGACTCTTAAGGAGTTAGAACCCTTCTCCTGTTCAGTCACACAGGTCTTGGATTACATGCTGCATCTCTATGACCTGGGTCTTAGTTACTCGACTTTAAAAGTCCATTTATCAGCCATTTCTGCCTACCACGTCCCTGTGGGAAGCAAGACTTTGGCTCAGCTGGAGGTATCTAAAACCTTCTAGAAGGGGATCCTACATTTCAAACCACTGGTACGGAGCCCTGCTCCACCCTGGGATTTGAATTTCATCCTGGAAAAACTCACACTGCCTCCCTTTGAACCGGCAGTGGATTCTGACATACGCCACCTTTCTTGGAAAGCGCTCTTCCTAGTGGCCATCACTTCAGCTCGAAGGATTTCTGAGCTTCAGGCGCTAATGTGTAAGGTGCCTTCCTTGATTTTTCACAGAGACCGGGTGGCTCTACGAACTGATCTGAAGTTCTTGCATAAGGTGGTCTCGGAATCCACCTTGAATCAGTCACTTGAGTTGCCAGTGTACTGCCTTGAGCACTCCAACCAGGGTGAAGCAATTCTGCATACTCTGGATGTACATAGAATTCTTTGGTACTACACGAACAGGACAAAGCCTGTCCATAAAACTGGTCAGATCTTTCTGGACTAAGTCTCCATCACTCATTCACACTGTTGGGATAGCGCCGGAGGCGCTAGGACCTAGCGGAAGCCTAAAATTTTCTGAAGGGTCTGCGCCGAGACAGGACCATGCATGCGCGGCACCATGAGACTAGCTTGCGCCTGTGTAGGCTATCTCGGCGTCGACCCTCCAACCGCCCCAGTTCCTTTTCTCCCGCCGTCGAGTGCGCTTGGATGTCGATGTCGCTCGTCTGCCGGAGTCTGTTTTCGTCTATACGACAGCAGCTTTTAACATTTAATTTAATATTTTAAGTAGTAATTTTTTTTTTTTTTTTGTGGGACACCTGCCAGCAAGTATCCGCCCTGGTCCCGTCGTTCCCCCCCACTGCCGGCCGTGATCCCCCGGTCACCCCTGACTTTCCCTCCAGAGGGTGGGGCTGCGGAGCTGGTGCCCCATATACCAGCCCACGGATCCTTTTTAACTGGTTGGGGATCCGGCGACGCCAAGTCAGGAAGCCGGGGAGGCTTCATAGAAGTGGAGGTTCCCTACTTTTCTTGTATATTATGGCCCACTGGAGAGCCAGGCGTGCAGTGGCGTCCGGCGCGCCACGTGCAGGCGTCTGCGGCTCTCCCCCTGTCGAATGCGCTCTCTGCTGTCAGACACCCAGCCCGGAAGGAAGGGGGCTGTCGCGGGACACTCGATCCTTCCTTCCCCCTGCCAGCCCCTGGCGGCCTGAGTCCGTTACCGAACCCGGGTCGCCGGCGTGGTGCGAGGTGTGGCGTCCAGCGCCTCAGTCCTCAGCGCCACCAGGCCGGCTAGTAATTTCTTATTTTATGAAGAAGAAAAATAAAATCTTTCCTGCAATCAACGGAGTCGTCCTTAAACGGTGACAGTAAAAGGACTTTGTTTGAAAGTTTTTTATAGCAGAGGTGCTGTGTCGGTCCGCCCGCCCGCTAGTGCTTGGGGGGAGACAGTCCTCGAGCACAAATCTAAGCGGTTCCAGGGATCGGCTCTGCTTAACCTCGAGCTCTTCTTCTTCATTGGGGAAGAAGAATCTGTGCCATTCGAGGTTGCCCGTTGGTACGTCTGCACGAGGATTGTTCGTCGGGAGGGGCGATGGCCCTGAACAGACTTTGGTGGGTTCCTCTTGGCCCTGCTCCTAACGGCTGCATTCTCGACTCAGAGCTCCATCTCTATCCTTGTTGGAGCTCCGGTGGGCAGTTTCACCTCTGGGCCGCTCCTGTGGAGCAGGGGGTTTGACTTTCCAGTTTTTCCTGGCTCTGTTCCTGATTTCGGGACCTCTGGGCCTCGGAGCCGTTGGACCAGAGCCAGGTCGATTGGATCACGATGGGCGAGGTGCCCTCTTGGTGCCTTTGCCATCGTGTCGACCCCTCGTGCCTACCCCCTCTCTTTTTTCCATGCAGGGGCCGCACCACCTTTTTTCCTTCTCCCCTTCTCAGGATTTCCACTGGTATTTTCCTTCGGCGCCTTGGTCAGCGCCGTGCCTCGGAGCCATGGCTCGGTGCCTTGGTCGGCGCTGTGCCTTAGTCGGTGCCATCGCTCTGTGCAGTGCTGTGGGAACTCTTATTGCTGCCGTTGGTTGTCGGCGCCATCAGTGGTGCCGTGGTGTCTGGGTGGTGCCGGGAGCACCCGTGGGTGGCGCTGTGAGCGCCCATGGGTGCCACTGGTACCATGGGTGGTGCCGGGGGCACCGTTGGTGCTGTGGGTGGCACCGTGGGTGCCCATGGATGCCACTGGTGCCCTCAGGTGCCATTGTTGTCATGGGTGTCATGGGTACCATGGTTGTCGGGGGGTGCCCTTGGGTGCCACTGCTACATGGGTGTCAGGGGTGCCTGCGGGTACTGCCGCGGCTACCCTCGGGTATCGCCCAGGTTGGCATAGGCACTGCTTGTTGCCCTCCTGTGCCACGAGTGATGCCGGTGCCGCACGGGTGCTAGTGGGTGCTGTATGGCAGAATTAGTGACACATGTTTCCCTTTCGGACTTCCTGTCCACAGAACTTGTGGCGGGATGTTATCGCAGAATGAACTCCTGTTCTGCGGATTATTTTTTCCACACATCTTAGTGAGTGGCGGTCTGTGTGGGATCTTGTGTCATCCACCGGTTTTCTGCTGATGGAACTCTGCTGTACTGCTCTGCCAGCGGAATCTCATTCTGCTCGGCACTTTCTCAGCTCCCTACGTGGTACCAAGCTCCCCGACTTACTTCCTGATGGCGGAGTCTCTAGTGGCTCTGACCTAGACCTCTCTTGGAGGTCCTTCTGGGGTAGAAGTGCATCTAGATGGGTCTTTTCCTGTCCTTCTGGTCAGTAATACAGCGGACGACTCATTTTATATACTGAAGGGTTCGTCCTCTCTAGCATCAGAGTCCGTGATGGAAAATCTTTTCAGTAGTTCCTCAGTAATGGGGTCCACTATAGTATTTCACACTGCGTCCGTGGACCATACACTTCTGCGTCTAGACTTTTTCAATCATCAAGACAGTTACACTCTGTGGAACATTCTAATTTAATGGTTGGGAGCTGCTCTGGCTCTTCCGCTCCTTTGATAGGGGTATATAGCCCCCTTGTGATATTGCCCCTTCGTTGGCTTCTTCGGCACAGGTGGTTAACATCTCTCTAGCTGTGATTATTAGTCCGGTCATGATTTCAGTATGGACGCTCAGGCTCCTTCTGCACTCAAATGGAGATCATCTTGGTCATTTTGTATCAAGACAATCCTTGTGAAATAGCAGCCTGAAAGCCTTGTTAGGCTCGGACTACAAAAAAAAAAATTTTTGTCACAGCACAGGGCCTAGCCGAAATTACCAGATACCCCCCTTTTTGGATCTGGTCAGTTTCCGCCTCAGCCCCTGAGGCGCTCGTCTCCAGAGTACGGTTAAGAGTACCTGACTTCTTCTTCCCCTAGGGGAAGTCCGATCTGGCGGCAGTATGGGTCATCTGTTTCTCTAAGAGAGATTTCTCTCATTCAGAGACATTTCCTAGACCTAGGCGACTGTACAGTCTGTTAATTCCCCTTTCTTTTTATCAGGCTTTCTTCTCTTGAGCAGAGCCTTGCAGCAGCAGAAGTGATTCTCCACCGAGTCGGAACTCAGGTTCCTACTTCCTTGCTTGCTTAACTTAACAGGCGATTTTCACCTTGATGGAAGGTCAAGTAGGTCTTTTTTCTGAGGTAGCTTCTCAGATATTCACACTTTCAGTTCCTGCCCACTGGTCCATGCCAGTCGCTCACGAAGCTATCCTCTTCAAGTGCATGATGGAGTTGTGGTGTTTGTTTTTCAGCAAACAAACTATAATCCTTTCTTACTCCCTTCAGGGAGGCCAGAGTGAGTAGTGCCTCACCGCACTGAGTCACTGCCTCTTTGTCACTTCAACAAATGGGTTAGCGCTAACTTGGTCCTGCTGTGTCCCTCGTCGATGCACATCTGCCTCTATTTGCCGTAGAAATCCAGCTCCTGTTATTTTCTGTCAGAATGGTCCCCCACCCCCCACCCACTGTGGACATGTCCTCCTGTACACTTTTTCCTTTCTTCTCTTAAGTTCAGAGACTGCTACTACAGTTGTACACACAGGGTCAGGATGATTCCTTTTGGAATATGCAGTGGGTAGGATCTGGTTCTGCTAGACCACCTAAGGCTTGTAAGTCGTGTTTGGCCTTCCATCAGGAAGGTTCCTATGACTAAGTGGATACCATTCTTCTTGATGGGCTAACCCCATCCGGGGGCCCCCTTGCTCACCAAGGAAGGGGTTCAAGTGCTCCTGGACCTGTTGTTTACAGGTCAGCCATAATTGATAGTGGGCGTTTCCATCTGCACTTTCCGGTCTACCCTGAACCAGTAGACTTTACCTCCGACTCTTTCAGTTCCTGAGGTCCTTTTACGTTACATTAGTTCATGTCTTTGACCCTATTAATTTTGGTCCTAGACCAAATTGTGAGGACAGGTTCTTGCCGCTCTCCTAGAGTGGTTGTGGCTTCCTGGCAGACTTTCATTTTGTGCCCATTGCAGTCGTCTGCAAAGTGGTGTTACAACTCGAGCGCTTATCTTGTGGGCACTATGTTCTAGATGCTCTTTACAAGACAGCTCTTTTTATTAGCAGGACAGTCCTTGGCTATCCTTTCTGAGTGAACCCTATCTCCTACCACCCTACTCAGCGTTGTCGGGTTTAGCTCGGTACTCTCCCACTAGTGTGAATGAGTGCTGGAGACTTAGTCCCTGAAGAAGATATGGAAATTACGTACTTACCGTTATTATTGATCTTCTTGGACAGTCTCCACTCATTTACACGCCCACCCACCATCCCATGGGTTCACTCGTTTTCTTTCATGGGCTTCATGGTCCTGTGGTTCAGACTGTGAGGACATTATTCTTTGACCTTTCTTGCAAAGGCCATCTGGGCCCTCTCAGGCCCATAAACTTAGGATGAGTTATTCTCATTAGTTACGCTGCACCTCCTTGGTCGGAAAGGTACTGAGGCAGTTGGAGGGTTGACGCCGAGATAGCCTACACAGGCGCGAGCTAGCCTTGCGGTGCCACGCTTGCGTGGTCCTGTCTCGGCACCGACCCTTCCGAAAATTTTAGGCTCCCCCTTGGTCCTAGCGCCTCTGGTGCTATCCCACTAGTGTGAATGAGTGATGGAGACTGTCCAAGAAGATCAGTAATTACGGTAAGTATGTAATTTCCATTTATTTGTGTCTTTCGCACCCAAAAGAGAGGGCGCCACGGATTCAAAACCGTGTTTGTCCAAATGGTTGGCAAACTGCATTAGCTTCTGTTACCAGAAGTACAACAAACCCCTTCCGGGGGAGGTCAAAGGACATTCAGCCAGAGACATGGCTGCTTCTACTGCTTGTTTCAGTAACGTTTCAGCTGCCGACATATGTGCGGCCACGACTTGGAGTTCCGTCCATACTTTCACCAAACACTATAATTTGGACATTGCTTTGAGGCGCAGAGCGGGCTTTCATCTAGCTGTCCTGCAGGGCCTCTTATCTTAGGTTCCTGCTTACTGCAGACTCGTTCCTACCTCCCATGTCTTAGGTCACTGCTTGGGACTCAGTCCTGTATGTGAGTACCTACTGCAAGAGCCCTCTCGAAGAAAGATAGTACAGTTACGTAAGAACTTATCATAACAGTAGATCTTCAAGAGAGGCTCTTGCAGTAGGTACTGCTTTCCCTCCCTCCTACCCCCTGGGTTTCTTCTACTCTTTCTCCTGTACTAGATTTTGGCTCCAGGAGCCCATTCCTTCTCTCCTGTTGCACCTTTCTAGGTCTCCAGCGGGTGAACTGGAGGGTGGGCGTGGGGACCGTTCCCTATACAGCACCTTGTCTAGTGCCTGGCGGCTTAGTCCTGTGTGTGAGTACCTGCTGCAAGAGTCTCTCTCTAAGATCTACTGTTATGGTAAGTTCTCACGTAACTGTTCTTTGGGTAGCAGAACTGAGCCAAAGAATTAAAGCAGCACTGTGGGTTTGTAACTGGATATTTTATAGCATTCTGCCTGGTGCACTTAATCTTCCATCATCACAAAGCCTTCCTTTATTTTATGCATACTAGGCAGTATAGTGTAGTGGTTAAGGGCACTGAACTGCAAACCTGGAGACCTGGGTCTGAATCCCATCAGCCCCTACTTGCACACTGTGTAACCCTGAGCAAGTCACTCAACTTCTTCTGCTCCCAGGTCACACCTGGAAACAGGCTCCAGCTTAGTGTGCCTTTCCTGGTGAAACAATTTCCCCTTTCCCTTAAGTGCAAAGTGCAACACAGAAAGCAGGCAGGTTTAGATTACCAGGCCATTTGGATACTAGTGAACATAAACTAATTTTGTAATGTCTTTTGAGAAAAATTCAGACACCGTTAGTTTCCAGATTTTTTTCATCAGTTTATCCGCAGCCTCATGATGGACTGTACTGCACCAGTTTGTGAAAACACCATGTGATCTGTTTATTCTCTGAATTATACAGGGCCTCTCAGTACTAGCCATTTGTTTTTGTTTAGTTGGATCATCTAGAAGAGACCTTTCTAGGGACATGGATATGTTGTTCATCCACACTATCTGGCAGGTTCCTTGCCACTTTAAATCTTGCCGGAAGGTCTTCAAGCTAGCTCCTCCCACCCACCCGGGTGGTAAAACTCTCGGCTCCGCCCCATGACGCTAGATCTTCCTTACCGCTTGGAAGCTCAGGTTCCCTCCTTAACGCTCTGCGATTAAGCTTTGGACTAATTATTGACTTTTAAAACTTTTACCACTTGGTCTTCTTCCTCCACGGCTAGCAATGGACAAATCGACTCCGGTTTGGAGATGCCCTTGCGGGCGAGAAGATGTCTCGGACGGATCCGCCTCCGTGTGTGTTACTGCCTAGGCCAGGTGCACGCGACCATGAGCCCTGCGAACTGTGCTCATCTTTCTCGGTCTCGTCCTTGAAGTCGCTGCCCATCTCCAACAAGGGCGCCCGAAGGAGATTTCCTCAGTCAAATCAAGAGGCCCGACTGGCGGTGTCAGCGGCTCACCGGGCTCCATAGAACAACGAGCAGATGATAGCCCTCGGGAGGAGGCGGCTCATGCCGTTACATCTTGGCTGCGGCATTCGTCCGCTCTCGCTTGGGTCCTCCTATTCGGCTTCTTTTAAGGAGCTTTGCTTGACCTTTGAACCAAGGCGAGGTGCCACTTCTTGGACCGTTTCATCGGTCGAGAAGAAAAGTAGGGTAAGTCCCATTGTCGGCGCTCTTGGGAAGCGGGAAGGTCTACCCCCTGGTTTCCATAGTCGACTCGGCCGGGTTTCGCTTCTGCCACTGGCTTCACGGTGCCCCCACAGGCCAGGTGACCGATTCTCCCACGACGGTTTCAGATTTTTCTCGACCTGTTAGGCAGGTTGTCGGCTGAGTAGCGAAATTCCCTCCTCCCAGTTCCCCGGCGAGATTGTGGATACCGTTGGCTCATCTGTTCCTCTGGTTCCCGAGCCGTCGGATTTGTCTACCGAACCGAGGATTGCGATCCTCGGCTCCCACACGCCGACCTCGGCCTAGCCGAGATTCTCGGTCTCGGACATCTTGCGGTCTAGCCGATCCGTACAACACAGATGGTCTCGGTCTCGGCACCTTGATGGCAAGCGCTCGCCCTCTTCCTCATCTTCCTCCTCCTCGGACGAGGCTTGGCGTAAGTTGCGCCGAAAATATGAGGAACTTATATGGCAACAACTAATTTTGGCTGGAAACAAGCCGGCTCAGGCCTCTTCTCCGGCCATAAAATGGTTGTCACCGGCACGGGCGAAACAACCCCTTGCGGTGGTCGAGGAGCCTGTTTCCAGGCCGGTTGTTCGGTCTACTCCTGCTGCCCCACCAGTACTGGTGGAACCGCCTCCGCCTCAACCGACAGTCGGGGCCCCGACAAAAAGTTCGCAGCCGGCTCATGGCCTTCCCCATAGGCTGTTGGTCACCCTCACTCCCGATAAGCCTCGGCACGTAGGGGGTGGCGGGCTCTAGGCAGCTATTCAGCGACTTCGTCTGAGTCGGACGACGACTCCTCCTGTTTCCAAGCGCCTAGACTTGGAATCCTCTGAGGGCAGTCGATGGGCGATAACCCGCCGTCCTTCCTTGGACTACTCAGGCTCATCTCAGAATCACTGGGATGAGCTCGACCCGTGTCTAAGCGGGCTAGATATCCCTCACTGAGATTCTGGACCGAGGGATTCTCTCTACGGAGCCTTTCCGGTGGCCAAGCCATTGTTAGCCCGCCCTGGAATTGTGGCAGCGTCCGGCTTCCTGTCCTGCCTTGGCCAGGATGGCAGAAAGTATACGGTCCCCACAAATCTCTGTCCGGCTTTCCGAACACTCTTGGCTGAGGGGTTGGTCACGGACAGTGTTTTCAGCGAGCGGAAATGCCAGGGACGTGGACAAACCACCGACAAAGACTCCAAGAAACTGGACTATGCTGGGCGGAAAGTGTATGCTGCCTCCTCCCTCGGCCTTCGTCAGGCCAGTTCGGCCGTCTTGATGGCACATTTTTCCCATGCCCTGTTGGGCTCCCTGGATGAGGTCGTCCCTCATCTTCCGTGGACCTGCAGACCACAGTTAAGCAGGTGCGGGACCAGAACAGAGGCAGTAGCTAGCAGCAGCTCCAGACTGTGCTGGATATTGGAGATTCTTGTGCCGGTCAGTGGCGGCCGTGAGTGGCTATGCGCGGCAGGCGTGGCTGAGGATATCCACTTTCCTCGGATACAGCACAAGCTCACGGATGTTCCTTTCCTGGGAACTGGCCTCTTGGCCCTGGGTGGAAGGTCACCTCAGAGGATCGAAAAGTCCAATGCCACCTTGGACTCTGTATCATCCGGCGCGCAGAGGGACAAGGGCCGTAGCCCCAGCCTAAGCCCTTTCCCCTCTGCTCCCTGCGCCCGGCCCAACAACGTCAGGGGCCAGCAGGCTAGACCTGGTATTCCAAGCCCAAGCCATCAGCTTCCTCTAATAGGAAGCAAGGAGGAAAAGCCCTGGTGGTCCTCGGCCGGTCCTTCCTCAAGCCTGCACAGTGACGGGCTGAGGGTGTCTCATCCCAGTCACCCCGCCCTAGTTTTCCCGTGGAGGACGGCTCTGGCACTTCCTTTCCGCCTGGTCCGCTGTTACCACGGACAGGTGGGTTCTGGAGGTGGTGGGAAGAGGCCTGCCTCTGGAATCGGACAGGTTCCACCTTCAGGCCGTCTGCCCAAGGGGCTCTGGGGTCCCCAGATCTCTCTCAAGGCTCGTTGAGCCGACATCGCCTTCCTCCTCTCAGAAAAGGGTGATAAGAGATAGAGGACCCTCATCAGAACCAGGGTTCGTGTCCAGGTACTTCCTGGTCCGAAGCAGACGGGGCTGGCGCCCCATTCTCGACCTACGACTAAACAAGTTCCTAAGGTCTCGGACCTTCAGAATGGTCACTCTGGCTCAGATAATACCATCTCTGGAACACGTGGTGTGGTTTTGTTCTCTGGACTTTCAGGACGCGTTCTTTCACGTCCCTATCCGTCCGTCTCATCAGAGATTCCTCCGCTTCAGGCGGAGGGATCCCTTTAAGTTCAGGCCATGCCCTTGGCTCTCTCAGCTCCCAGGGTCTTCACCAAGTGCATGGCAGTGGTGACAGCATTCTCTGCGGCGCCGAGGTCCGGTGTACCCTTACCTGGACGATTGGCTGATCAAGCAGCCCTCCAGGTCGGAGGTGGGCGGTCCAGGATCTGGCCCTCAGGTTTGCTCTCAACTCGGCCTCCTGGTCAGCGAGGCCAAGTCAGAACTCGAGCGAAGCAGGTGATAACTTTCATCGGGGCAGAGCTCGACTCTCGTGAGCCAGAACACGGCTCCGCGACAGGGCCGAGGTTCTTACCTCCTTTGCCCAATCATTTCTAGTTGGGCAATCGCCCTGCCGGGACTTCCTGCGACTGCTGGGTCTCATGGCGGCCTGTACCAGCGTGTCCGTTGGGCACGCTGGCACATGTCCCTCCAGTGGGACTGCCAGCCAGTGGTCACAGCGCTGCGATCCTTTGGACCAGCGTGTGGACAGCCCAGGAGATGTGAGCGCTCTCCAGTGGTGGACCGTTCCGTCCCATCTGCAGGAGGGTATCCCGTTTGTCTGCCCGAGCCGGCGGTCTCTCTAACGACCGCGCATCTTTGATGGGTTGGTGCCCATCTGGGGAACACCGAGTGCACGGCCTCCTGGTCCCCACGGAGTCCGATGCCATATCAACCTGCTGGAGCTCCGTGCGGTCCGCCTGAGCTCTCACCGCCTTTGCTCCGTTTCTCCGGGGTCAAGTGGTCCGGGTCAGGCGGACAACACCCGACCATGTACTTTCTAAACCGCCAGGGCGGGGCCGCTCCATGCTGGTCATGCAGGCTCTCCGCATCTGGTCACTAGTGCTGCAGCCTGGGCGGATCTCCTGGCCATTCATGTGGCAGGGCCTCCAACACCCTGGCCGATGCCCTGGGCGGATAGGGGCTGCATCATCACAGTGGTCTCTCCTGCTGGAGATAGTACAAGACCTGTTCTCCGCTGGGGCACACCTCTGGTGGATCTGTTTGCCTCCAGGAGAGCAGCGCTGAGGCTGTTTCATGCCCACCCCTCAGCAGGGCTTGCTGCAGGGGATGCCTTCTCGGGCCGTGGACCCCGGGCCTCTTTTACGCCTTTCCCCCCGTTCCCCTGATTCACAGGGTCCTGCTGAAAGCAAGGAGGGACAAGGCGCAGGTGATTCTGATAGCCCCAGACTGGCCTAGCCAGTTCTGGTACCCAGATCTCCTCAGTCTCAGCTCCAGGACTCCGAGGCAGCTTCCAGCTCGCCCGGACCTGCTCTCAGTCAATCAGGGGAAGGTGTTCCATCCGGACCTTCAATCCCTGCACCTGCTGGCCTGGTTCCTGCGGCTAGAGTTCCAGGCCTTGGGTCTTTCGCGCGAGGTCCTCAGCGTCGTTGGGGCGTCCCGTGAGGAGTCGACCAGAAAATGCTATGCCTTCAAATGGAAGAGGTTCTCCATTTGGTGTCAGGATAAAGGTTGGACCCTTTCTGCATCCTGTGCAAGCATTTTGGACTATGAGTCCCTATCTAGTCAAGGGCTTAGGTCGACGACCCTTAAGGTGCACCTGGCAGCCATTTCTGCTTACCGGGCGCGGGCCGGTCAGCAGTCAGTGGCGCAGGAAAGGTGGTCGGGCGCTTCTTTAAAGGCCTTGATCACATTTCCCCTCCAGTGTGGGAACCCCCACCTCCGTGGGATTTACTGCTGGTACTGGCAAAGCTCATGGGCAAGCCATTCGAACCAATGCACAGGTGTGGTCTCCCCCACCTGTCATGGAAGACCGCCTTCTTGGTGGCTATCACGTCACAGAAGGATGGGAGAACTCAGGCATTTAGCATCGAGTCTCCTTACCTGGTCTTCCACAGGGACAAGGTTGTCCGCCCCACCGAAATTCCTTCCGAAGGTGGTGTCGGAGTTTCACCTTAATCAGGTGTTGACTCTGCCGGTGTTCTACCCAATCACACCTCGGAGGCCGAATATAGGCTCCATACTTTGGACCCTAGAAGACACTCGCTTATTATAGGCGCGGCTGAAATTCGAGAGAGGTTCGCCAGCTGTTTGTCACCTACGCTGAAGCCGCACCTGGCAGACCTGCAGCCAAGCGGACGATAGGCAGATGGGTCACCTCCTGCATAAATCTCTGCTATGAGTTGGCGGGCATGGAGCCTCCCAGAGGGATAAGAGCTCATTCTACCCGCCATACTGCTGTATCGGTGGCTGCTTCCAGGGACGTCCCTATCCAGGAAATCTGCAGGGCTGCTACCTGGAAGTCAGCACACACCTTCATTACTCATTACCACATCGACCTTGAGTCACGTCGGGATGCTGGTTTTGGGGCCTCGGTTCTCCAATCTCTGTTCCCCAAGTAAGTATATAGGGGGTGTGCGCCTTGCCTTCCTCCTCCCGGAGAACTGCTAGGAGTCTGCCAGATAGTGTGGATGAACAACATATCCATGTCCCTAGAAATACAGGTTACTCACCTGTAACAGGAGTTCTAGGAATGGTATATGTTTGTTCACACCAACCCACCCGACCTCCCGCTTCGACGCACAACCTGAGCTTCCAGCGGGCCAGATCTGGCGTCATGGGGCGGAGCCGAGAGTTTTACCATCCGGGTGGGTGGGAGGAGCTAGCTTGAAGACCTTCCGGCAAGATTTAAAGCGGCAAGGAACCTGCCAGATAGTGTGAATGAATAACATATACCATTCCTAGAACTCCTGTTACAGGTGAGTAACCTGTATTTTATGTCCCAGCTTGGAACAGCAAATAATTTATTATCGTGGGCACATGGGTGGAGGTTGTTCACTGTTTTTTTTGTGTTTTGTTTTTTGGGGAATCACACGGCCTTATGGGTTGGATTGTTTCCAGACGAGGAATAATGTTAAAGCTGCAGTTTTATTTATTTTTCAAATAAAAGAATGTTTTCTAGAAGACAGTTGTGTTTTTCGGCTTAGAAAACTGTTTACCCAGAAGGTCTACTGAAAAGGATGAAAACAAAACAAAAAAATGCCATGGCATAGGTTAAAAGGAAAAGAAGCTCTAGGCAGCATTTTCTTTTTCTGTATTCTTTATCTCCCCAACACACTTCTTGGCTGGAGACCAGGACCTGCTTCAGTAATCTGTCCTGCTGTCTGCCTAGAAAACTGCCCATCCTAGATAGCCCACTTCCACATCTGGTAATGGCCAGATTTACTCCCTCTATTAGTCCACCTGGGTGAGCTGTGTTAGACCTTCCCCCACCACACACCCCCACCCCAGCCATGCTTCTGTAGGGCCGAGCAATCTCCTTTGTAGTTACTGGCCCTTCAGGAAATTACTCCCTTACCATGTCCTAAATGGGGCCAGGCAAACTCCTTCTAGAAGGTGCCAGGCTACTGCGGTGAGCTTCTTGTAACAAGGCAAGGGAATGAAACATCGATGTGTGCCATCTCTTACACTGCGATTGAACAGCCAAGTATGGAAGGTGTAGCAGTCTCATTCTGAAACATCAGCAGATCTTCATCGGGGTTATCTCAGTTATCAGGTTACGCCGTAGGGAATCAACATAGATTTTCAGCAGTACAACTGGGGCTGCCCACACCATCGACGTCACCAACCCTATAAAGGCGTGAGCAGCCCCGCTCCCTCCTCAGTTCTTTCCCGCTGTCGACTCAGTCGCATGGATCTCCTCGGAAGCTCTGACACAGTTTTCACGCCATTTTGTCTCCTGTATCTTACCATAGTACCGTCCATACTTTCACAAGCACTGCAGTCGGGACTTTGCCTCAAGAGCCTGTGCAGCTTTTGGCAGGGCTATGCTACAGGGCCTCCTGTCTTAAGTTTATGGTGAGCCCTCGTCCCAGATTCTGTTCGTACCGGTCACTGCTTAGGACTCATTCCTACGGTGTAACCTGATGACTGAGATAACCCCGATGAAGATAGAGCAGTTATGCAAGAACTTACCGTAACAGTAGACCTTTGAGGGGATCTCTGTCATCAGGTCTGCTTTTCCTCCCACCACCCCCCTTTTTAGGGCTCCTGACTAGGAACTGGCTGTCTGGTGTATCCATCCTTTTACATAGGTCGGGGCATCTCTGTCTCACTCCTCAGTCCCCCATAGCTAGGAGTCTAGGACTATGCTCCTTTTGTCTCCAGGGAAAAGAACTAAGGAGGAAGTGGGGCCGCGCACGCCTTGATAGGATTGCTGACATCTTCTGAAGTAGATGGCGTGAGCAGCCCCAGTTGTACTGCAGAAAATCTTCTGTGTGGATTCCTCTTCACCAATGGTGACGCTCCTATGGTGAAACCTGATTAAGACCCCTCGAAGATTTGCCATTATGGTACATTCTTACATAACTGCTCTTTACTGATCCTGTTGTTTGCCTCATCTGTTGGTCACAGTCATTTAGATTCTGATGATATGTACTGCCTTATCCCCCACCACAAATGGAGACTGTGCTGTACTGCTCTGCAGGGTATGATGGTACAAGCATTCCATTACGTTCTCCGCAGATATGCAGCAAATTTCTGGTGTTTGGAAAGTGATTGGAGGGTGGAAGAGAGGCTTCATTTGGTGCAGATGGCACTTTTTAAAAAAACTTAACTTGAAGCAGTTGATTCGTCAGCTTCACAATGATATTAAATACCATGGTCACGCCATACAAATCCCTTATAAAGCAGCTACAAGTAATGCAGGTGTTAGTAGGCAGCTGTACTTTGCCTTCCCTTCTCCATTGGTTGAAGCCTATTATAATAACTGTTCATGTAATAACCTTCCTCTGTTTGGTCAGTTGGCGCAGCAGCACTGTTGGCAGCCAGTGGGAAGAGGATTGAGCCCCCCCCGTAGATAAGAACAGGGTGGGGGGCAGGGATTACATTGTGCAGGAAACCAGAGTAACTCTTCTCCGACCTCCTACAAAATTGTATGGGGGTTTCTGCACCATGCCTTCCTTCTCTGTTGAATACAGTAGAGTTCCAGCACCTAGAGAAGACTGTTCCACCTCCTAAAAAAGTTAGACACGACAGTTCCCCAAGTAAGCATTTCCACTTTAACCATTGGGTTGGGAGTGGAGAGAGATTTGGGTCTATAATTTCAAAAATGGAAAAATTGAGCCCATGCAGAAAAAGTTATGCAAGGGAGGGTTTCCTTATGTAACCACAGATCTTAGAAGCATCGAGCTTCATGATTCATTGGTCTGTGCCAGAGGCGCTAGGACCCTGCAGGAGTGTATAGCTTTAAAATTTTTGAGCTAGGGGACTGTCGTTGGGGATGGCACTGCCTATGAGGCAGACGCATGACGTCATGCACGCAGACTGGCCAGTAACCGATGCCAGCACCCCTGCTCTTCTCAGATCTTCCTGGACATAAAGTCTCCACCACTCATTCACACTAATGGGATCTACGCCGGGGGCGCTAGGACCCAGCAGGAGCAAACTTTTCGAGAGGGTCGGCACCAGAGATGGAGCCGCGACAAAGCAGCACCACGAGCCGTGGCTCTTGCAGTAAAGACTACCTTGGTGTCGACCCTTCAGCCGCCTCAGTTCTTTTTTTCCCGCCATTGAGTGCTCTTCAGTGATGATGTCGCTCGCCCACTGGGAGTCAAACTTCAGACTAGCAGCATAGTTTTCAGTTTGTTTTGTAATGTATCTTCGAGAAGTATCAAGTGGATTTTAATTTAAATTTATTGATTAATAAAGAAGTCTTCAGCCCTTCATTGACCGAGTCCACCATGAGCGGGTCAGGTGACGGTAGGGAGACTTCGTATGAAAGCTGTTCAGTCAGCCGGGCTGGGTTCAGTCCGCTGCCCTCCCTGGAGGGTGGGTCTGACAACGGACGGTCCAATGCTCAGGGAGATGGGCGGTCCCCCCGAAAGCATAAAAGGAACCTATCCCAGTCGTGGCAGGATTCGGCCTAGAGTTCTTCTTCGGCCTAAAAGTCGAGCAAGAGAAGGCATTACTCAAGGTCGCCTTCTGGTATGTCTGTGCATCGCCGGTCGGTCATTGGGGCTAGGCACCGGTCTACTCTCCTCACGGAGTCACCGGTTTCTGGCTCCGGTGCCTGACCTCTTCGACATCGGAGCCTGTCCCCACCTATTGGACGGGCCTCCGATGAGCAGTTTCACCAGTGAGCTGCTCTTATGGAGCAGTAGGCTCAGAGGTTGGTCTGTCTGCCTGGCCTGGTCATGCCGGGGCCTTCGGGCTGCTTGAGGGACCGAGTAGGGCGGTTGGACCTTCCTAGACGTACGGCGTGTTCTTCGGTGCTGTCGACTCCGTGCTCAGGTGTTTTCTCCCCTCACATGGCTGTGGCGCAGGGGTCCACACCGATGTGCCTCTCTTCTGTTTATTTTCCTTCTCTTCCTTCAAATTGCAGTTTTCGGGAACCTTGGAACTCTCTCGGGGCCGTCTATGGCGCCGAGGGCTCTGTGAGCGCCGTCTGTGGCACCAGGGGCTCTGTTGCTGCTGTCCATGGCACCGAGGGCTCTGTCAGCGCCGTGTGCTGGGCTGTTTCCGGTGGCGCCGACTTCTTGGGTTCGGGGCCGTGTTCTTCATTGGCTCCGATGCTTGGTGCGGCACCGTCCAGCCTCCAGGGCTTTTTGACTCCGATTCTTTCCTTTTCTAATTTCCATTCTGATTTTCACTCCTTTCCTGTCCATACAGTCCCCCCCCCCCGGACTGCCAGGAGATGATTTTGAGCCTGACCCAGATCTTCGTTTGGGTGATGATGTTGAAGGAGCAGGGATTAATCCTGCTGCAGAGCCTGTGGTTGAAGACCTTTCCTTTAAGTCTCTGCTGAAAAATTTTAATTCCACTCTTTTTCTCCAGACTACAGAACTCAATCCTGGGAAGCTTTTAAGACTCCAGTACCTACATGTCCCGGAGATCCCTATGGATTTAACTCCTCCGGTACAACCATCTTTTGAGACCCTTTCTCGGATGGTATGGAACAATTCTGCCCTCATTGCTTCTGTGGCTAAGTCCATAGATAGGAACTACGCTGCTCCCAAGGATCGACCCATATTGGCCTCACAAGCTTTTGCTGATCCCATTGTAGTCTTGGCAGAGAATGGCAAGGCCGTCCTCCCTCAGCTATCCTCAGCCCTGCCTATTAATAAAGAATCTCGTAAGATAGACACCTTAGGTAAGAGAGTCTTTGCTGCCTCCACCCTGGGTATGCGTATTGCCAGCTACCAGGCCTGTTCTTCTCAATATGAGTATGTCCTTTGGCATTCGCTCAAGCAAATGGTAGAAGCTCTGCCTGAGTCGGAAACTAATTCAGAGCTACTTCACACCATAACCAGGGGCATAGAGTCCAATAACCAATAGGTTAAAGCTGCAATGGATGCTTTCCATTGCTTTCGAGCAGCGGCGGCGTGGCATTTGTACCTGTCGCCAATTTTGGCTAGTGTACTTCAGGCTTCACGAATGATGCCCAGCAACAGGTCATGGCCTTACCCTTCGACGGGTATATATCTGTTTGGACCCCAGGTGGAACAAGCTCTGGAAGCCACACAGAAGACTAGGTCAGTCATTAAGATAGCTAGAGCCCTCACCCGCCTCCTCTCTCGGGGGCTATACCAATAGCGTCAATTTCACAACAGTCAGTCCTTCGGGGCAAGGCGGGGCTTTAACAAAAGTCACACCCCGCAGCCACAAAAAAAAACGCAGCGGAAGGCACAAGGCCCCAAAGCGCCCAGTGCCACCTTCTGAGTTCTCAGCCCAGGTCCCACCTCAGCTGCCCAAGGGGACTCTTCCTCAGCAGTGGGAGGACATCTCGCTCAGTTCTACGACCGGTGGAAGTCTATAACGTCAAACAAATGGGTCCTCCGGATAATCAAGGAGGTATTAGCTCAATCTTTCAGAACCCTCCCCGCATCATCCCCCACCCCACCCCAAGCGACAGCCCAGGCTGTCGGCAGTACAGTCGACCTTCTTGCTTCCGGTGCAACACCTTCTGAACAACAGGGCAATAGTTCCGCCGGACCAACGAAACACAGGTTGCTACTCCCATTACTTTCTAGTTCCGAAGAAAACTGGAAGCATGCGCCCCATTCTGGATCTCAGAAAGTTAAACAAATTCCTTCACAAGGAAAAGTTCAAGATGATATCTCTAGGTACCCTTCTACCTTTGATTCATCAACACGATTGGCTAGCCTCCCTGGACATGCAGGATGCCTACCAACACATTCTTATACACACAAAGCACCACAAATACCTGAGGTTTGTGGCGTTGGGTCAACATTATCAGTTCAGAGTCCTGCCCTTTGGGGTATCCTCGGCACCGCAAGCTTTTACAAAGTGTTGTGCAGTTCTCACAGCGCATCTTAGGAAAATTGGATTTCAACTGTTTCCATATCTGGACGACTGGCTTCTAGCAAGCACTTCCAGGCAAAGCACTCTGGATGCCGTAACCAAAGCTTCAGACTTCCTCACGTCCATGGGAGTCCTGCTAAATCACAACAAATCGCAGTTGCAGCCCTCCCAGAAACTCCTTTTCATAGGAAACTCTTCTGGATACCTCTTGTGTGAAAGCTTTTCTATCAGAGGACAGAAGGAGCGATATCCTACAGATGGCCCGATACATCAGAGAAAACAGCTTGCTTCGAGCTATCTTGATGCAACGGCTGCTGGGTCTCTTGGCATCCTCGGTGTTCACTGTACCTCTAGCACTTCTCCACATGAGAACCTCTCAGTGGATGCTCAGTACTCAGTGGTCCCCAACCATCTCACCCTCAGTCCTTTCCCATCAAGGTGACAGAACCTCTAAAGAGGTCACTCACCTGGTGGTTGCAGGAGAACAACCTTCTGGAAGGGTATCCCTTTGCTCCTCTGGATCATCAGATCTCCATTACCACCGACGCGTCCCTGATGGGGTGGGGAGCTCACTGCCAGAATCTCTACATCCAAGGTACGTGGACTCAGGACGAGTCCCGGCTTCACATAAATGTCCTGGAAATAAGAGCTGTCCTCTGCAGTCCAGGCCTTGAAGGACCCTGTCTCAAGAATATTCTCCTTCAAACGGACAACAAAGCAGTGATGTATTACCTCAACAAACAGGGCAGTGCACACTCTTACCCATTATGCATGGAAGCTATGAGTGTGTGGGAATGGTGCCTGGAGCACAAGGCTCTAATCCACGCGGTTTACCTACCAGGCATGCAGAACGAACTGGCAGACCGTCTCAGCAGAACGGAGACAGATCCTCACGAGTCGTCTCTCAACTCAACCGTCGCTCAGTCACTCTTCAAAGAGTGGGGAACTCCAGACCTGGACTTCTTTGCATCCCTGCTCAACGCAAAACTGCCTCTCTTCTGCTCCAGAAATCCAGGACCTGGCATATTTTCCCTTGTTAATCTTCACCATTCGTTACAGCTTGGGTGTAAGCCGGAGGCGCACACCTGCCACAGGAGATTTTTGTGTGGTGTGCGAGGGGCAGCCGTTGGGTGCCGCAGACTCCTCCATCCCATTTCTGTTTCTCCCGCCAAGGCAACACCTGCTGTGTGAATATTCAGTTTTGCGCCATTAGGCCTTCTCTGAAAGCGAACCTTAAACTCCGTCCCGTTTCGACTTCCTGACGCCGTTTACAGGTAAGACCGTTCTTTTTCTTTATTTTGACGGCGCCAGGAACTTTTCTGTTTATAAGTTAATTTTGCGTCATGTCTGGTTCGGGAGCTAAACGTAAGTCGAAAGTGGGCCGTACCCCTATGCGTCGGTGCTCCTGTGGCCGGCATTTTTCCGTTACGGACCATCATGATGTCTGCCTCGTGCCTGGGACCTAACCATGATATGGATAGATGAGTCACCTGTTTCTCGATGGACCGCCGTGTTCTCGAAGTCCGAGCGTTCAAAATTGGCAAGGCCCCGCCGACTTTTGGAGGAAGGCGTCGTTCTCGGGCCTCCCAGGCCAAGTCTCTAGACCCTTCCTCCAGGTTCCCTCCCAGGCCCATACGGTCTGGTGAGGAGGAGGAGAGTCCTCATCTTCAAGCCTTGCCGAGGAGGAGGCCTCTTTCGCGGTGTCTGGGGAACGCCGTGGTCCCTCCCGGGGCCGCGGTGGGAACACTGCCTCGGCAGTTGCCTCTTCGGAGGTGCAGGCTCCCCCAGTGTCATGGCCCACGGTTGCTGGGTCCAGGATTGGTGGACCCCCAAAGCTGCCATCCGGCGCCATCTCGGATCCCGGTTTGGTTCTCGGCATGGCTCGCAGTGCCATGGGCCTGGTCGACTCCATGGGCAGTGTCGTGTTGGGTCCCAGTGGTGCTCGCGGCGCCGGGGACTCGGCCAGAGCCATGGGTAGGTCGAGACCGGGCTTGGGAGCTGTGGGTGGTGTGCCGGGACCGGATGGTGCCGTGGGTGACACCGGCGCCGTTCGCAGCGCTGTTTCTCGGGGGACTCTGGGGGTGGCTAGTATCGAGGTCCTTCTGGTCGACTCTTCCTCGGAAGCAGGCTACTCAGACGTGGACCCGGTCTGGCTCCCCGATTCTTCGGAATCAGAGTCTTCTGTGGAACGCGGTGTCAGGTGGCCCAGCGCTCCCATTCCTCAGTCTGCACAGTAGTCTTCCTCTGAGCACTCCCAGGCTGGGGGTGGCCCTGGGTCCATGAAGGGGGCAGCTGGGGGATTGGGGAAGGGACTGTCCTCCCAGAGGGGGCTGTGGCAGCTGCCATTTCCGGTGCTACTGCGCCTTCTCGGGGTGAGCTAAGGGTCCTGTCTTCGGGGAGGGGGCCTCCCCCGGTAGGCCTCAGGATCGACGGTCCCTGCCGCTGGCGTAGAGTTCCGCCTGAGTATGAGGGGCCGGGGCAAGGGGCGTTGAGTTCCGCTTGCTACCCCTTGGGATGTAGGGAGGAGCCATAGCGCCGAGCCCTGCCTCTTCCTCTTAGTCTTGAGACCCCTCTGGTGGCATTGCTGTGGGTTGCCCTTCTGGATCCATGCAGCCCTAGGTGCGTCACGGGTGATTCCCCTTCTAGGCTGTTCCAGAGTTCGCATACCCAGGGTTCTGTTCTGTGACTTGGTTTGATATCCGGGACCCCGCCTGCTCGGGCTTCGTTCCCCGGATTTCAGAGCCTTAGCAGAGGTCAGTTGCCTCCTTGTAGATGCCCCTCTCCCATTCCTCTGCAGCCACCCCCTCTCTTCCAGGCCATGTTGGTCCTACAAGCCTGTTATCCTGGGAGACGTTCAGAGGCACTGCGGCTGCCTTCCCGTCATATGTTGGATATAAGCATAAGAGGGTTTTTCACCTCTCCCCACCGCCGCAGGAGTCCTCTGGGCATTTGAGTTCCCCATCCTCCTCGACTCGCTCCTCGGAGGGAGAGGAACCCTCTGCTCACCTCTCATCCGACGCTGATTTCACTGAATATCGGCGCTTCCTATCGAGGATGGTTGGGGATCTCCGTATCTCCTATGTCAGACGAGACAATACTGAGCGGGAGACGCGTGAATTCCTCAGTGAATTCAGTTCCCGACATTTGGTGGTGCCATCCTGGCCTATTCCCTTCCAGGAGGCGTCTATCTGCTCCTGGCAGTCTCCATCCGACCCTGTCCCAGCCCCAGTAGACTGCAGGAGGAGGTATTGTGCCCCATCTGAGTCCCTAGGTTCTCTTCCCAACCCGTCCTCGGGATTGGTATCCCTAGAGACTCCTTCCGGGTGGCGCCGCCTGGCCCACGACCAACCGCCGGACTCAGATTCTCTACAATTTGACGGGTTGGGGCGAAGTGTGTTCTCTTCCTCTTGTGCGATGCTGTGTATTGCATCACATCAGACACACCATGCTGCCTACAGCAGGCGTCTATGGTCGATGCTATCTCGGCTTCTAGCATCAATGTCTGATACGGAGCAATCTAGACAAGCCATTGCCCTCTCCGCTATAGGTCTGGAACTGGCAAGGCACCAAACAAGAGCATCCTATGACACCAACGAAGTGGCTTCCAGGCTTGTGGGGACAGCGATCTGCATTAGGCGGATGGCATGGCTTCGTCTATCGAGATTGTCACCCCTGGCCTGGTGTAGGGTGATTCGCTCCGCCTTCTGAGGGAACCACCTCTTTTCCACTAGGGCTAGGAGGCTCCTGCAGGGGCTTCCTCAGTCTCCTCGTCTCCGAGGGACACCTCCTAGCTCTCCTCGGCCTTGGCTTCCTGTCTTGTGAAGGCCAGGGTCTCTTCCATCTGTTTTCACCAGCAGGAGGCTGAGGGTCTTGTTCCCTCAGGTTTTCCTAGTCCCCTTGGGCGGGGCTTAGTACCCACCAAGCAGTAATGAATGGTGAAGATTGACAAGGAAATATATGGAAATTACGTACCTACTGTAATTCTTGATCTTCTCTTGTATCTTCGCCATTCATTACTGATACCCGCCCACCTTCCCCTCATAAGCCTTCTCCTTCGGCGTCTCCTCCTCCCTGCTCGTTCCTCATTCCTTCTTCTTTTGGCCTTAAAGCCTGAAAAAAAAAAAAAAAAAAAATCTTGACTTTTCCGTTCTTCTCAGAACGGATCCATTTTCTTGAGGAAGGGAGGGGAAAGCATAGGATTTATCTCTATCTTGAGAGAACTCTTTCTGATTGCCTCTAGGGGTGACCTCTTGGCTCCTTCTTGAGCTATGTTGTTCAATTCACAGTTAAGGAAACAGTTCCTTAAATGGTTTGGTTCCTTTTTCTAGATCCCCTCTGGCATGTCTCAATCTCCTATTTGCGTCAGCCTCTGCTGGTTAAACGCTACCCTTAAACTCCAATTGCCTTGAACTTGTGATCTGTTTTGCCTTGCCTTTGGGGAGTCAGCCTGAGTTCCCACTCTGTTCTTTTCCACAAAGGGGTGCCCTCTGTAGGGCTTCAAATACGCCCCCTCTCCCCACACACATCTGTGTTAGCACATAACAAGGTGCTAGTGGGTTTCCTTCCCCTTCCTAGTTGGGTGCTGTCCTTTGGAACAGATTTTCTGCCTTGGCAGTCTGCAAGCTCTTAGCTGGAGTGTAAGGGGCTGGGGATGACGGGAGGTGCAGAGAGTCAGCCTTTTGTGTTCCAAGCTATGCAAAAGGTTCAGTTGAACCTTCTTCACCAGTTCTCCTAAATGGGATCCTTGGTCCCGAGCCTACAAGTCAAATTCTCACAACTTGGCAGAACTTCTCCCTCCTCCCAACATCCCCCTCTCTCTCTTCTTCTTCTTCTTCCCTCTTCCCTCTCTCCCTTATCTTTTCCTCCCTCGGAGCTGCCCCAGGAGTGAGGCCTGCGGTCTCGTAGGGTAGGTTTTTCTTCTTTCCTGTCCTCGATCGGCTTATTCCTTTCTCAGTTTATATCCTTTCCTTTACCTATTCCTCGGCTCTCTTTCCTCGCTGTCCTTTCTTATCTTTGGTTCGCCGGTCTGGCTGACAGAACTGGGATGGAGGAGGAGTCTGCGGCGCCTAATGGCTGCCCCTAGTGCACCACGTAGTGCGTCGCTCTTGGGGGTGGTGCCGTCGGCGCCGACTTCTCTCCCAGAAAAAACTCCCATGGCGTGGTGCGGGCCTCCGCCTTACACCCAAGCAGTAATGAATGGTGAAGATGCAAGAGAAGATCAAGAATTACGGTAGGTACGTAATTTCCATTTTCTGTCAGGATGCATTCAGGCTGCAGTGGACAAAACGCTTTCTATACGCCTTTCCTCCTCTTCCTCTAATTCAGAGGGTGCTTCTCAAATTCGAGTGTCAGGGAGACAGAATGATTCTCATTGCTCCCTTCTGGCCTCGACAGATATGGTTCCCGCTGTTCAGCAGTCTGTCGGCAACCCTCCCGAAGGCGCTTCCCCTTCAGACGAACCTTGTGACCCAGGGGCCCGTGGTCCATCCCAATCTGAAGGCACTTCACCTTCACGCTTGACTCCTGAAGAGATAGAGGTGAATAGGTTCAGTGTTTCCTGTAGAGTTTCAGATATTCCCTTGGCTGCATGTAAACCAGCCACTAGAAGGACCTACACAGCCAAATGGAAGCGTTTCTCTCTCTGGTGTGCAAAATCCTCTTCCAGCCCTTTTTCCTGGCCACTAAATAAAGTCTTGGAGTACCTTTTAGACCTCTCAAATTCAGGTCTGCAGTACTCTACTGTCAAAGTTCATCTCTGTGCCATTTCAGCTTATGAGCTGGTACATTCCTTGTCTCTGGCTCAGTTACCTAGTTAAGGGGTTTCTTAAGGGCATTCTGCATACCAGACCTCCTATCAGACGTCCAGTCGCAGCCTGGGACATTAACCTTGTGCTAGACATGCTCACTCGGAAACCTTTCGAGCCTCTAGCTACCTGCGAGTTGAAGTTCCTCACTTGGAAAACACCCTTTCTGGTGGCCATCACTTTGGCCCATAGAGTTTCTGAAATACATGCTCTGGTCACAGACCCCCGTACACTGTATTTCACAAGGACAAAGTAGTTCTTAGGACTCGCCCTAAGTTTCTTCCTAAGGTCGTCTCAGAATTTCAGCTTAACCAACCTTTAGTCCTACCTACCTGCTTTGCTAACTTTCAGAATGAAGGGGAATGTACCTTTCATTCTTTGGATGTTAAGAGAGCACTGCGATTCTATCTGGATAGAACAAAAGAAATTCGCAAGGCTCAACAACTGTTTGATCTTCCTGGACTAAGTTTCCATCACTCATTCACACTAGTGGGATAGCGCTGGAGGTGCTAGGACCAAGCAGGAGCCTAAAATTTTCTGAAGGGTGGCGGAGACAGGACCACGCGTCGCACCGCCAAGACTAGCTTGCACCTGTGTAGGCTATCTCGGCCGACCTCCAACCGCCTCAGTTCCGTTTCTCCGCCATCGAAAGTGCGCTTTGGATGTCGACGCCGCGCTCGTCGGGAGTCTTAAGTTTTTGTCTATACAACAGCAGCTTTAACGTTTAATTTAATATTTTAGTAGTAATTTCTTATTTTCACGAACAAGAAAAGATTATGAAGAAGAAAATAAATTCTTTCCTGCCATCAACAGAGTCATCCTTAGGCGGTAGTGGTGGCGGTAGGAGGACTTCGTTGAAATTTTTATGGCAGAGGGGCTGTGTCTGGTCCGCCGCCCTTAATTAATGGGGGGTCTGACTAGGACAGTCCTGTGCTCGGGGGAGGACAGTCCTCGAAGCACAAATCTAGCGGTTCCGGGGATCCGGCTCCGATTAAGCTCTTCTTCCTCGTTGGGGGAAGGAGAATCGGTGCCACTTGAGGTTGCCCATTGGTACGTCTGCACGAGGAATGTTCGTCGGGAGGGGCGATGGGCCTGAACTGACTTTGGTGGGTTTCTTTTGGCCCCGCTCCTAATGGCTGCATTCTCGACTCCGAGCGCCATCTCTGTCCTCATTGGAGCTCCGGTGGGCAGTTTCACCTCTGGGCTGCTCCTAGGGAGCAGGGGGTTTGACTTTCCAGTTTTTCCTGGCTCTGTTCCTGATTTCGGGACCTCGGAGCCGTTGGACCGGAGCCGGGTAGATTGGATCGATGGGCGAGGTGCCCTCTTGGTGCCTATGCCACCATGTCGACCCCTCGTGCCTACCCCACTCTCCCTTTTCTATGCAGGGGCTGGCATGGGCACCACCTTTTTCCTTCTCCCCTTCTCAGGATTTTCATTGGAATTTTCCTTTGGCACTGTGGTTCGGCGTCTTGGTCTGCGCGAACCTGGGATGCTGCTGGTTAGCATCATCGCTCTGCTGCGTACGCAGTGTTGCTCTTGTTGCTGCCGTTGGTTGTCAGTGCCGTCAGTGGTGCGCGGGTGTCTGGGTGGCGCTGTGCACCCGTGGGTGGCGCAGTGCACCCGCAGGCACTGCAGGTGCCAGGGGTGGCACCGAGAGCACCCGTGGGTGCCGCCGGGAGTGCCCATGGGTGCCACTGGTGGCACGGGTGGCACTGAGTACCCATGGGTGCCACTGGTGCCCGAGGGTGCAATTCTTGCCATGGGTGTCATGGGTACCATGGTGCCTGCAGGTACTGCCACGGGTGCCCTCGGGTATCGCGCAGGTTGGCATAGGCACTACTTGGTGCCCTCCTGTGCCATGAGTGATGCTGGTACCGCACGGGTGCTAATGGGTGCTGTATGGCAGAATTAATGACACATTTTTCCTTTTTGCACTTTCTTTCCACAGAACTTGCAGCGGGATGTTTTCCACAGAATTAACTCCTGTTCTGAGGATTATTTTTTCCACACATCTTAGTGAGTGGCGGTCCCTGTGGTATCTTGTGTCATCCAGCAGTTTTCTGGTGATGGAACTCTGCTGTACTGCTCTGCCAGCGGAATCTCATTCTGCTCAGCACCTTCTCGGCTCCCTATGTGGTACCAAGCTCCTCGACATCCTTCCTGATGGCGGAGTCTCTAGTGGCTCTGACCTAGACCTCTCTTGGAGGTCCTTCTGGGGTAGAAGTTCATCTAGATGGGTCTTTCCCTGTCCTTCTGGTCAGTAATACAGCGGATGACTCACTTTATATACTGAAGGGTACGTCCTCTCTATCATCAGAGTCCATGATGGAAAATCTTTTCAGTAGTTCCTCAGTAATGGGGTCCATTATAGTATTTCACATTGCGTCCGTGGACCGTACACTTTTGCGTCTAGACTTTTTCAATCATCAAGACAGTTACACTCTGTGGAACATTTTAATTTAATGGCCGGGAGCCGCTCTGGCTCTTCCGCTCGTTTGATAGGGGTATACAGCCCCCTTGTGATATTGGCCCTTCGGTGGCTTCTTCGGCACAGGTGGTTAACATCTCTCCAGCTGTGATTGCTAGTCCAGTCATGATTTCAGTATGGACGCTCAGGCTCCTTCTGCACTCAGATGGAGAACATCTTGGTCATTTTGTATCAAGACAGTCCTTGCGAAATAGCAGCCTGAAAGCCTTGTGAGGCTGGACTAAAAAAAATTTTTCACAGCACAGGGCCTAGCTGAAGTTACCCGGACCCCCTTTTTTTTTTTTTTTTTTTTTTTTGTGGATCTGGTCAGGTTCCACCTCAGCCCCTGAGGTGCTCGTCACCGGAGTACGGTAAAGAGTACCTGACTTCTTCTTCCCCTAGGGGGAGTCCGATCCGGCGGCCGTATGGGTCATCTTTCACTGAGAGATTTCTCTCATTCAGAGACATTTTCTAGACGTCAGCGACTGCCCAGTCTGTTAATTCCCCTTTCTTTTTATCAGACTTTCTTCTCTTGAGCAGAGCCTTGCAGCAGCAGAAGCGACTCTCCACCGAGTCGGAACTCAGGTTCCTACTTCCTTGCTTGCTTTAACTTAACAGGCGATTTTCTCCTCCTTGATGGAAGGTCAAGTAGGTCTTTTTTCTGAGGTTGCTTCTCACATATTCACACCTTTGTTTCCTGCCCACTGGTCCATGCCAGTCGCTCACGAAGCTATCCTCTCCAAGTGCGTGATAGAGTTGTGATGTTTGTTTTTCAGCAAACAAACTAGAATCCTTTCCTGCTGTCTTCAGGGAGGCCAGAGTGGGTAGTGCCTCACCGCATTGTCACTGCCTCTTTCAGTTACTTCAACAAATGGGTTAGCCCTAACTTGGTCCTGCTGTGTCCCTCCTCAACGCACATCTGCCTCTATTTGCCTTAGAAATCCAGCCCCTGTTATTTTCTGTTGGAATGTGTTTTCCGCAGTGGACACGTCCTCCTGTACACTTTTTCCTTTCTTCCCTGAGTTCAGAGACTGCTACTACAGTTGTACATACAGGGTCAGGATGATTCCTTTTGGAATATGCAGTGGGTAGGATCTGGTTCTACTAGACCACCACAAGAGGCTTCTAAGTCGTGCTTGTCCTTCCATCAGGAAGGTTCCTGTGACTAAGTGGAGACCATTCTCCTTGATAGGCTAACCCCACCTGGACCCCCTTGCTTACCAAGTAAGGGGTTCAAGTGCTCCTGGACCTGTTGTTTACAGTTCAGCCAGACTTGATAGTGGGGGTTTCCATCTGCACTTTCCGGTCTACCCAGAACCAGTAGACTTTTCTTCTGACTCCTTGAGTTCCTGAGGTCCCTTTACATTACATTAGTACATGTCTTTGACACTATTAATTTTGGTCCTAGACCAAAGTGTGAGGCCAGGTTCTGCCACTCTCCTGGAGTGGTTGCGGCTTCCTGACGGACTTTCATTTTGTGCCCATTGCAGTCGTCTGCAGAGTGGTAAGTTACAACTCGGGCGCTTATCTTGTAAGCACTATGTTCTAGATGCTCTTTAGAAGACAGCTCTTTTTGTCAGCAGCACAGTCCTTGGCCGTCCTTTCTGAGTGAACCCTATCTCCTACCACCCTACTCAGGGTTGTTGGTTTTAGCTCGGTACTCTCCCACTAGTGCGAATGAGTGATGGAGACTTAGTCCAGGAAGATATGGAAATTACGTACTTACCGTAATTATTGATCTTCTTGGACAGTCTCCATCATTCATTCACACGCCCACCCACCATCCCCTGGATTCACTTGTTTTCTTTCCTGATCTTCATGGTCCTATGGTTCAGACTGTGAGGGCATTATTCTTTGACCTTTCTTGCAAAGGCCATCTGGGCCCTCTCAGGCCCAGAAACTCAGGATGAGTTATTCTCATTAGTTACGCTGCACCTCCTCAGTCGAAAAGGTACTGAGGTGGTTGGAGGGTCGACGCCGAGATAGCCTACACAGGCGCGAGCTAGTCTCACGGTGCTGCGCATGCGTGGTCCTGTCTCAGCACCAACCCTGCTGAAAATTTTAGGCTCCTGCTTGATCCCAGCACCTCCGGCGCTATCAGGCTAGTGTGAATGAGTGATGGAGACTGTCCAAGAAGGTCAATAATTACGGTAAGTACGTAATTTCCATTTTCCTTCAGTGAGACCCGGCTGGGTTAACCTGTCGCTATTAGGTGCATTTCAAGCGTGGCTGGTAGCATGCCTCCACCACTGCTATTCTATGGCTGGGTTAAGCTAGAAGGCAGAATGTCTTGCCTCTACTAGAGCAGTCGCGGCATCTCTAGTAGAAATCTGCAACTGCCCATTACAGACATTTGCAATGCAGCTACATGGAGCTCAGTGCATGCTTTTAGATTAAGCACTATGCTTTAGATGTCCATGCCAAAGCGACATCTGTCGTTTGGTGGGACTATTAATGGACTTCTGTCCTAAGTATGTGAGCTCTTCGTTTCTCCTGCCCCCGTCTGGGTGGGGTGGGGGGCGTTATTAGCTCGGTACTCTCCCATTAGTGTGAATGAGTGATGGAGTCTTCGTCCAAGAAGTTCAAGAATTACGGTAGGTACGTAATTTCCATTTCTGTTCTTCCTGCAGTCAAGGTCACACTCCGTGGGAGCATTCACCATTTTTCAGTTGCACAGTTCAGTTTGTTGCCATCAGCTCAATGCCGAAACGTATTCTTCCACCTTTTTCCTGATACCGTTTCTCTTTATTCTTTTACAGTGCTGGGCTCTGTTTTTTGCTGGTTTCTGTTATTTTTCTGAATTCAGTCATGTCCAGGTCTCAGGGGCCTCAGAAGTCAAAGACTACGACAACTGAATCTCTCCCCTTGCGTCTGTGCCCCTGTTGGAGAAGTCTGGGACTGACATGACCGTTGCTGGATCTGCCTTGTAGCGCAGCACGATATGGACCCATGCAACACCTGTTTCTCCGTGGACTTCCACACACTTGAAATCTGTGCAGTGAAGTGGGATCATTCACTCCCAATTTCGGAGGCAGGCATTGCATGAGGGACTCCCAAGGTAAGGTTCCTGGGCTCTTCCCTGAGCTCATCCCCAGTTCATACTGAGGAAGATGAGGCCTCTTCTGGTCCATGTCTCGCCGAGCCTGGGGAGGGGTGTAGCACAGCCAGCTCCTTCCAGTGGTTGTGCCTCCAGTCCGGGCCCCCTCAGGGCAGAAAGCCCCAGTGATGAGGTTGAAGCTGTACATTGGGCCTACATCAGTGGTCTCCTTGGGGTTGCGGTCCAGCACCACTTCACTTCCCGGCACTGAAGCGAGTGCCATGTCATGCGTCCACCTCCTGGGTAGCGCCATCCCAGAGTCGGTCCCCTAGCTCAAGAATTTTTGAAGCTATAAGCTCCCACGGGGTCCTAGCATCTCTGTGACAGACCCATAAAGTAATGAATGGTGAACATATTCTGGAAGATCAAGAATTACAGCGAGTATGTAATTTTCATTTTTTCTCATGTGCTCAGTTTTCAAAAAGTTGCCTTTTTTGCAGCCTTTTCCACAATTGCAGCAGCATGCACGTATTTATTTGTGCAGCTGCAGAAAAATGTCCTGTTTGGTATTACCAGGCATAGCTTTTTTTCCACCACTTTGAGGAAAAAGGAAAATGCCCTCTGTATGCATAAAATGGTAAAAATAGCAGTTTTGCAGGAGCAAGGATGCTTTTCCACAGTGGAGAGTTGCATACACGGACGGAGTCCCCGGGCCATATCAGGCTCTTTGAAAATTGAGTCCCTGGCCTTGCTGCAATATGCCATTTGGATAACCATAGCTGGTGGTGCAGCTAAGTGCCCATAACATATAAAGACGTGGGTCTCCTGGCTAAACTCTGTGGCCACATGCCGAGATGCATGCATGTATGTGGAACTTAACACCAGCACCCATTGGGAGAACCCCCACCACCAAAAACGTTCTCGCTGCCAATGCCCCGTGATCCTTTTCTGCCTGTAACCATGGTCTGGATTAAGTGGTCCAGAAGGGTCATACCTCCGAGGCCCTGACAGCTCTGCCACAGGCTTTGAGCCATGGAGAAGCAAAGGGCAGAGAACAGGAAGTGCTGGAGCTGAGAGGTAACCATCATGATGGCCATTGGGAAGAGGGTTAGTGATTAAACACTTTAATAGAACACCTCATATTTCTGTGGTTTAGGCTTCTCTCCTGCACTCTTCCACATGCAGACATACGTAATTTATGAGTCTTCCATAAATCAGCCTTCTCCATTGATTACCACTTATGGGTCTGCATCAGAGGCATTAGGACTCCGGAAAGCAAAGCTTTGGCCAGGAGGACCGGCAGCGGCTACCGGACATGGTGCCACGCCCTAGCCAATAAACGTTGCTGGCTCCCATGCCAACCATAATTCTGATATTCCTGGACCAAAAGTCTCCACCACTCATTCACACTAATGGGACTACGCGGGCCTAGGACTCAAGGAGCAAAAAATCGTCAGAGGGTCAAGGCGCCGGATAGGACCATGCATGCGCGGCACTATGAAACCAGCTTGCGCCCGCACAGGCTTATCTCAAGGTCACCTTCCAACTTCTGTTTTTCTCCCCGCCGCCTAGTGCACTTCAGTGATGTTGCTCGTCTGCCGGGAGCTTTGTCTTCGGGTGTACGACAACAGCTTATAACCATTCATTATTCACAACTTATCTCTTAGTGTTCTATTATTAAAAAAAAAAAAAAAAGAAAATGAAGAAGTTATTCTCAGCCTGCCATCAACGGAGTCAACCTTTGACGGTATCGGTAATGGTAGGGAGACTTCATTTGAAAGCTAATGGCAGTGGGTCTGTGTCCGGTCCACCGCCCTTTTCGGAGGGGGGTCCAACCATGGGCAGTCCGGTGCTGGGGGGGAGGCGGGGGAGACTGTCCACCCGTAGCACAAATGCAGCAGTTCTGGAACCTGGCTCCGCTTAACCTCGAGCTCTTCTTCCTCCATTTGGTGGAAGAAGAATTGGTACCGCTCGAGGTCGCCCTCTGGTATGTCTGCGCGGGGATCGTCGGTGGTGGAGAGCGGTTGGCCAGAACCGACTCCGGTGGGTTTCTCTGTGGTTCCTCTGTTTAACGGCCACGATCTTCAACACTGGATCCCGTCTATATCCTCGATGGGGTTCTGGTGAGCAGTTTCACCTCTGGGCTGCTCTTTTAGAGCAGGGAGTACGGCGTCAGCCCAGTGGTCCTGATTATGGGGCCTTCGAGCCATTGGACCACGGCCCAGTCAGTTGGGCTCGGATTTGCACGGTGCCAGCGCCATTGACCCCTCATGCCTACCCCCCTCTCCTTCTCACTGCAGGGGCCGGCACGGGTACCACTTTCCTTCTCCCCTTTTTTTTCTTCAGGTCTGGGCCCAGCAGCGGTGCCGCATGTAGTGTGGCCAGTGCTGCGAGTGGTGTCGGTGGCACGAGTGGTGCAGGCGCCGAATATGGTGCTGCTGATGTCGCTAAACTCTTCGCCGCTCAAGGTGGTGGCGTCTTTCTTATTCCTGGCCTAGACCTGCTTTTTTGGAGGTGAATCTGGTTGAGTCTCTCCCTATTCTGCTGTGGTTGACTCATTTTATAGGATGGAATGCACGCCTTCTGTATCAGTGTGATGGAAGATCTTCTTTCCAGTTAGTTTTTCCTCAGGGGTATGGGGTCCACCATAACATTGCGGTCTTCATTTGTGGACCGAAGCAGACTTCTATGAGTTTCCACATTCCTCAGTATGAGTACACCCTGTGGAACATACTCAGTGCAATGGTAGAGAGCCTCCTGAAATCTTAACCCTCCATTGCTAGGGGCTTATAGCCCAGTAATCAGCTGAAAGCATTTATGGACACCTACATCTCTGCCTCTAAGGCAGCTGCTGCTGGCAGCAGGTGGTTAACGTCTACTTCACAGTGCATAACCGATCGGCCCTCAGGTTAAGTTCTCGGGGCCACTTAGAATAACACGGCTGCCATTTAAACAATAGGTGATGCCTGCTACCTCTGAGGGATGGGTCCTTGGACATTCTCATACAGGTAGTCCTTTCAAGATAAAGGCCTCAGCGCCTTTATCAGGAACTGACCCAGTAGAGGACACAGGGCCCCAAAGCACCCTGTACCAACCTCTGAGGGTCCAGCCCAGGCCCCACCTTCAGCTGTCTGAGGGGGATGCCTCTCAGCAGTAGGAGGTGTATCTAATTCGGTTTTATAGCCAGTGGCAGTCCATTGCACCGGATATATGGGTCATCAGGATTGTCCAAGAGGGATACTGTCCCAATTTTGCAGATTTCCCCAGACCTTCCACCCAGACAACAGCCCAGTCTGTCTGCCTCTCATTCACACTCTCTTGGCTGCCTATTTCCATTGCTTCTGGTTCCAAGTTAACAGGCGGCATACACCTTTGTCAACCTTGGAAGGTTAAACAAATTCCTGTTCAGGGAGAAGTTCACTAGAACCTCTTCATTCAAGTATTCACTTCCTGAAACTTTGGCTCCTAGCTAGCCTCTCCGGGCATGAAACAGGAGGCAGTTTCCACAGCTTCTCAGTTGTTCTCTTCAGGGGGTTTTCTGATTCAGGGAAGATGCCAGTTCATCTTCCCAGCAGCAGCACCTATTTTTAGGAGCCCCTCCTGGATTCCTCCAGGGCGTCGTTTTTCATTCAAGATGGTGGGGGAAAACATCTTCAGATGGCTCGTTACATCATGGAAAACGACTCTTCAGGTCCCTTTCAGTCAACCGGATGCTGGGACTCTGGACGTCCCCTGCAGCAAGTAGTGGTCTCTGACCATGCATCCGCAATTCTCCGTTCAAAATGATGGGGCCTTAGACAAAATCTCTTGTGGGGAGTTCACTGTCAAGAACTCCACACTCTGGTGTATAGCCAGGAGAAACCTCATCTTTCATAACTTTCTTAGAGATGAGAGCTATCCTATAAACAAAGTCCTGAAGGATGCCCTCTGCCACAAAGTGATCCTGCTGTGGATGGACGACAGAGTTGTGATGTATTACATCAGCAAGCAGGGTGGGGCGCCCTTCTACCCTTTCTACAAGAAGGCCGTGAGGTTATGACAGTGGTACCTCGAGTACGACACTTCAGTCCAGGTTTCATGCAGTCGCTTCAGCGAGTGAGGCAGTTTGGACTTGCCCCTTTTTGCATCCCCTCTCAACGTAAAACTGCCTCTGTTCCAGTTTGGAAATCCAGACCCTGGTGTTTTCCTGTCAGGACGTATTCACTGCAGTAGACAAAATGCTCCGTGTGGGTTTATCCTCCTGTTTCTTTAAGTCAGAGGGTGCTACACAAGTTGTAGACACAGACGGACAGGATGATTTTCGTCGTCTTGGTCTGGCCTCGGCGGATATGATTACACTGATCAGCAGTCTGTCAGAAGTTTTCCCCGAGGCATCTCCCTCTACAACGGACCTCTGACACAGGGACTTTAGTCTATCCTAATCTGCGATCTTACTTCGAGTGGGAGCTCTTGCAGCAGGCTATAACATTCAGGACGATGCCACAGGCACTAGGACCCTCCGGAAAACTTCTCAGCCAGCAGTACCAAGCAGGGACCACCAACGATGTCGGCCCTGGTACAAAAGGGGTGGACCCAGCTCCACCTCAGTTATTTTCCCGCTGCGTGCTGCGCACGTGAGAAAAAGCCTACAGTACTCAGCTTGCCAGGAAGAGCAAACAACGTTTTTTCAACCTGTTCTGTGCCGTTTTTCTATGTTTTTTTTCAGTTATCTCGGCGGATGTCTTCACCATCTTCGGAGATGCATCAGAACAAGTGTGACTGCGGACGGCAGATCCCTCCCAAAGATGGGCACAAGCGCTGCGTCTTTTGCCTTGGGCCGGACCACGATACCGCGGCCTGCTCAGCCTGCCAGGCGTTCACCAGCCGGACCCGGATCCAACGTCTCAAGGCCCTGAAGGCTTTTTTGTTGGAAAAGAAGATGGATCTGCACACTTCGGAGAAGGGGAAGCACAAGGAGAAGACCAAGTGCCACGGGAAAGACAGTAGTAGGTCCCGACACTGGTCCCTGTCCCGTTCTCGCTCGCGGCCTTATCCCAAAAAGGCCTGTGTGTCCCCGGGCCCAGGTGAGCGTCCGAAGTTGCCCCAGGCCAAGGCCGGCCCATCGGGGGAGAAGCCGGCCAAGCCTAAGATGACCCCCGCTAAGGGTCACTACCAGGACCTTGGAGGGGAAAGCTTCGGCCCCACCTCTCAAGACACCTGCGCTGCCTGCTAAAGGCGCGCCTCCGGAGCAGAAGGACTGTCTGGTGCCCCCGAGACACCCCGTCATCTGTCCCACCTCCGACGCTGGTTGAAAGGCCAAGGGGTTCAGCGCTGCCACGAAGAGCGGTGTCCCCGTCTCCCAAGTCCTCTTCCCCTGAGCTCCCAGGAGGGCTTCCCTTCGCTGGGCTGACGTCCCGGGATACTCCTTTCCAGGCCAAGCGGCGAAATTTTCTAAAGGACGAGCTACAGGAGTTGTTCTCCTTTGGTGGGGGCAGATCCAGACGCCCCAGCCGGCCCAGTCACCGGTACCGGACCCGGTGGGCAAACCACAGCCTGGAGGTGAGCCTTCCCCAAGGAAGTCCCCGGCGGCCACCTACACCTCCACCCAGGGCTCGTTCCCGCTCCCGGTCCAAAGACCACCGCCGACTCTGGAGACCGTCGCCGGTCCAGGACTCGCACTCATAGTCCTACTCGTTCCTCTGGGTGAGAGCGCTCCTGACATCGGTCCTCTGAGAGACGTCTGTCTACGCTGTGTCGCCGGTCCAGGGACCGGAGCCGATCTTCGGACCGACGTCGGTCCCCCAGCTACCGACGACAGAGGGAGACTGGTCACAAGGAGAGATCAGACTATTCCAGACCTAGTAGTCTGTCCTCCTCTTCTTCATTGGCATCCTCTTCCTCTCTTGGGGTCAGGGGATCCCCGGGAGAGAAGGACCAGCCTCGCTCGCCTCCGGACGATCCAACCTTTATGGACGTCATGAGGCGTATCCAGGCCTCCAATGAGTGGGAAACTGAAGACCTGGATCCGGAACGACGAAGGTTGACCAGATACCTGAGGCAAAAGAAGCGGAAACCATTGGTGGTGCCTCCTTTGGTGGACACTTTCCAGGACCTGACCTGGACTATCTGGAAGCGCCCGGCCTCCATCCCGGCTGTTCCCAAATAATCGGACAGGCTGTATAAGGCCCCGAGGGCAGAAGCCTTTTTAGCGGAAAACCCTCAGGTGGACTCTTCAGTCATTACCGCTGCCCATGACAAGTCCAGGCAGCCGAAACACCTTAGCTCGCAGCCTCCCGATCCGGAGTCTCGGTATTTGGACCAGGTGGGCAAGAAGGTTTACTCTGCCTCCACCTGCTCCATCCGGTCCCTCAACTTCCTGATGCATGTGGTCCAGTACCAGAATGCTCTGTGGGAGAGGGGACAAGAGCACTGAGAGCCATGCCAGATTCCGAGCAGAAGACGTAACTTCTGGACGTACTTAAATCGGGCTGCGACGTGGGTTCTCATGTCCTGAGAGCCTCTTACGACACTGCACATACGGCAGCCCGGGTGGCCGCTTCAGGGGTTTGCCTTCTGCGCCATGCCTGGTTAAGAGTTTCGGGCTTTCACCAGGATCTGCAGTCCGGTATTAAGGATCTGCCATTCCAAGGTACCGTGTTGTTTGGGCAGGAGACGGAATCTCTGATTTCATGTCTCCAGGAGTCAGGCAAGTCCATCTGGTCGGTCCACTAAATGTACCGCGGCAACCAGCGACGGCAACTGCCTTGTCGCAAGCCCTCAGGTGGTCAAGGTGGACAAGCCTGTGGTAACCAGCAGAGTCAGAGAGGTGGCTTCCGTAGGAGAGCCAGTAGCCAGCAACCTGGAGGCGCTCCTAATTGTGGGCCCAAGTCCTCCCAGGCCTCTGTGCCTACGCCCGGCTCAGCCCAATGACTCCTTTCCGCCCCCCACCCCAAAGGAAGACTCCAGGGAGACGGTCGTGGGCCGCTTCTCCCTTCATCTCGAAGGGTGGAGCTCGATAACTGCGGACCAGTTGGTCCTGGATATTATCAGGAGAGGACACACGCTAGAGTTCATGGAGTTCCCTCCAAATACTCCACCAAAGTACTCCCGATATCCTCCTTCTCACATCCCACTTATAGAAAGAGAAATTCAGACCCTCTTGCAGAAAAAGGCAATAGAGGTAGTCCCCTTGCATCAGCGGGGAAAGGGGTTTTATTCTCACTTCTTCCTGGTCCCAAAAAAGGCGCAGGATCTTCGACCCATTCTGGACCTCAGAGCTCTCAATCTCTTCATAGAGTACAAAAGGTTCAGGATGGTGACCCTTCCAGTTCTACTTCCCCTGCTGCACCAAGAAGACTGGCTCTGCTCCCTAGACATGCAGGATGCATATATGCATATCGGGGTCTTCCCTCCCCACCGGAAGTTTCTGAGGTTCCACTACCAAGGGGAGCACTACCAATTCCGAGTTCTTCCGTTCGGCCTCTCCTCCGCTCCTCGAGTCTTCACAAAGTGCTTGGCAGTGGTGGCTGCGGCTCTAAGGCGTCAGGGGCATTATGTCTTCCCTTACCTGACGATTGGCTACTACGGCCCGTCCAGGTCAAGCCTGCTTCAGGCTCTCGGAGACACCTATACTGTGTTCCGAGAGCTGGGGATCACCCTGAACCTTCAGAAATCGTCCCCCGAGCCCAGTCAAAGACTCGTCTTTATTGGAGCAATCCTGGATTCTGTCCAGGGCATGGCCTTTCTACCCCCGGTCAGGGGCGCTCGCCTACGGGAGATTGCCGAATGGATCTCAGTAACTCCTCAGGTTCCAGCAAGGAACTTCCTCAGGTTGCTGGGGCACATGGCAGTGGCCATTCTGGTCACTCCTCTGGCCTGCCTCCACATGCGGGTCCCACAGTGGATGCTCAGGGTGCAGTGGGACCAGGGCTCAGATGATCTAGATTTTCTAGTCAGGATCACAGAGCCAGTCAGGAAAACTTTGCTTTGGTGGATGGACCCCCGGAATTTGGAGAAAGGAGTCCGGTTTCATCCAGAGCCACCAGATCCGATCCTTACAACAGTTGCATCAGATCTGGGATGGGGAGTGCACCTGGGTACTCGTCAAACGCAAGGGGTTTGGACACCTGAGGAGCGATCTCTCCATATCAATGTACTGGAGATGCGAGTGGTCCTCTATGCCTTACAGGCATTTCAAGAGGACCTAGTGCCGGGCTGTCTCCTAATTCATACAGACAGTATGGCGGTCGTCTTTTACATCAGCAAGCAAGGGTTCACTCATTCGTATCCCCTTTGCAGGGAGGCGATGAGAGTCTGGTGCTGGGCACTGGAACAACACATTCTGCTGTCAGCAGTGCACGTTCCAGGCATCCTAAACAATCTGGCTGACAGCTTAAACAGGTCTCGATCCAGAGCACACGAGTGGGAGCTGTTACAGTCTGTAGTGGATCAGCTCTTCGGCAAGTGTGGTCGTCCAGAGCTGGACCTTTTTGCGTCACCACGCAACGGCAAACTGCCAATTTTATGCTCTCGAGAGCACGCGCCTGGAGTTTTCTGGCCAGACGCGTTGTCCCTTTGCTGGACAGGGAGGTTTCTCTACGCCTTCCCGACCTTCCCTCTCATTCAGAGAGTCTTGCTGAAGTTGCAGGCAGAAGGGGCTCGAATGATTCTAGTAGCCCCCCCTGGTGGCCTCAGCAGATTTGGTTCCCACTTCTGCAGCGGTTGTCCACGGAACCTCCAACTCCGCTGCCCATATGCTCGCAGTTGCTATCCCAGGAACAGGGATCGCTGGTCCATCCGGACCTCCGTTCCTTACATCTGCATGCTTGGCTCCTTCAGACATAGCTCAACAGAGATACAGGGTCTCCCCAGAGGTAGCGGCAGTCTTACTGTCAGAGAGGAAGCCCTCCACCCGCTCTGCCTATGCTATGAAATGGAAGCAGTTTTGTTTATGGGCCTCATCACAGCATTTGGACCCTGTCACCTGTCCAGTGAACTCAGCGTTACAGTACCTCCTCTCCTTGTACCAGCATGGCCTGAGTTACTCCTCTATTAAGGTGCACATGTGGGCTGTCTCCATCTATCATGCTCTGATTGGAGACAAGGCTTTAGCACAGTTAGATGTAGCCCGCACCTTTTTGAGGGGAATTTTGCATATGAGACCTCCCATTAGGGATCCGATCCCACCTGGGACTTCCTTTTTGTGTTGGAGAAGCTTACCCTCCCTCCTTTTGAACCGGCAGCAGATTGTGAGCTGCGTTTCTTTCCTGGAAGGTGTATTTTTTGGTTGCTATTACCTCAGCTCGAAGAGTTTCTGAGCTTCAGGCTCTGATGTGTAAAGAGCCATATTTGGTTTTTCACAGGGAAAGGGTTTCCCTTAGAACAAATCCTAAGTTTCTTCCAAAAGTGGTCTCTGAGTTGACCCTCAACCAGTCGGTTGACCTTCCAGTCTATTTCCCTTCCCCTTCTAATAGAGGGGAAGCTCTCCTTCACACATTGGACATCCACAGGACACTGAGGTATTACCTCAAAAGGACGGCTGCACACCGTCAGTCGGAGCAACTCTTTGTGGCCTTTGCACCACAATGCTTGGGCAAACCGGTGACCAAGCAGACAATTTCAAAGTGGATCGTCCACTGCATATCCTTTTGCTATGAAAAGCACGATAAACCTCTACCATGGGTCACTCCACTAGAGGAGTGTCTGCATCTTTTGCCGCCCTGAGGAATGTCTCTATAAGGGACATATGTGCGGCCGCTACCTGAAACTCGGTGCATACCTTTGTCAAGTATTACAGCTTGGATATAGTCTCCAGACGCCGTGCTGGGTTTGGTCTGGCTGTTTTGCAGGGACTTTTGTCCTGGGCCTCTGGAGTCAGTATTTTTCCACCTCCCGGAGTCGACTACCTCTTTGGCTTGGGACTGCTTGGTATTCAGTCCTGAATGTTAGCCTGCTGCAAAAGCTCCCACTCGCAGTAAGATAGTACAGTTACGTAAGAACTTACTTTAACAGTAGATCTTCGAGAGGAGCTCTTGCAGCAGGCGTTACTTTCCCACCCGCCTTCCCCCTCGAGGTGTGCAGATCTTCATCTAGAGCTTCATCTCCTTCTCTTGTCAGGGCTTGTTCGCGGGCCTTGGCAGGGGAACTGAGGTGAAGCTGGGTCCGCCCCCTTTTGTACCAGGGCTGATGTCGGGGGTGGTCCCTGCTCGGTACTGCTGGCTGAGAAGTTTTCTGGAAGGTCCTAGTGCCTGCAGCATAGTCCTGAATGTTATAGCCTGCTGCAAGAGCTCCTCTCAAAGATCTACTGTTACGGTAAGTTCTCACGTAACTGTACTTTCCCTTAGTCTCCATGTTGGGCTCCTCAGGAAATGGGCAAGTTTAGGTTTCAAAAACCATCGCATACATCTTCCAAACCGTACATAGGCCTCCACCAGGAGGGCTTACATGGCTAAGTGGAAACCCCTTCTATTTTCTGGGGTACAAGTCCTGTCTGGACCCTCCGGGTTGCCCATCAAGTAACATGTTAGGGTGCTTCTCCCTGTGGGAAACAAAATTCTATGGTAGACCGATATAAGTCCTGTGTGACCTGTCTTGGACTGGAGCATGACATGGATGCGTGCGATGTCTGCTTCTTTGTGGAGCGCTGTACCCTTGAGAACCATGTCTTACAGTGGGGTCATTCAATCCCCACTTTAGGAGGCAGGCCTCTAATGCGTGCGTAAAAGACTAGGTCTCTAGGCTTTTCCCCTGGACCTCTTCCCAGGACCTCTGGTTCTGTGGAGGTACGGAGTTTTCCTCGACCTCACCACTAAGGTGTCACAGACTCCAGTGGATGGGTCTGGTGGACAGTCTACTCCTCCTGGGTGGCTGACTGTAAACCCTCCACAGTCTGCTTGCCCTGAGAAACAGATGTCCCTGGTAGTGAGGCCGCAGCTATGCTCTTGTTACCCATGCTGATGTCACCATTCATAGTGACGCATGGTGGGTGGCACCAGACACGACGCCAGATCTTCCCTTGTCAATCTTCACCATTCATTACTTCCTGGGTGTAAGCCGGAGGCGCGCGCCCGTCACGGGAGCTTTTTTTTTTTTTTTTTTTTTTTAAACTTTGGCTAATGGCATGCATTCGAGAGTGACGTCATCGCGGGGCAGCCGTTATTAGCGACCGACTCCTCCTCCAACTCAGTTCTGTTTCTCCCGCCATCGAGGCAGCACCTGTTCGCGTGGTAGCGTCGTTTAAGTGCGTGAGTGTTCCGACTCCTGTTTTTCATCACACTCGCCCGATCCGGTAAGACTGTTCCTTTTTCTATCTAACGGCGCCCGGCTGTGTTTCCTTCTGTGTTTTAGCCGCATTAATTTGCATTCTGTCCGGTTGAGCTAGGCGCTTTCCAAGATGGGCCGCGCCCTATGGGTGTGCTCCTGTGGCGGCATTTCTCCGTCTCGGACCGGCATGGACGTTTGCCTTCGTTGCCTGGGACCCAACCATGATATGGATTACGTCGCGGCGCCTGTTTCTCGATGGACCGCGTCCCCGAAATCCGCGTTAAATCGGCGAGGCCCCGCCGACCTCTCGGGGACGTACGCTCTCTGGCAAGGTCGTTAGGCCCTTCCCCGGTCCCTCCCGGGCGATACGGTCTGAGGAGGAGGGGTCTCCTCGCCTTTTCTTGCCGAGGAGGAGGCCCTTCTGCGGTGTTGGGCGTCAGAGTCCCTCCGGGGCCGCGACACCGCCTCGCAGTCACCTGTGGTGCAGGCTCCCCGTGTCGAGGCTCCTCGCTTTTTGGGCCTTGCTCGGAGGACTTCGACGCCGCCTCGCGCTGTTGATCCCGGCACCGTCGTGTGCCGTGATCGGCGCGCTCTGCTTGGATCCCGCGGCCGTGATCAGGCGGGCACTGCTGGCTTTGGATCCCGGCCGGTGATTGAGGTATGGCGCTGGCGGTGTTGCTTGGGCCTCGGGCGCCGCTCAGTGGCGCCTCGATGGACCTGGTGGCGCTGCTGGCGGTGCCGCCGCCCCGACGCTGCCAGCGCGCCTGGGCCTAGTCCATCCTCCAGCGGTGCCGGTCTGCCGGGCGCCGTGGGGGTTTGGAGTTGGCCTGGCTGCTACCCGGGCGTGAGGGGAGCGAGCTGCGTCCGCCTGGGCGGGGCCGCTCATGCACCGGGTGGCCTCAGGGACCCCTGGGTGGCCAGCATCGAGGTCCAGCTGGTCTCGTCCTCCTCGGAGGCGAGGACTGACGTGACCCATCCTGGCACCCCACTCGGGGGTCTGGGTCCCCTGTGGCTAGAGGTACCAGGCGGCGAGCGGCCCTCCCTCTGTCCCCCTTCCGCTGCCTCCTGAGGGTTCCCGGCTGGGGTGGCCGGAGCCCCGGGGGCAGGCGTGGGGTGACGGAGGGAGGCTCCCTCTCTGGAGGCCCGTGACAGCTACCCCCAGGGTGCTGTTGCCCTCTAGGGACAGGGGACGCTGTGGTGAGGAGGAGGGCCCTCTCGAGTCCGAGGGTTGAGGGGCAGGGGTCTGCCACTGTCTTCTTTGGCCACCTCAAGGGGTGGCCAGGAGCTGTAGTGCAGAACCTCGCCTCCTCCAGGGTTCTAGGGTGCCCTCCGCGCGTTTGGCGGACTGCCCTTCTGGATCCATGCAGTCCGGCGTTGTCACAGGGAGGTTCTCCCCAGGGCTCTTCCAGGCTCCGCTTCCCCAGAGTTCCGTTCTGCGGCCTGGTCTGATATCCGGGATCCCTCCTACTAGGGCTCCTTTCCCGATTCCAGAGCCTTCCAGAGAGCAGTTGCCTCGGAGGTGCCCTCTCCCATCTCTCTGCCTCACTACCCCCGCCCCAGGCCATGTCGGTCCTACGGGTCCGTTATCCTGGGAGCAGTTCAGGGGTTCTGCGGTGGCCTTCCCCTCATATGTTAGATACATGCATGAGCGGGTCTTTCGACTCTCCCCACCGCCGCAGGAATCCTCTGGACATTCCAGCTCCCCATCATCCTCGTCTCCCTCCTCTGAGGGAGAGGAACCCCCTGCTCATCTTTCCTCCGATGCTGATTTCACAGAATATCAGCGTTTCCTCTCGAGGATGGTGAGGGATCTTCAGATTTCCTATGTTCGGAGAGACAATACCGAACGGGAGACGCGAGAATTCCTTGGTGAATTCAATGCCCAGCATTTGGTGGTACCTTCCTGGCCTATCCCCTTCCAGGAGGCGTCTATCCGGTCCTGGCAGTCCCCAGCCCCGGCTGACTGTCAGCGTAGGTATTGTGCCCCCTCAGAGTCTCTAGGTTCCCTTCCCAACCCGCCTTCTGGTTTGGTTTACCTAGATACTCCTTCTGGGCGCCGCTGCCTGGCGCACGACCGCCCACCGGATCCGGACTCTCTCCAGTTCGACCGTTGGGGGCGAAGAGTGTTCTCTTCTTCGCAAGGCGAGTGCCCGATTGCATCTCATCAGGCTCACCACGCTGCCTACAACCGCATTTGTGGTCGATGATGTCCCAGCTGTTGGCATCAATGCCTGACACGGAGCAAACCAGACAAGCCGTTGCCCTCTCCGGCGGTAGGCCTGGAGCTGGCAAGACACTTTACGATGCCAATGAGGTGGCTTCCAGGCTTGCGGGGACAGCGATCTGCATCAGGCGGACGGCATGGCTTCGTCTTTCCAGGTTGTCACCCCTGGCCCGGCATAGGGTGATTCGCTCCGCCTTCCGGGGGACCCGTCTTTTCTCCTGTAGAGCTAGGAGACTTTTACAGGGGCTCCCTCCGTCTCCTCGTCCTCGGGAGGCACCTCCTAGCTCTTCCCCCACTTAGGCTTTCTGAATGAGCCAGGGTCTCTCCTTCTGTTTCTCACCAACAGAAGGCTGGGGTCTTGTTCCTCAGGGTATGGCCTCTTCCCCTCCCGGGAAGAGGAGCTTACATCACCCAGGAAGTAATGAATGGTGAAGATTGACAAGGAAGATATGAAATTACGCACCTACCGTAATTCTTGATCTTCTCTTGTATCTTCACCATTCATTACTTACACCCTCCTCCATCCCTCAGTGGCCTCTTCCTGTGGCTTCTCCACCTCCCGCCTCCTTCCTCTCTGCAAAATAAATAAATAAAAGATAGGAAGAATTGCTCAATTTTTCCAAAAAAAAAAAAAAATTATATCTTTGGGGGTCTTATTTCTCCAGAAAATTATTTACTCTAAGATTCTTGGGCCATCTCGGTGGATTTGCATTGGCGATCAAACTGCACAACTATCTCTTGCCATCCTCGGGCGAGATACCTCTGGGGTTTTAGCCTGGCTCAGGCTATTCAGTTTTGATCCTGCAATCCCGTGCTCCAGCTGTTACGCCTAGAATCAAAAACCCCTCCCCCTTCCCTAATTCTTGCCTTGCAGAGCGGAGGAACGGGCACGTCTGTTTTTTTTTTCTAAAAAAAAAAGAAAAAAGCTGAGGGAACTCTCTTCGACTGCTATAGGCATTTTTGGTATTGAGGTCATGCTCCTAGCCTGCAAGTGATTATCTGTAAAAAAACAAAAAAAAAAAAAAAACAAACAAGAAGTAAGATAGAGGACAGACAACCCTTCTCGTAAGATTTTGATGATTGGTTTTTCCTTTCAGGTGTCCTCTTGGACAGTTTTATAGACAAGCAGTGCTGACCATAACCAATCTCAGCCAGCCTAAGCCTCTGGCCTGCCTTGGCGAGTCCGACTGAGTCCCACTTCTATACTTATAAACGCCTGAAAGGCTTACATTTTCCATTTCTAAACCCCTGAGCAGTGCTGTCATGCTGCCTGGGTTTTATTCTTCCCTCCTCGGGTGTCCTCCAGTTAAAGGCCTTCCGCGGCCAGGAGCCCGAAGTGGGTATCAAAAACAATGGCATGTTGAAGATGAGGACTATGCCCTCCTGAGTCTGTCTAGCGGGTTTGGTGAACCTTCTCTTCAGCTCTATCTCCGGGGATTCTTGCTTCCCTGTTAGTCGAGCCTTCAGCCATAAGCTAACTATGCTCGTTGGGCATTCTGGTCCCTTCAACATCCCATCTCTCTCTTCTTCTCCTTCTCCTTCTCCTTCTCCTTCTTTCCTTCCTTCTCTCTCCTCCTAGAGTCGCCCAGGTAAGGAGGCCCTGCAGTCCCTAGGTTAGGGATACTCTTCTCTCCTCTGTCCTTCCTCCATCGGCTTATTCCTTTTCAGTTCATTCTTCCTTGCTTTGCTATCCCTTGGCTATCTTGCCTCGCTATCTCTATTCTCTGCTTTCGCTTTTGCCTCTCCGCTCACAGAACTGAGTTGGAGGAGGTCGATCGCTACTAACGGCCCCTGCACATGACGATGATGTCACTCGAGAGGCGTCCGTTAGCCAAAGTTTTAAAAAAAAAAAAAAAAAAAAAAAGCTCGCGTGACGGGTGCGCACCTCCGGCTTACACCCAGGAAGTAATGAATGGTGAAGATACAAGAGAAGATCAAGAATTACGGTAGGTACGTAATTTTCATACCTCCCTCCTGACTGTCCAGTTTTAAGGAGAGGGACTGGCATCAAGGCTGTTGTTGTGCTGTCATTAGTTCAGATGTTGTCACCATCCATGGTGTTGCTAGTGACACCGAGGATTTTGCCGACTCCAGACACGTTGACAGAGGCAGCAGTGGAAATGGTGCTGATGACGATGTCTTGTTGGAAGTCATTCTCGACTCTGGGGTCACAAGGAAGGTTATGGCTCAGAGTGTGACATTGAAGTTGCCACAGAGCAAGGTGTCGAGGATGGTGCTGTCCATGGCAGCGGGGAGAGCACCATCTCTGAGGCCATCACGGATCCTGAACTTGGTTCTAGGGCAGCGCCTTCTCAGTGTTGGATGTTGACCTTAAGTGGCATTTTTTGTGGAGCCACTGGTACCACCATCATCGGTGGTGACTGGGGTCACCTTGTGGGACCTGTGTGGCTCCGTTCTCCTCACCTGGTGGTTCCCCCCATGTGCACGGATTAAGTCACTTCTTGGATGTAGGCGGACACCCTTCGGTGACTCTGCTAGGTCCTTCCCTGAGGTAAAGTCCACTACTCAGTTCCGCAGCCCAGGCTGATGCCCTTGAGACCAGGCATCTCCACTCTCTTTCTTGGCCTTGCCATTTCCTGGAGAGGATGCCCTCGTCCCTGGGCCCAGAGATGGCATTAATGTGGTAAAAGCACCGGGCTTTTGCCGATGCCTAGAGAAGTGAGACAGGGAGGCTGAAAGGGCCCAGTCCAGGTCCTTCTTTCTGGCTCCAATGATACCTAGAGGCAGCGCCTCATCTCCATTGACGTCTTCCTCAGAGAACAATGAATCACCTGTCTACCTTCCACTGCTGAGTGTGCCTTGTACAAGTGATTCTTGATGGAGATGCTCCAGGCGTTCGTTCACATGGAGCAGGCAGCAGGGGTGTGTCTGGCGGAGTCCCTTGATATTTTTTAAAACATTTTTATCAAGTTGTGTGCGACTCTCTTATTCGTGCTCTCCCATTCTATGAAAAAAACACACAAAAAAGCAAAGAAAGCAAGAAACCCTACTGTCTCATTTGTGACCTATGAAAGGCATTATCATAGCTTAGCAGGGCATACTGGGATGGCGGAGGACCCCCCATACAGTGAGGAGCTTAGAGTGGAAACCTGTTTCCAGTTGTAGGGTCAATGCACAGTTTTAGACTTCTCCCAAGAACTTCCAGCTAGGAAGGGGAAATCGGCTATTAAAAGGAGCAATTTGTTCTTTTTTGAGTCTTGCAAAACCAGAAATCCAAGCCAGCGGCACTCTGGTTCACAGGTATAAAGGGCCAGCCTCCAATGAGTGTCGGGGAGCATGTGCAGGGGAGACTCATGGGCAGAGGCAAGTGTAAATTCTTGAGAAAAGTTAAGGGATCTGTCACTAAGTTGCAGTCTCCCAAATACTATTGCATCCCAAGAAGTGAGTACTGTGGATCCAACGGGAGATAAACTAACACTTCTTTGCAGGGAGGCTTCCATTATAAAGTGTGATAAATTTAATATGTATGCAGAGAAATCTAGCTGTGATACAGTTGCTGAATTTACTTGTGGCAGATGTTTAGCTTGCCAAGCATTACTATCTGAAATGAGGGCATTAAAAAATGAGATGTAAGATGCTGTAGAAATCAACAGAATTGAAGCTTTCGTCCAAACTATAGCAGACAAAAACATGCTTATGACTAATAGTGGGTGTGTTCGTGTTGTCAGAGGAAATAATAAAATAAAAAAAAAAGTCCTAGATATGAGGAAAGAGTAAACAAGAGGAAGAAAGACCCAAATTAATCACCTAGCTCCACTGGTGTACAGTCGAACACGAGGTTAAAGAAAAGGTAGGAAAGCAGAAGTAGGTACCAGTAGTAGTTTACCATTATCAAACATGTTCTCAGCTCTAGAAACTAAAGAAACTGGAAACCCATTACCAGAGGACAACAGTATGCCAGTAGAAAAAGTGAACGAGTATTCGACTAGACAAGTAGTAGTAGTAATAGACTCTACACTAAACACATTCTGTTATCTGTGCAGGAAACAAACTAAACAGCATGGTCACCTGTCTCCATTGGGCCAAAACTCAGGATATAAGATTAACAAACATTCATAGCAGCGGTCCCTCACCCAGTGCGGTACTATGCATTGGGTCAGACAATGTTGGCAGAGACCACGTAAAAGAGATTTGCAGTTATATAATTACTGTGAGTAGAGAACTGAATAGATAAATGATGCAGCGTTTTAATAGCAGGGATTTTACCAGTACCAAAGGCACATATAGAAAAAAAACAGAACAGCAAATATAATAAACAGTAGACTTGAAAACTGGTGTAGCAGATGAGGCATGGCGTTTATTAGGATGTGGGAAAAATTCTATAGAAATCTGGCCTATAAATGAATAGTTGGTCAGTTTTTGGGAGAAGGCTACAGATGTTTAAATGAGCCACCCTCAAACCTTTGGGACGTTATTTCAGTGTCACCTGCTAACAAAAGTAGTAGGCTGACGGAAAGAGTTTTAAAACAAAATTATGCTGCTTGGAAGAGGGGATGGGGAGGGAGAAAGAAAGAAAAGGAAAAAAGGGACAGAAGGTGCCAAAGAGTTTAAAGATGAAGATGCGGAGCAGGAAGAAATGACACAAGGGTCGCCAGGGAGAGTTGGGGTAGGAGAAAAGAGGGGAAGAAGTAAAACTAGATGGAGGAAGAAATGGTGGGTTGAGGTGCTGGATGCTACACCTCGTGCCACACCGGTGACCCAAGTTCTGGTGTGGAGGGGTTCTGGGATAACAGATGGACCAGACACCGAATTTCAAGTTCAACACACAATCTCTGTGTGATGTTTATTCAAAACACAGCAGATAACCTTAAGCAATGGTATATCCCTTCTTCAGTACATCAGTTTGCAGCAACAGACTATGTATGTCCTTTCTCTACATTTAGCCAGCACCTACTGACACTGATCTCTGATCTAACTTACCAGTTGAGATGCAACCTTCACCCCTATGGAGGCCCTGTTTGCTTGGGTAGTGGGGGCCCAAAAAGAAAAAAAAAACAAATCAAGCTATAGACAAAGAACCTCAATGCAGAATCACTGAAAGAAAGGTTACCCCAGAGGGCAGTGGCAGCAAATCAAGTTTCAAAGAAATCATCATACCTACTTTCATAATGCAAAGCATCATGGGATATATGCAAATCACCATGACATTTAGACTTGTTCAGTTTACAGTAATTTATATGCATTTTAAACTGCACAACTAACTTAATTTCTATAATAGTCACGTAGTACTTTTTTACCATTATCAAAAACACTTAGTGCCATGGTATTTTCAACATTTACAGGTTTCATAAACATAAGGTATGTACATTAAGGTATTTTATGACATAGTGCTATTACATACTAAATCCAACAACGATAAACACAACCTGTTTTACATATACTTGGAGGTCCCCACAATAACCTCCCTGTATGAGGACCTGAGAAGGAAAAGGAAAATTAGGGGACACCATAGCATGGTCAAGAAAGGGGAGGGGGGTGGCCAACGTTATGGACTAGAAATTGTAAAGAATAGATCAGGCTTAGAAATAAAAGAAGTGTTGCAACAAATTTAAGAAAAGGTCAGTCCTCAAGAGTGGCAAGAGCTCCCTATCACATATCCCCCCACCTTAAGAGGGAAGCAGTTATTGCAGACTGCTTACCACCTTCCTTTCCCAGGAAGGGATGGAGCTTCCACCCATCCATCTTCAGAAGCTACGTCTTAGGGTCCCTATTAACGATAAACATTCCATCATAAACATTGTGGATATCATCATTCTTTACCCTGAGGCATTAATACATTTCTCAACAGAGAGTAATGATGCCTTCCCATCTCCTTTTAGAGAAAGTCTGTCATATTTTACTGACATCAATTCCTGCACCATATGTAGACATGAAATCAGCTTTACATGTTTTGTCCCTGCACTGTGGGACACTGTAAATCGAGAAGGCTGAAGAGTCAAGTACCACTGCTTTATACGGGGATTTTTTCTCATTTGGTGCAACCAGCAGAGGGGGTTGTGATCAGTTACAGCCCCCCACAAGTGATATTTCAGAGACTCAATGGCCCACTTCAGAGCGAACATTCTTTCTCTATGGTAGCATATCTTCTCTCCCTCTCATGTAGCTTCCTACTGATATACATGAACAGATGTTCTTCCTCGTCTATTTCTGAGATAAGACTGCCCCAGTACCATTCTCTGATGCATCAGTTTAAACCTCAAACACTTGGTTGAAGTCAGGGCTTTTCAATACAGGAGCTGTACATAGAATTGCTTTGATATTCCTAAATGCCTCATCACAAATAGGGGTCCACTGAACCTTATTCGGGCACCTCTTTTTAGTGAGATCAGTCAAAGGACTAGCAGTGGCTGAGAAATTAGGAATAAATCTCCAGTAATAACCAGCCAAGCCTAGGAAAGATCTTGCATGCTTTTTTGTGGTAGGTATTGGGCTGTTTGCTACTGCTGTAACCTTCTCTACGTCGTGCTTCACTTGTCAGTTTCCTAAAATGAACCCTAGGTATCTTGTCTCTGTCTTTGCTAGGGCACACTTAGCAGGGTTAATGGTCACTTCTGACTCCTTTATTGCTTGCAATACCTGGGACAAGTGTCTAACATGGGTTTCCCAATCAAGGCTGAATATGACCCCATCATCCAAATGAGCCGCACAGTACTCAGTGTGTGGTCTTAGAATGTGGTCCATAAAATATTGAGAAGTGGCTGGGGCCCCATTTAGTCCAAATGGCATTGTGACAAACTGGTATAAACCGACTGGAGTGCTAAATTTGGTTTTATCTTGCAAATCAAGTGACAAGGGGATTTGCCAATATCCCTTAGTAAGGTCCAGGGTGGAGATATACTGCACATCGCCTAGCCTGTCAATGATGCCATCTATTCGGGGCATTGGGTAGTCATCAAATAGTGATATGTTAAGCTTCCTGAAATATAGGCATAGACGTATCCCACCCTCTTTCTTGTCCACTATGATCATGGGTGAAGACCATGCACTCTTTGAGGGCACAATTATACCTAACTGCTCCATTTTTTTTTTTTTTTTTGAGTTCCTGAATCACCTCATCCCTCACCTTCACCTTCATGGGCAGTCTGTAGGGCTTTTGGTGTATGGGCTTGTCTTGTGTGGCATTTACGGTGTGCACAATTCCTTTGGCCCACCCCGGGATGTTTGTGAATATGGGCGCAAATTCTTGTAATACCCCCTGCAAATCTTTCCGTTGCTGAGGCTCCAGTTTAGGGTTTAGCTGAATCTCCTCCAATGGTCCTGACTGCTCTAGCCTTTTATAGGCAACCTCCAGCTCTGACTCCCTAACTTCAGGATGGATATAAAGGGAGAGGTTAGGCTTCTCATGCCATTTCCTAAGGAGGTTCACATGGTAAATTTTCTGGGCCAGTCTTTTTCTGGCCATGCTAAGCTCATAGTTCACTGCTCCTGTTTGCCTCAAAATGGTGAAGGGGCCCTGCCATTTCATGAGTAGTTTGTTCTCTGTGGAGGGAAGGAGTAACAACACTTGGTCCCCTGACTGAAATGTTTCTTCAAACCCTGGTCATGTCTATCTTTCTGCAAGTCTTGCTTCTGTTCTAAGCTCTGGTGTACCGAGTTGATATACCTTACCAGGCATTTGCATAACTGAGTCATGTACTCTACGACATTAAGATGTCTCACCTCTTTCCCTTCTTCCCAGTGTTCTTTAACCACATCCAGTGGCCCCCTCGGGTTCCCCCCATACAATAATGAAAAAGGCGAGAAACCAGTGGCCGCTTGAGGGATTTCTCTGTAGGCGAAAAGTAAATAGGGGAGGTACCTATCCCAATCTTTACCTTCTTCTTTTACATATTTCCTCAACATTCTCTTTAATGTCTGATTAAACCTCTCTACGAGGCCATCAGTCTGTGGGTGGTAGGGGGAAGTATGCACTGTTACCACGCCCAGCAGATGGTACAATTCTTTGAGCAGGTATGCATTAAAATTACTCCCCTGATCAGTAAGTATTTCTTGGGGGATTCCCATGCAGCTAAATACTTTTGCTAGCTCCTCTGCTGTCCTTGGGGCTGTGACAGTTCTCATGGGGGTAGCTTCTGGGTAGTGGGTAGTGTAATCACATATGACCAGTACAAATCTGTTACCCTTGGAGCTGTTTTCCAGGGGGCCCACTATATCCATAGCTATCCTGTCAAAGGGGTTAGTCACAATGGGGATGGGTTGTAGCAGTACTCTAGCCCTTTTTCCTGCCTGAGCTACCTTCTGACACTTCAGTACATGCTTTACAATACTCAGCTATGTACTCGTGGATAGCGGGCCAATAAAACCTGAGTAATATCCTATTAACGGTGCTGTCTCTGCCTGCATGGCCTGCTAAAGGGATGTCATGTGCCAGATACATGATTTGGGAGCGGAATTTTCTGGAACTATTAGTTGGTCTGTTACCTCTCCAGTTCTGGGGTTTGTGTATTCTCGATACAGTATTCTGTTTTACAGCATACTGGGGTGCACCTTTTTCCACTCCCTTCCCCAGCTGTGGAAAAAAAAAAGGGCTAAGTGAAGGGTCTGCTTTTTGCTCGTGCTGCATATCACATTTAAAAGTGTGTCCCAAGTCTGACTGTACACCAGCATGAGCATCATTCCAATCCTCCTTTAGCTTCCTCTTCTCCACCTTAGTTTTACAGTCCTTGCCAGGATCCTCAAAAACATCATCAAATGGAAACACAGTTGGTAAATGTCCCTTCTTCATTTGAGCTCTGGTGGTTACAGCAACTACAGCAGAGTCCTGGGTAGCATGAGTGTATAAATGAAGCAAAGTCTGGGTGGTCATGCCCGATAACTGGCACAGGTAGGCAAGGTACCAACCCCACTTCTACCTCACGTGTCTTTTCTTAAACAGTCATTTGTATGGTGGCTGTAGGGTAGCGATGGGTATCACCATGCACACAGATGACTGCTGTATTCGGTTCTTTATTATTCCCAGTCACCAGATCTGTTCGCACAAGAGTCTGGCAGCTTTCTGCAGAAATCATTCCCATCTGCTGTGATTCAGTATGCACAGTAGCCATGAAGTGACCCAAGTTCGCTAAGGCTATGTGAGCTGTCTCTCTATATTAGGACAGTTTCTTAGATAACTTTTGGCACCCATGACATACAGTCTCAGCTACTGGAATGCGCCCCCCTCTGTCTGCTCTCCAGTCTTGTTTCTCTGAGGCTGGATTAGACAGTTTATAAGTAAGAGTTCCTTACTGGATTGCTGGTGGTCGCAGATGCTATTGCCCCTTGGAACCCTCTGAATCTGGATGGTCAGGCTGCCAGGAAGTCTTCTGCCAACATGATGGTTTTATCAGCGGAATCCGGCTTATGCTCCCGAACCCAAAGTTGTACATCCTGGCCTGGGGTAAAATTTTAATAAACTGTTTAATAATCACCGCCTCCAGAAGTTGGTCCTTGCTCTTGTTCTCTGGTTGTAACCATTTGTAGGAGCTCTTGAGACGGGCATAAGTCTCTCGGGAGGGATATCCAGTGACTGCATTTTAAGAAATCTAAACCTCTGGCGATAGGTTTCAGTGTTTGTCGTAGCACCTGAGGATCTCCTGTTTCACACAGTCATAGTCCTCTGCCTCTCGGGAGTCCATGTGGCTATAAACCAACTGGGCAGTGCCTGTCAGGTGCGGTGCCAGTCGAACAACCCTCTGTTACCTTGGCCATGCGCATGTTCGAGCTATCCTCTCAAATGTTGTGAGGTAGGCCTCAATGTCATCACTGTTCGAAAGTTTAGACAGTTTAGTGTCTTTTGGGCTGCTGACTCTGTTTGCCTTGCATTGATGGCATGCAAGACCCTCATGGCATCGACTCATTTTGCATCTTGCCTTCTCTGCTCAATGTGTCTCTCTCTCTCTTTGCTCAGTATCTGTCTCTTTCCATCTGCACCTGTTTTATGCAGAGCCATTTCAACAACTCCCCTACGTCAGGTGGAGCGTCTTCAAGAGGAGGCAGTTCCTTTGATTCTCCCACATCGTCTTGCATCTCTTCATCGCCTTCAGGCTTGGCCTTCCTCCGAGCTCCCAGGTCCAGTGAAGGCAGCAGCTTCTTTCCCAGTCTATCAGCCACGGTTCTGGTCAGAACTCCATGGACTTTCTTCTCCAGGTTCTCCTTTGGCAACTCCTGGTGCATCAGTCCACCTGGGCTATCTGGGCGCTACTCACCAGAAAACATCCCTCTTCGGCCAGTCCAGACGCTTCTGGCAAGTTATCCCACTGCTGACACCAAGGCTGAGGAGAGGTTGTGGGATAACAGATGGACCAGACACCGAACTTCAAGTTCAACACACAATCTCTTTGTGGTGATTGTTCAAAACACAGCAGATAACCTTAAGCAATGGCATATCCCTTCTTCAGTACATCAGTTTGCAGCAACAGACTATGTATGTCCTTTCTCTGCACTTAGCCAGCACCTACTGACACTGATCTCTGATCTATCTTACCAGTTGAGATGCAACCTCCACCCCATGCGGGCCCCGTTTGCTTTGGTAGTGGGGGCCAAAAAGAAGAAAAAAACAAGCTATGGACAAAGAACCTCGATGCAGAATCACTGAAAGAAAGGTTACCCAAAGCGCATTGGCAACAAATCAAGTTTCAAAGAATTACAACATTACACCCATTTCCATAATGCAAAGCAGCATGGGATATATGCAAATCACCATGACATTTAGACTTGTTCAGTTAACACCAATTTACATGCATTTTAAACAGCACAACTAACTTAATTTCTGTAATAGTCATCTAGTACTTTTTTACTGTTATCAAAATCACCTAGTGCAATGGTATTTTTAACATTTACAGGTTTCATAAACATAAGGTATATGCATCAAGGTATTTTATGACATAGTGCTATTACACATACCTCTCAACCTTTTGTCCCCCAAATGTGGAACATTGCCTGTCAAAATGTGGAACAAATGGGCAAAATGTGGAACACTTAATCAGATCTTTACCTAAGAAGCTCAAAATACTGTTAACATGTTGCATTTATGTTCAGAAAGTATGCTATTAATTGAACAATATATTTTTTGCATTATTTACTATGGATTTTTGCTTTAAAATGTTGACTTTTAATGTGGAACAAGTCTTCACAATGTGGAACAGGAAGCATTTGTGAAGTAAAATGAGGAACATTCCTCGTAATGTGGTACAGTTGAGAGGTATGCTATTACATACTAAATCCAACAATAAACACAACCTGTTTTACATATACTTGGAGGTCACCACAATAACGTTCTCTGAGGACCTGAGAGGGATAAAGAAAATTAAAAGGACACTGTAGCATAGTCAAGAAAGGGGAGGGAGGTGCCCATAGGTGGCCAACCTTATGGACTAGAAATTGTAAAGGATAGATTAGGCTTAGAAATAGAACTGTTGCAACAGATTTAAGAAAAGATCGGTCCTCAAGAATGGCAAGAGCTCCCTATCACATCGGGAATGGATTCTGGTTGCTCGGGGATCAGCAGGGGTGAGGAAGGATTGCGTGTCCGTATACAGCTCTCCTTCCTCAGGGAGGGGGAAGGGAATGGTTCTGCATGCTGTAGACTGACACCCAGTGGTGGCTAGGTGTCAGCACAGGTGCACCGCCAAGAATGGGGAGGGCCCACGTCCAGGGCGTAAGATTGCCTCCACAGAGGTGGAGCCCAGCCACTCCACCCATTGCACATTCGTGGGCCCGGGAAAAAACGAGAGTCAACAGGGTCTATGATGGCCTGATGCGTTCGCCTGTAATATGCCACCCCAACTAGGAGGCAGTATAGCGCAGTGGTTTAAGGCTCTGAGCTGCAAACTTGGGAGACCTGGGTTTGAATCCCACAGCCCCCACTTGCATACTGTGACCCTGAGCAAGTCACTTAACTTCCTTGTGCTCCCAGGTCGCACCTGTAAACCAGTTTTCAGCTTAGTGTGTCTCTCCAGGTAAAAAAAAAAAAACAACACTTCTGGATTGTGCGGAGTTGGTAAGCCTGCGCCTCACCCCGTCTCCTATGGGGGTAACCTGCAGGGGAATTATAGGGAGCTGGCTAAGCAGGGGATGGCCTGGTTCGGAGGATGAGCCCCTCCAAGGGAGGGCAGGAGCCACCTGTCTGCTCCACGGAGGCAGAATAAAGCACTAATAAAAAAAAATAAACAAACAGTGGATTGAGGAAGAGTGAAGAGATGCATGAGTTGAATATCAAACTTAAGAATAAAATGCAGGGAGGTAGAGAATACCCTCTTCAGATCAAGGGAAAAAAATTCCCATCAACTAAAAGACAGTATTTCTTAACCCAGAGAATTGTCAATCTGTGGAACAGCCTACCAACAAATATTGTGCTATGTAAGACAAAAATAGAATTTAAAGGCAAATTCAAGAAGATATTACTAAATGGAAACATTCTGAAATACTGTCCGTAAAAAATCAAGAGCTGTTATGGGCTTATGCCTTCTCAGCTCTGTTGTTGTACCTCAGTACTATGCATTAACAAAGCACGATTCGGCAGCCCTGCCTTTGGGAGTTCCAGTGTCGACACTGTTGCTGTTCCTCCATGGTATAGAGCCTTTGAGGGGCATCCAGGGCCATCTTCAGGCATCCCTTCTCCAACCCACCCATCCTCAAGGACATCCTCGCATGGTATTGCGCACTCAGTGAGTCTGTTGGTGATGCACCTCACCTCAGGGCTTGGAAGTACTGTAGACCCTGTTGGAGCTGTGGTGCCTCACGTATAACTGACCTCCAGATGCAGATTCTAACCCTTTTGGTAAGCTCCCCTCATATGTCTCAGATTGTATTCCCCAGAGTGTTAGGCACCTACGCTCTAAGGAGCTATTCCCTAATTGGCCTCCAAGTTCCAAGGGTCAAAACTCATTTCGGCAAAGCTGCTCTAAGCTTCTCTTTACCCTGAGTGTGGAACGATTTACAGAGGAACTTGAAGCTATGCTGCCCTGTTAGCCTGAATATCTTCAAGGCGCTCTACGATTGCTACATGAAAGCACCTTGCAAATGTTTTCCTCACCGCTAGCCCACTAATTCCGCAACTCCCCCTTTCCATCCTGATGCTCGCCATGTTTCTACCCCTGGCTCTCACTCTTTCCCTATTAACTCTTCCTGCTACACCCACCCTTCCCTGTCCGCTCCAGCCTGGCTAAAGTCCCACCCCATCCATAGTAGTGTCCCAATTATCTACCCCTCCTCCGTCATTGTCATAATAAACAAGTGCACGACTACCATCATCACTTTCTGTGGTTTTAGCTCAGTTTTTCCCCCAGTCGTCAGTAATATATCCCTCCTCCTCTTTACCTCTCTAACCTGCCACCCCATACACGGCCTCTTTCTCCTGTATGTGTAGTTGCCGGCTGCCTCACTCAAAAGATCTCTGCTTATAGTCCCTGTATGCCTATGGTTGATTGTACATCTGCTGACTTCTTCAGTTGTAAAATAATGCTGTTTTTTTTTTAATTTTTTCAACCTTATACTGTACTGTATACACTGTATATACTTTTTCTTACTTGTATATTATTGCTTTTTGTATACCTGCTTCTGTGCTGTACTTTGATGTATTCATGACCAGGTCCACCTTGCAAATAAGCCTTGCTCAGTGGTGCCCGCCTGGATAAATAAATATTTTGATTGATTGATTGAAGAAGGCTTTTTCTTCAGCACGCACCCTGATGTGCATTTCTGCACAGCAGGCACATATGGCAACCTATAACGGTCACTTATGGTTGCAGCTAAGCACATTCTTCGCTACACTCCCACAGAATGTGTCGGGAAGGCCAGTGTCCTTGGTCTTGGAGGTAGCTTGCCACCAGTCAAGGGAATCATACAATGCCAGCAAGGTGGCCTTCAAGTTGGCAGAACTGCATTCTGCATCAGGCAGACAACATGGCTTCTTCTCTCTCGACTGGCACCTTTGGCCTGGTGTAAGCTGCTTAACTCGCACTTCCAGGGGACTTCATTTCATTTAGTTTTTGTTGACCAGGAAAGAGGACTAGACAATTTTATGCCTGTTTTCAGCCTCGTCCCAGGGGAAGGGGATGCAGATGGATGGCAGTTGAAATTGAACCAGATATTAAGCTCTTGGTGGTATTTTTAGTGAGTGGGGGAAATTTGGCCAGGACACTGGGGAAATTCCCTTACTCTTTTCGAGAAGTACCATGGGATCTTTAACATCCACCTGAACTACCATCAGAACAGGCAGATAGGACCTCTGTTTAACATCTCATCTGAAAGACTGCACCTCAGGAGTGTAGCACTTTCCTCATGCTGCACTACAGTGTCAGTATTGGGATGTAACCCAAGTGCCTGGTTTGGGGGTAGAACCCACAGCCTTCTGATCTTCCAGCCTCAGAGGAGAGAGGGCAACCTACTGAGCCACTGACTCGCTACTTCTCCAGTAGATTACAGTGGGAACGTCGGGGAACCCACCCGCCCCTGTGCCACAGGAGCCCCTGTCTGGCCCTTACCAGTCTCTGGTCTTGCCAGACCTGTGAGGAGCTCCTGCCCTCAGGCACTCTTCACCACACAAAGGGCTGGGGATATCTTCACCCTCGGGGTGAGCCAGTTTCTCCCTCAAAGAACGAAAAGCTTGGTACTCGAACCTGTAAATGGGAATCTGTGGTGAAGCTCGATTCTTGGAAGATATGGACATTACGTTCTTACTGTAACTGTTGATCTTCCACCATCGATCACAGCACCCTCCCACCATCCCCTGCTGCAGCAGAGACCGGGCCTCTGGGTTGCTCACCCTGTTTGCCTGCTGGCCGGGGCCATTTAATGCCATGGCATCTCCCCAGTTGTACACCCTGTGGAGTAATTGTTTTATTTTATTTTTTTTTTAAGGTGGATTGGGAATCGTTGAGTTTACACTCCCACCAAAAAGAGGGGAAAACAAACTGGGGGAGGGCTCCCTTTCAGGGCCTTCACACAAAAAGAAAGAGGAGTTGGCTCCCGTCTTTCCTTTTGTTCTCATTCTTCCTCCTGCCTGGAGTATATCCCTTTTTTGTGGTATATCCCTGTTAGTTTCTAAATGTGACTCGTGTCTCAGGGTACTATTCCAGTCTAACTTCAGTTGACAGCAGCACCGTCTGGAGTACTGTGCACCAGAGTGGATCATGTTACAACAGCTCTTACACAGAGTACATCTCTGTAGTTGCAGGGGAAGCAGGTAATTTTTTTTTCTTCTGCCTATGCCAGGTTATTCTTGCTTTATGCCACCTGTACTGTACCCTTCAGGGTAACTGGGGAGATATCTCGACTCCTTGGACTGTTCTGCTTTACATGTAACAGAGATCCCCTTTTCCTTTTTCTTGCTTGTAAAATTGGGCATAGATTAACTGATTATTTCAGTTAATCCTCTGTCTAGTGGCCTGAGGTTGTCATTCCAGGAGTCCATGTGATTCATTCCTACTTGGCACGTTAGTGCCATCTCAGTCTGCGGGGCAGTTCTGGGCATTCCTCTTAATTCTTTCTGCCAGAGCCACGTGCTTCAGGGCTGCTGCCTTGTGTAACACTGCCCAGCTGTTGTCTGGCTGATGGTGTGAGACTTTGGTTCCATACCCAGCTACCCCTGGTGCCACCTGGTGTGCCCCTCGCTACCCAGAGCTTTGTTGTCCTTTTTTAATTTTTTCCAATATCCTTTCCTGTACCTTGGGCCAGGGAATGTCTTAGCACCCTCTTTATTTTTCTCCCACTTTGTTTCTCTCCTGCTGAACAGAACTGAGATTGCTGAGGGAGCCAGCAGTGTTTATTGACTAGCACACAACACCATGTGGGGCTGAACAGGCACCGTGCCCAGTAGCCATTGCTGGCCCCCTGCCCAAAAAGGCTTTGCTCTTGTGGGTTCAGAGTGTCTCCAGCCCAGACCGGTAAGTAGTAATCAACGGTGAAGATATTCTGGAAGATAAACAGCTACAATAAGTATGTAACTTTCATTTTGTTTTTCTCATTTTTTGCCAGGAGTTTATTCAGAAGTGTTTGGAAGTCAATCCCATGAAGCGCCCCACAGCTCGAGAACTGCTTTTCCACCAAGCCCTCTTTGAGGTGCCGTCGTCAAAGTTATTAGCAGCCCACTGTATTGTCAGCCATCAACGTAAGTTTTATTTTTGTTTATTTAACTGGGTCCCAGGGAAAGTTTTCAGACGCAGCCTGGGCCATCAAGATGGCACATAATAATGAACAGTAAAGACGCTTGAGTTGAAAAGCATGGAGCAGTACAGCATGAAGCGATACAGTTGATTAGCCAGTGAGGGGTGCAAACCAGACAATAGTTAATTCCAGGAGTACCAGTTCAAAGACTGAATTAACATGGCGAGTTACGAGAATGACTAATAATAATAAAAACAGTATAGACAATAAATAAACAATATACACAGTGAGCAGAAAATGCTACGATGTGCCCATCTGGGCTTTAAAGGATGGACTCAACACACTCCCTTACTCCCATGTCGAGGTGCAATTGCAGGCAGAGGCTAGCTATAAGGGCACTTTCAACATGCCTGTGCTTCAAGTCATACTTTATCAAATTTGTTGTAAAAAATTAAATGTTGTAGTCCATTGACTCCGCCATTTTTATCTCGTCCAGGAAGGGTAATTAAAGATTAAAATGAAGTATACTTTTTTTGTGGTACTACCTTTTTTGAGTAATGCTGTCTCTTGTCACCTCTGTTGTATTAAACTGCTTCCTGTGCACCCTGCAATCAGTGACACACAGATTCGTGTGTGTGTGTGTGTGTGTGTGTGTGTACATACATATATATACATATATATAATATATTCTGAAATCCTGATTAGTTTTCTTTACACCTGATGAAGGGACGTTGGAGGTCTCGAAAGCTTAGTCTAATAAAAGGTATTATAACAAAAAGTGTTACTAGAGTTTCCTGAGACTAATACAGCATCATAAACCTGCAGCAGTGGTTACATTTACCTTAATGTTGATTAAAACTGAAAATAATAAATAGCACAGTTCAGTAGGCTACAGTAAATTGGGTCAAATCACTGCAATCCCAGTCAAGCCTCAATCTTTGCACTGCTGCTTTAATTGCTGCTGCTCTCTTCTCCCACCAATCCTGACACCCCCGGTACAGAGAATCCGCACCTCAGCAGTACTGTCTGAGGGGGGCACTTCTAATAAATATTTAAGCTGTATTTGCATGTTTCAACAATGTCTGAAACCCTAGGAATCTAAAAGAACGTAGGCTCTTGTACCAAGACTTTTAAAATACACATTATTCAAACATGAATCATGTTATCTATTCTTATTATTTTTTTTAATATTTCATTCCCATCAATACAAGTTACTGAGCAGGGTTTTAAATAATTGATTAGCAGTTTTTTTCTTAGGACAATATTAACTGTACAGAAAGTATTTATATAGGTTTTCTAGAAGAGTTATGTTAGTTAAACATAGTGAGGCAAGTGCTATGCATTTTCACAATGTTTTAGAACTTTTATGAGCAAAACGCTAATCAATTTTTGGAGTTAAATAAAACCCTGCTGAGGATATTTATATAGTAACATAGCAAGTCCAGGTCCAGAGGGGGTGCTGGCTTACTCATGTCCTTTCCCCTGCTTGTTTCTCAAGCAGGGATGAAATAAGTATGCTATGCAGATACGTACGCCTTTATAGGGAGTCTTTACCCACTCTGCTTCCCAGGGTACCACAGGATACCTTTGTAAGCATAAATTTGTATAGGCTTACCTTGTAGGCCTGTGCTGTCTTCATGCTCACTGTCTCAGCTTTTAGGCTGTTCTACAGGTTTACCACTCTTGGACAGAAGTGTGTTCTAGTTGTATCCCTGAATTTACCACATTTCATCTTCAGAGCCATGTCTCTGTTGTGTCCCGCTGCAGGACACCAGACATGACATCTGTCTGGTCATCTTGTCAATACCCTTGACTATGTGGAAGACAGATAATGTCCCCTTTCAACCCCCCAGGTGAACATGTTAAGGGCCCAACCGCTTCTCCTCATAGCTTATGTTCCAACACCATTGATCATTTTGTGTGCTTGTGTTGCATCCTCTCAACTGCCTCAGTGTCCTGTCTGTATTGAGGAGCCCTGAACTAAATGCAGGATTCACCGAATCACAGAAATCTGACGGCAGAAAGGACCTCACCGCCCATCAAGTCTGCCCTTTATGTATGTAAAATTTTCCCTGTGGCTCTGGTGACTGCCCCCCACAAAACCCAGCTAATGCTGGGCCCAACTGCTTCTCCTCGTAGCATGTGTTCCAGTACCATTGATCATTTTGGTGTCCGTGTGTTGCATCCTCTCAACTGCCTCAGTGTCCTCTCTGTATTGAGGAGCCCTGAACTGCATGCACAGATTCACAGAATTTCCACTTACAGGAATGACTGGGGCAGTAGAGTAACTGCATAATTTGCTCAGGTAGAGAGTACTAGCACAGTGGTTCACATACAGAACTGCTGTCAAGAGGAAACTGCAGTAAAAAAAAGTGCAGATACTGTACACAGGAGCAGTGTTTCACAGTACTCAAGTACATAAAACTGTATTCAGAAAATCATACAAATAGAGGGGAACCATTCTACAAAGGTTATTACATTATACAGTAATATTACAAGTACATTTCAGAAGGGCAGGCTTAGCCAGGTAAGGGAGCTAGTCTGGGACAAGTTAGAGTGGACAACAGCAAGGATGTGGAAGGAAGATGGGGCAGTGAAGGGGGCCATTCTCAAGGCACAGAGTCTTGCATGAGAACAGTAATCAGAAGGAGAAGGTAGAAGATACCAGTATAGTTCTCTGGAAAGGATAGGGAAGCAGCAAGAGTCAAAAAGAAGGCCTTCAGCACTGGCCCAGTGGCACTGGTGGTTGAGGTGCTGGATGTCACACCTTGCGCCATGTCAGTAACCCGAGTTCGAGAGCAAGCTCGGGTTGCCACGGGTCAGCTGGGGGGGAAGGGGAGGAGTTGGATTGAGCAGGCAGCTCTCTTCTCCCAGGGAGGGATCTGAGTCTCCTTGGCTCTTGGCTGCCGCTGAGCCCAGTGAGGAGATGTGCGGTGGGCGGGTGGGGGAAGGAGCAGTCCCCGGGGCCACGGGGTGCGTGCCTACATCCACAGGAGTGTGCAGCCATGTTCTGGGGTCCCAGAAATAGAGAGAAGAACCAAGAAAATGCTGATGTCTCCCAGTTGCCGAAGCAGGCGGGAGGCTGTAATGGGGAGCAAAAAGCTCTGTGGAAAGAAGGCCTTCATCAGGGACAGGGAAAAACAAGGGAAGGAAGAACGGGGAGAGTACCAGATGAGAACAAGGGAAGCCAAAAAGGGACGATCAGAGCAAAGGCAGACACAGAGCTGCTTATCATAGAGGGGGTCAAGGGTGGGGAGAAACAGTTCTTTAGATATATTATGGAAAAAAGAAAGAAGGGGAGGAGGAATTCTTAGGCTAACCAAGGGAGGTAGGGTAATTGAGGGAACTGGGCAGAAAGCAACAGTTCTTAACAATTACTCTTGCTGTTTATTCATAAAGGAAAACAGACGGCCTCTGATAGGGAGTGGTATTAATGCAGCTGTAAGGGAATCCCTGAGATGAGGCAGCAGGCATTTACCAGTAAAAGGGTTTGGAAGGAGCTAGTAGCCCTTATTAAGATAGATACGGCCCTGGGGCAAGATGGGATGCATCTGAGGGTGCTCACGGACTTGGCAACGGAACTAACTGAACCTCTGGGGGCTATTCAGTAGCTCAGTTCAGACAGAGGTAGTTCAGAAAGACTGGAGGGTAGCAGACATAGACCTACTCCATAAGGAGAAGAGGGGACAAGAAGCAACTAGATAACTCTGGCCCTGTTCACTAATCAGAGGATCTTGCAAACTACCTGGAGAGCAATGATCTCCAAGGTAGTAACCAGCACTGGTTCGTGGCAGGATGGTCTTGTCAGACCAGCCTGATTAATATTCTTTGACTGGGTAATGAGGGTAGTGGATAAGGGCCATGCTGTGGATTTACTCTACTTTGATTTCAGCAGGGTTTTCAATGCTGTGCCGCACAGAAGGTTGCTGAAGAAGCCAGAGGATCTGGATACAGTGAAAGACGCAGACAGATGGGTGAGAAAGTGGTCAGAAGGGAGACAGCAGAGGGTTGTGGTTAAGAGTCAGATTGGAGAAGGAGGTCACCAGTGGGGTGCCACAAGGATCACTCCTGGGTCCAGTCCTTTTTGGTATGTTGATTAGCGTCATGGGAGAAGGAATCCAGGGCAAGATGCATCTCCCGGCACATGACCCTGAGCTCTGTGGCAGGGTAAGACAGCGAGGAGGGGGTTAGGGATATGCAGAGGTGCTTATAAAAGCTGGAGAGCGGTCAGAGGTTTGGCAGTTGAAATTCAGTGCCAGAAAGTGCAAAGTGATGCACACAGGAACAAGAACACAGTACTGGATGGGGGAAGTGAAACTGTGCACGACCTTTGAGGAAAGAGACCCAAGGGTCATCGTCAGTGACTCCCTAAATCAAACCAGTGTAACAAGGCCTATAGTAAGGCAAACGATGCTTGGGTGTATAGGAAGGGGTGACAGCAGAAGGAAAGAGGCATTGCTACTTCCTTTAGATCACTGGTAAGGCCTCACCTGGAGTACTATGCTCAGTTCTGGAGTCCTCACCTAAGGAAGGGTAAGCCCAGGCTGCAGGTAGTGCAGCATAGGGTGACCTAAATGATTCAGGGCCAGCAGAGCAGATCTTACGTGCATCAGCTCAAGGCACTCAGCATACGCTCACTGGAGTCCAGATGAGAGAGGGGAGATGTGATGGAGACCTTCATGTTCTTGAAAGGAATGAAAAAGGTAAATTGCGAGGAACTATTCTGCATAAGTAGCAGATCAAGAATACAGGGGCATGAGTGAAAACTGACTTGACTTGGGGGGGGGGGGTGATTCAACAGAGCAGTGTAAAAGTTTTATTTTACAGCAAGGTTACGGAGCAGTGGAACAATCTGCCAGCTCATGTGGTGGGTGCCAAAACTGTCAGTGGTTTCAGATACGACTCTGAAGGGCTTACTGGTTGCTCAGGGTGATAGTGGTAGGCATGGAGCATAGGGGTGGATAGTGTGGGTTAGCACCCTGTACGGACAATAGGTCCCAGCTTTGTTAGGGCTTGTGGGCAGACTGGATGGACCAGTGGTCTTTTTCTGCTGTCATTGTTTCTATGTTTGTGTTTCTACATTAGTAAAGTCAAGTTTATTGTTCGACAGATCATTTCATTATGATTATAGTATATTGCACACACAATTTGTTTCTGCCACAAGCAGATAAAAAACAATAAAATCCACTTACTACTCAATACTATCTAGAATACAATAATAAAATTATATTTTAGCTTAATATCTTTATGTGATTTTAAAAAAGCTTGAGAAATGTTATAAGGGTTTTATGGCCCAAGGTGGATCCTATTTATTTTCTAAGCATTTCTTTCTTTAACCAGATGTAGTTTCTTTCTACTGACACTGCTGAGGAGGGAAGCTACAGATTCCAGTATCTTCCTGGATCGAACCTTTAATAAATATGTTACAAATTGTTTGGGTTCCATGTCCAAGTTACCCAGGATTACCCCAAGATACTTTTTTTTTTTTTTTTTGTTCCTTCCCCCTTTTGAGCTCGGAGCCTCCCTGCCCGCCACCACCATTACAGCCCCCATGGACACTGGGCAAAGCACCGGGTTGGGGCCATGGAGCAGCGCAGCCCTCCCCTAGCGGATGTCTGAGGCAGTGGGCGGCAGAAGCGAGGTTGTTATGCTGGGGAGCTGGCTTTTTCTTTTTGCCCAAATGCTGGATCCTGAGGCGGGGACGTGGAAGATGTCAGCGTCTGCCCCATTCTCCCCGAACTTGCTGGCCCCAGTCGCAGCAGTACCCCCTGCCTCCTGCTAGGGTCCATGATGTGCCAGACACTCTTCCCCTCCCTCCCCCCTTGGAGGAGAGCAGTCCCTAGGAGACACTATCCTCCTCCCCTGGCCGGCCCTCTGACTCCCTGGTCCATTCCCGAACCTGGGTCATCGGCATCACAAGCAGAAATCCAACCGTTGCACTGGCAGGCCGGTGACCCAAGATACTTTCTTTTTCATATAATGGACATAAAATCATTAAATGGGCAAAATCCTCTTTATCCCGACCACAGTTACACAGATTCCTACCTAATCTGATTTTTCTAAAATGATCTGATAGCCAGTTACTGGCGTAGCATTCGAATCTAAACCGTGTAATTAATTTTCTTCTTTATGGATCCTTTATTGCTGTTAAATAATAATCTAAAGTATTGCTTCTTTTGTTTCTTGTCATCCACGTGCACATTTTTTATTGTTTGCAGTACTCTTAAGACTCTTTGCCTTAGAATATCCCTTATGCTAGTCTTTACTTCACTGTTAACTATTTCTGATGGGATCCTGAAGATCTGTTTCTATGTTAGCAGTTACAAGAAGATTGTTCAAGGAGATGAATTTGACTTGAAGGCATTGTGGCACTTGAGGTTTTTAATGTGCATAGGTAACTTGTTCCAGGCCTATGGTGCAACATAGCCAAATGACTCACTCCATTCTATATTTCATCAAGGGATCTTGAGTAATTCTCCTTACGAGGACACTGTCAACCCTCTCAAGCCTCAGTATCTCTAGTTTAAAAAAAATGTCATGATTGGCCACATTCTGTAGAGATTGCTGATGTAGCGGGTAGTTTGAGTCTGATTCCTTGGTTCTTTTTAAAAATGAAAACCAGACTGCCCCCCACAGTGGTGGTACTACATAAAGCCGTGTTTACCGTTCTTGATAAACTCCCACTGTATGTTTCCTGGACTTGGGACCACTCATGACACAGTGAGAGAAGAGACGACTATTGCATCTTGAGCAGTGGCATTGTTTGTGGGTGTTCGTAATGCTTAGGAAGTATGCAGCAAGAGTAGATCAGGGCTTTGAAACAAAACCAGGTTGGATATAATTATACAAATAGCATGCATTTCCATCCTGCTAAGAAAGGAAGCAAATAAAAAAGCAACATCAAAGAATTTTATTGAATGTAAGCAGTCATAAAAGGTGTTTAATTAGAAATAATATGAGGGAAGCGGACGGTGGCGCTGAGGTTGGCGCTGGGCGCCACCTCCTCTACACCGCGACCCGTGTTCGGGAATGGACTCAGGCCGGGGTCAGCAGGGAGGAGAGGATTGAGCGTTGGGGACTGCTTTCCCTCTCCGGGAAGGGGAGAGGACTCCAGTGTCGGCACGCTTCTGGCCCCTAGTGGAGGCTGGGGGCGGTGCGCACTGCTGAGCACAAGTGGGGCTGAGATGGGGAGGGCGCATGCGAATGCATGCGTGCTCTCTCCACTGGCGTCGTGCATCCCCACTCGCGGAGAACAAAAAAATATCCTTGGTCATGGCAGCTTGAGATGCCCGTTCAGCAGGCGCCCGGCAGGGCATCGCGGAACTGAATCCGGACTGGTTGAGAAGAGGGCTCCACCACCCGCCATGGGGGCAAGCCACGGGAGAAGATGGCGAGGTCCTATGGGAGCCAGGGACTGACCGGACAGTGGCCAGAGCAGGGAAGCGCAGACAAAGTTGCCGACCGGGACCCAGGTAGGAGAAAGAGACTAACAAAAAAAATAGAAACAAAAGAAATAATATGATGGGAGAAGCGGTTGACACTGTTTCTTTGAGAATGATAGAGAATTAAATCTGTGACTTTTGTAAACGCAAGTCGTTCCGCTAGGCCAGTAGGGGTACCAGAGCACAGTATAGAATGAACCAGGTAGGCCATAACATGTGAATTTAGCTTTGGTGGGCAGTCTGGTGTTTCAAATTCCCATTTTTCAGATGCATCTGAAAAAGTTTTCAAGGCTATTTACTGGCACAAGTCCATTCTTGTATATATGGAAGCATTATTAGAATAATGATAATGATTTGTTCTCTCCAGCTAAGAATATATACAGGATGGCTGCGAGGAAATTTGCCCCCAAAGTCATAGCCATTGGTATCGTTCAAGGCACTTTACATTTATTTATTTATTTGAAAATTGGTAACTGGGAAAGGCACACTGAGTTGAGGCACGTTTTGGGGGGGGGGGTTACAAACAGAACAAGATTTCAGTGACACGTCAGTAAGCAAGTACCATAAATGCAAGAGTAGAAGATGCACAAGCAAGCAGACTGCAGCTGTTGGTTATGACAAGGACTGTAGCGCAAGCATACTGATACAGAATGAAGTGCACAGTGCCTGAGGAGGTGACTGGGCTGTAGTTTGACAGAAATCTGCCACTGTCACAACCTAATAATGGGGGCAAGAATGCATGAGAGGCAGATAGGAAGGGAGAATCAGGAGGGGGTTGACAGGGACAGGTGGGACCAGGGAGGCATCTTGGGTGGTATCTAAGGGCCGGGAGAGAGGAGGAAAGGTGGACAGAGGAAGGGCGCAGGTTCCAGCTGGAGGAGAAACAGTAGGAGAAGGCACTTTTCCCAGTGGAGGAGTGAGGGTGGGGAAAGGAAAAGGTACGTGGATCCCTAGATCAGCGAAAGTAGGAGGAGGAGGTGATGGGAGAGAGGAGTGAGGAGAGGTAGGAGGGAAGGGACCCAGACCCCTGTTTAGATTTGAAAGTGGTGCAGTGGGACTGGCGATGGAAGGGGAGGAGTTAAAAGGAGCAGTGATGAGTACAAAGGGTAAGTTGGTAGCAGAGGGGCAGAAAGCATTGCAGAGGGTAGTGTCTGTCTTTGGTTACTCTGTTTTATATTAATGTCTTTCTCACTCTGCATGTAGTGTTGAATTGTTGTAATAGCTTTCTGGCAGGTTTTTTATTTTTTTATTAGGATTTTTCAGTTATTTTTGTCCTGAGTCAGCCACCTCTGAAACTGCGACTTTGAAAGTAGATAAAATCAAAAGAAGCATGGCAACCTCTCTGTATCTTTCTTTCACTGTATTCACAGCCATATTCTGCAACTGTCAAAATGTTTTATGAAAATGGCATGGGATTGAAATGTTTTTGTGGTTATGCTCCTGAAGAAGGGACCTGTCAGGCCCCGGAAGGTTATGTAATTCCATCTTTGTTCAAGACACTTGTTGGTTCAATAAAAGGTATCAAACCTTCCAGCATCTTCATGCATGCAGACACAAGTATTTACCCCATTTTTGGGAATGTTTGTTAGAGGATGTCATAGTATTGGTCATTTACTCACTATTTTTGAGTATTTGGAAAAAGTGAAACAAACCTCACTACAGATGTGTCCTTGTTTCACTTTTTCTTTCACACTCATGTTGACTCCTAAAACATTGGTGTTAAAACTACATAAAACTATCTGACCCCTTACGGATTTGTTCCAGAAAGAGACATTAAAGGGGATTCCTCCGCTCCCCTGCCTTAATAGTGCAGGACATAGATATCCCGATTAAGCGAACGACCTAAAGAAATAATTTTTTAAACCACTGACATGTTAGCTGTCTTACTGTATATCTGGTTGATCCTGCTTCCCTTTGCCCACTGTGCTGCTGAACTAACAGTCCCTGTCCACTGCGGGCAGGCCTGTGATGACGTGAGCGATGGACTAAGCTGCGGGGAATGTCTGTGTGCTGGCACTTGATATGCGCTGATATTCTGCAGCGGCACATTTTCACGCTTAGTCTACCAGTACCCGATCGGTACTGGTAGACTAAGCACCATCTTTATTGCAGAGTATTAACATATATTACTAGTGCTAGCACAGACATCTCCAACAACCTGTCACTATATGTCATCACAGGGCTGACTGAGGGACAGTGGGACTGAGAATCTTACTTAGAGAGGGCTCTTGCAGTGGCAATTACCATAAGGACTGAGCCGCCAGGCGCTAGAACCCTACCGGAATACTTGGCTAGCGGTGTCTGGTGGGGACTGCCCACCCGATAATGCGTGACCAGCGTCAGCCCCAACAATATGCCAGTAGGCGGTCCCCTGTCCTCCTCAGTTCATTCCGCTGTCGGACGCCATGAAGCGCTGCAATAGTCAACCACCATTTTCGATAAGTATTACCTTTTGATTTTATTTTTCTTACAAAAATCAGTAGATTTCGACATTGGATTGCATGTCTTTTCCAACTTAGACTCCCACAAGAACAAGTGCGCCTGCAGCCAGCGGATACCGGAGAAAGACTGCCATACCTCATGTCTTCTCTGCCTTGGGCCTGACCACACCACCGAGAACTGTGAGGCCTGCCAGAAGTTCAACCAGGCCACACGGAAATGCCATCGGCAAGTCCTGGAAGCCCACCTTTTGAAACAAAAACTGGCTTCTGTGGAATAGGAGTCGCAGCAGGCGCGGAGCACTTCTTCCTCTCCTGAGGGCTCTTCTGGCTGTCACTCTTCCAAGCAGAAGCACAAGTTGGGACAAAGACAAGAACCGGGACCAAGATCAGTCTCCCTCCAAGCCATGGCTCTTTGGGAACCGCTGCTGTCGAGCGGCCCTGTACCACTACAGGAGGCGCCACTCCAGCCAGCCTGCTCCTCCAGCTATGGAACAGCCTTCACCCTGCCCCCCCATCCGGGCTGGTAACAGTTCTGGCAGGGACCTCCAGAAATATAGAGGTTAAGTCCCTTCCTTAGGCCCTTCAAACCTACTCCAGGGTCTAAGTTGGGTGGTTCGGCTGGTTAGTCGGATGCTGGCTCTCACGTTGGACCCCGTCTTGAGGTCTGACACTGGTCCTTCAGACCAGTGCCCACTGCTGCTTCGGCCGCAGCTGCCCAGAGAAGAATCCCCCTCTCGGGACCCTTCTTCCTGCCCGGAGCCAGAGGAGCTGCCGCCCGCTGGCCCAATCGATCAGCCAGTGCCAGGGCATCCTACGCCAGATCCTCTCTGGGACCTCTAGGCCAACCCGCCTGTGATCCGTCCGTCTAGGCCACAACCTACATCCGAGACCCCGGAGGTGCCCGTCGACTCAGACGTCTGGTCCCCCTATAGGGCCGCAGTCTGATCCCCCGCTGCCCTGGCCTTCCTTCGGGCCCTCAGCCAGGTCCCTCAGCCCCACCGTCGTGTCCTTTTCCAGGCTACCTAACGCCGGGCTACCCTATGCCAGGCTAGCCTACGCCAGGGTACCCAACGTTGGGGTATCTGATGCCGGGATATCAAACGCCAGGGTATCCAACGCCGGGCTATCCTACACCAGGGTACCCAATGCCAGGCTGTCCGCTGTTGGGGTATCATCCACTGGCCTACTCGTGTCCTCCACAGGCTTCCCCGCAAGCCCCAGTGGATTATGAGGCTCTCTTTGATTCCTGGTAGAACAAAGCTAGGCACCAGCTAGCTTCGTAGTTGGACCAACTCCTGCCAGACACTGCTCACACGCAGGTTTAGGCGACTCCTTCACCACAGTCCCTGTCTTGGCTCCATTCCCCAGCTTCCAGACGCACATTGGGTGCCTCCACGGGGGAAGACCGGGGTCGTGGGTTGACTAATCTTCAGAGGACCCATGTCGAAGGTCCCTGCCTCCCCACAGGAGCCTGCCTGTTCCTTCTCTTCTTCGGGCTCTGAGTCCTCTCCACTGGAGGACCCCAAGCCTAAAGAGACTCCTAAGTCTCCCCCAAAGGATCACTCCTTTCTGGACATCCTCCAGAAAATTCAGGAGGCTAACAGCTTGAAGACTGAAGAGTGGGATCCCCAGAGATGGAGATTGGCTGAGCATCTTGACCTCACGGAGCTGAACCTCCTCCTCATTCCCCCATGGACGAGGCCCTACGACGAGTTGGCCACTACCATATGGCAACAACCGTCATCTGTCGCAGCCATTTCCAAAAAGGCGGACAGATTGTACCATGCTCCAGAAGGGGACGATCACCTGGTTAGCCACCCCAAAGCTGATTCGGTGGTTATCAACGTGGCTCATAACTGCTTTACAAAGCTGAAGCATATGAGTATCTCCCTTCCTGATAAGGAATCAAGGCAACTTGACCAGTTTGGCTGGAAGGTCTACACATACTGCACTTTGGCTTTGTGGGCTCCGAGTTATGTGGCCCACATGGTCTGCTATCAAAAGGCAATTCTCTGCCAACTGAAAGCAGACTTTGAGGTTTTGCCAGACTCTTGAGGCCAAGACCAAAATTCAGCAGGCAGTCAAGACAGAAGAAATTACCTGCCGTCATGCCTTATGGGCTATTTATGACGCTGTCAATGCTCCTGTCAGAAGCACTGCGATGGCGGTTTGTCTTCAGATGTGCCTGGTTACGAGTTATCAGATTTCGCCCAGGATGTCAAAGTGTCCATTCTAGACTCCCCCTTCAGGGGCTTGGTGCTATTCGGAGGGGACATCAAGGACACATTGACTGATCTGCAGGAGCGAGGGAAGGCTCTTAGTTCAGCACACTCCTTCCCTCTACCATACCAATCCCAAGTCTTGGCCTCATTTTTGCCGTCAGCAAAGGCGCCAGACAAGGCAGCAGCCCGCCAAGCGTTGGGACAAATGTCCTGCTCCCCTCATCTGCCCCTATATATACACACATGCCCAAGTCGCACAGGACTGCTGGGCTGATGCTCCCCAACCCTCCCTCCGCCTCTCGAATCGTGGCACACCCCCACTCCTCCATCCACAGTTCTGGGGGAACTAGTCGGGGGCAGGTTTGCCAGCCACCTGTCAGGGTGGAAGGCAATCATGACAGACTGTTGGGTGCTTCAGCTAGTAGCTCATGGACACATGATAGAATTCATAGAGAGAGACCTCCAGAAAATCCTCCTGGTCCCTCTCATTATCCTCAAGGTCGCATTCCACTCATTAGAGAAGAGATTGCAGCTTTGTTGTGAAAGTCCACCATGAAGCCATTTCCTCAGGGCCAGGGGTATTACTTCCACTTCTTCGACCCTCCCAGGACTGTTGTCACTGCTCCATCAGGGACACTGGCTGTGCGCCCTGGACATGCAGGATGCCTTCCTGCATATCTCTATTTCCTGCCCACCGCTGTTTTCTCAGGTTTACCTTCCAGGGGGAGTATTTCCAATTCAAGGCTCTCCCCTTTGGCCTTTTCCTTGGCACCCAGGGTGTTCACCAAATGCCTGGTGGTGGTGGCAGCGGCATTGGGGCGGTCCACTGTGTTTTTCTGTACCTCGGCAACTGGCTTCTGTCAGCTCAATCAAGTGCCGACCTGGAGGCTTCTGTAGCAGCTACCCTGGACCTGTTCCACAGGGTGTGGGTCATGGTGAGTTACCCCAAATCTCACCTCCCTCCTTCCCACTGCCTCCAGTTCATTGGGGCGGTACTGGATACCTCCCAGGGTCAGGTCTTTCTCCCCTTAGACAGGGCAGAAATGCCGCAGAGGCAAGCCCGGCTTGTAGCCACCAGCCAATGGACAATGGCAAGAACAGTCTTCTGCCTCCTCGGTCTTATGGCGGCGGCTGTTTCCATGGTACCCCTGGCCTGGCTTCACAGGCGGGTTATGCTGCAATGGACACTTTGGTGGGGGGGTGAAATCAGAGGTTGGACGACCTGGATCACAGGGTTCTGGTGTTCAACCCTTGTGAAAGGATCTGCTGTGGTGGCAGGATCTGCAAAATTTCTGCCCAGGGGTTCCCTTCCAGCCTCCCCTTCCAGTTCAAACTCTGACGACCGATGTATCAGGTCAGTTCCGGGGAGCGCATCTGGGAGATCGCAGAACCCAAGGATCCTGGTCTCAGCGGGAGCTCTCACTGCACATACTGTAAATGTGCTCGAGATGTGTGCTCTGCTGTATTCTCTCCATGCATTCCAGCCCCTTCTCCTTCTGGGACAACTTCTGATCCAGTCTGACACAGTGTGTGGTCTGGTATCTAAACAAATAGGAAGGCACTCTGTCATATCCCTTGTGTAGGGAAGCGATGCAAGTGTGGTATTGGGCTATTCAGTATAAGCTCCAGCTCACTGTGGTGCACATATCTGGTGTCCAGAACATCCCAGCGGACAGTCTCAGACACACTTGGGCCAAGGGCTCATGAGTGGGAACTGCGTCAGTTGGTGGTTGAGGACATCTTCGACTTTTAGGGTCATCCAGATGTTGATCTGTTCGCTCCCCATACAACGCAAAACTACCCAGATCTTATTTTGAGAGGGTTCATTCAGTAGGTGATTACATATAGGACTGGTGCCACCTGGCGTCTTGCCACACGGCAGACTTTTCTAGCAATCCCTGTTGGGGGCCACCCACCTGACGTCAGCGTGGCCATATATATAATGGGCGGTCCCCAACCCGCCCTCCAGTTCTTTCCCGCCATCGCCTCGTGTCAGTCGCATTGCAGACTTCCATCAGTGATCGTCGTGTTAGTTCTTGCGTCGCATTTTTTCCTTTGCAAAATTTTTTCTCTACGAATTCTACATTTGCTTAATGTCTTCACCCAAGAAGAGGTGCTCATTGTGTGGCATGCAGATTCCTCATAAGGACTGTCATCTGAAGTGCGTTATCTGTCTGGGCCCAGACCATCCTGTCTGATTCTGCTCGGAGTGCCAAACATTTAATCAGGCCACCAGAAAGCGGAGACAGCAAGCTTTGGAGGCCCACCTTCTAAGTCCGCCTAGCTTCATTAGAGAAGCAAATGGACCGCATCAGAGAGTCCTCTTCCAAAAAATCTTCTTACAAGAAACACCACAAGGAGAAATCTAGAAGCAGGGCGCTCCCGGACCAACCTGAGCCTGCATGACCTCGGCCGAACAAGGCCGCCTCTCAGCTACCGCCTAGGAAGACTTCGGACGGTAAGTCTGAAAAATCTTCTTGGTCAGTGGGCCATCAGCTCCTCCGATGGCCGCACCGCACAGCCTTTACCAGTCAGACCCCGTTCCTCCTGGGACCGGCCAAGACTGCTCCCCAGCTTTTGGGGACCCACCTGGCGCCAACCAATAAGTCGGCTGGGGTTCCTTCCCCACCCGCCTGGCTCAGTCTGGTAAGACATCTGTCTCTGACGGCCGCTCAGGCGTGGTTCTCCCGTCGGGGCATAACGGTGTCTCACCCAACACCTGGCAGAACCAGGGGGAGAATGCCCCTCTCCCCCCCCCTTCACTTGCCTATACCCTCCCCTTCTCAGGTGGGTACCTCAAGCGAAGACCGTGTGGAACCCGTCGACGTCGTAGACCATTCCTCAGGGTCAGTCCCGCACTCCCTTGATGGGGTCACGGGGAAGGAGGCTTCTCCTCAGCCATCTGGCCTTACAGTGGAGGCCCCTCCTTCTCCTTCAGGTGGGATCCCTTCGGACCTGACGAATATCCCGGTCTCGATCCCACCGTTGGATCCAGCGATTCCAGTTCCAACACAGGAAACTCCAACCCACTCTGCCTCCAGCTCCAGCGCCAAACCCAGTCCCGCTGTCTGGCACCTTTGTCCAGCCCCGCGCGGATCCCTTTCGGCGCGGATCAGCGATGCCGGCCCGTCTTCGGTCCCCTGGCGTTGGCTATCCGGCGCTGGACCCCCGCCAATTTACACTACAGCAGGTCCGACATGGGGCCCCCCACCGTCAGACCTGACTACGGGGACTTATACTAGACCCCAGACTGTCCCTCATTACCCCTTTGGGTACCTTGGGGACCATTTCCCGGCTGGTCGTCCTCCTGAGTGGAGTTCCTTCGGACAGTACTACCCTGGTTACAACCCCTACTACCATTTTCAGGGTTACCAGGGGTACCATTACCCCAGACCAACCTTGTGGAGTTTTATGAATGGGTGATGTGTGCCCTGGACCAGGGTAGGCCGGTGGACGTTCTCTTTCTGGACTTCAGCAAGGCGTTTGATTTGGTTCCCCACAACAGCCTGTTGCGAAGCTGGGGGTTGGGGTGGGGAGCAGATGCTCAGGTAGATAGAAAATTGGCTGTCGGAGCAGGTGCAAGGGTGGTGGTTGGGGGGATAGTCTTATCCCCTAGGAGGGTCATTAGTGGGGTTCCCCAGGGATCGGTCATGTGGCCACTCCTGTTTAACGCTTATGTTTAGGACATAGGGAAGGGCATCAGGAGTAAATTGAGTTTCATTGCAGATGATTCAAAGCTGGGAGCATTGGTGGATGAGGCGGAGGGGAGAGTGGCACTGCAGGGGGACCTGGAAGCCCTGGACAGGTGGTAGAGGATGTGGGGACTGCATTTTAATACTGGGAAATGCAGGGTTCTGCACCTGGGGGTCAGTAACCTAGGGCAGGTGTACACCCTGGGAGGGGATACGCTGAAGGTCTCGACGGGTGAGAGGGATCTGGGGGTGGTGGTGGATGCTAAAATGAATAACTCTGAGACTTGTAGAAGGGCAGCGGCTAAGGCAAATTGTATGCTGGGCTGCACTGCTAGGGGGATGCCCTCCAGAAGGAGGGAAGTAATCCTTCCTCTGTGTAAGTGCCTGGTCAGGCCTCACCTTGAGTACTGCGTGCAGTTCTGGAGGCCTCACATGAAAAGGGACATAGCACTCCTGGAGAGGGTCCAGAGGAGGGCAACCAAAATGATCTGGGGCATGGGGGACAGGACCTATGAGCAGAGCTTGGAGGAGCTCAACATGTACACCCTGGAGGACAGAAGAGACGGGGGACATAATAGAGGTCTTTAAGTACGTTAAGGGGATCAATGGGGGAGACGCAGAGGAGCTGTTCAGATAGAATGGGGGGGACAACCAGGGGGCATGGGTGGAAACTGGAGGGAGGGAGACTCGGGTGAGAGGAGGAGGTGCTTCTTCACTGAGAGGTTGGTGGAACCATGGAATGCACTGCCCAGGGGCCTGGTGGAGGAACATACCGTGGAGGGGTTCAACAGGGGCTGGGATAGATTCAGGGGGAGGTTAAAACCGTGGCAGTCCCTCTCTGAGGTAACGCTTTGAAAGAAAACGAGGGGGCACCACAGGGTGGGGGGGACTTCAGAACAGGTGCCAAGTAGGGGCGCTGGCTATCGAGCAGACATGTGACACCCTGAGGCTTATTCTGCTGGCTTGTTAGTGTGTAAAAATGGTACAAACATTGCAGGGTATTACAAAGAGGCAAGCAAGAATAACAGTGTGACAGGTTAATAACTTTGAGCTGGGCACAGGAAAGAGACCAGTCGGGAACAATTTAAGCACAACACCTTATGAGAAAGGGATAACTAGGACCTCAAGTACAACTACAGGCCAAGGTGAGCTTCAGATGATCCCAGAGGGAGTTCCTAAAACAGGTGTGGGAGGAGGAAGTACGGACATGGCCAGGAAGGGAGTTCCATAGCCTAGGTGCACATACTGCGAATGCCTGATCACCCATTTGCGTATGGGTTTTTGGGACTAGAAACATAGCTGTGCCATTAGACCTTAGTGGATATGAGGAGTTAACAGGCTGAAAGTAAATTTCCAACTTACCAGGTGGCAGCTACCACGCATATAGTGTGGTAGCTGACCTTGGCGATAGGCATTCTAGCTAGGATTGAACAAGTTTCCTGCAGTCTTATTTTTTTTTAAATAACTCACAATTTAGTTTTTACAATGTGCTGGCTGTTCCTTCTCACAGCTCCAGTCCAGTTCATGGGGCTCAATTTCACTTCCGTTTTTAAGCAAAAAAATGGTCACTTGGGGGATTAGTGAAGGACACCGCCTCGACTAACATGGCCCTTGTTAGTTGAGTGGTGTCCTTCATTAATCCCTCATGTAACCATTTTTGAGCTTAAAATGGAAGCAAATTGAGCCCCATTCATTTTAATGGAGGCCCCACGCCTCCCCTGACCACACGTCACGCCCTTGAGCAAGGCATGTCCGCTGGGACTGGGTTGTGAGAAGGAACATCCAGCCCATTGTAAAAACTAAATTGCAAGTGATTTTACAAAAACAGGACTGAAGAAACTTGTTCAATCCTGAATAGAATTCATTACCGCAGAGGGCAGCTACCACTCTGTGAGTAGCTCTTCAGATCAGAAAATCCCCTTAAAGAGCTCGGCAAGGACAGGAGGGGTAGCCGTTCTTACTACATTATGAGTGAAACATTCAAGAACAAAATTATGATTAAGACCTGGAGGGAGCCAGGCAAGTTTGTTGTATAGGTCACAAAGATGGATGAGACGGGAAGCAGAGAGGGCGAAACGGCATATATTGTTATAGGCAACATCCCATTTAGAGAGGCAGGATTTGGTGGTATGTGTGAAGGTAATGAGCCCATAGCAGAGTGTGAGGAGGAGTACTCCCTTTGCCAGGACTAGTCAAGCAGCAGGCATGAGACTATTTTTCCCCTCTCAGCCAGGCCCAGCTTACAGTTCACTGCCTTATACACATTACGGCTATGCAGCACAAAGTCTAGTTGAGGGTCTAGGGTGACCCCCAGGTATTTGAGGGAGTCAGCAACCCTCACAGTGGATCCATCAGCACCAGAGATACTCAGGGGAGCAGGGGACGCTTTTATTTTAGCCAGGAATCCAAAAAGCATAGCCTGGGTTTTTTTAAGGTTCAGGACTAGTCTGTTCTTCAGAAGCCAGGATTGGATGTTGGTAAAGTCAACATTTAGGTGATAGTTAATGACACTAATGTTCTGGGATTTGGCTAGGATCACTAGGTCATCCACATATAATGTGGCGGTACCATGAGCCAGAACAAGGGGAAAATCATTATTGATTAGGGAGAAAAGAATGGGTCCTAGGATGGACCCCTGTGGGACCCCAGACTTAACAGGTGTGGGCTTCAAGAGAACCCTGTTGAACTTTATAAGTTTCTGCCTGTCTTGTAGGTAGTTAGAAAACCAAGCTAGGGCAGGGGCTGTCAGGCCAAGAGATCGGAGTTTTGAGCACAGAAGGTTGTGATCCAGCAGATCAAAGGCCTTGGAGAGTGCAATGAAAATTGCTCCTGTTAGTTTACCTTGATCCATGGCAACCCTGACCTCTGAAGTAACATTAGTAAGGGCAGAGGAGGTGCTACAACCCTTGCGAAAGCCATGTTGTGCTGCGAATAACAGCTCATGACTCTGGATATAATCAGTGACTGGGATGCAGCCACTTTTTTTCAAGTAGCTTGCTAACAGTTAATAGGATGGCAGTTGGCCGGTAGTTCTCAAGGTTTTTAGGGTCACCTTGTTTGAATACTGGAACAACTCTAGCCATTTTCCAGAGGAAAGGAATAGATTCCGTAGTGAGGGACATCTTAAAGATATGGCTGATGGGTAGAATAAGGAAGGGGGCACCAGGACGGATAAGCTTGGTCAGCTGGGTGGCAAACTTGTTGGCTGGGAGAAAGCAGAGTGGTGATAAACGGTGTATAGTCAGAAGAGATGCAAGTCACAAGTGGGGTGCCTCAGGGATCAGTCCTGGGGCCAGTCCTCTTCAGTATCTTCAACAGTGACATTGCAGATGGACTAGAGGGTAAGGTTTGTCTGTTTGCAGATGACACCAAGATCTGCAACAGAGTAGATGATCCAGATGGGGTGGGCAGAATGAGAAGAGATATGGATAAACTGGCAAAATGGTTGTAAGAGTGGCAACTGGGGTTTAACACAAAGAAGTGCAAGATCATGCACATAGGGAAAAGAAACACTGAAGCCACTTATAGGTTGGGAGGGGAGTTGCTGGCAATCACAAGGGAAGAAAGAGACTTGGGCATCATCATCACAGATGATCTGAAATCATCCAAGCAGACCACTAAAGCAGTAGGTAAGGCTAGGGGGATGTTAGGGTGTATTAGTATGGGTATCACAAGTTGTAAGAGGGAGGTAATAATCCCTCTTTACAAGACACTGGTTAGGCCCCATCTGGAGTACTGCGTGCAGTACTGGATGCCACACCTACACAAGGACATTAACAAAATGGAGGCAGTCCAGAGAAGGGCAACCAAAATGGTGCTGAGACTGCATCAGAAAACATATGAGGACAGATTAACAGAGCACAATATATATACGCTAGAGCAAAGGAGGGAGAGAGGTGATATGATCGAAACATTCAAACATTTTAAGGGCATTAACAAGGTGAAAGAGTCTTAACATGTTTCAATATAAGAAAAATAGCAGAACAAGAGGACACAGCATGAGATTAGAGGGAGGCTGATTAAGGGGTAATGTGAGGAAGTTCTTTTTCACAGAAAGGGTGGTTGATGCATGGAATGGCCTACCTCAGGAAGTGGTGGATATGAATACAGTGCAGGGCTTCAAACAGGCATGGTATAGGCATAAGGAAGGCAATACAGATGAGTATGAATAGATAGACCTTTGACAGAGTAAAGGCCTATGGCACATTCATAATGTAGAAAAAATGGGCAGACTGATGGGCCTTGCGGTCCTGATCTGCTGTCAACTTCTATGTTTGTATGTTTCCTTGTTATCATGCCCGGCACTGGAGTGGGGTGAGAGACTAGCAAGGAGTCTGTGTCTCTGAGTGACGCAGCCTTAAAATAAAACCGGGGGCAGGTGGCAGGTCCAGGCAGGGAGCAGTGGTGTGATTCCAGTACGTCAGAGGCAGGGAATTGGGAGGTATAGGCAGACAGGTCAGAGAACTGGGAGTTAAAAGCATTTGCAGTTGTTTGAGCATTATTAAGGTTTATACCATCAGTAATCAATATCGGAGACATAACCTTTTGAGGAACCACTAACTATGTTCTTGATGTTACACCAGAAACTTCTTGGGTCTCTGACTAAGGTCAAGAGAGCAGATTTACAGAATTCACTCTTGGCAGAGCGTATAGCATTTTTATACCCGTTACGGAGATGCCTGTACTCCTGAAGGACAGAGAGATCTGCGAGGCCTTGAACCTCGCCAGCATTTACCCCTTGCCTTCATAAGGACATAAAGGCCACCTTGAAGCCATTTTGTGACAGCACCCCTAACCCTCCTTTTTATAAGGGGGCATGCTTGTCTTGCAGGGATGAGAATATACTACAAAAGTTATCCAGGACAGCTGAGACTTCACTGGCAGATAATACAGTAGACCAGTCCGTAATTTCCAGATCAGCATGGAAGGATTCCTGGCTGAATCTGGAGAAATCCCTCATGATGACCTTGCAGGGTATTTTAGGGGAGGAGATTTTCCAGGTGCGGTAAATGGGGGTATGATCTGAGATTGAGTCAGGAAAGGTGCCAGATGAGACAAGCCTCTCAAGTCTATTAGACAGAATCCAATCTAGGAGGGTAGTTTTACCACCTATTTTACCCAGCCTGGTTGGTTCACTTATAAGTTGTTAGAGAGTGAGACCAGCCAACAAAGGTTCGTATTGTTTAGCATTGCCATCTAACCAGTTTAGGTTTAAGTCACCTAACAGTAACTCATTTGCACACACCTTAGGACTAATGGTATCAAGAAGATATGGGAGCCCTTGTATTCCACCTTTAGGGGGGTTGTAAGCACAGACTACATGCAGCTTTTTAGTGTTTCCCACTAGGAGCAGGACATGAAGGAATACACAGGTTGTCAAGGGTGGTAGCTGGTGATGTATAATGGGCACTTTTAGGTGGCTTTTGTAGTATATAAGCACGCCTCCACCACTTTTTTTTTACCAGCACAATCAAGCCTTAATTGATTGAAACCAGGAAGGGCACACGCAGAGTCTGGGATTGTAGGCTTTAGCCGTGTTTCCGTGATACCCAGGATGTTGGGTTATAGTGAGCAGCCCAGGCTGTAGGCTCAGCCAGATTAGGCATGAGGCTGCGAATATTCAGGTGGGCAAATTTGAAGCCCTTAAAGGAGTGCCAGCTTTGGGGGCGTATTGAACTGGGGGGTGGACTGAGAGGTAGCAGGCCCTGGTTAAGCTCTATGTCCCCAACCAGTCTGATGAGCAAAACTGAGAGCCACATAAAGCATGGCAGGGGATTTCTCTTTCTGGGGGTTGCTGGTTTACAGAGGAGGCATTTCACCAGTCGGGTAGTAAACATAACTGACTTATATTTCAAGCACCAGACAAGACAGAGATTCAGCTGCATAGTAGCAGTATGCTTTGAGAAGCAGTATTCATCTTCAGGGAGATGTCCCTGTGGTTCAAAGGGGACAGCAGGAAGGGAAAGAGAGGCCAAGGTAAATAACACTGTTTGGGAGAGACACACAGGCCAAACAAACCCAACCAGCAGTACAGCATTTAGAAACAGCATTATCATATTCATGGGAGTACATGGCTTGTAACACGGACAGTAGCTTTAGCTGACTGGGAAAACAACTGAGCCACTAGGATCAATTACCAGAGTAAGAGCTGCAAGCTCACAAGGTTTCTAGAAAAGTGAGCCTCCCTTTCAGCTAACAGACACACAGGTTCAGGGGTTCGGTTACCTATGCAGAGGACTAGAGCAACAACATTTGAGTAGGCTGCATGAATGTAACACTAACAATGGAGAGAGAGGCACCCTAGGGTAGAAGACCAACTCTGCCAAGCATGCTTAACCTGAACACCTACAAAGTTTAACAGGCACTCCAGATCACACCACAATTCAATGTAAAGAAATAGGAACACCAGTGCTGTGCCGTATTACCAGTCACTGACCAAGCTCCACCTTAAAGTGTGCAGATATTTACCGGATGCCTAGGGAGGTACTCAACAGTCATTTAGTAGTGAGTCTTGTACTGCATGATTAGGGGTGGTACTGCGGGCAGCGTGACTGGCCGACAGATGACACCCACAGTGTGACACCCTTGTCTCTCCAGCCCTTGGCGCTCCAGACTGCTAGCGCCGAGGACCATTTGGGCAGGCGCAATCCATGAAGGGGGCAGAGTGCTATGATTGACTGCCGGTCGGTGGTCTGCGGCTCCAGTGTCCCCAGTGTCTTTCTTTTGCAGCTGGGGACCAGAGGATGTGGTAAAATGCATCTGGAAGGTCATTGGAGAGGTGAGGGGGTCCCAGTTGCAGGACGAAGCCGCCTCAACCCTTCATTGCAGCATCCTGAGCGCTTCCCCAAAGAAGCGCTAAACCACACCTTTTATCCTCCAGGGAAACAATTAAACAGTCCCAGACCTGGTTTGAAATCTGTCACCACTGCAGCTCCGGTGCCCCCAATCTTGTTTCTCTGCGGTTGTGGCCCGGAAGATGCGGTAAAATGAGGCTGGAAGGTCCACCAGAGGGGTGAGGGGGGGCCAGGTTGCAGGACAAAGCCGCCTCAACCCCTCATTGCAGTGTCCCGAGGGATTCATGCAGTAAGTACATAACTTTCATTTACATCCTGTCATCAGAGACATTCTCTTATCCCATAGCAGGATGTCATCAAGCCTGTGGTGACCGTTTTTGGGAGCCATGATGATATCAAAACTATATAAGGTGGCAAAAGTGCCTTGTATAGCCGAAGTGTCTCCTTGCATGTTCTTAGGGTGAGTGAACCAATAACTGACGGTCAACGATTCTGCTACCCTATGGACGCAAGATGTCACACTTTTACACCAGTCGGAGATGCTCTGGTCTCCTTATATAAAAAAAAAAAAAAATTGAACCTTCCTTAAAAACAGAAATGAAATGAAGCTGGCTTGGTAGTGCTACCACTTGCTGCCTGGCCACCGTGGTTGGGAAATGGACTCTGGTTGTTCAGTGCTGGTCTGGATTGGGTGTCCCATGGATAGCTCTCCTTCCTCTGGGTGTGGATGTTCTGTCACACTGCTTGATTGCCACTTGATGAGGCAGGTGATAATGCAGCATAAGCACACAGTGTGGGGAAGGGACTTCCACCTGACGCCATCGTGCGCGCGCCCCAGTCATTGCACACTAGCTCCTTTGGGTAGAACCCAATAGGGAAAAGTCCTAGTCATCCAGAGTAGAAGTTTACATGTCCATGCATTTCTGGTGGGGAAGGCATCCACTACCATGGTGGTCCTGAGTATGTGGTAGTGGTTAACCTGTAAGTTCACAAAAAGTTTGGTGGCAGGGGAAGGTTGCCATCTGGGGGGATGGGGGGGTGAACCAGGGACAAGGGTGCAGAAAAAAACAGAATGGGGGAAAATATATGAAATGGACGCCTTCATTTCCAAGGTGGTATATTCTGCTTTGTCAGTTGTTGCCCATGAGGACCTATTACGGTTGTATTAAAGGATGTGTTTCATGTTTTTTTTGTGTATGCAGATATGATTCCAGAAAACGCTTTAGAAGAAATGACCAAAAACATGGACATGAATGCAGTTTTAGTAGAGATTAACCATCCTGACAGGGAAGGGGTACGGATGATGTAAGTACTTCTCGTTCATGTTCCATGTGCCATACACGCACACAATCAAGTCTGCCTTGTAAGTCAGGTGGAAGATCATGATTTTTGGGGGTCTTACTCACTGGGCTAGCAAAAGGGTGGTTGTATCAAAGATAATGAGTGCCTCCCTTCCTTCTATGTCATGCCCGCCCTTGCTGTTCAGCTAGTGAGGACTGGAGCATGTTACATTCAGCACCATCTGCGGACAACTGTTGAGATGGTCTTGAAAGGGTACTTCACAGCCAAGGTCTGGTTTAACTGCGTGCTTGGAGTGCTGGAAAGGGGGACAAAAATGGGGCGTCTATCCCTAGGCAGTAAAAAAAAAAAAAAAAAGCCAGAGTAGGTAGGACCTCTTGAATAAAGGACATTGTGCAGGATATTCAAACAATTTATGGTACACAAACTGGGATTTTAGTGTTCAGAGATTAGTTTGCGGTCCAGTCACTATAATTGAAGTTATAGTTTGCGCAGCAATGCAGAGACATAGCTGGAGCACGTGCTAATGAACATGCATACCTGCACATGAATACATGCCAGTCTGCATCTTGGAAGTGCTAACTGGTTGATCTTCCAATAATCAATATTCACCATTTAGTCCCACTTACAGATCTAAGCTGCAGATGCTAGGACCCACTGGGAGTAAAGTCCTTAGCAGCCTAGGAGGGCACGACATCTGTGCCAGTGCCACCCACAAGGCAGACATAGTGATGTTACGCTCATTGGTTGGCCAGCAACTGACACCAGCCCCCTCCCTTCCTCAGTTCTGTTTTTCCCTGCTGTTGAGTATACATCATGGGAGCTTCAGTGGGCAAAACTGCATCACAACATAGAAAGAAACAGACTTTGACGGCAGATAAGGACCGCTTGGCCCACCTACTCTGCCCATTTCCCTACCTACAGGATAAGCTGCAGATCCTAGTTAACCAACAGCCTGTTTCTTCCTTACCCCTCCCCCCCACAAGAATTGCCTTATGTCTGTCTCATGCATTCTTGAATTCTCCCACAGTTTTAGACCCCACAACCTCCTCTGGAAGGCTGTTCCATGCATCCACCACCCTCTCTGTTAAAAAATACTTCCTCACATTGCCCCTAAGCCGTCCCCCCTCTGTCTTCAAATCGTGTCCCTTGTTCTTGCACATCTGTTTTTCTGAAAGATGCTACCCTCTGGGACTTTGTTGATTCCACTGAGGTGCCTAAAAGTTTCTATCTTGTCCCCAAGGGTATACATATTAAGCTCCTTTAGTCTCTCCTCGTATGGCTTCTCTTGCAGACCCTGCACCATTTTAGTTGCCCTCCTCTGGACTGCCTCCATCCTATCTATGTCCTTGCGGAGATGGGGTCTCCAGAACTGGATGCAGTACTCCAGATGGGGTCTCACCAACTGTCTGTACAGAGGGATAACAACTTCCTGTTTTCTGCTGGTGATGCCTCTCCCTATACATCCCGGTATCCCCCCAGCCCTCCCTACTGCCTTCTCACATTGCTTGCTAAGCTTAAGGTCATCTGATATGATTACCCCCAGGTCCCTTTCCATATTTGTTGTTGTTACTACCTCCCCCCGTTGTGTAATCTTCCCCTGGGTTTTTGTTTCTCAGCTGCATTATTTTGCACCACTTTGCATTGAATCCAAACTGCCATACTTCTGACCATTCTTCCACCCTTGCCAAGTCCCTTCTCATCCTTTCCACGCCTTCTTGTGTATCAGCCCTGTTGCAGATCTTTGTGTCATCTGCAAAAAGGCATACTTTTCCTTCCAGTCCCTCTGCAATGTCACTTATAAAAACAGCCTTCCTCAGTTCACCACCAGCTCTGTTCGATGCCAGTTTATTTTCCGGCACAGAGTTTTTTAACGGTTCCGTCTCTGTTGCTGTTCTAGTTCAGCGCTGAACCTTTTCTTGCTGCCTTTTTTTTTTTTTTTCTCTCATCATCATGCTGGATCCTAAAGAGCCTAAGAGAAAGTTGGAAGAAGAGCGGAGCGGCCTCCCTTTGCATCTGTGTTCCTGTGGGGGTCCTATTGCTGTCCAGGAACATGACGAATGTTGGACCTGCCTTTGCACTGGCTATGAAATGGATAGGTGCGATGCCTGCTTCTCCATGGACCTCTGCACCCTCGAGAACTGTGCCTGTAAGTGGGGTCACAAGCCCCCCCACCTTCGGAGGCAGACGTCACATCAGGGATGCCAAAGTATGGTCCCTGGTCTCTCCCCCTGAGCCTCTTCCCAGTATGTCTGGTACTGAGGAAGTCCAGAGCACACTCTGTGGTTGCCTCACCGAAATGTCAGTGCCCATTGGGGGGCGGCGGGGGGGTCTGGTCGACCTCTGACTTCCTTTAAGGAGCCTGCTGAGCATCGGCGCCAGTCCATCTGCCTTTTAGGCATTGGACACCCCCATTGATGAGGCTGAAACTATACACTCTGTCAACACCGGTGAGCACTACATTGTTGCAGCATGGTACCTCCCTAGCTCCTGGTACTGAGGCCAGTACCCATGAGCAGGGCAGCACCGGCTGTAAGGTCAGAGCCCCTTCTGGCAGTGCTCGCAGTGCCAGAGGAGGGAGGGGTTCCTGATCTGTCCCTGTCTTGCACCCTGATGTCGTGGTTATCTCTTCCCCTGAGTGCCCTTGCAGCCTAGGGGAGGATGACAATGCTGACTTTAGGCCTGGGGATGGAGCCGGTAATGATGGAAGCCATTCTGCCCTTGCCTGAGCCTGACTCTAGGCCTAGAGTGTCCCGTGTGATTGCCCCTCAGACTGGCCTGGGGGATGGTGCTAAGTTCCCTTTTGGTGCCATTTGCAGCGCCCGGTTCAGGTTCTGGTGCCTTTCCTGGTGCTTGATCTGATTCTGGTGCCGTTTGTGGCCCAGGGTCTGGTTCTGGTACCACTGGTGGTGCCGGGTCCAGGTCCAGCTGTGGGGGGGTGTCCCTGGCCTGGATGTTGGTCTTGGCCCTTGTCAGCACCGGTGAGGGTTGGGGCATGGCGCTGGACCTGCTGCTGGTCCCTTATTTGGTGCTGCTGGTAACTCTGGATGGGAACCCAGTGCTAGCCCGGTACCTAGCTTCACTCTCCCTGGCTGGGGTTTTTATTTATTTATTTAAATGTTTCACCAGGGTGGCATACTGAGCAATTTGCTCATTCCAGATCGTCCGGGGATAGAAGTTTACAATAGTAACAGGATCACAGTAATAGAATTACAGAATAGTAGATATGGTTTACAACTTAAATTTACATATTTACAACATTTGTACATCATTTGAAGCACAGTTTGCAATAATTTTAATTGTAATATGTAAGGGGAACAATGATTTAGTAACTCTCAGGTAGGACTACCCAACATGTATGCCTAAAATGGGATAGCAACTAAATAGTTAACAGTGAGGCACACAGAAGCTTTGGAACATCTCCAAACGCAGATGCAGCAGCTATGGTGGGTGGACTAGCAGTTAATAGTAGAGAAGGTGACATGTTGTAAATGGACAGGTAGATTTCAGGAATAGCTGAGCATGATAAATATAACTGGGGCAAGGTGAGAGTGAGAAGGAGGGAAATGGGGGAGCAGTACAGTAAGAGGTGAATGTCGGCCTGCGAGGAGAAACCATGTAGACATAGTTGCTGGTTAAGTAGTAATCGAGGGGTTCCCCCAATTGCACCATCTAGACCAGAGGTTGACAGGCGAGTTTGCCAGGTCCTTCTTTCCGGGCGAGGTCCCTTAGCATTTTTGCAGCCCTGGCAGAGGACCTGGCCTGGTCATCCACAGTTCTCCTCTTCCTCATCCCTCCTCCCCTCTCTGCCCCTTTCCCCCTGCATTCTCGGGTATTTTGGGTCTCCTGGTACGCATGACCTGGCAACAGTTCAGGTCTACAGCTGGTGCATTCCACCAATACCACCTCAAGGCAGACCAGGCTTATTTCAGGCCTGAAGGCCCTGCACCGCCATTGTCTGAATTCAGCTCCTCCTCCTCCTGCTTATCTGAAGAAGAGGATTTTTCGGTCCACCATCTCCTGTAATGCTGAGATCTTTGAGGATGTCTCTTTCATCCGGCCACACCTGTGGAACTAATACCATGTCCGCACTAGACCACAGGAAAATTTTGCCAGCTAGGGCCACCCACGTCGACGTCCTGTATCTAGTGTCTGTATGAAGCGTGGGTGGCACCCCACCCCTGTTCTTTTTCTGCTGTTGATGAAACTTGTCGGACCTGCCATTGGAAACACGTCTACTTGCTGTCTTTTTTTTCTTTATTGCTGTAGTTTTTTTGGCTCCTGGTATGCTGCCAAAAGAACTGTCAACTCTTTTTCAATTTTGAGTCTGCAGAGATAACGTTTTTAAAACTGACGTGCAGAAAGTGTGTGTGCATTGCTTGGGTCTTTTACAATGTTCTTGCTATAAGATCTGCCAAGGGTTCAGATCCGCTACCCAGTGATGCTGAAAAGCTGCGTTAGAGAGGTATCTTTTGAAGTGCACTACCATGGCTGTGGAGCAGCAGAAGCCAGACAAGACTGCTTCGCTCACCCTGTTGACTGACTCACAGACGTCGAAAGCACCTAAAGGTGGCAGATCTAGGGCCACCGCAGGATCCGCATGACTTACAGTATACCTCCCAACCACCATTGCCCCTGTGGGGTGGGGTGTCACGGGTGGTTATAGGAGGTCAGCACTCCCATCACCTGGATCAGTGGAGGGAGATCACATCAGATGAATGGATGTTGGAGATCATAGCGAAAGGCTGTGCTCTGGAGCTCCTGGAGACCCCTCAAGCTCATCCACCAGTCTCCACATATCCCCTATCATCTTCCTATGTTTCAGGAGGAAGTCCAGGCCCTACTCCAAAAACGTGCCATACAACAAGTTTCTCTCAAACGGAGGCAGTGGGGCTTCTATTCAAGATTTTTCATTGCCCCAAAAAGACGGGGCACCTGGTGCCTATTCTGGACCTTAGCGACCTCATCTTCTACATAGAGTACAAGAAGTTTTGCATGGTGTCCTTGCAGGGTCTTATTCTCCTTCTGCAATGGGAGATTGGCTCTGCTCCCTGGATATGAAAGATGTATACCTCTATATCAAAGTCAGGAAACCTCACAGGAAGCATCTGGGGTATCTCTGGGAAGGGGAGCATTACCAGTTCAGAGTATTGCCCTTTGGCTTGTCCTGTGTGCCACGGGTTTTTACCAAATGCTCAGCAGTAGTTGCAGCAGCCCTTTGCAGGGAAGCATTCTTTGTTTTTCCGTATCTGGATGATTGGCTGTTGAAGGCCCCTTCCCGGGAGTGCCTTCTTCACACTCTTTCCAGAACTAGACAGTTAATGCTCTGGGGATGACAGTCTGCCTGCCCAAATCAGTCTTTGGGAAACCCCCCCCAACCCCTTTCCAGAGACTGCAGTAATTAGGAGCAGTCTTTGACACTGCTGAAGGCTGGGCTTTTCTGCCCCATGACAGGGCAGAACGCCTCGTGGAGCAGGCACGGATGCTTTGCAGCACTGGGTATATGCCAGCCAGCTCCTTCCTGCATTTGCTGGGCCACATGGCGGTGGCCATTGTCACTTTGCCGTTGGCTAGGTTACATATGCAGGTCCCACTGTGGACTCCCAGAGTCCAGTGGGACCAACTGCTGGTCATGTCCCCTCTGTGCAAAGCTTTACAGTGGTGGATGGACTGCAACAATCTCCTGTAGGGCATTCCCTTTCTTGTTCCATCCCCAACCCGGATCCTCACCAAGGATGTCTCTGGCTTGGGATCGAGCACTCACCTGTGGTCCTTCTAGACTTAGGGTTCCTGGACCTGGGTGGAAGCGGTGTTGCATATCAGTGTCCTGGAAATGAGGGCTGTCTTATAGAATGTCCAAGCCTTCCAGGAACATCTGGCTCCGGATCCTCTGTTAATACAGATGGACAACACCAGTGTGATGCACTGTATCAACAAAAGGGGGGGAAGGGCTCATTCCTACCCACTATGCAGGGAAGCAGTGAGAGTCTGGAATTGGGCCCTGGAACACAGTCTAGACATATTAACAGTCCATGTTCCCAGCATTAAAAACATCTTGGCAGACAGACTAAGTCGGTTGCACTCCAGGGTCCAGGAATGGTAGCTGCAGGCCTTAGTAGTGAACGATCTCTTCGTAAGATGAGGTCTCTCAAAGTTGAACCTTATTGCATCCCCACACAATGCAAAACATTTCTGTTCACCCACTCTAGGTCTGCAGTTTCCTAGTAAGATGCACTGTCCCTGCCCAGGAAAGGGAGGTTTCCCTCCCTTACCACTCATGCATAGAGTGCTTCTCAAACAGAGGCGGGAAGGGGTATCCCTGATACTCATTGCCCCTCTTTGGCCCCGACAAATTTGGTTTCCACTGCTCCAGCAGCTAGCTGTGGACCCGCCAGTCCCTCTGCCTTGGGCAAGGGCATGTTGTCTCAGAACAGGGCACCCTGATTCATTCGGACCTTGCATCTGCATGCATGGTTCCTGATGACGTTCTCATAGTTCGTATCGAGGTCTCCATCTAGGTAGTAGATGTCCTCATAGCCGCTAGGAAACCCTTCCATGAGGCATGCGTATTCGTTGAAGTGGAAGCAGTTTTCTCTGTGGGCCACTTCCAGACAATTTGATCCGTTTACCTGCCTGGTTAATACCGTGTTGGAATACTTGCTATTTCTGTCAGACTGAGGTCTGCAGTATTCCTCACTCAAGGTGCATCTGGCTGCTTTTCCACCTTCCACCTTCCATGCATCTGTGGATAAGCGTACGGTTGCCCAGCTTGAGGTGCCCCGTACCTTTCTGAGACATTTTACATTTAAAGCCTCTCATTAGAAATCCAGTCCTGGCCTGGGACCTGAATTCTGCATTGGAAAAGCTTACTTGGGCTCTGTTTGAGCCAGCTGCAAGCTGTGGCTTATGCTTTCTTTCATGGAAAGCATTTTTAGCTGCGATCACTTCTACTCGAAGGATTTCAGAACTGCAGGCTGTCATGTGTGAGCCTCCTTATTTGATTTTTCACAAAGGCGGGGTGTCTTTGCATACCAGTCCTAAGTTTTTACTAAAGGTGGTATCTGAGTTTTCTTTGAATCAAGCCATCCACCTTCTAGTGTATTTCCCAGAGCCTGCTAATCCAGGTGAAGCATTGCTCCACACCTTGGATCTATGTAGAGTTCTCTGGTACTATCTCTCATGTACTAAGGACTGCAGAAAGTCCTCTCTGATTTTTGTTCGCCACCCTGGAAAGCGGGCATTCCAGTGTCAAAACAATGCCTGTCCAAATGTATTACCTTCTGTTACAGGAAGTACGGTAGGATGCTTCCTGAAGTGGTGTGTGGCCACTCTACCAGGGGGATGGCCACTTCAGTTGCTTGGTTTCGCGATGTTTCCACTGCCGAGATCTGCGCAGCAACCATGTGGAGTACTGTCCGCACTTTCACCAAACATTACAGTCTGAACATTGCCTGTCAAATAAGAACAAGGTTTGGCCTGGTTGTCCTGCAGGGCCTGCTCTCCGGAGCAGATTGCTTCCCTCTACCCAAACAGTTCACTTTTGGTACTGCTTGGGACTCATTTCAAAGGTGTGGCCTCATGAAAGAAATATCCTCAAAGAAGACAGAACACTTGCATACTTACTGTAATGGATCTTTGTGAGAATCTCTTGCATTAGGCCATACCATTCCACCCTCCATCCCCCTTGAGGGTTAGGGCTTCAGCCTTGCTGCTCTGCTGTATTCAGTAGCTCTTTTTGTGCAGCACAGTTTGTCACCTGGTTAGCTGGGTGCTGGCATTATCTCCATGTTCCCCAGAGGGAGGCACTCTGAGCATTCTCTCCGGTGGGGGATTGAGGAGAGAGAGGGCCATTAACGCTTTATATAGATGCATGACCTCAGTGTGGGCAGCCCTAGCTGGCAACGTTTCCATGTGATCGTAACACTGACACGTTATTAGTTCAAAAGGTGTGGCCAGATGAGAGATTCTCTCAAAGAGCCAATGTTACTGTAAGTACATGACTGTTCTTACTCCTGGTGCCAGCTGTTCCTGACGGAGGTGCTGCAGGAGCTAAATATAGGGTAATTCATAGGTTGCAATACTGCTAAACTGGTGCTGAGATCCCCTGGGGGTTTCGGCACTGACACCTTCGTCATCCCTCCTTGGTCTGGCCTTGTACGGAAGCATCCAGTAATGTGTGGCTCCGTCCTTTTGCCACTTCTCCTGCCTCTACGGATGTCCAGCATAGATAATGCACTCCCGTGGGATCTCCAGGTGTTATCCCTCACCCCACCTTGGGGATTCTTGTGCTGCAGACTTACTGTGATCCCAAGCGCCCCCAACCCCAACCCTGACTGTGGAGTTTGTTGCCTGGGGCAGAAAGGTTTGATCTTACTTCGAGTGGGAGCTCTTGCAGTAGACTGTAACAGTTAGGACTGTGCCACAGGCACTAGGACCCTCCGGAAAACTTTTCAGTCAGTAGTACACAGCAGGGATCGCCACCCCGATGTCGGCCCCACCCCAACGTCAGTCTTGGTACAAAAGGGGGCGGACCCAGCTCCACCTCAGTTCTTTTCCCGCCATGTCCCGCGCATGTGAGAAGAAGCCTTCTTTTTCCAGCTTGCCAGAAACAGCTAAATCTGTGTTTTTTCAAGCTGTTTTGTACTGTTTTCAACGGATGTCTTCACCGTTGTCAGTCTGTCCGGAACCACACCAGAACAAGTGCGACTGCAGGAGGCAGATCCCCTTCAAGGATGGGCACAAGCGCTGTATCTTTTGACTCGGGCCGGACCACGACACCGTGGCCTGCTCAGCCTGCCAGGCGTTCACCAGCCGGACCCGGATCCGACGTCCCAAGGCCCTGAAGGCGTTCCTTTTAGAGAAAAAGATGGATCTGCACTCCTCAGAGGGGAAGCACACAGAGGAGAAGACCAAGCGCCATGGGAAAGACCGTAGTAGGACCCAGTCGTGGTCTCGTTCTCGCTCGCAGCTTTCTCCTAAGAAGGCCTGGGTTTCCCCGGGTTCAGGTGAGCATCCGAAATCTTCCCAGGCCAAGGCCGGCCCATCGGGGGAGAAGCTGGCCATGCCTAAGGTAACCCCGCTAAGGGTTACCACCAAGCCCTTGAGGTCAAAGCTTCTGCCACACCTCTCAAGGCACCTGACGCCGCCTGCTAGAGTGCGCCTCCGAATGAAGGACTCTCGGCATGCCCCGAGAAACCCGTCGTGGTCCCACCTCCGGCGCCAGTTGAAGGGCGAAGGGTGCGGGCACGGTCACAGAAGAGATGATGTCCCCGTCTCCCAACTCCTTCTCCCCCCGGGCTCCCAAGAGGGCTCTCCTTTGCAGGCCGACGTCCCGGATACTCCCTTTCCTGGCCGAGCTGCTGAGCTATTCTCATCGCACGAGCTGCAGGAGTTGTTCTTTTTGGTGGGGACAGGTCCAGAAGCAGACCCCCCGTCGCCAGCCCAGACACCAGTACCGGACCCGGCGGACAAACCACAGCCTGGAGGCGAGCCTTCCCTGAGGAAGTCCCCCGGGCGGCCGCCTACGCCTCCACCCAAGGCTCGTTCTCACTCTCGGTCCAGAGACCGCCGCAGATGCTCCAAGGACTCTGGAGACCGTCGCCGGTCTAGGTCTCGCACTCGCAGCCCTACTCGTTCCTCTGGGTGAGAGCGCTGCCGACGTCGGTCCACTGGCCGATGCCGGTCTACGCTCCGCCACCGGTCCTGGGACCGGGGCCGGTCTTCGGACAGATGTCGGTCCCCCAGCTACCGACGACAGAGGGACTCTGGTCACAAGAAGCGGTCAGACTAGTCCAGACCTAGTAGTCGATTCTCCTCTTCTTCATTGGCATCCTCTTCCTCTCTTGGGATCGGGCGGTCCCCGGGGGAGAAGGACCAGGCTCGCTCGCCTCCAGACAATCCAACCTTTGACGTCATGAGGCATATCCAGGCCTCCAATGAGTGGAAAAACGGAGGACCTGGATCTGGAACGCCGAAGGTTGGCCAAATACCTGAGACAAAAGAAGCCAAAACCATTGGTGGTCCCTCCTTTGGTGGACACATTCCAGGACCTCACCTGGTCAACCTGGAAGCGCCCAGCCTCCATCCTGGCTGTTCCCAAAAAATCGGACAGGCTGTATAAGGCCCTGGGGCAGAAGCCTTTTTAGCAGCGAACCCTCAGGCGGACTCTTCGGTCATTACGGCTGCCCATGACAAGTCCAGACAGCTGAAGCACCTTAGCTCGCAGCCTTCCGATCCGAAGTCTTGGTATTTGGACCAGGTGGGCAAGAAGGTTTACTGTGCCTCTACCTGCTCCATCCGGTCCCTCAACTTCCTGACGCATATGGTCCAGTACCAGAATGCTGTATGGGAAAGGGGACAAGAGCTACTCAGAGCCATGCCAGATTCCGAGCAGAAGACGGAGCTTCTGGATATTCTTAAATTGGGCTCTCATGTCCTGAGCACCTTGTGCGACACTGGGTTTGTCTTAGGCACCATGCCTGGTTAAGAGTTTCGGGCTTTCACCAGGATCTGCAGTCCGGTATCAGGGATCTGCCTTTCCAAGGTACCATATTGTTTGGGCCAGAGACAGAAGCAAAAGAGTCTGGTACTGGGCACTGGAACAATGCATTCTGCTATCAGCGATGCACGTTTCAGGCGTCCTAAACAATCTGGTCGACAGCCTAAGCAGGTCTTGATCCAGAGCACATGAGTGGGAGCTGTCAGAAACCGTAGCAGATCAGCTGTTTGACAAGTGGGGTCGTCCAGAGCTGGACCTTTTTACGTCACCATGCAATGCCAAACTGCCAATGTTTTGCTCGCGAGAGCATGCGCCTGGAGTTTTCTGGCCAGACGCATTATCCCTTTGCTGGGCAGGGAGGTTTCTCTACACCTTTCCGCCCTTCCCTCTCATTCAGAGAGTCTTGCTGAAGTTGCAGGCCGATGGGGCTTGAATGATTCTTATAGCCTCCCGGTGGCCTCGGCAGATTTGGTTTCCACTTCTCAAGCGGTTGTCCACGGAACCTCCAATTCCACTGCCCATATGCTCGCAGTTGCTATCCCAGGAACAGGGATCGCTGGTCCATCAGGACCTCCGTTTCTTAGCATGCTTGGCTCCTTCAGACGTAGCCCAACACAGACATGGGGTCTCCCCAGAGGTAGCGGCAGTCCTAGTGTTGGCGAGGAAGCCCTCCGCCTATGCTATGAAATGGAAGCGGTTTTGTTTCTGGGCCTCATCACAGCATTTGGATCCAGTCACCTGTCCAGTGAACTCAACGTTCTAGGGACATGGATATGTTGTTCAATCCACACTTACTGGCAGGTTCCTTGCTGCTTTAAATCTTGCCGGAAGTTCTTCAAGCTGGCTCCTCCCACCCACCCAGGTGGTAAAACTCTTGGCTCCGCCCCATGACACCAGATCTTCCTTACCGCTTGAAAGCTCAGGCTCCCTCCTTAGCGCTCTGCGTTTTAATAATAATAAACTTTATTTGTCTACGCCTTTCTTAAAACCAAGGCACATTACAATAAATTACAGATTAAAACATACTAAAACCATATAAAACTTCATATAACTGAATTAACAGCAGGGCAATTAATAGGCATCAACATTATCTAAAAATGCCTTGTTCCATAAAAAAGACTTTAGGCCCTTTATAAAGCCCTCCACCATCATGCACTCTCAAATCCAACGTGGTAGAGAATTCCAGAGGGTGGGTGCCGCGAACATAAAAGCTCGGGCACCAGAGGATTTTAAAATGACCCTCAGGATCTCTAGCAACCCCTCGTTGGTGGAGCGGAGTGGACGTGTCGGTTGGTAAGGCACCAGGAGCTCTTTCAGGTAATCTGGGCCCAACCCATGTAGGGCTTTATAAGTCAGAAGACCGACTTTAAAGGTGATCCGCCACTGAATCAGCAGCCAGTGCAGATCTCGGAGCACCAGTGTAATATGAGAGGAACGAAGAGTCCCCGTTAACAACCGGGCTGCCGAGTTCTGCACTAGCTGCAAGCGGCGGATATCAACCCCAGGCAGCCCAAAGTAAAGGGAATTACAGTAGTCCAGACCCGAGGTCACAAAGGCGTGGATCAGCGTGGGTAGGTCGCCGGATGGAACAGGGTGCTTGATCCTGGCAATGTTCCTAAGATGGTAAAAGGATGTCTTAACGACCGCCGACACTTGCGCATGCAATGTCAGCTGATCGTCCAGAATTTAGGCCTAGATCCAAACTCTTCGGTCAATCCAAAACTCGTTCTAAAGTTTAAAAGACTTCGGTCTTCTTTTTCACTCGCAGTTGCGATGGACAAATCGACTCCCGGATTTCGTTGGTGCCTGTGGGCAGAAGATGTCCCGGACCGATCCGCACTTCAATTGCGTATTGCCTTGGACTCGGCCATGACTCACAGGCTTGTGAGTTATGCAGATCCTTTTCGGCTTCAGTCTTGGAGGACCGCGTTGCCTGATTGCTGTTGGGGCAACCTGAGAAACGTTATCCTCCGGTCAAGTCGAAGGAGGCCCATTGGGCAGCGTCCACGGCGGCCGGCTCGGCAGAGCAGCTGGAGCAGATGATCGCCCTCGAGGAGGAGGCGGCCCAGGTCACATCATCATCATCATCCTCGGTCACAGCATTTATCCCGCTCTCCTTGGGCTTCTCCTATACAGCTTCTTTTAAGGAGCTTTGCCAATCCCTCTCCACCAAGGGAGAAGGGCCATCGGGACATTCCTCTCGGTCCAAAACGAAGGACTCCAAAGGTAAGTCCCACCGTCCGATGTTCGTGGGAGGCGGAGAGGTCTCCTTCCCGGATAGTCGACACTTGACTTCGGTCGAGGTTGCAGCTAAGGCTGCTGGCTTCACGGTGTCCCCATCAGGTCAGCCGGCCGAGACAACCGTCGACGTGGTCGAGATTTTTCTCGACCCGTCGGACGGTTTGTCGACTGGAGAAGCCAACAACCCTTCTTCACCGGTTCCCCCAGTGGAAACCGAGAACTTGCCTGTGCCAGAGTTCCCGGTTAAGGTCCCTGAACCGAGGGAGGAGCAGGTTTCCCCTGCCCCCTCTCTGACCCACCCTCAGAACCCCCGAAGGTCTCGGTCTCTGATCTCTTCCAGGTCCAGCCGGTCCCACCGACGTTGGCGGTCTCAGTCTGTGCACCATGGAAAGCAGCGGCGCCGCTCATCCTCGTCATCCTCTTCGGAGGATAGGCATCGGCGCTACGAGGATTTAATGTGGCAGCAGCTCTTATTTTCCGGGAATAAGCCGATTCCGTTGCCTTTTCCAGCCATTAAGTGGCTGTCACCGGAGTGGCCGAAACAACCCCTCATAGTAGTCGAGGAGCCGAAGTCAGCACTGGTTGTTCAGCCGAAACCGGCTGTGCCACCCATTGTGGTGGAACCTCTGCCTCCACAACCGAAGACTGGGGCCCCGACCAAGGATTCTCGGTTGGGTCAGGGTTTGCCCCATAGGTTGTCTGTCACCCTCACTCCCGTTCGACCTCGGCAGGTGGAGGGTGGCTCAGGCGCTCGGCAGCTGTTCGCAGACTCCTCAGAATCTGACAACAATGACTCCTTGTTCTCCAGGCCACTTGACGTGGAGTCCACTGGGGGTCAGTCAGTGGACGAGAGCCCATCCTCGTTCCTTGGAATGCTTCGACTCATCTCGGAGTCCATTGGGATGAAGCTTGAACCCATTTCAAAACGGGCCAAGTATCCCCTCACGGAGATACTGGACCGAGAAGATTCCCCTACGGAGGCCTTCCCGGTGGCCGAAGCCATTGTTGGCCCGGCCCTGGAGCTGTGGCAACGGCCAGCTTCTTGTCCAGCACCTTCGGCCGGATGGCTCGGAAGTATGCTGTCCCTACCGGTTCACTCTCCGGTTTCTCGGAGCACCCCTCTGCGGAGGGGTTAGTGACCGACAGCATTTTCCTGCGTTCTGGGAATGCTCGGGATGTGGACAAGCCACCCGATAAGGAGTCCAAGAAATTGGACTACTCCGGGCGGAAAGTCTATGCTGCTTCCTCCCTAGGCCTTCATCACTCTAGCTCGGCTGTCCTCGTGGCACACTTTTCATATGCCCTTTTGGGCTCCCTGGATGAGGTGATTCCTCATCTCCCAGCTGACCTTCAAACGACTGTCAAGCAGGTGCAGGATCAGGGAAGGGCAGTGGCCAAACAGCAGCTCCAGACTTCCTTGAACATCGCTGACTCTTGTGCCTGGTCAGTAGCGGCCGCAGTGGCCGTGCGCCGCAGAGCTTAGCTGCGGATCTCCACCTTTACGGCGGATACTCAGCACAAGCTGGCAGACGTCCCCTTCCTGGGTACCAACTTGTTCAGTCCTGGGGTGGAGGGTCATCTCCAACGGATCGAGAAGCCCAACCCCTCACGTCTGCCCAGAGGGACAAAGGCCACCAGCAGCAGCATAAGCCTTTTCGTCCTTCAGCCCCTGCGGCACGTCCGGCCCAGCAACACCAGCATCAGGGCCAGCAGGCTCGCACTTGGCACCCCAAAGCCAAGCCTGCTGCTTCCTCCAGCAGGAAGCCGGGAGGAAAAGGTCCAGGTGGCTCCTCGGCCGGCCTTTCCTCCAAGCCTGCCCAGTGACGGGTTGAGGGGTGTCGCACCCAACCTCGTCACTCCTCCCTGGGTTCCCCCTGTAGGGGATGGCTCCGACACTTCCTTTCCGCCTGGTCCATTATCTACCGGACCGCTGGGTGTTGGAAGTGGTAGGCAGGAGTCTGCCTCTGGAATCCGAGCAGTCCCACCCTGTTGAGCCGGCCGCCCCACGAGAGCTATGGGTGCAACCTCTCTAGTAGACGTCGAGCCGTCGTGCCCTGCTGCTCAGAAGGAGGTGATCAGGAGGTGGCAGACCCTCCTCCAGACCAGGGTTTGTATTCAGGTACTTCCTGGTCCCAAAATGGATGGGGAACTGGCGCCCCATTCTCGACCTATACGACCTGAACAAGTTGCTAAGGTCCTAGCACCTTCAGGATGGTCACTCTGGCTCAGATCATTCCATCCTTGGAACAAAGGCGTGTGGTTCTGTTCTCTGGACCTTCAGGGCCAGCGTTCTTTCACGTCCCAATCCATCCGTCCACAGCGATTCCTCCGCTCCGGGGCAGAGGATCCTCACTACAGATTCAGGCCATGCCCTTGGCCTCTCTCCAGTTCCAGGGTCTTCACCAAATGCATGGCAGTGGTGACAGCATTTCTGTGGCGCTGAAGGGTCCGGATGTACCCTTACCTGCACAACTGGCTGATTGCAGCCCCCTCCAGATTGGAGGTGGAGCAGTCCAGGGATCTGGCCCTCCAGTTCTGCTCTCACATTGGCCTCCTCATCAACGAGGCCAAATCAAAACTCATGCCATCGCAGGTGATTCAGTTAATCGGGGCAGAGCTCGACTCTCTTCGAGCCAGAGCATGGCTCCTGGTGGACAGGGCCGAGGTCCTTTCCTCCTTTGCCCAATCATTTCTGGTTGGGCAGTGCGCCTTCCCCTGGGACTTCCTGCGCCTTCTGGGCCTCTTGGCAGCCTGCACCAGCATGGTCAGTGGGCCCGCTGGCATATCATCCCCCTGCAATGGGGGCTGGCCCACCAATGGTCACGCGCTTGGTCCTCCTGGACCAGCCAGTGACAATGACCCAGGAGATATGGGCGGCCTCCAGTGGTGGCTCGTCCAGCTCATCTACAGGAGGGTATCCCGTTTGTCCGCCCCGAGCCGACGGTCACTCTGACGACCGACTCCTCTCTGATGGGTTGGGGTGCCCATCTGGGGGTGCTCAGAGCTCACGGCCTCTGGTCCCCTCAAGAGTCTCGATGCCACATCAACCTGCTGGAGCTTCGACCGGTCTGACTAGCCCCACCGCCTTCACTCCATTTCTATGGGGTCAAGTGGTCCAGGTCCAGACAGACAACACCACGACCATGTGCTACCTAAACTGTCAGGGCGGGACGCACTCCTTGCCTCTGTGCAAGGAGGCTCTCCGCACTTGGTCTCTCGTGATCAGCCTGGAGGCAGATCTCCTAGCCATCCGTGTGGCAGGAGCCTCAAACACTCTGGCTGATGCCCTCAGCTGGATAGGTGCTGCATCTCACGAGTGGTCTCTCCTGCCGGAGGTAGTACAAGATCTGTTCTCCCACTGGGGCACTCCTCAGGTGGACCTGTTTGCCTCCAGGGAGAATGCAAAGCTGAGGCTGTTTCATGCCCGCCCCCCTCAGCAGGGCTTGCTGCAGGGGGATGCCTTCTTGAGGCCGTGGACCCCGGGCTTCTTCTATGCCTTCCCTCTATTTCCCTTCATCCACAAGGTGCTTCTCAAGGCGAAGAGAGACAAGGCGCGGGTGATTCTGGTAGCCCCAGACCGGCCCAGTCAGTTCTGGTATCCAGATCTCCTCAGCCTCAGCTCCAGGCTCCCGAGGTGGCTTCCAGCACGCCCGGACCTGATCTCAGTCAACAAGGGGAAGGTACTCCACCTGGACCTTCAGTCCCTGCACTTGACGGCCTGGTTCCTGAGCGGCTAGAGTTCCAGGCCTTGGGTCTTTCCGACGAGGTCCTCAGTGTTGTTGAGGCAATCCCGTAAGGAGTCGACCAGAAAATGCTATGCCTTCAAATGGAAGAGAATCTCCATTTGGTGTCAGGATAAGGGGTTGGACCCTTCCTCCTGTTCTTTGGCTAGCATACTAACATACTAACATACTATTTGCCAGCAGATTAGGCCTTACGGTCTATCGAGTCTGCTCGAACCTAGATCCTTAGTTGGGTGCGAGATCCTCCCATCCCTTGTTCTCTAGAAACCCTATCATCCATCCCCCGGGACAGGCCATCATCTGATACATCCACTTTCTGTGTCTGTCCCACCCTCTCTGAAGCCCTCCCTGTGGATCTCTGAACCAGCTCACCAGGCAGTGCATTCCAAGGGTCCACCACCCTCTCGGTGAAAAACCTCCTCCTCTTTTCCCCTCACCCTTCCACCTTCCAACTTCAAACCATGCCTCTGGTGATACCTCCTGCTTTAGTCTAAGATCCCTCCATGTTTACCCTATTTATTCCTTGAGGTGCCTTGAGACCTCAATCATGTCCCCCTGTCTCTCCTCTCCTCCAATGAAAACAGGCAGAGCTCCTCAAGTCTGTCCTCATAAGTCAAATCCCTAGCCCTCGTATCATCTTTGTTGCCCTCCTCTGTACCCTCTCCAGGAGCTGTATGTCCCTCTTCAAATGTGGTCTCCAGTACTGTACACAGTACTCAAGGTGTGGTCTAACCAGTCCATTGTACAGCGGCAGAATCACTTCCCTGCTCCTAGAGGTGATCCCCTACGATGCATCCCAACATCCTGTTTGCCTTGCTAGCTGCTCTCCTGCACTGCTCAGAGTTATTCATACATGTATCCACCATGACCCCTAGGTCTTTTCCCCTATTGAGGCCTCCAGCGCCTCCCTCCCAGGTGTACCTGTGTTTAGGGTTTCCCGACCAAGATGCAACACCTTGCACTTGGTGATATTAATTTAATTTCCATGTGTGAGCCCAGCTTTCCAGGGTGTCCAGGTCCCTTGCGGGCCACCTCCCTCTTCTCCCTCAACTACTGCTCCCATCTTGGAGTCATCCTGAAGAGACTCATTTCACCCTATAACCCTCCCTGATGTCCGATATGTATGCATTAAACAGGATCGGACCCAGGACCGAGCCCTGTGGTACCCCACTACCAACCTCTCTAGGGTTCGAGAGCTCCCCACAGACCACTACTCTCTGAGTGCGTCCAGCTAGCCAGTTTTCAATCCATCTGACCATCAAAGGGCCTACTCCTAACCCCATCAGTTTCTCCACCAGACCATTGTGGGGGACAGAGTCAAACGCCTTGCTGAAGTCCAAGAATAATACATCCACAGGCTTACCCCTGTCCAGTTCTGATGTTACCCATTCATAGAACTCCACAAGGTTGGTTTGACATGATCTACCTGGCACAAACCCATGTTGCCGACTATCCAGACCTCCCACCTCCTCCCAGTACACCCCAATCGTTCCTTTAGAATACTCTCATTAATTTTCCCACCACGAGGTCAAACTGATGGGTCTATAATTACCTGGTACTTCCTAAGCCCCTTTGTGGTTTATCCCATGTGCCTCCCAATCCCTCGTTGCCCTCCCTGTCTCAAGTGACCTGCTGAAAAGCTCCGCCAGAGGTGTAGCCAGTATGTCCGCCCAATTCCCATAGTACTCTCGGATGAATGCCATCCAGCCCAGGAATTTGTTTTCTTTAGGGCCTTGAGGGCTAACCACACCCTTTGGTGGAGATAGCATCATCCGTCCCTCCCCTTACTGGTCTTTTTATCCTTATCCAGATGTGACCCCTGGGTACCTTTCCCTCCTCTTGCTCCATTTCTGTTGCTCCCCTGATCCCTCCCTGCCGCTTCCATCCCTTCATGCCTTGTTTGTAGATATCCCATCCCCTCCCTAGTGAACACAGAGGCAAAATACTGGTTAAATACCTCTGCCTGGTCCCTCGCCTCTTCCACCCACCCTCCTTCTGATCTCAATCTGCTGAGATGGCCCTTAGTTTTTCTCCGCTCCCCAATGTACCGGAAGAACCCCTTTTCCCCTCCATGTATCCCCTGTGCCAGCCGCTGCTCTTTACTGGACTTTGCTCCCCTCACCATACGTGTGACTTTTCTAGATGCATAGATTTCTTTGACTGGGTGACCAAAGTAGTAGACCAGGGAAGGGCTGTGGACATGGTCTGCCTAGACTTTAGCAAGGCATTTGACACAGTCCCACACAAAATATTAATATACAAGTTAACCAGCCTTGGAGTGGGCCCCACGGTAGAAGCCTGGGTAAACAATTGGCTGGAAAACAGGACCCAGAGGGTAATAGTAAACAGAGTCCACTCCGATAAAAGTGGGGTTACTAGTAGGGTACCGCAAGGTTCAGTACTGGGAGCAGTCCTCTTTAATGTCTTTATAAGTGACATTGCAGATGGACTGGAAGGAAAAGTATGTCTCTTTGCAGACGACACAAAGATCTGCAACAGGGTCGATACAGAAGGTGGGGTGGAAAGGATGCAAAGGGACTTGGCAAGGTTGGAGGAATGGTGAAATGTATGGCAGCTTAGATTCAACGCAAAGAAGTGCAAAGTAATGCACCTGGGAAACAAAAACCCAGGGGAAGAGTACACAGTGGGGGGTGACATACTAACAACAACAAAAATGGAAAGGGACCTGGGGGTAGTCATATCAGATGACCTAAAGGTGGGCAAGCAATGTGAGAAGGCAGTAGGGAGGGCTGGCGGGATACTGGGATTCATAGGGAGAGGCATCACCAGCAGAAAACAGGAAGTTGTTATCCCTCTGTACAGACAGTTGGTGAGACCCCATCTGGAGTACTGCGTGCAGTTCTGGAGACCCCATCTCTGCAAGGACATAGATAGGATGGAGGCTGTCCAGATGAGGGCAACTAAAATGGTGCAGGGTCTACACCAGGCGACACATGAAGAGAGATTAAAGGAGCTTAATACTTATACCCTTGGCGGGGGGCATGACAGAAACATTCAAGTACCTCAAGGAATCAACAAAGTCCAAGAGGATAGCATCTTTCAGAAAAAGAGATGTGCAGGAACAAGGGGGCACAATTTGAAGATAGATGGGGGACGGCTCAGAGGTAATGTGAGGAAGTATTTTTTTCATGGAGAGGGTTGTGGATATATGGAACAGCTTTCCTGAGGAGGTAGTGGAGTCAAAAACAGTGGGGGAATACAAGAATGCATGGACAGACATAAGGCAATTCTAGTGGGGGGTAGGAAGAAATAGGCTGTTGGTTAACTAAGATCTGCAGCTTATCCATTAGGTAGGGAAATGGGCAGACTAGGTGGGCCAAGTGGTCCTTATCTGCCGTCAAATTATATGTTTCTATGTACTTTATTTACTCAAACACCCAAAGCAGTGTTTTAAAACCCTTTATCCCAGATAGTTCAACTGATGCTCTCTAAACTTTTGTTGATTTATTTATAGTACTAGCCCCATTATATCATGTGCAGGCACTGTGCTCTGAAACATACCTTTACTTTCATATGTATCATGTACTGTACAAAGTCAAATAAAATTTTTATTGCCATCCTACTTTGTAATATTCAGTTTTTAACATGCATTTGAAAATTCGGTTTGTGTCCCCATGTGTGTCTCCGTGGTTCATGGAGCATTTAAAACATGTCCCTTTGTTTTCTTTCAAAATATCTTGCTGTTTCAAGAAACATCTGCCTTATTCATGAACAAGGAAAAATACCTCGGCCAATGACTGTGCCTCTTACTTGTTACTCTGTGTTACACATCAGCCAAAGACTTCCATTGCATCTGCGAATATTAGTTTAAATTTAATATTGTTTCTGATTTTGTTTTCATTGTTGTACATAATATGCCCATACTCTGGAAAATACGTGTTAGAAATGGGCTGTGTCTTACCCTGCACTGCAGCATGCTTCCTGGTGGCCTCGGTTGTGAGAGACTGCCGCCGAGGATCTGACTCCCTCCTGAGCCTGCGTCAGCCCAACTACCATGTTGGGATTGATTGCTGGTACTGGCAGTGCTCATGGGCAATCCTTTTGAGTCTATGCACAGGTGTCACACCTGTCATGGAAAACTGCCTTCTTGGTGGCTGTCATATCAGCCAGGAGGATTAGTGAACTTCTCGTGCTCTCGATGGAGCCTCCTTATCTTCCACAGGGACAAGGTGCTCCTTCACCCCCACACGAAGTTCCTCCCAAAGGTCGTCTCTGTGTTCCACCTTAACCAGGTGATGAACCTTCTGGTTTACTTTACCAGTCCATCTTCGGAGGCCGAACACAGGCTGTATTCTCTGGACCTGCAGCGGGCACACTCCTGCTGTGGGGAGCATATGGCTGGAGTTCAGAGTAAGGCTCACCAGCTCTTTAACTACGCTGAAGCCACACCTGACAGGCAGCTGGCAGGTGGATAATTTCCTGTATCAACCTCTGTTATAAGTTGGCTGATAGGGAGCCTCCTGTAGGGCTCAGAGCTCATTCCACCAGACATACCGCTGCCTTGTTGGCTGTTTCCAGGGATGTCCCTGTTTAGGAGATCTGCAAGGCTGGCAGCTGGAAGTCGGCACACACCTTCATCTCACTTTACTGCATCGAGCTTGAGTATTGCCAGGATGCTGCTTTTGGGGCTTGGTTTTCCAGTCTCTGTTTGCCAAGTAGGGGTGCATGCCTTGCCTCTTCCTCCCAAAGAACTTAGGGAAATCTGACAGCGGATGAATACGTGAACCATATCTACTTCCCTAGAAAAATAGGTTCTTACCCCAGGAGTCCTTTAGCATCAGTAACTGTTGCAGTTAGCTGGCTGGCTAGCACTGCCCCAGAGGTGTGGAATGTATGGTAATGAGTTTTATGAATTAGCTAATCAGATTGAAGCTAGAGAATGTACTGAGCAGAGAGAGGGAAGGAGGCTTTAGAATTTTTTTCTCCGCTGGACTGCGTAACACTGCCTCTGAGGTGCACTTTCTCCTGACAAGAAAAAGTTGTTTTCTTGAGACTGGTAGCTATTTGTTTAGTTTCTATATATTTTTGAGTGTGCTGAGTATTTTTTTTATTAGTTTTAGCAGTTCCCCTCGGTTCCCGGGAACCGCGTTTTCCCTTGGTTCGTGGTTCTTCGAGGTTCCCTTTTCCTTTATTTTTTAAGCTTTGCGTTATCGCGTCTAGTGTTCAAACAACTGGAAGTCTTGCTATATTATAGACATTAGCAGTTTGATCCAGCTCTAGAACTGCCCCGGAGTGGAATGGTTAAAACCATTCCAAAATAGAATTTTGGCACGAGAGCAGCTCTATCTGTGTCCTTTCAAACTTGAACTGTCAGATTCTTTACTCCGCCTCAGTGAACAGTCGCTCCGGAGATTTCTCCTTCTGCTCGGTTCATTTCTCGGTTTAAAAGTGTTTTCTTGGTTGGATTTAACCGAGAATAGTTTTATTTAACCGCAAAACCATTCGGTTCAAGCTCATCTGTGGTAACCGTAAGTAAATGAAGGTTTTGTCTGTGTGGAACTTGTAAGTTATCGGTTCGGTTTGAACCGATCAGTGGATTTAAAACTCATTTAAAACTAAAAGTTACTATTTTAGAGTCACGGTTCAGTTCTTATCGGTTCTAAAAAAAGCGGATTTATTACGTTTTTTCCAATACCAATGACACGGTTAGAACCCGATAAGATTGTGTCTTACCTGGCACTGCCGTAAAAGGGCAAGTTTGTGGTTAGGCTGGCATTATGTCTGAGAAACCCAAAAGAAAAACCGGGCCCACTGGGTTTCAACACTGTGATGTTTGTGGGGAAGTCTTTCCCAAGGCTGACCCACACACCACATGTGTTTATTGTCTGGGGTTTGACCACCTCCAGTCAGACTGCCAGGTATGTAAGAATTTCCCTGCAGCCACCCTGGAAAAAAGATTGGGCAGGCTCAGGGAACGAGAGGCCAAAAAGTCCGCTGACCCGGATGGTCCGCCCGGTTCGTGCCAACTCAACTAGAGGGAGTGCCTCTGACCAGGGCCAGACTTCCTCGGCAAAGAAAGCTGGTTCTGAGGAACCAATTCCAGTAAAGAAAACAAGAAAATCAGCAGGTCTGGAGTCCAAAATTCTTCTCCAACTGCTGCAGAGATAGCAAAACCATACAAATTGTCCAGTCACTGTCTCAGGGTCCGTCCCGAACCACCACTATCTGGTAAAGGTCTGCTGTCTGGTCCCAGTGGTTCAGGATTATGATATTGAGGAATTTTATGAACCAGAGGAGGGGAGGAGGATTATGAACAGTATGAATGTGGCTGGGAAGGTCTGGGTGTGCCCATTGAACCGGACATCTCCCCAGACAGACCTTTAGAATCTCCCCTATGCTGTCTGAGTCCCGTCTCATTTTATGTTTTATAAAAAGTTGCTGAAACCCTCCAGCTTCCTTTAGAAGAGGCTGTGGATGAGCAAGAGGAGCCTGATTTTGTAGAAATGATGGATATTCCAGAGTCTAGGAGATTGTCTATTCCTTTACATAAGTCTCTTAGGAAACAAACAATTAAAATTTTAAAAGCTCTAATTCTGTGCCTCCTGTAGATAAAAGATGGACAGAAGGTATACATTGTCAGGCCCTGATACAGAATTCCTTTCTCACAATGCAGTCATGTTGGGTAGTTCAGGCTGCTGCCTGTGATAAAGCTAATATTCCTTGGCTTCACATCCTCCTGACAGGGATTCCAGGAAGATTGATGCCATGGCAAAAAAACAGTATATGGCAGCCTCTCTGGGACTCAGGCAAGCAAATTATATGGCTTATGTAGCTAGGTATCAGAAATCTAGATGGGATACTGTTATGCAATTGGCCAAGCAAGCCCATAGCCAGCTGGCTAGTGAACTAGAACAGGTGGCTGCTGATGGCATTGAAGCCTCTAAGGTTCAGTTTCCTGCTGTGGATGTTAATGATGTTTCCTCTAGGGTCATGGCCACTTCTATAGCTTTTCATAGGTTGGCCTGGCTCAGGTGTACTAGTTTGTCACAGGATACCCAGACTAAGGCTATGGATTTTCCTGTGGTGGGAAATTCTCTGTTTGGAGAACAGACAGAGAACTACATGAAGAAGATGGATGATATAGGACTACTTACAAGAGTGCCCAGGCTAAGGGCGGCAAGCCACTCCTCAAAGGCATGCCCCAGGGTAGGGGTAGGCCTTTTCACAGGCTTTCTACCAGACTCAGGCCTCCTCTGCCTATGCTCAGAGGGGCTTCTTCAGAGGCAGGGGCAGGCAGGGGTGGGCAGACCTGCTCCCACCTCCCAGCCTAAAGCTCCTGCGAAACAGGCACCCTGATGGGGTGTCCAGGGCCGATTCTCCTGTACCAGTGGGGGGCAGGCTGGCTTACTTCAGTCAGAATTGGGCTTCTTTAACCTCAGACAAGTGGGTTCTGGAAGTAGTAAGCCAGGGTCTGGTTCTCAGCTTCAAAAGTTTCCCAAGTTGAGAAGCAGACTTTTCTACCTGCAAGTGCTTCGAGACCCTCGCTCTGGAAACAGAGGTCTCATCCCTGTTAGCTCTCAGAGCAGTAGAAAGGGTTCCTCCCCTGCATCAGGGCAGGGGTCTGTATTCCAGATACTTCCTTACCCCAAAAAAGACAGGAGAGTGGCGGCCCATTTTAGATCTCGGATATCTGAACAAGCATCTTTTGAAACCAAATTTCAAAATGGTAACTCTGGCAATGATTTTACCTTCCCTAAGGCCAGGGGACTGGCTAGCCTCCCTGGACCTCAAGGATGCCTATTTCCATGTCCTAATCAGAAGATCCCATCAGAAGTACCTCAGATTCGAACTGTCCTCAGGTCATTACAGTTCAGAGCAATGCCCTTCGGCCTCACCTCTGCTCCAAGGGTATTCACAAAGTGTCTAGCAGTGGCAGTGGCCCACTTAAGGAGGCAGAGGATTGCTGTTTTTCCCTATCTAGACGACTGGCTCGTTGTAGGCCAGTCCCCAGAACAGGTAAAATCTCACCTGCAGGTCAACCAGCAGCTTCTCACCTCCCTGGGTTTTCTGCTAAACCTACCAAAGTCGGTTCTGGAACCAGTCTAGGTACTCACCTTTATAGGGGCAGAATTGGACACAAAGCTAGCCAGAGCCTTTCTTCCCCCAGAAAGGGTAAGGAATTGAGTGGCTCTGGCCTCTTCCTTCACTCGACCAGCAAGACACTTTCTGCAGCTCCTGGGGCACATGGCTGCATCCACAGCTGTTGTGCAGGGAGCCAGATTTCAGATGAGAGACATTCAGTTTCACTTGAGAACCTTTTGGTCTCAGAGAAGAGACCCCTTCCAAGTTGGTCCCAGTGCTCGAACCTTGATCCTAGCTCTCCAGTGGTGGCAGGATCAGAGCAATTTAGGCGGGGGTCCCTTCATTTCCCTTCTCCACGACTTGACTCTCACTACAGATGCTTCCCTTCTGGGTTGGGAGCCCACATGGGACCTTTCCACTCAGGAGTGTGGTCCCCCAAGAATCTCTGCTCCACATCAATTTGCTGGAACTCAGAGCTGTCTTTTAGCTCTTCAAGCTTTTTCTGCATCTGTCCACGACAAGGTGATACAAGTCAGAACAGACAACACCACAACAATGTGGTACATCAACAAACAGGGGGCACTCGGTCTTGACCTTCTGCACTGAGGCAATGAAGTTGTGGTCTCTGGCCTATTCCCTGAACACTTCCCTCATAGCAGTTCATCTTCCAGGAAGGACAATGTCCCAGCGGATGCCCTCAGCAGGATTTCCCAGGGCCATCACGAATGGTCCCTGGATCCTCAAGTGCTAGGGATAGTTTTTGCCAGGTGGGGCATCCCTCAGATAGATCTTTTTGCAGCCCCAGACAATCACAAACTTCCTCTGTTCTGTTGCAGACCTCCAGTGCTGGGCTCAGTTCTCCTGGATGCCCTTCTTCTGGATTGGGAGGGGAAGTTCCTCTATGCTTTCCCCTTTCCTCTCCTATTCAAGTACTAGTCAAAATCAGATCTCAGCCTTGCAGGGTGATTCTGATTGCAGCGGATGGGCCAGGCAGCCCTGGTACCACTCCTTCTGTCTCTGACAGTCCATCTTCCCTATGCCTCCCAGGAATCACAATCTGTTGACTTGTGCCCAGGGAAGGGTTTGGTATCGGACCTCAAATCCCTCAACCTCAAGGCCTGGCTCTTGAGGAGTTAAGATTTGCTGATTTACACCTCTCTCAGGGTGTTCTTGAGATCCTAAAGGCTTCCAGAAAGCCTTCCACTAGAGCTACTTATAGTTCTAAATGGAAAAGGTTTTCCATTTGGTGTGCTGGGAAAAATATTTCCCAGAATCTGCTGAATTGCCCATGTTGTTAGATTACATGGTACATCTTAATTCCTTGGGTCTCAGACCAGCTACCCTGAGAGTTCATTTGGCAGCTGTGTCTGCTTTTGTGTCAGCAGGAAAGTCATCCCTCTTCCTCTCATCCTGTGTTTTCCAAGTTTTTTAGGATTACTCATACTAATCCTCCCTTTCGGGAGCCGGCCCTGCTTGGGACCTTAATGTTTGCATTGCCCAGTTAATGCAACCCCTTTGAACCTCTGTCTTCTGCAGAGCTTAAGTATAACTTGGAGAACTGTTTTCTAGTGGCTATCACTTCTGCCAGGCACAATGTGAATTGCAAGCCTTGTCAGTGGAGACTGACTTTTTCTTTCCACAGGGATAAGGTAGTCCTTAGGACTAATAGGAAGTTTTGCCTAAGGTGGTTTCAGATTTCCATCTTAATCAATCTGTCTCCCTTCCAGTATTTTCACTGATCACCTCTTGGTGAGAGGAGGTTGCACAGCCTGGATGTTAAGAGAGCTCTTAGTTATTATATAGAGCGTACCAAAGGTCATGGTTGAATCCCTCCAACTTTTCCTTACCTATGGTGAAGTTGGGAAAGGCAAACCTGCCACTAAGAGATCAATAGCTAGGTGGATTGTCTCTTGTATCCAATTTTGTTATCAGAAAGTGGGCAGAGCTCCCCGGTTTGAGAGATCATTCTACCAGGGGTACAGCTGCGTCTCTAGCTGCTGCCAGAGATATCCCTTTATTAGAGATTTGCCAGGCTACTACTTGAAAGCGGTACACACTTTACCAAGCATTCCCTGGATGTCCAGGCCAGGAGAGATGCTCGTTTGGCACAACTGTTCTTCAGAGCCTATTCCTAAGTAGGTTCTGCCCTCCTCCATGGAGGTACTGCTGTGTATTCTGCTAATGTCTATAATATAGCAAGACTTCATGTTGTTTGAAGAAAAAATTACTCACCTTAGTAATGTTGTTTCTTCTAATGGAGTCTTGCTATATAGAACCTCCCCAACCTGCCCTCTCAGAACCTCTACTTGGTGGGTGCGGGCAACTTAGTGTGGGCACTACTTATGTCCTGTTAGCATTTTGTCCCCTTTGGGACTTTGGGGAGTGTGTATGTATGCAGTGTGTGTGTTTTATTATACTTATGTTCCATTTCATATTATTAGAATGGTGTTAGTATTTCTGGTCCCCTGACTTGAGTCTTGGGTGTTGGGACCATCAATGGTTGTTATTATTTAGGTAGCCATTTGGCTAGTGTAGGTTACAGCTTCCACACAGACCTTAGTGAGTTTGGCTCGTAAAGATCTGACAGTTCAAGTTTGAAAGGACACAGATAGAGCTGCTCTCGTGCCAAAATTCTATTTTGGAATGGTTTTAACCATTTCACTCCGGGGCAGTTCTAGAGCTGGATCAAACTGCTAATGTCTATAATATAGCAAGACTCCATTAGAAGAAACAACATTACTAAGGTGAGTAATTTTTTCTTCCTGCAGTTCCTTTTTCTTCTTATTGTTTATTTTTATCACGGTTCCCTTTTTCAAGCGGGAATTGACGGTTTCACATATGTTTACCTCAGAAAAGTCACGGATCTTCCTGGACATAGTCTCCTCCACTCATTCACACTAATGGGAGTACGCCGGAGGCACTAGGACCCAGCAGTAGCCAAACTTTTTCAGGAGGGCCGGCGCCAAGATGGAGCCGTGAGGGAGCAGCACTGCGAGCCAGGCTCTAGCGGTATAGACTATCTCGGCGTCAACCCTCCAACCGCCTCAGTCGAGTGCACTTCAGTGATGACATCGCTCACCCGCTGGGAGTCAAGCTTCAAACTAGCAGCTTCGTTTTCAGTTTTATTATTTTGTATTTTATCATGAAAGTACCGATTTACATTTTAATAACATTACTTACTTGTACAAGAAAGCTTGGGGCTTGGGAGCAAGACAGAGGCAGGAAACTACAGACCTGTCAGTTTGACCTTAGTGATAGGAAAAATGTTGGAATCACTTCTGCAGGAAAGAATTGTCGAGTATCTAGAGGCCAGTGGGGCACAGGCACCAAGTCAGCATGGATTCACAGCAGGAAGGTCATGTCAAACAAATCTAATTGATTTCTTTGACTGGGTGACCAAAGTACTAGACCAGGGAGGGGCGGGTAATAGTAAATGGAGTCCACTCTGAAGAAAGGAGGGTTACTAGTTGGGTACCGCAGGGTTCAGCACTGGGGCCAGTCGTTTTTAATGTCTTTATAAGTGACATTGCGGAGGGACTGGAGAGGAAGTATGTCTCTTTGCAGATGACATGAAGATCTGCAACAGGGTTGATGCACAAGGTGGGGTGGAATGGATGAAAAAGGACTTGGCAAGGTTGGAGGAATGGTCAAATGTATGGCAGCTTAGATTCAACGCAAAGAAGTGCAAAGTAATGCACCTGGGAAACAAAAACCCAGGGCAAGAGTACACAGTGGGGAGTGAGATACTGACAACAACAGAAATGGAAAGGGTCTTGGGGGTAGTCGTATCAGACGACCTGAAGGTGGGCCAGCAATGTTAGAAGGCAGTAAGGAGGGCTGGCGGGATACTGGGATGAATAGGGAGAGGCATCACCAGTAGAAAACAAAGTTGTCATCCCTCTGTACAGGCAGTTGGTGAGACCACATCTGGAATACTGCGTACAGTTCTGGAGACCCCATCTCCGCAAAGACATAGACAGGGTGGAGGCTGTCCAGAGGAGGGTAACCAAAATGGTGCAGGGTCTGCACCAGAAGACGTATGCAGAAAGACTAAAGGAGCTTAAGATGTATAGCCTCGAGGAAAGGGGGGGGGAACATGATAGAAACTTTCTAATACCTCAAGGGAATCAACATAGTCCAAGAGGGTAGCATCTTTCAAAAAAAGAGATGTGCAAGAACAAGGGGGCACAATTTGAAGATGGCGGGGGGGAGAACAGCTCAGAGGTAATGTGAGGAAGTATTTATTCACAGAGAGGGTTGTAGATGCATGGAACAGCCTTCCCGAGGAGGTCACAGTGTCAAAAACAGTGGGGGAATTCAAGAATGCATGGGACAGAAATAAGGCAATTCTAGTGGGGGGGGTAGGAGGAAGTAGGCTGTTGGTTAACTAGGATCTGCAGCTTATCCGTTAGGTAGGGAAATGGGAGACTAGGTATGTCAAGCAGAGCTTATCTGCTGTCAAATTCTGTGTTTCTATGTTAAGAAGTCTTCAGCCCTCCATTGACTGAGTCAACCATGAGTGGGGCAGGTGATGGTAGGGAGACTTCATATGAATGCTGTTCAGTCAGCCGGGCTGGGTATGGTCTGCCGGCCTCTCGGGAGGGGAGGGGGGGTCCTGACAATGGATGGTCCAGTGTTCGGGGGTTGGGGATGGGCGGTACCCCCAAAAACATAAAAAGAAATGGTCCCATTCATGGCACTGTTCGTCCTCAAGTTCTTCTTCTGCCCACCGGTCGAAGAAGAGACTGCATCATTCAAGGTCGCCCTCGCTACGACTGTGCGTAGACGGTCTGTAGTTGGGGTCAGGGGCTGGTCTCCGCTTCATTTGGAGTCGCCGGTTTCTGTCTCTGGCAGCCGGCTTCTTCGACACCAGAGCCCCTCTCCACCTACTGGAGGGGCTTCCAATGAGCAGTTTCACCATTGGGCGCTCTTATGGAACAGTGGGCTCGGAGGTTGTCCCGACTGCCCGAACTGGCCAGTCCATCGCCGGGGCCTTCGGGCCTGTCTGTTTCGTATTGGCAGGCAGAGCGGTTAGGACATCCTGGTCATGCGGCGCCTTCTTCAGTGCAGTCTACTCCGCGCCCCGGTGTCTATCCCCTCAAATGGCTGCAGCAGAGGGGTCCACACCAATGCCTTTATTTCCTACCATTTTTCATTCTTTATCTTCAAATCGCAGTTCAGACTTCTGTGGTGGTGCTGCTGCCTGCGGTGTTGACTTCTCCAGCGCCGAGGTCCTTTTCGCCATAACGTGTGGTGTTGGCACTGTCCATGGTGCCACATGCCCTGTCGGCACAGTCCTCTGCGCTGGGAGTGGTGTCGGCGCCGTGTGCAGTGCCGCACTCCCCGTCGGTGCCAGGAGTGGTGTCAGTGGCGTGTACGGTGCCGTGCGCCATGTGTGGCGCCATCTCTGTACTCTGTGCCACTTTCTTCGGCGCCGGGGATGTTTACAGCACCACATACTTTCCAGAGGTTTTCCACTCAGATTCTGTCTCCTCCTCTTCCTCCTGGTTTTCATTCCTTTCCTGTCTATACAGTCCCCCCTGAACTGTCAGGAGATGATTTTGAGCCTGATCCGCATCTTCGGCTGGGTAGTGATGTTGATGCCGATTCTGCCCTGGGGGCAGGGATCAATCCTCCTGCAGAGCCTGTGGTGGAAGATCTTGCCTTTAAGTCTCTGTTCAAGAATTTAAATTCTACTGTCTCTCTCCAGACCATGGAAATCTATCCTGGGAAGCTTCTGTGCCTCCAGTACCTACATGTTCCAGAAATCTCTGTGGATTGAACCCCTCCGCTACAGCCCTCTTTCGAGACTCTTTCCCAGATGGTGTGGAAGAATCCATCTCTTATTCCCTCTGTGGCCAAGTCCATAGATAGGAAATATGCCCCTCCTAAGAATCGCCCCATCTTGGCCTCACAAGCCTTTGCTGATGTCATAGTGGTCCTGGCAGAGAGTAAGGCTGTCCTCCCTCAGGAATCCACAGCCCATCATATAAACAAAGAATCTCGCAAGATCGACACATTGGGTAAGCGAGTCTTTGCTGTCTCAACTCTGGGCATGCGTATAGCTAGCTACCAGGGTTATTTTTCTATATACGAGTATGTTCTTTGGCATTCACTCAAAGCAACGGTAGAAGCTCTGCCCAAGTCGGAGGTTAACTCGGAGCTACTACAGACATATTTAGAGGTATCAAGTCCAATAATCAACAAATTAAAGCTGCAGTGGACGCTTTCGATACAGGTTTCAGAGCGGCGGCGGCTCGTATTTGCCCCCATCGCCATTCCTGGCTGCGTGCTTCGGGCTTTATGAATGACGTCCAACAAAAAGTCATGGCCTTACCTTTTGGTATGTATCTGTTTGGGCCTCAGGTGGAGCAAGCACTAGAGGCTACTCTGAAGACTGGGTCTGCCATTAAGACAGCTAGACCCCCAACCGCTCCCTCTCGAGGAGGTGGGAACAACCGTCAGTTTCACAACCAGCAGTCCTTTCGTGGCAAAGGCAGAGGAGTTTTTAACAGAAACTAAACTCCTCAGCTGCAGAAAAAAACGCAGCAGAAAGCACACGGCCCAAAAGCGCCCAGTGCCACCTTCTGAGCATCACAAATACCTAAGGTTCATGGAGTTGGGTCAACACTATCAATTGACTCCTGCCCTTTGGGCTATCCTCGGCACCTCGAGTTTTTGCTAAGTGCTGTGCAGTTCTCGTGGCGCATCTAAGGAAAATCGAAATTGAAGTATTCCCATATCTGGACAACTGGCTTCTAACAAGCCCCTCCAAACAAGTGACTCTGGAGGCCGTGGCCATGGCCTCAGACTTCCTCACGTCCATGGGAGTCCTGCTGAACCTCAAAAAGTCACAGTTGCAGCCCTCCCAGAAGCTCCTTTTCATAGGAACCCTTCTGGACACTTCCTGTGCAAAAGCATTTCTTCCGGAGGACAGAAGGAGCGATATCCTACAGATGGCCCGCTTCGTCAGAGAACACAGCTCAGGTCAAGCTCTCTTTCTATGCAGCAGATGCTGGGTCTCATGACGTCCTCTGTGTTCACTGTACCTTTGACTCGTCTCCACATGAGAACTACTCCATGGATGCTCAGTACTCTGGTCCCCAACCACTCGCCCTCAGTCCTTTCTCTTCAAGGTGACAGAACCTCTGAAGAGGTCCCTCACCTGGTGATCTCAGGAGGACAAACTTCTGGAAGGATATCCCTTCGCCCCTCTGGATCATCAGATTTCCATTACCACAGATGCGTCCCTAATGGGTTGGGGAGCTAACTGTCAGGATCTCCACACCCAGGGCACGTGGACTGAGTACGAGTCTCAACTCCACATAAACATTCTAGAAATGAGGGCCTTCCTCTATGCAGTCCAGGCTTTGAAGGACATACTCTGTCACAAGAACATTCTCCTTCAAACAAACAAACAACAAGGCAGTGATGTATTACATCAGTGAGCAGGGCGAGGGGGGGGGTCACGTGACTGCTTGATGGCATAGAGACGTGTCTCTGACCAGCTCCGGTCCATCCAAAATGTGTAATATGTGGTAATCCAGCCGGTAACGAATACAAAAGAGTATTGACAACTGTCCACCGTCGCGATGGGCGAGTACATTACCTCGTGGTGGAAATCACCAGCGCACGGGGGCCAAAAACCCTTAAAGACAGACAGTGGTGCTGCAGCCCAGGGCAACTGGGCCTATCGCAATCTCGGCCACAGAAATGGCTGCTATAGGTCGGGAGATGAGGGAACAGCTCTTAGACGTGCTCACCCCGCAGCTTAACAGGGAGGAGGAAAAAATAGACAGGTGACTGGTGGCAATTGATGCACATCTTGCTCAGCAGCAAGAAAGGATGGAGGAGGCAGAGGGCCGCATTTCGGCTGCAGAGGACTTGCTGGCCCCTATCATTAAGCACCTTGGGGCTCTGAAAAAGGAAGTCCTGGAGCTCCGGGAGGCCCTGGATTATCAAGAAAACTACCACAGGCACGCTAATTTGCGCCTCAGGGGCCTCCCGGAGGGATCAGAAGAGAAGGGCGTTCTCGAATTCTGCGCCATAACATTGCCAGCCCTGCTGGACCTAAAGCCAAAAGGGGGGCACTATAAATTGGAGCACGCGCACAGGGCGGTACTGCATGGCCGCCGGAAGGACAGCCGCCCCGTCAAGTGATCTTTCGTTTCCACAACTTCCAGGATAGGCAAGAAGTTTGGGCTGCCTATCATAGTGCAGCAGAGCTAAGGTACGAGGGGGTTAAGCTATATATTGCCCAAGACCACTCGACAAGAACTGGAAAGAAGAGGCGGGCGTTTAATGAAGTAATCACTGAATGCCAGCACCTGAAACTGGAGTGGTACATGCTCTTCCCTGCGACGCTTCGGATCAAGCATGAAGGGGCTCCCTACAGCTTTTGGGAGGTCAACAAGGCAACAACATTTGTAGTAGAGTTGAAGAAGAAGATTGGCTGAGTGTGTGGGTGGAAATTATCCTGTGGCTTGTTTTCAATATTCTTCTTGCTCTCCCCTGATTGCTCACAGGAGGCTGTACATTTGTCTTATCAGCACAGAAGAGAACTGCCAGCAGAGAGCCACCTGAGTTGGGACCCATGGATTCACTGTCACCTGAAATGGGCGGCACACGATCAAATCAGAGATTCTCCCTGAATGTGTTTGCCAATTAGGATGGGGCTGGATATTACCCATGGTCTTGTGAAGCATGGACATCTGAGACAGGGCTGAGGAGAGTGGAGAAGGGTGCCATGAAGCCGATCCGTGGACTTGAGTAACAGCATGTGATGGGCCTGTGCGTCGGATTTGACTCGCGAGGCCTACCATGCATCTGTTCTATACTCATATATATATATATATATATATATATATATATATATATATATATATATATATATATATATATATATATTAGAGCAAAAACTCAGTTTAATGCATTAGTTAGGGTTGTTCCACAGCTGACAAAAAGTGAGAAATTCGCTGTTAGGGTTTGAAAACCTAACTCCAATCACCCCAGCACCACACAGACACACACACATTCAAGTATGGGGAGGACCAAGTCAACACAACCAATGACAGACATCCAGCAGCAGGTGACAGAAATAACAAACAATTGTCTAAATGTACTACAGACATCCCACCCACCTGACCAGGTACTGCATGCTCAGTGGAGATCAACAGCAAAACTGAGGCCATGTACACCAAGCGTACACATCCCTGATTGCAGCTGCACACGACGTACCACACTTAGTAGTTGCATGGCCTTACCTACCGATGCCCCACCACACCACACCACACCACTTGTGGTGGGCCACCTGAGCAATAGAGTTAAGCAAAACCAAGGAGTTGTACAGGTATAATATCTCTGATTATAACAAGGGTTTGAGAAATGCAGCTTTCTAATTGACTGTAAACATTGTAACAGCCTTATGTTTAGTTTTATTAACATACATGTAGAGCCTAACCATATGATGAACATGGTTTAATGTTTAAAAACAGTTTTATTATGATAGCAATAAGCCACTCCCAGGTATTATGTTAATGGTCAGTTTATCACTGTCTAGCGACATGTGGCACTTTCGGATATGCCTCATTCAACATTAAACCCTACAGGGTGATTAACAGACCATTTAACATAACTGTTGGTCATGCCTTATTGCTAATTGTCTTTATGAGTAGATACTCTCCCTCTGCTAGGCACTGCAGCAGCTTTGCAACACAGTGTCCACCCAGTTACACCATACACTGTCTAGTTGCTGGAGAATGGCTGTGAATATGAACTCATGAAGATGAACAGTGTAACTAGATCATTACAGTCATCAAACCCTAGTGTGATTATAACTGACAGACTCAGTGATAGAGGATAACCCCTGCTGTCCTAGTACATTTACCCCATTATGAGTTAAATCAATACTAAAAGACATTCTGTTTATATCTACACCATACCTGCTTGATTCCTGTTGTAGCAAATTAACATAGTTATCACTTTGATAGCATCAGTGACAGAAGTGTGGCAACCCAAACAGTAGGCATACAGCCTGAGTATGAAACAACTGTTAAAAAAATCACACTGTGTCCATAAGTGGCATAGATCACTCATTGCAACAATAGCAAATGTATTACTATTTGAATAAGTTAGTCATCACAGATGCAGTGAGATTGTCTTTATCAGGTACAACATACTCAGTAAGTGCCTACAGGAAAATCTATCCTATATACATGTCCGATACAGATACATCATTGTTGGCTCAGTAGTGCTATGATATTTAGAAGTTGCTTGGCCTGATCCATGCAATTACAATCTTTCTTACAAAGAATACTTACTGCATCTTTAATATTGAAACACACTAAAGGTCTATGTATGTACATCAGCAGTACACCTTCATCAGTAAGAATGCATGTGATACTGGCAGTACAATTTCTACGCGGTTGAACAGGCAATGCTTTCCATACGTTTACATCAGCCTCTCTGTGTTGAGTAAACCATTGCAGTAAATGTACTACTATGTAAATCACCTACTAAATGTATCACTACTTTTATCTTGAGCATGCTAGTGTCTTGTAGTTCATTTATGTGCTTCTCTTAATTAATGTATACTCAGTAGTGTTAAACCTTTCTACAACTGTCATCATGCACCTTCAGCATTTATATTGAATAACGGCACAGTACCAGTTGTGGTGTGGTGTGGGGCATCGGTAGGTAAGGCCATGCAACTACTAAGTGTGGTACGTTGTGTGCAGCTGCAATCAGGGATGTGTACGTTTGGTGTACATGGCCTCAGTTTTGCTGTTGATCTCCACTGAGCATGCAGTACCTGGTCAGGTGGGTGGGGATGTCTCGTAGTACATTTAGACAATTGTTTGTTATTTCTGTCACCTGCTGCTGGATGTCTGTCATTGGTTGTGTTGACTTGGTCCTCCCCCATACTTGAATGTGTGTGTGGTGCTGGGGGTGAATCGGAGTTAGGGCTTTCAACCCTAACAGCGAATTTCTCACTTTTGTCGCTGTGGAACAACCCTAACTAATGCATTAAACTGAGTTTTTGCCTCTAATTTCCTTTTTTTGAGAATGATATTGAGAAATAGTGAATGTAAGGACCTCACATACCGCCACATGATGTCTTGTGGCATAGTAACAGGAGCAGCAATGCAAACAGAAATGCTAACAGTGGCACACATGGTAACACAAGCGTGAATGATAACAAGAGGAGTAACGCACACGGTGGCGTGAACTGGAGCGGTGTGCCACGTGATGTCTGGTCACATAGCAACATGGTACCTGTACATGGAAATGTCAATGGGCATGGTGACGCAAAGTGAAACAGAAAAGAAAGCGATGCGGTACACAAATAGCCAAAAAAGTAACAAGCATAGCGTAAATGAAACGCAAAGGATATGGCGCGTGGTGGCATTGGGGTGTGCATTGGGATCATCAGCCCTAACTCTCACCCCATGACCCGTGTAAAGCAGCAGAAGTATGGGAGAATGGGGTGAGAGTTAGAACTCATGATCCAATGCACACCCCAATGCCGGTGGGGGTGGGTGGGGTGCAAGGGTTTTTCAACCCTAACAGCAATTTCCTCACTTTGTCGCTGTGGAACAACTCTAACTAATGCATTAAACTGAGTTTTTGCCTCTAATTTCCCTTCTTTTTGAGAATGATAAGAAATAGTGAATGTAATGCAGCAGCGGGGGCGCAGTGCCCTCTGGGCCCAGCTCCCACGCCTGATCATGGTGGCGGGAGCAGAGCCCTTGGGCCCGCTCCCGCCACATGATCTTGTGGCATACTAACAGGGACAGCAATGCAAACAGAAATGCTAACAGTGGCTCACATGGTAACACAAGCACGAATGAGAACAGAAAGGTAGCAGCACATGGTGGCGTGAGCGAGAATGGTCTGCCACGTGATGTGTTGTCACATAGTAACATGGTGCCTGCAAACAGAAATGTCAATGGGCATGGTGATGTAAAGTGAAACAGAAAGATAAACAGTACTATAGACAGAAAATGGCAAAAAATAACAGAAAGCATAAGCACAAATGAAAGCATAAAGCATAACGCACATGATGGCGCAGGCGTCAGCGGTAAGTGAAGCGAGTGCTGAACCGCATAAGCGGAGAAGGGCAACAGTAACAGTAATGTAGCGCACAGGCTGGTTTCCCAAAACCTGCATTGAAAGACAGTGAGTACAAATAATGTATGCAAAATAATGAGTATCGGTGCAGAAAATGAGATCTCGAATACTAAATACATTATATCTCAGGAACCGTATAGTGACGAAAAAAAAATTTAAAAGTCATTATTTACAACTGTCCTGGCTAATTTGAATCTTAGCCCCATTAGGGGCTAAAAAATTTTTCGACGAAAAGTCCGTATCTCGACCGTTTTCGAGATATGGGCCCTGAAAAGGCAGTGACATGCTAATGTTATCCTATGGGGAAAAAGAAAAGTTCAGAGCGCCATAACTTTGCCTCCCTGTAATGTTTTTCACCAAACCACTGAAAGGCACATCTGTGGGCTGTTGGCTGTCTTCCCTCCAAATTTCAGGAAAAAGACCAAACCGTTATTTTGCAGCAGGGATCCAAAGTTTCTGTTATGCGTTAGCGCCGTAATGTTATCCTATGGAAACGTCAACTTTGGAGTGCCATAACTTTGCCGCCGTGTAATATTTTTCAATACAACACTGAAAGGCACATATATTGAGATGTCTGCTCCGTTCCTCCAAATTTCAGCTCAAAACTCCCAACGGTTCTTTTGCAGTGCAGTGCAAAAGAATTGCTGTCATTTTCACAGACTAGAAAATTACTGTCGCAATTTGAAGCTTACTAAAAGATTAGCGACACTTTAACGTGAACACGCAATTAATTGCAGTACTTTTTCCAGAAATTTGAAAACATATTTCTGGGGTGTTTACCACAAAATAAAGACATGGCAAGCATCCTCAGGGCCCGACTAGGTGAATACAAAAAAATTAGGTTGCTAGAGGGTCCTAAATTTAAATGCCAACCATTTTTCTGATCACCAACTGAAAACAAAATGGCCGATTTACTGAAAGTAACAGGCCCATTTGCGAAAGTAAAAATGCATTTCTAAAGTGTTGAACTTTTAACTTTTCCCATTGACTTATAATGGGAAACTGTTTTGAATAACTTTTGAACCGTTTATTTTCACAGAAATCTTGAAAGGCACGCCAGGGACCCGACTGCGTTCCTTGAGATTTCGGGCTGGTCACCAAACCGTGCGACCTGTAGGCGCGACCACAGAATTCCAGCGAGGCAGCGACGCAGGACAGATCACCTTAATAACTCCGCAGCCGTATATCCGACCATACGAAACTTGGCAGATCCCAAGGCCTATGGTTCTTGATCATAAATCCCAAATTTCAGATAAATCCATCAAACGGTTGCAAAGTTATTAAGGTGCAAAGTTTTGGGGTTTAACATAGAAATGGCTCCTCAACCCTAACTATGGTAGCACTACCGTGCTACCATAATATATATATATGTATATATATGTTGTATAACTGATGCAAGGGAAGAGGGACGGGGAGGTCAAGGTTGAGTGCATATAGATATGGGAATTGTGTGATCGTGGGGGGCCTGGCCGAAGGAAGTTTCTTTTTACCATCCAAAAAGGGGGGTGCTCAATTACTGCTGGTTGGATAGGCTGTCATTGCATGGATTTGTGTGAGCTTATGGAGAGGGCTAAAATATGAGGAATTACTGGGAACAAAAACTATGAAACAAGATGGACCGGGGGGAGGGGGGAGTAGAGATTGGTTAAGCTAAACCAAACCTTCAGCAAATAATAACATTTTTTTATTTCTATTTTCTCATCTCCTACAAAGTGGAGCATACCTATTCGGTTTCGGAATGCTATATGTGCACGGGGGTTGGAGCATGAGAGGGATATGAATGTACATAGTTCAAAGGTATTGGGTTGTAAGGTTCATGGTTATTTTGTGTGTTATTGTTACAACCAGGGGTCCGAAGTTTACTACAAAATGTGCATGGAGTGGAACAGGGGTCCTGTACGGAGAAAAGGGGGCATCTGTGAGGAGAAGGAATCACCAAGAGAGGGCTATTTTAATAATGGCTAACAAAGAGAGGGTGAATATTGTGTCTTGGAATGTGAGAGGCTTTTCCGTCCCGGTCAAGAGAACCTCTGTTCTGACGGCCCTGAGAAGAGCAAGCACTCCTCCAAGAAACACACTTGACACCGACAGAGCACCAGAAGTTGGTACACAGCTGGGTGGGAGCCTGCTGTGCAGCCTCTTTCTCCTCTCTCAAGAGGGGAGTGGCTGTATTACTACATAAGAAGCTCCCCTTCAAGGTCTCTAGAATTGTACAAGATGGGAGAGAGGGAAGATATATTTTTGTGGAGGGAATGCTGTATGAAGTGCCCATCACTTTTGGGAGTGTCTGTGAGCCTGCTGTTTTTGACCCGGCCTTCTATTCCAGCATTCTGAATCTGCTGGCCAAGGAGCAGTTCAAAGGGCTGGTGATGGGGAGGGGGCACTTTAATTGTACCCCGGACGTATACCTGGATCACTCAGAAGGGAAAGGGCGAGGGGGAGGGTGTATGAGGAAGTGGAATGAGGGTCTGGTGGATCTGGACATGCTGGATGCATGGAGAGCGGCAAACCCCAAAGAGAGAGAATACACTTTTTTCTCTGACCCACACAGGACATGGTCCAGATTGGATCATGTATATATTGGGGGGAGTGGTATGCTAAATTGGCGGGCATCAAGCATGGACCTGTCTGCATTTCTGACCATGCAAAGGTGATTGCTGCCCTAGAGATGGATACACAGCAGACGCGAGGCACTTCGTGGCACTTCCCTTCCTACCTACTTAGCTCCCCAGAGTTTAAAACTTTCCTCCGGGATCAGATGGCTCTGTATACCTCTCTTAATAGAGGTATGGCACCATCTATGCAGGTGTTCTGGGATGCAGGGAAGGCATATCTCAGAGGGGCCATCATAGGGTATGTGACACGATATAAAAAAGGGAAACCTGCAGAAGCGGGAAGCGCTGCTGATGCAGGTGAGGGACCTAGGCGCAGGGTGGCCGGGGGGGGGGGGGAGACAGTACGCCTTCTGGCAGCCAGTAGGGAAGCCTTGAACAGTCTGCTGATGGAGGAAACTCATGCACAGTTCTTCCTTTGGAAGCATAAGTTCTATGAATGGGGCAACAAGCCAGGGCCGCTGTTTGCGAACCTGATCAAGGAAAGGAGAGGGTGTAAAGAATAAATGAGATTAGAGACCTCCAAGGGTCTCTTCATAAGGACCCACTTATCATTAGAAGGTGCTTTAGCCAGTCCTACCAGACCTTGTACCGGGCAGAATGTGATGGCACGTTACATAGGGCAAAAGAGTTTTTGGATGGGCTCGAGTTACCATGCATCCCGGAGCCACTAAAGGAATGGCTAAACAAGGAGATCTCCAAGGAAGAAATTAGTAGAGCCATTAGCATCCTGAAATCTGGTAAGGCTAGTGGCCCAGATGGGCTGGCTGCTGAATTTTATAAGGTAGCTGGTCAAGTCTTCCGGTGCAGCTTCCGGCTCAATGGCAGCATAGCGCGACTGCTCCCGACCCGCTCCCTGGCTATATTCCATTTAAACTAGCCATTACTAGTAAAACTTAAATAATTTCATTCCTGAGCTTCTATGGCAGCCAGTAAATCTCAGGGGAGCATGAATCGCTATGCAGCAATTCAGCCGGAGACCGAGGTTTCAGAGGGGGAGTTTACAGACTCTCGGGCCTCTGTATCTTTTCCCCAGACAGCTAGAATTAAAATTCACAAAAAAGACAAGCCAAACTGTTGCGCACTAACCAGGTGGAATCCAAACTGGACAAAATATTACAGGGCTCAAGGAGTTTAAGACTGACTTCCACACTTTTAAACAGACACAGGAGCACTTTCAGGATTAACTTTGGGACTTGCATACTACTGTCTCCTCCCTGGATCTACGCGCACAGGAACAGGCCTCTACCACCACGCAGTTACAGAATGCTTTGAACCAGGTGGCACATCTCTGTCAATTAACGGTGGCGCGTCAGGAGGATGCTGAAAATCGCAGTCGCCGCTGCAGCCTTAGACTCTACAGGTTCCCTGAAAATAGCGAGGGCACAGATCTCCAAGCATTTGTAACTACACTTCTCAGAGAAAATTTAGAGTTAGAAGCTGACCTAGATCTCGAGATTGAACGAATCCACAGAGCCCTGGGCCCAAAACCCACCCAGGTATCAACTCGCCCTAGATCCATTATAATCAGATTTCTTCGGTATCGGACAAAAGAGAAGATTCTTAAACAAGCATGGGCCAAATCTAAGCTCTTCTATGGGGATATTCATATATTTGTAGACAACGACAATGCTCCAGTTACAATGCAGAGGAGGTGGGCCTTTATTCCCTTTATTAAGACAGCAGAGGCTCAAATTTCAGACCCCCTACCCCAGCAAATTAATTGTCCAATTTCCTAATGGGCAACAGGCGTATGACAATGTACAGGAGGCATGTGAGGACTTGAAACATAGAAGCTTTAATATACTAGCGTCCGTTCGTCTCCCTCAGAAGCCCTCAGAGGATCGTGGCCTACCCAAGATGACCTACGAATGCAGCCGAATCAACAAGCCACAATAGACTCAATTAAACAAATGCTGGCGCAGTTCTCCAGACAACCCAGCTGATCAGTGGACCTCTATTTCTTTAAGGAGTGCACAGTGAGTGCCTGGTTGGGGGGTGGGCTTCGGATGAGCTGACTGCTGTTCGGGTGTAAGGTGGGGGTGGAGGACGGGTGCGGGGGGGTCCTGTTTGGAGGGGAGCACTGCCCATCTAGTGTTATGGCAGTTTGTGGGGAGGCTGGGGGTTCCCACCCAGAGAGATCTTTATATATTACGAAATTTTGGAGCTGGATGGACTGGGGACGCCCTTCTGATCTAACCATAAAATACCAAGAATCTGGTGGCGGGGGGTGCCGCTAAGTTACCTGGGGTGGGTGGATATTGGCCTGGGCCGACAAAAGCCTGACTTAATCGGATTTCCAATTGCATTATAACCTGTTAAATAGGGATCTTTGCATATCCTACTCTCGGGGATGGGCTGCTGGGTAGCGGATGGTCGCCTCACTCCTGTCCGACCCTGGATGCCCCACTCTGGTCTTGGAGTCCGAACTTCTTATAACAATCAAAGCTGGATTACATGTTTAACCCACTAAATAGGGTACTCTCATGGGACCTCCTTGGCCCTGGGTGAACGGGTAGCACCCGGTTCATGCCATTTTAAGAATTAAAAGCTCTTGTATAACATAGGTAGAGCTTGTCATTTGATTACTATATTCACACCGGTGCCCATGTCATTCTGAGCTGTCTACAAAAAATTTTTTCTGCCTCTCTCGATTTAGGTGGGTCCACCTGGTACCCCCCTCTCCTCCTCCTCCGATACTTGCTGGTTGACTATTTGATCAACCTGGGTACTGGAGCGGTATCTCCTATTAATGAGGGGAGTTCTGGCAGGTTTTGAACTTAGGGTTTCATGACTCTTTCTCTCCTCTTGGCTCCTTTTTACCCCTGCGATGTGACCTCCCTCTCCAGGTCCCGACGGCGTTTGGGTCTCTCTGAGGGCCTTCCTCTCCCCCTCGGGCCCTCATATGCCTCCTAATGCTGCTTCCTGAACTTATGGCAGGCAATTTTCCTTGTCGAGGATTTACTGCCAGCTAACTCTGGACTAATTACATTTGAAATGTTATAAGTGGTACAATCTGAAATTAGGCTGGGACATTTTATTAAATACGTATACTCACTTTTATCCCCTTTCCCCAGGACGTCTGTTATTTGCTCCCTACATCTGTATAAATTGGTATTGGGTGAGGGGAGTGGACCCTTTTATGAGCTCTTGTACCTTACCCTCTGAGAGAGACTTCTATCCCCTCTATGGAATCTCGACTGTCAGAGATACCCATCTATTGAATTGCCCCCACCGGAGTATTTTATGTGTTGGGGGGCGGACTGGGAGCTCACTTTACCATCGAATGCACCTTTCCCGGCATGTGAAGCACCTTTTTTTCCTATCCCATAATTGCCTACCCTCAAACCTTCCCCTGCTTCAGTTTTTCCTGACATTATTTTTACCCCTTACACTCCATTCTCCCCCTCTATTTAGGGGCAGTGGTTTCCCCAGTGTCCAGTTTCCCATTGCGGAACAGGGTCCCCCTACTGGACAGTCCGTGGACATGTCCCCAATACTGGTCTTTGCCGAACAAGTAATTTTGGAAGTCACAGAATACCCTCAAATGGGTTTGTATATAGTTAATAATCTCTATTTCCTTCTTTTTGGACAACGGTTAGCTAAATATTGTAACTTAGTTAGGCCTAGTTGGCCCAGTGGTTATCCTCGAGTAGTTATTAGTTTGCCTATTCCCTACTCCCAGTCGGACCTAGGACACCAATATAGTATCTCTGATACAATTGTGAATTGTTTTACATTACAGGCAGTTAACGTTTATGATGGCGGGGGATCGGGGGGGACCTGGGGGCCCGGGAGCCCACTGCGTGATCTCTGATAGAGTGGGATATGCAGTCTCCGTATAGGATAATTTCCCATAATGTCAACGGGCTGGCCGGCCCCTTCAAGAGATATCTCATAATTGGAGCTGTTCGAAAACTAAACACAGATGCTCTTCTGATATGGGAAACCCACCTTTCCTCGCTTGAACACCAAAAATTGCTTAAATTTGGTTTCTCAGCATTGGTGGAGTCCTCCTATCGGAGGGGAGCAGTTTCTTAATCCCAAGGCACTCCCCGGCACGTATCATTGATCAATACTCGGATAGTGAGGGAAGATTGGCGGTAATCTGACTCAGTCAACAAATCCTCACATTATGTAGTGTCTATATCCCCCCGGGTCCAGATGCCTCTTCCATCCAGCGGCTCATTGACGTTATTTTAACCAGGCAACAGGAGTATTAATCTTGGGGATCTCAATCGCCATCTTAATCCCTTTCTGATTTCTCGACGGCATCTCCTTCACCACAGTCTTCTGGGCAGAAACATCTTGGGTGCCTGCTCAGGGACATGGGCTTGGTGGATTCATGGCGCCAACTGCACCCAGCTCAGCGAAAATTCAGTTTTCTCTAGTTCTCATAAGCATTATTCCAGGCTGGATTATATTTGTATTGCGAAGGAACATATGGATTTGATCTGTTAAGCAGATATTCTTAATATCTGCCTGTCTGACCACGCTCCCATTATTTTAGAATTAAATCTTAGAAAAAAGAGAAAAAATCCACAGTGGCGGTTCAACCCTTCTTTACTCCGCACTCCGGAGTTTCAGGATTTTCTAGAGGCTCGAATCTCTGAGATGCTTCGAGATAACTCCTCACCTCATGTCTCACCCCAGACCCTTTGGGACACGATCAGAGTTGTTCTCAGGGGTCACATTATCTCATTTGCCTCTTATAAGAAAAAACAAGCCGAGGCTAAACTGCAAGCTCTACAGCAAAAGCTCAGATTTTTACAGGAGGCTCACATGCAAGGGGACTGTGATTTATTCCCCTTAATTCCACAGACCCAGGCCGAAATCCAGGGTTTATTAATGGCCAAAACAGAGCAGGCTTTGGCCTGGCTTAGGCAACAATATTATGAGGGTGGGGCTAGGGCCTCCAAAATCCTAGCTTATCGCATTAGAAACCAAATACTACAATGCACTATTTCTAAGATGAAAGACCCTTCCTTGGGACACACACAATACGCTACCCACCAAATTCTTGATGTTTTTAGGAGATACTATAGACCCCATTACTCTCCCCAGGATGAACCTGACCCTAATAAAATAAATGCTTTTCTTGCCCAAGTAAATCTACCAACCCTTTCCGAATCCCAACAGTCCCAAATAACACCGCCGATCACTGATTTAGAACTACAATACACCATTAGAAATTAAAAAAATGGGAAATCCCCCGGACCTGATGGCTTTGGGGTGGAATTTTATAAAAGTGCTCTGGAGTGGATTAAAAAAACCCTTCTTCAGGCTTTTCGGGCAGGCCGTACTACATCCCTCTTTCCTGTCTCTTGGAGTCAGGCAACGATATCAGTGATTTTAAAACCACAAAAATCCCCGCACCTTTGTAAATCTTATCGCCCCATATCCGTGCTTAATCAGGATTATAAAATTTATACTTCTATAATGGCTCATAGACTTGACCATATTCTCCCTTCTGTGATAAATCCGGATCAATCAGGATTCATCAAAGGCAGACAAACTACAGACAATATCAAGCGAACCCTATACTTAATAGATCATGCCATATCTACGAATTCTCCCCTAATGATTCTAAGTTTAGACGCCCAAAAGACTTTCGATATGGTCTCTTGGAGTTTCCTTCAAACTGCCCTGCAAAAATTTGGTTTCCCCAAACGGTTTGGAAATATTATTCAAGGTATATACACTAACCCAGAGGCCATGGTTAGACTAAATGGATCACATTCTGACCGGTTTCCTCTTTATAGAGGTACCCGTCAGGGATGCCCCCTTTCTCCGTATCTATTTGTCATTTTTGTTGAACCCATAGCTCAGCTTCTGCGCCAAACCTCGGATTTACATGGGTATAAAATTTCAGAGTCCTCATCCCACAAACTAGCTTACTATGCAGACGATCTTCTCCTTTCTATCACACAACCTGAGGTCTCAGTAAAAATCCTCACCGATCTTCTGCAGGAGATAAAGAGCCTCACCGGTTATACTATAAACCCAGATAAATCTGAAGTTCTACTTATACAATCCCCTCTGCCCTTGGACATAACCAGGAAATATCCCTATAAATCACATATAACTTTTCTTGGAATAAAAGTTCCTCTGAGGTTTTCAGACCTCTATTCTACTAACTATATCCCACTCTTCTCAAAAATCAAAACAGACCTGGCCGGATGGGCCCATCTCCCACTCCCCTTAATATCTAGAGTGCAACTCCCTACCAAAAATATTATATTTGATGCAAAATATCCCGATACCTCTTTCGGGCAGGGATGTACAGGACTGGGATCGCTCGGTTACTAAATTTCTTTGGATAAACAAACAACCCAGGTTAGCACTCAAGAAACTTCAATGCCCTAAAGAAAGGGGCGGACTGGCCCTGCCTAACATCTATAATTACTGGATGGCAGCCTTACTTACACACACATCAACCTGGCTTAAACCCCAGGCCCAAGCACCAATCTGGCTTGAAGTTGAAAGGGTCTTGGCTGATCGCCCTTTAGATCATCCACTTGTCTTCCAACCTAACAACACTAGGCCATTGACCCAGAGCTCTGATTTCACTAAGAGTCTCCTCCAGTGCTGGATCAGGTTCCTGACCCGCCTGGCTAATAAACTACTAGCAACATGGCTGGGTATCCCGTCTGAAGATCCACATTGGTGCCCAGCGCAGCTAGATTCTACATTTCGTGCCTGGGATGGACAGGGCTTGAAATACTCTCATTAGCTATATAATGGAAATACTTTTAAGTCATTTGATCAACTTAAAACCGAATTCTCTTTAAAACAAAGTGACTTCTTCCGTTCCTTGCAGATCCGTCATTTGCTTGATACTAAAATTGGCCTGGACCTCACAGATTAAACTATCCCCTTTATGGGCTCTTTATTAGTTCATCTGGAGAGAGCTGGAGATAGTAGCCACCTAATTTCTCGGTTTTATAAGGCCTTACAGGAATCTCCTTCTAATACCATGGAATTGGTACAATTTCACTGGGAGGCTGAACTTCAGCTGGATCTATCTCAGGCTTCGTATTTGGAGAAGACAGCACAAAACCTCCAACTCTTATATCTGGAGGGAATTTGCTTGGAAAGTAGTCTCCAGATTCTTCCGTACACCTCAGATTACAACCAAGTATACAGACAGAGGAGACTCCAGTTGTTGGAGACATTGCGGCTGTGAGGTGGCCACCCAGGCACATGTGTTGTGGTTGTGTCCGGCATTGGCAACCTTTTGGACAGGAATAGAACATAGGATCTTGTCTCTTTTTCCTGCGCTGGGCACCCTTTCCTCCGCTACAGCTATTTTCTTACACTACCCATGACATTTTAGAGACCCTCACCAAACATACCTTCTTAATATCTTGATGGATGCTGCTGAAAAATGCATCACACTTCTTTGGCTACGTCCAGACTCCCCCACAATAATGGCTTGGGAAGATACAGTTTATGATATTTATAAACTAGAACATATGACGGCCAGACTTCAGAACAGACTACTGGAGCACATGAATCAGTGGAATACCTGGTTCTAGGGACATGGATATGTTGTTCATCCACACTCATTGGCAGTATCCTTGCCGCTTTAAATCTTGCCGGAAGGTCTTCAAGCTTGCTCCTCCCACCCACCCGGGTGGTATAACTCTCGGCTCCGCCCCATGACGCCAGATCTTCCTTACCGCTTGGAAGCTCAGGTTCCCTCCTTAAGCTCTGCGTTTTGCGACTGGTTCCTATTTCTCCGTTTGCGGTTAAAATAAAAATTTGCAAAAGACTTCAGTCTTGATCCCATGGCTGCGATGGACAAATCGACTCCCAGTTTCGGAGATGCCCATGCGGGCAGAAGATGTCTCAGACGGATCCACACTCCCGTGTGTCTACTGCTTAGGCCTGGGCCACGACCCGCGAGCTTGCGACCTGTGCTCATCTTTCTCGGCCTCGTCCTCGAAGACCGTGCTGCCGGTGCATCTGGGCCGTCCAGAGCGTTCCCTCGGTGAAGTCAAGGAGGCCCGGTTGGCGGTGTCCGCTGCTGTGAGCTCGGCGGATCAGCCTCGAGCGGATGGTCGCCTCGAAGAGGAGGCGGCGCGGGCCGTATCTTCCTCGGCCGCGGCATTTATCCCGCTCTCTCTGGGTTCTTCCTACACGGCTTCTTTAAGGAGCTTTGTCTGTCCCTCTCCACTAAAGGAGAAGGGCCTGCGTCTGCTGGACCTTATTCTCGGTCCAAAAAGAGGGACAAGGGTAAGTCCCTCCGTCGACGCTCTTGGGAGCGGGAAAGGTCCCTCTCCCCGGGCCGTCGTCCGTCGGCTTCGGTCGACCGCTCGGCTTCGGCCACTGGCCTCACGGTGTCCCCGTCAGGTCAGTTGACCGAGACTCCCACTGATGAAGTCGAGATTTTTCTCGACCCATTGGACGGGCTGTCGCCTTTAGCAGCCGAGATTCCCCTCTCCCCGGTTCCCCCGGGAGGAGTTGAGGATCCGATGGGCTCGCCTGTGCCTCGGTTCCAGAGCCCTCGGATGGACCTTCCGAGCCGAAGGAGTGCCGGTTCGGCCGACACCTCCCGCACCGACCCGGAAATTCGGGACTCTGCGGTCTCGGTCTCGGACCTCTTGGCGGTCCAGCCGTTCCCACCGTCATAGGCGGTCTCGGTCTCGGCACATGATGGCGGCGTCGCCGCTGATCCTCGTCCTCCTCCTCGGATGAGGGAGGCTCGGCGTAAGTGCGTCGGCAGTGCAGGACCTTATGTTTAACAGCTCCTCCTGGCCGGGGAATAAGCCGACTCCGGCGCCTTCCCGGCCATTAAGTCGCTGTCACGGGCGGCCGACCCACAACCCCTCGGCTTGTCCGAGGGCTATACCCAGGCGGTTGTTCGGCCAAAACCAGCTGCTCCACCGATTCGGTGGAACCTCCGCCTCCACAGCCACCAATTGGGGCTCGACCAAGATTCTCGGTCGGCTGAGGGTTTCACCCCATCGGCTGTCAGTTACCTCCTCCCGACCCACCTCGGCAGGTGAAGGGTGGCTCAGGCCAGAGGCAGCTCTTCGAGGACTCTTCCGAGTCGAAGATGATTCCTCCTTTTTCTCCAAGCGACTGGACTTGGAGTCTTCAGGAGGTCAGTCAATGGACGATAGCCGTCGTCCTTCCTAGGACTGCTCGGCTCACTCGGAGTCTACGGGATGGAGCTCGAACCCGTTCAAAGCAGGCCAGGTATCCCCTCACGAGATTCTGGACCGAGGGATTCTCCGGCCGGAGGCCTTTCCGGTGGCGAGGCCGCATGAGTGGAGTCGGCACTGGAACTTTGGCAGCGCCCTGCTTCCTGCCCTGCGCCCGGCCAGGATGGCCAGGAAGTATCACGGTCCCTACGGTTCCTTGTCGGTTTTGGAACACCCTCTGCTGAGGGGTTGGTTACCGACAACGGCGTTTTCCGGCGCCCGGCAGCGCAAGGGATGGACAAACCTCCTGACAAGGTCCAAAGAATTGGACTATGTCGGCGAAAAGTCTACACTCGTCCTCTCTCGGCCTTCCAGGCCAGTTCGGCCCGTCCTCATGGCACATTTTCTCATGCCCTGTTGGGCTCCCTGGATGAGTCATCCTCATCTTCCTGCCGATCTGCAGACTACGGTTAAGCAGGTGCGGGACCAGGGCAGGGCAGTGGCCAAACAGCAGCTCCAGACTGCTTTGGATATAGGGGACTCATGTGCCAGATCGGTGGCGGCCGCAGTGGCTATGCGTCGGCGGGCTTGGCTGAGGATATCCACCTTTACTTCGGATACCCAGCACAAGTTGGCGGATGTTCCCTTTTTGGGGACTGACCTCTTCGGCCCTGGGGTGGAAGGTCACCTGCAGAGGATCGAGAAGTCCAATGCCACCTTGGACTCGGTCTCTTCCGCTCAGAAGGACAAAGGCCGCAAACCACAGCCCTAAGCCCTTTCGTCCTTCTGTACCCTGACGCGCCCGGCCAACAGCGTCAGGGCCAGCAGGCTCGGCCTTGGCATCCCAAACCCAAGCCGCCGGCTTCCTCTAACAGGAGGCAGGGAGGAAAGGGCCCAGGAGGTCCCTCGGCGGTCCCTCCTCAAGCCTGCCCAGTGGCGGGCTGAGGGGTGCGCCCCCATCCCGTCACCTTACCCTAGGTCCCCGATGAAGGCAGCTCCAGCCACTTCCGTTCCACCTGGTCCGCTGTTACCACGGACAGGTGGGTCTTGAGGTGGTGGAAGAGCCTGCCTCTGGAATTGACAGGCACCACCCTTCAGAGCGCCGTCGCCCTCGAAACCTGAGATCCCAGCCTCACTGGCGGCTCGTCGAGCCGACATCGCTCTCCTCCAGAAGGAGGTGGTAAGAGGTGGTGGACCTCCTTCAGACCCAGGGTTTGTGTCCAGGTACTTCCTGGTTCGAAGCAGGACGGGGGCTGGCGCCCATTCTCAACCTACCGACCTGAACAAGTTCCTAAGGTCTCGAACCTTCAGGATGGTCACTCTGGCTCAGATAATACCATCCTTGGGCAGGCGTGTGGTTCTGCTCTTTGGACTTGCAGGGCGTTTTTCCACGTCCCTATCCGTCCGTCTCACCAGATTCCTTCGCTTCAGCGGAAGGATCTCTTGATTCCTAGCCATGCCCTTGGCTTGTCTCCAGCTCCCAGGGTCTTCACCAAATGCATGGCAGTGGTGACAGCATTCCCTCGTGCGCCGAGGGTCGGGTGTACCCTTACCTGGACGACTGGCTGATGCAGCTCCCTCCAGGAAGGAGGCGGAGTGGTCGAGATCTGGCCCTCAGGTCTGCTCTCAACTGGGCCTCCTTATCAACGAGGCCAAGTCCGGAACTCGAGCGAAGCAGGTGATTCTATTCATCAGGCGCAGCTGACTCTCTTCGAGCCAGGGCTGGCTCCCGGCGAGACAGGGCGAGGTTCTTTCCTCCTTGCCCGATCATTTCTGGTTGGGCAATTCGCCTGCCGGGACTTCCTGCGCCTCCTGGGTCTCATGGCGGCCTGTACCAGCGTGGTCCGTTGGGCCCGCTGGAACATACCGTCCCCTTCAGTGGGGACTGGCCAGCCAGTGGTCCTGGCCGCTGCGATCCCTTGGACCAGCTTGTGTCGGTGACACAGGGGATGTGAGCGCTCTCCAGTGGTGGACCGTTCCAGATCATTTGCAGGAGGGCATCCCGTTCGTCCGCCCGAGCCGGCCAGTCTCTGTCGACCGATGCCTCTCTGATGGGTTGGGGTGCCCATCAGGGACACCTGAGCCCATGGCCTCTGGTCCCATGAGGAGTCGATGCCACATCAACCTGCTGGAGCTCGGCGGTCCGCCTAGCTCTCACCGCCTTTGCTCCGTTCCTCCGGGGTCAAGTGGTCCAGTCCAGACGGACAATACCACGACCATGTACTATCTAAACCGCCAGCGCGGGACCCGCTCCATGCTTCTATGCAAGGAAGCTCTCCGCATTTGGTCACTCGTGCGCAGCCTGGAGGCGGATCTCCTAGCCATTCACGTGGCAGGAGCCTCCAACACCCTGGCCGATGCCCTGAGCCGGATAGGGGCTGCATCCCACGAGTGGTCTCTCCTGCCAGAGGTAGTACAGCATCTGTTCTCCCTTTGGGGCACACCTCAGGTGGACCTGTTTGCCTCCATGGAGAACGCGAAGCTGAGTCTGTTCCATGCCCGCCCCCCTCAGCAGGGCTCGCTGCAGGGGGATGCCTTCTCGAGGCAATGGACCCCGGGCCTCTTTCGCCTTTCCCCATTTCCCTTGATCCACAAGGTGCTTCTCAAGGCGAGGAGGACAAGCGCAGGTGATTCTGATAGCCCCAGACTGGCCTCGCCAGTTCTGGTACCAGATCTCCTCAGTCTCAGCTCCAGGACTCCGCGGCAGCTTCCAGCTCGCCCGGACCTGCTCTCAGTCAATCAGGGAGGTGTTTCCATCCGGACCTTCAATCCCTGCACCTGGCCTGGTTCCTGGCGGCTAGAGTTCAGGCCTTGGGTCTTTCCGGCCTTGATGATCCTCAATGTAGTTGAGGCGTCCCGTGAGTCGACCAGAAAATGCTATGCCTTCAAATGGAAAAGGTTTTCCATTTGGTGTCAGGAGCAAGGGCTTGGACCCTTCCTCCTGTTCCTTGGCAAGCATCTTGGACTATTTATGGTCCCTTTCTAGTCAGAGGCTTAGGTCGACGACCCTAAGGGTGCACCTGGCAGCCATCTCTGCTTACAGGCGCCGGGCCGGAAGCAGTCCGATGGCGCAGGAGAAGGTGGTCTGGCGCTTTTCAAAGGCCTTGATCACATTTCCCTCCATGCGGGAACTCCCACCTCCGTGGGATCTACTGCTGGTACTGGCAAAGCTCATGGGCAAGCCATTCGAACCTATGCACAGGTGTGCTCTCTCTCACCTGTCGTGGAAGACCGCCTTCTTGGTGGCTATCCGTCAGCCAGAAGGATGGGAGAGCTCCAGGCGCTTTCCATCGAGTCTCCTTACCTGGTCTTCCACAGGGACAAGTTGTCCTCGCCCCACCGAAATTCCTTCCGAAGGTGGTGCCGGAGTTTCACCTTAACCAGGTGTTGACTCTGCGGTGTTCTACCCCAATCACACCTCGGAGGCGAATATAGGCTCCATACTCTGGACCCTAGAAAGGCGCTCGCTTATTATAAGGCCTGCGGCTGAGAATCGGGAGAGGTTCGCCAGCTGTTTGTCACCTACGCTGAAGCCGCATCTGGCAGACCTGCAGCCAAGCGGACGATAAGCAGGTGGGTAACCTCCTGCATAGATCTCTGCTATAAGTTGGCGGGCATGGAGCCTCCCAGAGGGATAAGAGCTCATTCTACCCGCCATACTGCTGCAGCGGTGGCTGCTTCCAGGGGCGTCCCTATCCAGGAAATCTGCAGGGCTGCTACCTGGAAGTCAGCAAACACCTTCATTACCACTACCACATCGACCTTGAGTCACGCGGGATGCTGGTTTTGGGGCCTCGGTTCTCCAGTTCTCTTTCCCAAGTAAGTATATGGGGTGTCGTCTGCCTCCTCTGCACGGAGAACTGCTGGAGTCTGCCAATGAGTGTGGATGAACAACATATCCATGTCCTGAAATACAGGTTACTCACCTGTAACAGGAGTTCTAGGAATGGTATATGTTGTTCATCACACATTCCACCCGACCTCCCCGGCTTCGACGCACAACCTGAGCTTCCAGCGGGCCAGATCTGGCGTCATGGGGCGGAGCCGAGAGTTATACCACCCGGGTGGGTGGGAGGAGCAAGCTTGAAGACCTTCCGGCAAGATTTAAAGCGGCAAGGATACTGCCAATGAGTGTGGATGAACAACATATACCATTCCTAGAACTCCTGTTACAGGTGAGTAACCTGTATTTCCTGAATATCACACAAACTCGCCTAGATTAGCCTCCATGAATATTGGCTTTTGGAAATAAAATATTTCACCTGGTCTCTTTGGTGGTGGCCGGCCTGCTCGTTTTCTCCCCCCTCTCCTGACATTTAGTTTTTCTGGAGTGGGGATGGGGACTAAATTAAATTAGCTTTCTACAATAGTGGTGGTGGTCCTTGGGCTCTCCGGCTCCTCCTCTCTCTGCATCCTTTATAACTATTAGCCCTATCTGATATCATAGCTTCCATATATTAAGAGAACTTCTAGAATAGAATCTTCTCACTTCTACAAAATGTCATTATTATATAACAAATATTGATCTATGTATTTGGATAAACATGTCTAGTATATGATTGATTGATTGTTTAATTATTACCAGATGAGGCACATTTTTTATTATTTATGGATCCCCATAGTAGATTAACTGGAACTGATTTATGGTTTGTATCTATTCAGTGTCCTAAATTGTATAAAATTAATATAAATAAAATGTTTAAAAAAAAAAAAAAAAAAAAAAAAAGGTAGCTGATCAAGAGGTAGTAGATCATCTATGGGGGCTGTTTAAAGAGGCTAGAGAGGGAAATCTGTTGCCTCCCTCAATGGGTGAGGCCACTATATGTCTCATACCGAAGCCTGGGCGGGACCTGCAGAGTTGTGCCTCGTATAGATCTATATCATTATTGAATGCTGATGCAAAAATTTATGCAAGGTCCGGCATGCTACGGGTTCTCGGACTTTGCTTCACCCAGACCAAACGGGTTTCATCATGGGACGGCATTCGTACCACAATGTGAGAAAGGTCCTTAACGTGGTACAGTGCTCCTCACGGCTGCCGGGACTAACGGCGATTGTATCCTTAGATGCTGAGAAAGCATTTGACCGTATCGAATGGGGGTACCTTTTTGAGGTACTGAATAGATATGGCTTGGGGACCGAATTTGTGGGAATGGTGAAGGGCCTATATGCCTTCCCCCAGACTTCGGTATTGATTGATGGGAGGGCGTCGGAAAGATTCCCCCTATGTAGAGGTACGAGGCAGGGGTGCCCACTGTCACCTCTCCTGTTTGCCCTGGTGATAGAGCCACTGGCCACTGCAATTAGACAACAACCTAGTATTAGGGGAGTGAAGGGAAGGGGAGAAGATCAGCATAAATTGTCACTTTATGCGGATGACATGATCCTGTACCTGAGGGACCCAGAGGAATCTGTGCCACCCCTTCTGAAACTCATCACAAGTTTTGCTGAGTTCTCAGGCTATAAGATTAATTTAGACAAATTGGAGGCTCTTTGTGTGGGTAATGGAGGGATGGGGCCAGGGGGGACTGGTTGGGGATTGCGAATGGTACCCATCTCTTTTAAATATCTCGGCCTGACCATAGGAAAAAGGATAACGGATTTATATCAACTAAACTATACACCCATGGTTAAGACCCTGTTGGCTGAATTGCAGAGATGGAAAGCCCTGCCCCTGTCTTGGATAGGCGCATAAACTTAATCAAGATGAACATATTGCCCAGGCTTCTTTACTTGCTCCAGATGCTCCCTATAGGCCTTAACAGAAAAGATATAAAAAAATGGAGAAGTGATTCACGGAGTTCCTGTGGCAAGGGAAAAGGGCGTGGGTCACGCTGGGGAGGTTGAAAGCGAATAATGGGGGGGGGGGGGTTTGAACTTCCTGGACCTGAAACAGTACTTCCTGGCAGCACAGACTCGTATCATAAAGGATTGGGTGGAGGGGACAGGCACTGCCAGCTGGCTGGATTTAGAGGAGGTGGGGGCAGGTGGCAGACTGACCGCCTATCTGATCAGAGGAGGCCGGAAGGTGTACACCTGTCTGGGATACCCGAACCCTTTGGTTACTTGGGTGCTAAACAGCTGGACGAATATAAAGAGAGTGCTGGGGAGCAAGGAGCAAGAAACCTTACTATTTCCCATTGCTAGAAACCCCTTCTTAGGCCAAGTATAGATGATCCAGCCTTCCTGGAGTGGGAAAAAAAAGGGATGAAAGGTATAGGAGAGGAGAGATGGCCTCCTTCCAGGAGATCAGGGAGAGGATGGGAGTTCGGGACAGCCACCTGTTCAGGTTCTTCCAGGTCAGAAACTTCTGCAAAGAGATGCGGAGGCAGTGTATGGGGAATACACCGATGGAGCAGGTGGAGGGGATCATTTGTAGAGCTAGGAAGGATCCCAGAGGGATGTTGAGGAATGGCATACATCTCTTAAGGCAGAATATAAGAGGTATGACGGACGAGACACGTAACCTATGGGAAAGAGATCTAGGTGTCAGTATCTCGGAGGGGAACTGGAGCCTCATACTGGAATCACACATAGGTCTGTTGTCCTGCAATAAGTATAAGGAAAGCACCTACAAATTTGTGCATAGACTTCATCGTCTCCCAGTCACGACCCACAGATTCCACCCGGAGGTGCCAGAGACGTGAAAGATGCAAGGAGCACAGAGGCACATACTTCCATTATTTCTGGGACTGTTCACGCCTCAGAGGCTACTGGGAAATGATAGGTCAGCAACTGAATGCCATGCTGGGCAAGGTGATGCCGAACTCTCCCCTCAGCCTGTTATTTGGAATAGCAGGGGAGGAGGATGAACATTGGTTGCTGTATCAAAGGTGTATCAGGATACTGCTGGTGCAAGTCAGACAGGTTATATTGAACACCTGGGTATCAGGGGCGACACCCACTGCTATGCAGTGGCACACTATCCGTGAGGGCTCTTGCCCTAGAACAAAGAACGTACCAGTTACAGGATCGGGTGGATAGATTTATGACTCAATGGGCACCTTTTATAAATATATTAACAGCTGCAGAATTAATGATTATGAACGCAGGGTGAAGACTGGGTAGCCTAACGCATAAGACAGTTGGAGGTGATGGACTCTACTGGATAAGAAGGTGCATTATAGATGTGTAGATGAACTTAAATAATATGTAGTAGGTAGGGACCCATGTATATAGTTTATATAAGATTTTAACTTTTTAAGATAATATAGTGTGTCTCTTCCCTTTTAGGGAAGAACTCTAAATGTGGATGCTGTATGTGTTGTAATGTATTGTTAGTGGTTGATTGTGTTAAAAGAAATATCAATAAGAGTTAAAAAATAAATAAATAAATAAATAAAATAAGCAGGGCGGTGCACACTCTTACCCATTGGGCAGGGAAGCAATGAGAGTGTGGGAATTGTGCCTGGAGCACAAGGCTCTGATTCAGGCGGTTTATCTGCCAGAAGTACAAAACGAGCTGGCAGGCCGTTTCAGCAGAACGGAGGCAGATCCTCGTGAGTGGTCTCTCGATTTAACCGTCGTTCAGTCACACTGCAAAGAATGAGGAACTCCGGACCTGGACCTTTTTGCGTCCAAACACAGTGCAAAACTGCCTCTCTTCTGCTCCAGAAATCCAGGACCTGGCATTTTTTGTCTGGATGCATTCAGGCTGCAATGGACAAAACACTTTCCTTGCACATTTCCTCATCTTCCCCTAATTCAGAGAGTACTGCTCAAATTGAAGGCACGGGGGGACAGAATGATTCTCATTGCCCTGTTCTGGCCTTGTCAGATTTGGTTTCCTCTAATCAACAGGCTATCGGAAACCTCTCCGAAACCACTTCCCATTCAGACAGACCTTCTGACCCAGAGCCTGGTAGTTCATCCCAACCTGAGGTCTCTTCACCTCCATGCTTGGCTCCTGAGGAGATAGAGGTGAACAGGTTTAATGTTTCTCAGTGTGTCAAGTGTTCTTTTAGCTACACGCAAGCCGGCGACCAGAAAAACCTACACAGCTAAATGGAAGCGTTTCTCTCTCTGGTGTGCAAAATCCTCTTGAGATCCTTTTTCCTGCCCACCGAATAAAGTCTTGGAGTATCTCTTAGACCTCTCAAACACAGTTCTGCAATACTCTACAGTCAAAGTTCATCATTGTGCAATTTCTGCATATCATGAGCCGATACTTTCTATGTCTCTGGCTCAGTTACCTGTAGTTAAGAGGTTTCCTAAGGGTATTCTGCATACCAGACCTCCTATTAGACGTCCAGTTGCAGCCTGGGACATTAACCTTGTGCTAGACATTCTCACTCATAAACCTTTCGAGCCTCTAGCTACTTGCAAGTTGAAATTCCTCACTTGGAAGACAGCTTCCTGGTGGCTATTACTTCTGCTCGTAGGGTATCAGAAATACGCACGTTGGTCACAGAAACCCCCCGTACACTGTATTTCACAAGGACAAAGTAGTTCTTAGGACTTATCCTAAGTTCCTTTCTAAGGTTTCTCAGAATTTTATCTGAATCAACCTTTAGTCCTTCCTACCTACTTTGCTAACTTCCAGAATGAGGGAGAGCGTACCCTTCATTCTCTGGATGTAAAAAGAGCTTTGCGGTTCTATCTGGACAGAAAGAAAGAAATCTGCAAGGCTCAACAACTGTTTGCCTCCTTCAGCATGACCTGGCTGGGTCAGCCTTTTGCTATCAGGTGCATTTCAGCGTGGTTGGTGGCATGCCTTCGCCACTGTTACTCTATGGCACAGGTCAAGCTGGAAGGCAGAGTGTACGCTCACTCTACCAAAGCAGTTGCAGCATCTCTGGCAGAAATTCATAATGTCCCTATTGCAGACATTTGCAATGCGGCTACTTGGAGCTCCGTGCACACTTTTAAGCACTACACCTTGGACGTCCATGCCAGACAGCATCAGTCCTTTGGTAGGACAATTCTTAATGGACTTATGTCCTAAAAAGTGAGCTCCTCTCTCTCTCCTGCCGCCCGTCTTGGGGAATTATTTTAGCTCGGTACTCTCCCATTAGTGTGAATGAGTGGTGGAGGCTTTATGTCCAGGAAGATATGGAAATTATGTACCTACCATAATTCTTGATCTTCTTGGACGAAGTCTCCACCGCTCATTCACACGCCCACCCACCATCCCCCGAGCTCACTTCTCTGTTTATGGTCTTCACTCCTTCAGTCTTTAGGCTGTGAAGACTTGGGTTATTTGACCCCTTCTTACATGGGTCATTCGGACTATCTAATGTCCGATTTTTAGGTTAGTCCTCTCTAGGTTAGTAACGCTGCACCTCCTCAGAGAAAAAAGGTACTGAGGCAGTTGGAGGGTCAATGCCGAGATAGTCTATACCGCACGAGCCTGGCTCGCGGTGCCGCTCCATCTCAGCATCGGCCCTCCTGAAAAAGTTTTACTCCCGCTGGGTCCTAGCACCTCCAGTGTATTCTCATTAGTGTGAATGAGTGGTGGAGACTTTGTCCAAGAAGATCAAGAATTACTGTAAGTACGTAATTTCTATTTCTGTACTGTGAGGGAATGGACCGTTGGGACCTTAGATTTAAACGGATCAGTATTCTTTTGAGGGGATGTTTATTAATTGGGCAAGTCAGAAACTCCAAAGAAATGGACTGGACCCACAGGTTTTAAAAATTGTTTAAGCTGTCATAGAATTTTAGCTGAAGCTGATACACGCGACCTATGTTTTAAAGTGCTTAGGTCCAGATCATTAATGTGTTCTTTGCTCCAAATTCTGTTTAGAAACTTTATGAAATGAGTAAAAAGGCTTAGAGAAATGGCAGAAGGGTCTTCATCTGGTCCCAAACACAGACCCAAGGCTACCGATGAGGGGCCTATAAGAAATAAAAATAATGCAGGTGCTGATGAAGTGCCTTTCAAAACAAAGAACACTAAGCCTGGCACTTGATGAAGTGTCTATTAAAAATAAGGCTAAAGGAGCTGATGAAGTTCCAAAATCAAAACATTTAGGCGGTACTGATGAAGTGCCTGGTTCTAAGAGAAAACCTGAACAAGTCACTGATGAAGTGGCTTCAGAAAGGATTTGTAAAGAAAAAAATCCCATTGCTCCTCCAGGTGGTGCCGAAGGTTATGGTGCAGTGGGAAAGAAACATAAGGATAAATCAAAAAATATTGAACCCCAGGAGGGTGTCACTCAAGATTTTCCAGGGGAACTTCCCTCTATAGAGGACATGGCAAAAGCCTGGCACCTTTACCAGACTTTCCAGGGCATGGGTACCCTGTTTGGTGCCTGTGATTTTCCCAGGCATACCCCCCCAACTGCCCCCTTGGCTGAGGGGGCCGATGAGGGACAGTGATGACTTCTGTGATGCCCCTGATAATATTTCGGAGGGCAAGGCCCCAGAACCTGATGTGTCACCTGATCCCAATTTTGGGGCATCTCCTGATCATGAGGATACCTCTTCCCTGTTCTGCTTTCTGCAATACATGATGGACATCTTTGATCTTCCCTCTCAAGAGTCCAACCAGGATGGGGAGGAAAACCAGGACTATAGGGAAATGAAAGGCCGTCCCCCTCTTAAAATGTTAGTTGTCTCTATTTACAAACCTTTCAGGGGGAATACAATGAAACTTCTTCAGGCACCCACCTCTACGCAGGGTGTTGAAAAAAGCGCTGACACAAAGTACCAGTTTTCTAAAACTGATACAGAATTTCTCTTTGTTCACCCCAGTCATGAGGGGTGGTGCAACAAGCAGCATATGACAAGGCTAGGGTCCCCCTGTCTTCCCAACCCTCTAAAAACGATTCTAAGAGGCTGAGTTTTTATGGCCAGGAAAACGTATACTTCAGCCTCTCTCCTTTTTCGCCTTGCTTCTTACATGGCTTACACAACCAAATGCCAAAAGGCCTTATGGAACTCAGACTTGGCAACAGTCAAACAGGGCTTACCTGGTTAACAAAAGCAAATAAATAAATAATAAATATGGCTAAGGGCTTAGTGGAAACAGCTAAAAGCTTTGAAGGCCACTAAGTATCAGTAGCACTTGGCGGATGACAGCAGTGAAGCAGCCTCAAAGGTTATGGCTCAGGCTATTGCCCTGAGGTGTTTTGTTTGGCTGAGAACAACAAATCTGTCGCAGGACACTCTGTCCAAAGCCATGGACTTTGCTTGTGACAGAATGTTCTCTTTGACTCCAGGACAGAGGAGTATATGAAAAAGGCTGACAAGTATAAGGCAACGTATCAGAGAAATACCTCCAAGACTAAGCCTCGGGCTGCTCAAAAGCCTCAACACGGGTAATGGAGGCAGGGGCTATTTTCCCAGATCCTTTTACTCCCTTCCCCGTCAGTTTGACCTCTCACAGTTTAGAGGTTACTACAGAGCAAGAGGCAGGAGGGGCCAGAGGAGATCCGCCTCTGCCCTTGCTCCTGACTCCTCAGCCCAGGTCACCTCCCCTCTGCCTGTAGGGGGCAGGCTGTCCCACTGCCTCCAGTCCTGGACCCTCATTACCACAGACAAGTTGGGTCCTGGCAGTAGTAGAAAAGGGCCTGTCCGTTCAGTTCAAAAAGATGCCAGTCCTAAAGAGAACTCTGCTTTCCAAACCTCTAACTCCAACAGAGAAAATTCTGTTGGAGATGGAAGTAAAGCATCTTTTGGAAGCAAAAGTAATAGAGAGCGTGCCTACCCATCAAAGGGACAAAGGAGACTACTCCAGGTACTTCCTGACTAAGAAAAGAAAAACTGGGAGAGGCATCTTCTGAAACCCAAATTCGAGATGGTCACTCTGAAACTGGTGATTCAGTCTTAGAAGCAGGGAGACTGGCTAGCCTCCCTAGACCTCAAAGACTCATACTTTCATATTTCCATCAGGTTGTCCCACAGGAAGTTCTTAAGGTTCAAACTCCCTTCAGGGCACTGCCAGTTCACAGCTGTGCTCTTCGACCTGATATCCGCACCAAAAGTGTTCACAAAATGCCTGGCCGTAGTGGCAGCCCATTTAAGAAAGAAGAGGATATCAGCCTACCCATATCTGGATGACTGGCTCATAGTGGCAAAGACCCTTCCTCTTCTGGAGGAGGCCCTCTCCCTAACAAAATACACTCTGCAATCGTTGGGATACATTATAACGCAAAATAAATACTATTTGGTACTAGCTCAGCTCCTTACCTTCATAGAAGCTGATTTGGACACAGTACACAGCAGAGCCTTTCTTCCTGTGGAAAGAATTTAAAATGTTCTGTTTGCGGCAAATTCTTTTATCCTGGGCCAGGCCAGCTAGACATTTCTTGCAGCTCCTGGGCCACATGGCATCCATTACAGCTGTGGACCAAGGAGTCCGGTTCAGAATGAGGGACATTCAGCAGTACCTAAGGTCTTGCTGGTCCCAAAGCAAAAATTCCCGTCCAAACTAGTTCGGTCACAAAAACTTTCTTCAGTTTCTGGACTGGTGGAAAGACTGTCAGTAGGGGCCCCTTCCAGGTGTCGTCCCCAGAATCACTACAGATGCTTCTCTTCTTGGATGGGAGCTCACATGGACAACTGTTCTGTCAGTGGCTTCTGGACTCCATAAGAGTCGCAGTTCCACATCAGCCTACTGGAGCTCGGGGCCATTTGTCTGGCTCTCCAAGCATTTGCTTCAAAGATAAAGGGACATACCGTCCAAATCAGAACAGACAACACCACTGCAATGTTTTACATAAACAAGGAGGGCGGCACAAGGTCCACCATCCTATGCCTGGAGGCCATTAGGATTTGGGGCCTAGCCTATTCTCTGGGAGTCAGCGTGTCAGCCATACATTTCCCAGGAAAAGACAATACCCTGGCGGATGCCCTCAGTTGCATCAACCAGGGACACAGCTAATGGTGCCTGAACAAACAAGTGTTGGCCAGTGTTCAGGAGGTGGGGCACACCAGAAGTGGACCTGTTCGCCTCTCACCTGAACCATCAACTTCCTCTGTTCTGTTGCAGGCCCTCAGCACTGGGAACTCTTCCAGCAGATCCCTTAGGTCTGGAGTGGACAGGAAAATTTCTTTATGCCTTTCCTTCCTTTTCTCTGATTTTCAGAACCTTGTCAAAGCTCAAAAATCAACCTGCAACAATGATTCTGGTGGCACCAGATTGGGCAAGACAGGTATGGTACCCTCTGCTAATGTCCACGTCCTGCAGCAAACCTATTCGTCTCCCTCTCAGTCACTGCCTCCTGTCTGTTCTGCAGACAGAGGTGTCGTATCCAGATCCAAAACCCCTTCACCTCAAAGCCTGACTCTTGAGGAATTAAGAGTTTCCAGACACTCAATACTCGGAGAAAGTGCTGAAGATCCTAAGAATGTCCAAAAAGCCTAGTAAAAAAAATGCTTATGCAGCCAAGTGGAAGAGATTTTCCACCTGGTGCAAGCAGAAGCATATTAATCATTTTAAGGCTTTGATTCCTAATATGCCGGATTACTTGGTACACCTGCAGAACTTGGGATTGAAGCCTTCCTCTTTGAAGCTTCACTTGGCCTCTGTTTCTGCTTCTCTCTCTCTGGGCAAAACCATGTCCATATTTTCACAACCGGTCTTCAAACCGTTTTTCAGAGGTCTCCTCCATGTTCAGACCCCAATCGGGGAGCCTGTGCCCCCTTGGAGTCTGAATCTCTGTATTGCCATGCTTATGGAGCCACCCTTTGAAACCAAGGCTGTGGCCTACATTATGTATGTGACTTGGAAAACTGTTTTTAGTGGCCATTACCTCTGCTAGAAGGATCTCAGAGTTACAGGCCCTCTGCACTGAGCCCAACTACTTTTATTCCCCACAGGGACAAGATTGAGTTCAAGACTAACAGGAAATTCTTGCCTAAGGTGGTCTCTGAGTTCCACCTCAATCAATCAATCAACTTTGCCTGTGTTCTTTACGGAGAAATCTACTCCAGGGGAGCAGACGCTCCGTAGTCTGGATGTCACAAGGGCCCTGCTCTACTGCTTGGAGCACACCAAGCAACCCAGGGGCTCATCCACACAGCTGTTCCTCACCTGTGGGGAGGTAGGTAGAGGAAGGCCAGCCACTAAGAGAACTATCTCTCGCTGGATAGTTTCCTGCATTTGGTTCTGCTATGACACGACTGGTAAGCAGCCCCCTGAGGGCCTCAGGGACCACTCCACTAGGGGTACAGCTGCATTGGTGGCAGCTGCTAGAGACAGTCCCCTTCTGGAAGTCTGCAGAGCAGCAACATGAAAGACTGCGCACTTTCACTAAGCATTACTGCTTGAATGTGCAGTCTAGATCTGATGCCAAGTTTAGCAAGGCTGTACTGCAGTCTTTTTCCTAAATAGGTTCTCTACCCACTTCCCATCTGTACTGCTTTGTAGTCTGCAATAGTTATTGATGCTAAAGGACACCTGGGGTAAGAAGAAAAAATTACCATAGTAATCTTTTTTCCAAGGTGTCCTTTAGCATCAGTAAGCTCCCACCCTTCCTCCCCAGATAATCTCCAGAAGAAGGCTCTGAGTTTTGCCTTAAATTATTCAGTGTATTAAACTTTGGATTGCAATATGAGCAAAGTTTTTATGGTTCTGGTTATTTTATGTGTTTTAAATCCTATTGGTTATTTCCAGTGGGGCATCTGCCCATCCTACCTTCGAAAAAATTCTAAAGCCTCCTTACCTCTTTCTGCTCAGCACATGCTCTAGCTTCAATTTGATTGGCTAATTCATAAAACTCATTACCCTACATTCCACCTCTGGGGCAGTGCTAGCTATTCAACTAACTGCAATAGTTACTGATGCTAAAGGTTACCTTGGAAGAAAGATTACTACGGTGAGTAATTTTTTCTTACTCCCCTGTAAACGTAGTTGTAGGAGTGGTATATGGTTCACATCCACACCACCCACCACCCTCCCTGGCAAGTGGCACACTGATCCTTGCTTCTAGCATGCAGGACTGATGTCTGGGGCAAAGCTGAGGATATATCACTCTGGTGATGAGTTTTGCGTAAAGGCGTTCCTTTGAATCAGCTCTCAAGGAAGAACTGCTGTGAATGTGAACCATATACCACTCCTAGAACTACAGTTAGAGATAAGTAACCTGTTTTTCTAGGGACGTGGCTATGTTATTCTATTCACACTTCTGGCAGTGTCCTTTCCCCTTTAAGATCAGCCGGAAAGTGTTCAAGCTGGCTCCTCCCACCCACCCGGGTGGTATAACCCTCGGCTGCTCCCCACAATGCCAGATCTTCCTTTTCGCTGGAAGAAACAACTTCCCTCTTTACCACTCCCGCGGTGAGTAGGCCCTGGCACCCATAGGCCCTGGCACTCATACCTTCAGATTTACTTCCAAAACTTAAACTCATTAGAGTGACTTCTTCATTGCGATCTCTGATCACGACCATGATGGAGGAAAAGTCCTCACCCGGATTCTGCCAGTGCCCTTGCAGGTAGAAGATGTCGCGCACCGACCCAAATGCCATGTGCGTTTATTGCCTGGGCCATGAACATGATACCCAGGCCTGCGATATTTGTCGCTCGTTTCACTGTGTGGTTCTCGATGACCATCTTATCTGCTTGCAGTTGGGTCACCCAGAGAAATAGAATCCGACGGTCAAATCCAAGGATGCCCATTAGGTGGTCTCTGCAGCTGTGGGGTCCGCCGAAAAAGTTGGAGCAGCTTAATGCCTTCAAGGAGTAGGCGGCTTGGACCACAGAGCAGTCCTCTTCGGCTTCTGCCTTTGTACCACTGAAATTGGGCTCCACCTTTTTAGGCTCCTTCAAGGAGCTGTGCCAGTCTCTCCCGACTATGGGAGAGGGCCCTTTCGGGTTTGCACAGCTTGCGCTCCTGTAAGAAGGAAAAGTAGCTGAGAGAAAAGGAGAAGACTCACCGTCGAAGTTCTTAGGATTGGGAGCGGTCTCGGTCCCAGAAATCTCTGATTTTGACTGCAGTCGAAACCGCGGCCTTAGATGCTGGCTTCACGGTACCCCCATCAGGCCAGCCGGCTGAGATGCGGCCCGACGATCCGGCTGAGATTTTTCTTGACCTAGTCAACCCGTTGTCGCTCAATGAGGCCAACAATTCTTTGTTTAGGACTCCGGTCTTACCAGTGAACTATGAAAGAGGGGGACTCTGCCCACTGAGCACAACTCTCTGGTCCCCAACCTAAACCAGGAGGACCCGCGGCACTCCCCGGTTCCCTCCGAGCACCCGTGGCAGTTGAGGTCGAGGTCTCTGTCTTCCTCATCCAGTAGGTCAAGTAAATGCCACTGACGTTGGAAGTCCCACGCCTGGTGTCACAGGAAGCGGCGCCGCCACTATTTTTCGTCCTCTTCCTCCTCTGCTGAGGAGAGGCTTTGGCGCAAGTTGTCAATGCTGTGAGGACCTCATGTGGCAACAGTTAGTGTTGGCCAGTCTGAAACCAACCCCAGGTCCCACACCGGCCATTACATGGCTGTCAATCACCCGACAGGTGGCAGACTCCAGAGCCAGTCGACACCGCCCCTCCGCCTACGGAGCTGATGAAGACCATCTCAGCTCAGCCAAAGCTGGCCTCTCCACCGATCGTGGTGGAGCCGCCACACCAGCAGCCACTGACTGGGGCTCCGACAAAGGAGTCTCGGCTGGCTAAGGGACTACCCCGTAGGCTGTCTGTCACTTTCACGTCCGACCGTACTGCGGGTCGAGGGCAACTCTGAGTTCGGCTGCCTTATGTGGACTCTTTGGAGTCTGAGGACTCCTCACTGCACTCCTGTCCAGTCGACGAAGAGTCAGTGGGGGGGTCTCTTGACGGAGGAAGGACCCACGTCCTTCATGGATATCCTCCGTCTTATCTCCAAATCTATGGGGATGCCACTGGGCCTGTTCAGAAGTGGGCTTGCTATCCCCTAACAGACATTCTGGATAAAGGGGATTCTCCGACGGAGACCTTCCCAGTGGCCAAATCCATTGTCAGCCCAGCCCTGGAGCTTTGGCAGCACCTTGCCTCCTGCTCTGCGTCTTCGGCCAGGATGGCCCACAAATATGCGGTGCCCATCGGGTCCCTCCTGGGGTTCACAGAACACCCCTTGGCCGAGGGATTGGTGACCAATTCCATGTTTTGGCGCTTGGGCAATACAGGAGATGTGGAAAGGCTGCCGGACAAGGAGTCCAAGAACTTTGACCACTCAGCCCAAAAGGTCTATGCTGCCTCCTCGATCAGTCTCCGCCAGGTGAGCTTGGCCGTTGTCATGGCACACTTTTCCCATGCTCTCTAGATGAGGTGATTCCTCATCTTTCTGCGGACCTTCAGACCACTGTCAGGCAGGTCTGGGACCATGGTCGGGCTGTAACTAAACAGCTATGCCAGACAGCTCTGGATATTGGGACTCCTGTGCCTGCTCGGTGGCAGATACAGTTGCCATGTGCCGTTGAGCCTGGCTGAGGATCTCAACCTTCACGCAGACACTCGGCACAAATTGGTGAATGTACCCATCTTGTGCACTGACCTGTTTGGCCCCGGTGTAGACGGTCACATCCAACGTATCGAAGTCCAGTGCCACCGTGGACTGTGTTACGTCCGTCCAGCAGGATTCCAAGGGCTCCAAGCAGAGCCCTTTCAGTCCTCTACTCCTGCGGCCAGACCAGCCCAGCAGCAGTCTGGGCAGCAGGCTCAGTCTTGGTGCCCTCGGCCCAAGTCTGCGGCTTTGATCCCGCAAAAGCTAGGAGGAAAGGGACCCAGTGACTCCTCAGCTGGGATCTCCTTCTCCTCCAAGCCTACCCAGTGACTGGGGATGGGAACTGCCTCCTCCATGCCTGTCACACCTTCCCTGGGTCTTCCTGTGGTGGGCCAGCTCCACCACTTCCTTTCCACCTGGTCCACTGTTACCATGGACAGGTGTGTTCTGGTGGTGGTTGGCCAGGGTCTGCCTCTGGAATTCAGGCAGTACCCTCCAAGCCGAGCCCACACCCCACAGGAGGATTTGGTATCTGCAGATACTCGGTCGGCTCTTCATGACAACATAACCCAAGTCCTTCGCAAGGAGGTGGTGGTCAGGGTAGCAGATCTCCGGTACACCCAAATTTTGTCTTCAGGTACATCCTGGTGCCGAAACGGATGGGGGCTGGTGCCCCATTCCAGAGCTGCACGACCTGAACAAATTCCTCAGGTCCCGCACCTGCAGGATGGTAACTCTCTCCCAGATAATACCATCTCTTGAGCAGGACATGTGGTTTTGCTCTCAGGATCTGCAGGACGTGTTCTTTCACATCCCGATCTGTCCGTCCCACCAAAGTTTCCTCCACTTCCGAGCTGTGGGAGCCCTCTGAGTTCCGGGCCATGCCATTCAGCCTCTTCTCGACCTCTGGGGTCTTCACCAAATGCATAGCACTGGTGGCAGCCTACTTGAGGCATCGAGAGGTCCGGGTGTACACCTACCTGGATGGGACCTGGCCTTTCAGATCTGCATCAACCATGGCCGCCTAGTCAGTGAGGCCAAGACTGAACTCGTGCCCTCGCAAGTGATCAGCTTCATCATGGCAGAGCTTGACTCTTGCCGAGCCAGAGCCAGGATCCTGGCGGACAGGGCGGAGGTTCTCTCCTCCTTTACCCGATCATTTCTGGTTGGGCACTTGCGCTCTGCTTGGGACTTCCTGTGCCTTCTGGGCCACATGGTGGCCTGCACCACTGTGGTCTGATGGGCCCAGTGGCATATGCACTCCCTGCAGTAGGAGCTGGCCAGCCATTGGTCTCACCACAAAGGTCACTTCTACCAGCTTGTCACTGTGACCCAGAGGATGTGGGATGCTCTCCAGTGGTGGACTGTCCCGGAGCATCTGCAGGAAGGGATCTCGTTTGTCCACCCCAAGCCGCCAGTCATCCTGATGACCGACGCCTCTCCTACAGGCTGGGGTGCCCATCCCCAAGGAGTTCCAATGCCACATCAACCTGCTGGAACTCCAAGCAGTTCTGCTGGTGCTGAACTGCATTTGCTCTGTTTGCTCAGGGTCAAGTGGTTCAAGTCCAAACGGACAACACCACGACCATGTACTACCTCAACAAGCAAGGCGGGATGCACTGCCTGCCCTTGTGCAAGGAAACGCTCTGCATTTGGATCCTCGTGCACAGCCTGGAGTCGGATCTCCTAGCCATATATGTGGCAGGAGCCTCCAGTCAGCTGCTAGATGCCCTCAGCCGGGTGGGCGAGGCGTCTCAAGAGTGGTCCCTCCATCTGGAGGTAGTCCACAGTCTGTTCTCCCAGTGGGGCACCCCTCAGGTGGACCTGTTCGCCTCCAGGGTGAACGCAAAGCTGAGGCTGTTTTGTGCCCACCCCCCTCAGCAAGGCTCTCTGCAGGGGGATGCCTTCTCGTGGCCATGGACCCCATGCCTCTTCTATGCCTTAACTCCACTTCCCTTGATCCACAAGGTGCTACTCAAGATTAGGAGGGACAAGGCAGGGTGATCCTGGTGGCTCCGGACTGGCCCGCCAGTTCTGGTACCCCAGTCGCCTCAGCAACAGGCTCCTGAGGCATCTTCCGCTATGCCCAGACATGCTCTCCATCAGTAAAGGGAAGGTACGCCACCCAGACCTTCAAGCCCTGCACCTCACAGGCTGGTTCCTGAGCAGCTAGAGTTACAGGCTTTGGGTCTCTCTGACGATGTTCTCACTGTCATGGAGGCATCTAGAAAGAAATCTGCCAGAAAGTCTTATTCCTGCAAATGGAAGAGGGTCTCCATTTGGTGTCATGGCAATAGGTTAGACCCCTTGACCTGTCCAGTGGCTAGCATCTTAGATTACTTATGGTCTCTCTCTCCAAAGGGGAACTTTGGTTGATGACCTTAAGGTGCACCTGACCGCCATCTCTGCTTACCGGATGTGGGCCGGTCAGCAGTCAGTGGCGCAGGAGAAGGTGGTCTGGTGCTTCTTCAAAGGCCTTCATCATATATCACCTCCGATGCGTGAACCACCACCACCGTGGGATCTGCTGCTGGTTTTGGCAAGCCATTTGAACCATTGCACAGGTGTGAGATGTCACACCTGTCCTGGAAGACTGCCTTCCTGGTGGCCATAATGTCAGTCAGAAGGATCAGTGAGCTCCAGGCGCTCTCAGTGGAGTCTCCTTAGCTGGTCTTCCACAGGGACAAGGTTGTCCTGCGCCCCAACCCGAAGTTCCTCCCGAATCAGTTGATGACTCTTCGTGTTCTTCCCAAATCACACCTTGGAGGCTGAGCACAGGCTCCATACCTTGGACCTGAGGCGAGCACTCGCTTATTACAAAGGGCGCACAGCTGGAGTTCGGGGAGAGGTTCGCCAGCTGTTTGTCACCTACACTGAAGCCACACCTGGCAGACCTGCAGCCAAGCGAATGATTGTCAGGTGAATCACTTCCTGCATTGATCTCTGCTATAGGTTGGCAGGGTAGGGAGCCTCCCGGAGGGCTAAGGGCTCATTCCACCTGCCATTCCGCTGTGTCGGTGGCTGCTTCTAGGGACGTCCCTATCCAGGAAATCTGCAGGCTGCTACCTGGAAGTCAGCACACACCTTCATTTCCCATTACCACATTGACCTTGAGTCACGCCAGGATGCTGGTTTTGGGGCCTCAGTTCTCCAATCCTTATTTCATAAGTAGGCGATGTGCACCATGCCTCCCTCCTCCCGGAGAACTGCTAAGAGTCTGCCAGAAGTGTGGATAGAACAACATATCCACGTCCCTAGAAACACAGGTTACTCACCTGTAACAGTAGCTCTAGGAGTGGTATGTGTTGTTCATCTACACTTAACCACCAGACCTCCCCTGGCTTTGGCACACAGCACTGCTTCCAGTGGGCAAGAGCTGGCGTCATGGGGCGGAGCCATGGGATATACCACCCGGGTGGGTGGGAGGAGCCAGCTTGAAGACTTTACGGCTGATCTTAAAGAGGAAAGGACACTGCCAGAAGTGTGGATGAACAACATATACCACTTCTAGAACTACTGTTACAGGTGAGTAACCTGTGATCTCACTTCGAAGGTGAGCTCTTGCAGCAAGTGATACCATTAGGACTAAGGCCGCCAGGTGTTAGGGCCCCAAGGAAAAAATCTTCTAGCTAGCAGTCTGGTGGGGGTCTGTCAGCCCTGGCGTCAGATGTGTGCTCTTGGTCCCTGGCATCACCTCAATTCTTTTTCCGCCGTTGACCCACTAACATCAGATCCACAGACACCATAATGCAGTGATCGCCTTTTTCTTAGCATCGTGCATTTTTCTATAAAATAGTATTTTTTCTACAGTTTTCGTCAGTTTAAGTACATGTCTTCATCAACATAGCGGCGAAAATCTTAAGTGTCTTTGATGCAGGAAGCAGATCCCAGAGTCCCCTCACCAGGCATCTACTACCTCCGGGAGGTCGGAGTATCTCCCCAAAGTACCAAAGCAGCTTAGCAGAGACCCACAGATAGCTGACCACCTCAACCGCATAAAGGTAGGAGTCTTGTTCCCAGGGACAGCCGTCCACCCAGGTCACCTTGGCCCACCAACCCCACAAACAAGGGTCGACCCATGAGGCACAGATGTTAACTTCAGGCAAATCTACCGAGTCTGGTGCCCGCAAGTATTCTGGGTCGTCCGAGAAGCATAAGAAACAGGCCAAATCCATGAAATGCCAGGAGGTAGTCGGGTAGCGGATGTCACAACCCCACTCAGCAGGTCAGCCTTCTACTCCCAAAGTGCCAACCTCAGCATGTGAACAGTTAACAGAACAAGGTAACCCTCTTGTCTGTTTTGTGGGTTCAAGTCACCTTTGTCCCAAGTTCTGGAGGGATTCAAACTGATAACCTCTTGTTAGCGTACCAAATTGTCAGGCTCAGATAATTCTGTCTTCGGGGGGCCAGGTGTCTTTGCCTACGGACACCCAACCAGGTATTACAAAATGAACCCTTCGAACTCTATGCAAGACCTAGAGAACTCTGATCTGTTTATCAGTTTGATATCACAATAAGCTCATGCATAGTGTCAACTATAACCATCTAAGCTTCACTTATAAATAAAAGAAGTTTCAAGGCACACCAGGCAGTTTCTGTTTTAAAATATATCTTTACTTTAAAATGGGTAAAACAATAGGAAAACAGTAATTACAGAACAAAATATCCCAACACATACAGTCTTAAAAACATAATAGGTTTAAAAGTGCACATTCCTATAACCCATACACTCAGAGTGGTCTTATCTAATGTATTCTTGCTTTCTTAATCTTTCAGTGCTTCGATGTTTCTCATTTCTCAGTCAGCAAATGAATGTCTCTGTGTAAGGTCTGCTCATTATACTTACAAGCTGTCTTGAGCCGGCCTTCTCTCTGAGGTCACCTAACTTCGTCCTGGGTGTATTAAAATTTATATTTTATAACACAGGACATCCTAATAACATATTTTACAAAAATAGGTGATATCTGAATCTCCTCTCTTCATGTGACTTCCCCAACCCAGTCTGTGATCTGCTTCACACAGACATCAAAGTCTCTTTGATGTAATTCACTGGATACACCTAACACATGCATATGCCCCTTTCCTCATGACACCTAGTGCAAATTAAAGGATTTCCCTGAGGGAATTATAGAATGGATATATTGGTTCCTGGCTTCAAAGCAAATTGACAAGGTAATTGCATCTCAGATATGTGTAGTATAACCTACGTCCTGTCCTTTGAAACTTATGCCTGGGGGGTTTTGATGTGTCAGTTTCAGCAAGACAGTAGTTCCTCCTGACAGACACTCCCCTACATATTTTATATGGCAGAAAAAATATATTGTAATCAAAATCAGCTGTCCACGTGCCACACCGGACCCCCCCCCCCCCGAGGAACAGGCATCATCTGCCTCCAAAGGCAGGCAGACCACCGGCCACTTTGACGCTGCATCAGAGAAGGAGCAGGCGCCACCAGCCAAAGAACGGCTGTCTGCCCTGATGGACTAGCCATCTGCCCCAGGGACCGATTCCCCGGACATAGGTATACTGGACACCCAGCAGCCTCCTCCAAAGGAACCGGACCACCAGACACTGCAGATCTGACGCCAGAAATACCTACTGAAAAGGTGCCCAAGGGCCGGACGTCAGTGCCTCTGGATCAAACGCCCAGGCCCTCTGGCACTTCAAACCAGATGCCCCCACCACCAAGCGTTCCACTGGCCTAGGTGGGAACACTCTTTAATGCATGGTGGAATACCATTAAAGGGGATCTTCTCCCCAGACCTAGGGATCCATCCCCAGTGCGGCCACCACCTATGGATCTCCCTCCTGAGCGGCCTTTACAGCCGAAGTAGCTTCCGCCATCAGACAAAGAAGACAGGCAGACGCCTGGGTCAGATGCCCATAAAAGACCCGTCATCCCTCCCATCTTCCAGTGGACGTCCGCTGTCATCTTCAGGGGACTAGTTTTCGGACTACTACTCAGGACGAGCTACCCATTCCATCTCCCAATCTAAGGGACCGCCGAGGTCACCCCTGGATGACCCATCCTTTCTGGACATTATGCAGCATATTCAGGTGCTATACCAGTGGGACACGGAGGAATTGGACCCAGAAAGATGCAGATTGGCTACATTTTCGTGGGGTCACTGACCCTAAACCATTGGTCACTCCCCTATTGGTGGAGCTTTTTCAAGATGTGAACAGGTCCACATGGAGCCATCCAGCCACTACAGCAGCAGTACCACGCAAGGACAATAGGCTTTATAGGACACCAAAAGGTGAGCCTTTTCTGGGAGAACATCCAAAGGCAGACTCAATGGTCCTGACAGTTGCCCATGGCAGGGCACAGCAACCACGCCACATGAGTGCCCAGCCACCGGACCTTGAATCCAAAAAGTTGAACCACATGGGACAGAAGGTGTACTCCTTGGCAGCTTGCACCGTTAGGTTATTGAACTTCCTTGCCCACATGGTTATGTACCAGAAGTCCTTGTGGGCAAAGGCAGTGGACCTGGCCAAGGCCCAACCAGATTCAGAGAGTAAGGCGGAACTCCTTGCTGTCATTCAGTCTGGCATGAATGTGGACAAACACGTTCTAAGGAGTTCTTATGACTCCATGGATACAGCAGTAAGAGCACCGGCATATGCATGCAGAGGCATGCTTGGTTCAGAGTTTTTGGCTTCCAACAGGATCTTCAGGATGCTGTCCTGGATGCTCCTCTTCAGGGACCAGACCTGCTCAGTCAGGACACTAAGAAACTGATTACTGGACTTCAAGATTAGGGCAAAGCAGTATCTGAAGTCCACAGGATGTACAGGTTGGAGCCACAGTCCACACGTCGCCATACCTTTCGGAAAAATCTGACACAGCAAGGAAGGCGCCAGACGCAACACAAGGGAAGTTTTAAAAGAAAAGGCCACCTTGTCCTTTCAGGAACCCAGGGCCCTAAAAATCCCAAGGCACCCAGACCTCCCCTGCCGACACCCTGCAATACAGCATAGAAATATAGAAGTTGAAGGCAGATAAGGACCGCTTGGCCTACCTAGTCTGCCCATTTTCCTACCTAACAGATGAGCTGCAAATCCTAGTTAACCAACAGCTGACTTCCTACCAAACCACCTCCACTGCAGGTAGTGCAGGGGGAGGCGGTAGGAGGGAGATTATCCCTCTACCTATCCAGATGGTCCAGTATAACATCAGACCAATGGGTCCTCCAGATAGTGGAAGGGGGATACTCCCTAGAGTTCACCCAGATTCCACCGGACAACCTACCAGTCCCCTTCCACTGTTTACCCTCCCATGCACTCCTCCTGAGGGCAGAGATGCAGGCCTTACTGGACAAAAGAGCCATACATGAGGTTCCTTTTGCTCAACGGAGCAAGGGATTCTATTCCCATTTCTTCCTTGTCCCAAAAAAGACGGGAGACCTCCGTCCCATTCTGGATCTGAGTCGTCTGAACAGTTTTATCAAATACAAACAGTTCAGAATGGTGACCTTGGTGAGCCTGTTACCAGTGCTCCACCAAGGAGACTGGCTTTGCTCTCTCTAGACATGCAGGATACCTACATGCACATCAAGATCCTGCCGTCTCACAGGAAGTACCTCCGCTTTACCTTCCAAGGAGGACACTACCATTTCAGGGTGCTGCCATTCGGCCTGTCCTCGGCACCAAGGGTTTTTACCAAATGCCTAGCAGTGGTAGCAGCGACCTTCAGGAAAGGGGGTCACTTTGTATACCCTTACCTGGACGATTGGCTTCTTACCACTCCAACAGAAGACCAATAAAACCGAACCTTGGAGGAGACATTTAGTCTGTTCCACACTTTGGGCATTACTCTAAACCTGCCCAAGTCACAACCATGGCCAGCTCAAAGGCTGCAATACATAGGAGCAGTCCTGGACACAGTCCAAGGGAAAGCCTTTCTGCCCACAGACAGGGCATCAAGGCTAAGAGAAGTTGCTCGCAGGATACAGAACTCTGACTTGGTCCAGTCTCGCGTCTGAACATAAGAATCCTGCAGTGCACCTCAGGGTTCAGTGGGATCAAGGTACGGATGAGCTAGAGGAGCCCCTTCAGATCTCCAGTGCGGTCTGACAATCCATGACCTGGTAGCTCACCCCAGCCCACTTGAGCATAAGGGTTCCCTTCCAGCGGCGCAGCCCACAGCAGACTCTTACTACCGATGAATTGGGACTGGGATGGGGAGCGCATCATGCTTCTCATCAGACAAGAGGTTCCTGGAACTCTACAGAACGAGCTCTCCACATAAACATTTTGGAGATGAGCCATACTGTATGCCCTTCAAGCCTTCCAAGGGGTGCTCCTTCCTGGATCTCTGCTGGTCCAGTCGGACAATACCCCTGTAATCTTCCATCTCAACAAGCAAGGGGGGGTATACATTCGTATCCCCTATACAGAGCAGCGATGGGAGTATGGTCTTGGGCAGTGGATCACAACCTAGACATTATGGCAGTCCACGTACCAGGGATTCACAACATCCTCGCAGACAGTCTAAGCCGCTCTTGGTCTCAGAACCATGAGTGGGAACTACAGCAAGAAGTCTTAGACGACTTCTTCGAAAGGTGGGGTCAGCCAGAACTGTACATCTTTACAACACTACACAACATCAAACTGCCCAATTTCTCCTCACTAGATCCAGGGCCTGGTGTTTCCTGGCGAGACGCATTGTCCCTCTCTTGGGCAGGGAGGTTTCTGTATGCCTTCCGTCTTCTTCAGAGGGTCCTGCTCAAGCTGCAGGCAGAAGAAGCCAGGATGATACTAGTAGTGCCCTTCTGGCCTCGACAGATTTGTTTCCCGCTGTTGCAACAGCTGGCATCGAAGCCACCAGTTCCGTTACCCCTCTCCACTCACTTGCTCTCCCTGGAGCAAGGGACGTTGGTCCATCCGGCCCTCTGGTCCCTGTATGTGCATGCTTGGCTGTTGCGGACTTAAATAGGGATAGATTTGGAGTATCTCTTAGAGTGGCAGAGGTGCTCGTGGCAGCGAGAAAACCCTCTACCAGGGCTACATACACCATGAAATGGAAGCGCTTCTGCTTGTGGGTGATTCCCCATTCTCTGGATCCTATCGGTTGTCTGGTGGAATCTGTGCTGGAGTACCTTCTCCACCTCTCGGACTTGGGTCTCAGTTACTTGTCCATTAAGGTGCATCTCTGTGCTCTTGTCAGCTTACCATGCACCAGTGAATGGGAAGACTCTGGCACAGCTGGACATCTACAAGATCTTTTTAAGAGGTATCTTGCATAGTAAACCCCCAAGGAGAGACTCAGTGCCACCTTGGGATCTCCTGTTTGTTTTAGAAAAACTCACCTTGCCACTCTTTGAACCAGCCGCAAGCTGCGAGTTCTGCCTTCTCTCTTGGAAGGCCTTATTTGTATTTGCCATTACCTCAGCCCAGAGGATTTCCGAGCTGCAGGCTCTGATGTGTAAAGAGCCTTATCTTATTTTTCACAGGGACAGAGAAGCCCTGCGTACAAACCCCAAGTTCCTACCAAAGGTAGCGTCTGAGTTCACGTTGAATCAGGTCATCCAATTACCAGTTTATCACCCAGAGTACTCGAACAAAGGGGAGGCATTGTTGCATACTCTGGATGTCCACAGAATTTTGCATTACTATTTGGCCAGGACCAGTTCCGCCAGAAAGACAGACCAGTTGTTTGTCTCTTTTGCCCACAGGAAACTTGGGGCAGCAGTCACAAAACAAACTCTAAGTGGCCCTTGCATTGCATCACTTTCTGCTACCAGCATTACAACCAGCCCCTGCCGGGACCTGTTAGGAGCCACTCCACCAGAGGGATCGCGACATCCTTTGCTTCCCTTCAGAATGTTTCATCAGCCAACCTATGTGCAGCTGCTACTTGGAGTTCAGTGCACACTTTCATGAGGCAGTACAGTCTGGACATTGCTTCCAGGAGGAGAGCAGGTTTTTGCCTAGCAGCCCTTCAAGGACTTCTCTCCTACTTTCCTACAGCTTTTTGTCCTCCACCCTTCCAACCTGGGTCTCCTCTTTGGGCATTGCTTGGGACTCAGTCCTAATGGTATTACCTGCTGCAAGAGCTCCCCCTCGAAGTAAGATAGTACAGTTAGGTAAGAACTTGCCATAACAGTAGATCTTCGAGAGGAGCTCTTGCAGCAAGTGGCTTTCCCACCCACCTGCCCCCGGGGACAAATTTTGCATCTTCTCCTTGGGAATGGGAGATCCTCCTTGGTTCTCCACATGTTTTTTCAGCTGGGTCTCCGGCGGGAGAACTGTGGCGGCGCTTGGGGACCGCCCCCTTTATACCATGTCTGACGTCGGAGCGGAGCCGAGTTCTGGGGCGGTCCTCCACCACAGACTGTTAGCTAGAAGATTTTTTCTGTGGGGTCCTAATGCCTGGTGGCCTTAGTCCTAATGGTATTACCTGCTGCAAGAGCTCCTCTCGAAGATCTTCTGTTACGGTAAGTTCTTGTGTAACTGTACTTTTACTTCCCAGCTTCGTTCAAAGGCACTCAGCCTTTGTTACTAAACTCACAAATGTTACTTGGCAACAACCCAAGTAAAGTAAAACATTTTTCCATTGGGGGGAAAAAAAAACTTTTTCCATTTTATAAGTGCAGTTACCCACTTCATGAAATAGGTTTCTTGAGAATTAATGTATTTCCAAGATGTGATTAAAAATTACTTGTCTGGCTGTATGCCTTCCAGTTCACCCAGGGTGTGCATTCATTTTCTAGAAATGCATGCCCAGTTGTGGGTTATTGGTTACATGTCAAACTCCATCCAGGTGTGCATCTTATATAATAGGCATATTTTTGTGTTTGTGTATGTGTAGTAACAAGCAACGGTGTGTGTTTCATTGGAAGATGCACACACTCCTTCATTGTGTGTGAGTTCAAGTGCCGAGTGCTTTTTGGCACACACTGTAGGGGTGCATGTATCTTGCAATGAACCCAGCCCCCAGAAGTGTTTTATTGCACTAATTAAAAAGCCTAGTATTAAAACTTTTTGTTTTGAAAAAAGGAAAACTGTGAGTTTGTCCATATGCATAGGTAACATTATTTGTTGTGTTAAATTTTATTGCTTATTGTTCTCTGCAGATTATTTATTGAATTTTGGTACTGTGCTATTTTGTAACAAAATACTATGGGACCTCGTTTTAAATGAGCCTTGTCTCAGTCAAGTTCATCCTTGTTCATATTCTGATATGAATAACATGTTATCTATTGAACAGGTGTCCTCATTCGACCAAAGAACATTATTTATGGCAGCCATCTACACATATTTTATAATATATGTTTGATCAGGTTATCTGTGATACAAGCCATAGCCACTTAAGCTATAGTTGTGTTTTTTTTGGGGACTTGCTAGCATTTCAGTAATCCAAGGTGAACAAGCCTGTTTGATCTACCTGTCAGTTACTGGTAGGAACAGCACATACAGAAACAAGTTGCTGCTTTTCTGGTAGATATTTATTTGCTCCCACACTTGCTCACTGGCACCCCACTCCTTCAGGCCCTGCAGTGGCCCCATCTATCAATCATTCTCACCTCTCACAACCACCAATGATGCCATCCAGTCCTCCAGATCCCCAGTGTCACCTAGGGTATGGCATTTCCAATACTTTTCTCCTTGCTTCTTCCCTCAAGGTTGCACACACTCACCAGAGGCTTGGTAGGTTACCATTCAGCACATGGTCACCCATACCATCAGGGTCAGCTCCATCATTCCATAGCCAGCAGCCACTGTAAGAGCGATGTGACGAGCACCCCTCCCCACCATTACCTGACAATCTAAACCCTCACGTTCAGTCTTCACACTTGAAGTTCTGGTCTCGGAGCGCAGTCCCAGGTAACCAGCGTGCCCAGAGTCATTCCCCATCACTTAGTGCTATGGAGCCAGCTACTGGGATTTTTTTTTGGAAGTGGTTAGCAACTCAGTAAATCCAATAAAAGAATGCTTCCCCCTGCCCCTGCCTTGATGTGACTGAAAAGAGGATCGTATCCTAGTCACTTCCCAGTTAACAAGAAATAAAAAAATGTAGGCTGCTTTAGAAAATAGACATTTAGCGATATCAGGATCTAGGGCCAGAGAGTCTGAGGTCAGCAGAGAGTCTCTGAGATGGCATTCACAGCACACACTGAAAGTTTTGTTGGCTCCTTCTGATGTCTGGGTATGATCCGAGCATTTCTTGACAGTTATGCAGCTTAAGGAGATTTAGAGTATTCCTTAATGCAGTTTCCCCAGTGTTGAACCTTGTAGTAGATCAGACGTCTGTGCTAGTAAACATATGATAACAGAATATCTGTAGCTGATCTTTCCCCTTCAGTTAAATGCACGAACATACCCAGCCCCCAACAACCAGTAAGTGCCTGAATCTTTGGGTGGCAGGCATCAATCATAGGGGCACTATGCCCTGCTTCAGCCTACCAGTAGGGGTAACTGTGTGGAAATTGTCAGTGAGCAAACAAAAATGAAATAAATAAATGGAAGGGAGTAATAATAATGAGAACCAACTTCTTTCCTTTTCAGGTTCTCACAGTTCCCAGCATTGGAGCTGGACAAGTTTCTAGAAGATGTGAGGTAAGGTTTCCGTATCTACTCCCACCCCCCTTAAAGAGCTAGTATACTACGTAAAACTAATATTGGTTTTTAAAAGCAGTCAGCTATTGTCTTTCATATCTGAAGGACATTTTCTTTTCCCTTTAGTTAACTAGATGTTTTTTTTATCCAATGTTAGCATGTACAGTGTGATGTGTGGGACAGCACTCTACCTGGCTCCCGGCGTATCTAGCTCTGTTCCTCTCATCATCAGCATTATGGCCTCATTGACTGTGACATTACAGCTACTCAGAAAGAACCCCTTGCTAGCTGCTGGTCAGTGCCCAGTGAGGTCACACTACTGCTGATGCAGTGGGCAGGAATAGAACTAGATATGCCAGCTGCCTGGTAGAGTGCTGTTTCACATATCCAGAAGAATACTACCACTCACAAAACCTGATGATGAGCAAAAGGAAAAAGAAAAACATGTTAGATGTAAAAATTTACAACTGAGTACTACTTACAGTTTATAACACTGCAAACCAAAAGGCCTGGGTAATAAGTGATAGTTTGCTTTTACTCGGTGGACTGAATGAGTGATACTTTGGGGTTCTGACTTGATACTTGATTGAGAGAACTGTACTGCACTGAGAGTCCTGACAGGATGAAACGTGTCTATACTTTGTCATTCTCGGCCTATACTGGATCAGATGTACAAGCCTGTTTAAAAGGCAGTGTCTGGTCTGGTAAACCCTTGTCAGCGTGCCTTGCACAAGCTTTTCCATACCCGTGCTCCCTTTGCTCTGGGATTGAGGCTGTAGACTGTGTGTGGTGTGGAGAGATGCTCAAAAGCTAAGCAAGGTGTGGATATATGTTCTCCCCTAGAATCCTGTTCTGGATCTTGAGCAGTATGCCTCCTGCAAACTGCCTCTCCACAGAAACATAGAATGTGTCAGCAGAAGGACCAGTAGGTCCATCTACTCTGCCCTATTTTCCCTGCCTGTTACTACACCCTGGACTCTATTGGTCACAGGTCACCCTCCCATTCTTCTGTCTGTTACACCCATGTGCCTATCCCATGCATGCTTGAAACTCCTCACTGTCTTCACCTCACCACCTCCTTTGGTTGGTCATTCCAGGTGTTCACTGCCTTTTCTGTAAAGAAGTATTTCCTTACGTCCCTCTTAAACTCCTCCCCTCCAGCTTCATTGCATGCCCCTGTGTTCTGAAGCTCCTCCGCTGAAAGAGACTCCCCACCTGCAACTGGTTTACCCCTGTGAGGTATTTATAGGTCTCAGTCATATCCCCTCTTGCCTTCCTTTCCTCTGTGGAGTGCATGCTGAGCTCCTGTAGCCTCTTCTAGTGTGGTTTCTCATGGAACCCCTGCACCATGTTGGTGGCCATCATCTGGACCACTTCCACTCTGTTGTCATCCACATGGAGGTGCGGACTCCAGAACTGGACACAGAATTCCAGGTGGGGTCTCACTAGTGAGTGATACAATGGTGACACCACCTCCCTACTCCTGCTAGAAACTGCTCCTTATACAACCCAGTATCTGGCTAGCCTTTCCTGTTGCCTTGTCTCATTGCCCTGTCACCTTGAGATCAACAGAAATGACTACCCCAAGGTCCCTCTCTTGCTTGGTGACTGAGTACCTCCCACCTCCTATCTTATACGCAGCTCCCAGGTTTCCCCACCCCAGTTGCATGACGTTGCACTTTTTGGCTTTAACACCCTGCTGCCATCCTCTCGACCACTCCTGTAGTTTCCCGGATACCTTTTGCATTCTCTCCACCCCTCGGTGTCCAGCCTGTTGCAGATTTTGTCTCATCCGCAAAGATACACACCTTCTCCAGTTCAACAGTGTCATTTATGAAGACACTGAAGAGGACCAAAGCCAGTGCCAGTCCCTGTGGTACTACACTGATCACTTTCCCATCCCTTGAGTGACACTGTTCACCACCACTGTCTGCCTCCTGTCTTTCAACTGGTTAAATACCCAGTGTACCACCTTCTCCCCCACCCCAGATTGCTAAATTTCTTAATCAGTCTCTTGTGTGCTACAGTGCCAGAGGCCTTGCTTGAAGTCCAGATAGACCACATCCACTGCCCTCCGCGATCCACCTCTCAAGTTACCCAGTCAAAGAAATCTATTAGATTTGTTTGATATGACCTCCCTGCTGTGAAGTCACGCTGTTGGTAGTCCTACAACCCATTTGCCTCCAGGTGCTCCATCAGTGTCTCAGCAGGGTTTCCATTCATTGCTCCACCAGTGATGTGAGACTGGTCCGTAAGTGTTGTACTCCTCCCAGCTGCCGCTCTTGTGCAGAGGGGGACCACATAGGCCCTCCTCCAGTCCTCTAGAACTATCCCTGTCTCCTGAGACTTTCTGATTAGTGGTGCCAGAAGGGCTGCTAGCACTGTGCTCAGTTTTTGTTTTTTAAGACCCTTGGGTGAATCGGATCTGGCCCCATAGTCTTGTTTACCTTTAGGGCTTCCAATCCTCAGTGGAGTCTCTCTTTTGAAAATGGACTTGTGTCCACTCCCCCAGCCCCCTGGTGCCTGCTTATGCATGTAGGTCCGCCCCCTCCTCCCTCCACTGTGAAGAGTGAGCAGAAGTAATTGTTTAAAATTTCAGTTTTTTCTTTATCTCCCTCTGCACGGTTGTGCCCGTTCTCAGTATCCCTTACTGTCCGCTTTCGTTCACGCACCTGAAGAAAGTCTTATCCACTTTTTGACCTCCTGGGTGATCCCCTCCACTGTTTGAGCCTTTGCTGCCCTCACCCTCCTCCCTAGCTTCCTTTGTTTACTTAGATATATCACCCTGTCCCCCTCCATTTTGGATCTTCTTTTACTTCCTAAAGACTGTTTTTCTCCCTTATCACTTTAGCCACCTCCTTTGAGAACCATAGTGGCCTGCTCCTCATCTTACCCTTGCTTATTTCCTTCAGCTTGCCATTGCCTTAGTTATTCACTCCTTTATCCTTTTCCATTGTGCCTCTATCCCCCCACCATCCCCCCCTTAAGGTATTTACTAAGAGAGTCCCCATTTCTTTAAAATTCTACTCTGTTGAAGTTCAGTACCCTCGTCCTAGTGTGGTTTTTCTCCTGCCCAGTCCGTATGCCAAACCACTCTTTATGATATAGGAATCCAGTAAGAATCACCAGACCCTTTTAGTGTATCATGGGAGAGGGTGTAGGTTGCAGGATACGTCTCATTTACCATCCACCAGGTGATGGGGGCTTATTCCTGCAGGAGATTGCAGACTTCATCTTCAATATGGTATTGGAGTCTCCCAGATAGATTATTCTGGGGGACTTTAATGCCTGGGTCGACGATGAACTCGCGCAGGTTGGTCAAAATCTCCTCCAGCTAATGACAATGCTGGGCCTCACACAGGTTGTTACCTCCTCTAACCATATAGGAGGTCACTCATTGGATATGCTGTTCCTCCTGGGGATGGAGATCTCTGACTTGGGCATGGAACCAGTCAGTTGGTCTGACCATTGTATCATAGGGTTCAGTTTTGGGGCCCCCCCAAATAGACCTACCCCTTCGGAGATGGTACGGTATCGCCCTTTAAGGGGAGTTATCCCAGATGGTCTGTCGGTGATTCTTGACCTATCACGATTGCTGAGTGAAAGCACAAGTCCGGGGGATCTAGTACTAGCCTATAATAACGCAGTGGGAGATGCCTTGGACTTGATTGCTCCTGTTCGCGTTAGACCACTCACTCACGCCCAAGGTCCCCTTGGTATGATGGGTCCTTGAAGGAGTTGAGGCTGGTTGGTCAAAGGCTGGAGAGAGCATGGCGGAAGTCCAGCTTTGATGCTGACAGGCTTAGATTGATGGAACGTAATGAGGGCTATCAATCAGAAATCACCCGTAAGAAGGCAGAGTTCTTGTCCAGGGAGATTTCTACTGCGCTAAATCGACCGGCTCAGCTCTTCCAAACTGTTGACAGATTGTGCAATCAAGTCTGTCTTCAGTCCGGAAGAGCATTTTCACAAAATAAGTGTGATGAGCTAGCTTGGTTCTTCGCAGATAAGGTTGCCAGCATCAGGGCCGAAATTGGCCCAGCTCCCTCCGTGAGGGGTTGCGGAGGTCGATGGGAGGTAGTGAGTACCCAGTCTGTCTGGACTGATTTCAGCCGACCAGAATTCATGGACATTGTGAAGACTGTCCAGCCTTTGCGCCCAATCTGTTGTAGTTTGGTATCCAGGCCCTGCTCACCTATTAGTGGGCAGTGTAGATGCTATCTGAAATTGTATGGAGATCCTTGGAGAGGGGAGACTTTCCAGATCCCCTAAAGGAGGCGGTCATCCGACCACTCCTTAAAAAAACCTCCTTGGATCCAGACTATCCAGCTAGCTACCGACCTGTCTCTAGCCTTCATTTTGTGGGAAGGTTTTTTTTTCCTCTCGCCTTTGCCACCGTTAGCCCAAGTACTCAGCCCATTTCTATGCCTTCCCCCACATTGACCTCGGGCTCCCGGATACCCCGTGGCTTTCCCCCACGGTGGGGCCTGTGGCACTGGGGCGATGCCGCGGACCTCGGATTAGGTCCGGGGCTGGCCTGGGGCTAATTAGCCGGTGATAGGCTTCATTGAGGGCCTCCGCAGCCTCCTTTTCCGGGAGGCGGGACGGCAATGACGCCGCAGAGCGCCCTGCCCGCCTCCACACAGAGCTTGGTGTCAGCAGTCATGCGCTTTTCCTGGCCTCCGCCAGGGGTCACGTGAGATTCGGACACAACCCCACCTCCCCCGGGAGAAGGAGAGCAGTCCGGACGCCTATCCTCCTCTCGTCGGGGCTCCTCCAGCTGACCCGAGTCCGCTTCGAACCCGGTCGCCAAGCGCCGTAAGCGGAAATCCAGCCGGTGGGCCAGCTGTGGGAAGGTTATTGAGAAGGTGGTTGCATTGCAGCTGGACAATCACCTTGTAACTCACAATGTCTACGAAGTTCTCCTTTCTGGTTTTAAGAAGAGGCATAGCACGGAGACTGCCCTTGTTTGGGTACTCAATGACCTCCTAATGGCGAGAGGTCGAAAGGCTCATACCATCTTGGTCCTTCTTGATCTCTCAGCAGCCTTTGACACTGTGGACCATGGGGTGCTTTTGGAGACCCTACAGTTCCTTTGTGGACTGTCGGGTACAGTCCTTGAATGGTTTTGATCTTTCCTCCCAGGCAGGCCTCAGAGGGTGGTCACTGGAATTTATTCCTGTAACGCCCTCTCCCTGTCCTGTGGGGTGCCGCAGGGCTCCATATTGGTGCCCATGTTGTTCGCAGTGTATATGCTGCCATTGGGAGATATCATCAGATGATATGGCTTTTGAGTTTTCACTGCTATGCAGATGATACTCAGCTGTATGTCTTTTGTGCCCAGACAGGTTGATGCGGTCTCTATGCTAAATAGTTGCCTCTCTGAGATCAAATACTGGATGAACTCGAGCTGGCTGAGACTGAATCCGGATAAGGCTGATGTGTTGGTTGTGGACCCGGGTCGCCCGGGGGCAGGTTTTGGGACTTGGCACATGTCGGGCCTATGGCTTGATGGTGTCCAGTTCACTACCTCAGACCGGGTGTGTAACCTGGGCGTCATTTTGATGACGGTCTGACCCTGAAATCTCAGGTGTCTGCTGTGGTTAAATCCTCATTTTACCATCTGAGGAATATCGCCCGGGTGAAACACCTGGTTCCTCCAGGTGACCTTCAAACACTGGTCCATGCCTTCATTACTACCCATCTTAACTACAGCATTGCCCTCTACCAAGGGCTATCTGGCGTTGATATCCACTGCTTGCAGCTAGTGCAGAATGCTGCGGCCTGGCTGCTGACCGGCACTTCTAGGACCAGTCATATTATGCCTGTGCTGCGCGAGCTGCACTGGCTGCCAGTTCAGTGGCGGATCACCTACAAGGTATGCTTGCTTACATTTAAAGCCCTACACAAACAGGAACCCGACTACCTGAAAGATCTCTTGACTCCCTACTCTCCCAATCATCCTCTCCGATCAACCGACGAGGGGTTGCTGGAGGTTCCCAGAGTTCATTTAAAAACTTAAGGGGCTCGCACTTTTTCATTTGCAGCACCGATCCTGTGGAACTCTCTACCTCGTCAGTTAAGAGAATGCCTCACCGTCAGTAGTTTTAAAACTGTTAAAAACGTATTTATTTTCTCAGGCTTATCCAGACTGATTTTAAATAATTTATGCTGTTGTTGTTTTATATACTGTGGCTTATTGCTGTACAGCATCTTGATTTCGAAAGGTGCTTTATAAATAAAATATTGATTGATTGATCACTTGTGCCCAGGAGGCTACCCACTGCGATGTCTGCAGCGCTGTTCCTGTTCGTAAGTACCAGATCCAGCACTGCCCCACTGCCAGTGGGTTCTGCAACCAGCTGCCTAAGAAGTGCCCTTAGTAGGGAGTCTAGGATGGCCCTGTTTTTAGTTGTAGCTATGGCTAGACTGCCCGAGTCTACAGCCAGTAGATTGAAGTTCCCCATAATCAGTACCTCTCCCTTGCTTGCCATTCTGCCAGTGGCCTCCCCGTAACCCTGACCAATTCCTCCCCCTGTGTTGGTGGTCTGCACACCACCCCCACGCGGATAAAGGTCTCAAGCCCAGTCCCCAACCCAAAGAACCTTAAGCCCTTCCTTATCCCTATAGCGTCCTAGTACCTCCACGACCTTTATACCCTCCCTCACATACAGAACAACCCCTCCCCTTTTTTTCCTTCCTCTATCCATCTGAAATGTGGTGTAACCAGGAATGGCTGTATCCCAGTTGTGGATTCACTGCACCATGATTCTGTTATGGCCACTACATAGAAACATAGAAGTTGACGGCAGATAAGGACCGCAAGGCCTATCCACTCTGCCATTTCTTTTTCTACCTTATAAATGTGCCCTCGGCCTTTGCTCTGTCAATGGCTTATCTATTCATACTCATCTGTATTGCTCTCTTATGCCTATCCCATGCCTGTTTGAAGCCCTGCACTGTATTCATATCCACCACTTCCTCAGGTAGGCCATTCCATGCATCCACCACCCTTTCTGTAAAAAATAACTTCCTCACATTACCTCTTAATCGGCCTCCCTCTGATCTCATGTTGTGTCCTCTTGTCCTGCTATTTATCTTGTATTGAAACATGTTAGACTGTTTCACCTTGTTAATGCCCTTAAGGTGTTTGAATGTTTCGATCATGTCACCTCTCTCGCTCCTTTGCTCTGGGGTATACATATTGAGCTCTGTTAATCTGTCCTCGTGTTTTTTGATGCAGTCCCTGCACCATTTTGGTTGCCCTTCTCTGGACTTCCTCAGTTTGGTTAATGTCCTTGTGAACAGTACTCCAGATGGGGCCTAACCAGTGTCTTGTAAATAGGGATTATTACCTCCTTCTTCCGACTTGTGATGCCCCAACTTCCTCCTAGCCTTATCTACTGCTTTAGTGGTCTGCTTGGATGATTTCAGGTCATCAGTGATGATGATGCCCAAGTCTTTTTCTTCCCTTGTGACTGCCAGCAACTCCCCTCCCAGCCTATAGGTGGCTTCAGGGTTTCTCTTCCCTATGTGCATGATCTTGCACTTCTTTGCATTAAACCCCTGTTGCCACTCTTCCGACTATTTTGCTAGTTTATCCAGATCTCTTCTCATTCTGCCCACCCCATTTGGATCATCTACTGTGTTGCAGATCTTGGTGTTATCTGCAAACAGACAAACCTTACCCTCCAGTCCATCTGCAATGTCACTGATGAAGATATTGAAGAGGACTGGCCCCAGGACTGATCCCTGAGGTACCCCACTTGTGACTTGCATCTCTTCTGACTGTATACCGTTTACCACCACTCTTTGTTTTCTGCCCGTCAACCAGTTTGCCACCCAGTTGACCAACTTCAGACCCACCCCAAGCCTACCCAGCTTATTTATCAACCTTCTGTGGAACATTATCAAAAGCTTTGCTGAAGTCAAGGTAGGCGACATCAACTGCTCCCCCTTGGTCCACCACTCTGGTTACCCAGTCAAAAGAAATCTGAGATTAATTTGACAGGATCTTCCTTTTGTAAACCCATGCTGTCTTGGATCCTGTGCCCCTATGGATTCCAGGTGTTGCCTATCCTTTCCTTAAGGAGTGCCTCCATAATCTTGCCCACTACTGAGGTAAGACTGACTGGTCTGTAGTTCCCTTCCTCCTCCCTGCTACCACTCTTGTGGAGCGGGATAAAATGAGCCCTTCTCCAGTCTTCTGGGACCTCTCCTGTGCTCAGAGATTCACTAAACAGTGCTGATAATGGCTCTGCTAGTTCCACCCTTAGCTCCTTTAGTACCCTGGGATGTATGCCATCAGGTCCCATTGCCTTGTCCACCCTGAGCTTAGCGAGCTCTTGTAGGACCCTTTCTTTTGTGAAGGGACTAGTGCACGCCTCCCTCCCCCCTGTGTCCATGGTGCTGAGCTGTGGGCCCTGCCCTACCTTCTCTTCAGTAAATACTGAGCAGAAGCATCTATTTAGGATAGATGCTTTTACATGGTCCTCCTCCTTCTCATACGCCCCCTTATCTCCTTTGATCTTAGCAATACCCCCTCTGGACTTACTCCTTTCACTAATGTATCTATAGAAAGTCTTGTCACCTTCTTTTACTGTTTGTGCTAGTGTTTCCTCGGTTTGAGCCTTTGCCCGCCTTACTGCTTTCCCTGCTTTCCTTAGGGAAGTTTGATATGCCTCCCTGTCTTCATCCCGCTGTGTCGCTTTATACTTCCTGAAGGACAGCCTTTTGGCTCTGTCCTTTTCTGCTGCTGTTTTTGAGAACCAGAGTGGTTTCCTCCTTCTTTTGCACTTCCTTTTCTCTCTAACACAATGGGATGTTGCTTCAAGTATTGCATCCTTAATGCTTTCCCACTTTGCCTGTACCCCCTCACCTGTATTTCTTTTTGCCAGGGCTAGCTTAACTCTGGCCATCTTATCAAAGTCAGCTCCTCTGAAGATCCATATTTTTGCCTTGGAATGGGATGATTTAGTTCTAGTGGCCAAATTGAACCATACCATGTGATGGTCACTGGCCCCCAGGTGACCCTCTACCTGGACTTATGTGATCCTTTCCCTGTTAGTCAGTACTAGATCTAGGATAGCCCTGTCTCTTGTAGGTTGTTGTACCAATTGTTTGAGGCCCTTCCCCTGCAAGGAATCCACCATGAGTCTAGTTCTGGCAGATGTTCCTGCTGGTATTGACCAATCTGTATCTGGCATGTTGAAGTCTCCCATTATCAGAACTTCCCCTTTAGCTGTCATGTTTTGCATATTTTCTAACAGTAATGTGTCTATGTCCTCCCCCTGGTCTGGGGGCCTGTAAACAACTCCAGTTCATATGGCTGTCCCGTTTCCTGTTTCCAGGGTGACCCACAGTTCTTCTGGCTCCTTAAGTGTATTCTGAATTTCTGTAGCTTTGATATTTTCATTGACTTACAGAGCCACTCCAACCCCCACCCCCGTTTTTTGCACCTCAGTCTCTTCTGAACAGTACATAGCCAGGTACTGAAGTCTCCCAAGTGTGGTTACTGGTAAACCACGTCTCACTAATTGCTGCTATGTCCAGTTTAGCCTCTGTAGTCATTGCCTGCAGGTCTAGGATCTTGTTTCCCAGACTGCGAACATTTGTATACATGATTTTCCATTGGCCAGATTTTGGTGTTAGTTGTTGGGTGAGGTCTGGCATTTCCCTTGTGCATCGTATGGGGAGCTGGACCTTTTTCCTTATCTGGTGATGTAAATGAACTACAAACATGCTGAATTCCTGTTTGACCACTAGCTGAGAGGGGAGGGGTGTTCTTCCCATTCAATGTATGGGGTGCTGCACCCCTCTCCCCATTTGCTAGTTCAAATATTCTGCAAAGACGTCAAACTTCTGCCCCAATGCACTGACCCCCTCCTTAGTCAGATGCAGTCCATCAAATTTAAAGAACTTTCGCACCCAAAACTGTTGCCAGTTCCCTATAAATTTGTGTCCTTTCTCCTGGCACCAGCCCTTGAGCCACATGTTTAGCTCTCCTATCTCCCCTTCTCTGTCCTTCCGTCCATCTGCCCCCTCTCCCAGACTGGCAGGATCTCAGAGAAGGAGATGCCGGACGAAATGGATGATAGTTTGTCACCCAGCCTGGTCAGGTGTTCCTTGGTCTCCACAACTGACCAGCTGGCGAGATCATTCGTCCCTATGTGCACCAGTACATCAGTGTTTTCTCCTGCTTCCTGAACAATTTTAGCAATGCGGTCAGTGTCTCTCCACGCTGATGTACCTGGGAGACATCTGACCATTACCCCTGGCTGGAGATAGGTATCAAGTCCCCGAATCATGAAGTCTCCTATGATCAGAAGTTTATTGGATTTCCTTTTTGCTTTTTTTTGTTTTGGTTCTTGTTTTGGGCGAGTTTTGTTGTGCTAGCTCCTGTGCTGCAGTGTCCTGCCCTGCAGTGTCCTCTGCCCCTTTGTTTGATTGCGGAGATAGAGGCAGGTATCTGTTTGTAGTTTTTATATGGTTTTTGGAGGTGATATGTTGAAGAGCACTGAGTGATGGGGCACCCAATTTGACCCTCCTAACCACCTGCCTGCACCTCGGACCAACTACCCTCTGCGGTCGAGGTGCTTCTGTTGGATGTTGGGGAAATGGCGGGCGGTTCTTATAATATATTTCCTCTTGAATATGCAATTTGAGACGCGCAATCTCTGCCCATGCTGCCTGGAGCTGAGCCCTTGGATCTCCAATGGCCCAGCATGTAGGACAGTGTCCTAAATCCTGTAAAACTGCCCTTCTGAAAGGTGTTCTGCAGTACCTGCAGTTAATGATATCCATTCCAGATAAGTTGCTGGTTTTATAACCTGGTCAGAATAATTAGAAGGAAGAAAATGAAAGCAAAAGTTTGATTTTGTGTTTTGTTTGTTTTTTGTATAACTTGTTATAACAAGTTAAATTACCAGTGCCCCTGTAAATGAGGTCACTGTATGGATACCCCACTAATCCGCCCTTTCCTGCTTTGCCACAGGAAATGTCACAACTGTGTTACCATATAAAAGAAGTGTAATGTGGGGTGGTTGGGGATGGGGTTGGGTGGCTGGGCCTTTCCCCTGCCTAAAAAGAACCACCATGGACGAATGAAACAAGGAGGTAAGAGCAAAAAACAATCAGCCAGCAACAAATGCAGTAGCCCTGAAAGCATATCTTAATAATAGATAAAACTGTCAAACCTGTAAAGCACCGCCTGTAATAATTTCACAGAAGATATACCCTGTAAGAAACACTTTGCTACAGAGAAAAATAAAGCAGTAACAGAAGATATACCTTGCAAAAGACAATCTGAATCAGAAGATTTCATCAGTAATCTGTTAGCACACCCTATAATAATGCAGCAGAAGGTATACCCAGCAACAACAATTTGAATCGGAGAAAAATAAAGCAATAAAATGTTAGCAACAAACAGTAACAATCCCTGAGAGAAAACAATACAAATAGCACACAGTAAATCTGCCTGGCCAAAGAAGCCTTAATCCTTTCCCTTGCTCTGGTAAGATTCTTTGCTCTGTCCTTTCAGGCAACCTAAAAGGAAAGAGCTCAGGTGAAGCTAGGTGCCTTGGCCAGCAAACCTAGTCTTCCACCTCCAAGATGTCAACTAACCTGACCTTTTAACCCTTCTTTCTGTTGGAAGTTAGTGACGGTTTGTTAGCTCCCAGATACACACCTAATCGCCTGGAAGAGCTGTGGGAGGAATGCAGTTGGCTCCTTCAATGTGAGACGGAGACTGCAGCACCTCTGAGACAAAAAAAACCTTTCAGCAAAATAAAATAGTGGCAAACAATAATTTTGATTAGCGTAATGATAAAAAGTCAGAAAAATGTAAGCACCACCTGTAATAATTTCACAGATCCAGTTTCACCTCCGCAGTGGTTGCCTCAAGGTCAGGAATTTTATTTCCTTGGTTCCTTGCGTTGGCGCACAGAATTCTCCATTCCTTTCGTCCCTCTCTGCCCCTACTGTGCTCTCCATTGCCTAGTTAGTCCTTCACCCTTCATATGTCCCTGCATTGTCCTCCCCTTTTTTTTTAATCACTCTGTCCACCCTCCTTAATTCTTCTCTTAGGCTTGGACCCACTTCCTGACTCTTATATATACACACACACACACACACACACACACACAGCTTGTCCTTATGCCCCTCTACCCCAGGGGAATTTATTTCCCCTGGACTTCTTATCTCTGATGCTTCACTTTCTGATGGGGTGGGGTTGGGGAAATGGCATTCACGGACTCCCTCATCATTTCGGCCCTCTCCCTTGGCTAGTTTAAATGTCTGTCGAAGTAGCATTTTAACCTTCCATCCAAAACTGCTGTTCTAGGAGCGTGGATATGTTGTTCATCCACACTCTTTGGCATGTCCCTTTCCCCTTTAAATCTGGGCGGAAGTCTTCAAGCTGGCTCCTCCCACCCACCCGGGTGGTAAATACGTAAATACCTCGGCTCCGCCCCATGACGCCAGATCTTCCTTTCTGCTGGAAGATTTAGGTTCCCTCGTGCTACTTCTGCAGTATCGTTGGCCCTGGATACTAATCAACGGTTTTCACCGCAGTCGCTTTCTTTGAAACTCGTACAAGTTTACGATTCCGATCCGAACACATTGGACATGGAGGACACGTCGTCCCCCGGGTTTCGACGGTGTCCCTGCGGACAGAAATTGTCGCACACCGATCCCCACCTCTCGTGTGTCTATTGTTTGGGTGTCGTGCATGACACCTCTTCATCTACCATCTGCTTGGCCTTCCATCCCAACGTTCTGGACGACCGCAAGACACGCGTTAAGCTGGGGAGACCAGAGCTTCGCAATCCACTGGTGAAATCTAAGGAGGCAAGGTGGGTGGTTTCTGCGGCCACGGGATCCACCAAGCACCTCGACCAGATGGCGGCATTTGAAGAAGCTGCCCAAGCTTCGGCTAGCCGAGGCTTTTACGTGCCGCTAAACCTTGGCTCTACCTTCACAGGATCCTTTCGGGAGCTGTGCCCGTCTCTCCCCACCAGGGGTGAGGTGCTCTTAGGCATGCACCCCTCCCACCCTAGAAAAGGGGACAAGGACCCCAAGTCGTCTTCTCGGAAAAGACGTTCCTGGGACCGAGAGAGAGGTCTGAATCCCAGGACCTTGCAGTCTCGGCCTCGGTCGAGATCGCTTCCTCGGCCGCCGGCTTCTCGGACCTTCCGTCAGGCCAAGGCACCGAGGCTGAGGAAACGGCAGAACCGGCTGAGATATCTCTCGACCCAATCAAGCTGTTGTCGCCGACCCCAGTCGACGACTCCTTGTACAGGACACCTATCCTTTCCTTCCCCGACGAGGAGACCCAGCCCTCGGGTATCCCAATCGAGGGACAGGAGCCGGAACCTCAGTTTTCACCGACTCTGGCCTCTCCTGATTGAACAAGCCGACCCCATCGGTCTTGATCAAGGACCAGGACTCCTTCAGTCGAAAAACCGAAAAAAGGTCACAAACACTCTTGGAAAAGGCGCCGCCACCGATCCTCATCCTCCTCGGACAAGGAGAGACTTTGATGGAAGCTCCTTCAGCGTTATGAGGACCTTATGTGGCAAAAGCTAATTCTGACCAGTCATAAGCCGGCTCTGCCGGCCGTTACTTGGCCCCAGCCTCTTAGGCCGACGCGACCCCTCCAGAACCGAAGACTCCAGTTCTTCCTCCGATAGGACCAGTACGCATTCCTGTTCGGCCTGTTCCAGTCTCCCTCAAAAGAGGACCAGACAGATACGGGCCTGCCCCGTCGTCTGTCCATCACTGTTGTCCCCAATCGCCCTTTGCGTACTGAAGGGGACATAGGCGGGAGACCCTTATATCCTGACTCTTCGGACTCGGATACCACTGGTCTACACTCACACCCCCATGATGAGTTGTCAGTGACAGGCTTGAAGGTAGGTCCTTCCTCATTCCAGGGCATCCTCCACCTTATTTCAGAGTCAACCGGTATGCCCTTGGAGCCTATCCAAAAGAAGGCTGAATATACGCTCACGGATATCCTTAAGAGGGGGATACCCTGACGGAGGCCTTTCCAGTGGCCGAAGCCGTTGTTGGTTGTTGGCCTGGCCCTTGAGCTATGGTAGCGCCCTGCCTCTTGCCCGGCTCTGACTGGCCGCAAATGTTGAGAAGAGGTATGCTGTCTTGGGACTAGCAGCAACCCAACCAGTGGTGAAATTGATTTGTCATTTGTGGAGGAGCTAAAGGAGGAATGAGTGGGACGTCACCCCATCTACACCCCTTTCCATGCTTGAATATTTGGTCCGGATTCATATATGGATAGATGCAGATATGGATATAGATATATAAAGATAGCTATCTATAGATATGTAGAGACGGTTATATATAGATATATCTAGAGCTCTGATATATATGGAGAGAGATATAGATATAAATACATACTCTTGAAATAATTGGTCCTGATTCTCATATGGATAGATATATCTGTAGATATACAGAGATATGTATGTAGAAATACAGATCATGTGCCTCTATATATATATATGTGTGTATGTGTGTATACTGTGTGTGTGTGTGTGTGTGTGTATGTGTATATGTGTATATATGTATATGTATATATATATATATATATATAAAGTGTGTGGTGTGTGTGTGAGAGAGAGAGAATTTGGTCCTGTTTCTTATGTGTAGATAAACACATGCACACAATGTATACGGTACCTAATGAAGGAAATAAGCTGCAGGGTATCCAGTGAAGAGAGAATTATGTACCCAGAATAAGAATGGTGCAGTTGCACAGCTTGCTTTGGGTGGGCCATGACACATGCTAACAGGAAACCAAAAGAATTAGTGGGGTCCAGCAGGTAAGGAAACAGATTTGGGGGGTGTAAAATTGCTTCAGTCTTGTATTCTGTTTGTCCTTCCACAGGAATGGTATTTATCCTCTCACAGCCTTTGGGATTCCCAGACAACACCAGCCCCAGGAGGAGGCAGTTAAATCCCCTATTGTTCCTCCATCTGTGAAATCACCAACCCCTGAACCAGCAGAAGTGGAAACAAGAAAGGTATGCAACTTTTCTTTCAAATTATTGAGCCTGGTAGTAATAAATAATGGCCGCCTTTGCAAAATCCTTCAGTGCCCTGCCTGTGTAGGCTGCAGTTACAAGAGCATGAGTCAGTTAAATGAAATCAAGGTTGCACAACACCTGTAGAGAGGAATATTGGAACCAACTGCATGTGGAGTACTCTTTCCAACCCCTCCCTGACAAAGGTATCACTACCCTACTAAGACTAGCGATTCGGTCCAGAATTAGAGCCTTGAACTAAAACCATATGATCCAGTTTTCAAGCACAGTACTTACATAGATTTCTTCATGGAGAGAGTGGTCGAAAAATGGAATTGTCTGCCAGTGGAGCTGGTCACGGAACACTGTGGCAAGTGAGGGGATGGGATAGACACATGGGATTGTTGAGGTTGACAAGTTAAGGAATAGGTGCTAATGGGTTAGGGAGGCTGGTTCGCACAGAACTGTGGAATGATTAATCTGCTTGAGGCCTAACTAGTGCTTGATTGCTGAGGGCTTGGGTTGGAACCAGACAGACTGAATGGACCGTGAGTGTTTTTCTGTCTGTAATAAAATCTGTGTACTGTATCCGTAAACTGCTCAGTAGGGAGCATAGTCACTTGATCCCTGGCCAGAGTCCTGCTCCCAGCTTCAAGATTAGGTTCTGCAATCCTAAATACTTAACAGCAGTTAAGAAGTTGCACCCTTTTGAATAAGACTGGGTTCAGCACAGCATTATAGTACTGTATTGAGCCACCTTACTGTTTATTAAACCGTACACAGGCACATATGAAAAACCAAGGTAAGGAAACCTTAGTATACAAACAATAGTAAAGGAAAATTAGGAGTCAAGTGAAAATATACGATCCAGAGCAACATATACAAAGGACAGTGTACAGAAACAAAAAGTAGCGGAGTTGTGCAAGATCTGACAGACTGCAGTGCCATTAGCCATTAAATTGTGTTGTCTAATAGTTGTAGTACATTCATTTGTGCCTTATGTGCATTGTTTCTAGCACTACAGCATGATTTTTTTTTTATGCAGGTTGCAAATGACCACTCCTTTCATGCTCGAGTGGTTTTGCTATATCCTGTAAAAGCTGTATTGATCTACATTCTAGGAGCATGGATATGGTGTACTAGCCACACTTCTGGCAGAATTTCTTTCCCCTTTAAGACTTGCTGGAAGGTCTTCAAGCTGGTTCCTCCCACCCACCCATCCAGGTGGTATCCTCTTCGGCACTACCCCATGACGTCAGATCTTCTTTTCTGCTGGAAGAGAAAGGTTCCCTCCATAGCTCTCTGCATTGCGTATAGGCCCTGTGTTATCTTTCAGACTTCGGTCTTCAGTATTCACTTCACTGTTTTCCCCTGTTGGCAGATTCCAAGTTGACTCCTGGGTTTAAATACTGCCAGTGTGGCCAGAAAATGTTGCACTTTGACCCGCATGCCACGTGCATGTACTGTCTGGGCCAGCAACATGACCCTCAGGCTTGCATCCTCTAACCCTGGAGGATCATTATGCACAACTTCTTTTGGGTTGTCCAGATGAACGGGATTCCCCCCATCCAGTCAAAGGACGCCTGTCGGGTGGTTTCCGTGGCTGCAGGGTCTGCCAGGCAGATGGCTGCTTTCGAAGAAACAGCGACCCAGTCCGCAGCGGGCACTTTTTCGGTGTCCACACTGGTACCTCTGGGTTTGGATGCCTTGTTCACTGCGGCGGTCCAGGACTTGTCAGTCCCTTCCGACCCTCACAGGGGGCCTTTCCCTTGGATCAGAATCTTCAAAGTCTACAAAGTGGGCCTTTAAGGAAAAGCCTAAAAAGTCCCGCCGCAGGTCCTGGGACCGCAAACTCTCTAGGGCCTTGGGTTACTGCGATTCTGCTTCTTCGACTATCGTCAGACTGTCTTTTTTTGGCTGGCATTTCCATCCAGGCCGCTGGCTTCACAGTGTCCCCATCAGGCCTGTTTGGCTGGGACACGGGCAGACCAGACAGTCGAGATTTTTCTCAACCCGGTCAACCCATTGTTGCAGGACAAGGGAGATACTTCCCTTACCAGGGCTCCGGTCCTACCCCTCATCCTCCCAGGGCGGGATGGATCAGCAGACTGAGTTGGTCCCTAACCCTCGGGACCCTGATCCCTCTGGGGACCCCAGGTGTCCTTTGCTGGTTCCCGCTTCCCCTCGCCGTCTGGTCCACGGGTGGTCAAAGTCAAGGTGCTGTACCTCAAGGTTGAGCAGCTCCTACTGGGCTCGACAGTCTCACTCGTAACACTTGGGCAAGCGGTGATGCTGTTATTCCTCCTCTGGGGAGGATTGACTCCACTGCAAACTGTGGCGGTGCTATGAGGAGCTCATGTGGCAGCAGCTGCTTCTGGTTGCCGGGCCCAAGCCCGTGCAGGCTCCTGCTGTGGCACTTCTGTGGCTGCCACCCCCTTGGCCCAAGTCTACGCCTTCATCTCGGCCGATACTGGCCTCTTAACTTATTCGGCTAGAACCCCTGCCAATCCAGCCTGAGGAGGGTCCACCTCCTAAGGACACCTGTACTGCACCCAGGCTTCCTCATCGCTGTTGGTCCCAGTAACTCATACCAGTGAGCCCCTCAAGGTTAGCGGGGGGGGCGTCTTTGAGAAATCCTTGGACTCTGGGGATCCCTCCATGCATTCTCACTCTGGGTTTGATCAAGAGTCTGGGGAGGATCTTTCAGCACTCTGTCTGATCTCAGAGGCGACAGGGATCCAGTTGGAGCCTGTTCAGAATCGGGCTAAGTATCCCCTCACTGAGATCCTCGACCGGTATGATTCCCGGTTGCTGAGGCCATTCTTTGGCCCGCATTGGAGCTCTGGCAATGTCCAGCCTCCTACCCTTTGCCGTTGGCCTGTATGGCCCGCAAATACGCAGTCCCCACAGGCTCTCTCTCCCTGGGTTCACAGAACACCCTTTGGCTGACGAGCTGGTTGCCGACTTGTTTTTCGGCAGTCTGGCAATGTTGGGGATGTCGATAAGCCTTCTGAAAAGGTGTCCATGAAATTGGATCATTTCGCCAAGAAAGTTTATGCAGCCTTATCTTTCAGCCTGAGTCAATCTAGTTTGGCATCCATGATGGCCCACTTTGCTGGCACGGGGTCATAATGTCGCAGGCAAAACCGTGCATATCAACAATGCCGTGCAGCAAAATAATGTCAGAACAGCGCACACCATTAGCACAGCTAACGATATCTTTGGTTTTGCGAGGTGCTCTGCCCCTACACCTCCGAGTGTGGGCGCTCTAAAAAAAAAACCCCGAATTAAAATAACTTGACTCCAAGGGGGTATGGTCATGGGGGATGTGGTGCAAATTGGATGCGGGGAAAATCTGCCTTTAAAAAAAAAAAGAAAAAAAAGCCTTGACAGAAAGGGACCTGGGGAGAATCGAACTGCAGCCCCAGGTCCCCGATGCCACTGGGTGCTGGTGTTCTAGCCACTTAACGGGAGCGCCTTGGCCAGGTACCGCACTGGCAGCATACTCGACACTCCACCGTGTAACACTACAGCGACAGTGTTAGCATTTATTACATCACACTTAAGAAACCCCTGTCACCGTAGTTCCTTTTGCACTTTGTCCTGCGCGATAATTCATGCGCGGTTTTGGCAGTGCTGTATTGACCTGGTACCCACTTTGCCCATGCCTTGCTGAGTACTCTTGACCAGGTGCTCCCTCGGCTTCTGGCTGACCTGCAGATTCAAGTCAAGCTGGTCCGGGATCAAAGCTGTGCTGTTGTGAAACAGCAGCTCCAGACGGCCATGGACATGGGCAACTCTTGTGCCTGGTCCGTGGCCACGGCAGTTGCTATGCACTGCAGGACTTGGCTGCGGATCTCAACCTTCACGACGGAGACCCAGCACAAATTGGTGGATGTTCCCTTCTTGGGTGCCAACTTGTTTAGTCTGGGGGTGGAAGGACATCTCACCCGGACTGAGAAGTCCAGTACCACACTGGACTCTGTTACCTCCGCACAAAGAGATGCTAAGGGCTTGAAACCCAAGAAAAAGTCCATTCAGTTTCAGCCCTACTCTGCTCCTGCAGCCAAGATGTCCCAACTCCCTGCTGGGCAGCAGCAGGCTTGGCATTCCCAACCGAAGTCTGTCTTCTGTCATCCGGAAACCTGGCAGATGAGGGCCAGCTGCCTCCTCAGCTAGCCCTGCCTCCACCTTCAAGTCTGCCCAGTGTTGGGACGGGGGGGTGCCCCTCCTGCCCGTCCTGTCTCCCCTGGGTCTTCCCATGGGGGGCCTGCTCTGTCACTTCAGTTCTACCTGGTCCAACATTACCACAGACAAGTGGGTGCTTGAAGTGGTCAGCCAGGGTCTGCCTCTAGAATTCGAGGCTCTCACGCCCAGCAGATCCCGCGCTCCTCCAGGTGGACATCGCTCATCTCCTCCTGAAGGAGGTAGTGGTTCATGTCCAGGGCCCACCAGCCGATCCGGGGTTTGTCTCCATATACTTTCTGGTTCCAAAACGGTTGGGGTGGAGGCTGGTGCCCCATATTAGACCTGCATGACCTAAACAAGTGCAGACAGTCGCACACTTACAGGATGGTCATTCTGAACCAGATCATACCATCCCTGGAGCAGGACATGTGGTTCTGCTCCCTGGACCTCAGGACACCACCTTTCATATTCCCATCCGTCTGTCCCACCTGTAGCTCCTCCGGTTCCATGCAGAGGGTACCCTTTGTGAGTTACAGGCCATGCCATTCGGCATTTCTTCGGGGCCCCGGTTCTTACCAAATGCATAGCAATAGTGGCAGCCTTCCTGCAGCGCCAAGGGGTCTGGGTGTACCTGTACTTGGACAACTGGCTGATTGCAGGCACCTCCAGGGCAGAGGTGGAGCAGTCCAGGGACTAGACCCTCCAGACTTGCTCGAACCTAGGCCTCCTGGTCAACTAGGCCAAGTCGGAACTCATTCCTTCGTGGGTGATGCACCTCATCGGGGTAGAGCTCGACGCTCATCGAGCACAAGCCTGGCTAACAGCGAACAGGGCAGAGGATCTTTCTTCCTTTGCCCAATCATTTCAGGTTGGCAGTTGTGCTTTGCCTGGGACTTCCTGCATCTCCTGGGATACATGGCCTGCACCAGCATGGTCCATTGGGCCGGCTTGAGAATGCGCTCCCTGCAGTGGGAGCTAAATGTCAGGTCGGAGCACCATGGTCACCTCGACGAGCTGGTCACGGTGACTCTGCCAATGTGGGACGCCATCCAGTGGTGGCTGGTTCTGGACCATCTCCAGGAAGGAGTCCTGTTTGTCCACCTGGATGCAACAGTCACTGTCACGACCAGTGCCTCTCTGGGCTGGGGTGCTCACCTGGGGGACCACAGAGTCCACTGATTCTTGACCCCCAAGGACTCCCAATGTCACATTAGCCTGCTGGAGCTTCAGCAGTGCGTCTGGCACTGACTGCCTTCACTCCACACCTTTGGGGTCAGGTCTTCCAGGTCCAGATGGACAACAGAACAACCATGTACTACCTGAACAAGCAGGGTGGGACACGTTCTCTCCTGTTGTGCCAGAAGCTCTCTGCATCTGGACCCTCATTCACAGCCTGGATGTTGACCTTGTGGCAGCTCATGTGGGCGGTGTGTCCAGCCACCTGGCAGCCAAGTTGGTGAGGCGTCCCACGAGTGGCCCTTTACCAGGAGTTAGTGGCTCTCCTGTTCTCCCAGTGGGGCACCCCCCAGGTGGACCTGTTTGCTTCCTGGGAGAACGCCAAGCAGAGGCTGTTTTGTTCCCGCCCCGTTCATCAGGGAATGCTGCTGAGGGATGCCTTCACGAGGCCCTGGACCCCGGGCCTCATGTACACCATCCCTCCCTTTCCTCTGATCCACAAGGTGCTGCTCAGAGGGACAAGGTGCGAATGATACTGGTGGCTCCGGACTGGCCACGCCAGTTCTGGTACCCCGATCATCTCAACAGTAGGCCTCCATGGCATCTACCTCTTTGCTCGGACCTTCTCTCATGTTCTCAGGGGTATGTCCTCCACCCAGACACTTTGTCCCTGCACCTGACAGCCTGGTTCCTGAAAAGCTAGAATTCCAGACTTTGAGTCTTTCCGATGAGGTCCTTCATGTAGTTGAGGCCTCTTGGAAGGAGTTGACTTATTGGTGCTATACCTTGAGGTGGAAAAGGTTTTCCATTTGGTGCCAGGGTGAGGAGCTGGACCCCTTGTCCTGCCCTGTGGCTAGCATCTTCGATTACATGTGGTCCCTCTCTCAGTCCTTCAGGCAGCGACCCTCAGGGTGCACCTGGCAGCCATCTCTGCATATTGGGCACTGCCTGGTATGTCGATGCTGGTGCGGGAGAAGGTGGTTGGACGTTTCTTTAAAGGCTTTGACCACATTTCCCCTCCGGTGTGTGAACCACCACCACCTTGGGACTAGTTGCTGGTGTTGGCGATGCCCATGGGCAAGCCATTTGAACCAGTGCACAGGTGTGAGATGTCACACCTGTCATGGAAGACTGCCTTCTTGGTGGCTATCACATCTGCCAGAAGGATCAGTGAGCTCCAGGCACTCTCAGTAGCGTCTCCTTACTTGGTCTTCCACAAGAACAAAGTTGTCCTCTGCGCCAGCCCAAAGTTCCTTCCAAAGGTTGTTTTGAAGTTTCACCTTAACCAGGTAATGCATCTCCTGGTGTTCTTCACACATCCAACCTTGGATGCTGACACATTGGGCCTGAAGCGAGCACTTGCCTGTTAAAAGGAGCGTATGGCTGGAGTTCAGGGAGAGGTTCGCCAGGTCTTTGTCACCTACACTGAAGCCACACGTGGCAGACCATAAGCTAAGCAAATGACTGTCAGGAGGATAGTCTCCTGCATCAACCTCTGCTATAGGTTGGCTGGTAGGAAGCCTCCTGTAGAGCTTGGGGCTCAGCGCTCATGCCAGCAGACATACTTCTGCCTCGTTGGCTGCTTCCAGGGACGTCACTATCCAGGAGATCTATAGGGCTGCTACCTGGAAGTCGGCACACACCTTCATCCCCATTACCACATCGAGCTTGAGTCATGCCGGGGATGCTGGTTTTGGGTCCTCGGTTCTCCAGTCTCTGTTCCTTAAATAGGGAGTGTGCCCCCCCCCAAGAAGCTCTACTAAGCGAAGTGCAAAGGTAACAGTGGACCGCTGTTGTGGTTTTGAACTTTCTGTGTGTCTCAATTTATTTTCAATAAAGAAGAATACTGGGCAAAATTACTTTGGATTTACCCAAAGTGCTTATTGTCTCCACACACTTGAGTGCGGTAAATTGTGTGATCTTTTAGTGCGCGTCTTGCTCCCTCTTCCCAGAGAACTGCTAGATATGCACCAGAAGTGTGGCTAGTGCACCATATCTTGCCCCAAACACAAGTTTTCCCTCCTACCTCTCATCTCCTGGACTCTCTCCAGTGTGATCACGTGATGCTTTCTCCCACCCGCCTGAAGTCTGCCACCGCTGTTCCGGTTTGGCGCTCCACTGTCTTTATGTGATCCGCCCAACCCCCTTCCCCAGCTCTGAGTCCCTCGTGGTGGGACCACCTTACTCCCTGGCACGTTATCTGAGAATCAAGTGGAGCGGCCAGGCTCGGCAGGACACCAGAGGCAGCGTAGAGGACCCAGCACTGGGTGTGGGTGCATCATCCCTGGACCCACCTTCGCCTGCCGGGATAGGGCCATTTCCTTGTTCGAGATCCCATGAGCACAGACATGCAGTGACGCCCTGCACATGACGGGCGCACACCCGTGCATAAGGCGGCCGCCACTGCTGTACCCCTGCAGCTTGCAGCGTCCCCCAGCCACCGCCAAGAGTCACTCAAACTGCGGCAAGTGAACCCACCCTCCCCCAGAAAAAGAAAGCAGTCCTTTCCTGTCCCTGCCGACTTCGACAACCTAAGTCCGTTCCCGAACCCGGGTCGCAGGTATGGGGCAAGGTGTGGCATCCAGCGCCTCAACCCTCAGCACCACCGGGTCGGCCAGAAACACAAGTTCTAGGGACATGGATATGTTCATCCACACTGTCTGGCAGTTTCCTTGCCGCTTTAAATCTTGCTGGAAAGTCTTCGAGCTAGCTGCCGGAAGGTCTTCAAGCTAGCTCCTCCCACCCACCCGGGTGGTAAAACTCTCTGCTCCGCCCCATGACGCCAGATCCTCCTTACCGCTTGGAAGCTTAGGTTCCCTCCTTAACGCTCTGCGTGTAGACTGGATCCTAATTCTTCACCCGAAACTTATTTTAAAATTTTCAAGACTTCGGTCAGCTTTCTCCCTCGCGGCTGCGATGGACAAATCGACTCCCGGATTTGGCGGTGCCCTTATGGGCAGAAGATGTCCAGGGCGGACCCGCTTTCCGCGTCGTCTACTGCCTCTCTGCCTAGAACATGACCCGCGGGCCTGCGGAGTTATGCTGTTCGTTTTCAATAGCGTCCTGGAGGACGCTGCCGTTGTTACAGCTTGGTGCCCGAGTAGCGCCACCTGCTGGTTAAGTCGAAGGAGGCCTGTTGCGGTTACTGCGGCAGCTGGCTCAGCTGAGCAACTCGAGCAGATGATCGCCCTCGAGAAGGAGGCGGCACAGGCCGCATCATCCTCTTCCTCGGTCGAGGCATTTATCCTGCTCTCACTGGGTACCTCGTATTCAGCTTCTTTCAGGGAGCTTTGCCAGTCCCTTTCCACGAAGGGAGAGGGGCCATCGGGACATTCCACTTGGTCCAAAAAGAAGGACTCAAAGGGTAAGTCCCATCGACTGCGTTCGTGGGAGCGGGAGAGGTCCCCTTCCCCGGACAGTCGACATTCGACTTCGGTCAAGGTTGCAGCTAAGGCCACTGGCTTCACGGTGTCCCCTGCAGGCCGGCCAGCCGAGACACCACGTCGCCAAGCAGATTTTCTCACCCATCGGACGGGCTGTCGACTGGTGAAGCCGACAACCTTACTTCACCGTTCCATCAGGAGACCGAGACTCTGTTTGCACCTCCGGTGCCACAGTCCCGGTTAAGGCTTCCGAGCCGAGGGAAGAGCGGGTGTCCCCACCCTTTCCAGACCTGTCCTCGAAACGCCGAGGATCTCGGTCTCTGACATCGCCTCGTCCAGCCGATCCCGCCCGACATTGGCGGTCTCGGCACCAAGGTAAGCGGCGGCGCCGGCCATCCTCTTTTTCCTCCTCGGAAGAGGAGAGGCTTCGGCGCAAATTGCGTCGACGCTACGAGGACCTGATGTGGCAGCAGTGACTTCTGTCCGGTAACAAGCTGATGCCGTTGCCTTCCCCGGCTATCAAGTGGCTGTCACCCGAGCGGCCGAAACAACCCCTCGCTGTAGCCGAGGTGCCCAAGCCTGGGCCGGTTGTTCGGCCGAAACCAGCTGCCCCACCAATTGTGGTGGAACCTCCACCTCCACAACCGAAATCAGGGGCGCCGACCAAGGACTCTCGGTTGGGTCAGGGCCTGCCCCACAGGTTGTCGGTCACCCTCACTCCCGACCATCCTCGGCAGGTGGCGGGTGGCTCAGGCCCCAGGCAGCTCTTCGCGGACTCCTCTGGGTCCGACGACGACTCCTCCCTGTTCTCCAGGCCCATTGACCTGGAGTCCTCCAGGGGCCAGTCGATGGACGAAAGCCCATTGTCCTTCATGGGTTTGCTTCAGCTCATCTCAGAGTCCACCGGGATGCAGCTCGAGCCCATATCCAAGCGGGCCAAGTATCCCCTGAGGGAGATACTGGACCGAGGGGATTCACCCACGGAGGCCTTTCCGGTGGCTGAAGCCATTGTTGGCCCAGCCTTGGAGCTCTGGCAGCGGCCTGCTTCCTGTCCTGCACCTTTGGCCAGGATGGCCAGGAAGTATGCGGTCCCTACCGGCTCTTTGCCCGGGTTTTTGGAACACCCCTCTGCCGAGGGGTTGGTCACCGACAGTGTTTTTCAGCGTTCCGGAAATGCTAGGGATGTGGACAAGCCCCCCGACGAGTCCAAAAAGCTGGACTATGCCGGGCGCAAGGTGTACGCTGCGTCCTCCCTTGGCTTCCGCCAGGCCAGCTCGGCCGTGCTGATGGCACACTTCTCCCACGCCCTCATGGGCTCCCTGGATGAGGTGATGCCTCATCTCCTGGCTGACCTGCAGACCACGGTCCAGCAGGTGCGGGACCAGGGTAGGGCAGTGGCTAAGCAGCAGCTCCAAATGGCTCTGGACATCGGAGACTCCTGTGCCAGATTGGTTGCGGCCTGCGGTGGCCCGTAGCGCAGAGCATGGCTGAGGATATCCACCTTCACGGCGGATACCCAGCACAAACTGGCGGATGTCCCCTTCTTGGGGGCTGACCTCTTCATCCCTGTAGTGGAAGGTCACCTCCAGCGGATCAATAAGTCCAGTGCCACTCTGGACTCTGTCACCTCTGCCCAGAAGGACAAAGGCTGCAGACAGCAGCAGCACAAGTCCTTTTGTCCTTCTGCGCCTGTGGCACGTCCGGCCCAACAGCATCAGCACCAGGACTAGCAGGCTCGTGCTTGGCATCCCAAACCCAAGCCTGCGGCTTCCTCCAACAGGAAGCAGGGAGGTAAAGGCCCAGGAGGTCCCTCGGCCGGTCCCTCCTCTAAGCGTGCCCAGTGACAGGTTGAGGGGTGTCCCCCCCAGCCTCGTCACTCCCCCCCCCCCATGTGTGGGGACGGCTCCGCCATTTCCTTTCCGCTTGGTCCATTATCACCACGGACCATTGGGTTTTGGAGGTGGTAGGAAAGGGCCTGCCCCTGGAGTTCGAGCAGGCCCCTCCCTTCCGAGCCGTCACCCCTCGGGGGGCTACGGGGTCCGCAGCCTCTTTGTCGGCTTGCTGAGCCGATATTGCCCTGCTCCTCGAAAAAGAGGTGATCATGAAGGTGGCGGATCCTCCTGCAGACCCGGGGTTTGTGTCCAGGTACTTCCTGGTCCCAAAACGGACAGGGGGCTGGCGCCCCATTCTCAACCTGCACGACCTGAACAGGTTCCTAAGGTCTTGGACCTTCAGGATGGTCACTCTGGCTCAGATAATCCCATCCTTGGAACGAGGCGTGTGGTTCTGTTCTCTGGACCTTCAGGACTCGTTCTTTCACATCCCAATCCGTCTGTCCCACCAGAGATTTCTACGCTTCAGAGCGGAGGGATCCCTTTACGAGTTCAAGTGGAACACCCTGCCAGAGGAAGTGGTGGGGGCTGAAACAATCACAGGATTTAAGAATGCATGGGATAGACATAAAGGAATTCTGGAGGTCAGGGGTAAGGGGCAACAGACTTCTAGGAAAACAAACTGAACTTACAAGCTCAAATGGGCAGACTGGGTGGGCCATAGGCCCTTATCTGCCGACACTATCTATGTATCTCTGAGTTCCGGGCCATGCCCTTTGGCCTTTCCCTAGCTCCCAGGGTCTTCACCAAATGTATGGCAGTGGTGACAGCATTCCCAGTGCGGCACCGAAGGATCCGGGTGTATCCCTACCTGGACGACGGGCTGATTGCAGCCCCCTCCAGAGCGGAGGTGGAGCGGTCCAGAGATCTGGCCCTCCAGGTTTGCTCTCAGGTTGACCTCCTCATCAACGAGTTGGAACTCGTGCCAAAGCAGGTGATACAATTCATCGGGGCAGAGCTCGACTCTCTACGAGCCAGAGCACGGCTCCCGGTGGACAGGGCCATGGTTCTTTCCTCCTTTGCCCAGTCATTTCAGGTTGGGCAATTGCACCCTGCCCGGGACTTCCTGGGCCTCATGGCGGCCTGCACCAGTGAGGTCCTTTGGGCCCGCTGGTACGTGCATCCCCTTCAAGGGGGACTGGCCAGCCAATGGTCACAGCACTTCAATCCGCTGGATTAGCTAGTGACAGTGACTCAGGAGATGTGGAACGCTGTCCAGTGGTGGACCGTTCCAGCACATCTGCAGGAGGGCATCCCGTTTGTCCGCCCTGAGCCGACGGTCTCGCTATCGACCAATGCCTCTCTGGTGGGTTGTGGTGCTCATCTGGGGGAGCACAGAGCGCACGGCCTCTGGTCCCCTCAGGAGTCCCGATGCCATATCAACCTGCTGGAGCTTCGAGCAGTTCATCTAGCCCTCACCACCTTTGCTCCGTTTCTATGGGGTCAAGTGAATCAGGTCCAGACGGACAAAACCACGACCATGTACTACCTAAACCACCAGGGCGGGACGCGCTCCATGCCTCTGTGCAGGGAAGCTCTCCGCATTTGGTTACTTGTGCGCAGCCTGGAGGCAGATGTCCTCACCATTCATGTGGCAGGAGCCTCCAACACCCTGGCCGATGCCCTAAGCCAGATAGGGGCTGCATCTCACGAGTGGTCTCTCCTGCCGGAGGTAGTACAAGATCTCTTCTCCCACTGGGGCACGCCTCAGGTGGACCTGTTTGCCTCCAGGAAGAATGCGAAGCTTAGACTGTTTCATGCCCCCCCCCCCAAGCAGGGCTCACTGCAGGGGATGCCTCGAGGCTGTGACCCCGGCCTCTTCTACGCTTTCCCATTTCCCTTGATCCACAAGGTGCTTCTCAAGGCGAGGAGGGAAAAGCCACAGTGATTCTGGTAGCCCCAGACTGGCCCCGCCAGTTCTGGTATCCAGATCTTCTCAGTCTCAGCTCCAGGCTTCCGAGGTGGCTTCCAGCCCGCCCGGACCTGATCTCAGTCAATCAGGGGAAGGTATTCCATCCGGACCTTCAATCCCTGCACCTGACTGCCTGGTTCCTGAGCAGCTAGAGTTCCCAGCCTTGGGTCTTTCCGACGAGGTCCTCAACGTCGTTGAGGCATCCCTTAAGGAGTCGATCAGAAAATGCTACGCCTTCAGATGGAAGAGATTCTCCATTTGGTGTCAGGGCAAGGGCCTGGACCCTTCCCCCTGTTCCTTGGCAAGCAATCTGGACTACCTGTGGTCCCTTTCTCAGCAAGGACTTCGGTCGACGACCCTTAAGGTGCACCTGGCAGCCATCTCTGCTTAACGGGCGCGGGCCAGGAAGCAGTCGGTGGTGCAGGAGAAGGTGCTCGGGCGCTTTTTCAAAGGCCTTGATCACATATCCCCTCCGGTGCGAGAACCTCCACCTCTGTGGGATCTACTGCTGGTATTGGCTAAGCTCATGGGCAAGCCATTCGAACCGATGCACAGGTGACATCTCTCATCTGTCATGGAAGACCGCCTTCTTGGTGGCTATCACGTCAGCCAGAAGGATGGGAGAGCTCCAGGCGCTTTCCATCGAGTCTCCTTATCTGGTCTTCCACATGGATAAGGTTGTCCTGTGCGCCCCCCCCCCCCAAAAAAATTCCTTCCGAAGGTGGTGTCGGAGTTTCACCTTAACCAGGTGTTGACTCTGCTGGTGTTCTACCCCAGTCACACCTCGGAGGCCGAATATAGGCTCCATACTTTGGACCCTAGAAGAGCGCTCGCTTATTATAAGGAGCGGACAGCAGAAGTTCGGGGAGAGGTTCACCAGCTGTTTGTCACCTACGCTGAAGCTGCACCTGGCAGACCTGCAGCCATGCGGATGATAGGCAGGTGGGTCACCTCCTGCATAGATCTCTGCTATAGGTTGGTGGGCATGGAGCCTCCCAGAGGGATAAGAGCTCATTCTACCCACCATACCGCTGCATCGGTGGCTGCTTCCAGGGATGTCCCTATCCAGGAAATCTTCAGGGCTGCTACCTGGAAGTCGGCACACACCTTCATCACCCACTACCACATCGACCTTGAGTCACACCGGGATGCTGGTTTTGGGGCCTCGGTTCTCCAGTCTTTATTTCCTAAGTAGGGGGTGTGCGCCTTGCCTCCCTCCTCCCGGAGAACTGCTAGGAGTCTGCCAGGCAGTGTGGATGAACAACATATCCAGGTCCCTAGAAATACAGGTTACTCACCTGTAACAGGAGTTCTAGGAATGGTATATGTTTTTCATCCACACGACCCACCCGACCTCCCCGGCTTCGATGCACAACCTGGCTTCCAGCGGGCAGGATCTGAGCGTCATAGAGGCGGAGCTGAGAGTTTTGCCACCCAGGTGGGTGGGAGGAGCCAGCTTGAAGACCTTCCGGCAAGATTTAAAGTGGCAAGGAACCTGCCAGACAGTGTGGATGAACAACATATACCATTCCTAGAACTCCTGTTACAGGTGAGTAACCTGTATTTACTCACATGTAACTGTAGATCTTACTTCGATGGGGGCTTTTGCAGCAGGCAGTAACCACAAGGACTGAGCTGAAAGGCTCTAGGACCACACGCAAAACTTCTAGCTAGCAGTATATAGCGGGGGACCACCCTCTGTCGGTGATAATAGGCATCAGCTACTAGTATAAAGGGTGGTCCCTAGCCCATCCTCAGTTCTTTTCCCACCGTTGACCCACGCAATTCGGACCTCCACGGACTCCTGCTTCTAGTCGACTGCCATTTTCATTGCTTTTCAACTGTGATTTCGTATTTTCATAATTTACAATTTATCTTTTATTTTCTTCTTCTCCAATATCGTTTTCTGACCGGCAAACGAAGTGTGCCTGCAGCAAGCAGATCCCTGCTAAGGGCAGCCACACCTCGTGCCTGCCCTGCCTAGGCCCTAACTACGGCACTGAGGCTTGCCAGCACTGCGAGGAGTTTAACCAGGCCACACACAGATGCCGCTCAAAGATCCTTCAGGCTTTCCTTCTGCAGCAGAAGTTAGTGATGATAGAGAAGGAGCTCCAGGGCAAAAGCTTTTCTTCCTGCTCGGCCTCCGGGATTTCTACTACTTATTCCCACAAAGAGAAGAAGTCGAGCACGAAGCACGAGCACTGGGACAAGGATCGAGATCGGCCCTGATCAGCTTCCCGCTCCAGGTCTCTGCACAAGTCAGCAGCCATTTCTGGATCTTCATCCCCAGGGAGGTTGGTCCCTCCTTCATCGGCAGCGCCTCACTCCCTCCGGGCTGTCTGTGTCTTCGCCTCCTGACTTTATCAACATCTCGGGCGAAGGCTCTTCTGGGCTTCGGACATCATTCCCAACCCCAAAGCCCCTGGAGCTCGGGTCTCTTTTCCCAGTGGGTTCTCAGCCAGGTGGCTTGACTGGCTCTTTGCCTACATTGGTCCCGTGTTCGGGGACCAGCAGCTCCAAGCGACACCCAGAGCATGCGCTCACCTCTCCCGCTAGGGCGATGCCACTGTCTCCTGGGGCTTCCTCCCCTACGCAGGCTACTCCTGTGCAAGCTATCACCTGACCGGCATCAGCCCCCTTCTCCTCAGTCGACACTGGCCACACCAGCGCTGGCTCCAGCAACGCCTTCACTGTCGTCGATTAAACCTCAGCTGGTGCCGGTTACTCTTTGGGATAGGTGCAACCAACACATGCTACACAGACACCGGGTCCCTCGAGACAGATGCTGGCAAGCCCTTCACCTTAAGAGCCATCATCCAGTCGTTTGGTTCCACAAGGACTGATGGTGGATTCTGAGAAGCCTCAGGGACTGACGCCGAAGGATCTGACACCTTCCCACCCAGCGCCGCCTTCCCTCCCACCGCCCTTGGACCACTACACCGTGTTCGCAGCTTGGTGGGAGTTCTTGCAGAGTAAGGAGCCCTGGAAAAGGCTTCCTACCCCACGTTCGATGGAACCTTCACCGTCACTAGTCCAGGTTCTTCGTTCTTCTTCCCGGTCTCCCAGTGACAAGGAGGACTGGCATAAGAAGGATCGCCGTCCACCGACGCCAGTCCCAGAATCTGATCCATCTTGGGGGGATTCCACCTCTTCTCTGAGGATTCCAGACTGTCCTCGTAGCTGGAGGAGCCTAGGGATACCCTCAGATCCCCTCCTGATCATCTAACTTTCCTGGATGTCATGAGGCACATTCAGTCCCTCATGGGCTGGGACTCTGAGGGACTAGACCCAGGACGGTGATGATTGGCAACCTTCCTCTGTAAGAAGGATACTTTGCCCACTGTCATACTTCCCCTTATTGACTCCTTTGAGGATGTCAGCAAGGCCACCTGGAACCACCCGTCTTCCACTCCGGCCCTGCCCAAGAAGGCGGACAGGCTCTACCACATCCCTAGGGATAAGCCCTTTTATGAGGAGCACCCCGTGGCTGACTCAGTGGTTATGAATGCTGTTCATTACCATACTAAGAGACCCAGACACTTTGGCATACATCCTCCAGACAAGGAGTCTCGTCAGGTGGATTTCTGGGGCAAGAAGGTCTGTGCCTTAGCCACTTTGGCTGTTTGGGCATTGAACTTTCTAGTCCACATGGTACAGAACCAGAATGCCCTGTGGGACAAGGCTCTGGAAGTGGTGCAAACCCTGCCAGATGATGCCATTAAGTCTCAGTTGACCCAACTTCTCAAGTCAGGGTCTGACGTTGGGAATCATGTCCTAAGGGCATCCTATGATATGGCCATGGGCGGATGGGCTGCGGCCACAGACATTGTATCCACCGCCTTTCCTGGCTTAGGGTCTCCGGCTTTGCCCCAGATGTACAAACCAAAATCCTTGATGCTCCTTTCAGGGGGTCGGTGCTCTTTGGTGAGGATGTACAGCGCATTATCTCCTGCCTGCAGGAATCTGGCCAGGCCCCGAAGACGGTACACTCATTATACCTGTCTCAGTCTGAACCCCAGCAGCATCAGCCCATTTGGAGGAACCAGCGTCAGCAGTCTCAGGGACAGCAGCCCAGAGGAGCCTTCAAATGTAAGGCTCCCTCCCAGGCAACAGGAGCCTCATCCCCTAGGGCCTCCTCTGCCACCCTGTCCATCCCAGGTTCTTCAGCATGACTCCTTGCCTGACCCCTTGACCCTGTCAGAGTCTTCGAGGGAGGTGGTAGGGGTCGCTTTTCCTTTACCTGGACGGTTGGTGCAGAATAACCTCCATCCAGTGAGTGCTTTGGCTGGTGAAAGGGGATATACCCTTGAATTCCAAGAGATACCCATCAGACAACCCTACCTTACACCCCCACTACCCTCCAGATCCCATTGCCCTCATCCAGGAGGCGATCCAGGCACTAATGCACAAAAAAGCCATAGAACCTGTTCCCACAAAACAAAGGGGAAAGGGTTTCTATTCCCATTTCTTTCTGGTTCCAGAGAAGACCGGAAATCTGAGACCAATCTTGGATCTCAGCCACCTGAATCTGTTTATAGAATATAAGCACTTCAAGATGGATACCCTTTAGGGTCTTCTACTCCTCCTTCATCGAGAAGATTGGCTCTGCTCCCTGGATATGCAGGACGCCTTCCTCCACATCCAAGTGTTCGGGCCTCACAGGAGGTTCCTATGCTTTTTCTTCCAGGGGAACCATTACCAGTTCATGGCCCTTCCCGACACCTCGGGTCTTCACCAAGTGCCTGGCAATAGTGGCTGCGGCCCTCAGGAGACAGGATCTTTACATCTTTCCCTGCCTCAGCAATTGGCTTCTCACAGCCCCCTCCAGGGGCCAACTGCTCTGGACAATGAAGATCACCTTCAGTTTGTTTCGGACACAGGGAATCACCCTGAACTTTCCCCAAGTCCTCCCTTTTGCCAAGTCAAAGACCGCAGTTCATCAGTGCAATCGTGGACTCAGTTCAGTGGAAGGCCTTCCTGCCTCCAGACAGAGCAGAATGTTTGAGAGCACAGGCTAGCATGGTGTCCTCGTCATGACAAGTCCCGGCCAGGTTGTTCCTCAGGTTCTTTGGATACATGGCGGCAGCCATTGTCACTGTTCTGCTTGCATGCCTGTACATGAGGGTGCCTCGAATGACCCTATGGGTTCAATGGGATCATTGCACGGATGATTTGAAACGAGAAGTCCTAGTTTCCAACCCTGTGCAGCAAATGCTGTCTTGGTGGATGAACCCCTCCCACCTCCTCAGAGGGGTCACCATCCGGGTGGAATCTCCCACTCAGAGTCTCAAGACAAAAGTGTCCTGTCTGGGCTGGAGCGCTCACTTGGCAGACCAGCAGATCCAGGGGACCTGGTCTCTACAGGAGCAGCATCTCTACATCAGTGTGCTCTAGATGCGAGCAATCCTCCTTGCCTTCCAGGCCTTTCAGACTCCTCTCCTTCGGGGTCCTCTCTTGATTCAGACAGACATGTCGGTAGTCTATTATATCAATAAGCGAGGAGCGTCTTGCATTGGGCCATAGAACACAACCTGGTTCTTTCGATAGTTCATGTTCCAGGCATCCAAACTGTCCTGTCAGACAGCCTAAGTTGGTCCAGGTCGAAAACACATGAGTGGGAGCTCCTATCCTCCGTGGTTGAGGACCTCTTCGACAGGTGGGTGCCCAATTTCTGCTCACTAGATCCAGGGTCTGGTGTTTTCTGGTTAGACGCGTTGTCCCTCTCTTGGACAGGGAGGTTTCTGTATGCCTCTCCGCTTCTACCGAGAGTTCTTCTCAGGCTGCAGTCGGAGGGGGCAGACATGATTCTAAGTGTCCCTTATTGCCCACAACAGATATGGCTCCTATTGTTGCAACAGTTGGCAGTGGAACCTCCTCTTCCTCTGCTTCTTTGCTCCGACCTGCTCTCCCAGGACCAGGGCACTTTGATTCAACTGGACTGTAAGTCTCTTCATCTACATGCGTGACTCCTTCAGTCTTGGCCATCGCACGATTTGGGATTTCCTCTAGGATGGTGGATGTTCTGGTGGCCGCAAGGAAGCCCTCCACCAGGGCCACTTATGCCATGAAGTGGAAGCGTTTTTCCATTTGGGCTGCTGCCCGGCATTTGGATCCCTTCATCTGCCCAGTGAATCTAATCCTGGAGTGCCTCCTTTCCCTTTCAGACTCCAGTCTGGGTTACTCCTTTATCAAGGTGCACCTTTCCACTATCTCTGCGTACCATGCACCCATTGACTGCGAAAATGTTGCTCAGCTTGACCTGTCCCACACGTTTTTGCTGGGCATTCTTTATTTGAAACCTCCCATTAAGGACCCAGTCCCACCATGGGATCTGTTTATTTTGGAGAAGCTCCCTCTTCCTCCCTTTGAACCTGCCGCAAGCTGCGGACTACATTTTCTGTTCGTGGAAAGTGTTGTTTTTAGTTACCATTACTTCAGCTTGGAGGATTTCCGAGCTTCCAGGCTCTGATGTGTAAAGAGTCTTACTTAGTTTTCCACAAAGACAAGAGTATCTTTGCAGACCAATCCTAAGTTTTTGCCTGAGGTGATGTCTGAGTTTACTTTGAATCAATCCATCCACCTGCCTGTTTATTGTCCTGGGTATTCGAATCAGAGGGAGGCTTTACTTCATACCCTAGATATTCATCAGGTGCTTCGATTTTATCTGGACCACACCCGCCATTTCAGAAAATCTGACCAGTTTGTTTCGTTTGCCTCCAGAAAAGAAGGGGCCCCTGTTTCCAAACGTTGTTTATCTAAGTGGTTAGCTAACTGCATTGTTTATTGCTACCGCAAGTACGACAAGCCCTTACCAGGCTGGGTCAAAGGCCATTCTGCCAGAGGCATAGTTGCCTCCAGTACCTCCTTTAGGAATATGTCTGCTGCAGATATCTGCGTAGCTGCCACCTGGAGTTCTGTCCACACTTTTAAATATTACAGTTTGGACATTGTCTCCAGGTGTAGAGCTGATTTTGGCCTTGCAGTCCTCTAGGGCCTGCTGTCCTAATCTTCCCATGACTGCTACTGCCCTCCTCCCATCTGAATGAGTCTGTTCTTCTGCTGCTTGGGATTCAGTCCTTATGGTTATTGCCTGCTGAAAGAGCCTGCTCGAAGTAAAATAGTACAGTTATGTAAGAACTTACCATAACAGTAGATCTTTGAGTGGAGCTCTTGCAGCAGGCACTGCATTCCCTCCTTCCTTCCCCTGATTGCTGTTTCAAACAACATGAAGTCTTGCTAGCCGGCCCGGTGGTGCTGAGGGTTGAGGCGCTGGACGCCACACCTCGCGCCACACCAGCAACCCGAGTTCAGGAACGAGCCTGGACCGCCGGTGGTCGGTAGGGGAGAAGAGAGGATCGAGTGTCCAAGGGACTGCTGTCCGTTCTCTCGGGGAAGGAACCAGAGCAGCTGTGTGGCAGCGGCCCCCATTGGAGACCGGCGGCACTGCGGCGTACAAAGGGGCTTACAAGCTTGGGGCAGGCGCTTGCGCCGCTCTTCCGGACGTGTATGGGCACCACGCCGGGTTGGGCAACATTGCACGTCCCACGCCGGGGCGAATAACATAAAAAATACCCTCCGCTCGGATAGGCGGCCCCTCCAGAGCCTTGCTGCCACACGCCCAACACTGGAGCCCCGCCACCGCCCCCTTCGATCTCCTCGGGACCCTTCGTCCCCCTCGGGGTGCCCAGGAGAAAGTGACGTCCTTGAGGTTGGCGTAGTTCACAGTGGGCCGTAGAGCGGCACCGGCCAGAGAAGAGGCCCAAGAGTTCCAGAGTCGGCGGAGAAAAACAAAGGTGGAAGGAAAAAAATATGAAGTCTTGCTGTATTCTGACTTAATGCAGTTAGCCCCAGCACTTGAATTGCCCGGAGAGTAAGGAGTTAAACTCTATGCAGGAGCATAGAACGTTGAGCTCTAGCTCAGTTTTCAAACCTCTGTCCGTGGTACTTCCCTGTGTAACCGTCAGATTCTTTACTCTGCCTAACAGTGAAGTCACTCTGGAGATTCCTCTGCTTGGCTCGGTAAAGTTTTAAAAAACGTTCAGTTTAAACCGTTCTATTTGTTATTTTTTGGGATTTCCAGCCTCTGTCTACAGTACAGGTAGTGTTATAGATAGGTAGTGAGTGTGTTTATTTTTCAAGTGTGTGTGGAAATTACTCTTTTCCTCAATTTCTTGCCGGTCGGTCCGGTTAGGAACCGACCTTGTATTATTTCTATTAAGATTTTTCTGGGATTAGAGTGGTGTTCCGGTATCGATCAGTTTTAAAAGAACCGGGCCTTTTCTGGTTCTTTTTCAAAACCCGTGACACGATTTGTAACTGATCGATTATTTCATTACCTGGCTTGAAAGCTTCTATAGGGTAATTTAGTAGGTTGGTCATGTCTGACAAACCCAAAAAGAAAACCGGTCCTACTGAGTTTCAGCACTGTACTGAGTGTGGGGAGGCCTTTGCCAATGTCGACCCCCACCTCATCTGTGTTTATTGTCTGGGGTTTGACCAGCTCAAGTCAGACTGCCAAATTTGTAAAAACTTTACTAAATCCACTCTAGATAAGAGACTGAGTAGGCTGAAGGAAAGGGAGGCTGAGAAGTCCGTAGATCGGGATGGCCAGCCCGGTTCGGTTGCCGCCGAACCTCAGGAAGTGCCTACTGACCTGGCGATACCTCCTTTGGCAAGGAGAGCCGACCCTAAGGGCGGTTCCCTCAAAACGAAAACGTAAGTCCACCGGTTCGGATCCTGTACCACATTCTCCAACCACGGACGAAATAGCCAAAGCGATTAGTATTGTTCAGTCGCTTAGACCGGTTCCATCCGAACTGGTACTGCCAGTTAGGCACTCGGTTTGGTCGGATCCGTCTCCTTCGGCTTATGATTCAGATACTTATTATGAGGAGTGGGAGGGAGATGAAGATTATCCCGATGATGATGATGATGATGATGATGCGACTGACGACGACGACGACGACGACGACGACGACAACCGGGGGGGGTCTGGATGTGCCCATTGAACCAGACACCTCCCCAGACAGGCCCTCAGGTGTCTCTCTCCTCCCAGGCTCTCTGAGTCCCCTTCACACTTTTTGTTTTACAAAAAGGTGGCCAAAACCCTTCAGCTTCTCTTGATTGAAGCTGCAGAGGAGGAGGAAGAGCCTGATTTTGTGGAAATGATGGACATCCCAGAGTCCAAAAGGCTGTTTATTCCTCTTCATAAGTCCTTGGGGAAACAGACACACAATTTTGCAAACTCCTATTTCAGTACCTCCAGCGGACAAGAGAATGGTCAGGAGGTATATGTTATCAGGCTCAGCTACGGAGTTCCTTTATAATCATAGCAGCCATGTTGGGGTAGTGCAAGCTGCAACCTGTGACAGGGCTGACATTCCTTTGGCTTCACACACCCCTGGATAAGGACTCCAGGAAAGTGGATGCCATGACCAAAAAAACAGTATTTGGCATCCTCTTTGGGACTCAGGCAGGCTAATTATATGGCCTACACAGCCAGGTACCAGAAATCCAGATGGGTTATGGTTCTGGAACTAGCTAAACAGGCCTGTCTCTCCCAGTTAGCCAAAGAGCTGGAGAGGTGGCTGCTGATGGAATTGAAGCATCGAAAATGCAATTTCATGCTGCTGTGGACTCCAGTGATGTGGCATCTAGAGTCATGGCTACATCTGTGTCTCTCTCGGGAGACATGCTTGGTTCAGATATACTAGCCTTTCACAGGATACCCAGACTAAGGCTATGGATTTTCCTGTAGTGGGTATGTCTCTGTTTGGGGAGCAAACAGAGGCTTACATGAAGAAAATGGATGAATAAGGACCACGTACAGGAGTGCACAGGCCAAGGAAAGGCAAGCCACTCCACAAAAGCAGCAGTATAGAGGCAGGGGCAGGCCTTCTCATAGACCTTTTTACCAAGCCTAGGCCTTCTCTCCCTTCCCACAGAGGGGGGGTCTTCAGAGGGAGGGGCAGGAGGGGGATTAGCAGGGCTGCTTCCTCCTCCCAGTCTAAGGCGCCTGCCAAGCAGACACCCTGATGTGTCAGCCCGGGTCGACTCCCCAGTTCCAGTAGGAGGCAGGCTGGCTTACTACTTCCAGGCCTGGAAGTCTGTTACCTCAGACAAGTGGGTCCTAGAAGTAGTAAGCCAGGGACTGGCCCTCAGCTTCAGAAAGTTCCCAAAAAAGAGGGCCAAGTCTTTTCCACCTGCATCGGTCTCAGAAACCCTTGCCCTAGAGGCAGTCTCTCTAGTGCCTGATAGAGATTCTACTTCCAATAAGAAAGGTCAGATTGGTATTTTTACCATCCTATGCACTTCTTGAATAGTCAGTCAAATTAAAATGGTAAATTTGGAATAATCTCTTCTCTATCTAAGGCCGAGATTGTTAGCATCTCTGGACCTCAAGGATGCCTATTTCCATATCCCTATCAGATGCTCCCACAGAAAATAACTCAGGTTCGTGTTGCCTTCAGGCCACTACCAATTCAGAGCCATCAGCTCCAAGGGTGTTCACAAAGTGCCTCGCTGTAGTGGCTTACCTCAGAAGACAGGGTATCACCATCTTCCCATATCTGGACGACTGGCTCATTGTGGGTCAGTCATCTCTACAGGTCAAGTCAGCTCTGCAAACTACCCAGGACCTACTCAGTTCCCTGGGTTTTCTTCTCAATCTTCTAAAGTCTGTCCTCAAACCAGTTCAACTTCTCACCTTGATAGGAATAGATTTGGACACTGTTCAAGCAAAAGCTTTCTTTCCCCTGGCAGGGGTGAAGGCTCTAGTGGATCTTGCTTCATCTTTTCGACCTCGGGTTTCTCGCCTAGCAAGACACTTCCTCTAGCTTCTGGGCTACATGGCAGCTTCCACTGCAGTGGTGCAGAGAGCAAGATTCCAGATCAGGGACATTCAGTTTCGACTAAGGTCCTTCTGGTCGCAGAAAAGGGACTCTGTTACCAAACTGATTCCAGTGGCTCAGACTCTGGTCCAAGCTCTCCAGTGGTGGCTGGATCAGGACAACCTCAGACAAGGAGTCCCATTTCTCCCACAAATTCCTTCAGTAGTTTTTTTTTTTTTTTTTTTTTTAAATTTCTGTTTATTCCTCCTCCCTAGCCTGCCACCTCCGACCCTTCAGGGGGACAACTGACATCCCACTGCCCGAACCCTACTAGCAGACCGGGCTGGCCCCCATGGAGTCTTGATTACCTCCAGGCGGGACGAGGGGGCTCAAACCCCGTTACTTAACGTTTCGTCGGTCTGAGGTCTGCTGGGTGGGCACAGGCAAATCGTGGGCACGACCATGGTCCTCCCATCTTCCCGGCTGAGGCAGGCTTGTTTCCGCATTTTTCTTCCTCCCCGAGCAGCAGGTAACCTCCCCCGACATCATGACGCACGCGCCGACGTCCATGCTGCTCAATGGCTGCCCATCCCCAAGTGGAGCTTGCAGTTCCTCGAGCCTCCGCTCAGGGTCATGCAAGTGTCTGGCATCGGCCGAATCCCTCCCCGGAGAAGGCGAGCTGTCGTTGGATGCTCAAGCCTATCTCCCCCCGGCCGACCCACCGACGACCCGAGTCCGCTCCCGAACCCGGGTCGCTGGCGTGGGGCGAGGTGTGGCGTCCAGCGCCTCAGCGCCACCGGGCCGGCCTTCAGTAGTTCTGACTACGGATGCTTCTCTCCTAGGTTGGGGAGCCCACCTAGGGGCCCCGACAGCCCAAGGGGTCCTGGTCCTCACAGGAGTCTCTCCTTCACATCAACTTTCTGGAACTCAGGGCAGTGTTCCTGGCCCTTCAGTGCTTTTCAGACTTGGTCAAGGGCAAGGTGGTCAAAGAACAGACAACACAACCACAATGTGGTATGTCAACAAACAAGGAGGCACTCTGTCCTCGGCCTTGTGCACGGAAGCCATGAAACTGTGGTCTCTGGCCTATTCTCTTCAGACTTCCCTAGTAGCAGTTCACATTCCAGGGAAGGACAACGTACTGGCAAATGCTCTGAGCAGAATATCCCAGGGACATCACAAATGGTCCCTGAATCTCTTCATACTGCAGATCATCTTCTCCAGGTGGGGCACTCCAGAGATGGATCTCTTTGCAGCCCTGGACAATCACCAACTCCCTCTGCTCTGTTACAGACCTCCACTCCTGGGGACTGTGCCCCAGGATACTCTGATTTTGGATTGGAAGGGCAGGTTCCTCTATGCCTTCCCTCCATTCCCTCAGCTGTTCAAAGTCCTGATCAAGATCAGAACTCAGCCTTGCACAGTGATCCTAGTGGCTCCAGACTGGGCCAGGCAGCCTTGGTACCCTCTGCTCCTGTCCCTGACAGTGTCTCGTCCTCTGCTCCTTCCCAAGAGACACCAGGGAGGATTTGGTATCCCAATCTCAAGGCCTGGCTCTTGAAGAGCTAGAATATGCAGACCTGCATCTTTCTCAGGCAGTCATGGATATCCTGAAGGGTTCCAGGAAACCATCTACTAGAAAGACTTGTGATTCCAAATGGAAGAGGTTTACCATTTGGTGTTCTCAGAAAGGCATTGTCCCTGATTATGCAGGCATCTCCACAGCCTTAGATTATCTGTTTCACCTCAATGGCCTAGGCCTTAGGCCTGCAACTCTAAAGGTTCACCTAGCAGCAGTTTCTGCTTTCCTTTCAGCAGGGAAGGGCTCTTCTCTGGCCTCTCATCATGTGTTTAAAAAGTTCTTCAAGGGTCTGGTTCATACAGACCCTCCATTTAGAGAATCGACCCCTGCTTGGGATATTAATGTCTGCATTGCACAGCTCATGCAGCCCCGCTTTGAACTCATGGCTTCGGCTGAGCTGAAATACTTGACCTGGAAAACTGTGTTCTTGGTAGCCATTACTTTGGCCAGGAGGATTAGTGAATTACAGGCTGTCACAAACCCACTGAGCAGGTCAGCCCTCTACTCCCAAAGTGCCAACCTCCGAGCGCAGTCTTGTTGAACAGTTAACAGAACAAGATAACCCTCTTGTCTGTTTTTGTGAGTTCGGATCAACCTTTGGTCGCAAGTCTTGGACGGATTCAAACTGTGAACGTCTTATTAGCTTACCCAGTGTACAGGCTTAGATAATTCTGTCTTCAGGGGGGCAAGATATCTTTGCCTATGGTCACCTAACCAGGTGTACAGAAATGAACCCTTAAAAACTTTGATAAAAAACCTCAGATTAAAATGCTTCTCTTTCCAGTTTGGTATCGCCATTCAAGCTTATGCCTAGTGTCAGCTATAACCATATATACTTTTCTTGCTAAAGAAAGAAATTCAAAGACAGACCAATTAGGCTATAAAATTAGAATTTTACTAAAATAGAGGGGAAAAAATGTGTAAAACATAAAATACAGAACATCACAAGACATACAAATCTTTTAAAAGAACAAGGTTTAACCAGTGCAATTCCTACTACAGTACTTTAGATTTGTCTTTCTCTCTAAATACCTGCTTAAAGTGCTGCAAAGATGTTTTTTTGTCAGAGTCTAGATAGAAGTGTCTCTGAAGTAAAACAGAATATTGTCTAAAAGCTGGCTTTGCCAACCTCTTTGCATGAGGTCACCTAGCTCCTCCCTGTCAGAATATATATTAAAAAATTATTATACAGAAACAGGATGTCTTTTCAAAGTATTAAATTCTGTAATCCTCAGCACAATTAATTTTCTTCAAATAATTTTCTTTGATCTGTGGGCAGTATCCTCTCTCTCACACACAGACATCAAAGCCTTTATGATTTCGCACCAGTGTACTAAACCTGGTTTCCCCCTTGAAACGTCGTAAAAGGGATACTGATTTCCCTCTAAGCAGCTAAAGCTATAATTAACTTAGAAAAGCAGGAGATTCTCGATTAAGGCCTTCCAGGTAACACCTTGTATCTAAAACCTGTGTCAGTGTGTGTGTGTGTGTGTGTGTGTGATCTCGCATGCTGTTTCAGCATTTCTCATGGGAGACCGTCCATACACATTTTTATATTACAAAAAATGATCATACAGCACTCAGAACTGGCTGTCCACGTCACAATCCTCCCCACCTAGTCTGAATTTGGGGGCTCTATCCCCTACATGGGATAAGCTTCCCAAATTAGTTCACTCCTCATAGACCCTAGACAGCCCATCTGAGTTCTTTTTTTTTTTATTTATTTAGTTCTTTAACCAGGAGTGGCACACTAAGCTGAAAGCTTTTTTACAGGTGCAACCTGGAAGCACAGGGAAGTTAAGGGACTTGCTCAGGGTCACACAGTATGCAAGTGGAAGCTGTGGGATTCAAACCCAGGTCTGGTCTGCTGGATGTCACCAGATTTGCAGCTCAGAGCCTTAAACCACTGTGCTATACTGCCTCCATATACTATACTGAGTTCTGATTTTTGGCTCTAGCCCTATGTAATATTGTCATATCATTTTTTATTTATTTTAGCTTTTGTTGACCGGATAAGTGCACTAGACAAATCCTGCCTATTTTCAGGCACAACCTGGGGGAGAGGGATACAGATGAATGCCAACTGACCTTGAACCAGATTAATCTGTTGGTGGTATTTTTAGTGAATGAGGAATATTTGGCCAGGACAGCGGGGAAGTTCCCCTACTCTTTTTCGATAAGTGCCATGGGATCTTTAACATCCACCTGAACTACCACCAATCCAGGCAGATGGGACCTCGGTTTAACGTCTCATCTGAAAGACGGCACCTCAGAAGTGCAGCACCCCTCTCATGCTGCACTACAGTGTCAGTACTGGGATATTAACCCAAGTGCCAGATGTGGGAACTGAACCCACAGCCCTCTGATCTCTCGGCCTCAGAGGCGAGTGTGCTACCTACTGAGCCACTGACACTGCATACCCTTGCAAAGCAAGACTTCATCTTAGCAATCTACCATTGTTCTTTCCCATCTGCATCAGCCAACCCAGGGGGTTGTGGCCAGTCTGCACCACAAAATGCTGCCCATAGGAGTATGGCTCCAACTTCTTAAGGACCCACACTATGGCAAGACACTCCTTTTCCACCATGGAGTATGCTTGCTCCCTGGGAAGTAACTTCCTACTCCGGTACACTACTGGGTGATCTGTCCCTTGGCTGGATGTCTGACTCAGTACTGCCCCAATACCCACGTCTGAGGCGTCAGTCTGAACTATACAGGTTTTGCTATAGTCAGGACTTGTCAAAACAGGAGCACTGCACAGTGCCTCCTTTAATTTGGAAAAGGCTTCTTCACAGGCTGGGCCCCAGGTAATTTTCTTTGGCATCCTTTTCTTTGTCAGGTCAGATAGAGGAGCAGCCAGGGCACTGTAATAGGGTACAAATTTTCTGTAGTACCCTGCTGTCCCTAGAAAACTCCTGACCTGCTTCTGTGTTTCTGGTCGGGGCCACGCTTGGATCACCTCTATCTTTATTTGGCTAGGACGGAGCTGTCCCCGGCCTACCACATGCCCGAGGTATGCCACTTCTCCCATGGCCTCCTGGCACTTCTCGGCTTTGACAGTGAGCCCGGCCCTCTGTATCCTGCCCAGCACTTCCCTAAGGTGGGACAGGTGTTCCTCCCAGCTGGTACTGAAGATGGCAGTGTCATCCAGGTACGCCACAGGTACTCCTCAGCACCATTTAACACCTGGTTCACCAACCTTTGGAAAGTGGCCAGGGCGTTCTTCATTCCGAAAGGCATTACTTTAAACCAGGGGTTCTCAAATGGTGAGGCCAGCCTCCCTGGGGAGGCCCCAGACTGTTCCAGGGAAGGCTCAAGAAAGTCTGAAAAAGTACTATATTTAAATTTTGAGTTTTATGTACTTTGTGTGAAGAGATGGGGCAAACTGAGAGAGGATAATAGTAGGTGCATTTTATGTCTTTATTTACTAATAGGTGACAAGGGAAGGTGAGTGAGCCAAGGCTCATTTCAGGTGTACCCAGGGAAGGGTAGGGAGTGAATACATTTCAAAAGGTAACTGCAAAATGATCAAGAAATACACAGTGAACAATAGTGCAAATAATACGAACAATAAACTAATAATGAGTGGTGGTAATTGATCAATTTGTAGACTGATGGTAGAACAGCCCAAATACAAGGGTTGAGCACAGAAGTGCTAAGAGCAATAGTAGGAAGGAGCAAAGTAATCCCAGAGAAGTTGCTTAGGAGCAGGGAAGGAGATGGAGAGGCAAAGTATGTAGGAAGGTTATTTCACATAGAGGCAGTATAGCACAGTGGGTTAAGGCTCTGAGCTGCAAATCTGGAGACCTGGGTTTGAATTCCACAGCCCCTACTTGCATACTGTGTGACCCTGAGCAAGTCACTTAACTTTCCTGTACTCCCAGATTGCACCTGTAAACAAGCTTTCAGCTTAGTGTGTCTCACCTGGTTAAACAATTGGAAAAAAAAATACATACAGAGAGGAAACAGAGAAAATAGTCTGACCCATGAAGGTACTGCAATAAGGGGTAACAATGATTCAAGAATGAAAATAGTGGTGCAAGTAGGCTGGCCTGTGGCGGGGTGGGTTACAATAAGCTGAATAATAATATGTTTATTTCATTTATTTGTTATTCAGAGAACACCTTTGAGCACAGGAGCTCTTTTTCAAAGGTCCCACGTTACTATAACACAAAGACCTGAATGTAAGCCAGGTACTCAAAGGGGTTTCAATTTATTCATGGTGTATTGCGCAAAGTACAGTATGTTATTTTTCTTTGGGGAGGCCCAAGATTATTTCAGTTTTGGGGGAGGCTCAAAATGTTTTCCATGGATTTGGGGAGGCTCACTGTGACAAAGTCTAAGAACTATTGCTTTAAACTCAAATAAGCCTATTGGAGTGATGAAGGCCGACCTCTCCCTAGCTCTGTCTGTCAACTCTACCTGCCAGTACCCCTTTTGTCAGGTCAGTGGTCGTAAGGTAGGTCGCCCCTCCCAACTTCTCCAGGAGTTCGTCCGGGGCATCAGGTGGGCGTTTGACTTCGTGTCTGCATTCTGTCCATGATAGTCCACACAGAAACGAGTAGAGCCATCTGGCTTCGTCACAATGACTACAGGTGAGGCCCAGGGGCTGTGGGATCTCTGGATTACCCCTAAATCCAGCATCTCCTCCACTTCCCTCCTAATGTCCTTTTGGACAGCCTCTGACACCAGATATGCTGTCTGCCATATGGGCGTCTGTGTCTCTGTCTCCACATCATGTGTCGCTAAGGGGGTTAGTCCAGACTTGGCGCTAAATAATGCGGCAGATTCTGCTAAAAACCTCCCTTACTTTCTGGATCTGGTCTGGGGCCAGCTGGGGAGACAGTTTTACTGCCTACACAGAGGACTCCCTCTTACTTTCTTCCAGCAAATCCAGAATGGGGTCCCCTTCGTCCATCGCCTCCCCCTGACTACACACTGCAAACACCATGTCAGCCCTATTTGCATATGGCTTCAAAATGTTGACATGGTACATCCTTTCTGTCTGTCTTCTGTCAGGTAACTCCACAATGTAGTTCACGTCATTTACCTTCCTAACCACTTTATACTGTCCTGCCCACTCAGTCTGCAGCTTGTCTTTCCGGACCAGAATAAGGACCATGACTTCCTGACCCACCATATACAAGCGAGCTCTGACTCTGCGGCCATACTGCACTTTTTGTTTCTGTTGGGCAGCTGCCAGGTTGCTCTGGGCTGTCCCCATAAGCTCCTTCAGCCTTTCCCTAAACCTAAGGATGTAATCCACAATGGGAGTTCCCTGGGTGGCGTACTTGCCTTCCCAGTTCGAAGAGGGAAAATCCTGTCGACTCTTGGGGCACCTCCCTGTATGCAAACTGGTGGGGAAGGTACTTCTCCCAGTCCCTCCCATGCTGTTCAACAAACGTCCAGAGCATTGACTTTAGGGTACTATTGAATCTTTCCACAAGTCCATTGGCTTGTGGGTGATACGGTGTTGTGTATCTCTGCACCACCCCACACTTCTCCCATTAACATTTCATCAGGTCCAACATGAAGGAACCCCCTCAATCGGTGATAACCTCCTGCGGAAACCCAACATGGGAGAAAATCCCAAGTAAGGCATCTGCCACTTTGTCTGTCTTCAGTGAGGATAGGGCGACTGCCTCTGGGTACCGGGTGGCATAATCCACCACAGTAAGGATGAATCTCTTCCCTGAGGAGCTGGGGGTATTTAAAGGCCCCACAATATCCATTCCCACCCTCTGGAATGGCTCCTCTACTATGAGCAATGGAATCAGGGCGGCTTGGGTTTTCTTGCCCCTATTTCTTGGCACCGGTGACAAGACCTGCAATACTCCTTCACCTGCTGGGTGAAGTTAGGCCAGTAGAAATTCTGGTCCAACCGCTGCATTGTGCATGCAATTCCCAGATGACCAGACAAGGGAATATCATGTGCAGTCTTGAGCAACTGCTCACGATACCCCCTGAGGAACGACAAGCTGCCTGTCTAGCATCCCTCCCTCTGTCTGTACTGCCTAAGTATACATAAGTCAATTTTCCCAATAAACCTCATGTCTGCCGTCACCTCCCTGTGTGCCGTCCAAGTCTGCCCAAGCCCTCAGCTGCTCTAAACTAGGGTCACTTCTGTGAGCAGCTGCAAACCCCTCACACATTCCCAAGGCATGGGACAGGTCCCCTTCAGTCGCTAAACTAGGATCCCTAGCACTAGCGTCAGGGCCCTCTGGATCACTGTCAGTCCCAACCCTCTGACAGTGGGTCACCTCTCCCATCTTCGGAGTAACCCTCTGTAGCTGTGTGGTTACTTGCTGCTGGGGAAATTTCTACCCCCCCTCTTCATTAATCTCCATATCAGGAGACACAGGCTGGGGAACCATCCGCTCAGTGGTTTCCACAATGGCTTCTGTGGGGTTCAGGGAACTACAATTTTCCCTTGCCGCTTGGCTACAGGTAACTGCACATACCATCCCCTATTTTAGATTGTTGCCCAGGATCACTTCCACTGCTGACGTTTTAGCTACAGCCTCCTGTTGCACAGTTCCCCCTGTTTCACCCCAGTCTAGGAGAACTCTAGCGAGGAGCAGTGTTTTCTCCCTGCCCACGCAATCCTGTACAGTGATGTATTTATTGAGTATAAGCTGACCAGGCTGTACCAGATCCCCCTTTACCAAGGTCAAGGATGCCCCTGTGTCCCTTAACCCTTGTGTCTATACACCATTCACCATGACTGGGTGCATGTGTTCCCTCATGTTCACTGGCATGCTTCCAGGGACACACAACCAACCTACTTCCTTTCTGGCACCCTGTTTGTGTATTGCTTGCCTTTTTGGGACACTGTCTGGTAATATTCCCAGTTTCTTTATACAACCAACATTCATTTCTTCTCTCAGAGAAATCTTTTCCCTGAAACCTGGGGCTAACTGGTTTCGGTGGAGGCAGTGAGGGTTTTAGCTGCCCCAAAGGCATGCTTTTCCCTTTCTGCACTGCCACGCCCATCCCATTCGCTCTCAGAGCAGGTCTGCTCTTGGCATAGCGGTCCAAGAGTTCAACAGCCTCTTGCACTGTTTTGGGATCTCGGTCCTTGAGCCAAGTTTTTATCTCTGCTGGGCATGCCCAGAAAAACTTCTAATAAAATCACATTTTCAATTTTATCAATAGAGTTTGCCTCAATTCCTTCCCACCAACATTTTAAAAACTGACGTCGTTTCGTGGCTAGCTCTTCGTAGCTCATATCAGGGTTTCTCCTGAACTTACGGAATTTAGCTCTGTATGATTCAGCAGTTAATTCAAACTTTTTTTTTTAACAGTGCAGCTTTTAGCTTGCTGTAATCATTACTGTCCTCATTGTCCATTTGGCCCAATGCATCCTGAGCTTTCCCGGTAAGTAGCGGGGATAGCTGGAAGCTCCAGGACTCTCTAGGAATTTTAGCCTGAATACAAACTTTTTCAAAAGAATTTAAAAAGGCATCCATATCCTCCCCCTCTTTAAATCTGGCTATTAATTTGGAGTTCAATTTGTAACCCAGTCCTGCAGTCCCAGTTAAACCCAAGCCACTTACCTGCTCTGGTGCCGCTGGTCGGAGTCGTATCTTCTCCAGTTCGTGTTGCCTCTGGCGCTCCTGCTCCGCATGGTCAGCGTGTCTCTGTTCTCGCTCTGCCTCACAGTCCGCCTCTCGTTGTTCCCGCTCTGCCTCTCATCCCTCTCGTTCTCTCTTCTCCTGGAACTCCAGGTCCATCCTGTGCAACTCAGTTTGCAGCCTGAGTACCTCTGGATCCAGGATACTGGTGACCTTCCCCTGCTGCTGTGGCCCTTTACTGACAGTGTCCCTGTTGCCCTCCTCATTGGATCTGGACATTGCACTGGCTGCTAGCCCTGCCACACTCGAGTTCTGGTCCTTTTCAGTCACGGTCTGTGACTCGCTGCTCTGGGTATCTGCTACCATCAGGGCATCTATGAGGTTCTGCTTGCTGGCTTTCACCGCAAATGGGACTCCTCTGTCCTTGTACAACTGCTTTAAGGAGTCTACAGTGTGCCTGCTGTAGTAGGAAGCCATCTTCCCTGACTACTGCTACTCTAACTTGCACTTTAGAAAAAAAGATAAAACGGGTAGGAACTTGACTGTACGCCAAGTGATACAGTTCTTTTTCCTTTTAAAATAAAACTCTGCCTTTTTCTTTCTTTGCAAGTGAGCTAACGGTCTCAAGCTGACACGCTGAACAATAAAAGCTTATGATACCAAAATTATGCCACCGCTGCCAACCAATCTGTCACAAACCCACTCAACAGGTCAGCCCTCTACTCCCAAAGTGCCAACCTCCGAGCACAGTCTTGTGAGCAGTTAACAGAACAATGTAACCCTCTTGTCTGTTTTTGTGGATTTGGATCAACTTTTGGTCTCAAGCCTCGGAGGGATTCAAACTGAGAACCTCTTATTAGCGTACCCAATGTACAGGCTCAGATAATTCTGTCTTCGTGGGACAAGATATCTTTGCCAACGGCACCTAACCAGGTGTACAGAAATGGACCCTTAAACACTGTAATAAAAGACCTCAGATTAAAACGCTTATCCTTCCAGTTTGGTATCACCATTCAAGCTTATGCCTATTGTCAGCTATAACCATATATACTTTTCTTGCTAAAGAAAGAAATTCAAAGACAGACCAAGTAGGCTGTAAAATTAGAATTTTACTAAAATAGATAAAAAAAAAGTGTAAAACATATAAAATACAGAACTATTATATCACAAGCCATACAAATCTTTTAAAAGAACAAGGTTTAAACAGTGCAGTTCCTACTACAGTACTTAGATTTGTCTCTCTCTCTCTAAATACCTGCTTAAAGTGCTCCAAAGATGTTTCTTTGTCAGAGTCTAATATAGAAGTGTCTCTGAAATAAAAACAGAATATTGTCTAAAAGCTGGCTTTGCCAACCTCTTTGCATGAGGTCACCTAGCTCCTCCCTGTCAGAATATATATATAAAAAACATATATACAGAAACAGGATGTCTTTTCAAAGTGTTAAATTCTGTAATCCTCGGCACAATTAATTTTCTTCAAATGATTTTCTTTGATCTGTGGGCAGTATCCCTTCTCACACAGACATCAAAACCTTTATGATTTCACACTAGAGTATTAAACCTGGTTTCCCTCGTGAAACATCATAAAAGGGATACCGATTTCCCTCTAAGCAGCTAAAGCTATTATTAACTTAGAAAAACAGGAGATTCCTGATTAAGGCCTTCCAGGTAACACTTTGTATCTAAAACCTGTGTGTGTGTGAGATCTCACATGCTGTTTCAGCATTTCTCATGGGAGACGGCCAATACACATTTTTACATTACAAAAAATTATCATACAGCACTCAGAACTGGCTGTCTGTCACACAGGCCTTGTCTGTGGAACCTGACTTCATATCCTTCCATAGGGATAAAGTGGTCCTAAGAACCAGTAGAAGGTTCTTACCCAAAGTGGTATCAGATTTTCATCTGAACCAGTCTGTCTCTTCCTATGTTTTTCACTGACCCACTCCTCTTCAGGTGAAAGAAGGCTACACAGCCTGGATGTTAAAAGAGCTCTTGGCTATTACATAGAGCACACTAAGGCTCTCAGGAAGGACTGTCTGCAGTTGTTTCTCACCTGTGGTGAGGTGGGGGAAAGGTAAACCTGCCATGAAAATAACTATTGCGGGTGGATTGTTTCTTGTATACAGTTCTGTTGTGACAAATTGGGGAAAACACCCCCTTCAGGCCTGAGGGCTCACTCGACTAGGGGTACAACTGCTACTCTGGCTGCGGCCAGAGATATACCCTTGTTAGAGATCTGCTGAGCAGCCACCTGGAAAACAGTACATACATTCACCAAGCATTACTCCCTGGACATCCAGGCTAGGAGTGATGCTAGGTTTAGCACAGCAGTACTGCAGAGCCTGTTCCCAAAGTAGGTTCTGCATTTCCTCCTCCATAGGGAACTGCTTGGTAGTCTGCATTGTCAGAATACAGCAAGACCTCATATTGTTTGAAGAAAAAATGACTCACCATAGTAATGTTTCTTCTAATGGAGTCTTGCTGTATTCTGACCTCCCCCCTGCCTCCCCTCTCAGAACCTAGTTTTTGGAAAGTGGGCTGGCAGGTACAGTGTTGCACCTCAGGGGTGTACCTTGCACCCTCCCCCAATCTTGGGTGGGTTATTGTTAGTTCTGTTTGTGTTATGAATCTGTTTGGTGTTGTTACTACCTTTTTCTTCTTGGGTTCTCGACTTGAGTCTTCTGGGCCCAAATTGTTGCCTTTTGGCTTATACTAAAACAAATTCCACGCACACTTATATATTAGACTCAGCTAGTTAGTTGCTTGTAAGAATCTGATGGTTACACTGAGAAGTACCACAGGCAGAGGTTTGAAAACCGAGCTCGAGCTCAACGTTCTATGCTCCTGCATAGAGTTTAACTCCTTACTCTCCGGGGCAGTTCGGGTGCTGGTGCTAACTCAGTGGCGGAGCTAGGGGTCGGTCGCCCCTCCTGGCTGCCCCAATGTGAGTAATGGCACCCTGCCAACATCTTTATTCACTGTTTAGTGCCCATTGTGGAGCCCATGTCTGACTGAATGCCCCCCCCCCCCGGCTCCCAAACCTGGCTCCGCCACCGGGCTAACTGCATTAAGTCAGAATACAGCAAGACTACATTAGAAGAAACAATATTACTATGGTGAGTAATTTTTTTTCTTCTCCATCGCAGCTTTTCTGCTTTCCTTGTTTGAGGAACCTCCTTGGTTCTCCTGTTTCTACACATGCTGGGGTCTCCGGTGGGAGAACTGGGGATGGGCTGGGGGACTGCCCCTTTTATGCTATTGGCTGACATTGGCATGCCAATGTCGGGGGCAGGCCCCCACTCTTTACTGCTAGCTAGAAGTTTTCCGTGTGGTCCTAGCGCCTGGTGGCTCAGTCCTTATGGTTTTTGCCTGCTGGAAGAGCTCCTCTCGATGATCTACTGTTATGGTAAGTTCTTGGGTAACTGTAATTTCTAGGAGTGGCATATGGCATACATCCACACAGCCCACCTGACTTCCCCTAGCAAGTGGCACACTGATTTTGTTTCCAGCGGGTAAGATCTGACGTTATGTCATGGGGTAGTGCGGAGAAGGGATACTACCCAGGTGGGCGAGAGGAGCCAGCTTGAAGACCTTCTGGCAAGTCGTACAGGGGAAAGAAATTCTGCCAGAAGCATGGATATACACCATATACCACTCCTAGAACTACAGTTACAAGTGAGTAACTTGTTTTTTCTTCACACCGCTGCCACCACCACCACCTTACTAAGAAATACTCACTCTTCCAAGAATCAGTCCTTCCATACAGTCCCACTCTTTGGTCTAGACAAGAGATGCAAAGACCCCACAGGAACAAGAACTTTTCGGTCCAGCAGCGCTGGTGGCTAGCACGAGTGCACAGCATCATCCATGTGCCAGTAGGGTATAAAACAGCACTGGCCCCATTGCCTTGGTTCCTTTTTTTGGTATGCCATCGAAGTGCAGTGCTTTCCTTGACAGGGACCAGTACACGAGTTTGCATACAAATAGCATTCTAGTCTAGTTTGTTGTATTTCTGTTGCTGCATTTAACTACTTTCTTGGTTTTTACATCATTTGTAGTACTTTTAAGTTTCTCACCTACCTCCTTCAGTGACTTCTGAAAACCACTATGGCAGGTAGGGTGCCTAAAAAGGCCAGGTTTCTGCAGCAGTGGGGTTGTGTCTGACCACCACTTCTCTCTTGACGAGTTGCATTAGTACCAGGCAGTCTCACGACTAGGAAGATAGGCAGTCTTGTTGTGGTAAAAATAAATGATTCCAGTCCCTCTCATGCTTGGCAGCGGGTTCCATGGACCATTCAACATCCACATTGTCCTCAGATAAAGAGATTTAAAAAAAAAAAAAAAGGCATGGCACAGATCCAGGCTGGGTTCTCACCATTCTGTCCCAAGGCAGTCATCGCCCTTGTGTGAGGAAATCCCAGTGTCCCATTCTTCGTTACTTTCTGTGCAAGATATCTCATTGGACTTACTTACACTTTCAGGACTGTTGCTTCCATCTCCAGTACTCCCTCTGCTTTCTGGGGATGCATTAGGTGAGCAGCTTGGTTGATGGACAGCGCTCATGGAGCAGCAGTTCCTTCGCATCCTTGCAATACTGCCAGCGGTGCCTGAAAATTCCTATAGGTCAGCACCAAAGTCATCTGTGTTGACGCTGTTGTCCATGCCAGCTCTCTCTCTTGGCACTGAGGTTTTCTCTGATGCCAATGTGGCCTCCCCATGGAACGCTGGTGCTGGGACTAGCCTTGGTACTAGGTGGGAATACCCTTTGGATCTGCTAGCTCCTTCCTTTCCATCTTGTTGAAGAATGAAGGAGAGAGTACAATTCAAATTTTGTTTGAGTCACAGGGTTATAAAGAGTATCCTGTTAATCAAAGGACTCTACAACTGCTAAGATAGAGCTGCATAAGAGGGCCTCTCTTTTCAGCCATTCCTAAAGAACATGCATAAAGCTCGGAACTTTGAGGCCATGGCTGTGGATGTTTCCAAGAAGATACAGATGGAGTAGCTCAATGCATCTTCTATAACTATACCAATAGTGCCACCTATCGAGCCCGCAGTAGACCCTTACTGAGGCGGCCTGGAGCAAACCTGTTTCCATTCAGGCAGTCTCCCTGCCCTGCCCTTCCCCTTAAACTCCCAGACAAGAAATATGACTCCCCAAATAAAACCATTTTAATACAGTCAGACTATAGCAGATGTTGTCATCATGGCTATTAGTGACAAGTCAGTATTTTCGAAGAAGTTTGACATGCATCACAGTGCTCTCATAAGATTAACATTATGGAAAAATGGATGTTTGCTTCAGCTGTCTGTGGCGTTTGCAGTATTCTGAGGTATAAATACTCCCTTTGGAACAGATTATTGAGATCTCACAGAGAATCTGCCCAAGTCCTCCTTGAGGCAAGACCACTTGATGGTTACAACACAAGGGTTTGAGTGAAATAACCACCACTTTGAGGGCTGCTTTGGATGCCTCTAACATTGTGTGGAATTTGTATCCGAAGTCATGTCTTGCTGTCAATGACAGGATATGCCTACGGTGTTCAGCAAAAAATCATAAACGTTCCGTTTAATGGAACCTATCTCTTTGGTCAGCATATAGAGGAGGCACTTAAGGAAAACGAGCCTTAAGAATTTGAAGAAAATCCATGCTCCATCTCAGGGATGTAGGGGACATGACTTATTCTGCTAATAGTCGTTTCATGACATGCCTGCCCGACAATGTTTCCACCAGCAGTTTTAAGCCGAAGTCTTTCCAGCAGCGACAGCAGAGGCAGAAACTGCAGCAGAAGGTGCAAACGGTTAAAGCACCCACCGTTACACTCTGATGGAACACTGGCACTGTATCCAGCCAAAATGTACAAGGTGGGTTTGTGTCCAGTAGGTTGGCAACTAGTCCTGTTCTATCAGCAATTGGAACTCATTACCACAGACAAGAAGATCATGAAGATTTTGGGGACAGTTGCTCCAAGAGCTGTTAGAGCAGCCTTCAAACCAACCCCCAGGGAATATGGGAATATGCATTGGCTAACAGGCCCAATGGCAGACTTTCTTTCCGTGGAAGTAGCAGGGCTTCTACAGAACAGAGTAGTGGAGAAAATACTGAAGTCAGAAAGAGGCAAAGACTTCTAATACAGATACTTCCTCATACCCAGAAAGACAGGCAACATGTGCCCAATCTTGGCCCTCAGGCACCTAAACAAATACATGAGGCATAAGAAATTCAGTATGGTGTCTCTGGTATCTCTCCTTCTAGGGACGTGGATATGTTGTTCATCCACACTATCTGGCAGGTATCCTTGCCGCTTTAAGTCTTGCCGGAAGGTCTTCAAGCTGGCTCCTCCCACCCACCCGGGTGGTAAAACTCTCGGCTCCGCCCCACGACACCAGATCTTCCTTACCGCTTGGAAGCTCAGGTTCCCTCCTTAGCACTCTGCAGTTTAGACTGGATCCTAACTCTTCGGTTCGTCCGAAATTGGTTTTGAAGTTTTCTAAACTTCGGTCTTCATCTTCCCTCGCGGCTGCGATGGACAAATCTGTTCCCGGCTTTCGGAGGTGCCCTTGCAGGCAGAAAATGTCCAGGACGGATCCGCACTCCACGTGCGTCTACTGCCTAGGCCTTGATCATGACCCGCAGGCCTGCGAGTTGTGCTGCTCTTTCTCGGCCAGCGTCCTGGACAATCGAGCTGCCCGATTGAAGCTCGGGCGCCCCGAGAAATGTTTCCCGCTAGTAAAATCTAAAGAGGCTTGTTGGGCAGTGTCCGGCGGCTGGCTCGGCTGAGCAGCTCGAGCAGATGATCGCCCTCGAGGAGGACGTGGCCCAGGCCGCCTCTTCCTCCTCCTCGGCCGCGGCTTTTATCCCACTCTCTCGTGAGTTCCTTGTATACGGCTTCGTTCAAGGAGCTTTGTCAGTCCTTTCACGAAAGGAGGGGCCTTGAGGACACTCTTCTCAGCCCAGAAAAAGGTGAAGAGTAGGTCCCGTCAGCATTACGTGGGAGGCGGAAGGTCCCCTTCCCGAACAGCCGACAGTCGACTTCAGTCGAGGTTGCGGCTGAGGCCGCTGGCTTCACGGTGCCCCCGTCAGGCCAGCCTGCCGAGACTCCCGTCGACAAAGTCGAGATTTTTCTCGATCCGTTGGACGGGCTGTCGACTGGAGAAGCCGACGACCCTCCTTCACCGGTTCCCCCAGTGGATACCGATGATCTGCCTGTGCCTTCTGGGCCGCAGTCCCCAGTTAAAGTGCCCGAGCCGAGGGAAGAGCGGATGTCCCCCGCCCTTTCTCAGACCCACCCTCGGTCCCCCCGAAGATCTCGGACCTCTTCTCGGTCCAGCCGTTACCGCCATCGGCGGTCTCCGACCCAATGAAGTAAGCGGCGACGTCGTTCTTCCTCGTCCTCCTCCTCGGGTGAGGAGAAGCTGCGGCGCAAGTTGCGCCGGCGCTACGAGGACCTTATGTGGCAGCAGTTGCTGTTATCCGGGCCTAAGCCGACCCCGGCCAAGACCCCGGCCATTAAGTGGCTGTCGCCTGAACGACCGAAGCAACCACTCGTTCCAGTAGAGTTGCCCGCTCCAGGGCCGGTTGCTCGGCCGAAACCAGCTGCTCCACCGATTGTGGTGGAACCTCCGCCTCCACAACCGCAGTCGGGGGCACCGACCAAGAATTCACGGTCGGGTCACGGCCTGCCCCACAGGTTGTCGGTCACCCTCACTCCCGACCGTCCTCGGCAGGTGGAGGGTGGCTCAGGGCCGAGGCAGCTCTTCGCAGACTCTTCAGATTCCGACGATGACTCCTCCCTGTTCTCCAGGCAGTTCGATCTGGAGTCCTCCGGGGGCCAGTCAGTGGACGATAGCCCATCATCCTTCTTGGGTCTGCTTCACCTCATCTCAGAGTCCACCGGGATGCAGCTCGAGCCTGTGTCCAAACGGGCCAAGTATCCCCTGAAGGAGATTCTGGACCGAGGGGATTCTCCCACGGAGGCCTTTTTGGTGGCTGAGGCCATTGTCGGCCCAGCCTTGGAGCTTTGGCAGTGGCCTGCTTCCTGTCCTGCGCCCTTGGCCAGGATGGCCAGGAAGTATGCGGAAGGGGTTAGTCACCGACAGAGTTTTCCAGCGTTCCGTTAACGCTCGGGATGTGGATAAGCTCCCCGACAAAGAGTCCAAAAAGCTGGACTTTGCCGGGCGCAAGGTGTATGCTGCGTCCTCCCTCGGCCTCCGACAGGCCAGCTTGGCCGTGCTGATGGCACACTTCTCCCACGCCCTCTTGGGCTCCCTGGATGAGGTTGTTCCTCATCTCCCGCCTGACCTGCAGACCACGGTCCACCAGGTGCGGGACCAGGGTAGGGCGGTGGCGAAGCAGCAGCTTCAAACTGCTCTGGACATAGGTGATTCCTGTGCCAGGTCAGTAGTGGCCGCGCGACGCAGGGCGTGGCTGAGGATATCCACCTTCACGGCGGATACCCAGCACAAGTTGGCGGACGTCCCCTTCTTGGGGACTGACCTCTTCAGCCCTGGAGTGGAGGGACACCTCCAGCGGATCAAGAAATCCAATGCCACTCTGGACTCTGTCACCTCCGCCCAGAGGGACAAAGGCCGCCGTCAGCAGCAGAAGTCCTTTCGTCCTTCGGTCCCTGTATCTCGATCGGCCCAGCAGCACCAGCAACAGGGCCAGCAGGCTCGCGCTTGGCGTCCCAAACCCAAGCCGGCGGCTTCCTCCAACAGGAAGCAAGAAGGTAAAGGCCCAGGAGGTCCCTCTGCCAGTTCTTCCTCCAAGCCTGCCCAGTGACGGGTTGAGGGGTGCTGCCCCAAGCCTCGTCACTCCCCCCTGGGTCCCCCCCCCATGGGGGGACGGCTCCGCCACTTCCTTTCTGCCTGGTCCGCTATCACCACGGACTGCTGCGTGTTGGAAGTGGTAGGAAAAGACCTGCCTCTGGAGTTCGAGCAGGCCCCACCCTTTCGAGCCCTCGCCCCTCGGGGCCACAGGGTCCGCAGCCTCGCTGTCGGCCCGCCGAGCCGATATTGCCCTGCTCCTCGGAAAAGAGGTGATCAGGAAGGTGGCGGATCTTCCTCCAGACCCGGGGTTTGTGTCCAGGTACTTCCTGGTCCCAAAACGGACTGGGGGCTAGCGCCCCATTCTCAACCTGCATGACCTGAACAAGTTCCTAAGGTCTCGAACCTTCAGGATGGTCACTCTGGCTCAGATAATCCCATCCTTGGAAAGAGGTGTGTGGTTCTGTTCCCTGGACCTCCAGGACGCGTTCTTTCACGTCCCAATCCGTCCGTCCCATCAGAGATTCCTCCGCTTCAGAGCGAAGGGATCCCTTTACTGATTCCGGGCCATGCCATTCGGCCTCTCCCTAGCTCCCAGGGTCTTCACCAAATGCATGGCAGTGGTGACAGCATTCCCTCGGCGCCGAGGGGTCCGGGTGTACCCTTACCTGGACGATTGGCTGATAGCAGCCCCCTCCAGACAGGAGGTGGAGCGGTCCAGAGATCTGGCCCTCCAGGTTTGCTCTCAGGTTGGCCTCATCAACGAGGCCAAGTCGGAACTCGTGCCAAAGCAGGTGATACTGTTCATCGGGGCAGAGCTCGACTCTCTGCGAGCCAGAGCACGGCTCCCGGCGGACAGGGCCAAGGTTCTTTCCTCCTTTGCCCAGTCATTTCTGGTTGGGCAATTGCGCCCTGCCCGGGACTTCCTGCGCCTCCTGGGCCTCATGGCGGCCTGCACCAGCGTGGTCCGTTGGGCCCGTTGGTACATGCATCCCCTTCAATGGGGACTGGCCAGCCACGCTGCGATCCTTTGGACCAGCCCGTGACAGTGACCCAGGAGATGTGGAACGCTCTCCAATGGTGGATCGTTCCAGCACATCTGCAGGAGGGCATCCCATTCGTCCGCCCCGAGCCGACGGTCTCTCTCTCGACCGATGCATCTCTGATGGGTTGGGGTGCCCATCTGGGGGAACACCGAGCGCATGGCCTCTGGTCCCCTCGGGAGTCCCGATGCCACATCAACCTGCTGGAGCTCCGAGCGGTCCGTCTAGCTCTCACTGCCTTCGCTCCGTTTCTACGGGGTCAAGTGATTCAGGTCCAGACGGACAACACCACGACCATGTACTATCTGAACCGCCAGGGCGGGAAGCGCTCCATGCTGTTATGCAAGGAAGCTTCGCATATGGTCCCTCATGCGCAGCCTGGAGGCCGATCTCCTAGCCATTCACGTGGCAGGAGCCTCCAACACCCTGGCCGATGCCCTAAGCCGGATAGGGGCTGCGTCTCACAAGTGGTCTCTCCTGCCGGAAGTAGTACAAGATCTGTTCTCCCACTGGGGCACGCCTCAGGTGGACCTGTTTGCTTCCAGGGAGAATGCGAAGCTGAGTCTGTTCCATGCCCACCCCCTCAGCAGGGCTCGCTGCAGGGGGATGCCTTCTTGAGGCCGTGGACCCCGGGCCTCCTCTGCGCCTTTCCCCATTTCCCTTGATCCACAAGGTGCTTCTCAAGGCGAGGAGGGACAAGGCGCAGGTGATTCTGGTAGCCCCAGACTGGCCCCGCCAGTTCTGGTATCCAGATCTCCTCAGCCTCAGCTCCAGGCTCCCGAGGCGGCTTCCAGCCCGCCCGGACCTGATCTCAGTCAATCAGGGAAGGTATTCCATCCGGACCTTCAATCCCTGCACCTGACGGCCTGGTTCCTGAGCGGCTAGAGTTCCAGGCCTTGGGTCTTTCCGACGAGGTCCTCAACGTCGTTGAGGCGTCCCGTAAGGAGTCGACCAGGAAATGCTATGCCTTCAAATGGAAGAGATTCTCCATTTGGTGTCAGGGGAAGGGCTTGGACCCTTCCGACTGCCCCTTGGCAAGCATTCTGGACTACCTGTGGTCCCTTTCTCAGCAAGGGCTTCGGTCAACGACCCTTAAGGTGCACCTGGCAGCCATCTCTGCTTACCGGGCGCGGGCCGGCAAGCAGTCGGTGGCGCAGGAGAAGGTGGTCGGGCGCTTTTTCAAAGGCCTTGACCACATTTCCCCTCCGGGGCGAGAACCTCCACCTCCGTGGGATCTACTGCTGGTATTGGGCAAGCCATTCAAACCAATGCACAGGTGCGATATTTCACACCTGTCGTGGAAGACCGCCTTCTTGGTGGCTATCACGTCAGCCAGAAGGATGGGAGAGCTCCAGGCGCTTTCCATCGAGTCTCCTTACCTGGTCTTCCACAGGGACAAGGTTGTCCTGCGCCCCCACCCAAAATTCCTTCCGAAGGTGGTGTCGGAGTTTCACCTTAACCAGGTGTTGACTCTGCCGGTGTTCTACCCCAGTCACACCTCTGAGGCTGAGTATAGGCTCCATACTTTGGACCCTAGACAAGCGCTCGCTTACTATAAGGAGCGGACGGCTGAAGTTTGGGAGAGGTTCGCCAGCTGTTTGTCACCTACGCTGAAGCCGCACCTGGCAGACCTGCAGCAAAGCAGACGATAGGCAGGTGGGTCACCTCCTGCATAGAGCTCTGCTATAGGTTGGCGGGCATGGAGCCTCCCAGAGGGATAAGAGCTCATTCTACCCGCCATACCGCTGCATCAGTAGCTGCTTCCAGGGATGTCCCTATCCAGGATATCTGCAGGGCTGCTACCTGGAAGTCGGCACATACCTTTATTACCTACTACCACATCGACCTTGAGTCATGCCGGGATGCTGGTTTTGGGGCCTCAGTTCTCCAGTCTCTCTTTCCCAAGTAAGTATCGGGTGCGCCTTGCCTCCCTCCTCCCGGAGAACTGCTAGGAGTCTGCCAGATAGTGTGGATGAACAACAATCCATGTCCCTAAATACAGGTTACTCACCTGTAACAGGAGTTCTAGGAATGGTATATGTTGATCATCCTACGACCACCGAACCTCCCCAGCTTGACAGCACAACTAGGCTTCCAGCGGGCCAGATCTGGCGTCATGGGGCGGAGCTGAGAGTTTTACCACCCGGGTGGGTGGGAGGAGCCAGCTTGAAGACCTTCCAGCAAAACTTAAAGCGGCAAGGATACCTGCCAGATAGTGTGGATGAACAACATATACCATTCCTAGAACTCCTGTTACAGGTGAGTAACCTGTATTTCTGTGCCTCAGATCCCAGGATTAGTTGGCCTCCCTAAACGTGCAGGATGCATATACGCATCAGTGTCAGGGCCAGCCACCGTAAATACCTCAATATTTGTGTCGTTTTGGAAGATAACGAGTTCAGAGTCTTGCCATTTGTGCTTTCATCAATGTCATATGTCTTTACCACGTGCTTCACAGTGCTTGCTGCACTCCTCTGAAAGAAGGGACTTCAAGTAGTCCCTTACCTGGACAATTGACTTACAAAAGAGTCTGTCCAAGTGGCAGACTGAAATAACAGTATCCTTTACGTGTGAGTTTCTGATGTCAGTGGGAGTTGTATAGTACTTTGGCAGTCACAGTTGATTTCCTCCTAGAGACTGCAGGGCGTAGGGGCAATCCTGGGCTCTACTCAGACCTAGTCCTTTCTCCCAGAGGATAAGGCAGAGTTGATAGTGTACATGGCCTGCTATGTCAGGGAACACACTCAACTGACTGAATTCCAGGCAGAAGATGCTGGGACTCATGGAAGCCACAGTGTTCACAGTGCTCCTTGCAAGGCTGCATATTAGAATATCTCCATGGATGCTCAGCATAAGTGGTCACAAGCATTTCACCCTTTGGGCCACCCAGTACAGCTGACGAAGCCGCTGGCTCCCTCACTCTTGTGGTGGTTCTCAAGGGAGAACCTCTTTCACGGCTTGCCTCTCCCCTTGGGAGATGCAGGTGACAATCCCCATGGATGCCTCCTTACTGGGGTGCAGTAGACATTGACAGAGTCTTGAAACTCAGGGGTCTGGGTGGGGTTTAGAGTGCCATCTCCACATAAATGAGCTAGAGATAAGTGTTTTTTTTATGGGCTTCAGGCCCTGGCCGATGTACTATGCCACAAGGCAGTTCTCTCCAGACAGACAAGAAGTGTGTCATGTTCTACATCAACGAGCAAAGAAGAATTCACTCCTACCCTCTCTTCAGGGAAATAAGAGTTCAACAGTGGCGCTTGGAGAATGACTCCCTCCTTCAGGCAACTCATCTGCCTGGAATAGAGAATATACAAGCAAATCTGCCTGGAGTAGAGAATAATATCCTAGCAAACTATCTCGGCCTAACAGGATATTGTATTAAATGGTCCTTCGCAAAGGACATAGTTCAGTCTCTGTTCAAGAAGGGGTGCCGGAGTTGGACATTTTTGTATCCTCTCACATTGCAAACCAGACATGCTTTTGTTTCAGAAACGAGAAGCATGGAGCTTGTCATTGTGTCCAGGCTGCAGTGGACAGATAATTTTTCACTTCACCTGACAGCCCTTCCCGCTCCTCCGGTACTCCTGAAGTTGGAGTCACATGGGGGAAACCTACTGATAGTCCTGTGTTGGCCAAGACATATTTATTTATTTTATAGATCGGATTTACAAACCTTTGAGTCAGAGACTCATTTACAAAGGTACCTCGTCGCAGGGAGGGGAGACAAACATATTTGTGAGGCATGACATTGGTTAACAATACAGGTGAAATGAAATGAGGTACCTGCTGCTGAACCAGCTAGCAATTCAGCCACCAGAGACCTTACCTGTGAGGATAATCCTCCTGTCCCAGTTCTGAGGTCATCTAGTCATCTGAAACTCCACACCCTCCATTTCCAGGTATGGATCCTGAGGAAATAGATGTAGGTAGATTTTTTTTTTTTGAGCATCTCAACGGGTCTCTCAGGTTTTCAATCACAAGGGTGTGGTGTGCACATTTATGGAACCCAGACAGACAGAAAAGAGAAAGAAATTAGTGCCTTAGCTGGGACTTAACTCAGGCTGCCCAGAATACCATTCTTGTTGCACTAACAGTTGCGCCACCAAGGCAGCTGGAAACTGGGGTATCCTGAGCCACCTGACTCTTTCTCTAATGCACAGCCTGGTGCACAGATAATTACATTTTCACTCGTATTGTTGCGGTGTGCACATTTGTGGAACCCAAACAAACAGAAGAGAATTTGGGAGTAGTGCTTGGAGATTGGCACCCTCTTTCAGGCAATCTATCTGCCCAGAATAGAAAATGTTCTAGCAAACGATATCAGCCGAACAGTAGGAGATGGTCATGAATGATCCTTAGCAAACAACATAGTTCAGTCTCTATTCGATAGGGGTGCTGGAGTTGGACCTTTTTGCATCCCCTAACACTGCAAACCTGCTGTGCCTTTGCTCCAGAAATCAAGAGCATGGTGCTTGAGTCATGGTGTATCCCGGCTGCACTGGACAGATAATTTTTTGCTTCACCTGCCAGCCCCTCTCAGTGCTCAAGAGGGCACTCCTGAAGCTGGAGGCATGTGGGGGAAATGTACTGATAGTCGCTGCTCATTTTGTTACCTACCTTCAGAACAGGTCCAGATTCGCTGTGATTTGGGGGAGGGCTGTGACTTTCCACCCACACCTGCACGCTCCCCATTGGAGGACATCTTGTTGGGGGGTGCCAGGGGGACAGATAATGAAACCCTTAACTGTTATAAATCACTTCTGGGGGCATTGCCTGATCCCCTCTTGTGGCTGAAAAGTAATTGGGAGACCGACCTTGCACCCCTGTCTCTTACTTTGGGGGATTGGGAAGTAATCTTTGACTGGGATGCTATGCTCAGTGAACAATAGGCTGAGGGGCAGTGCACTACAACATTTTACATAGAACCTACTTCACCCCTGCTTTGGCACATCAAATTGAACCCACAAAACCTGATCTTTGTCCTAAATGTGAAGCCCAACCTGGGACCTTTATACATATAATTTGGAGTTGTCCCAAAGTTATTTCATAGTGGCATGCCATTATTAACATTTTATTTAAGGTACTGGGACTCCATAGAAATATGGATGTGGTGGACATCCTTTTGGATTTACCTTTTGGGAACCAGCAGGGAGGTTATATAGACCATCCACTCTTGCAGCTGGGTATAGTGGTAGGGAAACAGGTGTTAGCACAGCATTGGTGGATGTCTTCAGTACTCTTTGGCCCAATGCTTAAGGTCCCTTCTTTTATAATTGAAACTAGAGCAACTTCAAAAAAGATCACCAAATATGGGAGCCGCTGGAGGCAGCCCTGGGTGACCTATGGTTTCCTTCCTTTTAGGGGGAGCAGTGAGGAAAATGTATTTTGGGCATTGTTGACAATCCACAAATTGATTCTATAATTAGATGGAATGTGTTTTGGTATTACTGGATTATGTTACAAAGACCCAACATAACGTTTGCTAAATACTGCTTTATTACCCTTTCCCTGTTTTGTGGATTGAAAATCGATGCAAGTCATATTGTGTGAACTGTAACTTGGTTATAAAGTGTACAAAAAAAAAAAAATACTGATAGCCCTGTGTTGGCCAAGACAAATATACCTGTTGTTGAACCAGCTAGCAATTTAGTCGCCACAGATCTTACCTGTGAGGATCATCCTCCTAAGCCAGTTTCAAGGTCACATAGTATATCAGAACCTCCACCCCCTACACTTCCAGGTGTAGATTTTGAAGAGATGGATTTTTCAGTGTCTCAGCAAGTCTCCCAGGTTCTTTTGGCATTAGGTAAGACTTCAGCCAGAAAAGCTTATGGTGTAAAGTGGAAGTGTTTTTCCATTTCGCCATCCTCTATATAGAATGCTTGACTGTCTCTTGGATCACTTGGGAATCTGGTCTGCAGTACTCCATGATAAAAGTCTACTTGTTGGCCTTATTTGCCTACCACTAGCTTTTGGGAACTCTACCAGTAGCGCAACTCCCTCTCTTCGGAAGATTTCTGAAAGCATGCCGTGTATAAGACCCCCTGATAAAGAAATATGTCACCAACTGGGATCTCGGCTTGGTACCAGACATGCTCATTCATAAACAGCGGCTACCTGTGACATGTTGTATCTCACCTGAAAAACAATGATCTTTCTTCGAGAAAATCTCTTGCAGCAGGCCATAACCAGTAGGATTAAGCCGCCAGGCGCTAGGACCACACGGAAAGCTTCTAGCTAGAAGTCTACCAGAGGGGGCCGCCCTCCTCTGATGTCCACCCTTGATGTCAGCCAATCCTTTAAAAGCAGGTGGCCCCCTTACCCTCCTCAGTTCTTTCCTGCTGTCAACCAATGCACGTTTGACCTCTGATACGCCGCAGCTACATTTGACAGCCATTTTCCCACATTTACTGTGCTTTATTTTTATCATTTTTCACAAGTTAAAACATTGGGTTTTTGGTGTTCTTCCTTCAAGCTGTTCTGTCTTCTCTACCATCTTCATCTTCCGACCGCTCCAGAAAGTGTGCCTGCAGCAAACAGATCCCCAACAAGGACAGCCATTCTGCCTGCATCTTGTGCCAAGGCCTGACCACAATGTCCAAGCCTGCGAAGTCTGCCAGAAATTAAACCCGGTCACCAGGAGATGTTGCCAGAAGATCTTGGGAGAACCATCTCCTTAAGCAGAAGGTCCCCTTGAGGAAATGGGAGCTGCAGTCCTGGAGCTCCTCTGCTTCCCTGTCCCAGTCCTCGGGGGTCTTAATCGTCTGAAGTCCTGGGAGAAGTCTTCTAGGAAGCACAAGCGTAGGGACAAGGATCAGGATCAGGACCAACCCCAGTGTGCCTCCCGCTCGCGGTCCCCTCACAAGGCTCCTTCGGCCGTGAAATGGTCTTCCTCCCTCCGGGGGTCGACCTCCTCTGCCCCGCATACCCTAACTTCCACTGTGCTACTGGTGGCCCCGCCGCCCACCCAAGTGTCCCTAACGGGCGGCAGCTCTTCGGATCTGGGTACTTTCTGTATGGGCAAACTGTCAGGGGCTCGGCCGGAGTTTCTTCGGTCAGCGTGGGTGCAACAGACACCAGTCTCCTATCTGCCACCCCTACTGGTGCTTGTGGACCCTCCTTCTGGAGTTACCCCAGCATGCACCCGTCATGCCTGCGCCTGTGTTCTCTCTACCGCAGCCCACAGGACCCACGCCAGTTCTACCTGTCCCTCCCATCGGGCCCACTCCTGGCCTTCCACAGCCAGTGCCCGCTGGGTCTGTGTTGGCCCTTCCATTCCTGGCAGGCATGGGACATGCGCCCATCCGCCCGCAACCTGCTCCAGGGGGACTGGTGCCCATGCAGCAACCTCCATCAGTCTGACCACAGCTTTGGTACCCAACACCAGTACCTGCCGGTCTGAAATCTTCTTACTCCTATCATACGCCTGCAGGACCTGTGCCTGGTTACCCATACCTGGCGCCTCTGGGACCTGCACCAGTCTGCATTTATTCAGTGCCGGGGCTGCACCTGCTTACGTTGATTTCCTGATTTGATTGGCCTGATTTTGGCCATATGGTCCTTTATGCGGACATAGGTCCCTCCCCCAAGTGGACTGGCCCCAGCCAACCCTCAGGGGCCTCCTAGAGACACTCTGGTCCCTTTCGGCCGTGCCCAAGTGCTCCTCTTCTCCCCCCACCGGGGTCAGCCTGATGCCAGGTCCGGTGGCCACTTGAACAAATGTCAGCCTGGCAACAGTAGGGATAGTGTCTCAGAGGAGGCAAACCGTGTCGGCACAGAGTTCTCCTCTCCCCAGAGGCAGAATCCTCAGAAGGAGAAAGGGCACCATGTAATGTCCCCAAATCCCCCGATGATTCCACGTTCATGGTCATCATGACACATTCAGGCCACTGTGTGTGGGAAACAGAAAAATAGGCACCGGAAAGCCAGCGTCTAGCAGTTTACCTCCTCCTGCCTGTCACTTACCCTTTGGTGGTGCCCACTTTCATAGAATCCTATGAGGATGGCACCAAGGCTGCCTGGAACCGCCCCCATATGGTCCCAGCAGTGTCCAAGAAGGCTGACAGGCTTTACCATGCTGGCAAGCCGTACTTTGGTGAACAGCCTAAGGCAGATTTGGTTGTCATTAATGTGGCACACGACTGCACCAAGAGACCTAAGCACCTCAGTTCCCTTCCCTGGATAGGGACTCTCGCCAGCTGGATCAGATAGGCAAACGGGCATTTGCCTCTGCCACCTGGGCCATCAGTTATTTAGCCCATATCGTGCAGTATCCGAACCTTTTATGGGACCAGACTAGGGAGGCGGTCCTGGCCATGCCAGATGACCCCTCAGAGCAGCAGACCCATGAGGCCCTCAAAATGGGCTCAGATGTCAGTACCCAGGTTCTTAGGGCTGCCTGTGATGCAGTGGGTGCCTCGGGCTGAGCAGCAGCTTGGAGTATCTGTACGAGATGCTATTCCTGGCTCAGGGTCTCAAACTGTTCATAGGAGATGTAGCGGATATCCCAGAACTACAGACTTCTGGATGGGCCCTCAAAACCGTCCATTCTATGTACCACACCTAGTCGAGGTTGGGGCAGCGGGCTCCTTTTCATTGCCTCTCCCACAGGCAGACCCGACCCCCTTCCAAGGCCCACAGCAAGCGCAAGGCAGGGCAGCTCCCCTGCCATCACCCATGGCATCAGAGGTGCAGCTGCTGCCACCTCCTGACTCCTTGTCAGACCCCCGGTGTGCAACAGAAGGTGGTTGTAGGGGGAACTTCTCCCTTCATCTGGACAGGTAGAGGGAGATGACCATGGACAACTGGGTGCTGCAGCTCGTCAAGCATCGCCACTCTCTAGAATTCATAGAGTGGTCTCCAGAAAACCCTCCAGAACAGTCCTCATTCCCTCTCGGCCACTGCCCCCTCATCCAGGAGGAAATTCAGGCCTTACTTTGAAAGAAGTCTATAGAGCCAGTGCCGCAACTTCAGCAGGGAAAGGGGTTCTACTCCCACTTCTTCCTGGTCCCCAAGTGGATGGGAGATCTTAGGCCCATCCTGGACTTAAACGAACGGAACCTGTTCATAGAGTACAAATGGTTCAGGACAGTCACCCTTCAGGATTTGATGCCCCTGCTACATCAGGGGGACTGGCTCTGCTCTCTTGACATGCAGGATGCATACCTCCATATCAAGGTTTTCGCTCCCACCAGCGTTTCCTCTGTTTCTACTTCCAGGGAGCGCACTACCAGTTCGGAACTCTGCCATTTGGCTTGTCCTTGGCCCCCAAGGTCTTCACCAAATGCCTGATGGTGGTGTCAGCAGCCTTGAGACAGCAGGGATTCTACGTTTTTCCCCACTTGGACGATTGGCTGCGCCATCCAGGGACCATCTGCTGCAAATTCTTATTCATACCTGCAGCCTATTCCAAGCTTTGGGCATCACCATCAGTATGCCAGACTAATTTCTGACCCCCTGCCAGCACCTTCTGTACATAGGGGCTGTGCTGGACATGACACAGGGGAAGGCCTTCTTGCATACAGACAGAGCAGAGCTTCTGATGGACCAGGCCGGTCTTCTTTACTCCAGCCGCCATGTTCTGGTGAGGGTTTTTCTGAGGTTCCTGACCCTCATGGCTGCAGCTATTGGAACAGTTCCCCTGGCCAAGCTAAACATGAGAATCCCTCAGTGGATGCTGCGGGTCCAGTGAGATCAACGCACAAGCACCCTGGATCAACCAGTACTGGTGTCTGATCCCGTCAAGAAAGTCCTGCTGTGGTGGCTGGAGCCCAGCAACCTGCTTCAAGGGGGATTCCCCTTTGTCCATCTCCCCCTCGGCAGGTTTTACAACAGGTGCTTCAGGTCTTAGTTGGGGGGGGGGGGGGCTCATCTGGAGGAACACCGAACTCGCAGGACATGGTCCAAGGTGGAGATAGACCTCCACCTCAATGTCTTGGAGATGCAAGCAGTCTTGTATGCCCTGCAGGCCTTCCAGACTCTACTCTTCCCGGGTCCGCTCTTGATTCAGATGGATGTGTGTAGTTTATTGCATAAATAAGCAAGGCGGGGACTCCTTCCTGTCCCCTGTGCAGAGAGGCGATGAGAGTCTGGTACTGGGCCATAGAGCATGGCTTAAAGCTATCAGCTGTCCATGTCCCCGGCATCCAAAATGTCCTCAAGGACAGCTTAAGCCAGTCTCTGTCCAGAGCCCATGAGTGGGAACGTCTGACCTCGGTGGTGGAGGACCTCTTCGAAAGGAGGGGTCTGCCAGAGCTGGACCTTTTTGCGTCCCCACACAATGCAAAGCTGCCACTTTTCTGCTTGCGAGATCCAGGGCCTAGAGTTTTCTGGCAAGTCGCATTGTCCCTCTCTTGAAAGGGGAGGATCTTAACTGCGTCAGTCTTCACTGATCTTGTCAGTGTCAGTCTTCACCATTCATCACCGTTGGGTAGTGAGCCAGACGATCAGGACCCCGTGGGAGCTTGCTTTTTTTTGCAGTGGGAGGAGTCAACGTCTGGACGGCGCTGCCCTCGAGGCCGACGTATTAACATGGCACTCACGGGTTGGCCAATAACCGTCGTCGGCCCTTCCTCAGCCCCAGTTCTTCTTCCCCCACTGTCAAGTGAGAATGACCTCGTGTGAGCGCCATTGTTCTGCGGCCTAGTCCCTCGATGAAGAAGAGTCCTAGTTCTGCTGCTCCGTTCCTCGGTGTCAACCGGTAAGATCTTTCCTTTTATTTCTCCATTGATGCAGAGTGCTAATTTTGGTTTTTATTTTTCTGTCCAGTCATGTCTGGTTCAGGGGACAAGAAAAAATCGGTGTCCCTGTGGCCGACTGTACTGTGTCACGGATCAGCATGACTGTTGCCTTATCTGCTTGGGACCGAACCGCCACATGGATAGATGAGACGACTGTTTCTCCATGGATTGCCGTGTGTTGGAGTTGCATGCGTTGAAGGTCGGACGGGCGCTGCCGACTTTCGGGGGACAGGCACATATCTGGTGTGATAGGATAGAATAGGACCCTGTCCCATTTGTTTTGGAGAAAGTATTTAAATGCAAGGATCTGTCTTTTTCTGTATTTTCTGTGTCTGGTTGCGCAACCAGATGTTCCTGTGAGACCTCTGACTTGATCAACCCGAACAGTCTCGCAATTCTTTGCCTCTCTCTGTCTGTCAGTTTTCTCTTGCTGTCTGTTTTCCTCCCTTGCATGTCTGCTAATATAAAAATATGTGCAAATCACTGTATGGAAATGAAACGATAATGGGTTCTGAAAGAACTAATAAAATTGAAGGTGGACAAAGCAATGGGGCCTGATGGGATTCACCCAAGAATTCTAAAAGAACTAAGGGTAGAACTAGTGACACCGCTGACTACTCTCTTTAACAAATCATGGGTGGATGGGGTGATACCTGAGGACTGGAGGAGGGCGGATGTGATCCCTCTTCACAAAAGTGGGAGCAGGACAGAGGCAGGAAACTACAGACCAGTTAGTTTGACCTCAGTGGTAGGGAAAATGATGGAATCACTTCTGAAGGAAAGAATTGTTGAGTACCTAGAGGCCAGTGGGGCACAGGACCCAAGGCAGCATGGATTCACTATGGGAAGGTCGTGTCAGACGAATCTAATAGATTTCTTTGACTGGGTGACCAAAGTAGACCAGGAAGGGGCTGTGGACATGGCTTACCTAGATTTTAGTAAGGCATTTGATACAGTCCCACACAAAAGATTAATACACAAGTTAGCCAGCCTTGGAGTGGGTCCCAAGGTGGTAGCCTGGATAAAAAAAATTGGCTAGACAACAGGACGCAAAGGGTAGTAGTAAATGGAGTCCACTCAGAAGAAAGGAGGGTTACTAGCGGGTACCGAAGGGTTCAGTACTGGGACCGGTCCTTTTAATGTCTCTATAAGTGACATTGCAGAGGAAGTGGAAGGAAAAGTATGTCTCTTTGCAGACGACACAAAGATCTGCAACAGGGTTGATACACCAGATGGAGTGGAAAGGATGAGAAGAGACTTGGCAAGGTTGGAAGAATGGTCAAATGTATGGCAGCTCAGATTCAGTGCAAAAGAAGTGCAAGGTAATGCACCTGGGGAAACAAAAACCCAGGGGAAGAGTACACAATGGGGGGGTGAGATACTGACAGCCGTAAAAATGGAAAGGGACCTGGGGGTAATTATATCCGGTGGACAAGCAATGTGAGAAGGTAGTAAGGAAGGCAGGAGGGATACTGGTATGCATAGGGAGAGGCATTAGTAGTAGAAACAGGAAGTTGTTATCCCTCTGTACAGACAGTTGGTGAGACCCCATCTGGAGTACTGTGTGCAGTTCTGGAGACCCCATCTCCGCAAAGACATAGACAGAGTGGAGGCTGTCCAGAGGAGGGCAACCAAAATTGTGCAGGGTCTGCACCAGAAGACATACGAAGAAAGACTAAAGGAAGCTTAATATGTATACCCTTGAGGAAATGAGGGAGAGAGGGGACATGATAGAAACTTTCAAGTACCTCAAGGGAATCAACAAAGTCCAAGAGGGTGGCATCTTTCAGAAATAGAGATGTGCAAGAATAAGGGGGCACAATTTGAAGATAGAGGGGGGACGGCTCAGAGGTAATGTGAGGAAGTATTTTTTTGCAGAGAGGGTTGTGGATGCATGGAACAGCCTCCCTGAGGAGGTCATGGCATCAAGAACAGTGGGGGAATTCAAGAATGCATGGGACAGACATAAGGCAGTCCTAGTGGGTGGTTAGGAGGAAGTAAGCTGTTGGTTAACTAGGATCTGCAGCTCTTATCTGTTGGGTAGGAAAATGGGCAGACTAGGTGGGCCAAGCGGTCCTTATCTGCAGTCAAATTCTATGTTTCTATGGGATCACTATTGGTTGGAAAATATTTAGTATTACTGTTGAAGTGTGTATATATTTATAATTTGAAAAGACTGTAGAAAGCCAGAGGTTACTTGACTGCAAATGTTGAGGCCATTTTGCAGAAGGGGCCTGAGAAACATCCTGCCTGATATTTACAAGAACAGAATATTTTGCAAAAACAGGATGTTTGCTACAGGTGGGGGGCTGAAAAAGACCTATAAAAAGGCTAAGCTGCTACTGCAAGAAGTTTTATTACAAGAAAAAATTTTATTTTGCCTCTGTACATACAGTAGTTCTTATGAACAAGTTTATATTTTCTTTTATGTTACTCCTACTGTAAATAAAGTTTTGGTGAATTTTACAACTGCTCCTGGGTTTTCCCTATGCTTCCTGACCTGTGCCTTGACGACACCCCACCAAAGACAGGGTTCTTGACCCTTCCACCGGGTCCCCTCCCGGACCTATACAGCCCGCAGAGGAGGGGGTTTCCGCCAGTTCTAGTCTTGCCGCTCCGGGAACCCCTTCCACAGTGCAGGAAGCACCGGCCTGGTCTCCTTGGGGGTCAGACAGGAGGCACCTCCAGGCAGTTGCCTCCTTGGAGGCGAATGCACCCCCAGCTTCCCGGCCTGATGCCTCCGGGCCTGGGCTGGTGCCAACCTTGGTGCAGCCTCTGATTCTGGCACCGCTTGCAGCGCTGGAGATTGGGGCAGCTCTGCGGGCGACACAGGGCCGGCATCTGGCGCCATCACTGACTCCGGCGTCATTCGCGTTGCCGGGGATGGGGGCCGCACCGTGAGGCTAGTTTGTGGTGCCGCTCGCGGTACCGCAGCTGAGAGGGATCGGGGAGTGGTCTGGGTTCGAGCCTCCCCTTGGGAGGACGATTCTGAGGCTGACCCAGACTGGCTCCTGGGTTCTCCAGAATTCACCGATTCTTCTTTCTCCAGCGCAGCAGCTCCGGTTCAGCTTCCTTTCAAGGAGCAGATGGCTTCAGCCAGTTTCTGGGGTTGGTGGCACCAACCAGTCCTCTGGTGCCCCGGAGGGCCCCACAGGGCAGCCTGGAGTTGGTGATCCCTCTGTCACCTTGGGAGGCATGCCCCCTCTGGTGGTAGTTCTTCCTAGCTCTACTTCTGGGACGGCTGTAGCACCTCAGATAGGGGAAGGAACTCCACCTCCGTCTGTCTCTCAGGAGTCAGCTGCAGGGTGTCACTTGCCTCGGCTGATAGCGAGGAAGAGGGCTTTCTGAGTCCGAAGAGTTGAGGGGGTTAGATTCAGGGCAGCGCCCTTTCCTGGGAACCCGCAGGGGTTCAGGGAGGAGTCACCGCGCTGGTCCGACCTTCTCCTCTGAGGTCTCCTTGGGAGGGACCTCATCTGCAGAGGTTAGGGGCCGCCCTTCTGGGTTCATGTGGCCCCAATCACCTCGCGGGGCTAATTCTCTTGTTGGGTTCAGCTCTGGCCACTCCAGCTTGGTTGAGCAGCCTTCGTCTACCGGAACCACCGGATCTCCTCATCCTCCTTTGAGGTCTCCCAGCAGGTCCCCTAGCCCAAGCAAAGGCCTTGCCCTTCCTCATAGGTGCCTGGCCCCCTTGCCTCTGTCAACCTCTCCAAGGTCACTCTGGTCCTACGGGGAACCCTCACCTGGGAGCAGTTCCAGTCCACGGCTGCACTGTTCCCTGCTTATTACCAATCCATGGACCAGGAGGTGTCATCACTCCCCAGTGCAGCCAAAACCTGACTGTCCAGGCTAATTGGCTCCCTCGTCTCCCTCCTCTGAGGGAGAGGACTCTTCTGTCCACTTTTCCCCAGCTGCTGATCTTTCCAGCTATCAGCGCCTCCTTTCAGGGTTGCTCCATATTTCCTCCTTTGGCAAACGCAATTCTGACCGGTCGGCACATGCCTTTTTAGGCGAGTTTAGTGTGGCCAACCTGATGGTTCCCGCCTGGCCTAGTCCCTTTCGGAAGGCGTCGTACCGAGCTTGGCGACATCCCTCAACCCAAGCACCAGCCCCGAAGGTCCTCTGCCAGAGGTACTGTGCACCCCTTGGGTCTCCAGGAGCCTTGTCTCACCCCCCCTTTGGAGCGTGTCTCTCCTTGACACACCCACCAGGCATAGAAGCCCAAGGCGTGATCGACCCCCAGAATCAGATTCAGCCGAGTTTGATTTTGAGGGGAGGAGAGCCTTGTCGTTGGCACTCCTCCTTTTGTGTATTTCAGCTCATCAGGCCCACCATGCTGCCTACGGCAGGCACTTGTGGTCTCTGCTAGGTTAGATCCTAGCTTCCTTGCCTGACTCTGAGGCAACCAGACAAGCCATTGCCCTCTCCACACGGGGCCTGGAGCTTGTGAGGCATCAAGCAAGGGCATCTTAAGATGCCAACGAGGTGGCTTCCAGGTTGGCAGGGACAACGATCTGCATCAGACAGACAGCGTGGCTTCATCTTTCCCGGCTGTCACCCTTGGCCCAGCGTGGGGTGACTGCCTCCTCTTTCCGGGGAACCCATCTCTTTTCCCGCAGGGTGAGGTGAGAGCTTCAGAGGCGCCTTCCCTCTCCTGCTAGGAGAACCTCTCCTCACCCTGACCAGCCTCAGGCCTAAGCAGGCATGTAAGGGTTCCCTCCTCTAGTGTCTTCCCCCACTGCAGGCTAAGGGACTTTGTCCCTTAAGAAGGTTCTGAGCCCCCTTTGGGGGGCTTGGTAATCACCCAACAGTGATGAATGGTGAAGATTGACACAGACAAGATATGAAAATTGCATACCTACTGTAATTCTTGATTTTTCTGTGCATCTTCACCATTCATCACTGAATCTCGCCCACCTTCCCCTCTCAGGCCTCAGTCTCTGGGTGATCCTCCTCCCTGTTTGTCTCTCAGTTAGGACCTCTGTCCATCTCTGGCACCTCCTACCCCACCCTTAGGGTTGAGGGCTTTTTCCCTGGGTTGGCAGACAGGGAGGCTACCCTCTGGGAGTCTCCAAAGCCCAGGTGGTATTGTCTTGGGTTACTCTGCTTCCTCCAGCCTTGGTCTTGAGGAAGTATGGAGGGGGAGCACTGGTGACTCCCTCAATTCTAGGGATATGGATATGTTGTTCTTATCCACACTTGTTGGCATTTCCCTTTCCCCTTTAAATCTTGCCGGAAGGTCTTCAAGCTGGCCACTCCCACCCACCCGGGTGGTATAACCCTCGGCTCCGCCCCATGACGCCAGACTTTCCTTTCCGCTGGAAGATGCTGGTTACCTCCTCTCTGCTACCATGTGTTGTAAGCCCTGGCTCAACAAACTTCAGAACCGCTGAAGATTACACTCTTCTGGGTTAGCGATTATAGTAGCTACTTCTCGATAATGGGAGATAAATCTTCCCCCGGTTTTCACTGGTGCTTGTGCAGACAGAAAATGTCATGCATAGACCCATACTCTGAGTGCGTTTATTGCTTGGGTGTTGGCCAAGACACCCAGGCTTGCGAGTTTTGCCTCTCGCTTCAACCGAACGTTCTCGACGGTTGTCGAGGGACAACAGACTTCTAGGAAAACATAAACTGAACTTACAAGCTCAAATGGGCAGACTGGGTGGGCCATAGGCCCTTATCTGCCGACACTGTCTATGTATCTATGTAATTGTCTTGAACGTTTGAAGCTGGGCAAGCCCAAAAAACTGAATCCACCGGTGAAATCCAAAGAGGCTTGGTGGGCAGTCTCTGCGACTGCGGGGTCCACCGAGCAACTGGAACAGATGCAGTCCTTTGAGGAAGAAGTGGTGCGTGCCGTGGAGCATTCTTCTCTGCCGATATTCGTTCCACTTAACCTGGGCTCCACTTTCTTGGGCTCCTTTCGGGAGTTGTACCTTTCTCTCCCCACTAAGGATGAGGGATCTGTGGGCTTGCATTCCTTCCGGTCCCATAAAAAGGACAAGGAACTGAGAGATTCTTCGTCTTGGCGAAGACTGTCTTGGGATCAAGAGCGATCTTGGTCCCAGGAATCTCCACCCTGGGCCTCTGTCAAGATTGTGGCTTCGTCCGCTGGCTTCTTGGTCCCGCCGTCAGGCCAGCTGGCCAAAGTTTCGATCGAAGACATAGTTGAGTTAACTCTCGACGCTGTTGATCGGTTGTCTGCCGAGGAGGTTGAAGACTCTCTTAACAAGACTACAGTCTTGTTTATCCCTGATAAGGAAACCCAGCCTGTTGGGAATCCTATCAAGGAGCCAGTCCCAGTTCTGGGAAAATCACCTGTGTTTCCCGAGTGACCCAGTCGGTCAGCCCGATCGAGGTCGAGATGTCGAACTCCCTTGACCGACAAGCCGAGGAAGGCACATAAGCGCCCCAAAAAGAGGTGACATCACTGTTCATCTTCGTCCTCCTTGGATGAGGAGAGACTTTGGTGGAAACTCCGTCGATGCAACGAAGATTTGATGTGGCAACAGCTCATTCTGAGCCAGCCCAGTGGCGCTGAGGGTGGAGGTGCTGGACGTCACACCTCGCACCATGCCGGCGACCTGGGTTCGGGAACGAGCGCGGGTTGCGGTTGACAGGGGAGAGAGGAGCAAGCATCCAGAGGATTTCTCTCCTCTCGGGGTCCAGGGTTTGCTCGGCACCGCAGCGGCCCCCGTGGAGACCGTGGGCACTGCAGTGCTTAAGGCATAGTTACAGGGATACAGAGCCGCGGCAGACATCTCCTGGCATCATTGCACATCCAGACTCTGCAGTGGGGGGAGGGGGAAAAGGGTGTAACTACATGAAAACCCTCTCGCCATTGGTAGGCGATGGTGGGGCCAGGGGTCAGGACCCCACGACACCGCCGGACATCCGACATCCTGACCCGGTCCCTTCCAAAAGGGTTGCTGCCCACAATTCTATAGATGGAGCACCCGGGGAGTAGGGCGTCCCTCCCCGGGGGACTCCAGAGCCGGGGGGGTGGGATGGGCTAGCAGCCTGAGGATGGGGTCCTGCCACTAGAGGAGGACATACGGAGCTTCAGGTAGACGGGAGACGGTCTCAGACTGAGTGCCCACACTGGAGATGGTCCGATTGAGAGGTGAGAAAAAGAATTGTAACAAAAAAAAAAAACAACAGCTCATTCTGTCCAGGCAGAAACCTTCCTCGGTTTCTACCATGGCTATTACGTGGCTCTTGCCTCCTAGGCTGCAGACTCCCTAGGAACCAGTAAAATCTGTTCCCCAACCTCGGAGCCGGTGAAACCTGCCCCGGTTGTGCCAAAACCGGTCTCTCCACCCATAGTGCTGGAGCCGCCATCAAAACAGCCTTCAGGAGGGGCTCCTACGAAGGACTCCCGAATGGTCCAGGGTTTTCCGCGTAGGATATCGGTCACCCTTATGCCTGATCATCCCAGGCGCATCTGGGAGGATTTTGGTGGTTGACCGATTTATCCGGATACCTCTGATTCTGTTTTATTTTTTTTGCTTTACTATTTATGCCTCCTCCTCACCTCCTTGGCTCTGGACTTCCTCGGGAGCACATGGAGTCATCCCCCTTCGGCACACACCCTATCTGGCCATCCTCCATCGCCCATGTAGCCTCGGTTGTACCCACCTGGGCTGGGACGGGGCGGGCCCCAACACAGCAGTAACGTTGGTCGGGAGGATGCCAGGTGGGCGGCCGCAAATCAGGGGCCAGCTCCGGTGCTCTGTCTCCACCGGAGCCAAGAGGCATTTTCTCTGTTTTCTCTGGGGAGTGGCTGGTGCCCTGATGTCAAGGCGTATCAGACGTCTGCAACTCCCCCACTCCTTCTCTCTACTCAGTGCCTGCAGTATCTCCAGCCTCCACCAGAGATCAGCAGAGCACCGAACCAGGACCCTTGTCCCTCCCCGGGAGAGGAGAGCTGTCCTCCAGACACTCAATCCCTCTCCCCTGCCACCCCTAGCATCCGGGCCTGCTCTCAACCTGGGTCACCGTGTGGCACGAGGTGTAGAGTCCAGCGCCTCAACCCTCAGCGCCACCGGGCCGGCCTGGATACCTTGGATTCTGATGACACTGACCTTCACTCTCACCCACTGGATGATGAGTCTGTCGGTAGTCTGTCGACTGAGGAGGGCCCTTAGTCTTTTCAAGGGATTCTCCGCCTTTATCTGAATCCACGGGGATGCCCCTGGAACCTGTCTAGTAACGGGCGGAGTACCCTCTTACTGATCTTGTCTGGAAGTCTGTCGGTGTCGGCAGAGCTGCCTGTACTTCTGAGCACAGAGGTAGTCACTAACCCCTCAGCCGAGGGATGTTCCGTGAACCCCGAGAGGGACCCGATGGACACCGAATACTTGCGGGCCATCCAGGCAGATGGCACTGTGCAGGAGGCTGGATGCTACCAAAACTCCAAGGCTGGGCTAACAATGGCTTCAGCCACAGGAAAGGCTTCCGTAGGAGTATCCCCTCTTTTGAGAATGAGTCCAAAAAACTGGACCACTCTGCCAGGAAGGTCTGTGCAGCCTCCTCTCTAGGCATCCATCAGGCAAGCACGGCTGTCATAATGGCGCACTTCTCCCATGCCCTTCTGGGGTCTTTGGATGAAGTTCTCCCGCACCTCCCCGCGGACCTTCAGACGGTCAAGCAGGTCTAAGACCAGGGCCATGCCATTGCCAAGCAGCAACTTCAGATGGCTTTAGACCTCGGGGACTCTTGCGTCCGTTCAGTGGCCGCCATGGTTGCCTCACGCTGCAGGGCTTGGCTGAGGCTTTCCACCTTTACGGTGGATACCCAGCATAAACTCATTGAAGTTCATTTCCTGGGCACAGATCTATTCGGCCCAGGTGTGGATGGTCACCTTCAGCGAATCGAACAGTTCAGTGCCACCTTGGACTCTGCCACTTCTGCTCAAAGCGCTCCTAGCATCAAGAAGCAGCAGAAAAAGAAAAATTCCTTTTCCGCACCCTACTTCTGTGGCCCAGCAGCCCTCTTTTCATGGTGGGCAGCAACAGCAGGCACAGGCTTGGCACCCTCGGCCCAAGTCCGGACCTCCACCAGCCCACAGACAAGGAGTTCGGGGTTCAGGCCCTGGAACCTCTTCCTCCAAGCCTGACCAGTGATGGGATAGGGTTGCCACCCCTATCCCCATCACGCCAGCTCTGGGTCCTCCCGTGGGGGGCCGGCTACACCACTTTCTTTTCGCCTGGTCTGCTGTTACCACGGACAGGTGGGTCTTAGAAGTGGTCAGCCAGGGTCTGCCTCTGGAATTCGAACAGTACCCTCCCAGCCGAGCCCCGCCCCATGGGAGGAGAGAGTATCGGCCCACGCTCGGTCAGCTCCGAGAGACTACATAGCCCAGCTCCTCCTCAAGGAGGCAGTGGTTTGAGTGGCATATTCTCCAGTTAGCCCAGGGTTCGTTTCCAGGTACTTCCTGGTCCCGAAGCAGGCAGGGATGGGGGGGCTGGCGCCCCATTCTAGATCTACACGACCTGAATCAGTATCTCAGGCCATGCACCTTCAGGATGGTAACTCTGTCCCAGATCATACCATCCCTGGAGCAAAACGTGGTTCTGCTTACTGGATCCCCAGGACGTGTTCTTTCACATCCCAATCCGTCTATCCCACCAGCGGGTCCTCCTCTTCAAGGCAGAGGGAACCTTATACAGGTTCCAAGCCATGCCATTCGGCCTGTCATCAGCCCCACGGGTCTTCACCAAATGCATGGCATGGTGGCAGCCCATCTCAGGCATCGAGGAGTCAGAGTGTACCCTTACCTCGACGATTGGCTCTTGGCAGGTTCCACCCAGCAAGAGGTGGGGAAGTCCAGGGACCTGGCCCTCCAGACCTGCTCTCAGCTTGGCCTCCTGATCAACGAGGCCAAGTCAGAGCTCGTGCCTTCTCGGGTGATTTGCTTCATCGGGCAGAGCTCGACTCTTGCCGAGCCAGAGCACGGCTTCCAGCGGACAGGGTGGAGGTTCTTTCCTCCTTTGCCCAATCATTTCTGGTTGGGCACTTGCGCCCTGCCCGGAACTTTCTGCACCTTCTGGGTTACATGGCAGCCTGCACTACCGTGGTCCGTTGGGCCCGGTGTCATATGCGCCCCTTTCAGTGGGGGCTGGCCGCCCAGTAGACTCTGCGCCTAGGTCATTTCGACCAGCTGATCACTGTGACCCAGAAGATATGGGACACTCTCAAGTGGTGGACCATCCTAGACTGGTTGCAGGAAGGGATCCCATTTGTCCGCCCCGAGCTGACGGTTGTCCTCACAACCAATGCCTCTCTCACAGGCTGGGGAGCCCACATGAGGAACAACAGGCCCCACGGGTTCTGGACCCCCGAGGAATCCCGATACCATATCAACCTGTTGGAGCTCAGAGCGGACAGACTGGCTTTGTCAGCGTTCACTCAGCAGCTTCGGGGTCAAGTGGTTCAGGTCCAGACTGACAATACCACAACCATGTACTACCTCAAAAAGCAGGGCGGTACACACTCCCAGCTGCTGTGCAGTGAAGCGCTCTGCATCTGGACATTTGTGAGCCAACTGGAGGCGGATCTCCTAGCCATCCATGTGGCAGGAGCCTCAAATCAACTGATGGATGCCCTCAGCTGCATAGACGAGACATCCCATGAGTGGTCTCCCCATCCAGAGATAGTTCACAGCCTGTTCTCCCACTGGGGCAAACCGCTGATGGACCCGTTTGCTTCCAGGGAAAACACCAAGCTGAGGCTGTTTCACGCCCACCCCCCTCAGCGGGGATCGCTGCAGGGGGATGCCTTCTCGAGGCCATGGACCCCAGGCCTCTTCTACGCCTTCCCTCTATTTTCCTTGATCCACAGGGTGCTTCTCAAGGTGATAAGGGACAAGGCGCAGGTGATCCCGGTAGTCCCAGACTGGCCCAGCCAGTTCTGGTATCCAGATCTCCTCCGCCTCAGCAACAGGCTCCCAAGGCGTCTTCCAGCATGCCTAGACCTGATATCAAGCAGGGGAAGGTATTCCATCCGGATCTTCAATCCCTGCACGTGACAGCCTGGTACCTGAGCGGCTAGAGTTCCAGGCTTTGTGTCTCTCTGAGGATGTACTCACAGTAGTGGAAGCATCCAGAAAGGAGTAGACCAGAAAATGCTACACCTTCAAATAGAAAAGGTTTTCCATTTGGTGCCAGGGCAAGGGTCTGGACCCTCTGTGCTGTCCTTTGGCAAGCATTTTAGACTACCTTTGGTCTCTGCCCAAAGGGAGTCTTCGACCTTTAAGGTGCACCTGGCAGCCATCTCTGCTTACCAGGCGCGGGTTGGTCAGCAGACTGTGGCACAGGAGAAGGTAGTCTGGTGCCTTTTCAAAGGCCTAGATCACATATCCTCTCCCAATTGTTTAACCAGGTGAGACAAACTAAGCTGAAAGCTTGTTTACAGGTGCAACCTGGGAGCACAGGGAAGGTAAGTGACTTGCTTAGGGTCACACAGTATGCAAGTGGGGGCTGTGGGATTCAAACCCAGGTCTCCAGATTTGCAGCTCAGAGCCTTAAACCACTGCGCTATACTGCCTCCCTCTCCAGTGCGTGAACCTCCACCTCCGTGGGATTTACTGCTGGTTTTGGCAAAGCTCATGGGCAAGTCAGTCAAACCAATTCATAAGGGTGAGATGTCACACTTGTCGTGGAAGACTTCCTTCCTGGTGGCTATCACGTCTGCCAGAAGGACTGGGGAGCTCCAGGCACTTTCAGTGGAGTCTCTTTATCTGGTCTTCCACAGGACCAAGGTTGTTCTGCGTCCCCACCTGAAATTCCTCCCGAAGTTGGTGTCAGAGTTTCACCTTAATCAGGTGTTGACTCTGCCTGTGTTCTACCCGAACTACACCTCGGATGCTGAGTACAGGCTCCATACTTTGGACCCGAGACGTGTTCTCTCCTACTGTAAGGAGAGGACGGCGGAAGTTCGGGGAGAGGTTCACCAGCTGTTTGTCACCTACACTAAAGCCGCTCCTGGCAGGCTTGCAGCAAAGCGGACGATTGGCAGATGGATTACATCATGAATTGATCTCTGCTATAGGTTGGCAGGCAAGGAGCCTCCCAGAGGGATAAGAGCTCATTCTACCTACCATACTGCTGCATCGGTGGCTGCTTCCAGGGACATCCCTATCCAGGAAATCTGCTGGGCTGCTACCTGGAAGACAGCAAACACCTTCATCACCCTTTACCACATCGACCTTGAGTCACGTCGGGATGCTGGTTTTGGGACCTCAGTTCTCCAGTCTCTGTTCCTGAAGTAGGGGGTGTGCGCCTTGCGTCCCTCCCGGAGAACTGCTAGGAGCCTGTCAACAAGTGTGGATAAGAACAACATATCCTCATCCCTAGAAAAACAGGTTATTCACCTGTAACAGTAGTTCTAGGAGTGGTATATGTTGTTCATCCACACTGACCCACCCAATCTCCCCGGCTGCGACGCACAACCTGGCTTCCAGCGGGCTAAGATCTGGTGTCATGGGGCAGAGCCGAAGGTTATACCACCCAGGTGGGTGGGAGGAGCCAGCTTGAAGACCTTCCGGCAAAATTTAAAGGGGGAAAGGGACATGCCAACAAGTGTGGCTAAACAACATATATATCACTCCTAGAACTACTGTTACAGGTGAGTAACCTGTTTTTATTTCCCCTCCAACCAAATTGTGCCACCCCATATGTGGTTTCCCTTTATCTCCTCTCCTCTTTCAAGAAGAATATGTATTTTCTTTACAGTTCCTCCTCTGGAGGTGACTTCCCTCTATAGAACAAACTAAAAGACAATCCCTTAGGGTTTTCCTCTCAGGGATGTTTCTACATGTCTTTCCACTTCAAATTCTCTAGGCAGGCGGGGGAGACACCAACCCGTCCTTGGCCCTCTGGGTAGCTCAGCTGCTTTTTCCTCTGGATTGGTGCCAGTCTGCTGCTCCAGCCTTTTTGGATCCTCCTCGGGCTTGAAATATGGTCTGGTCTGGAGCATGCTATCCTTCTCTTGAGCAGTTCTAGGGCTGTATACTCAGGGGTGGTGTCTCTTCTATCCTCCCTCCTTTCTTTCTCTCTTCCTTCCTATTCCTCACCCTTTTATCCCTCCCTTACTCGCCCAGAGATTGGGACCGTCTTGTACCAATCCCTTAGGCCTCCTTCTCTTCTGTCCTCTCTATGGCTTTATTTCTCCTTTTAGTTTTATATCCTTTCCTTTTACTATCTCTCTGGCTCCTTGCTCTCCTCCCCAATTTATCTGTCTCTCTCTTTCTCTCTTTCCAGCATGCAGAAAGGTTACTGGCCAACCTCACGAAGCGCCACACAATGCGTTGGCCTCAGGGCGCCGCGTCTGATGTCAGCTCCTCCCCCTTGCAAAAAAAAAAGCTTCCGTGGGGTCCTGATCCTCCGGCTCACTACCCAACAGTGATGAATGGTGTAGATACACAGTAAGATCAAGAATTACGGTAGGTACATAATTTTCATTTCTAGGGACATGGATATGTTGTTCATCCACACTTATTGGCAGGCTCCTTGCCACTTTAAATCTTGCCAGAAGGTCTTCAAGCTGGCTCCTCCCACCCACCCGGGTGGTAAAACTCTCGGCTCCGCCCCATGACGCCAGATCTTCCTTGCCGCTTGGAAGCTCAGGTTTCCCTCCTTAGCAGCTGCATTTAAGACTGGTTCCTAATTCTTCGAACGTTCGAAATTAAAAAGGTTTTGCTAAAAAGACTTCGGTCTTCTTCTCCTCGCGGCTGCGATGGACAAATCGACTCCTGGTTTTCGGAGGTGCCCTTGTGGGCAGAAGATGTCTAGGACGGATCCGCACTCCACGTGTGTCTACTGCCCGGGCCTTGAGCACGACCTGCAGGTCTGCGACTTGTGCTCTTCCTTTTCGGCCTACGTCCTTGAAGACCGTGCTGCCCGATTATAACTGGGGCGCCCCAAGAAAAGAATTCCACCAGTGAAATCTAAAGAGGCCCGATTGGCGGTGTCGCGGCGGCGGGCTCGGCGGATCAGCTAGAGCAGGTGATCGCCCTCGAAGAGGAGGCGGCGCGGGCCGCTTCTACCTCGGCTGCGGCATTTGTCCCGCTCTCTCTCGGTGCCTCGTACTCGGCTTCTTTTAAGGAGCTTTGTCTGACCCTCTCGACCAAAGGTGAGGGTCCAACTTCTTCGGGACCTTTTTCTAGGTCCAAAAAGAGCAAAAGTAAGTCTCTCCGTCGACGCTCTTGGGAGCAGGAAAGATCCCCCTCCCCTTGTCGACAGTCGACTTCTGTCGACCCCTCAGCTTCGGCCACTGGCTTCACGGTGTCCCCGTCAGGCCAGTTGACCGAGACTCCTGTCAACGCGGTCGAGATTTTTCTCGACCCGTTAGACGGGTTGTCGGCTGGAGAAGCTGAGAATCCCCTCTCTCCGGTTCCCCCGGTGGGAGTTGAGGATCCCGTCGGCTCGTCTGTGCCTCCGGTTCCGGAGCCTTCGGTGGAATCGTCCGAGCCGAGGGGTGCGGATTTCCGACACTTCTCCTCGCCTTCCTCGGCCTAGTCGAGACTCTCGGTCTCGGACATCCTCGAGGTCCAACCGATCCCGCCGCCATAGGCGGTCTTGGCACCGCAGCAAGCGGCGCCGCCGCTCTTCCTCGGATGGAATGAGGGGAGGCTTCGGCGCAAGTTGCGTCGGAGGTACGAGGAACTTATGTGACAACAGCTCCTTTTAACCGGGAATAAGCCGACCCAGTCGTCTTCCCCGGCCATTAAGTGGCTGTCACCAGAGCAGCTGAAACAACCCCTCGTTGTAGTCGAGGAGCCTATTCTCAGGCAGGTTGTTAGACCAATTTCAGCTGCCCCACCGATTCTGGTGGAACCTCCGCCTCCACAGCCATTAGTTGGGGCTCCGACCAAAAATTCTCAGTCGGCTTTGGGTTTGCCCCATAGGCTGTCTGTCACCCTCACTCCCGATAAACCTCGGCAGGTGGAGGGTGGCTCAGGCCCGAGGCAGCTCTTTGAGGACTCTTCTGAGTCCGATGATGGTTCCTCCCTCTTCTCCAAGCGCATGGACTTGGAGTCCTCGGGAGGGCAGTCAATGGACGATAGCCTTTCGTCCTTCTTAGGGTTGCTTCGACTCATCTCGGAGTCCACCGAGATGAAGCTCAACCCGTTTCTAACGGGCCGCATCCCTCACGGAGATTCTGGACTGAGGGATTCTCCTACGGAGGCCTTTCGGTGGCGAAGCCATGAGTGGGTCCGCCTTGGAACTTTGGCAGCGTCCTGCTTCCTGCCCTGCGCCTGGCCAGGTTGGCCAGGAAGTATCACGGTCCCCGGTTCCCTGTCCGGTTTTGAACACCCTCGGCCGAGGGTTGGTTACTGACAGCGTTTTCCGGCGTGCGAGCGCCGGGGATGTGGACAAACCTCCGACAAGGAATCCATGAAATTGGATTATGCCGGGCGAAAAGTCTATGCTGGCGTCCTCTCTCGCTTCGCTCGGCCAGTTCGGCCGCCTCATGGCACATTTTCTCACGCCCTGTTGGGCTCCCTGGATGAGGTTGTCCTCATCTTCCCGCAGATCTGCAGACTACGGTCAGGCAGGTGCGGGACCAGGGCAGGGCAGTGGCTAAACAGCAGCTCCAGACTCGCGTTAGACATCGAGGACTCATGTGCCAGGTCTGTGGCGCGAGTGGCTATGCGTCGTCGGGCTTGGCTGAGGATATCCACCTTTACCTCGGATACCCAGCACAAGTTGGCGGATGTTCCTTTTGGGACTGACCTCTTCGCCCTGGGGTGGAAGGTCACCTGCAGAGGATCGAAAGTCCAGTGCTACCTTGGACTCGGTCTCTTCGCTCAGAAGGACAAAGGCCGCAAGCCACAGCCTAAGCCCTTTGTCCTTCTCGCCCTGGCCGCCTGGCCCAGCAACGCAGGCCAGTGCAGGCTCGACCTTGGTATCCCAAGCCAGTGCCGGCTCCTCCAACAGGAAGCAGGAGGTAAAGGCCCAGGAGGTCCCTCGGCCGGTCCCTCCTCCAAGCCTGCCCAGTGACGGGCTGAGGGGTGTCGCCCCCATCCCTGTCACCTCACCCCTGGTTCCCCCCGTGGGGGGACGGCTCAGACACTTCCTTTCCGCCTGGTCCGCTGTTACCATGGACAGGTGGGTACCGGAGGTGGTGGGAAAAGGCCTACCTCTGGAATTCGAGCAGGCCCCGCCCTTCAGAGCCGTCTCACCTCGGGGTCCGGAGCCTCACTGGTGGCTCGCCGAGCCGACATCGCTCTCCTCCTCCAAAAGGAAGTGATCACGGAGGTGGAGGACCCCTTCAAACCCGGGGTTCGTGTCCAGGTATTTCCTGGTTCCGAAACGGATGGGGGGCTGGCGCCCCATTCTCGACTTACACGACCTGAACAAGTTCCTAAGGTCTCGAACCTTCAGGATGGTCACTCTGGCGCAGATAATACCATCTCTGGAATACGGCGTGTGGTTCTGCTCTCTGGACCTACAGGACGCGTTCTTTCACGTCCCTATCCATCCGTCACATCGGAGATTCCTCCGCTCGGATCCCTCTTCGAGTTCCGAGCCATGCCCTTCGGCTTATCTCCAGCTCCCAGGGTCTTCACCAAATACGTGGCAGTGGTGACAGCATTCCTGCGGCGCCGAGGGGTCCGGGTGTACCCTTACCTGGACGATTGGCTGATAGCAGCCTCCTCCAGACGGGAGGTGGAGCGGTCCAGAGATCTGGCCCTCCAGGTTTGCTCTCGAGTTGGCCTTCTCATCAACGAGGCCAAGTCGGAACTCGAGCCGAAGCAGGTGATCCTGTTCATCGGGGCAGAGCTCGACTCTCTTCGAGCCAGAGCACGGCTCCCGGCGGACAGGGCCGAGGTTCTTACCTCCTTTGCCCAATCATTTCTGGTTGGGCAATCGCGCCCTGCCCGGGACTTCCTGCGCCTTCTGGGTCTCATGGCAGCCTGTACCAGCGTGGTCCGTTGGGCCCGCTGGCACATGCGCCCCCTTCAGTGGGGACTGGCCAGCCAGTGGTCACAACGCTGCGATCCTTTGGACCAGCTGAGTGATAGTGACCCAGGAGATGTGGACAGCTCTCCAGTGGTGGACCGTTCCATTCCATCTGCAGGAGGCATCCTTTTGTTCGCCCGAGCCGACCAGTCTCTATGGACACCGATGCCTCTCTGATGGGTTGGGGTGCCCATCTGGGGAACACAGAGTGCACGGCCTCGGTCCCCGGGAGCGATGCCACATCAACCTGCTGGAGCCCGAGCGGTCCGCCTAGCTCTCACCGCTTTGCTCCATTTCTCCGGGTCAAGTGGTCCGAGTCCAGACGGACAATACCACGACCATGTACTACCTGAACCGCCAGGGCGGGACGCGCTCCATGCTTCTGTGCAAGGAAGCTCTCCACATTTGGTCACTCGTGCACAGCCTGGAGGCGGATCTCCTAGCCATTCATGTGCAGGAGCCTCCAACACCCTGGCCGATGCCCTGAGCCGGATAGGGGCTGCATCTCACGAGTGGTCTCTCCTGCCGGAGGTAGTACAAGATCTGTTCTCCCACTGGGGCACACCTCAGGTGGACCTGTTTGCCTCCAGGGAGAATGCGAAGCTGAGGCTGTTTCATACCCGCCTCAGCAGGGCTCGCTGCAGGGGGATGCCTTCTCGAGGCTGTGGACCCCGGGCCTCTTCTACGCCTTTCCCCCATTTCCCTTGATTCACAAGGTGCTTCTCAAAGCAAGGAGAGACAAGGCGCAGGTGATCCTGATAGCCCCAGACTGGCCCCGCCAGTTCTGGTACCCAGATCTCCTCAGCCTCGGCTCCAGGCTCCCGAGGCAGCTTCCAGCTCGCCCGGACCTCCTCTCAGTCAGGAAGGTGTTCCATCCGGACCTTCAATCCCTGCACCTGACGGCCTGGTTCCTGAGCTGCTAGAGTTCCAGGCCTTGGGTCTTTCCGACGAGGTCCTCAGTGTTGTTGAGGCATCCTTAGGAGTCAACCAGAAAATGCTACGCCTTCAAATGGAAGAGATTCTCCATTTGGTGTCAGGCAAGGGCTTGGACCCTTCCTCCTGTTCTGTGGCAAGCATTTTGGACTATTTATGGTCCCTTTCTAGTCAAGGGCTTAGGTCGTGACCCTAAAGGTGCACCTGGCAGCCATCTCTGCTTGCAGGCGCGGGCTGGGAAGCAGTCGGTCAGCACAGGAAAAGGTGGTCGGCGCTTTTTCAAGGCCTTGAATCACATTTCCCTCGGTCGAGAACCTCCACCTCCGTGGATTTACTGCTGGTACTGGCAAAGCTCATGGGCAAGCTATTCGAACCAATGCACAGGTGTGATCTCTCTCACCTGTCGTGGAAGACCGCCTTCTTGGTGGCTATCAGTCAGCCAGGAAGGATGGGAGAGCTCCAGGTGCTTTGCATCGAGTCTCCTTACCTGGTCTTCCACAGGGACAGGTTGTCCTGCGCCCCCACCAAATTCCTTCTGAAGGTGGTGTCGGAGTTTCACCTTAACCAGGTGCTGACTCTGCGGTGTTCTACCCCAATCACCTCGAGGTCGAATATAGGCTCCATACCTGGACCCTAGAAGGGCGCCGCTATTATAAGGAGCGACGCTGAAATTCGGGAGAGTTCGCCAGCTGTTTGTCACCTACGCTGAAGCCGCATCTGGCAGACCTGCAGCCAAGCGGACGATAGGCAGGTGGGTCACCTCCTGCATAGATCGCTGCTATGTTGGCGGGCATGGAGCCTCCCAGAGGATAAGAGCTCATTCTACCCATCATACTACTGCATCGGTGGCTGCTTCCAGGGGCGTCCTATCCAGGAAATCTGCAGGGCTGCTACCTGGAAGTCAGCACACACCTTTATTACCCATTACCACATCGACCTTGAGTCACGCCGGGATGCTGGCTTTGGGGCCTCGGTTCTCCAGTCTTTATTCCCTAAGTAGGGGGTGTGCACCTTGCCTCCCTCCTCCCGGAGAACTGCTAGGAGTCTCCCAATAAGTGTGGATGAACAACATATCCATGTCCCTAGAAATACTGGTTACTCACCTGTAACAGGAGTTCTAGGAATGGTATATGTTGTTCATCCACACTTACTCCACCACCTCCTCTGCCCGACGCGACAACCTGAGCTTCCAGCTGGACAGATCAAGGCCATGGGCGGGCCGAGAGTTTTACCACCCGGGTGGGTGGGAGGAGCCAGCTTGAAGACCTTCCGGCAAGATTTAAAGCAGCAAGGAGCCTGCCAATAAGTGTGGATGAACAACATATACCATTCCTAGAACTCCTGTTACAGGTGAGTAACCTGTATTTCTGGTACGCCTTCCCTTCCTTAAGTGTGTTCTGATCAAGCTCCAGATGGAGGCACCTACAATGATCCCCATGGCCTCATCAGATCTGGTTCCCATTGCTGCAGCATCTGGCAGTGGAACCTTCACTGTTCCAGCCCGTTTGCACAGGCTTGCTCTCCCAGGAGCAGGGCACCCTGGTCTATCCGGATCTCATATCTCTCCCATCTCCATGCGTCGCTCCTGAGGACATAGCCATCGCTAGATTTGGGTTCTCTCCTAGAGTAGCTGATGTCCTGGTGGCTGCCAGAAAGCCTTCCATCAGGGCTGCTTACTCCCCCTCTGACAGTAGAGGGAAGCACTTCGCTATTTGGGCTGCATCTCTCCATTTGTAACTTCCTGGAGGGGTTAAAGGCAATAACTAGAGGTATGGCCATCTCGGTAGTCTGTTTCCAGAATGTCAGCTGCTGATATTTGTGCTGCTGCCACCTGAAGCACTGTCCACACTTTCACAAACACTGCAGACTGGACATCGCCTCTATGCATAGGGCCAGCTTGGACCTAGCCATTCTGCTGGGTCTCCTTTCATAGGCTATCATTTTTTCCCCCGTTACCTGCCTCCCAGACTGCATGTCTGTAGTGCCAGAACTGCTTGGGACTCAGTCCAGTTGGTGATGGCCTGCTGCAAGAGATACTCTCAAAGTAATACAATGCAGTCACGTAAGAACTTACTGTAGCAGTAGATCTTAGAGAGGACCTCTTGCAGCAGGTCCTGCTTTTCTTCCCTCCTTCCCCTTTTTCTTGTCTCTCCCCTTCCATAGGGGCGAGCCTTTTGCATTTTTCCTCTATGCTGTTGGGATACCTTGGAATCCTTCTCTGTTTCTCCTTATGGCATCCTGCTTTTGGTCTCCAGCAGGAGAACTGAGGGATGTTGGATGCAGGTGATGCAGTGGGCACACACATCACAGTGGGAGGCATCTAAGTAAGAGGGAACCCTTGGCAAACCTTTCATCACATTTTTACTGGCCAGTAGTCTACAGGTAGGTAGTGACCTACTGTAGATCCTGAGTTGCTGGCCAGTAATAATGTTGGCTGTAGCCCCCAACAAGAGAAGGGTGCTGTTACACTGCAGAAAAAAGCCTTTACTTCCAAGAGACCAGGAGAAGCAGAAGGCTCACAACCAGGAGAAGCAGAAGGCTCACAAAGGAAGACCACCTGGGGGGAGAGGTGTCATTCTGGTAAATTAAGGTATGCTTCCTCCAGGGCTGGGAGTGATAAAAAGGAAAGAGATAAACTGGTAACGGTGTAATGGTTTTGCTGCAATGCTAATGGCTAAACTAATAAATTGGAAAATGTTAGAACTGAGGATTCTGAAGGATGAGAAAAAAAATGTCTGGGTTTAAACTCAACTGTTTACTGGACTGGTTGTTATGGAAAAATGGATGCTGCATATGCACAGAATTCTAAAGGTTAAGGTAATGTTAGAAGAGAATTAAAAGAAAGTTTTGGAAACCTGTTTTTTAAAACAGGTTCCTCTTAAAGAGGGAGGGGATGTATGTGGCAGGGTTGAATAAGGCCCTGTCCCATTTGTTAATGCAAAAACAGTTAAAAGCAAGGATCTGTTTTGTTCTCTCCTTCTCTGTCTCGTCTATCTGACTGCACAGATTTTTTTGTGAGACGATTCTTCGGCTCCCACGATCTCTCTGCCTTCACTTGGTGTTTCTGTATTTTCTACCTCCTTGCTTTTCTGCCGATGTAAAAGTGTATGTGAACCTTAGATCCTTTGGGTTTAGAAACGTATATAGTTATACTAATGAAATGAATGCAAAATTTGGAATTTAGGGGGTTAACACTGAAATGTAGATTGACCTCTACAAACTCACAAGAGGTCAGTTCTGGGTCACCATGTACTGTTTTGTTGCACCTGCAAGGAAGGAAACTGACGAAGTTCAAATACATTTCTGGAGAAACAGGATTGTTTGAGCTCAGGTTGCAAAAGTTAATTACCAGGCAAATACTTCTTGTATAAAGAGAGCAATCTTTTGTTAGAGTCTGACACTTAGAATTAGAGATTCCCTCAGATGAAAGACTTGGTTATTAGTTTGTTCTGCCTTTGTAAATAGCTATGCTGAACTATTTTTTTTATTTTACTGTTATTGGAAATAACAAAACGTTACTTGCGAATTTTATAACTGCTCCTGGTTTTCCTGACCTTTGCCTCCATGACAGTTGTCAGATAGATAGCTCTTCCTCCTCTGTAGAAACAAAAAAAAAAACTGTACTGAGGAGATGTGGTCTAGCACTGCTTTGTGCCCTACAGGCACGCAGATGGCTCAGTGTGTTGGTGCTAGACACCAGCATCGCTAGCCCCAAAATTGTGGTTCCCATGGAGTTCTAGTAGCTCTGGCCTAAGACCAATGAGTGGTACTGTATGGAGAAGATATTTCTGAAGATGTAGTGTTAACAGTGTTGTGTCTTACAGATTATTACAGAATCATTTTATTGCCTTTTTTAGGTGGTACAGATGCAGTGTAACATAGAGCAAATCGACGAAGGTTCAAAACATCATGTAAGTATCTCCAGCTTATATTAACAATCTATGTAGCATTTGACCTCTGTCTCCATGAGACACAGGTTGAATTTAATGAGGTGTTAACTTCAACAGACTGGCGCATTCTGCTTTGTTATACATCCTGCTTGGAGCTGAGAATGAAAGCTCCAAGACTCACACTAGCCAAAATATTGAATGAAAATGGGGGTGGGTGAAGAATGTCAGGAACCAGAACAGTGGTAGCACCTACCACTTGTGACGTTGGCGATCTAGGTTCGAAAGCAAACCTGAGTTGGTTGGGTGGGGAGGATCAGGTGTCCCACAGGATGCTCTCCTCCATGGGGTGGGGGGCAGCTCTGGTGCACGACTGCCACCTGGGTGACCACAAGTGGCAGTACACTTGGGAGCGGGTGCTTGCATCATTCCCCAAGGCTGCCATCTTGAGGAAGGGGAGACAACAGGAACATGGGCAGGCTGGAGCAAGGTGAAAGACTGACCTCTTGCAGGCAGCCTCCCCAAGAATCTGATCCTGGTCTGCAGCAGTTGGAGGTCATGCCACACCCTGTTACAGGGATGGGGTGCAGTCCGTGGGGGCAGCCGGGAAGAAGCCAATGAGTCCACGGGATGATTTTTTGGGGGGTGGGGCAGGTAGTCTAGCCTAGAGGTTAGAGTAATGAGCTGTGAATGAGTTTGGTACATCCATCAGACAGACCTGGGTTTGATTCCCACAACCTCCACTTGCATACTGTGTGACTCTGAGCAAGTCACTTCAGCGCTCCTGGGTTGCCCCTGAAAACAGGCACCTGTGCCTAGTGGGACTTGCCCGGTTACCAAAGAGTAAAATAAATGAAAAAAAAAAAGTCTAGATGGAGAAACTGTGCCATGGGGAGAGGGAAAACAAAAACAAATTGTCTATCGGAAAGAACATAAAGAATAACGAAAGTTGGTCCCTATTGCTTTTTTTGCTTGCATTCAGGGATCTTCAATGGTATCTCCTTAGAGCCATAGTATAATACATCGAACTGTAAGCCATCAGCATCAGGACATAGTGGGAAGCTTTTGCAGGACGGGGCCATCCACATTGACATGCCTGTGTGCACATCAGCGGTGCAGTGTTGCTTGTATAGTGTGGGTGAGCCCCAACCACTTCAGGTTTTTTTCTTTCTGCCGGGAGTTTGTGTTGGATCAGCAGAAGCTGTTTTTCCATTGTCCTATTTCATCAGCAGAATTTATTTTTCTCTTGGTGGCTATTTCTTCAGGAATCGTTGAGTTCTGGTGTGTTATTACCAGGTTATGTGCTTTTTCGCCATTGTCACCATGGAAACCTTATTATACCATGAGGATCCCCACAAGTTCTGTTTGGTCCTGTCCCACGACACGAAAAACTGCAGTTTTCCATGGTTTCAACCAGGCTAACTAGAAAATCTTTTAAAAAATGGGTGACTCTTGCAGTGCCTGCCAAGTTAACCAAATCAGTCAACAAAGCAGAAAGTACTGACAGTAGAAAAGGGCATGCCGATGACACCACATAACTTGACCCCACTGTGCTGACTAGGTCCTTTGCCTGCTCAGAATCCTCTGTGTCATCAGTGGAGAGTTGCTGCAGTCAAGGGGAATGCGTCTGCTAGTTGTCAGTGAGTTAGTGTCACTGCCCCACTCCACAGCGATCCAGATCACCACTGTCTAAACGGAATTGCAGGTCCAAAGATTTGTCTGGTACACAGGTGAAATAGGTGATCTTTATAGAATCAGTCATCTCCGTGGAAGCCAACTCCTGTGTCGAAGCCGAAGATGCTAGGACCCTGCAGGAGCAAATAGTTTGGCCTGGGGGCCAACAGTGGCTACTGGCCTATGGCCTGTGTTACACCGCGTGATGACGGGCCTGTCAGTAACCTTTATTGATCTCTCACCTATCTCAGTTCTGTTTTTCCCTGCTGTCAGATATGCACCATGAGGGTGAATGGGTCCTTGATATAGTTCTACTTGGATAGACTCTGGTGTTGGTGTCACAACGCCCTGTGACCCCTTCAAGGCCCTTTCATTACCCCCTTGAAAACATAGCCTTCCTGAGGAAGGAGGTGCAAACTTTGCTGTGCAGAATGGCAATTTAGCAGTTCCCCAAGCAGAGCTAAACTGGGACCTCAATTTCAGGTACTTCTTTGTGCCCAAGAATCTGAGGTTTCCAGCCTATTCTAGACTTCATATGACTAAACGAGCATGTGGTATCCAGAATGTTCTGCAGGCTGTCCCTAGGCTCTGTCCTCCCTCTCCTGTCAGAGGGGGATTGCATGTGCACTGTGGATATGTAGGGTAGTGACCCTCACATCAAAATTAGGCAGTTCGGCTGGTGGTTTCTCCACTTCTAGCTGGAAAGGCAGCACTACCAATTCTGGGTCTTGCCCTTTGGATTGTTGGTAGCATGACATGTCTCTACCAGATGCTTTGCTATAGTGGCTGCTGCGGTAGGAGAAACTTTGGCTTCCTATACCTGGATGACTGGCTCTTGAAAAAAGCTCCAGAAGATACAGTGTGGAATGCAGTTTGCACCACATAAGGCAACTGCTAGATAACCTGTCGGGTTCTGGTGAATGTACAGTAGTTAAGTTCTGGCTCCTTGTCAAAGATTCCAGTACACAGGGGCAGTCCTGGATACAGTCTTGGTAAGTGCCTTTCTCCCTGAGGGCAGAGCCTCAGCCGTAGAGGCCCAAGCAGCCTTGGAATTACACAGTGACAAGGTTTCGACTTAAATAAATAAATACATCATGCTCCATCTCCTGAGTCTCATGGCAGCCTCCATATTCATAGTTCCTGTGGCTTGCCTGTATAAGAAGGTTCTTCCGTGCTTACTGCAAGCCCAGTGGTTTCAGGCCTCAGTCGCTAGACCATCTGATTGTTGTTTGGGATGCTGTGCTGTAATGGTAGGACAGAGGTCACCTGCTTGTGGGTTCTTCCTTTCTACCTCAGCTGCAGACGATCCTCGCTACAGAGGTCTCCAGCCTGGGGTGGGATGTACACTTGGGCCCTCACCGGACCCAGGGATCTTGGTCTGCAATGGAACAAGGACTTCACATGAACATGCTGGAAATGAGGGTGGTTTTGTACAGACTCCAGGCCCAACCTACCTTAGCAGAGTGAGACTGAAAATGATTAAGCATTAAAGTATGACCGGGGGTTGGTGTACCAGTGAATCCAATCCTCTGGTGTATATTGAGACCAACTCATGGGAGTACCTTAATGCTGTTATAAAAGGAACAGATGTACAGAAACATTTTTTTGGACATTTTTACTATACTCTTACGTTTTAAAGACATTTTTTAATTTACCAACTATACAGAGTCCCTCTAGCTGCTACCATCACAGTACTGAAAAAGAAAAGGTAATAGATAGCTGCAGGCTTTATTTTTATAAAACATACTCACCACCTTAATGGCTCGGAAGCATTAAATTGCACTGCCATGCAGGTGACCTCGGTTTAGAAGGGAGCTCAGATGGCCACCTTTTCCTTTTAGTATGAGGAAGCAGTGATGGGGCTCCTTAACCACAGGAGAGACCTGAACAATTTCGGGGGGTGGGGGCATAAAGATTAACTTAGGGGACTGACTCTTCTGAAATGTGTTCATTCCTTTTATTGGACAAAGAACCTCTGTGCGCAAACACTGAGGCAAGGGTTACCCCAAAGGGCATTTGGCTCGGAAGCCAAGTTTCAAGAAAATACAAAATCACACATGCCCACACAATGCAAAGCATCATGGGCTACATATGCAAATCACCGCAGAATGTTATGCTGGTCCAACTTTAAGCAGAAATGCATGGAGCTGAAAGGCCTCTCACACAGTTTGCAAAGGGTGCTAACAGAAGACATAGACACGTGTTTCGTCCTACCAGGACTCATCAGTATGCCTCGTCTGTTTAACACCCCAGTGAAATGGACCAGCTACCCTTAAGACAGTGTGTCTTGGATATGTTGTGGTGAACCCATTAAAATAAAAAAACTATTTAAAAGACAAAGAACCTCTGTGTGCAAACACTGAGGCAAGGGTTTACCCAGAGGGCATTTGGCTGGGAAGCCAAGTTTCAAGAAAATACAAAATCACACATGCCGCACAATGCAAAGCATCATGGGCTGCATATGCAAATCACCACAGAATGTTATGCTGGTCCAACTTTAAGCAGAAATGCATGGTGCCGAAAGGCCTCTCACACAGTTTGCAAAGGGTGCTAACAGAAGACATAGACACGTGTTTCGTCCTACCAGGACTCATCAGTATGCCTCGTCTGTTTGACACCCCAGTGAAATGGACCAGCTACCCTTAATGCTTTCCTATGTTTAAATAAAAAAAAAAACAGAGTTTGAGGATAATCTTTAACACAAAACAACTTGATTGTAGATAGAAATATGTACCCACCACCCACTACAGCAGATAACGCGTGTTGAATTTAAATGTCTGCCTGACAGTTTTCTTTTGAATATGTGGAAATTTAGACCTGGTTTTCCCAGTCTAAAGTATGGATCTTGCTGTGCTTTTTTGTGATAAGGCTCCAACTTCCAGTGTTCCAGCTCTAGGGACTTAACTTTTTTTTTTTTTTTTTTACTTTGTTCATCCTTGCCTCAGCCGGTGGCAGTCCTTCTAGAAGCTCCATGCAGTCCCAACCCAGTCACGCCCCACCATCTCCCAGGACCTGCATACTTCCAGGAGTTTTTTTTTTAATTTTTTATTTATTAAATTTTTGGATTACAAATACCTTTGAGCAGAAACTGCTCGTTTACAAAGGTTCCACGTCAAAGGATGAGGGTCAATATACATACAGAGGTAGTAAAAGAATGCACAATAAACAAAACAGCTAAAAGAAAAAATAAAGATACTCAGTTTGTCCCCTTAGTATCCCCTCTCCAAGGTAGAGGTCCTCAGGCTGTATCACTTCCCTCAGAAAGGCTACATGTGGTGTTCCCCGAGTGAGCCTAGGTCAACGGGGTACAGGGTCTGTAAGCTGCCTGGAACCATTGTGGAGCATGGCTGCATTTTTTGTTTTTTTTCTCTGCCCCAGGGATGCTAGCTGACAGGCAGTCAGCTGCCTCCAACTTCAGAACTGCACTCACGCTTGCACGGCCACCCAGGTTGCAGTTGTGCAGCCATAGTGATTTCCCCCTCCCTCCCTGGAAGAGGAGGGCATCCTGTAGGACACTCGGTCCTCCTGTCCTGGCCAGCTCTCTGACAGCCCAGACTCCTTCCTGAATCCGGATCATCAGTGCCATGAGCGGTAGTGCTATCGCTGGGCCGGTGTGCCACCTAGGTTGAGACTTTTTTTGCCCGTTATAATACCAGATATAGAGGATGCTTTGCCTTTTTTTCCTCTCTCTTTCTAAACTTACGGTGGTCTATGACAAATACCTTGCTACAAACTCCAGCAAGGTGAAAAACTACCCCCTGGTATTCTTCTTTCTTGGTTAAATGAAAAAAAAAAAATAAAGGAAAAGGATAAAGCATGATTTGTTGCACAGAAGCCAAACCGATAGGTGAATTGGGACAGATATAGAAAAGCAGAGAACTGCTACAAGACAGAGATTAGAAATGCCAGAAATAACTTTTTTCTAGGAACGTGGATATGGTGCACTATCCACACTTCTGGCAGTACTTCCTTTCCCTTTAAGACTTGCTGGAAGGTCTTTACTCTTGTTCCATCTTTAATATGGATCGTGACAAACCCACAACAGGTCCCAGCTTTAAACAATACACGACATGCTCCCAGAAATGTCATGCGTTGATCCTCACTCCACATGAGTTTACTGCTTGGGGGTCCCACGTGATCCACAGGCTTGCGACCCATGCTGGACCCTTCAGCCTTCCATGTTGGAGGACCATTACGCCTGCCTCCTCTTGAGTCACCTGAACCAACAGGATCCGCCCATTAGGTGCAAGGATGCCTGCAGGGTGATTTCTGTAGCGGCCAGTTAAGCTGCACAGCTTGCCACCTTCAAGGAGGCCATCGCCGAGGCTGCTTCGGGTGCTGCATCATCCGGCTTGGTTCTAGTGGGCTTACGCATCTCGCTTTCCAGGGTATTCAGGGACTTGTGCCAGTCCCTTCACACTCTCGGGGGGGAGGCCCTTCCTGGGGTCCTAAGCTTCATGGGACTCCAAATCCAGAAAGTCCTGTCTCAGGTCATAGGATAGGGAGCAGGCTCCCTCCTCCTGGTCCCACGCTTCTGCTTCTGGCTAGACAGCTATCGAGCCATCGGCTTTGGCTGACTCTATTGCTATTCCTGTCCAGGCTGCTGATCCCATGGTGTCTCTGGGTTTGCTGGCAGAGACATGGGTCAACCAGCCAGTTGAGATCTTTCTCGACTCTGTCGACCTGTTGTCAGAGGATGGTGGGGATGATTCCCTTTCAAGGAACTCCGGTCCTCACAGCCGTCTTGCAAGAGGGGCCAGTTCAGCTAACAGATCCGGCTGTCTACCCTCGGGAGATTGATCCCTCAGGGGTTCCTCGGCATACTACACCTTCCCCTGTGTCTCCTCCTTGATGGTCAGCACGTCGTCGTTCAGGATCCAGATCAAGCTCTTACTGGAGATCTTGGGACTTACGACATTCTCAACGGTCCCACTCGTGACCATCCGCCAAGAGGCGCTGTCAATGCTCCTTATCCGCCTCTTCTTCCAGCAAGGAATGGCTCTGCCGTAAATTGCGGCACTGATACAAGGAATTTGTCTGGCAGCAGTGGATTCTTGGCCACAGTCGTGCTCCACAGCAGGCTCCGGCAGTGCACTGGTTGCCAGGTCCCCCAGTTGAGCCGACATCTGCTTCCCTATTCAAGTGGAGCAACTGCTTCCACAGACCTTGCACTGGGCCCTGTCCAAGGCTGTGTGCCCCGCTTCTGGGCTTCCAGGTAGGCTCCCGATGCAGATTTCACACTCTGATGAGCCCTGGATTGTCATCGGGGAGCTGGGGTCACGAGCGGTGTTTGAGGAGTCTGAGGAATCCTCCATGCATTCCCTTCTGACCCCAGCCTTTGAATAGGAGTCCTTCGAGGAGCTCTCTTCGGAGCAAGGGCCAGCTTTTTTTGGGGCTGTGCTCAGAGTAATCTCTGATTCTATGGGGATCGTGCAGGAACCAGTCCAAAAGCAGGCTAAGTACCCCTTAACAGAGATTTTGGACAAGGATGATTCCCTTGGGGGTTGCCTGCCCTGTAGTGGAGGCCTTTCATGGTCCCGCTCTGGAGCTGTGGCAGCACCCTGCCTCCTGTCCAGTGCCGTCCACCTGTATGGTCCGCAAGCAGGTCTTTACCTGGGTTCACTGAACACCCATCAGCTGAAGGTTTGGTCGCCAGCTTAGTGTTTCAATGCACGGGCAGTGTTAGGGACACTAACCCCCTGGACAAGGAGTCCAAAAAGTTAGACCACGCGGTGAAGAAGGTCTGTGCCGCTTCCTTCCTGGGTCTTCGGCAGGCCAATTCTGCCATCATGAACGCCAGCGTTTTCCCATGCTCTCTTGGAATGTTGGATCAGATTATTCCCCACCTTACTGCAGATGTGCAGCTCACAGTTAAGCTGGTCCGGGACCAGGGATGCGCTGTGGACAACCAACAGCTGCAAACAGCCCCGAACATCAGTGACACCTGTACCAGGTCCGTGGCCACCACAGTGGCCATGAGGCACAGGGCATGGCTGAGGATCGCGATCTTTACAGCTGATGCCCAGAACAAGTTGGCGGATGTCTCCTTCTTGGGTACCGAACTGTTCAGACTGGTGTCGATGGTCATCTCACCCATGTTGAGAAGTGTAGTGCCACCCTGGACTCCACAGTGTCCTCCCAGAAGGACGTTCAGAGCAAGAAACAATGGAAGATGCCCTTTCAGTTTCAGCCCTACTTGGCGCCTCCATCCAGACCACCACAGCCGGAAGTGTGGCACCATCAGGCCTGGCGGCTCAATCCTAAGACAGCTGCTCTTCCCCAAAGAAATCCAGAGGCCAGGGGGCCCAGGGCTTCCTTGGTAGCCAGCTTCAGAGCCAACTCCAAGTTTGCCTGGGGGGTGGGGCGGTCATTCCCCATCCCCATGACCTCCTGTGGGGGTCGGCTCCGCCATTTTGCACCTGACTGGGCCAACATTACTTCGGACAAATGCGTGCTCAGAGTGGTGGGTTGTGGTTTGCCTCTGGAATTCGAGGCTCTCCCACCCAGCCGAGCCAGTGCACCATGAGAAGACGTGTGAACGTGTTGTCCGCCCTTCTGGAGGACATCGCCCAGCTTCTTCAAAAAGAACCTGTGTCCCACACTTCACAGCCTGTCCAGGGTTCATCTCCAGGTATTTTCTGGTTCCGAAATGGATGGGGAGTTGGTGCCCCATACTGGATCCTCACTTCTTCAATCAGTTTTTGCAGCAGCGCAAGTTCCGGATGGTCACCCTGAGTCAGATCATTCTGTCCTTAGAGCAGGACATGTGGTTCCCACTGGAGGTTCCTGCAGTTCTGTTCACAAGTGATACTTAGGAGTTCTGGGCCATGTCATTCAGTCTTTCCTCGGCCCCCAGGGTCTTCTCCTCTGTGCCGCAGAAATATGTTGGCACCACTGCCGTGCACTTGGTGTACAGGTGTACCCTTACCTGGATGACTGGCAGATCACCGCTTCCTCCAGAGTGGAGGTGGAGCAGTCTAGGGATTTGGCCCTTCAGACCTGCTTGGCCTTGAGCCACCTGGTCAACTCGGCCAAGTCAGAACTCTGCCTCTCTCAGGTCATCCACTTCATCGGAACAGAGCTAGGCTTCCTCCGTGCCAAGGACCGACTCCCAGCAGACAGGGTGGAGGATCATACTTCCTTTGCCCGATCAAGAGAATTTGAAAGTGGGGTCCTGAGAACAGTGTCCTGATCCAGGTCACTCATCTACCATGAGCAGAAAATGTCTTGGCAGTCTGTTGAACATCAACATATCAACACGATTGGTCTTTCACAGAGGTTATGGTACATATCTCGTTTGATGATTGGGGTGAGCTGGAGATGGACCTTGTTGCATCTTACCACAATGTAAAACTGCCACTCTGCTGCTCCAGAAATGTAGAATATGGAGCTTTGTCAGAATGCATTCTGGCTGCAGTGGGCAGATCAGTTGCTCTACACTTTTCCACTAATCTGTAGGTTCAAAGGATCTTCCCCAAACTGGAGGCCAACAGGAATTAAATGATTTTGGTAGTACCATGCTGGTCTTGGCAGATGTGCTGCCCACTGTTGTGTCAAGTGGCAATAATGTCCACTGTCATCTACTACTGAGATGCAGCCGTCTGCCCCTTTTTCAGTCCGCTGTGCATCCAAATCTTTGGTTGCCACACCTCCAAGCTTGGCTTCTGAGGATGAAGAGGTCAACAGGTTTGGTGTCTGAACAGTTTTCCCAAATGGAAAACAGCTTCCTGAGGAGGCGCATGAGTTTGGCGTGAAAATATTTGACCTACAGTAGGTGGAGTTTTATGGTTACTTGCTTTAAGAAATACGTTTTTATCCTGCAGTGCTAGCAAGTGTTTGGACACCTGAGCTGTCTATGTGGCATGTCTCTTTCCCTTTAAGGATTGCTGGAAGGTCTTCAGGCTGGCTCCTCCCACCTACCTGGGTGGTATATCCCTTGGCTCCGCCCCATGACGCCAGATCTTCCTTTCCGCTGGAAGATTCAGGCTGCCTCCTTCGTGCTCCCGCATTTTGTAGGCCCTGGCTTCAAAACCTTCGGTTATTCTGAAAATTCGTCTAGTTCACATTAACAATCGCGACTGCTTATCTTCGATTATGGAAGACAAGTCTTCCCCTGGATTTCGACGGTGTTCGTGCAGCCAGAAAATGTCACGCACCAATCCCCACACCGGATGTGTCTGTTGCTTGGGTGTCAACCACGAAGTGTGATTTTTGTCTTGCATTTCACCCTAACGTCCTTGATGACCATCTCGCACGCCTGAAGTTGGGGAGACCGGAAAAACGAAACCCTCCGGTGGAATCAGATGAGGTTGATGGGCGGTTTCCGTGACAACGGGATCCATGAACGGTGGAGCATGCAAACCTTCGAGGAAGAAAGCGGCTCGTGCCGTGGAATCTTCCTCTCGGAGCTTCTTCGTTCCGCTCAACCTGGGCTCCACCTTCTCAGGTTCCTTCTGAAAGTTGTGCCAGTCTCTTCCGACTAAGGGAGAGGGTCCTGCGGGCATGCACTCCTCTCAGTCCCGCAAGTGGGAAAAGGACCCGGGCTCGTCTTCATCTTGGCGAAGACGTTCTTGGGATTGGGAGAGATCTTGGTCCTAGGAACAGTCTGTCTTGACTTCGGTCCAAATTGCCTCTTTGGCCACTGGCTTCTCGGCTTTGCCATCTGGCCAGTCAACCGAAGTGTTGATCGATGAGGTTGAAATAATCATCGACCCATTGTCGCCGACTCCGGTCGAAGATTCTCTATTGGACTCTGGTCCTTTCTTTTCCCGAAGAGACCCAGCCTGCTGGGAATCCCATCGAGGAAGTGGTCCCCCGACCCTGGGAACTCACCAGTCCCGCCGGTGTCTCCTGAACGACCGAATTGGCCCGTCTGATCTCGATCGAGGTCTAGGACCCCCTCAACCGACAGGCCGAGGAAGAGCCACAAGCGCTCAAAAAAGAGGCGCTGCCATTGGTCGTCCTCATCCTCCTCGGATGAGGAGAGACTTCGGCGGAAACTCCGGCGCTACAAGGGCATCATGTGGCTACAGCTGATTTTGTCTGGGTACAAGCCGACCCCGTCTTCTACCCCGGCCATTACTTGGCTTTTGCCTCCCAGGCCGAAGCAGACTCCTTCGGAGCGATTAAGTTGGTTCCCCTGCCCGCGGAGCCGGCGAAACCTCTGGTTCAGCCTAAACCGGTCTCTCCACCGATCATGGTGGAACCACCACCCAAGCAGCTTGTGGGAGGGGCTTCTTCTAAGGAAGATGGACCAGACACTGGGCTTCCCCAGCATCTTTTGGTCACTGTCACCCCGTACCACCCTCGGCGGTTCAAAGGTGACCTGGGTGGTCGACCGTTGTGTCCAGATTCCTCGGATTCGGATGAGACCGGCCTACGTTCTCATCCCAGGAATGATGAATCAGCTGGTGGGATGGAGACGGAGGAAGATCCTTCGTCCTTTCAGGGCATTTTTCGCATCATCTCTGAGTCTACAGGGATGCCCCTGGAACCTATCCAGAAAAAGGCGGAGTACCCTCTCAGACATCTTCAAGAGAGGGTATACCCCGACTGAGGCCTTTCCTGTGGCCAAGGCCATAGTTGGCCTGGCCTTTGAACTTTGGCAGCGCCCTGGCTCCTGTCCAGCTCCGTCTGCCCGCATGGCCCACAAGTATGTGTTGCCCATGGGGTCCCTTGCAGGGTTCACAGAGCACCCTTCAGCCGAGAGCCTGGTGACTGCCTCTGTGTTCAGGCGTACTGGCAGTTCTGCCGACACTGACTGAGCTCCCGAGAAGGAATCCAGAAACTTGGATCATTCGGCTCGAAAGGTCTATGCGGTCTCATCTTTAGGCCTTCGTCAGGCAAGTTCAGCCGTCGTCATGCCACACTTCTCCCATGCCCTCTTGGGGTCTTTGGATGAAGTCCTCCCACACCTCCCTGTGGACATGCAGACCACAGTCAAGCAAGTCAGGGACCAGGGCCGGGCTGTTGCCAAACAGCAGCTTCAGATGGCCCTGGACATTGGGGACTCTTGTGCCCGCTCGTTGGCAGCCGCAGTTGCCTCTCGTCGCAGGGCTTGGCTGAGGCTCTCCTCTTTCCTGGCAGATACTCAGCACAAACTAGCTTATGTGCCTTTCCTTGGCACCGATCTTTTCGGCCCAGGTGTGGCTGGTCACCTTCAGCATATTGAGCAGTCCAGTGCTACCTTGGACACCACTTCTGCTAAAGGTTCTTCCAGTAAGAAGCAGCAGAAGAAGCCCTTTTCGGCACTCTTCCCCTGTGGCCCAGCAACTCTCCTTTCAAGGAGGGCAGCAGCAGCAGGCTTGAGCTTGGTGCCCAAGCCCGGGCCCTTCCAGGTCCGTAAAGGAGGCCGAGGTTCAGGTCTTGGATCCTCCTTCTCCAAGCCTGCTCAGTGATGGGGCGGGGGCTGCTACCCCCCTATCCCGTCACACCAGCTCTGAGTCCTCCGTGGGGGTCCGGCTCTGCCACTTCCTTTCCGCCTGGTCTGCTGTCACCATGGACAGGTGGGTCTTGGAGGTGGTCAGTCAGGATCTACCTCTGGAATTCGAGTAGTACCCTCCAAGCCGAGCCTGCGCCCCACGGGAGGAAAGAGTATCCGTCCACACTCAGTCGACTCTCAGAGATGACATCGCTCCACTCCTCCTCAAGGAGGCAGTAGCTCGGGATCTGTACAGATTCCAGACTGTCAGACTCCCGTCATTTAAATTACCAACATCGATCTCCCGACTGCATCACTGTCCCGCAGTATGCAATCCCGAATCTTTATTTACCCATCATAACAAAGTCCCGACTAATATTTTCCCGAAATCCGTTTTACTGTTTACTTTTTTTAGCGGAGTGTATGCGAGTCTTATTAAAAGCGGTTTAGATCAGTGCCACAGCGCCACCTGTCTTTCTGCTTGTAGTAAGTGAATAATTGAATAAGTGCAGAATTCTGTGTTGGATTTTGTTTAAGCAGAAATTGCTGAATAATTACAGTGATTGAATAATTGAATTAGTGCAGAGTGCTGTGTGAGATTTATTTTAAGGTGAAGGCACAGACAATGGCAGTGTTTGTCAGTCTGGCAGAGATGGCTTAGGCGGCGTTTGTGTGCAAGACAGTTACCTCTCATCAAGGCAATGATAAGCTGTGCATCAGTGGATATTTATTTATTAAAGAGAGAAACCGTGGGGTTTCCGGTGATGTCACAGAACTAACAGCAAGCAACTGAGAGTAGCTCCTCTCCCCCTTTGCTCAGGGAAACAATAAAAACACAAAAATACTGCAAAAAAACATAAGAATGGCATCTACAGGACGTACTAAAGAAAACAAAACAAGGAAAAACCAAAAAATCGAATAAATTCGTCGGATGACCGAAGATTGACTCCTGCTACCAAGAGACCAAGCAGAAGCCCTTCACCGGCTAGTATAGTAGATGCAGAGGAGGAATCCGATCAATTTTCTCGATCGCGGTTCAAACAACTTTTTAAGGAGATTCGGGAAATGAGAGCCGAGACAAAGCAAGAATTTCGGAACCTCGACCAAAAATTAACCAAATTAGAGCAGCGAGTAGAAGCGGCAGAAGACCGGATAGCACAGAATGAGGATGGCGCAACACAAACAGGCCTAATATTACAAGCGCTAATGGTCCAAACCGAAAGGTTACAAGAGAAATGTACAGATTTGGAAAGCCGCTCCTGGCGAGAGAATCTTAGACTTTATGGCTTCCCCGAGGGAACAGAAACAGGCCAAATGTCGTATTTTCTGACAGATCTATTAATGGATATTTTGCATCTACCAACAGGGTATCAATTAAATATTGAGAGGGCCCATAGAGCGCTGCAGCTTAAACCCGCGGATGAAAAAGCCAGGCCACGTTCGATTATTAAGTTCAACAGCTACAAAACGAAAGAAGACGTTCTGTTAAGGGCATGGAGACAGAAAGAGGTCACCTATCTGAACAACAGACTGTTTTTCGATCACGACTACCCGAAAGAAATTCAGCAGCAACACTTACAATATTCCGACATAATAAAAGTTTTAAAAGCCAAGGGTCTCCGTTTCCCCACACCCTACCCAGCTAGAATCCGCATTTTCTGGCCAGAGGGAACCAAAGTATATTACTCACCATAGGACGCCAGAGGGGTTATGGTGGAGAAAGGGTTAATGGAGCTCCAGGCCACAGCAAACAAGAACTTGGGATCCCAGAGGGCATCAGAGCAATCCATGGATTGGGCAGTTTTAATAGGGAGGAGGAAGAGAGGTCGCGACTTTGATGCGTCATCTGCTGCGCCTCTGCAGGCAATGAGAATACTGCTCCAGAAACTCCAGGAACATCGTAAAGACCCACAAAAAGACTCTCGGGACTGAACAAAATTTGGGGAAGACTTTTGCTATCTTTGGGTTGGGTAAGACGCCTTCTGGCGACCTCACTACCGCATTGTGTGGGCTGGATAGGGTTCCGATTGTTCCCGGTTAACTCCTACTTTAAAGCTGCCAAGCGGGACATTCAATGGAACGCAGGCAGTTCTTTTTTTCTCACCACAAGTGGAGCACTCAAATGGGACTGAGTAAAGGACTAATTTTAACGTTTGGCTGGAGTGCTGTCGCTCAGTTTATTTTCCACTGACAAATTGAAAGCCTCCTACAGGCACAGTAATAAATAGATAGGCCTGTAGATCGTTGAAGTTGATTAACTAGCTGAAAATGAGCAGTATTATTTTCCACGTTTAAAGTTTGTTATTGATATATAATGTTTCCGATTGGGCAGGGTGGGGGAAGAGGACACAGGCAGTGATGTCACAGTTTTTACTGACTTACACTTTTAATAGTGTACGCTAGAGCCTGAACCATACATCTAGAGGCTCTCGAGGAGGATCACACGTGGTGTGATGAGACATACTCCTCGTGCTGATGATCCCTGAGAGTAGGGGGGATTAGTAGTAACAGAAACCCCGATTTGGGGAGGAAAGGGTTTCCATTGTTGGAAGTACAAATCTGTTCAGTACTTGTTCTTTATATAGCTGTTCTAACATCAGTCTCTTTTTTTACATAGTATGGCATTTTTTAACATACCTTAAGGTGTTAATAATCCGACTTTGGTGAGCTTGTCTTTGTGGAAGGGGTGAAAATATTATGGGAGAATTTAGGGGGTCTGACAATAGAACAAGAGAAATGCAGCATTTCTAGGGACATGGATATGTTGTTCATCCACACTTATTGTCAGGTATCCTTGCCGCTTTAAATCTTGCCGGAAGGTCTTCAAGCTTGCTCCTCCCACCCACCCAGGTGGTATAACTCTCGGCTCCGCCCCTGGACGCCAGATCTTCCCTTACGGCTTGGAAACAGGTTTCCTCCCATAACGCTCCGTTTGAGACTGGTTACTATTTCTCCGTTTACGGATTTAAAATAAATTTGCGAAAAGACTTCAGTCTTCTATCCCCTGGCCGCGATGGACAAATCGACCTCTCGGATTTCGGAGATGCCCATGCGGCAGAAGATGTCTCGACGGATCCACACTCCACGGTATTGTCTACTGCTTAGGCCTTGAGCACGCACCCGGAGCTTGCGACCTGTGCTCATCTTTCTCGGCCCCTCGTCCTCGGGAGCCGATGCTGCCGATTGCAACTGGGCCGTCCCGAGCGTTCCCTCCGGTGAGGTCAGGAGGCCCGTTGGCGGTGTCGCGGCGGGCGGGCTTCGGCGGATCAGCTCGAGCGGACGCCTCAAGAGGAGGCGGCGGGTCGATCTTCTCGCCGCGGCATTTATCCCGCTCTCTGGGTTCTTCCTACAGCTTCTTTTAAGAGCTTTGTCTGTCCCTCTCCACTAAGGGAGAAGGGCCTCGTCTGCTGGACCTTATTCTCGTCCAAAAGAGGACAGGGGTAAGATCCCTCCGTCGACGCTCTTGGGAGCGGGAAGGTCCCTCTCCCGGGCCGTGGGCAGTCTGACGGAAAGCCGCTCGGCTTGACCACTGGCCTCACGGTGTCCCGTCAGGTCAGTTGACCGAGACTCCCACCGATGAAGTCGAGATTTTCTCGACCCATTGGACGAGCTGTCGCCTTTAGCAGCCGAATTCCCTCTCCCCGGTGTTTCACGAGGAGGAGTTTGAGATCCCGGTAGGCGCCTGTGCCTCGGTTCCGGAGCCTCGGATGGACCATCCGAGCGAAGGAGTGCCGGTTCCGGCCGACACCTCCCGCACCGACCTGGAAATTCCGGGACTCTGGTCTCCGGACCTCTTGGGGTCCAGCCGATCCCACCGTCATAGGCGGTCTCGTCTCGGCACTGCAGGTGGCACGCTTGCCTCTGCCCCTCCCTCCTCGGATGAGGGGAGGCTTCGGCGTAAATTACGTCGACGGTACGAGGACCTTATGTTGCAACAGCTCCTCCTGGCCGGGAGTAAGCCGACCCCGTCGCCTTCCCCGGCCATTAAGTGGCTGTCACCGGAGCGGCCGACACAACCCCTCGACTTATCCGAGGAGCCTATACCCAGGCCGGTTGTTCGGCCAAAACCAGCTGCTCCACCGATTCCGGTGGAACCTCCGCCTCCACAGCCACCAATTGGGGCTCCGACCAAGGATTCTCGGTCACTAAGGGTCTACCCCATCGGCTGTCAGTTACCTCACTCCCGCCGACCTCAGGCGGGTGAAGGGTGGCTCAGGCCAGAGGCAGCTCTTCGAGGACTCTTCCGAGTCCGAAGATGATTCCTCCTTTTTCTCCAAGCGACTGGACTTGGAGTCTTCAGGAGGTCAGTCAATGGGACGGTAGCCCGTCGTCCTTCCTAGGACTGCTTGGCTCATCTCGGAGTCCACGGGATGGAGCTCGAACCTGTTCCAAGCGGGCCAGGTATCCTCAGGAGATTCTGGACCGAGGTTCTCGACGGAGGCCTTTCCGGTGGCGAGGCCATAGTGGGTCGGCACTGGAGCTTTGGCAGCGCCCTGCTTCCTGCCCTGCGCCTTGGCCAGGATGGCCAGGAAAGTATCACGTCCCTACGGTTCCTTGTCGGTTTTTGGAACACCCTCTGCTGAGGGTTGGTTATCGACAGCGTTTTCGGTAGCGCCCGGCTTAGCATCAGGGATAATGGACAAACCTCCTGACAAGGTCCAAAAATTGGACTATGTCGGTGAAAAGTCACGCAGCTGCGTCCTCTCGACGCCGTCCAGGCCAGTTCGGCCCGTCCTCATGGCACATTTTCTCATGCCCTGTTGGGCTCCCTGGATGAGGTCATCCCTCATCTTCCCCCCGATCTGCAGACTACGGTTAAGCAGGTGCGGGACCAGGGCAGGGCAGTGGCCAAACAGCAGCTCCAGACTGCTTTGGATATGGGGACTCATGTGCCAGATCGGTGGCGGCCGCGGTGGCTATCGTCGGCCGAGGCTTGGCTGAGGATATCCACCTTTACCCGGATACCCAGCACAAGTTGGCGGATGTTCCCTTTTTAGGGACTGACCTCTTCGGCCCTGGGGTGGAAGGTCACCTGCAGAGGATCGAGAAGTCCAATGCTACCTTGGACTCGGTCTCTTCCGCTCAGAAGGACAAAGGCCGCAAACCACAGCCTAAGCCCTTTCGTCCTTCTGTGCCCCCGGCGCGCCCGGCCCAGCAACGTCAGGGCCAGCAGGCTCGGCCTTGGCATCCCAATCCCAAGCCGCCGGCTTCCTCTAACAGGAGGCAGGGAGGAAAGGCCCAGGAGGGTCCCTCGGCGGTCCCTCCTCCAAGCCTGCCCAGTGGCCGGGCTGAGGGGTGTCGCCCCATTCCCGTCACCTTACCCTGGGTCCCCGTAGAGGCGGCTCCAACACTTCCGTTCCGCCTGGTCCGCTGTTTCCCACGGACAGGTGGGTCTTAGAGGTGGTGGGAAGGGCCTGCCTCTGGAATTCGAGCAGGCACCACCCTTCAGAGCCGTCGCCCCTCGGGGCCGGGATCCCCACCTCACTGGCTGCTCGTCGAGCCGACATCGCTCTCCTCCTCCAGAAGGAGGTGATAAGAGGTGGTGGACCTCCTTCAGACCCAGGGTTTGTGTCCAGGTACTTCCTGGTTCTGAAGCCAGACGGGGGCTGGCGCCCCATTCTCGACCTACGACCTAAACAAGTTCCTAAGGTCTCGAACCTTCCAGGATGGTCACTCTGGCTCAGATAATACCATCCTTGGAGCCAGCGGCATGTGGTTCTGCTCTGGACTTGCAGGAAGCGTTTTTCACGTCCTATCCGTCCGTCTCACCAGAGATTCCTTCGCTTCCGGCGGAAGGATCCCTCTTGAGTTCAAGCCATGCCCTTCGGCTTGTCTCCAGCTCCCAGGGTCTTCACCAAATGCATGGCAGTGGTGACAGCATTCCTGCGGCGCCGAGGGTCGGGTGTACCCTTACCTGGACGACTGGCTGATAGCAGCTCCCTCCAGGAAGGAGGCGGAGTGGTCAGAGATCTGGCCCTCCAGGTCTGCTCTCAACTGGGCCTCCTTGTCAAGCAGGCCAGAAGTCGGAACTCGAGCGAAGCAGGTGATTCTATTCATCGGGCGCAGCTCGACTCTCCTCGAGCCAGAGCGGCTCCGCGGACAGGGCCGAGGTTCTTTCCTCCTTGCCCGATGCATTTCTGGTTGGGCACCTGCCCCTGGCCGGGACTTCCCTGCGCCTCCTGGGTCTCATGGCGGCCTGCACCAGCGTGGTCCGTTGGGCCGCTGGAGCATGCGTCCCCTTCAGTGGGGACTGGCCAGCCAGTGGTCACAACGCTGCGATCCTTTGGACCAGTCGGTGACACAGGGGATGTGGAACGCTCTCCAGTGGTGGACCGTTCCAGATCATTTGCAGGAGGGCATCCCGTTCGTCCGCCCCGAGCCGACGGTCTCTCTATCGACCGATGCCTCTCTGATGGGTTGGGGTGCCCATCTGGGGGAACACCGGGCTCATGGCCTCTGGTCCCCGCGGGAGTCCCGATGCCACATCAACCTGCTGGAGCTCCGAGCGGTCCGCCTAGCTCTCACCGCCTTTGCTCCGTTTCTCCGGGGTCAAGTGGTCCGAGTCCAGACGGACAATACCACGACCATGTACTATCTAAACCGCCAGGGCGGGACGCGCTCCATGCTTCTATGCAAGGAAGCTCTCCGCATTTGGTCACTCGTGCACAGCCTGGAGGCGGATCTCCTAGCCATTCACGTGGCAGGAGCCTCCAACACCCTGGCCGATGCCCTGAGCCGGATAGGGGCTGCATCCCACGAGTGGTCTCTCCTGCCGGAGGTAGTACAGCATCTGTTCTCCCATTGGGGTACACCTCAGGTGGACCTGTTTGCCTCAGGGAGGCAACGGCTGAGTCCTGTTCCATGCCGCCCCCTCAGCAGGGCTCGCTGCAGGGGATGCCTTCCGAGGGCAGTGGACCCCGGGCCTCTTTTACGCCTTTCCCCCATTTCCCTTGATCCACAAGGTGCTTCTCAAGGCGAGGAGGGACAAGGCGCAGGTGATTCTGATAGCCCCAGACTGGCCTCGCCAGTTCTGGTACCCAGATCTCCTCAGTCTCAGCTCCAGGATTCCGCGGCAGCTTCCAGCTCGCCGGACCTGCTCTCAGTCAATCAGGGGAAGGTGTTCCATCCGGACCTTCAATCCCTGCACCTGACGGCCTGGTTCCTGAGCGGCTAGAGTTCCAGGCCTTGGGTCTTTCCAGCGAGGTCCTCAATGTAGTTAAGGCGTCCCGTGAGAGTCGGACCAGAAAATGCTATGCCTTCAAATGGAAAGGTTTTCCATTTGGTGTCAGAACAAGGGCTTGGACCCTCCTCCTCCTGTTCCTTGGCAAGCATCCTGGACTATTATGGTCCCTTTCCAGTCAAGGGCTTGGGTCGACGACCCTAAGGGTGCACCTGGCAGCCATCTCTGCTTACCGAGGCGCGGGCGAGGAAGCAGTGGTAGCGCAGGAGAAGGTGGTCTGGCGCTTTTCAAAGGCCTTGATCACATTTCCCTCCAGTGCAGGAACCCCCACCTCCGTGGGATCTACTGCTGGTACTGGCAAGCTCATGGGCAAGCCATTCGAACCTATGCACAGGTGTGCTCTCTCTCTCACCTGTGTGGAAGACCGCCTTCTTGGTGGCTATCACGTCAGCCAGAAGGATGGGAGAGCTCCAGGCGCTTTCTATCGAGTCTCCTTACCTGGTCTTCCACAGGGACAAGGTTGTCCTGCGCCCCCACCCGAAATTCCTTCCGAAGGTGGTGTCCGAGTTTCACCTTAACCAGGTGTTGACTCTGCCGGTGTTCTACCCCAATCACACCTCGGAGGCCGAATATAGGCTCCATACTCTGGACCCTAGAAGGGCTACGCTTATTATAAGGGCACGGCTGAAATTGGGAGAGGTTCGCCAGCTGTTTGTCACCACGCTGAAGACACGCATCTGGCAGACCTGCAGCCAAGCGGACGATAAGCAGGTGGGTAGATCTCCTATAAGTTGGCGGGCATGGAGCCTCCCAGAGGGATAAGAGCTCATTCTACCCGCATACTGCTGCGACGTGGCTGCTTCCAGGGACGTCCCTATCCAGGAAATCTGCAGGGCTGCTACCTGGAAGTCAGCAAACACCTTCATTACCCATTACCACATCAGCCTTGTGAGTCAGCCTGGGATGCTGGTTTTGGGGCCTCAGTTCTCAGTGTCTCTTTCCCAAGTAAGTATTGGGGTGTCGTCTTGCCTCCCTCCTCCCGGAGAACTGCTAGGAGTCTGCCAATAAGTGTGGATGAACAACATATCCATGTCCTAGAAATACAGGTTACTCACCTGTAACAGGAGTTCTAGGAATGGTATATGTTGTTCATCCATACGACCCTCCCGACCTCGGCTTCGACGCACAACCTGAGCTTCCAGCGGGCCAGATCTGGCGTCGTGGGGCGGAGCCGAGAGTTATACCACCCGGGTGGGTGGGAGGAGCAAGCTTGAAGACCTTCCGGCAAGATTTAAAGCGGCAAGGATACCTGCCAATAAGTGTGGATGAACAACATATACCATTCCTAGAACTCCTGTTACAGGTGAGTAACCTGTATTTTTTGAACCACCAATTAATCCAAACTGACAAATGGATAAGGCGGATATAACTACGTTGTCCTTTAATGTTAATGGATTAACGCACCCCATTAAAAGAAGCAGAATAATGTCCTTCCTGCAAAAGTCACAGGCAGCATTCATAATGCTTCAGTAAACTCATCTAAATAAAGATGAGCATGAGAAACTTAAAAAATTTTGGCTATCAAACAACTTTATACTTCTCGTATAATAGGGGTAGACAACAGGGTGTAGCAATCCTTATACCTATTAGTTGTCCATCTTCCCTTGTCAATCTTCACCATTCATTACTTCCTGGGTGTAAGCCGGAGGCGCGCACCCGTCACGGGAACTTTTTTTTTTTTAAGTTTGCACTAACGGCACCGCCCTCGAGTGGCGTCATCGGCGGCGGCCGTTATCAGAACCGCACTCCTCCTCCAACTCAGTTCTGTTTCTCCCGCCGTCGAGGCAGCACCTGCTTGCGCGGAGCATCTTTTTCCCACTGCGTAGTTTGGGCCGACTCCTCTACTTATCGCACTCAACACCATTCCGGTAAGACTGTTCCTTTTTCTATCATACGGCGTCGGGTGTGTTTTTCCTACTGTGTTTTTTCCTTAATAGTTTCGCGTGATGTCCGGTTCTGGAGCTAAGCACTTTTCGAAGACTGGCCGCGCCCCTATGCGTCGGTGCTCCTGTGGCCGGCATTTCTCCGTCTCCGTACGGCATGACATTTGTCTTCGTTGCCTGGGACCCAGCCATGACATGGATTCGTGCGACGCCTGTTTCTCCATGGACCGCCGTGTCCTCGAAGTCCGCGCGTTCAAGCTCGGCAAAGCCCCGCCGACCTTCAGGGGACGACGTCGCTCAGGGACTCTCAGGTAAGGTCTCTAGGCCCTTCCCTGGGTCCCTCCCAGGCCTATCACGGTCCGAGGAGGAGGGTCTCCTCGTTTTCTTGCCGAGGAGGGCCCCTTCTGGTGTCGAGGGCGTCGTAGTCCCTCCTGGGGCCCGCTGACCTGACGCCCATTACCGCCTGGCGCAATCACCTCCTCGGAGGTGCAGAGGCGCCCCGTCGTCGAGGCCCTCGGCTCTTGGGCCCGCTGCACAGGTGGACACCCAGCCAGCGCCGCCTTTCGGCGCTGTTTGGATCCGCAGTGCGGTGATCGGCCAGCGCGTTCAGCGCCGTTTAGGTCGGCGCCAGTGATCAGAGACAGCGCCGTTGGTAATGCCCGCTTGCGGCCTCAGCGCCGATGGTCATGGCGGCGCCGTCAGCGGTGCCGCCTCGCCTCCCGGTGCCGTGGGCCTAATCTTGCCTCCTCGCGGCGCCGGGTCGGTTTCCGGCACCAGGAGCGGTGCCGTTTGTCCTTCCGGCACCGTAGGGGTTGGCAGTCGAGCCTGGCTGCTGCCAGCGTTGGGGGCGAGCGGCGCCGCCATTGGTACCGGGGCAGTTCGCGGCGCCGTGGCATCTGGGACCCCTGGGGTGGCCAGCATTGAGGTCCTGCTGGTCTCGTCTTCCTCGGAGGACGATGACTCAGACGTGGACCCATCCTGGCACCCCCACTCTTCGGGGTCTGGGTCCCCTGTGGCTAGAGGTACCAGGCGGCGCAGCGGGCCCCTCCCTCTGTCCCCCCTTCGGTCGTCTCCTGAGGGCTCCCCGGCTGGGGGTGGCCTGGGGTCCCAGGGGGCAGGCGTGGGGGCGACGGAGGGGGAAGCTCCCCTCTCTGGAGGGCAGGTGACAGCTACCCCCCAGGGTGCTGTTGCCCCCTCTGGGGACGGGGGAACGCTGCTGTCGAGGAGGAGGGCCCTCTCAGAGTCTGAGGGGCAGAGGGTCTGGCTCTCGGTCTTCTTTGGCCACCTCGGGGGTGGTGGCCAGGAGCCGTAGTGCAGAACCCCGCCCCTCCCTCCGGGGCTCTAGGGTGCCCTCTGGCGGCGTTCTTGCGGACTGCCCTTCTGGATCCATGCAGTCCCGGCGTCATCACAGGGAGGTTCTCCCCCTGGGCTCTTCCAGGCTCCGCTTCCCCAGAGTTCCGTCCTGCGGCCTGGTTTGTTGTCCGGGATCCCTCCAGCTAGGGCTCCGTTCCCCGGATTCCAGAGCCCTGGCAGAGAGCTGTTGCATCCTCGGAGGTGCCCCTCTCTATCTCTCTGCCTTCCCACCCCGCTCCCAGGCCATGTCGGTCCCTCACGGTCCGTTATCCTGGGAGCAGTTCAGAGATTCTCGGTGGCCTTCCCCTCATATGTTAGATACATGCATGGCGGGTCTTCGACTCTCCCCACCGCCCATAAGTCCTCTGGACATTCCAGCTCCCCATCATCCTCGTCTCCCTCCTCTGAGGAGAGGAACCCCTGCTCATCTTTCCTCCGATGCAGTTTCACGGAATATCGGTTTCCTTTCGAGGATGGTGAGGGATCTTGGATTTCCTATGTTTGGAGAGACAATGCCCATGCAGGGGAGCGAGAGAATTCCTTGGTGAATTCAGTGCCCAGCATTTGGTGGTACCTTCCTGGCCTATCCCTTCCAGGAGGCGTCTATCCGGTCCTGGCAGTCCCCAGCCGCTTCTTCTCCAGCCCCGCTGACTGTCAGCGTGGGTATTGTGCACCTCAGAGTCTCTAGGTACCCTTCCCACCCCACACTCCGGTTTGGTCTACCTAGACACTTCTTCCGGCTGCCTGGCGCATTCCATCGCCAACCGGATCCGGACTCTCTAGTTCGACCGCTGGAGCGTAAGAGTGTTCTTCTTCTCAGTGCGGTTGCCTGTATTGCATCTCATCAGGCTCACCACGCTGCCTACAACCGGCATTTGTGGTCGATGATGTCCCAGCTGTTGGCATCAATGCCTGACACGAGCAAACCAGACAAGCCGTTGCCCTCTCCGCGGTGGGCCTGGAGCTGGCAAGACACCAAGCAAGGGCATCTTACGGCGCCATTGAGGTGGCTTCCAGGCTTCGCGGGGACAGCGATCTGCATCAGGCGGACGGCATGGCTTCGTCTCTCTAGGTTGTCACCCCTGGCCTGGCGTAGGGTGATTCGCTCCGCCTTCCGGGGGACCTGTCTTTTCTCCTCTAGAGCTAGGAGACTTTTGCAGGGGCTTCCTCCGTCTCCTCGTCCTCTGGAGGCACCTCCTAGCTCTTCTCCCACTTAGGCTTTCTGAATAAGCCAGGGTCTTCTCCTTCTGTTTCTCACCAACAGGAGGCTGGGGGTCTTGTTCCCTCAGGGTATTTTGCGGGGGAAGAGGAGCTTGGTACTCACCCAGGAAGTAATGAATGATGAAGATTGACAAGGGAAGATATGAAAATTACGTACCTACCGTAATTCTTGATCTTCTCTTGTATCTTCACCATTCATTACTTACACCCAACCACCATCCCCTCAGTGGCCTCCTCCTGTGGCTTCTCCACCTCCCGTCTCCTTCCTCTCTGCAAAAAAAATAAAAAAAAAAAAAAAAAAAAAAATAGGGAAAATTACTCCAGTCCCCAAAAAAATTTTTATATCTATATCCTTAAAGGGGATCCTTATTTCTCCAGAAAATTATTTACTCTAAGATTCTTGGGCCTTTTCCTGGAATTGCGATATGGTGATCAGGCTGCACAACTATCTCTTGCCATACCTTCTGGCAGATACTTCTGGGGTTTTAGCCTGACTCTGGCTATACAGTTTTGATCCTGCAATTCCCTGCTACCAGTTGTTAAGCCTAGAATCTCAACCCCCTTTTTATTCTTGCCTTGCAGAGCAGAGGCAGATACGACTATTTTTTCTAAAAAAAAAAAGAAAAACTGAGGGAACTCTCTGGACTGCTATAAGGCAATCTCTAATTAAGGTCATGCTCCTAAGCCGACAGGCTATGCTCATGTGTAGTAAAAAAAAAAAAAAAAAAGGAAAAACAAAGGAAAGAAAATCCTTCTTGTAATATTTTGATGATTGGTTTCCCTTCTAGTGTCCTCCTGGACAGTTTTACAGAGCAGCAGTGCTGACCATGACCAGTCTTCAGCAGCCTAAGCCTCTGGCCTGCCTTGGCAAGTCCGGCTGAGTTCCATTTCTATACCTATAAACCTACAAAAGGCTAGATTTTCCATTTCTAAACCCTTGAGCAGCTCTCACATGCTGCCTGGATTTATCCTTCCTCCTCGGGTGTCCTCCAGTTAAAGCCTTTCCTCGGCCAGGGCCAAGTGGGGATCAGGACCATGGCATGTTGAAGATGAGGACTATGCCCTCCTGAGTCTGTCTAGCGGGTTCGGTGAACCTTCTCTTCAGCTCTATCACCGAGTTCTTGCTTCCCTGTTAATCGAGGCCTTAAGCTATCAGCTAACTATGCTCGTTAGGCATTCTGGTCCTTCAACATCCATCTTTCTCTTCTCTTCTTCTTCTTCTTCTTTCTTCCTTATTATCTTCCTTCTCTCTCCTCCTAGAGTTGCCCAGGTAAGGAGGCCTGCGGTCCCTAGGTTAGGGATACTCTTATCTCCTCTGTCCTTCCTCCATCGGCTTATTCCTTTTCAGTTCATTCTTCCTTACTTTGCTATCCCTTAGCTATCTTGCCTCGCTATCTCTATCTCTATGCTTACTTTTTGCCTCTCCGGCTCACAGAACTGAGTTGGAGGAGGGAGTCGATGCTACTGCTTGGCCGCCCCTGTGCAGCATAGCGTCACTCGGCCAGTGCCGTGGTCTAAGCAAAAAAAAAAAAAAAAGCTCCCGTGGCGGGAGGCGCCTCGCTTACACCCAGTAAGTAATGAATGGTGAAGATACAAGAGAAGATCAAGAATTACGGTAGGTACGTAATTTTCATTTTTGAAGTGACTGACTCAATTAAGGATAAAGAGGGATGCTGGGCCGGCTTAAAGGGTAATTACAGTGGTTCGACGGTCACTTTGGTTTCAGTGTATGCACCCCCGGCTTCACAATTTTCATTTTACAGAGAGTTTATTCGTAGGATTTCCGATTGGGCAGAAGGTTATCTTATAATAGGGGGAGATTTAAATTTAAGGTTAAATGCACATATGGACACATCTGGAGGGGTTGCCAGACAGGAAAGTGGGCAGAAGAAAGTAGCAAAATTAATGGGGGAAATTGGTTTTGTCGATACTTAGAGACAGATGCATAAGGGAACTAGGCAATTCTCTTTTTTTTTCTGCGGCTCACAAAACATATTCTAGGATAGACTACTTTTTAATGCCCAGAGATATTACAGCAATATGCACTGATTCCTGGATGGGTGACATATTCTTATCAGACCATGCCCCACTTTACTTGAAATTAAAAATAGATCCCATTCGACGTACCACTTTATGGCGGCTGAACCTCTCCCTGATACAAGATCAGGAAAATAAGGAAATGAAAACCAAGGTAATAGACCAAGCAGTGATAGATAATGCAGATCCAGATATTTCCCCTGGGATCTTGTGGGATACAGTGAAAGCAATAGTACAAGGAAAATTTATAGAAATATTGTCCAGAAATAAGAAAGTGAGGGAAGCAAGAAGGGAGGGGCTCCAGGAGCAGATAAGGACTCTGGAAATACAACAGCAGCAATTAAATGCAGACAGGGGAAAATTATTAAAGAAGGAACTATTGGAAATTTTAGACTACCAAGTCGAGCAAAATTTACTTTATTTACGCCAGAGATATTATGAGGGCGGTCCAAGGGCACTTTGACTCTTAACATGTAGGCTTAGGCAACGAAGGGCTAGGGCGAGCATCCCAAAAATACTAGACTCCAAATCAAGAACATGGAAATATAATGTTGAGGGGATTGCAGAAACATTTAAAAATTACTATCAAACCTTATATAGTAAGGGGGCTAGCCCTACCCCAGAGGAAATTGAAAAATACTTAGCATCCCTGCACCTACCTAAAATTTCAGACCAACAGAGAGAGGGTCTGCTTTCTCCTTTTACAACAGGGGAGATACAATTAGAAATATCCTGTTTAAAGGCAGGAAAATGTCCCAGAACTGACAGGCTCCCAAATGAATTTTATAAAAGTTTAAAATCCGTAATAATGCCTCTACTTAGGGAAGCATTTAATGCTCTCTGGTCAGAGGAGGGCAGGGGTGCCCCATCTTGGAGTCAGGCCATTGTTTCAGTGTTGCCAAAGCCGGCCAGGGACCCCACTAAATGTTCTTCATATAGGCCGATCTCAATATTAAACACTGATTATAAAATATTGACGGGGGGCTATGGCCTGAAGGTTGGAGAAGTTTCTCCCAGACATTATCCATTTAGATCAAACCGGTTTTGTCCCTGGTAGACAGACCTCAGACAATATAAGAAGGTCAGTAGATATAATTGAACAACTCCAACTGTCAGGGACTCCGGAGTATATAATGAGTCTAGACGCAGAAAAGGCCTTTGATCAGGTATCTTGGACTTTTTTAAGGGGTACCCTGGCTGGCTTTGGCTTCCCGGCCATTCTTGTGGACTTGATTTTCAAACTTTGAGAGCCCAATGGCTTATATAAGAGCCAATGGTCATATATCTAGCTCTTTTAAGCAAGAGAGGGGTACTAGGCAAGGCTGTCCCCATTGCTCTTTGCTATGTATATTGAGCCTTTGGCTCAGCATAAGGGCGAATAACCGGGTAACTGGGGTGGTGCTGGGAAACACAACCCATAAAATGGCACTTTATGCTGACGATGTTCTTCTTTACCTAACAAATCCGACAATATCACTGCCTGAAGTCTTTAAACAAATTCAGTTTTCTCTGCCCTTTCTGGTTATACCTTAAACTGGTCAAAGACAGAAGTCTTGGTATTGTCAGATACAGTCCCAGATCACATTAAACTAACATACCCTATGAAGTGGGATTGTGATGTCATTAAGTACCTGGAAGTTAAGCTTGGCAAATCTCCCTCTACACTTTTTGAGGACAATTACCCAGCTCTGATAAAGCAAATAAGAGCAGATTTGCAGAGATGGGACAGTATTCCCTTCCCTTTTTATTCAAGATTACAAATAATCGAGACGAGTGTTATGCCAAGATTGTTATATTTATTCCAGGCGGTCCCATGCATGATCACACAGAAGGAATTAGATGTATGGCAGAGATGGATAATGACTTTTATTTGGGGAAACAAACATCCCAGAGTATTTACAAATGTTTTATTTTTACCAAAACAGGAAGGGGGAAGAGCCTGCCCACATATAAGCAGCTACTGGGCTGCTGCCCAGATGAAACAGGCTTTTCTGTGGGCCCATAAGGGTTATCAAGCACATTGGCAGCAAATTGAACTGCATTTAATGGGGAGAGCACAACTGTGCTCCAAGCTTTTTGACCCTCAGGGCCGCACCTCTGACTTAGGGGAACTTTTGACCTCGGTAAGAGCACCTCTGCAGGGGTGGTATCAGGGTATTGAAAGAGGTTATACAAAAGAAAAATCTGGAAATATAAATGGTTCATTGCTGATAAGACCTTTATTCCAACTAGTTTCTCTAATTGGTATCAAAGACAGGCTGATGAAGGTTTTGTTGCAGCTTGACAATTGCTCCAGGGGAGCACAATATTACCTTTTGAAAGAGCAAAGGAAGTTTTAGCCTGGACAGAAAAAGATCTGTTATATTACTATCAATTACAAAACTTTATTAACGGGAAGTTGCAAGAAGATACTTAATATGAAGACCTTAGACCTTTCCCCAGGGTATTTGAAATTATCTGGGAATCTACACATGGTAAGGGGGCAATAACAATGTTTTACTGGAACCTGATAGCGGACCAAATGCACAGCACAGCCTTATTACAAAAAAGATGGGAACAAGAGTTGAAAATACAGCTAAATTGAGGGAAATGGGGCCTGGCCTTTAGAAGTAGCTGGCGAACCACATCACTGATATGGCAGGAATTTGCCTGGAAGATTAAAGTCAGGTCTTTTTTTTTTTTACTCCAGGTAGACAGTTTAAGATGAGTTCCAGAACCAGTGCACTCTGCTGGAGAGGCTGTGGCTGCCTTCACGCAGAGATGTCACATATTTTCTGGCTATGCCCAGGTGTTCAAACATATTGGGGCACCATAAAACAACATTTGACAGGAGTTATTTGGAATGGCAGTGGAAATGGGCACGGAAAATATAATATTAGGTCTTTGCCTAGCGGTCATTAAAGGTAAAGAAGGGCAATATTTATGGGCTGTGCTGTGTATTGCGGCTTTGAAGGGCATAACAAAGAAATGGTTACAGCAGTCCGTCCGTCCCCCCGGAGATTCGGGACTGGATGGGGATAGTCAGCTAAATTCAAATAATGGAAAGAACCACATATGCAGCCAATCACTGTATAGAACCATATACAAATACATGGACTCGTTGGGACCTTTATAAAGATGGGATATAAATGCAACATAGATAAACGTGTACCCTCTACCATTTCCCTCCTTACTTTGTGTCTAGTAGCTCTCTCCATAAAGACCATCGGTTTTAAATTAATGTTCATGTAGTGTTAAAATATATGGATCCCCCTTACCCCAAAGGTTTAATTTGGTTTTATATAATTTAATTCAAAGTTTAATGGTTTGGATTGGTTAATAAGTCTCTTACATAAACTGGAAAGTATATAAAATTTGAATGTAATGTAATATGGTTGTCCTGTACTAGCAACATTTGATAATGAGCTTGTCTATGATAAAGCGTGCAAGTCACAACCAAAACTGTTATTTTATACTGAAATACTTTCAATAAACTAAGTTTAAAAAAAAAAAAGAGAGAGAAACCGTGGAGACCTTTACTACTGGTGCTGCCAAAGCAGAAAGGGGTTGAATTGCTTAGGAAGGGCTTCGGTGAACATCACTTAAGAAAACAGAGCATAATCATGCTCCTGACGCCGCCGATTTCCCCATTGCATCTGCACTTGCTTCCCTGAAAGAAAGGGCCATAGATACGCACGACACTCCTGCACAATTAATTCAGCATGAGGTTGCAAAAGTGTCTGCTGAGGTCATGCAATGTATGCCATCTCGACAAGCATTGCAACAAATTGTGAAGCGTGCACATCGTAATATCTCCCAACCAGAACCTCGCACCTTGGATGATTTGGTTTTCCCAGAACAGTTGTGTTTTTTTAATGGTCAAAGATTCCTTGCAAAGGAGTCATCCTTGGGCGAGGACAAGCTAGTGATTTTTACAACTAAGCAGAACATGGAGAAGCTGTCGCTAGCAGAGTTCTGGGCAATGGATGGGACCTTCAAAACTGTTCCTACACTTTTTAGACAATTGTACTCTATTCATGCACCAGTTGGCACACAAGAAACATCCTGTATAGTACCATTACTGTATGCATTGATGTCCTCCAAATCAAATGATTGCTACATTCGTCTATTTCAAGACATGCATGATATTGCAGACAAATTTGACCTGACGCTGTCTCCCAAAGTAATAATTACTGACTTTGAGCAGGCATCTATTAATGCAGCCAAATCTGAGTTTCCTGATAGCCTGAACAAAGGTTGTTTGTTTCATTTCGGGCAAATATTGTGGTGAAAGATACAAAGCTTGGGGCTTGCCACAGAATATGGAGTTGACCCAGAATTTAGTATTAAAATCAGACAACTTGTGGCACTCTCATTTCTGCCAGAAAATGAGATAATGATGATAATAATAATAACTTTATTTCTAAGGCGCCTTTCAAAAATATCAAGGCGCTTTACATCAAGCGCAGTATAAAATAACAATTTAAAACATACAAAAATACATTAGAACAACATTTAGTTAGCACAAACCATACTATCATCCAACCAATAACAGATAATAGTAGATAATTCCACTAATCATCCAGATAAGCTAAACCCCATAGGTAGGTTTTTAGATGTTTCTTAAATATCTCCACGGAGGTGCACTCCCTTAACCGGTGTGGTAGAGAATTCCAAAGAGTGGGTGCAGCATAAGAAAATGCTCTGCTACCTGAAGATTTTAAATTCACTCTTGGAATCTCTAACAACCCCCCGTCGGCCGAGCGGAGCAATCGGCCGGGGCCGTAAGGCACCAGGAGTTCTTTCAGATAAGTCGGGCCCTGATCGTGAAGGGCTTTGAAAGTCAATAAAATGACTTTAAAGGTGATCCGCCACCATATAGGAAGCCAGTGCAGTTCGCGCAGCACCGGAGTAATATGACTGGATCTCCTTGTCCCAGTCAGTACCCGGGCTGCAACGTTCTGCACCAGCTGAAGGTGGCGGATTTCAACCCCAGAAAGCCCAAAGTAAAGGGCATTGCAGTAGTCCAAGCGTGAGGACACAAAAGCGTGGACCAACGTTGGTAGAGAGTCAGACGGAACAAGGTGACGCACCCTGGCAATATTCCTAAGATGGTAAAAGGAAGTCCTAACAACGGCCGACACTTGAGATTGAAGGGTCAGCCTATCGTCCAGGACGATCCCAAGGTTGCGCACCTGTTCAGAGGGCAGAAGTGAGACACCGCCAAGAAGAATTCCCGAAGGCGTGCCACCATGTGACCTCACTATCTGACCACCGGGTCCACCACTAACACCTCCGTCTTCTCAGAGTTCAACTTTAACCAACTAGAATCCATCCACCCTTGGATTTCTTCCAGACAGTTGTTAAACACCAAGAGTGCTCCATCCTGGTCAGGTGCAAAAGACAAGTATAGCTGGGTATCATCTGCATAGCAGTGAAACCTCAGCCCATACCGTCTTAATAATGTCTCCGAGGGGCAGCATGTACACTGCGAATAACATGGATGATAGCACTGAACCCTGAGGCACCCCACACAACAAAGAAGTTGGTAGATAGAGGGAGCATTTTTGGAATTAAAACTGAGATGCCACCATCTAGTGCTGCACTTGTGGAATAGTTTGAGGACAGTTATGTTCTCGGCAGGGAGTCTGAAGGAGGATGAGAAATACTACTATGCTCTCCCCCCACCCCACCCCATTTCACACTTCGTTTTGGTCCGTTCACCACCAAATGACACTGGGTTATCCAGGGACTCAAAATAATGTGGAGGCTTGGCATCGCCGTCTGGCAGCATTAATTGGAGCTCCGCATGTTGGCATACACAGATTTGTAACAGAGCTCCAAAAGGAACAGCTTGTCACAATCTGCACGATCGAAAAAAACAGAGGTCTCCCAAAATACCCTCAAAAGAAAAGGTACGTTGTCAGAGAAACAAAAATAGATACAATTGTCAAAGACAGACATACAAGATCAGTCAGCTAGTACTTGAGGAATTACACACAACCTGCATATATAAATTAAATCATTCCCCCCCCTTCCACATTCCTGACAATCAAGTACTGCACATGAATGTTTTATTTTAACAGTTTCAATAAAATATGATTTTACCAGTAATCAGCAAGTGACTTTCAATGAACTGAGCTGTGTCTCCCCTACACTTGAACTGAATTGAACTAAGCTGTGTGACATGTTTGCTGTGCGCCACACAGACTCTGTCTGCAGCTCTGGGAACAAACGGATGAAAACTGAAGGTACGCGTGAAATTTTTTTCATGCAGTCTTGAATCAGCATTAAAGTTAAACATGACGGGATCGCTAAATTCGGGAGTCAGTACTAGTCGGGAGATCTGTGAACGGGATAGCAGGGTCAGGACAGCGGGTGTCGGGAAAGCAACAGTCTGGAGATTGTACCTAACCCAGTAGCTCCAGTGGTGGATTCTCCTGGAGCCACAGGCTTTGTCTCCAGGTACTCCTGGTGCCCAAGCGGACAGGGGGCTGGCACCCCATTCTAGATCTGCGGGACCTGAATCAGTATCTCGGGTCACACACCTTTCGGGTTGGTCACTCTGTCCCAAATCATACCATCCCTGGAGCAAAACATGTGGTTCTGTTCACTGGATCTGCAGGACACGTTCTTTCATGTCCCAATCCATCCGTCTCATTGGCGGTTTCTCCGCTTCAGAGCCAAAAGGACCCTATATGAGCTCCGAGCCATGCCGTTTGACCTGTCATCTGTCCCATGGGTCTTCATCAAATGCATTGCAGTGGTGGCAGCCCACCTAAGGTGTCGGGCGCAGAATATACCTCTACCTCGACGATTGGCTCTTAGCAGGTTCCACCCGGAAGGAGGTGGAGAGATCCAGGGACCTAGCCCTCCTGATCGAGGCCAAGTCGGAACTCGTGCATTCCCAGGTGATGTGCTTCATCGGGGCAGAGCTAGACTCTCGTCAAGCCAGAGCTCGGCTCCCAGCGGACAGGGCGAAGGTTCTCTCCTCCTTTGCCCAATCATTTCTGGTTGGGCAATTGCACCCTGCAAGGGACTTTCTGTGCCTTTTGGGTTACATGGCGGCATGCACTTCCGTGGTCCATTGAGCCCGGTGGCACATGCACTCCCTCCAATAGGAGCTGGCCGTCCAGTGGACTCGGTGCCACAGTCATGTCAACCAGCTGATCACTGTAACCCAGAAGATATGGGACGTTCTCCAGTGGTGGACTGCTCCAAACCGGTTGCATGAAGGTATCCCGTTTGTCAGCCCCGAGACGATGACCGTCCTCATGACCGATGCCCCTCCCATGGACTGTGGAGCCACCATTGGGGACAAAAGGGCACATGGGTTCTGGACCCCTGAGGAGTCCCGATACCACATCAACCTTTTGGAGCTTAGAGCAGTCAGACTGGCACTGTCAGCTTTCGCTCCTCAGCTCTGGGGTCAAGTGGTTAAAGTCCAGACGGACAATACCATGACCATGTACTACCTCTACAAACAGGACGGCATGCATTCCCATCTACTTTGCAGGGAGGCGCGCATCTGGACCTTCATCTGCCGTCTGGAGGCAGATCTCCTAACCATTCATGTGACAGGAGCCTCAAACCATCTGGCAGATGCTCTCAGCCATTTAAGCGAGACATCCCACGAGTGGTCTTTCCATCCAGAGGTAGCTTACAGCCTGTTCTCCCACTGGGGCAAACCGATGGTGGACCTGTTTGCCTCCAGGGAAAACACCAAGCTGAGGCGGTTTCATGCCAGATCCCCCTCAGCAGGGCTCGCTGCAAGGGGAAGCCTTCTCGAGGCCATGGACCCCAGACCCTTCTACACCTTCCCTTCATTTCCCTTGATCCACAAGGTGCTCCTCAAGGTGAGGAGGGACAAGGCAAAGGTGATTCTGGTAGCCCCAGACTGGCCGTGCCAGTTCTGGTATCCAGATCTCCTCAGCTTCAGCTGCAGGCCCTCGGAGCGGCTTCCAGCATGCCAGGACCTGATCTTTCTCAATCAGGGGAAGGGTTACCATCTAGACCTTCAATCCCTGCACCTCACAGCCTGGTACCTGAGAGGCTAGAATTCCAGGCTTTGGGTCTTTCCGAGGATGTCCTCACTGTGGTGAAGGCATCCAAAAAGGAATTGACCAGGAAATGTTATGCCTTCAAATGGAAAAGGTTTTCCATTTGTTGTCAGGGCAAGGGCCCGAACCTTCTGTCCTGTCCAGTGGCTGACGTTCTCGACTACCTTTGGTCTCTGTCCAAAGGGGGTCTTAGGTCATCGACCCTTAGGGCGCACCTGTCAGCCATCTTTGCTTACCGGGTGTGGGCCGGTCAGCCGACGTTGTCGCAGGAGACAGTGGTAGGGCGCTTTTTCAAAGGCCTGGGTTGCATTTCTCCTCCGTTGCGTGAACCTCCACCTCCGTGGGATCTACTGCTGGTACTGGCAGTGCTCATGGGCAAGCCATTCGAACTAATGCACAAGTGTGAGTTGTCACACTAGTCGTGGAAAGACTGCCTTCCTGGTGGCTATCACGTCTGCCAGAAGGACAGGGGAGCTCCAGGCGCTCTCGGTGGACTCCCCTTATCTGGTCTTTCACAGGGACAAGGTTGTTCTACGGCCCCACCCAAAATTCCTTCCGACGGTGGTGTCAGAGTTTCGTCTTAACCAGGTGTTAACTCTGCCAGTATACTAACCTAATTACACCTCGGAGGCCGAATACAGGCTCCATACCATGGACCTGAGATGAGCCCTCTCCTTTTATAAGGAGAGGACAGCGGAAATTTGGGGAGAGGTTCGCCAGCTGTTTGTCACCTACGCTGAAGCTACTTCTGGCAGACCTGCAGTAAAACTAACTGTTGCAAGGTGGATTTCATCTTGCATAAGTCTGTGCTATGAGTTGGTGGGCATGGAGCCTCCCAGAGGGATAAGAGCTCATTCTGCCTGCCATACCGTTGCATCGGTGGCTGCTTCCAGGGACATCCCTATCCAGGAAATCTGTCGGGCTGCTACCTGGAAGTCAGCAAACACCTTCATTACCTATTACCACATGGACCTTGAGTCACGCCAGGATGCTGGTTTTGGGGCCTCAGTTCTCCAATCTCTTTTTTCCAAGTGAGTATCAGTGGGTGTGTGCACCTTGCCTCCCTCCTCCCGGAGAACTGCTAGGAGTCTGCCAAATAGTGTGGATGAACAACATATCCACAATACTAGAAAAACAGGTTATTCACCTGTAACAATAGTTCTTGAAGTGGTATATGTTGTTCATCCACACAGACCCACCCGACCTCCCCGGCTGCTGACGCACAAAGCCTGGCTTCCAGCGGGCTAAGATCTGGCGTCATGGGGCAGAGCCGAGGGATATACCACCTGGGTGGGTGGGAGGAGCCAGCTTGAAGACCTTCCGGCAATCCTTAAAGGGAAAGGGACATGCCAAGTAGTGTGGATGAACAACATATACCACTCCTAGAACTGCTGTTACAGGTGAGTAACCTGTTTTTACTATCTGTTTGTAAACCACAAACACACACTAGAATAACTAAAAAGCCTGTAGAGATGGAACAGTAAGAGAATTGGAACCAGTATTTAAAAATCTGCTTCTGCAGGGGAAATGAATTACAAGTTCAGGGCAATTCTCCTTTAAGGTGCACTTGCCAGCCATTTGGCATATCATGAGCTTAGTGTGTGGACTTTCAGTGGCACAGCTGCCCCATTTCAGGAGGTTCCTCGGGGTAGTAATTTGAGAGCTCCAGTCAAAAAGCCTGTAGCCAACTGAAATATCAGTCCAGTGCTGGAAAAAACCTATCCGTAAACCTTTCAAGACAAGTGTCACTTGTGAGCTGAAATCACATCAAAGGTTTACCTGGTAGCCACCCTCTCTGCTCGCAGAGTGTCCAAGCTGCAAGCCTTGGTGACTGACCCTCCTCGCATGATATTCTGTCAGAATTACTGTTCTCCATACACATCATAAATTTCTGCCAAAGGTTATGCCAGTTTCACATTAACCGGTCCTTGATATTGCCAGGTGTCTTCACCAAACCTGAGAATCCCAGGGAAGCATTCTTACATACTGTCGATGTCTGAATTCTTGGCTTCTTCCTCGATGGGACAAAAGAGCTTAGACCATCAACTCAGCTGTTTGTGACTCCTTTACAGTGTGGATCAAATGAGACAATCACTAGTGTGTCAAACTTGGATCATCAGCTGCATTTAGCACTACTACTCCCTGGCAGGGAAGCAGATAAAAGATTCTGTCAGAGCTCATTTCGCTCGAGCTTTGACCACATCACTGGTTTTGTTCAGATTAGCACCTCTGAGAGATATGTAGGGCCACAACCTGGAATAATTGATCACACCTTTACGAAACGCTGCACCCTGTATGTCCAGTCTGGAAAGCACACAGATTTTGGGTTGGCTGTACTCTGCAGGGTTTGTCTTCTTGAGTCCTGCTTCTCTAGTTCAGAGAGCGATACTGTTGGTCGTGCAACCAGAGTGTGTAGAAAATACAAAATCACACATGCCCCCCACAATGCAAAGCATCATGGGCTGCATATGCAAATCACCACAGAATGTTATGCTGGTCCAACTTTAAGCAGAATTGCATGGTGCCGAAAGGCCTCTCACACAGTTTGCAAAGGGTGCTAACAGAAGACATAGACACGTGTTTCATCCTACCAGGACTCATCAGTATGCCTCGTCTGTTTGACACCCCAGTGGAATGGACCAGCTACCCTTAAGGCAGTGTGCCTTGGATATATTGTGGTGAACCCTGTGTACTCTGTGGAGGAGATTGACTCTAGAAAGATAGGAAAGTTACTTACCGTAAGGCTATGTTATTAGCAATAATTTATTTTTGTTCATCCTTGATTTAACCAGGAAATCCTGGGAAATATTACATTCTTTTTAACAAAGAAGATCTGGCCACAAGGCAACAATTACATAATTATAAACTTGGTTTCAGACATACAGTACGTAGTCTGCAGTAAAGATAAAATTACACTAGTGAGTGAGGTGGATAGGCGGACACTGACGTCACTTGCAGTTTGTCAGATTATCTTCTCCATAGAGCCACACTTACCCACCTACAGTCTCCTAGACTCGCTGATCTCACTGTTATTCTCCCCAGCAGGAGATATATGGACTGCGAAATGCATTGTTTTTCACCCCTTCTTACAGGTCATGTGGACTATTCTATACCTTTTGTGGTCCCCCAGGTGGTGTTAAGCAGCGCAGTCTACATCCCTCCCTCCCTCCTTGGAGGAGAGTGTACTCTGGGAAGGGGGGCATTAATCCTTCTCCCCACAGGCCAGCTGTGCAACACCTTCCCAATGCATGCATGCGCGCCGCGCACACACGATACAAACACCACCTGTCTAGCCAACAGAATAGCTTACTTGTTCAAATTTGAACTGTATTGAATCACCTGACAAAGGGACCTGCATGACTCCCAAAATCTTATGCACTATATATGACATCAGTCTGGGTCTAGTGAAAAGTGTTATAAATCTCATGTTATGAAAATTGAACTTTTTTTTTTTTTTTTTTTTGAGTCCTGATAATTTTAATTTGAACATAAATCAGTTAGTAAACGTATACAGTATTTAAGGCAGTTTGGTTGAAAGTCAGATTTGTTGTTGAGTATTTGTTTTGAATACGTAGTGAACATCGTAGTGTTGTGATTTTATCTAGTTTGCACGCTATGATTACAAACTTTCTGAAAACGTGTTTTTTGTTTTTTTTTTTTTTTATACCTAGCTAACGTTGTTGCTGAAACTAGAAGACAAATTAAACCGACACCTTAGCTGTGACCTAATGCCCAGTAAGTCCTGACTTGTGTTCAAATTCGTATTTCATAGTTACATTACCACACAAATTACAGTGCTCAACATTTTACACTACACTGTGTTGAATGAAGTTTGGCTAAGCACAGAATTCGAACAGCAGATGAAGTACATGGAAAGCAGCTGTAACATGTGGTCCCCCATCCTGTTGTAATCTTATTGGGGGGGGGGGGTGTATATCCCATGCCTTCAGATTCAAAATAATCGACTGAAGTCAACCATAGCTTTTTGGTTGTTGGCTTTGCAGAAGATTGTTCGGGTTTGGGATCTGTTCATTAAGCTTTGTTGGGAATGTTTTTTTGGGGGGGGGTGACTTTTTGTTTCATTGTTGGTTTTCTGGTGCTTGGTCCCTACTGCAAGCCACAGTAGAAGCACACTAAGGCTGCAGGGAAATGGAATTCAGTAAGGTAGAAAACCCCATGCAGCCAGCGGTCTAGATGTCTGAAGAGGCCATAAATATCTAAATTAAAAAAATACTGTAATACTGTATTGTATATACTCTCATATATGTCAACCTCGCGTATAAGTTGGCCCCCCCTTTACATCTGATTTTAGCAGTTTTATAGATATACCTCGCATATAGGTCGACATCAAACTTTATTTACAGTACACTCATCCCCCACCCCCAGCACCCATTTTAACTGAAGGTGACTTGCTCAACCCACCCTCCTCCACAACAAACTGCTGTCTTTGTAGTTTTCGAAAGCGCTTGTAGCACTAAATTCAAAATTATAAATTCCTCCCCCACTATAGTAGCATCCTGCTCCAATTCTCCTCCCACCCCCCTCCCCAACCACCCAATTTTGGCAAAGGAAGGTGACCAACCAGCACAACCCACCCTCCTTGCCGGCTGCCATCTTTGTAGTTTTCAAAAGCGCTTCTAGCGCTACATTCAAGATTACAAATTACCCCCAGCGACCCCCATCCTAATAGCACCCTCTTCCTCCCCAACACCCAGTTTTGGGAAAGGAAGGCGACCGGCACAGCCCACCCTCTTCCATGGCTATCCGCCTTCAGAATGAATGAAAGCAGTTGTGCGCTTCTTCTAATATTTTACTATTAGACAGAAGAAGCGTGCGAGCGCTTTCATTCATTCTGAAGGCTGACGGCCGTGGATAAGGGTGGGTTGTACCAGTTGCCTTCCTTTGTCAAAATTGGGTGTTAGAGAGGGGAGGAGCAGGGTGCTTCTATTAAGGGGGGATAATGTATAATCTGAATGTAGCATTATAAGCTTGTTTGAAAACTACAAAAACGGCCGCCAGCCATGGAGGAGGGTGGGTTGTGCCGGTCACCTTCATCAGTTAAAGTTGTGTGCTGGGGGGGGAAGGGGGTGTAATTTATAATCTTGCTTATGTCTCAGGAACCCAGTGCACAAGTCAGCCCAGAGAAATTAGAGGTAAAACGATCTCCATACATAAGTTGACTTCACGTATAAGTCGAATCCCCATTCTTTAGTGCCTGTTTTTGGCACTAAAAACGCAACTTATATGCAAGTATGTATATGGTAATTGTGATCTTTAAAGCGCCTAGCAATTTCCAAGGCAGTGTACAAACACTTAAACTTAGGATACAGCTGGTCAGAGAGTGTTAAAAACTAAATGGAAAAGATAGTTTTTAGTTTATTTTTAAATAATTCTGGAGAGAAAAGAGCTCAAAGGTACTCTGGCAATTTACCCCAAATGTCATCTAATCTTTGATCCGTGGCAGCAGCTGCGTCAACAGATCAAATTTTCAGATTTATGTAGCTTTCTCAATTTTTACTTAACTTTCTAATTTAAGTGATGGGGGAAGTGCTCTTGAAATGTGATAGTTTTTTTTTTTGTTTTGTTTTGTTTTTTGTATAGGTATATATGGTTTGTGACAGGCACTCGGCAAAACTGCACACGAATGTGTACAGTGAGTATGCCTGCCTACACCCTTGACCGGGTGTACTATAGGTAGGCACAGTGCATACAGTGTTCGCTCATGTTCTGTGCTGAGGGGAGTGTTCCACTCCATTGTCCTCTGGGTTCAAGTGTAATTTCATTCTAAATATGCTAATTTGCCTGTTTCAAAGGATGTGATATGCATATATTTGAAATACAATTTAAAAATGTTAAAGAAACAAGTGTCCTACTAGTTGTTCTCAGAATCCTGTTCTGGTACTCCACACAACCATACCTTTTTCAATGCACAGCAAAATGATAAAGAAGTAAGTGTATTAGCTGCAGTTTGAACTCTGGCCTGTTTAGAATACCATTCTACTGCTCAAACCAGTTGAACACTATAAGTTAACGTGGGAAATTTACCTCAAATGTCTAATTCTTGATCAGTGAACACAGCTGTCTCAACAGATAGACACAGATCTTATCTGTGTCAGTCTTCACCATTCCTCACTTTTAGGTATTGGCCAGAGGTCATGACCTCATGGGAGCTCTTTTTGATTTTTTATTGGCGGAGTTGACGCACCATCGGCACCACCCTCGAGGCCGACGCACTGCGTGGCACTCGCGGGTTGGCCGTTAGGTGTTGTCGACTCCGCCCTTCCACCAGTTCTTCGTCTCCCGCCATCAAGGTCACCTCGTGGGAAGCTCTAAAAAGAATTTTGAGAGGCCTGCCTCTACAGTTGAAGCCTTCGGCTGCCTTTTCGACTCCTTTGTCGCTGCATAGTCCGTCAACTCCGTATATCCTGCCGGTTCTGTTCACTCGGATGTTGCCTGGTAAGACTGTTCCTTATTTTATTTGCTTTGCAACGTCCGGTCTTGTTTTGGTGTTTTTTCCCCATAGGTCATGTCTCGGTCGGAGGGCCAGAAATCTTCTAAGATGGGACGGCCCCCCATGCGACAGTGCCCATGCAACCATAAGTACTCCGTCACCGACCAGCACGACTGTTGCCTCGTGTGCCTTGGCCCGCGTCGCGACAAAGATTTGTGCGATGCCTGCTTCTCCATGGACCGCTGGGCCATCGAGCAACGCACGTGGAAAGTGGGACAAGCTCCACCAACTTTCGAGGGTCAGGCACACACTCGTCGGGCCAAGCCACATTCTCTCGACCTTTCCTCCGAGGTCCCCTCCCGGTTCTATACGGACTGAGGAGGAGGGGGCCTCTGCCTCTTCTAGCCTAGCCGTGGCAGAGGCCCCTCCCACGGTGCAGGAGGCCCGGTCTGCCTCCCCGGGGACAGATGGAAAAGGCGCTTTGGCAGTCGCTCCTTCAGGCGAGACTCCTGGTGTCGCACCTGTGGCTGGAAGGCCTGGGTCAGCGCCCGTCATCAGCGCCCAGTCTGTCAGTGCCATTTTGGGCCTCGGCACCGTTCACGGTGCCATGGGCTACTGTAGGCGCCGATGGGGCTGTCGGTGCCGTGGGAGGCTCTACGGTGTCATCCCTATCTCTTTCTTGCCCCGGCGCCATAAATGGCGCCATGGGGGTTTCGGACCTCGGCGCAGTGCTGTCAGGGCCATCGACGACATCATCTCTGTCCTGTGCGCCGCTTGAGGTGCCATGGGATGGGTCGGTGCCATGGGGTGTCTCCGGCCTCGGCACCCAGAGCGCAGTCGGAGCCATCTGCACTGTTGCTGATCTCTGTGCTGCTTGCGGTGCCTTGGGTTGGGATGGCGCCGTGACAGACTCCAGCTCTGAGGCTGCCACCCTTGTTTGGGCCGTGTCCTCTTCTGGCACCATTCACGGTGCAGAGGGGTGCATCGACTCTGGTGCAGACTCTGGTCCTGGTGCCCTGTTCACTAGGGATGGCAGCGGGCGTCTACGCACTGTTTGGCACAGGACTTCGATCTCCACCTCTTTGGAGGAGGAGTCTGACTCCCAGGAGTTGGCTGCGAGCGTGGACACCCTGGTAGTGTTCTTGACAGACCGGAGTCGGCCCTCTCTGAGGAGCGGACAGTGATGGCCAGGGTCAGGGGTTCTGACCAGAAGGCAGTGGTGCAGGCCACCATGCCCTGCAGCCTGGCCTCGGAGGGTTCTCTGGCCCCTCAGCGGTGGTACCCCCTCCTGTGGTGTGCCTGGATTGCCCAACTTTGGGGCCGATCGGATCACCCACAGGAGGGGAGGGTGCTGCTCCCCGGATAGCCCCTTTGGGGGCTGACCAGGGTTGTCAGTTGCCTAGGCTGGCTCTCTCGAGGAGGAGGGCGCTCTCGGATTCCGAGTGGTCGAGGGGCATGGGGCCTGTGCAGTGGCCCTTTTCTCCAACCCACCTGGGCTCTGGGAGAAGCCATAATGTGGATCTCTACTTTTCCCCCTCTGTTTCCTTGAGAGGGCCCCATTCTTTGGAGGTAGGGGACCGTCCTTCTGGACCTACATGGCCCCGGTCACCTCATAGGGGAGATTCTTCAGGGCACAGCCTAGGCAGTGCCAGTGTGGTTGTTCAGCTGTCGACTGTGGAGTCTTCCGGAGCACCTTCTTTCCCTAGGGCTCCCGGTGCGCTCCCTAGCCCAGACGGAGGTCAACTGATCCCTGTTGTCAGTTCTGCCCCTATTCCTCTGCCACCTTCTTCTGCGCTCCCAGGCATTCGTGGTCCTAGCGGGCGCCTCTCCTGGGAGCAGTTCAGAGCTCAGGCTGCTCAGTTTCCCTCTTACATTAGGGCAGTGGACAGACAGGTTTTTCAACCTCCCCCTGAGCAGACAGCGTCTGAACCTTTGAGGTCCTCTGACTCTTCATCCCCCTCTTCTGGGGGATAGGAGCCGTCTGTCCACATCTCTCCAGCTGCTGATCTCTCGGAGTATCATTGATTCCTCGTGAGGATGTTAGAGGACCTGCACAACACCCTTCCCACTCAACACAATCCAGAACACTCGGCGCATGCCTTTCTAGGCAATTTCAGTGAGGATACCCTTGTCGTGCCTCCCCCGGCCTGCTCCCTTTCGGGAGGCGTCGTTGCGTTCCTGGCAGAGATCCTTTTCCAGAATTCCTGCCCCTGGGGATCTCTGCCAGTGGTATTGTGCGCCCCAGTGTCCAGGTCCCATGCCTCATCTTTAGTCAGGATTGATGCAACTGGACACTTCCGATGGGCTTTGTGCCCTGCACCATGACCGGCCCCCAGATCAAGATTCTTCGGATTTTGACTTCTGTGGGAGGAGGACCTTCTACTCGGTATGGTTGCTGCTCTCTATTGCAGTACATCAGGCCCACTATGCACCCTGTGACAAGTTCTTGTGGTCCAGGCTGGATTAGCTCCTAGCCTCCATGCCTGACACGTAGCAAACCAGACAAGCCATTGCACTCTCTGCACGTGGCCTGGAGCTAGCAAGGCACCAAGCAAGGGCATCGTATGACACCAGTGAGGTAGGTACCAGGGTCGTAGGGGCAGCAATCTGCAGGAGGCGGAGGGCATGGCATTGTCTCTCCCGGTTGTCACCCTTGGCCCAATGTAGGGTGATTGACTCCACCCACCAGAAAACCTATCTTTTCTCCCATAGAGTGAGGTGGCGTCTGTCAGGGCAACTTCCTACCCCCTACGGGGGGGGTTCCCGTCTCACTCTCCCCACACTTTGGCCACTCCAGGCCCTGAAGGTTGTCCCTCTTAGTGTGTCACCCACTGAGAGCTAAGGGACTCAGTCCCTTAGGGGTTAAAACTCCCTTCGGTGGGGGCTCGGCACTCACCCAAAGGTGATGAACGGTGAAGATTGACACAGATAAGATATGGAAATTATGTACCTACCGTAATGCTGATCTTTCTGTGTATCTTCACCATTCATCACAGTCCCACCCTCCATCCCCCTGGGGCCTCAGTCTGTGGGTCCCCCTCCCTCTCTGTGCCCTCTCTCTTGCCCCCCCTCCTTTCTGTGAGTCAGGAGTGGGGTAAACTGGGGCACATAGGGGGATAGTTTTTCCTTAAGGGTGGAGTGGTCAGGAGTGGGGGCATTCCTTCCTCAGTGCTTCGGCTCTACCCCTGTGGGGTTGGGGTTGGCAGTTGCCCCCTTTTCTTTCCTTCTCCCTGTCAATACTTGATTTCCTTGTCCTGTGGACATAACCTCAATTAAAGAAATTAGGTTTCTTGCATCAAAATCTCCTTTGGGGGGAAGATATTCCTGTTTTTCCTGTCTTTCTTCCAGAATAGCCGATTCTGCTTATAGGAGTTTTGCCAGTAATTCTCTGCCTGCAATTCTACCAGTTAGCCCCATGGTTACTCCTTCGCAGTTCCTTTATAAAATGGCGACTAGTCAAGGTTACAGGGTATATTTCTCCTGTCTCCCCCCTCCCCTCTAGAATTTTTCCTTACCTCTAAAATACCTTCCCCCCCCCTTTCTACTTCCAGAGATTGGGGCCCCTACCCAATCCCCTTAATCTTCGAACTACTTCTGTCCTCTCGGTCGTTTAATTCTCCTTTTAGTTTTATATATTTTCCTTTATCTGTCCCTTGGACTTCCTTGTCCCCTCCCAACCCTTTTCTAACCTGTACGGCAACTCAGAACTGGCGGGAAGGCGGAGTCGACAACACACAACAGCCAACCCGCGAGCTCCACATAAGGCAAGATGACTCTTTGCACATGACACTGAGCTGTGTGGTAAAGTATGCAGTGGGTCCTGCAAAAATTAGAGAGGTGGTCCAGAATTTGGCAGTTGAAATTCAGCACTACAAAATGCATTGTGATGCACATAGTGAACAAGAACCCCTGGAAGGAATATTGGATGGGAGGGGTTAATTTGGACACTACCACTGAGGAAAGGGACATAAGAGTCATCGTAAGTGACTCCCTAAAACAATCTAGTCAGTGTAACAAGGCCTACAGTAAGGCAGCGAGGATGTTGGGGAATATCAGGAGAAGGTAGGACAGTAGAAGGAAGGAGGTGATCTTCCATAGATTACTCCTCCATTTATTACTGGTGGGTATAAGCCAGAGGCACCAGACCCCATGGGAGCATATAGCTTTGAGCTTGTTTTAGGAAGAGGGTCTGACGTCTGAGACGGCGCTGCCCTTGAAGCCGATGTACGACGTGACGCTCGAGGGTTGGCCAGTAACCAACGCCGGCCCCCAAAGCCTCCTCAGTTATGCTTTTCCCACCTCTCGAGGTCTGATCTCATGGGAGCTAAAGCCATAAATTGAAATTTAGCTGCATCAGTTCTGCCGCCGCCACATTTTACTTGACGCTGTCCCTGTTCAGGAGGCAGTAATATTTTTCATTTTTTTCTTTTATTCTCAAGTGCGGTGTCAAGTACTTTCACTTTTTGGTTTTAGTTGTCCACGCAGTCATGCTTCGGTTTGGGGCCTAGTTCCAGTGAGTGTAAGGCGGGGCATGCCCCTGCACGTCTGTGCCCCTGTGGAAAACTGATTACCATAACGAACCACCATGACTATAGTTTCACCTGCGTGGGTCAGTCTCACGACATGGATGCCTGCGATGCCTGCTTCTCCATGGACCGACGTGTCCTCGAAATCCACGCATTGAAGGTGGGTTGGAAACCTCCCACCATCGGAGGGTGGCACCGTTCTCGGGACACTGAGGTCAGGTCTCTCCCTGGTACTTTACATACCAAGGGAGAACACGCCTCCACTGCTTCTAGTCTCACTGGAATGGGAGGCCTACGCGAGTGGTCGGAGGGACAGTTTGCCTCCTCTGGAGAATCTCCTGAGCACCCCTCACAGTCCGTTGCCCCCTTGGGGGCATGGACGCCCCTGGTGTGGCGATCACAGCTATATGCTGGGCCTGAGCCATTGGAGCCCTCTGTACTGCCTTCTGGCACCACTTTGGCTCCTGATGCTGCCCTTGGTGTAGGTGAGTGAAGAGGTGCCGGAAGAGGGAGGGTCTTTGGGGTAGCTTCCTTTGAGACCTCCTTATTCTCCTCTTCAGGATAGGATGACCAAGATGATCCCAACTGGTTGCCTGGCTCCTCGGAGCCTCAGTACTCTCCTCCATCCAACCTTAAGGCCTCCGGTACTGTTCAGTCAGCTACTTCCCTTTCCAGGGCCATCCTTGAGGCGGCCTTCTTAGCGTCTTCCAGCACAGATTGCAGTGCTGGGGCAGCTTCCAGTGCTGAGGAGGGGGTCAGCACAGAGAGCGGTGCCTGGTTGGGGTCCGGTGCCGGGGGCAGGTCTGTAGGTTGTTTCTGGCACAGTTTGCAGTGCCGGGGCTGCATCTGTGCCCCCAACTTCAGGTAGTAGGGTCTTCCCGAGAAGCAGGTCCCTATCAGGTGAGGTGGGGGTAGGGAGGTTGAGGTCGGCACAGAGGTCCGTTTCCAGACTGGCTGGAGGCTTTCCGGAACCGGCAGGGTCTGCAGTTGGTGGAGTCGGGCCACCCACAAGGGCCAGACTGGCTCTGGTCACCTCACTTGGGGGTTCACCCCAATGGCACCACCCTGTTCGCTCCTGTCTGGTTGGGTGCCCATCGGTGGGTGGGTGCGTACAGGGGAACAAATACGGACAGTAAGGGAGTATTTTTGCCCGATTTACTACCACTTTCTGATTTTAAGAATGTATTTCCTACCTTGCATATTTAAAGTATATTTGCTACACATACACAATATTGGCAGCACCATGCAATGCTTGCAGCCCCTGCACCATGCACTAGAAGAGTGGAGGCATATGGAGAGAAGATAGAAAGAGCATGAGTATCAGTTGGGACTGTAGTACTGGAGACTGTCAGAAGTTGCTAACTGGCAGGCCAGAAGGGTTGTTGTAACCTGTCACCATGTTTTAAAAAAAAAAAAAAAAAAACACAACACTATGCAGCATCAGGAAGGTATCTCAAACTCCATGGCAGCGCCAGTCAGAGTCAATGGCTGCAGGTGCCCAGTGGGTTTGAGGCTAGGTTTTAGATTCAGGGGTTCGAGACTGGTCAGCCAGTGGCATTACTACCATTTAGAAGAAAATACTACCAGGCTGAAGAAGCTAGCAGGAAACACTTCCCAGTCCTAAATCTTATCTGGACTCCTGGTTGTGCAGCCCCCTTCCCTGGGAGGGGTCATGCTCGCTCTTGCAGCCCTAGCAGAGGACCTACTCTGGCCTGTCTCCTCCTCTTCCTCTGCTTCCTCCTCTCCTAGGCCTCTCTGGCCCTTCAGGGCCCATGACCTAGAAACAGTTCAGGGCATCGCTGCCTACATTCCCTCGGTATCTGAGAGCCCTGAATGAGGTCATCTTTAGACCTGAACCACCATCCTTGCCAATTCCTGAATCGAGCTGCTCAGCCTCTTCTTCCTCCTCCGAGGAAGGAAGACTCCTTCATCCATCTGTCATCTGACGCTGATCTCACTAGCTATCAGCGGATCTTACTTCGAGACACAGCTCTTGCAGCAGGTTACACCATTAGGACTGAAGCCGGCAGGCGTCGGGACCTCGAAAAATTCTAGCTAGCTATCTTCATGGCGGACTGCCCCGGCGTCGGACCCGCCTCCGGCGTCAGGCGTAGTACATAAGGGCGGTCCATAGAATTCTGATTCTTTCCCGCTGTCAACTTGCATGCTCTCGACCATTCTGTTACCGGCTTCCTGTGGTAAGAAGTCTTTCCTCTTGAAATTTGTTCTCCGAGTTCAGTTTTTCTCTGATGTCCTCCCCGACCTTCGGTCCTCCTCGAAGTCGCCTGTGAGGAAGCAGATCCCATTCAAGGATCCGCTTTACGGCCTGTGTCCAGTGCCTAGGCCCAGACCACGACACCGGTCCTGCTTCTTTTGCCAGGGTTTCAACAGCAGAACCCGGATCCGTCGCCAGAAGGCCCTACAGGTGTTCCTGTAAGAGGAGCAACTCAAGACCATGGCTTCCAAGGGGGATTCTTCGCAGAAGGCCTGCAAGCATGCTGAGAAGCACAGAGAGAAGGCCCCTTCCAGGTCCCCATCTAGGGCCTCCGACAGCTCTGGCTCCAGGTCCGACCGCTCTCCTTCCCGGGCCAGCTCTCAGCCTCCCCCTGCTGCGGTGAGAAAATCTTCTTCCTCTTCTCAGGCCAAGACTCCCAGGCCTTCCTCGTCCTCCATGGCCCTGGCTAAGTCGGGGGATCGCCACCATCACCACAAGTCGGGTTCCCGCCATTCTGAACCCGTCAGGTCTGCTTCCTTGCCGCCTCCTCTTCACCAGAAAACCAAGGAGCTCACCTCACTTAAGAGGCCGCAGGACCCGACGCCGGTTCGTCCGACGTCGGCCTCTCGCCACAGGTCCCCAGAGCCGTAGTCTGCCAGAAGACCGTCGCCGGCCAGGCCTACTCATCACCGGACGCCGGTAGGGGGACCGGCGCCCACTCCAATTGAGAAGAGGACTCAGACGCCTCCGACCGATGTCGGTCAGGAGACCATCACTGAGGAGGAGTTAACCCAGCCTGAGGACCAGATGGGCGATCCCGGTCCTGTTGAGACTCCCAGGGAACCCTCGCCGCAACCCGAGCCCCCTGTGGAGCCGACGCCGGGTCCCGACGGACGCGCCGGACCGTCGTGGGCCTTTCCTTTTCAGAGGTGAAGGAGCTTTTCACTTACTAGTGGGATACCACCAAAGGACATGTCCCCACTCCTTCCTCCTCCTCCACGGTTGCTCCTCCGGTTCCTGCCCCATCTCCGTCTGGGTCTGCAGGCCGGTTACCTGCTCCCCGGGAGCCCAGGACCTTCAAGGGGCTCGATAAAGGAGACCTCCGTCCAGATCCTCTTCTAGGTCACCCAGTCCCAAGAGACCCAGAGCGCCACCGTCACTTGACGGAGGACACGGGATCAGAGTTTTCTACATCCAGATCCCCATCTCCTCTCCATCCCTTCTCCGGACCCACGTGAGCTGCCAAAGTCTCCTCCGGATGACCCTTCGTTCTCGGATATCACGAGACACATCCAGGAGAACATGGGATGGGATGCGGAAGAGTTAGACCCGAAAGGCTGCGCCTTGCGAAGTATCTTCGGCAGAAGGACCCCAAGCCTGTGGTGGTGCCACCCTTGGTAGACACTTTCGTGGATGTCACCAAGGCAGCGTGGAAGCGTCCACATTCGCTCCCGGCGATGCCGAAGAAAGCTGACCGCTTGTACAAGGCTCCAAGAGAAGACCAGTACTTGACCCAGCATCCTCAGGCCGACTCTCTGGTCATAACAGCCTCTCATGACCGGTCCCAGAGACCGCAACATCTGAGCACCCTGCCACCGGACCCAGAGTCCAAGCAGCTGGACTCCATGGGTAGGCGCACGTATGCTTCCGCTACCTGCGCCATCAGATCCCTGAATTATTTGACCCACATGGTGCAGTTCCAAAATGCCCTGTGGGAGCAGGGTCTGGATGCGGCTGAGAAATTGCCGGAAGGTGAGCAGGAGGAGGAGATGTTACAGCTCCTCCGTACGGGTTCGGACGTGGGAACCCAGGTGCTACGAGCCGCGTACGACTCCTCGGCCCGAGCAGCAGCTTCAGGCGTATGCCTCCGGAGGCACTCTTGGCTCCGTGTCTCCGGTTTTAACCCGGACGTCCAGAAAAACATAATGGACGCCCCATTCGAGGGAGAAGTTTTGTTTGGTAAACCCTCGGAGAAGATAATTACCAAACTCCAAGAGGCCGGGAAGGCGGTGAGGTCGGTTCAGGCCATGTACCGACCCAAGCTTCGTTCCTTTCATAGGAACCAAAGCCGATTTCGTGGACAGACGCAGAGACAACAGTCCCGCCCCGTTCCACAACAGAGGGGCTCTGGTTTTCGCAGAGCCCAGAAACAACCTGCAGGTCGAAGCCAGCGCACTCCTAAGCCGGTCCAGCCAGCGGGACCCTCAACCGCCACAGCCTGACTACTTCCGGCCCCGCCCTCAGGATCAGCAGGGGCGTCATGGTGAGGAGTGCATTGCAATTTCCTGCGGGATGGCAGACTGTAACCACCGACAGGTGGGTTCTACAGTTAGTCGGAAGAGGCCACTTTATAGATCCAGAAAAAGCCACCCTCGAGGCCTCGTTGCTCTCCGGTACCGGATCAGCACAAGTCATTGATCAGACAAAAGTGCTCGCGCTCCTACAAAGGGCCGATAGAGTACATCCCAGAGAACCAGAGGGACACGGCTACAATTCCCACTTCTTCCTGGTTCCAAAGAAGACAAGGACCTCCGTCCGATTCTGGACCTCAAGCGACCTCAATTTGTCGGTCACCTACAAAAGATTCGCATGGTAACTCTTCCGGTCTTATTCCCATGCTGAAGCAGGGCGCCTTTTAGCGTCTCTAGATATGCAGGATGCTTACCTGCACATCCTATAGCTTAAGCGCACAAGAGGTTCCTCGCTTGAGTTTCTCGGCCGTCATCTTCAGTTCGAGCCCTTCCATTCGGGCTGTCCATGGCACCAGGGTCTTTACCAAATGCATGGCAGTCGTGGCAGCGTCTCTAGGAGACAGGGCCATTATGTGTTCCGTATCTGGACGATTGGCTTCTCATGGCGCCTCCAAGAGGCGTTGTTATGGCAATCCAGAGCACCCAGGACCTGTTTCGATCTCTGGGTATCCTAATCAACCACAGAAGTCCCTCCTGGTACCGTCCGCAGAAACTGCAGTTCATAGGCGCAGTACTGGACACCGTTCAGGAAGAGCATTTCTTCCAGGCGACAGGCGGAGTGCATCAGATCCCTCTTCAGGGAGCTTTGAGAACAAGACCGCCCCAGCCAGGTCGGTCCTTCGCTTGCTCGGACACATGGCTGCGGCCATTCCTACTGTCCCTTTCCCAAGGCTCCACATGCGGGTAACTCAGTGGATGCTCAAGGTGCAATGGGACCAAAGGCAAGACCACATGCAGCATCCGGTCAGAATCAAGAATACCGCGATTCGAGACTGGCAGTGGTGGCTAGACCCAGGGACACTCTCTATGGGCGTCCTGTTCATAGCGCCATCCCCGGAGGTAATCCTCACCACAGACGCCTCAGGTCTAGGGTGGGGAGCACACCTGGACGGGGTGAAGTCCCAGGGTATGTGGACCCCTCTGGAGGCCCACCTCCATATCAACGTCGTAGAGATGAGGGCGGTCCTTTATGCCCTGCAGGCCTTTCAGTCAGAAATCCCGCCGAGTACTCTTCTGCTTCAGACAGACAACACGGCGGTGATGTATTACCTCAACAAACAAGGAGGCACACACTCTTACCTCCTTTTGTAGGGAGGCCATGAGGGTGTGGGATTGGGTAATCCGACACGGCGTGAACCTGATCACAGTACATGTTCCCGGGGTGGACAACACAATTGCAGACGGCCTGAGTCGCTCCCAGGCCAGAGTCCACGAGTGGGAACTGCTCCAGGAGGTAGCAGAAGATCTGTTTCTTCGATGGGGAACTCCAGAATTGGACTTGTTCACCTCCCCATCCAACACAAAACTGCCCAATTTTTGCTCGCTAGATCCGGGGCCTGGTGTTTTCTGGCGAGACGCGTTGTCCTTCTGGGCGGACAGATTACTCTATGCTTTCCCTCCCTTCCCGTTGATCCAGAGAGTTCTTCTCAAACTGCGCAGGGAGCATGCAACAGTGATCTTGGTGGCCCCATTCTGGCCCAGGCAGATCTGGTTCCCTTTGCTAATTCAGCTGTCCCGGGAACCTCCGCTCCCGTTACCATTCAGCTCCCACCTCTTGTCTCAGGAGAAGGGTTCACTGGTCCACCCGGACTTACGCTCACTGAACCTGCACGCATGGCTCCTAGAGACATAGCCATCTTGCGTCACGGGGTCTCGCAAGAGGTTGCGGAAGTCCTTTCTGCAGCTAGAAAGCCAGCAATGCATGCGACGTATGCCATGAAATGGCGCCGTTTTTGTCTATGGTCACAAGCACGCGGCCTTTCCCCTTTAGGTTGTCCGGTGAAAGCAGTGTTAGAGTACCTGCTCTCCCTTTTCCATTCGGGTCTCGCCTACTCCTCGATTAAAGTGCACCTCTGTGCCATTTCAGCTTATCACCTCCCGATGGGACAGCGCACAGTGGCACAATTAGATGCCTGTCGAGAATTCTTAAGAGGGTGTTACACCTTAGGCCGCCCATTAAGGACCCAGTGCCTCCTTGGGACTTGCTCTTTGTCCTGGAGCAACTAACGCTCCCAGACCTGGCGCAGATTGAGAGCTCGTTTTCTATCGTGAAACGTTATTTTTGGTTGCTGTTACGTCAGCGAGAAGAGTTTCTGAGCTTCAGGCTCTCATGTGCAAAGAGCCTTATTTAATTTTCCACCGGGACAGAGTATCCCTGAGGACGAATCCTAAATTCTTGCCTAAGGTGGTTTCCACACTCACTCTCAATCAGGATATTGACCTGCTGGTCTACTTCCCTAATTACTCTAGGAGAGGTGCTGCTTCACACCCTGGATGTTCACCGCAGCTTAAGGTACAGTGGCGTGAAAAAGTATTTGCCCCCTTCCTGATTTTCTCTATTATTGCATATTTGTCACACTGGATGTTTTCAGGTCTTTAGACAAAATATAATATTAGATAAAGGGAACCTGAGTGGACAAATAACACTTTTTTTTTTACTTATTTCATTTATTTAATGAAAAAAGTTAACCAACACCAACTGGCACTGTGTGAAAAAGTAATTGCCCCCTAGTTAAATCAACCCAATTAAAGGGATAATTAGAGTCAGCTGATTGAACACAGCCAGGCTTGATTACAGCCAGCCCTGCTCAATATAAACCTCACTTATTTTGGCCCTTACCATCAGCGTCACATTGCCAGCACAAAGATTCAACAAGCACATTATGCCATGATCAAAGGAAGTTCCTGAAAAGATCAGAAAAACATTTTGTTGCCCTCTATCAGTCTGGAAAGGGTTACAAAGCTATTTCTAAGGCTCTGGGACTCCATCGAACCACAGTGAGAGCCATAATCTCAAATGGAGAACACTTGGAACAGTAGTGAACCTTCCAGGAGTAGGCGCCTGCCAAAATTACTCCAAGGGCACAGTGTAAAATCATCCAAGAAGTCTCAAAGGATCCTAAAACAACATCCAAAGAACTGCAGGCTTCTCTTGCCTCAGCTAATGTCAGTGTTCATGACTCCACAATCAGAAGAGACTGGGCAAAATGGGCTTCATGTGAGAGTAGCAAGGTGAAACCACTGCTAACCAAAGAAGAACATAAATGCTGTCTCTCATTTGCCAAGAAGCACCTGGATGATCCACAAGCCTTTTGGGAAAATGTTCTATGGACAAATGAGTCCAAAGTGGAACTTTTGGACAACATGGATCCCATAATGTCTCGTGTAAAGCAAACACAGCATTCCACAGTAAGAACACCATACCAACAGTCAAACATGGTGGTGGTAGTGTGTGATGGTGTGGGGATGCTTTGCTGCCTAAGGACCTGGATGACTTGCCATAATTAAAGGAACCATGAATTCTGCTCTGTACCAGAAAATTCTTAAGGAGAATGTCCAGTCATCCTTCCGTCAGCTGAAGCTGAAGCATAGTTGGGTCATGCAGCAAGACAATGATCCAAAACACAAAAGCAAGTCCACATCAGAATGGCGAAAAGGAAGTAAAATTAAAGTTTTGGAGTGGCCTAGTCAAAGTCCAGACTTAAACCCAATAGAGATGCTGTGGAGGACCTGAAACGAGCAGTTCATGCTCGAAAACCTACCAAATGTTACTGAATTAAAGCAGTTCTGCGAGGAAGAGTGGGTTAAAATTCCTCCACAGCGATGTGAAAGACTGATATTGAATTATAGGAAGTGTTTGGTTGCAGTCATTGCAGCTAAATGTGGCGTAACCAGTTATTAAAGGTAAGGGGGCAATTACTTTTTCACACAGTGCCAGTTGGTGTTGGTTAACTTTTTTTCATTAAATAAGTGAAATAAAAAAAAAAAAACACGTGTTATTTGTTCACTCAGGTTCCCTTTATCTAATATTACATTTTGTCTAAAGACCTGAAAACATCCAGTGTGACAAATATGCAATAATAGAGAAAATCAGGAAGGGGGCAAATACTTTTTCACACCACTGTACTACCTGAGCAGAACTAAGCAGCTGCGTACTTCGGAGCAGCTTTTCGTCTCCTTTACCGAAAGGACGAGGGGCCAACCAGTATCCAAACAGTCCCTGTCTCGCTGGCTTGTCCAGTGCATCTCTTACTGTTTATGATATCAAGCGAAAGCCCCTCCCAGGAGCAGTCCGGGGCCATTCCACTAGGGCCGTGGCCACATCCTTTGCAGCACTTCGAAACGTCTCCACCTCTGCCATTTGTGCTGCAGCCACTTGGAGCTCTGTTCATACCTTTATCAGGCATTATAGCCTGGACATCGCTTCACGGCAAAGAGCAGGCTTCGGCCTGGCAGTGCTACAGGGTCTCCTGTCCTAGATTCAGGACCTGGAACGTTCTTTCTTATTTCCTCCTCCCAGAGTGTTTGCAAGCACTATTGCTTGGGAATCAGTCCTAATGGTGTAACCTGCTGCTAGAGCTGTGTCTCAAAGTAAGATAGTACAGTTACGTAGGAACTTACCGTAATAGTAGATCTTCGAGAACAGCTCTTGCAGCAGGTACCTTCCCGCCCACCTTCCCCCTTGGAGGAGGCATGGCTTAAGCCTTTGTTAACAGGAATTTTTCCCGTTTGTCTTCTGACGGTGGATCCTCGGTCTCCCATTTCGATGTCAGCCTGCGGCCGGAAGTCTCCGGCGGGAGAACTGGGGAATCTGGTGGGACCGCCCCCTTATGTACTCCGCCTGACGTCGGAGGCGGGACCGACGTCGGGGGTGGTCCCCGCTGAAGATAGCTAGCTAGAATTTTTCCGAGGGGTCCTGACGCCTGCCGGCTTCAGTCCTAATGGTGTAACCTGCTGCAAGAGCTGTTCTTGAAGATCTACTGTTACGGTAAGTTCTTACGTAACTGTACTTTCCTTTCGAAGATGCTGGAGGAGCCCCACATTTCCCATTTTGCAAGCCACAATCCTGCCTGTGTGAAATGTGCATTCCTTTGGGAATACAGCACTGACAATCTTGTCATCCCTCCGTGGCCTCGGCCCTTCATAGAAGCGTCGCATAGGGTCTGGCATTGTCCCTCTGCCCCTTCTCCAGCCTCGTGGGACTATTGGTGCAGATATTGCGCACCTCTGGGCTCTCCAGGTACTGTGTCCCACCTCTCTTCAGCAGTGGAGCTCCTGGACACCCCTTCGAGGCATCGTCGCCCAAGGCACGACCCATCCCTGGAGTCTGACTATGCTGCACTTGACTGCTGGGGTTAGAAGTGTCTTCTTGGTGGCGTGCCTTCTGTGCTTTTTGGCACACCAGGCCCCTGTGGATAATGCTAAGCCAACTCCTAGCATCTGTGCCTGATTCAAAGGCTACCAGGCAGGCCACCAGCCTTTCTGCCCGTGGTCTGAAGCTGGCCAGGCATCAGTCAGGGGTGTCTTATGACACCAGTGAGGTAGCTTCCAGACTGGCAGGAACCGCAGTCTACATCAGGCGGATGGCATGGCTTCGCCTTTCAAGGCTGTGACCCGTGGCTCTGCGAAGGGTGATCGCCTCTCTATTCCAGGGGGCCCATTTTGTCCCGCAGGGTGAGGTGCAAGTTAGTGGGGTGCCTTCCATCTCCCAGGCATTGGGACTCTCCACCTCGTCCTGACCAGTCTCTGGTCTCGCCAGGCCCATGAGGGGCCCCTGCATACTTTTGTTCTCCCCCACCGGAAGCTGAGGGAGACTTTCTTCCCTGAGGGAGATGCCAGCGCCACAGTTGTGGTGCTTGGTACTCGCCCACGAGTAATGAATGAAGAAGACTGACCTATGGAAGATATGAAAATTATGTACTCACCACAATTCTTGATCTTCCAAGATATCTTCACCATTCATTACTGCTTCCTGCCCACCTTACCCTCATGGCCAAACTGCTGTGTGGTTTGGCCTCCTTGTTGGCCTTCTCCCTTCTCTGAGGCCATTCTTGCTGGTACCTCCTAGCACCCTGAGTCCTTCTCTTGAAGGTCTTATTGTATGCTTCTAGGGAGAAGGTGAATAGGGAAGTTGTTCCTTCTCTAGTGTGGACCCCCAGAGCTTGAGCTATTTATGAAATAGAGGACCCCTACCATCTTTGGTCAGCAGCATGTGGCTGTTTTTTCCAACTCATTGGATGGATATCCATTCTGCTGTGTCCATCGTGCCAGCCTTCTGTCTGCGCCTTGTTGAGCAGCTGTCAAAGGATTGCCTCTCAGCAGGCTTGGAGTCCCTATTCACTGGCTTCTCGAGCACTGGGGGCCCTTATATCTTCACTACCTCTGGTAGTGCCTACTAGGGCCCTTTCCTACAATTTTCCTCCTCCTTCGGTATCCCAGGTTCCCTGGGTTATCGATATGGGCGAAGCATACATGTAATATCTCCCTCTTTTCGCAGGAGAATCCTGTTTTTTTGTTTAACTGAACTCCGTCCCTCCCGGGAAAGCAAATCTCCTGCTTAAGTAAAATTCTGTCCAAAATATCCATTTGTTTTTTTTTTTTTTGGCAGATAGACACATAAAAAGTAAATTAGTGATGAACAATGTAAGTGATAAACTTAGTACATCTAGTTGTTGATTCTTTTTTAGTGCTAATTTTTGACAAAATGAAATATATTAAATGTTTTTTTTAATGCTTTTTTCCTTATTTTTTGATGCCATTTAAGGACAAATTTGTGACGTTATGGCATCTTCCTACTAGCAGGACAATCTCCCTGCTAATTTGACTCAAATCTCCCTCTTAAGCAAGTTGGACATATCACATGTATGGATGAGGTCCTGATGGGTTACGCCTTGTAGCTGGAAATCGTACTTATTAACTTCTAGGCCTGGTGCGCCTTCATGCCCATGGGGACTCTGCCCCAAGGGTGTTCTTTCACCCCTCCAAAGGGAGAGGAACTTTTCAGTGGAATACTTATCCTAGTTTCAGGCTGAGACACACACCCCTCCCCCCCAAAAAAAAGGGGGGGAAGGAGAAGGGGGCAGAAAACTTGTGGTGTTCTTATCCCTGGCAGATAGCCAAATGTCTCTTATAACACACTATTAGCACCTTCTCTATATTGGGTCCTGGAACAGTTCCCACTGCCACTCTTTGATTTACATCCTGTGTACAGCTAGATCTATTTCTGTTCTACATTCTGCAGCAGAACATACCATCTTGACTGCAGTCTGCAGGAAAGCCTCTCTGCCTGCCCTCATAGGGTTGTTGCTTTCATCCCTGTTTAAGGATTACGAAACTCAGCTCCTCTTTCTCTCTTTTGCTTTCTCTCCCCTTTTTTTCTCTCTCTCTCTCTCTCTCTCTCTCTCTGGCCTGCCCAGTGGTTGGGGTCACCCCTGTCCAAAACCACCCTCGAGTCCTTGCCTCTCCCGTATGTGGTCAGTCTTAGTTTTAATTTTATATCCTTTTCTTTTTCTATCCCTAGTCCACCCTCCCTTTTCTCTTATTTTCCTCTCCAGCGAGCAGAACTGAGGAGATTGAGGGGCCAGCGTCAGTTACTGGCCCACCCATGAGCACCACGATTGGTGGTGTGATCTCAGACGTTGGTCCCTCCTCCTTAAAAAAAAAAAAAAAAAGGCATAAAGCTACATGCTCCCGTGGGGTCTGGCGCCTCCAGCTTATACCTACCAGTAATAAATAAAGATATCTTGGAAGATCAATAATTATGGCGAGCACGTAATTTTCATATACTGCCTCTCTGTAGATCACTGGTGAGGTTACATCTGGAAGGAGCCCCCACGTAAGAAAAGACAGGCTAGAGAAGGTATAGCATAGGGTAACCAAAATTATTCGCAGCCAGCAGGTCGGATACTGTGAGAATCGTCTTAAGGCCCTGAACATGCTCACTGGAGACTAGAAGGGAGATACGATAGAGACCTCTAAGTTCCTGAAAGGAATAAAAACTGTAGATTTGGGGGAAATATTCAGAAGGACTGGTGACTCAAGAACACAGGGACTTCACTGGAAGCTGGGGAGGTGTGGGGTTGGGGGGGGGTGATGTGAGAATGTTTTATTTAATAGAGAGAATGTTTGAGTTGTGTAACAGCTTACCAGCAGAGGTTGTGGGTGCAAGAACCATTAAGGGTTTCCGATACAGTTGTTGCTGAGTAAAGGCTTAATTACAAGGGAGAATCAGTAAAGCAGTGGGTGAGGGCAGTAATCTCGACTAGACATTAGCTCCCGGTGCAGGGTAGGGTAAAACAGGACTGGGTGGACCAGTGGTCTTTTTCTGCTGATATTTGTGATTCAGCCATCCCCTTTCATGCCGTGTGGAGCATATGTGGTCGTCTTAGGAGGGCTTTCTGGCTTCTCAAAACATCTGCTGCTAATGGGGTTCGCAGTAGACATGATGTTCCACAAAGTTGCAGTGCAGTGCAAGTCAGACAAACTGCCAGACAAGGAGTCCAAGAAGGAGGATCCTCTTTGGCCACAGAGTGTATGCAGCTGCATCCCTGGGCATCAGCCAGGCCAGCTACTTTGCTCTGATGGCCAGATTTGGTCATGAGCTCTTTTAGAGGCTCTCCAACATCCTTGAATTGCTTCCAGAGGAAAGCCAGTCAGAACTACAAGAGTTACGTGTTCTGGAGCTTTCTCTAATCCAAGCACCAGTTGCTGTGATGTGTGTAAGCAGTGATGTCTATCTGCCAGCGGGCCTGTCTGCTAGTTTCACATTACAGAAGGAGCTTGTCCAGCTCCTCGAGCAGCATGTGATTGAGTCTGTTTTAGACGCTCAAGCCCTGCAGCAATTCATATTTCAGTACTTCTTGGTAGTGAAACAGACTGGACTGGCACCCCATTCTCTATCTGTGAGCACTGAACAAGTTTGTTCACAGTCTAATGTTTTGTGTGGTGATTCTGGACCAGGTCATTCCGTCTCTGGAGCCAAGGGACTTGGTTCTGCTTTCTCAATCTCCAGGATGCATACTTCCATATCCTGATTTGTCCTTCTCATAGTCTGTTCCTTCATTTCTGTGCGGATGGAACCATCTGTCAGTTCGAGGTAATAGCACTTCAAACTGTCATCAGAGCCTAGGTGTTCACCAGTTGCCTGTCAGTCATAGGAGCCTTCCTTGTGTGCAGAGGCTAATAAGAGGCAACTACTTACGGGATGTAGAACAGTCCAGGGATTTTTTGCCATCCAGACTTGGTCTTGATTGTCACTCTGGCCAAGTCTGAGCTTGTGCTAAATTAGATGATCTTGTTAACTGGAGCAGAGTTGGACTCTACCAGTCAGGGCTTGTCTGTCCTCGGACAGGGTGGAGGAATTGTCCTCCTTTGCCCGCTCATTTTGTATCTAGCAATTACTCCCTGCCAGGGACATCCTTTTGGCTTCTGAGTCTGCTGGCCCCTATGACAGTTGTGGGCCCACTGATATGTGTCCATTGAATGGGAATCTGAGCGCCACTGGTCCCAGTCGCACACAACCCTGAATCACCTGGTTCTAGTGACCCAGCCAATGCTGGACGGTATCAGTTGGTGGCTGTGCGCCCCCCCAACCCGAACATTTTGAAGGAGAACTAATTTGTCCAGGCAGTGCTCTTGCTCACCTTAAAAACGGATGTGTACTTGATGGGTTAGGCACTAGCACGTGGGTTCTGGTCACCAAGAGAAGCTCTGCTCCGCATCAACCTGCTGGAGCGTTATGTAGTTTATTTAGCACTGGGGGAGTTTACCCTGTTGATCTAGGGCCAGGTCAAAGAAAACACATTCACCATATTCTACCAGGATAAATGACGACAAGCGTTCCCTCCCCTTGTGTCTGGAGGGGCTCTGGGCACAGTTCTTGGTCAGGCCCTTCAGTCAGACCTGGTGGCAGTTTTTTGTTGCTTTCATTTATGTGGAAGGGGCATCGCACAAGTGGTCCCTACACCAGGAGGCGCTGTCCCATGTGTCTGACCAATGGGAAATGCCATCAGTGGACCAGTTTGCCTCATGGGAAAACATGAAGCCGAGCTTGTTCTGTGCCTGCCCCCCTTAGAAGAGCACTTTGAGGGGTGCCTGGGGTCTGGGTCAAGTCTGCGCAGTCGAAAACTGCACAGGTAAAAAGCAAGCAGCGCAGTCCAAAACTGCTTCAGATAATATTAGTAAACTCCAAAACCACACACACTTTTATGCCCACATGGTATTCGACTGCACGTATATGCTGTCGCTGTCTTGACCGGATACCCAAGGTCGGTATGCTTTTCCCCCTGGTCCATAAATTGTTCTCAAAGTACAGAGGGACAAGGTGTCGTTGATCCTTCTGATGCCTGACTGGCCTCACTAGATCTGGTATAAGAATCGTCTTGGGTTTAGCAGCAGGCCTCCATGGTTGCTTCCACTCGGACTGGATTTCCTAACTAGGTGTTTTGTTTTTTTTTGGGAGGGGGGTAATTTATATAGCGCTCTATCCAAGGGCTCAGAGTGCTTTGCAATAAGAACAAAACCCCCTAAGGATTAAAATAAATAATTAAATAAGGCTAAAAGCTTTTTTCAAATGGAAATTCATTTAAAGAGACTTTAAAAGCTTCCACCCAGCTGGCTTGCACTTGTGTAATGTGGCAAAGAATTCCAGAGCACTGATGCAGAAACTCCAAAGGCTCTGTTACTTGATCTCTCAAGACATGAAGGTACCAAAAACAGGTCAGCCTGGGTGGAGCGTAGGGGACGGAGAGGCCGATAGGGGACCAGGAGCTGTTTAAGGTAGTCAGATCCCAAACCATGTAGGGCCTTGTATCCTGATCTGCAGACCATACACCTGACTGCCTAAATCTTGAACAGCTAGAATGCCAGGCTTTGGTGCTTTCTGAAGATGTCCTTTATGGATTGGAGGCATCTCGAAAAGACCTACACTTACAAGTGGACAAGGTTTTCTCACTGGTACAAAGGGCAGGGAGTGAGTCCTCATCTTTCCCATTACCCACAGTCTTGATTAGCTGTGGTCTCTTCCTCAGTAGGTGTTGAAGGTCACATCCTTAATGTGCATTTGGTTGCCATTTCGGCTGGGGTAGGGGTGCCGATGGTGGTGCTGCTGCTCAAAAAGGTTGTTTTTTCTTTAAAGAACTAGATCACCTGTTTCTTCTGGTGCAACACTTATGACTTTAGCACACTGGAAAATTGTGTTTTGGTAGCCATCACCTCAGCCAAATGGGTGAGTGAGCTCCAGGCACTATCTGTGTGTCTCCATATCTGGTCTTCCACAAGGACAGGGTTGTCCTATGCCCTCATGTGAAGGTCCTGCAAAAAGTAGTTAAAATTTTACCTTAATTAGGCACTTATTCTGCCATCCTCTTTCCAAAGCCTCAACTTTGGAGTCCGATTGAACACACGCTAGGTGTTCACATGCATTGCTCTTCTGCCGGTAGCATATGGCAGGATTTTGCTGTGAGGCTTGCCAGCTGTTTGTCACATATGTGGAAGTCATTCTAGGCAAATCAACATTCTAATGGCGCTCTAGATAAATCGGCAGTCGATTCGTGATGGCTGACCTCTCCTGCATCAATCTGTTTTACGGGTTGGTTGGGCAGGATTTGCTTATAAGGTTGAAAGCTCACTCCACCAGACATACTGCAGCCTCTTTTACTGCTGCCCCATTTCTGATAAAATGTAGAGCTGCTGCCTGGTCCAGTGCGCACACTTTGGTCTACCACTACAGCATCAGCGTGCTCAGTCATCACGATGCTGCTTTTGGGTCCTCAGTCCTCCAGTATTTTTTTTGGCCGGTTTGGGGTGTGTACATTGCTGCCTGCTCCTAATGACTGTTAGTAGTCTGCCAAATATGGATAGTTAACTGAATCTAGGTAGTTAGAAATAGCAAGGTTACTCACTTGTAACCATAGATCTTCATCGAGGCTATCTCCTCCATTAGGCCACACCTTTGGAACTGTAAGCCATTGGAATCAGGACAACTTGGAAGCGTTTGCTAACCAGGGGCAGCCCACAGTGCCATGCAGCATTGGTACATATAATCATGGGCAGCCTCGTGGCTCCTCAGTTCATTTGCTGTAGACTGCTTGTCGGACCTGCGGAGAAAAAAACGCCATTTTCTTCACTTTATTATTTTCTAAACTTTATATAAACAGTTCCATGGTACAAGGCCTACTTTCCTCATGAGTCCTAGGGCTCCATCCCCCCTAGTCCAGGGGATTCTTCTTTGACTGCTTAAACAGTGAGTGGAACTCTGAATAAGACTGATTCTTGGAAGATAGGAAAGATCTTTGTTGCGGATATCTCCTCCATTAGGTCACACCTTTGGAACTGTAAGCCATCGGTGTCAGGACCACTTGAAAACTGCTGCTAGCTATGAGCCGCCCATGATGACTTGCAGTGTTGGTGCTTACATAATTGTGGTTGGCTCCATTACTCCTCAGTTCTTTCTTCTGCTGTCGACCACGCATCGGACCTACAGAGAAGTAACGCTGTTGTTTCTTAACTTCATTTTTTTTTTTTTGCATGCTGTGTTTATCACCGTCCTCCATGCCACACTGGCCACCACTCCTTCGGGCTTCGCAAGCTCCTCGACCCCTACTGGCCTTAATCCAGCCCCCCTCAGGTCCTCAAATCACGGCCGATCCCTCGGGACATCCCGGTGTATCCCTATCACCGGGCGGGTCCCCCTCCTCCGAGGGGGAAGGGCACCGGAAGGAGGGATCCCCGGCACACACACTTATGCTAGGGTCCGGGGGATGCTGCTGAGGAGCAGGAGGCCCTGGACAGGCACTGGGGGTACCCGAAAGAGCGGGGAGCCGTCATCTAGGCGGCCAGTGGGCAACTTCCGTTTTCTGCGGGAGGCAGGCGTAGGTGACCACAAGGCGTCGCCAGCGTCGCTCCTCCCCAAGCAACTGGACCGTGTTGTCTGCCCTGCTCCCAGCCTCTGCTAGAGCCAGCAAGACACGGACCTGTCCCTGCCCTCCCCAAGAAGGAGGCTGTCGTGGGGCGCTCAATCCTTCGAACCGGAGTCGCTGGCAGCCATGGCGGAAATCCAACCACTGCGCCAACGGGCCGGCACCATTATTTTCTAAACTTTACCATATCAACATCCTTTTATGTTGTCAAAAGAATCTTTATTTAGGTTTTGTACTTGCGTCTAAAAGATCTACCAGGGACGACACTCACACTGTTTGTGTTTGCTGTTTGGGCCTATCCCACAACGTCCAAGCCTGCAAGATCTGCCAGGGATTTAACCAGGCCACAAGGAGACATCAAAAGAAGGTTCTAGAAATCTTCATTGCTGTTAAGGTCATGGAAGCTCAAGCCAAGGCTGCAAGCCAACTTCTCCCTTTCATTCGACTGCCTCCTAGAAAGGAACTCCCCGGTGTTTGGCAGCGCTGTTGCCACCGCAGTCATCAAGGACAAAGACAAGTTGTCGAAGTCCTCCTCTTTCAGCCATCTCACAGGCACGAAGACAAGCCCATGCTTCTCTGGTGAAGTTGAGGCCTCCACTGAAAGATGGTAGGTCCTCATCGTAGTCCACTACAGCGGTGATGACTGCAGCCCCCTCCTCCCGACCATTGTTGACACCAAGGTCGGGGTTTGACGCTGGTGCTACCATACATACTGTAGATGGTAAGCAGCTTGCATCTTTGGGTTCTACCCCCTTCACTGTCGGAAATCCTAGGCCCTTTATAGGGCACTGTCGACTCCCAGGTAGTACTGGTGTCATTTCTTGAACTGTTTCACTGACTGTTACCATCACACCAGCTGACAACAGCGGCTGTCCTGTCTGCACCTTTTATTCCAGATGATGACATGGAGGAGTATAATTCTGAGCTTCTTAATATGGAGGAGGATTCGGAGGATGAAGAAAGACAGTGATCTCTTTGGGGTGGGGGTTACTTTTTTTTTTTCTACCCTCTTCTCATGCAGTGAGGACTCGGTGATATATACACCCAAGTCTCCTCCTGAAGATGCCTTTTTTTGTGCTTTTCTCCGACAGATCCAGGATGTAATGGGATTTGAAGCTGAGGAGGACTTTACTAAGAGAAATTTGATGGAGTTTTTGGAGGTTCCTACTGCTCTTTCCATTGAGATTGCTACATTTGCTGATTGGCATAGGCCTAATACCGTCGCTGCAGCATCCAGAAAGGCTGATAAAGTACCCTGCTCCATCTGCTAAGCCTTACTGTGCTTCCCAGCCTGAAACAGATTTTGTGACTATCATGGCTGCTCATAATCATTCTAGGAACCCTAGAGACACGAGCGCCCTACCTCCTGATAAAGAATCCAAGAGGCTAGATGTTAAAGACAAAAGGACTCATGCCTCTGTGTCCATAGGCCTCAGGATTGCTAATTACCAAGCCTGTATGATTAAATATCATAAAATCCAGTGGAAATGTGCCATGTCTACTGCTCAGGCTCTGCCTGATAGTCATGCCAAGGCTGACTTGTTTAAAGCTGCTTCAGCTGGTGTAAATAATATTAGGTATCTGTTTTGCTCTGCACATGATGCCTCCAATGCTTTTTGCCAGGGCTTCTGCCACTGGCTTTTAACTTCAAAGATATTCCTGACATTGTGTGGCTGGGATTACCACTGATGTACCACAGGTTGTGCTGAATGCTCCTTTTAGAGGGTCCTATCTGTCTGGAGGTGATGTTAAAATTGCTTTAAACCTCCAGTATGACTTGCAGATCTCTCACATCTCTGATCTTTCAGCCCACCAGAGGTGTGTGGTAGGGGCTAATTTTGTAAGCCTGCTGCCTATGGGGGCTGTGCAACTTGCCAGCAGCCCCATGCCTGTAATGGAGGTCCTCTCCCTCCCTGGTGCCCATGAAAAGGCACCCAAAGATATTGGTCAAGGTGGTACTTCTGCTGTCTCCGGTGAGAATCTCCCTTCATCTTCAAAAGTGGAGAGAGATCATGATGGATGAGTGGTTCCTGGAAATAGTGGAAAGGGGGTATGTTTTGGAGTTGCTATCTACCCCTTCAGTACATCCTCCTCCTCATTATCCTGCAGGACACTTGACCCTTCTGATGGAGGAGTTTGTCACTTATGGATGTCCTAAATCAGGATTCCTCACCAGAGGCCAGTTCCTGAATGCCCAGTCAGTGTGGGCCCAGCACTCTGTGTCTGGCAGCACCTGGTTTATTTGTCAGCCTCCTCCACACCATATGGACTGCAAGTATACGATCCCTTTGGGTGGGATTTCTGTGTTTTCCAAACACCCGTGACCAGTGGGGCTTGTGGCAGACTTGGTGTTCTGTAAGGCCAAGAAGCAGGACTTCCTTAGCCGCAAAGTCTGTACGGCTGGTTATATGGGCATTCTCCAGACTAGCTACCATCTTCTGATGGCCTTGTTTTGGCCATGAACTCACTGACAGGTTGTCTGACTTCATCTGTCTGCTTCCTGCAGATAGCCAGTCTTTTTTTTTTCCTCCCCCTGTCCTGGTCGGCCCTTGTTCACACTGGTCCTCCCATCCCTGTCACCCCGACTTCTCCTAGATCTGTCTTCCCTCTGAGTCCCCCACTGCTGTGTCCTTCAGTGGCAGAGGTGGCATGGAGTCCCTTTACCCACCAGGACTTCAATTCTGGAATCCGGGGGCGCCTGAGTTTTTAGTTGGGGGGCCAGCGGTAATCCAGCATGTCCAGGACCATTTTCCGTTCCCCCCCCCTCCCCTTAGGGATGTGGCATGCGCTGACGTCTAGACTCATGCGCCAACATCTGCCATGTTCCCCCACCTCCTTGAGTTCAGGCTGTTTTTTCCTCTGCTTCTACCACAGGCCAGTCCAGCACCGAGCTTGTCCCCTCCCTCCCTTCAGAGGAGGAGAGCAGTCCTCAGGTTGCTCGATCCTCTTCCCCCCCCCCCCGGGGCCCTCCAACTCCCGAGGTTGCTCCCGACCCCGGGTCATCGGCATTGCAAGCGGTAGCGCTACCGGTGGGCCGGCTTGCAGATAGTCTGAAGCATGAGACCTGTGTGACTGGACTCTTGAGTATGTCTCTGCTTGTGCAGTAGTAGTGGTAATGTCCATAGGCCAGCAGGCCTGGCTTGTGGGTCTTGCCTTTAACCCTGGAGATCCAGCATAAGATAACGGAACCACCCTTTGTGGGTACTGACCTCTTCAGGCCTGGGGTGAAAGACCATCCCACATGGCTTGAGAAGTCCTGTCACCCTGGACTCCATGACTGTGGTCACCCAGTTGAAGCCCAAGCCATAGGGCTCCTATCGTGGTTCCTTTTGGGGAACCGGACAGCTGTGTCAACAGCCTCAGCAGCAGAAGAGGCAGCAGTATCAACAGTATCTCCCAACCAAGTCCTTTGGCAAGCCCAGCGAGGCTGGGTCGGCGGCAAAAGAAAAAGGAGGGGGTTGTGCTTCCAGTGGCCAGACCATTGGGGCCTGTTTAATGATAAAAAGTGATGGGCTGAGTGGTGTCATCTCACTGTTGTCATGACCCCTGTTACAGCTCCCAGTTTGGGGCAGACCCTCCTACGTTCTAGCACAGTGGTCCGCTGTCACATTGGACAAGTGGGTTCTGGAAGTGGTGGTGTCGAGGTTACAGAGAAACAGAGACAGTGACAGCAGAAAAAGACCAGTGGTCAATCCAGTCTATCTGAGTTCCCTGTCTAACCCCCTGGTACCTGCTGTCCATCTAGGGTCTTAGCCCTCCCTCTTCTCCCTCCATTCTCCTTCCCGATTCTGTGACCCCAGGTGACCACTGTACCCTTCACTCTGTCCCAACCATGCTTGAAATAAACTTGTCTTCCACCGCTTTGATTGGTAGACTGTTCCATGGCTTCGCCACCCTTTCTGTAAAAGAATAATTCCTTGTGTCCCTCCTGAACCTCTCTCATGACAATTTCCATTCATGCCCTCGTGACCTTGAACTAGCATTCAAGCGAAATAGTTCCTCACAGTTCACCTTATTTATTCCTTTTAGGAACTTGAAAATCTCTATCATATCTGCTGTCTCCCTTTTGGTCTCTAGCAAGTACATGTTCAGTGACTTGGGGCGCTCATTAGGACACCTACCCTGTTGGAGGGAAGCTGTGCCTTTTTGCAGATGACACAAAGATCTGCAACAGGGTTGATATTCAGGGGGTGATGAAGGATTTAAGTAACTCGAAGTGGTCAAGAGTTGACAAATAAGATTCAGTGTGAAGTGCAAAATCATTCTCTTGGAGCACGAGCAAGGGTGAAGTACTTGATTGGGGGGCACGTGGTACTGACGACCACCAAAGAGGAAAGGGATCGGGGGGGTAATCCTATGTGATGACCTAAAAGTGGCCAAGCAGTGTGACAGGGTAATGGAGACAGCCAGTGGGATGTTGCGGTGCATGAGGAGGGGTTTCACCAGCAGAAAGAAGGAGGTGGTGATACCGCTGTACAAATCATTGGTGAGACCTTATCTAGAGTACTGTGTCCAGTTCTGGAGGCCACATCTCCAGAAGGACAGAGTAGAGGCGGTCCAGAGGAGGGCAACTAAAATGGTACAGGATCTGCACCAAAATCCCTAAGAGGAGAGACTAAAGGACCTCCGTATGTATGTACACCCTGGAGGAAAGGCAGGAGAGGGGGGATATGACAGAAACTTTCAGATACCTCAGGGGTTTAAATAAGGTACAGGAGGGAAGGAAACAATTTTCAGAGAAAAAGATCTTCAAGAACAAGGGGTCATGCTATGAAGCTGAGGGGTAGGCTCAGAGGAAACGTGAGAATGTACTTCTTCACTGAAAGGGTGGTTTATGCATGGAACGGCCTCCCAGTGGAGGTGGTGGGGGCAGAAACAGTAACAGAAATGCAAAAGTGCATGGGATAGGCATAAGGGAACCTTAGAGGTTAAAAAGGGGATAAAGCTGGAGCTCTTTATCTGCGGTATTACAGTAGGTAAGGAAAATGGGCAGACTGGGTGGGCCAAGCTTCCTTATCTGCCGTCAATTTCTATGTTGGCTCTGAATCATTTTTGTGACCCTGTCCTGTACTGTCTCCAGCCTGTCCCTGTCCTTTCTGAACTGAGGGCTCCAGAACTGGGCACAGTACTCCAGCTGTGGCTTCAAAAAAGATCTATAAATGGGTAGTATAACCTCCTTCCTCCTGCTGTCTGTACACCCCAGCATCCTACTAGCCCTACCATAGACTTTGTTGCACTGACTCAGTTGTTTGAGGGTGTCACTAATGACTGCACTATGGCTGAGGAATGTGAGCTAGGACTTAAGTCTCACCCGACCCATCCAGTACTATAGTATGTCCTGGGGTTCTTATTCCCTAGGTGTGTTACTTTGTACTTTTTGACATTGAATTTCGGCTGCCAAACCTTAGACCACCCCTCCAGCTGTTGTAAATCACTCTGACTTTCTCTGATTCCCTTTCCTCTATCCAACCTCCCGAAGAGCTTAGTGTCTTCTGCAAAGAGAGACAACCTGCTCCATGTACCTTCTCCCATGTTGCTGATGAACGTATTGAAGAGGACCAGGCTCAGGACAGATCCTCGTGGCACCCTGCTCATGACCTCTCCCTATCTTCTGATTATATCCCATAGACCACAGCCCTTTGCTGCCTACCCTTTAGCCAGTTTTCTGCCCAGTTAACTATGTCCTTAGCCACACCCAGATCCTCCATCTTCAGCAAGCGTTTGTGGGGCACCAAGTCGAAAGCTTTACTAAAGTAGAATAGAGCAAATCCACAGCATAGCCCCTATCCAATTTCCTCATCACCCAATGAAAGAAAAATTATCGGGTTCATCCGAGACTCCCTGCCACATACCTGTGCTGTTTACAATCCCAGAGACCGTAGTTCATGAGGTCTTCTTTGACCAGTGACACCGTCAGATTCCCTGTGATGGAGATAAGACTGACAGATCTGTAGTTCCTCGCTTGTTTCCTGTCCTCCTCACTTATGGAACAGAACAATATCTACCACCCTCCTGTCCTTCGGGACTACCCCCGTCCATGGTGAGCAGTTGAAAAGTCCCACCAGGGGTTCAGTCAGTTCTGCTGTCAGGTCCCGGAATATCCTCAGATGCAACCCATCTGGTCCTGGGGCTTTATCTGTCTTTAGGGCTGCAAGCCCTTTATGAGCCCTGTTTCTTGCATATATTGGCTGCCTCATCTACAGCACCCCCTTATCATTGGCTGAGATGACACTCTCAGGCAAGGGCCAGCCTTTCTCCCTAGTGGAAACTGAGCAAAAATAATCATTACGGATGTCAGCCTTTTGCCCGTTCTCTTCTATCACACACCCCCACCCCCCACCCTGACAGGCTGATGATCCCTGTGGCCTTCTTTTCTTTTTTCCCTGAATATATCGGAAGAAATGTTCTTCTTTACCCTTGTGCAGTACACAGCTCTGTCTGCTTTTGCATCCCTAACTGCCCTCTTTGCCTCATTTTTTCTCTGTAAATATTCTCCCCCCGTCTTCCTCTACCAGATTTTCTTTGTACTTGTAGAAGACCTTTTTCCTAGTCCCCACTGCTTCCCTTACTTTTGCTGAGAACCGTAATCATTTCTTTAACTTATTCCTTTTGGTTACCATGCTCGTGCATAACTCTGTCACAAGAATTGCCCTCCACCTCTCTTCCACCTTATCTAAATTGTCTACCCCAACTAACTTTTCCCTGACCAGTTCCCTCAGCCTGCTGAATTCTCCCTTCCTAAAATCAAGGACTTCGGTTCACAGTTAGGGCTTTACATTCTCAAGGACCAGTTCGAACCAAATGGAGTTATGGTCTCTGTTCCCTAGTGGCTCCCCTACACTCATCGCTCCTACCACCTCCAAATTGGTAAGCTCCTCATGAAGAATGGCAGTGTGCTTGATGGTTCCTTAACTATAACTGTACCAGGAGAAACAGAATTTGATGGCAGGTAAGGACCACTTGGCCTCTCCAGTCTGCATATCCCTCCCTACCTATACTACTACCGCAGACTGTACCCGGTCTGCAGCTTTCTCCCTCCCCACTTCTTCCACTGTGATTCCCTTGTGTTTATGCCATGCATTTGTGAACCCCACCATTTCTCACCTCTATCCATTGAAAGGCTGTTCCAGGAATCCACCACTCTTTCTGTGAAGTACCACCTCCTCGCATCTCTCCTGAGTCTACCCCCCCACCAAGCTTCATAGCATGTCCCCTTATTCTTGAGCACATTATCTTCTGAAAAATATTCCCCTCCTGTACCTTATTTACCTCCATGAGGTATTTAAAGATCTTACTTTGAGGGGGTTCTTGCAGCAGGCAACACCGGTAGGACTGAAGGTGCCAGGACCACACGGAAAACGTCTAGCTAGCAGTCTATCACAGGGGACCTCCTCCACTGATGTCAGCATGCTGACATCTGCCTATCCTATAAAGAGGTCCCCCAGACCTACCTCAGTTTTCATGCCGTCGACCCACCCATATCGGACCGCCATGAATGCTTGCTTCAGTCAACCGCTGTTTTCCTCGAATTTACCTGTGCTTTATTTCTTTTTTCTCTAACAGTATCAACATTGATTTTTATGTTTGCTTGCACGCATGTGCAAGAAACACAGTGCGGTGATACAAAATGCAGTGCCATACAGTTAAGAGAGAGCACCGCTTCAGTGAGCAGCGGTCCCCCTCCCTCACACACACACACACACACACACACGCCAAGCACACATATTGCCTGCTCATCGTTCCCCCCACGCACACTATGGCGCGCCGGGGTGCCCAATCCGTCTGCCTCCGCCCCCCAGAAAAGCTTTCCCTGTTGCCACGCTGGGAGCCCACCCCAGCATGGCAAAATTGATTATTGCTGACAGGGGTGCCCCAATCCCAAATCTGCTCTAGCCCCCCAGTCTTCCAACTGCCATGCTGGGAGCCCACCCCAGTGTGGCAAACGTCCCGCGTCGTCTTCAAAAAAAAAAACCCAAAAAAAAAACCATGTAAACAGAAAACTGTCCCTTGTGGTCTCCCTGCCCACCCGCGACCACCCACTGCACACCCTGCCTCCCAACCCCACCCAATACTTACCTCCGGAATCCGGCGCAACGGTCTTTGGGGGACCAGGAACACGTCTGCACTCTTCAAAGCCGACCCATGAACTGAGAAATGCGGTCAGCTGTATAATGAAATAAATAGGGTTTTTTCAACTTTGATGCATATCTAAACAAATTTTCAACATGGGTTTGGGACCCCTCCTCATGAATTCTTGAACTGTCATGGCGTTAATCGGGCCCGAAGGTGATTTTACGATACGCTGCACAAATCACCTTTGGGACCGATCAAGAATCAACCAGTGCAAGTGTTCATAAGGTAGAGCTCTCAAAAAGCCTATATTAAAATTCGTGAAATATCCTCTAAAATGACTGTTTTCTCGCGTGCGTTGTGCAGTTCCTCATGCGCTCATAAGTTTGCAAATTTTAATATTTGCACTCCAGATTTTCAACATTGCCATTTTACCACACCTCCTTATGAGCAGTACAGCTGTCATTTTTCAGATGTCACCCAAAATGTGTTTCCACACATGTAGCGTACAATGGTGCAGTCAGTATGTGAAAGCAATATTTGGGACAGATTAAGAAAATCACAGTGACACTGGTCATGAGCAGAGGTCTTAAAATGGCTATGTTGAAAATTTGGTGACAAAAGTCCATAAAATGACTGTTACGAGTGAGCATCGCGCAGTTTCCACACACCCTCGTAAGTTCATGAATTTGTAATATTTTCAGTCCAGAATTTCACCAGTGGCATTTTTCCACACTTCCTTAATAACAGTACAGCTGTAATTTTTCACAACATGGCCGAAATGTGTTTTCACACTTTCAGCACAGAAATGCGTGATCGCTGTGGGAAATCATTGATCTTACTTCGAGTGGGAGCTCTTGCAGCAGGCTATAACAATTAGGACTATGCCACAGGCACTAGGACCCTCCGGAAACCTTTTTAGCCAGCAGTATACAACAGGGACCGCCCCCGATGTTGGCCCTGCCCCGACGTCAGCCCTGGTACAAAAGGGGGCGGACCCAACTCCACCTCAGTTCTTTTCCCGCCGCATCCCGCACGTAAGAAGAAGGCTTCAGTTCCAGCTTGCCAGGAACAGCAAAATTCTAGTGTTTCAACCCGTTTTTTTGTACCGTTTTCGACTGTTTTTTTCCAGTGTCATCGATGTGCCGTTTTCGACATTTTTTCAGTTTGGTCGACGGATGTCTTCACTGTCGTCAGTCTTTCCAGAGCCACACCAAAACAAGTGTGACTGTGAGAGGAAGATCCCTGCCAAAGACGGGCACAAGAGCTTTGTCTTTTGCCTCAGGCCGGACCACGATACCACAACCTGCTTAGCCTGCCAGGCATTCACCAGCCAGACCCGGATCCAATGTCTTAAGGCCCTGAAGGCATTTCTTTTAGAAAAGAAGATGGATCTGCACTCCTCCGAGGGAAAGCGTAAGGAGAAGACCAAACGCCACGGGAAAGACCGTAGTCGGTCCTGGCACCGGTCGTGTTCTCCTTCGCGGCCCTCTCCCAAGATGGCCTGTATTTCCCCCGGGCTCAGGAGAGCGCCCAAAGTCTTCCCAGGCCAAGGCTGGCCCATCGGGGGAGAAGCCGGCCAAGCCGAAGGTAACCCCACTAAGGATTACCACCAAGCCCTTGAAGGTGAAAGCTGCGGCCCCACCTCTCAAGGCACCGGCGCCGCCTGCTAAAGGCACGCCTCTGGAGCCGAAGGACTCTCCGGCACCCCCAGCAGCACCCCGTCGTTGGTCCCACCACCGACGCCGGTTAGAGGGATGAAGGGTGCGGGAGCGGCCATGGAAGAGCCGATGTCCCCGTCTCCCAAGTCCTCCCCGCTGGGCTCCTAAGAGGGCTGTCCTTCGCGGGCCGACGTCCCGGATACTCCCTTTGTGGGCCGAGCTGCTGAACTTTTCTCGAAGGACGAGTTGCAGGAGTTGTTCTCCTTTTGGTGGGGACAGGTCCAGAAGCAGAACCCCCATCGCTGGCCCAGACACCGGTACTGGACCCAGCGGGCAAACCACAGCCGGGAGGCAAGCCTTCCCCGAGGAAGTCCCCAGAGTGGCCACCTACACCTCCTTCCAGGTCTCATTCCCGCACCCGGTCCAAAGACCACCGCTGATGCTCCAAGGACTCTGGAGACCGTCACCGGTCCAGGTCTCACACGCACAGCCCTTCTCGTTCTCCTAGACGAAAGCGCTCCCGACGTCGGTCCCCCAGTTACTGACAACAGAGGGGGTCTGGTCATAAGGAGAGATCAGACTATTCCAGATCCTGTAGTCAATCTCCCTCCTCTTCATCCTCATCTTCTTCCTCTCTCAGCTTAGAGCGGTCCCCAAGAGAGAAGGACCAGCTTCACTCGCCTCCCGACGATCCAACCTTTATGGACATCATGAGGCACATCCAGGCCTCCAATGAGTGGGAAACGGAGGACCTGGATCCGAGCAGCCAAGATTGTCAAAATACCTGAGGCAAAAGGAGGCGAAACCATTGGTGGTCCCTCCTTTAGTGGACACTTTCCAGGACCTGACTCTGACTACGTGGAGGCGTCCGGCTTCCATCCCGGCTGTTCCCAAGAAATCTGACAGGCTGTATAAGGCCCTGAGGGCAGAAGCTTCAGTCATCACGGCTGCCCATGACAAGTCCAGGCAACCGAAGCACCTTAGCTCGCAGCCTCCCGATCCGGAGTCTCGGTATTTGGACCAGGTGGGCAAGAAAGTTTACTCTGCCTCCACCTGCTCCATCCAGTCCCTTAACTTCCTGATGCATATGGTCCAGTGCCAGAATGCTTTGTGGGAGAGGGGACAAGAGCTACTGAAAGCCATGCCAGATTCCGATCAGAAGTCGGAACTTCTGGATATTATGAAATCGGGCTCCGACATAGGTTCTCATGTCCTGAGATCCTCGTATGATGCTGCAGATACGGCAGCCAGGGCAGCCGCTTCCGGGATGTGCCTTCAGTGCCACACCTGGTTGAGAGTTTCAGGTTTCCACCAGGATCTGCAGTCCGGTATCTAGGATTTGCCATTCCAAGGTACCGTGTTGTTTGGGCAGGAGACTGAAGCTTTGATTTCTCGTCTACAGGAGTCGGGCAAGTCCATCTGGTCGGTCTGCCAAATGTACCACGGCAGCCAGCGACGGCAGCGAAAACAGCCATTTCGCAAGCCCTCAGGTGGTCACGACCTTGGTAATCAGCAGGGTTAGAGAGGTGGCTTTCGTAGGAGAGCCAGTAACCAGCAACCTGGAGGCGCTCCTACCCGTGGGCCCAAGTCCTCCCAGGCCTCTCTGCCTACGCCCGGCTCAGCCCAGTGACTCCCTTCCATCCCTCCCCATCCAGAGGAAGACTCTGGAGATGGTCGGGGGCCGCTTTTCCCTTCATCTCAAAGGGTGGAGGTCGATAACCGCGGACCAGTGGGTCCTGGACATCATCAGGAGAGGACACACACTAGAGTTCACAGAGTTCCCTCCAAATACTCCACCAAAGTACTCTCAATATCCTCCTACTCAGATCCCACTGATAGGAGAAATTCAGACTCTCTTGCAGAAAAAGGCAATAGAGGTAGTCCCTTTGCATCAGCGGGGGAAAAGGGTTTTATTCCCACTTCTTCCTGGTCCCAAAACAGACACAGGATCCTCGACCCATTCTGGACCTCAGCTCTCTCAGTCTCTTTATAGAGTACAAAAGGTTCAGGATGGTGACCCTTCCAGGTCTACTTCCCCTGCTGCACCAAGGAGACTGGCTCTGCTCCCTAGACATGCAAGATGCATATATGCATATCGGGGTCTTCCCTCCCCACAGGAAGTTTCTGAGGTTCCACTTCCAAGGGGAGCACTACCAATTCAGAGTTCTTCCGTTTGGCCTCTCCTCCGCTCCGCGAGTCTTTACAAAATGCATGGCAGTGGTGGCTGCGGCTCTAAGACGCATGGGGCACTATGTTTTCCCATACCTCGACGATTGGCTGCTTACAGCCCCATCAAGGTCATGCCTACTTTACTCCCTCGGAAACACCTATACTCTGTTCCAAGGAGCTGGGGATCACCCTGAACCTTCGGAAATCGTCCCCTGAGCCCAGTCAAATACTCTTCTTCATTGGAGCGGTCCTGGATTCTAGCCAGGGCATGGCTTTCCTACCCCCGGATAGGGGCGATTACCTACAAGAGATTGCCAAATGGATCTCAGCAACTGCTCAAGTTCCAGCGCAGAACTTCCTCAGGCTACTGGGGCACATGGTGGCGGCCATTCCAGTCACTCTTCTGGCCCGCCTCCACATGCAGGTCCCACAGTGGATGCTCAGGGTACAGTGGAACCAGGGCTATGATGATCTAGACTTTATGGTCAGGATCGCCGACCCAGTCAACAGAACTTTGCTTTGGTGGATGGAATTTGGAGAAAGGGATCAAGTTTCGTCCAGAGCCACCAGGTCAGACTCATGACAAATGCATCGGATCTGGGATGGGGAGCGCACCTGGGTGCTTATCAAACGCAAGGGGTTTCGACACCCAAGGAGTGATCTCTCCATATCAATGTTTTGGAGATGTGAGCGGTTCTCTATGCCTTACAGGCCTTTCAAGAGAACCTGGTGCCAGCCTCTCTTCTAATTCAAACAGACAATATGGCAGTCGTCTTCTACATCAGCAAGCAAGGGGGTACTCACTCGTATCCCCTTTGCAGGGAGGCTATGAGAGTCTGGCACTGGGCGCTGGAAAGGCACATTCTGTTGTCTGCAGTGCACGTTCCAGGCATCCTGAACAATCTGGCCAACAGCCTATCAGGTCTCGTTCCAGAGTACACGAGTGGGAGCTGCTACAATCCATAGCAGATCAGCTCTTCGACAAGTGTGGTTATCCAGAGCTGGACCTCTTTGCGTCATCATGCAATGCCAAACTGCCAATTTTTTGCTCACAAGAGCACGCGCCTGGAGTTTTCTGGCCAGACACGTCATCCCTTTGCTGGGCAGGGAGGTTTCTCTATGCCTTCCCGCCCTTCCCTCTCATTCAGAGAGTCCTGCTGAAGTTACAGGCAGAAGGGACTCAAATGATTCTAGTAGCCCCCCAATGGCTTCGGCAGATTTGGTTCCCACTCCTGCAGCGGTTATCCATAGAACCTCCAACTCCGCTGCCCGTATGCTCGCAGTTGCTATTCCAGGAACAGGGATCGCTGGTCCATCCGGATCTTCGTTCCTTACATCTGCATGCTTGGCTCCTTCAGACGTAGCTCAACAGAGATACGGGGTTTCCCCGGAAGTGGCGGCAGTCCTAGTGTCGGCGATGAAACCCTACACCTGCACCATCTATGCTATGAAATGGAAGCGGTTTTGTTTATGGGCCTTGTCACAGCATTTGGACCCAGTCTCCTGTCCAGTGAACTCAGCGTTACAGTACCTCCACTCCTTGTACCAACATGGCCTGAGTTACTCCTCTATTAAGGTGCACGTGTGGGCTGTCTCCGCCTAGCGTACTGTGATTGGAGACAAGGCATTAGCACAGTTGGATGTAGCCCGCACCTTTTTGAGAGGAATTTTACATATGAGACCTCCCATTCGGGACCCTATCCCACCCTGGGATCTCCTTTTTGTGTTGGAGAAGCTCACCCTCCCTCCCTTTGAGCCGGCTGCAGATTGTGAGCTGCGTTATCTTTCTTGGAAGGTGTGTTTTTTAGTTGCTATTACCTCAGCTCGAAGAGTTTCCGAGCTTCAGGCTCTGATGTGTAAAGAGCCGTATTTGGTTTTCCAGAGGGAAAGGGTTTCCCTTGGAACAAATCCTAAGTTTCTTCCGAAAGTGGTCTCGGAGTTGACCCTTAACCAGTCGGTTGACCTTCCAGTCTGTTTTCCTTCCCCATCTAATAGACAGAAGGCTCTCCTTCACACATTGGATGTTCACAGGACTTTGAAGTATTACCTCAAATGGACGGCTACACACTGTCAGTCGGAGCAACTCTTTGTGGCTTTGCACCACAATGCTTGGGCAAACCAGTGACCAAGCAGATGATGTCGAAGTGGATCATCCACTGCGTATCCTTCTGCTATGAAAAGCACAATAAGCCCCTACTGGGTACTGTCAGGGGTCACTCCACCATGGGAGTGTCTGCTTCTTTTGCCACCCTGAGAAATGTCTATCAGGGACATGTGCGGCCGCTACCTGGAATTCGGTGCATACCTTTGTCAAGCATTACAGCTTGGATATCGTCTCCAGACGCCGTGCCGGTTTCAGTCTAGCTGCTTTGCAGGGACTTTTGTCCTAGGCCTCTGGAGTCAGCATATTCCACCTCCCGGGGTTGTCTACCTCTTTGGCATGGGACTGCTTGGTATTCAGTCCTAATTGTTATAGCCTGCTGCAAGAGCTCCACTCGAAGTAAGATAGTACAGTTACATAAGAACTTACCATAACAGTAGATCTTTGAGAGGAGTTCTTGCAGCAGGCGTTACTTTCCCACCCGCCTTCCCCCTCGAGGTGTGCAGATCCATCTTCATCTACATCTCCATCGAGTGCTTTGTCTCCTTCTCTTATCAGGGCTTGTTCGCGGGCCTTGGTGGGGGAACTGAGGTGGAGCTGGGTCCGCCCCCTTTTGTACCAGGGCTGACGTCGTGAGGCGGTCCCTGCTGTATATTGCTGGCTGAAAAGGTTTCCAGAGGGTCCTAGTGCCTGCGGCATAGTCCTAATTGTTATAACCTGCTGCAAGAGCTCCTCTCGAAGATCTACTGTTACGGTAAGTTCTTACGTAACTGTACTTTCAGGACAGGTGAGGAAAATCACAGTGACGCTGTTTATGATCGGAGGTCCCAAAATGCCTGTGTTGACGATCTGTTGTAAAAAATCCCCAAACTAATTACATTACAGGTGTGCATTGCACAGATCTTACTTCGAGACACAGCTCTTGCAGCAGGTTGCACCATTAGGACTGAAGCTGGCAGGCATCAGGACCCCACGGAAAAATTCTAGCTAGCTATCTTCAGCGGAGACCGCCCCCGACGTCGATCCCGCCTCCGACGTCAGGCGTAGTACATAAGGGGGCAGTCCCGCCAGATTCCCCAGTTCTTTCTCGCCGTCGACTTGTATGTCTCGACCCTTCGGTTCAGTTTCTAGTGCGCGACGCGTGGTAAAGTGTTTTCCTACGGGAAATTTGTTCTCTTCGTTCAGCCTTTTCTCTGATGTCCTCTCCGACCTCCAGTCACTCCTCGAAGTGCACCTGTGGGAAGCAGATCCCGTTCAAGGATCCGCACTCGGCCTGTGTCTGGTGCCTAGGCCCAGACCACGACACCCGGTCCTGCACCTTTTGCCAGGGTTTCAACAGCAGAACCCGGATCCTTCGCCAGAAGGCCCTACAGGCATTCCTGCTCGAGGAACAACTCAAGACCATGGCTTCCAAGGGGGATTCTTCGCAGAAGGCCCGCAAACATGCTGAGAAGCATAGAGAGAAGGCCCCTTCCAGGTCCCCGTCTAGGGCCTCCGACTCGCGCAGTTCCGGCTCCAGGTCCGACCGCTCTCCTTCCCGGGCCAGCTCTCAGCCTCCCCCCGCTGCGGTGAGAAAGTCTTCAGGCTTCTCTTCTCAGGCCAAGACTCCCAGGCCTTCCTCGTCCTCCAAGGCCTTGGCTAAGTTGGGGGATCGTCACCATCACCACAAGTCGGGTTCCCGCCATTCTGAACTCGACGTCAGGTCTGCTTCCTTGCTTCCTCCTCCCCATCGGAAGACCAAGGAGCTCACCTCTCTTAAGAGGCCGTTGGACCCGACGCCGGTTCGCCAGACGTCGGCCTCTCGCCACAGGTCCCCAGAGCCGTCGCCGGCCAGGCCAACTCATCACCGGACGCCGGTAGGGGGACCGGCACCCGTTCCAATCGAGAAGAGGACCCCGACGCCCGACCGGACGCCGGTCAGGAGACCATCACTGAGGAGGAGTTGACTCAGCCCGAGGACCAGACGGGCGACCCGGTCCTGTTGAGACTCCCAGGGAACCCGAGCCCCCTGTGGAGCCGACGCCGGGACCTGACGACCGACCACCGGCGCCCGGGCCATCGTCGGGCCTTTCTTTTTCAGAGGTGAAGGAGCTTTTCACTTACTGGTGGGATACCATCAAAAAGGACATGGTCCCTACTCCACCTCCGCTTCCACCTCCTCCTACACCGGTTGCTCCTCCGGTTCCTGCACCCCCTTCTCCATCTGGGTCTGCAGGCCGGTTACCTCCTTCCCGGGGCCAGGACCCTCAAGGGGGAGACCAGACAAAAGGAGACCTCCGTCCAGATCCTCTTCTAGGTCACCCAGCCCTGAGAGACCCAGAAGACGCCGCCGTTCGCCTCCGACGGAGGACACGGGATCAGAGTTTTCAACGTGCAGATCCCCATCTCCCTTCTCCATCCCTTCTCCGGACCCACGTGAGCTGCCAAAGTCTCCTCTGGATGACCCTTCGTTCTCAGATATCATGCGACGTATCCAAGAGAACATGGGATTGGGTGCGGAAGAGTTAAACTCCGAAAGGCTACGCCTTGCGAAGTATCTTCGGCAGAAGGACCCCAAGCCTGTGGTGGCGCCACCCTTGGTAGACACTTTCGTGGACGTCACCAAGGCAGCGTGGAAGCGTCCACATTCACTCCCGGCGATGCCAAAGAAAGCTGACTGCTTGTACAAGGCTCCAAGAGAAGACCAGTACTTGACTCAACATCCTCAGGCCGACTCTCTGGTCACAACAGCCTCTCATGACCGGTCCCAGAGACCGCAACATTTGAGCACCCTGCCACCGGACCCAGAGTCCAAGCAGCTGGACGCCATGGGTAGGCGCACGTATGCTTCCACTACCTGCGCCATCAGATCCCTGAATTATTTGACCCACATGGTGCAGTTCCAGAATGCCCTGTGGGAGCAGGGTCTGGATGCGGCTGAGAAATTGCCGGAAGGTGAGCAGAAGGAGATGTTGCAGCTCCTCCGTACGGGTTCGGACGTGGGAACCCAAGTGCTACGAGCCGCGTACGACTCCGCGGACTCCTCGGCCCGAGCAGCAGTTTCAGGCGTATGCCTCCGGAGGCACTCTTGGCTCCGTGTCTCCGGTTTTACCCCGAACGTCCAGAAAAACATCATGGACGCCCCATTCGAGGGAGAAGTTTTGTTTGGTAAACCCTCGGAGAAGATAATTACCAAACTCCAAGAGGCTGGGAAGGTGGTGAGGTCGGTTCAGGCCATGTAACGACCCAAGCTTAGTTCCTTTCGTAGGAACCAAAGCCGATTTCATGGACGGACGCAGACTCAACAGTCCCGCCCGCTCCACAACAGAGGGCTCTGGTTTCGTAGAGCCCAGGAAAACAACCCTGAGTCGAAGCCAGCGCACTCTAAGTCGGTCCAGCCAGCGGACCTCGGCCGCCACAGCCTGATTCCTTTCCCGCCCCACCCCCAGGATCAACGGGATTTCATGGTGGGAGTGATTACGAATTCCTGCCAGGATGGCAGTCTATAACCACCGACAGGTGGGTTCTACAGATGGTCAGAAGAGGCCACTTTATAGAATTCGCGGAAAAGCCACCCTCGAGGCCTCCTTTGCTCTCCCGGTACCCAGGTCAGCACAAGTCATTGATCAGTCAAGAAATACTCGCGCTCCTGCAAAAGGGAGCGATAGAGTACGTCTCAGAGAACCAGAGAGGACACGGATACTATTCCCACTTCTTCCTGGTTCCAAAGAAGACAGGGGACCTCCATCCGATTCTGGACCTCAGCGACCTCAATTTGTCTGTCGCCTACAAAAGATTCCGCATGGTAACTCTTCCGGGTCTTATTCCCATGCTGAGGCAGGACGCCTTTTTAGCGTCTCTAGATATGCAGGACGCTTACCTGCACATCCCTATAGCTCAAGCGCACAAGAGGTTCCTGCGCTTTGAGTTTCTCGGCCATCATCTTCAGTTCCGAGCCCTTCCATTCGGACTGTCATCGGCACCCAGGGTCTTTACCAAATGCATGGCAGTCGTGGCAGCGTCTCTAAGGAGACAGGGCCATTATGTGTTCCCGTACCTGGACGATTGGCTTCTCATGGCCGCCTCCAGAGAGGCGTTGTTACGAGCGATCCAGAGTACCCAGGACCTGTTTCGATCTCTGGGTATCCTAATCAACCACGAGAAGTCTCTCCTGGTACCGTCGCAGAAGCTGCAGTTCATAGGCGCAGTACTGGACACCGTTCAGGGAAGAGCATTTCTTCCAGACGACAGAGCGGAGCGCATCAGATCCCTCATCAGGGAGCTTTCGTCGAACAAGACCGTCCCAGCCAGGTCGGTCCTTCGCTTGCTCGGACACATGGCTGCGGCCATTCCTACTGTCCCTTTCACAAGGCTCCACATGCGGGTAACTCAGTGGATGCTCAAGGTGCAATGGGACCAAAGGCAAGACCACATGCAGCATCCGGTCAGAATCACGAATACCGTGATCCGGGACTGGCAGTGGTGGCTAAACCCAGGGACACACTCTACGGGCGTCCCGTTCATAGCGCCGTCCCCGGAGGTAATCCTCACCACAGACGCCTCAGGTCTAGGGTGGGGAGCACACCTGGACCGGGTGAAGTCCCAGGGAACGTGGACCCCTCAGGAGGCCCACCTCCATATCAACGTCCTAGAGATGAGGCGGTCCTTTATGCCCGCAGGTATTTCAGTCAGAGATCCCGCTGAGTACTCTCCTGCTTCAGACAGACAACACGGGTGATGTATTACCTCAACAAACAAGGGCGCACACTCTTACCCCCTTTGCAGGAGGCCATGAGGTGTGGGATTGGGTATCCCACGGCGCGAACCTGATCACAGTACATGTTCCCCGGGTGGACAACATAATTGTAGAGACTGCCTGAGTCGCTCCCAGGCCAGAGTCCACAAGTGGGAACTTCTTCAGGAGGTAGCAGAGGATCTGTTTCTTCGATGGGGAACTCCAGAGTTGGACTTGTTCGCTTCCCCATCCAACGCAAAACTGCCCAATTTTTGCTCGCTAGATCCAGGGCCTGGTGTTTTCTGGCGAGACGCATTGTCCCTCTCCTGGGCGGACAGATTCCTCTACGCTTTCACTCCCTTCCCATTGATCCAGAGAGTTCTTCTCAAACTGCGCAGGGAGCATGCAATAATGATCCTGGTGGCCCCTTTCTGGCTCAGACAGATATGGTTCCGTTTGCTAATACAGCTATCCCGGGAACCTCCGCTCCCGTTGCCATTCAGCTCCCATCTCTTGTCTCAGGAGGAGGGTTCACTGGTCCACCCGGACTTACGCTCACTGAACCTGCATGCATGGCTCCTAGAGACATAGCCATTTTGCGACACGGGGTCTCGCAAGAGGTTGCGGAAGTTCTTTCTGCAGCCAGAAAGCCAGCAACGCATGCGACGTTCGCCATGAAATGCGCCGTTTTTGTCTTGTGGTCGCGAAACACGCAGCCTCTCCCCTTAGGTTGTCCGTGAAAGCGGTGTTAGAGTACCTGCTCTCCCTTTTCTGTTCGGGTCTCGCTTACTCTCTATTAAGGTGCACCTCTGTGCCATTTCAGCTTATCACCTCCCGGTGGGACAGCACACAGTAGCACAATTAGATGCCTGTCGAGAATTCCTGAGAGGGGTGTTACATCTTAGGCCACCCATTAAGGACCCAGTGCCTCCATGGGATTTGCTTTTTGTCTTGGAGCAACTCACACTCCCCCCTTTTGAACCTGCCGCGGATTGCGAGCTGCATTTTCTGTCGTGGAAAACGTTGTTTTTGGTTGCTGTTACGTCAGCGAGAAGAGTTTCTGAGCTCCATGCTGTTATGTGTAAGGAGCCTTATTTAATTTTCCACCGGGACAGAGTATCCCTGAGGACGAATCCTAAATTCTTGCTTAAAGTGGTTTCCACACTCACTCTCAATCAGGATATTGACCTGCCGGTCTACTTCCCTAATCATTCTAATAGAGGAGAGGCACTGCTCCACACCCTGGATGTTCATCGCAGCTTAAGGTACTACCTGAACAGAACTAAGCAGCTTCGTAAATCGGAGCAACTTTTCGTTTCCTTTACTGAAAGGATGATGGGCCAACCAGTATCCAAACAGTCCCTGTCTCGCTGGCTTGTCCAGTGCATCTCATACTGTTATGATATCAAACACAAGCCCCTCCCGGGTTCTGTCCGGGGCCATTCCACCAGGGGAGTGGCCACCTCCTTTGCAGCACTTCCAAACGTCTCCACTTCTGCCATTTGTGCTGCAGCCACTTGGAGCTCTGTACATACCTTTATCAGGCATTACAGCTTGGACATCGCTTCACGGCGAAGAGCTGGCTTCAACCTGGTTGTGCTACAGGGTCTCCTGTCCTAGATTCAGGACCTGGAATGAACTTTCTAGTTTCCTCCTCCCAGTGTTTCAGCGCTACTGCTTGGGAGTCAGTCCTAATGGTGTAACCTTCTACAAGAGCTGTGTCTCGAAGTAAGATAGTACAGTTACGTAAGAACTTACTGTAACAGTAGATCTTCGAGAACAGCTCTTGCAGCAGGTACCTTCCCGCCCACCTTCCCCCTTGGAGGAGGCATGGCTTAAGCCTTTGTTAACAGGGATTTTACCCTTTTGTCTTCTGACGGTGGATCCTCGGTCTCCCATTTCGATGTCAGCCTGCGTCCGGAAGTCTCCGGCGGGAGAACTGGGGAATCTGGCGGGACCGCCCCCTTATGTACTCCGCCTGACGTCGGAGGCGGGACCGACGTCGGGGGCGGTCCCCGCTGAAGATAGCTAGCTAGAATTTTTCCGTGGGGTCCTGATGCCTGCCAGCTTCAGTCCTAATGGTGTAACCTGCTGCAAGAGCTGTTCTCGAAGATCTACTGTTACGGTAAGTTCTTGGGTAACTGTACTTTTCTACACAAGCTCGTGACTTTACCAGTTTTTTTTAAATATTTTCACTGCAGATTTTCAACATTGCCATTTTGTACACCTCCCCATGAACAGTACAGCTGTCATTTTTCACATCCTGTTCGGAATGTGTTTTGCACCTGTGATGACAAATGCCGTAGTCGCTGTGCAACAGCAGCTTTCGGCTAACAAACAGATATTGCCACTGTCCATGAGGTGGGGGTCACAAAAAAAACATTTCCAAAATTTGGAGTGAAAATACCAACGAATGCCTGAGGCGTTAGGGTTTCCGACCATAACGCCCCACCCTGTACAGAATGATGGGCACTGAGAGGCATCGAGGTGTGCCTTGGACTTTTCAGCCCCAAAGTTCACCCCATTCTCCTATACCGCACCCATCTCACCATATTTCCTGATGGAATGGGGTGCGCATAAGGGTCAAAGACCCCAAGGCACACCGTGACACTTGTCAGTGTCTACAGGGTAGGGTGTGGTGAAATGGCGTGGCCGTTATGCCTGATGACCCAAAGGCACACCCCAGTGCATGTCACTATCTGCAGGGTGGTGATGGGGTTGGCTTCAGTTCAGTACTTCACTGCCATTCCTATTATGCAGCTCTGTAACTCCTACACTACCAATGCCAGCAAGCAAATATTCGGCATTGACAAATGCTTGTTGGTGTTTCTTCCATCTCATTTGTCTTTTTCCCCAGCCTCATCTTCTGACCAGCGGACGAAGTATGCCTGCGGCAAGCAGATACCCGCCAAAGACTGTCACTCTTACTGCTGGTTCTACTTAGGCCCCAGCCACAACACCAAGGCCTGCCAGGACTTCAACCAGGCCACACTTGAAGACCCTCGAAAGCTACCTGCTGAAGCAGAAGTTGGCCACAATGGAGAAGGAGCTTCAGGTCAAAAGTTCTTCCACTTTCCCCAGCTCCGTCTTCCGGGGCATCTTCTTCTTCCAGAAGAAGTCTAGCGGGAACTAGCACCGGGACCATCTTCAGTCAGCCTCTCGCTTGTGGTCACCGCAAAGACAGGCTCCACCTTGGCCTCCTCCCACGGGGAGGGTGTCGCCTCCTACTTTGGCAGCCTCACCTCCAGGTTGCCGCTGGTACAGCCGCCTGCCCTCATTTCCATTATGGGTGTCAGCTCTTTGAGGCAGCCGATTGGCCCCTGCCTCTCAGCCCCTGACACTCGGGCCCTTAACTCCCTGGGTCCTCAGCCAGGTGGCTTGACTGGAGTTGGAGCTCTGGTGGCAGGTCTTCGCCCGTTCGCCCCCTCCCCACCCCAGTCAGGCATTGCCTTAGTCAGCTCCTGTCTCGGGGCTGGTGCTGGCCCTTCCAGGCATCGCCCAGACCAAGTACTCACCTCTTCTTTCACACAGGTGACACTCTGCCTAGGGTCCTCCCGCAGGCACCAGTCTCTCCTCTGGGGCAAACATCAGTTACTTCGCCAGACTGATGTCAGCCTTTGTCTGTCAGGCCAGCGCCAGCTATGCCAACGCCTCCACCAACGACTCCTAAGCCGTCGTCACCTCAGCCCCAGCCTGCACCACAACCAACACCCGCTGGCCCTACCAGGGACACCCAGCCGGCACCTACTGGACACACGCCAGGGTACTCTACGCCAGCTCCTACACCGACGTACCCATATCCTCCTCCTCAATATATTTATCCCCAGTGGATTATAATACCTTATTTATGGCCTGTTGGACCTTTATGCAGAACAAGGATGCACCCAGGTGGTCTCCAACCCCCTTGGGATCCAGACCGGGCAGGACCTAGCAACCCCCGCACCACAGGGTCTTCCAGGGGTCTCATGGGGACCTCTGACCAGCATATGGATGACCTTCACCCTCAGACGTCGATCACGGACAGCGATCAGTCAGGAGGACGATTCTTCCTCTGATGGTCAGGAGCCTCTAAAGGAGGCCCGCAAGTCTCCCCCTGACGATTCCTCTTTCCTTAATGTGATGCATCGTATCTAATCCCCCAATGGATTGGAGACACAGAAACTTGATCTGGAGCACTGTCGCCTGGCTATATACCTCCAGAAGAAGGTAACCCTTCCTTTGGTGGTGCCTCCTTTGATTGATTCATACAAGGACTTCACTAAGGCGGTGTGGAACCACCCTTCTTTCACTCTTGCTTTGGCCAAGAAGGCAGATCACCTTTACCATGCACTGGTCGGCAACCCCATCTTTGGCGAACACCCCACGGCAGATTCGGTGGTCATGAACGTGGCCTTTAACTGTACTAAAAAAGCCTAAACACCTCAGTACCCACGCTGCTGACAGGGAGTCTTGGCAACTGGACCAGCTGGGCTAGCAAACGAATTCCTCGACCACACTGGCCATTTGGGCCCTTAACTATTTGGCCCATATGGTGCAGTACTAGAATGCCCTCTGGGATCAGGCGAGGGATTTGGTCCAAACCCTCCCTGAGGACTCTACTAAGATGCAGCTGGCCCAAATCCTAAAGTCTGAGTCGAATGTGGGCAGCCATGTCCTGTGGGCAGCGTATGACACTGTTGATGCCTCCGGGCAGAGGACGGTGGCAGAGATCTGCCTTTCCTTTTGTGCTTGATGTTCAGGCCAAGATAATGGATGCCCCTTTTTGGGGTTCTGTCTTGTTTGGGGGAGATGTCCAAGATGTTATCTCCCGCCTCCAAGAATCGGGCAAGGCCCTGAGGTTGGTGCATTCTCTCTACCAGTCCCAACCTTGGTCTTCCCAACACCAGTCCTTTTGTCTGTCCTTCTGCCAGCTCTCCAAAGGCCAGTAGTCAAAAGGGCTCCTTAAGTGCAAGGCAAACACCCCGCCAGCCGGTGGAGCTGCCCCTAGGGTTCCCACAGCGCCTCTGCTCACCCTGGATCCACTGCCTGACTCCTTGCCCAACCCCCCGAGAGGCCTTGGAGGAGGTAGGCGGGTTGGGTTTCCTTCTACCTCGTCGGGTGGTGAATAGTAACCTCGGATCAGTGGGTACTGCAGATTATTGAAAGAGGTCACATCCTCGAATTTCTGGAGCCCCCTCCGGAAAGCCCTCCTTTGCCCTCATGCTCACATCTCCCTCATCCAGAAAGAGGGTAAGGCATTTCTGTGCATAAAGGCTATATAGCCCATCCCTCCAGCTCAAAGAGGGAAAGGGTTCTACTCACACTTCCCCCTCGTCCCCAAGAAAACAGAGGACCTGAGGCCAATCCTGGACTTCAGCCACCCGAACCTGTACATAGAGACTGGCTCTGTTCCCTGGACTCGCAGGATGCCTACTTACATATCCAGGTCTTCCCAGCCCACTGCCATTTCCTCTGTTTTTGTTTCCAGGGGAACCACTTTCAATTCAGAGCCTTTCCTTTTGGCTTTTCCTCTGCACCTCGGGTCTTTACCAAGTGTGTGGCAGTGGTGGTTGCAGCCCTGAGGTGACAAGGCTTTTACATGTTCCCTTACCTAAATGACTGGCTGCTGACAGCCCCATCCAGGGACCTCTTGCTGCAGATCCTGAAAGGTACCTTTCAGCTTCTCCAGGCCCCAGGGATCACAGTCAACCTGCCAAAGTCTTGTCTCTTTTCCAAGACAACGCCACCAGTTATATTGAGGTGGTCCTGGACCCATCCCAGGGCAGAGCTTTCCTGCTGATGGACAGAACAGAGTGCTTGATAGCGCAGGCCTGGCTAGAATACTCCAGCTATCAGATACTAGCCCGGGAGTTACTCCACCTCTTGGGGCACATGGCAGCTGGTATAGCCACAGTTCCCCCTGGCCCATCTGCATATAGTAGCCCCTCGCTATAACGAATGGCTTGGGAGCCAGTACAGCCATTCGTTATTGCACATCATTCATTAAAGCGATGGACGCTATCTGTATTAACCACAGTGTGCTGTAGTTTAATTCTTGATCGTGACTTTGCAGTGATATTGCTTGGGAGGGGGTGCTTTGTGTATTTTTTTATTTCTGTTATATGTTTGTGCTCTCTTATTTGTTTTTTGCTTTCTACTTATCAGCTGTAGTGACGCCAAAAAAGTCGGTAACCTTCATCTGTCTCAAGCAGTTGTTTGCTGCCACATCCTTGGCAAAGGATACCAGCCGTCTAAGCTGGATCACTTTCATGGGGTCTACTTCCTGACTGGAAAGCCACTCCAGCCCAGTCTCTAGACCACGGATTGCCTTGATGTTAGTCAGTGGTGGTGGTGGAATCACACAGTCATCTTCGCTCTCCTCTTCGTCCTCACATGTCTCCTTGCAAATCTCTCCTTGGTCTGCTTCCTGCTTATTCGAGACGACAGAATCTCCACATCTGTGATCGTCTCAACGGTATCCGCTGTGTCATCTCCAGTTAACCACTGATCGATCGCATCTTCAGCGTTAGTCTGAACCAACAACTGTAACGTGGTAGCCAACTGAGCGATCTCTGCAGTATCATCGCTTGGTTCTTCATGTTTCTCATATGGGCTTAGGTTAGCATCAAATGCAGCACCCAAAGTTGATGACCAGCAGTGTGCGATTGTTCCTTGTGATACTCGCTCCCATGCCTCCCCAGCCAGGTCTGTCATGGTTTTTAGTGTCAGTGCCTTTACAAGGTCTGTGACTTTGTCCGTATCAGCCATTACTAGGTCACCAAGCAGTCTCTTCTGATAGTATTTCTTAAAGGTTGCAATTATACCACCGTCAAGGGGCTGTATTTGTGATGTTGTGTTTTTAGGTAGAAACAGTGCCTTTATTTTCCCATCTCTAGATTTTAACTCTGACTCAGATGGGTGCGCAGGGCGCTGATCAAGTAGCAAAAGTGCCTTTGGCTGCAATTTGTTTTTGCATAGAAAAGCATGCACAGAGGGAACAAATGTCTTGAAAAAACAGGCATGGAAAATGACAGATGTCATCCATGCATTTTTGTTATGGTTGTATTCCATGGTGGAAAGAACGGAGTTTCTAGGAGCATGGATATGTTGTTCATCCACACTCTTTGGCATGTCCCCTTCCACTTTAAGATCGACCGGAAGTCTTCAAGCTGACTACTCCTACCCACCTGTGTGGTATATACCTCGGCTCTGCCCCATGATGCCAGATCTTCCTTTCTGCTGGAAGATTCAGGTTGCCTCCCTCATGCTCACGCATTTCATATGCCCTGGCTTTGAAAACTTTGGTTTTACCGAAAATTTGCATTGTTCACCTTAGCGATCGTCAGGTTTGTCGCTTCGATTATGGAAGACAAGTCTTCCCCCGGATTTCATCTGTGCCCCTGCGCTGCAGAGATGTCGTGCACCAATCCCACACCGCCAGCGCCTATATTGCCTCGGTGTCGACTCATGACACTTCTTCTTCATGCAGTCTGTCTGGCTTTTCATCTCAACGTCCTTGACGACCGTCTTGCATGCCTGAAGCTGGGGAGGCCGGAGAAGAGGAACCCACCAGTGAAATCCAAGGAGGCTCGCTGGGCAGTTTCCGCAGCTACAGGATCTGCCGAGCAGTTGGAACGCATGCAAGCGTTTGAGGAGGAAGTGGCTTGTGCTACGGATTCCTCTCGGCGCTTCTTTGTTCCACTCAACCTGGGCTCCACCTTCTCAGGTTCCTTCCGGGAGTTGTGCTAGTCTCTCCTGACCAAGAGAGAGGTGCCCGCGGGCTCGCATTCCTCTCAATCCTGTAAGCTGGAGAAGGACCCAGGAGCATCTTCATCTCAACGGAGACATTCTTGGGCGCGGGAGAGATCTCTGTCCCGAGAGCATAAAGTCTCGACTTCAGTCAAGATCGCTTCTTTGGCCGCTGGCTTTTCAGCTTTGCTGTCTGGTCAGTTGACCGAATTATCTGTTGATGAGGTTGAGATCATGATCGATACGATATCGCCGACTCCGTTGGACGATTCCCTCGATCGAACACCTAATCTGGTCTTTCCAGATGACGAGACCCAGCCTGCTAGGACTCCAGTCGAAGATGTGGTCCCTGATCCTGGGAAATCACCGGTCCCGCCAGTGTCTCCCGAGCGACAGTCGGCCTGCCCGATCTCGATCGAGGTCTCGGATGAGGAGAGGCTCCGGGGGAAACTCCCTTGGCACTACGAGGACCTCATGTTTGTGGCAACTGCTGATTTTGACCGGGCACAAGCCCACTCCGGCTTCTACACCGGCCGTTACTTGGCTTTTGCCTCCTAGGCCAAAGCAGACTCCTTCGGCGATCAAACTGGTTCCTCAGCCCGCGGAGCTGGAAAAACTACTGGTTTGGCCTGAAACGGGGTCTTCACCAATTGTGGTGGAACCACCGCCCAAACAGCCTGTGGGAGGGGCTCCCCCCATGGGAGACAGACCAGACATTGGGCTTCCCTGGTGATTGTCGGTCACTGTCACCCGGGACTGTCCTCGGCAGGTCGAAAGTGATCTGGGCAGTAGGCCCTTATACCCGGATTCCTCTAATTCGGACGTCACCGGCTTCTTCAGCTCCTTCTCCATGGAGGACATCATCTTCTTCAAGATATGGGCCTCCAGGGACTGCTGCTTCTGTTTGCGGGTGGCGGCATTAAATTGCTGGCAGTGCTGGCACTTCTCCACATGGTGATCCGGGCCTAGACAGAAGAGGCACTGGGATTGTCCGTCCTTATGCCAGAGCTGGGTGCCGCAGGAATCGCACTTATTTTTATGCGAATCTGATGGAGTAGGGGATGACATACATGGCAGAAAATGAAGAGATCTGATGAGAAAATCGAAGGAAAAACTGTAATAAAACCGAACTGACTGATGAAGCAAGTGAACTTAACCGCGAGGCACTTTCTCAAGCTAACGGCGGGAAAGAACTAGAAGGCAGGCGTGGGGAACCGCCCCATTATACTGACGTCTTCTGACGCCAGTCACCTGACGTGGGGGCGGTCCCCTGCCAGAGACTGCTAGCTAGAAATTTTTCCTTGGGGTCCTGACACCTGCCAGCTTCAGTCCTGTACGTAATTACCTACTACAAGAACCTCTCTCGAAGATCTACTGTTATGGTAAGTTCTTTTGTAACTGTACTTTCTGCCGACACTGACTGATCTCCTGATAGAGTCCAAGCTTTTGGACCATTCAGCCAGGAAGGTCTTTGTGGCTTCCTCTTTGGGCCTTCGTCAGGCAAGTTCATCCGTCGTCATGGCACACTTGTCTCACGCCCTTCTGGGTTCGCTAGATGAAGCCCTCCCATATCTTCCTGCAGACATGCAGACCACGGTCAAGCAAGTCCAGGATCAGGGCCGAGCTGTCGCCAAACAGCAGCTTCAGGTGGCCCTGGACATTGGGGATTCTTGTGCCCTCTCGATGGCTGCCGCTTGTCGCAAAGTTTGGCTGAGGCTCTTCTCCTTTCTGGCGGATACCTAGCACAAACTTAGCTGACGTGCCCTTCCTCGGGACTGACTTGTTTGACCCAGGAGTGGCCGGTCACCTTCACCGCATTGAGCTACTTCTGCCAAGAGTTCTTCAGGCAAGAACCAGCAGAAGAAAAAGAAGACTTTTTGGCACTCTTCCCCTGCGGCTCAGCAGTCCTCTTTTCAAGGTGGACAGCAGCACCAGCATCAGGCTCAAGCTTGGCACCCTCGGCCCAAGCCTGTACCCCAACAGGCCCGTAAAGGAGGCCGAGGCTCAGGTCCTGGAGCCTCCTCCTCGTAGCCTGCTCAATGACTGGGCGGGGGCTGCCAACCCCTCTCCTGTCACGCCAGCTCTGGGTCCTCCTGTGGGGGGCTGACTCCGCCACTTCCTTTCCGCCTGGTCCATTGTCACTTCGGACGGATGGGTTCTCGAAGTGGTCGGTCAGGGACTGCCTCTGGAATTCGAGCAGTACCCTCCAAGCCGACCCCGCACCCCTCTGGAGGAAAGAATATCCGCTCAGACCCAGTCGGCTCTCCGAGATGACATCACTCAGCTCCTCCCTGAGACACTAGCTCCAGTGGAAGGATCCTCCAGCAGACCCAGGCTTTGTCTCCAGGTACTTCCTGGTGCCCAAGTGGACGGAGGCGGCTGGCACCCCACTCTAGATCTGCACGACCTGAATCAATATCTCGGTTCATGCACCTTTCGGATGGTCACTCTGTCCCAGATCATACCATCCTTGGAGTGAAACGTGGTTCTGTTCACTGGATCTGCAGGACACGTTCTTTCACATCCCAATCCGTCCGTCCCATCAGCAGTTGCTCTGCTTCAGGGTCGAAGGGACCCTGTACTAGTTCTGAGCCATGCTGTTCAGCCTGTCATTGCCCCACGGGTCTTCACCAAAGGCATCGCAATGGTGGCGGCCCATCTCCGGCGTCGGGAGGGGGTGTCAGGATTTACCCCTACCTCGGCGATTGGCACCTAGCAGGATCCACCCAGCAGGAGGGGGAGAGGTCCAGGGACCTGGCCCTCCAGACCTGCTTTCAGCTTGGCCTCCTGATCAACGAGGCCAAGTTGGAACTCGTGCCTTCTCAGGTGATGGCCTTCATCGTGGGAAGAGCTTGTCTCTTGTCAAGCCAGAGCTCGGCTCCCAGCGGACAGGGCGGAGGTTCTTTCCTCCTTTGCCCAGTCATTTCTGGTTGGGCACTTGCGCCCTGCCCAGGACTTTGTGCGCCTTCTGGGTTACATGGCAGTGTGCACCTCAGTGGTCCATTGGGCCCGGTTGCACGTGCACCCCCTTCAATGGGAGCTGGCCGCTCGGTGGACTCAGCGCCACTGTCATTTTGACCAGCTGATCACTGTAACCCAGAAGATGTGGGACGCTCTCCAATGATGGACCGCCCCAGACCGGTTGCAGGAAGGGATCCCATTTGTCCACCCTGAGCCAATGGTCATCCTCACGACTGATGCCTCTCTCTCATGGGCTGAGGAGCCCACATGGGGGATGAAATGGCCCACGGGCTCTGGACCCCCGAGGAGTCCCGGTACAACATCAACCTGTTGGAGCTCAGAGCAGTCAGGCTGGCACTGTCAACTTTCGCTCCTCAGCTCCGGGGTCAAGTGGTTCAAGTTCAGATGGACAATGCCATGACCATGTACTGCCTCGGCAAACAGGGCGGCACGCACTTCCATCTGCTGTGCAAGGAGGAGATCTGCATCTGGACCCTTGTGAGCCGATTGGAGGCAGATCTCCTAGCCATCCATGTGGCAGGAGCCTCGATCCATCTGGCAGATGCTCTCAGCCGCTTAGTTCAGACATCTCATGAGTGGTCTCTCCATCCAGAGGTAGCTTACAGTCTGTTCTCCCACTGGGGCAAACCGATGGTGGACCTATTTGCCTCCAGTGGAAAACACCAAGCTGAGGCTGTTTCATGCCCGCCCACCCTCAGCAGGGCTTACTGCAGGGGGATGCCTTCTCGAGGCCGTGGACCCCAGACCTCCTCTACACCTTCCCTCCAGTTGGTGTCTGGGCAGGGGCCTTGACCTTTTGTCCTGTTCAGTGGCTAACATTCTTGACTACCTTTGGTCTCTCTCCAGAGGGGGTCTCCAGTCATTGACCCTAAGGGTGCACCTGGCAACCATCTCTGCTTACTAGGCATAGGCCGGTCAGCCGACGGTGGCACAGGAGAGGTGGTCAGGCGTTTTCTCAGAGGCCTGGATCACATATTCCCTCCGGTGCGTGAACCTCCACCTCCATGGGATCTACTGCTGGTACTGGCAAAGCTCATGGGCAAACTATTCGAACCAATGCACAAGTGTGCCTTGTCACACTTGTGGAAGACTGCCTTCCTTGTGGCTATCACGTCTGTCAGAAGGACAAGGGAGCGCCAGGCGCTTTCAGTGGACTCCCTTTATCTGGTCTTCCACAGGGACAAGGTTGTCCTGCGCCCCACCCGAAATTCCTTCCAAAGGTGGTGTCAGAGTTTCACCTTAACCAGGTGTTAATTCTTCCAGTATACTACCTTGATTACACCTCTGAGGCTGAGTACAGGCTCCATACCTTGGACCTGAGACGTGCTCTCTCCTACTACAAGGAGAGGACAGCGGAAATTAGTGAGAGGTTCACCAGCTGTTTGTCACCTACGCTGAAGCAGCTTCTGGCAGACCTGCAGCAAAATGGACCGTTGCAAGGTGGATAACATAATGCATAGGTCTGTACTACGAGTTGGCGGGCAAGGAGCCTCCCAGAGGGATAAGAGCTCATTCTACCCACCATACTGCTGCATCGGTGGCTCCCTAGCCAGGAAATCTGTCTGGCTGCTACCTGGAAGTCAGCAAACGCCTTCATCACCCACTACCACATCGACCTTGAGTCACGCCAGGATGCTGGTTTTGGGGCCTCAGTTCTCCAATCTCTTGTTTTTAAATTTAGTCTTTTTATTTAATTTATAAATGCAACAATTTTACAGGCAGCAATACATCACTTATTAATGCCAGTTGATAACATCACAGTACATTGCATGTATACTGGTAGCAGTCATATTAGGGGAAATAAATTAACATCTTATTACTTGTGTCCAGAGAATCATAATTACTCATTTTAAGTTCAGTCTGTGATCCGTTCAAATCAAATTAGGCATAGCACGGTGAGTCCTCCCCCATCCCTCCAAGATTTTATTCCCATTAAAATTCAAGGAGCATAGGCCGGCCTGCCGGTACAGTGGTTGGATTTCTGCTGGTGACCTGGGTTTGGGAACAGAGCCGAGTCGTCGGAGGGCCGGCTGGGGGAGGAAGGATGGAGCATCCTATGGACGGCTCTCCTTCTCCGGGGGGGGGTGGATGGGGCAGTGTCCGGCGCACTGAGGACTCCTGGCAGAGGCCGGGAGACACTCGCGCTACCGGCGCTCATCACACAGGGAGGCGGGGCGGACGCAGGCATCATTGCACATCCCCGCCTCCACAGAACTCAGGAAAAAGAAGCAGGCAGGTGGGGTCCGCTGTCTTAAGTGAAACCCTCCTTGGGGCTCCGATTAGCCGCCACCGCTGCAATCCCCCGACCAGTCACTAGTCCTGCGGCGTGGATAGGGGACCGTTGCTGCGGCCCCGCCCTCCGGCGGGTGGGTAAGCAGGGGGTAACTGGGGGATGGAAGTGGCACTAGGTGGCGGTGGAAGCCCCAGGGGCCGTGATCAGGGCTGATGAACGACAGTGGACCTGCCAAGAAAAGAACGAATACAGAAAATTCAAGGAGCATCACAGATCATATCCCGAACATCTTTTCAGTGCAAAAAAAGAACAAAATTACATGTTCAGTACATAGCTTAAGGTACAAAATCATCACAATGATTTAGTTGGTATGATATCCACTTTTGCCATTGTACATCAGATTGTTGAACTTGTCCATCATCTTGGCCGAGACTCACTCAAGGGCATATGTCTCCCTGGACAAAACAATCCAGGCTTTTTTAGTGGGTGTTTTATTTGTAAACCACAATCTAGTGATACTTTTGTGGGCTGCTGTTACAAATCTTAAAATTTGTTTCAGCAAGTTTTTTGTCAGTTCACAGACCTTTTGGTTTAATAAAAGTCAATATAAATGTGGGAGTGAATAAATCAGTGGTGTCATAAATTGCACTCAGCTCCTCGAGGATCTCCTTCCAAAACTTGGATAGCTTAGGACATGACCAAAGGACATGGCTCTGATTTGCTCTCACATTCTCTCCAACACTGTCCCTCCCCTAATTCTCCCATACTAGCGAGCAAGGCTGGTGTGCGGAAGAAATGAGAACAGAGTTTCCACATGTATTCACACCAGTATGGTGAGAAAAAGATTTGTATAGTTGGTAAAGCAGATTCATTCCAGTCCTGCTCCCCCTGTAGTTCTTGTTCCCATCTAAACTTGATTGAGTTGGTTGAGTGTCCCTGTCTTTCATTTAAGGCCTTGTATATCTTACTAATCAGGTGATCAGAGGTCGTTCCTCTGATATGAGCTTGTAACAGTTGTATTATTTGGGTAGGGTTTTCACTTAGGGCCGTGAGTGACCGTTCATATGGCTGAAGGTATGATTTAAGATGTAAATAAGAAATAAAATATTTATGGGCAAGTGATATTCCTTCTGAAGGGAGACAAAGGGAAGGAGACCTGTTCTGCCCACTAACTGGAAAATGAATAAAATGCCATATCTCTGCCATTGAACTACATAGGGGCCTGAGGGACCTGCTGTCAAGTCTGCATTATACTTCAGTGTTCCCAAGAACAATTTTTTAGGGAATGTAAAATAATCATTACTGACCTTAAGCCATATTTTAAGGGTTCCCTGGTGAACTTCAGATAATTCATTATCACTTGGGGCGTCCCAAAAGGAGCTCCTGAATAGTTCTGCAATCTCTTTTCCTAAGTAGAGTAAGTGCCTTGCCTCCCTCCTGGAGAACTGCTAGTAGTCTTTCAAAGAGTGTGGGTGAACAACATATCCACGCTCCTAGAAAAAAGGTTACTCACCTATAACAGTAGTTCTAGGAGTGGTATACATTGCTCATCCACACGGACCCACCCGACCTCCCCGGCTGCGGACGCACACAACCTGGCTTCCAGCGGGCTGAGATCTGGTGTCAAGGGGCAGAGCCGAAGTATATACCACCCAGGTGGGTGGGAGGAGCCATGTTGAAGACTTCCGTGGATCTTAAAGTGGAAGGGGACATGCCAAACAGTGTGGATGAACAACATATACCACTCGTGGAACTACTGTTTCAGGTGAGTAACCTGTTTTTTTTTGGGGGGGGGGGTTGTATTTGCCAATGCAGAGGCGCTCGATTTTACTGGTGCCTGTAGCGTTACAGCAGTAAAGAAAGGTTACATGGCCTTTCGGGACCTTAAAACCTTTGCTAGCATTCTGTTCTTTCCTGCTGGCGAGGGTAACATCTGGTAAGCAGCGCCAGAACAACCCCATCTCATCTGCATTGAATACCTGCTCTGGAGCATATCCACTGTCACAGATGATCTTTTTCAGCTTCGGCAAAAACTCGGCAGCATCGCATGACCGCTGTTCACCAGTCACTGCCACACGATGGATGCCATGCCGTTTCTGAAAGCGCCACAGCCATCTTGTGGATGATTTAAACTTTGATGTTTCGCCATAAATCTCTCTGGCAAACTGTGTAGCCTTTTTCCGGACTATGTTTTCAAACACTGGAATGCCACTGGAGCACTGCTGTGAAAACCACAGCTGGGTAGCCTTATCACTTTCTGCTTCATCAGCATGTCTTAGCCTTTTTGGCTTGAGAGCATTGTCCATATCAGACTCCGAAACAAACTCTCGTAATGATTCCTCCTGCTTCCTCCATGTACAAATCGTTGATTTACTGTAGCCTTTCTCTGATGAAATTTTAGCAAGGCTTTCTCCAGCCTTAAGCTGATAAAGAATAGCCAGCTTGTTAGACACTGAATAACCTTACCGCTTCATTTTGTCCATCTGACATTGCTGTCAAATTACACAGTTTTATAGCGCCATCTAGCAGCCGATGGGATCCAAAGCTCACATTCATAATAGCCGATATTCACAGTACCGTGGTTTGTTATAGCAAGGGGCTACTGTATGAGGGTTTCCCAATGGACTCTTCGGGTCCAGTGGGACCAACGCACCTACAGCCTGGATCAGCCAGTGTTAGTCTCCGACACGGTGTGGAAGACCTTGGAGTGGTGGCAGAATACTGTAAATCTCCTTCAAAGGGTCCCCTTCTGAGCTGTCCCCCCTCGGCCTAGTCTTGCTATGAACTCCTCGGATCTGGGCTAGCGTGCCCACCTAGCTGACTGTCAGACCCGGGGGACCTGGTCCAAGTCAGAGCAGCATCTCCACGTCAAGGTACTGAAGATGCAGGCAGTCCTTTATGCTCTACAGGCCTTCCAGACACACATTCTTCCTGGCCTGCTGCTGGTGCAGATGGACAGCCTGTCCATAGTATTCTACCAACAAACGAGGCACTCATTCCTACCCCTTTTGTCGGGAGGCAATGAGTCTGGTACTGGACCATCGAGCTTGACCTGGAACTCTGTCATCCATGTTCCAGGCATCCAAAATGCCCTGGCAGACAGTCCGTCAGTCCAGGTCGAGAACTCACAAATGAGAACTCCTGTCCTTGGTAGTCGAAGATCTCTTCGACAGGTGGAGCTGTCCAGAGTTGTACCTTCTTACATCCCCACTGAACGCAAAACTGCCGCTTTTCTGCTCCCTTGATCCAGATCCTGGAGTTTTCTGGCTCAGTGTGTTGTCCCCCGCCTGGAAGGGGAGGTTACTGTATGCCTTTCCTCCCTTCCCGCTCCTGCAGAGGGTTCTCCTCAAGTTTTAGTTATAGCTCCCCACTGGCCGTGTCAGTGGTTACTGCTGCTGCAGCAGCTGGCAGTGGAGCCTCCAGTTCCCTTGTTCCCTGTGTTCCGTCTTGCTCTCCTAGGAACAGGGCATCCCTGGTCCATCCCGACCACACGTCCCTGCATCTCCATGCGTGGCTCCTGCAGACTTCGTTATCTCCCACTTTGGGGTTTCCTCCAGGGTTGCTAATGGCCTGGTGGCTGCTAGAAAGCCTTCTACCAGAGCCACTTACTCCATGAAGTGGAAGCACTTCTCCCTGTGTGCCAGTGCTCTCCACCTGGATCCCTTCACCTGCTCGATGAATCCGATTTTGGAGTACCTGCCCTCCTTTTCGGACTCAGGCCTGGGGTACTCTTTTCTTAAGGTACACCTTTCTGCCATATCTGTATGCCATGCACCTATTGAGGGCAAAACTGTTGACCAGCTGGAGGTATCTCACACATTCTTGCAGGGTATCCTACATTTGGGACCCCATCCCTCCATAGGATCTTTTTTTCATGTTGGAAAAACTCACTGTGCCTCCCTTTGTCAGCCGCATGTTGTGAGCTGCACTTTCTGTCTTGGAAAGCATCATTTTTAGTTGCTGTGACTTCTGAGCTTCAGGCTCTGATGTGTAAAAAGCCTTACTTCATTTCTCACAAAGACTGGGTGTCTTTGTGTACTAATCCTAACTTTCTGCCTAAGGTGATGTCCGAGTCCATGCTAAACCAGTCCACCCACCTGCCTGTTTATTTCCCTGAATATTCTAATCAGGGAAGGCCTTACTGCATACTTTGAATGTTCATAGGGTGCTCCGTTACACAAATTGCACCCAACCAGTTAGAAAGACTGATCAGTTTGTTTGTTGCGTTGAGTAGGGGCAATTGCTTCAAAACAGTGCTTGTCGAAATGGTTGGCAAATTGCATAGTTTACTGTTTCTATAAGGACAACAAGCCCTTGCCTGGGGCAATCAAGGGTCACTCCACTAGAGGTATGGCCACTTCTACTGCCTGTTTTAGGAATGTGTGTGCTGTGGACTTCTGTGGAGCTGCCACTTGGAGTTCGTTTCACACCTTTGTCCGTCATTAGTCTGGATACTGCTTCCAGATGCAGTCCCATTTCAGACTACCTGCCCTTCAGGGCCTTCTTTCATGAGCAGTCTGCTGTTGCTTTCTGCCCCCTCCCGGCTAACTTAGTCAGTTCTGGTACTGCTTGGGACTCGGTCCTACCAATGTTGCCTGCTGCAGGAGCCTCCTTCGAAGTAAGATAGTACAGATCTTCTTCGAGGTACAGCTCTTGCAGCAGGTTACACCATTTGGACTGAAGCCGGCCGGTGTCAGGACCCCACGGAAAATTTTTCTAGCTAGCAGTCTTCAGCGAGGACCGCCTCCAACATCAGGCTTAATACACATAAGGAGGCGGTCCCGACAGAATCTCGTTCTTTCCTCGGCTTCGACTTGCATGTCTCGACCTCTTCGGTTAGTACTAGCGCGCGACGTCCAGGAAATCCTTTCCAAAATTGGAAACTTTGGAAGAAATTCTTCTTCAAGACACCTTTCTTCGTCTGATGTCCTCCCCAGCTTCAGTGGAGGGCCATCCTTCTAAGTGTGCCTGTGGGAAGCAGATCCCGTTTAAGACCCCCATCTGCCTCAAGTTCGGTGCTGGGCCGACCATTACACCCAGGCTTGTTCCTTCTGCCAGGGCTTTAATAGCCGGACCAGAATCCGACGACAGAAGCTCTCCAGGCTTTCCTCCTAGAAGAAAAGCTCAAGGCCATGGAACCTTCCTCCATGGGGGAACCTTCGAGAAAGTCCCACAGGCACCACGAGAAACATCGGGAGAAGATGAGACCTAGATCCCTCTCCAGGGCCTCGGACTCCCGCAGCTCCAGGTTGGACCACTCTCCGTCGAGGGCCCACTCTCAGCCTCCCCTGGTTGTGGTCAAATCTGCCAGCGGCTCTTCGACTCTGCGGCCTGCCAAGACCTCCAGGCCCTCTTCTTCTGCTAAGGCCTCGTCCAGGTCAGGGGAGTATCACAAGTCTTCGTCCCGGCACTCTGCCTCCGACGTCCGGACTGTCTCCTTGCCTCCGCCTCCCCAACGCAAGACCAAGGAGCTGACCTCTCTTAAGCGGACGTCAGACCCGACGTCGGCCAAGGTCCACAAGCACTCCCGTGAGCCGGCAGCAGTTAGTCACCCGTCGCCAGTCAGGCATTCTCCCCCCAGGACGCCGGCCGGGGGACCGGCGTCTGCTGCCGCAGACAGAAGAGCCACACCGCCGCCTACCAACGTCGGTCAGGAGGCGTTATCTGAGGAGGGGTCCACTCAGCCCGAAGACCAGGCGGGCGACTCCAGACCCGTTGAGTTCCCACGGGTACCCTCCCCTGAATCGGAGAGCCGACGGCCGGCCCCGACGACAGACCACCGGCGCCCAGCCCGTCGGCGGGACTCAACTTGGCAGAAGTGAAGGAGCTCTTCACTTTCTGGTGGGACACCATCAAAAAGGATGTGGTCACCACGCACCCTCCTCCCGCACCCGCGGCACCACCGACACCTGCGCCCCTTCCTTCACCAAAAGGGGCACCAGGCCGATCACCTTCCTCCCAGGAGCCAGCAGCACCTCCTAGGGGCAGATCTACAGAGAAGAGAAGGTCTCCGTCTAGATCTTCTTCAGGGTCACCCAGCCCCAAGAGTCCCAGAAGACGTCGGTATTCGCCATCGACGGAGGACTCCAGATCTGACATCTCTGAATGCTCCAGGTCTCCTTCACCGATCAGCATCCCTTCTCCGGACCCACGCGACCTCCCTAGGTCTCCTCCGGATGACCTCTCATTCTCTGAGATAATGAGACACATCCAAGAGAACATGGGATAGGATGCGGAGGAATTAGACCCCGAAAGAATACGCCTTGCCCGTTATCTTCGGCAAAAGGATCCCAAGCCTGTGGTAGTACCACCCTTGGTGGACACCTTTGTGGACGTCACCATGGCAGCGTGGAAGCGTCCACATTCGACCCTGGCTATGCCAAAGAAGGCTGACCACCTGTACAAGGCTCCAAGGGAAGACCAGTACCTGGCTAACCATCCTCTGGCCGACTCCCTGGTCATTACAGCCTCTCACGACCGGTCTCAGAAACCGCAACATCTGAGCATGCAGCCACCGGACCCAGAGTCCAAGCAACTGGACGTGCTGGGTAGGCGCACTTACGGGGCCCCGACTTGCGCCATCAGATCCCTGAATTACTTGACCCACATGGTTCAGTTTCAGAATGCGCTGTGGGAACAGGGACAGGATGTGGCAGAGAAATTGCCAGACAGTGGCCCAAAGGAGGAACTTCTCCAGCTCCTCTGCACGGGTTCAGACGTGGGGACCCAAGTGCCCCGAGCCGCGTATGACTCCGCGGACTCTTCGGCCAGAGCGGCAGCCACAGGCGTATGTCTCCATAGACACTCATGGCTCCATGTCTCCGGGTTTACCCCGGACGTCCAGAAAAACATTTTGGACGCCCCCTTTAATGGCGAAGTTTTGTTTGGTGAAGCATCAGAAAATGTCATCACCAAATTACAGGAAGCTGGGAAGGCTGTTAGATCTGTCCAGGCCATGTACAGATCTAGACTCGGTTCCTTTCGCAGGAACCAGAGTCGTTTTCGCAGCCGGACTCTGAGGCAACAACCTCGTTCCAGTCAGCAACAGAGGGGCTCCTTTTCCCGGAAAGCTCAGGTCAAAACGTCCTCAGGTAGGAGCCAACGTGCTACCAAGTCGGCCCAACCTGCAGGACCCTCTGCTGCCACAGCATGACTCCTTCCTGGCCCCCGCCCCTCCTCAGGATCAACGGGAAACAAAGGTCGGGGGTCGCATCGCAGACCACCTGCCAGGGTGGCGCTCAGTCACCACCGACAGGTGGGTGTTACGGCTGGTCGAAAAAGGCCACTTTATAGAATTCCTAGACAAGCCCCCACGAGGCCTCCTCTGCTCTTCCGTTACTCGGGTCAGCACGCCCTGCTCATAAAGCAGGAAGTGCTCGCGCTTCTGCAGAAAGAAGCTTTGGAGCATGTTCAGGAACCAGATAGAGCAGGCTATTATTCACACTTCTTCCTGGTTCCAAAGAAGACAGGGGACCTCCGTCCAATTTTGGATCTCAGCGACCTCAACATATCGGTCGTCTACAAGCGCTTCCGCATGGTGACCCTCCCGGGACTAATCCCCATGCTGAAGAAGGATGCTTTCTTGGCGTTCCTAGACATGCAGGACACCTACCTGCACATCCCCATCGCTCAAGCGCACAGGGGGTTCCTATGCTTCAAGTTTCTCGGTCGCCACTACCAGTTCCGAGCACTTCCTTTCGGACTGTCATCAGCACCAAGGGTATTCACCAAGTGCGTGGCAGTCGTGGCAGCGTCTCTGAGGAGACAGGGTCACTACATGTTCCCGTACCTGGACGACTGGCTTCTCGTGGCCTCCTCCAAGGAGGCATTGCTGCTGGCCATTCAGCACACCCAGGCTCTCTTTCAGTCTCTGGGCATCTTAATCAACTATGAGAAGTCTCTCCTGGTACCGTCCCAGAAACTGCAGTTCATAGGCGCAGTTCTGGACACAGTCAAAGGGAAAGCCTTTCTTCCCGAAGACAGAGCGGAATGCATATGATCTCTCATAAGGGACATGTCAGCAAAGAAAACCGTCCCGGTCAGGTTGGTCCTTCGCCTGCTCTGACACATGGCTGCGGCCATTCCAACGGTCCCGATGGCAAGACTCCACATGCGGGTAACCCAGTGGATGTTAAGGGTGCAGTGGGACCAGAGGCAAGACCATCTGCAGCAGCCAGTCAGAATCGCGCAGACTGTGGTTCGGGACTGGCAATGGTGGCTAGATCCGGGAACCCTCTCAGTGGGGGTTCCCTTCACAGCGCCATCCCCAGTGTTGACACTCTCCACAGACGCCTCAGGGCTGAGGTGGGGGGCACACTTGAACGGGGTGAGGTCTCAGGGAACATGGACTACCCAGGAATCCCATCTCCATATCAACATATTGGAGATGAGGGCGGTCCGTTATGCCCTGCAGGCCTTCCAGTCAGAGATTCCACCCAGTACTCTCCTGCTACAAACAGACAATACTGCGGTGATGTATTACCCCAACAAACAAGGAGCCACACACTCCTACCCCCTTTGCAGGAGGCCATGAGGGTGTGGGAATGGTAACGTAACCCTGGCGCAAACCTCATCGCAGTTCACGCTCCGTGGGTGGACAACACGGTCGCGAGACTGCCTGAGTCGTTCCCAGGCCAGAGTCCACCAGTGGGAACTTCTACAGGAAGTGGCAGAGGATCTGTTCCACAGATAGAGTACTCCAGAATTGGATCTATTCGCCTCCCCATCCAACGCAAAACTGCCCAATTTTTGCTCGCTAGATCCAGGGCCTGGTGTTTTCTGGCGAGACGCGTTGTCCCTCTCCTGGGCAGGCAGATTCCTCTACACCTTCCCTCCTTTCCCGTTGATCCAGAGTCTCCTTCTCAAACTTCGCAGGGAGCACGCGATGCTTATTTTGATAGCGCCTTTTAGCCCAGGCAATCTGGTTCCCGCTGCTGAATCAGTTGTCCTGGGAACCTCCGCTGCTTTACCAATCAGCTCCCACCTGTTGTCTCAGGAGGAGGGTTCACTAGTCCACCGGACTTGCGTTCACTGAACCTGCATGCTTGGCTCCTAGAGACATAGCTATGTTGGGCGACATGGTCTCGCAGAGGTGACAGACGTGTTTTCTGCCACCAGAAAACTGCAACACACGCAACATATGCCATGAAATGGCGCAGGTTTTGCCTGTGGTCTCAGACTCGTGGTTTCTCGCCCTTAGACTGCCCGAGAAGCTGGTTCTGGAGTACCTGCTTTTCCTCTTTCAATCCGGGTTAGCTTACTCCTTAAATTAAAGTGCACCTTTGTGCAATCTCAGCTTATCATGCCCCCATAGGCCAACGCATGGTGGCCCAGCTGGACACTACCCATGCCTTTTTTTAGAAGGGTCCTCCACCTTAGGCCACCCATCAAAGATCCCGTCCCTCCTTGGGATTTACCCTTCGTCTTGGAGCAGTTTACGCTGCCACCCTTTGAGCCTGCCGCAGATTGCGAGCTACGTTTTCTGTCGTGGAAAACGTTGTTTTTGGTTGCCGATACTTCGGCGAGAAGAATCTCCAAATTACATGCTCTCATGTGCAAGGAGCCTTATTTAATTTTTCATCAGGACAGGGTGTCCCTGAGGACGAATTCTAAGTTCCTGCCTAAGGTGGTCTCAGCCCTTACTCTTAACCAGGACATTGATTTACCAGTATACTTCCCTAAGTACGCCAATTGAGGAGAAGCACTGCTTCACACCCTGGATGTTCACAGGTGTCTCAGATACTATTTGACCAGAACCAAACAGCACCGGAAAGCAGAGCAGCTGTTCATTTCATTCGCTGAGAGGATGAAAGGGGCCTCAGTTTCAAAACAGACCCTTTCACGCTGGCTCGTCCAGTGTATTTCCTTTTGCTATGACAAGCGTCAGAAACTCTTACCAGGAATGGTCAAGGGCCATTCGACAAGAGGAGTGGCTACCTCCTTTGCGGCACTGAAGAACGTCTCTACGTCGGCCATATGTGCTGCAGCCACCTGGAGTTCGGTGCACACTTTTATCAGGCATTATAGCCTGGATATCGCCTCAAGGCGAAGAGCGGGTTTCGGCCTTGCTGTCCTTCAGGGTCTCCTGTCCTAGGCTCAGGACTGGTGTGGATCTCTGTATTGCCTCCTCCCGATGCCTTTTCAAGGCGCCATTGCTTGGGAATCAGTCCTAATGGTGTAACCTGCTGCAAGAGCTGTACCTCGAAGAAGATAGTACAGTTACACAAGAACTTAACCGTAACAGTAGATCTTCGAGAACAGCTCTTGCAGCAGGTACTTTCCCGCCCACCATTCCCCCTTGGAGGAAGTAGGTTCCAGCCTAACACTATCCTTAGGATCGAAAGGTCTGTTCTTAGTCTTGGCCATCTGATGGCGGGTCCTCGGTCTCCTCTTCTGATGTCATCCAGCGGCGGAAGTATCCGGCAGGAGAACTGGGGATTCGTGGGACCGCCTCCTTATACTCGCCTGACGCCGGGCGGGACTGATGTCGGGCGTTCCCCGCTGAAGACTGCTAGCTAGAAAAATTTTCCGTGGGGTCCTGACGCCGGCCGACTTCAGTCCAAATGGTGTAACCTGCTGCAAGAGCTGTTCTCGAAGATCTACTGTTACGGTAAGTTCTTACGTAACTGTACTTTACTTAAGAACTTACTGTAACAGTAAATCTTCGAGAGGAGCTCTGGCAGCTGGCGCTGCTTTCACTCCCTCCTTCCCCCGATAGCTGCTTCTCCTTCACATTTGCTATACTTTTCCTCGGCTCTGAGGAACTGCCTCAGTTCTCCATTTTTTACTTTATGCGCCAGGGTCTCCAGGAAGGGAACCAAGGTAGGTCTGTGGGAACGCCCCCTTTTATAGGATAGGCTGACATCAGCATGCTGACGTCACATGGGGTGATCTCCTGTGATAGACTGCTAGCTAGAAATTTTCTGTGTGGTCCTGGCGCCTGGCAGCTTCAGTCCTACCGGTGTTGCCTGCTGCAAGAGTGCCTCTCAAAGATCTACTGTTAATGTAAGTTCTAACGTAACTACTGTCTATCATATCTCCCCTATCCTTCCTCTCTCTGTTCCAGGGTGTACATGTTGAGGTCCTTTAGTCTCTCCTTGTAGGGCTTTTGATGCAGACCCTGTACCATTTTAGTTGCAGTCTTCTGGACTTCCTCAACTCTGTTCTTCCAGAGATGTGGTCTCCAGAACGGGACCCAGTACTCTAGGTGTGGTCTTACCAGCGATCTTTGCAGACACACCACCTCCTTCGCTCTGCTGGTGATACCCCTCCCTATGCACCCCAACCACTATCCCTCCCAACTACCTTGTCGCACTGCCTGGCCACCTTTAGGTCATCTGTTTTTATTCCTTCCTAGTCTTTTTCTTGCTTGGTGGTCATCAGTCACACTACACCCATTTTGTACTCCGCCCCAGGTTTCTGTGCCCTATGTGCGTTATTTTTCACTTTTTCACATTGAAACCCAGCTGCAGTAGGAGACAGTGCTAGAGTGCATCCAGCAATGCCAGACTCCTAGTGCTTCTGGCCACTGGAACATCCCAGTTGATGTTCATCAGGTTCAGATCACCCACTGTCACTACCTCACCCTTTGCTACCCCTTTCAAGTTCTTACACTACTCTCTGTTCCTCTGTTCCCTTTGCCTCAGAGTTCTAAAGACCTCCTGCAAACATAGTTTCTTGCCTAAGGCTGCCATACTTTGTACCCACAGCAACCTTGACTCCCTTTTGTAGCCTCTACCCGTATGACCCTTGTTTCCCCATGTTCTCTTAGCCTCTTGTTTTTCTTGGTATTTGCACACTTTGCGTTCCCAGTCTCCAGTGTCCCATCACCTAGCCCAGAATGTACCTCATCCCTCTTTATACCTGCTGAGCTGCTACTAGCCCCCAAATATGGGGAGTACTAGTTAGGATCCCCTTCCTCTCACCTGTTGCAGTGGTTCCCCTAGCTCCAGTCTCCTCTACAGTTAGTTTAAATGTGCAATAGACATAAAACTTCTGCACCAGCTCACAGGCCCCTTCTCTCATCACTTGGAGTTTGTCACCCTTGAAGAGCCTCGTGTCCCATAAGTCACCCCAGTCCCCCACAAAATGGTACCCCCTCTTCTGACACCATCTCATAAGCCACCCATTGAACTCCTCTGTCTTATCCCTCCTAATTCTATCCATCTTCCCATCCCTGCCCCAAACAAGGAGGACCTCAGAAAATGCTTGGGAGGTAGTGTGCTGCCAGTCTGTCCACTAGTCTTTGAAAGTTCCACTTCACCATCTCCACAGACTGGTTTGCCAGATGATCAGTACCCAGGTGTGCCAGCTCCCCTACTCCCTCTCCACCATCCTCCTTATCCTGTCTATATCCTGAATGGCTGAAGCACCCGAAGACACCTGATCATCCTCCTCCCTTCCATTCCCCCTCTTCACACCCCTAATCACTGAGTCCCCAGCCACCAAGGCTCTCCTGGTAGCCTTGCCTCTGTTCTTCCCCTTGGGTGCTGTCCCACCCCACACCACTGACTGAGTACCCCACAGCAGAGTGAAATACGTTATTTATTTGAATTTTGTTGACCGGGTGAGCCCACTGAGACAGAGTTGTCCCTTTTTCAGGGGCGACATTAGCAGCCTCTAGGGGTACAGAACTATTTGTTGTTTAGATGGTGTTAATCTGGAAACCTCTTTGTTGCTAACCCTGCCTTCCCTTTCCAGCCCACTCTCCACCTCCTGGGTCAGGAAAGTCTTGGTGGTTGTCTCTGGAGTCAAGACTTTACCCCCTTGTTGTTTCTGAGCATTGTTGGTGACTATGTTGTGCAGAGTTAAACTTCCCTCTTCCCACACTGCAGAACAAAGTCAGTCAACTCTTAGCTGTTAGAATGCCATGTGATTGAGCCTGTCTCAGATACTCATGCATTGCAAGGGTGACAAAGCATGATTCTAGGAGCATGTCCCCTCTTCACCCCATAACATCCCTTGGGGCAAATTGTGGCTACATGGAGGCTGACATCAGAAATGGGTGAGAGTATGTCAGGTAGTGCCCTGGGAATTTCGAGGGGGGAGTTGACACTAGAGAACAGAAGGGGGCATAAATAATGTTATTTAAACAAAAAAAAAAAAATCTTTTTCATTCAGCCCAGTAGCACCGGGGAGGGGTGGGTACTGAATGGTGCTATCATGCAGCAGACCTGGGTTCATTCCTTAATCCAACTCCTAGCATAGGGCTGGTGGAACAGCTAGACCGCACAGTGTCAGTAATCCCCTCCCTATGGCACATACTCCTGAGAAAAGATTTAGTGAGGGGTAACAGCTTGACATTCTGCCACCGTGCTGAGTCCTTGAGGTACAAAAGGGAAGAACTGCTTTGGGGGTGAAGTCAACAGTGATCACTGCTAGGAGGGTTGGAATGGGGGACCAGCACTGAAGTAGGGCTGCTAAGACCATGATCACTGGTAATAGGACATGAATTGGGACTGCGACTGAGGTAGGACCATCAGGATGATAAATGATGGTATAATGAATTAAGATTAGGACTGAGGTAGGGCAACCAGGACAATAAGTGCTTGTGTCTGGACAGGAATTGAGACTAGGACTGAGATAAGGCTACTAAGACGACTATCACTGGTGTCAGAATGGGAACTGTGACTAGGCCTGAGGCAGGACTAGCAGGACAATGATCAGTGGTGTCAGGACTGGAATCAGGACTGAGGTAGGGCTGCAGAGCCGAAGGTAGCTGGTATCTTGACAGGAGTTGTGACCAGGACTGGGGTTGGGCCACAGGGACAGTGATCACTGGTGTCAGCACAGGAATTGGGAGTAGGACTAAAACAGGGCCACTAAGACAATGATCACTGGTGTCAGGACAGCAGTTGGGGAAAAAAAAAAAAACTGAGGTAAGACCGCTGGGCGGATAATCGATGTCTGGACCACAATGACTAAGCCAGAAGTGGGGCCATTGAGATGATGATCGATGTTAGTAGTGCTGCTAGGATGAAGATCACTGCTGTCTGGGTAGGAATTGGGATGAAGACTGCAGTAAGGATACCAGGGTGATGATCACTAGCTTCGAGATAGGAATTTAAACAAGGATGGAGACTAGAATGATGATCTAGGTAGGAACTGGGACTAGTACGGAGTTAGAACTGCCAAGACACTGACTGCTGATGTTGGGATAGTAATTTGGGACAAAGCACTGAAGTAGGGCAGCTCAGCAAGAGGGGAAAATCAACAAGTTTGGGCCCAAGTGGGTTGACGGTGCCCCATTTTAAACAAAATCGTTTATTTTTGTTCTCAAGTTTATAACAAAGATCTGGTTTAGGCTGCACAGTATTGCCTACAGGTACTTTAGTACATTGATCCATGTTTTTTCTCTGTCTCAGATGAAAGTGTTCAGGAGCTGGCTGCAGAACTTGTTCAGCTGGGATTCATCAGTGAGGTAAAGAGAGAGAGAGAGAGTGTGTGTGTGTGTGTGTGTATTTATCTGAAATTACTCCAACTGGGATAACAGTTGCAGCATCTTGTTTTTGTGGGGATCCCAGGGAGAACAGCAGGATAGGTTGGCCCAGCAGTAAGTATGTATAGTATGCAAAATCATGATTCAAAGCCGGCGCTGGACGCCACACCTCGTGCCACACCGGCAACCCGGGTTTGGAAACTAGCCTGAGCCGCCAGGAGGAGATAGGATTGAGTGTCTGGAGGACTGCTCTCTCTCTCGGGCGGGGGCTGACCGACCTGCCACTGACTGCCTCTGGCGTGTGGCTGGAGAGCAGTATGGGTTGGGAGGCTCGCCAATGTCCTAACGCCGGCAGAGAGGGGGCTGGGCAAAACAGAAAAAGTGAGTCTGACAGGCTCAATGATGGTCCGCGCCTCGAAAGTGGTCCCCTGGATTCTGAATTAGGTCTCCAGGAGTGGGAGAAGCTGGCAACCTCCTCCTGGCCCTGCTGCGGGGCAATCCACAGGGAACCACCAGGGGGACTACCTAGCACAGGAGCGGCAGGACCGGAGAGAGAGTCCCTTCAAGCAGAGGGCCGTAGCCGCCTGCCAGGGCTCCGGAGGAAAAAATACAAATAAAAAAAAAAAAAGAAAAAATCATGTTTCAAATCAGAAGCACAATTAATACAAAACATAATAAAAAAAAAAAAAAAACAGCCCTGAATGACAGAGGGTATAAACTTGTAAATACTGTGATGAGGTATTGCTAAACGAATAGACTTCAACTTTAAAAAAAAAAAAAAAAATTAAAAGAGCAGCATATAAGGAATTGAAAAAACTGAAAAATCATGCCTTAAACAGAGATCATGTGTGGTGTCAAAAGTGCAAGGGCGCTGTACCATACATAGGTTTCTCAATGACTGCTGAAAATGGACTTGAACATTGCTGGCTGAAAGCGTCCCTAAACTAGTGAGGGAACTTATTCCAGGAATCAGCGGCAAGAATGCAGATGCCTTTCCACCTTGCTCACACTTTATCCAAGGAGTTGACAGGGTGAGGACAGCAGATGAGCAGAGCATTTTGGTATAGCTGCATAGAGTGGATAAAAAGGTAAGTCGCTGCTTTGTGTGGGAAAGAAAGCCCGTGGTAGTCAAGTATGCCTGAACGACTTGGCCATGTAAACTGCTCAACAATTGGATCATGATGGATGGAAAATTCATACGAGAGGGTGAACCTTATGTAATCGATCTAGGGAGAGTGGAGTGGATTTGTTTGCCAGTCAGTAATTAATGTATTCATGGTCAGAAGCAGGAAGTGGGGAAATGACCTGCATACTTGTGTGCATGTTGAAGCAGTGTTTGGACCTGAAGAAGAAATTGTTTGTTTCCTGCAGTGGCTCAAATGTGATGGCTATGTTTA